>JAQSUU010000040.1:1022500-3626261 GCA_038087645.1 Saccharum hybrid cultivar R570
TAAAGGAATATTCCCAACTCATTCTTAATTACATGTCAGAGTATACTATGATTCGTGCAATTACACCTAGCAATCACAACAAGAATACTTTATATCTACACAGAAGGGACATTACTAAGATCAGGAACAGAGCAAGTCTTCCTTCGCAACCAGGTCCTACTTATCCTATATTCGGGGAGTGGACTATAAAGGACTCAACAGGAGTTTCACTTCTGCGATCTACCACATGGCCCAGAATATAGGGTGCATTCACAAGTAAACAACGTCTGAGCTCCATGCTTACATGATGTTGACCACTCACCCATGACGTCAAAGAGTGAGCGCTATACGATCTTATGTTTGAATATAAAGACATTCTAACTATACTAGGCATATAATCAAAGTAGACAATGAACAATATAATCGAGAACATATATAATATATAGAGCAATGTCATATCTATTGTAACTAGTAAGAATATATACAGAAAGATACAAAAGAGAGGTTACAGAAGGCTTTACCAAAGTCATGCTCTTGACACGATCTGGAATCCAAGCGAAGCTTGCATCCCTCTACTTCTAGCCTAGTTAGCTATGCCCTATAATTGGTGGAGCTCTAAGAAAACTAGGGTTTTTGGCTCTGATGACTTGATCAAATGACTTGGAGATATCTGTCCCCAGGGGGCAGAACCCTACTTATATAGGCCGATGGGATGAACCGGAGCCCTCGGATCAAACCGACTTGAATCAACGGCGAAGATGCAAACCCTAAGGCGATGGAGGAACCGACATAGAAGCGGGAGGCTGATAGGTGGACCCCCAGGTGGGCCGACCTGGCCCTATGCCATGTGGGCCCCCCTTTGGTGGGTCACCTTCTCGTGTCTTCTAGATCCTTCTCAACTTGGTTCCGCAGTGGAATATGCTTTTTATCCCGATGTCCTTGATATCTTGCCTCCTTTTCCTGATAAACCCCTGTAGAAACACTGATTCATCAAAACCTATGGAATTCTATCGGTTTAAACCCTAATTCTATGTTGAAGGTTGATATATGCCCTTTTTCATATTTGGTTGACGGTTTATAATAGTAGTTAGTGACCATCAACAACTCTCCCAAGCTTAACCTTTGCTTGTCCCTTAGCAAAACTAAACTCAGTAATGGATCAGGAGTTTTAGGAATTTGAGACTTTTGAAAATATTGCAGCAACTCCTTAAAAATATTTATACGCTTCAACACCTCAAAAGTACACATGCGTTCAAACAAGAATTCTCCTCTGGATTAAAGTAAACTATTCTGACTTTCAAACTTACTCATATTCCCTTCAACTATGGAGCTTGTAGCCTTCACTTCGGTCTTGAGCAATTGAAAGACAGAATGGTCAAGTCAAGCACTATGTCTCAAGCTCTTTTTCTACCATTATTCTGGAGTTTTTGCAAGTTTTCAAAATAAAACTCAGAGATTCCATTATATGACACTCTCAAGTCTCTCATATATGTGGTATTTGTGGATCCTCACCAAAGCAATAATGATATTATGCCTTCTCTCTCATCCTATAACTAAGGCTTATGTGGAGCTCATAGGTATAGAGACAGCGCATACATACTTGCAAAGCATATATTGTAAAGTCAAACAATAGATCCAGAGAAACGAGTCATACAATTAAATCAAGACGTGCATGTGCATGGATATGAGGAGTGGAGTGGATATATAATGAATAAATGGTGATAATGGTGTAAACCTAATTCTACTTTTGCTCCTTGAAAACATATCTCTCTCTTAGAACTTGGAAACACTTGTTAGATAACATGGGCTATCTTACTCATCTCTCCTTTTTTTAGGCAGGCATCGAAGTACCCATTGTTTTAATATTGTGGACACTTGTCCATTTTTTCAATACCCTCTTTTTTTCTTTTTTAGAGTAACTTTTGCATAGCCACAAGCCTCTTTCTGTAACAAAACTTTTGAGAGATAGTAACAAGAACTTGGAGCATTTATTTGGTGGCATTGGGGTGATTGGGTGGATGGATGAAAAACATGATGTTGCGTATTTCCAGTGTAGAAGTAACATATTTGAGTGGAGTATACGTGATCTTGATTTTAAAAGCATGACAAGTCTCTAAGGTATCAACAAAGGTTGACAACACTCAATGCAAAGCAAGTAGCATGTATATATGTGGGTTCTCCTAATCTAGCATTCGTGTATGGCTGTGGTAGGAATTCAAGCCCTGTCATACAAGGAACTCATTATATAGGATTTAAGATTTTTAAAAGATAAATCTCTAGAACTCAATTATTACTAGGAACAAGATAAATAGTGGCTCAGACCTTCTCATATTATATCCGTCAATTACCTAGACTTAGATCAAACATTCGCTACCCACAAGTTTTAGGTTTAGAGTAAATCTTTAGGTCAAAACAATTGTATCTAAAACTCGGGAGAATTCAAGGCTGAAAACTAGGTACTTGAAAGGAATTACGGCATAGCAACTATTCATCATTTCCATAAAGAGATTATCTTTAGAGTCCATTTTATTCTAGGCAGAAAAGCAAACTTTTATGCACACTCTTTTTATTTTATTTCAAACTTAAAAATCACACCAATCTAATAGATATATATATAAAGCTAAAAGAAAATCTTTATTTTGTTTTATGGTTATGCATCTTTTTATTGCTTTTAATAGCACACTTAAAAGTAGTAAAGTAAAAAGAGAAAAGAAATACTTAGCTAGATACATGGAGGATGCTTTTCTCCCAAGCTGGATTATGACGTAGTCGTTTATTCTTGCAGTGTAGCAAACTAACAGTGGAGTTGTATAGAACATCCACTTGCTCGTCAGCTCTTCTTGATCCTTCAAATCCTGTGAAACTCAAATAGACAACAAAACTCATGGAACAGATTAAGCGTTAGTGGTGAACCTCCTAAGCTTCAGTTGCCTAGAGCTCTTCCATGTTTGATTATGTTTCTTTTAAGAATAATTGCAACAGGATTTCTTTTTTCACTATTTTTAGATTTTATATTTCATATGATGCAATAGAAAATGTAACAAGATGAATAATTATTTATTTATTTTTATTTTTATGCCACCACGGTGAATATTCCTGCAGGCTTTATGCCACAAAATTATTCACATGGTGCTTTAAGATTTATAATGCAATGCAATAAGCAAATATTTATTTTCTTTTTCTAATGCAGATGTAGCAAAGTAAATATGCAATAGAAATTAATTATGCTTATACAGAAAGAATAAATTTGCTAAAGGAAAATTATGCAATGCTAAAAAGAAATATAGATAACTACCAAATTTACCTCCCAGCAAGGGATCGGTGATTTAAGTCCTCTGAACAGGACTTCTTGTCTTACTCACTCTTCACAGGGTGTATCATTGGGTCTGAATGGTGACCCTGGTTGTACCTCTTTTGATGGTGAACTGGATGGTGATCCCTTCTTCCTCCATACCTGTTTTGTTGGTAGACTTAATGTTGTTGTTGGGGATTTGTCCTTCACATGTTCTTCTTCTTCATCATTCTTTTCTTCTTCATTCTTTGGGAGCTGATTCTTGTGGTGTTAGGCTGAACGGCGTCTCCTCCTTGATTTGTTCTTCTTTGGCTGTCTATAAGTTGTATAGCTATTAAAATAGTAGCGTACCTTCTCATAAGGGAACAGGAAGTGGACCTCTCCTAATCTCATGTAGATGATTGCTCGATTGGTGTTGAGGAACGGTCTTCCAAGCATAATCAGTGGATCGCATTCTTCTTCTCCCATGTCTAGGACCATGAAATCAGTGGGGACATAGTGATCATGAATTTGCACCATGACATCCTTTGCTATCCCCTCTGGGAATTAGAATGTTAGGTCCGCCATCTTCAGCTGCGATGTTTTTCCACATACAAGTTGATAAGGTGACATGCCAATGGGTGTCTTGTATCAGTTCAATAAGCCCAAAGTGCATCGAGGAGTTTATCCTTCCATCCCTTACCCATTTCATTCATGGTCTTTTATAGAATATTCTTGATTTGTTTGTTAGATGTTTTCGCTTGACCACTAGTTTGGGGATGGTATGGTGTTGCGATCTTGTGATGAACTCCATGCTCCGCTAGGTACTTCCGAAAGACTTTATCTATGAAATGGGATCCTCCATCGCTTATGACCATCCAAGGTACACCAAAGCGAGGAAATATAACTTCATGGAACATTCTCTTGGCATGTTTTGAATCGGTAGTTCCATTTGGCCACATAGTCCACAACCACCAAAATGTATTCACAATTCCCGTACTTGGGGAACGGCCCCATGAAATCAATCCCCCCATACATCAAAGAGTTCTACTTGGAGATTGTTCATGAGAGGCATCGCATCTTGCGAGTTGATGTTCCTTTGTTTTTGGCATCGGTGGCATCTCCTGATAAACTCCTTTGTATCTTCATACATCGTTGGCTAGAAAAGCCTCTTTGCTAGATATTGGCATGTGTTTGGAATGCTCCATAATGTCCTCCATATGTTGAGGCATGACATCTCTCCATAATCTTGGTAGCCTCAGCCATAGGGACACATCTTCTCAACAACCCATCAGCGCAAACTCGGTATAGGTATGGCTCATCCCACAGGTGAAAGCAACTCTCATGGATCAACTTTCTTTTATTCTCACTAGGTGGAGCATAGCCTGTCACTATAAAATTCACGATGTTTGCATACCATGGATTGAAGTCTGTTATCTTGAACAGGGTTTCATCCCTTAGGTGGTCATTAATAGGTAGTTCATGTGTTTCCTTGTACTTAAGCCTAGACAATTGGTCGGCTACCGAGTTTTCTACTCCTTTTTTATCTCAAATTTCTATGTCAAACTCTTGGAGTAGAAGGATCCATCGAATCAGTCGATGCTTAACATCTTTTTAGTGAGAAGGTACTTAAGAGCAGCATGATCTGTATAAATAATCACCTTTGCCCCCACTAAGTAAGATCTAAACTTGTCTATAGCAAAGACAATAGCCAACAACTCTTTTTTAGTGGTAGCATAGTTGAGCTGAGGTCTAGCCAAGGTTTTGCTTGCATAGGATATAGCATAATGCTTCTTATCCTTAGTTTGGCCTAGAACGCTCCAACCGCAAAGTCGCTAGCATCACACATGATCTCAAAAGAAAGCTTCCAATCAGGTGGTTGAATAATTGGAGTTGAGATGAATGCCTTTTTAAGGATTTGAAAGGCTTCATGGCACTCATCATTAAAGATAAAAGGTGCATCCTTAGCTAGGAGACTAGTCAAAGGTCTAGCGATTTAAGGAAAGTCTTTAATAAAGCGCCTGTAGAACCCCACATGTCCTTGAAAGCTGCAGATTCCTTTCACATTCATGGGAGGTGGAAACTATTCAATAACTTCAATCTTTGCTCTATCCACCTCTATCCCACATTCGGACACTTTGTGTCCTAGTACAATTCCTTTCCGAACCATAAAATGGCATTTCTCCCAGTTAGGACTAAGTGCTTTTTTTCACACCATTGTAAGACTTTGTCTAAATTCTCTAAACAATCATCGAAGGTTTTTCCATAGATAGTAACCATCCATAAATACCTCCATGATTTTCTTGATCATATCAGAGAAAATAGACATCATGCATCGTTGGAAAGAAGCTGGAGCATTGCACAACCCGAACGACATTTGTCGGTATGCATAAGTTCTATATGGGCATGTGAAAGTAGTCGTACTTTGATCGTTTGGGTGGATTGGGATTTGACGATACCCGGAATACCTATCAAGGAAACAAAATATAGAATGATTCGTGAGACGTTCTAGCATCTCATCATGAATGGTAATAGAAAGTGGTCTTTCTTAGTGGCCTTGTTTAGCTTTCGATAGTCAATGCACATCTGCACCCAATGACAGTTTGTTGAGGAATGAGTTCATTCTTTTTATTCCTAACAACCGTCATTCCTCCTTTCTTTGGCACAACTTGGACAGGGCTAACCCACTCACTATAAGGCACAGGATAAATAATCCTGGCGTGTAGAAGTTTAAGGACCTCTTTCATAACAACTTCTCGTATAGTGTTGTTAAGTCTCCGCTGTGGCTCCCTTGAAGGTGTGCAGTTGGGATCGATAGGGATATGATGAGTGCATAGAGTGGGACTAATCCCTATGAGGTCTTGGAGTGAGTAGCTAATGTAAAAGAATAAATATGCTAAAGGAAAATTATGCAATGCTAAAAAGAAATATGGATAACTACCAAGTTTATCTCCCGGCAAGGGTTTTGTGATTAAGTCCTCCGAACATGACTTCTTATCTTGCTCAGTCTTTCCGGGGTGCATCACTAGGCCAGAAAGGCGACCCTGGTTGCACCCCTTGTGACGGTGAACTAGATGATGATCCCTTCTCCTTCCATACCTGTTTAGTTGGCAGCCTTAACTCTGATGTTGGGGATTTGTCCTTCACATGTTCTTCTTCTTCATTATTCTTTTCTTCTTCATTCTTTGGGAGCTGATTCTTGCAATGTTGGGCTAAACGGCGTCTCCTCCTTGATCTATTCTTCTTTGGCTGTCCATAAGTTGTATAACTATTGAAAAAACAACGTACCTTCTCAGAAGGGAACTAGAAGTGGACCTCTCCTGATCTCATGTAAATGATTGCTCAAGTGGTGTTGAGGAACAGTCTTCCAAGCATAATCGGTGGATAGTATTCTTCTTCTCCCATGTCCAGGACCCTGAAGTCAGTGGGGACATAGTGATCATGAATTTGCACCATGACATCCTTTGCTATCCCCTCTGGAAATTAGAATGTTTGGTCCACCTTCTGCAGCTACACATAGGTGGGGTACAAAGGTTCTTTATCGAATAAAAACTCATAAGTTACCTTGGCCATTATGTTGACTCCTGACCGAGTGTCGCAGAAGGTCTTGTGGAAGATTCTTTGATTGATCATGCACTCGATTGTTGGTACGCCTGGATCATCTTGTTTAAGGAGGTACGATGATATAAGGAGGTGATCATACTCCGTGTGGACTGTGTTAATCATCTTCACTGATTCTGTAGGTGATTGCTTAGTCTTATTCCTCCTCCTATTTGTCTTCTTTTTCTACTGTCTTGTCCTTGTATATGTACACCTTTTGTGGATGAACAGGAGATTGCAATGTTTTGTTCTTGAAAGTGAATCTCTCCTTTCTACCCTTAATAGTGAAACAAATTTTAGCATCATCAGTGTATATTATGGCTTTTGCGGTCCTTAGGAATGGTCGACCCAAAATGGGTGCCTTCTCATCACCACCTATTTCTACTACCACAAAGTCTACAAGTACATATGAGTGTCCAACTCGCACACAGACATCTTCAAGGATGCCCTTTGGGTAGCAGAGTGACTGATCTACAAGCTACAAACACATGGTTGTGTACAACAATTGATCTCTATGAATTTTCTCATAAATTATCTTTGGCATGATGTTAACGCTTGGGCTGAAGTCACAGACAACTTCTTCAAAAGTGTTTGGCCCAATGGCTATTGGGATGACAGGTCTTCCTGGGTCACCCTTCTTTTTTGGCATGGAGTCATCTTTCCATCCTCCTGATGGTTGATCTCTGTAGTACCATCCTGCATTGAATATGCTGACAAGATTCATAATTTCTAATTCTTCCGGATGCCCTGAAATCTTACCTTTATCGGCCGGAGGGACAGAAGATGTCAGCTGAGCTATTTGAGATTCTATCATTTTATTAAAGCTATGCTGGTTCTTAATGGCAGAAGCAAAACTATCCATTCTATTATTGATAGTTTCTAGCAGTTTATCATTGGAAGCTATCTTATTAGACAATTGATCCAAAATCTAGATTGATCAGCAACTAGATCTCTCAAGGGTGTATTGAAATTATCAAAATTATTACCTTGATAATTACCTTGGTAATTACCTAAGTAGCTAGGCCTCTGTTGCTGATTCCCACCTTGATTCTGAGGATGGTAGTTGGTGTTGTTGTTGATATAGTTCACATCCTCTTGGATCTCTGGACAGTTATGGCCTAGGTGCCTAGTGCCTCAATACTTTCTTAAGGCTAGCTTTAGCTTTCCAGAGTACTACTTCTAGATCATCTAAGTAGTTTGTCGAAAGATCAAAACCGGTCATACATCACCCTGCATAAGATACACAAGTAAACAAACCAAGGGTAAGCTTGTTTGAGTAGAGATAAATGGTTTCCTCAATCACATCTGTGTGGTATAAGTGATATAAATATTCCTTTTGGATAGCCTTTCATCCTTCCCCGGCAACGGTGCCAAAAATGCTTGTTGACATTTCTTAGGGTTACTACCAAGATTAGAGTTTGGATTCTATCCTTAGCAATAGCACCAGAAATGTTTAATGGTTTTTATTAACTTAACACTTGTTTTCGTAGCCACTATTAATTACCTGCACCTCTAGCTTACTTGTATCAGGTTGTCATCCCTAGTGTTGGAGCTAAAAGTGATTGTAGGCACTACTAAGTAGTTATCTTATTATTTCATATGACTAAAGAAGATAAAGATAAGAATAGAAAGTATCCACAAGCACACAGAAAATTATACCATTGTAGCATTTTACCCAGGAGTATTCCAGGGATCGTTATTTATATTTTACCACTGGAAAGGGATGGCTTAAAGAGAATGTGATGATCACTTGTACATACAATGGAGAGTGAACCATGTCTAATCTATCTACTCATAACAGGGATAAGTCACAAGTCACAAGATAAATGTATAATGAATAATTAATATCAAGTCATAAATAGTGTAATTCACATAGAGCACTCCCTTCTAAGGCAATAGCATGGTTTAGGTAAAAGTAAAGGAATATTCCTAAGTCATTCTTAATTACATGTCAGAGTATACTATCATTAGTGCAATTGCACTTAGCAATCATGGCAAGAAAACTTTATATCTACACACAAATAATATTACTAAGGAAGATCAGGAACAGAGCAAGTCTTCCTTCGCAACCAGGTCCTACTTGTCCTATATTCAGGGAGTGAACTACAAAGGACTCAACGGGAGTGTCACTTCTGTGATCTACCACATGGCCCGGAATATAGGGTGCATTCATGGGTAAACAACGTCTAAGCTCCATGCTTAAACAATGTTGACCACTCACCCATGACGTCAAAGAGTGAGCTCTATACGATCTTATGTTTGAATATAAAGACATTCTAACTATACTAGGCATATAATCAAAATAGACAATGAACAATATAATCGAGAACATATATAATATATAGAGCAATGTCATATCTATTGTAACTAGCAGGAATATATATAGAAAGATACAAAAGAGAGGTTCAGATGGCTTTACCAAAGTCGTGCTCTTGACACGATCTGGAATCCAAGCGAAGCTTGCCTCCCTCTACTTCAAGCCTAGTTAGCCATGCCCTAGAATTGGTAGAGCTCTAAGGAAACTAGGGTTTCTAGCTCTGATGACTTGATCAAATGACTTGGGTTATGCCTGACCCTAGGTGGCAGGGCCTTGCTTTTATAGGCAAGTGGGATGAACCGAAGCCCTCGGATCAAACCGACTTGAATCAACAGTGAAGAAGCAAACCCTAAGGCGGTAGAGGAACTGACGTAGAAGCTCGTGGCTGACAGGGAGACCAACAGGTCGGCCGACCTAGGGTGGGGTCGGTCGACCTGGCCCTATGCCAGGTGGCCCCCCTTCGGTGGGTCACCTTCTCATGTCTTCTAGATCCTTCTCAACTTGGTTCCACAGTAGAATATGCTTTTTACCCGAACGCCCTTGATATCTTGCCTCCTTTTCCTGATAAACCCCTGCAGAAACACAGATTCACCAAAACCTGTGGAATTCTGTCAGTTTAAACCCTAATTCTATGTTGGAGGTTGATATATGCCCTTTTTCATGTTTGGTTCGTGGTTTATAATAGTATAGTGACCGTCAACAGTGACGCAACTTCTCCAGTAGGACACCCCGAATTGCAACTGGCAACAGTTGTGATAACATGGCAATCATGCGCCTTCATTAAGTGCATGTTGAATTTCAAATCTTTCATGTTCGCTAGCCTCCTGATGTTTGAGCAGTAGCCAGTAAGCACTTTGAGTTCATGGAAGAAACTTAAGAGCTTCTTTTTCTCCTCTGTTTCTAGGGTCCATGAGGCTACTGGAAGTTTTTATGTCCCATCAGGTTTAAGTTCAGGATGTAGCTTCGGCCTGACTTTTAATTCTTGCAGGTCCAAACGAGTGTTAAGTGAATCTTTTCCCATGCCCTTTGCCTCCATTAAGGTGCCGAGTAGGCTTTCGGTCATGTTTTTAGTGATGTGCATCCCATCAAGTGCGTGGCAAACATCCAAGAACCGCCAATAAGGTAGATCCAGAATATCGATTTCTTTTTTAACATAGAGAAACTCGGTGCCTGTTTGCTTCCTTTGCCCTTTCAAGGATGACTTTCAGTTTGTTCACTTTTGTTAAGATATCCTTCGCAGTTAGAGTCTGAGGAGCCAGGCAATCCTCAGTTTTGCCATAAAAGGATTTCTTGTTCATGCGGTACAGATGCTCCATGCTTAGGAACCGACGATGACCCATGTACACCATCTTCTTACTATTCTTCACCCATTTAGCATCCATGTCCTCCATGCAAACCACACACCCTTTGTATCCTTTGGTAACTTGTCCAGACAAGCAACCAAGGCCTAGTAGGTCACTTATTGTTACAAACAGCAATGCTTTCAGATAAAAGTGTTCTTTCTTGTACTCATCCCACACCTTGACCTTTGATGTCCACATTTCTATTAGCTCGTCCACCACTGGTTGTAGGTAGACATCAATATTATTGCCAGGTTGGTGTGGCCCTTGGATCACTAATGACATCATAATGTGTGTGCGCTTCATACACAACCAAGGCGGAAGGTTGTATATGTGCAAAGTCACGGGCCAGGTGCTGTGATTGGTGCTGACCATGTTGAAAGGACTCATCCCGTCAGTACTCAACCCGAACCTTATGTTCCTTATTTCCCTTTTAAATGTCTTGTATCTAGAATCAATAGCCCTCCACTGTGATCCATCGGCTGGGTGTCTAAGCTTTCCATCATTCACGCGCTTTTTGGCATACCACCTCATTAGCTCTGCTTTTTTCATTCGCAAATAGTCTCTTCAGGCGTGGAATTATAGGAAAATACCACACAACCTTCTTGGGTGGTCTTTTGTTCTGGTTAATGATTGTCATCGCCTTAGGACAGTAAGACTTGTAGTGTGAGAGTTCGCACATTGGACACTGATCCAACTCTGTAGATTTGTTGCGGTACAATATGCAATCATTATAGCATGCATGAATCTTTTGTACTTCCAGCCCTAATGGACATATCATTTGCTTCGCCGGATATATGTTCTTTGGTAACTCATTTGGCTGTGGAAGCATCTTGCTCTTCAAATGAGTTAGCAAATCATCGAATCCTTTATCCGACAGACCATTCCTTGATTTCATCTCAAGTAGGAAAAGGTTAGCTTCTAACTTGGTCATAGAAGAACCATTGAATAGCAGCGTTTTTGCGTCCTTTCTCATTTGCTCCAACTTCTTCAAATTTCTTGCATCAAGGAACTCTGGCTCCCTATCACGTATCATCTTGTCTAGAGCATCAAGCACTTCAGTATCCAGCAAAGTGTCACGACATGTTTCATTGATGGTTTCCTGCATGGTTTCACTCACTGGTTCATGGACGGTTTCCTGCATGGTTTCACCGACTATTTCATGGATGGTTTGCTGCAAGGTTTCCTTCGCTGTAGTCTCTGGCAAGGGTCCTTGGATGGTTTCCTTAGGTAAGTTGTCACCCTCCTCGCCATGCATGTTCCAAACCTTATATTTTTTTTCATGAAACCCCTACTTAGCAGATGATATCGTATCTGCTCGATGTCGCAGATCCTAAATGCCTTCTCATTCTTGCAATCAACACATGGGCAGTGTATGTATCCTTTACTACTTGGAACATTACTTCCTGCATACGCCTTGGCGGCTTTCACAAAAGAGTCAATGTCTTCCACGAACACGGTAGTCACAGTTTCCAAGTACACCCATCCATGATCCATCTGTGAATAACACAACTTTAGTGACTAGGTCAACTATAGTCATTCAATTTAATACAAGCAAACTGGAGGATACAAACTGACCGTACCGTAGGCTAATCTGGTGTGCACACAACAATCAACAATCAGAAGAAATCAATAAGCACTCCCTTAGGAAGAAGGATGATTTTCGATCACAATTTAACCACAGGGACCGCATTCACAAAAGAGTCAATGCCTTCCATGAATGGGGTAGCAAGTACATCCATCCACACGATCCATCTGTGATTAACACAATGCAACTTTACTGATCGTCATAGGTTGAACTAACTAATGTGTCATTCAATTTAATACAATCAAAATTATAGGATACATACTGACTGTAGGGTAATTTGGTGCGCGCGCAACAATCAAGAATCAGAGAAGTCGCCTCCAAAATCAAGAAGCACTCTAAAACAAAGAAGGATGATTTTCGGTCACAATTTAACCACATGATCGAATTAAGGTAGCTACACAAAAAAGGTTGTTAATTACATACCACCCAATATAGAATATCCTTTGAAAATCAATAGCCTTCACTAGCTTGTCGGTCGACAAAAATGGTAGGGGAGCCACGGCTGAAGAAAAGTTAACCGAATGAAGAAGAGGAGGGAAATGGGATTTTCATTGCTCTTGCAGCCATTTATCACCGCCAGGTTAATTGGACAGCCGGTGGTGATTCTAAGTATTTCTGCCAGATCATAGATTATGGTATTCAGTGTCCGAACAAAACGGCGATAAAACTTTTTGATCACCGCCGGCAGGAAAGGGCAGTAAGGCGCCTTCAATTATTGTGATTTCCACCGCCGGACCATAGGAGGAACCAACGATGCTACATAAGCGTCACCACCAGATCTTATGGTGTAGGGCCCATCAATCTTGGCACCAGTGGTGAAAACTTGTTATCTCTGACGCCTTCTTCGCACGTCGCGCATCGGATCAACCGCCGGCGGTGGTAAGTGTTGCACAGCCGGTTCGGCTTACGATACGGTGGCGAAGCCCGACATCTTGTTCATCGCCAGATCATAAGCCAAGCCGGTGGCAAAAGCATTCATTACTACCGGTTATTCAGCCAGGAGGAGCCCCATGGGTCATAAGCCGGCGGTGATACGTATCACCGCCGGTTATCTCAAAACCATTAGTGAAGGTCCCGGCAGTGAATTTTCTGTAGTAGTGATTAGACCTTGTCTTGCTCCGACATTGGTGAGATCTATCGATGAGACACTACTCCCTTGTGGCCTGAACTGTGGGGTACTAAGCACCTTGGGGCGGACAGGGTTCAATTTGTCATTCCTACGTTCGGAGATCGATTATTGTCCTAGAGAAGATTCGAGTAAAACGACTAAGGGTAACCAGTTAGGACAGGGGGGTTGATAAATATGCTTCTAGGGATCAGACTAGAGGACACATGTGATCTAGACTTCTAAGATAGAGAAGGCTTCCTCCAGACCTAGGATTATAGCTCAAAGGGATTAGAGTAAAGGCTCAAATTAGTCTTAACAAGGAGGCTTAGCAAAGTTTTTATTTGGGTTGTTTTTTGGGCCATGACAATTTAGACCAATATGTTACATCTCTGCTAGTCCATGTGCTCAGTTGTATGAAGCAAGAGAGTGCACTAATTCATAAGTTGATTTATTTAAATAAAGTGCTCAGTTACACAATCAATGGTATTCACCACATGGACTATACATGCAATGTAATAACTAGTAGTGGGTGTGGTCCACTTGGTTTGTATTAATGAGAATATAAATATCATGTGTAATATTTGTATGGACTTTGGTTTGTACTTCATGACACCAGGTTTGTATTAACTTGATCTCTACCTACTATGTGTGGTTTTCTATTATGATATATTTATTATTGAATCATGTGATGGAGATTCAAACACACTATAATTCTAGTATAATCTTGATGGCAGTGAGATATGTGATGCATTAATAAAATCAAATTTATTGGAAATAACCTCTATTTAAATGCAATAATAAAATGTATCACCAAAAAATTGGGAAATCAAGGTCATTGCCAGGTTGAAGAAATCGACCTGACAGTGAGTATCATACAATCACTATTAGGTAGAGGCTTGACCCGTGGACCCTGACCCTTATCATATCATTGTTGGGTCAAGTCTTGACCCAATGGTGATATATCTTCCAATCATTGTTGGGTCTAGGAACTGACAGTGGTAGGCAAGCCCATCATACCGACCGTCTACAAGATCATAGCAATGATGCTGGGTTTGGATATGGTAGTGATCCATGGACCTAGAGTAGTGAAACTCTATTGCAAAAGCACTCCATGGGAGCACTTGCCTGGCCAATTCTACCCATGGAGTAGAGATGACAATGGGTACCCGAAACCCAATGGGTATCCTATTATCAGGTCAAGGGCATGGGTTGATTTCTCTACCCATGGGTTTGTTGATGGGCAAAAAGCCAAATCCAGCGGGTTGGTGAACAAGGGTCTAGGGCCGTAGTACCCAAACCCGCAAACCCATGAGTTTTTAAACCTAGTCCATCATAGAAGAGTAGCTCGTATCAGTCCACAATACTCCAATTTTCTCGACTAGATTGATCCATTTAGAGTCACATATTAGACAAGCTTCTCATCCCAAACCCTGTCCTAGATCATTCCTCTCACGCACCTGACCATACTACGGCGGCAGCAACATGTATCTAGATCACACATTCACGCTCGAGCTTGCACATCACGCCACATTCGAAAGGCTGAGATCCTGATTGACTGATGCTCTATCCCAAAAAAGGTCACTATGGAATTTGTGTTGGTCAAACTTTTCTAAGTTTGACTAGACTTTTAGAAAATATTGTGGACATTTATATATCCAATTAACTTTATAATGAAAATATATTCAGCAATTATGCATCATAAATATTAATATTTTCTTATATATATTTAGTCAAAGTTAGAAATGTTTTACTTCTCGGTAAGTGACAATGACACTCTTTGTAGGACAGAGGGAGCATATCATTAGTATATGAACTATGTGGTTGGCTGTTGTATAATTGGTGAGATGTGATTTATTATCTATGTTATCTTTCATTATACTATGCAGTACCCATACATGAGTATATAACACCTCTAAATATGTATTATACTACTATCTGCTTACTGGTGGTGACGTGGTGTGGTTGTTGTTGCGGGCATGAACAACTCATTGGTTACCGATGACCTGAGTGGGCATGGATCGGGGCGCAAAATTAAATCCATGATGGGTCATATGGGTTTTTTAATGAGCACATTTTATGTTCATGGGCATGGTTTTGGATTGGCAAAAGCCAATGGGTTCGCGCCCATTGCCATCTCTACCATGGAGCCACTACATGCTATTCTAGACAAGTCAAGATTACTTTAGTGCTTGGATTGTGCTTATTAATCGTGTTACAACGGAAGAAGTTTTGTAGATAGTAGAAGTTTTGAAAAATGTTGAAATTGTATTTATAAGTATACAACTTTGATAAATGCCATGTCACATGCTCTAAATTGGAAAAAAACAATAGAATTGGGTTAGCTCATTCTTGGTGGAGTGATTTTTGCAACAAAATCGAGTTGGGTGGGCATTTGAGACAATACATCTTATGGCTTAAGTCTAAAAAAACATATGTGGCGGTTTTTTCCGGTGTTACTCTGAGTTTGATATTCCACGTCATAAGACCTTTGGTTACAAAAGCAGACCCCTATTTGTTTTGTTGCAAAAATCACCTCAACATTCATGCCTAAGATAGTTATGTCCATTTTTGAAATATTGGAACTAATTTTTCCAAGTTAGAAACCTATTAAAGTACAAACATCATATTTTTCATAGCTTCACCAAAAGAGTCACTAACAAAAAGCTTAAGGGCCCGATCGGTACAGTTTCAGTAGTGAAGTTGTTGTTTTTTACTTCAACTCCAAGAGCGGCTCCTCTAGTGAAGCTAAAACTATTTCTGATAAAATGTTTAGTAAAATATCTTATCACAGTAGACAAACGAATAAAATGACCATAACATCATATTTTTTTCATTTTTTCCTTCACCTCCTATATTTTCTTCTCTCCTTATCCACTCGGGCGCCTCTCTCATCCATCTGTTCTCCTATTTCTTCTTCTCTCTCTTTATCCACTCGGGCTCCTCTCATCCATCTGCTTGCCCGCCTCCAGCGCGTCTGCTTGAATGTATTCGCCACCGCATTTGCTCGAGCGACTCCGCCTTGCCCGCTTCTAGCATCTGTTCGGCCGTGTGCGCCATCCCCATGCTTTGGGCACCCTTGTGTCCCTGCCCACTTCAGCTCCGCCGTCCCATCTGCCTGCCCCACACCTTACCTACACAAAGTAGGACAGTTCGGGGAGGGCCCACGCAACCATATAGAAAGCTAGTTTTTTTTGGCTTCATGACCTGCCAGTACGCTATGAGAGAGCACATTTTATAGAGCACCTAGCAAATGAGGCGTTTGGTACAAGGAGCTGAAAAATAGCTTCAGGAGCTGCTCAAGACACTGCTACATTAATCTTTTCCAAGGCGAGCAAAAACGGTTTTCTGAGGTGGGCATTCAAAACGCCTCGGACCTAAGGTCACGGTAAATGCGGTATTTACCGAGGCGTTTGGATGCCCGCCATGGTTAATTGAATAAAAAATAATAAAAAAGAAAAACCCATGGGCAAAGCCTAGCGAGCCCATCCACGGGCCCACCGAGCCCATCCACACGCCGTCGCCGGTGCTGCTGCACCCACCACCACCAAAGAAGAGCTGAGCCCTGAGCCATGCCTTCGCCACTGGATCCGGCTGCACCACCACCGGATTCGTGCCTCCAGGACCAGATCCGCTGCCAGAGGAGCACCGGCGGCCAGATCTGGTGCGTGGGGGAGGAGGGCCGCCGGATCTGAGGGAGAAGGCCGCTGTCACCGGATCTGAGGGAGAAGGCCACCGCCACCGCTACCTGGAGGGTGGTGGAGGCGGCCCCGCAGCCCGCCAGGGATTGGGAGAGGGAGGGAGAAGTGCCGCTGCCGCCGGAGCTCGGGAGAGGGAGCAAGATGTGTTGCCGAGGGGAGGGAGGAAGGCGCCACCGCTGTCGCCTAGGTGCCGCCACCTAGGTAGCATGGGGGAGTAGGGGCGCTAGATCTTAGGGAGAAGGCCTCCACCGCCGCTGCCTGGAGGGTGGTGGAGACGCCACCGTCGCAGGTGGCCCGCAGCCCACCGAGGGAGGGAAGGAGGCACCACCGAGGGGAGAGAGGGAGGCGCCGCCGAGGGGAGAGAGCTCGGGAGAGGGAGGAGCGGTGGGGGAGAGAGAGGAGATGTGGGAGAGAGGGCACGGTGGAGGAGCGCTAAGTGCGAGCGCTGAGGGCGCTGAGGAGCGGCTGGGAGAGGGAGAGGAGGTGAGTGGGTTAGGGTTTTCCTTCGTATATATACTCCTAGACAGAAACCAGGCTCATATGGGCTTCGCCAATAGTTAATGGGCTCGTCCACTATTAACCGAGGCGGGACTCGAAAATGGGGGTATTTTTGGAGGCGGGCCTCTTATAATGCCCACCTCCGTTAATAGATTTTAGGAACCGCCTCCGTAAATCTATTTTGCGAGGCGGTTGAATGTGACCGCCTCGATTAATAAAAAATAACCGCCTCGGTTAATCCGAGGCATTAACTGAGGCGGTTGAAATTGTTGCCTGCCTCCAAGGCCCATTTCAAATCGCCTCGCAAGAGATTTTTTTGTAGTAGTGAGAAGCCCTACCAAAGAGGCCCTAAGTCTGGTCACACTGATTCTTGCTATTTGCGAAATTTTGTTGACAATGAGTAAGTATAAACATACTTGCATCCACTGGCATGGCTTAGCAAAAATGGGATGCTCAGCTAATAAGCACATAAGTAGTTTTAAAGACTAAGGCTATGTTTGGTTCAACTTTTGAAAAGTGTTTCTGCTGCCAAAAAGCATAACACTAACCAAACGAGTAGAACTAGAAGTTCCTTTTTCTAGAAGCAGCTGCTTTCACGTAGTATAATTTTCGTAGCACCTTTTTGCTTCTAGCTTTCTGCTTTTTCAAATGGATGAAAATAGAGAGATATTTTATAGTTGTTTTAAGGAAGATAAAGAGTGAGGGTAGGTTTCAAAGTTGTTTTAACCAAACAACTTATAGCTTTTTCACAACACATAGCTTACAACAGTTTTTTCACAACTCACAGTTGAACCAAAGAGACCCTAGGACTGGACCACAGTGCACACCTTACTCTACCACTAAAAGAACAATGTGGTAAAATCCTAGAATAAATCCAGTGAAAGAACTAATCGTAAACCACTTAAAGATACATATCCTACCTCTATAGGCACCTACATATAAAGATACACATCTACCCTTATAAACAATTACATATGCTTCGTTGTTAAGAAGTAAGTGCAAGTCGTCTAAATTTTACAAAACATCCAGGTAAAAGAATAACATCATAATTAAAATCCTAGAAAAATCTGAAAACATGAACACCCACCTCAAATCGACGCTGGTGGGTAGAGCTCACTGCAAGAAACCTAGCCACTTAAGGAACGTTCAATTCGCCGACCTATTTCTTTTACATCATGCATTAAACACGTTTACTTTTAGCGCATTAGATTAGTCTTTTCGTGCAATCCCGGATGGCCCTAGATGACGACGCTTATATTTATCTACTTTTTAATATAATATTGAAAAGAGAGGTCGCGGAGGTAGGCTCTTGACCTATTGACAGCCACACATGTACTACCTGTGTCCGTCCCTATGTAAGTGGTCAGTGACGCCAGTGACGGTCACTGTCTCAGTAGATACGACTATACGAGTACGTAGCATGGTGGTACGCCAGCTAATATGTGATTGATTACAGAATAATTTATTTTATGACTATATCAACTTACGATAATGTTTAAAAATGCAAGAGAAATTGCATTGTGCATTTTTTTTATTTTGATATTGATTCTGATATTCTAGGTTTAAGTTTACTCAAATTGTCTAAAATTTGACCTATTTATAGCAAAAAATGTATCAACATTTATGTCACCAATAGATACTATGAATATATACTCCATAATCAATCTATCTTTTGATATAGAAAATATTAGTACTTTTTTATAGAGGTGTTTAAAATTGAAATTGTTTGACTTCTCCAGAAAGAGGGAGTACTACTTTACAATAATGCGAATGCATGTTTATCATAATGATATTTATCATAGTGGCTCTGTTCACTTCAGCTGCAGTTTTTGAACTGCTAGGTATTGTAACTTGAACTGTAGCCAGCGCAAGCGAACAAGTCTATGTTTAAGGGTGTGTTTGGTTCAGCTATGACTTTTGGAAAAAGCTGCTGCCAGATGTGGATTGTGGAAAAGCTATAGCAAGTTGTGGCATGTGGAAAAGTTGTGACCTGTTTGGTTCAAACAAGTATAAAAATTACCTCCTATCTCTATTTTCTTTGAAACAACTTTGAAATGGCTCTATTTATTTTCACTATTTCAAAAAGCAGAAAGGTAAAAGTCAAAAGCAAGGTCTAAGATGCTTTCAACACTGTACTACCCAAAAGTAGCTGCTTCTAAAAAACAGCTTCCAGGGTTCCACCCCTTTGGTTGACTTTTGACTTTTTAGAAGTAAAAAGCTGCTCCCAAAAGCCCAAATCACTTAGGAGGGGCTGTAATAATTTTATAAATAGTGGTTATGATAACTCAAGTGACCATAGAATAAGTTATCTATAGTTGACCACAAATTAGTATGTGTTTTTGTTAATTTGACGCGTGCTCGATCAATACAAGAGTTTGCGGTTTGCAGGTTAACATGTACCTTGCATCGATCTGTTATGCTATGAACAATAGTGTACTCATTATGGTTGTAAAAAAAAATAGTGTACTAATTATGTGATGTTGTCACAGCCCCAGAGGTGCTGGAGTGCGTGGAGCGAGGAAGAATGCCCATCACACATGAAGCCTCTATCCTTGCAGTCAAACGTGGATCTCCTGCGTCCAAGCCTTCCTCCTTGAGTGGATGAAATGGACCCGTATTTCCATTTTCACCTTTTGGGAACATTCAAGAAAGCAACCCTTGTCGCAGCATGATTCACATGATTATTCTTCGCGCACCAACAAAATTCAACCAGAGGAAATTTTGTAAGTAACAACAATGAGCAAAACGAAATATAATATGAAAAATGTTCCATTGTTTTTGCATTTTGTAGCAGACTATATGAAAAGCACTCAAAAAGGAACTTATGTAGCTTTTGTGATGCAAAAGTTAGTTAAAAGAAGACTACACACACGCACTAGTAATTTACTGACGATCAGCCAGTACAGCACAAACAACCAAAATCGATCCACCATACTGAAGAAAGAAAAAGCATGTTTGCACAGAATCACCCAATGCAAGATGCATGTATTGCTTGGCAGGGGATGGCCAATGGGGAATCGCCAAATGATCCAGCCTTTGGAGGGACGAGAAAGGTGGCTCCGGATCCTCCACGTAAGAATCGCTCCCATCTCATATCTCTTGCCCCGCTCTCATTGGCCGCATCCGCATCACGGCGCGCGCGTACTTATTCCTCCCCCGCCCCCTCTCCCTCTCTTCTCCTCCACACACACACACACCAAGCCTGCCGGCTGATCGAGCACATCATCATTCTCTCGCAACGCACGCGTACGAGCGGCCGGCCGGGCAAGCAAACAAGCAAGTGGGGGGAGAGAGGAGAGCTCACAAACCACACAGCAGGGAGGTGTGGTGGAAGCTGGCCGGAGGAGGAAGAGGGCCGGGTCAAGAGAGTAGTGAGTTCATATATTCATACGTGCGGCGGCGACGTCGTCGTACGTAGGATGTCCGCGTCGGCGTCGAGCGCCGCGTGCCGCGTGTGCGGTGGCGGCGTAGGGGAGTGCGCGTGCCACGGCCATGGGATCGGCGCGCGGTGCGGGGTCGCTGTCGCCGACCTCAACCGCGGGTTTCCCGGGATGTGGCACCAGCCGGCCGAGGAGGAACCCAGCGGCGTCGTCGGCAGTGGCGCAGCCGCGGCGGGGCTGCATGAGTTCCAGTTCTTCGGCCACGACGAGGACCACGACAGCGTGACGTGGCTGTTCAACGACCCAGCGCCACACCTGCACCGCGGCCCGGCCCCGGCGGCGGCCGCGGTCGCGAACGGGGTGGCGGCCGAGTCTGAGCAGCGGAGAGCGCCGCCGCCGTTGTTCGACAACGGGTACGCGCACGCGCACGCGCAGTACGGACAGCTGCCGGGTCACGGGCTCACGTTCGACGTGCCGCTGAGCCGGGGCGGCGACGTGGCCTCCGCGGCGGTGCTGGAGGCAGGGCTGGGGCTAGGCGGTGGCGGCGGCGGCAGCAATCCGGCGACGACGTCCAGCGCCACAATCGTGAGTGGTTCGGTTCCACATCTCTCTCCTGAATCATGCATGGTCCCCCGTCGACAACTCCAATTTCAAGCTGATATGATATATGCATGCGATTCGTGTTTGTATGTGCACGCTGAACCGGCGCTGATATGTCCCTTTCAGGCTTGCAGCACTGCTCGGCCATTTCCGTTTCGAATACATGCATCTTGGTGCAATCTATCTCGCTTGCTTCTTGTTAAACCTCTCGGTTCGTTGTGTCAGTTAATTGCTTGATGCTTGAGAGAGAAAGGAGCTACACATCTGATTTCGCTAGCTTAATTTGCATTGATACATATCTTTATCTCTATCTAGCTGTTTGGCCGATTAAAAGTGATTGAAAACGTCAAAAGCCGCTGTCAATTTGTGGTCCAACGCTCCAACTAGTAAGGGCTAGTAAGGAGCTAACTAGTCCAGAACAGTGCACCATCATGACTAATAAGTTTTGTGTGTTTTCTTCTCCGTCTCTACCTTTCCAATAGGATAAAGTCACATTATCAAAGCATTACTTTGTTGTATATATCCCCGAAATTGATGGATTGATGGTTTATCAATACCATTTAGGTGGGGATCCCCACCCCCCACCCCACCCCAACTCCCCGTGACAGTTCAAAAAAAATCCCCGAAATGACTGAAAATCCTAACACCCTATTCGCTTGAGCTTATCAGCCAAATCAGCCAGTCATTCAGCAATGTTTTTCTCTCACAACAAATTAGCGAATCGCACTTTCAGCCATGGCTTATCACCCAAGTGAACGGGGCGTAAGATCTACATGAACAATTATTAGATCGGACAGCTCTATCTATCTATGCTAAGAAGAAGGTACAGAAATTGCAAACCATGCATACACATTAGTTTATAGTATAGGCAGATAGAAGGGAGAATAATCACGGAGAACATCAGTTAATTGCAGATTTACAGTTGATTTATTTGTTCAGTGGCTAGTGAGAACACTAAAGGTAGTACGACAACATAACAAAATTTTGATTGGGTTTACAATGATGCACAATGAACTGCTGCCCAAATGCAAGGTTTTTCTTTTCCCTTCACCCTTCGGCATCGCTGTCTTTCTGACAACATGATAACCACAACTCCACAAGACCTTGCCAAACGCAATTTTCTTTCTTTCTTTCTTCCTTTCTTTCTTGCTATCGCTATCTGTCTATCAACAAGCTTATCAACAAGCTCACGACGGGTCGCGAAGATGATAACCCTAGCCAACACGCAGCTCAATTCTCATTTCTTGTGGTTCTACAATATTGATCCCAATTCTCATTATTTCTGTTGAGTAGTGTTAGGTTACTGAGTGCTGACATAGTGTATCCGTTTTCTGAACATAAATCCGAAGCGATGTTATGCATCGCACCTAGCTCTTGTCCAATAGGAGTAAATTTTTTACAACACGTAAGGTTACATTTATCGGGGGGTCCTCTACATTTGATTGACAACACGTGTGTATCTAAAATTAATCACATAGATGATCAACTGATCTAGATAAAGTAATACTCTGTTGGACTTGTAATTGATAGATTAGTTGATCGTATGATTTTTTTTTTTGGATGTCACGTGTTGTCCATCAGGGTCCGGGATCCATGTGAGAGAGAGTTGGATTCCAGGTCCATGCAATTGTATTCCATTATTTGTGATCAAATTAGGATGGAGCTGCTTACATGCATCTAGGAATAAGGTATCTAAAGATGTTTTGTGGGTCAGCTAGTCTTGTCTGGTTCCTTTCTTCCCCTATATGATGGCTACATGCATGTTGGACATACATCCCTACATGCATCGGTGCCTTATTATGTTCGACACATCCTTTTTCAGATGCCCTTCTGCGGGAGCACGTTCACTGACGCGGCGAGCGCCGTCCCCGGCGACGCGGCTGCTGCAGCGGCCAACGGCAGCGCAAGCGGTGGTGCCGACCCGGCGGTGGACCGGGAGGCGAAGGTGATGCGATACAAGGAGAAGCGGAAGAGGAGGCGCTACGAGAAGCAGATTCGGTACGCCTCCCGCAAGGCCTACGCAGAGATGCGGCCGCGCGTCAAGGGCCGGTTCGCCAAGGTGCCCGACGGTGAGGCTCCGGCGCCACCAGCGCCGGCCGCAGCAGCAGGCTACGAACCAGGCCGGCTCGACCTCGGATGGTTCCGTTCATAGCAAAGACCTATGTCGGTCAGAGCATTAGCTAGCATATATAGGCCATTGGTTAATTAAGGGTACGATCGAGATAATACGCACGAAATATTAAATGTATATGCGATCGATGCACGACTAGCTAGCCCTGAAGAATATATATACGTACACACACTGCTGGTATTGATACGAGCAGTATACTACATTAATACTAGCAATATCAAGGTATCGCACTGGTAGCTAGTCTTTTTGTCACTACCAGAAAAAACGATTTTTGACAAACCATCTGATTAGCTGAGGCCAGCACATGGCTGTCTCCGAAAATCTAATAGATAACACCCGTGTCTGTAAATCGATTTTCAAAACAGATATATTAAGATGCTTGTCTTTGAAAATTGTCTATTAACAGAGACAACCATTCTAAGTGTCCATCTCTAAAAATTAATTATCTAAAAATCATCCATAACTTTTTCATACGAACTCAGATAAAGATAAATTTTATATCAAAATTGTAGCTCTCGGCGATCAACAACTTTGTAGTTGAGAAGTTCTCTATTTGTAACTTTTTAGAATCCCAAAATATTGTTTTACATTCACAGTGAATGTGTGGTGCAGTGGTAAGGAGTTATTGTAGTTGAGCAGTAGATTTTAGGTTTGACTCACGAAAAGGACTTTTTTTGGAATAGACTCACGAAAAGGACTTAATTTTTGGGTTTTTTGAGCCTTAATTCTCTCTTGGTGAGCTCCATATCCCTCAATAAAACCACTGTCCAAGTCTCCTATATATCGTTTTGTAATTCTCCTATGAATCTATAGTTGCTTTTATTTTTTGGCCCTCATATATTAACTTAAATTTTGGACCGCCTTATAATTCTCCTGTGAATCTATAGTTGCTTTTATTTTTTCTAAACATGCTGGATTCGTCACGATGTTTCTCTTTGTCTGCTCAAGCCATTGCTACTTGAAGTAGCCGCTAGGTCGGCCAGGTCGTTAAGCCAACATCCATCAGCATACCAAGCCTTCGTAGACAAACTATAGAACTATTACTGAAACCAGTGAGCCACTAATGCCAGTATTACAACCCATGCAACTCTACCACATATGGACAATGATCTCACAAAAAAAGTTTTAACTAAAAATAATCAACAATGTTAGCACAAAATGGGGGCGTGGAACTCTCTCAATTGTAGCAACAATTTTCTCCCTTCAATGAAATCCAACTCCCTTCAAACACCCAAGGTGTGCGCCCAACAAGCCTCTACTAGCCATACTAGAAAAATCCCCTTAGTGACATTTTATTTATATATTAGATACACTTTATTTCATCTCTACAAGAATATAGGCATATTTTTATAAAGTGTATTAAAATTGATTTCGCATGGACTGTGTCAAGATTTATAGAGACGAATTCTCAAAGCATATCAGGTCTATTTGTGTAGTTCTGTTGTACGACAATGCTTTATTATGTGTTAAGAAATATAAATATGTTCTCGTAGATATAATTATAAATGTAGAAATGTTCTCATAGATTAATATATTGTGTATGTACTAATGTAGTTATATTGTGTAACGACGCTAAATTATGTATGAAGAAGTATAGAGACAGTTTAGTAGATACATATATATCCTATGTCTACCAAATACCAATAGATACATTGTATACCAACACAATTTTGTGTATCAAAAAAAATGTAGATACAATTATATGTACGTTTATATTTTGTGTCTACTGATACAAACATGTTTTATAGTCATGTTTTATTATGTCATAATAAAAATCTGAACACTTATGCATCTATACAACGTATCTATTAATATATATAGACATACTTATAGTAACAGATCACTACAAAACAAATAGCGACGTTTTTAGCTAATGTTGCTATGGCTAATTATAACCATATCTCAAAGCATTAGATTTAGATACAGTTGTAAAGACCGTGTCTATTAGCATGAAATGGTCCTTCAACATGGTCCAAACTGTGGCTATAATATAAAATCAAATTTTGAATGAAATTTGTAGGTGGCGGAATGTCTCTCTCTATTTTAAATTACCCATCTCTAATTTAAAATATAAAATTTGAAATCAAACGTGTGAAGACTGAAGGACCAAAATAACGACCAAAGGGAGGGTGAATGAGAGCCACTAAAAATTCTTTACCGAGGGCATCCTTGGCCTGTGTCCCAATTATGACTAGACTTGAACAAATTAAGCCCGGCTTGGCTTGGCCTAGCTCAAGCTCAATGGGTTTTGGCCCACCCATGAACCTTAGTGGGTAGGACCTGGGCATAGGTCTAGCTGCTGAGAAAAATTTCTTGGCCGAAGCACGACCTAAAGTATTTCTTTTATTTGTTTTCCAACTAAAAACAGCAAACGGCCCGCTTAGACCTGGGCACGGCCCGAAAAATGCTGGACCAACTCCTCCATGGGACGGTTGTGGTCAACTTTTTTTTGGCCCAAAATAAACAGGATTTTTTGGCGTAGCTCAGCCCGAAAAATACTCAAGTCTAATTATGACCCAACATCACTCTCTCCTAATCACCAAAGTGACACAAGCCAACTACTGATGTGCTCACCCTAGAAATAATTAAGTATTTCTTAAGGTACTGCGATTCAATTAATCCATTAAAAATAGCTCTAACCCAACAAGCTAACAACGGCACCCAAGAAATGTGAAATATTAAACCAAGTGCCAATTCAGAAGAGACATGCTCATGCTGGAATTAAATAAACCAAGTACACTGTGCATGAAAGGCTTGACTAAAGAAACCATAGCAAAGAAATTGAAAAGCTTTCCGGATGATGCACACTACTGTGACAAGCTATGAGCAAGCAGAAATATCAAATCTTGTACTTTAGAGCATATAGAGCTACTAGGACAGAGCATCTACAAACAAGATGGCATGTCAGTTGAATAGCTCACAAAATTCACGAGAAATATCAAGCTCCAGATCACACAGGACTCAACAGATAAACTAATGCTATGCACTAATGCTCAAGTGACAATTAAACTGATTGTTTGCTAGCATCATAGATCAATTAAGACAAAAGCAAAGTGTTATTACAGCCTACAGAACCGAACTGCATCTTGCAAACAAGGAAACAGAACACTGCAGTCCTTCGGCAGCATTGTTCCTGTCAGACTGAACAAAATAATGCACAGATGAATGTAAGTCCGTTAACCTGCTACTCACCTGAGGAAAATAAAGCCTCGAGCTGCTGGGATGGTGTTGCCATGAGCTGATTGGTGGCTGCACTACTGCCGCCAAGCTGCACAGCAGCTGCTGCTATTGACCGAAACAAGTAGAACTGAGAACGGCCTGCAGACTAAACAACAATCAAACGCCACAGACATTTACTAAATCCAACTAAACACGACTCAGGACATGGAATTTTCACAGTAGCCTCACCACATCACAAATGATTCATTCCAACAAAAACATCTAAAGGGATTCAGACTTTCAGAAAACAAAGAACCTTAAGTGACAGGAGAAATTTATGAAAAACTCAAATTCGTGGTGCTTAAGTGAGAGATTAGATGGAGAAAAGAACTCTAAAAAAAGATTAGATGGAGAATCACCCTAGCCTTACTCACATATGTCCTAGCACTGATTTGCATCAAATTGTATCCAAATAATAAGAATGAAAAATCGTAAAAAGTAACTCCTAGAATAACAGGAAATTAAACTTCAGATTTGTGGAGGGGATCAAGTGGAGCTCGAAATTGATCTTTGAACAACGTCATGAGTCACTCCTAGCACATCAAAGCTTAGGATGACAAAAGGCTCAATCGAAGGTCTTCTCTCTCCCTCTCTCTAACCCTAACTCAAAAAATCACAACCTAACAAATGAAAGTCCAATCTCAGAGCTTAGCCCAAATACCACCTAGGAGTAAAAAAAAGCCCAAGTTTTTCTTCAATGATCCAATAGACTCAGTGCCTTTTCGACTCTACTTCATTTCGACGTAAGCTCTGATATTCCACCACCTGTCTGTCGATCCGTCTCCCCGATTTTGAGACCTAAAATGGTCAAACCTGTCGCCGATGGTATTAAGGCCCAATCCACCAAACCATTCTTGCTCGTTTTGAGAACTAAACCGACAAATCTTTATGCATGCCTCACCAGGAGTGACTCATCGATGTCGAGGAGTGCCCAACCTACGCTAAGGTTGACGCCTTCACCTTCCTTCTTGACTTGGTCGACATCGTCTTCATCACCCATGAAGATGTTTGTCCAGCCTCTGCCAAGTGCCACAATGCCATCTCCCTCCTCCGTGACTTGGCCGACGTCGTATCATCACCCATGTATTCTTGCTCTTCCTATGCCAATGTGAGCTGCAAACAGTTTGTTCTCTAGTTTCCGGTCCCTAGGTTCAAGCTTTCTCGTTCGTCCCTCACCGCTTCCAGTCCATTGCGTACGAACTTTGCACTTGACCTTCTCCGCTACCGTCGACTATCTTGGCGCACCCAACAACTACACACTTACAAGTCAAGAGACATGTTGCACGAACATACTTAATGCATACACGACATCTCCTGTCAGCCATTTGCATAATCAAGCACGTATGAAAATTGATTGAACTAAAAGAACCTCAAACCTCTCAACTCTCATGTCAATCATTCATCACACATGGAGACACTTCTCACCTTGATCTCTTAGAGACGACAATTTACATCGGACTAGCTAGACGTGGTTGGTCTGTCTCTATGCTAATTCCTTGCATATAATAGACACAGTTCAACTCATCTAAAAGTTGCATGTAGAGATAGTCATTTAGTTCTAGAGACAGTATGTTCCATCTTGATGTTACAGACATAGAGATGACCTGCAAAGGACAAGGCACGGTTCACTTTGTCCCAACGTTGCATATAGAGGCACTTTTCATTTGCAGAGGCACAGTTGATCAAGCAGAACAATGTAATACCTCCATGTTATCAACCCAGCCTAGCCGACTTCTATACCCCGCCTAATCGATTTCTACAGGGTGAATCTTCCCAAGCCACAACTTTCTTAGACTTCAAATTAGATGTTCTATATATGCTTTTCTCAGAGAGAGGAATGAAATGGTGGAATCTATTCTACATTATGACAATCTTACCAAACCCTGCCTAACTAGGGTTGGGCACAATTAACCGAAAGCCAAACCGAACTGATGGAGAATGAGATCGAAATTTCTGGTCACTAGTTCAGTCTTGAGTCCATACTAACCAAACTTTTTATGATTGGTTCGATTATATGCCTCGGATAACCGAACTAACCGAACATTTGGACTTTGTTGTCATAATGCATAATTTGGACTGTTATTAATGATGTAATATTACTTTTGGTGGGTTTGTATCAACTATCACTCTTTTTTATCATTTTGTTTTATCTATATGTTGTCTTGTCATTTTTGCCTTGAAATAGAAAAAATATTGATGAAATTTGCTACAAATTTTGCCATTTTGTGGCTGTTAGTCTAGTTCAGGTAGTTCAGTCATGATCGAGACCGAAGTTGCCCGATTCCGGGTTTAAAACCTAATCGACCTGTCTCCGTTTTTAGAACAACTGATCAGTTTGATTCCTGTAGACCGAACGTCCACCCTTGGATCTAACCAACCTTAAAACTCGGCATATAGCTGGTTTTCAGAAAACCAGCGATCAGCATCCTTCGGACGATTTTGATTGTCTGCTCCGGTCCTTTACAAAACATATAATATATTCCGTATGTGGTATAGCATGTATGTCAGTGACAAGAGTACCAGCAATATGTTCTCGTTATGTACCCCTCGCATCGCTGATGCAGGACACAATCTGCTACCATGAGAGTGGATATATCGAGACTGCTCTAGCTGAGTTTTACTAATCCCAGTTTATTCCCTACTTGATCATGCAGAGCCGCCTGACGAAGCAGGTTCTGCACATCGTCAACCCACTTCTGCTTGCTCGCGTTGCCCTCACACTCGAACTCCACTAGACCTTGCGCCGTGCTAAGGCCGAAGCAGCATGTCTCCTCCGTACAGTCCTTCCCTGGCTCAGCCCACGTTGGCAGCTCGCTGTACACGCCGTAAACCACGCCTGCACCAGTTACAAGCCAAAGGGTTAGTACTGAACTTGAATTTCATAAACTACTGGTCTGTTGGACTCAATGTTTCGGTAGTAGATATCGGAACTTACTCTTGTTGTTCTTTGACAGCGCACCTCCTATGTGTTTGCTTTTCAGCTTCAGTATCACCTGTTGTTACATATGTACATGTTGTCAGTAACTGTGCATCTGTCTCTAGTCTGACCAGTATTTGGAACTGAACGATGGAAATCTTCTTACCTGTGACCTCTTGTTGATGTAGATAGATACTCTTATTTTGTGCAAACCCCCTGCATCAAGAACGAAACTCTGCACCTTAGCTTTTTCGGCCATGCTTCGAAGCTTTTATGCATCTCGATCCTGATTTTTGTAGCTGGATGAATGCATGTTGTGAAATCTGAATTTACCTTTCCTCGTGCGTTTCAGCAGCTCCCCCTCTTTGCACCAGATGTCCGGGCTCCACGAGTTCCCTTTCTCATACGGGAGGACACTCGCATTGCTCCTAGTCTCTCGCTGCACTCTCTGCTTCAGTGTCGCTGCTCCTCGCAAAGCTGATGTGATGGACACAGCCAAAGTGCATAGAAAACTTAGCATCTTGTTCAAGAACCAGCACATGGACTCAGTTCAACCTTCAATGCGATGAGCCGATGACACAAAGACACCGTCAGATTGCGTACCGGTTGCTGCGGCCGCCGTGAGCGTCATCAGATCACCGGGGCTTCTGACGCCAACCGCGGCCTGCACGGCGGCAGCCACCTGATCATGGCGCGCGCCCGCATGCTGAGCTGCCTCGACGCAGTGGGAGGCTAACAGCTCGGTGGCCGACGCCATGGCCGTGGCCATCTTGGTAGCCGCCTGCGTGTCGGAGCTCGTGGTCGTGGCCGCCGCGACGGCGGCCACCGCGGCCGCGACCCGGGCCACGGACACCGTGGCGTGCACGTGCGCCTTGTCGGCGCGCTGCTTCTCCTTGCCGCTCTGCTTCGCCCGGCATGTCTCCCTGTGGTGAACCTGGAACCATTTGCCGATCGATTGGTGGTGGTGGTGGTGGTGGCCGCTGCTCATGGAAGATCTTCTCGCATCCCTCTGTTTGTATGTATGTTGCAGTATTAGCACCAAGAATGAGATGAAAAAACCAAGATAATGACCAAATAAAATCACAAAGAGGATGAAGCGAGATGTGCATTAAATTAATTACATGCTGCTGCTGATGACGCGGAAGAGGAACGATGGAGGAGGACGTGGTGGCGAGCACAGACTGCTCCGGTATAGTCACCTCCGGAAGCCGGCTGGCCGCGGCAACAGCGCTGCTCTTCTTGCCTCCTCCACCGACGAGAATCTTGGAGATCTCCGACGCCGACACGCTCCACGACCGAGAGAGGTACTCCATGGGCTCCAGCGGCGTCTGCGGTGGCGGTATCGCCGGCACCGCGTCGTCGTCCTCCTCCTCGCCCACCAACTCCAAGTCCATGCTGAAAGCACCAGCAACGTCTCTGGTGGCCTTCCAGCTCTTCTTCTCCATCGCCATCCTAATTCCAGACCAGCTGGTGCAGTGTCTTTGCAGGTCACTAGTGATGGTTCTGCAAGTGTCCCCGAGACGGTGCCGCGTACTTATAGGGAGGGAGGCACGCACGAAGCACAAGGCCAGGGGTGTGGAGCCGCCGTGCTATGGCTGGCAAAGGCAGGCAGGCAGAAGGAACGAGGGAGGGAACACGAGGCTGACAGGCTCCTGGCCTGGCCTCCTTTTCTACCCTGCCGATCGACGACTCTGTCCAGTACTAGCTGAGGATGGCAATGCCAGTATAAAATACTCCACCCGTGTCGCCGTTCTCAAGCGATCTGCTCGCAGCAGGTGAGCTATCTCGGACCTCTGATGCTCAAGCTAGCTCCCGTCTGATGAAGGAACCAGGGGGGTTGGATTGGTTGTTTGGATTGGCATTTCGGCGGTTGTTGGAGGAGGCGTCTGCACTGCTCGGGTCCCAGCCTCACGGAAGGTACAGTACTGTGCAGCGCCTGTATTTGTATACTCCTCTTGCGTTCAAGCAACATCATCATTAGAAATTCAGAATTATTGAATTGTTTGCGGTTGCAGCAATGTGGACACTAGTTGGAGTTAACATTTGTGGTGTTGTATTGGACGGTATTGCCTCCTCTTCTGCCAACAAGTTTTGTTTTCCGGATCCTATAAAATCCACAGACCACGCATTATGACGAAGCAAGATTTCAGATATTTTCGTCCGCGACAATCTTGATGGCAACGATAAGGAGCGCTGATGCATGCAAATTATTATATGGTCTGCACTGCATCTGGAGACCAGTCAGTAGTCAGCAGACGTCGATGACAAGAGACCCATGGAAGCTGGACAGTGTCCGTTCACTGCTGCATCTGTTGGACTGTCCCCCGGTAGCGATAGGACATTGTCCCCCTGGTCTTGGCCGCTTGTCTGTGCTCGTTGGTTTTGTTTATCGGGCGAGCTCACCTTGTTATTCCCTTGGCTTGATCTTGATTGCCTCTCCCTCCATTCTCCAAGCAGAAGCAGGCGTGGGGCTTGATGCCTGCCTGCCTCTCGATGTGTGTTGTCTCAGGCCCATCGCTTTTGTTGTCTGTACCGAACGGAGCCTCGGAGCAGGTCAGGTCACGCGGAGCAACGGAGCGGTCACGCCGTTGTAGCCAGGTAGGTTAGCTGAGAAAAAACTGAGAAAATGGAATGCCTCTCGCATCCATCGTCATCATCACACCACTGGTGGACGGACAGAAAATGGCTACTAGAATCAACAGAGTACGCACGCAACGCATGCGCCTAAGGAATCGGTGCCAATTGGCAATTGCCATGCTGATGGATGGGAATGGGATGGGATGGCTACTCTTCTGCTACTGTTAACCTTTTCCTGTGTCATGTGTACTTCCAGCCTAGGGCCTGTTTAGATCCCAAATTTCATCCCCAAATTCTACTATGCAAAAAGAAGATTTCTATCACATCAAAATGCCGACACATGCATGGAGTACTAAATGTAGATGAAATCAAAAACTAATTGCACAGTTTAGTTGTACTTTGCGAGACGAATCTTTTGAGCCTAATTAGTCAATGTTTGGACAAAAATTCACAAATACAAACGAAATGCTACAGTACACGAGCCTGCACTGTGCAGATTTGTTGCCGCCGAATTGGCGCAACTAAACACGGCCCTAGTGGGGGTCCAAATCGATCTCCAATGACCTCCCTAGTACATTAGAAATTAATAACAATGTCAAGGCAGGCTAGCAGCTGTCAGTTCAAACTTAGTGGAGCAGTCAAGCAAAGCGAAGCGACCCGCCGTAGCTAGGAATTTCCGTCGTTGTGATTGTGAGCTCTGTGCCTTTTCTTCGCTTCGCTTTCTTCAGTTTTCTTTTCCTGTTGGCCTGGCTCAGCTTCAGCAGGCCTTCAGCTCAACTGCTGGTGGACTTGAGCACTAGCTACGACCGAAACAAAAAAAAATAAACAACAGCACAGGCTGTTAGGTGTCAGCTGGTGGCCCACACCGCCAATCCCGTCCTCATCACTTCATCAGGCCAGGCGCGCGCCGGCTGAGCAAGCATGGATGATGATGGGTTCCGGCCGTGCCAGTCGGGCGTGACGACTGTCGAGACGCCGGCCGAGCCGGCGGACAATGATCGGTGCCTCCTGCCCAGCGGAACCGCACGCGTGGGGGGTCCTCGCTTTCTAGTGCTGCCACGGCCGTTCCTGGTGAAGTGCGAACACAAGGTTGACAAGTACCTTGTGTGTTCGTTTTGTGATGAGTGATTGTCAATGTGATCCACGAAGTAGGTTGAGTGATGACTAACCCTACCTTGGCGAAAGCCTTGTGTGCGACATGTCTCTTGGCTTGTGTTGTGCATGTGTGTAGCACGGAGGCGATAGTCGACGGCGAGGTGAAGGTCAAGGAGGACGTGCCGTGCCGATGGACCGAAGGGGTGAAGGACGGACGTGAAGCTTGGACCGAGGGACCCGGAGGCCAGGTGGCTAGCTGCGGTGGCTGACACTTGGGACATCGACAAGCGCGAGAAGACATGGGAGTGACCGTGTTGACCGTGGAGGTGACACGCGTCGGATGGCGGGGGACGCGTATGGAGTACGCTACTCGCGGAGCGGTTTGATGGTTTGGGCCTCAAAACCATCAGAGGCGGGTTTACGGGTTTGGGCCTCAAAACCCGGGCGGAGGTTCCGAGGAGGAACGGACGACACGTGGCGGCATCGGGGAGTTCGCGTCGAGGCGAAGCTACCGGTGAGAAGGTGCGGTGGCCGTCGGATCAAGACTACATCGGGTTGGACCATAACGCCCTCGGCTTAGTGGTTTAACCCAAGTTATCTTAAGGGCATTTAGGGGAATGTAAAATAGCCTGTTAAATAGAGGATGGCAGCCCCAAGCCACTCTTACCTCTCTCCCATTCCTCATTTCCCCCTTGCTCCCTAGGGTTAGCTATTCTAATGCTCATGAGAGAGGTCCACAACTGAAAATTCGTGGTTGTGTAAAACTGAGATTTTTGAGATGGGAAAGGAGGCCCGAATCCTCCTTGTGTCCTCTGGGATTCGTGGTTTATTTCTGTGATTTTTGTTCACTGCGTTCTTGAGTTTTTCTCCATTTTTCGTTCTTCCTACGATCTGATTTTCCCGGAGTTTAAATCAATCTCAGGTGATGATTTCTTGGGGATAGGTTCGTGGCAAGGTGAATTTCATCTAGACAAAGTTTGAGCTCGAATCCTTTTGTTTTGATGGAGATTTGATTCGTTTTTCGTTTGTTTTTCTGTCCGCCAGCTTCCCTGTTCGTCCGCTCAGGAACTCTCGGTTCCTGCTTGTATTCATTCAGCGTCGGGTTCCTGTTGTTCACTGATTTGAAGGCAAAGGCACAAGGCGTCTCTACAGCAGCGCTACCAGTGCCGGCGCTCTGGTGTCGTGCGTGCTCACATAGAGCGGTGCTCGCTCTTGGTCCAAGTGCCTGAACGACCGAGAAAGTCATGACCTTGTCCCTCCGTTTGTTCTTTCTTTCTGTTCGTACGCGTTTGCACAGGGTTGGGCACATCTTGATGGATTTGATGGATACTGGAGCAGGTGAATCGGCAGTGCAGACCCTGTCCGCCTTCCTGTGGCCACGTTCGTGAGTGAGAAGCAGTCCAGCGTGCACTGTTCGTCCGTCAGGGCCAGCTCGTTCTTTCACGATAGGTTTTGCTGGGTCGTTTGATTTTTCTTTGCAACAGTATGGTACTACTTCAAGTAATCATTAGTCCATCTTTGAAGCTCTAGTATACTTCTTCTGCTTAGAGTAATTTTCAGCTGTGAGATCATTTTGTTTGCTCCCTCTCGCTGCTGTCCAAAACAGCAAGTCCTGCTTTTGTGTTCGTCAGTTCCTTTGACTGTTTACTTATTCAAGCATTAGTGTTAGACATATTTAATTTTCTCACAAGCTCTTCCTTGTTTTTTTTAATACCTATTGCTTGAACTAGTACTCATCACGGTTGCTTTCCTGTGTGTTGTTTCGGTCATCAGAAGCCAGGCAGCAGTTTGTGTCCTTTGTTCATTGTTTGTTCTTGCTTCAAGCACTTGTGTGTGGGGTCCAGCTACAAGAGCAATTTTCCTAAGAGCACAGCTCGTACAGTCAACTGATGCCGCTCCTGAATATCTAGCACAGATTGTTCCTGCCAGTGCCGCTCACCCTTGCTCGGATCTGTTTCCCTCTGTTCATCAGTTCGTGCTCGTAGCCAGGGAACCAGGCAGTGCAGCCCCTGCCCAGCGCTGTGCGCTTCCTGTGCCCGTCACCTGCTTGCTCCTGAACATGCGTGGCTTACACGTTTGAGCTCTGATTCAATTTTCGCTTGTTGTGTTGGCTTTGTGGTGTCCCGCTGTGTTCTGAGAGAACATCCACCCACTCATTTGGGTCGTGGACATCACAGAATTTTGGTTTGCGTATTAGGCGGTGAAATTTGGACAACGACCAAATATTTTGGAAGAAATTTGAGGCTCCCATTCACCCCCCCCTCTGGTCGCCGTTTTCGGTCCTTCAATTGGTATCGGAGCCGGTTAAGGATCATTCCACCTTAATCGGTCCGTGATCCACGAAGGCGACATGGAGCGTGGTTCCGGCAAACCACCGTTCTTCGATGGAACAAATTATCCCTATTGGAAGATCCGCATGTCCGCGCATCTCCAGGGGATTGATTGGCTTGTTTGGGAGATTTGCGAGGATGCTACTTACGTTGTGCTTGAACCCCGTGCTCGTGTCACACAAGATCAAAGAGATCGACACAACGCTAATAGCAGAGCTCGCGCAGTTCTTTTCTCGAGTCTTTCTCTTCAGGAGTTCGAAAGAGTCTCTAATTGTACTACTGCTCGGGAGATCTGGGTGAGGCTTCAGAGCTATCACGAGGGGACCGCACAGGTCAAAACCAGACTCTACGAGATGTACAAGAGGGAGTACGAGAACTTCACCCAGCTTGATGGTGAGTCCATCGATGCCATGTTTTCTCGCTTTCAGACCATCGTCAACAAGATGCGAGCAAACAAGGCACAGTTACCTTATGATGATCATGAGAGGGCACTCAAGCTTCTATATGCCCTAGATCGGAAGGTATGGGATGTGAAAGTGACCGCCATCATTGAGTCTTCGGGGTATGAGACCCTCACTGTGGATGAGCTTTTCAGCAAGCTCAAGTCCACCGAGATCGACTACCAGACCCAAGCCAAGCTGAAGAATCCCTCTGCACCGACTATGGCCTTGGTCTCAGGTAATGGCTCAAGTTCTTTGGCTAACCCTTCACAGATGTCTTTTGCCTTGTCTTCTTTGGTGTCTGTCACAGAGGAGCAGATGGAGAGTCTTGGGGACGACGAGCTGGCGTTGATCATCAGCCGGTTCTCGCGGTTTCACAACAATCGCTTGAATCGCCGGCGTGGTGGTGGTTCGAAGGAAGGATGCTACGGCTGTGGAGATCCCGACCATTTCATCGCCCACTGCCCCAAGAAGAACAAGCACTCCTTCGACAAGTACGACTCCAGCAAGCGCAAGGACAAGCGCGAGTACACCTCCAAGCACAAGTCGAAGGGAGGATTCAACAAGGAGGCGCTGAAGAAGAAGTACTTCAAGAAGGCCAAGGCTCAAGAGCGCGCCTTCCTCGCCTCTCTCAGCGATCTCGACAACGACACCGACGACGACCGGTCTTCTTCTCCCTCGAGCGATGATGAGTCCGAGAAGAGACGTGAGGACAAGTTGACCGGGCTTTGCTTCGTCGCCAAGTCCATCCACGGAGGCTACTGCACCATGGCCGTGGATGAAGGTGTGAAGCCCAACAAGGACGTGCTTCCCGGCGACGACGACTCTACCGAGGTAAAACCCTCCGTCGATGCTCTTATTGCCGAGCTTGATATCATGACCGATACTTTGATGAGTCAAGATAAGTTGCTGAAACGTGCTGCTCGTGAGAGGAGAGAGTTTAAGGACAAGCTAGAAGTTGTGGAGAAAGAGCTTGAGGAAGCTAAGAAGCTTGTTGTTCATGTGTCTGACGAGGTTGAGTGTGATGAATGTGCTGTTCATATGACTAACTTTTCTGAGTTGCAATCTAAATATGCTGCCTTGTTAGATGAGAACGATGAGTTGAAGGCTAGGTCTAGCTTGTTGGGTGCATGCAAGTCTTGTTCAGGCTTGCAATCTGAGCTGGCAGAGAAGAATGCCAAGATCCTTGCTCTTGAGAAGGCCAGTTCAGATAGCACGGTTGTTGAGTGTGCACGTTGTGAGAGCTTGGTGTTGAAGCTTGAGTCTTGCAGGCATGACAAGATGAGATCCGAGGAAGACAACACATACCTTCGGTCCATCTTGAATTGGGTGTCTTGTAGTGAACCGCAGTTGGGCATGATGATGAGCCAGTTCAGACGGGGAACTGAGACATCGGGAGTAGGCTTCGCTCTAGGTGGGAAGGGTGAAAATGTCTATGGCAAAGTTGGTGAGTTCAGTGGTTTGAGCCCAAGTGAGAAACCTTCCACTACTCCCAAATTAATCAAGATCAATCCACCTAAGCCTACCGAACCCACTGTGAAAGATGGAGTGTTTGAAGAACCTCCAAGAGCTCCACCCCAGAAACAAGTTTGGGTTCCAAAACTGAACCATCTCAGAAACCCACTTGACACTCTACCAAACATCTCTGAGGATCCCCTTCCTAAAGCCAAAAAGCTACCAAGAGTGAACCATACCCACAAGAGAGTGAGCCAACAACCACCTAAGAGAGAGGTGAGGTATCACTGTGACTATTGCCATAGGGATGGTCACCTTGTTGAGTTTTGCTTCAGGAGGAAGAGAGATGAGCGGCGGGAGTATGAGTTGAACAACCGGAACATGTACCGTCCGCCCCATGGCGTACATGTGCCTCCTGTTCAGAGGCGCAATGCTAGGCCAAGAGGTGCAATGCCTCAAGGTACTAGGCCTCAGGTTGCTAGACCACGCGGTGGTCATGGTGGTCGTGCCCGGCGTGGTTCAGATCATGATCAATATGATTTTGGACCTCGTGACAATGGCTTTCAGTCCTACAGCTCTAGCGGACCACGTTTTCTCCCACGTGGTGCCCGCTTTCCTCAAATGGGACATGGCTTGTTTGGTGTTTTTCCTAACACTTTTCCAGGGCAAATGAGCCAACACTGGTATCCTTCACAGTTTACTAACCCCAGTGTTGTGCCATTTGCTCATCCTATGTCTTTCTATTGATGCAGGACGAAGGTCTGGAGAACACATGGCTCATTGATTCCGGATGCTCGCGCCACATGACCGGAAGTTCCAAATGGTTCTCCAGCCTCGACCCCGTGCAATGTAAGGAGTACATCACATTCGGGGATAATAGCAAAGGTAAAGTGCTTTCTCGTGGGACCATTCGGGTCAATGAGAGTTTTGTCTTGAAGGATGTTGCTTTGGTTTCAAACTTGCATTTCAACTTGCTTTCTGTTTCGCAACTCCTTCAAGATGGCTTTGAAGTGCGCTTTAAGACCGGCTTGTCTCGAGTTCTCGACTCTCAGGGAAATCTTGTTTGTCAGATTGTTCCGTTTGGCCATGTCTTTCGAGCTGATTTTTCTCACTCTTTTGGCTCTTCTCAATGTCTGGTGGCCGGATCCTCCTCTGAGCTTTGGAAGTGGCATAGGAGACTTGGTCACTTGAGCTTTGACTTACTAGCTAGGTTGAGCTCACTTGATCTAATCCGAGGATTGCCCAAGTTAAAATTTGAGAAGGATTTGGTGTGTCACCCTTGTCGTCACGGGAAGATGGTTGCCGCTTCTCACCCACCTGTGAATCAAGTCATGACCAAGAAACCCGGCGAGCTACTTCACATGGACACAGTTGGTCCAGCTCGGGTTCGGTCAGAGGGTGGGAAGTGGTACGTTCTAGTGATCGTGGACGATTTTTCTCGCTACTCTTGGGTGTTTTTCATGGAGGGTAAGGATGAGGCTTTTTCACTTGCTCGAGATTTAATTCTTCGGTTGCAAAATGAGTTCCCTAAGAATGCTATGAGAGCGATTCGCAGTGACAATGGCACAGAATTCAAGAATACTCACTTTGAAACCTTTTGTGCTTCTTTGGGCCTTGAGCATCAGTTTTCCTCTCCCTATGTCCCTCAGCAAAACGGTGTTGTTGAGCGCAAGAATCGGACCCTTGTTGAGATGGCTAGGACGATGCTCGATGAGCATAGGACTCCTAGGAGATATTGGGCCGAAGCGATCAACACCGCGTGTCATGTTTCCAATCGCATATTTCTTCGAGCCTTCATGAAGAAAACTTCTTATGAGCTGCGATTCGGTCGACTACCCAAGGTGAGCCATTTTCGAGTGTTTGGATGCAGGTGCTTCATTCTGAAACAAGGTAATTTAGACAAATTTGAGTCTCGATCGTCGGATGGTGTCTTTCTTGGTTATGCTTCACATTCTCATGCATATCGAGTACTTAACCTTGAAACTAACCGAGTCGTAGAGACTTGTGAAGTCACTTTCGACGAGACCATGCCTTGTTCTGTTCCTGTCTTTGAAAGTGCAGGTGATCAAGAGTTTGGTGAGAGCATCTTCGTTGAGGAGAATGAAGAAGATGTTGATTGGGGAGTTGCAGAGCCGACCTCTTCGGCTGCTCCAGTCGAGTCTACGACGACTACATCGGCTCACGGACCAGACCTGTCCTCTTCCACTACATGGGGTCCACACGAGCCGCTTCCTCAGCCTACTCCAGCTGCACCTGAGGAGGCCCCGACAGCTGTTGAGGGGGAGGTGACATCTTCGAGGGAAGCTCCTCGGCACATCCAGCGTCGCCACCCGCCTCAAACCATGATCGGCGACATCAGTCAGCATGTTACACGCTCAAGGTCATATGAAATCTCACATTTCGCTCATTCTGCTTTTGTCGCTAATTTCGAGCCACAAAATGTTGGACACGCACTTTCTGATCCCGATTGGGTCAATGCTATGCACGAGGAGTTACAGAACTTTGAGAGAAATGAAGTCTGGGTCTTAGTTCCACCTCCACCTGAGTGTCACCCTATAGGTACAAAATGGATTTTCAAGAATAAGCAAAGTGAGGATGGAGTGGTGGTGAGAAACAAGGCTAGGCTAGTGGCTCAGGGGTTTTGTCAAAAAGAGGGAGTAGACTTTGAAGAAACCTTTGCTCCTGTGGCCCGTATCGAGGCTATAAGGATGCTCTTAGCTTATGCAGCTTCGAAAGGGTTCAAGTTGTATCAAATGGATGTAAAGAGCGCCTTTTTGAACGGGTACATAGAGGAAGAGGTGTATGTGAGACAACCCCCTGGCTTTGAAAATCCCAAGTATTCTAACCATGTCTACAAACTCCACAAAGCCTTGTATGGGTTGAAACAAGCCCCGAGAGCCTGGTATGAGCGTTTGAAAGCCTTCTTGCTTGATAAGGGTTTTAAGATGGGTTCCGTAGATAAAACTTTGTTTCTCCTCAAGCAAGGCACTGACACACTTTTGGTTCAGATTTACGTGGATGATATCATTTTTGGTGGTTCCTCTCACGCCCTTGTTGCAAAGTTTTCTGAGACTATGAGCAGGGAATTTGAGATGAGCATGATGGGCGAGTTGACTTTCTTCCTTGGGTTACAAATCAAGCAAACTCGTGAAGGAACATTTGTGCACCAAGGCAAGTACACCAAGGATCTTCTGAGGAAGTTTGATATGGGCGAGGCCAAGCCTCTTTCGACGCCCATGTCGACTACGACGGCCCTGGACGAGGACAAGGAAGGAGAAGCTGTAGACCAGAAGGAGTACCGAAGCATGATCGGATCGTTGTTGTACCTGACGGCAACGAGACCAGACATCCAGTTCGCGGTTTGCTTGTGCGCGCGCTTTCAGTCTTCACCGCGCACATCGCATCGTCAAGCCGTCAAGCGGATCATGAGGTACCTTCGTTTTACACCCGAATTTGGTCTTTGGTTTTCGGCTTCCTCCTCTCTTTCTCTTTGCGGTTACTCTGATGCGGATTATGCTGGCTGTCGTACTGAGAGGAAGTCCACTTCTGGGACTTGTCAGTTTCTTGGGTCTTCTCTTGTGTCTTGGTCTTCTCGCAAGCAGTCCTCTGTAGCCCAATCCACCACAGAAGCTGAGTATGTTGCTGCTGCTGCTTGCTGTTCCCAGTTGCTTTGGATGGTTGCTACTTTGCGAGACTATGGCTTAGAGTTTAGGCGAGTGCCTTTATTCTGTGATAGCACCAGTGCCATTTGTGTAGCCAAAAACCCTATTCTTCACTCTAAAACCAAGCACATAGAGGTTCGTTTTCACTTCTTGCGAGACCACTATGAGAAAGGGGACATTGACCTTATTCATGTTGATACCCACAACCAGCTCGCAGATATCTTCACTAAACCCCTTGATCAAGCCCAGTTTGCTCGCTTGCGGGGAGAGCTTGGAGTTTGCTTCCCTTTTTAGCTTGGGAAGTTTTGGTTCTTGTACATTAGTTTGTGGTTTTCTTTTTTTCTTTAGCTTTTGCTTTTGCTTTTGTATCATTTTTGCATATCATATCATCATGTATCATATTGCATCTTGAGCTTCATCTTTATAGTAGCTAGATTGACACTATGCTCTTGTTGGGGATGTTATGGATATACATGATGTGCTTTGCTTAGGCTCACTTTGATCTCTTGATATGAGCTAAAATGTCTTTTTCAATTATGAACTTGAATAACACTTGATGAAACTTGAAACGTGTTCATCACTACTTGTGGCAACTAGCATGTATAGGTGTGTCGAGAACCTTTTTGCTTCATATATATGCTTCGTTGCTACGGCTCATACCTTGAGTTATACACTTGCTTGAGAACTTGAATTTGTGCTAAAACTTGAAAAACAAGGTATGAAAAGATCGGGATGGGTCTTTGCTGTCCCATGTCAGAGTATCGAGACAGCTCCTTATTGCACTTAAGGGTGAACTTGAGCTCTGTAATGGATACCGAGATCGCTGTCTTAAGCTTCTTATTGCTTTTGGCATAGGCTTGACATGATCGATAAGTCAGGTTTTGATGGCATCGATAACCTCCCGCACACATTTATTTGACAAACTTTGGTGGTAAGCTGCATAACTCCGATAAAATTCAATTGATTGAAAATTTAATCAAATCACAAGTTTGTCTCATGACATGATGTGTGAACTTTGTTTGGGGTAGTTCACTTTGCATACATGTGTAGCACAAGGTTGATCTCCTGTCTATATTTGCTATGTGCTCATTTGGTGGTGAACCCTCTTTTAAATTGCTCAAACTTGATCAAACTTGCTAAAATGTTATATTTTCATCTCATTTGGTCATTTTGAGCATTTGCTAGCACTTGTACTTGTTGCTATGTATACATGACAGCATCAACTAGAGCATTCTTGCAATCTACTTACTATAATCTTGAAGCTTCTGCATTTGTGCATTTCTGCATTCATAGCATGTTTTGAGGGGGAGTTGTAATCCTTGGGCTCTAGCTTGATAAGTGCATGTGTCAACAAGGGGGAGAGATATGTCACACTCACCATGTCAACAAGGGGGATAAGTTATCAACAAGGGGGAGAAATCTCCATTTCGTGCATTCTTTTGAAAGAGATTGCATCTCCATTTCGTGCATTCTTTTGAAAGAGATTGCATTTGTTCAGGGGGAGTTGCATTTGAGTTGCTTTTGCTAGATGTGTTGAGCCTTTGCCTCTTCTGGAGGGTCTAGCAGTTTTTCGGCTTTTCGAGTTTTGCTAGTGGTGTTGAGCCCGTTGCCTCTTCTTGAGGGCTAGTTTTGTTTTACTTGGTTGCGTCGAGCCGTTGCCCATGTCTTTGGGGACCAAGTTCTTGCTCATTTCAAATGACCTGTTTTGGTTTTTCTTTGGCTTTTGGTCATTTGGTTGAGCTCTTTGTTTTCTCTTTTTCTTCTTTTTCTTTTGCTCAAGCTGTTCGTGTATTGGTGTTGACAATGCACTCATCAAGGGGGAGATTGCGAACACAAGGTTGACAAGTACCCTTGTGTGTTCGTTTTGTGATGAGTGATTGTCAATGTGATCCACGAAGTAGGTTGAGTGATGACTAACCCTACCTTGGCGAAAGCCTTGTGTGCGACATGTCTCTTGGCTTGTGTTGTGCATGTGTGTAGCACGGAGGCGATAGTCGACGGCGAGGTGAAGGTCAAGGAGGACGTGCCGTGCCGATGGACCGAAGGGGTGAAGGACGGACGTGAAGCTTGGACCGAGGGACCCGGAGGCCGGGTGGCTAGCTGCGGTGGCTGACACTTGGGACATCGACAAGCGCGAGAAGACATGGGAGTGACCGTGTTGACCGTGGAGGTGACACGCGTCGGATGGCGGGGGACGCGTATGGAGTACGCTACTCGCGGAGCGGTTTGATGGTTTGGGCCTCAAAACCATCAGAGGCGGGTTTACGGGTTTGGGCCTCAAAACCCGGGCGGAGGTTCCGAGGAGGAACGGACGACACGTGGCGGCATCGGGGAGTTCGCGTCGAGGCGAAGCTACCGGTGAGAAGGTGCGGTGGCCGTCGGATCAAGACTACATCGGGTTGGACCATAACGCCCTCGGCTTAGTGGTTTAACCCAAGTTATCTTAAGGGCATTTAGGGGAATGTAAAATAGCCTGTTAAATAGAGGATGGCAGCCCCAAGCCACTCTTACCTCTCTCCCATTCCTCATTTCCCCCTTGCTCCCTAGGGTTAGCTATTCTAATGCTCATGAGAGAGGTCCACAACTGAAAATTCGTGGTTGTGTAAAACTGAGATTTTTGAGATGGGAAAGGAGGCCCGAATCCTCCTTGTGTCCTCTGGGATTCGTGGTTTATTTCTGTGATTTTTGTTCACTGCGTTCTTGAGTTTTTCCCCATTTTTCGTTCTTCCTACGATCTGATTTTCCCGGAGTTTAAATCAATCTCAGGTGATGATTTCTTGGGGATAGGTTCATGGCAAGGTGAATTTCATCTAGGCAAAGTTTGAGCTCGAATCCTTTTGTTTTGATGGAGATTTGATTCGTTTTTCGTTTGTTTTTCTGTCCGCCAGCTTCCCTGTTCGTCCGCTCAGGAACTCTCGGTTCCTGCTTGTATTCATTCAGCGTCGGGTTCCTGTTGTTCACTGATTTGAAGGCAAAGGCACAAGGCGTCTCTACAGCAGCGCTACCAGTGCCGGCGCTCTGGTGTCGTGCGTGCTCACATAGAGCGGTGCTCGCTCTTGGTCCAAGTGCCTGAACGACCGAGAAAGTCATGACCTTGTCCCTCCGTTTGTTCTTTCTTTCTGTTCGTACGCGTTTGCACAGGGTTGGCACATCTTGATGGATTTGATGGATACTGGAGCAGGTGAATCGGCAGTGCAGACCCTGTCCGCCTTCCTGTGGCCACGTTCGTGAGTGAGAAGCAGTCCAGCGTGCACTGTTCGTCCGTCAGGGCCAGCTCGTTCTTTCACGATAGGTTTTGCTGGGTCGTTTGATTTTTCTTTGCAACAGTATGGTACTACTTCAAGTAATCATTAGTCCATCTTTGAAGCTCTAGTATACTTCTTCTGCTTAGAGTAATTTTCAGCTGTGAGATCATTTTGTTTGCTCCCTCTCGCTGCTGTCCAAAACAGCAAGTCCTGCTTTTGTGTTCGTCAGTTCCTTTGACTGTTTACTTATTCAAGCATTAGTGTTAGACATATTTAATTTTCTCACAAGCTCTTCCTTGTTTTTTTTTAATACCTATTGCTTGAACTAGTACTCATCACGGTTGCTTTCCTGTGTGTTGTTTCGGTCATCAGAAGCCAGGCAGCAGTTTGTGTCCTTTGTTCATTGTTTGTTCTTGCTTCAAGCACTTGTGTGTGGGGTCCAGCTACAAGAGCAATTTTCCTAAGAGCACAGCTCGTACAGTCAACTGATGCCGCTCCTGAATATCTAGCACAGATTGTTCCTGCCAGTGCCGCTCACCCTTGCTCGGATCTGTTTCCCTCTGTTCATCAGTTCGTGCTCGTAGCCAGGGAACCAGGCAGTGCAGCCCCTGCCCAGCGCTGTGCGCTTCCTGTGCCCGTCACCTGCTTGCTCCTGAACATGCGTGGCTTACACGTTTGAGCTCTGATTCAATTTTCGCTTGTTGTGTTGGCTTTGTGGTGTCCCGCTGTGTTCTGAGAGAACATCCACCCACTCATTTGGGTCGTGGACATCACAGAATTTTGGTTTGCGTATTAGGCGGTGAAATTGGGACAACGACCAAATATTTTGGAAGAAATTTGAGGCTCCCATTCACCCCCCCTCTGGTCGCCGTTTTCGGTCCTTCAGCAAGTGATGGGTATTAGGAATCCATCAGAGGATGGCAAGTGCGACGAGCCGGAGACATCTGGGCCTGCTTGAGAACATCAGAGGCTTGACACCGAGGTGGGGGACTCGCGTATGGTACACCATAATACTGATGGAATGGTTTGCTACTAGGCTTAAGAAAGTATCCCGGTTAATTTAGCTGGGGCAGCATTTCTCGTCCTGGGAGATTTTGACGTGTCAGCTAGCTTCTTTTACTTTTTACATTTCCTTTCCACTAAAAACTTTGCTCTATGCATGCTTCTCCTCCTTTCCGTCTCTTTTATTTGCACCGTCTGGACCATGTCCCCTTTGCGCGCGTGATCCAAGCCATGGCCCAGTTTTATCGAACACCTAACTATGTAGTTCGTTGGGTAGAGAGAGAGAGCACACTCTGCTAGCTAGTGTTACATACCATAACCATACGGTAGTTCTTGCCCTCTCCTCATCATTTGCTTTACTTCGGGTGCCTTTTTTGCGAGCGGCTAAAAGGGGTTTACGTAGGTTGCTTACTGATACCACACTAAACTTTTAAAATTCTCGTCCTAATGTATGCATATACTCTTTGTTTCAAGATGGCCTTCTTTTTGTCTCGCTTATTAAGCAGTGGTATCTCAAAGTGTACTACTCTAGTGTAGTGCGTGGTTAATTACTCCGGAAGTACGTGGTCATGATCACCTCCCCTCCATGGATAAGCATAAGCACCGCGTCTCTTTTTATCCCCCGTCGCCCTGCGCTTTCTTCCTTGTCTTGCTTGCTTCTTGTGGAAGCGACGCCTCCTGCGTCCACGGTCCATCCATCCTGCCGCAAGCGAAAAACACTTTCACTTCCCTGTTTTCCGCTCGTAGACTTGCCTTTGTTTAGCCGACGCATCATGAATGGAACATTACAGGGGCAAACGTCTGCGAGAGCGAGACCGAGACCGAGAGAGTACAAATTCACAAAATATCTCTCTTTTTTTCTTTAGGGAAATTCACAAAATATCTAACGCAGATGCTGCTAAGCTCTACCGCTGGCACATCCAGATCGACCAATGTGTTGTCAGCGCCAGTGCGACAATTATACCATGAATGCCCCAAGTCCGGCAGGGACAGCCCGGCATGTCTAGGAATGGCAGCAAAAGTTTTACCCTTTTCGCTTGAGCTACTTTTCAGCCATGAAATAGTGTTTTCCTCTCATAATATTTTAGCATAAGCATCACCATAAGCTAAATTTCAGCATAAGCGAACAGGGTACGGGGCCATAACTAATTGCCTTCGCGTCAAACGCTACTACTTTTTTTTCATAAAACAATCTCAATTCCCACCAACCTGGCTCAGGTGTGCTGGTCCTTGCTTGCACGCAAAAAAAAAAGAATCAGGTGCAGCACTGGTCCTTGGTTGCTCTGATGACGTCTCGGTAGTCATAGATAGATAGACAAGTGCCTCAGCTTCGGGGCGATCACAATACACAGTACAAGAAAAATGAGAACGATAGCTTATTTGGCACCATAAATAAAGCTCGAAGTATATTTATGGTCACGCTAACAGACAAGGTCACAAGGATGCAATAGACAAGGTCACAGGGATGCAAGTGGGTATCCAATGATGTGTCTTAGCTCAGCTAACTAATTACAGTCAAATATCATTCTAGTTCATTTCTCCCCTCACTCAAATTACCTGAAATGTCATTCCGTTCATTTGAGCAAGTTTTTGGATCGACTTAATGACACAAAAATAATTCGAGCCCGCATCCCTAGCAACAGATAACTCATTTGCAAGTTTCAACAGAACTATTTCATACCGACACAAACTCAATCAAGATAAAGTTTCATATTGATCCCGTTATCAATCAGCGACTGAACAACTGCCCTAATCTTTCCTTCAAACTTGTCCCGCTCCCTTGGGGTGTACGTGCAGGTATACACGTCGGCCTCCTTTGCCCTCTCCACAAGGAAACGGCCCACGGCCAAGCAGGCCGGGATGTCGGACCTCGACTGGAGCACCGCTTTGATGTCCTTTGAGTTGGTCCCAGCAACCGCGACCTGCCTGCAGGTCGATCGGTGTGTAAGGGATGCCGAGATGAAGCGCTTGGAAATGAAGACATCGAGCGTGAAGGGCTCCATGTAGGCAATGGTGCGCTGCTTGAAAGAAATGTGCTTGTGGGGGTTCTTAGATCTCTTCTCCTTCTTGTATGTGTATGGCCTGCTGTTGTCTTCATCCACAAAGTCCTCCACGCCAAAGAAGCTCCTGGAAGAACTTAAGGCCTGGAAAGGAAACACATAATCCAATACCTGTCAGCAACTGATGAATCTAAAAAGTATATAGACTAGCAGGTTACATTGCATTCAGTTATAACAAATTCTAGAAACAAATTGCAGGAGCCATGGTATTCTGACTCATTAAGTAGTACATTGAACTTAAGTGTTATTGCATCTTTGGTCAATGAATCGTTCAACACATTACATAGCTCATCTAAGTACATCTTACAGCTTTTCATGCCCACAAGGCCACAAGACTAAAACCCAGTTCAGGCATGTGATTTCTTCCAGGCACTACCACAGAGGGAAAAGATTTATCTGGATTTTGCAAGAACATTATAGAAATAAGTTAATTTTACTCCCTGGAAGTATGTCTGATGTCTGCTTAGCCCCCCACCCCCCTAACGTATAGTTTGATTCAATCAATCCTCTCTCTTTGTTAAACCAGATCATTTTCACCTTTTCCTTCTAACCATTCTTGGTTTTGCAACATGGATGTAAGTCTGCTTGGTCTTGCCAACCAGAATAACTTATATCAATAGATTTACTATTTGTGTAATGTTATTGTAACGGCCTCATCTCACCATGAAATTGAAGAACCACGAGAGTTCACCGTGCCAGAATAAAGGCAAACCCTCCAGCGTGCTTGCCATGTCACAGCTAACCACGCCGCGAAAGGAGCTAGCCAATCTGCATACTCAGCATTGAGGCAAATGCCAAAGTTGGTGGGTCCCTCAATGTTGCGGGCAATATTGATAACATTCGCAAGGATATGCCAGAACGAATGAAGTTTGTAGTGCTGCTTACACGGTCAACGTCTACTGTTCCTCAACGTGAAGCTGTGTTGCAAGGCACACGTCCATGCAAATCTTCGGGCCTGGCGCTTGATTGCTTCTATTGTGTTGGTACCACATTAACAAGGCCTTTAGGAAACGCAGACTACATCAGCGCGCAGCTGTCAAATGACCTCAAATTTGTATCATTATGTTTAGTCAACCATGAGCTATTTAATCTTTCCGTGGAACAAAATAACCTAATTGGCTAGGTCAATCACCAGTGGTCTTCCTACTTGGCAAAATCGTCTAATCTAGTGCACAGGTAGGGAACACCGGGAACTGTTAGCAGCAAAAGGTGAAAACAGAGGGTTAATTAAACGCTTTAGGGGGTTAAACAAATTATGGCTATACTTTATGGGAGTAACATGGACCTTTCCAACTTTACTGTATACAAGAAGACAATCCAAGCTAATGTATATGAGTCTACTTATCATCAAACAAGCCATCATAGATTTGCTTAGTTTTTTAGGACTAGAATGGATTATGAGACAAGCTATTGTACAGTCACTTGACCTAGGAGAGATACCTGTCACTTGAGACATGAGTGATAGTGATACAATCATACAATATATGTCAAACTTTAATCATTCATTTTCTAAACCCAATGGCAAGCAGTAATTCACAATCCAGATAGGAACTGATAAAAGAAAACTTAGCACTAATCCAACCAGGATGTTTCATCCTAAAAACTTGTAAAAAATGAAAAGAGAAACAATCCTATCAGCATTTGCATATTCACATCATCCATTAAGCATCTTAACCTACTTTCATGGTGTGTAAGTTGCTGAGTTAAAAAAAAATCTTCTCATTTAATCATTGTAACGACAAAACTCTGAGGGTTAAACTTATCGCTGTCAGACAATGATCTGTGTTACCTGACCGCTGTGAAATTGACTCCAGCAAGTTAATAGAGCTGGTGCTGATTTTCCTTCACGTAGCATATGTGCTCCTCTCTTCCATGACTGGCTCAAGATGCTCTTCAGCATGTTTACCTCAACCGCATGCAGTGCTCAATAAATACCAATGCCAGTCAATCTGTGTAAGAACAAGAGTGTATTACAGCCCAGAAACTTTAATACACATTTGACCTTCTATAACTGAATTTGGTCTGTTCAATTTGCATGCAGAATCCTAATTAGTAGAATGTGGTTGTGGATGTGGAATTGATACAGATCAAGCAATGTTTCCAAATCGTACAATAGAGCCTAGTCAGCAGTATAGTTATCTTGCCTACATACCCTGGTACCCATGATGTATAAACTACTGAGAGCAGAGCATCAACCAACAATTGACCAGCAGCAGGCCAGAGCTTGTGGAAGAGAGCCGGTGGTGGCACCTAGACGAAAGGATCCACCAGCGGCAGGTGCGGGTAACGGATATGGTTGCAGCAGGGAAGGAAACAGCGGCGGCTTGACCGCTTGAGGGCTTTTGCTTTACGCTTATTCATGGCCATGAAAGTGTGGACTATGTTATCCTCGCTTAAATTAGATAAAATCGCCCTTGTTTTCAGCACTACTTTTCAGCAAACGAACAGTGTTTTCCTCTCACAACAAATCAGCATCAGCCAAATTTCAACGAAACCACGGTGCATAAAGTTGACAAAACAATCATCCAACAACTTGTTAGCTGTACTATTTCTCACTAGATTCATTGCAAAAAATGGCATATAAGCAGTGGCGGACCCGAAACAATGCCGCGGGTCGGGGCGCTAAATAATAGAAAACTAGAAATCTTACTAGCGGCACACCGCACACTAATAGATATAACAAAGAATAGCATGACTATATCGATTTAAAATGCTAATCTTCAACCCAGATCAAGCCATGGCCTTTTTTTGCTCAACCCGGCTCCTTTTGGTTCCAGTACTAATCTTAGACACATCTTTCTGACTAAAATACCTTTCCATTCTAGCCTCCAATATGAAATATTGCTAATTAAAATGCTACTGTTAGAACTAGAAGTGGACAGTGGCAGAGGGTGAACAAAAATATGGGGTGGGGGGGGGGGGGGGGGGGGGGGGGGGGGGGAGGGGGGTGATGTTGGCAACTTGACAGAACACAAGTGATGAAGTATAATTGAAACAGCGACGATGCCCTTGGGGTCCAGAAGGCTTGTATTTCTTCAAATAATGGTTGCATGGGACCTAACTGCAAGTATGCTTGCCGCAATTTGGATATTGCCAAATTTGTGGATACAATGCAGGATCTCTCTCCAAGAATTCAATGTCTGGAAACATGATGTGTTCATTTGTTTGATCTTCTTTCTCAGCTCTGGCTCCTTCCGTATCTGTATCTTCTTCTTCTGCTATTCCAATTGCTTCTTCCTGGACTTCTTGTCTTTGCGGCTCCGGATCATCTAACTCACTTGCAGCTGCAGCTTCTTGTTTTCGTTGCCTTAGGTGATCCAATTCATCTAACTGAGCTGCTGCTGCTTCCTCATTTCCTTCTTGCCTTTGGGGTTCCAAATCACCTAGCTGAAGTATTGGAGGAGCCTGAACGGTATCTTCCTCTTCCCCAACATCTGATTCATCTCGTTTTCTTTTGTAAAAAGAATGGAGAGACAGTTTTCATGCGAACCATTGTTTTGCTACCTAATTAAACAATTGCATCCAGTTAATCTGGATCTGAATCTAGCATCTACCAAAACCACCTGGAAATGAAATAGAGCAAAAGATTGGAGTTGAAGATTGGAGAAGAAGAAATAACCTGGGACCTGCCAACGAGGAGGAGACGGCGACCACCGCTGTTGCGCTGCAGGACTGCCGAGGGATGGAGGGAGGACGACGAGTCTCGAGGGGGAGGAGTTGCGGTGTGCCGCTATCTGCTCGGCTGGGGGCTGGCGGCGGCACGGCGCGGCGCCGTGGCGGGTCGACGAAGCGGCGGAGCCGCGGATCAGCTGTTCTGCTCTCGTTGCTGGGCTGTCTGGCTACCGGGCTTCGTGGGCTGAACAAAATTTAGGCCTCGTTCAGTTGCAAAAAAAATTTGCAAATGACCATGTAGCACGTTTCGTTGTTATTTGACAATTAGTGTCCAATTATGATCTAATTAGGCTTAAAAGATTTGTCTCGTCCATTTCTCTAAACTGTGTAATTAGTTTTATTTTTTATCTATATTTAATGCTCTATGCATATGTCTAAAGATTCGATGTGACGGGCAATTTGAAAAATTTTACAAAATTGTCTGGGAACTAAACCGGCCCTTAGCGAAGAAAATTCACGTTACCTCCCTCAAGGCCTCAACTCTTGTCCTAAACTCTCAAACCGTGTAAACAACCTCCCTATAAACTTCTAAAACGTTTGTTTACCTCCCTGACCGGTTATAAGTGGTTTTCAAATATGATTTTATTTTTTCTTTTTTATTTATATAAGCTAAATCTTAGAAAAATCATACTAAATCACAAAAAAATCGTAAAATAGAAAATCCAATTTTATTATACTCCACATGAGTAAATCTATACAGTAAACATATAATATAGTATGTTTTAGTATATTTTTTTTGTTGTAGCTTTAGAGCTATATTTTTTTGTAATTAATTCATAGCTGCAGTTTCTATAGTCTAATTATGATGAAATTTTTATGGTGGAATAATTATTGTATGTTTGAATTGTAGTAAAAAATTTCATACTCATTGGATCATGTATAACTTAGTTATAGATTTATTTAGGTGTATGCTTGTTAAATAAATCTATAACTAGGTTATACATGATCGAATAAGTATGAATTTTTTACTACGGTTCAAGCATATAACAATTAGCCGCACATAAAAATTTCACTATAATTGGACTTTAGAAACTACAGCTATGAATTAATTATAGAAAAGCATATATCTAAAGCTACAGTTGTACTAAAGCATACCATATTATGTGTTTATTGTGTAGATCTACTCATGTGGAGTCCAACCAAACTAGATTTTCTATTTTATAATTTTTTTGTAATTTACTATGATTTTTCAAAGATTTAGCCAAAATAAATAAAAAAGAAAAAGACAAAATCGCCTTTGAAAACCGCATATAACTAGTCAGGGAGGTAAAACTAATGGTTTTAAAAGTTTAAAGAGGTGGTTTAACTGATTTTAGAGTTTAGGGAGGAAAAACAAATTTTCGCAAAAATTGATGGAGATAATGTGGACTTTTTCCTATTTGAGAATTTTCTTTTGGACAAGGGGGGCTGAAGCCCAGTTTGGCCTCCGCTGGGCTCTGCCCGTGGAAGTGGACTACACATCCAGGATGAAAACGGTACGGATATTTTCCGACCGTATTCGAGACCGAATCCGTTTAGAGAGATTTTAATCCATCTGTATCCGAGTCCGGATATTTAACATCCGATACCGTATTCGTATCCGAATATTTAAATCACATATTTATGATGTCGATATCCAATCGTATCCTATCCGACATTTTTTATACTATCCGTATTCGAATCCGAATCCGGACATAAATATGAAAACAAATACGATATCAGTGATATCCGTCCGTATCCGATCCGTTTTCATCCCTACTACACATTGAAATCGAAATTAAAATGCGGTGTTGTTCTGCTCTTCAAGTGTTCGTCTTTTTTCTCACCGTTATTTCTAGAGCTAGAGCGTGGAGCCTCACTGCCTCAGCCTAGGGCGAGCTGCCTGCTGCAGAAGGGTCGGACGTCTGCCGTGCGCGGCCGTTGGGCAAGGCTAAAGGGGCCAACTCGCCAGTTGGGGCTTTGGAGCCGTGGTCCACGCGTGGAGAGCTCTCGCCATCGCCAACGCCCGACGCGGACTCGCCGTGGAATCGCGGTCGTCGGTCGAAGGGTAGTGAGCGTTCCGCGTTTGGTGAGGCGGCCGCCACTGGCACCGAAGACTGCCCGTAGTGAGATACTCTAGAAGATACTCTAAAGCTTTAAAGTATGAATATAGAGTAAAAACTGTTGCACTGGGTACTCTAAAACGATACTCTATTCTTCCTCTCACTCTATATTTAGAGTAGTACAGTGCTTACTGTATAGTGGGTAGTGACGGGACCCACTAGCTAAACAAAGAAAAAAAATACTATAACTCACAAACCAAAAATCCAAATTAAATTTCGATTGCACCATTAAATTTGTCTCAATAAATCCTTCAAAACTAGATCACACATGGATATATTTAGATAAAGTTACAAGTGGGTCCTACAGTGGATAGAGTGGATAGAGGATGATATAGATGATGGATGAGTACGGAAGAATTAAGTATAGAGAAGAGAATCTTACTGACTAGGACATATAGAGGATTAATATAGAGGTCCATGAGTACGGATAGCCTAAGCATGCTAGGCTGCCGGCTGCCGCCAACGCCCGGGCTAGGGTTTGCTTCAGCTGGGCATAGACGTGTGGAGCAGGGCTGCCTTAGGCTGCCCGAGGGAGGGCTACCTTTCCATTCTTGGGCTACTGTCTGCTGAAGACCTGCTCCTATAGAACCTGGGCCGCGTTCCGGGATGCAGCCCCCAGCCAGAGGCCCATGCCCACCCTCAATATCACTTGCACTAAACAGAAACGATAAATTACAAATTAGGTTAACTAGAAAACCAGCGCCCTTGCTACAGTATCGAGCCGATCAAAACAAAAAATGATTAAAATTTAGACACATAATTGGATGTGGCTTGGAGATCTATCCAAAATGATTATTAGACTCATCATTGGGATATGAACTCTAATTTTTGACATATCAGAGCAACAAGTAATTAGGGAGCAGTCGTGTACATACTTCAGAATTGCAGTAGTGTACAGTGTACACACTTCAAATTGGCATTAGTAGACATAATGCTGCAGAGTCCGGCCATGGTAAAGATCAATGCGGATGGAACACATGTGGTTGAAACTAGCGTTATTGCTAGAAGATATGGTCTGCTTAACAATTGGGCAGGTGCTTTTTCACGGTGAAAGTGCATAAAGGGTGGCTTTAAGATGTACTCCCTACGTCCGAAAAAAGATGCAATTCTACATTTCTAAGGTCATATCAGGGCCGGTTTAGTTCCGAAAAAATTTGGCAAAATGGCATTGTAGCGCTTTTCGTTGTTATTTGGCAAATATTGTCCAATCATAGTCTAATTAGGCTTAAAAGATTCGTCTCGTCCATTTCGTCTAAACTGTGTAATTAGTTTTATTTTTTATCTATATTTAATGTTTCATGCATGTGTCCAAAGATTCGATGTGACGGGGAATCTGAAAAATTTTGCAAAATTTTTTTAGGAACTAAACTGGGCCTCAGTGGCAAAGCGAAATTACCTGTACGCCCCTGCTTTATTCCTCTTACAGACATTCATAGGCGCACTGCCAAAACGTGAGGGTTGATAAATTGGTACTACCTCCGTCCTAAAAAGAATGCAACTATGGGTTGCGTGCCACATAAAGTGGTTCATGTTTTACCAAGTTTATAGAAAATAGTATTCACATTTATGGCTCTAAATTAATTTATTATAAAAATACATTTCGTAATTAATCTAATGATATTTAATTCATATTATATATATTTATACTTTTTTATTTATAATTGGTCAAAGTTAATATACTAACACGTGACACTGTTCTAGAATTGCATTCTTTTAGAGACGGAGGGAGTACGGAGAAAAGGTGACTTGGGAGACTTGTGGCTGAGAAACTTTGAAGGTATGGAGGGACGTGAGAGCAGGACCTACTGTTTGCCTAACCTATGCACCTACAAGTCAGGCCAAGGAGCTAAAATTGTATCCTTTGCCGAACAGAGGGAGCAGCATTGTCCATTGGTCGGTTAGCATCAAACTCTTCCTGCTCTCGTATTTTTTTTATTCAGATTCAATTTTCATCTCACAGTTTTAGATAATTGCTCCTCTTCTTGACCTATAAAACTTAGAAGAGCCTTTCAGAAGCTACATCTGAGTACACCTGCTGAAAAATGAAGAAACATGCACATGAAGAGATAAGAACCGAACTGTTACAACAATACAATGATGAGTTGATGAGCATGAGCTGATCATGATGATTATTTGCCTAGAAACGATTGGAGATGTGCTATTTCTTCCAGTCGATCATGGCCCCGAGGAGGTTGACACTTGACAGCTGTGGGGGCCGGTTGCATACGCGCCGCAAAAAGACGTCCAAGATATAAATATGATTTAGAAAAAGGTTGACAAATAAAAAGATCGGTCGTCCCGCGACCTCAGTCCACACTGGAACACATCGTCAGCGCTGAGGGTGACCGGCGAGTGCGCGACGAATCGCGTTGCTCTGGGTGCAACAGGAACGTGGGAGGCTCAATGGATGTGCGGACCCAAATTAATTAGACTCAAAATGTTCATCTCGTAAAGTACAACAAAACTGTGCAATTAATTTTTAATTTCATCTACATTTAGTACTCCATACATTTGCCGGCATTTTGATGTGATGGAGAATCTTCTTTTTGCATAGTAAAATTTGGGGAAGAATTTGGGATCTAAACATGCCCAAGCAGAAGGTAACACAACGGCCGAGCCCTTGCTCCCGTGAGGCCGTGACCGTCCCGTCCAAGAAGAATCAAACCCATCAATGCGTTGGTTAGACGGACGCATCAACGGCGCCACCGGATCGTGCCACTGTTTCCGACCTCACCCCTTCACCCCCTTCGTGTAGCTCGGCTCGCCTCATCGTTTCATTGACTCCTCTGCAAGACTACCATACCCACAATTGGATTTGTACTATGGCCGGGTTTTTTTAACTCCATCCATCACATCCAATGTTTGACACATGTATGGAGTGCTAAACGATGACGAAAAAAACTAATTGTACAGTTCTCGAAAAAATCGTGAGATAAATCTTTTAAGCCTAATTAGTTCATGAAAAGTCTTAAGTGCTACAGTACCAACATGTGCTAATGACGGATTAATTAGGATCATTAGATTCGTCTCTTAGTTTCCTGATGGCTTTTGTAATTTGTTTTTTTATTAGTATCCAAAAACATCTTCCGACATATCCGATGTGATACCTAAAAAATTTTCTTTTCGCGAACTAAACGCAGCCTATCATTATTCAGAAAATGGGTTCCGGCCGTGCTGGCACGTCTTTAATCCTTGTCGTAAATCAGTTTCATGAGACAAGGCGCATGCAAACGCAAGGCAGTGGATGGTCAGTAGCTCTCGTCCTGACTGTTCCACATGAGGGCAATCGGTACTCGGGCGCTGTTTAGATCCTAAATTTTTCCCTAAATTCTACTATGCAAAAAGAAGATTTCCCATAACATCAAAATACCGGCACATGCATGGAGTACTAAATGTAGATGAAATTAAAAACTAATTGCACAGTTTAGTTGTACTTTGCGAGACGAATCTTTTGAGCCTAATTAGTCAATGTTTGGACAAAAAATTACAAATACAAACGAAATGCTACAGTGTAAAAAAAAATCTACTGTGCAGAATTTGGAGGGCCCAAATCAGGCCAACTAAACACGGCCTCGGTAGCAGCATGCTCCTAGACAACAACAGCGGTAGATCGCAGATTCAATTATGGATCACCAGCCCTGTTCAGTTACTTTCAAAATTCAGAATTTAACACTACGTAAAAAGAAGATTTTCCGTCACATTAAACTTGCGGAATATGCATAGAGTACTAAATGTAGACGAAATCAAAAACTAAGTGCATAGTTTAGATGTACGTTACGAGACGAATATTTTAAACCTAATTAGTCAATAATTAGACAATTATTACCGGATGCAAACGCAACGCTACCGTGCGCTACAGTAATTTTAGCGGCGTCAAATTTTGGCAACTATACATGGCAGGTAGAAAAAAAAATATGAGATCGATGCGCGTACGTACAGTATGCTCCACCAAAGTCAACATGTAGCAGTAGTCACCACTCACCAGGCAGGCAGGCCACACAAGTAGGCGAGGGGCGCATTAACTTGGACATTCATACCGTCACCAACCTCCTGCGTGAGTCGTGATCCTGTGCCAGTCGCCACTTTGCCAGTAGAAGCGGAGCTTGAATCCACTGTGGCCATGTTTAGTTTCAAAATATCTCATGAAAAAACAGTAGATTTCTCGTCACATCGAATCTTTAATCATATGCATGAAGTATTAAATATAGATAAAAAAATAAAACTAATTATACAGTTTAGACGAAATGGACGAGACGAATCTTTTAAGCCTAATTAAACCATAATTAGACGCTAATTACCAAATAACAACGAAAAGTACTACAGTAGCATTTCGTAAAATATTTCAGGAACTAAACAAACCCTAGCCAGCTCCAAAATAGAAAAACACAAGCTGGGCTCGGTCAAGAGTCAGACATCAGAAGAAAGAGTTTAGGGTGGGTTCAGTTTCTTCAAAATTCTAAAAATTTTACAAGATTCTTCGTCACATCGAATTTTAAGACGCATACATAGAACATTAAATATAGATAAAAAATAACTAATTACACATTTTGGTTTTAAATAACGAGACGAATCTTTAGAACATAATTAGTCCATAATTGAACATTAATTATCAAATATAAACGAAAGAGTTACCGTGCTTTCAAACACCGCGAGTTTGATTGACGAGGAGTGCCACTTCGCCAAGGCTACATCATGTCCATGTGCATGTGCATAGCCATAGATAGCTATGGAGTTCATCCCTCCCTATTGATTCCTGGTTTGGACTTGGGAGACTCTCTTGATGCACAAACGTGGTCAAGGATGTTAGGTACAGTGGGCAGTGGCACTCGCACTAAAACCAGTAGCGGCAACTCTTTCGTCCCTAGTCAACCGGACCAGTACCACTGCCACGTTAGTAGAACATCGCCCACGTAGAACGTCGCCAGTTTTCAAAGAGGTAGAGCCGTAGAGGTAAGTGTGACGTGACGGCATGGCGGCAAGTCCTTGTTCTTGCTCCATTACTGTGACTCATCAGACCTGATGAGTGCGGGGGCAGTGCAGGCATTAAAACCCATTTGTTGCTTCCCCTTCGGATCCTTCGTCCGACCCTCCGGCCCCCCAACGCCGGCAGCGCAGTTACTCCCCCCTCCCTCCCTCGCCATCCATCCTCCTCCACTCCACAGTCCACACTGTGCAGTGCATGCCACTCCCGTTAACACTAGCCGCGATGGGTACTCTAAAACGATACTCTAAAGCTTTAGAGTATGAATATAGAGTAAAAACTGCTGCACTGGATACTCTAAAACGATATTCTATCATTTCTCTCACTCTATATTTAGAGTAGCACTGTGCTTACTCTATACTCTATAGTGGCGGACCCCACTAGCTAAACAAAGAAAAAAAACTATAATTCACAAACAAAAAATCCAAATTAAATTCTGATTTCACCATTAAATTCGTCTCAATAAATCCTTCAAAACTAGATGACACATGGATATATTTAGATAAAGTGACAAGTGGGTCACACGATAGATATAGTGGATAGAGGATGATATAGAGGATGGATGGGTGCAGAAGAATTGAGTATAGATGAGAGAATCTTGCTGACTAGGACGTATAGTGCGGATAGCCTAATCCCCCTCCATCTCCATCCGCCAGTGCCGTGAAGCCCACCACACGGCCCCGCGGAAGCAGAGCATTTGCCACCACCACACCGAATTAATCGTCGGCGACGCGGCCCTGCCCCTGTGCGCAGGATGCTCTTTGCCTGCCTGCTACTGTTCACCTCTGCTCATATAGCGCGCGGCTAGCAGAGCAGCTTCTGGATCGACGCGTGCGTCGTGCGATGTAGCAGTGGCTGCCTAGCTAGTTGGCAAACAGTGCTAGCTACACGATAGCTAGGCACGCCGCCGGCGCCGGGATCCATGACGACGGGCCAGGAAGAAAAGGCGGTGGAGCACAAGGGCGGGGCGGTGGCCGGACGGCAAGGGTCGAGCGAGAACAACGACGACGCCAAGGACGGCGCACCCGAGGCGGCGGCGTGTGCGCCCAAGGCGGCTGCTGCCTTGCCGATGCCTCGCCACCGGCGGTCCAAGAGGTCTGTCTCGACACGTGCTGCCCTCGACTTCGTCTCCTTCACATATGGACTTCAAAGCTTCGTTCGGTGTTTAACTTTGCCGCCGTCTCCATTCGTGTTTCAGTGCATCTTCCGACAGGAATGCGGAGGCATGCAAGCATGGACCGTCGCGTGGCGCCGTGGAGCAATGCTGCGGCCAAGCACAGCTTGCCATCATCACTCCCTGCTCGTCCAGGGTTCGTCGTTGCTGATTACTCAACTCTTCACCGCACCACGCACAACGGGAGGATGTGTGGATTTCTTATTACTGACGGGCTTTATTTGTGAATTCTCTGTCAGAATCAGAACCCGCTGGACGCGAGAAAGTCTTACGCGATTCCTCCGGCGGCATGCTCAGTTCTTCACCAGGGGCCGCGAGATCAAAGGCCGAACGGGTCGCCAAACCACCGCGTGTCCCTGGAGAATGATGTGAGAAGAACCTAAAGAAAAGCCGCCGTTTGTGTCCAGCTTTCGGATCTAGTAGGTCTGTTCGTCTGAATAACTGTTTATGAATTCTCTGGCAGGTTAGGCAGCTGCAGCTGCATTTGCATCAGGAGAGGTCTATCCGGGTCATGCTTGATCGGGCCATTGGCCGGGCGTCTAGCACATTGTCTCCTGGCCATAGGCATTTCCCAGCCCAGGTATGACTGATCGTCCATTTGCCAACTCAAAAATTTTCCTCCTGCAAGTTGCAGCTGACTCTTGCATCTCACGTGACACTCAAGTTAGCTGTAGAATTGTTCATTTCCATGTAGAGTGCTCTCAGCACTGCCGTGGCAGCTTGCAAGCATTCAGTGGTTTATTTTGTCTGGACTGGAATGAAAATTCAGTAGTCTAAAAAGACAGCTGTGAAACCACCAGCATCGAAATCCAGGCATATTTTTTTTTTCTTTCTGTTTAGCATTGTCGACAGCTAGTAGTTTGATGCCAGCTAAAAGAACAGTTGCCCAAGTCAAGAGACCATGCAAGGGAACGTGTTATGCCCCTGCTACTCAATACTACTGTTACTGTTAATGGCGTTCTTATTAGAGATTGTATAGCTGCTTATATTTTTACATGACTATGATTGTTGTATTCTCATAATCCAAGCCTGCTCTCTCTCCTGTCTCTCTGACAACCACTCTGAAGACTGACTGCTCTTCCCCACAGACAAAGGAACTGATAGCAGAGATCGAATTGCTCGAAGAGGAAATCGCCAACCGTGAACAGCATGTTCTTACTCTCTACAGAAGCATCTTCGATCAATGCATGTCTGGGCCATCGTCTGGCCAGAGTTCTGGTATTTCATCCCCTGCGCACACCAAAAGTATCACTACTAGGACAAGAAGGCAGCCAAGCATAATATCAAGTGCATTTTGCTCATCCAAGAAGCTCCCACTTCAGCCCTTCCACATCATGGAGTCACTCTCCGAATCAGGAAGAACCAAGAATATGCTCAAGGCTAAGATCAAGCACCAATCTTTTTCAAGTGAAACATTGGATATTCATCCTACTTCCTTCCCACCGGATCCAAAAAAGGTAATACAGACAAGCAAAGAGTTTTCCCAACAAGCTCATCTAACTTACTGCAAACATTATTAACTACAAATCATATAACTTTACTGTGCTGATATGCCTGCTCTAATGCACCGTGTTTGGTCAACCAAAACTTAAAGTAGTCCTTCTGTATGCACTTTTGAGGGGAGATATATAGTAGTTTTATGATTATCATGCACGTTTCGTGCTCATCACACTAGTTTCAGAAAAATGCACTATTGATACATCTCATCTAAAATTTGCACTTCTATATAATACGAATGCTTTCGAACCAGAATGGATAAACCACGCAGTAGATTGATTTTGACTTCTCTCTTTATGAAAAGCTACCTTATTCTGGGAGTGGCTCTCTTGCTCGCACTCTGAAAGATCACCTTTATCAATGCCCAAGCAAAATATCTGAAGAAATGGTTAGATGCATGGCATCCATATATTATCTTCTGCGCACGGAGGCACCAGAAAAGCCAGAAAAGGCCCGTTCACCATTCTTGTCAAGATCATCAACAAATGTCATACTTCCTCGGAGGGTGAATGGAGAGGAAAATAGCACATCAAACAGCAAATATACAGTGGAAATAGCTTCCATATCAGTTGACAAGAATCAGATGCCAGATGTCTCTTATGCGATTACCCACTACAGGTTGGTCCAAAAATAAAATACTGCAAATTATGCCCTCAAATTTCTCCTGAAAATCGCAAGTAACAGATTCCTTCTCTCTTGGATTTTAGATTGCTTGTGGAACAGCTTGAAAGAGTTGATCTAAGCATGTCAGAGAACAGTATTAAGTTGGCCTTCTGGATTAACGTGTACAATTCTCTTATCATGCATGTAATGCTAGATATTCTACGGTGACTTAAGAAATTTATGTTTTATGCTTTTTTTTAACCTTATTAACCTGTGTGTTATTCACTTGCAGGCGTATTTGGCATACGGGATTCCAAACAGCTCTCTGAAAAGAATGGCCCTATTTCACAAGGTGAGACGTTTCCCTGAGTAGATTTGTGATTGGCCACGAATCCTGAAATGTTCTGATCTGCTTTGACACACCATGCTGTGAATAGCTTGCCACACTCTTTTTTCTGTAGATGTTAGTAACCAGTAACTCACCCTATTGCAGGCTGCCTATAATATTGGAGGACATGCCATTACCGCCAATTCCATTGAACATGCCTTGCTGTGCTTCAGATCTCCACGGATCGGTCGTGTATGTAGATCAGCAATTTCATCCCGAAGTTCATTTTTTGTTTGGTTATTGATGCAAAGTTGGAAAGTTGAGTTTAAAATTCTAAGCTGGGAAAATAGAATAAAATTATGTTAGCACCTCAACTAGATCACTTAATTATGGCTATCAGTTTACTGAAATAACCCAAAGAACACTTTCATCACTATGAAAAAAAGTATATTTTTTCAATGACATAGGATACATGACAACCTACTAAACTGACTGAGAATCCAACGAATCCATCTGCAGTGGTTCGAGTCCATTCTCTCGACGGCTATGCGGAAGAAATGCCCAGACGAGAAGCAGCTGGTCCAGCTCAAGTTCGGCCTGCAGGACTGCCAGCCTCTGGCCCTTTTCGCCTTGTGCACCGGTGCTTCGTCTGACCCCATGGTATGTACTCTACTCACATTCTACACTGCAGTACCCCTGTTCGCTTTGCTGAAATTTAGCTTATGCTGATGTTTATGCCGAAATGCTATGAGAGAAAAACATTGTTGATTCGCTGAAAAGTACCTGCTCTATCTGATACTCCATGATCTGATCTCACAATACGTTTGCAGCTGCGGGTGTACACGGCGAAGAACGTGATGGAGGAGCTGGAGCGTGCCAAGCGAGAGTTTCTGCAGGCGACGGTGGTGGTGCGCAAGTCCAAGAAGAAGGTGTTCCTGCCGCGCCTGGTGGAGCGGTACGCGAGGGAAGCGTGCGTGGGCCCAGACGACGTCCTCCCGTGGGCGCAGTGGGAGGGGGGCGTCAGCGTCAGCCTCACCGCCGACGACCGGACACAGCAGGTGGCCGATCAGCGCCGGCGCAAGGCCGTGCAGGCCGTCGAGTGGCTGCCGTACACCGCCAGATTCCGCTATGCCTTCGGCAGGAGCATGGTCGACAAGCCACACTGCTAGCTGCTTCGCATCGCATCGCACACCATCCTCGCAGCTGGTGCCGTTTGGCCCGTTTCCGCTGGAGAAAAGACAAATGATCGCTGTGATGCAACGATAGTGATGGCTAGATGTAAATGTCTCGTTGATGCTGCACTGTTGGTACTATTCCGTAGCAAGCAAATGTCAAGGATGGGAGTATGGGACGAAGGGTTTGGCTAATTTTGCCCAAGGTGTACAGAAGTTGGGTTGACCACTATAATTTCAGCGGCGGGTGAGAGAGGGGATGACAGTTGGGGCCCTCGAGGTCCGCCTGTCAGTGGCGGGTGACAGAGGGTAGCGGGCTGGCTCTCTCTCTCCGCTGCAGTGGCTCGAGCAGGGGAGTTGTAACACCCTCGGTGGTACCGCGCTAACAATGCACCAAAGCATATCATGACATCATCTCTGTGATTTTGCATGGGTTCAGGTGCGTAGAATCAGTTAGTAACTTAAAAGAACTAATCGAAATGTTGAAATGGAAGTTAACGTGATATCCCTTGTTATATCAATTAAGGTGGCAAACTAATTTTTATTGAACAAAAATACTATAGGACAGATATGCGAACTTTAAATAAAGTTTGTAGTGTGAACTTCGTAGACGATGATGCAACGATCGTCGTAGCAAGGTGTCATGGCTAGCTGATAGTTCTAGTAGCTCGAATATTGAACTTGTAACAAAAATCAGCTCAAGACTTAGCGCGACTTTCAAGTCTATAAACAGCTTGATGAGGCCATGTTCGGGCAATTGTTGTGCTTAAGTTTGTTAGTAGATTGTGTCGTGGTTTAGCTTGGTAGTTAGCCCTAGGTACCCTCTCAGGTATGATATAGTTGGCTGAGCTCGATCAAGTTTGGTTAGTGGGTGCATGCGCTTTAAAAATTGTGCACGATCTTTGTCTCGGTTGTCAGCCTCGGCAAGCACGGTCACCCTGTGGGCCACCATTGCCGCGTGCCTAGCCGCGCGTGGCGCTGGGCTGGCCCGGTCCGTCCTGGCCTGGTTGTGGTTGGCCGCTACCCTGCGCTGTCCCGCGCCACCCCGTGCTGCCCCACACTGCCTCACTGTCCTCCCCACGTTGCGCGCGTCGAGGTCAACTCGACGTCGCGTCTGTGCTCTGGCCCAGCGCCGCTATTGGCCAGCCGACCACCTGCTCGCGCACGACACGCTGCTTCGCCGCCAGCTCGCGCACGCCTTGGCGACTTTCTGCCCCCTCCCTAGGCCGCGGATGTGACCTGAGCGTTGACACATCTCCCCCCCTCTTCCCCTGTCCACCATGGCTATAGGGCCGCTACAGACGAGTTGGTCGGGAGAGACCACCATCATCCAATCACCCGTGTCCTTGGTCGGGAGAGACCACCATCGTCCCTGCCCCACCCCGAGCTTGGTCTCACTGTGCTCCAATTGGAGTTTTTCCCTCCCGCCATGATTTTAAGGCCGAGCTCGGCCGTGGACCGCGGTAGCCCAACCCGTTCGCCTCAAACCCCGATTGGTTGCATAGCTAGGCTGGTCACCACCTCCGCCCCACCCTGCGCACTACCGCGGAGCCCCCACCGCCCTCTCGCCGTTGCTGACGTGTCCACGCCGCTGCAGAGCGCCACCGCGCCAGTTGGGTCACGCGTGGTCGGCTCAGCTCGGGCGGTCTCCGGCCATCCCGTCGCTGCGGTCGGGTCTAGGGTGAATCACCAGAGCTCGTCGCCCCCTTTTGCCACTCTCGCAGTGTCCCTGCTCAACGGAACGCTAGCACCGCTCTTGCCGATTGGTCACTGTCGTGGGGAGGCCGCGCTACCCCGTCTCCGGCCTTCGAACCGCTGCCCCGTGCCTCACATCTGCGCCTAGGTGAGCGTCTCCCCCTCATGTACACTATAGAGGCTTCCCGTTGGCCGACGTAACCGGCCAGTGCCAGCCAACGCCACGCTGGCGTGCGGAGGAGCGTTGAGGACCTCCCCGATGTAAAGATAGGAGTGTGCGAGGGTGTTCGTGCATATGTGCTGAGTGTGTGAATAGGGAGCATAGTGGTCGCACGATTACCGGTTTGTTTGAGGGCGTTTCTGCAAAACGCCGAGGCGCGCACGGGCTCCCCCGCCTAGGTCGCGTCCGCGCATGGGCCGTGCCCGCGTGGGCCGCCTTACGTGGTTGGGTCATGGGTGCAGGCGCACGCTGTGCGCGGCTGGGCTGCCTCGTGCGGGCCGAGCCGAGGAATAGGGTTTTCCTTTTTTCTAGCAAATTAAGTATTGGTTTGTAAATTAGTTTCTAAGCTAAACTTTGATGATTTTTAACGACTCGTGTAGATGTCAAAAATTTGTGGAACAACTTTAGTTAAGTTCATAAATTCGTGGTCTACCTAATAGTATAATTAGCTTATAGGTTCCTGCATTGATGCCAAGGTATATTAAATCGGTTCGAAAGGGTTAATATTATTCGGATAATAATTGTAGGAAATTTTGTGGCAAATCGGTAGTAGTTTTGATCGTGAAATTTTCGTGGTAGCCTCATTGTAGTATCATGTGCTTGCTGTAGATTCTGTGGCACTAGTTGAGATCATTTTATGTGGTAGCTAAATAGCCGCTAAAACGAATGTAAATAAAAAAGCATAATATCGGCTTGTAAAATGAATGCAACCGCAGAACGAGTTGGATATCTTGCTTGATGAAGTTCAAAGATGGCTTGCTACCTTAGTCGTTAGAGCTAGCTTTGTAGCTTAGTGTGTGCGTTGCATTTTAAGAGTTGTTGTTGCCTTAATACTAAATGTTACATCATTATCGCATGCATGTAGAGAATGACCTGGTGGAGTTCGGGACCGCTGATGATCAGGAGTACGAGGAGATCGTCGATGAGTACGAGAAGGAGATCTTCGTGCCGGAGGAGTTCCAGGAGCCGCCCGTGACTGACGCTACTGACCTTGCTCATGCCCAAGGCAAGCCTCGGTGCATAACCCATATTTTTTATAATCATTATATTTATATATGGTGCATTTACATGGCATAAATTTTGTGATACCCACATGCATGTGTGTGTGTGTGTGTGATATTGAGAGCTTAGGGCTTCCAATAGTTATAAGAAGCCCTGACCAAACTTAGCGGGTATGGTTCCACCAAAACACCTCCCCACCAACCCAACCGAACTAGCCCACCAAGCCCACCTTTTCGGGCCCTATATATGCCTTCAAACCCTAATCCCCTGATCCCCACCACCCCTGGCGACACCTCTCCTCCGTCCCCACTGGCGGCACCTGGTGGCGGCACGGGCAGCCCCACGTGCAGCGCACACGGCAGCCCCTTCTCCGACCCACTCCGTCACCGACCGTTGGCGCACGGTCCCACCCCTTCCCTGACCCGCGGTGGCACGGCCCCGCTCCTCCCTAGGCCGGCGACACGTCTCGGCCTCTTCCCTAACCCGTGGCAGCACACCCCCGTTGCTTCCGTGGCCGGTGGCGCGCGACTTTCTCTCCACCGGTGGCCGCGACCCCTTCGCCCACCAGTAGCTTCGATGGCGTCGGCCCTTTCCCGCCCTAGGACCTACCAACAGTGGCGGCGCTAGTGACGGGCCCCTTCCTGGTGGCTTCCAGATCGAGCGACGACCCCGTGGAGGCCACCCCACGGCGGCGCTGAAAGGTCTTGATGGCTAGAGGGGGGTGAATAGCGTAATAAAACTTTCTACAAAATGTGCTAGACAATTTAATTAGCAAAAACAAATAGCGAGAAGCGAGTTTTGCCTAGCCTATGTAGTGTTGCAAGCCACCTATCCAAAAGACAATTCTAATATATTTCACTCAACCGCATAAGTCAAACCGCAAGAGGTAAACTAGAAGGCTACTCTACTCAAGCTACTAAGCACCAGAGAAAACAACTAAGTACTTGAAATATAATACAAGAGTAGGGTAAGAAATATTTCACCGAGGGGCGATGAATTGAGCCAACCAATCAATAATTCCAAGTGATGATATTCAAGAGAACCAATCCACCGAGACAAATCAATCACAATCAATGAAGTGAAGACATGATGATTTATCTCGAGGTTCACGTGCTTGCCGGTATGCTAGTCCCCGTTGTGTCCCCCTACACCACGTGGTTTGGTGGCTAATCGGAATCACACACCGAGCCTCTCAAAAGGCGCCACAAGAACCTACCAAATGGTGAGAAGTTCTGACACGAGCAATCCATTAGAGTTGGAATTCGGCGCTCCGCCAGGGAACCACGACAACCCCTCACAACAAGCTCACCGGAGCCAGCCACGAACAATCACCGACACATGCCGAACCTTCACCGCTGCTCCAAGCCATCTAGGTGGCGGCAACCACCAAGAGAAACAAGAATCCCGCAACAAATGAACACTCAAGTGCCAACTAGATGTAAACTCACAAACAAATGTACTTGAGATCACTCAATCTAGCTTTGATTAGGCAAACAAGCAAGGGAGATGAGTGGTAGGGTGTGTGCTTAGCTCAAAGGAGTGCTAGAATGATCAACAAGCCAAGAGAGACCCCAAAGAGCTGGCCAACAAGTATTTATAGACGTCCCCAACAAGAACTAGCCGTTAGGCACTTGATTCTGCTGCAGCCGCGCTGACCGGACGCGCAGGTGCACACACTACCCACGCGTGAAGCACGACTGGACACGCTGGTTCTGTAACCGACCGGACACGCTGGTCAAGCCGAGCAACGCTCCAGCGAGTCGGCGACCGGACGCGCACGCTAGACGAACCGGACGCCACAGTGACAGCGTCCAGTCATTTCCAGTAAGCCTCCACGCGTGACCGGACGTGTCCGGTTGATCGTGACCAGACGCGCCACCGCGTCCGATCACAAGACCGAGACGCGCGCAAACACTGAGCACCGATCGGACGCGCTGCAGAACAGACCGAACGCGTTACACCCGGCGTCCGGTTTGAGTCCAGTAAGCACCCACCACCACGGACGCGTCCGATCATTCGTGACCGGACTCGCCACCGCGTCCAGCTAGCTTTTGGCTGATTCTGCTCCACGTCATGTTAACTGTTGACACTGACTGGACGCATCCGGTTACGTTGAGACCGCGTCCGGTTCAGCGTCCGGTCACCTCTGTGACCTGCGTTCGCCTTCGTTTCTTCGCGTCCGGTGCAGTGGAAAATAGGTGTTTCATTTCCCGAAAAGCGCACAAGCTCGGCGGGAGGGAGAGAGGAACCTAAACCCCTCTCTACCTCTCAAACTGCACCGCCTTCGCAAATATGCTAACATCACCAAGTGTACATCATCATGTGCATGTGTGTTACCATTTTCACAATCATTTTTGAGGCGTTTGGTTAGCTCTCCACTAGATCTAAATGCATATGCAAATAAATTTTCATCTAGTGGCACTTAAGTGATCAATAGCCTCGAAAATTCCCCTCTTTATAGTACGTCTATCGATTCTAAATGTGATCACACTCTCTAGGTGTCTTGATCACCAAAATGCAAAAACTCTGTTGATACCTTTGCCTTGAGCTCTATAGGGTTGCACCTTGTTCCTCCTTCATCACCATAGTAAGCACTTCATCATCCACACTTGATCATCATGCTTCACCATGCTATGTGCTAATCATCCTTTGCTACATACAATCTTAAGCACATGATTAGCACTTGGGTATTGTCACTAATTACCAACACCAAACATAGAGCTTTCAGTCTCTGTTTTTATGCGGCAACGAACTGGTTTTAATTTACTCAACCACTGTTTTTATGGATCATCGTGACAAAAACGTTTCTACGCAGTCAGACATATGCTTTTATGCATCTTATTGGTTGGGTCTCTAGGTCCCCACCTGCGCGTGTCAGGCCAGCTGCATGCGTGTCAGCTGGCTGGAGGGTCGGTGGGGTGGCTTATATATATATATATATAAGTTGAGTGCCCGTGGGTTACTACGGGGGTATATAGAATCAGACATTTAGCCATACGGGTAAACCATATGCAAAATCTCATGACATACAATAAATATTGAAATTAGACCAATATGAAGCAATCTAATATTATTATTAAGAATAGTGGTCTCTTTATTACTCTTGTTACCCCATTGGCAGCCACAAATAGTAAGAACGCATGCCTTCGTCTCTTGTAACACAACCAACTTCTCCCCAAATGCCATGTAGCAAGATTATAACAACAAAATTATGCGTATGACTTATATATATGTGCACGGGTGCTATTCAATTGGCGCCACCAAGAATACACTCAAACAAAAAAAATCTAACTCCATTCAACTTTAGTTGTTCTTTTGCTAAAGCACCATATATGTCCAATATGCATATTCATTTAAAACTATATATGACACACGTGCTCACAAGTTTTTCTCTATGACAATGAAAAAAAAATTTGCTCATAACAAAGAGAAGAAATGGCACAGCCACTCTCTGAATTAAGATATGTTACGAAGGTAATTTGAAACTTTCAATTAACTAACCAAATATGTACAAAATTGGGCTAGCAGGGGCCATGCTCCCGCACAACCCCCCCCCCCCCCACACACACACAAAACACAGTAAAGACATTTTAATACTTGTAAATATTTCAACTACACAGCCATAAAATAATTATTTCGCCCATTTTTAATAATAAACTTGTGTATTTTTTGTTGTGGATACTAAATACATATACAAAAGTATTGAAAAAGCGATTGAGGCATACACGTTATATATATTTATCACATTTATAATGTGTCATCGTATTGTCCGGTCCCCTTAATCAAAAGTCCTGGTTCCGCCATTGGTTGTGTGCCCTGCTAGCGAGATTCAAGCAGGCACAGCACGGCACGAAATACATGAAAGCTTAAAAGACTATACTGCCAAACTATTGTGCGACCGCTGAGCCATCAGAACTGCCAAGTTCGAGTGACCGGCTTGCATCCACTGCTCGAGCTCATCGACGACGCTCTTGCCCAGCTGCATTGGGTTCTTGTTCTTGTTTGTGAAAATTCTGGTGTCTCTCTCTCTCTTTCCACAGCCACCAAGCGACGAGCAAGACAACTGAGTCAAAGGCCAGCCTGAACACGTTACCGAGTCGCGACCTCTCATGCAGCCACCAAGTCGTCATCTGCTTCCGGTGTCAATGGCCCCAACCCGAGCGCCTCCAAGATTAGGAACCACACCTGCCTGCTGAATGGGCATCATATCCCAATAGCAAATGGCCTACCGTTTCCGCTGTCTAGTCACAGAATGTGCAGGCGTCGGAATCCTGCAGTCCGTGTCTCCAACGCCGTTCCGCCGTCCAAATTCGCTTGTGCAGGCACACCCAGAAGAAGAATTTGATCTTTCCTGGTGCCTTCACCTTCCATAGTTCCTTTGCGCTCAGGAGCTCTGTTGATCCCAACAGCAAAACAGAATACTAAATTCAAATATGCTTGAGTCCAAGAATTGATACGACAATTGCAGATTTTTTTCACCATTCAAGGGAGGCCTATTGATCCAAAGGGTCATCCTAGAAAACCAGAGTAGCCGAGGCTTGATGAAGACATGCAACTTAACCTTGATAAAGGATTGATGTGTCAGTTGTCTATATAAACATGGATTAGAGCTATTCACCTTTTAAGGCCTTGTTCACTTCCCATCCCAACCCAAAATATTTCATCTTCCACCCATCACATCAAATCTTTCGACGCATGCATGGAGCATTAAATGTATGTAAAAAAGATAACTAATTGCATAGTTTGTCTGTAAATGTCAGGACGAATCTTTTGAGCCTAGTTAGTCAATGATTGGACAAATTTTACCAAATAATAATGAAAGATGCTACAGTAACTTTTCACCTACTTTTCGCGAAGTGAACACACCCTAACTTACCATTACATAATAGAATGACACCTGTGAAGACTATCATAGGCTCTGTCATACTCTGTATCCATGTTTTTCATCTTAGTTTCCAATCCCACCAGTGAAGTCCATCGCCACTTATTAGGACAAAAGTGCTCATGATAAAGGCCTAGAATAACACGAGCGGGGAGCACATCCATTATCAGCTAAGGTGATTTCACAAGTGAAAAGTACACAAAGAGTTCACTTCTAGCTAATGGAACGATTTATGATAGGATTTTCCCTTTATTTTTAATAGAATCACAAAACTTTATGAACCACAATTTTTCAGAAATATGAAAATTTTCTAAACCTGCCCAATACCCAAAAATTGAAGTCACCAGTGTTTTGACAGTTACCAAACGAGTGAATCAGATGCATATAGAACATTAAGTCCTACATCAATTAGTTGCTCTGTATGTTTTTTTAAGGAAGGAGGGGTTTCAGCCCCTACTGCAATTTATTAAGATAAAAAAAACTGAGTTGGTACAACAAAAAGCAGAGCCATTGCTCTGTATGTTCCCGATGAAGAAATCATTAATGTATAAAGATTTGAAGCCTAAGTGCAATGAATGGAATTTTTTTAGAACAATAGTGATGACCCATAGAATCCAAGCAAATCCAGGCCAGTTACAAGAACGCTCCTCCCAATCCAGTAGCCAGTAGAGTAACGGGCCAGATGAGACTGAACTTACGAGATAACTGATCTTCTTACTCTGAAAAGCGGAATATCGGCAAGGACTACATGCTGGGCGCCCTTGTCAATGGTCTTGACATCTGATCAAGGATAACACAGGGTGCAATTCAGATTTCACAGTCCAGATCATTGGAAGATGAGCTTGCTGGCCAGATCGTAACTCATCTGGCCCTTGTTGACAGGCTTGGGGTGGCATGATCTTGGAAGCTGCTTGCACATCATTTCATACCGTAGCAACGCACGGGCTAATCCTAATACCAAGTTCAATAACAGTTGTCAATAAAAATAAACTGGTTCACATATCAATATTATATGGAGTGACATTTTCAGGATATGTCAGGTTCAAAGCAATACTCCATGGTACTCCCAAGTCCCAATTCATCATGTTTATGTTGGGATCTGCTGTGACTACAGTACAAAGTACATGCTGAGAAAATCGGCACGCTTGCACATCAAGTTTGCTCGAATCTGTCCTTCTTTAGCTTTCAGTCTGCTACAAATTGATTTAAGAGGCCTTCTAGAATGTTATGTGGCCTGAGATTTTCAACCAAAAAAAAGATCAATCAAAATTATCCTCATGTCCATACTTTTTTTTCTCGAATATGCACGAGAGTGCATATCATTGCATTAAGAAAGAAAGAGCAGTCAGCAAATACAAACGATGGCCGAAGCTGGGAAACACAACGCTGCATATCCATAAGTTTTATACACGCAAAATAACATTTTATACTTCTGCAACTAAGAGATTCATCAAACGTCAGGATCATGTTTACACCTTTTCTCCTCCCTTACAGGGCATCACAATTCCCATAGTATTCACCGGTCAATTTCTTCTGGTAGTTTAACATTTCCAAAATGTATGAACTTGATTTCTTCTTTCCAGACTAAGGAGAAATCATAAACAGATACAACCAACTTATAAGCACACGAGATACGCCATTTAAATACAGGGTACATGCAGTGTTTCGAAATTAAACCAAACAGAAGATAATTAATTAGTTTCCTTCAAGCAACCTTATGAAAATTCAATGGATGTTCAATCAACACAAAAATACTATCACTAACCTGAGGAAGATAAAACAAATATTGAAGTACATGACGGCCTGAGGCGGAGGCCGGCGTGCTCCACCATGCGCACACACGCTTCAAGCTTGGCGTAGCCTCCCAGTTGTAGCGGCCGGGACCCTCCCGCTACACCACGCCCCATCACACATCGACCATGATGCCCTCCACCTCGGCGCCCCGCAGAGCCATCAGACTGGCCGGGGGGTGTAGGAGTCGTGTGTGGCCGTGCGGGGGAAGGGGACAGTTGGGGCGTGACGTCGTGCGTCGGCCAGACGATCGAGTTCTGGAGTGGGTGTGGGTGCGGTCGACGCGGGAGCGAAGGGGTCAGAGTGGACGGAGGTCGGACGAAAACTGTTATGGCAGACGGGTATATATATATATATATATATATATATATATATATATATATATATATATATATATATATATATATATATATATATATATATATATATATATATATTGCAGCAGTAGTAATTAGCCGAGCGCATTAGCCTAGCTGCATGCGGTAATTAGCCGAGCGCCCAGAGCCAAGCCAATCTGACCGCGCCCAGAGCCTAGCTGCATGCGGTAATTAGCTGTGTAATTAATTACGACATGAAAGAGACCGGTCCTCCCCGTTGATTATATGGTGCATTTATGTGCGGTCAAGGCAGCTGCTTTATCGTATTTCTCAGAGAATTCCGACGCCTGAAGGCGTAGCGTGAGATTCGCTCGTAGCACTAGTGCATGCATGGACGTACCTGATGTGCGGGGGACCCGTGGGTGCATTTGCTACTTTCCGGCACTGAGGGCATTCCTAATGGTTAAAATTATACACGTGTTTAAGAGTAGTCACGTCAGCAGTAGAAACCATTTCACACAGTGAAGGTTTCTTAGCCTAATAAATATTGTCTTTTTTTCTCTTTCTCTTCCCTGAGTCCACCGTTTTCCTCCTGGGCTCCTGTTCGGCCACCAGTGAACCGGTGAACCAGAGCCTACATAGACGAACGCAGTCTGACCACCAGTGAACTCGTGCTCACCGTTGAGCACAAAGGACGGCGCAGGGGAGCACTGTGACGGCCGGTGCATAAATCGATAGATGAACTGCGAATCGTACAGGCTAGCAAGGGATCGCTTTCTCTCAGATCGAATCTTCCAACCCAGCAGTGGCACGAGGAGCGAGCGAAAGGAGCTTCGCGGCCTGTGCGCGGTGGCCGGCGAGCGCAGCCTAGGCGGAGGAGCGTCCTGCGCGACGGCGTCCGGCGAGCGCAGCCTGGGCAGAGGCGCGTCCTGCGCGGCGGCGCGGCTAGCGCTTGAGCGGACAGCACGAGCGTGCGCAAGGAGCTTCGCGGCCTACGCACGGTGGCCCGTGAGCCTGGCGGAGGCGCGTCCTGCGCGCGGCATCCGCGGAGCGCAGCGTGGGCGGACGAGCGTCCTACGCGTGGCGGCCGGCGAGCACAGCCTCGGCGGAGACGCATCCTGCGTAGCGGATTGCCCTTCGCAGCCAGCGAGCACAGCCTTGGGCGCGGCAGCGAAGACGTAGAAACTACTCGTTTCTACCCAACGCGAAAATGACGGATTCCTAGTGCATCGTTCCGAGCATCGACGGCGTTTCTCTACGAGGAAACCGTTTCCTCAAATTTCCTTCTCTTTCTTCATTAAATAGGCTGTGTCATATTTTTGCTGAGTTGGCAACGTATTTATTATGGATAGAAACGACCATTAATAGTCTATTAGGACTGCCGTGATGCTTGATTATTGGCGTTGAAGGCTTGCATGTACTACGTACGTAGCCTACGTCCAATGCACTCTTCCAATCCACCCATTCAGATTCTAGATTGCCGGCTGGGGAGTCATCAGTTCCATCAACCATGTTCATCCATGGCGGCCAGGAAGAGCAGTCAACAGAGTCGACGCTGGCTGGGATGTCGGCGCCGCCGGTGACGCCGATGACAACGCCGATTCCAGATGGGATAGTATCGAGCAACTCGTCGCCATCGCCACCAGCAAGATTAGTTAGAGTGACTCCTCTTCAACCTGTATCGCCGGCAACCATGGAGACTCCTGATAAGGACAAGACGTACATGCATGTGAGTATATTTACTAGCTTCGAAGAATAGTATGGTAGTAGTATGGTAGGGAGAAAATTTTTATTAAGTATTCGAAGAATAGTATGGTAGTGCAGATTCGCGTAAATATTATTAGTGAAAATTCTCGTAAATGTTTCTTGGTGCAAATTCTCGTAAAAAAATATTATTCTTGTAAATTCTCTTAAATATTTCGTAGTGCTGATTCTTGTAAATATTTTTTAGTGAAAATTGTCGTAAATGTTTCTTACTGCCAATTCTCGTAAATTTTTGTTGATATGAACTGCTGTAATCAAAGTGGATGATTTTTAATTAGTATGGTATATTCTATATACTATGTGTGCATAAGAAACTTCGACGGTGTTGGGATAATTTGTACTGTACAGTAGATGTAGGATGTGATCATAAAGTTGTTATCTGTGAAATAGGAACCCTGTTTGCCTGAAGCAATTGTGCCAAATGAAGAGTTGCGTTTCAACAGTAGTGATGAAGCTAAGGAGTTTTACTACAAATATGCGAGCAAAGCAGGATTCGGCGTCCGCATAACCAAGAGCCATAAAACTGTTATAGAGTTGAACTGCAATAAACAAGGGCACTGGGATTTCTACAAGCCCGGGGAGGACAGAGTCACAGAGAAAATGTCAATGAGGTGTGGATGCAAGGCATTTGTGAAGGTTAAATGGAATATGAAGAAGGGGTATTGGTTTTTTGAGAGGATACGGTTGGAACACTCTCACCCCTTGCATCCACAGCCATGCTTAACACAATACCTGAACGCGCACAAGGAGAAGGACCCAACAATCATGAGGATTGTTGATCAGATGCAGAGGTGTGATGTACCCCTTAATGCAACCGTTAATGTGTTGTCAGACATATATGGTGGTCGGCAAAACTTCACATTCACAGAGATGGACTTGAAAAACAGGTAATGTAGAAAGTATAGTACTTACACTGCGCATCTCATCTCATTTGGTAATTTATCTGTTTTGATATGATTTGTTTGATGTTGTAATTTCAGGAAAGCTGCAGCTGCCAAGGCGGAGAGGGAAAACGATATTCCCAAGCTGCTAGAGTTTTTTTCGGAGATGAAGGCTCAGAATGAATATTTCTTCTATGAGGTGCAGGTGGACAACGAAAACATTGTAAAGAATGTTTTTTGGAGTCATGCAAGCCAGCGTGCAGAGTATAGAGATTTTGGAGATGTTGTCACATTTGACACCACATACAAAACGAATATGTATAACATGCCTGTGGCTATGTTTGTCGGTTCGAACCATCAACTACAAAATGTCGTGTTTGGGGAGGCACTTTTACAGGATGAGCAGGCTGACACGTTCGAGTGGTTGTTTAAATCATTCCAAAAGTGCATGACTGGGAGTCGTGATCCAAGATGTATACTCACAGGTTAGCATACAGAATTTTCTTTATTATTTCTCAAAGATAGGATACTAAATTCTCGTAAATGTTTGTTAGTGCAATTTCTCGTAAATGTTTCTTGGTGCAAATACTCGTAAATGTTTGTTAGTGCAATTTCTCGTAATGTTTCTTGGTTACAAATTCTCGTAAATATTTCTTTGTGCAATTTCTTGTAAATATGTCTTGGTGCTAATTCTCGTAAATACTTGTTAGTACAAATTCTCGTAAATATGTCTTACAAAAAGTGTCTTGTGGTACAGATCAGGATCCGGCCATGGCTGTAGCCATCGGTAGGGTGTTTAAAAAAAACGATACACAGGTTGTGTCGTTGGCACATGCTGAATAAGTATCGGAACGAGCTGAAGAAACTATACAAGTTGCATGAGGGTCTGAAGATAAAATTGCTCACTGTGATCAATCACCCGTTTACACCTGTAGAGTTTGAGGCTGCATGGAATGCGTTGGTGGATGAATATGGTATACGTGAAGATGAAGCTATTCAGGGTCTTTGGCAGAGTAGGCACTTATGGGTTGCGGCCAGGGGCGGAGGACCCGGTAGGGCGAGGTAGGGCGCTCGCCCTACCTTGACTCCACCGTGGATCCCTACCCCTAAGCGCTTCCTGTTGCTCAGTAGCCATGACGCGGTTTGGAAGTTCGAACGTCTGGGTCTCATACGAACGCAGCCGCAGGTAGAAGATGAGCAGTTCATATGTTAGTTTTTTTTAGCGATTAGACGAAACGTTACTTGGGCTATGCGCTGGGCTTTCATTAGTTTAGGACGTTATTGGCCTGCTGTGGTGCTGCCGGCCTCAATCTTGTAGTCTGACAATTTGTGATCTCGCCCTTTTGTCTTCTCCATCTCGAAAGCGCGAGGCAACGCCGTCGGGCGATGTGGTGACTGGTGAGGTCGTGAGGGCACCGGCAGCCATCAAGGAGGCATCAAGCGTTAATGGCAACAGGCCAATAGTTCAGCACTTTCTAGTTCGTGCACTTTCTGTTCCTTCCCGCTCCTCCAGCAAGGTTGCAACAGGTTGTCTTAGATTGGCACGGCTCCTGCACTTCGTGCTCCTTCCTGTATCACGGCCACAAGGCCTCAAACCTGAAACTCTTCTTTTTAGTTGTTTACTTGTGTCTTCAAATAATCAATTTGTTGTAATTTGGTTCGAAGTGCTCACTAAGTTAGTAAATTTGGTTGCTGAATTTTTATATATTTGTGCTTGAGGGTCACAACGTCTTGAGTATAAAGCATTTTAACGAGAGATATTACTTTGCTATCTATCTATATTATCGATTCCGCCCTACCTTAATTTCTTTCCGTCCTCCGCCACTGGTTGCGGCTTATCTGAAACCCTTGTATTGTGGGAGGATGACTTCTACACAAAGAAGTGAAAGTGTGAATAAGATGCTCAAGAGTAGGCATTTCACAGGTCATATGACATGCATAAGCAAATTTGCACACAAGATGCTTGAGTTCATTCAGCACACAAATCACACGGCGGCAGGAGAAACACATTGGTCATAGGTAAGATCATCAGCAGTTGTTAAAACTGAATTAGTATGAACTTGTATGTATATAAATACTGTCCAAATACGATAAAGATTTTCCTGTTGCTTATGTTGACTAAATGTTTGGTGTGTTTGTATATGAAACAGGCTGATAATTTCCGTGTGACCTTGCAACGCTTTGATGGCCATTTGAGCAGGGTGTGCACAAGGGCTGTGTACAAAAAGTACAGGGATGCTTATTTATGCAGTACCGCATTTCGTATAGATCCTGACGCGGACAACATCGATAGTTACCTGGTGACCCACACGAATCAGTCTTGGAAATATGTATGGTTTCAACATTCTTTCAAAGTGCACGCAAATGTGAGAGAAGGTAAATACACATGCGAGTGCAAGACATGGGAGCATACCGGTAAGAGAGTGTTTTAGTAAAGAAGGGGGTGTTTGGTTGGAGGAGTTAAAGTTTAACAAACACTGTAGCACTTTCGTCTTATTTGACAAAAAGTTTTCAATCTTTGACTAATTAGGCTTAATAGATTCGTCTCGTAAATTACTTCTAATCTGTGTCGACATGCATGCAATTAGTCTACATTTAGTACTCCATGCATTTGAGAAAACATTGATGTGATGGGAGTTAAACTTTAACACATTGAAACCAAACAAGCCCTAAGGCTAGTATATTTTTATCATGATATTGTTATGGTAACCATATTAATTAGAAAGCACAAAATTGATCATTTCAGGGTTGTTCTGTGCTCATCTTATTAAAGCCTTCACATACCTGCAAATTGAAAATATACCTTCAGAATATATAAAGAAGAGGTACACCAGGGATCCAAGGATGATGGTAACTTGGGACAGGAATGACATTGTGAATTTGGGAGAAGACTGTGAAGATGAACGGTATAATACCAAGAAGCTAGTAGAGGTTGCAATGATGGCAGTAAGGGCACTCCGCAAAACAAACATTGGGGTTCAGAGAGGCTGTGAAGATTTTATGGCATTAGCTGACTGGGGTGAATCCGTTGCTAGAGATACTGGCGCAACATTGAATGGGGACAATGGGAATGAAGGAGTTGCGGCAAATATTGTTAAAGAATTAGGCAATTTCTAGATTAAAAGCATGATTAAATCTAGAACATAAATCATGGCAAATATATGAACTAGATTAAACATATATGGCATACTAGTATAGCAGATCAACATATTCCACAGCATCAACATGACAAACATTGATAGTCCAGCAGATAGATTAGATTGTACAAATATCAAGATTAGATCAAGAGAATTATACATTTCGGTTGTAGTAGTAGTAGATGGTGTTGAAGATGTGGCTGGCGGTGGTGATGGAGCGAGATCGCTGATGTCGATATCATCGATGTTGAAGTCTTCGTCGAAGTCGTCGATGAGAGGCGGAGGAGTATTCTTGATGACGATCCCGCGAGCTCTAGCACGACGAAGCCGACGCGCCGATGCACCCTTTGGAAGACGAGCCATTGTGGAAGCTTTGGGAGCAATCGCACAAAGAACGCTTCCCAAAAACCTTATTCGCCTTCTCCCGGTGCAGGATCGCAAAGACGAGGGTTCCGGAGACCTGCTCACCCGGTCGCTGGTGCACGCAAGCGATCGGACTGGAGTAGCTACAGCGGCGGCGCAATAGCGAGTAGAGGCAAAAACCCTAGCTCAACTGAATACGTTTTGGTGTGGCCGGCAAGTTGCTTATATAGTTCTGTCCAACCAATCTCGTGTCGCGATCACGATCTAAATTGATTTAGGACTCTTCATTTGTAACCGATTAGGACTCATGCAACTTGAAGGCCAAGAAACCAAAAACGAAAACAGCAAAAGGAGATCGCGCTCCCGCAAGGCGAGGAGCCGGATTTCGGCGGACCATTCACGTAGATGTCGCGCACCCGCGCCCTTCGCCCCGCCCGGCCCGGCGAGGCAAGGCGAGCACGTGTGGGTTTCTCTTACTCCTTCTCACACTAGACTTAAGTAAGTGGAGAGGACTTTCATATTTAAGTATGACTACCTCCACTTCAACAAGCAAGGTGGTACTAAAGAGTTCCCACATCCCCTCTTGCTCACATGAATGGGCTTTTGAGATTTATTAGGAATTTCACAATTGGTTATTGGGCCAAGCCCATATAAATTCCAACAATCCCCCACCAGATCTAAAATACTCATTTAGAGATTTGTCTGTTCTCACTACTGTTTGATATACCAGTGCTTCGGCAGAGACTGTGAAGTTGAACTTTCGCCTAGAATCTCAAGCTACACTTATCCACAACTTGAACAATGGACTATACCTTGAATTGCAAGTTTTGTGCGAATAAGCTTTGCTCAAAGTCAAACTAGTACCTGACTACCAATAGCCTTACTCTGTAGGTGGAGCATATACGTCGTACTCCCTGGTCTCTTCATGAGCTTACTAGAGACCACCCAAGTCTCATAGACTGCGACATTATACAGTCGAACTCATATAGGTATGTTCTTTCAAGAATGCTTCGTAGGATAACATCTTCGCTTGTTAAAGCCAATAGAACATGTTAAGGCATTAACCAACCTACCATATAGTGCCTCAACGCTTTGAGAGTATTGCATCTTCACATAGAAAGGGTTATAATTATACTCTCCTCAGTTTACCAATAGTTTGTTCTTCCTAGATCCTAAGTCACGGGATCTCCGATCAAAAAGGTTGGGTTACTACTACTATAAACTCATATGGGTCTCAAACCCATCTCCCTTGATGCTATTTCTATCACATTCCGTGATAGCCCTTTGGTAAAGGGATCTGCCAGGTTCTTGTCTGTTTGCACATAAGCCACAGTGATTACTCTGGAGTTTCTCAACTTCCTGACAGACTTCAAATATCTTTTAACGTGTCTTGTTGACTTCACATTATCCTTAGCACTATTTACTTTAGTGATCACTGTTTAGTTATCACAGTTCATAAGGATAGACGGTATTGGTTTTTCAACCACTGGCAAGTCTGACAAGAGCTCACGCAGCCACTCTACCTCTGCAGAAGCTGTATCCAAAGCAGTAAGTTTTGCTTCCATGGTAGATTTAGTCAAAATAGTTTGTTTACTAGACCTCTAAGACACTACACCACCTTCAAGAGTAAATACATACCCACTAGTGGCATAGATTTGATCAATATTAGAAATCCAGTTCGCATCACTATATCCCTCTAGCACAGCTGGGTGCCTAGAATAGTGAATCCCAAAACTCATTGTACCTTTGAGATAACGCAAGACTCTCTCAAGTGCATGCCAATGATTATCATCCCGGATTGGACATGTACCTACTCAACTTGCACACGGCAAAAGAGATATATGGTCTAGTTTCGCTAGCTAGATACATGAGTGAACTAATTATCTGAGAATATCTCAACTGATCTCTAGCAATCTTCTTATTATTTCTCAATGTCACACTAGGATCATAAGGTGTTGGAGTAGGCTTGCTATCCATAAAGCCAAAACGGCTCAAGACCTTCTCAACATAGTGAGATTATGACAAGGTAATCCCACTATCTTCCTTAATCAGCTTAATGTTTAGAATTACATCAGCTTCTCCTAGATCTTTCATGTCAAAACTCTGATAAAAAAGACTTGACCTCATTAATAATATCAATGTTTGTTCCAAAGATTAGAATATCATCAACATATAAACATAATATAATAGATTGGCCCCGATAATACACACACCTAACAGCTTCATTAACAGCAAAGCCCGCACCAGTTAAAATAGTGTCAAACTTCTCATGCCATTGTTTAGGTGCTCGTTTCAAGACATACAAAGATTTCAGTAATTTACACACCTTCTGCTCTTTACCTTTTACTACAAATTCATCTGGCTAATTCATATAAATCTCCTCATCCAACTCTCCATTAAGGAAAGTTGTCTTCACGTCCATTTGATAAACGAGAAGACCATACGAGGCAGCCAGAGAAAGTAGCACTCGAATAGTGGTCATTCTAGCAACAGGTGAATAAGTATCAAAGAAATCCTCGCCTTCCTTCTAGGTATAACCCTTAGCCACAAGCCAAGTCTTGTACTTGTCAATAGTACCATCAGGCCTAAGCTTCTTCTTGAACACCCACTTACATCCAATTGGTTTACAACCAAAAGGTAGTTCAGATAACTCCCAAGTTCCATTAGAAAGAATCGAGTCCATCTCACTACGAACAACTTTTTTCAAATCATCTGTATCTGGAGATGCGTATGCCTCTGTAATAGAGGTAGGAGTATCGTCCACAAGATACACAATGAAATCATCACCAAAGGATTTTGCAATCCTTCGTCTCTTGTTCCTCGCAGGAACTTCATTGTCATTCTCCTCAAGGACTTCTTCAGGTGGTTGCTCAAATGACTCAATAGAAGACTCAATAGGTACAGTAAAATCAGGAGCTATCTCAGAGGAAAATCTAGCATTGCTACACATATCTTTCACAGGGAATATATTTTTAAAAAAATGTAGCACACGAGATTCAAAAATTGTATCCACATGCATATCAGGAACTTTAGATTTTACTATTAAAAATCTATAGACAATGTTATGGTGAGCATATCCTAGAAAGACACAATCCACAGTCTTCGGTCCAAGCTTACGCTTCTTAGAAATTGGGACATTGACTTTCGCCAAATATCCCCACGTGCGCAAGTATGAAAGTGATGATTTCCTTCCAATCCAATTCTCATATGAAGTTGTCTCTTTATTTCTGTTTGAAATTATATTCAGGACATAACTCGCAGTCAATAGAGCTTCCCCCCACCATGCCTTAGATAGACCAGCAGTGTCTAACATGGCGTTCATCAAGTCAGTCAGCGTGCAGTTTTTCCTCTCGGCAATCCCGTTTGATTCGGGCGAATAGGGAGCTGTCCTCTCATGAATAATACCATGTTCCACATAGAACTCATCAAATAATATAGGAAAATATTTACCACCATGATCTGACCTTAGATGTTTAATTTTTCTCTCTAGTTGATTTTCAACTTCAGCCTTCTAGATTTTAAAGTAGTCTAGCGTTTCATCTTTAGTTTTAAGCAAGTAAACATAGCAAAATCTAGTTGCATCATCAATTAAAGTCATGAAATATCTCTTTCCATATTTTGTCAACACACCATTCATCTCGTAAATATCAGAATGTATGAGTTCTAGAGGTGCTAAGTTTCTCTCCTTCGCTGCCCTATGAGGCTTTCGAGGTTGCTTAGATTGCACACAGCTGTGGCACTTAGAACCTTTGGCAATAGTGAGATCTGGAATTAAATTTAGGCTAGAAAAACGTGACATCAATCCAAAGTTAACATGACATAAGCGAGAATGTAAAACACTCGAATTATCATTAATCGTGCCACAAATATGATTCACTCACTTATTACAAAAATCTGCCAAAGATAAGCGAAACAAGCATCCGCAATCATAGCCTTTACCAAAAAATTGTCCATGCTTAGACATGACTACTTTATTAGACTCTAACACTACCTTAAACCCATCTCTCAATAGAAGGGAGGCTCTAACAAGGTTCTTGTGAATAGTAGGGACATATTGTACGTTCTTCAGCTGCACGATCTTTCCCAAAGTAAACTTCAGATCTACCGTGCCAACACCACGAATAGAAGCATGTGACCCATTCCCCATCAGGACGGAGGAACCTTGAAGCCCCTAGTAAGAAGAAAACAAAGAAATATCAGCACACACGTGAATATTAGCACCTGTATCAACCCACTAACTTGGAGATTGAAACACTGAAAGTACATTAGGAAAATTACCATACCCGTCATCAGCACTGCTAGCAGTCACGAGGTGAACTTTCTTTTTCTCTTTCTTGTCCGCTCGCTCCGGACAATCTTTAGCAAAATAACCAAGCTCTCCACACGCGAAGCAAGGTAGCTCTGTTTTGTCTTTCTTCTTCTTCTTGAAGGCAGTATTTTATTTGGCATTGAAAGCAGGTTGCTTAGGTTTTCCCTTGTTCTTGCCATGGTTTCTCTGGACAAAGTGGGCGCTAGATTTTTTCTCGTTCCCCTTCTCAATGTTATCTTTAGCCCGAGCTTTTTCCTCGACATCAAGAGATGTTATCAGATTTTTAACTGATATTTTCTGTCTCTTGTGTTTGAGACTTATGGCGAAATTTCTCCACGAAGAAGGCAATTTAGCAATAATGCACCCAGCCACAAACTCATCGGGTAAGACACATTTAAGGAGTTCAAGTTCCTTAGCCAGGCGCTGAATCTCATGAGCTTGTTCGACTACTGATTTGTTAGCAACCATCTTGTAGTCATTAAAGCTCTCCATAGTATACAGCTCTTTGCCTGCATCTGAAGCACCATAAGTAGCATTCAGATGATCCCATAGAGCCTTTGCATCTCTTAAGTGCATTATAGAATCAAATAAATAATCTGAAAGCACATTATGCACAACTCCCACAAAGATATCATTAGCTTCCTGGAATTTTCTCTGATCTTCATTAGACATGTTTCCCTAAAGCATGCCATCTTTGACCCAGAAAACTTTCATGACAGTAAGCCAATCAGTGACCTTGACAGACCACCTTTTAAAATGTGTACCAGAAAATTTTTCTGGCCTCAGTGCATCAACAAAACTAGCTATAGATAATTCTGGAAACGACCTATTATAAGATTTTTGGATTGTTAAAGAATTAGGCAATTTTCAGATTAAAAGCATGATTAAATCTAGAACATAAATCATGGCAAATATATGAACTAGATTAAACATATATGGCATACTAGTATAGCAGATCAGCATATTCCACAGTATCAATATGACAAGCATTGATAGTCCAGCAGATAGATTAGATTGTACGAACGTCAAAATTAGATCAAGAGAACTATACCTTTCGGTTGTAGTAGTAGATGGTGTTGAAGATGTGGCTGGCGGTGGTGATGGAGCGAGATCACTGATGTGGATATCGTCAATGTTGAAGTCTTCGTCGAAGTCGTCGATGAGAGGCGGAAGAGTATTCTTGATGATGATCCCGCGAGCTCTAGCACGACGAAGCCGACGCGCCGATGCACCATTTAAAAGACGAGCCGTTGTGAAAGTTTTGGGAGCAGTCGCACGAACAACGCTTTCCAAAAACCTTATTCGCCTTCTCCCGGTGCAGGATCGCAAAGACGTGGGTTCCGGAGACCTGCTCACCCGGTCGCTGGTGCACGCAAGTGATCAGACTGGAGTAGCTACAGGGGCAGCGCAATAGCGAGTAGAGGCAAAAACCCTAGCTCAACTGGATACGTTTTGGTGTGGCCGGCAGGTTGCTTATATAGTCCTGTCCAACCAATCTCGTGTCGCGATCACTCATGCAACTTGAAGGCCAAGAAACCAAAAACAAAAACAGCAAAAGGAGATCACGCTCCCGAAGACGAGGAGCCGGATTTCGGCGGACCATTCACGCAAGTGCCGCGCACCCACGCCCTTCGCCCCGGCCCGGCGAGGCGAGCGAGCGCGTGTGGACTTCTCTTACTCCTTCTCACACTGGACTTGAGGAAGTGGAGAGGAATTTCATATTTAAGTATGACTACCTCCATTTTAACAAGCAATGTGGTACTAAAGAGTTTCCACATCCCTTTTTATTCACATGAATGGGCTTTTGAGATTTATTAGGAATTTTACAGTTGGTTATTGAGCCAAGCCCATATAAATTCCAACAAATATAGTAGGAGAAGAACGTCAAGCTCCAACATCTGGGGAAGGAGAGGAAATTGAAACTGGTTTGGATCCCCAGTCACCTCCAAATATAAACCATGAACTGATATCAGAGTGTGCACCGAGGGAGGCAATGACAAAGGGTAGGAAGCGTGGAGGGAAAAGGATTGAAAGAGATGAGACCTGTAACAAGAAATCAGGGAGCACCCGCGTTTGTTCCCGTTGTGGATTGAAAGACCGTTATACTACGGGATGTCCTACAAACCCAGATAACGCTTCGAAGAAAAGAGGAGACAGTGGTAGTTTGCGTGGTACAATGGGACGGAAGAGAGGGAAGCCACCCACAAAAAGGCAATTGCAGGACGAGTTTGATGACGTTGCATGAAGTGGGTGGATTGGTGCAAAAACCTATAATTTTTTTTAATTATCGTTACGGTTAGTGATGTATAAATAATTAAGTACTATGAAAAGTGGTGATAATATATAAGTATTGTGTGGTTAAGTTTGGGGTACGTGGTCTCTGTGAATTTGTATCAGAATTTATCTTTAAAAATATTTTGAATGTGGTAACATATTAAGTAGAACTTGGAATATTTGATTAATTTATTCTTGGGAGAAAAAATCAGGTACCCATTGACAGGTTGGATATTCAAGACGCAGTTAGGAGAACCATTTTGATTGAGGAATATAAGTATTATATTTACTATATAACTGATAAGACAATGGTAAAAGTTGCGACATGACATTTGTATTACTCAATATTTATGGGAATTTTGTTTCATGACTACTACGCCAGCCGAACTCACAATAATATTTACGAGAGTTTGTATGAACACAAGGATTTACGAGAATATTTTAGTAAGCAAGGATCCAAATACTGAGGAGACCGAATATCAGAAGACAAAAACATGGTACAATTGGACTAGGACTATCTTTAGGAACATGTATTAGGAATATTTACGAGACTTTTGTATAATATTCTGACCGTAACTCAGAATAATATTTACGAGAATTCGCTGCTAATGAAGATATGTATTTACGAGAATAGTTTAACAACTAGTAAACCACAAAACTAACAAAGTTGAATATCCAAATGAAAATAGTAGATTTGAAAACAAAGTGACCATATTATAGGTTCAGAGTACAGATAAATATGTCACACAAAGAATCCCGTATGAGAAGTGAAACTATGAAAACAAGCTCTCAAATTTGATCTTGCTAATTTGGCTCGTCGATGACCAACATTAGCGGTGAAGTAAAAACACAGTATCTGAAGGATTCCTATTTATTCTGGCATTCCAAAGGAGAATGGTCCCAACGTGATGTTCATCGACGTGGCTTCGGTGCTTCTAGACCAGCAGGAAGCTTGTCAATAGTGTTAATTTGGTGATAAATGGCGTAGTAGAGAAGCTGATCTCTATACATTCCCGCATTTTCCTGGATTTGTAGTGAAAGGAGATCAGCAACGTTGCAACACAGAGGCAGAGTCTTGGATGTGAAAGTAAGTACAATGATAAGACGTACCGTGAGGATTGGAAGATGGAAAGATTCACCATTCCATAACTCCATGAATTTGAAGGCAAAGAATCCACTGTCGGTGGCGTTCCGCTGCAGCGGGACAGGTAGGATGGGTCGCCTGAATCGAGTAAACGACTTAAGCTTACCATCTGTGGCATCCTGGAACAGAAGATTGAGCCTTGGAATAATTTTGTTTCCCACAACTTGATGGTAAAGCCTATGGTCATCAGGACTAGAGTCGAGTATATCTATTCGGTCATGTATAAGGTTGATGCAGTAAACAGTACAGTGGTCCTCCATAATCGGCAAAAAGAACTGCAAATGCCCAAAAAGATAGTAGTAAGGAAACTGTAATTAATATGCATTTCATGGAATGAGAAGTAATACTTACTAGCTTAACATTAGTTGTGTCAACATCAGCAATGTCACTCTCTAAAATTTCCAGGGCATCATGAAACTCCCACTCTCCGAATTGCTCGTCATCCTCCATGTTGACGTATTCCTAAAAAGACAGTTGAGACATATTAGTAATACACTGAAATTTTGATGGCACGGCTGTTAAGGTGTTCTTTGTGTGGACTCACCCCAATCCGGTGGGATAGGAACACCCTGTAGCCACCACCATCAGGCATGCGGACTGATTCGTCATGGCTCAAGCATTGAACTAAGTAGGACATAAATTTGGTCGAAAGCTCCTGATCATCAGGGAAGGAATCTAATATTTCATTGCCAGTGAATTCTATGAACCCTGTGCTAATGAAAACCTCACTGGTATGGGAAAAAAGGTAGCCGTCAGTAACTTTGTAGGATGATACAAAATTTGAGAAGGGGTCTTAAGTCGTACTTTAAACTCTTGAGACCAGGGCGAAACTTCTTCCTCAGAGCTAATGCCTTTGACATTGGTTCGCATTGGATCCCCTTTAAATGGCGACACGTACTTGGATGGGCGTCTTGTAAGACGTTGTGGTTTTGGATGAACAGCAGCAGGTAGGATGGGCTCCTCATCAATGGTGCTATCAGGTCGTGGAACCTATGGTCATCCCCATAGAGTAAGGTTGTAGTAAGCAGCTTGATAAAATTACAATAAAGGGGGCAGGAACGTGTGGAAGGCACCTCATTAGGAAGCTAATGTTGGGTCTGTGTAAGCACAGCATGCTCTGATGTCATCGTGTCGGATGTTGTAGTTTGTAGGTGGGCAGCAGGTAGGAGGGGCTCATCATCAATGGTGCGATCCGGTCGTAGAATCTGTGGTCATCCCCAAAGAGTAAAATTGTAGTAAGCAGCTTGATAAAATTACAATAAAGGGGGCAGGAACGTGTGGAAGGCACCTCATTAGGAAGCTGATGTTGGGTCTGTGTAAGCACAGCAGGCTCTGATGTCATCGTGTCGGTTGTTGTAGTTTGTGGGTGGGCAGCAGGTAGGAGGGGCTCATCATCAATGGTGGTATCCGGTCGTAGAATATGTGCTCGTCCCCAAAGAGTAAGGGTGTGTTTAGTTTCCTGAAAAGGGTGAAAAAGTATTGTAGCATGTTTTGGTTTTATTTGGCAAATAGTGTCCAACCGTTGACTAATTAGGTTCAAAACGTTCATCTCGTAAAGTACAACCAAACTGTACAATTAGTTTTTGATTTCATCTACATTTAGTACTCCAGGTATGTATCGCAAGTTTGATGTGACGGGAAATCTTTTTTTTTGGAATAGTACGTTTTTGGTGGAACTAAACACAGCCTAAATTGTAGTAAGCAGGTTGATAAAAGTAGAGTAAATTACATGGCCGGTCCCTAAACTATTGGTGTGGTTTCATCCCGGTCCCCAAACTATCAAAACGATTATTTAGGTCCCTAAACTATTACTGATGTTTCATCCCGGTCCCCAAACTATCAAAACAACCATTTAGGTTCCTAAACTATTGGTGGGGTTTTATCCCGGTCCCCAAACTATCAAAACGGTCATTTAGGTCCCTAAACTATTGTTGCGGTTTCATCCAGGTCCCCGTCCATGCCTGAGATGGACAGGAGAGAGGTGGAAGATGGAGCTGACATGTGGGCCCCACGTGTCAGTGACCCATGGTCGTTTTGATATGTGGGGCCCACATGTCAGCTCCATCTCACTGACATGTGGGGCCCACATGTCAGCTCCATCTTCCACCTCTCTCCTGTCCATCTCAGGCATGGACGGGGACCTGGATGAAACCGCAACAATAGTTTAGGGACCTAAATGACCGTTTTGATAGTTTGGGGACCGGGATGAAACCCCACCAATAGTTTAGGGACCTCAATGGTCGTTTTGATAGTTTGGGGACCGGGATGAAACCTCAGTAATAGTTTAGGGACCTAAATGGTCGTTTTGATAGTTTGAGGACCGGGATGAAACCCCACCAATAGTTTAGGGACCGGCCATGTAATTTACTCATAAAAGTACAATAAATGGGGAATGAACGTGTGGAAGGCACCTCATTAGGAAGGTGGTGTTGGGTCTGTGTAAGCACAGCAGGCTCTGATGTCATCGCATCGGTTGTTGAAGTTTGTGGGTGGGCAGTAGGTATAACAGATGCACTAATGAGGTCAGCTATAGAATCCAGGGATGAGGTTCCTCCATGAACATTGACATTGGGGCCTGCAGCTGATATAAATAAGAATTATGATGATATTTGATCAAACGAATTTAAGAAAACACATACTGCCAATCTGTGATGCTTGTCCAGTGCCTCCTTGGTCCGTCGCCTGATCCAGAATTGGAGGAACAACATCACCAATTGTCACATCCGTGTGAACCTGCATATACAAAAATAACATGTTTATCGACTGACTAATAAAGTTGTATAGTAAATATTATAGCTATATACTGCAATCTTAATGTGATTGGACATATGGTAACTAGAGATCAAACCGGTGAATGTTCATGATCCAATTCCTGTTCTGACTCGCATTCGATGTGGCATCAGTGGGCTGTGGTGCCGCTGCCTCCGTGGGACTGTTCTGTTCCAGTGGCACATGTGCCTCCTGGTGTATGTGTTGGTTAGTGCCATATCCTGAAACAAATAAAATGTAAATTAGTGGAGACATAACTGTAGTTGCATGTTTCATGAGGATCTGCAATATGCATTTACCAAAAAAATTAGCAACAGATATCTGATTTCACCTACCTTCAGAATGATTTGGCACCTCGGTTACATGTTCAGACTGTACGCTATCTCCGTTATGGATATCATGCATGTCAAGATCATTGGAATCGGCTTCATGCATGAAACAATAAATAGGGTCAGATTTACTATTTTTTTAGAACAAAAAAGTTAGTAGTGGATAGATCTGTGGACCTGCACTAGGAGCGGTTGGTTGAGCCTGGTGATCTATGCTGTTATTGTCACAACTTTGGTTCTCCAAAATTGACCGCACCTTTGCAACGAGCTGGTCATGTGAAGCTTGTAGCATTAGTTGTCCCCTGTTTAAGAAAGTTGTTGCCTTTTTTTTTTTTTGCTTTGGACCTTGTTTAGATTGCAAATTTTTTCAACTTTAGCTACTGTAGCACTTTCGTTTGTATTTGGTAATTAGTGTCAAATCATGGACTAATTAGGCTTAAAAGATTTGTCTCATGATTTACTACCAAACTGTGCAATTAGTTATTTTTTTACCAACATTTAATGCTCTATGTATGCGTCCAAAAATTGATGTGATGAAGAGAGTGCAAAAACTTGGAATTTGGAAGGGAAAAGAACACGGCCTTGATGTCGAATTCCGCCGAAGCTAACAGCTTCCTCTTTGGCTTGGGAACCGACACATTTACTACTCCACCTAGGGCTGTGTTTAGTTGGCAAAATTTTTGGCGAAATGACACTGTAACTGTTTCGTTGTTATTTGGCAATTAGTGTCCAATCATGGTCTAATTAGGCTTAAAAGATTTGTCTCGTCCATTTCGTCTAAACTGTGTAATTAGTTTTATTTTTTATCTATATTTAATGCTTCATGCATGCGTCTAAAGATTCGATGTAACGGGGAATCTGAAAAATTTGACAAAATTTTTGGCATCTAAACGGTACCTAGATCTGAAAGAATGCTAGGGAACTGTATAGCAGTCACAGGTTGAATGTTTGCTGACTTTTCTGGAATACAATGATGAGGCATGTAGTAAACAGTATCTTTGATGTCCCTAAGCTGCACATAGAAAAAGGAAATATGTGAAGCCCGTTTAGTTAGAGGTGTTAAAGTTTAATAAACACGGTAGCACTTTCGTCTTATTTGACAAAAAGTTTTCAGTTTTGGATTAATTAAGCTTAATAGATTCGTCTCGTAAATTACTCCTAATCTGTGCCGACATGCATGCAATTAGTCTACATTTAGTGCTCCATGTATTTGCGGCAACATTGATGTGATGAGAGTTAAACTGAATGATTCAGAAACCAAACGTGGCCTAAGTTGCAGTAAATAGGCATTGACACAAAGACTGTGTTTAAAATTGGGGGACAATAGTTACGGTGTCTCACCGGTAATCTCCCAAATGTGACCTTTCCTTGGTCATCCTTTGTCTTGTCAGCAGCAATTATTTTTTTAATCAAATCTTGATTAAAGTACTTGGCACGGGGAATATCCTTGTGATTGATCTGGTCCTTGCAGCGTAAGTTATCCAAATACACAATCTACACTGAGAAAAATGGAAATATGGGACAATAAGTTTACTATAATATATGTGGGTACCTAATCAGGTATCAAAATATTTGAAGGCATATTATGTATGAAAAATGGGAAAGTGACCAACAGAAAAATCGCGCATCCTGTAATAGAAGGCGAAACTTTTGTTGTTCTATCAAGTCGCCACGTGCGTGCAGCATCTCGGATTTCATCAGTAACAGCCTTGCACCAGTTCATGGTGGGTAGTCGAGACAAATTCCTAGCCAAATAAACATCTTTTGCCCTGATGTTGTTGTTCGAGGAAGGAAACAACAGCTTGTTAGAAGCGATAATGAAGAAAATTTTAATGCACATGTCGTCGTCAAGCATCCTAGAGTCTAGCTTAATGTCGGCCTCCCATATCTCTTGCAGATACTTCGTGTGCACATCCTCAGATTCTTGTAAACCAATAAAATCCTTGAAATCAGACAGGGCCTTGCATGCTTCCTGGTTTGTGTGAAGAGATAATTCTTCGCCACTGTCCGGAATGCCAAACGCTTGCTTAACAGCAAACGGGTTGATATGTATAACCCTATCTTTACCAAGAACCAATACCATAGTTTCAGGGTCTAGCCTGTCATACAAATACTTCAACAATTCTCTGCTAAATAGCTTGTCTGCTCGGATCTGGAGGAGGCCACCAAAATTGATATTATTGATTCTGGTACGCTGGCTCATGGTGAGGAGATCAATAAATGAGTTGAAAATTGAAGGTGCACATCGAACAGTTGGTGCATGAAGATATTTGGTAACCTTTCGCTGTTTAGGCTGTAGAAAAGAGACAGAGGACTTGTGTAATTGTTGAAAGTAAGTGCTAAATAATAAGAAAGAGTGAAAAATAAGTAACCATTATGGTAAGAATGTAATGGGATACTGCTTGGGAAAAGGTACATCCATATGAACAAAGTGGCAAAAAAAATATAGTACACAGAACAAACAAAAATTAATAATTTAGTCGCAATAGTATACCTTCGTAGGTGGATTCGTGCGAGGGGCATTTTTCTTCTGCAGCTTTCCATCTCTACGTGCATTGACAACAATGTAGTACGATTGATTATTGCCCTCGTTTAGTTCCCAACTTCTCCCCCAAATTCCACTATGTAAAAAGAAGATTCCCCGTCACATCGAAATGTCGGCACATGTATGAAGTACTAAATGTAGATGAAATTAAAAACTAATTACATAGTTTTGTTGTACTTTGCGAGACGAACATTTTGAGCCTAATTAGTTAAAGTTTAGACAATTTTTACCAAATAAAAACAAAAGTTGCTACAGTACGATGTGACAAGTACTATGCCAAATTGGGTGCCCCGACTTGGCAACTAAACACGGGCATTGTTCGTTACCGGGTGCCTAGTTGGGGGTTGCATGAAGTCGTCGTCGTCATCTTCCTCCTCTGAACGAGGGCGTGCCGATGGTCCTGGACAATGTGGTGGCTGCTGATGAACTGGTTGAGGTGGTAGTGTCTGAGATACACCAGTGACGTCACTTATATCAATGTTGAAATCCTCCTGTGTGGTGTGCAGTGTGAATGATTTCAATCTCCCCTGAACATTAGGAGGCCTCATTTCCTATGAAAGAATCAACAGTAAGTCATGTGGTAAGCATACATATAGGCACTGAAATTTTTACGAGATTTTGCACTGACAGTAGTTACGAGAACTAACAGTAATATGTTACGAGAAATATTTTGCACTGCGAATAGTTATGAGAACTTACAGTATATTTACGAGACATGTGGACAATACATATAGGCACTAAAATTGACAGTAAAAATTAGATAGTGTCGGTGTTCGGACCCGAGGGGGTCCTAAACCAACGAGTAAATGCTGCGTGTCTCTTTCCTGGATGGTGATGCAAGGAGAACACACGGGGGTTTATCCTGATTCGGGCAAAAGAAGGCCCTACGTCCAGCGGGGGGGAGAAGTTTGTATTTCCTTGCACCGAAGTGCTCGTGTACGGGTTACAAGCATGCGAGAGAGGGCGTCGAGCCCAAGTCTCAAAGAGAGGAAAAAGAGGACAAGGGTGATTGCTTGAGATATCGATCTCTATCTTGCGTCTTGTCTGTTGTCTCTTGTTTTTCTTCGTTGTCCCTCCTTGTTGTAGAACCCTGGCCTGCCCTTTTATAGGGCGAGAGGAGGCCAAGACGACGGGGAGCCTTGAGGTGATGTTTTGTCGATTCCTGTTGAGCTGACCGTAGCGACGTGCTCTGGGAATGGCCGACCATCCCTGGACACCATGGCGTCGTGGGAGACGAGACGGCGAAATGACCCGGAGCGCCGTGCCATATCGTCCTTCCCTTGCCGTTGAACTGTTCCGAGCGTCGAGGTTGGGTCGAGGCCGGGTCGAGACCGGATGGATAAGGCCGAATCCCCGAGATTGCGGAGAACGGGCCTTGTCTTATCCTCCCTCGAGGGTGATCGATGGTAAACAGTGCGCGGTAAGGTGGGTACAGTGACGGTTGTCACCTCCCATCACGGGATGGACGGTAAAACAGTGAGATCTGACACGGGCATTGTTCCTACGTCGATCCTGGTCGCAGCCATGCCGGTAGGTGGTAGTAGGTAACCGCATTAAATGCTATGGCTTTTGTCCTGGGGTAGGTAAAGAGAAGGAGTCGAGGTGCTCGACCCGGGCTCACGTGAGTCGGAGTTTTTCCCAGTGGGCGGACGAGCCTCGCGCGGGTCGGAGCGCCGTCGAGGTACCTTGCTGTATGGGATGGGGCGCGGTCGAGGCGCCCCGTCGAGTGGGCCTCGTACGAGTCGGATCCAGAACGCGGTCGAGGCGCCCCGTCGAGCGGGCCTCGTACGAGGCGGACTGGATACGCGGTCGAGGCGGGCTGCCTTTTATTGCGGTTTCAGTCGTTTTAGTTTTTTATTAGCGATGGATGTGGGTACCCCCGTACTGTTGGTACCGACAGTAGCCCCCGAGCCTTTGGGTGAGTGTGTGATCACTCTCCCAGAGGTTTGTTTGAACTGGAGTCGTAGCGTCGTGATTTTTTCCGGTGGGGGCGCGCGAGCGCACCCGCCGGGTGTAGCCCCCGAGGCCTCGGTGGAGTGTTGAGACTCCTCCGAGGTCTTGTATTCGTTTTATTAGGGAATGATTCGTTGCGGTCAAGCCCCCGAGCCTCGCGCGCACGAGATCGATCAGAGTCCCGGCCGTCTTTTGCTGTGCGACCCTCACGCTCCTCCTTCAGGAAGGAGGAGGAGGGGTGGGGAACGCCGTACTACCCCTGTTTGGGCGAGTTCTGATGATCTCCGGCGAGCTGCTAGCGGGGGAATTCGAGTGAGAGCCCGTGCCCCAGTCGTTAGGGGTCGGCTAGTGGCCCGGAGGTGCTCTCAAAGATGCCAAGAAAGTGGTCGTGTGGATCTCGATTCCCTGCGACAGGATTCGAGGGCTCGGTGCCTCCCCCGAGGGGATTCCTACGTCGACCTCCTCCTTGGGCCTTGAATACATCCTGGGGTGCCTCAAGAGCGTGGCTCGAGCCCTGGCCATGTACGGGCGCACCCTTGGTCGTCCCTAACTCTGTTACTCAAGGGGCAGCTGTCGAACCTTAGTCGAGGGCCAGCTTTCGATCCCTTAAGGTTTAGGTTTCTGCGGTCGAGCCCCGAGCCTCGCGCACGTGAGGTCGATCAGAGTCTGGACCGTCTTTTACTGTTCGTCCCTCACGCTCCTTTTCCAAAAAAGGAGGAGGGGTGGAGAACGTCGTACTACCCTCGTTTGGGCGAGTTCCGACGGCCTCCGGTGAGCTGCTAACGGGGAAATTCGAGTGAGAGTCCGTGCCCCAGTCGTTAGGGGTCGGCTAGTGGCCCGGAGGCGCTCTCAAAGATGCCAAGAAGTGGTCATGTGTATCTCGATTCCCTACGACAGGATTCGAGGGCTCGGTGCCTCCCCCGAGGGGATTCCTACGTCGACCTCCTCCTTTGGCCTCGAATACGTCCTGGGGTGCCTCGAGAGCGTGGCTCGAGCCCTGGCCATGTACGGGCGCACCCTTGGTCGTCCCTAACTCTGTTACTCGAGGGCAGCTGTCGAACCCTGGTCGAGGGCCAGCTTTCGATCCCTCAAGGTTTAGGTTTCTACGGTCGAGCCCTCGAGCCTCGCGCGCGTGAGGTCGATCAGAGTCCGGACCGTCTTTTACTGTTCGTCCCTCACGCTCCTTTTCCAAAAAAAAGGAGGGGTGGAGAACATCGTACTACCCTCGTTTGGGCGAGTTCCGACGGCCTCTGGTGAGCTGCTAACGGGGGAATTCGAGTGAGAGTTCGTGCCCCAGTCGTTAGGGGTCGGCTAGTGGCCCGGAGGCGCTCTCAAAGATGCCAAGAAGTGGTCGTGTGGATCTCGATTCCCTGCGACAGGATTCGAGGGCTCGGTGCCTCCCCAGAGGGGATTCCTACGTCGACCTCCTCCTTTGGCCTCGAATACGTCCTGGGGTGCCTCGAGAGCGTGGCTCGAGCCCTGGCCATGTACGGGCGCACCCTTGGTCGTCCCTAACTCTATTGCTCGAGGGCAGCTGTCGAACCCTGGTCGAGGGCTAGCTTCCGCTCCCTCGAGGCTCATACCAGGCTCGGGGCCCGTTTTCCAGGTATTTGGGAATATCCGTCCGCGGATCCCTCCCTCGCCCGTTAGCCGGGCGCGTCTTTTTAGGAGGGGAGGCGAGATCGGCGCGGTAGTGGGCGACGTGGCGTACGGTTACGAAGTAGGGGACGGCCACGTGCCCAACTCCTGCGAGATGTAAGGAAACGGTTAGGTGGGCGCATTTAATGCGGGAAACTGTTCCTACCTTTTCGTGCGGCCGTTGGGCTTCCGCCTGGGCATATAAAATCAAGGCCTAGGGGTCTGCGTTCCCCACCAGTCCCTTGCGCTCCTGCAATCTTCTGCCTCAGACAACCCTTGCCTTATTGCGCTCTCCGCCCGCATCGCTGCCGCCACCACATCCTCTCCGTCCACCCCCCTTCCGACAGCACTGATGGCAGGAAAGAGCCAGATCCTCCCCGCCGATGACTGGGCCGCCTCCTCGGTGACGGAGAGGAGGTTGGAAGAGTTGGTCGAGGACGGGCTACTGCGGCCAAGGACGAGCCGGTCGCAGCCGGAGTGGATCGCGCCGCCTCCTGCCCACCGGGAGCCGGCGCCCCCTAAAGGGCACGTGGTGAGCTTCGTCTGCTTCCACGAGCGGGGGTTTGGCGTGCCGGCGTCTGTCTTCATGCGCGCGCTCCTCCACTACTACCAGGTGGAGCTTCACCACCTTGCCCCCAACGCCATCGCGCAGGCCGCCATCTTCGCGGCGGTCTGCGAGGGCTACCTTGGGGTGGAGCCACAGTGGAACCTGTGGCTTCACCTTTTCAAGGCCGAGCTCTTCGCCAAGAAGGCGGGGGAGAAGGGCGTCCTGTGCGTGGCTCGAGTAGGGAGCTGCGTCCTGCAGGTGAGGTCGAGCCGGGCAGATCTGTACATCCCGGCTCGCCTCTTCTCTTCGAACAGCGGGTGGCACGAGGGTTGGTTCTACCTCCGCAATGATGAAAATCAGTTGCCGAGGTACACCGGCCGCGTGCTGACCGCTCGAGAGGATCGCTGGACGTATGGAGTGCCGGAAGCCGAGAAGCCGCGCCTGGACCCGCTGCTGGCGGCGCTGCAGCAGCTTCGCCTTTGGGGCTTGACGGCTGCGGCGGTGGCCGTGGCCTTCCATCGCCGCAGAGTGATGCCGCTGTGCCGGCGTCGTCTCCGCCTCGACCAGATGACTCCGGAGGCATCTCTGGAGGGGACCCAGATGTCCCACGAATCCCTTGCCCTCGAGGAGGTCCTCCGGCGAGCGCGCCAGATGGTTGGGAACTTCAAGGTGGAGGAGGCCAACCGGGTCCCCATGAGACCTACCGAAGGGTTCGAGCCCGTGGTTCATATCTTAGGGCTAGTATGTTTGCTAACTTCATTTATTTTTGGATTTCGCTGATTTGGTCGAGGCCGGCGCATAGGATTTGTCGGCGCTGCGGGAAACGCGTCCGCCAGTCCCAGAGGACCGGCCCGCCCGGGAGGCTCGACGCCAGCATGCCTCCAAGAAGAAGCAAACCAAGGAGACGGCCAAGAAGCGGGCAATCCGCAAGGCCAAAGAGGCGGAGGCGTTGAAGAAGCTCCGGCGCCAGCAGACCATCGACGAGGTCCCCCTGGCGCCGTCGCCTTCCGAGACGATCTCGGGGGAGGACGACGACAGCAGCGGCGAAGACGACGACGCCCTGTCGCGGTATGAGACCGCAACCGGACTGGGGGACCTTCCCGACATTCGCCCCCTGCTGGAGCCCATCAGGGGGGCGTCCTCCTCGGTCGTCGTGGTCGAGGAGTCCAAGGAGGAGGAGAAGACGGAGAAGGAGACGGGCCCCTCGACAGGAGGGGCCGCTTTACCCCAGACCCAGCAAGAGGGGTCAACGGGGACGCCCACACCAGCCCAGGTCCTGCAAGCTCGGGCAGGTGAAAGTCCAAGTTTGGTTTTGGTAATTAATGACACCAAGTTGCTAATGCCATGTGTTAAGTGTTTTGAGTTAGGCACAAGCAACACACGTGATGAAGGAGCATGTGGCATGGAGTGATGGCCACAAGATCACAAGTGGTGGAGATGCACATAATATGGTGTACATGATGATTAAGTAGAAGAGAAGGAACTAAGAGCGCAAGGCAAAGGTATAAACCATAGGGTTTTCCTTTTGCCGGTCTAAGTTGAGTAGAGAAGTGATTGACCGGATTTAGGATACATAGCCGACTATCAAGAGGGGCAATCACAGTTAGCTCGGGAATCAAGTGCCACTAGATCATTGTCTTGAGCATATGCATTAGGATCTAGTAAAAGAGCTAACATAACGCCTTGGAAAATGATTGTGAAATGCTAACACACATGCACATGGTGGTGTACACTTGGTGGTGTTAGCACATTTGTGAAGGCGGTGGAGTTCAAGCGGTAGAGAGGGGTTTGGGTTCCTCTCTCCCTCCCGCCGAGCTTGCGAGGCGGGATTCGGCGCTTTTTGGAGAAGTGAAACGCCTATTTTCTACTGCGCCGAAAGTCGGAAAAGAAACGGAGGCGAAAGGAGGTCACTGCGTTGATCGGTCGCTGCACCGGACGCTGCACCGGACGCGGTCACGGTTTCACCGGACGCGTCCGGTCAGTTCAACACGGCGCGAGCGCTAGGGTTTGTGACCGGACGCGGGTCTGGCCTGACCAGCGCGTCCGGTCAGTACAACTGAGCGTAAGAGAGAAGCGCGTGACCGGCGCGTCCGGTCCTTCACGGGACCGGAGCGTCCGGTCAGGCGTCCAGGAACACAGAGCGAAGCAGAGTGACGATCGGACGCGCGGCGCGTCCGGTCACGTACGATCGGACGCGTCCGGTCATAGCTAGAGCTTACTGGAACGCGACCGGACGCTGGCACTGTCGCGTCCGGTCACTCGGTTCAGCGCGTCCGGTCAGGGCAACGGCTAGTTCTGACGCGCACTGTTCACGGTTGTCGTGTAGTGACCGGACGCGTCCGGTCACCCTGACCGGAGCGTCCGGTCAGCACGATTTTCGCTGCGTCGTCCGTAACGGCTAGCTGCGTACCCCTTCGTTATAAATAGAGGATGTCCGGGGTTTGAGGGTAACTCTTGCACATTTTGAGATATAGAGACATACTTTGAGCTAGAGAACAACCCCTCCACTCATCTCTTTGATTAGTTGCATATCTTGAGTGAGATTGAGTGAGATTCAAGTGCATTGCTTGAGAGTTGCATTCTAGAGGCACTTGATCTTCGAGTTGCTGCGGATTTCTTGTTACTCTTCCGTGTTTCCCGACACGGTAGACGGCTTGGAGCAGCGGAGGTGATTGAGCTCGCAATTGGAGATTGTTGGAGCCTTCACCAAGTGTTGTAAGGGGTTCTTGATCCTTCCCCGTGGGAGTTCGTGAATTGGATACTCTAGTGGAGCTCGTGGCTTAGAGGATCCCCATCTTGTGTGCGGTTGTGCGGCGCCCGCCGAGGGCTCGACTCTTGATAGTCGATTAGCTCGCGAACCGACAAGTGGGTGTATCGCCACAACGGGGAGTAGCTTGCCGGGAAGCAAGTGAACCTCGGGATAAATTCTTGTGTCATTCTCTTCCCGAGGATTTCTCTTGTGTGATTGATTGATTGGTACATCTCATCTCTACACGACGGTATAATCAATCAAAGCTCTTCTCTCGTATTACTTCTTATTTCTAGATTGTAGTTGTTGTTGTGTTTAGTGAATAGCCTTGTACTAGACTTGTGTAGGTGGCTTGCTTAATTAGTTAGAGCTAGTGCTTTTGCTTCGCCACCTTTTGTACTAACTCATGGTTAAGTAATTCTTGTAGAAGTTTTAATTAGGCTATTCACCCCCCCCCTCTAGCCTATTTGGACCTTACAAGTGGTATCAGAGCCGAGACACCGTTTATTTGAGGCTTAACAACCTACGGTGAAAAAGAAATGGCTCAATTAAGCTTGCACATCAACAACACCAAGAAGGCACCTCACTTTGATGGCACAAATTATGCATATTGGAAGGTTAAGATGACCGCACACCTAAAGTCAATCAATAGAGAAGTGTGGAAGGTCACCGAAACAAAATTTGAGGTTGCTAATCCGGAAGCACCTACACCGGTAGAGGAGAAGAAGCTCCAATGCAATGATATTGCCATTAGTGCTCTTCATGAGGCACTAGATGACAAGACATTTGAGCAAGTAAAGAACATAGAGATTGCTCATGATGCTTGGGCCAAGCTAGAAGAAACATTTGAGGGCACCGAAGGTACAAAGACCGCTAAAGCATATATCTTGCAAGAAAAATTTTCAAGCTTCAAGATGCAAGATGATGAGAGTGTACCGGAGATGTTTCATAGGTTGCAAGTCATTGTCAATGAGCTCAAGGCACTTGGTGAGGAGGTCAAGGACAATCAATTCTCTATAAAGTTCTTGAGAAGTCTACCCAAGAGATTTGATACATTGATCACCGTGCTAGTAAGGACTACATTGAAGGATTCAACTCCTCAACAAATATTTCAAGAAGTGATGACCGATGATTCATATAGAGAAGATGATGAGAAGGATGAGTTGGTCAAGAAGAAGAAGAAGGAAAATGAGAAGAAAGATGATGAAAAGAAGAAGAGTATGGCATTCAAAGCCACCACATCCAAGGGCAAATCCAAGATTGAATCATCAAGTGATGAAGACTCAAGCTCTTGTGATAGTGATGACATTGATGAGAAGATGGCTCTCTTTGTCAAACAATTTGGCAAATTCATGAAGAAGAAGGGTTTTCGTGCAAGAAGGAGGAAGAACTCTTACAAGAAGAATGAGCATAACATGAGATGCTTTAGATGCCATAGCAAGGATCATCTTATTGCAAAGTGTCCTTATGATAGTGATGATGAAGATGCTATCAAGAAGGAGAGGAAGAAGCAAAAGAAGAAGCAAGAAAAGAAGGAGAGCTCTCATAAAAGGAAGAATGATTCTCATGTTGCTACATGGGATAGTGATGATTCCTCAAGTGATGATGATGATGACTACAAGAGCAAGAAGAAGGGACATGCTAGCATTGCCATCCAAAAGAAGGTCTCCCTCTTCGACACTCCATCATGCTTCATGGCTAAGGCCGCTAAGGTATCATCCGATGATGAGAGTGATCATGATAATGCTAGTGATAGTGATAGTGATGAAGAGGAATCCACTAAAGATGAACTAATCACTATGCTAGAAGATTGCACTCAACATTTTAAAGAATCTAGAAAGGAGTGCAAGGGCTTGCTTAAGGAAAAGAAAAACCTTATGCAAAAACTTGATGAGCTTAGGGCATCTTATGAGAGTCTAAAGGAAGACCATAAGAAGCTTCAAAAGTCTCACACTAAGCTTGAAGAAGCTCATTCCTCTCTAGTTGAAAAATATGAAAACATGCCAACTAATGTTGAGAAAGCTAAAACTTGCAACATAGGCATATCTTGTGATATAATTGATGAATCTTGTCATAAGCCTATTGTTGTTGCTCCCACTAACCCTTCATGTAGCGCATCTACATCATCCTCATCTAGTAGTGATGGTTTCACTTGTGACTCCACACTTATAGTTGAGAATGAAAATCTCAAGAAGGAGGTAAAAGAGCTCAATCACACCTTAGCTATGGCTTATGGTGGTGAGGACCGCTTGCTTATGTGCTTGGGTAGCCAAAGAGCTTCTCTTTACAAAGAGGGATTGGGCTATAACCCCAAGAAAGGCAAGGCCGCTTTTGCTCCTCACAAGACTCGTTTTGTGAAGAACAAAGGTAGCTATTGCAAAAGTTGCAAGCAAGTTGGTCACATAGAGCAACAATGCATGAACAAGAAATCCAATGCTAATGTATCCTCAATCAAGTTTGATTCTTTCTATATACTTACCAAGGGTACAAATGGTGTTCATGCTAAGTTCATTGGTGCACCATGGATGGGCTCAAAGAAGAAAGCCATTTGGGTACCAAAGAGCTTAGTCTCTAACCTTGGAGGACCCAACCAAGTTTGGGTACCTAAAAAGAATTGATCTTGTCTTGTAGGTCAATTACAAAGCCGGAGGAAGGCATTGGGTGCTTGATAGTGGGTGCACTCAACATATGACCGGGGATTCTTGTATGTTCAAATCAATTGATACTAGTCAAAATGGTGGTTTTGATGCTATCACTTTTGGCAACAACAAGAAAGGCAAGGTCAAGGGGCTTGGTAAAATTGCTATCTCAAATGACATGAGCATATCTAATGTGTTGCTAGTTGAGAGCTTGGATTTCAATCTTTTATCGGTGGCACAACTTTGTGATCTTGGCTTTAAGTGCATATTTGGTAGTGATGATGTTGAAGTCATAAGTGTTGATGGATCAAACTTGATATTCAAAGGATTTAGACATGGTAGCTTATACTTGGTTGACTTCAATGATAGTGAGACACAATTGACATCATGCTTGCTTAGTAAATCTAGTATGAGTTGGTTATGGCATAGAAGGCTTGGTCATGTTGGAATGAAACAATTGAACAAACTTTTGAGGCATGACTTAGTTAGAGGATTGAAAGATGTCACTTTTGAAAAGGATAAACTATGTAGTGCTTGTCAAGCCGGCAAACAAGTTGGAAATTCACATCCTAGTAAAAGTGAAATGAGCACATCAAAAGCATTTGAGCTATTGCACATGGACTTGTTTGGGCCAACAATATACACTAGCATTGGTGGCAACAAGTATGGTTTTGTGATTGTGGATGACTACACTAGATACACTTGGGTGCTCTTTCTCTATGACAAGAGTGATGTTTATGATCTATTCAAGTCTTTTGTCAAGAGGGTGCAAAATGAGTTTGAGACTACCATCAAGAAGATTAGAAGTGACAATGGTAGTGAGTTCAAGAACACAAGAATTGAAGATTTGTGTGATGATTATGGTATTGGGCATCAATTCTCACCAACATACACTCCTCAATCCAATGGTGTAGTTGAAAGGAAAAATAGAACCTTGATTGATATGGCTAGATCAATGCTTAGTGAATACAATGTGAGTCATTCATTTTGGAGTGAAGCTATCAATACGGCTTGCTATTGTAGTAACCGTCTCTATTGCCATAGGAAGCTTGGAAAGACACCATATGAGCTATTGAATGGAAGAAAGCCCAACATTGCATACTTTAGAGTGTTTGGTTGCAAATGCTATATTCTCAAGAAAGGCACTAGATTGAGCAAGTTTGAAAAGAAATGTGATGAAGGGTTCTTACTTGGTTATTCTACCACAAGCAAATCATATAGAGTTTGGAATCTCACAAATGGCACCTTGGAAGAAGTTCATGATGTTGAGTTTGATGAAACCCAAGGGTCTCAAAATGAAGCTCAAAACCTTGATGATGTGAGAGGAGATCAATTATCAAATGCAATGAAGAACATGGACATTGGTGATATAAGGCCGATGCAAGTTGATGATGATGATATTCATGTGATCAACCAAAGTGTGCAAATTAATACAAATCAAGCAAGCTCTAGTGGTTCTCATGATGAAGTGCAAGTTCAAGGTCAAACAAGTGAAAGCAATCAACTCTCAATACTCCAACCTACTAGCATTGCAAGAGATCATCCGTTGGACCAAATCATTGGTGGAATTCAAAGTGGTGTTCAAACTAGATCAAGATTAGCATCCTTTTGTGAGCATTACTCATTTGTCTCATTAGAAGAACCAAAGAAGATAGAAGATGCATTGAAGGATTTCGATTGGGTGAATGCCATGCATGAAGAACTAAACAACTTCACTAGAAATCAAGTTTGGAAACTTGTTGAAAGGCCAAAGAACTATAATGTGATTGGTACTAAGTGGGTCTTTAGAAACAAGCAAGATCAAGATGGTGTAGTTGTAAGAAACAAAGCAAGATTAGTAGCACAAGGATACACTCAAGTTGAGGGTCTTGACTTTGGAGAGACATATGCACCGGTTGCAAGATTGGAGGCAATTAGAATCTTATTAGCATATGCTTGTGCACACAACATCAAGCTCTATCAAATGGATGTCAAGAGTGCATTTCTCAATGGCTACATCAATGAAGAAGTTTATGTTGAGCAACCTCCCGGTTTTGAAGATGACAAGAAGCCCGACCATGTTTACAAGCTAAAGAAGGCATTGTATGGTTTAAAGCAAGCACCTAGAGCATGGTATGAGAGGTTAAGAGACTTTCTCCTCTCTAAAGGTTTCAAGATGGGAAAGGTTGACACCACTCTCTTCACCAAGAAACTTGGAAATGACTTGTTTGTGTTGCAAATCTATGTGGATGACATTATCTTTGGATCAACCAACCAAGACTTTTGTGAAGAGTTTGGAAATATGATGGCTAATGAGTTTGAAATGTCTATGATTGGAAAGCTTAGTTACTTCCTTGGACTTCAAATCAAGCAAATGAAGAATGGCACTTTTGTAAGTCAAGGCAAGTACATCAAGGACATGATCAAGAAGTTTGGATTGCAAGATGCTAAGCAAATGAGCACACCAATGGGCACTAATGATCAATTGGGTATTGATGATAGTGGAAACATGGTAGATCAAAAACAATACCGGTCTATGATTGGAAGTTTGCTCTATGTCACCGCTTTTAGGCCGGATGTGATGTTTAGTGTATGCAAGTGTGCAAGATATCAAGCTTCACCTAGAGAAAGTCACTTGAAAGCAACCAAGAGAATATTGAGATATCTCAAGGGCACTCATGATGTTGGATTATGGTATCCCAAGGGGTCTAATTTTGAGTTGATTGGATATTCGGACTCCGACTATGGTGGATGCAAGATTGATAGAATGAGCACAAGTGGCACTTGTCAATTGCTTGGAAGGTCTCTTGTTTCATGGTCATTAAAGAAACAAAATAGTGTTGCACTATCTACCGCCGAGGCCGAATACATTAGTGCCGGTAGTTGTTGTGCACAATTGCTTTGGATGAAGGCCACTTTGAATGACTTTGGAATTAAATTCAAGAATATGCCTTTGTTTTGTGATAATGAAAGTGCTATCAAGATGACACAAAATCCGGTTCAACATTCAAGAACCAAGCACATTGACATAAGGCATCACTTCATAAGAGACCATCAACAAAAGGGTGATATTAGCATTGAGAGCATTGGCACCGAAGATCAACTAGCCGACATTTTTACAAAGCCACTTGATGAAAAGAGATTTTACAAGTTGAAGAATGAATTGAACATACTTGACTTCTCCAACTTGAAATGAGTGCACCCCCACATTCTTATATGACATGCCTCTCCTCCAACATAGCAAGGTAAAGTTGTTTGGCATATCATTCATACTTTGCTAAGGACATGTTTAGAACATATAGACATATTTGCATGACAAATAGGCTCATTCATGAAAATTAAATGATTTTGATGTATATATGGTACCACTATTGCTTCTATGTTTGATTGATCTAGTGGTAGCATATGACATATTTGTGGGCTTGCAAACCTAGTGTTGAATCTAGAAAATAAGCTCATGATGTGTAATTCAACATGGTCAAGATAACCCTTATACTTTATGAGGTGTGAAAAAGCTTGTCCTTGGATCAAACCGAATTACATATTCTAGGCAAGTGATCTAGATTGAACCATAATTTGGACTCCCTCATATTGATTGACTTATCTCTCACTAAATCGGCACCTTTTTTGTGATTGTTGACAAAGGGGGAGAGAAAAGTCACAAAGATTTTGCAAAGAGGAAATAAGATAATAAGGGGGAGAGAAAAGTCATAGGGGAGACAAAGATAAAAAGTTAAGTTACTAAGGGGGAGAGAAAGCAAAAGATATGACTTTGGGAAGAGAAACTAAAATTGAGCACACAAGTAGGGGGAGCAAGCTCATGAATTATTTGTTGCATTTATATGTGCATTAACATGATGAAATGTTGCATTGCAAAGTTTAATTTCGATATTCATGATTGAATGGTGTATGCTAGATATAGAACTTGAATGATGTTTTGTTAAGAGTAGCTTTACATGTGGTATCTAGACACCTTTGCTTTTAATGTTGATCTCACAAAGTACTTTAGTGTTTGTGATCTTTACAAATGATGTATTACAAGTGGTGTCTAGCTACTTCGATGCTAAGGATGGTATATAAAGGCAACTCCGATTGGTATCACGCTTCAAAGGTCCATTCTATATACCTTAGCATCAATTTGATAGTAGTAACTCTCCCAAAATTCAAATCCATACATATGTGCATAATTGAACCAAACTCATGGAAGCACGTATGTAGGGGAGCTAATACTATCGAAATTGAAAATTGATTTCATTTCATATCATTGTGATGGTTGTCATCAATTACCAAAAAGGGGGAGATTGAAAGCCCAAGTTTGGTTTTGGTAATTAATGACACCAAGTTGCTAATGCTATGTGTTAAGTGTTTTGAGTTAGGCACAAGCAACACACGTGATGAAGGAGCATGTGGCATGGAGTGATGGCCACAAGATCACAAGTGGTGGAGATGCACATAATATGGTGTACATGATGATTAAGTAGAAGAGAAGGAACTAAGAGCGCAAGGCAAAGGTATAAACCATAGGGTTTTCCTTTTGCCGGTCTAAGTTGAGTAGAGAAGTGATTGACCGGATTTAGGATACATAGCCGACTATCAAGAGGGGCAATCACAGTTAGCTCGGGAATCAAGTGCCACTAGATCATTGTCTTGAGCATATGCATTAGGATCTAGTAAAAGAGCTAACATAACGCCTTGGAAAATGATTGTGAAATGCTAACACACATGCACATGGTGGTGTACACTTGGTGGTGTTAGCACATTTGTGAAGGCGGTGGAGTTCAAGCGGTAGAGAGGGGTTTGGGTTCCTCTCTCCCTCCCGCCGAGCTTGCGAGGCGGGATTCGACGCTTTTTGGAGAAGTGAAACGCCTATTTTCTACTGCGCCGGAAGTCAGAAAAGAAACGGAGGCGAAAGGAGGTCACTGCGTTGATCGGTCGCTGCACCGGACGCTGCACCGGACGCGGTCACGGTTTCACCGGACGCGTCCGGTCAGTTCAACGCGGCGCGAGCGCTAGGGTTTGTGACCGGACGCGGGTCTGGCCTGACCAGCGCGTCCGGTCAGTACAACTGAGCGTAAGAGAGAAGCGCGCGACCGGCGCGTCCGGTCCTTCACGGGACCGGAGCGTCCGGTCAGGCGTCCAGGAACACAGAGCGAAGCAGAGTGACGATCGGACGCGCGGCGCGTCCGGTCACGTACGATCGGACGCGTCCGGTCATAGCTGGAGCTTACTGGAACGCGACCGGACGCTGGCACTGTCGCGTCCGGTCACTCGGTTCAGCGCGTCCGGTCAGGGCAACGGCTAGTTCTGACGCACACTGTTCACGGTTGTCGTGTAGTGACCGGACGCGTCCGGTCACCCTGACCGGAGCGTCCGGTCAGCACGATTTTCGCTGCGTCGTCCGTAACGGCTAGCTGCGTACCCCTTCGTTATAAATAGAGGATGTCCGGGGTTTGAGGGTAACTCTTGCACATTTTGAGATATAGAGACATACTTTGAGCTAGAGAACAACCCCTCCACTCATCTCTTTGATTAGTTGCATATCTTGAGTGAGATTGAGTGAGATTCAAGTGCATTGCTTGAGAGTTGCATTCTAGAGGCACTTGATCTTCGAGTTGCTGCGGATTTCTTGTTACTCTTCCGTGTTTCCCGACACGGTAGATGGCTTGGAGCAGCGGAGGTGATTGAGCTCGCAATTGGAGATTGTTGGAGCCTTCACCAAGTGTTGTAAGGGGTTCTTGATCCTTCCCCGCGGGAGTTCGTGAATTGGATACTCTAGTGGAGCTCGTGGCTTAGAGGATCCCCATCTTGTGTGCGGTTGTGCGGCGCCCGCCGAGGGCTCGACTCTTGATAGTCGATTAGCTCGCGAACCGACAAGTGGGTGTATCGCCACAACGGGGAGTAGCTTGCCGGGAAGCAAGTGAACCTCGGGATAAATTCTTGTGTCATTCTCTTCCCGAGGATTTCTCTTGTGTGATTGATTGATTGGTACATCTCATCTCTACACGACGGTATAATCAATCAAAGCTCTTCTCTCGTATTACTTCTTATTTCTAGATTGTAGTTGTTGTTGTGTTTAGTGAATAGCCTTGTACTAGACTTGTGTAGGTGGCTTGCTTAATTAGTTAGAGCTAGTGCTTTTGCTTCGCCACCTTTTGTACTAACTCATGGTTAAGTAATTCTTGTAGAAGTTTTAATTAGGCTATTCACCCCCCCCTCTAGCCTATTTAGACCTTACAGCAGGGGCTGGGACGGCGGTACCGGCGTCGTCATCGGCGGCGGCGTCGGCAGGCGTGAGAACCCGAGGCCAGCTGGCCTCGAAGGCACAGAAGGCGTAGGGCGGTGCGTCGGTCAGGGCCCAAGGAGTGCCCAGCCTGCTGGTGGGGCCGCTGCGAGGCCACAATCGGCCGCCCCGAGAGGCTCGGATCGCACGGGGTCGAGGCCCTTGGTGCCGATTTCCGGGTAAGCGTTTCTGCTGGGTTGTTCTGCCTTTCTCTGGATCCGTTGGCTGACATTTCTTCTCACTTTGCAGGTTAAAGCGGAAGGCAGAGCCGATGGGGCCTACCCCCGTGAAGTCGCTGCGGGCCAGCGCCGTTGTCCTTAACCAGACGACGGAGCAGGATGCGGCCTGGGTCCGGCAGGTCGAGGCCGCGAAGGGGCGCCTGCGACAACGGCAGGGGGCAGCGGATGCCACGGTGGTTGCTGGCCCTGATCCTGCCATGGAGGGGTCCGAACCGGCGGAGATGGTGGAGCCCGATGCGGTCGAGGCGGGGCCTAGGTCATTGGCGACGGCCGAGGCTGCCGTCGAGGTCGTGACGGGCGAGGCACCCGTTCGCGGCGCGGAGCGGGCGGGTGCTGACGTGACCATGGAGGAGGTCGCGTCGGCATCGGGGCAGGTGGCGGCCCTGGCGAGGGGGTCACGGCCGCAGCAAGACCCGTCGGCAGAGCCAGCGGGTACGGTGGAGGGCGGGGCGATCGAGCCCCTGACCGGAGCACCAGAAGAAGAGGCGCCGACTCCGAGGGCGCCAACGGTCGAGGCGCCGGTACCAGAGCCGTCGTCGGTCGAGGCGCCGGCTCCGGAGGCACCGGCGGTTGAGGGGCCAGTTCCCTTAGGAGGGCGAGCACCCATGACCGTGGACCTTACCCTCGACGACACCCCCCTGGACAAAGGGAAACAAGTGATGGGGGTCGAGGGGGGCGAGGCCGCGGATCAGGCCGGTGCCTCGACGGCCGTTGGAGAGGCGAGAACTGCGGGCGAGGCCGGTCCTTCTGCGGGACCGGGAGACGCCCCGGCCGGGTCATCGTCGTCATGGCCCGACATCGCCGCGCTGGCGATAGCGCGGGCAGAGACGGAGATACCGAGGTGGGGGGCCATCCCTCTAGTTTAGGGACGCCGCGAACCCCGATGCCGAGCTCATCTTTGTCCTGAACGTCAAAGATGAAGTGCACCGATGGGAGTACCTCGAGGGCGTCCACCGGCACCTTGATCGGTTGCTCCGAGTGGCATCCGAGGCCATGTCGCGGAGTATGCGGGATGCCACCGAGGTATGATCGACCCGTCGTCTTTCTCCGTGATTTTCTTGGTGTCTTTTTCCCTCGGCTTTTTAACCTTTTCGGTTTTTTTGGATTGCGTTCAGGAGCTGAAGGAGTACTCCCGCCGCAAGTCACTCTTCATCCGAGATGAGAGTGGCGTGTGGGCCGCGCTGTCTCAGCAACGGGTCCTGGTCGAGGAGGCCCAGAAACAGCTTTCCGATCGAAACGCCGAAATGGCTGAGCTGCGCGTCGCGTACGCGGTGGTGAAGGAGGAGGCGATGCAGGCTTGGGCGGCCGAAGCCGTGATGCGCACTGACATGGACAAGGCTCGGGAGGAGGCTGCCCAGGCCCGCAGGGATCTCGAGCCTCTGTCGGGACGGGTGAAGGAGCTCGAGGAGGATGTCTCCCAGGTTAGCCGTCAGCGCGACGCCCTCAACGTCGAGGTCGAGCAGGCCACCGCTCGTTCTGATGCTCTGAAGGACAAGGTCACGACGCTGAAGGGAGCCGTCCAAGAGAAGGACGCAGCTCTCGAGTTTGCTCGGCAAGAGATCGAGGCGCTAAAGGCGACCATCAGTGACAAGGACAGCGTCCTCCTAGGGCTCGAGCGGACGTGCGGGGGGCTTCGCAACGAGGTCATGGGCCTGCAGACCCATATCGAGGGTAAGTGTGATCGTTATGGCCATGACGTTGAGGGCCTCGTGTTGGGTATTAATTTGTTTATCGTGTTTCAGAGCTGGAGAGGGAGAATCGAGAGGCCCAATCTTCTGCCAACTCCTTCCAGAGCCTCCTCAAAGCCGAGATCCGGAGGACCCAGCTGCTCCAGGGCGCGATCACCACCGTGTGTGACGGCCTGGGGGTCGAGCCCGATGCCGACACCGGGGAAGATGTTCCGGGGAACTCCTTCGTCTGTCGGATGGTGGCGCTGGGCTGCCTTGCCCGGGAGAAGATACGGGACGGCCTCCATCACGGCGTAAAGAGGGCGCTGGCCGTTGTCCGTTCAGGGTTTGTGTTCGACATGAAGCTCGTCGTTGAGGGCTTCATCACAGACCCGGATCGGACGGACGAGGAGAACGAGGATGCCTGCCTGGAGCTGATTGAAGCCGCGGAAGAGCCTGGAAGCCGTCTGGCCTCGCTTTTTGAAGCCGAGGTGGTTCCGCCTGCTGACGATGAGGGTCTGTGAGCCAAATCTAGGCATGAAGGCCCATGTAATAAGTTAGTATTTTGAATTTTGGTCGTGGTGGCCTCGAAGGCCCTAAGAACTCGAAACATAAACCGGTTCGTGGTTAATTTAGTTTTATTCGAGCTTTTCTTCCCTTTATCGCTTGGATCGTGTTCTCGCGTGATTTACTTAGCACGCAGTTGCATCCTTTGGCGTAAGGGAGCGAGTGGAGGTACCGTAGCCTCGGGGGCGTAAGTGATCTCACGGCTCAACTACCCTCGAGCTTCAGGGTAATGTTGCGGCCTTGTAAATCGTGTGAGAGCCTGATCTAAGCGACAGGGGGTATGTTCTTTTTCAAAGTTAGGAACCGTTATTTAGATCTCCCTAGCATGAAGTCACACCTCTAAAAGGTGTGAGGGGTGAGTGGAGGTACCGTAGCCTCGGAGGCGTAGGTGATACTCCTGACTCGAGAGCCCTTTCGAACCTTAGGGTGCTCTTGCAGCGAAGTCGATCTAAGAAGCGGTTCTTAAATTTAAAAAAGAGCATAAGTTTTTTCGGGGACTGAGGGGTTCCCCCCTTGTAGCCCCCGAGGGAGGGTCGATTCTGGGAGTGCAGAGTCGATCCTTCCTCATTGTGAAATGAAAGTTTGAACATCGTTGTATTCTTTATTGACGAAAAAGAAACTACAGAGCCTCGAGGCTTTTTAAGGAAAGAAGCGACATAGCTGTTCAATGTTCCAAGCGCTGGTGAGGATTTCGCCCTTCTCGTTGGATAGCTTGTAGGTGTCCGGCTTTAGTACTTCTGCGATGATGTACGGCCCTTCCCATGGTGGCGTGAGCTTGTGCCGTCCCTTGGTGTTCTGGTTCCGCCGTAGCACCAAGTCGCCGACGTTGAGGTCACGCTTGCGGACGTGTCTGTCGTGGTAGCGTCGGAGACCCTGCTGGTACCTGGCAAAATGCAACAGAGCCACATCTCGGGCTTCCTCGAGCTGGTCGAGGGCGTCCTGTCTTGTGGCGTCGTTATTTCTTTCGTTGTAGGCCTTACAGTGATGACATCGTTTGGGCCTGGCATCTTGAGCTTGAGGTAGGTGTAGTTTGGGATTGCCATGAACCTAGCGTAGCATGGGCGCCCTAGGATAGCGTGGTACGTTCCATAGAATCCGACCACTTCGAAAGTGAGAGTCTCCTTTCTGAAGTTGGCCGGTGTGCCAAAACAAACAGGCAGATCGACCCGTCCGAGGGGTTCCGCCCGTTTCCCTGGTACGACTCCGTGGAAGCCCCCGACGCTAGGTTGGAGGCGCACTCTCTCGACCCCCAGAAGGTCGAGGGTCTAGGAGTAGATGATGTTGAGGCTGCTTCCGCCGTCCATGAGCACCTTGGTGAGGCGTGTGTTGGTGATGACGGGGTCAACAACGAGCGGATAGACTCCCGTGTTGGGGACGTAGTCTGGGTGGTCTTCACAGTCGAAAGTGATGGCCACCGCAAACCAATCAAGGAAGCGGGGGACTGCCGTTTGTACGAAGAAAACCTCACATCGTTCTTGCTTGCGCTGGCGCGCCGAGAGGCGGGTCGAGGGCCCTCCGTAGATCATGAAGCAGTCGTGGATCTCGGGGAATCCCCCGTCCTTGTCGTCACTCTTAGGGTCCTCCTTCTTGTCGTCCTTCTTGACGCCGGCACCCCCAAAGTACCTGCGAAGCATATGACAGTCTTCGAGGTTATGGTTAGTGGGTCCCTTGTGGTAGGGACACGACTCTTTGATCATTTTGTCGAGGATGCCCTCGTCGGGGGGGGGGGCTCGAGGCTTCTTGTGCTCGGTAGCAGCGACGAGCTCGTCGGCCGGGGCCTCGAGCTTGTCCTGCTGGCCTTTCTTCTTCTTGCGGTTGTTTCTCTTGGAGCCCCGGGTGGAGCTCGCGGGATCGTCGACCTTCTGCTTCCCCCTTTCTAGGTTGCCACCAAAGATTGCACCAACCACCTCCTCGCCGGCGGCGAAGTTGGTGACAATGTCCATCAACCCGTTGGCAGTGAGTGGAGTGTTATGGCCCAATTCTCGGACCAACTCCTTACAGGTGGTGCCGGAGAGGAAGGCCATAATTACGTCGGAGTCGGTGACGTTGGGGAGCTCGGTACGCTGCCGGGAGAAGCACCGGATGTAATCCCGGAGGGATTCACCTGGTTTCTGCTTGCAGCTCCGGAGGTCCCACGAGTTGCCGGGGCGCATGTAGGTCCCCTTGAAATTTCCCTCAAACACCCTTACGAGATCGTCCCAGTCGTGGATCTGTCGAGGTGGGAGATCCTCGAGCCAGGCTCGGGCGGTGTCGGAGAGGAACAGGGGGAGTTGTCGAATGATGACCCGGTCGTCGGTGGCCCCGCCCAGCTGACACGCCAAGCGGAAATTGGCGAGCCAAAGTTCGGGTTTGGTTTCGCCGTTGTACTTGGTGAGAGTCATGGGGGGGCGAAACCGAGCTGGGAGCACCGTCTCACGGATAGCCTTACTGAAGACCCGAGGACCCGGGGGCTCGGGTGAAGGGCTACGATCTTCCGAACTGTCGTAGCGTCCACCCCTGTGGACATGGTAGCCTCGAGGCACGCCATCACCGTGCTTGCGCGTGCGGCGCTCGACGATGTTGCCACGGGTGTCTCAAGGCTCGTGGTCGTTGGTGGTGGGCTCAGGGGCCGGAGCTACTCGGTTTCGCCAGGCAGGCTCGGGGTGAACCGAGGCTTCTCTCTCCTATCGGGAGGGCTCGATGATCCGCTCCAAGGCTGCCTCGCGTCGCCTCGAGGCAGAGCTCTCGGCCTGCTGCATGGCGGCGGTCTCGAGGAGTTCTCAGATTTCATCTCGAGCCCGACGGGCGTCAGGGTTTGACGGCTCGGGCATGTTGCGGAGGAGCATGGCGGCGGCGACGACGTTCTGGCTGGCTCGAGCGAAAACCGGGGGGTCGACTACCCGGTCCTCGTTGATGCGACGGTTGACGTCGTGAGCTCTCCCGCCAAGTGCGCGTTCCGCACGCTCACGCTCGAGGGTTTGTTGGAGTAGATCCAGGTTTTCCCATTCCTCGTCAAGCCTATCCTGCAACTCACGAATCTGCTCGAGCTGCGTACCTTGATCCGCAAGGAACTGAGGGTCGTCTCGCTCAGCAGGAAGCTCGACATGAGGTGGCGTGTGCCTTCCTTCGACTGGCTCTTCGTCCTCTGATTCCGAAGTGCTTTCAACATCGATGTTGAAGCATTCGCGGGTCGGATCATAGGTGTTATCAGCCGAGCCGGAGTCAGGAGCGCCAAAGTAGTAGTATGACGGGGGAATGTGTGGTCGTTGCAAATCGTCACTGGGGTTGCGATGTTGAGAAGCAGTCACATGGGGCTCTATTTCCGGTGTCTCCGTAGAGTCCCGATAATCAGAAGCCGATGTGGATGCAACGAGGTCCAGAGTGGAGCGTAGATGGTGCTCGGGGAGTTCCTCATAAGCACTCATGCGAGTGCTCACGGAAGATGCGTATACCCGGGCAGCCGAGTCTAGCCCAAACGGGAATGGTGATGGAGATGTTGCTGCCCGTGCCGGAATGGATGCTCCGGACAGTGGTGTCTCACCGGACAGGGGAGCGGCGGGATTCTCCGTCGGCATGTTACCCTCAGTCAAGCTCGTCCTACCCAAACCTTCCACAAGGAGATTTAGGCTGGCGCCTGGCTAGGGGGTGCCGGACCGGGGGATCCCATCACCCTCCGCGAGGTGAAGACGGTGGTTGTACCGGGCTCGTCGTCGTCGGGCGACCCGCGCCCGCCTAGAGCGACGGTACCGGCGGATTGCTCCCCCGGGCTGGGAGAGCTCAAAGTCCTCGTCGGTTGGGTGCCTGGGTGGAAGTAGGACCATATCGTAACCATAGCCAAACGACATGAACTCCAAACTCCCGAACTAGATCACCGTGGCCAACGGAATAGCGCGTTCGGGGTCAGCCATCTAGGAAAAAAGGCAAGAAAGCCACGTTGGCACGCAGTGATCCCCTACCTGGCGCGCCAACTGTCGGTGTTCGGACCCAAGGGGGTCCTAAACCAACGAGTAAATGTTGCGTGTCTCTTTCCTGGATGGTGATGCAAGGAGAACACACGGGGGTTTATCCTGATTCGGGCAAAAGAAGGCCCTACGTCCAGCGGGGGGGGGAGAAGTTTGTATTTCCTTGCACCGAAGTGCTCATGTACGGGTTACAAGCATGCGAGAGAGGGCGTCGAGCCCAAGTCTCAAAGAGAGGAAAAAGAGGACAAGGGTGATTGCTTGAGATATCGATCTCTATCTTGCGTCTTGCATGTTGTCTCTTGTTTTTCTTCGTTGTCCCTCCTCGTTGTAGAACCCTGGCCTGCCCTTTTATAGGGCGAGAGGAGGCCAAGACGACGGGGAGCCTTGAGGTGATGTTTTGTCGATTCCTGTTGAGCTGACCGTAGCGACGTGCTCTGGGAATGGCCGGCCATCCCTGGACACCTTGGCGTCGTGGGAGACGAGACGACGAAATGACCCGGAGCGCCGTGCCATACCATCCTTCCCTTGCCGTTGAACTATACCGAGCGTCGAGGTTGGGTCGAGGCCGGGTCGAGACCGGATGGATAAGGCCGAATCCCCGAGATTGCGAAGAACGGCCCTTGTCTTATCCTCCCTCGAGGGTGATCGATGGTAAACAGTGCGCGGTAAGGTGGGTACAGTGACGGTTGTCACCTCCCATCACGGGATGGGCGGTAAAACAGTGAGATCTGACACGGGCATTGTTCCTACATCGATCCTGATCGCAGCCATGCCGGTAGGTGGTAGTAGGTAACCGCATTAAATGCTATGGCTTTTGTCCTGGGGTAGGTAAAGAGAAGGAGTCGAGGCGCTCGACCCGGGCTCACGCGAGTCGGAGTTTTTCCCAGTGGGCGGACGAGCCTCGCGCGGGTCGGAGCGCCGTCGAGGTACCTTGTTGTACGGGATGGGGCGCGGTTGAGGCGCCCCGCCGAGCAGGCCTCGTACGAGTCGGAGCCGGAGCGCGGTCGAGGCGCCCCGTCGAGTGGGCCTTGTACGAGGCGGACTGGATACGCGGTCGAGGCGGGCTGCCTTTTATTGCGGTTTCAGTCATTTTAGTTTTTTATTAGCGATGGATGTGGGTACCCCCGTACTGTTGGTACCGACAGATAGAATGACCAAATTTACCATAAACAGGAACATCAATTACTACTTACACTAGCTAGAATGATCCGCACAATTTTGGTTGAAAGCAGAAACATCAATTACTAATTAAAATCACAAGAATCGTGTAAACTTATGCAGCCAGGTTTGAGATGCCTGCTCAGACCAACAATGTGTATTGATAAACAGGGACTACGAAGGTGATCATAAAGTAAAATAATCAATTGTTCACGGAAACAAAAGTTGCAGTGGGCATCTATACCAAGTATGTATAATGTAAAATTGACACATAGATAAGATAAATGACCTCCGTAGCCTGTCTCCGCTAGCCTGATGGGGATGTGCATGGTAGAGACGAGCAGGCAGCTTCCAAGCAGACAGCAGAGACATGAGCAGGCAGCTTCCCGGCGTGGATGTTTGGGGCCTCTCCAGCAGCCACCTCCGATGGAGGATTGGGGCCTCTCGAGCAGCCAAGAAGAGCAGCGGACTGCGCTAGTCAGGACGCCGTGGTAGGGGGCTGCAGTATAGAGGAAGCTGCAGCGAAATTTGGGGGATATTCCTTCGTACCTGGATCAATCGGGCATTGATACGGAGAAGCAGCCGAATCATATTCTTGCGCTGTGATCTCGGATCGTAGCAGGATGAAGGGCGTCGGCAAATCCGATCAGGGTCTTCAATGACAGGTGTGGAGGCGAGGAAAAGGGATGCAGGGATGGGGGGCGAGACGCGGCTGCGGGAGACGAGGCGCGAATGAGGGCGGCGTCGGCGGCAGGACCAGCTGAAGCCCGGCGTCGTAATCACGGGGGAGTGGCGGCAGATTTTCTGGCGACAGAGGATTCAGGGCGCTCGGCTGGCTCGAGTGTCCATATGAAGCCGAGCCGGGAGGGTGAGGCGCGCTGCTGGCTTCACGAGCCGAGCCAGGAGGGTGGGGGACTGGGGAGTGCGGGCGGGGGTTGGAGCAAGATCATATATATATATATATATATATATATATATATATATAACACCTATGAGTCTTACTGGTGCAGGATCGCGTAGTTGTTTTGCTTAGGTTTGCCGGTAGCGTGGGTAACCTATCGTTACTCACAATAGGTGATTATTATTATCATAAAACTAAAAATAAAATGATGGAAAGGAAATGGTGATCGGGCAGGGATATTGTATGAGTATTGGTGGGTGTAACAGGTTGTGTCCCCAGTCACGGGGCATAGCTTGGTTGCACTGTTTTCCCTGTCCGTGTCGATTAAAGACCGTTCGTTGTATGGACCCTGGTCAAGTCATAGATTTATTATCCCGAGCACATACTTGCTTATGAGAGCGGGAAGACTTGTTACTCTCTTGTTATATGCTCCGACTCTTTCCGGACCGACTGATTGGAGATGGGGATAGGTAGAGCTCTAAGCACCACATTAAGGCTGGGCCTCAAGTGTGGGGGCTTGGAGTCCAAGTTTGGATGGGGACCTTAACAGGAGTGGAACGGGTTGGTCTTACTTGTGCCTGGGGTGCAAGCGAGGTGTGTGTTTTTCGGGGTATCCAGCTGGACATATTGATTCGCGAATCGCCGTTTCTACGTGACGGTACGACTTGACTACGCTCTGGCACCGTAGTAAGAACTGACATATAAAAGATAAAAAATGGCTCTGAATGTTCAACCCTTGCTTGAAAATAGAACATGTGCTTACCTAAAATTGTAGGGTACTGAATAAAATATGGCTGCTAATAATCTAAGGACACTCTCTTAATATTGCTTTCTGCAAACAAGTAACCCATAAGCTATAAAGTCTGTCGTATTTCTTGAGAGTCAGGAAATATATCCCCTAGTCAGGTAAGTCTTGCGAGTATATTGTATACGCAGGGTTTATTTTACCCTTGTTGTAGGTGCACCTTGAGCAGTTAGGTTTTGTGTAGAGGATTCTTCTGGTGGGTACAAACGGATTCTCATATCATTTCGCTAGATGTTTATTTTATTTTTATTGTGTAATTTGTCGCACTTTGAACCCTGGCATTGTAATAAATATTTTCTAAGGCTCTATATTGTATGAAATGGACTAAGTATTATAAGCTTGTACTTATTATTAGATCTCAGGTGTAAAATGTGGATTGTTCGAGTTCTTCCGTTGGATGTGCTCGATGGAACTGCCTGGTTTAGCTCACTTTCAGGGTATCTAGTGTCTAATGGAAGACAAGTGCCTTCAAAAGCGTGTAAAATCGGACGGTTCCGCCATAGGAGTGGGCCGGTTGGGCAGCGCGCGGGGCAGGCCTGGCTAGGCCACCTGCTGGCTGCTGGGCCTCTTTCTTCTTTTCCAATTCCCTTCCCTATTTCTAATCCTTGTTCTATTTCTATTTCTATTGCCCAAGCTCTACACTTGTATTCATGTACATTATACATGTACACACCACTAGGGTGGGTCCACTAGGTCAATCTTATAGGGTTAGTTGCCCTAGGGTTTCAAGCACACACACTAACAACTCAAGTTGTAGTTGTTGATCAGTTAATTGTTAATCAAACTTGAAAACCAAGAAAAAGCAAATCACATGTTGGGTAATTAATTCACATGCTCATCCAACTAGTTGGGATGCACCAAGTGCATTTAGGGATGGTTTCCTACATGTTCACTCACCATGCATGGTTTTTGGAAAAGTTTTAAAAAACTGGGGGTTTTGGCTTTGGGATTTTTAGGGTTGTTACAGATAGCGTCCCATACCCACCCCTGCTAGACCCAATTAGGAATGTTTTGCCTCGTTTAATCCCCCGTCAGGATGAATTTGGACCCTTCCCCAACCCCCAATAGCGGAATTCCCTGCGAGAAACCTAGAATTGGGTGGGTCCCATTTCCATCTCTGGGTCCACAAATCATCCATGTGGTTAGTTGCAAACCAAGATACCCGATAGCCTAAACACCACGTTTATGCTATGTATACTACTCCAACCTCGCGCGACATAGACATAGGTTGGAGCACTCAAATAAGAGCAAAGAAATGATACAAAAGGTGTAATACTACTACTAAGCAAACAAATTATACAACTAAATATATGCTACACAACCAAAGTATTACTACTAACCAGAGGGAGTATCAATACTACTAAGGCATAAAGTAAGGTAGAGAAGAGTTGTAATTAAATACTCAAAGACACGGTAAAGGATATAAGAGCTTCACAGACTAAGGAGGCTAAGCCCACATTTCATGCTAATTCCCCAGTTATACCACTTCTGCGTCGTCTCTTCGTCGATGCACCCTGCCCCTAACTCTGGACCTCCATGCCCTCCCTAACCCTTCCCTAGGATAGCGCCATCAGCACCCAAAGCATAGCAGACCGTCTGTTGTTGCTCCAATAGTTCTATTTTGTGGATTGTTGCTAGGCGCTCGGCGGCCAGGTCTAGCGGCAGCCGGCTGGTGGCTACCACACGATGTATCTAACCTCGACGGCCAGCGCCGAACACGCTCTAGCCCTCCATCTTGGGAGTTGGGACCCCATCAGTTAACGCGTGCGTGCACGCCATAGGTGGTAGGAGCTACCAAGGTCCGTGTTATGCGGCTGCACAAGAGGAGAATAGTGCAGGTCAGAGTTGATTCTAGGTCGTCGGACTATGGGAGGAGATGATATTGTTGCATCCTGGCTTTTGTCTCTCTAGAAAGATATATTTGCACCTTTGTAGCATCACCGTTCTAGAGAGAGATCCACACGATGATAATCGAGAGATATTACATAGTTCTAGAGGGAGAGGACATTTGGAGTATCACAGTTCTAGAAGGACCTTTGGAGTATGAAAATTCTAGAGAGATCCACGAGATGATAATCGAGAGATATTGCACAGTGCTAGAGGGAGAGGACCTTTGAAGTATCACAGTCCTAGAGAGATCCATGGGATGATACATAGTTCTAGAGGGAGAGTAACTTTGGAGTATCACGGTTTTAGAGAGAGATCTATAGGATGATAATCGAGAGAGATTACACATTTCTAAATGGAGGGGTCAACAACATTATAATTACAATGGAGATATATTACACAGTTCTAGAGGAAGAGGTCAACAAGATGATAATCGTAGTTATAGAGAGATATTAAGGTAAAATGAACTCTCCAATAGAGGTGGATCCTAGCACTACTCGGATAATTACAATTGTGGAGAGATGTTTTGGCAAGATGAGCTCTCCAAGAGAGGTGGATCCAGCAACATTACTGTGATAATGATGATGATAATCATCGATCTAAAGATAGAGGGTGGAGTGAGAACTACTGGGATGCTAATGTAGTAGGAACTTCACGTGAATCTATGGAGTCCAACAGAGGGTTTTCTCTCCATAGGAAGGGTTGATGTTGGATTTGGTGGTTTTTGAGGAGATGGTACAACACCTAGAGGGGAAAACTGCTTTAATTGCAATCAATCTAGCCATTTAAGACCAGTTTGTACCAACCCACCATTTTGCTGCAGCTGTAAAAGGTCCAGGCATAGGGCAACTATGTACTCTAAAAAGAGAGGCTTGAGAGTATGTGGTTATGGTTTTTAGGACCAACAATTTTATAGCATGAACATCCACGTATCTAGGTGTATAGAGGCTAAGAAGGAAGTTTTGGGATTGATGAAAATTGAGAAGGGTCATGCTTCACTTATATCATGTATAAAAAGATGAATAGAACTCTTAGAATGTTGGTTTGTTGTCTCACAAGTGAATGGAGAGCTCCTATTTATAAAGTGGAGGGGGTTGTGATGAAGTGGGCCACTCAATCCACACACTACTACAGAAGTGGTCGTCCCAACATCCTTATCACCATTGATTTTTACACAACCAACCATGAACGAAAAACTATACTCCTTTAAGCAGTACTTATGTACACTTCTAAAAATAAGTCATGGACAAGTCATAAACTATTATGCATTTGCATCTAGTGGTAATAAAGAAAAACATGTCAAATTTTACAACAAGAAGTATGTAGGGGCAAGATCTTTTTTCAGTTGCACTTAACATCAACTAACAGTAAGCTTGATGTTCCGGTCGCACTTAACATCATCTAAGGGTGAGCACGATGGATGTGGTAGAAAAGGGTAGAAAAGTTAAGGTGAATGACAGAAAACACTTAAAATTTACTTTGTTTGATTTGTGACCACAAGTCGCCACGCCATAGATCAATCTATGACAATTGTTTGATTCAGTGTCACAGCTACAACACGCCATACATTCTTAGCACTCTGCCTCACATGTCATGTCTCATTTTCTTGCTAAACTTTGCTATAAGTGTGGCTTCGATTTTAAGGCATGTTTGGTTCGTTACGAAAAACTTGCCATGTCAAAGGTTAGTTATGCCACAATTTTTGCGGCAGCTATTTGGTTCACTGCTACAATTATAGTGCTTTCTTAGCACCCTGTTTCACAAGTCATAGACTTATTCCTGTGACAAAATTTACCACAAGTGTGGTTTAGATTTTGCTCACCACACTTTTTGTGGCGGTCACAGTTTACCGAAGGTGAGACGTGACAAATTACGGCACCAACCTACTTTACTCGTTACATTTTCTGTGATCATTATAGTTTGTCTAAGTTTAGGTGACAAACTACGATATCAACCACACACAAGTAGTATATATAGGAAACAAAATGGAATTTTAATGTCGGTTTTGAATTTTCTCTAGTTTACACCTTGTAACCACCTGCAAGTCGCTGCTCTCCTCTGCTCACGAGTCATGACACCTGAAAGTCTCGTCTAGGGATGGCAATCGGTAAATTCCATCGGGTATTGACACCCCATATCCATACCTACTAGTAAAATAATCTAATACCATTAAAATCCCTATACTTGGCTGCGGGTGGGGAATTTCTCCAGAACCATACACAGGTAGGTAAAACTAGATCTAGCGGGTTACCTATACCCACCAATAGTGAAGGGTGCAGATGGTTTTCCAATTATTAGTGCTAGGCTACTTTGATTTTGGGCCAAGGGAGGTGGAATGTCTACGTGGGCTTCCGAGTATTTTTCACCCTTGGGTTAATGGGTATGTGGATTGCTAAAATGTTTCAATCCCCGCGTATCCAATGGGTGAAGGATTTTGCCCATTTATATACCCATGGGTAACATGTTTAGTCCATATTCGAACCTTAATGGAGTAAATATCCGTCGGCTATCGAGTCGTGGGTCCTCGTTACCATCTTTAAGGCGTGTTTGGGATTGCTCCACAAAATTTGCTCTACAAATTTCACCGTAGAGCATCTAAAAAAACTTAGAGCTTGTGGAGCACCCGTTTAGGTGCTCTCACAACTTCACCTTTTTGTTCTCGAATAGAGTGCATGAAGCTGGATCTGTTTGGCTAAAAAAATGTGAAGCATAGTTTTTTTAGCCAATGTGGAGTAGCTTCACGTTTTTCAGCTCCGCTCCATGATTTTTTTAGTCAAACAGGTCCACGTGGATTTTGTGAAGCGTTCATTTTTTAGCCAGGTCCACGATGAAATTCGTGGAGTGAAGCAGTACCAACTCGCCTACAGTCTCGTCACAACACATACGGGCAATACGGCCAGACCCTAAGCCCTTGTTTAGTTCCCAAAATATTTTGCAAAAATACTGTAGCGCTACTGTAGTACTTTCGTTGTTATTTGATAATTATTGTCCGATCATGGTCTAATTAGGCTTAAAAGATTCGTCTTGTGATTTACAACTAAACTATGTAAATAATTTTATTTTTTATCTATATTTAATGCTTCATGCATATGTCAAAGATTCAATGTGTTGCAAAATGTTTTGGGACCTAAACAAGGGCTAAACCAAAGCCTGTGCACAAGTTACTGGTGTGCCCGAAACTCGCAAGTCACAACCACCCGGTCCAGTGCGTCGCCTGTGCACAAGTTACTGGTGTGCCCGGTGCGCGGGCCGCGTGCATCCTGCACGGCCGAACCACAAAACCCCACCCCACCACGGACCACCACACCCCTTCCAGTCTCCACCTTGTTCCACTCTTGCTCCCGCTCGCCTCCGCTACTTGCTGTTCGTCGCCGGCCTCAGTCCCTCTGCCCCGCCGCTTAGGGTTCGCCTCCGCCGCCGCTGCAGGAGCTAGGGTTTCCGGCGCCGGGCGCCGGGGTATGAGCAGCAGCCGCCGCCCTGCAGGATCTAGGGTTCTGACGACTCCGCTCACGGATGGAGGGTGGTAGAAGGGCGAGCGAATCCCTCCCGGTACCTCTCCATTCCTCCTTATATTTTTTTCTCCTTCACGTGGCGTGCGTCGCTCCTGTGCCGCAGTGTGCGAGGCTTGTAGTGGGTCACCCGGGTCGCGCGCGCGTAGCTTGGTGGGTTAGGGTTTGGGTTGGATGGCGCTTGAGCTTAGCCGCCTTGTTTTTCGGGTGGTTTCGAAGGCGTAGTTACCAATTCCAGCTTGACGCTGGGAATTAGGGTTTGGAGCCTTTCGTTTTCAGTAGCCTCATGTGCTTTGCGGTCAGACTGGTTCCGGGCTTGGTTCAATCCGACTGCTGTAAATTACAGCTTTACTTGCTTAGAGTAATGTTTTGCTAGGAGTTTAGTGCTAGCGAGCTCTCCTGAGGTCAAAGTGCACCGCGCATGTTCTATTCATCGGGCAGGAGGGGGTATGGTCTTAGTTGACTGAGAATGTTCTGCTAGCAAATGTAGAATTTGCACTTTTCTTTTGGCGCTTTTAAAACGGCCACGCCAATCGTTATGGTTCAGTGCGTACTGCAATTTTGTGCGGGTTATTTGTTATACAACAATCATCATTACTGGGTACTAAGTGGCAGTCTTTTATTGTCGTCTGAGATGCTGCCTACTGCCTAAAATACTACCTTGCTCTCTCACATACACTGATACACACTCGTACATGATGTTTTGTGCAATGATGTTCACACATCCGTCTGGGTAGTTTTGCTCCCATATATGAATTATGTTATATATAAATATGATGCTCCAATATATTTAGCATGCTTGCTGCTAAGTTGTTGACTTATGTTTGACTTGTTGGGACTTCAACTTTATATGTTATAAACTTCTCTATTTTGTAGGCATACACCCATGGATCATGACGATACTGATTTTCAGAGACAAAACTTTCAACTAGCTGGCGAAGGCAGTAGCAAATTCCCTTCAGGTTTGCGACCATTTGCACTGCCAAAACTTGATATTGAGGACCAACTACAAGGCCATCTTCGATTTGATAATTTGATAGATTCAGAAGCATTTTTCAGCGTACAAGGGCACGGGAATAGTTGGATTGAGGTTCTGTCCACTGGAAGCAGTGTTGTTGATTTTAGCTCTAGCGCAGCTGAATCTTGCTCAATTTCTAAAACTAATAATGTCTGGTCAGAGGCAACATCCACAGAATCTGTCGAAATGCTATTGAAATCAGTGGGAGAAAATGAGACAACTGGTAACATGGACAATAATGCTCACCTTCAGTTAAGTGGTATGGACAGTCAAACTGATCAATCGAGTGCTCATCCTAAATCTGGTAACTCCCCGACAGATAGTACTGTAGTGCCAACTGAGAAAGATCAGTCTTGGAGCACTCATTCTAGAATGACAGACGATCTTGATCGTTCTCAGAGCACTCATTCTAGAATGATTGCTGACCTTTCAAACACCGAGTCTCAGCTTGAACATTTTGCACCTTTCTTAATGGACAAGAAAGCTGAGCAGGCAGCAGATTCTGTTGCTGAGAAGTGCATTGCAGGTGAAACTCTATTGTCAGAAAGTTCTGATGGATTACTAGAGGCCATCACAAATCCAGTTAAGATGCTGTACAGGAGTGATGATGCATGCAATAAAGTGAACAGCACTCTTCAACCATCTTTTTCAGCAGTGCAACATGGAACTGAAGGCCTGAAAAGTTCAGTTCACAGGAGCAGTGAGCTCGTTGTTAAGGAGTCTAGTACTGGTTTAGATTCTCTTCTATCTGACCAATCTGAGGCAGACCCAAGACATTCTAATTCACATCCTGTCAGTTCTGTGTCTCCCAAAAGTAAAATTGCCGATGCCACTTGTGTTCCTGAAGAAACAAAGAATGCTGGAGGCAGTAGTACAAACACCTGCTGTACAGGTGATGAATCAAAACATGTAGTGTTGGAGCACGATCAAGATTCTGTTGACAACCAAAACAGTGGTGACATGGGAGAAAAGATAATTGAGGAGGAGATACCAGCAGTTTCAGGGAACATTGAGCAAATGATAGAAAATGATCATGAAGAAAATGCTACCAATGCTACTGGTACATCCAAAGATAAGGTTGGCCCTTCCAACAGTATTGCTCCTGAAAACTTTGCAGCTGGCACTTTGAATGCTTCAGAGGATCCAAACATTCCCTCGCTAAATCATGAGAGGTCATTCGAGGAACACGAATTGCCTGCTTTAGGAGAGGAGCCTAAAAGCACAAATTTACTCCTATCTACTTCTGGGCTTCAAGAGAAAATTTCAGCATCAGTGATCAGTTCTAGCAGTGGTGTCACGCCTGCCATTGTTACTGACAATGTTGGTACTTCCGAGGGTAAAAATGGCTGTTCAATAGGTGTTTCTCCTGTTGATTCTTCTGCTTTACTAGATAAAAAGGATTTGAAAATGGCCACAGTGAATAATGAGGAGGCATTCAAGGAAGGTGCTAAATCTGCTTTAGGAGATCAAGACCACAATGGTATTTCTCCTGGCTCTGAACAAGGAGGGGAAATGCCAGCTGTGCCCATGGACTCAAACATTGCCGTTTATAGTGGTACTGTTTCTGCTACAGAAAAGGAAAAATACAAGGAGCAGCCTAATTCTTTGGGTGGTTTGACCACAGGAGAAACTCAGGATAAATCAGGTGAGCCTTTTGTTTTTTTCCTCCTATCATGGCCTGAGCTTGTTGGGCATATTTCTAACTGTTGTGTGCATTTCGAGCTTGTTTTACTTGTAAAACTGATAATACTAGGATTCATTCAGGTAACCATCCAGATGCTCATTCACTGAAATGCCAGACTGATAGATCTTCAATACTTGCAGATCGTATAGATCCAACCACAGCACCTACGTTAGGTATCCCAACTGGAAAGGTGGCTGAAAATATAGTAAAAACTCCACTGGATGCAAGTGATGATTTGAATGCACATATGCAAGGTCAGTTGTTTGTGCTAGCACAATGTCAATGCAGTTATTTTCCTTCCCCTTTTCACTAGTTCGAAGCAGAAAAATAGATGTTTCAAACTTAGCACATTTATGGTCTATCATGCATGCATCACAATGTCTTTCCTAATATGTGCCAGGTGCACAATAGGTCATGTGCCAGGCTTATCTTAGTCATTTTGGTGGCATTTATGTTCTATTATCACTTTTTGACCTGTCTAATGTGCATGGTCAGTGACTTTAATCCCCAATCTGAGTAAAGTAACTTAGATTGGGAGATGGAGTGATAGACACATCTATGTAAAGCTGGTTTCCTCAGCATACTCTATTATGCTTTCTATAGAGCTGGGACAAAAGCCTTTGGTCTAATATACCAAGTGTTATAAGCATTGCTAACGTAGACACCAACTGTTGTCAATGCAAAGTGACATGTTTTTTTTTGGGTACAAATATAGTGTTAAATCACGGTACAGATTGTAGTCCTGGTACTGTGCCATCCCAAGGGAGGCAAGGCTCAAGCTTATTGGAACCTGGTAATGGTAATGGAATCTGCACTGGGGTTACATGTGAGTCCCCTTCAGTGATTAGTTGCGCTGAATCATCTCCCCAAGGTGGACATGGCAGCAATGCTTTACTTCATCACACACTATGTGGGCAATCTGAGGATCCTAAAGATCGTGGGGCCACAGCTGATGCTACCCAGAGCTCAAAACAATGCTGTACCAGAAATATAGAATCTGCTCCTGGTTCTGAGGATGCTAGTGCAGCAGGAGGCGATAGAAGCTTCTCATTTGAGGTGGGAGCTCCACCAAATGTTGCTGAGAAAGCCCATAGCCCTGTTTGGAGCCCTTTCCCTAGATACTTAACTTCTCAGAGTACCAAGGTCTCTCTCTCTCTCTCTCTCTCTCTCTCTCTCTCTCTCTCTGCGTGCGCCTGCTCGTATGACATATATTAACATGGTTTTGTATCCAAATTTTAGACGGCCACAGAAAATCCTCAAGCTGGAAGTTCTTTAAAGGATGCTAGTGATGATAGTAAGAAAGCATCTACTGTGGAGGCCGGTAAAGAACAGCTATCAGAAAGGAAAGTGACTGAAAGTTCTGGGGGCAGCCCCCCAGACAACTCTAATATAGGCGGCAACATTAAGAGTAGAAGTTCACCGCCGCGGCAGCATCCAATCCCTGAGTGTTCTGGTATGCAAATCTCATATATCTTGACGATTCGAAGCTATTAAAAATTTAATTGACTTGAATATTTCAGTTTCTTCTGCAGATTTAGTGAATTTTCCATTCACAGATCCACAGCATTTACAGCTACGCGCACAGATATTTGTTTATGGAGCTCTTATGTGAGTTATAATTCTCTTAAAGTTACTCCTATCCCAAATATAATAAATCCATATAGCATTATCTCGCATGCACCAATTATAAAGCCATGACAAACTTCAATGCACATTTTACCTTATTCTTCCATTTCTGCCCCTTCTTAATTGCACCCTGACCAGTGCACTAAACTTGTCACCTATCTAACTCTAGCAGTAAGTGATGAGCATAGTGCAGTTGTACCCGTTACCTTAATTCTTGTGCCCAAGGCGAAACTTGATGATTTTTGGGATTGGTTGGAGTATTTATTTGTAAAACGTGAGATCTAATATAAGTTTATTTTCTTTGAGCAGTCAAGGAACGCCACCAGGAGAGGCTTACATGGTGGCAGCTTTTGGAGAACCTGGTTTGTCTGGCTTCACCGTTTAATATAGTCCTCTTCCGCTCTATATGTATCTTATAGATTTTTTGTTACATGAACAGTTGGTAGTGGCAAACCTACATGGGAGGCTGCTTGGCGAGCTGCTTTTGAAAGATTTCAGTATCAAAAATCGCTTTATACCAGTTTAGAGACCCCCACAAGTGCACGTATAGGTAATTATATGAATGATAGTGGAACAATATCTGCCATGCATTTTTTTTTCTATTTTTTCTGACCAGCCGAGTTTGCAGGTAGTTCTGTGCCTGAGAAAGCTAGCAAGGGTACAGCAATTACAACTGTGCCAGCTAGCAAAAAAGGTGGCAAAACTGTGGTGCCAGCACATCCTGCTGTAACCCTACACTCCCCAACTTCTAATGTACCTTTTGGTAGTTCTACATTTAACCTGCAACGAGGTACTCATCTGGATTTTAGCCAGGCAGTATCACCATTTGCATATAATTCACACATGAGACATCCGTCTCCTGGTGTTGCCCCCTGGTATACTCAAAGCCCTGGTCCACGTCCTGCATCCTGGTTGATTCCACCACAAAACTTAATATTTGATTCATCGATGCAACCAGCTGTTCCTACAAATGAAACTGCGAAGGGGGCATCATCCAAAAATATATCCATTTCACATACTGTTTCATCTGGTGTAGTTCTTCCCAGTCCAGCACCTTCTATCGTTTCTTCTCCAACAGCAGTTGTGAATGATGGGAAACAGAAGGCTGCTTCTAGCTCTAAGCGTGGCACCGCATCACAAAAGCCAAGAAAAAGAAAGAAAGCTTCAGCAAGTCCGGAACAGCAACCTGTCTTTGCTTCTCCTCAGCTCAAAATGGACATGCCATCTTTTACTCCTGCCATTAAGCACACAGCAGGATTTGCCTTATCCGGTAGCAAGCTTGTTCCTAACACTGGCCAGATTGCCTCTGAACCTAACTACCAGATCACTGGTGGTACGGATAGTGAGCAAAGAATCATCTTTTCAGAACAGATCCGTGGTGCAGTAGAACAATCAACTGCACAGGCTAAAGGTGCAAGCATTGACTCAATGGAGGCAGTTAAGCACAAGGAAGGCTTATGGAGCCATCTATCCACAATCTCAAGAGACAAGTTACCTCCAGAAGTTGAAGAGAAGCTTACCTCGGTTGCAGCTGCTGCTGAAGCAGCAGTTTCTGTTGCAAAGGCAGCTGCAGAAGCTGCCAAGATGGCATCAGAGGCTGCATTGCAGGCGAAAATGATGGCAGAGGAAGCTCTTAGCTCTTCTATATCTGTAATGCCCATGCATCACGAAGCTGGTCAAATTAATGTCATTAGCAGTCCACGTACCTTGTCAAGTTCAACACCAGCATCATCTCTGAAAATTAAGAACAAGAGTCATGCCCCAGGTTCCATCATTTCTGTGGCACGGGAGGCTGCTAGAAAGAGGGTTGAAGAGGCATCTGCAGCTGCAAAACGTGCTGAAAACTTGGATGCCATATTGAAAGCTGCAGAGCTTACTGCGGAGGCTGTGTTCAGGGCAGGAACCATTATTAGAATGGGAGAACCACTGCCTTTTACCCTAAGAGAGCTTTTGGAAGCTGGGCCGAATGGCTATTGGAAGTCAGCGAGTGTGAGGAATAAATCTGGAAGTGGTAATGATAATCCAGTAACAGAAACATTGGAGGTAGATGCACCTGTTAACCTTAACAAATCTGGCAGAAAGCGTGGCCGGAAACCTAAATATGATCAAGCACTACTGGGTTCGGAGCCATCTTCAAGTTGCAAAGAATTACAGCCATATGGAATACACTCAGGTAAAGTTACAATTAGCTTTTGGCATATCAAGACCATTGTTCAGTGTCAGCTCATTTACCTTCTGTTTGGCTAATGTAGGACATGGGGTTGTTGAAGATGTTCCTGTCACTGTGTCGCTGGATGGTAACAATGTTATAGCGCCAATAAACATTATCTGGAATGGCATTGAAAAGGGATCTTCAGTTGAGGTAAGTTTCTTTGTTTGGCTTGGACACGGTTCTCCTTTCTCCCTTTCGACATGATGATCATAGAGTGGGTGTCTCTGGACTCTGGATTCTGGGCCTTTTGTTATTCCTTTTCTTATATTATGTACTCTAGGTATTTATTGGTTTCCTTGTTTCCTGATTGCTGCATTGTACATTACCATAATCTCCCCAATTACATTCACATCAATATAGTAAAAATCAGAAAATGCTAGTACCTCAACCTTTTCATGTTAATATGTTGGTAATGGTCATAAAATCATATTTGAGTCCGTATGACAAATCTATATTGGTTGATGTGCATCAGTCCAAAACTAATGAAAATTTGTCTGCTTACGTTTTAAGATGCTAATGATGTCCTTAAGTTTTTACATGCTCTGTTTCAGTATAAGTGTTTCTCAGCCTTGCTGTGATCTGATCTGATTTGCCACCTCAATTCTTAATGCAACCTTTTTACCGTGTTACTTCATTTTGTTTTTGATAGGTTTTATCTGACAAGGGTGGGTTTGGAGTAGCTTGGTTTTCTGCTAAGGTTATTGATATAAATGCAAATAATGCTTTTGTCAACTATGACAACCACAATGGTGAGTATCCATTCATTGACCCGCATATCAACCTTTTGTTGATGCTCCTTCCATGGCGTCGTTCCATTTTTGACCTTTTTCACAGCTACTTATTTAATTAAGCTTTTTTTTTCAGGAACTGGTCCTCGTGAAGAATGGGTGCCATTGAGACAAGAGGGGGATAAGCCGCCACAGATACGTCTTGCACACCCTGCTACCCTCTCTAAATTCAAAACTAGGAAACGACGCAGGGAAACAGCAGGCAGTTGTTTATGGGTTATTGGTGATCATGTAGACGCTTGGGTCAATAATAGGTATATGCTATTGCTTGATGCGAGTTCACTATTTGGTGTGGTATCAGTGTTCTTAGGTTTATTATCAACTTTATCTGATGCTTGTTTCTTTCAGCTGTTGGCGAGAGGGAGTTATTTCTCAGAATTATGAGACTGATGAGACGAAATATGTTGTACATTTTTCAGGTATTTTTTGCAGCCACTATCCCCTGTCATCTATTTTTTCCTTTTTACCTCCTTGTGTCCTTTTACATGCATTCATTTGAACTTTTTTAGGAACTTAAGAGGCTAGAAACAGTAGTTTGCCATTCATCAGTGCTGTACTAGTAGTCTGGTATTGATGGGAGAGCAGGCAGTGCCATTGAATTTTCAAAATTGCAGAATTAATATTCCTTGTACATCATACAGGATTAATATAACAAACTATTCTAGTAATTGTGGGTTTTATAAAAAGAGAAGACAACACAGCTTATGAAATTCATGTTCATTCTCCACCCATGGCCGAAGCATTGTCGATCAGTATCCTGGTGTTTCTACATGCCAGCCACCTGAGTTAGTGAGTTATTTTTTAGCTTCTTAAGTCCCGTGTAATCCTCAGAAGAGTCCTGGCCCTCCTCCCCATCTGTATGTTGGTCCATCATCTACAATTTGGAGGCTGTACATTGCCATAGCGTGAGCATCTGTGCAATTATTCTTCAGTACCACCTGTGACAATGTCCATTTAATGTTAATTAGGTCTCCGACCCATCATCAATCGTTAGGTGCACAATATGTTCCAATCACCTTAGCTAAGATCACGTAGATTTCACCACCAAATAACTTCGGCAGTATCATAGCCAATGAGAAGGTGCATGATATTTTCTTGCTCTTGATTTTGGGAAAAAAATGTAAATGAAGGATAAACTAGATACTTCAGAATACATAGAATAAACCAGTTTATTACTATGGTGGGTGGGGGGTTAGGGGCATAGCACTGGCCAATGCAATTATGCCTATGAGGCTCTTGAGCTAAAACTGATATTTTAAATTTTTTTACAGACTTTATGGTTTATTGGTTATTTTTGTAACTGTCTTATCTGATGTATCGTCATGTGCGGTCTGCATCGAACCTTGTTTTTTATTATTTATTTCCAGTTGGAGGTGGTGGTGAGTCCTTAGTAGTTGATGCTTGGAGTCTTCGTCCATCGCGTGTTTGGAAAGATGGTCAATGGATAGAGTGGTCCCGTGCAAGAGAAAGGAAATCCAAATCTAATAAGGTTGTTTTTTTTACTTTCTAGACTTTTTATCTTTTACTCTGTACCTGATGTTCAAAGTTCTGCTTTTGCTCAATGACTGAATTGCAATTCCTATGATCTTAGGGCGACTCACCTCTTGAGAAACGCCAAAGGACAGACTTGCTTCAAACAGGTGGCAATCTATCTGTTGTTGGCGAAGCGGGGGGTTCTTCGAAGGACAATAATACTAACAATGCAAAAAAACCGGAGGAACTAAAGCCATTGTCTTTGTCTCAGGGGGAAATTGTTTTCAACATTGGGAAGAGTGTAGTTGAGAACAAATCTGATGCTCTTGCATTCAGACGGCCTGGATTACAAAAAGAAGGATCAAAGGTTGTCTATGGTGTTCCAAAACATGGAAAGAAGAAGAAGTTTATGGAAGTAAGCAAACATTATGACGCCGGTCAGTCTGACAAGATTTCTGAGGGCAATGCATCTAACAGATTCGCAAAACATCTGATGCCACAATTGCCAAGGCCACGTGAAAATACTTCCAAAGTTGATGCTATTAGAGGAAGAAGAGTAGGCGAGACGAGGTCTAGATTACCTAAACCTACGAAGTCTCAGAGCGTTGGAGGTAGCAGTGATTCCTTGCCCATGCATGTTCCAAATTGTGTTTCTCAAAGGAGTTTTGGTTTTGTGGGACGTTCGACAAGCACTTCCAACAATGAGAAGCCCACTTCAGAAAAAAATAATCCTGCGCTTGGTGTGGGCCTTAGAACTGAAGTTCCTTCTGTTTCTGAACTGGAAACTGCATCTACTGTTCCTAGTTCCAAGCCGAATGTATCCACTACTACTCGAGCTAAAAGGAAATATGTTCCCACTGTCAGTAACACAAACAGAGGTATACTCAAAACCTCTGAAAAGACGAGTTCTGATTCTGGTGAACCCCGAATGACTACTTCTGATTCTACTGAACCCAGACGATCTAACAGGCGAATTCAACCAACTTCAAGGGTAAGTACAATAAGTATATCAACATATTATTTTTAATCTGGACATTGCCTTTGAAGTCCCTTCTGTCATTGAGTTTTAGTACACTTTATTTCACTAATTGTTTAGTCTGCATAAAATATAATTTGGCATATGAAATACTCTTATATTACTGCTAGTTTTTCTAGCCTTTTTATACTTCATTTTGTTGGACAACTGAGATAGGTTACTGTTCTTTCTCTGTGCTTGCACACCGAGTGGTGCTAGAGTGCGTGCCTGCTATAGAACTTGCTATGTCTACTTATGTTATGCAGCTTGCCTGAAATGACCTACATATCAGAATTCTTATTTTATATGCCTCCAATGTTTTGTGCTACAGTTACTAGAGGGCTTGCAGAGTTCCCTCATAATCTCTAAAGTTCCTGGCGAGAAGGTTCCTAGGAGCAATTTCAAAAGTGCGTCATCAAGAGGTACCTCCACTTGTTCCCTTATTTTACTTTATTAGTGTAATCCTTTATTTTCTTTCATTCTTTGCTTTCCTTTGCTTCTGATGGTCATTCTGTTATGAACTTGTTGTCGAAACAGGGAGAGCTCAAGCTCATGGTTGAGTGAAGGCACCTCATAGCTGCCTTCGGTGGGACAGCTCTCGTTGTACATAGCTGCAGCCTTCCAGTATGGAAGCAGGAGGATAGGATTGGAGTAGGAAGTCTTTGTTGGAACGCAAGGATTCGGATGTGTTATAAACTAGCTTAAGTGCATTGTGTTAACCCTTTCTTTTACTTGCTTGAATCAGACTTTCCGTGTTGTAGAATAGCCATTAATCTCGTAGCAACCTCGTAGTATGTGTGGATACACCGGGAAAGAAATTGGGTTTGGTTTAAATTCATCCGACAATTTAACATGTGCTGTAGCCTGTGAACTCATGACTCGCCAGCAATGTTTGATCATTATTCAGTCCTTTTCTAAGGCCCTGTTCATCCGGCTTATAATCCGTCTTTTTCAGCTTTTTTCAGACGAAATAATATTTTTCTCACAACAAATCAGTCAACGGTGTTTTTTAGCTGGCTTATCAGCACAGCCGAACGGGACCTAAGTTGTCTCCTTGCAGTCGCAGAAGCTGGATGGTGCTCTGCTTCTGTGCCGTTGTGTAGTGGGTCTTGTGGGTTTGTTTTGTTTTGTTTTGTTTTGTTTTGCGGAAACGGCCAGCAGTGCTGAATTGATGGTTTGATATGGTTGTATACGCGTCATGATCAGTGGTTTTGGTGTTGAGCTCTTGGCTATCGATGCCTGGGAATTTCTGGGCTTCAGATTCAAGCCAATACTCAACTAATGATGCATCTGCTGTTCTTCTACCCTACTTCACAAACTAAAAGTTCCGTAGATGTGCTCTTCAGAACTATCGCAAATACACAGGGGAGAACTATTATTCTGCAGAACGTGGAAGTGCCTCGTTCAATCTTTTTTAAGTCTTCAGTCTGTCAGAGTATTCCGGTGTCGTTTGGATAGTGGCCAGGATTGGGAAATGGATATGCGAGGTGGCCAGTTGGGTTAAGGATGAGGAAATGAGCATTTAAACCCAATCCATCGTTTGGCTTGTGTTGGGCTACGGTTTGGGTTCAAGTGGGGCCCCCGTTCTTTGATTAAAAAAAGAACACAAACTTGCCTGGCCTTATCCATTCCGCTACTCCAATCGAGCTAGGCGGAGGCCGGTGAGCAGAGAGCCTCTGCTCCAATCGAGCGAAATAGCGAATCCAGCTAGGCGATTGCTCCAATCGAGCGAAATAGCGAATCCAGCTAGGCGATTGCTCCAATCGAGCGAAATAGCGGATCGAGCTGCGGCGGTTGCTCCAATCGAGCTTCTTGCCGGCCCACGCTCCGTGGCGATGGGGCTGCAGCTCTACGTGCTCGCGCAGCAAGGCCAGCTACGGCTCCAGGTGCCCGCCGGAAAGGCAAGCTGCGACTCCCACTGCCACCGCGACCAGGAGAGCTGTGGCTCCGATGGTCCGCGTGGCGGCGCGGAGCGCGTCAGTGCCAACGGCGACTGCTGCTCCCTGACCCGATCCTTCATGAGCTATTCCTGCTCAAAACCCACCGTCCCTCTCGATGGGATAGAATAGCAGGGAAATGAGGGTCTGGTATCCCATTCCTTAACCCATTTATTTCCCTATCCTCTCAACTGAAAAAGAAAAAAAACTGTTTAGCTTCTAGATTTATCTTATGTGTGTCGTGCCAGCCAACATGCTGCTCCAACGGCCTAGGCACGGCCCTATAGGCCCTGCGCCGGCCCGACGGCCCGACAATCCTCAAGCACTACCCACCATTCTACAGAAAGTGTAACATGTGCAGATTTGACTTCGTCGTTAGCAATCATTAATTGTACCATTGCGTAAGCAAATTATATAAAATTATCAGGTAGCTTCCTTTGGAATTAGACTATGACGTCTTGTCATGCTAGCTGCCAATCTTGAATTCTCTCGTGTATACTATATGCAGTCTGACTTTCGTGTGATTGGTCATTTGTCAGCAACAGCTATAAGTCATGGAGCTAGTTGAATCGGGGAAAGCTTGTTGCTTCAAGGAAATCAAGGGAAGATGGCTGAAATCTTTGAGAAAGTGAAAGTGGAGTTCGTCAGCCAAGATGAGAGTGTGCAGGTTGTTGCAGATAACGTCCGTGACACTGGTGAGGTTCCTGAAAGGTATGTCAGGTCTGAGACTAAGGCTGATCCTGTTATCATCGATGCCGAGGGTTATAATCTACCGGTAATAGATATGTCAAGATTGCTCCACCCCGATTTTTCTGAGGAAGAGACCGCTAAGCTTGGATCTGCCTGCGAGCATTGGGGATTCTTCCAGGTTTGTCTTGCTGCAGAAATTAGCTCCCTTTGATGCATGCCTCCCCACATTTATCCCACTGTCTGTCTGTATGTACATGCAATTGCCTTGTTACTATTCCTCTGATGATTATTTCACTTATTTAGTAAAGAGAGATCCACTATTTTGCTCTGTTATACCATGGTTGACACTAATCACAACAAACTCATGGGATTAGTGTGATAATTGCAGCTAGTGAACCATGGAATGGATGGAGGATTGTTGCAGCAAATTAAGGCTGACATCACCAACTTCTTCAGTCTTCCACTGGAAGAAAAGTTGGCAGTAGCGATTCCACCAAATGGCATGGAAGGGTTTGGCCACCACTTTGTTTTCTCTAAGGAACAGAAGTTGGACTGGGTCGACATATTGTTCCTTGCCACACGGCCTATTGAACAAAGGAACCTGTCCTTCTGGCCTGCAAAGCCTTCCACATTCAGGTGAAATTATCTTACTTCAGCCAGTTTGTGTCATGTTTTAAGAAACTTTTGCATTTGATGTCTGTAACAATTGGATATTAGATTTCTTCATGTACTCCAGTTTTTATCACGCAAAAGTAGGTAACACGAGTTGAAGAATTGCTTCTATAAGCTAACATGGAAGGTGCCTTTGCAATAACATCTGGATGATAATCTTTGAACGTGCTTTGTATTGAAGCACACAGATTTTCATTCAACATGTATGACAGTATATTTATTCAAATTGGGCTGTTACATGGACGCTAGATACAAGAAACCTTGAAAACCGTTTTTGATGCTGATGTTTGCTCCTTCTAGGGATACACTGGATAAGTACTCACTGCAACTGTCAAATGTTTCTGCACAATTGTTCAAGTTTATGGCCAACAACCTTGGAGTTGACCAGGAGGTATTCCTAAGTACCTTCAAGGGTCTACCTCAGAGCGTGAGGATCAACTATTACCCTCCCTGTAGTCAAGCTGACAGGGTCTTAGGCCTCTCACCGCATACGGATGGTGTTGGCATGACATTCCTCCTCCATGTCAATGATGTGGAAGGACTACAAATCAGAAAGGATGGGAAATGGTTCTCTGTGCAGGCCATGCACGGAGCACTCATCGTCAACATAGGCGATATTATAGAGGTAATTTGGCTTAACGGTTACTCCATATGTTATAGACAAAAAGGGTGTGACTATAGAGTGATAACACTTACATGTTGCAATTTCGGACTGCATCACATAAACCATCAGCCTTTTAACATTATTTATCTCCAACAGATCCTCACCAATGGCAGGTACAAGAGTGTTGAGCACAGGGCAGTAATAAACCCCAACAAGGAAAGGATTACCATTGCAGCATTCCACAGCATTCACCTTTTCTGCACAATTGGCCCACTTCAGGAGTTGCTGACAGCAGACAAGGCACGGTACAAGGTGATAGATGGTGTTGAGTTCACCAAGGGCTACTTTGCTGCAAAGCTAGAAGGCAGGAGGTACTTGGAGAGCTTGAAGCTAGGCCTATGAGATTCCGGTAGTATTGTATTTTAACATGTTTACCTTGATCTTTCCTTTGAATAGGTAGTTATTGATAGCGTTCCTACACTTTCAGCAAAGATGTGAGTTGGTGTGAAGATCGACAAACGCTCATTTTGAAGGCTCACCGTACTTTGGAGACCGCAGCATTGAGCCTCTGTGTCCTTCGGATGGCCTTCATTATTTAGAATTGGGTTTTGAGTTTGTTTGTCATAAATTTCTTTGTATGCCTTGAATTATTGGGTTGAATAAGTTGGTCTGATGATACTTCTTTCCTTTATCTAAAAAAAGCAAAGATATGAGTTGATGTTTCTGTTGGTGAGTGGCTAATAGTTGATGCTGGCTTTTTCATGCCTTTGCCTGATATACGTTGCTTTCATTATATTGGGCTTTGTATGAAAACGGCTAAGCCAGGTTTGAAGGCCGGCTAGGCCTGCTTTGTTGTTGGTTGTATGAAAACGCCATTTGAAGGCCGGCTAAGCCGGTTTTGCCCAGTCCAAATAAAAAATTAGAAATCATGGTGATTTCAATATGAATTTGTCTTCCAGTGGGATAAAGACCAACCCTCCGTATATATGAGAGGTCCATGACCGGTTAAGGCATCTAGCACAATCAAAAAACAAATCTACTCTACTTTTTTTTTTCGAAAACCAAATCTACTCTACTTTTTACTCCTCCAAACCCTTAACCCTGGCTCTTTGAACTTCCAAAACCTACTGTTCTATGCATCTCGTTCGTGGGCTTTGCGGTGTTCTCTGTAGAAGCCAGCTAAGCCGAGTTCAGAAACCAGCTAGTCCGGTTTTCCTAGCACCGCCGGCCATCACCGCATTTGCGCGGCACGTGATCAGCGTCAACAGAGTAGTTAACTATTTGTGGACGGAAAGTATAGTTTATTATTATCTGTAGTGAACGTCGTCGTCCTGCATCCCTCGAGAAATAAGCAATCGCGCAATCCGCTACTGCATTCTTTTCTATTTCTTGAAATTGACATTGTCAATTGCAATCAGTAGGAGCTTAGACTTTGGTGACAGGCCATGTGATTTTCCGCTGGATAGGTTCCACATGAGCATCATCAATTCAGATCTTCAATACTTCAAGGGTACAGTATATGTTCTGAAAAGAATCAATCAAAGCAACCACCAGCACCTGCAAGATCAAGAAAATACCAATGGCTCACGCTAGAGCTGCAGGATCTCTACCAGTGGCAAATGTGCAGGAACTGGCACAGACTTGCAGCAGATCTGATGAGCAGGTACCTGAGAGGTACATCAGGGCGGAGGCTAACACTGAACATGTCATCACTGGTTATGCTAATAGCTCTGCGACTGCAATTCCTATTATTGATCTCAGCAAGTTGTATGATCCCCAATCATCGCATGAAGAGTGTTCAAAGCTCGGATATGCCTGTCAGCAGTGGGGCTTCTTTCAGGTATGAAGAGATTATTTCTTGCAATGGGAATGAAATTGAAGCATTGACACGAAAAACTGCAGCTAATCAACCATGGGGTGCCAGACGAAGTGATCCGTAACCTGAGGGAAGACATTGCCGAGTTCTTCAATCTGCCACTTGAAACCAAGAAGGCATACTCACAGCTACCGAACAGCCTTGAAGGCTATGGCCAGGCCTTTGTTGTGTCGGAGGAGCAGAAGCTGGACTGGGCGGACATGTTCTATCTCGTGGTTCGGCCGAATGAGGCTAGGGACCTGAGGTTCTGGCCTGCTCACCCTCCTTCCTTCAGGTAACCAGCCGAAAGTCGTAATTTGTACAATTCTTAAACGTTGCTTTGTGAGTTATGCTTCTTCCTGGGAACTCTGTTTGCAGAACATCCATAGATAGGTACTCGTTGGAGGTGGCGAAAGTGGCGCGCTGCTTACTGGAATTCATGGCCAAGGACATGGGAGCTGAGCCGGCATCACTGCTCGAGACGTTCCAAGGGCAGCCACAAGGATTCAGGATGAACTACTACCCACCGTGCCGGCAAGCCAACCAAGTGTTGGGCATGTCGCCGCACACAGACGCCGCCGGCCTTACACTGCTACTCCAGGTGAATGGCATGCCGGGCCTGCAGATAAGGACGGCAAGTGGTTCACCGTGAACGCTCTAGAAGGGGTGTTGATAGTCAACGTTGGCGATGTACTTGAGGTGATGGATGCTGTATCGAATATAGTCTAGCAACCCTGTTCGTTGATCTCTCACCGATCTGTTACTGCATTACAGATCCTGAGTAACGGCAGGTACAGAAGTGTCGAGCACCGGGCAGTGGTGCACCCGAACAGAGAGCGCATCTCGGCGGCGGTGTTCCACCGGCCATGCCAGGATGCCGTGATAGGCCCTTTGCCGGAGCTCCTGAACGACAACAGCAAACCGCGGTACAGAGCAATGGGCTACATGGAATTCATGAAGCGCTACTATTCAGCAAAGCTCGACGGACGGAATCACCTGGAGAGCTTGAGAAATGAGCTGTGAACTCAACGGAAGTCTAAGCATTTGGCCTCTCATGCTTGAGATGACATGCTTCCTTGTTTTGACAGGTGTCTTGTAGTCGTTATGTTTCATACATGTTGGGACTGGGAATAACATTTTTGTCTCAGTAGTTTGTCCAGACGTTTCTTTTCCATTTTCATGCATTACCTAAAATCCACAATAATCACTATTCACTAGTTTTTCCTGAAAGTGTGCATTATGTGGTATGGTTACATAATGTAAGGAGGAGACTGCAAAAGCGAATTCAAGGTGAATAATTTTCCAGAGATGGACGAAGGCTGAATAGGATGTCCATGAATTTTGCATTTTGGAACCCTTCTGATCCTGAAGCTGGGAGGGAACCACCTAGAGATTTTTTCAGTTTCTAGTCAGGACGTATCGAAGTTTTTTATTTGGCAGAACACAGTACAAACATACACTCAAATGAGAGACTGATCAATGAAGTCACGTAGACGCCTCATTATTGATGGACATATCACCTTATCATTAGAAGAATAGCACTATTTCTCTATAGAATAAATCTAGAAAAATACTATTTAACCCATCTTCAATAACGAAGAAACGACGAATCCCAACCACGGATATATATAAGAACTGAAACTGTTCGGAGCATTCCATCCGTACAAAAAAAATGATTTTTCGAAGACATATTAATCATATCAAACCATATCTCTTTTTGTACGGAATTAAATAAAGATAATTTTTATACAAAAAATGTATATATTGTTGAAATCTACAACTTTCTAGTTTTGAGTTTTTTTTTCATTTGAGGTCATTAAGATGCTAAAAAATTAATTGCATATTCGGACCTGATGGTATTTTTGACTTTTCACACCCGTGGTTTGACACCGTTAGAGCCAAATCTGACGAAAGTGGTGTGAAGGGCAAAAGAGTTCAGAGCAGTGGCACCTGTGAAAACTCAACTTTTTTAGTGCCTTGCGTATAATTACCAACTTTTATAATGGCACACAGGTAAAAGCCTCCTAACTTGAGCAGGCTAAATTTAGCTGCTAGGCATGAAACAACCAGCTAAAAGACCAAGGCCTTGTTCACTTCCCATGCCAACCCAAAATATTTCCTCTTCCACCCATCACATCGAATCTTTCGACGCATGCATGGAGCATTAAATGTAGGTAAAACAAATAATTAATTGCATAATTTGTCTGTAAATGTCGGGACGAATCTTTTGAGCCTAGTTAGTCCATAATTGGATAAATTTTGTCAAATAACAACGAAAGATGCTACAGTAACTTTTCACATACTTTTCGCGAAGTGAACACACTCCAACTAAATTTAGCTGGGTTTAGCTATTTCAACCTAGCTAAAGTCAGCTAAAATTTAGCTGAGTCTATTAGCTAGAGCATCCAAACACCACAGCTAAAGTTTAGCTGGGAAACTTTTAGCTTCAGCTAGCTAAACTTTAGTTGGGTGCATCCAAACAGGCCCTAACGGTCGTTTGGTTGAGCCGTGAGCCGTGAAAAAGCTATTGTGAGCTGTGAGCTATGGAAAAGCTATTGTGAGCTATGTGCCGTGGAAAAAATGTAAACAGTTTGGTTAAAACAAGTATAAGACATACCTCCTCTCTCTCTATCTCCCTTGTGAAACAACTATCTGTTTTCATTCATTTTGAAAAGCAGAAAGCCGAAAACGAAAAATAAGATCAAGGTACTTTCAAAATTGTACTACGAGAAAATAGTTGCTTCTGCAAACAGCTTTATGCTTGGTTGGCTTTTTGCTCTTTGACAGCAAAAAGCACTTTTCAGGAGCTCTTCCAAACGCAAACTAAGCTTATAAAGATAACTAGACAAGTGGCGAGTAGAATCTCAAAACGAATCGTGCGCATGCGGGTGTTGGGCTGAGCCTGAGCAGGTGGTTAGGCTTGGGGTGAACAGACAGTTTGGCTAGACAAAAAAATAGGATTTTTTTGCCTCTTTAATAGTATATACACTATGTCTAGATGCATAATAAAAACAATATATCTAGAAAAACTAAAACATCTTATAATTTGAAATGGAAGGAGTCAAATCTAGTTAAACTTAAAAAAAAAATTGACCAGTACGAATATCCTAGTGATACTTATTTTTGGACGGAGCGAGAATTTATTAACGCCCAATACTATAGGCGGTGTTTTTTTTGTACTAGTACGACATTAATGGTTCCTGACCAATTTTGCAAGTACCTGTAAATTCAGTGACGAGTTGAGCCATTCTGTTGACCAGAATTAGGGCATGTTTGGTTTGGGTGTTAAAGTTAACAAACACTGTAGCACTTGTGTCTTATTTGACAAAAAGTTTTTAATTTTAGACTAATTAGGCTTAATAAATTCGTCTCGTAAATTACTCCTAAGCTGTGTCGACATGCATGCAATTAGTCTACATTTAGTACTCAATGCATTTGTCGCAACATTGATATGATGGGAGTTAAACTTTAACATGTTGTAACCAAACGGGGCCTTAGATATTTGGTTTCACTATCTACAGTGGTATACCTGTTTTAAAAAATTGCACTACCTTAAAGCTAGGGGCGGAGCCCAGATTCAGATATAGGGAGGCAAGCTCATCGAACGTCAACAAAAAATATATGGTACCACCGCCAGACCTTGATGTCTACTTAAAAAACCATAGAATTTGATGTTGGCTTAAAGAAAATAATAAATGATCTTTAACCTCTTTATCTTAGAAAAAACACTAAATATAAAAATTGAAGAAAAGAAGGGACATTGTTCAAGATCAGTGGTTCACACCATATATGTCACTTAACATTAGGCAACTAAAGAGATGCATTTGAAAGAAAAACAATCTAGAATCAGTTAATAAAGCTTGTTTACTTATAATCTCTAGTCACTAGTGAGAAATAATAAGTACTGTAGTACCGAAAACTGTCCAATTAATGTTAGAGGGCGGCAGCCCCCATCCCCCGTCTCTGCCCCTGCTTAAAGGAAACTCACAGTTAATTATTCATTAGGCCTTGCTTGTATGAAGTCAGATTGACATTAATCCACATGTGTTGGATGGAATGAAGTGGAATTCGAACTAAATTTCATCCCAATCTAACTCAACACATGTGGGTTGAGGTGATTCTAACTACATCCAAACAAGATCTTATAGGAATTGAATTAATAATTCAATGACAGGTTGTGTGATTCTTTCAACTAAGCATGCGTGGTTGACCGATCCTCCCAGAAATCTTATTTCTTACTCCTATTATTTCTTTTCTTTTTTGCTAGTCGTCATTAATTCATTAAAAATTAAAATCTGTGATGCTTCGTGGACTTTTTTCGAAACAGGCGGCTTAACTCTGCACGGCATGTATTAATATAGAAGGGGATAATGCTTCTTGGACTAAGCATAAGAAGAAGGATTGTTATAAAAAGAAGCACCTCAATTCCTCAAGGCACTCACCAGCAGCTATAGGAGTGAGAGATAACAATGGCTCACGCAGAGGCCGGAGGATCTCTACCAGTGCCAAATGTGCAGGAACTTGCACAAAATTACAACATTTCAGAGGAGCAGATCCCCAAAAGATACATCAGGTTGGAAGAGACCGCCGAGGAGGTCACAAGTGGTCATGACATCTCTTCTGCAACTGCAATTCCTATTATCGATCTCAACAAGTTGCTAGATTCACGGTCATCCAAAGAGGAGTGTGCAAAGCTTGGATCTGCCTGTAAGCAGTGGGGCTTCTTTTAGGTATGTAAAGCATAAGATATTCATGTTTTAAGGACATACTCCCTCTGTCTAAAAAAGAGTCATTCTCGCTTTCAAAAAGCCAGCAACTTTTAACTTTGACCAAATATATTTAACAAAATATTAATACTTATGGTACATAATTAATATCATTAGGTAGATCATTGAATATACTTTCATAATAAACTTATTTGAAGATAGAAATGTTGCACGTATTTTCTACAAACCTAGTCAAAGTTAAGAAAGTTTGACTGGCATGATTTCCATAGCGACTCTAATTTTTGGGATGGAGGGAGTACAGTACAGTTAGCTGCAGTTCCCACTACTAGGAAGCATGGATTTTCTGTACCTTATAACAAAGATGTGCTAAGAAGTAGTATAAACCTATTGAGGTTGGAACTGCTCTGTGAAGTCGGTTTAGTTTCAAAAGAATGATGTCAAAGATTAATAGTCTGGTACAAAGTCAAATCACATATTCACATGTTTAAAACAGCACGTGTAGTATGTAGACTTACTTTTTGTCGATTTGAATTTTGAAAAACCACAGCTCATTAATCATGGCGTACCAGATGAAGTGATCTGCAATTTCAGGAACGACATGGCTGAATTCTTCAAGCAGCCACTAGAAACAAAACAGGTGTACTCAATGGTACCAGGCAACCTCGAAGGGTATGGCCAGCACTTTGTTGTTTCCGAGAACCAGAAACTGGACTGGGCAGACATGTTCTATCTCATGCTCCGACCAACGCCGTGTTTAGATGCCAAATTCTGGACTGCCTGAATCACTGTTGAGCACTGTAGCAATTTTGTTTTTATTTGGTAATAATTGTCCAAACATTGATTAATTAGGCTTAAAATGTTCGTCTCGCAAAGTACAACAAAACTGTGCAATTAGTTTTTGATTTCATCTACATTTAGTACTCCATATATGTGTCGACATTTTGATGTGATGGGGAATCTTCTTTTTGCATAGTGAAATTTGGGGGTAAATTTGGGAAACTAAACAAGGCCCAAGCGATTTGAGGGACATGAGGTTCTGGCCTAGTCATCCTCCCTCTTTTCAGGTATGCCTGAAATCACAAAATCAAATATATTGCATCATGAGTTTGTTGTAAGTACTGCTCCATGCTTTTGTCTTTTTAAGTTCATCCTTGCATGATAACTCTTGATTGACAGCAACTCGATAGATCGGTACTCCTCTGAGGCAGCAAAGCTAGTGTCGTGCTTGATGCAGTTCGTAGCCATGGACATGGGTGTTGAGCCGGAGACTCTTTTGGAAATATTCAGAGGTCAACCTCAAAGCATGCGAATGACCTACTACCCTCCATGCAAGGAACTTGAAAAGGTGGTGGGACTGTCGCCGCACACGGATGGTACCGGCCTGACGCTGCTGCTCCAGGCAAATGACGTGCAGGGGCTGCAGATCCGAATGGATGGCAAGTGGGTCTCCGTAAACGCCCTCGCTGGTGCATTCATCGTCGATGTCGGCGATATACTTGAGGTAAGCATGTATAACGAGCAGATCATGTTGTGTGTGTTAAGTAATTAGATAATTTTTAGATTAAAACCAGAATATAAATCATGTAAAACAGATGAACTAGATTAAGTATGTATAGCATACTAGCATGATAGATCAGCATATTGGATAGTATGAACGTAGTTGTTGGTGATGCAGATGGTGGTGATGATGGAACGAGGTTGATGTCGAAGTCGTTGATGTTGAAGTCATCGTGGAAGTCATCAATGAGAGGTGGAGGAAGAGCTCGACGCAGTTGACGACGAATACGCCGGAACATAGCGTCGTCTGACTTGGATGGAAGACGACCCGTTGTGAAAGTTGGAGCAGTCGCGCGGTAGCACTTCCCAAAAACCTTATTCGCCTTCTCCCGGTGTAGGATTGCAAAGACGAGGGTTCCGGAGACCTGCTCGTCTGGTCGCTGGTGCACGCAAACGATCGGACTGGAGTAGCTACGACGGCAGCGCAACAGCGAGAAGACGCAAAAACTCTAGGTCAATTAGATACGTTTTGGCGTGACCGCTAGGTTGCTTATATAGTCTTGTACAACCGATCTCGTGTCGCGATCACGATCTAAGTCGTTTTAGGACTCTTAATTTGTAACCGTTTAGAACTCTGCAACTTGAAGGCCAAAAAACCAAAAACTAAAACTACAAAAGGAGACCTCTGAAAGCACAAGTTTGGTTTTGGTAATTAATGACACCAAGTTGCTAATGCTAGTGTATCAAGTGGAATGAGTTAGGCATAAGCAACACACGTGATGAAGGAGCATGTGGTATGAAGTGATGGCCACAAATCACAAGAGATGGAGATGCACCTAAAATGATGATCAAGGTGATCAAGCATACGGAGATGGACATGAAACAAAGGGATCAAAGCAAAGGTATAATCATAGGGTTTGCTTTTGCCGGTCTAAGATGAGTAGAGAAGTGGTTGATCAGGTTTAGAATTGATAGCTATCAAGAGGGGCAATCACGGTTAGCTCGTGAATCAAGTGCTACTAGGTCATCATCTTTAACATATGCATTATGATCTAGTAGAGGGCTAACCTAACGCCTTAAAAAATGATTGTGAAAATGCTAACACACATGCACATAATGGTGTACACTTGGTGGTGTTAGCACGTTTGCGAAGACGGTGGAGTTTGAGCGATAGAGAGGGTTTTGGGGTCCTCTCGGGATTCAGGTGTTTTCGAGGAAATGAAATGCTTATTTTCCATTGCGCCGGAGGCGATAAAAGGTGACGAAAGTCCAGAGTGTTTATCTCTGAAAAACTCCAACCGGACGCTGGACCGGACGTGGTCTAGGGTGGACCTGCGCGTCCGGTCAGTTCAAACCGCAGACAGAGACGCACGCGTGAAGGTCGCGGACCGGCACGTCCGGTCCCTCGCGAAACCAGAGCGTCCGGTCACGCACCCAGTGGGTAGCGCGTGTCTCAGTGCCGATCGGACGCGGTGGCGCGTCCGGTCACGTGCGACCGGACGCGTCCGATCGCGCGAGGAGCTCTCTAGACTCCGATTGGACGCCGGGTGCAGCGCGTCCGGTCAAACGGTGTAGCGCGTCCGGTCACGACAACGGTTCTCTCTGACGCGCACTGCTGCTGTTTGTCCTGTAGTGACCGGACGCGTCCGGTCACCCTGACCGGTGCGTCCGGTCATCACGTTTTTCACTGCGTTGTCTTGTAACTGCTAGTTGCTTACCCCTTCGCTATAAATAGATGGTGGCCGGGTTTGGGGTGCTCCAGCTTGACTCTTTGAACACTTGAGACATACTTTGAGCTAGAGAACTTCCCCTCCACTCATCTCCTTGCTTGGTTGCATACTCTAAAGAGATTGAGTGAGATTTAAGTGCATTGCATTGAGAGTTGCATCTAGTGGCACTTGATTCTTGAGTTTGCTGCGGATTGCTTGTTACTCTTGGGTGTTTCCTAACACCCTAGACGGCTTGGAGTAGCGGTGGTGTTGAGATCGTGATTGAAGATTGTTTCGAGCCTCACCCAACGATTGTGAGGGGTTCTTGAGCCTTCCCCGCGGAAGTTCACGAATTGGATACTCTAGTGGAGCTCGTGGCTTGGAGGATCCCCATCTTGTGAGTGGATGTGCGACACCCGCTGAGGGTTCAACTCTTGATAGTTGATTAGCTCGCGATCCATCAAGTGGGTGCATCGCCACAATGAGAAGTAGCTTGCCGGGAAGCAAGTGAACCTCGGTAAAAAAATCTTGTGTCATCTCTTGCCAAGTATTCTCTTTATGATTGTGTACGATTGATTCTTTGATACATCTCATCTCTACACCGTTGGTATAAGAATCAATTCACTCCTATTTTTCATTCTTGCACTTTATCTTGTCTAGTGTGCTTAGCGTAGTTTGTATCACTTAGGGGTAATTAGTTTAGGGACTTAGCTTTGTTGGTGTGAACTAGAGATCATAGCCTTGCACTAGAATTACATTTGTAGCTTGCATAAAAGTAGTTGAGCTAGTGCTAGAATTAGCTTCGACATCTTATATACTAACTTTATTGTTTAGTGAAGCTTGTAGAAAATTAAAATAGGCTATTCACCCCCCTCTAGCCATTTGGACCATACAACCTCGCTTCTCCAAGGCGAGAAGCCGGATTTCGACGGATCATTCACACAGGTGCCGCGCGCCCGCGCCCTTCGCCCCGCCTCGGCAAGGCGAGCGTGTGGGCTTCCCTTTCTCCTCCTCACACTAGACTTGAGGAAGTGGAGAGGACTTTCATATTTAAGTATGGCTACCTCCACTTCAACAAGTAAGGTGCTACTAAAGAATTCCCACATCCCACCTTGCTCATATGAATAGGCCTTTGAGATTTATTAGAAATTTTACAATTAGTTATTGGACCAAGCCCATATAAATTCCAACAATCCCCCACCAGATCTCAAATATCCACTTAGAGATTTGCCTGTTCTCGCTACTGTTTGATATACCAGTGTTTTGGCAGAGACTGTGAAGTTGAACTTTCGCCTAGAACCTCAAGCTACACTCATCCACAACTTGAACAATGGACTACGCTTTGAATTGCAAGTTTTGTGCGAATGAGCTTTACTCAAAGCCAAACTAGTACTTGGGCTGCCAGTAGCCTTAATCTGTGGGTGGAGCATATACGTCGTACTCCTTGGTCTCTTCATGAGCTTACTAGAGATCACCCAAATCTCATAGACTGCGATGTTTTATAGTCGGACTCATTTAGGTATGTTCTTTCAAGAATGCTCTGCAGGACAACACCTTCACTTGTTAAAGCCAATAGAATATATTAAGGCATTAGCCAACCTACCATACAGTGCCTCAACGCTTTGAGAGTATTGCATCTTAACATAGAGAGGGTTATAATTATACTCTTCTCAGTTTGCCAATAGTTTGTTTTTCCCAAATCCTTAGTCACGGGATCTCCGATCAAAAAGGTTGAGTTACTACTACTGCAAACTCACATGGGTCTCATACTTGTCTCCCTTGATGCGATTTCTATCACATTCCGTGATAGCCCTTTTGTAAAGGGATCTGCCATGTTTTTGTCTGTTTGCACATAAGCCACAACTATTACTCCGGAGTTTCTTAACTTTCTAACAGACTTCAAACGTCTTTTAATGTGTCTCATTGACTTGGCATTATCCTTAGCACTATTCACTTTAGTGAACACTGTTTGATTATCACAGTTCATAAGAATAGCCGGTATTGGTTTTTCAACCACTGGCAAGTCAGACAATAGCTCACGCAGCCACTCTGCCTCTGTAGAAGTTGTATCCAAAGTAGTAAGTTCTGCTTCCATGATTGATTTAGTCACAATAGTCTGTTTACAAGACCTCCATGACACTGCACCACCTCCAAGAGTAAAAACAGACCCACTAGTGGCGTATATTTGATCAATATTAGAAATCCAGTTTGCATCACTATATCCCTCTCGCACAGCTGGGTGCCCAGAATAGTGAATCCCAAAACTCATAGTACCTTTGAGATAATGCAAGACCTTTTCAAGTGCATGCCAATGATCATTACCCGGGTTGGACATGTACCTACTCAATTTGCACACGACAAAAGAGATATCTAATTTAGTTGCGCTAGCTAGATACATGAGTGAACCAATTATCTGAGAATATCTTAATTGATCTCTAGCAATCTTCTTATTCTTTCTCAGCGTCACACTATGATCATAAGGTGTTGGAGAAGGCTTGCTATCCATAAAGCCAAACCGGCTCAATGCCTTCTCAACATAGTGAGATTGTGACAAGGTAATCCTAGTATCTTCTTTAATCAGCTTAATGTTTAGAATTACATCAGCTTCTCCTAGATCTTTCAAATCAAAACTCTTTGACAAAAAAGACTTGACCTCATTAATAATATCAATGGTTGTACCAAAGATTAGAATATCATCAACATATAAATATAATATAACAGATTGACCCCCACCATGTCGATAATACACACACCTATCAGTCTCATTAACAGCAAAACCCGCACCAGTTAAAGTAGTGTCAAACTTCTCATGCCATTGTTTTGGTGCTTGTTTCAAGCCATACAAAGACTTTAGTAACTTACACACCTTCTGCTCTTCACCTTTTACTACAAACCCATCAGGCTAATCCATATAAATCTCCTCATCCAACTCTCCATTAAGGAAAGCTATCTTCACGTCCATTTGATGAACGAGAAGACCATACGAGGCAGCTAGACAAAGTAGCACTCGAACAGTGGTCATTCTAGCAACAAGTGAATAAGTATTAAAGAAATCCTTGTATTCCTTTTTGGTATAACCCTTAGCCACAAGCGAGCCTTGTACTTGTCAATAGTATCATCAGGCCTAAGCTTCTTCTTGAACACCCACTTACATCCGATTGTTTACAACCAAAAGGTAGCTCAGATAGCTCCCAAGTTCTATTAGAAAGAATCGAGTCCATCTCACTACGAACAACTTCTTTCCAATCATCTGCATCTGGAGATGCATATGCCTCTGTAATAGAGGTAGGAGTATCATCCACAAGATACACAATAAAATCATCACCAAATGATTTTACAATCCTTCGTCTCTTGTTCCTCGCAGGAACTTCATTGTCCTTCTCCTCAATGACTTCTTCAGGTGGTTGCTCAAATGACTCAATAGGTATAGTAAAATCAAGAGCTATCTAAGAGAAAAATCTAGCATTGCTACACATATTTTTTCATAGGGAATATATTTTCAAAAATATAGCATCACGAGATTCAAATTGTATCCACATGCATATAAAGAACTTCAGATTTTACTACTAAAAATCTATAGGCAATGCTATGGTGAGCATATTCTAGAAAGACACAATCCATAGTCTTCAGTCCAAGCTTATGTTTCTTAGAAATTAGAACATTGACTTTCGCCAAACATCTCCACGCGTGCAAGTATGAAAGTGATGATTTCCTTCCAACCCAATTCTCATATGGAGTTGTCTCTTTATTTCTGTTTGGAATTCTATTCAGGACATGACTCGCAGTTAATAAAGTTTTCCCCCACCATGCCTTAGATAGACCAGCAATGTCTAACATGGCGTTCACCAAGTCAGTCAGCGTGTGTTTCTTCCTCTCGGCAATCCCGTTTAATTTGGGTGAATAGGGAGCTGTCCTCTCATGAATAATACCATATTCCACACAGAACTCATCAAATAATATAGAAAAATATTCACCACCATGATCTGACCTTAGATGTTTAATTTTTCTCTCTAGTTGATTTTCAGTTTCAGCCTTATAGATTTTAAAGTAGTCTAGCGTTTCATCTTTAGTTTTTAGCAAGTAAACATAGTAAAATCTAGTTGCATCATCAATTAAAGTCATGAAATGTCTCTTTCTAGCTTTTGTCAACACACCATTCATCTCGCAAAGATCAGAATGTATGAGTTCTAAAGGTGCCAAGTTTCTCTCCTCCGCTGCCTTATGAGGTTTTCAAGGTTGCTTAGATTGCACACAAGTATGACACTTAGAACCTTTGGCAATAGTGAAATCTGAAATTAAACTCAAGCTAGATAAATGTGACATCAAACCAAACTTCACATGACATAAACAAGAATGTCAAACACTCGAACTATCATTAATTATGCCATAAATATGATTCACCGACTTATTACAAAAATCTGCCAAAGATAAGCGGAACAAGCTTCCGAAATCATAGCCTTTACTAATAAATTGTTCATACTTAGACATAACTACTTTATTGGACTCTAACACTACCTTAAACCCATCTCTCAAAAGAAGGGAGACGCTAACAAGGTTCTTGCAAATAATAGGGACATGCTGCACGTTCTTCAGCTGCACGATCTTTCCCGAAGTAAACTTCAGATCTTTCATGCCAACACCACAAACAGAAGCATGTGATCCATTCCCCATCAGGACGAAGGAACCTTGGAGCCCCTGGTAAGAAGAAAACAAAGAGATGTCAGCACACACATGAATATTAGCACCTGTATCAACCCACCAACTTAGATATTGAAACACTGAAAGTACATTAGAAAATTACCATACTCGTCATCAGCACTGCTAGCAGTCACGAGGTCGACTTTCTTTTTCTCTTTCTTGTCTGCTCGCTCCAGACAATTTTTAGCAAAATGACCAAGCCCTCCACACACGAAGCAAGGTAGCTCTGCTTTGTTTTTCTTCTTCTTCTTCTTCTTGAAGGCAGTATTTGTTTAGCATTAAAAGCAGGTTGTTTAGGATTTCCCTTGTTCTTGTCTTGGTTTCTCTAGACGAAGTGGGAGCTAGCTTTTTCCTCGTTTCCCTTCTCAATGTTGTCTTTAGCCCGAGCTTTCTCCTCAACATCAAGAGATGCTATCAAGTTTTCAACTAATATTTTCTGTCTCTTGTGTTTGAGACTTGTGGCGAAATTCCTCCATGAAGAAGGCAATTTAGCAATAATGCACCCATCCACAAACTCATCGGGTAAGACACATTTAAAGAGTTCAAGTTCCTTAATCAGGCGCTGAATCTCATGAGCTTGCTCGACTACTGATTTGTTAGCAACCATCTTGTAGTCATTAAAGCTCTCCATGATATACAACTCTTTGCCTGCATCTAAAACACCAAAGGCAGCATTCAGATGATCCTATATAGCCTTTGCGTCTTTTATGTGCATCATCGAATCAAACAGATGATCTGAAAGCACATTACGCACAGCTCCCACAAAGATTTCACTTGCTTCCTAAAATTTTCTCATATCGTCATCAGAGATATTTCCCTTAGGCAAGCCATCTTTGACCCAGAAAACTTTCATAGCAGTAAGCCAATCTGTGACCTTGACAGATCACCTCTTAAAATGCGCACCAGAAAACTTTTCTGGCCTCAGCGCGTCAACAAAACTAGCCATAGATAATTCTGGAAACGGCCTATAATGAGGTTTTTGGATTGTTAAGTAATTAGGCAATTTTCAGATTAAAACCATAATATAAATCATGTAAAACAGATGAACTAGATCAAGTATTATAGCATACTAGTATGATAGATCAGCATATTGGATAGTATGAAAGACAAGATTAGATCACGAGAATTATACCTGTCGACTGTAGCTGTAGTCGTTGGTGATGCAGATGGTGGTGATGATGGAACGAGGTCGATGTCGAAGTCATCAATGTTGAAGTCATCGTCGAAGTCGTTAATGAGAGGTGGAGGAAGAGCTCGACGCAATTGACGACGAATACGCTAGGACGTAGCGCGGCCTGACTTGGACGGAAGACGACCCGTTGTGAAAGTTAGAGCAGTCGTGCGGATAGCGCTTCCCAAAAACCTTATTCTCCTTCTCCTGGTGCAAGATCACAAAGACGAGGGTTCCGGAGACCTGCCCATCTAGTCGTTGGTGCACGCAAGCGATCAGACTGGAGTAGCTACGGCGGCAGCGCAACAGTGAGAAGACGCAAAAACTCTAGGTCAATTAGATACGTTTTGGCGTGGCCGCTAGGTTGCTTATATAGTCCTGTCCAACCGACCTCGTGTCGTGATCACGATCTAAGTCATTTTAGGACTTTTAATTTGTAACCGTTTAGAACTCTGCGACTTGAAGGCTAAGAAACCAAAAACTAAAACTGCAAAACAAGACCGTGCTCCCGCAAGGTGAGGAGCCGGATTTCGGCGGATCATTCGTGCAGGTGCCGCATGCGCGTGTGGGCTTCTCTTTCTTCTCCTCACACTAGACTTGAGGAAGTGGAGAGGACTTTCATATTTAAGTATGGCTACCTCCACTTCAACAAGCAAGGTGGTACTAAAGAGTTCTTACATCCCCTCACATGAATGAATCTTTAAGATTTATTAGGAATTTTACAATTGATTATTGGGCCAAACCCATATAAATTCCAACAGCGTGGACTCTGAAAATTTTACTTGTTCAGAATGTCCTCTTCTCTTTATACTTAAAAAAAAAGCTAGAGATGAATGATAACCACTTGCAGATTCTGAGCAATGGAAGATACAGAAGCATTGAGCACAGGGCCGTGGTGCACCCAAGCAAGGAGCGCATGTTCGCGGCAGTTTTCCACCAGCCTTGTTCAGAATGTCCTCTTCTCTTTATACTAAAAAAAAAGCTAGAGATGAATGATAACCACTTGCGGATTCTGAGCAATGGAAGATACAGAAGCATTGAGTACAGGGCCGTGGTGCACCCAAGCAAGGAGCGCATGTCCGCGGCAGTTTTCCACCAGCCATGCAAGGATGCCATAGTCGGTCCTCTGCCAGAGCTTGTGGAGGACGGTGAGGCGCGGTATAGCTCAATTGGTTACATGGATTTCATCGAGCGCTTCTTTGCAGCAAAGCTTGATGGCAGGGATCACCTGGAGAGCTTGAAGAGTTGATATTATTGTGAAAAACATTTTAGATAAATATAAACTATATTTCATACTGCTACGCTCATTTGGTGTCACGAATATTTGTATTTTTTCTATAAATTTAGTCAAACATAAAAAAGTTTTACTTAAGACGGCTTTAGAAATTGATTTATGCAAGGGAGGTAGTAAATGTGGAGTCAATGGAAGAGAGAGAAACGCCCTCCCAATGTTTGGGCATTATGTCGACTCATCTATTTGTCAGGCGGGCCAAGGCGTGCGTGCACAGAATGTGCAATGCAGCTAGCAGGTGATGCGCGGTGACCGTTGGATCACGACACGATGATTGCAGTGGCTCGATTTACCTCTTCAAACTAGAAAACTGGATGTTTTGGCTTGGACTATTGAAACTGGTTATTTTTTTCTCCTTAATAAGGTGGTTTTCAAGATTGTTTAGTCTGACGTGACGTCATGTCATGTCATATGTAATGCCACAGGATCAATATAGTCGTTTTACCTCCTTCGTGAGTGATGAACCGCATGAAAACCACTTAGGTCCCGTTCGGTTAGCAGGGAACGAGTCTCTAGTAAAAAATCTAGCCAGAACAGTAGGCTTAATTTGTATACGGAAGCAAATCTAGAATGAATCCTAGGCCTGGAAGGAGCTAACCGAACAAGCCCTTAAGGAGAAAAGGCAACCGGTTTCAATAGTGAAAGAGCCAAAACAACGCTTTTGTTTTAGCAATGTTTATTGTGATGGGGCTTTAGGACATACTTTCTTGAGGATACCATGAGACACGTGCTGCTCCAGCCTCCAGGTTTGACCCATGGCTCATTGGTTTGGTAGTAGCAGCTGTTCCGTTTTTCTTCATCATTTTTTTTTAAAATTACACAGTATAATATAGACGCTCATAACGCACAGCATTCATCCATGTGAATGCATAGGTCAGACAGTTAGAGGAGACAAATTGTGCCACAAGCGTGGGAGTTGTGTGGGCCGAATTAGCAGCAGCCCAAAAAAAAAAAGCCCGTGGCGCGCATATGCCTTCAACTGCGCGTCCCTGCAAATGCTATGCTGCATGAGCTGGGTGGTGACGGCTGACGGGGGCAAAGGCCTCAGCCCTGATGCCCTCGGGCCTCAGCTGATGGTCCCTGCTCCGGAACCATCTTCGTGCAGAGCAGCCCGCGCCGTCGGCAGCGCGTCCTGTTCCTAGACCAAACCGCACTCATCAACACTAGTACCCAAAGAAAATTTTAACCAGAAAACAGAGGTCACCCAAATGGCAGTTGCGATTGCGACCGAAAGCTCGACCGGCGCAAGAGGCCACCGAGGCCGTTTGCGCTGCGGTGCGGGTCGCGATCAGATGGCGCCCCCAAGATATGCGGCCCGTTCGTTTCGCTGGTTTATTGTGCTGAAAACACTGTTCGCTGGTTTGTTGTGAGAGAAAAACACTGCTGGATGGCTGCTGATTCTGCTGATAAGTCCAAACGAACAGGGCGCAGGTGGTGGAGGATATATCGCGCGCCCCTCGCAGTTCACACCGCGCACCGAGCCGAGCGGTCCGCGTCGAGACGGCGACCACCGAAAGCGTTTGTGTTGCGGTCGCGTGCGCTGACGGGCGGGTGGAGACCGTGGGGTCGTTGGGCTCTGGCCTCTGGGGCGGCGGCCGCTGGTTCCACAGCAACAAGGTTTCCAATTCCACCACGCCGTCCGATCAAAAAAAAATCCACCACGTCGAGCTCAGTTTATTTAAAGCAATACGAGCAATGCAACCCGAGCTGATCGCGTATGCACATAGTTGTCACCGGCTATGATCGAGAGGATCGGTTCAAAACTAAGCTCAATCAGCTACTAGGGGTAGGGGACACCAATTTCTTTCATGTTTATTTACACAAAGAAAGTACCATTCGACTTTTAAATAAGCTCAATCAGAGAGAGAGGGGATCCTTTCGTTTTCGACTTGCTTTCGTGTGGCAACGTCATTCGACATGCCCATCCACAATACATCCCATCCTTCCCCATCACAGCACCAGAACCAATCACTAAAAATCTGGATCAATTCCCAAATCCATCATCTTTCCTCACTAAGCCATGCTTGATCGTACCTGAGTTTTGCTTTATCACTTCTCGATCAAGGACGAGCGAAGCCCAAGAAACTGCACCTAAAAATCATCAGCCGGTGTCTTGCTTCTTGGTGCCCTGTTTGTCTCCGGATTAACCGATCGGGAGCACGCCTAAATCCAGCATCATATCACGCGTCAAACCCCGCTCTGAACTCTGCTGCCATGTAGGAGTAGTACCTTTTAACGACACATGAAGTCGTCACAGCAGCTGGTCTTCGCGGACCCTGGGACACGCATGGTTGAATTGAACTGTGACCCGTCGTTTACGTGTCGAAGAACGCCTCTGGAGTCCGGCCAGGAGACGACGAGGTCAGCCGGTGGCCAACCGGGGCGCCATCACCTGACCCGCTTCCCCTATCCGCAGCCTTTTTAGTTTCGTTTCGTGCGGCGAGCTCAAAATTCTTTGCCGCCTCCGCGACAACTAGCCAGGCCGGCCTGTCCTGTAACGGGAATAACCGCCCGCGCATAGGCATAGCCTACCTCGGCAGGGCAGCCTAACGGCCACGGCAGCCTAGCCTGGCTCTGATGCTGCCATGTCGCGCGCGCCTCGTATCGTATCGGTGCTGCTCCTGCTGCTTGGCCCCCTCCCCATCATCTCCTGCGTCCACGTAGAGACCGCCGACGGGCCCGTGACGGCGACGGTGCACCGGCAGGACGACGGCACCGCGTGGCGCTCCTTCAAGCAGCTGCTGGACGCGCGGCGAGGCAGCCACGTCGCGGGCCTCGGCGAGCTCAAGCGCTACCTGGCGAGGTTCGGCTACATGCCCGGGGCGGCGGCGGCGCGCGAGCCGACGGACGCGTTTGACGCGCACATGGAGGCCGCCGTACGGCGGTACCAGTCCAAGCTTAGCCTGCCGGTCACGGGGCAGCTCGATTCCACCACGCTGGATCGGATCATGGCCCCGCGCTGCGGCGTCGGCGACGACGGCGGCCACGGTGTGCCCACGGCGACTCGGGACGGCGCGGTCAGCCGGTTCACGTTCTTCAAAGGTGAGCCGCGGTGGACGCAGCCGGACCCGCTCGTGCTCACGTACGCCATCTCGCCGACTGCCACCGTCGACTACCTGCCTGCCGAGACCGTGCGCGCGGTGTTCCGGCGCGCGTTCGCGCGGTGGGCGCGGGTCATCCCCGTGGGCTTCGTCGAGGCCGACGACTACGAGGCGGCCGACATCAGGGTGGGCTTCTACGTGGGCAGCCACGGGGACGGGATCCCCTTCGACGGGCCGCTCGGCGTACTCGGCCATGCCTTCTCCCCAAAGAACGGGCGCCTCCACCTCGACGCTGCAGAACGGTGGGCGGTTGACATGGACACGGAAACGGTGCACTCGGCTGTCGACTTGGAGTCCGTGGCCACGCACGAGATTGGCCACGTCCTTGGGCTGGGGCACTCGTCGTCACCCAAGGCCGTCATGTACCCGAGCCTCAGCCCGCGGCAAAAGAAGGCGGAGCTCACCGTCGACGACATCGAGGGCGTCCAGTGGCTGTATGGGCCAAACCCGGGATTCAGTCTCAGCTCGCTCTACCAGCAAGACTCCTCCATGGCGATGGCGTCGGGGAGGAGCAGTTGGCTTTGGCTTCCTGCCTCGGCTAGTTTAGTTTGTGCAGTCTTGGTCATGCTAGTGACGCAGTTGTAGACAGACAGGTTTATAATACACAAAAAGGATAAGGACAGAAACAGAATGAAAAAAAAGGGCTAGGTAGCATGATCCGGCTACAGAAGAGAAAAACTTCTCTTCTTGTGGGTTATCTTTATCTTAGTTTTTGCACACAAATTGTGTGGGAGAGACGTGTGTCTCTCCTCTTAGGTTTGTATTTGCACAGTGAAGTTGTTGCAGAAATGCCCCATGTAACTGTACATAATCTTATATATCAGTCAAAAGTGTGGACAATTGTTTATCTACACAAGATAATGCTTACTGGCAGCTACTTAGACAAATATGAAATGGTGAGACTTCTACCGGGACACAGTGGTCTGTAGTGGCAAGACACTTGCGGGTCCAGCTTCCTCTGCATCAGACGGTCTCTGCGCGACAATCTTTGATCCAGCTTCCTCTGCTTCGGTCAATCTCTGTGCGACAATCATCGACATCCCGAACATCTTCTTGATAGTCTTTGTGAAGCATGTCCTGTGTTCATCTGCAGAGGCATTGATGAACTCGTGGATGTGATCTCTCAAATCTGAGACGAATGATGTGCCAGGTACATTTTTTCGGCACGAATGCACAGCACGTTTTGAATCAAGTTGATGTGATCCTTCATGTTCAGTGCGCCCGGACATCGTCATGAGATACTGCAAACAAATGTAAGCCATACCATGAGAAAACTAGTAATCCATCCGGACCAATTTATAAGGTATAAGCACGCGCATCATGATTCAAACTTTATAATTTTTAAACAGTAATAATTTGGCCTAGAATTTTTAACTAGTATAGTACAAATTTGATATGGTTAGATTTGTAATCAAATGAAGCATCCAATAATCATAAGTTTATTTATAAACAATATAATATAAAATAAATGAATGGTCAAATTGTAACGTGGTAGACCATACCATGTCAAACTACGCCTTATAAACTACTAGTCCGGAGAGAGTAACCAAGAGAAACTGACAGAAAAATGTCAAACATGTAGAAATTCTGTGTTCCTAAAGGAAAGTGAATTTACTTTACACAGCTAAGTGACTTGTTTAACGAAAATAAGTTTCTCGTTGGGATTTAACAGGAGCGCAATACAACAGCATACTTCAGTCAATCATCATGAATACAAGTATGAAAGCTACAAGTTATATAGAAACGCTCAATTATTTGAACCAATCAACTCAAGGTTCATATAAATTTGATTTGGACATCAGTCTGAAGTCTGAACAAGATACTAACAGCATCTATGATAGTCTGTAACAAAAAATGGCATGAAGAACACAACTAAGCTGTGGACTACCTAGTTAAATATTTAGTATTGATGATCCAGAATGGGGCATCATATAATTGTTTCTCTGGAAATGTTATTTCAACATCCACTCAACAATGACAGCTCAAACAATTTCTGGGAGCAATTGAATGGCAGTGCTAAGAAGAAACATATCAGATGAGGTGGATGTTATAATTCTGTAGATCACTGGTGTGGATCTAGCGGGTTACTTTCCTTTCGTTGGGATAATACGAGTAGAATATGAATATCACAGTGCATAAACCAGAGAGGGAGATGGTGAGGTAGAGGTGAGGCATAGACCAGTGGGCTTGGAGAAGTTGGAGGCGACCGTGGCGTCGGCAGGATCCGGCAGCGGTGTAGACGTCGGTCGATGGGAAGGGCGACGCATCGATGGTGCTTCCCGTCGCTGCAGCGCCCCTTCTCGATCGGACTAGGGATGGAGGTGGGGCGGTTACTGTGGCAGTGAACCTCGTGTCGTGTGCCCCTGCCCCCACCTCCTCTTTATAGGGCTGCGCGACAGGGGCCCACCGACTAGGAGTCGGTTAAGCGTCCCCGATCAGGACGCGGTCAAAGGGTCCGACTTGATCGTTGGATCAAGTCGGGTGAGATCAATCCTAACAGTGAAAACATAGTGCTAGCATCAAAAGATGCTGTCCTTCTCCTTCTTGATGCGCAAAAACTGTGAAAGGGACTGGTGCAGAGAAGGATTGAAAAGCATCATGATCCCTCATTATTTGTCAATGAACATGGCACAGCATGATGCTCACAGTACTATATTGAAGTTAGGACTTAAAATGTCAAATCAATAGCCACAAGAATAACTAGCGATAAGAAAAGAATGGCCAGTTTACTGGTATCCCTTAACTGGTCAGACGTCAGAGACTCTTTTGTAAACATATTTACAGATAGACAGCTAGAAGTGCAAGCAAAGTATGCAACATGGCAGCAGTGTCTGCAACAACAACCTGAAGGGCCAATTTAGGCGATGGACCAATTAGCCCATTATACCAGATGTCGTCGCGAAAACCACATCTAGGTGAACCTACTACCAGTTGCACAACTGAAAATATGCAACCGGCTAACGAGTCACCATGCTGTTCTGTACCCATAAACCTCAAGATAAAAACACAATAGACAGTACAATGGAACATCAAAACGAATAGTCCGTTTGCATCAGGTCCAAAAGAACACTACAGAGTCTAAATTACAGCATCTCCTTTTTTCGGCGAGGAAAACTCTTGCCTTTTGATGTCAAAACTAAACTCTTGGTTCACAACGAGTTGTGAGTTGATGTGTCAGAAAAGGAACCACTAGGCAGAGTATTCCCTTCGATTGGCACAACAACACGAGTTAATGTAGGTGGGCTTACTGACCATCCACACAGGGAGTGCTGCCATTGAGGCTGCGGTGTGTGGTTGGCTAATTAGCCACCAAGGCCAAATACAGACTCAACCATAACCTTCTACGTTTTTTCAGCACAATATGTCGGCCATGGACATCGGTATTGAACTGAAGTTAAAACTGGCCCTCCATTACAAATCCAACAAACAACAGAGCTAGAAACTTCAATAATCAAATATAAATAGCAAGAGCACAATATGTCAGCCATGGACATCGGTATTGAACTGAAGTTAAAAATGGTCCTCCATTACAAATCCAACAAACAACAGAGAAAGATGTTCACCACGAGAATAAGAGGGAGAGGGGGGTTACCTAGACCAAATCCACCGGTGAAGTTTTTTCTTCAAGAGGAACTGACTGCTATCGCAGCCAAGCACGGGGTGGCGGACGAGGACAGCTCCGGTGCTGGGGTGGCGGCTAGGGTTTTAAAGTTGGCTGTCATAGGGAATTAGGGTTCTCGTTTAGGCCGAGCCGAACCTTTTTTTTAGTGGGCCGAGCCGAACTTTTGGTCCGCTAACTCGAAGGTCCAGAATTTGAAGGCCCAAATGTGGCGTAGTTGTCTGAACATCTGGCCCAATACGGTCAAACAATGGGCTGGCCATCATCATCTAGCCCGTAAGTGATTCATTGGCATAGAGAGCGCTTATCAATTTATCAATTTATTTTTACTATGGACGTATCCGTCTCTGGCAGCGGGAGAAGAAAACTATTTCATGAAAATTATGACAAGAATATGACATATCTATTTATGTTTTACCATTTCTATAAAATTTCAAATCTAATAATTTATATTATGATGACTAGGACATCCATAATATAAGTTAACTTTGGCAATAATTAACAATGTCCTATTAAACTTGTTTTGAACAAAAATACAACCTTAATATATTTTTTCTCCGGTTGCAAGCCTTAGATATAAATATATCATAACTTAAATTTCCATACTATTCATGTGTAGTTATTAAATATCGAGCTCCATGACGTTCTTTAATGACTCACAAAATATATAATTCTAATATCTGTTTAAAGTCGGCAAGGAATTAGTTGTCAATGTGCCAATAATTGATTTGTCCATTGATGATTATTATCGAAATCTCTCTGGATTTTTCACATTGCAGCCCTCGTCGGAGATTACAAAGATATATTTATTAAGTTTGGATTAGACAAACTGCTCAAGATTTTAGTTTATGGTTTGATTAGTTTGACCATTGGCTGATCTAGATTTAATAAAGGTTATTCTGTCCACATCAATCCATATGTGTTTGAGTGGATTAAAATGAAAATTAGTTAATTTTTCACCTCGATCCACTACAATACATAAAAATTGAGGTTGATATGAGTGTAGTCAAACAAGGCCTAAGAGTGAATAAGATTATCCAAACAAGCCATAGAAATCAACTCGCCTCCTAGACTTTACCTTTGAAACATTATTGGGAGAGATGTCATTAGACGATGAACATGACTGTCGATCTCCGGAACATTCCATAATCTTACAGACAGATTATGCTGGGTAATCCTTTCAACCTACTGCCAGTACGAGCAATTCATAGACATCAATAATGCAAACATAACACTGACGAGCTTTGAATTGGACCTTCGGGTAGGGCACGCCTTATGTACAGCACAACCAATGCGCGGATGCCAAAAGGGATTGGTTTCAAGATGGGAAGACAAGGGGAAAAAGTCATGGCGCATGCTAGAAGCAATTCCACAATCATTCATGTGCAACTGCAGTGTGTCACACGGTGGAGTACTTGCACGCACCAATTAATTCCCTTTACCTGCACGATAAACCGTCCTCTCCCTCTCTCTCTTTAAGGTTCACCCGATGGAAAAGAACATTTTGGCAGCTTTTTCATGCAAAGCAAAGTCGATGGATGTACAAATGCCCTACCACATTAGCATCTGATTCTTGGAAAAGAATACTGCAAGCAGCCAATCAAAGAATGTGCTGTGTTGTTGGTTGGGAGAAGCTAAGCTTTTCATTTTCTATTTTTACTCGACCGCTCTGTTTGGTTCGTGCAATACAATTTTTCTTATAAAATGTAAATGTCCATACATCAGTGCTGCTGTAATTTTTTCGCGATTAATAGACATGTTTGAGTGTATATATAGAGGTTTAATCATTTGTTGCCAGAGACGGAACCAGAGGGAGGGGGCTAGCAGGGGCCGTGGCCCCCCAACACAGTAAGTTTTCTTTAATACCTATATAAATATATGAATTTACAGCTAAAAATATTAATTTTCATCTATTTTTTATTCAAATATTATGATTTTGGTTATAAATAGTGTAAAATATTTAAAAAGTTGTTGAATCATATAATTACATATATTTTAGCACACTAAAAAAATATGATCATATTTGTTTGGCCCCCTAGTCAGAATCGCTGGTTTGTTGCCTAATGATACCGTAACTAAGGCAGACCGTGGTTTCTTCACTCCAAAAAGGCCTAAGCTGAAAGTAAATGGAAAGCAAACCAAAGATAGAAAGCCCTCGTAAAGAACTAAATGGCTAATTAAAATGGCATACCCATGGATTGCCTATCCTAGAAAAAGTCCGTAATCCTGAGACGATTGGAGTTTCCAAACTAGACGAATGAATCCTTCCCCTTCATAGTTTTATTTTGGAACTATCATCTTACCATAAAAAAGTAGTGATGTAAGCAAATTCCGCAATATAGACCAATATATTTGCTGAATTTGAGCCTCAAAATTTTTACTAAAATGGCTACTAATAGAATTGTGATATATATATATATATATATATATATATATATATATATATATATATATATATATATATATATATATATATATATATATATATATATATATATATATATATAGTCAGTGGCGGATCTAGGATAAGCATCTAGGGGGCTAAATAATAAAGGTTTAGTGCTAAAGCTGAAGATTAATGGTGGATTTGAGGCTAAGCTACAGTAATTTAAAGGCAAAAATCAAGCTTAGGGAGGGCTGCAGCCCACCCAGCCCCCTTTGAATCCACCACTGTATATTGTGGCCCAAAAGGTTATTCGCCCCTTACAAACGACATTCTTCTCGGGAGAAAAATAATGGAAGGGGCTATCATTCTACATGAGACTATATGTACATGAGTTAAATAGGGAAAAAAGATAAATATGTGTTATTTAAAACTGATTTTGAAAAAGGCATATGGCAAGACAAAATGAGGTTTTTTTTTGCAAAAGACGCTCCAAATGAAAGTTTTTTTCACACAAATGGCGTGATTGGATTAAAAGTCTTGTTCAGGGAGGAAATATGTAGGTACGAAGGTAAACAATCAATTGAGTCCCTGCGAAAGGGCATGTAGCCTAATGGTTACGAGAGTCTCAGTAGCACGTCCTGAGTTCGACTCGGCGTGAGAGCGAATATTCCAGTATTTAACGGCTTTGTGCTTTTGGAGGTAGGTGATGTTCCCATCGATAGCAAGGCGCATGTGGTGACTTCGACAATCTCGAGGATTTACTGGTCTAGTCTTTGAAGGTGCTCATAGGGGTAGGGTTTGCCTGTGTGCGTTCATAGGGGTGAGTGTTCGTGCGATATCACTACTACACAAAAAATTAACCGAGGTGTTTCAAAATAGGCCTCCGAGACGGTTGGGCCGGTTGCCCACCTCAGTTATTCGTGGCCGCGCAGCCGGCCCAACAACTGCCTCGGTTAATGCTTAACCGAGGCAGGCAACCTAACAGGCCTGCCTCGGTTAATATATATTAACCAAGACGGGCATCATTACTCAACTGCCTTGGTAAATTATTGACCGAGGCGGCCATTGTAATGCAACTGCCTCGGTAAATCAGGTCTAGCCCGCTAGCCCACACCAGTCCACTACCATCTCCATATATAAACTGAATTAGCAACCCTAAACACTCAACCTCTCTCTCACCCTCTCAGCTCTCTGCCCCGTGCCGCTACCTCCCTTTGAGCACCGCGCCGCACCCTCTGAACCCCGTGCCACTCCCTCTCTACCCCGCGCCACTACCTCCTTTTGAGCACCGCGCCGCACCCTCTGAACCTCGTTCCACTCCCTCTCTACCCCACGCCGCTCCCTCCCTCTCCCTGACCTGGCCTCCTCCCTCTCCTTCGAGCCCCACCCTCTCTCCCCTATGCCGCCCTCCCTCTTCCCAAGCGGTGACGAGCCCGCAACGACCCTCCAGCGGCGGCGCACGGCGGCGCGTCCCTCCCTCTCCTCTAGTGGCGGCACACCCTCTAGCGGATGCGCACGGCGGCGCGTCCCCTTATTCCCCACACGGCGGCGCACTGCAGCGCATCCTCCAGCGGCGACGCGTCCTCCAGCCAGCCCCACCACCTCGACCTCCAAATCTGGCGTCCTCCACCACCTCCACCTCCAAATCCGGCGACCTCCACCATCTCCACCACCTCCGGCTCCAGATCCGACGAGCTCGTCGATGGGGCCCGCCTTCCAGGATGTAGCCTAGCAGCAGATCCCGTGGATGGGCTCGCTGGACAAGCGCCCCAGCCGAGCTCCACGGTGGCCACTCCCCGGGTGCCAGATCAAGGAGACTACGAGGACGACGATGACGTCGGCGGCGGCAGCGGTGGCATTAGGCTTGGCAGGCTCGTCGATGGGCTTTTTTCTGATTTATTTACCAAGGCAGACAAGAAACTGCCTCTGTTAATGCTTGACTAACCGTGACCTTTGGTCGAAGGCGTTTGACTTGCCCGCCTCGGAAAATCGTTTTTGCCCGCCTCGAAAAAGATTTCTGCAGTAGTGTGTGAGCATCTGCGTTGTCCTATACCTGATCTAAGAAAATCAATTGAGTCCCGCCTTTCAGGAAAATACATGGCTTACACAAGGTTATCCTTTATCCCCATACTATTTAACATAATGTCCCGTGTGATCTAAAAAAAATCAATTGAGTCCCTACTTTCAAACAAATACAAGGCTTACACAAGGTGATCCTTTATCCCCATACTATTTAACATAATGGTGGATATGTTGTGAATCATCATTGATAGAGCCCACGAGCGAGGATACACAAATAAAACAAGTAAGGCCTCGTTTTAGAAAATGGTCTATCCCTTTTACAATAAGTTGATGATACTTTGTTATTTTTAGACCATGATATCGAAGGAGCAAGAAGGTTGAAGTTACTTCTATGTATGTGTTGAACAGTTATTTGGTCTTAAAATTAACTTCTATAAGAGTGAGATATTATGTATTGGTGATGCTAGCCAATGTGAAGGGCTCTATTTGTAGCTACTCAACTGTAAGTTACCTTTTTTGCTACTTGGGGCTCCTAATGATTTACTACAAATTAAATAACAACGACTGAAAAAAGTTGAAAAAGAATTGAAAATGGCTTAGTGGTTGGAAAGTAAAACATTTGTTAGTTGTCAAGTCTACCTATGTTTGTGGTGTCGTTATTTGAAGTCCCTAGACGAGCCTCTTGAAGAAAATAGAGTATAGTAGATATTTTTGGTAAAATGTCATCAAGAAAAGAAATATAGGCTAGTTCAGTGGCTTATTATGTGCCGACCCAAAGGACAAGGAGGTATATAGGTATTCAAAAACCTAAATATACAAAATAAATTTCTTTTAAACAAGTGGCTTTTTAAGTTCTAAATTAACATGGGGTATGGTAAGAGTTTTTGAGAAACAAATGTATTAACATGGGGTAGGTGATTCACAATTTTGGATGAGTCTTAAAGGTGCAAATGATAGATTTTGAGGTTGGGTATTTTTAGATTACAGGATGGCAACCAAATCAAGTTCTAGGATATGATACTTGGTTGGCATCCTCTAAAAACTCAGTACCCAATAATATATAACATATCACATAGGAAACAGATGAAGATTGCGGAGGTACTTTGCACTACACCAGTTAACGTCTCCTTTAGGAGAGCTATAGTGGGAAACAAACCAACAGAATGGCATACCTTAGTTGCTAGAGTGGCGAATTTAAACCTGCAACATGCTTCCAATGTGTTCGTTTGGTTCTGCATAAGGATGGTGTTCTTTGTATACTCAATGTATAGATTTGTAGTCAATAATGGGATCCAAGTCTCGCAAATAGTTTGGAAACTAAAGATAAGAAAATATTTCTTTTGTTCAAAGAGGGGTCATTCTCATAAAAAAACAATCTATCAAATAGAGATTGGAATGGTGATCCGACTTGTTGTTTTTGTATGTAGTAAGCTAGAAACCATGCATTCGATACTCCTCTATGAGTGCATTTATGCTTGGTTTCTGTGGAGGGCGGTTCATATGGTGCTAGGTCTTAAACCACCCAAAATGTTCAAAACTTATTTAATTAGTGGTATTGTAGATGTGATAATACTTTTAAACCCTTTTTTGTTCAATGTTAGGCAATATACTCGTCGATAACGAAATGCCCATATTGACCTTGTCAATCTCAATGTCTCCCGACTTAGCTTTTTTTGGGAAGTGTGGCATATATACATATATATAGCTTTGCCAAAATATTGCATACGATTTTTATTGGCTTATCAGGCACAGAAGATCCTTGAAAGTGTGTGAGAATAAAACAAATCAGTTTCAGTGGAGGTTTCATCGTGTTTCATTGTGTTGGTGTGGCCTTTCATAAATTAATAAGGTCCTTGAATAATGCTTAATAAAGTTTATTGTTTGTATGACAGGGACAGAAGTGTGGCTAGCTATGATTTTGACAGTAAAAGGAACACTCACTCTGGGAACACACTGTTAGCAGTAAAATAGGAGCATGCAAAATCAAGTCCACAGTTTTGTTGGATAAAATAGGGGACAACGAAACTTCAATCTGTAACACATACTACTTAGGACTAGGTGATTGAGAAAGGACCTTATTGCCTGTTCGCTTAGGCTGAAATCTGGCTGATCTGCCTGGTCTGGCTGGTTTTTTTTTTTTTTTTTTGAAAAAAACACTGTTGAATGGCTGGCTGATCTGGCTGATAATCTCAAGCGAACAGGCTATAAAGAAACCATATGACAAGAAAGAAATTAAAATGCTCCCCATACCTACATGCATGGGCCTACTACGCATACGCTCCTCGCGGCGCAACAGCTTTATGTATGCACGCAAGCAAGCAAGTGCAACTCACAATGCAACTGAAGCCGGCATGCATTGCATAAAGGGAAACAATGAAAAGATCCATTCATCAATGCGCCCCAACTAACATGAAAGCTACCGCCAGCATTCAGAGGAGCCCAAGCAATGCAATCAAAACTGTTTCTTGTTTGTATGAACCCGCATCACGCACCCTGGGCAAAAAGAAAATATCCAAGTTTCCTCTCGTCCGGCCCGGTTTAATTTGTACGTACGGCGGTGAAGAGAGGCAGAGAGAGTTGCCACCGCAGCACCGGTACGGATTAGCATGGCAAGTTACTGGTACGACTACTGGTGGGAGCCTACGCTTACTCCGGGGAACAGGAGGTGGACCACATCAACTGGTGAGGTGAGGGTGAGGGTGAGGCAGAGCGCGATGGCGAAACGAGGGCAAAAACTAGGACCAGCCGCCTCGTCACTTGCACCCCCACCCTCCGCACCGCACTAGGACCGAGCCCGGCTCTCGCCTGGTCGCTGGCCACGTGACGGTGGTCCGCCGAGAGCCACTAGCCCTACTACGCTCGCGCGCTGTAAGCGAGTGGCCAGCAGCGAGTAATTATTAGCTGCACTGCCCCGAAAACAACTGCTTTCCCATCGCGAATCATTGCATTGAGGCTGCGCTGCAAATATCTCTGACGCGCGCGCAGCGGCAAAACGTGAAGGTTAGCATCTCAAAAGAGAAAATGAGCTAGGGGGTCAAGAACAAGAAGCTGTACTTACGCAGTAGTGTATGCATGCATGGGACACTAGCAACCTGAGCCCTGAGCGAGGTAGCTGTGCGTGACGCCGGTGAATCGTCGTACGAGTTGTTTGGCGTTGCTGCTGCCGCTCGCTTCCGTAGTTTAGTTACGCGTTACAGTACATCATCGCACGGTGCAGCAAGCAGTAAAATTGCGAGGCGTTGCTGCCGCTGGGCGGGCGCGTGCAATGCATGATGGTTGGCGCGCGCTAGCGCTAGGCCCAGCTTGGTTGGCCGGAGTAGCTAGCTGCCGATGCACGTCGGCACGGCGGAGGTGTGGAGCGCTGCCCGGCCGCCAACCGACACGTGGCAGAGTACGGCAGGGGCCCTGCGAAAGCAACCGCCACGTGATGCCCAGCAGGCCGGTGTCAGAGGCCGAGAGGCCCGAAAGAGACGGCGCCTACCCTCTCGCGTCCCCATCCGTCCCCATCCCTCATCAAAATCCACAAGCTTGCCTGCCTGTGACCTGTGTATGCTGATGCTGCTGCGAGCCTGCGACGCACGCTACCTCGCCGCCCACCCGCCCCCTTGCGAAGTTTCCAACCGACACATCGCTTCGGATGCGGTTGGGTTGGCACCGCGGAGGACCCGACACCGGGTCGGAGCCCCGGCCCGGCCGATGATGAAGAAGCAACAGCGCCATGCATCACGGCCGTCGCCCGGCAACACCGCAACACCCTGGCTCCTCTCTCCCCGCGCGCGGCGCCGTGTCAGGGCTAGTTTCCCGTGCAATGCAGTGGTTTAATTTGCAGGGAACCAAGGATAATCAGGGCGCGCGCCATGCCAGCCGCCAGCGGATTGGTTAACCTGACCTGACCTGAGTACCTGACCATGCCTCGCTGGCGCCGGGGAGCTGGTTGGCCGGTGGATCAGTTAACTAATCGATCGGGCTCGTGGATTCTGATGGGCGGCCTCTACTAGTTGGCCGGGCGTCACGTGGGCGGGGGACGGAACTGCGTAAGCACGAGTGGGCACGTGCCGCGGGGATTCCGGGGACCCCCACGGCCCACCCCCACCCGCCCAAGCCTCGGGATCCTCGTCGCCCTCACGTGATTCGATGCCGCCGTTGCCGTGCCGCACCACGCACGGTCCAGGGCACGCACTCGCCGCGCGCGCATGCACGCAGCATGCTCCCCCACACACAGGGCGGCGGCTCTCGCTCGCTGTTTGGCTCTTGCTGTGGCGTCCGCGCGCGCTGCGTGACCCTGACCCTGACCCCCAGACCCCGCCACCCCGGTGTGGCTGTGCGCGCACCCGGCCCGCTCGCTTTCCGTTGGCCTCCTCTTTGCTTGTATACATGGACGAAGCCAGCGGGGGGCTGGGGGCTCCAGCCCCCCCTACTGCTGCTAAGCTAGTGGCCCCCCTACTGCTGCTAAGCTAGTGGAACTTCTAGTGCTCTTCTTTCAATTTTAGACGCGGATGTATAAGGTAGGGTGGGCTAAGACATTTATTTTTTAGATGTATTTTGTGAATTTCATTGTTAATTGACGTTTTAAATATAAGACTACTTCAAGCTATTATACTTTTTCTATTACGAGGGATTAAAGTAGAGCTAAGTCACTGTAGCAATTTTGTTTAGCCCCCCCTAAATTTTTTTCTGGCTTCGTCCCTGCTTGTATATATGCCCGGCCGCCTGCTCGGCGCCCAGTAGCTAGCAAAATGCACCATCCGGAGTATAGGCATATACCTCCTAGAGAAATTGCAGCATGGTTGTTTTTCTTTCTTACAACGAAATAATTAATGAAGTTTATGTTACCCAAAATAGTGGACTTCCGCTAGGCCACAAATTAAATCATAATAATGGAGCTGATCATCGCATCGATGCACTTGCAAGGGTGGCATCAGACAGAGCAGTTGTTTCATGTATCGCATGCAAGCATTTGGCCGGGGAAGTACTACGCGTACCACAAAATAATACAAGGTCCGCAGTATAGATACCTACCATTATTGGTAGTAAACTATAGGCCTTTGTCAGGCATTTCCTTACTACTACTATAAGCCCGGGCTTGTGAGTAATTTAATTCCTTCAAGTACTGCCTGTACTCCTTCCTATTTTTTTATTATATACCTGTAGGTGAAACTTCATTCATCTCTGGAAGTCAGTACCATACAAATATACCATGAATGCATGATGGGTGTCAACTTTAATTTGTACAACGGGATGTCGCAGAAGCAACACTAACGACGAGACAGATGCCCATGCACAAGCTGGCCCCGCATGTCAGCTGTTTATCGCCCCTATATAGCTGGTGCTTGTCTCCTGGTGTACACAATATATGCGCATATTGTCTGATTGAGTGGTGGGTGCAGGGACGCAATGCAACGAGAAAGAGGGTGCATGCGTGTGGTCCTTCTAGTCGTACACAATGCAAGTGAACGCACAGCTAGCAAAGCCATCGTCTCGTAAATTTCTCATGTCCATGACGGCATGACGACCATACAGCACTGTACTACCCTGCTCCACCTCCGCCGCGTGGTCCTTCATGTGGTCGCCAAATGGCAACCATCCCATCCATTATGAGCCTGCATCAATGGTCTCCTGTGCAATATATGCTTGGGATTCTAATTCGTTTGCTCACATAGGAGTAGCCCCCTCATCATACTGGACGAGAACATGTTTTCAGAAATTGGAGATAGCAGGACTACGCACGGACAAAATCAGTTGTATCATTAACGATGACAGTCCTGGGATCGTACATGTTAGTTGAGGAAAAGAGATATCCGACATGTCGCCCGTATATGTGCTAATAATTGTCAAGACTCAATATATGGTGGCACTATACGCTTGTCGCTACTTGAAACAGAGACCTGTTGTTGAGCTAATATAGCTAGTAGCAACAAAACCTCTCGACCACATTAAATGAAAAATGTTGTTAGTGTATTTTGTCTTTCAATTAATGAAGTATATATAAGTTGGGGACAGTGCATGCGCTAAGAAAAGGAAACTAGCAGCAAGCACATCAGCAGGTAGCAAGGGCGAGAGAGATTAGCTAGTACCACTTCAGTCCCAAAAGAATGTAATTCTAGGTTTAGGGTGAGTTGAATTTAATTAAAATTAATTAAATATATAGAAAATATTATTAACAATTATGATTCCAAACAGATATACTATGAAGATATTTCATATTAATCTAATGGAACTATTCGATATCATAAATGTTTGTGTTTTAATATAATTTGGATCAAACTTAAAAAAATATCTGATTATTTATATTAAAAAAAATAAGAGCTACTCCTACACTTTTAGCGGATGAAGAGAGTAGCACACACGCATACCACACTGGATCATCAAGGACGGTGGTACGGAAGCGCGACAGGGAAGAACGGCCAAACGGGCGTCCACGTCTCGGACCGGAGTCTGGGGGGCAGCGTGCAGGGATTATCATTGCGGTGGCGCCGGCTTTTCTGGGGTGCGTGAGAGGGGAAATTTTCACCGTTTGTATGCGGCGCGCCAGCCAAAGCCAAGCCAGACAGCCACAGCCAGCCAGGGCACTCGCTGGGCGGTACGGCCATTACGGTGCCAACAAAAGTGGCCGCGCACTAGTACGGAGCACACTGCACCGCGGGCGCGGGCTGGTATCTCTTGTCGCTTTTACGGTTTTATTTTACCACGCACGGCAACGGACGGACGGACTGTACTCCTACTCGGCCCGGGCCGGCGGTGAAAGAGAGGAAACAGCAAGGCACTGCTCATGCCTTGTACTACGTACTACGTAGTACTCCACTACAACGGCCCCCATTAATTCATGTCGCCATGTGTGTGGACGGATAACGTGCACATGGCCATGGCATGCTATGCTATGCTTCTCTCTCTCCCGCTCGTGAATGAATGATCCCTACTCATGACCTCATGGGAGGGAGGAGCTGGGGGGGGGGGGGGAGGATAGGAGGTGAGAGAAACGAGGTGAGCACGTCGTACTGGCCGGCCGGGCAACGGTGAACGGGTGAAAAAAAGGAAAGGGGACTGGGGGAGGAGAGAAAGTAAACGCGAAGTGGCGAGGACTGGCGCTGGCCCGGGCAACTGGGCAAGAGCCCAGAGGCCCCGCCGGAGCGAGGGGCGCGCGGGCAGGAGCAGGGGTCCCCATAGGCGCCGACACTCCACGTTGCCTTGACGTCAACCCGCGCGCCCTTTACCTGCGGTAACTACCACCGCAGCCAGCCAGCATGCAGCAGCACCAGGCGCCCAGGCCCCACTCGACGTCGTTAAATTCCCTGCGCACACTCACCTCACCTCACCTCATCATTGATTACTGCATGGATGGAGGCAGTGTCAGTGTGTCACACAAGTGAAAGTGACTGATGTCCGTCCGGTATGTAGATACATACGGAGTACTTACAATGTTGCAGTAACATTATCTTATCTTATCCGAACTCTGACCGTAAACGCCACTCCAGCGGCCACCTCCGTCGTTCCCTGGACACACCCATTTAAGGATGAAAAACAGAAAGAAAATATCTCGAACCGACCGTTTTTGTTTTCTATATTATGATTCCGTTTTTAAACATAAAAAAATATCAGTTTCAATTGTTTTTACAACCATTTTCAACTATTTTTTGTATTCTTTAATTGCTAAAATATAGAAATATACCGAACTAACCGCTTTCGTTTTCTATTTCGTAAGTCCGTTTTCAACCGTTTCTGACCGTTTTCATCTTACACCCATTGGTTCACCTCCTAATCTAGCTCCACAAGCCAATTTGTTATCTACTCGTCAGATCGGGAGCTGTCACTGACAAACGGTCCCTTGGCGACGGCTCGATCATGAGAAGTCCACTTGTCGAAACCCAATAATACTCCACAGTTTCATTAAACCCAACTATAATTTGCTTGTTATAATATAAACAATCATATATATTTCTCTAAAAAACAATCATATATATTTGAAAACGGAGACAACTAAACTGGAGACTGGAGTACACACGTACCTAGCGGCCGGTGCTAGCTAGCTCTCGTTGCTCACTCCCTTTTCCTCTTTGGACGCACAGGAGGAAGCGTGCCGGATATAGCTAGGTTGGCTAGCTAAGGATGCCTACCTGCCTTTTGACCGGACCCAAGAGTGTCAGTTAAGCTAGCTGTAGTCAAGTCGAGACAGCTCACTTGCAGGCTCGCTCGCTAGCTGTGATGCGGACCGAAATACTCTTCGCACCCTCGCTCGCTCCTTCCATCATTACAATATGCTGCCTGCTGTTACAATATCTTATGTGCCGCGAGCAGCGCGCTTTAGGCATGTGATTTCGGTGTGATCGACGATCACACGGTGTGGCCGGCGCGGCACACCGTTGATTTCTTCCTTGACGATCGATATCGATCCAATATACAGTACATATTGAGCCAGCCCACGCACTCGAGATCATTAGTTTTTGCAGAGTTTGACTAGCTAGCTAGCTGATTATTCCATAAACATCTTTTAACTTGCTCCGTCCCATGCACAGTCCCACTGCATACACCGTCTAGTGTCAGCAGCCGTAGGCACGTGTGATGGGAGTAGTAGTACCAGTTATTCCAGCTGTGGTTATTACAGAGAAATCAAAACTCACGTACGGTACATGTAGCTAGCTAACGTACTAGGTTAAAAGTTTAACACGAAGTTTAACACGGGCTCTTTAACTAACTTCCAGTTACTTTAATCGTGAGAAATCTGAGCAGATCCTGTGGCTTCAGCTAAGGCTCTGTTTGGTTCATGAATGTTAAAGTTTAACTCTCATCACATCAATGTTACGGCAAATGCATGAAGTACTAAATATAGACTAATTACATACATGTTGGCACAGATTACGAGTAATTTACGAGACAAATCTATTAAGACTAATTAGTCTAAAATTTAAAACTTTTTGTCAAATAAAACGAAAATGCTACAGTGTTTATTAAACTTTAACACCTCTCACCAAACCGGCCTAAATGTTACTACTAGCTCGTAGTACTTTCCTCCTAGTACAATGACACATGAGAGGGGCAGAGTGAGGGAGAAGGGGATGGTGGGAGAGAGCTACTACTACTAGCGCGTAAGAATACCCGCAGTGGGTACTCTAAAACGATACTCTAAAGCTTTAGAGTATGAATATAGAGTAAAAACTGCTGCACTAGATACTCTAAAACGATACTCTATCCTTTCTCTCACTCTATATTTAGAGTAGTACTGTGTTCACTCTATACTCAATAGTGGCGGGCCCCACTAGCTAAACAAAGAAAAAAACGCTATAACTCACAAACCAAAAATTCAAATTAAATTTCGATTGCACCATTAAATTCGTCTCAATAAATCCTTCAAAACTAGATCACGCATGAATATATTTAGATAAAGTGACAAGTGGGTCCCACAGTGGATGGAGTGGATAGAGGATGATATAGAGGATGGATGGGTGCGGGAGAATTGAGTATAGAGGAGAGAATCTTGCTGACTAGGACGTATAGAGGATGAATATAGAGGTCTATGAGTGCGGGTAGTCTAATAAAACAACAGCTTCGCATCATTAGCTCACGTATCAATATTCCGTGTGTGTCAGACGCACCATGTGTCAACATGTCTAGTGTCGAGGCTTTGTCGCAGTACTTGGCTTACGTGATGCACATAATGCGTGGAAGCTTTCTTTTCAACCTGCAGCAAGCTACTAGCAAAAGCTGGCTCTACCCCACCCCAGTTAATTGGCAAACTGTAGCTGCGTTTAATTTACGAAAAGTTTTTAAAAAAATATCACATCGGATACGTCGGAAAGACGTGAGAAGGAGTTTTCGGATACTAATAAAAAAACAAATTACAGAACTTATCAGAAAACTACGAGACGAATCTAATGATAATAATTAAGCCATCATTAGCACACATGTGTTACTGTAGCACTTAAGGCTTTTCATGGGCTACTTAGGCTTAAAAGATTTGTCTCGCGATTTTTTCGAGAACTGTGCAATTAATTTTTTTTTGTCTTCATTTAGTATTCCATGCATGTCAAACATGTTGTAGAAAACGAAAATTTTTGAAACTAAACCAGGCCTGTGTGTTACAGCGAGTAAATAATCAATGGGACTGATCAATTCACCGTACGAGAAGGTACCACACGCCGGGCTGGCCTCTGTCATCGTACGAACCGGCACCGGTGATCCATCGTTAACCGGAAGGCAGCAGAACATGTCTATCGAAATTTAGTACTACCTCGGTCGTTCAAAAAAAATACAATTCTTGATTTTATATGCTACTATAATAATATTATAATAATATATTAAAAATTATAGACTTTCCTGAAAAATTTCCACGCAGTAAGATTTAGAGTATCTTAGAATGACTAAATAAACATACTCAAACCGATAAATAAGCATGCACACATTCGCAATGTGGTTTATTAATTAGAGTAACCGGTCCTGGGAGTAGAAAAAATTGACCCAAACATATATATGTTTTATGGTTATATAAACATTTTTTTTGTAACAGAAGATGTTGATATTGAGGGATACCTTCTTTTAATAAAGAATGAAATGGTAATTTAGATACAAATTTCAGAGATTACATAAAAACATATGTCATGATAACAGATGGGTAATTAGATATAAATTTACGTTTACTTTCGATCAAGTTTGTTAATGCCACAAGTGGGGAATTTAAATATAGGTATATGGATTATACTCTATGTTGTTTTACACAATACAAAGGTGGGTAATTAGTTAGAAAATAGTAGAATAGATTCAATGGTTAGTAGATGTTTCTATATTTTTCTGCAATTTTTTGTGATTTACTTTTTTCCTAGCGGTCTTGTGAGGGATTGCCTGGGGGCTCTATTGAGGAATTCTAGTTAGAATTTATCGTTTCTTTTTTTAGAGCGATATATATTTAGTTGGAGGCTTAGATTTATCTTTCCTTTTTCTAGTGTGATACATAGATACTTAAAAGAGCTTTTTACCTGTATGGCCCCGGAAAAAATGGCTCTTTCTTGTATGGACCTTTTTTTTGAACTTACTTGTATGGCCCTGAAATGAACTTCCATTCCTTCTATGGCCTTCTGTCAAGTCTGTTAGGGTACTCTGTTAGCTTATCCACTGATAGATACGTGAAAAGACAAAAATAGCCTTCTGTGTTTCAGAAGCCAGCGTAACACACCGACGAGGGACGAGCGTCGGGCGCTATCGCAATCGAAAAAACGACCGCGAGGGTCGCGATGCGAGACCGATGGGGGAGGGCGTCGTCGCCGCCGTCACCGTCCAGGGGCGTATGTCGGGATCTCCTGCCCCAGATCCACCAGATCTAGGTGCGCCGGGATCCACTCCAACTCGTGGAGGAGGCGCCACTGCTCCAACCCTAGGGCGCCGTGGTGGAGGCACCGCTGCTCGACTCGTGGAGCGCGCTTGCCTGGGCCTGGTCTGCGTGGCACCAGGTGTCCCTAGCCACGACCATGCTGGCACGGCCGCCACCTCCGGCGAGGGTGGCCAGCGTAGCTCCACAGTCAGCAGCCTCCCCTGCAGGCAGCCCGGTGTGGCCAGAAACTCTAGCGAGCAGCGGTCAGAACCTCCGGCACCTCCCGGCGCGGCTGGCCCATCCTGCAGCGAGGCATGCGTGGCTCCGGCTGGCCCCTCCCGCAGGTAACAGATGGAGGACGAGCTGGTCCAGCCCGAGCAGGGCAGCATCGTCTCCGACCAAGATGGCGTCGACTCCGACGAAGAAGACTGGCTGCAAGAGTGAGTATATTTTTTTGTACTCCTAGCAGTAGTTATAAGTTTACCAAAACCTAAAACGCTATTTTAATTTTGAATAACAGTATGGATCCTAATTCTAGTTTTAAGCTGAAAATTAAATTGTTGGGCAACCATAAGAAGTGTAGACAAGATATGAAATGTTTCAGCTTTGACATGGTTGTTGATTCAGACAAAATAAATTATGAGGACCTTGTTGAGTCAGTGGTAGAGAAGTACCCGCCTGGTTATTTGGAAGTAGCTCATATTCAATATTATGATGAAGGTCTAAAATCCTTCCTAGAAGTAAAAACCGACCAAGAGTTGATGGCTATGTTTGATAAACATTTGAAGAGAAAGGTTGTGATCATGTTTGTTGTATATCGAGGTCATTCTGATCCATACCTGTCATAAAGTGGGATTTTGGTCTGGGTACCCAACCTAAGGACAACATAGACAATGACAACATAGACAATGATGATGTAGACGCGGATGATTATCTTAGGAATCCTGAACCACAGAATGAACATGTAGGTGTTGATGAGGAAACTTTGTACTGTGATATTGTAGCATCCAATGCTCTACAAGTGGTTCATAGCCCTATTTAAAAAGACCCATCCTATGTTGTTGATGATAATGAGGATGATAGTGAAGGTGGAGATGAGTCACAGGATGAGGAAGAGATGCCATGCAATGAGGAAAACTATGCTCCAAATATAGAACATGATCCAAAAGATCCACCAATGGTAGTAGGCTCCACTTATGCTAATATGTATACATTCAAATTGACAATTTCTCAGCATGCAATCAAAAAATCAGTTTGAGTTCAATACTGCAAAGAGTGCACCAAATAGGTTCAAGGCATATTGTTCAGGGAGAGACAAAGACAACTGCCCATGGTGGATATTTGCTTCTACCACTAAAGGACAACTGCACCGTTATGGTAAGTCTTTGTCTTTGTCCTTACGTTAATTGAGATTGCATATTATTTAGAGCTTTATTATTTATCTTTCTAGTTAATTGTTTCTCATCTTATAGGTGAAAAGGAACCCTTGTGCTCATGCTTGCTCTAGTACAAGGAGGAAAAAGAGGGTGAAGAATGCCTCACAAGTCCATGAACTTAGATGATTTCATGGACAAGCTCAGGCAAATGCTCATATCCAAGTGGAACAAAAGAAGGAAAATAGGGAGAAAACTTCAGGGCTTGATTCTACTCCACATCATCAAGGAATTGAATGAGCAGAGTAGAGAAATAAACTTGAAAGTTGAAGAATGCTCAGAAGAGGTAGCTGAAGTTACTGCAATGGGAGGAAGTGGATTTCGGTTTATTGTTAACCTACAAGAGATGACTTGTTCTTGCAGACAATGGCATGTTTCTGGGATTCCTTGCAAGCATGCACTAGCATTCATCACATCCCTTAGCGATACATTAATAGAGAATTATGTTGACTTGTACTACTCGGTTGAGAAATTTAGAGTTGCATACAGTCTGCTGATTCGTGCTATGCCAGACAAGTCTCAATGGCCTGAATCTAACCATGAATTTTTCATGCACCCACCTTTACTGACACCAGTTGCTGGTAGGCCTAAAACTGAAAGGCACAAAGATACCGGTGACAAGAAAAAAGAGAAAGGACAGCACTGGTGCCCTATTTGTATGGACTATGGACATCATTGGCATAATCAAGAGAGGCAGACTAGAAGACATTGAAGCTATGAAAGCAATCATGTAATAACTTGTCTAGTCTTCTCTATCATTTATGTTTTTCTTTGTAAAGTACATGATATTGATTCTATTCTTATTTCAGCGGAGAACCAAAGAAGAGGGCAAGGAACACCAAATCAGCCCAAAGTTCCATTGTGCCGTTAGAGGAAGATGCACCAGCGACATCCATGTCTTTTCCTCCAAGGTTTGGTATTTCTTCCTTTCTCACATGGTTATTTCACACTTCTGATGGATTCTAAGTACCAACTAATTTGTCACCGTAATCAAAACTTGGAAACAACATCTTCTAAAAAGAGGAAAAGTGATGACTGTACATCTGAAGCCTCTAAAAGGTAATTTATATATTGCTGAAATCTCTCTATATTGGCACATCTTGCTTTGAGAACTTCATTATTTGACTACCATGACAGCCACAGCTTGGAGGTTTCAAGTAAGAAAAAAGAAAACCGCACTAACTCCAACTCTAGACGTTCAAAATTGTACGTTTTCTAATTCTGAATTTCAGTTGCATGAATCCATTTTTTTTCCCTCTTATCTAAACCATTGTCAATGTATAACATTTGTAGGTCAAGAAGTGGGTCAAATCAGCCCGAAGCACTTTCTATTGCTTCACGCGAAGGTCGACCTGCTCAAGTTAAAAGGAAGCGGACACCCATCAAGAAGCTAGCCCTTCCAAAGAAAAAGGCCGTAGACATTTCAAAGGTGCCACTTGACGGCCCATCGATGGGTACAAGAAGCAAGGCAGTACTTCCTAGTAGCCCTGCCATGAGCACGCAGAGCAAAAGAAGGCTCAGTTTTTGATTTGTAATATGCCTATTGAATTTGCTAGTTGTATGTGAGACCAATGTATGTTTGAATTCACACTCTTGTGTGACCTTATTTATGTAAGGCCTTAGTTATGTGTGACTGAAACTATGGTGGATTTATGTGAGACCTTATTTATGTGAGACTTCGTTAATTGTAATGCATGTGTGGAAATTTTTAGAGCACATAATATACTGTTATGTGTCATATTTGCTTAATATTACTCCAAATATGTACTGTTATGTGTATTACATACTCCAAATATGCCTACTATTATGTGTGAATTTATTTGCTTAATATTACTCCAAACATACAACAAACAAACAAAACTCTGCAATTTATTTTTTTACGCCAGGGGCAAAACGGTCTTTTTACCCTTGATTTAACACCGTCAAGTAACAAAAATGGACGGAAGGCCATAGAAGGAATGAAAAGTTCGTTTTAGGGCCATACAAGTAAGTTAAAAAAAGGCCATACAAGGAAGAGCTATTTTTTTCAGGGCCATACAGGTAAAAAGCTCTACTTAAAACCTAAGCTTAAGTTATATAAGCTCTTGTTATGTCAATGTCCGTGACATCATGAATCTATGGTTTAGCTTTCAACTTTAAGTCTAGTTGTAAAGTGAAAACTCTAGTGCTTATTGTATCTTTTAAAAGTTTATATTAGTATTTACATGTATATTTGAGAGATATTTTGTTTTTGTATTATAGAAAATGAGATGAAAATTTAGATACAAATGAAAATGTGTCACTTTATATCATCTTTCGCAATGGCAGAGATAGGTATCTTACAGGAAAAACATTAGATGTTACCTACCTTCCAAAATAAAAAGGTCGGTAATTTAGATACAAAGGAGCTGTTCGGCTGTGCTGATAAGCCGGCTGAAAAACACTGTTGCCTGATTTGTTGTGAGAGAAAAATATTGTTCCGGTTGAAAAAACAAGCTGAAAAGACGGATTATAAGCCGAATGAACAGGACCAAAATTAGAGAGTTATTTTTAATTATCTATATTACAATGGTAGAGGTGTGTAATTTAGGCCCTGTTTGGTTTCTGAATCATTCAGTTTAACTCCCATCACATCAATGTTGCGGCAAATGTATGGAGTACTAAATGTAGACTAATTGCATACATGTCGGCACAGATTAGGAGTAATTTACGAGACGAATCTATTAAAGCTAATTAGTCCAAAATTGGAAACTTTTTATCAAATAAGACGAAAGTGCTATAGTGCTCGCTAAACTTTAACACCTCTGACAAACAGACCCTTAGCCGCTGTTTGTTTTCCTGGCGGTAACAGAAATGGAAAGGAAGCAACAAGCAAGGCATCGGCTTCCGTCTTGGGGCACGCGCCTCAGAAGATGCGGAGCGGAGGATGCCTCGTGTGCAGAATATGTGAAGCGGCGAAGAAAACACACAGGTAACAATTCACGCTCTTGTGAGAGGGGTAACAAATTTGTACAGGCAGGAATCAAATTGCGGCGTGACCAAATCACCGATGGACTGAAACAAACAAGATCACACGTTATCTGTTACCGGCGTCATAACCGAATTACAGATGGACTGGCACACAGGATCACACGTTATCTGTTACCGGCGTTATCAGATTACGTTACAAACTACGAGAACCAAACAGCACGTTAGATACAAATTTAGGGGATTATTATTTATATTTATAATGGTAGAAGTTGTTATTTATTTACAAACTTATTGGTTATTTTGAAATGTCTTCCACAGTGACAAATGTGGGTAATTTAGATGCAAAATTAGAAGGTTACTTTATATATTTTTCATAGTGACAGAGGTGGCTAATTTTTTATAAAATAGAATAGATTCAATGGTTATTACCATGTAATCAGGGTGAGGAGCAAATTATGAGCTCTGTTCCTGATAGCGTTTAGGTACTTGTCACTAACGATTTGTTAGCTGTTCATGGTGAGAATTTCTTGGAATTTTCGGTAGGGCCGTAGGGGGGAGCATGAGGGTAGGGGCCAGAGCGGTGCGATAGCATATGGTGTGCTGGGAGTTATGAGCAGTGCGCTTATCGGAGCCAAGCAATGTGAGATGCGTCGGGAAGGTTTGCCTTTACGGCAGTTGCATGCGTTGCCCGCGCGTCGACGTAGCTAGGAGTACTACATACGCCCGCCTTGATGGCACATGCGCAGTCGCCGCATACCGAAGCATGGACGACGCAGGCGGCAGCGGCAGCCGCTGGCCGTGGCCGCCTGGCCCTCGCCGGGTGAGACTGTGAGAGTTACTGGCATCTGCTTCCCTCTCCGGATAAAGAAAAGATTCCTCGGGGGCCGGGGTCCGGCGCGGCGAACCCGGCCTCCCCTCCCAAATCCGTCGAAACGAGAGCAGCTAGGCAAACGCTGGGAGGGCTAAGCTTTATTGCATGCCGAGACCGGCAAAGACGAGCGGGCAGGACGGCGAAGGCGCCAATAAATCGAGGCCGCCCTCCGGAAACGGCAGTCACTTCCGTCGTCGAATGGAGCCGCGGGACGAACGACGGACAGAGGAAGAAATTGACCGATTAACCATTCTCGGTGCATGCGTGGCAGACTTTTCCCACCTGCCTGCCTGCCTGCCTGCCTGCTGCGTACGAATGCCCCTGCGAGGCGAGCAGCATTGATTTCCGCCAGGATGCTTCGGCATCCACTTCCACGGACACTTGCACAGGCTACAGCTCATGGAGTCACGTGGTCGTGTGCATGCATTGCGGTTAAAGTAACAGCAGGATTCTTTCTTCCCTCTCTCTTCCTCTCTCTCCATTTTTTTCCTTTTTTTTAAATACTGGGACTGCTGCGGCTACTGGTACAGCCAGTAGCTAACGGAATTATGCCAAAGGCCCCCCAAGGGAGAGAGAGAGAGAGAGCGTGTGTGAATGACTGCGTGTGAGACGAGACGAGTGGTGCTGGTGGTGGAGCATATGGATGTGGATGGGCAGAGGCCAGAGAGAGAGAGGGGATGGATGCAGTGCATGGGACGTTGGGGCCTGCTGCCGTGCTGGGCTGCAGCTTCGTCGCCCCTCGCTCGGCCCTCTGCACTCTCATCTAATTCTATATACCCTCCGTAATCGCACCTCCTTAATGCTATCTTATGCACAGCTTTTGTCAAACATAGTTTTGTGCACACACATGCACTACTGGTGCCATCTCTCTCTCCCTCTCCTCCCATCACCTCTATATTAATTACTTCGCAACAACCCCCTTACTCTGTTACTGGTGATCAAGTGACTGGAGCCCCGGGAGCTCAACACTATTTGTTCCCCCTCCTCACACCTCTCCCCCTCTCATCACTCCATCTCCGCCCTCCTCTCCCTTTCTCTCTCTCCTCTCCCCTCACACGCACTCATTCTCGTCACTGAGACTAGCAAGGCTAGCTACTAGCTCGTACTGGAACGAGCACTGCCACTTGCTCGTTTCAAGGAACTGCCCTGTGCCAATTAAGTTGTAGTACGTCGTACGGTTAGCTCTTAGATGGCGTCGGAGTGGGAAATGGCCGCCATGGGGGTGGAGCCAGGGAATAAAATCTCGGCGAGAAAAAACCGAGAAATCCGATAATCCCGTTTATCGCTAAGGTCCGGTAAATTTTATTTATCGCCGAGATTGCAATTTTCACTAGTCCACCTCCATGAAAGTATAATATTATGTTATATTAATGCTATTGTGTACTAGTTCTCAATGTTAAATGCTTTAGAGAGAACTTTAGTAATTTTCTAGATAAATTAGGTATTTTTTGTTTTATTTTTTGACCGAGAAATTTTCCGAGAAATCCGATAAACCCGTTTATCGGTGACCTCCGGTATTTTTTTCCTATCGGTAAAGCGAACCCTGGGTGGAGCTCGGCATGGGAATGGGCACGTACCACCACAACCACGCCTCCAGCATCACCACCGCGCCGATGAGCAGCCACCACAGCGGCGGCGCCACCTACTCCACGGCGCACCACCACCATTACTACGGGATGCCGCCCATGGGCGACGCCATGCGCGTGGACGACCTCCTCGACCTCTCCACCGGCGCCGGCGCCCACGAGTTCTTCCCCACCGCGGCGGCGGCCACTGACAAGGGGCACCAGCACCACTCGGGGGCCATGGGCGAGCCGTCACCCACCGCCAACTCGTCGGATCACCAGACGTCGCTCCTCTCCTTCGCCGATGAGTTCTACATACCCGTAAGTATATACCGATTAAATAAATGATCCCACACCTATATATGAATGTGTTACCTACTGTACTTAGAGAGGCTTCGAAGCATGACATCCCTAGCTAAACAATCTAATTGTGACATATATGATGATTCAGAGCGAGGAAGCTGCCGAGCTGGAGTGGCTATCCAAGTTCGTGGACGACTCCTACTCGGACATGCCGAATTACTCGTCGGCCGCGCATGCCGCAATGGCGGCGGCTGCGGCTGCCAACGCGGCAGCAGGCAATGGAGGAGGCGGCACCTCGGCCGGTCAAGACAACAGCTGCGTCACCGCGGCGCCTGGCCGCGGCGCGCGTAGCAAGCGGTCCCGCGCGACCGCCGCGGCTGCCGCGGCGTGGCACTCCCTCGTGCCGCGCCCACCGTCGCAGTCGTCGCCATCGTCGTCCTGCTCGTCTTCGGACTTCCCGTCGTCGAACAAGCCGGGCGGTGCACGGGGCGCCAACGGCAGCCGCGGCAAGAAGAGCCCGGCGGGCCCCGGCAGTCCCGCTGGGGCGGAGGTGGGCTTGGAGGGCGGCGTGCGTCGGTGCACGCACTGCGCGTCGGAGAAGACGCCGCAGTGGCGGACGGGGCCGCTGGGCCCCAAGACCCTGTGCAACGCGTGCGGCGTGCGGTTCAAGTCCGGGCGGCTGATGCCCGAGTACCGGCCGGCGGCCAGCCCCACGTTCGTGCTCACGCAGCACTCCAACTCGCACCGCAAGGTCATGGAGCTGCGCCGCCAGAAGGAGCTCATCCTCATCCGCGGAAGCCACCGTGACGCCGCCGCCGCAGCAGCAGCTGCCGCGGCGGCGGCTGCAGGATCCGGCGCCGGGCCGAGGCCGGAGCTCATGTTCCGTGACTACGGCGTGTGTTAATTAGCTGCATGCCCGGCAAGCTAAGGCAACCGGCCGGCACGGAGGAAGCTCGATCGCGTCGTGCATTGCATTGCATGCATGGAGCTTAGATCCTTTTGCGAAATTCTGCCGTTTCTTGCTTTCTTTCTTTCCCTGCGTATTATTCCAGATATTTTTCATTTCTCTTTTTGTTAATTATTAAATTGTTGGTACCTACTCTACCTCCTCCGATCCCTGCTTCTGAGTTCTATGAGAGATCAATGAATTCTGTTGGTATAAATTGTGATCGTTTGTGAGTAATCATGCTCCTAAAACCGTCGTCATGTATCGAGTACACGAATGCATGGTCATGATTGCGACTTAGCAAGCATATTAGTTATGGCACGGGTTCCGTCCGTACTACCCCACTGGTACGACCGACGTGAGCGCGTGCCGTCTTCTTAGTTGAGTGACAGATCTATCCTCAGCAATTTTCAAAGAAAACGAAACCGTGTAAATACTTTGAATGTTCATGCATCAGTTTGTTCGTCATTCAGTCCTTCACTAGTCACTACTACTGTCTGCAGTTAATTTTTACCTGATGAGATTTTTCTCTTTCAGGTCTCAAGCTGCATGCACGAAGTACTTTGCTCGATCGCTAGGTTGCAGCAGCTTTCTTTGTGGTTATTACTCCTACACCATGCTTCGTTTTCCTTCACTGGTAGTAGACTAGTAGTAGGTCTAAGTAAAGCTTTTAACGGAGGAAACGGGAGATAGAGAGCCGAGAATGGTGGGTGGGCCAGCACGTGACTTGGCCCTCTGGTGGCCTTTTTGGCAGGGGAAAGAGTGGGCAACGTTCCGGTCACGTGATAGTGCCTCCCCTCACCTCCTCCGTATTATTATTATGATACCATCACCCGTCTTTTCCTTCTCTCCTCACTTATTAGCTAGCTAGCATCATGCAACCGTCTTTCTCCTCGACTTTTCTCGGCGTTTGTTTTCTCCGTGGGGCTACACAAAAGGCAGGCCGAGCAAAGCGGGCTCGGGGCCGACCTCCTTGTGGCCATGGAGTGTGTTGTGTGTGTGCATATGCCACCTCTGCCGACTTCCATGTGGCCGTGGTCTCCGGGTGCCCGTATATTGTGCCGCGTTTGGTTGGCCTGCTGCTGTACGCCTGCACTGCCCGCACTAAACAATCATGTTCCGTGTGTCCACAAAGTCGTAACTACTCTATAACATGTAGTAGTTCTTTTACGGTTACGGACAGTATATTGTTGGTTATTACGAGAAAACATGCATGGGCTAGATTTAATTGAGCTTGTACAATCTTAAACAAATAAATTTCAAGGCCATAATATATGCTAGTGCAATATAAAGGATCAATCCCCTGTGGAAAATTGACACGATATTAACTCTACTTAAATATGCGTGGTTGTAAGAAAAATGGCACCTAGCTAAGGCCATCATTGATTTTGGTGACTGAGTGACAAAATGATTTATTGGACTAATAATGTTGTGCGCTAGTATATAAGGTTTTTGTCCTATGAATGTAAGGATGTATTTGAACGAAGCAACGGTGAAGATCAAGTGATCAACATTTCAAAGGATCTATCTTGAAGACCCTAGAAGACAATCAAGAAGTCTAAGACATCAAGTATAAGAAGCTCGGACGAAAAGATGCGAAGAAATTAAGCCCAAGACAAAGTGATGGATGAATTGTCTCATTATTTTTGAATCTGCTCAAATTGATATAATGTATATATCAGTCCAAAGTTCTGGAGCTATTCATTAGCTTTCCATCGAGTATAACAAGATCATCAAAATCGAAGTTCATAGCGGAAAATTATGCCCAAAAAAGTGTTGAAAACTAAGCACCTAGCAGAAAACTTCGATGGCCACTGTAAAGCTCCGGTGCTAGAACTCGTGTGACCACCGGAAGTATGTGTGACATCCATTCGTCCAACAACTAGTCTTGCCCACCAGAAAGCTCCGGTGCTCACTGCAAGTGTGTAATGACTAGTCTATGTGGCGGTCACCTTAAACTCTGGTGGGGTCACCGAATCTTTTCGGTGCTCATTGCAGAAATGCAGTTCGGTCGTAATGGCTATATTTGGGGGATGGAGCCTATATATACCCATATACTCAGCCCATTTGATGTTGATAGAGTGTGCTGAGGTTGTGAGAGCGTTGAGGCTCATCAATCAGTGCTCTAGCTACCAAAAGTGCTTAAGAAAATATTAGTTGATTAGCATAGTGCTTAAGCCAGTTAGACCACCATATTGGAGCTTTGCTCTAGGCTTATGCTTAGTGTTTAGTGAGGTTTGCATACCTCTTGCTACTCAGTGCTTGCGAGCATCATTTTTGTACACCAGGAGTTAGTAATCTTGCTAGATCACACCAATTGTGTTTGTGGTTTGGCCGTCTAGCTTGTATCGGAGGGAGCGAGGCCCGCGATGTTTGATCCAGAAGCTCAATAGTGAAGACGGCGGGCACCGGTCTAAAAGAGGCCATCTTAGAGACCCACTTGCGTGTGGAGATGGCACCCGACCGGAAGCTTGGCCCTTACGAGGGGATGGAAGCATGAACTTCTCCATACCTCAGAAAAATCAACCGACAATGTTAGTTTGCATCTCTAGCTCATTTAAGCTTCCGCAATTGCTTGCTTTCCTAGGTTGTTGTGTGCTTACCTTTCCTAGTCTGGCTTTGCTAGGTTAGTTGACAGGATTAGAACGTAGGTTGCATAACTCTTTTGCGTTAGAGATAACAACGCTTAGAACCTTAATTGTGCATCTAGATAGATATCTTGCATAGGTTTTTGATAAGTAGGTTTTTAGGGATCAAATTTAGTTTTAAGTTGCCTAATTAACCCCCTATTTGGCGACACAGTCCCTTTAGTGACTATTATGTGCACTTGTTGTGAGTTTAAGAAGGATGGAAAGTGAGCCACATGCCCACACACGTGCGTCATGATGTGAACAGGCTTGGGGTTGGAATGCGCACCACAATGTGAACGCCCATACTCAAAACTTAAAGCGAAGGTTGAGATCAAGTGAGAGATGATGGACGAGAAGGGGTGAGTGTGAAATACATGATTGAGGGACGAATGAACGAAGGAGAGAGTGAAAGACGAAACAAAAAAGTTTTGCCCTTTAATATTATGTGTATATAGATTAGAACCCATACTCTTGCATCAGGCTACACTCTTAGAAGTCATAAGCATTAGATAAATTTTGTGTTTAATAACTACAACTAATAAAATATACTTATCCTTTCACGCTTTGTCTATTTATTTTCCACCATAATATGCATATAAAATACTTTGTAGGTCCAGTTGTTGAAAGGTCCTAATATGGCTAGAGGGGGGTGAATAGCCTATTTAAAAACTCTACAAAGCACTAGAGCAATTGATTAGTACAACAAACGGCGTAATGTAATTTTTCTCTAGCTCTACAAGGGTTGCAAGCCACCTATCCCAATAATTCTAGTTGCTATGATCACTAGGCACACACACAAAGAGCTAAGTCACTACTCACTAAGCTAGTGTGCTCCCAAAGACTAACTAAAGAGCCACACTAACCAAACTAACAAGCTCTCAAAGACTAACTACACTAAAGAGTTTGACAACTACTCTGCAAGAAATATAAAAGGAGTGAGTAGGGTGATTATATCGCCGTGTCGAGGAATGAACCAATCACAATATGAAGTCAATCTAATCACTGGGAGAATTCCAATCACACAAGGGACACAAGATTTTTCTCTCGAGGTTCACGTGCTTGCCGACACGCTAGTCCCCATTCACTACAAGAAATGTGTGGCTTTTTGACGTTTTTAATATGACAACTATTCATAATGTCACTATATCATCCGGTTTGTGACGTTATGATTTAGGCACTTCGACTTAGTGACAATAAAAAGTTGTATGTCACAAAAAACGTCATACAGCTAGTCCGGTTTCATCCAATGACGATATTTGCTATGTCACAGAAGCATTTTCTGTGTCACAAAATCTAATTTACAAATGTCGTCAACAAATGACAAACATTGTGTGTCACAAAATAATTTATCGATCTTTTAAACATTGTTGTCAATGTGGCATGTTCCCAGCTACTTGTCGGGTGGATCCCTATATATTTTGTTTTCACCATTTTCCCAACATATTTTAGCCCATGTTGTCAATATTTCACAGCCCACGTTGTTAAATGTGGCACTTTATTTTATATATGCCTAATCACTACAACAAAAATTATAAACAATCACAAGCTCAGTTTAAATGTTTTTATTCTAATGAAGATCAGACTTTTAGGCGGGAGTCTTTTGTTTTATTTTTTTTCTAAAAGAGAGAGAACGAGAATCGTTTCAAAAAGAAAAAAGAAAGAAAAGAAAAGAAAAAGGAAAATAAAAAATGCACGTGGCCTATGGGCTTTTAGGCAGGCGTGCTCCCTTCCCTGTGCCAATCTGACCATTTTCCGTCCCCCGCGCGGCGCTCCATCAAAGGCCTTTTTCCCGTGCACAGGCCGCCCAACGGCCTCTCGCTCCATCGAAGGCCAGGCCCAACGGCCTCAGCCCACCCCGTCTACTTCGCCCTTGTAATTCATGAAAATACTAAAAGTAAAAACAAAATCGCCTGTCAAGAATCGAACTCACAACCGGAGGAGTCCAGAGATACGCCTTCACCACCAACTATTGAACCGTTTATGAGTGTTGGTGCACTATCTTTTAAATCACTTGAATTCATGGACTCTGTTGCATTCAACACTGCGCAGTATGATCCTTATAGGATTTTAACAATGTTGGTCGTGGATAATAACCAAATTAATTTGTGAAGGTCCGTAATGCATATTAGCATGGGTGTTTTTAGTCATGGATGGATGCTCCGTTAATATTTGAGATATAGGAATAGAGATTAATTATTTGGCAGGTCAAGGAAAGAGGTACTGGAATATTATATTCAAGTTTGTTGTTATGGGAACAAAAAAGAAATGCGTGAGCAGGTTACGTATATATTCTGTTGCCCAAGATCAGACATGTCCATTATATATGTTATTATGTTTGGATAAGCCATCCAAGCTTCGATCAAAGGCCCAGTCAATTATCGACCCAAGTCAACGCCGACGGTCAACTATGAATTAGCTGATCAACCAAACTGTATTGGAGAAATGACCATAACAAAAATTTATATGTCTTGATATGTTCTAAAAATTATTAGTTGGCGAATATTCCATTTAAAATCATTTTCTTTTCCAAAATTTTGTTTTAAGTTCTCATTATTTGAATTTTAAATTTTGAAATTGTTCAAACGAACTCGTATGGGGAAATGACTTAAAGCAAAGTTCTAGATCTTAATGAGGCCTAGAACTTTGTTGTTGACAAATTTTTCATTTGAATTCATTTATGGTTCTAAAATTCTATCTAGGGCCCTTATATATTGAAATTCAACTGTAATAATATCTAAAATTGGTCAGAAAAATCTACAAACTTGCATGACAACATGATTTTAGTTTATAGTCATCCCAAAAAATTTCACAATGATTTTAGTAAAGTGGAAGTACACATTGTTCACAAATAGATAGATCTCACACATAGTTATATGACCAAATGAGAGATGCTTCAATTTATGAAGGATGTATAGTCCCCATTTATTGAAATTGCGTGAATTTTTTATACAAAGCTTATGGACACAAAATATGTTGTCATGTCAGTTTGCGGAATTATGTGACAAAATTTAGTTATTATTTTAATTATTTGTTGAATTACCATAGAATAAATGTAATAATATCCAAACTTGGTTCGGAAAATCTACAAACTTACATTTTAACATGGTATTGGTGAATAATCATCCCATTAAAATTTCAGATGATTTTGACAATGTTGTACTGCACTGTTTATAAATGAGTATATCTCATAGATAGTTATGTGACTACACAAGAGATGTTTATATTTGTGAAATATGTATCGTCCCACTTTGTTCAAAAAGTCGAATGAAGAAATGACTAAAATAAAAGTTATAGATACTGATGAGTTCTACAATTTTGTTGATGACGACTTTTTTATTTGAAATATTTTACTATCCCAACAATCTATTTGAATTTCTCATATTTTAAATTTTAAATTTTGAATTGTTAAAAAAAGTTGGATGGAGAAATGACCAAAACAAACATTGTAAATCTTAATGAGTTGTATAACTTTGTTGTTTACTACCTTTTCATTTGAAATCATTTACTAGCCCAAAATAATATTTGAATTTGTCCTAAAAACCTGGCCTAGCCTGGGAATCTCCTTCTCCCACGTGGCAAACTCAGCCCGTTTTGGCTTTGGACAATCAGAGCTATCAGATCCGTATCGACGGCCGAGATCACACAAGCAGAGGTTAAAACACCCACCCAGCCAGCGTCCCCTTCAAACCCTAGCTCTTTCCCTCCCCTCCTCTTTCCGAGAAAATTGCTATTCTAGGACTCCAAAAGATGTGGCTTCGCTAGAATAGGATTTCTAACGTTGACTTTACTAAAACGACATCCGAAATATTGGCACTTTGTTTTCAATGACATTTTGATACTTTTAATCACATTTCTCATCTCAAATACATGTATTTTGCCGTATTGACCGTATTGCCCTTATGTTAATCTAATCTATCGTGATCGATTCATCTACCCCAGAGACTGACGCTTCTTCTCCCGTATTGTGCGACGCCCACCGCGCGCCTCCTTCCCTCCCCTTGCTGCCGCCGCTCCTCCTTCCCTCCCCTCGCCGCCTTCTCTTCTCCATGGATGGAGAGCCCCCACCTTGGGCCATGGACGTGGAGGCAGCGCCTGCCCTAGCCGCGGCCATGGACGTCGAGGCAGCGCCTGCCCTAGCCGCGGCGGCGCGTGGTGGTGTGGAGGCGGTGCCCGTGGCCTGGCCGCGGCTCCTGGTGGTGCCCTAGCCGAAGATGCTGTAGCCATCAGAGATGCTGGTGCCCTAGCAAGAGCACTGCTGCCTACCGTTCCTCATCCGGTAAAAGAGTATGACCTTCCTGTTCTTCAAGTGGAAAGATGATCTCTTTTTTTTTACCAGTACAATAGTAGACAGTAGTATATATTAGATGCAGTAGAGTAAAACTAGGTTTTGCTTGTTTATAGGTCCCAAGTAAATGACGTGGAAAATATGGAAAAAGTTGATTGGGCAACTTTACAAATCATGGAGACACATGATGATGAAGGTCGAATTGAACTTATAAGTGAGAGTCAGATGTGTGAGATTTTAGGATTGAGTGATGAGGGCACAACAAATAATGAATAAGGGAATGATAATGAACAAGGGAATGATAATGAGCTTGGGCAAGATATTGACGGTGCTGCCATTCCTACTAGTGATGTTGTATCAGGTGAGATGGTCATTTCATATGATAAGAATAACTCATCAATGGAGGTAGGGATAATGTACCCAACAATGGAGGAGTTCAAGCTGGCAGTTCGGCAATTTGCCATCAAGAAGGAGTTCTATTTAGGAGTAGAAAAATCATGTAAGACGATATATATGGCTTTTTACAAGTCCGGTGATGAAGGTCACCCTTGCCCTTGGAGGATAATTGCCAGGAAAATGAAAGGCAGCGCTACTGTGGAGGTGAATAATGTTTTTATTATTTCATTCATTCTACTTTGCAGCAAATTTCATGTTTATTGCCTGTGCTTAATTGCCTGGATGAAAGAAAATCTTGCTTGCATTATTGCATGTACTACTATATATACATATATGCACTTTGCATGCATGCATGCCTCTGTGCGTTGATTCATGCACTTTGACTTGATAGCAGCATGCATTGTCTGAACTTGTGTACAGAGGCACCATGTGAGAGCACTTTCTATTTAAACTTTGACATGACATTACCATGCTTCCCAATTCTGGAATGCTAGACACACATGTATGCACCTATTTTGCTTTGCCAGAAATTAGAAAACGAAGCTAACTAAGAATGTGCTTACGTTATTTTGCTTTAGCCATGTTAGTGTCGCCTTCAGAAAGGTGCAGTTTCTCTATAGTACAATTACCAGAATTTCTCTGTAGTTCTATGCTGCTCTTGTTATTACTGATTCACAGTGCACAATATCTCATTGTTTTATTTTTTATTTTTTTTGCAGGTAACCGTATTAGTGGATAACCATACATGTGTTTCTAGCATGAGGATGATAACTACAACTGCAAATTGCAAGTGGGTAGCTAGCAAGGCTGTGAGTATACTTAGAGCTGAACCAAATATTGGTGCTAAGGAATTGCAAAGGAGGTTGGAGACAACTCACTTGTGTGAACTTGCATATGACACTGTATGGCGGGGTAAACAAAAAGCTCTTGATGAGGTTTATGGCAAATGGTCAGAAAGTTTTGAGCTATTGTTTAGGTGGAAGGCCAAGGTGATGAAGCGGAGCCCTAGGAGTGTCGTTGAGATTGATGTTCTTCAGGTGGATGGTGAGGTATATTTTCACCGTTTTTTCTGTGCTCTTAAACCATGCATTGAGATTGATGTTCTTCAGGTTGATGGTTTCTGTGCTTACAGAGAGGAGATTTTCTAAGACCATTTAGCAAAAATGGTAAGTGAATCACCACAAGCAGTGCAATGGTTACAGGTCAATCATAAGCTATTATGGTATAGGTGTGGTTTCAATCCAGAAATTAAGTGTGACTACATAACTAGTAACATTGTTGAGTCATTTAATAACTGGATTAGAGACCATAAGGACCTACCTGTCGCTGACCTTGCTGATAAGACCAGAGAAATGATCATGCTACTGTGGCACAAGAGAAGAATTATTGCATACAGGCTACCTGAAGGCAGGATACTCCTAGCTATTATGGTTCAACTAAGGGCAAATACTAGAGGCTTGGGACATTTGAAAATTGTGAAATGTTCTAATTGGAGTGCAGAGGTGTGGGACCATAGCAGCGTTTCTGTGAGGCATATTGTGAAGTTACAACAAAGGACATGTACTTGTCTTGAATGGCAGCACACTGGTAAACCATGTCAACATGTATTAGCCTATGTAACCCACCAAAGGGGAATTGACCTAGAACAGTTTGTGCATGACTACTACTCGGTGAATAGGTTCAGGGCGGCTTATGAAAGAGAGATTGAGCCGATGACAGATAAGACACAGTGGTCATAGGTCGACCTACCATTTGTAGTTGGTGCACCTCTAGCTAAATTACCTGTTGGAAAACTCAGGAAACTAAGAATTAAGGGATGGATGGAAGGTGGACACAAGAAGAAAGGTTCTAAAGATGGTAAATTTACTAATGAGGGTGAAGGTGAAAAGGGATGTGACAATGATACTGCTCCAACAAATGCAAAGGGAAAAAAGATAATCAGAGGACCTATGACTTGCAAAAGATGCGGAAAAAAAGGTCACCGGCAAGCTAGTGCCAAGTGCCCGCTCAATAGGACCGCAAAAAAAGAGGTAAGAACTTGTATGAAAATGTCAATTATATTTTATGTACAGTCTGTACAGTCCACCATAATTGCTAGCATGAACTTTTCTTTTTAAGTGTACATAGTCTGTACATTATATACAAAGGTGTAGCTTTTTTATTATTTTCTTGGATTGTCTGGGAAGCGTAGACAACCTAGGAACAATGTTACAAAAGCGCCAGCAGAACCTAGCACTCCACGGAGGCCGACTAGAGAAGAAATCCTACGAGATAGTCTAGGAAGGGTCACAAGAAGGTAAGAATATTGACACATTTACCATGCACTAATTTTTTTCATACATCTAATTGTCGTATCAAATTTATGTGCAGCATGCTTGCGACGTTATTAGGGGAAGGCACATCTTCACAAACCGACGCAACTAGTCCCGTGAGGATGCGTACCACTACAGCACCAAAGAAGTTGACTCCAAAGAGAAAGCTACCAATTGGATGAATTTTTTTAGTTGTGTGTGATGAGATGAACTCATGATTTATTTCGTATGACTTGGACCTCGTTTGGAACTAAATTATGGTCTCATGAGATGAATTTGTAATTGCTAGAATCATGATTTTATGAGATGAACTCGTTTGTACTAAATTTATGGTTTTATCTATTGCTTGGATCATCTTTTTTCCATTTGTATTACATACTGTACATGCTGGCTTGCAATGTCCAGGCGGCTGCCAGCCATCCCAAGGCCACGGCCAGGCAGGCGAGGGCATGGCCAGCTAGGCCAGGCGGCGGCCGGCTAGCCAGGCCAGGGAGCGAGCAGTAGCCCCTGCACACGTCTTATGAGGGCCTGCGGGTAAAATGGTCAAGTCATGACAAAATACATGTATTTGAGATGAGAAATAGAATTAAAAGCATATAATGTTGTTGAAAACAAAGTGTTAACGTTTCAGATGTCGTTTTAGCAAAGTCGACGTTAGGAATCCTATAATAACGAAGCCACGTGTTTAAAGTCCTAGAATAGCAATTTTCTCCCTCTTTCCTGTTGGCAGCGGCGGCGCTAGCTTACAGCCCCCAAGCTAGGCTCCAGGAGTTCGACGCCATCCAGGCCCTCGCGCTGGAGCACACGTCTAGGCACGACGGCCTTCCCTCGGCGGCGACCTCGGTGCTGCGAGATGGCCGGCTTCGCTGGCAACCAGGCACGCGAGGCCATGGTGCGGCGAGATGGTCGACCTCGCTGCGACATAGACGGCCGGATCCCGCGTAGGACGCATGGATCCAACACTTGGTCGGGCTCTAGCGACGGTCTTAACGGCCGCCGGTCTGGCTCCCTGCTCACTCCCTCCACTTCCTTGCATCCTGTCCATACTGCACTATTGATATGGATTTGTACAGGCGCCGAGGGTACGTGCGTCGACATTTTGATCATCTTATGATTTCGGATTGCATATCTTAACCAGTACTTTTGTCGATTGCATATCTTAACCAATACTTTTGTCTACATGTTTGCAGTTTGGGGATTCAGAGTCAAGTAGCAGAATGAATTGTTTTCAGGTAACTTCCGTCCTGCTTAGGCCCTATTTAGTTGCCAGAAATTTTGCAAAATTTTTCAACATTCCCCGTCACATCGAATCTTTGGACGCGAAGCATTAAATAAAATATAGATAAAAGACTCATCACTTTGCAGGACAGCAAGTCAGGCACAACCATGAGAGCACTGCAACCCACCCCTCCCACCCTCACCGCCGCCCCTGCCTTCCACCTCGCCGCCGATGATGTCTCCTCGCGCTGACTGCCCGCTGTGCGACGAGGTTGTGAGTGGCCATGGGATCCTCATCAGATCTGGCCTCTCGCATGGACTTCGACCATGGCCTTGAGTTCCAGGATGAAGTTCGTCGACTCTTCAAGTCCCCGGTACATCACCCTCACCCAACCCCCGGCGGATCTTTCTTCCTCTTGGTCACCTTCCGGCGGTATCTCTTCCGGTTAACGGAGGATTCAGTTGCTCTCGCCCTTCAAGCCTGTTTAGGGGGTCGTGCTTTGGATTTCCATGTTAAGTTCTTGAGCAACAATCATTTCCGTTTTTCGGTGTTCTCGAAACAAGTCGGCTTTCATGTGTATAAGCTCCGTCGTGTGATCAGCTCCTCCTTTGATCTGTACTTCCACCTTTGGAACAATGGTACACCTCATTGGGAGCGCGAGAAACGTCTCTGGGAGGAGGAACAAGAAAAGGAGTGGACCGAAGTTCTTTCTAAGAGATCCAAAAAGGCTGTGGCGAAACAGGCTGCTCACGTTAAGAAAAAAGTCAGATTTGCTAAGCCTTTGGTTCAACAGCCACCAGTGCAAAAGTTTCCTCTCCGGATTCAGTTCGGCTCTTTTTCTTGCTCCGTTGATCCTTCATCTTTGGATTTTTCGCTGTGCAGTAGTCCGAAGATCAGGGTAGCTGAGGATCGAGAGGTCAAAGAAGCTGATGATCACACTCGTGCCCGTGTTCTTCGTCAGCCTGAGATGCAACAGACTTGCATGCAGGGGAACGAAGTTACCGCCGATTCTCGGGGTAACCTTCCTAAGCAGGAGGAGCCAGTTCAAATTTCAAATTCAAAGTCTCCCCCTCCTGTATCTGGGCCTCTTTGCTCTCGCTGCTCTAGTCATGCCCATTTGGCTCTTAAGTGCCCGAGCAGAATACGCTGTTGGGCCTGCTATAATTTTGGCCACACCAGGAGGGTTTGCTCTAGTACACGCTCCAGCTATGTTTGGACTCGCAAGAGGCCAGAGCAAAAGTCCAATACTGCACCTCCAAAGCAATATCGCACTCGCACGGAGCCCAATTTGATTTGGCAGCCAAAGATCTTGAGTAAGATGGAAAATAAGGTGCACCTCGATTCTTTTGCAGAAATTACGGACGCTTCAGCTTCCTTTATCCCTGAACAGTATCAATCTATTGATTGTTCACGTCCACAGTCGCCGCCACTGCCTCCCTCCCCTTCACCCAACCCAGAAAACCCCAATCTTGGCGAGTTCGCCGAGACTAACCCAGCCATATTTGTAGCTGATAATGGGCAGGGTGTGCCACAACACCCAGAAAATCCACAGGATCATCTGGACCTAGAGCTCTCTGGCTCTTCTATGCGATTTCTCAGAGGAGAAGGCCCAGAAATTTCCCTGGATCAGGTGATTGATAACAATATCGATAATGATAGCTCATCATCTAGTGATGCAACTTCAGAGTTAATTGAGGAACGTGCCAGATTTGAGGCAGCCAGGACTTGTTGTGTAAATGTCCTGATTTTTGGCAGGAAGGGTCTACCTGGTGATGTCTTTGTGAGAGCCACTGGACCAGCCATTGGTCGCAGTGTATCGGCTTTGGGTAGCCGTATTGTCATACCAGCATCTACTCTCCAAATGCCTATTGCCCAGAGCTCCACGGCTGCTTCTATAGGCTTGGAAATTGTCCCTTGGAAGCCAGTTCGTGATGTCATAGCTTTGCAGCTTTGGCCACACATTGTTGAGTGCCGCCGTACACCAAAGGTCATAGCCGAGCCTGCACCAGTCATCATCCGACCAGAAGATGAACAAGCTGATCAAGCAGAGGGGGGCTCACCTGACTCTGGCCCAACAAGTTTTGAATTTCAAACTCAGCAGGCCCAGCCCATCTCTACTCTAGCACCAGGCCAGAAAAGGGGCCGAGGGCGCCCCAGGAAGGTACTGTCACTCCCAGCACCGTCAAAGAACTCGGCACCGATAGTGGAATCCTCTGTCAGGCGTAGTTCCAGAGTTAGCAAAGGCAAAAATGGCTTCCACACACCTACAGTCATGCTCGAGGAGGAGCCTTCCAAGAAAAGGAACAAGATTGGTGCGGTTCTAATTGATGAGTCAACAGGCATGATTGGCCCAGTCCCGATGGCGATTCTGCAAGACTGGGGAGTCAAGTGTGGCATAGCTCCTGAGGAGCTGAGCCAGGAAGCGCTGATGCAGGCGCCCTCTACCAATCAGGCTCCCAATGAACAACACGATGCTTAGTCATCTCTTTGGGGCTGCGTCCCCCTCTCTTTGCTTTTTACTCTTTTGGGTCATGAACTTGCGTCCCTGCTTATGTTCGTCAATCAGCGCTGTTGTTATTGCTTATCTTACTCGTGCTATCATCCCCCTGTCTATGCTAGCCGTAGCAGGTTTCCTCTCTTACACTCAAGATTACCATGAATAATATAAACTGGCATGTTTTATGTTGGAACGTAAGAGGCATCAATGGGGCAGATAAATGGGATGCTGTACGCGACAAAATTGAAGAAAGTGCATGCTCTGTATTTTGTCTCCAGGAAACAAAGAAGGAACATTTTGATCAGCAATTTATTAGAAAGTTTGCCCCTAGGCGATATGATAGTTTTGACTTTGTACCATCTATGGGTGCCTCAGGGGGCATACTGATTGGCTGGAACAGCTCTCATTTTGTGGGTCATGTCATTGACAAGCAAACTTTTGGCATCACGGTATCATTTACCGCAGTGCAGAACATGGATACTTGGCACTTGACGACTGTTTATGGTCCCTGTACAGAGCCAGCCAGATCTCAGTTTATCAACTGGTTTAAAAATCACCACATTGCATATAACGATAACTGGTTTTTCTTGGGAGACTTTAATTTTTACAGATCTTTGCAGAACCGTAATAAGCCAGGGGGAAATTTAGCAGATACCCTTATCTTCAACGAAGCTATCGGGCACCTCGGGCTCATTGAACTCCAACTGAAAGGAAGAGCGTTCACCTGGAGCAACATGCAAAATGACCCGTTATTGGAGCAACTCGATTGGTTTTTTACTTCGACCAACTGGACTGTCGAGTATCCCAACTCTGAAGTCTTGCCTATGGCAAAGATCACATCTGATCACATCCCATGCAAGGTGAGCATTGGCACCAGAATCCCACGCTCCAACATTTTTCGCTTTGAGAATTATTGGGTGGAACATACAGGCTTCCTAGATACTGTTCAGAGTCAGTGGAACCAGGCAGCTGTAAGGTACTCAGCCTCGAGAAGCATCTCTATGAAATTCAAAAGGCTTCGTAGTGCCCTGAAAACTTGGAGTCGAAGTCTGTCTAACCTGACACTCTTGATTGCTAATTGCAACAAGGTGATTTTGTTCTTAGATGGTCTCGAGGACAGACGGCCTCTATATAACACAGAAAGTAATCTCAGGTTCCTTGTCAAGCGACAGTTAGCCACTCTTCTTCATTACAAGAATGTTTACTGGAAGAAGAGGTACACAGTTAACAGGATCAAACTGGGGGATGAATGCACTAAATTTTTTCATGCAATGGCAACAATATCACATCGAAGAAATTCCATCCCTCAGCTTCTGAATGAGCAAGGGCAGTGGGTTCAGGATCATGAAGGAAAGGCCGGGCTACTCTGGAATGCTTTTAAAAAGCGAATGGGGGTTTCCTCAAACCCCACAATGGTCTTTGATCTTAGCTCACTCATTGCTGCACAGCCGGATTTAGAGAACCTTGCTGTACCTTTTCATCAAAGTGAGATAGATAGCATTGTGAAAAGAATGCCGACTGACAAGGCCCCAGGTCTGGATGGCTTCAATGGAATGTTTATGAGAAGGTGTTGGCATATCATCAAGAATGATTTCTATAGCTTGTGTGAAGAATTCTCCAATGGTACAGGTAACCTTGAATACATTAATAACTCCTACATCACCCTTGTGCCCAAGGTCAGTAACCCCGAAACAGTCAGTGATTATAGGCCCATCTCGCTGTTGAATATCAGCCTCAAGCTACTCACCAAAATCTTAGCTGACAGACTGCAGCTAGTGATACTCAGAATTGTGCATAGTAATCAATGTGGTTTCATTCGCACGCGCACCATACAAGATTGCCTTGCCTGGAGCTTTGAGTACATTCACTAGTGCCACCACTCCAGAAGGGAAGCCATCATACTCAAGTTGGACTTTGAAAAGGCGTTCGACACAATCGAGCATTCTACAATACTACAGATGCTAGAACAGTTTGGGTTTCCAGAACGATGGGTCAACTGGATTCGAGCTATCTTATCCTCAGGCTCCTCTGCAGTTCTCCTAAATGGTGTCCTAGGAAAATATTTTAAATGCATGAGGGGTGTCCGGCAAGGCGATCCGCTTTCGCCACTGCTCTTTGTCATTGCTGCTGAGTTACTGCAGGTGTTAGTTAACAAAGCGGCCAGTCAAGGACTCCTGAGAGCGCCTATTCCACATGACGATGATGAGTTCCCGATCATACAGTATGCCGATGACACGCTTCTGGTTCTTCAAGCTGACGCTAATAAGCTATTCTTTTTGAGAGCACTGCTAAACAACTATGAAACTGCCTCGGGGCTCAAAGTCAATTTTGGAAAGTCACAATTGATTCCTATCAATTTATCTGCACAGAGATTGGAGCACCTTGCCAATACATTTGGCTGTCAGACTGGCTCACTTCCGTTTACATACCTCGGCTTGCCAATGGGTACAACTAAACCAAGAATAGATGACTTGTCACCGATTATGGATAGAGTGGAATGAAGACTGTCAGCATGCTCTACTTGGCTATCCTATTCTGGAAGATTGCAAATGATCAATTCAGCAATCACACCTATTGTCACCTATACACTTTGCACCATCAAAGTTCCTAAGGGCTTCATTGAGAATATTGATCGCTCACGCAAGCAGTGCTTGTGGAGAGGGAGTGGTGATACTGCAAAGGGAGGTAATCTGGTGGCGTGGCCAACTGTAATGCAACCTAAGGAGAAGGGAGGCCTTGGAGTCATCAACTTAAGGCTACAGAACGATGCACTTCTGTTAAAACAGTTGCACAAATTCTATAACAAGGTGGACACACCCTGGGTCTGCTTAGTCTGGAGCGGATACTATGAAGGCAAAGTTCCACATGAATGTAGAGAGTTGGGCTCCTTCTGGTGGCGAGACGTCATGCGTCTCAACGGCATATACAGGCGAATTGCAAGGTGCTCTCTTGGGGATGGTTTCACAATCTCTTTTTGGAACGATCAGTGGTCTGATTCAATTCTCTCAGTTCAGTTTCCCCGGTTGCACTCATTTGCCAAAAGTAATTCCATCTCGGTGCAAAGTCTGATGCTAGAGCAAGATTTGGATGACATCTTTTTCCTACCTCTGTCCACCCAAGCCCATGAAGAGCTGATCCTCCTCCAGAACTATTTGGAAGATGTCGAGTATGATGAAAGTACTGCTGATTCCTGGTCACCAGTTTGGGGAGCTAAATATTCTTCGCGGCGCTTCTATGCTCACGTCTTCAGCAATGTAGAAGCCCACCCGTTCTACAAAGCTCTCTGGAAGTCAAGTTGCACGCCTAGGATCAAATTTTTTGCATGGTTGATACTTGTGGACAGATTAAATACAAAGACCATGCTAAGAAGGAGGCACATTAATATTCAGGATAATGCACTCTGTGTGCTATGTGACACAGGTCTGGAATAAGATATCGATCATCTCTTTTTTGGCTGCCCGTTCGCTATGCAATGTTGGAGCTCCATTAATTTTTCCTGGGATACCTCTCTGCCAATGTTGGAGCGGTTGACTGCAGCGAGTAATACACATAATCTGGAGTTCTTCATAGAAGCTTCCCTCATCGCAGCATGGGAGCTTTGGAAAGTTCGTAATGACAAGATCTTTCAGAGGAGAGAGCCCAATGTTGCTGTTTGGCTTGCTAATTTCAAAAATCAATGTATTCTTCAATCTGTTAGATTTATGGAAGATCTTAGATCATCCTTCTGCTTTTGGTTGGATGCTTTTAGTTAACTGAGGTTTGTAATCCCCTGGACCTTTATTTATTTTAATTTTAAGCATACTGTGGGGTTCTCCCTCACAGTCCTTTACGTCAAAAAAAAATATAGATAAAAAATAAAACTAATTATACAGTTTAGACGAAATGGACGAGACGATTCTTTTAAGCCTAGTTAGACCATGATTGGACACTAATTGCTAAATAACAACGAAATTTGCTACAGTGTCATTTTGCAAAAAAAAAATCATCTAAACCGGGCCTTAATAGTTCTGCTCTTTCTGTGCGATTTGTATACAGCTCGTGCCCTTGTGATATATGATGTGTTCTTTAACCATTATTCGAGTTTCTGAATCTAATTAATTATTCCCACATTAATGAGCAACATTAACTATTGTCATTCCTTACACTATATTTTTTAATCTAATTAATATCTGAATCTAAGATTGGTTCATTCCTACTGTTCTCGTATTTTTTCCAGGAACCGGCTCTGTCTGCTACGGCACCTCCATTTGTACACAGAGGAGGAGCAGGCTGCTGCTCCGAAGGTAAACTGGGGAGGAGCGCACACACACTATGGCACCAATGGAGTTCATCGATTGCACGTCACCACGGGATTGCTGGATTCCAGGAACCCCTTCAATATCCAGCAGCTCAGATTGGTGAGTAGCAACTGATTGCTGTACCTACACTGCCTACATGTATTCTTTTCTTAGCATTCTGTTCATCTGTTGCAGATTGCAGGTATTTTATTTAACGCATTGGTTGTGTTTTTAGGGCCAAGGATGATGTACTATGAGGCATTTCGGAGGACTAAAAGCTCGAGTTGGAGCGGCAGGAGGACGAGCATAAGACGTCGATCTGTATTTTAATATGTGAAATTTATGACTCACTTCTGTTGATGTGAATTTGGCAATGAATAACCAGATGTAATGATCATGATGTAAGACCTGGCAATTGGTGGATATGATGATATGTTGATTTGAATTTGATTATACTGTTAATCAGTGTGTCAGTTGTTTTTGGGTTGGCCGAGTCAAATTTGGTGTGGGCCTGCCCAGACAAATAGAAAAATTTGTGGGCTAGCCCAGCAAAATTTGCTCTGGGCTGGGAAAAAAAAGCATTGCCTGGTTGTACGGCTGGGCCCAAAAAAGACGTTTGGGCTGATAGAAAAAAGGGCCAAAAAGTGTGTGGGCTAATTGTGATGAAAAATGGGCTGAAAATAAAAACAGTAGAATGCTAAATGGGCTGAAAAGTGTAGGACAAGTGGCTGACTTTTTTTTTGGTAAGTCTACCAAGTATATGGGCCTTAACAGGCCCTATTTCAATTATATGACGTTTTTTGCTTGGCACCAATGTCATTATACTTTGTGACATTAAATACACAAACGTCACATAATAATTTTGTGATGGTGATTTTTTGACGTTTGGATTTTCGTCACCTGAATGTCACAAATCTTAAATTGTGACGTAAAATCCGTATATTATAACATAATACAACGTCAAAAAGCCACACGATTCTTGTAGTGATTATGTCGACCAACACTTGGTGATTCGGCGGCTAAGGGGTGTTGCACAAACCTCGTCCAACAAATGCACACCGCAAGAACCTACCCACAAGTGAGGTAGCTCAATGACACATGCAATCCAATAGAGTACCTTTTGGCTCTTCGCCTGAAGAAGGTCAAGAACCCGAACAAGCAACCAATCGAGGCCGGAGACAATCACCAACTCCGCTCAACGATCCTCCAATCACCGGGCCGCCTAGGGGTCGGCAAACACCAAGAGTAATAAGCTCACAACCAGCCCAAAGCTTCCACCTAGTGCCACAAGATGATGCAACTCAATGCAATGAATGCACTAGAGGTTCACCAATCTCACTCAAATGATGAAATCAAGTGTGCAAGTGAGTAGATTGTGTTGCTCAGCTCCCAAAGGGTGTGCATAAGTGTATGTGGTGCTAAGAGAGTGGCCAAGACCGGCCACACCCTCTATTTATAGCCACACAAGCAAATAGAGCCATTAGCCCTTTAGAGCTGCAGTCTGCGAGGTCAGCGGACAGGGCGGTACCTGGCACCAGAAAGGGCCGTGACCTCCCCAACGGTCAAATTCCAACTGGTCACCGGACAAGGCATGGCAGTGGCACCGCCCTAGGGGTGGCGGTGACCATCCCAACCAAGTCCCTGGAAAACCAAGTTTCTGGATAAAAGGGGTGGTGCATCACCGCACCCATGGCGGTGACCATGGCAGTGCCCCCCTTTGCTATCACTGCTCTCGGGTGAAAAGGGGCGGTGCACCCCCATCACCATGGTGGTGACCGTGGCGGTGACTCCTTGCGTTAAAGTCCAGAACCCAAGCCTCGGGTGAAAAGTGGCGGTGCCATCGGACAACTCATGGTGGTGCACCGCTGTGCCAGTGGCGATGCAAACAACCATGTCCGGTGACCACCCTACTACTGCCCTTCTCGGTTAAGTCTAGGTGGGCACCGCCATAGGGGTGGTGGTGCACCGAACAAGGGGTGGCGGTACCACCCAGACACCACCACTAGCTCGCTAAGTTGCAAACTTTGTCATGATTTGATCCATGGCAACTCGAGCTACTCTCCGCAATCGATGCTAACTCTCAAAGTGTTTTCTCAAAACATGTTAGAGCCAAGTTAGCATTTCTAAAAAAATGATAAATATTTTTGCTTGCTCTCCGATTGCGCACTAGGCCTAAATGCAATGCATGAAGTCCAACACCTAGTGGCACTAAATGACCAAATTTTCTAGTTGAGATCCCCTCTTAATAGTACAACCATCTATCCTAAATATTATCACACTTACAATGGTGTCTTGATCACCGAAACAAAACCCATATTTATACATTTGCCTTGATCTCCATAGGGTTTTGTTTTTCTCTTTCTTCTTTTCCAAGTTGAGCACTTGATCATCATCACATGTGGCCATCTCATCATTTCATGTGATCATCACCATCTCTTGAGTGCCACCTTGCTTCACACTTGGATTTCACCAACCTAGCTCATATCACAACTCATGACAAAGTTTAGTGCATATGTTTCATCAATTATCCAAAACTAAACTAGGGCTTTCAGTTATGCCTTTACCTTCATGTGTATTTATTATGCATATATTTGACACCTCAAATTAAGTTATGTTAGCTCTTGCTTTTTTGAACCAAAACTATGGAGCATAAGCTCCCTAGTGCTTTATTAAAAATAGGCTAACAATAAAACTTCCAAGACGTTAGCTAAGAGCTAACAAGGGGCTAACAGACTCAGGAAGACTTTACAAACAACTCTATGAAAACAGCCTAAGAGGCTAGCTATGGAAGAAAGCACCCATTACAAGTGATTGAGCCAATTCCTAAACAAATGAAGTTTAACTCCATTCTTGAACAAAAGCTTCTAGGATGCTAGAGATGGAGGTGTGCCATTGAAGACCCGAGCATTTCTTTCATTCCATATGCACCAAGATGCTATCATGAAGGTCTCCATAAAGAAAGGTAGTTGAGATGTGCTCCTTGATGAACTATCATTTGGAAAACACTTCCTTCGAGGGGACAAAAGATTCCTAGATAGAACTAACATTTTATGCTTAAGGAACACTCAAAGAAAAGGTGCTATATGGTTTCCTTAGTAAAATTCAGGCACATTACACAATTGTAGCCTTCATCCAAATGCTTGTGATGTCTCCTTAGAATATTTCTGGTGTTGAGCCTGTCATTAAGAAGAAGCCAACCAAAGAACTTGATTTTTTGGAACACATTTAGACTTCCATATTCACTTCGTTGATGCAGGGGGAGTGAGGGCAATGTGGTGCTGTGCATAACACTTGGTAGAGGAATACTGGGAACCCTAGATGTAAGACTAAGAGTCTTTATGATTAAGATTATCATTCTAGACCAAAATCAACCGACAATCTATCTCATGATGTCATAAATCTAGTTTTGGACTTTGATTTTTTTATATCTTATCTATTTCTAAAAATGTTATCCTCAAGTAAACGTCTAATTTCAAAATCAAATTTTAGAATTATTACAATAGTTGAACATTGAATGGAACCAATCAACCAAATCACCAACTATCAAATAATTCCAAAATTTACCTTCTTGGCTAATTAAGTTTCCTCTATCTGTTTTCCATTTAAGAACTAAGAAGATCAACCACTGTTGTGACACAACAGAGGAATGCTTCCTCAAATTGCTTGTCGACAGATGTTAGCGACGGTGCCCACTATGGCACTTGGTGATCGGTGATCCGGCACAGCTTGCAAATAGGCCGTTGGCCGCCATAGTGCTGCCTCTTATATTGGGAAAAGGGATATGACGAGTGAGGATGAAGCCAGAAAGCAGGAATGACACCAGGGATAAAGGCAGGAGTGGCATAGGCCGATGAGTAAAGGGGGAATTGAGAATGTCATGAACCTATGATCATGGCTGGTGATTGGGAGCATCACCACCGAGTGTCATTGCTGGTTTTAGGATTGAGAGCACCGCTGCCCAGTGTTGAAAAGAGCATCTAGGCCCCTAAGTGGATTTTGATGTACTGATGACCGTGGAATTAAGGATCTAATGAAATATACAAGATGATGACATATTATAAGTGATTGTGAGAGCATGACAACACAAGGAGACCCTCAAATTCTAAAGAATACGACAAGAGCATACATGAAAGCTTATTTACATTTTTATATTTCGAAAGTGAGTATAGGAAAAGATATACTATAAAGAGGGGTCAAATTTGGTAGCTTAAGGTGATCAACTGCTCAATCTTTTATCCAAAAGGCTAGATATCCATCTAAGCAAACCAAAAGCCAACAATACCTTTTTCTCATTCTTTCTGGCCTTTTTTAGAAGTTTGGCAGTTGTTTATGGAACCTCCACGCCACAAAAGTTCCACGTCTAAGTGAGGAACTTCTACACTTCGACAATCAACTATTAGAGTAGAGGGGTTTAAATACTCCTTCTCTTTCTTCCTCAATAGTCCTCTTTGCATTTACTCTTCCAATCAGGGGTGGATCCACCAATCTAGCGAGGCCTGGCAGCCGCAAGACCTCCCCGCTGGCGAGACCCTCCACCCCCGCTCCCTCCCTTAGGCCTCAGCCATGGCTGGCAGCGACCGAAGAGCACGCACACACACGAACAGAGGTAGACGAAGGTCAGGTTTGAAGCATTATTTTCACTTGGAGTTTTGGACAGCACTTGGGCTTGTTAATCGGGTTGTGTGCTCCATCCTTCCATCCGCATGAAGCCCATGTAGAATGCGAGAAGCCTCTGCGTGTGTCTAGTTCTGCCTATGGGCGTCGCTGTGTCATCTCAGTTTCTCCAATCTCCATCTGATCATATTGCTACTCTGTTCATGGGCATCGTCGCATCGCACTGCTGCCTGCTTGCCGGCAGTCGCTGCTGCATTGCACACTTGACAGATGGTCTGTTGGATGCTGGTTTGCTGCTACTATCAAGTTCAGGCGTTTAGGTTCAGCGATGCAAAATTCTAGTGCAGCAACAACACAGAGGGGGAAAAATAAAAGGTAACTGATTCAATCTATTATGAATTTGATTGGCCTATAGTTGAGCAATTGATTTACTGGATTTTTTAATTGATACTTTTAGGATTCAAGAGATACTTTATCACCATTTCTGGTCCAAGTACGGGTACAAATACTTCTACACCTGAAGAAACAATTGAAGTTGCAGCTATAGGTACTGCTGCTGCTGCACCTGAAGAAACTAGCACCGTTTCTTTAATTTGGTATGTTCATTCCCCATCACTTTGGTTTCATCTTTTAGAGTTTAAAAGCATCGATTATGAGATTGTGACATGGTTTATGGAGATATATAAGTATATCATTATTTTTTCATGATATTATCTTTTGTATTCTATACAATCGCTTCACCAAAAAAACTTGTAGTCCAAAGTTTGCCATAGGTCATTTTTTGTCCTGGATCCGCCACTACTTCCAATAGTCATGGACAAGCTCTCCTCACCCTCATTGAAGGCTTCCCAACCTGCCCTCTTGATTCTTGGTGAAATACCTTGTGATATTGGGCTTAGAAGCGAATTAGAGAGCTTGTGAGCAAGAGATCCAACCCTTGAGCACTTGGTTTATCCTCTGGCCACTTAATTTGTGTTTGTTACTCTTGGAGCTTGAGATCCTAGAAAGTTAGGTGTTGCCCATGTAGCACTCAATCTTGTGGGGTGCTAGGAAGTTTGTATTGCCTGAAGAAGATAGTTAGAATCCTCAAAAGCTTGACTTTGTGATTCGCTTGAGAAGAGGATAGGGTTGGAAGAGACCCAATGCCTTTGTGGCTTTCTCATCAATGAGGACATAGGCAAGCCTTGGTGACTTCATTGTACCTTAGGTTAAATCTTATGTATTGCCCCCTTATTGTTGTTGTTGTGGTGCTCTCTACTATGGTGGCAAACTTGTTTGAATTGATTTCTAGGGTTTACACCCGATCCACTTTTCCCTTAAGCTCTAACTATAGGGCTATGGTGAAAAAGGAAGGAAACACCTCTAGAAATCTTATATTCAACTCGATTTATGTTTACACTTTGTCAATTTGAGTTGTAGTAGTTTTCAGCTAGGATCCGTGGTACTTCCACACCATGAAAGTTTGAAAGGATCTATGGATGGTGCCGTGGATTTTTAACCACGGCTAGTGATTAGCATTCGGTCTTGGGTCAATGTTGACACTTGATGCAGAAAATGTCATAGTTTTCCACTTCGTAAACACCATCAACATACCTTGGAATAAAAAAGAAATGAGCATATTTTATGAAATAACAAGTTCCACATGTATATGGAGTATTTCTCAATAGGATATATGAAATTGGATAAGGTGGGGCTAGTGGGCCTATCCTAGAGTCAACCGACCACTCTAGTGGGTCCTACTGCCCCTAAATCTTGTCTGGAGCCAAGAAATACAATCCTAAGTGTCGAAATAATTAGCTTCGGCAATACCTAGTAGCTAATCACGTAAGGTGAATCGGATGGTAGCACACGAGACAAAATAATTATACTGGTTCAGGCACGTGGTTCCCTAGTCCAGTGGGGTGATGCTTCTTCTCTGTATTTGTATGCTTAGTTACAGGGGCTCCTCCTCCTAACTGTGTGCTAGAATAAAGTAGATGGGAATGAATGGGACCCTGATCAAGGGCCCTACAACCCCCTTATATAAGCTGAGGGAGCTGGGTTACAATAGATCCAATCGGCCAACATATTGGTTTCCTAGTTTATAATATGGAATGTATAGCAGATTGATTCTATTCTATCCTCTAGATACGATGATGCCAGATATTCTCATCATGCCTTGACCTCCAAGTTGATTGACTCATCTAGCCTTCGCGGGCCTCCCACGTTGTGGTCTTTAGCACGATAGACGGGCATGGTTGAATATACAGGCGGTGTATGTACCCCTACCCCATATATTTGACACTAAGTGATTTACACCCTTGGTTCACTTTGTGTTTTCTCTAGACAACTCATGTACACTTTGAAAGGTCCCTAATTTGGTTTTGGTAATTGAATGACAACCTAGGTGGACTAATGTGTTTAAATGTGAGATACACAGGTGATTAGTCCACAGGTACATGTGTGTGAGCAATACATGCTATGGAGGTGAAATGGTTTGGATATGTTGCAAAGCTCACATATGTGATGAAGGAGCTCATTGCATATGAGATATGACATTAAGTCATGTGACTAAGGTGGAGAAGATCAAGACAAGACTTGGCTTGATGGACCGGTTGCAAGCGTGAAGGGCAAGTTGAAGGCTTTGGAAGGATGGATCGAGTGGCAGTGAACCTTGAGCAAGACTTGGCGCCGATGGATGAAGGCAATGGTGAAAAGCAAGTGAGGTCAAGATCGATGAACTAACAAGGTCACGTGATGATATGAAGTGGATCATATCATTTGTGATATGGTTGGTGCATGTGTTGCATCAACGATGGAGGAATTGGAATGGAATGCGCAAGACAAAGGTATATTTGTAAAGCATTTCATTTCACCAGTCATAGGTGTGTGGAGAAGTTTATGACCAGGTTTAGGATAGATGGCCATACCATCAAGAGGGGCAAACTTGTTTGCTTATCAATCATCTAGTGACACTTGAGTGATCAAACTTTGCGTTGTTGCTAGGATTGAGTGGCGTGGTGAATGAGTGACTAATCCTTTTGAAAAATAATTGTGAAAATACTAACACATATTCACATGGTGGTGTACACTTGGTGGTGTTGGCATATTTGCAAAGGAGAAGTTGTTGGAGAAGAAAAGGAGGAGAAACAGGGACTGGACTTTGCTGATGGGCAGGACCTGACTTTGCCTAGGTGGGTCTGGTCACTAACCCTAGCCTCGGGCGTGGCCAGTGAGAGTTTCGGACCCTGCGGTCTTCAAAGTTCAAGAAGGCGCTAGGCGGTTTCTAGGCGACGACCCATGGACTAGAGCCTAGGTGAGCCTAGGCATTTTATGGCATTTTTCTAGGTGTTTTAAACAAATCCATATATTACATCTAAAAGAAAATATAAAGCAGAACAATGGGCTTATAGATGGGAAAAAAGGCCCATCAAAGAGTCCAGCCCAACTTTCGCCACTCTAACTCCAACCTTATTCGCTGGCTCCTCCCAATTCCAGCCACATGCCCATTGCTACTGCCTCTGCTCATGCTCGTAGCGTGGAGTGCACCTCCTCTGCTCAAGCTCATCGCGTGCCTCCTCTGCCTCCTCTGGGCCATGCTCATTGCCCGACACCTCTCTCATCCCGGTCACGCTTGTTGCCAGGTGCCTCTGCCTCTCCTCTCAACCGTGCGATGAGCGGCGCATCTGCCTCCTCCCGGCTGCCGCCCGTCCTCTTCCTAGCCACCACCCACCGCTAGCCACCTCCTGGCGGTGCCCATGGCCCGCCCCCTTCCCAGCCCCGCTCGACGCCTCCGCTGCCACCTGCCATCACTCAGCTGCTCTAGATCCGGTAGGGACATCGCCTAACCTCTGCCTACCACCTTAGGCGAGGCGGTGACCCTCTGCCTAGCGTTGAAGCGTGCCTAGGCGAGCACCTAATAATGCCTTGTTGAACTTTAGCGGTCTTGGAGGACCGAACCCTGACGTGTGGGTTCAGTTTTGCCGACATGGCGCGTAGAGGAAAAGCAGGGGTGACCGAACCCTGCTATCACATGAAGATCAGACTCTGGTCCATGAGTACAGTCGCTCAGCAAGACATGGTAGTGACTCATGGTAGGCGGAGAAGAACCGAACTCTGGCGATGGGTCCGGTTGTGACCGACCGGACTTAGTCCGAAGCAAAACAGGCGCTCGGGGAGCTCTCTGTAAACGATCAGACCCTAGCGAGGGTGAGTGTAAGATCTCTGGTAAGTCTAGGAGTGCCAAGAGGGCGGTGAATAGGCCTATAAAAACTCAGCTCCAAATTCAGTTAGAACTTAGGGTGGCACTGCTCTTATCCTTGTTCTTCTTCTTCTTATCACCCTTGGAGACATGATACGATACATCATCATCACCATCGTCGGAACTACTTGATAGCTCACTTGATGATGCATCATATGCCTTGACTTCTTCTTTCTTCTTCCTAGCTGCCCTTCTCTTCCGCTCTTCTCAGATGTGTCTTCTATCTTCTTTTCTCTTTAGCTTTTCATTGAGCTTTCGCTGCTCTTCCTTCTTCTTTTCTCTTTCTTCTCTTCTTATGGTTTTGGTGTCTCTCCTCTCTTTTCTTTCTCGCTTCCTCTCCCCATCGATTGTCTTGATGGGAGGGAGAAAAGCATTGCTTGCTGTCGAGGCAGAGAGCTCACTGCTGCTACCTTCACCCTTGTGCACGCTGACCGCGTCCGGATCGACGCGAGTGCCTCTCGAACCTCCTCTGACTTTCATACTTCACGCAGTGAAGCGTATACGAAGCAACCTCACTCTGATACCACTTGTTAGATCTCTGGTAAGTCTAGGAGTGCCTAGACAGGGTGAATAGGCCTGTAAAAACTTAGCTCTAAATTCGGTTAGAAATTAGGGTGGCACTGCCGGCCTGCGTAGGGGAAATTCAACACAATTTGAAATATAGCAATGGAAATTTAGATCAGGTGAAATTCCTAGCTTCCTACAGTAGAGTTAGTCACAGTATAACAACCAGAACCTGCAGGACAAGCTCCACCGAGTAGATCGACCATAAACCCTAAGAATACAACCTCAACAGCAAATATGCAAGAAAGTAAACCACGCGGTGATTTATCTCATGGTTTGGCTTGCCACCAAGGCTTGCCTACTCTACATTGTTGAGGTTGGCCACAGATGGCTAGGGCTTGCCACCAAGGCTTGCCATTCCCTTGTTCTCCAATCAAGAGAGTGAGCTCTTGAAGTGAGGGATAATGTCTTAGCTGCACAAGATGGTTACAAACCTCCCAAGGCTGCCACATGAGTTGGCACGCTCAATGGCGACACCTAGCCGGCTAGGAGCAAAGCTCCAAGAGTAATAAACTCAAGGACGCTGGCCAAACACAAACCAAATGCTCTTTTGACTTTGGGAATCAATGGATCTGCTCTCCAATCAAAGTTTATTGTCTTTTCTCTCAAGTTTTGATGGTGGAAATCAAGGATTGGCTTGGGAGCTTGAGGAGCAACAATGGAGGAGAGAGAGATGAGCTCTGGTCTATTTTTGGTTGAACTAAACCGTTTAGGAAGAAGAACTGACCGTTGGAGGCTAGGCCAATGGGTATTTATACCCCTTGGGGCCCAACGGTCAGTTATGGGCGGCACTGCCGCCCTCACCAAAATAACAATAATAGGCAACAGAAAGCATGGCTGTTTTGGCTAGGGTGCGAGGATGTTCTGGTCAGGATATGAGCGCTTAGTTCATAGTTTGACAAAAGTCATTGAGTCCCCCTTGATAGGACAGCTTTTCTATACTCAAATTCAAAATATAAACGAATTTAAACCTCCTTTGAGCCGAGAACCATCACCATTTGCAGTTGGGGGCTCCTCTATCACATGAATCATCCTCCTTTCATCATTCCCTGCTTATCATCATGATAAATCTCATTAGACCTCTAATTCGGTGGTCATCAACACTAAAACGCACATTGGACTTGATTGCACTTATAGTGAGTCCAGTCATAGAGAGCAAGGTGGTCTGATTGTGCAGAGCTGAGGTGTAGAGTCCAGTCACTAACACGGGGCGCATCCAATCCTTTGGCAGTGGTGCGCGGGAAGTTACATTGGCTTCCAATGGTTAGCTTCGAACGCTGGGGACATGTGGCGCGATCTCGGTGATCGGACCCTATGAACAGTGCGGGTCCTGTCGGCCTAGGAGGGTCCGATCCGGGCCCTGTGTAGTGGGTTTCAAGCAACGGCTCTATTTGTTCCTTGGGTTATAAATAGAGCACTTGGTTAGCCTTGGGCTGGCTGCTGAGCACCCTCACGCCTATGTGGCTTGTGTAGGAGTGCTTGGATGCCCTCTAACTCACTTGTGCTTGCAAGAGTGTGATCCGATTGCGAGAGAGTGATTCTAGTGCTATTGCATTATGAGATTGCATCGAGTGGCACTAGGTGATCGAGTTGCAAACTGGTGGTGCTTGTTACTCTTGGAGGTTGCCACCTTCTAGATGACTTGGTGGTGGTCTCCATCGAAGCACACAAGGAAGATTGTGCGGTGCTCCGGAGAAGTGATTGTGAGGGGTATTGTGCTCACCCCACGGGAGCCGCGAAGAGCAACTCTAGTTGAGGGTGTCATTGAGCTACTCTCACTTGTGGGTAGGTTCTTGTGGCACCCAACGTGTAGGCTTGGTGTGGTGCCAATTAGCCACCAAACCACCAAGTGAACAGTTGACACAACAGGGACTAGCGTGTTGGCAAGCACGTGAACCTCGGGATAAAAATCACCGTGTCATCCTTGTCTTCCCATTGGTTTGCATCCCCTTACACTAGCTTGTAATTACTTTTATATATATTATGCTTGTGTAGTTACTCTTGTAATTAGTTATCTTGTGTGGCTTGCTAGTTACCTTCTTGCTTGTGTAGCATAAAAGTAGCTCCTTTGCGTGACTAATTTGGTTTGAGTAGCCATGTTAGTCACATTGCTTAGTTTGTGAAGCTAAGTAATTTGCTCTCTATAATTTGGCTTATGTAGCCTTGTTATTAAGTATTGCTAGTGAGCATAGGAGCTTTGTGCTTTTGCTTTCTAGAATCATGTAGGATCTCCCCCGGTTGCTTGAGTACTAGTTGCATAGGTGTGTGTGACCTTACAAACTAGAATTGTTAGGTGAGCTCTTACAAACTAGAATTGTTAGGTGAGCTCTAGCTAGCACGGCACCTTGGTTTCCTAATTTGGATCTTTATAAGGTGCTTGTGAACATAGATAGAGGGGTGTAGTCTTGGCTAGACCGTTAGTTTTAATTCCGTATTTATTTTGGTTAGCTGGCGTGATCAATTTTAGAATGAACTATTTGCCCCCTTTAGTCCGCCATCTCGACCCTACACACTTCATAAGGATTGAAGGGCCCACACATTAGAGATGTCCAAGTGGCCCCACTAGCAAATACCCACATTAGAAGGAAGGAGGAAGCCTCCCCACCGAGTGGGGAGAGCCCACCTACCATAGGGGTGGCAATAGGGCCCGATCCTTGATTCCCCGCAGGGAATTCCCCTATTAAGGGACGGGGATGGGGGCCAAATTGATCCCCATGGGGATCCAAATGGGGAAAATTGCCCCCCGTCAGGTCTGATGGGGACGAGGATGGGGGAGCAATCCCCGTACCCGATACCCGCTTCCCCGCCCCATTTACTACACAGGCTTCACTTTCTTTATTGATGGCCCAATCAGCCCATGAAGGCCCAATATCATCTAAGTATATAACACTGATAACCCTAACTTCTCTAGTCTCCACCCTCATGTTCCCTGTCCCAGGCTCCCAGCCACCCCTCCCACCGCCGTTAGGCTTCTAGGTGCCTATCACCACTGCTACACGACGGCTCCAGCAAGCCCGCAAGTTGTCCATCTGTGCATCTCTAGCGACGGTGCATCCGCGTGACCCTCTAGTAGTGGCGGCGCATCCACGTGCAGACACTATGGGTAGCTACGACCTGCAGCATGTTTGTGTGCTCCCCACGGGCAACAGTGCGTGCTTCCCCATTCCCCAAGGATAGTAGTGGCTTCTTGAAGTAGTGGCAATAGTGTGTACTTCCCCGTGGCCCATGGATTTGTCCTCTGTGTCCCTACTCCCTACTCAAGATCTTGCTATTTGGCTATTTCTATTTTCTAGATTGCTATTTCTGGATTGTAGTTCGTGTTGTACTCTAATTTCATATTGATGGCCTTATGTGAATGGTGAAGAATTGACTGTTGATGATGATAAACTAATGCAGGGCGAGGATCCCCGACGGGGATTTTTCCCCATGCGAGGACGGGGATGGGGAAGAAAGCTTCCCCGTGAGCTTTGGCGAGGATGGGGATGTGGAATTTATCTCCCCATGGGGACGGGGATGGGAAGGCATTCCCTAATGGGGAATTCCCTGTTGCCATCTTTACATAGGGTGGTCGACTGACCCCCCTTGGTGGCCAAACCCTGTCAAATTTCTCCACTGCCTTCTTTTGGTCAACATGCAAAGAAGCACAAGTGTGGTGGTGATCCACCCTCCATGTTAAGGAAGATTGATCCAAGGGATGAGGTGAAGATCACTTGGATTGATGGTCCCACCTCCATTACTATAAATAGGGGGTACCCCTCACTCCAAAAGCATGAACACCATTTGAAGAAGTAGAGAGATCCACTTGTATCTTAGTGCTAGTAGGATAGTCTAGTGTTGGGAATTAGGGAGTAATGTGCTAGTCTTGGGTTTCCCAATTTAGTCTTCTGCGACTCTGGTATAGCTCTTGTATCCTTTCCTTTTTAGTAAAACTTTACTTCATTAAATATATTATCTTTCTCTACTTTGCTTAGTCCTTACTTTGTGTAACATACCTTTGGTTTTGTCGTAGTGGTTATCCTAGTATAGTTATTAGTTGTATGGTTGTTAGGTTGAGTAGTATCACTCATATTGTTCTAGATCACCGCCTTAAACTGGTGCTCTATAGTTGATTTGTGTGTACACAACTAGAGTAGTGAGTTGTAGTGTAGACATGGTGTCTAGACTATACTTTACCTGTGGTTGTTGCTTGTTGCACTGATTGTTTGTCATAGCTAGTAGGTGGTGACAACCCTATCTAGTCTCTATATTCCACTGTGTATTATAGGAAAGTTATTCAAATAGTAGGACCACCCGCTGGGAGCCCTGGCACTATTATATGTATATTGCCATTTCCATCTAGTCGTGTGTGCAATTGTGTGAGAACTCTGTCTTGCTAGGTATAGCTTGTCTTGCTAAGTTAGAACCATAGAAGTAGATGAAAGGATCAATATGTCCAAGAGGGGGATGAATTGGGTTAATCTAAAATTCTCACAAAAATAAAACTTATCACTTAGCCCATTTCACCCCTTGTGCCTAATAATGTTTCTATCCTAAGCACAAAGTTTTGTAACGTAGTTCCAATTCTACACTAGCATGACAATTTAAAGAATGTAAAGACATCAAAGTAATTGCACAAATATAAATGCGTAATGTAAAGAATGGGAAAGGAACACAATGATATTTTTCCAAGGTATCAGAGAGTCGACACTCCCCACTAGTCCTCGTTGGAGCACCCACGGAAGGGTATAACTCCGCTTTGATCCGTGTAAGGACCAAGTGCTCTCTATCACTACAAGAAATGGTGCTTTACATGACGGTTTAGTGGTGACCTTCTCAAAAATCATCACAAAATTACATTGTCTGTGATGGTTCATTCCAGGGGTGATACAACTGTGACGCTAGTTTAGTTTTCGTCATTGTTGGACGTCACAGAGTATTGTGACAACTCAGTTATGAATCTGTGACGGACGACTTAGTTTGGTCATAGATGAAGCATCCAACATGGCGCTGATGTGGACCTCCACGTCAATCATCAAAAAAAAAAAATCGTGCATAGGAATCGAACTTGGCTCCTGTGGAAGGAAACCGAGCATGCAAACCACCGAGACAAGCATGCTTTTGTGTTTTTCTAGGATTATTTGAGCCTTTTAACATTTTATTCCTAATTTTATCAAAAAGAAAGAAAATAGCAAAACAAATGTGGCACATAGGAATTGAACCTGGCACCTTTTGGAAGGAAACCAAGCAAGCAAACCACCAGGACAAGCAAGCTTTTGTGTTCTTTTGGGATTATTTGGAACCTTTAACATTTTATTCCTGATTTTACCAAAAAAAAAGAAAATAACAAAACCTTTGTTGCAAGTAGGGATCGAAACTCAAACCTACCAAACGAGAAGATTGAATCTTACCACTGTGCCGTTTTTCAGTTTGTGATAGGAATGGTTCGTTATCCCTATTTTTAGTACATACGCGTAGATGTTCCAAGTACAAACAGTCCAGAGTTGAGCCACGCAGAAACAAAGTTAATGACATCACAAAGGATATTTTCTTTTGTAAAATAAAACATGAATGCACTATATATACCTGATGCTCGGACCCTACAACTTTATAGTTGATGACTTTTTCATTTAAGATAATTTACTACACCAAAATTCCGTTCGAAGTTCTTATATTTTGAAATTCAAATTTTGAATTACTCAAAAAAGTCGAATGGAGAAATGACTAAAATTGAAGTTGTAGATCTTAATGAGTTCTACAACTTTTATATTCATGATTTTTTAAGTTAAAATCTTATACTCTCTCAATATGTTGTTTCAAGTTGTCATTGTTTGAAATTCGAATTTTGAATTTTTTCAAACAAAGTCACGTGAAAAGATGACCAAAGTAACTTAATAGAGCATGATTTTAGAAAAATTTAGAAAAATCATCACATTTAAAGTTAGTATGTGGGAGAAAAACAAGTTACAAATTTTAGCCAAAGATTAAAAAGAGAAATCACACTTTTTCTTGTATAACAAGTGTGATTTCTCTTTTTAATCTATCGCTAAAACTCGTAAGTAGTCTTTCTCCCTCGTACTAACTTCAAATTTGATGATTTTTTTTTCTAAAATTTTCTAAGTTCATGCTCTATCAATTTACCGTGTTCTTACAGCTATTATTTTTTTCATACTTTCATGTGACTTTATTTTATCAATTGCAAATTTTAATTTAAAAAAATGGCAACTTCGAACCATATTTTGATGTAGTAAATAATTTTAGCTGAAAAAGTCATGAACATAAAAGTTGTAGAACTGATCAAGATCTACAACTTTTATTTTGGGCGTTTGTTCATCGAACAAAGTTATAGTAACACTGTTCACAAAATTTACATCTGTCTTATAGTTTGTGAAACCATATGAGAGATATGTAAAATTTGTGAACAACGTTACTATTACTTTATCGAATGAACAAATGATCAAAAAAAAGTTGTAGATCTGTATGGATTCTACAACTTTGTTGTTGATGACTTTTTCAGTTGAAATGATTTAGTATCTCAAAATGTTGTTTGAAGTTCTCAAACTTTGAAATTCAAATTTCAAATTGTTCAAACAGAGCCGGATGGAGAAATGACCAAAACAAAAGTTGTAGATTTTATTGGGTTCTACAACTTTATTGTTGATGACTTTTCATTTGAGTGATTTACAGTCTCAAAATATTATTTAAATTCGTCATATTTTGAAAATCCAAATTTAAATTGTTGAAGTAAAGTCGGACAAAATAAAAGTTGTAGATCTTGATGAGTTTTACAATTCGTACTTGATAGCTTTTTCATTTGAATTTATGCATAGTCTAAAAATTATATTGTATTAAATTTAGATTTTATAAAATTTTTAGAAGAAAAAAGACATTCATGATTTCCATTCGGCCCAACTGTTCGGCCCATGATTTGGTGACTATTGATCAGCAATCGGATGCACGAGAACTACACTCCTCATCCATAGCCATTCGATGCAGCAGATAAATATCCGGCTGTCGGCTTGAAACCCTAGTCTTGTTCCCCTCTGCCTCTCTCTCGGTTTCTCCCTGTCACTCCCACATCCGCCACCACGCTCTAACTCCGGTAGCGCGTCCCTTCCAAATTCGTGTCCATAGCTGGCTCGGACTAGCTATTAGCCTGAGGATGGCCGCCGCAATTGCTCACCCTGGCTGGCAGCGACGGGCGCTCAGGCTCGGGTCTAGGAAGTGGCGGTGGCCACACAGTCTCGGCCGGGGAGGTGGTGATGGCCGGTCGGCAGGACGCAGCAACCTAGAAGTGGCGGATCCGACGAATGAGAGGCCAATCCTGGCGGAGGCGGGGCTGATCCATTAGATCCGCGGTGGATCCGGCTTGCGGGGGATAGTGAGCTCCTCATCCCTTCTCTCCTTGCTCTCTTCTATGTTCGCCCACATTCACTCATTCTCCTAGGTTTGGGACACCAGCGGAGGCGACGGATCTCCTACGGGCTTGAGGCGTGGGTCTCCGAGGACCACTGCTCGGCGTCCCTATTCGGCAGGTGTTCGCGCAAGCTGGTCTGGACGATGACGGTTCCATCTGCCAGGTATCCCACTACTCCATTCCCCTTTCCCTTCTATTCCTGATACATGGCTAGCAAAATGGTAGTGAGTATTGTTTCAATCTATCAGATTAATTTCCGATGAATTTACTTTTCTTTTTATGTTTGATTCTGTTCAGACATTCTGACGTTGAGGCAGGAAGCAAGCTTCAGGCTCAAATGTGTAACACCCTAAAAATTTATTTGCAATTTAGTAATTAAATTTGAGCATTTATTTAATTTTCTATGCATTTTAATCTAGGTCAAATAATAATTTTTGGTTAATTAAAATCAACTATAAGGTTTAGAAACATGTTTGTTGCATTCATGCTGGTGCATAATTGTTTTTATTTGAGTGTAGGGTTAGAGTTGTGTGGTTTTGAATTCAAACTTGGTTTGAATTTGAAACAAGTTTGTGAAAAAAGAAAAAGATATGGTTTTCTTTTACTTTCTCTCCCTCTCTCTTGCTTTTGGCCCGAAGCCAAAGCCGGCCCGGCCTGCTTTCCCCTCTATTCCTCTTTGCCATACGCACCGCAGGCCCAGGCCAAGGCCCACCGGCCTCTCCTCCCCAGCTCCCACGCCCGCCCTGGCCTTGGGCCGTTGGCGGCCCGCTACCACGCCCTCTCCCCTTTTCCTCCTTCGCGCGCGCGGGTCCAGCTCGGCTTCGCTTGGCCCAACAGCCCGCTCTCTCCTTTCTTTCTCTGGCGGCTAGGGCCTGCTTGTCGGTGCCCACCCTTCTTCTTCCTTGGCGCTGGAATCCCGCGATGGCCTTCATCGCCGTCTTCATTTCTTCTTTGAAGACCCGCGTGAATGAGGCCATCAAGAGGGTGTCATGAAGCCCCGCAGTGACGCTGGGTGTAATTGCTGCATGCGTTCCCCCTTCTACCGCCCCCTTCGCCCTATAAAACCCGTTGCCGAGCCCTCCATTCTTTTTTCCATTCGCCATTTCGAGCTCGCGCACCTCACTCGCATTTCACCGTTCTAGAGCCCGTTCACCGTCGCGAGCGTGCTTGGGAGCTTCGCCGCGACCGTAGGTGCTCTCCTTTCTCATTTTCATCACGGTTTGGTCCGAATCCGAGCTCACTGACGCCCTCTTCTTCTTCTAGTTCGCTGTTGCACGTCGTTGTTTCTCTTGGAGCCTTCCCGGATGCCACGAATGCCTCCTTTGGACTCACGATATACTCCTCTTCTTTCCCATGCCCTCGTTTTCTCTTCTCGTGCACGGAATCGCCGTACTAGCAAGCTCTAGATCACGCCGACCATGGTGCCACCGTGGGGCCAACGCCTCGACGTGCTCCTTGCCCTTGTTTTCAGTCTAGTCAGGTTTGCGAGGTCGTGCGCATCACTCCCGTGCTTTCGGTTCAGTCTGAGGTGGCAGGAATCATCAACCGCCGTCGTGCTCGGCTCGCCACTAGCCATGGTGGGCTCGCCGGCACCACTGTGCAGGCGGCGGGGAACCCTCCCCTTCTTTCCTAGTCATCTGATCGGCTTTGAATGGTCGCGATTAGAACGTACCCCTTTGGGGTCATAACCGGTCCACCACGGACCCGTGGACTCGGTCCACAGCGTCGCATTTGCGCGTCCACGCCCGCGTGGTGCACCACACTAACCAGCACGCGCCGTGTGGCGCTAACGTCAGCGGCGACGTGTTTTGCGCTTTAGTCCCTGAGTTTTTCCGAAATCAACCTGCGGTACAAATCAGTTCAAAGTGATTTCTTTTTAATCCTGTTTTCTTATGGTTTAGCCCCTGTCTTTTTGAATAATAGGACGCACCGTCCAACCAGCATAGGAATATAGTTTTTATTCTTTTAAATCCAAATTTGAGTTCGGTTTGTTTATAGAAATGCCATCGAACCCTATTTTATGCATAACTTTCACGTTTTAAATCCGATTAGAGTGATTCTTTCGCTCACGTATTCGTAGCAATACGTAGATTAGTTTTATAAGCTTTTCAATGTCTGTTTTTACTGTTTGGTGTACTACTCTAATAGAAGTATATTTGTTTGCATGTGATGATTGGTATGGATACTTGATTGGTGAATTGGATCACGTTTAGAGGGTGATCAGTTCGAGGTTACCGAGAAGGTTGGTGACCAGTATCACGAAGGAAACTTTGAGGAAGGCAATTGTAAGTACCTATGAACTTTATAATTCATACATATGCATGTGTCTAACTTGAATCACCATTAAGGACCTTACCTAGATTATTTTTGTACCACATATCTTTGTTACCTATGGTTTGGGATGCATTTTGGATAGATGCTGCCGTGCATAACCAATACTATAATAATCATGACTAATGATTTATGTAATATGATAAAATTGAGCTTTTTAGCTACTTTTAGGGGGCTAGAGTACTGGGTTTTTGAGTGCTCTAGTGCCTCTCCATAAGGACTTAATCTTGAAGCGGTAACCCAGGAGGTTTCGTACAACCCCGAGTGTCACATGGCTCTAGCCTTAATCATATAACTAGTACGTCTCTAGCTTGTTAGTGGTTACCGAAAGGCGCAAAAGAGGGTACCATGTTGATTATGGGCCCGGTCCAGCCAGGGTGTGTGCTGGACAAGGTCGAGGTGTGCCACCTTGGTGGAAGGTGCCCATGACTCTTGGGAGACTGAAACCTAGCGGCTACTAACTTGTTAGGGTATCTAGTGAAAGGTTAAGTAGTGAATCCCTGCCACGCTTCCTTGGTAGAGGCGGTGTGGGCCTTGCTAACCTCGGCGTTTGGAATCACGGCTCGGTGGATAAAGTTGTACAAATTCTGCAGAATTCTAAAACCTGTTATAACATCCAGGCTCACGGATACGAGCGGCCTGGACCCTTCATGATTAGCGGCCTAGGAATGACTTAATGTTGATTAATCATTACTATAACTTGGGATGGTTTATTCACTAAAGTATTGTTACAGGTTTAATAAAATTTGACCAACTAAAATTGCTTGCCGCAGTCAAACAGTGTCAAGCTTTTGAGCCTCATAGATCCCTTTGTTATACTTGCTAAGCATGGTGCGCTTACACTTGCTTTATATTCGATGAAAATCTTGGATGGGTACCAGATGCTTGATGAAAGGAGTTACAAAAGATGTCCAGGAGTTCTAGGTTGATGTTCACCAGTTGGAGTCCCTGTGGCAGTTTGGGCTTAGTTTTTCCGCTTTATGTAATAATATTGCTGATGAGCAAAACCTTGTGATAACTTTATGATGAGACATGCGATGTAATAAAGTACTTTACTTTGATATTTCTACAATTTGAGATTATATGTGTGTTTGGACATCCTGGACACACATATATGAGTACTTGGTTTTGTTTATCAAAACTGGGTGCGACAAAATGTACTCGGTATAAAATACTCTTTCCTCATTTCATTATGTATGCTCTGAATGTTGGCTCTTTATTTCTCGTATCTGCTAGTCCAGATCTCTGATCTCTGATTCAATCTATGGCCATCCGTGATCTGGATGTCAATCAGCAATGAAAATATTCTGATTGGGTTGCAGTCTATTAATCTGAGATACAAAGTATTTTTCCTGTAGAAAAAAGTAATGAAATTGTTTGTTTATGCTTACAAGTTATATTGCATAGGAACACTCAGTAATTCAGTTTGCGACATTTAGTGAGATACAATGTACCTATTAAATCAGAGGGTGTCATGAATTTTGATGACAAACTGCATGCTTAATTAGTTTCATATCTGTAGTTTCAGATTCTGAAAAGTTTCAGAGTAGCAATCTAGATAGGTTCACAACCTGAACCAGAGCTAGCAGCACACAAACTAGTTTCAGCAGAAGCGTGTTAAGTTCCTTGTCAAGGAGGAGAAAGTATTACTAACTGCTATTTGTGCCATTTCTCTTTATTGCTCTGATCTGAAGCTAAATGTATGAGATTTTTTGCACTATTTAGACTATCTAAGCATATGACTACTTCCATGTTTCTAATTTTTCACCATTGTGCAAGCGGTTACGTGTCTGAAAATGGCTACTTCCATGTTTCAAATTTTTTACATTGTGCCATGGTGATTGCTGGGTACTAGTTGCTTGCACGGTTCCTTGCATTAGCCAGATGTTTGTCTAGTCAAGTTACTTTCAGGAGAGCTCGTTTATTCAGCTTTGGTCCTTGCAACTGAACTTGTAGATGTCCCACTGTTTCTTTGTGTTGGCTAGCAGCACCAGCAGTTTCCTATTCTCGTTTGTTGGTTGATTTAGTCCTTGGAACAACTTAAATTCAGTTAGCATGTGCATGCATTACTTCGGCAAATTCAGTTAGGCCACGTTTTTTGTTTATAAATAAGCAAAGAAATATGCTACTGCTATACTGCTTGTAAACCAAACATGCTACTGTACTGTCAGAATGTTAACTGCATACTGTAATTTTATATTGCCACTAGAGCACGGAAAAAAATAATCTAACATATGTTACTATACTGTCAGGCTGCTGGGCCCAAACATATGCAGACTTTGATGCTGGGGTGGCCAAGGCACCGTTTAGATGCCAAAAATTTTGCCAAAATTTTCAGATTCCCCGTCACATCGAATCTTTGAACGCATGCATGAAACATTAAATATAGATAAAAAATAAAAGTAATTACACAGTTTAGACGAAATGGACGAGACAAATCTTTTAAGCCTAATTAGACTATGATTGGATAATATTTGTCAAATAACAACGAAACTGCTACAGTAGCGTTTCGTCAAAAATTTTGCCAACTAAACAGCCCCCAAAGTATCTTGGTGACTTAGAGGAAGAAGAGGATGCAAGGAGGAATGCAGTGAGATCCAAGGCTTCCTTCGTACTATGATTTTTTAGCGATTGACTTAAGCTTTTTCTGTATGATTTTGGTGATCCGAAATTAGATGTAATGATATTAAGACCACCTGATCTGAAACTGGATGTAATGATTTTATTGTACTCTTGTCAATTTTTGTATTTCTGTTCTAAATTATTGTTAAATAGTGATATCAATTAATTAAATGGGCGTCATCTTGGTTGGGCTAAATTATGGGCTTGATGTTGAGTAGGCTGAATGTGGTGAGATTGGCCTTATTGAATAGTATGAGCCTAACTAAATAAAAAAAAACATAATACATGGGCAAAAAAATCTGCAGAATAAATGGGCCTCATGAATAATGGGCCATAAAAGGCCTAGTGATGACGTCGCAAGGTAGCAGCCACGTCACATCCAACATCAACAAATGACGTGGCAAAAGATGACGTGTACCAATTTTATGACGTTTCAGTTCATCACTATAGCATTTGACTGTTGTTGTTGACCAGTGATTTCATGACGAAAATACATGCCAATATGTGACGGCTCTAATCGGTTTAGCAAATGTATGAAGCGAGATACATGACGGATTTCTCGATCGTCATCATAAGTTAACCATGACATGTTTTTGACTGTCTGTGACCAAAGTAAACCGTCATGTAAAGCCTTGATTCTTGTAGTGTATGGGCTGATTCTTTGGCACTCCGACGTGGTGAATCACCTACAACCACTCACAACATGAGTTGGGTCACCCACAAGCTCCACCGAGTGATCACCAAACTCCCAACCACCACCAAGCCATCTAGGTGGTGCCGATCACCTAGAGTAATATGCACAAACTCTCATTTAACCTAAACAAGCCTAATGAAACTAGTTGATGCACGCTTGCTACTCCCTACTTTTTTCTCCAGTTAGGCAAGGCCTACCAATGAGTCGGACACGTCTGCGGCCAGCTTGAGTAGGACACATGTAAGAGAATCAGAAGAGGCAACGTGGGTCAGAGGTGATGGAAAGAGCAGAGGTGGCACCTCCTTGACCTCCCGGCCGCTGAAAGCCCTAGTTTGGTTTTGGATAATTGATGAAACCTATGCACTAACCTTTGTCATGAGTTGTGAAATGAACTAGGTTGGTGCAATCCAAGTGTGGAGCATGGTGGCAATCAAGTGATGGTGATGATCACATGAAATGATGAAGATGACCACATGTGATGATGATCAAGTGCTCAACTTGGACAAGAAGAAAGAGAAAAATAAAACCATATAGAGATCAAGGAAAAGGTATAAATAGGGATTTTGTTTTAGTGATCACGACACTATAGAGAGTGTGATCACATTTAGGATAGATGACCGTACTATTAAGAGGGGTTCTCTACTAGACAATTCGGTCATCTAGTGCCACTAGGTGTTACTTTATGCATTGCATTTAGGCCTAGTGTGCAATCGGAAAGCAAGCGAAAATATTTATTGAAAATATTTTGAGAAATGCTAACTTGGCTCTAACATGTTTTGAGAAAACACTTTGAGAGTTAGCATCGCTTGCAGGGTAGCTCGAGTTGCCATGGATCAAAACGCGAAAAAGTTTGCAACTTGGCGAGCTAGTGGAGGTGCTTGGGTGGGCACCGCCAACCCCTATCCAGTGCACCGCCCTGCCTGTGGCGGTGCCCACCTGACTGAGGCCGAGAGCAGTAGAAGAAAGGGTGGCACTGGTGTGTCTCGTGTACATCGCCAGGTGCACGGCGGTGCACCACCACAGGCACTGTCGCCCTTGTCCGGTGCCACCGCCCTAATTCACCCGAGAGTAGCAAAGCTGGGCTAGTCACCGCCATGGTGACGGTGGTGCTCCGTCTCTTTTTTCTAGAGAGGAGGGAAACCGGGGGGCTCGGTTGGGTGGTCACCGCCACCCCCATGGCGGTGCCACCACCACCCTGTCCGATGCCCCAACGGCTAGTTTGTACCCATTGAAATTCGACCATTGGGGAGGTCACCGCCATGTCCAGTGTCAGGCACCGCCCTGTCCAGTGACATCACAAACAGCAGCTCCAAAGGGCCAACGGCTCTATTTTCTTGTGTGACTATAAATAGAGGGTGTGGCCGACCTTGGCCACTCTCTTGACACCTCATACACTTGTGCACACCCTTTGGGAGCTGAGCAAACATAATTCACTCACTTGCACACTTGATTTCATCATTTGAGTGAGATTAGTGAGCCTCTAGTGTATTGCATTGAGTTGCATCATCTTGTGGCACTAGTTGGGTGATTTGGGCTGGTTGTGAGCTTGTTACTCTTGGTGTTTGCCGACACCTAGATGGCCTAGTGATTGGAGGATCGTTGAGCGGAGTTGGTGATTGTCTCCGACCTTGATCGGTTGATTGTGCGGGTTCTTGACCTTCTCCCGGCGAAGAGCCAAAAGGTACTCTATTGGATTGCGCGTGTCATTAAGCTACCTCACTTATGGGTAGGTTCGTGCAGTGTCCATTTATTGGACGAGGTTCATACAACACCTCTTAGCCGTCGAACCACCAAGTGTTGGTCGACACAACGGGGACTAGCGTGCCGACAAGCACATGAACCTCGGGAGAAAAATCATGTGTCATTTTTGTGATTGGATTTCTCCCGGTAATTAGTTGTCTTCGTATTGTGATTGGTTCATTCCTCGACACAGCGGTATAATCACCCTACTCACTCCTTTACATTTCTTACAAACTAGTTGTCAAGCTCTTTAGTGTAGTTAGTCTTTGAGAGCTTGTTAGTTTGGTTAGTGTGACTCTTTAGTTAGTCTTTAAGAGCACATTAGCTTAGTGAGTAGTGATTTAGCTCTTGTGTGTGCCTAGTGATCATAGTAACTAAAATTGTTAACCTTTGTAGAGCTAGAGAAAAATTACATTATACCGTTTTTGTACTAATCAATTGCTCTAGTGCTTTGTAGAATTTTTTAAATATGTTATTCACTCTCCTCTAGCCATATTAGGACATTTCAGCTGCAGACTAAGGGCATGTTCAGCTGCTTTTTTAGCCGTTGTTGCTGGCAGCAACTAGTTCAGGGGCTGTTTGGATCCCTTAGAGCATCTCCATAAGTTTCCTATTTTTCGTTCCTAAAAACATGTTGTTTTCCAACTCCTGAAAATGTATTGAGAGAAAAAAGAAGTCCATCTACAAGAGTATCCTATAAATCACTTCCAATACATCAAATATTGGCTCCACAATTTTTTTTCCGCATTCTTCTTTTTTCCCGCACGACATCGCAGGCTCGCGCCAAACATTCGACACCGCCGTGACTTCCCAGCCGGCGTGGCGCAGGAGGCCGGATGCTTCGGCTGATAGCGGCTTCACGGGACGTGGCTGCGGCAGGGTGGCGGCCCTCCAGGCCGCTTGCGCCTGCGCTGGCAAGGCTAGGCCATGGCGGCGGGGCCGCTAGACGGCATCGCGTGCTAGGCCACGATCCTCCCACGAGGCCTCCTCCTTACCTGGCTCGTACGACGACTACGAACAGGTGGTGGAGGAGAGCCGAGAGCGTCGATGCGGTGTACCTGGACTGGGCGGTCAACGAGGAGACGACGAGATGGGTCAAAACCAAGTCGCGGTGCTCGTCGACGGTGTCTCACCACTAATTCCGACTCTGGGGCGGAATCCTCGCCGGCGGTGTCGTCACCAACGTCTGTGCTCCGCGAGGTCACATCCCTATCCACCCTCGCCGGCGGCATCACTGTGTACTTGTACGCCTCTTTCTGTTGTGTTTTTTCTTCGAGTCGTTGAGTCCTCCAGACGACGCAGGCGGCGAAGATCTCCTTCACTCGACGGTGGCACAATATGGCGTCAAGAGTAAACTGCGCCAAGGAGAAACCGCAGCAAGAGGGAAACCACACAGGGAAGATCGATACGCGCGAGAGGAACAACACGTAACTTTACGGGTGATGGGAGTGAATCTCCAAGTGCGTAAATATTAGGAGAATAGATTAGGAACTGTTAGGATTTTTTCTCATTTTTCTAAAAACCAAGGATTAGTAAGGCAAATAGGGAATTCTTGGAGATGCTCTTAAGCTAACAATTAATTGTTTAGTCAAAAGTCCCAACTAATCGTTTTTTTGAACGAAAGTCCCAACTAGTTGTTAGTTCACTAGTCCGCAAGCAAAATCCAGCTAACAGGGCTAATATAAAGGGTGAAAAAATAGCTCAGGATCCAAACATGTATAGACTAACAACTAGTTCGCTAATTTTTAACTGGCTATTTTTTAGCCATGGCTAATAACTAGTCCTGGTCCATTCAACTAGGGCCTAAGTTCTACACTGATTCTACAGTGATCAGTTCTACTGATTCTACAGTGGCATGTGAGGAGGCGACAGCCATCAGCAGTGGCAGCGGCTGCAAGACGACTGCCTAAGCCTCCACAATACGCCTAGGTCCCCAAGAGACAGAGCAAGAAGCCATCCACAACCACGCGTCGGCTCAGCCATTGACGCCCTCGCTGTAGCCCACACCCATTGCGGAGCAAGGGCCTGGAGTAACAGGCGGCACTATATATGCCGGGACGCCGGGAGTCCTACTCTAATCTATATACAGTATCAGAAAAGCTACATCTGATGTTTTCGGAATTCAGTCGATGATGCTAGGCATTTCCCCTAGTGGCCTCCGTCCACTAGACCCATTCCATCGTCCGCGCCTTTACCTCCACAGGACCTTGCAACCGACTCAAAAAGCTTCTCTATCTCAGGAGCACAGTGTGTAAAGGATCGAGTCCAGAAGCTGTAGCGTGGGTTCTGCAAAAACACACTCCTTTTTTATTGAAGTCACTTATGTTTATGCGTTTCGAATAGTCAAGGTAGCATACCTTTATCAGCTCAATGAAAGTAATGAGTAATCCCCAAGGATGAGGCCGGTTGACAATTAACCTTTCCAGAAGAACCCTTGTTATCTGCTCTTGGACAATTTCCTGTGTTTCAATTGATTACTTCGTCAAAAAGAGATTTCATGGATGCAAATGACGCTCAAAAATTCAATTGAAAAGGAGCGAAGGGTATGGGGACTTAAATACCTGTGTTGCCTCGGCAAACAAGTACAGAATGATAAAGGAAAAGTAGTGGGTATGGCTATTTGGATAGCGAAGCTGGTTAGCAATTGCATTGAGAATAAGGTAGCGACCTTCTGTGTCCATAGTCATTACAAGGTTTCTGAACATCTCAGTAGCTGTTTCGATTTGGAATATATCCATTTGACTTTGGTTAATTTGTGCTGGTGCTGATGCATTCACCTTGTTTTGCTGCAACTGTTGCACAGCCTGCATTTAAAAATTCTACCAGCTTATGGTCTTGAAATATGCTTAAGTGGCACTCAGCTTGATGAAACAAAATACTCTGTCCGGAATGATAAGCGTATTTTGCACAGGAAAAGTCAAATTTTATAAACTTTTACCAACAGATATTCAAATTACATATAAATTTAGGACAAAAAAACTTACTCCCTCAGTTTCAAATTATAAGTCGTTTTTGGCTTTTCTAGAAACCTACCCCATCAATTCTAAACTGTAAGTCGATCTGGTTATTCTAGATACATAGCTTTTACTATGTGTCTAGAAAAATCAGAACTTATAATTACTGTTGGAGTATGTATTAAGCCCATAAGGCTAAGGCCCATGAGGCCCATGTATGGAACCTATATAGCTACCCCTCTAGGGTTAGCCCTAATTAATAGAGTCTAAAGTTCCAACATGGTAATCAGAGCTTAGGTTAGGGTTAGGGTTCCAGCCGCCTCCAGCAGCCATGGCAGAGCCGCCGGCGCCGCCACCGCCTGGCCCGCCGCCGCCGCCGCCCTTCTCCCTCTTCTCTACCTCCCTCCACCCCTCCTCCCCTTCCTGCCATCAGCAGCTGGCGGCGCCGCCGTATCCGCCCGGTTTTGGCGCCGCCGCCGCTGGGGCTGAGCGCGCAGCCGCCACCATGCGCGCGCGGGAGGACGCCGCCGCCGCAGCGACCCGCACTGCCGCCGTCGCGAGCGCGCGGGAGGAGGACGCCGCCGCCGCCGCGGCCCGCGCTGTCGCCGTCGCGAGCGCGCGGGAGGCAGCTGCCGCCGCCGCCTCCAGGGAGATCGCCGCCGTCCTGACGGCGGCCGGCCTGGACGCGGAAGGGGCCGATCTGGCCCTCATGGCCGCGCAGGCGGCCGCCGGTGCTGCCACCGCAGCCATTGGCCGCCGCGCCGCCTCCCTGACCGCCGATCCCGCCTCCCTGACCGCCGATCTGGCTGCGGAGGAGGCCTTCTCGGAGGAGATCGCCGCAGCAGCAGCCACCGCCACCGCAAGGGCCGCCCTCAGGGAGGAGGAGCCGCCCGCGGCCACGACTGGAGCGACCCTGCTCGCTGCGGCCCAGGCAGCCGCTGCTCGGGCAGCCCAGGCCGCCGACGCCGAAGTTGCTGCTGCCCGGGAGGCTGCAGCCGCCGCCATGGCGGCTACTGCAGCCCGCACTGCCGTCGCTCGGGCCCTCACAACCCCCGGTCTGGGGATGTACCAGGCCAGCCCACCTCCCGGAGCACCTGGATCCGCCTTCTCCAACGCCCTCACCGCTGCCCGGACCGCCCTCGTCGCCCGGCAGGCCCGCGTGCAGGCAGCAGCCGCCGCCTTGGAGCGCGAGCGTGAGGCGGCCGACGCCCTGGGACGCCAGGTTGCCGAGGCGGAGCACTTCCTTGGCGCTCCTGCCTCCCAAGACGCCGGGGACGTCTCCACTGGCTCGATGGCCCACCGCGTGCCCCACAACGCGGCCCTCTGGCACGACCCAGCCGATCCTGCGGTTGTGCAGCTCCACTATCAGGCCGGGGGCGTCCAGAACATCAAGCTCCTCGTCCCGGTCGTCCTCGAGCCCGCGTCGCCGTCCTACGCCCGCTGGCGGGACCTGATGCTGCTCACCCTCCGCCGCTACGCACTCGACGACCACGTCCTCACCGACACCTCGGTCGCGGTGCGGACCCCTGCGTGGCTGCGTCTCGACAGCATCGTCCTCTCCTGGATCGCAGGGACGATCTCCCTCGAACTCCACGACCTCGTCCGCAACACCACCGACGCCCGCCAGGCCTGGCTCGGCCTCGCGCAGCAGTTCCTGGGCAACGCTGAGGCCCGGGCCCTTCGGCTGGACGCAGCCTTCCGCAACTTCGTCCAGGGCGACCTCTCTGTTGGTGAGTACTGTCGCCGGATGAAGGGCATGGCGGACTCCCTCGGCGACCTCGGCTGGCCCGTGGAGGACCGTTTCCTGGACCTCAACGTCCTTCGCGGGCTCAGCGACCGCTACGCCACCCTCCGGTCGCTGATCACCAGGATGCGGCCGCTGCCGACCTTCCTGGAGATCCGCGACGACCTGGCCCTGGAGGAGCTCACTTAGGGTTTCCAGCCGGGCTCCACCGCCACTTCGGGGACCTCGACTGCACTGGCCGTCACTCAGCCGCGTCCCCCAGCTCCATAGCCGCCGTCTTCTCACGGCTCTCCCTCCCACGGGCCGAGCGGGGGTGGGGGAGGCCGTGGTGGTCGCCGTCGTCGGGGCGGTCGTGGTGGAGGTGGTCGCGGTGATGGTGGGGGCCGTGGGAGTAACACCACCACACCGCCACCACAGGGTGCCCCCTGGCCATCCTTCCACAACCCGTGGTCAGGGCGCATCTCCATGTGGCCGTTCCAGGCCCCCGGTGGTGACCCTCGCTCGTCGGCCTCCTCCCTACTCGCCGGTGCTCCTCCGGGGTTCCAGCCGGGGTCCCAGTGGACCACACCCTCCGGTTACGCTGCTTCTCCGCCTGGGCTCCCTCTGGCGTCTCCGTGGGCAGCACCTTCCGGATGGGACCAGGCGGCCCTGGCGCACTCCTTCAGCACCATGGGCCTGACCCCCCCTGTGCAGTGGGTCGCTGACTCCGGGGCCACCTACCACACCACTCCAAACCCCGGTATACTCTCTTCTGCTCATCCCCCTTCTTCCTCTCTTCCTTCGTCCATCATGGTGGCGAATGGTTCGTGCATTCCTGTCACATCTGTGGGTACTGCTGGTACTCATGGCTCCTTTCGTCTTCCTGATGTTCTTGTTGCCCCGTCCATGGTTCACAATCTCCTTTCTATTCGTCGGTTTACAGCTGACAATTCCTGTTCTGTGGAGTTTGACTCTTCTGGTCTTACTGTGAAGGATTTGGCTTCCCGGCGTCCTCTGCTCCGATGTGACAGCACCGGGCCCCTTTGCACGCTCTGCTTCCCGGCGTCGGCCTCTTCTTCACCGGCATCACTTTTGTCAGCTGCCTTCGCCACCACCACTCCTTCCACTACCTGGCACCGGCGTCTCGGTCATCCTGGACGTGATGCCATGATGCAGCTCAGTCGTAGTTCAGACATTCCTTGTACTCGAGCTCACGATGAGCCTTTGTGTCATGCGTGCCAAATGGGCCGACATGTTCGCCTTCCTTTTTCTAGTTCTTCTTCTCATGCGGCTCATTTTTTTGACCTTGTCCATTGTGACCTATGGACATCTCCTGTAATCAGTATTTCTGGTTATAAATACTATCTTGTGGTGGTCGATGATTTTTCTCATTACTCTTGGACTTTCCCGCTTCGTTTGAAGTCGGATGCTTTCCCCACCATTCTTCACTTTTTCGCTTGGGTGTCCACTCAGTTCGGCCTCACCATTAAGGCTGTTCAGTGCGACAATGGCCGTGAGTTTGATAACTCCGCCTCGCGCGCTTTCTTCCTCGCTCACGGTGTCCAGCTGCGTATGTCTTGTCCGTACACCTCTCAGAACGGCAAGGCTGAGCGCATGATCCGCACCACCAACGACACCATGCGCACCCTTCTCCTCCAGGCGTCTCTCCCTGCTCGCTTTTGGGCTGAGAGCCTTCACACCTCCACTTACCTTATTAATCGCCTCCCTTCCGCTGCCTGCCCAGCTCCCACCCCACACCACGCTCTTTTCGGTACCCCTCCTCGGTATGACCACCTCAGAGTCTTCGGGTGTGCGTGTTTCCCTAACACTGCAGCCACCACTCCTCACAAGCTGGCGCCCCGATCCACTCTCTGTGTCTTCCTTGGGTACTCCCCGGATCACAAGGGGTACCGCTGCTACGACCTCACCTCCCGTCGGGTCCTCATCTCTCGCCATGTGGTGTTTGATGAGTCTGTCTTCCCCTACTTCGCTGCCTCTCCTTCCCCATCCACCCCTGAGTCTGACGCTTCCTTCTTGTTTCCTGCTGACCAGGTGGTTGAGCCACCATTTCCGTTGTCTCCTGCAGGTCCCGTACTGCCGTCCCCTTCCCCGGGGCCGTGCCCTGAGTCGCCTCTCCCCGGCGACTCTCCTGGCCCTGCTCCCTCCTCGGGCCGGCTGGGATCACCGTCCGGCGCGACGCCCGTCCCGGTGCCGGCCGCGGAGCCCCGTCCGTTGACCACGGCACCGCCACCGCCGGCCCCTGCGCCACCTGCGCGCTTTGCGCAGCCGGTGCGTGTCTACCAGCGTCGTGCCGCTGCAGGCCCTGCTTCGTCGGCCCCGGCACCGCCACCGCCGTCCCCTGTACTACCTGCTCGGTTTGCCCAACCGGTGCAGGTCTACCAGCGGCGTGCCCGTCCGGCGACACCTCCGTCTGCTCCAGGGACGCCTGCCTCGGCGGCCTCTTCTCCGCCGGCTACGCCGACTCCGCCGCCGCGGCCCCCGGCGGCCCGTGTTGAGCAGCCGGTGTACCACCCGCCGCTCCTCCACCGACACTCGCGTCATGTTCACCCCATGGTGACGCGACACGCGGCTGGTACCCTGCCGCACCGGGCTCTTGCGGCGATGCCCGGGGACTCCACAGTCTCTCCGGTGCCTTCTTCCGTCCGCGAGGCGCTATCGGATCCTCACTGGCGCCGTGCGATGGAAGAAGAGTACGCGGCTCTCCTCGCCAACCAGACCTGGGATCTGGTGCCCCGTCCGCCCGGCTCCAACGTCGTCACCGGCAAGTGGATCTGGACCCACAAGCGTCGGGCTGATGGCACTCTCGAGCGGTATAAGGTTCGATGGGTACTTCGAGGGTTCACTCAAAGGCCCGGCATCGACTACGATGAGACCTTCAGTCCAGTGGTGAAGCCAGCTACCGTTCGCACGGTTCTCTCACTGGCTCTCGAGCGCTCATGGCCAGTACATCAGCTGGATGTCAAGAATGCCTTCCTCCATGGCACTCTGACTGAGACGGTCTACTGCAGCCAGCCGGCAGGGTTTGTTGACTCTACTCGCCCTGACTTGGTCTGCCGCCTGAACAAGTCGCTCTATGGTCTCAAGCAGGCGCCCCGGGCTTGGTACTCTCGGTTTGCCTCCTACCTGCAGACACTTGGGTTCACGGAGGCTAAGTCTGACACCTCCCTGTTCATCTTCCACCATGGGGATGAGACTGCATACCTGCTCCTATATGTCGATGACATTGTCCTCACAGCCTCCAGTAAGACTCTGCTCCAGAGTATCATTGCCTCTCTGCAGAGGGAATTTGCTATGAAGGATCTTGGAGTGCTCCATCACTTCCTCGGCGTCACTGTTGAGCCCCGACCTTCAGGCTTGTTCCTCCACCAGCGCCAGTTTGCTTGTGACATCCTGGAGCGAGCAGGCATGGCTGACTGCAAGCCCTGCACCACCCCGGTCGACACTCAGGGCAAGATGTCAGAGGCGGAGGGTCCGCTGCTTGGGCCCCAGGACTCCACCGCCTACCGGAGTCTTGCTGGCGCGCTCCAGTACCTCACTTTCACTCGGCCGGACATCACCTACGCCGTGCAGCAGCTGTGCCTCCACATGCATGCTCCGCGGGAACCTCACCTCGCCGCTATGAAGCGGCTTCTCCGGTACCTCCGCGGCACCATCGGCTACGGGCTGCTTCTCAGCAGGTCCTCCTCCGCCGACCTGGTGGTCTACACCGACGCTGACTGGGCGGGCTGCCCGGACACCCGCCGGTCCACCTCCGGCTACGCTGTCTTCCTTGGCAGCAACCTTGTCTCTTGGTCGTCCAAGCGACAGCCGGTGGTCTCTCGCTCCAGTACCGAGGCCGAGTACCGCGCCGTGGCTAACGGCGTGGCTGAGGCGGCTTGGCTCCGCCAGCTTCTGGCTGAGCTGCACCGTCCTCTCACCAGGAGCTCCCTCGTCTACTGCGACAACGTCAGCGCCGTCTACCTCTCCACCAACCCCGTCCAGCACCAGCGCACCAAGCATGTGGAGATCGACCTGCACTTCGTCCGCGACTTTGTGGCCATCGGCGCCGTCCGAGTCCTGCACGTCCCGACGACTTCGCAGTTTGCGGATATCTTCACCAAGGGCCTCCCTTCCTCGACCTTCTCCGAGTTTCGATCCAGTCTCAACGTCACCAGTGGCTAGTTGTGGCTGCGGGGGGGTTCGTGTGTGTGTGTTGTACTTCTTTGTACTTCTTTCTGGTCCAGTCTTGAAACTCCGCTGCGCCGGTAGTTCAGACTGCGGGGGGGTGTTGGAGTATGTATTAAGCCCATAAGGCTAAGGCCCATGAGGCCCATGTATGGAACCTATATAGCTACCCCTCTAGGGTTAGCCCTAATTAATAGAGTCTAAAGTTCCAACAATTACTATGTATCTAGACATAGGATATATCTACTTGCATAGCAAAAGTCATGTATCTAGAAAAACCAAAATGCCTTATAATTTGGAACAAAGAGAGCATATCGATAGATTTGTACTCAAAGTGCCTCTCAGATGATATTGATTATTTAACAAATGACAATATATAATAAGAGAAATTAATGGTCAAAATTTATTTCATGACTTTTTCCTGATCTTCCTGATCTTGATCGCAAAAAAAAGAGACTCTTTCCTGATCAAAATATGCTTATCATTTCAGGATGTAGTAGTACAATTTTGGCATGTCATAACACAAAATGTAGATGAACAGATTATTTTACGTAGTCAAAATAGAGAAAATTCAGGGAACCAAATAAAATAACAGGAAGAAATTAACCACAACCTGACTGCTAAATTAACTAATCATTGCACTTGCACTTACTTGACAACAAATACAGAAAAATGGAAATATGTGCATAGTTTGCACCAAGAGTGACATGATAGATGATATGGTAAAGTTCAATTTGTTTGCTTGCTTGTAGGATAATAAATACTGGAGAAAAAGTAACTATTACCTACAACAAAATATATTAAAAAAGAAACATGATAAGCAAACAAAGGCTTCATAGCTGACCTGCAAGCCAACATAAAGGACAAGTGAATTAACTAGAGGAACATTGTAACGAGTCCCAGCAATGTTTGCTTCATTTTGTGTTAACAACAACTTCTGCTTTAGATCAGTCAAAAAGAGGGAACCTTCTGGTCTCTGCACAGATGCAAATGAGAGAACATAATGTTATCTACTCCATCCTTTTAATTAGAAAAACAAACATTCTGATGAATGCTGATCAGTTTAGGGAAGGCTTCTAGCACTATCCACTACAATTAGATAATTTTGAAGGTGTCTTTATCGGCCTTGCACCAGTGAGATAAAGAAGCATCATAAGCACTTATAAAACACAACGGTACAGATTGTTGCCATTCACCTTTAGGTATTCATCAATCTGAGTCTTCATTTGCTTTGCCTTCAAAGCACCATCCACATCAGTCATGATTCGAGGAACTATTGAAATTTCCGCTAGCAGATCAATCTATGTTACAAGAAAGAATTGGATTGATCAGACATCTATAAGCATATGATTAGGGGAATGGAAGCACAAAATCTTCACAAGTGGCAAATACCTTTAGGTTAGGAGTGGACGGATCTGGAAGTCTCATATTACGTGGGAAAGCACTAAGAATAACATTACGCATTTGAATGCAGCTTGGGGGAATCACATCACAGAAACTGAAGTGATAGTCACAAAGAAATTCAGGGAAGTCATGCAATAGCACAAGTAGCACTCTTAACGTTCCTTTGTACAAAAGGAGAATCTGCAAAAGAACGAAGAAAATCAGACTGCAGCAAATAATATTCGGACATGTATAACTTAAAATGCAGGAACAAAACTTACAGGTTGTCCCAATTCAGCATTTCTTAGGTATGGCTCCATGAATTTGAACAAATCAACGAGCAACCTCTGGAAAAATGGCCAGCCTTTTTGCAAATTGCACATCAATAACTTTGGCATGAAGCATCGGTGGCTCACCAATTCAAGCCAGGCAAAACTATATGGAAAATGTAATTAGTTAACAAGCAATAAAACAGTATAGTGATGTATCATGCAACCATGTAATTTCTTCAAAAACTAATTGGCATTTCTTCAAGACCAGAGTGCAAAGAAATAGATGTTGAAGTGACATTACACATTTAAAAAAAACTGACATTAGGCATTGGAAAATATTAGTGCCAATGAAACATGCAATGAATTTGTTCAACAAAAAGGAAAGTATTGAACATCAAAGCAAGTAGGAAGTCAAAGATTTCAGGAAATTGCCAAGAGGGATCAAAACAATATACAAACCTCCAAGCAGGAACTCTCAAGGGTTGCAGAATATGAAGTACATTTGCAAACGTACTCAAAACCTGGCAAACATGTGTCAGATACCAGATAAGTAGTCCAAAAAGTTTTCGATATGTGAAACTGCTCCAACATATATAAAATTAGGACATGTACATGCCAATTTAACATGTGTACCTGAAAATTAGCACCGTCATGGTGAAAGTCAGAAGAAATAAGCTCACTTAACCAATTTATAAACAAACGGAAATATGGCCGAGGATTGAAAGAAAGTTTCTTTTCTTCAGCATCTTTCTGAATGATCCTAGCTGTCACAGAGAAAATCTGCACACAACAATTAAGGGAGCCTTTTAAGCAAATACCAAACATATATCCTCAGAGCATTCTGAATTCAGGTAACCACTGACCTTATGGAGAAGACTGCCTTTATTTTGTCCCATATCCACTGACTGCAGAAAGAACACAAATTATTAAATATTAACAGGAAGTACCATTAGCAATAAAATTATGTTTTCCACATCAAATTTACCCTTCCTCAGCGATTAAAAAGACTTTTGCTGTAAAATCAACTCTAAAACATGTTATGTGCAATTATTTAGTGAATAAAATTACTTGAACAGAAATGAACATATTTCTACTCTAATGCAATATATTTGAAGAAAAAAGTTCAGCAACAGCACTGATTAATGTTTTATGCTGACATAGGTTTATAGTCATTTAATCTATAAAGCAATTACAAGATGTAACTAAACTAAAACAACCTAATCCAGGAAGGCAGTTAAGTACAGAGGAAGGGATCTCCTATGACCCCACAACCAGACTTGAATAGTTCACAATCCATTTTCTTCAAACAAACTCCGCCTATGTTGACTGGAAGACTTTCTTAAGTCGTCTCAACATAGCCGGTCCCATGCCCGGGTAAAGGAGGAGGGTGTGTTAAGGTCTGGCGAACCAACAGTAAAAAAACAGTCTCTCATGGATTTGAAACCCACAAGAGATTCGTTGGGGCGTAACCCTCTTAGCGACGCGCTACATCGGAACCCGGGTGTGGTGTTAAATGGGCAAGGGCCGGGTCGTCATCCCCTTAGTGGCGCATCGTATCGTGACCTGGGTACGATGAAAAATGAGCAAGGGTCGGGCCGTCGCAACCTTAGTGGCGCGCTACATCTACGCCCGGGTGTAGTGAAAAATGAGCAAGGGTCTTCGCACTTCCCTCGACGGGTGCGAAGGGTAAGGAAGCTAGCCGAGCCAACTAGGATTCGTCTAAGTAGCTGGAACGTAGGGTCCCTAACGGGTAAGCTAAGAGAGCTAGTCGATGCAGCAATTAGAAGGCGTGTAAATATTCTATGCGTTCAGGAGACTAAATGGAAGGGACAGAAGGCGAAGGAGGTGGAGGATACTGGCTTTAAACTTTGGTATACGGGGACAACATCGGGTAGAAATGGTGTAGGCATCTTGATCGATAGGAGCCTTAAGGATGGAGTCGTTGATGTTAGGAGGCAAGGCGACCGGATTATCTTGGTCAAGCTGGTAGTTGGAGATTCAGCTCTGAATGTGATCAGTGTCTATGCCCCTCAGGTAGGTCTTAGCGAGGGCACCAAGAGGCAGTTTTGGGAAGATCTTGATAGCATGGTTAGTACCGTGCCTATCAGCGAGAAACTCTTTATAGGAGGAGACCTCAACGGCCATGTTGGTGCGACTAATGTAGGTTTCGAGCGGGTGCACGGGGGGTTCGGGTATGGTAGTAGGAATCAAGAGGGGGAGGATGTTTTGAACTTCGCGCTGGCCTATGACTTGTTGATAGCGAACACCCTCTTTAGGAAGAGGGAATCTCATCTAGTAACCTTTCGTAGTGGACAACACTCGAGCCAGATCGACTTTATCCTTGCAAGGAGGAAGGATAGACGTGCTTGCTTTGATTGTAAGATGTTACCTGGGGAGTGTGTTGTCCCTCCACATAAGCTTGTGGTGGCGGACTTTCGCTTTCGGGTACGTGTCCACCGGGACAAACAGGCCAAGATTGCGAGAACGAAGTGGTGGAAGCTTAGAGGGGAAGCAGCGCAAACGTTTAAGGAGAGGATGCTAGACGAGGGGCCTTGGGAAGAAGGAGAAGATGCCGACGACATGTGGCTAAAGATGGCAACATGTGTCCGGAAGGTGGCTTCAGAAGTGTTTGGCGTGAGTAGGGGAGGCAAACGGGAAGCGAAAGACACATGGTGTTGGAATGACGAGGTGCAAAGGGCTATTAGGGAGAAGGAGTGTTTCAAGCGTCTCCACCATGACAAGAGTGTAGCTAACATCGAGGGCTATAAAATAGCGAAGAGGGTTGCAAAGCGAGCTGTGAGTGTAGCAAAAGGTCAGGCGTATGATGGCCTTTATCTGCGGCTAGGCACGAAGAAAGGGGAGAAGGACATTTATAGAATGGCTAGAATCCGCGAGATGAAGACAAGGGACATCAACCAAATAAAATGCATCAAGGACGGGACAGATCGACTTCTGGTGAAGGATGAGGAGATCAAGGACAGATGGAGAGAGTACTTCGACAAGCTGTTTAATGGGGAGAATGAGGGTCCTACCCTTGAGTTGGACGACTCATTTAACGATACCAATAGACGCTTTGTGAGGAGAATTTAGGAGGCAGAGATCGGAGAGGCTTTGAAGAGGATGAAGGGAGGTAAAGCAATGGGCCCTGATGGTATCCCCATTGAGGTGTGGAGATACCTAGGCGCCAGAGCGATAGTATGGTTAACTAAACTTTTTAACCTTATTTTTCGGTCTAACAAGATGCCTGAAGAATGGAGGAGAAGTATATTAGTACCTATCTTCAAGAACAAAGGAGATGTTCAAAGTTGTACTAACTACCGTGGGATTAAGTTGATGAGTCATACGATGAAGCTCTGGGAGAGAGTTATCGAGCATCGCCTAAGGAGAGTGACACATGTGACCCAAAATCAGTTTGGGTTCATGCCTGGTAGGTCGACCATGGAGGCGATTTTCTTATTACGACAATTGATGGAGAGATATAGGGAGCAGAAGAAGGACTTGCACATGGTCTTTATTGACCTCGAGAAGGCATATGACAAAGTACCGAGAAATGTCATGTGGTGGGCCTTGGAAAAGCACAAAGTCCCAACTAAGTACGTTACCCTCGTCAAGGATATGTACAGGGATGTTGTGACGTTTGTCCGAACATGTGATGGCGACACCAGTGACTTTCCAATTCAAATAGGACTGCATCAGGGGTCAGCTTTGAGCCCTTATTTATTTGCTTTGGTGATGGATGAGGTCACAAGGGACATACAAGGTGATATCCCTTGGTGTATGCTCTTTGCTGATGATGTGGTGCTAGTTGACGACAGTAGGGCGAGGGTTAATAGAAAGCTAGAACTATGGAGGCACACGTTAGAGTCGAAAGGGTTCAGACTTAGTAGGACTAAGACCGAGTACATGAGATGCGATTTCAGCGCGACTAGGCACGAGGAGGAAGACGTTAGCCTCGATGGGCAAGTGGTGGCCAAGAAGGATACTTTTCGGTATTTAGGGTCGATGCTACAAAAGGATGGAGACATTGATGAAGATGTTAGGCATAGAATTTCAGCCGGCTGGCTGAAATGGCGTCAAGCTTCTGGCGTTCTCTGTGACAAAAGGGTGCCTCAGAAGCTGAAAGGTAAGTTCTATAGAACGGCGATTCGTCCGGCGATGTTATACGGTGCTGAGTGTTGGCCTACAAAAAGGCGACATGTACAGCAATTGAGTGTAGCAGAGATGCGTATGTTGCGTTGGTGTTGTGGGCACACAAGGAGGGATAGAGTCCGGAACGACGATATTCGGGATAGGGTTGGGGTGGCACCAATTGAGGAGAAATTGATTCAACATCGGTTGAGATGGTTTGGACATGTCCAACGAAGACCTCCTGAGGCGCCGGTGCGTAGTGGAGTTCTAAAGCGGGCCGATAATGTAAAGAGCGGTAGAGGTCGACCTAAACTAACTTGGGACGAGTCCGTTAAGAGAGATCTTAAGGAGTGGAATATCTCCAAAGATTTAGCTATGGACAGGAGCGCTTGGAGATTGGCAATCAACGTGCCTGAACCGTGACATCTTTTTGTCTTGTGCCATTTATGTCCCTTTATGTGTCTCCCTGTTTCTCGTCTCTTTTGAGTTTCATCTCTAGCCTACCCCAACTTGCTTGGGACAAAAGGCTATGTTGTTGTTGTTGTTATGTTGCCATTTTCTTCAAACAAGTCAAGATTAAACATGAAATTTTGTGGATTCTTTCCAAAACAAAAAGGAATTCACATGAGAACTTTTCCCATATATCCACACTTCACTAGTTCATATGAAATTTGAGTTCACATTTGACATTTTGACTGTTAAAAAAAATATTTTTAGCAGTGGTCCATTTAACTGTTTTTTACAGTTCACACTAACAGTTCAACTGTTCAAAAAAGTATTAAGTTTAGCATGCTGCTAGCAAGGCCCGACAAATCAAACAGAATGTTCAAGCTGACTGCTGACTGGACCCTAATAGTGAACTCGACATATATGCAGATGAACTTGAATTGACCGTAACTGTGAGCTTCACTTAAGCCTCCTAAAAGGAAATGAAAGGCCATAGCCCTCAAACAGGTTCCCCGGGACTCTCAGCAAAACACACACATAAATAGTAGTTGGTGCTGCCAAATGGTTGCAGGTTTTTGCCGATTTTTCTTCATTATATAGACAGCCAAGAGCTACAAATAAAGGCTGAGAATACCTCCTATTTAATGCACAAATTAACTACTATAATCTGCCTACTAATCCCATTACTCTATGCTAAAATTTAGCTACTACTAAAGACTGTGCACCTAGACACAGGATTATTTCCAACAGGAAATATTATGCACATGAAGTCTCATTTGCCTATAATCGAGGATAACCAATGCACAGAAACCTACAAAAGTTATGAGCACACAAATAGAACAGAGTTGAATATACCTTGACAACTGAAGTCACAAGTTTTGAATATGAATCAATTGAAAAATAAGAAATCTGATGTTGCTGGGATGACTGCAGAGATAGTCCACTAGGAGCAATAGCTTGCTCAGACACTATAGCGTGTGCGATAGCAAGTTCCTGGACAATTTTATAACATCAGAACTCAAGTATCATGTGGATCAGTAAAATATAGAACAAGAGTAAAAGAATTACCGTTAGACTAAAGAAAAAACGGTCAGTCAAATCATCACCCTTCAGCAAGCCATTCTGTTGCAACTGCACAATGTGATGACTATATACTGAATCACCGGTGGTGGGATGGTCACATATTTTACACCATTCAGAAAACAAGACCGCAACCTGTGCACCAATGAATTAGCATATTAGCTCTCCAGTATAGTAAAAGAACTAGGTTCAATGGAGAGTACTGTAGGGAGTATCCTAATTAAACCTGTGTCAGGCAACCAAAACTAGAATTATTACACCGCACAACAGAACATCAAAAAAGGATACATACACCAATATATTTATGGTATTTACCATCTTGATTACAAAACAGTAGCAGTAATAAACAATGAACTATTAAATTTTTTATGTACTTGAAAAAATACCACAAAGGCTCACTAAACTACATTAGGGATTCAGTGTATTCTTGCAACACCTTTAATAAAAGCAAGACACTTGATGCGACATCATAAACAAAGTCTTGGGGAAAAAAAAGAATTTTGCCTCATTTTCAAAGAAAAGATAGTTAAATGTGTTTCATAAACCTTGTCCTGAAAATCAGCAGCATTAGCAAAAGCAATGCCATCAGCATTATCTTCTTCATTATTCATCGAAGGTTGACCAGATACAACCTATCACCATTCAGGAGCAATTTACCATAGTCAGAAAGGGCATACATTCTATGGACATCAGTAACCATTTATCAATATTCAGACCTTTTTATCCCTTGATTGAATAACCTTTTCATCCTTTGAAGCAGTGTAATTAGTACTGCTGTTCAAGGTACTCCTTGCAACTTCAACCAATTGCTGCAATGAATCAGGTGACCCAGGCCTGATTGCAAGCTGTAACACAGCAAACATTACCATTACTCGCAATCGCAAGCCAACTAGGAGACGAGGGAAACACAAAATATACACTCCAAATACCTCCGATAAGGCATCAACAACATTAAAAAGCTCGGAGACGCTACTGGATTCTTGGGCAACCAATGTCTTGATGAGTGATATAGCAAATTCTGTTGCCGTCTCTGAGGACAAGCAAATGCAGTCCACACTCAGTGATCAGAATATTAAAAAGTATGCAGTAGCATATACATTGCTTAATGAGTTTAGAGGTGAAAGCAGGAAGGATTGGGTATAATGTGTTTATGTATTGCAATGAGCCCTCGAGTGGTACAAATAGAGTACAAGACTTGGGGGGCAAGACACCTCCCCGATACACATGGCAATACAGGATTACAATATCCCTAACTACCAAATATACTCTAACATCCTATAGGATCGAGATGGTTGACTAGAGGGGGGTGAATACTCTTTTCTAAAACTTGATCGTGAAGGCTAGGCAAAATAAATGTGGACTTAAACTAAAGGTCTAGTCACGACTACACCCCTCTAACTAAGTTCACGGGCACCCTAACAAGAGACTAAACAAGAGAGCAAATAAAGTGCCAAGCTACTGAGAGCTCACCTAAACAAGTCTAGTATGCAAGGTCAATCAAGCTAAGCAAGTAGAACTCAAGCAAGCACAAGGGCTCCTACACATATTAGTGAGCAAAAGAACACTAAGTCACTAACTACAAACTACACTAGCACAAGAACAACTAAACTTAGTGCTAAAGGTGTTGATGGTCTTGCGTGACACCACTTGGGAGTTAGCCTTGTGTGGAAATTGATGACAAAGGGGAGAAGATGGACACAGAGATATCATGAAGAGCAAGATTAGAGAATAGAAGGGGATCAAATTTTTGGGAACCACACAAGTAGGGGTGGCAAGCTCATGAACCTTTGTTATAAGGGCCTAGCTAACGAGCATAGCACTGCCCATAACAGCTACTCATTATGCAAGGTGTTTTTGTTTTCATTCTTGAATTCTACATACAGAAGGAATAAGTTTTGTTTTGACTTACTGTTTCTTCCACCATCTATAAGCTTTGCCAAATGAGCATTATACTCCCCAAGATTAAGCAGATCATAACTAATAAGTCCAATAACTATCTCCAAGTTAAATTTCTTCTCTTCATCTGAATATATTACCTGTACAAGAAGTCCAATTAATAAACAAAAAGTACACAAATAAATTGCAACAAATCTAAATAAACATGGCACCAGACAATTCTACTTTGCAGAACAAGAAAAGAGTGCTCTCGAAGTCACTAGACGTATAGAAACATGCCACTTGCTCCCAGATCCAAAGATGTCATGTGTGTTGGTATGATCATGTATGCAAGATTGCAACTATATCAGCCAGAAGAGAACGAGGGAAACTAACAGTGCGTTTGGTTTGCAGCATCACTTAGTCATGGAATGATCCGTACCTACATTCCTGTTTGGTTTAAGTAATGGCATTGGCATGGCCTCATCCGTCATCAACCCATTCCATATAGCAGTAACAGCTGGCCAACATGCAGGACCAATCGATTCTCTCAAAAATCACCTGACGACTCCATGCAGAACCAACTCATGCCACATGGGGTCAACCATTAAACCAAACACACTGTAAGTGTCTAGAAGGTGATTGTGGATGGCACATGGATCATCTTAGTTATCCAGAGCAGTCTGTTGGATTCACAGTGCTGACGCCTAGGCATCCATAACTCACTATAAAACCGAAAAGGGCAAAGTGACTAGCTTGCACATTTAGGGACTTAGGGTTCTGCTAGTTAATATGTTTGATTCCTTAATGTTGGCTAAAAACAGCATTTTTAGGTCTAATTGCTGGATGTTGGCCTAGGATGTACTAGAACAACATTGTAGATCTAATCATTGTTCTGTAGAACTCACCTTTTAGCTTCTGTGGCACCTCCAGCCACAGAAAATTCCAGATACTTAGCACCCTTTCACCCACCCCACTTTAATCTACGCTAACAACTTCATCGATTACCCCACCTTTCTGTAGCATTAGCCCCAAATATCAAAGGGTATCTTGCTTGGGCACTACCTGACCCTCCAAACTAATGCCTCCCTTATGTCTAGTATCAATGAAGTGGAAACTAATGTCCTCGATACGCGACTGCCGAGGTCCCCCTCACCATCGACACATGACCGCTGCCACCTCCATCTCAGCTTCAAGATCCAGTACAGGTCAGCTCCAAGATCCAGTTCAAGTTCCTCTCCTAGACCTGCTGATTCTTACAGGAGGCCATTGTGTCAGTTCTATCGTACTTGTTTTCTTAGATTGGAGATGGTAGTAGTATGTTATCAAGATGAATTGGCCTGAATCGCACAAGAAAAATTGTTTCTATAAGAGGAACTGGAGCTGAAAAATTGTTTATCTTGGCTGAAATGTATCCCATTGCACATCTCAGTGTCTATTCATCTTTGTGTGTTCTTGGATCGAGTAGGATCTCCTGGCCTCTCAAGCCTGTTGGATTTTGGCGTAGAATCGATTCCGAATTCCTGATCATCTTCTGCCACAATGTTGCACATCTTAGCTGCGTCTACTGGGTTCTACAGGTCCATCTTTTTGGATAAACTCTTGAGCTCATAAGTACACAGCTGTATTATTTTCAAGCAGCCTTTGTTTTTGTTGTTATTGACTTTATACCAAACAGAATGCTCTGCAATATAGACTGCCATCATAGATGTGTGAGGACTTCTTTTTATGTTTACCAATGCTTGTGTAGTTGTGTTTTAGGTCCATTTTTGTTCAAACAGTCAGATTTCTTGTTTTTGGGTGGTGGGCTAGCCATGATTCATCCTTGTGCAGATCCTCTACTGAAGCTATTTCCTGATTTATCTAAATAAATTATGGAGTTCCATGTACATGCGCAGTTTGTCAGGTGAATGTATGAGTTGGGTAATAACATCTTGATTGTCTTGTTTCTTTCCTAGAACAAGAACTTAGCTTGTATTCATTATGCACATATCTTATTTCTTGTCTGACCATGCTCATGCTTCTAGACGTCGCTGTGTGCATAGCTTGTACTGTAATAACATCAGCTAGACAGATAAGCATATTTCACATATGCTGGACATTAAATATAACAGTTATTTACATTTCATTACCTTTCCTGTATAAATCATGTTAGTCGTCGGATCACAGTTAATTGGCAACTGAATGTGATTTCAACTGAAACTCAACTGACTGTGCTTTCTTTTGACAGTCAACACCACAACAAATCTGCTCTCACCGTCAGACACCGAGGTCAGACCATGTCCCTCTATTTGATCTTGGTAATTGCATGTAGCATGCCAATGAGACTGCCTGTAGCAGCACTTACAGTTACTGGTAGTAAAAGACAAGTATAGGATAGGATGTCTATGCCTCAGCTGCAGCATATGATTTGTTGCTGCAGTCCATGTTTAATACTATTAGTTCCTGTTGATTTAATGTTACATTTGCTACAGTCCATGTTTAATGCTTATAGTGTTTGTTTATGGAAAGGTACTTACAGTCTATTACTACAGAGTTCCATCTAAGTACGTTTTTGTTTTTGTATGTGTATCCTAAGCATCGAGCTATGCTGTTATGGTTACTGGAGGTGGAGTCAGCCAACACCCAAAAGGAGATGGAGGACCATGCTGGGTCAACATTGTATCCGTAGTTAATTTACTTTGATGAACATGCTAGTTAGTAATTACATATATACTGTGATGATGCTTGATCTGTCTCCTTAAGCAATTTGTTAGTTTGTCCTGTGCTCTCCCTTGAGTTAAGCTTCAGGAGTAACAGAACATCATCATTGTTCAGAAGAAAACTGAAGAATGCCATGTTGAGACTAATGTTCAGAGCAAAGTACTGTATGGAGTACTGAGTTTTTAGCTATTTATTTATTTATGTATGTATGTAATAATGATGATGCAGAGCATGTAATTATATCATCAAATAGCTGATGTTTTTATCTTTCTTACGATCTTTAGATTTTTGTTTTTTTCTTGATTTTGGCATGTCTTTAACTGATGTTTTTATCTCTTTTGGTTCACACATGTAAGATTTTCCCTGGAGTCAGATGCTCCCAAACAGCAGCAGGGAATAGGGTTGATCTCCCCTGCCATGGAGGGGGATCCGATGGTCCACAAAAATCCCCCTAGGAGCTGCTGCTCCCTGGGCGGATCTGCCCTCTCCTCCCAAACTAAGCCTTAGTGGAGTTAGAGTGGTTGTTTGTAAGGATCTTTTAAGGGACCATCTCTTCTCTTCAATACAAGATATGCAGCTCTCCCGTGTGTTTCAGAGAGAAAAAAAGTCTCTCGCCACTAAATTCAAATACAATGCATAGAGAGAAAACTATCCTGATTTCTACAGCAGTAAATAGATCATCACAAGAAGAAAAGACAATAGAATCAGAAAAAAAAAACTAGAAGTGGCATTGATCAAATTTTACTTTAGAATAAAAGGAGATGACTACTGTGGAGAAATATACCCATCTTGTTAACTCTTTCATGACAAGTTTGCAAACATCACGCACTGCAACAAGGGTTGCTAGAAGCCATGTGACAAAAGTGCTCTTTGATGCATTTTCATACAAACTTCTGAAAACCTGGAACCAAAACAGCAAAGGGAAAAAAACTCAAGGAAAGAGACAATAAATGGAACAGAATGTGTAACATAACTGATGACAAACCTTCTGTGCAACTGCTAAAGCGGCTTCATCCCGACTCACACATCTGCACAAGATATCAGGAACTTCGGCGATAACAGACTAAACACAACAACAGTCATAGATGCCACTTTGTCAAGAAAGGATTAATTTATGAGAAAATGTATCTAGCCTACCAATAGAAGAAATTAAAATATAAAAAACATAAAAACCCTAGTAAGAAATATTCAAATACATAGCCAGCAGGCTGACCTGAATTTCCACATTTTTCCCATTGTTTGCAATCAAGGTTTCAAGCTGAAAGATACAGAGAATGGGGAAACTGATCAACAATACCGTTGCCCAAAATGTGTACGAGACATTAACACAGATGGCATCTAGAGCAGAAAAAAATAAAGCAAACTTAACAAGGTCTAATAGTATTGTGATTTGCAGTTGAAGATCATTTGCATATGCCAAAGAAGAAATGACGCTAAAATCCACATGCAAGGTTTCGAACTATAGCAGATAACATGGACAAACATTACAGGAAGTTACTCCATTTTTATGTTAGTTTAGTACCTGACATACTGGCATAGATCATGCTGTTCCTCTATGATACTACTGGATCCAATACAGTTATTTCCCAATGTACAAAATAATATTACCTTCTGCCAAACATGTTGATATCTGTCCAATGCATCAGCAGTATTCAGCAGTTCTGGAAAAGCAGATCCTAGACGATTGATAACAACTGTGGGTGAAGGTGGTATCGCAGAACCTACATCCTGGGAGCATAGTTGTGCAAAGTTTAATCAAGAGTACCCTTTAATCAAACACTCTTCAGATTACTTCATGTGAAACACAAGACTATAAGTTACTAACTTTAGTTGCAGTTGCTAGTTCACCCACTAGAAGGTCACCAGAGGCCATAGGAGGAAAAATCGATGCAACATTTGTGATTCCACAAGCTTGGCCAGAACTGTCAGTCGTACTAGTTTGAGCAGAAACACTGTCATGGAAAAATATAATACATCCGAACAAGGTGCTTCAATCAATGTACAAGTAAGACAAAAGAGGGAGTCCTCATCCTTACCTTAAAAGCTGTGTAGCACCAGGATCTATCTTGTCAGGTATTAGTTCTGTTGAATGATTTGCAGATGTGAATGCAGCAAATTGGAGAGTTGAGAAACTACTGGAGGCTGATGGTGCTAAAATTGGTCCATGAACTGAAGCAGCACTGGATTCGGTTGGGGCAATGGCCACTGTTGTAGCAGAAGTTGTTGCACCAGCATTTTGACTACTCTGGCTATGCCACACAGTGATGAAGTCCTGAAATTGACATCAAAATAAGATGCAGGTGTTGGAAATGAAAATTGACTGAAAATGAAGAAATTCATGATGCTATTTCACCTCATATACTCGTCGTTGGACAGCAGACAAATTACCAGAAGGCTTAGGACGGAGTACATCGGGGACACGTGTAAGACCTTGAGTGTAAGGAGAAACATCATAATAAGCTGAGCCTTGTAGTTCCTTTTGTCTCCTGAGTTGTGCAAAAGGTTGCTTTATGTCTCCATCAATCATCTCAACAGCCTGCAATAATACCATTGGCACTGTGATTCTGCAAATCTCATAGTTTGCCTTATGCCATTATTGCCATCATAGAATATAATATATGTAACAAATTACCAAATAAATAGAACTTATAAAAGTTTTTTAAAAAAAGAATATGCACATTGAACTTCCTCACATACTATCACTAATACTCCCTGCTTGCTCGGTTGGCTGGGCTGGGCTGGGCTGGGCTGGCCAGGTCGTGGCTCCCTATTGTGGTTGAGCCTGACTAGGCTGCCTGCCACCGTTGACCAGGCAGCACAATTTTTAGTCAGGTCTCAAGACCAATTTGACCAAAAGTTCAGTAACTCTGATCCATTGCTCTGAGGATCATATGAGGGATGCTTCTGATATATTGTCATGTGCCTTAAAAGATTTTCCTTGTACTTATCTTGGCCTTCCTCTCACAATTCATAAGCCGACCAAAAATGACCTCCTCCCATTGATTGACAAGGTGGCTGATTACCTCCCTGGTTGGATGGCTTCCTTAATGAACAGATCTGGTCGGTTGATCATGGTGAGAGTGGTTTTAACTGCAGTCCCCATCTACCTCCTGATCACAATGAACTTGCCTAAGTGGGTTATCAGGGCAATTGATAAGCGGCGCAGAGGCTTCCTTTGGAAAGGCCAAGAGCGAGCAAATGGTGGGAACTGTCTAGTTGCTTGGGAAAAAGTGTTGCGCCTTCTGCAGTATGGTGGTCTTGGAATTCACAACTTATGAACTCTTGGTTGGGCGCTGCGCATCCGCTGGCTTTGGGCACAAAAAAACTGATGCATCTCGATCTTGGGCAGGATCGCCAATCCAGGTGCCACAAAATGCCTTAGACCTCTTCAATGTTGCTGTTGAAACTTCAATTGGTAATGGTGAGTCAACTAAATTCTGGTCAGATAGATGGTTGCAAGGCAGGACAATCTCTGAACTCGCACCCAATCTATTCAGCTTGATCTCCAAAAGAGTTGTAAAGCAACGCACGGTGGCCCAGGCCCTGGACAATAGGCGTTGGGTGGCAGATATTAGAGGGCTTTGACTGTACAAGAGCTAAGAGAGTATATGCTTATTTGGGGATTGGTTGATGACCTGGTTTTACAGCCAACGGTTCCTGATCAGCATAAATGGAAGCTAAGTATTTCTGGAACATACAGCAGCAGGTCTGCATACAATGCCTTTTTCTTTGGAAGCATCAGGTTTGCTCCTTGGAAGCGTATTTGGAGAAGCTGAGCACCCTTGCGGTGTATTTTTTTTTTTGTTGGCCATTAACAACCGGTGTTGGACAGCTGATTGCCTTGCCAAGCGTGGGCTTCCTCACCCGCCAGCATGCCCGCTTTGTGATAAGGCTGAGGAAAATATTCAACACACCCTCATCTCATGCGTGTTTGCCCGACAGATTTGGACCATGATTTTTCAAAAGCTGGACCTCCTGTCTTTTGCTCCTCAAGGATCCAATATTCGCTTCTCTGGTTGGTGGTGTGGCACCATCAAAGGCGTTCCAAGAGGATCGCGCAAAGGCCTCAATAGTCTGATCATCTTAGTTGCTTGTGAATTATGGAAGCACCGAAATGCTTGTGTTTATGAAGGTGCTAGGCCTAGCACAGAGGTGCTGCTTCAATCTGTGGCCAATGAGAGTAATTTATGGTGCATAGCAGAAGCTTCAGCCTTAAATGAGTTCCTTGCTAGGTCGTTGGTCTTGGATCCCTAGGTCCTTGGTCATTTTGTGGTAGCTGGTCATGTTTTTTCTAGTTTATTTTCTAAGTAGTATGTTGTTTTGAATAAACCCCATAGGGGTGCCTGGGAGGGGGTTTCTTACTTCCCTCCCTTTTGTATCTTTTTTCTTCTTAATGAAATGACACGCAGCTCTCCTGCATAGTTCGAGAGAATATGCACATTGCCAAAAGGCACAAAAAATGTCAAAGAGGTACCTTGCGTGTTGCCACAGTCTCTGTTAGAGCACATCCAAGATCCAGATTATCATTAACAAGGATGTGACTAATTTGTTCAATGGTTTCACTATTGCTAATCAGGTTCTGAACAAGACTTCGAAGATTAGATAACAAAGCAACACGAAGAGGCTCCTGCAACAGAAACAAAAGAATTGAATTTAATCCCTTGTAGATGATATCCAACCAGAACATACTAATCAAGTTGAAAATACAACTAAAAGAGTTGAACTTAAGCATGGATTGGATGTCCTATTATTCTAAAAAGATATGTGACCAAATCAAATAAGAATTAAGAATGAATACCTTGGAAGTAACATGGGCTAAACTTCCTGCTAATGTACCAACCATCAAATGTGCAGAGCGAGAAATGGCCCCATCATCAGATTCCATTGCATAATCCTACAGGAAAGTAAATGCAGTCTGTTACAAATAAATCCACCAGTAATACAAATATTTATGCCGATTGCCGATCGACAATTACTGAAATATTACAATATGTTTACCTTTAGAATAAGTTCCTTAGTCGTTCGGCTAGCTATTGTAACACTTCTTTGAATAACAGGACCTATAATCTCCTTAATAGCCTTATCTAATGCCACGTCCATGATTCTATGAAGATCAAGAGTGTTGTCAAATGATTAAAAGAAACTATAGTGTAATGAGGTAAGCTTATATAGAGAAACATACTTGCTATACTGCAATTGTGGGCCAAGTGAGTTAAGCTTTTCATTGATTCGGAAATATATATCAGCACGTGGAATTGCTGCCATAAGCTGTAAAGAATCCATTAACGAATAAGTATAGAAATATTGAAATTAAAGAAAGGGAGAAGGGCATGGGGCATAGAAAAGCAACGAGTCTCAACCTGACTCAAAGAAAATGGGGACGGTGATGGTGTTTGAGGTGGTGCAACCTGGGTCAGGCTGTGAAAGCTAACTTGTTCAGGCATGACTAAAGCAACCTTATCATCTTCAACCATACTGTTTGGAGGTAGGCGAATAGGTGCTGCATACTGCACAACAGAAGTACTCTAGGTGAATTGAAATATTAGAAAATGCAAAAAAAGCTGAAATCTTTGCTGACTATGAGAGAAGTGAACCGACCTGACTAAGCATATTTGGAAGGCTTGTAGCACGTGAAGTGCTATTAATCTCAGGTTGTAGTTCTACATGGTTCAGTGAAGGAACGATACCGGAAGAGACCTCCGCTGCTGCAGGTGTTTGAGATGCAATAACATCTTTATTCGAAAAATCTGGATTTCCGACAACCTGCCGAATCCGATCTTTAAGAAGAGAACATGGTTTTACATCTTTCATGTCCACACTAAGATTCTTAAACAAGACCTATGACACCAAATAATCACAATTAGATATCATTCTTTTAAGCAGAACATATCCCTTATTACCACAACTTTGAATATGCACAAACCTCAATGTCAAACTTGAGGTTCATTTTGAGATTAGGTAGATTGTATATCTCAACAAGAAGACTAAGAATACCCATCGTCCAGGGATTTGGAGGACGATATGCTATACTTGATTGGCAAGGTTCAAGAATCTGAAAAAACAACAGTATCACAATGGCAAGCACAATAATGGCTATGTTTCTTTTTTCTTAGGAAAAAAATAAGATAAGATCAAGATTAAGAGCAGCACCTTTGAAGTAAATGGAATGACCGCAATCATCAACCCCCTTTCATAAGCCTGAAAAGGGGAAATCAAAATTGAATGTCAGGTCAGGAAGAAGCATTATGGCTAAAGCATCATATGCTTGAACTGCTTGACAAGCATCATTGACCACTACTTAATTCAGCATTCAATCCAGATTCCAAAAGCAAAATGCAGCAAGAGATGCACAGAATTAACAGAGTTTAGAAGTTAGAAGACTGGATGAAGCAATTAACAGCAAAACATATAGGTTACGAAAACAAGCATGACACAGAATTATAGAATGAACAAAGAAAAGAAACTGATTTAAATACAAGTACTTACCTGAACTATTAAGATTTTTGGGTCAATTTCCTTTGCTCGTAATGTCTGATTCCTACCTATAGTGCATTTTCCAAGCCAGCTACCAAGATTTTTTAGCAACGAACGCTCTTCAGAACTAGATTTGATAAGATCCGACCGTAACAAGACCTGTTGGAAAAAAAAAAGTCTCAAGCAGAGCATGACCAAAAAAAATAAAAAGACAAATATGAGTGAACATGACCTTGCAGTTCTCGTATGTAGCTTTCATTATTTCCTTATTCAATGATTTTGAGTTAACCTTGTCAAAGAATTTCAAATACAAGTCATGGAAATTCGGTTCAATGCTTGCCCTGCGAAGACATGTGCACAATCCTAAAATTGAACATGTTTTGTTGCATTGAAATAAAAGAAAGTACAACTGTATCATCAATGTCTACCTTTTCATGACCATGTATTGCGCAAACCAAGGATAATAATGCTCCTGTAAAACCTCATTAAACTCTTTTGCCTTAGCCTCCATATTAGAAATGGAAATATTATTGATCATGAAGAAAATTTTGTCTTGAACTTCAGGTGGAGGGGCCTAGGTGGCAACAGAAAAGTTAGTGTATAATAAAACTTATGCACTATCTTACAGAATAAGGATCCAAATAAAATAATAAAAACTATACTCAATGCCCTCAAAACCTGATCTATTATGTCCTCTAGATCTTCAAATTAGATTCTAGTCTTTAGGGTTCCGACACAAGTTTACAAAGACTTCTGGTGTTAATTCGCCCTAAAAACTAAACAAACCTCAATTGGTGTATCTCTTCGTTCAGCTGCAGCAACAAGAGTCTCGATATTTAAAGCGGATCCAAATCCTGTAGTGTAGGAAGGTTGTCGAAGAATGCCTGCAAAACAATGGGACATATCACAAATCTAGCCTGCCAAGAGCAGAAATAACTACAGTTAGCTACCACCTTCCTGGTTAGTATTTACTCTATGTGAGCGTGAAAATAACCTGATGGAGCTGAACTTCTAGATCGTACAAAACCAGAAGATTGTGAAAGAGCTGATACGCTGCTAGAATGATGGGGTGAAGCTTGAGACGACAGTGATACAGTAGCCTGCACATGTTCAGATTTTGCAACAATTAATGAAAACATAGTGTTAAACTGAATATTCAAGAGATGCAAAAGTACAGAATACAGATTTCTACGTTTGTCAAGCATCACACGACATGGAAATGTAACATCATACAATACCTTTGAATTGACACCCAAATCACTAGTTGAAGTGAGAGGAGGTTGACCAATAGCCATGATGGTTTTTGTTTGACTGGTATTAGTAGAGCCTTTGGACCTCTCCCCGAGAAATCCCTGATTCCTCTGTTGCAATGCAAAGGAAGAAATTGTCCTATCTAGTTGTGTTGGAGTTGAATTTATGAACTGCCATGATGCTTCAGAAGACTACATACACGAAGCATTTGTTTCAGAAAAAAGGAATAGGTGATGATGTGCATGAATAACCTTCTTAGAAAAGTGGCAAAAAAAACATGTACAAACAAGCTTCTGTTGTTACAACCAGTTGAATGTTTCCTTCTTGACCTAATGGATGTGAGTGTACCTCTATGTTTTCAATAGACTGTGAACCAGAAACTCGCTGATCCACAGGAAGCATGGGGCTCAAATTGGGCTCATTTTGACTCAACGATATCTTGGCAAGTGCTTGCTCGATAGCAGAAATTAACTCAGCATGTGTCCCACGAAGATGTGAAATCTGTAGTATATGATTGCAATATTGTGGCCACTCAATTACTCGATCCATAAACTGCTCCAACGCTGTTGTACCAAACATAAACATCTGCAACCATCATGCAATCAGATGTAGAGTTTCCATAAATAAGTAATGGGGGAGAGTAGATACAACTGAAAGAAAACAACCATAAACAAACCTTCGAATCAATGGATTTACGCAGGGCATCAAGAACACCCCGTAGAGCAATTCCAAGGGCCAGGTGGGCCACAAGTTGATGTTTAATGACAGAGCCTATATCCAAACAGAAGAACAGAATCAGCTTCCTTAAGCAGATAATGACTTCAGCGCGATACTCACAGACATGGTAAACACAAATACATAGCAAAATAGAATCAAACAACAGATAGTCTGGTCATTTGGACAATGCTGCCAAGTATCATCCAACTTAGACAACCCAGATACAAGCAAAGCATGCGTGTGCGATACAAATATTTCTTCCACAAGATCAAAATGAGTATTGAAAAGAAACCAGAGTAATGAAAAAAAAATTGAAACCACCTAACTCATGTATCTCTCATAAGTCATAACTGCCACACTATTTTCCCAAATATTAAACCAAAAAAGAGTCACAATGAACCAAGACCAAGCTACAGCTTTGCATAAAAAAACACGGGAAGATGTCAGAAGGCTTGGTAAGCAAAAGGCAAAGCTCTAGTAGACAACAACATGCTGAAATACATTGCAACTATTAGTAAATATTGTATTGTCCAATGCAAATGTGTTTCTGTATAAACTTAGGAACACAAAGCAAGAAAAGCCAACACTTACCAAAAAGCACAGCAGCTAATTTAAGTTGTGCATCTGGATACTTCGGGAAGAACTTGTATTCTTCAAACAAATTTGAGATCATGCAGTTGAAAATTGATAGCTCCCTGTTTACCCATAATAATATTATCAAATAAAGATATCAGCAAGTGAACAAACAGAATAGACAGAATTCAACATTAAAACAAAGAATTCAACATTAAAACAAGTCATCGCGGACAAAAAGTGAAGATGTTGGCAGTTGTTTCCAGAATATAACTCAAACAGCTAATTCACATGACTGTGTATGCAAATAAACAAGTCACTTGATATATGCCCGTGCATTGCACCAAGGTCACGATTTTTTGAACTAAACTTCAGTAATCGGACGCGGACGCGTGAGCTTTGAGGACTTCGTATAAAGCCACAACATAGTATGCATATAGTACAGCTTTCATAACATCTCAATATTTTTTATATAAAGGAATAGTCGCACAGCACCTCATTAAGCGTCATTTTATTAGATACCTAGTTCTGCAGTTTTGTTATGATACACACATTTGAGTGAGATAGGCAACAGATTAAGCGGAACAAAGATCAAGTACGGAAAATTGAAAAAATGAAAAATACCTCTTGTCTTTTGATTCTTTGAAGCGTGCAAGCATCTGTATCATAGCATCAATGCTTATCTGTCCAGCAAACATCTGTTGAAAATAAATATTTGCCTGAGCTTCGATGTCTTCAGAACCTCCATCAGAAGAAGGCATGTCCCTTCCTACATCACCACGATTACTTGATTCATACACTGATTCAACTCTCCTTAGTTCATCCACCAGTTGGTTAGACAGCAGCTGCCCCGAGTGAGAACGAAGAACCTGTAAACATACATCATTTGCTCATATCTTTACTCATTTGATTTGAAAAGTAAATCCATAGACCATAACAAAAGCACAAATGAAAATAAGATGACTGAAACCTTTATAAATACAGGGCAAGAGTCCCAGCAGATATTTGAAAGAGTAGCTTGAAGATGTTGAATGGCACCTTCCACAGCATTATAATTTGTGCTTATCATAATCTCTTTCAAGAATTGAACACATTCCTGAGAATATAGTACTAGCATGTAAATCATAATGCCAAGCAGAACTAGCAGTACACATAGAAAATGAAAACATTTTCATGACTATGTAGCATGATTTGTGAAGTCATGTGCATTACCTCAAGAAAGGTCACTCTTTGTGCACTCAACTTTTCAGTCAGCCATTTTTCAAGATGGCTACGGTCCTTCCTAAAGGCAGCTGTAGCAAGTCTAATGCTAAATGCAAACGGGGTGGAATCAAGGACAGTAGCCAAGATCTGTTTCAGGGGGAAAATGAAAAAGGATTATGGTTCAAGCAGCAACTAAATCCTTTAATATCAGAATAAACTATTCTTGCACAGCCAATATGAATGCCGCATCCACCTACAAAAACTCTGTAATTAAGGCTAGTGTAAAAAAATTCTTCAAAGTTCAAACAGAGCAGCACATAATTGGCTAATTGCTATTCTGCAATGTTTAGGACTTTAATCTACTACAAAACCGAAACACAACCCAAGGTTGCTTCTGTGAAGTGTTTAATTTTATGAGCTGATCCAATGTGGACCAAACATCTTCTTTCAATCTTTCAACAGAAAACTGGCTCGTATATATTATCAATTCATAAGCCATGCTGGAGCCTCCAGTGTGAAATGTATTATTAAATCCATTGTTGTGTTAATGCATGTTATCCACAGTTTAAACTTTAAGACTTGTATAGTACCCTCAGTCCTCACCATCACTTTAGCTAGTTTATAGTTTTAACATTTTTTTCCTGTAGTGTTAACAGACTAGTTTAGCAGTCAAGAATTGCCATTAGCATATATCCAACTTAAATGGTCCATGTGACAAGTACAAGTTTGAAGTTTTTATGGCAATATTCACATGCATACAATAAGAATCAGCTTACCCAATTAGGACTTGTTAAATTAAACAGAGACAATTCAACTTGCAAAAGGGAATTGTAATAAGGTTGTTCAGTAGCCAACTCGCTACATAAGGGTCGTCTACTGTACTACCTTTTGGTCTTCACATATCTCAACAGTTCGCAGAAGACAACTTATGTCAGAATGAGCATCAACAAATCCTCGAAGAGTAAGGTAAGGGTTGATATGCCAGAGATAATTCATAAGACTGCTGTGCATGGTGTTCTTCACCACAGCAGGAAAAACACAAGACAACACTTCGTGCTGGATGAGATTATATGCAGTCTGCAAAAGATGATTAGAGTTCATGATAGTTAACAAATATGAATTACTCAAGGATGCAGCTAACAAATATTATTAGTTCTGAGACACTAAGAACTCAAAACATACATTGATATGGCTAACACCAAGAAGTAACACTTCAGGACAATTGATCAGAGGATAATCAAGCATTGCTCGCACTGGCTTTGCATAGCCAAGTTCGGCAAGCTGACATAACACCTCAAGAAGGTCAAGGCAGTACCAAGCCTGGTTGCCTTGGTTACGATTTCCCAAGTCTGGAAAAGCCTAAAGAATATGACAAAGGTTATATGTGTGCATGTTTATTAAGAAGCAAAAGTTTACAATATACTAGGATGAGATACCATCTTCCTGGTACAATGTGCGAAAGTAAATGTATCATTTGGCAAAGCCACTGCATGTTTCAAGAATGACAGCTGTCCTTCTGTGTTATTCCACAGTGACCCACAGATGGCATGAAGTGGGAATGGATCCTACATGATTCCATAAACAAGTCAGCTGAACAGTTCAGAAATCTACTATCCAGAACAAGAAATAATGGTAAATACCTTGCAGGCTCGAGAATATATAGACATCAATAAACGAAAAGCTGCTTCATCAGGGATAGTGAAACCCTCATGATCAAGATTTTCTATTACATGCGTCCAGTTAGTTCCAGGTGCCTGCAGTTTGCAAGTACTGTAAAAGAAAGAAATGGGAAAAAAAAACAAATGAGCACCAAAAACAAAGATAGTCAAGTCTCACAATTTCATTGATTGAATCCACAAGGACATCAATATTCCATGCAGTCAGCTGAGATGAGTCAACTGTTTGGTTGTTCCCAAAAGCCGAAAGGAATACTGAATATGTATTTTGAGCTTCTCCAACACCAATACGAGTGCAAACAACCGCCCCTAGTAACTTAGAGATTCCCATATCATCAAGAGGCTCAAGGAGTGACAACATTTCTTTACAATGAGTAGTATCAGAAGTACATCCATATCCCAGTTCACTGATGATATCAGGCAGGCTTATTTGTTTACCAATTTCAGATAGAAGGGAGTCAAAATCATCATCTGAGCTACCAATGCACATCTCTGTATACCTGTACAACACAAAGAAAGCAAAGAAAAATGTGTGAATAAGGTAACCTGATACATGGAACAAACATATATAAACGAGGCAACTCTGAAAACCTCAAAGAATTTGCTTGATCACTATTGGCTTGCTGAAGTGGGACGGGAAAATAGAATGGCCCCTCTTCAACATTTAATTGGGAAACAATCTTAGTAAAGGAGTCCATATGCTTTGAGAGGCCTTCAGTCTGAAGAAGAAACACAACAATCTCCTGGATCCGTTCATTTGATACAGAATGAGCATGGTTTGAGCATAACTCCTCAATTTGAGCAATTGTAAATTTTCTCCCTGCATAGAAAGAATCAGATAAGCATATCAAGGAAGTGAACTAATAGTTCACAAAGCAAATCTATTTCTAATAAAAAAAGCTTTCCGAAATCCAACTATTTACCTTCCAGGTTCAAGTCTGGATTCTCAGAATCTGAGAGAGCAAGTCCAACTCCAACCCTCTCAGCTGCAGATAACTCAAGTTCATTGGACAGTGTTTCAAGGAACCCATCACTGACAGGTATTGCCCTCAATGCTTCACAGAAACTGGTGCTGAAGTAGGGTTTATCCACACAATATCTGAAGATGGTGGCTACAAGATCATGTTTCAATTGGTGGTTCTTTGCCCCACCAATGTTCAAGAGCACTTCATCCACACAAACTTGAAGCAACAAAACACACCCATCAGGGCTGCAGTCCACAAGCTGAAACAATACTAATTAGTAAGAAACATGCTAAGAGTGTCTTCAGAGCTAGAGCAAACAAGGATACATGTTCATGTTAAAAAGGAGATTATGGCAGCTAAATCCTCAAACCATACATTACCCATAACATTAATGGCGTTTATAAACATGGGATCAACAGTGGGCAGATTGTACAGAAACCCTAGATTAATCCTGACACTAGACTTATTTGTAAGCACGGGATCAACCATGGGCAGATCGTTTGCTGGATCCTGACAAGCAAATTGCGAATCGGTCGTGCAACGCGCGCTCGACCTTAACGAAGCACGGACAGCTTGTCTACGGTTGGGGTACGCAACTGATGCTGGAGTATTACCTGGGAGAGTTCGCGATATATGGGATCGAAGGTGGAGTCCTCGGCGCCCTGGATCAGGGCGCGCACCTCCGCGGCGACCGCGGGGTTGAACGGGATCATCCAGCCGGCAGTAAGCGGTGAACGAGGGCGGCGATGCTAGCTAGGGCGGGATCGCTGATGGTTTCTGCTTCTGCAAGCGCCAGGCAGAGAGAGCGCAGGCGAGGCGAGGCTGCGAGGGTGTCGCTGAGTCGTTGGGTCAGGCCGTGACGTCCTGACGGTGACGATGACTCGAGTCGAGGAAGCCAAATGCGAAATGCAAATGCCAGTGGCCAGTGGGGGGCGTAGGCCCGGACGGGCCGCGTTTCACAGATGTTGCTCGCTCGCTTGCCTGACATTTTACGTTTTCTTCCGGCCATTTCTTGATTTTTTTTAAGAGGATTTGGACATTTCTTGAATTTTTTTTAGAAACGGCCCTCCCTAAAACTTTATTCATCTACAATTAGGACATGTACAACCAATAGAAAGCTGTTGACAGTAAGTTCTTGGAATTTACAAACGGCTAAATAGAACTCATAAAATTCACGAACAATCACGGTCTATTTGGTGTCTACATATTGTTTAATGCTTGCCAGTAATGTTGCTAACTCACAAGAAACAAAAAAAAAAGGTTACACAAGATAAACCATATAACAGCAGGTTCCATAAAACCACATGTTCAATTAGTTGACACCCGAAATGTAAACCATACAGCAACATGTGCATACCAAGGCAATAGAATACAAGCAAAAGACATGTTACAAACAAAATCATTATGCCATTAGCTGATTACTAACAGAAATAGCACAATTTCCTTGCTGTCTAGAAAATCACCATGACTTTTGCATTTTGTCTGTTAGTAGAAAATTGTCATATATATCAATTCTAGTGAACTGAACAAGTGAACAAGGAGCTGAAACATTCAGTAGCTAGAAAACATTCAGTTATCAGAACTAATCTTTTAAATAAAACATAAACATTCAGTAGCTAGAAAACATTCAGTTATCTGAACTAATCTTTTAAAGAAAACATTCAGTTATCAGTTATTAGTAGCTGAAAATAGTGATCTTAGAATACATGGATCTTGCCATTGCTATCCCAAATCTATTCCAAATGAATCAAATCATTAGACAATATTGATAGTTTTCCAACTAAATCAAATTAGCACTACCAGTAACTGAAAAATATAATTACAGTGGATACCTTCAGGAAATTAGATACTTTCAGGAAATAAAGTCTTTCTAAAACACTTCGTGGCAGCAACACGCTCGGCTTTTTCTTCGTTAGACATTGAACTTGTATCTTGAGACATGAGAGTGTTGTAGGTTTGCATCATCTTTGATTCCTTCTCAAGCCTTTTTGCCTCTGATGGGTCAGTCTTGTGGTTTCAAGCTTCTTGGATGATGACTTCTGCTTGCAGTTTGCATTTAATTCTTCTTGGATTTTGCTAAATTTGTCAAGCTTCTCCGTATCAATTGTCGATTTCTTTGATTTCCCATCATCATCTAGGTTTGATCCTTTGGACTTCCCTTTCGCAGCAAGAGCAGCCTTTTTAGCTGTCTTTTGTTCAACAGGTCGCTCTAGCATTTCTTCAATATCATCATTTTCATCCACTTCTCCTTCACCTCCTTTGACATGCATTTTTTAGCTCTTCGTCGTATATTTTCCACTTTGGCTCCTCTCAGCATATTTTCTAAACATTCATTAGCACAAAGGGACCTAACTTTGCCTTTTTGTTGTCTACCAAATAGAACTCGTGTGCTACATCAATCCACATCTAATCAGGATAGCCACTTGTGAATACTCTGTGAGCCTTCAGATATGCACATTCATATAGGTCAGATTAATCTTGTGCCATCGATCCTTGGTTTGCTTTGAATTTCTTTTCCTATGTGACGGGGTAGTCATGGTGTATGACTTAACAACATCACCCCAATAGTGCTCGTTATTACTATCGGCTCCGATGGATGAGTCTGTCAAATTTTTCAATCTTTCATCTTCTTCTCGTGTCCACATGATCACATTTTCATTATTGTTGTCAACTCCAATAGCTTGTTGGTCAGATAAAACTTCCACTCTTGAGACGAACTCCCACCAGCCTAATCCATTGAGGCAAAACTTCCACCACCGACGAATGTTGCCTCCACGGTGTTGCTGAGACCTGTGGGGATGGGTGTTAGGGGCGAGCCGCTTCTGTGAGGAAATCTGCTCGCCGCCGACAATGACACCACTGCTGGCATTGCGGTCTCCTTGCTTTTCGAAGTCGTCGCGGACTTCCGATCCTCTTCGAAACCTATGTCATCCTGCTAGACATCGCAAGAGAGGCAAGGCGGCGTACACCGACAAAGGGGCGCAAGGGCGGCAAAGACCATCGACAAAGAGGAATGGCGAAAAAATGGCGAGGCTGAGACAAGGAAATTTGGCGCGCAATCTTCGCCTCGTGCATGTAGCTAGATCCGCATGGCATTGATTGGAGACGACGCTTCGCACAATTCACGGTGGGCCATCGGCTTCGTCTGGGAGAACGAGGTCTTGCCATTGTCTCACCAAGCGATGACTTCATTCTCTCCCCTCATTTACCGTGGCGAACTGTGGGGGTTATGCAAAACTCTTAGCAGGGAGACGGCGGGCAGCACACCGTTGTATGTGCCCTTATATTACAAACTCCTTCAAGAGAATTAAGGAACCCATTGACACCCAAAAATACGCCAACATGTAAATTGGGCATACTATCAAGTCTCTAACATCAAAAGGCTTGAAAGGTCCTAATGGCTAGAGGGAGGGTGAATAGCCTATTGAAAATTTCTACAACAACACTTAGCAAATATGTTAGACAATTAAACGGCGAAGCGAATATTGCACTAGCCTACTAAAAAAGCAAGCCACCTACCACAATTCTAGTTACTATGATCACTAAGCACACAATTTGCTAAGTCGCTACACTAAGTTAGTGAGCTCTCAAAGACTAACTAAAGAGCCTCACTAACCACTAGACTTGACGAAAGCTAGCTCTTAAAATTAATTACACTAAAGATCTTAACTTACACACTAGGAATATAATACAAGAGAGGATGACGATAATTATACCGACGTGTAGAGGTATGAGCCAATCACAAGATGATGAAGCCAATCAATCAATCACAAGACAATCAAGGAAATCCTCGAACAAAGGTGACACAATAATTTTTACCGAGGTTCACTTGCTTGCAGGCAAACTAGTCCTCATTGTGGCGATTCACTCACTTGAAGGTTCACGCGCTAATTGGCATCACACGCCAAACCCTCACTAGGGTGCCGCACAACCAATACAATATGAGGATCACACAAGCAATGAGCAATCCACTAGAGTACCTTTTGACCCTCCACCAGGAAAAGGTCAAGAACGCCTCACAATCACCATGATCGGAGCCGGAGACAATCACCAACCTCCGCTCGATGATCCTCGCTGCTCTAAGCCATATAGGTGGCGGCAACCACCAAGAGTAACAAGCGAAATCCATAGTGAAACACAAACACCAAGCGCCTCTAGATGCAAACACTCAAGCAATATACTTGGATTCTCTCCCAATCTCACAAAGATGATGAATCAATAATGGAGATGAGTGGGAGGGCTTTGGCTAAGCTCACAAGGTTGCTATGTCAATGTAAATGGCCAAGAGAGTGAGTTAGAGCCGGCCATGGGGCTTAAATAGGAGCCTCCACGAAATAGAGCCGTTGGGCACCACAGGCAGCACACTACGCAGCGACTGGACGCACGCCACCCAGCGTCCGGCCGCGCGAAGCGTGCCACATGGCCCCTCGGTTCAACGTTATTCGCACTAACTCAACGGTCAAAATTTCCCGCGCCAACGATCAAGTAACGACCGGACCCAGCCGTCCGTGACCTGACGCTGCGCCACTGCGACCACTCACGTGTTCCTCAGTGCTCAACATGCCACGATCGAACGCGCTGCTGTCTGCCTCTCTCCTGTGTCCGATCAGATCTAGAGAGGATCCAGAGGCACTCAACGGTGACCTGACGCGGTCAGCGTCCGGTCTAACACTTTCTCCTCTCCATGCGCCAGAAAGTCACCACGTCATCGTACGTCAGCACGATCGGACTCGCCCACTTGTGCGTCCGGTCGCAACAGTGCGCCTGTGTCCGGTCACTCGGTAGACAGAGACCGAGAGCGCCTCCTCGTTTTATAAATAACCGGACTCTGCACCACTGCCTCAGGTCAATACGTGACCTGCGTTCGGTCACTGTTTTACAGCGAAAACCACCTCTTCACTTCACCAACTTCTTCACCCTTGCTCAAATGTGTCAACCACCAAGTGTATCACCTTGTGCACATGTGTTAGCATATTTTTACATACATTTTCAAGGGTGCTAGCACTCCATTAGATCCTAAATTCATATACAATGAGTTAGAGCATCTAGTCACTTTGATAACCGTATTTCGATACGAGTTTCACCCCTCTTAATAGTACAGCTATCAATCCTAAATGTGATCACACTCACTAGTTGTCTCGATCACCAAACCAAAAGGCTTCTACCACTTATACCTTTGTCTTGAACTTTTTATTTTTCTCTTTCTTCTTTTCCAAGCTGAGCACTTGATCACCATGGCCACCACCACCATGATCTTCATTCATTTGCTCCACCACTTGGAATATCTACCAACCTATATCACATACACTTAGAGCACATAGGTTAGTAGTTAGGGTTTCATCAATTCAACAAAACCAAACTAGAGCTTTCAATCTCCCATTTTTGGTAATTGATGACAACCCTTACATAAAGATATGAATTGAAATCATTTTGAATCCATGTTGCTTGCCCAAGCATATTTACCATTTGTAAAAGGATATGGATAAGTTTCATGAACCCGAATTGGTAGCTTTGCTCCCCCTACATATGTGCTAAGAGTTTGGATTAAAACTTGCACATATGCTTGGATAGGAAATATAGGATGCAATGTCTACCAAATGATGCTAAGGTATAAGAGATGAACCTTTGAAGCGTGATACCAATCGGAGTGCACCAATATACCATCCTTAGCACCATTAGTAACTAGACAAGCACAAAAACCAGAATACCCTATGAGATCAACATTAGAAGCAAGGGGCTAGTTTTCATAATGTAAACACAAGTCTAGTTACTCAACCTATGCATGCTAGTTCTTCATTCAATCATTGAAGCCTACAACTAGCATACACCACACAAAAGCATGTCGATTGAATTTAAACTTGACAAATGCAAGCAAGCATATGAGAATGCACATTCAAATACATCATACAAGTTCGTGAGCTTGCACTCTCTACTTGTGTGCTCAAATTTTAATTGAACCCCTTACTTTGTCATATTTCTCCCCCTATGTTAAAGTTCTCCCCCTTTGTCATCTTTTCACTATCTTTGTGCACTATTTCTCCTCCTTTGCCATCAATGGCTACAAAGGTTCAATTTTAGATAGTTTAAGATTATCAATGTCAATCAATGGGGTGAGGATCATTTTTCTAAATTTAGTTCAATCTAGAACACTTGCCTAAGATATTTAACTCGGTTTGATCAAGGACAAGCTTCTTCACACCTCCAATAAGGGTTATCTTGTACCGTGTTGAGTTAAACACTTAAAGCTCATTTTCTAGATCAAACACTAGGTTCACAAGCCCAAAAACATGTCATAAGCTATCACTAGATCAAGTCAAGCATAGAAGCAATAGTGGTACCATATAAGCATCAAATTTATTTGATTTTCATGAATGAGCCTATAAGACATGAGGGATGACTAGATGCACTAAACTTGTCCTTAGCAAAGGATGGATGCATGCCAATCAACTTTTACCTTGATAGCTCGAAGGAGAGGCATGTCATATTAGTGAGGGGTGCATCAACACATATTTGAGAAATCCAATATGTTCAACTCATTCCTTAGCTTGCAAAACCTTTTCTCATCTAATGGCTTAGTGAATATATCGGCAAGTTGATCTTCGGTGCCCACACTCTCAATGCAAATGTCCACTTTTGTTGATGATCTCTAATGAAATGGTGGCGAACATCAATGTGCTTTGTTCTTGCATGTTGAACTGGATTGTTGGTGAGCTTGATAGTACTTTCATTGTCACATAGCAATGACACATTCTTGAACTTGATTCCAAAGTCATTCAATGTGGCTTTCATCCAAAGTATTTGTGCACAACAACTACCGGCGGCTATGTATTCAGCTTCGGCAGTTGATAATGCAACACTGTTTTGCTTCTTTAATGACCATAAAACAAGTGATCTTTCCAATAGTTGACATGTGCCTGATGTGCTTCTTCTCTCAACTTTGCATCCCGCATAATCTGAATTGGAATATCCAATTAGCTCAAACTTTGCTTCTTTGGGATACCACAAATCAATATTTTGTGTATGCTTCAAGAACCTCAATATTCTCTTTGTAGCCTTCAAATGATTTTCTCTTGGTGAGGCTTGAAATCTTGCACACATGCACACACTGAACATAACATCTGGCATTGATGCGGTCACATAGAGTAGGCTTCCTATCATAGACCGATGCAACTTTTGATCCACCATGTTGCCACTTGCATCACTATCTAAATTGTCATTTGTTCCCATTGGTGTACTAATGGCTTTGCTATCAATCATGTCAAATTTCTTGAGCATGTCTTTGATGTACTTGTCTTGACTCACAAATATACCATCCTTCAATTGATTGATTTGAAGACCAAGGACGTAACTCAACTCTCCAATCATGGACATCTCAAACTCATTAGTCATCATCTTTTCAAATTCTTCATAATAGTCTTGATTGGTTGATCCAAATATGATAGATTTGCAACACAAACAAGTCTTGATCAATCTTCTTAGTGAAAAGAGTGGTGTCAACCTTGCCCATTTTGAACCCTCTAGAGAGTAAGAAATTTCTCAATCTCTCATACCATGCTCTAGGTGCTTGCTTCAAGCCATACAATACCTTCTTCAACTTGTACACATGGTCAGGTTTCTTGTCATCTTCAAAACCGGGAGGTTGCTCAACATATACTTATTCATTGATGTAGCTATTGAGAAATGCACTCTTGACATTTATTTGATAGAGCTTTATGTTGTGGGCACAAGCATAGGCTAGCAAGATTCTAATTGCTTCTAATCTTGCAACCGGGGCATATATTTCTCCACAGTCAAGACCTTCAACTTTAGTGTAACCTTGTACTACCAATCTTGCTTTGTTCCTTACTACTATCCCATCTTGATCTTGCTTGTTTCTAAATACCCATTTGGTTCCAATCACATTATGGTTCTTTGGTCTCTCAACTAACTCTCATACTTGATTTCTTGTGAAGTTGTTCAATTCTTCATGCATAGCATTCACCTAATCAACATCTCAATGCTTTTTCAATCTTCTTTGGTTCAATCAATGATACAAATAAGAAATGCTCACAAAATAAAGTCAATCTTGATCTTGTTTGTACACCTCTAGAAATATCTCCAATTATAGTGTCCAATGAATGATCCCTTGCAATATTGGTTGGTTGAAGTATTGAAACTTAATTGCTTGCACTTGCTTGATCATTAGGTTGAGATGATGTGTTAGCCACTTGTTGATCTTGCACACTGTCATAAGAGCCACTTGAACTTGCTTAATTTATATCAACTTGCACATTTGAATTAGAGAGCACTTGCACTTGATCATCTTCTTCATCATTCACTTGCCTAGGCCTCAATTCACCAACATCCATGTTCTTCATGGCATTTGAAAGTTGAATGCCTCTCACATCATCAAGATTTTCATTCTCATCTTGAGAACCCTTTGTTTCATCAAATTCAACATCATGTACCTCCTCAAGAGTACCACTTGCCAAATTCTAAACTCTATATGCTTTGCTAGTGGTTGAATATCTAAGTAAGAATCCTTCATCACACTTCTTATCAAACTTGCCCAATCTAATACCTTTCTTTAGATATAGCATTTGCAACCAAAGACCTAAAAATATGCAATGTTAGGCTTTCTACCATTCAAGAGCTTATATGGTATATTTTCTTTCAATGGGTGACAATACAATCGGTTGATGTAGTAGCAAGCGGTGTTAATTGCTTTGGCCCAAAAAGATTGACTCACAATATACTCACTGTAACACCCTTGGGTGTTAAGCATGCATTAGCATCTAAGGCACTAGTCATAATCATCTCATACATAGTTATCATCGCATGCAATATAGACCCTTTTAAATTTAGAGTTGAAAAACAATTACTCAAAACCCAAATGCTGTATTTAAGTGCTAAAGAGTGATGAAACTTTGTGTAGCTACAATTTTAGATAATCTAGAGTAAAGAAACATGATTTTTGGAGCAACTCTTGAATTCAAATTCCTTCAAATTTTGCTTTTAAGAATATTCTAGAAAAAATGAATTTTTACTTAAAAATTTAGCTTTAAATCTCAAATTCAAAATCTATTTAGAATTTTGAAAAGTGCCCTACATGAAAGTTGTAGAGAATTAAATTTTGAACAACTTTTATTTTGGGCAAAAGTTCTGAAAACCTCTTTTTCATCTTCAAATTCAAATTTGAAACAAATATAGAAATCTAAAAAATTATTTAGAAAAAGAAAAAAATGCTTTTCCTTCTTTAGTGGGCCGCAGCCACCCTTTCGGCCCAGCAGCGCTGGCAGCCCGGCCCGCGCCCCGCGCCGGCTTCCTCCCCGCCCGCGCGCGCCCGCGCGCAGCGCCGTGGCGCCGCGGCAGGACTCGGCCGCCGCGTGGCCGAGCGACGGCGACGCCGCGCGACACGCGCCCCGGGTGGCCCTGCGTCCCCCGCGCCACGCGCCTTGAACTCGCGCCCGCTCCTCCATCCTCAGCACGCCCTCCATTCCTCCTCTCGCCCCGCCAGCAGCAGCAGCGCACCGCCGCGCCATCACCGGCTCCCGGAGCTCCGCCACCGCCGTTCGCGCTCGTGGCTACTTCTCCGGCCGATTCCTCCCGGCCTCAGCTCCGCCCCGCTTCCCTCCACCGCGTGCGCGCCTCCACTCTGCCGCTCGAGCTCAGTGAGGGCCAATTGGCCGCCCCCTCCTCCACTGTCGCCATGGCCGCCGTTGGCCGGCGCGCATGGCCGGAGCTCCCTGGCCCTTCATGCCTCCTCCGGTCTCGAGCATCCGCTTCCCCTTCGCCTAGCGGTGCTCGCGCTCGCATTCTCGGCCGCCCCCATGGCCTGCATTGGCCGGCCGACAAGCTCCCGCGCCGCTGTGCCGCCATCTCCGCCGGCAAGCCTCCTCCGGAGCTCCCGCGCCGCTCGGAGTTGGTGCGCTGGGTGCGTCTCGGTGCGGGGAGCACGTTGGTGCCCTCCCCGTCGCCGGAGACCTCACCGGCGGCGAGTGCGCCACCGGTCAGCGCCTCCCCCGCACTGCTCTGGCTGGCCGGTGGGGTCCGTTGACCCGTGGGTCCCGAGTGTCAGCGTGTGTGGGTGCACTGCACCGGGTGTATTCAGCGTTTTCACCGGCGAATTTTTAAAAGAATTAAGGAAAATAATTTCTCAGAATTTTGAAACAGCTTTGAAAAATCATATCTCAAGATTTATAGCTCCAAAAATGATGAAACAAATTTTGAAATGTTCCTCTTGAATAGATCTACAGTTTAAAAATATTTCATGATAAAATTGTGACACTTTTCTGTGTAGCTTTATTTAATTGTTATAAATGCTGATATCTTAGAAAATGCGTAGTAAATAAAATAATGAAGGGAAAAATGTGATTCTTGTTGCTTTAATCTTTATTAGTGATGTACTTTCTAGGAAAAATATTAGTGAAGCATGTTCTGTGAGAAATTTTTGAAGTGTAGTTCAAATGCTTTTAATTGATAATCTTTGTTATTTTTAGTAGAGAGCTAAATTTGTATAGAACATACATGTGATAATTTTTGTAGTATGTTAGTTTACTGTTAGTAACATAGGAAAAATGTGAAATCTGTTGTTTGATACTTTTTCTAGTACAAAATAATTTCATGCTCATTATTATGCTATACCTTGTTTATTTTGTACAGATAGTGTTACTTATTCAATTCTCATAAAAATTTAGTAGTAGGTTAGTTAGGGTAAGAGTAATCTACTGTAATTTTTGTAAATTTTTATCTGCACCAGAAATAGGTGTTGGTGTGTAACCCTAGTTAAATAGGAAATAAAATATTATTCTTTATGAGAAATTAAGAGAAATAAAATATGTTTGGTGTATCTTTGAAGCATCATTATGCCTTGCTGATATTATGGATGAGTTAGGTTGGTAAGCTTTGGTAGCTTAGATTCACTTGTATGTATAGATGATAGGCTAACTAATAGAAGGATAAGGTGCATGTTTTAGGGTACATGTTCTTGGATGACGTTGACTACCTTGTAGAAGAAATAATTATTTTTAAACTGCTCATTCCATGTGCTCAACTGCATCTCATGTCATCAAAGCACTCCACCACAATCCGATGCATCATTCGCATGATGACTTATGCACTTGCATCATACATGATCGCAGGAGGAGTCGCAGGTAGCAGTACCGGAGGAGCAAGCTTGGACCGACCAGCAGGAGCCCCAGGCACAGGAGGTGCCCGAGGAAGAAGAGTCAGGCGAGGAACTGCCAGAGTGCGTTGATCATCATCCTAGCTCGTTCGAAAAAGGCAAGCCCCGGAGCATTTTAAGTCTCCTATTTTTATAAAAGTTGTTCCTTACTACATGAACTATAGTTATATATATTGTTGCATTAAGTTATAGGAGTTGAGTGAAACCATTGTTGCATTATTACCTTGGCCCCCAGATTACCTTTTACCCTGTTAGGTCAGGAACGAGTTAATTGCTTAGCCATGCCTAGACCGGTAGAAGTCGGGTGATTTCCTGTCATCTGCGAGCTATAGGTGGATACCTGATTATGGTTAGCTGTAATTGTGATCATGGAAAGTAACCAAGTGTTGATGGATAAACGAAGACCGGACGGAGTCTTATAGGGTTTTGGACTATAGTGATTCCGTCTGTGTCGATTAAGGACCGATCGTTGCTCGTCCCTCTTGTCATGTTGAACGCATGCCTCACATTTAGCTGGCCGAATAAAGTATCTTTCGACCGCGAAGCTAGTGACACTTTTCGAGCCGGGATAAACTCGGGTTGGCAGACTGGTGTTGAAGTGGATGTAACGGGGACGCGAAGAGTGAGCCCAAGGTACGTCCTGGCAGTCGGGCGGTCCTTGGGTAGTGCGATCCATGATTATTATCCCGCGGCTTCTTGGAAAGTGTCATTGGTGATCTACGCGACCCTGACGGGGGAAGCAGGATTTGTGTGAGGAATAAATCTCCAGCTGGATAGGAATTCGATTCGAATCGCCGTCGCTCCCGGTTAGTGAGCACTTGACTCGAGCTATGGCATCGTAGTAACATTAAAGGAACACTGATAGTTAAGTGAATGATGTTGGAAATGCTAAACCTGATATGTTAATCTAGGTTGTTAATGATGAATCAAGTGATTATTCTAGCAATAGATGCTTACCTAGCTTGAATAGGTATACTAAAAAGTGATGCAAAAAGTACTGGTATAGTTTTTCATAACAACTTATGCTTTTCGCTAATGAGTCAAGTCAGTCCAATCTATAAAGCCTTGCATGACCCTTGGTGTCCTTTATTTCTGGTTTTTGACGGGTAAGTCTAGCTGAGTACATTCTCGTACTCAGGGCGTTGTTCCCATTGTTGTTGCAGATGGTCAGGTGTACTATGGGTACTGTTCCAACTGTCTGTATCCGGCAATGGGCGACAACTAGAACCTTGGGCAAGGGTCACTCTGTTCGTCTTATCTACTGCTTTTGTGGACCATGACGATCTACTGGCACTGTATTTTAACTAAGTGTGTGTGTAAAACTACTTGCTTCCGCTATGTTATTCTGAACTATGTTGTAATAACTTTTATTTCGAACTCCGATGTACTCCACTTTTATTGTGAACTCTATGTATCATGTGAACGGTGGCTGCTAAATCAGTACGATCTTAGTTGTATGTTGGTTGGTTTGAAATCCCGCGTGATTTCACGGAATCTCGGGTTATACGGGTTTAAGTTTGGTAAATTAACCGTCTCGGTGGAAGATTTTTTCTGACTTAATCTCGTATAATTATGTTGATCTGTTACACTCACTAAGCATAGGTCTTGCCATATCAATGAGTGTTCTATTCTTTCTCTCAAAAATGTTATTTGATTGTAGAGTGTATTTAGCCGAGAATTGTTGTATAATTCCAAATTCGTCACATAATTCATTAATTCTAGTGAACTCACTGTCATTGTCACTTCTAACTCTCTTGATGGTTGTTTCAAACTCATTGTGAATGCCTTTGACAAACGATTTGAAAGTTACAAACACATCACTCTTGTCCACTAGAAAGAATACACAAGTGTATCTTGTATAATCATCCACTATCACAAAGTCATATTTGTTTCTATCGATGCTGGTGTATTGTGTTGGCCCAAATAAGTCCATGTGCAAATAATTCAATTGCTTTACTAGTGCTCTATAACACCCCGGTGTTACGCATGCATTTAGCATCTGCAAATCATGAAGCATAAGCACCATCATGCATTCATGAGCATTTCATGTTATATAAATAAAACATCCAAAACATGCTAATGAAACATGAGAGTTGCATTTACTTGCTTTCATTAGATTAGTACCGTGATCATGCTTGTTTGAGTGTTTAAACAACTTAAAATTGATCATCAAGTAATTTGGAGCAAAGTTCCTTTTGAAAATTTTCCTAAATTTTGCTTTTAAAAATTATCCTTGAAAAATAAGGTTTTTATTTGAAAATCAACTTTTTAACCCTAATTCAAAATCGGTTGAGATTTTGGCTTTGTGTCTTTTAACAAAGTTGTAGAGCACAAAATCTTGATCAACTTTTATTTTTGGCCCATCTTGTAAAAATGTATCTAAGATGCTCAAAATAGGGGTTTGCTGCTGTTATTTAAAAAAAATGAAAATGGTTTTTTTTAAACGGGCCGAGCGCCCCGTTTTCGGCCCACTTGGGGTTCGCTGGCCTCGCTTGCCCGCGAGCGCGCCCGCCCCGCTCCATCCCGCGCTGGCCTCGTGGCGGCCGACCACCAGCGGTGGTGGGCGGCGGCCGGTCGGCTGACCGTAGTCGCCCCGCCTTAACCCTGGTCAGGACGCCCCCTCTGCGGCCTATTCCTCCTCCTCGCTCTTGCGCCAGCAGCAGCCGCGTCGTAGCAGCAGCCGCACGGCCGCAGCACCGCCGTGCGCCCCACCGGCGTAGTGCTCCTCCGCCACACCACCCTTCTCCGGTTCGGCTCGCGTGAGGCACCGAGCCCGCCTCGACCGCACGAAGCCCCTACGCCACCCTGCGAGCCTCGCCGTAGCCCGGCTCGCCGCGACCGTCGAACTGCCGCGCCACCGCCCGCCGGCGTCAGCCACCACCATAGATAGGGTTTGCCATCTTCTCCTTTATCTGCACCGGCATGCTCGCCTCACCGTGAGGAGGCCGGTGATGCTGGTCGCGCCGCCGGAGGCCGGCCGCCGGCGGTGATCCGGCCGGCGGGAGCTCCTCCCCTGCCTCTGTCTCCCTGGACAGTGGGGCCGTGGGGCCCAACTGCAGTGGCTCGGGCTGGATCTGGGTGCACGTTGTCGTGTGCACGTTGCATTTCCAGATCCAGATTTTCAAAGAATTGATTTTGGAAATGTTTTTCAGAAATTGTTTAAATCCTTCCAAAAATCTTATCTCTTGTTTTATTGCTCCAATTTGAGTGAGACCAATTTTGTTGTGCTCCTTGTGATTAGATCTGCAGTTTAGATGTATTGCATGTCATGTTTGTGATGCTTTTATATAGGGTTTTATTTAATTCTTGATAACTGCTTTTAACTTCAGAAATACATAGTAAATCCAATATGTGTCAGAAAAATATAGTTCTAATTTTTTTAGTCTTCTTATGAGATGTACTACCTGTGAAAAATGTGTGTCATGCATGTTGTGTAGAAAAATATTGATGTGTAGTTCAAGTGTCTTTATTTGCCTAGATTTGTTATTTTTGCTAGGGCTAAAAATATGAATAATACATGCATGTGAAACTTTTTCTATGATGGTTGATTACTGTGTAAATCATAAGAAAAATATACAATGTTCTGTTTGGTACTTTTTGTAGTACAAAGTATTTTCTATGCATGGTGTAGTACTGCTTTTGTCCTTTTTGTGTAGGATGTTATACATGTTCAAATGCAGTGAAATTTTTGTGGTAGTCTATGTTTGACATGATTAGGCTACTATAATTTTCTGAGAATTTTCTGTGAACTAAAAATATAGGTTACTGTTCAAACCTAGATTAAATTAGGTTTTAATCGGGAATCCCTTTATTGCATGTTTAGTTAATAATGTTGTTTTGGTGTATCTTTGAAGCGCCAATTAGCTTGCTGGTGTGTTATGCCATGTTGTTTCATGTTGTAATGCAGCAAGTAGTTAGTAGCTAAATACTTAGATGTGATTGCATGCATGTTTGTTATTCCATGTGATTAGTAGATAGAGAAGAAGTACAAACTTGCTTTGTTAAGTGGAATGTGAATGGTGCATTTACATACACATGCAAGCATGAGCATCATATGCCATCCCATTGGTGCACCTTTTTCCATCAGCACTTATCCCCATGTACACATGCATCATACAGGATCGGTGCAGAAAGCAGTACACGTGGAGCACGGAGTTCCCGAGGAGGCCGTGCAACGAGTGGTGCCACCCCTGGGAGAACCAGAAGTCGAGGAGCCAGACGGTGATCTGCCGAAGTGTCGGGACCACCGACTGTCAACCTTCTGGAAGGCAAGCCCCGGAGCATTATAAGTCTCCCTACTTTATCAAAGCAAGATAAATATATATGTTATATGTATTGTTGCATTAAGTTATAGGAGTTGCTTGAAACCGTTGATGCATATCACTATGATATTTCTTGAACACCTTGATATATCCTGATATCCTATTTAAGTCTAGTTCTGGAATATCTGCTTAGCTATGCTTAGTCCGGTAGAAGTGGGTGATTTCCCATCACCTACGATTTAGGTAAAAACATGTCATGTTTAGCAATGTGCTATCATGGAAAGAGAACCATTTGTGGTTGAATAATTGGAGACCGGGCGGAATATTGGACAGCAAGGCATGGGTCTTGTGTGCTTATAGTTTCCGTCTGTGACGATTAAGGACCGTACCGTTGTCGGCCCTCAGTCCTTTTTGAACGCATGCCCCACATTTAGCTGGCCGGATAAGTACTTCCGACCGCGAAGCCTAGTAGCTCTGTTCGGACCGGTGACCGAGATGATGCCAAGACCACCTCGGGCCTGTTGACCGTGGACAAGAATGACCTAGCTCCAGCGTGGGCAGGCATAACTTGAGTGACCTGGCGCGGGAGGAACCCAAGGTGTATAGGGTTCATGGCGGTCCCGCGATGTTTTTTCTGAATAGCACCAAGGGTGACCTGTAGCTCACTGGGCCGGTGAGTGTGGTTTGTGTGGGGAATACATCACCAGCTGGTTAGTAATCGATTCGAGTCGCCATCGCTCCTGGATAGTGAGCAACTGGACTGAGTTACGTCATCGTAGTAATGTGATTATGGAACATGATGATGGTTATGGTTATGAGTATGATGTGGAAAATGCTAAACAAAATTGGTTACTATTGATTACTTAATCTTATCCAAGTGATTGCTCTAGTACAGGTGCAAATCTAGATATGTTTAAATGAACAAGTTAAATTGGTGCTAAAGATTTATATTGCAATTTAAGTGCTATCGCCTTTTATGCAAAATGTTGTCAAGCCAACCCCATTATAAAGCCTTGCATACTCCTTGGTGTCGTGTTGTTTTTTGGTTTTTTTCGGGTAAGTCTAGCTGACTACCTTCTTGTACTCAGGGTTCTTCTCCCCCTTGTTGCAGGTATTTATTAGGACCAAGGGCAATGGTCGCTCCATACTTCTTATCTCGATGCTTTTGTTGGAGGAGACTACAGTATGGCACTATTATTTAAACAAAACGGTGTGTGTTGATTTTAGACAATAATGCTTCCGCTACCTGTTATTTCAAACTTAGTGTTGTAATACTTTAATTGAACTCTGATGTATTTGAACTATGTACGCATGTGAACTATAACCACTAAACCAGTACGGTCTTAGCTAATTGTTGAGAAGTTTGAGATCCTTTGAGATTTCATGGACTACCGGGTTATACGGGCTTAAGTTTGCTAGATTCTCTGCCCCAGCAGGTGAATTTTCTCACTTAATTTCGTATAATTGGGCGGTTCCGTTCCAGCTAGTATCGGAGCAAGGTTTAGTGCGTTACTGTTCATATGGTATTTGAAACAAAAGAATTTTTGCTTTACAAAAGTAATTACCAACTTGTAGTTCTATATAGGTGTTTAAAACTATGGTTTAAAAGTTAAGAGTGTGCCAGTGGTCATATCCTTTAAGCCCAGTTAAGGACTCTAGGTGGCTATCTAAGTACTGACTTGGGGGTTGTGCATCATATTTCTATTTAGTTGCTCATACAACTTGAAATTATATGGGTGCCATTCACTTGAGTGGTAATGTGTGGATCAATTGCCTCTACGCCAAGGTAAGTGTGAGTTGGGAGAGCATGATCGGATACACCGCCGATCTAGGGAGAGTGCTTATTTGATGCTGGAGTATTACATGTTACACACATGCTTATACGAAGGTATCCCATGTGTGGGTTGTGTCGTCCTGTGGTGACGATGCCGTCAATAGGACGATGGTTCGGGTAGTAAACACTACATGTATGTGTATCTAGGGATATACATATGTGGAGTGTATAAATTTTAATTCTGCAATGCATTCATTGGGTTTGGGCTGAAATGAATCTACTGCAGGTACATAACAGCGCTATCATTTAGAACATATTAGTTACGTATATGAGAGACCGTTTGTACGCCACCGTCTATATCGCTAGAATTTATTATTTCCTAAGTTTGTGAGAGCGTACGGAACGTGCATGCATCATGTTGTCTATCCACCTCATGTCATATCATTGCATCTTTCCTCCCCTTATAAGAAGATTATCTCTTTTTGATAAAAACTACAACTTAATATCCGTCTCTCGAGCACAATAAAAACCTTGTTACGTTTAGACCGTATCAAGCAGACAACTATGGTGTGAGCATGAGAGTAAGGATGATTCAGACTTGAGTTAATGTTGGAAAACTTAGAAGTGTTATGGCGATATCCGAACGCCAAAAGTCCAGTATATGTGAACTGGAAAGTTGGTTGCAATTGGACGCGATGTGATGCACTTAAGTAATCTAATTAGCGATGTTGTGTTAATTGAGAATGAATTATTGTGCCTATGTTTTATTGTAGGAATTTATTCTCTCTAGTAAATTTAGTATGGCATAATCATTTGTTCCTATGCAATTATTGCAACATCACCTAATAATTACTTATTGCTGAAATATGCAGATGGTGAGCCATACTCGCAATCGCACCAACGGTACTGAGACTCCTAGTGTGGGTGCTGACACTAGTAGTAGTGATGGAAACCGTAATACCACTGAACCATATCCATCACCTCCTCCGATCACGCCAGAAACTTTCTTTACACAGTATCTAAAAAGTCAGCGAAATGTGGAACATTCACAACGAAATATGGAAGATATTGTCCTCACTATTGCTGACCATTACCAAGATGGTAATCGCCAAGGTGATAATGAGGTAGATCAGTACAACAATTTTAAGGATTTCTTGGATACCGAACCACCAATCTTCAGGGAGGCTACAGAGCCACTTGATGTTGAGGAGTGGATCAACACCATAGAGGATAAGTTCCGTCTGTTGAGGATGACTGAGGTGCTCAAAACTGAATATGATGCTCATCAGTTGCAAGGACCTGCAGGTATATGGTGGAAACATCATCGCACCCTTTTTCCTGATCATACACAGATTACTTGGAATGAGTTTACTAAGGCTGTCCGTGGAGTGTATATTCCACCAGGGCTGGTTGAAATAAAACTGCAAGAGTTCCTGGTGCTAACCCAAGACACTAAGACTGTGACACAATATCTGCATGCATTCAACAATCTGTGTCGTTATGCTACGGACATGGTTGACACGGATATCAAGAAAATCGCAAGTTTCAAGAGGGGTCTCAACACCAAGATGCTGAAGCATGTGGGTACTAACCCCAGGACCAGGTTTAATGATTTTATTAGTGACTATCTGAAGCAGGAAAGGAACAATAATGTCCATTCTGCATTCAAGGCACGCAAGAAGGTTTCAGATTCAAGTCCATCACAGGCAAGAGCTCCCCTGCAAAGACGCCCTTCGTACCATTCTCTTGTACCTGAGGCTAAGTTCAAACCACCGCAAAGAAAGATTCCTACCAAAAAGAAGCAATCGTAGACTAGTCAGAAAAGTTCCACGGGTCCCAAGACTTCTATCATTGGGTCGTGCCACAATTGTTATCAACCTGGCCACCTTATCAAGTATTGTCCGTACCCCAAACAACGAGTTGTATATCCTGGTCGGGTGCACTACACCACTGTTGAGGAAATTCTGGAAGGAGAGCCCGTGACTGCTGGAAGGTTTCCTATGAATCAACATCATGCCATTGTCTTGTTTGATTCTGGTTCATCGCATTCCTTTATGAGTCAAGAGTTCACACAGAAGCATCATCAGAAAATAGATGAATTGAGTTTTAGCTACCGCATTAGTTCAGCGGGAGCTGACGTATGCACTAGAATGGTGGTGAGAGGAGTGACCATCGACTTTGGGAGTCGAAGATGTTCAATGGATCTAGTAGTGTTACCGGGATTATCTTTGGACGTGATCTTAGGAATGAGTTGGATGAAAAGTTGGAAGGCGATGATAGACACTGCTGGTAGAACCATTTCCTTTACTGATCCTAGGGATGGTGCTAAATTTCAAGTAATGCTACCTCAGAACGCCAGTTTGAATAGCTTAACTTGTGCTACTCAAGTTGTTGAACTTGCCAAAATTCCGGTCGTATGTGAGTTTCCTGATGTATTTTCTGATGAGTTGCCGGGTCTTCCGCCCGATCGTGATGTTGAGTTTGGGATTGAATTAGTTCCTAGAACAGCTCCAATCTCGAGGAGACTCTATCGTATGCCTCCAGATGAGTTAGCTGAGCTGAAGAAGCAACTGGAAGGATTGTCGAAAAAGGGGTTTATCCGACCAAGCAAATCTGAATGGGGATGTCCCGCCTTATTTGTGAAAAAGAAGAAAGAGGGCACCTTGAGAATGTGCGTAGACTATCGACCACTTAATGCTGTCACCATCAAGAATAAGTATCCCTTGCCTCATATTGATATTCTGTTTGATCAGTTATCTAGAGTCAAGGTGTTCTCTAAGATAGATTTGAGGTTCGGTTATCATCAGATCAAGATTAAGCCACAAGATATACCGAATACCGCATTTTCGACCAGATACGGGTTGTACGAGTATCTTGTCATGTCCTTTGGTTTGACAAATGCTCCTGCATACTTTATGCTTTTGATGAATTCGGTCTTTATGCTAGAGTTAGATAAGTTTGTGGTTGTGTTTATTGATGATATTCTGGTGTATTCCGAGAATGAGCAAGATCACGAGAAGCATCTGAGAATCGTCCTGACCCGACTCAGGAAGCATAAGTTGTATGCCAATTTTAGCAAGTGCGAGTTCTGGTTGAAGAAGGTTCCTTTCCTCGGTCACGTACTGTCAGAAAATGGAATTTCAGTAGACCCTAGTAAGGTACAAGAGGTTATGGATTGGAAAGCACCAACTACGGTTCGTGAGGTCCGAAGTTTTCTTGGATTAGCTGGTTACTATCGTCGTTTCATACCAGGTTTCTCCAAGATTGCTAAACCAATGACAAGTCTGTTACAGAAGGATCATAAGTTTGCTTGGACAGAAGAGTGTGAGACAGCTTTTCACACTTTGCAGAAACTGTTAACCACTGCTCCTGTTTTAGCATAGCCAGACATAGAGAAACCTTTTGATGTGTTTGCGATGCATCGAAAACTGGATTAGGTTGTGTGCTTATGCAAGAAGGAAGAGTCATTGCTTATGCCTCGCGTCAGTTGAGAAAGCACGAGGTTAACTATCCAACACATGCTCTTGAACTTGCTGCAGTCGTACATGCACTCAAGATCTGGAGACATTATTTGCTTGGTAATGTGTGCAACATTTATACAGATCACAAGAGTCTCAAGTATATTTTCACCCAACCTGACTTAAACATGAGATAGAGAAGATGGTTAGAGCTGATAAAGGATTATAACCTGAATGTACAATATCATCCAGGAAAAGCCAATGTTGTGGCAGATGCACTGAGTAGGAAGTCACATTATCTTGATTTGCAACCACTGTTCGAAGAGGGATTCAATCTTATGCATCCTGCTGTGTTGCATAATATTCAGATTAGTTGCTCCTTGGAAAGTAGGATAATAGAAGGCCAGAAAACAGATAAAGGGATATTCCATATCAAAGAGAAGATGAAAAGCGAGCCACCCAAGCATTTTAGAATTGATGAACAGGGTGTGTTATGGTTTGATGATCGTCTTGTTGTACCCAAGGATCGAGAGCTTAGGAATAAACTTATGGATAAAGCTCACCTTTCTAAGCTATCCATCCATCCTGAAAGTAGTAAGATGTATCAAGAACTGAGATCTCGTTATTGGTGGACGAAGATGAAGAAAGAAATCGCAGCTTATGTCGCCAGATGTGACACGTGTTGTAGAGTGAAAGCACTTCATATGAAACCTGCTGGTTTATTACAACCACTGTCTGTGCCAGATTGGAAATGGGATGAAATATGTATGGATTTCATTATAGGATTACCTACTGCTCAGAAAGGAAACGATTCAATTTGGGTGATTGTCAATCGTCTTACTAAGTCAGCGCATTTCATTCCAGTTCAGATGAGTTATCGACCACCTGAATATGCTAAGTTGTACATCTCCCAAATCATTCGTTTGCATGGTATACCAAGGGTTATCGTATCTAACAGAGGGTCGTAGTTTACTGCTCACTTTGGGGAACATTTGAACAAAGGTTTAGGTACTAGTTTAGTCCGTAGTACTGCTTACCATCCACAGACCGATGGACAAATAGAACGAGAAAATGTTGTTTTAGAAGATATGCTTAGAGCGTGTGTATTATCTTCAAAGGGATCATGGGAATCATGGTTGCCTTTGGCTGAGTTTACTTACAATAACAACTATCAAGAGAGTATCCAAATGGCTCTGTTTGAAGCCTTGTATGGCAGGAAGTGTAGAACACCGTTGAATTGGATCGAGCCTGGAGAAAGAAGATATTATGGTATTGACTTTGTAGAAGAGGCTCAGAAGAGGGTTTGTATCATTCAACAAAACATGAAAGCTGCACAATCACGTCAGAAAAGTTATGCGGATAAGAGAAGGAGACCGCTTGTATTTGAAATCGGAGACTATGTGTATCTAAAAGTCACACCAATGAAAAAGAAACGGTTTGGAATCAAAAGAAAGCTTGCTCCTAGGTTTGTGGGGCCATATAAAATATTGGAAAGAAAGGGTCCAGTAGCTTATAAGTTGCAGTTACCAGAATCAATGAGTGAAATCTTTACAGTCTTTCACGTGTCAAATTTAAGAAAGTGTTTGCGTGTTCCAGAAGAAAGGGTAGAATCCCGAGGCATTAAGATTAAGTCAGATTTGACCTACCGTGAGCAACCAATACAAGTGTTGGATGTTAAGGACAGAGTTACACGAAACAGAGTAGTGAGAACTTACAAGATACAGTGGAGTCACCATGATGAGGGTGATGCATCTTGGGAAACGGGAGACTACTTATAGAAAGCTTACGAATATTTTTATAACAACTGGTGCGTAACTCAAATCTCAGGACGAGATTTTTATAAGGGAGAGGGCTGTAACACCCCGGTGTTACGCATGCATTTAGCATATGTAAATCATGAAGCATAAGCACCATCATGCGTTCATGAGCATTTCATGTTATATAAATAAAACATCCAAAACATGCTAATGAAACATGAGAGTTGCATTTACTTGCTTTCATTAGATTAGTACCGTGATCATGCTTGTTTGAGTGTTTAAACAACTTAAAATTGGTCATCAAGTAATTTGGAGCAAAGTTCCTTTTGAAAATTTTCCCAAATTTTGCTTTTAAAAATTATCCTTGAAAAATAAGGTTTTTATTTGAAAATCAACTTTTTAACCCTAGTTCAAAATCGGTTGAGATTTTGGCTTTGTGTCTTTTAACAAAGTTGTAGAGCACAAAATCTTGATCAACTTTTATTTTTGGCCCATCTTGTAAAAATGTATCTAAGATGCTCAAAATAGGGGGTTTGCTGCTGTTATTTAAAAAAAATGAAAATGATTTTTTTTTAAACGGGCCGAGCGCCCCGTTTTCGGCCCACTTGGGGTTCGCTGGCCTCGCTTGCCCGCGAGCGCGCCCGCCCCGCTCCATCCCGCGCTGGCCGCGTGGCGGTCGACCACCGGCGGTGGTGGGCAGCGGCCGGCTGGTCGACCGTAGTCGCCCCGCCTTAACCCTAGTCGGGACGCCCCCTCGCGGCCCATTCCTCCTCCTTCTCGCTCTTGCGCCAGCAGCAGCCGCGTCGTAGCAGCAGCCGCACGGCCGCAGCACCGCCGTGTGCCCCGCCGGCATAGTGCTCCTCCGCCACACCACCCTTCTCCGGTTCAGCTCGCGTGAGGCACCGAGCCCGCCTCGACCGCACGAAGCCCCTACGCCACCCTGCGAGCCTCGCCGTAGCCTGGCTCGCCGCGACCGTCGAACTGCCGCGCCACCGCCCGCTGGCGTCAGCCACCACCATAGATAGGGTTTGCCATCTTCTCCTTTATCTGCACCGGCATGCTCGCCTCACCGTGAGGAGGCCGGTGATGCTGGTCGCGCCACCGAAGGCCGGCCGCCGGCGGTGATCCAGCCGGCGGGAGCTCCTCCCCTGCCTCTGTCTCCCTGGACAGTGGGGCCGCGGGGCCCAACTGCAGTGACTCGGGCTGGATCTGGGTGCACGTTGCCGTGTGCACGTTGCATTTCCAGATCCAGATTTTCAAAGAATTGATTTTGGAAATATTTTTTAGAAATTGTTTAAATCCTTCCAAAAATCTTATCTCCTGTTTTATTGCTCCAATTTGAGTGAGACCAATTTTGTTGTGCTCCTTGTGATTAGATCTGCAGTTTAGATGTATTGCATGTCATGTTTGTGATGCTTTTATATAGGGTTTTATTTAATTCTTGATAACTGCTTTTAACTTCAGAAATACATAGTAAATCCAATATGTGTTAGAAAAATATAGTTCCAATTTTTTTAGTCTTCTTATGAGATGTACTACCTTGAAAAATGTGTCATGCATGTTGTGTAAAAAAATATTGATGTGTAGTTCAAGTGTCTTTATTTGCCTAGATTTGTTATTTTTGCTAGGGCTAAAAATATGAATAATACATGCATGTGAAACTTTTTCTATGATGGTTAATTACTGTGTAAATCATAAGAAAAATATACAATGTTCTGTTTGGTACTTTTTGTAGTACAAAGTATTTTCTATGCATGGTGTAGCACTGCTTTTGTCCTTTTTGTGTAGGATGTTATACATGTTCAAATGCAGTGAAATTTTTGTGGTAGTCTATGCTTGACATGATTAGGCTACTGTAATTTTCTGAGAATTTTCTGTGAACTAAAAATATAGGTTACTGTTCAAACCTAGATTAAATTAGGTTTTAATCGGGAATCCCTTTATTGCATGTTTAGTTAATAATGTTGTTTTGGTGTATCTTTGAAGCGCCAATTAGCTTGCTGGTGTGTTATGCCATGTTGTTTCATGTTGTAATGCAGCAAGTAGTTAGTAGCTAAATACTTAGATGTGATTGCATGCATGTTTGTTATTCCATCTGATTAGTAGATAGAGAAGAAGTACGAACTTGCTTTGTTAAGTAGAATGTGAATGGTGCATTTACATACACATGCAAGCATGATCATCATATGCCATCCCATTGGTGCACCTTTTCCATCAGCACTTATCCCCATGCACACATGCATCATACAGGATCGGTGCAGAAAGCAGTACACGTGGAGCACGGAGTTCCCGAGGAGGCCGTGCAACGAGTGGTGCCACCCCTGGGAGAACCAGAAGTCGAGGAGCCAGACGGTGATCTGCCGAAGTGTCGGGACCACCGACTGTCAACCTTCTGGAAGGCAAGCCCCGGAGCATTATAAGTCTCCCTACTTTATCAAAGCAAGATAAATATATATGTTATATGTATTGTTGCATTAAGTTATAGGAGTTGCTTGAAACCGTTGATGCATCTCACTATGATATTCCTTGAACACCTTGATATATCCTGATATCCTATTTAAGTCTAGTTCCGGAATATCAGCTTAGCTATGCTTAGTCCGGTAGAAGTGGGTGATTTCCCGTCACCTACGATTTATGTAAAAACATGTCATGTTTAGCAATGTGCTATCATGGAAAGAGAACCATTTGTGGTTGAATAATTGGAGACCGGGCGGAATGTTGGGCAGCAAGGCATGGGTCTTGTGTGCTTGTAGTTTCTGTCTGTGTCGATTAAGGACCGTACCGTTGTCGGCCCTCAGTCCTTTTTGAACGCATGCCCCACATTTAGCTGGCCGGATAAGTACTTCCGACCACAAAGCCTAGTAGCTCTGTTCGGACCGGCGACCGAGATGATGCCAAGACCACCTCGGGCCTGTTGACCGTGGACAAGAATGACCTAGCTCCAGCGTGGGCAGGCATAACTTGAGTGACCTGGCGCGGGAGGAACCCAAGGTGTATAGGGTTCATGGCGGTCCCGCGATGTTTTTTCGAATAGTACCAAGGGTGACCTGTAGCTCACTGGGCCGGTGAGTGTGGTTTGTGTGGGGAATACATCACCAGCTGGTTAGTAATCGATTCGAGTCGCCATCACTCCTGGATAGTGAGCAACTGGACTGAGTTACGTCATCGTAGTAATGTGATTATGGAACATGATGATGGTTATGGTTATGAGTATGATGTGGAAAATGCTAAACAAAATTGGTTACTATTGATTGCTTAATCTTATCCAAGTGATTGCTCTAGTACAGGTGCAAATCTAGATATGTTTAAATGAACAAGTTAAATTGGTGCTAAAGATTTATATTGCAATTTAAGTGCTATCGCCTTTTATGCAAAATGTTGTCAAGCCAACCCTATTATAAAGCCTTGCATACTCCTTGGTGTCGTGTTGTTTTCTGGTTTTTGTCGGGTAAGTCTAGCTGAGTATCTTCTTGTACTCAGGGTTCTTCTCCCCCTTGTTGCAGGTGTTTATTAGGACCAAGGGCAATGGTCGCTCCATACTTCTTATCTCGATGCTTTTGTTGGAGGAGACTACAGTATGGCACTATTATTTAAACAAAACGGTGTGTGTTGATTTTGGACAATAATGCTTCCGCTACCTGTTATTTCAAACTCAGTGTTGTAATACTTTAATTGAACTCCGATGTATTTGAACTATGTACGCATGTGAACTATAACCACTAAACCAGTACGGTCTTGGCTAATTGTTGAGAAGTTTGAGATCCTTCGAGATTTCATGGACTACCGGGTTATATGGGCTTAAGTTTGCTAGATTCTCTGCCCCAGCAGGTGAATTTTCTCACTTAATTTCATATAATTGGGCGGTTCCGTTACATGCTCATCATGTTTTCTTAGGATGGGTGTTCCTAACTTGTTTGCTGGCTTGACAAGAGCTATAAAGTTTATCCTTCTCAAACACAACATCTTTCAAGCCTCTAACCAAGTCATGCTTAACCAATCTATTCAATTGTTTCATTCTAATATGACCAAGTCTTCTATGCCATAGCCAACCCATACTAGACTTAGTGAACAAGCATATTGACAATTGAGCATCACTAGCATTGAAATCAACTAAGTATAGATTCTCATATCTAAAGCCTCTAAAGATCAAGTTAGAGCCATCTACACTTATGATCTCTGCATCATCTACTCCAAATATGCATTTGAATCCAAGATCACACAATTGAGCCATGGATAGCAAATTAAAGTTCAAGTTCTCAACTAGCAACACATTGGATATGCTCATGTCATTGGATATTGTAATCTTACCAAGCCCTTTGACCTTGCCTTTGCCATTGTCATTAAATGTGATACTATCATGGCCATTACTATCATTGATGTTGATTGAGTTGAACATTCTTGCATCACCGGTCATGTGTTGAGTGCAGCCACTATCAAGAACTTAATGTCTTCCTTTGGCTTTGTAATTGACCTACAAAAGAAGATCAATTCTTTTTAGGTACCCACCCTTGCTTGGGTCCTTGGAGGTTAGTAACCAAACTCTTTGGCACCCATATAGATTTCTTCTTTGAGCCCATCCATGGTGCATCAATGAACTTAGCCTTCACACCATTTGCACTCTTGGTAAGCACATAGAGAGAATCAAGCTTAATTGAGAATACTTTAGCATTCTTATTCTTGTTCATGCATTGTTGCTCTATGTGACCAACTTGCTTGTAACTTTTACAATAATGTCTATTGTTCCTCACAAAACTAATTTTGTGATTAGCAAAGGCGGCCTTGCCTTTTTAGGGATATAGCTCAATCCCTCTTTGTAGAGAGAAGTCCTTTGTCATCCAAGCACATAAGCAAACAGTCCTCACCACCATAGGCCTTAGCCAAGGTGTGATTGAGCTATTTTACCTTCTTCTTGAGTGTCTCATTATCAACCATTAGTGAGACATCACAAGTGAAACCATCACCACTAGATGAGGTAGGAGTGGATGTGCTACAAGAAGGGTCAGTGGAAGCAACAATGATAGGAATATAGAATGATTTATCAATTATATTACATGTTAAGTCATTGTCACATGTTACAACATGCTCCTTCTAATTTTGCTCATTAAGCAAAGAGGAATGAGCTTTTTCAAGCTTCTTGTGAGCCTTGCCAAGCTTCTCATGGGCTTCCTCTAGCCTCTCATGAGATGCATTTAGCTCATCAAAGGCTTGCTTAAGGGCTTTTAATTCTTTACGCAAGTCTTTGCATTCCCTTCTCTTAATGTCAAAATGTTCTTTAGCATCTTCTAACATGTCAATTAGTTCATGTTGACGGTAGTTAACAACCATATTTTATAGACAAATAAACATGCAAAAAGGGCATATATGAGAGAACCAACAAAGGTTTAGGATTTAAACTGATAAATTCCACGAGTTTTGATGAATCTCTAATTTCTACAGGGTTTATCTTGAAAACCGTCAAGAGGGGCCTATTCATCAAAAGAAATCAAGGAATTATTCTATGGCATCTATGTGGGAAGGTTCTAGAAGACTCTAGGAGGCTCTCCACCGAGGGGGAGGCCAACCACCTCCATGTGCCCCCTGTGGGCCCTATGCACCGGCATCTTCCAGAATATTCATTCACCGCCTCCTAGGATTGCATCCACGCTGTTTCTTAAGTCGGTTTGATCCAAGGGCTCATGTTAGACCCTCTGGGCTATATAAGGAGACCCCAGCGCCTCTCCCTGAGGCATAAGTCATTTGAGAAGATAGAAACCCTAATCATCCTCAAAGCTCCTCTAGTTTCTAGAGCATAGCTAGTTAGGCTAGGTCTAGAGGGAGGCAAGCAAATCTTCATTTGGATTTCTGACATTGTCAAGAGCTTGGTTCGGTATAATTCTTGTACCCCTCTCGCCTTTGTATCTCCATTATTTTTATATGTTTTGGTACAATTGTATGACATTCATATTCATATTCATCTTATTCATGTTCTTGGTTGCAATGTTCATAGTCTACTTTGGTTATATGCTTAGTATAGTTGGGTTATCATCATATTTATGCTTAAATTCGTATAGCATTCACCCCAATGTTCATAGGGTGGGTGGTAGAGACCATGTAAGCGTGGTGCTTATATGCTATTTACCTATGAATACACTCTATATTCCGGGTCATGTGGTAGATCATGGATGTGACACTCCCGTTGAGTCATTTGTAGTCCACTCCCTAAGTATAGGTTGAGGAAGTAGGGCCCGATTACAAAGGAAGGGAGAGGTTTCTGTACTCAAACTTTCCTAAGTAATGCCCCTTATGTGTAGATACGATGATGATGATCTTAGCCATGATTACTAGGTGTAATTGCACTAATCAACGTATGCTTTGACTTGTAATTAAGGATGACTTAGGAATTATTCTTCTAATATTCTAACTTGACCATGCTAATGCCATAGATTGGAGTGCTCTGAGTGATTTATCATTAATCAATACTTATCATATACATATCTTATCTTATGACTTTCCCCTGTTGTGAGTAGGATCGTGGTTATGGTTTACTTCTTCATTGATAGTATAAGTTATCAATATATATCCTACCAGACCTTCCCTATGGTAAAATATAAATAAAAATACCTAAAATACTCCCGGGTGAAGTGCTACAATGGTATATTATCTGTACGCTTGCGGATTCCTTATTGTTGATATAATCTTTCCTCAGTTACAAGTGTCATGTTAATAAATACCAACAGTTCATTTTTAGTGGGTTCATCATCATTATCACTTTCACTTCACTTTCATTATCATGTTCATCATCATATCCATCATCACAAGTTGGTACCTCAGTAGCCTTAGCCACGAAGCATGATAGTATGTCGAAGAGAGAATGCTTCTCTTGTATGGCAATGCTTGCATAACCCTTCTTCTTGGTGGCCTTGTCGTCATCACTATCATCATCATCACTTGAGGAAGTATCACTATCCCAAGTGACCACATATGAACCACCCTTCTTCTTCTTGAAAGTCATCTTGTTCTTCTTCTCTTTCCTTTTCTTTTTCTTCTTATCTTTCTTCTTGCCTTTCTTGTCATCATAATCTTTGTCGTTATTGTATGGGCATTGAGCAACAAGATGATCCTTACTTTCACAATTGAAGCACCTTCTTGACTCTTTCTTGTTCTTGGATGAAGACTTCTTTCGTCTAGCATGGTAGCCCTTCTTCATCATGAACTTGCCAAATCTCTTGACAAAGAGAACCATCTTCTCATCATCCATGTCATCAAAGCTTGAATCTTCATCTTCACTTAATGTATCTTACTTTGCTTTGCCCTTTGATGATGATGTGGCTTTGAATGCCACACTCTTCTTCTTCTTCTTCTTCTCATCCTTCTTCTTATCTTTCTTCTCCTTCTTTTCTTCCTTCTCATCATCATCTCTATAAGCATCATCGGTCATGATATCTCCCAAGATTTGGTTTGGTGTCATTGTGTCCAAACCGATCCTCACTAGCAAGGTGACCAACATGCCAAATCTTATGGGTAAGCATCTTAAGAACTTATGAGAGAAGTCCTTGTCCTCCACCTTCTCACCAAGTGCCTTGAGATCATTAACAAGCACCTCCATCCGATGAAACATGTCTGCACACTCTCATCTTCCTTCATCTTGAAGCTAGTAAACTTTTCTTTGAGAATGTATGCCTTTGCACCCTTGATTGCTTTGGTGCCCTTAAATGATTCTTTCAACTTCTTCCAAGCTTCATGAGCCATCTCAATATTCTTGATTTGCTCAAATGTTCTCTCATCAATAGCATCATAAATAGCACTAAGAGCAATGTCATTGTTTTGGAGAAGCACTTCTTCGGTCGCGGTGGGATTCTCTGGATCCTCTATCTCAATTTTGGTCTCCACCATCTTCCACACCTTCCTATTGATTAACTTGATATGTGTGGTCATCTTTAACTTTCAATATGGATAATTTGTGCCATCAAATTGGGGTGGCTTCTTGGTGTTGTTGATTTGAGCCATTTTGACACCGAAGGTTGTTAAGCCTCAAATCACGGTGACCACGACTCTGATACCACTTGAAAAGGTCCTAATGGCTAGAGGGGGTGAATAGCCTATTGAAAATTTCTACAACAACACTTAGAAAATATGTTAGACAATTAAAGGGCCAAGCGAATGTTGCACTAGCCAACTAAAAAAGCAAGCCACCTACCATAATTCTAGTGACTATGATCACTAAGCACATAATTTGCTAAGTCATTACACTAAGTTAGTGAGCTCTCAAAGACTAACTAAAGAGCCTCACTAACAACTAAACTTGATGAAAGCTAGCTCTCAAAACTAATTACACTAAAGAGCTTAGCTTACACACTAAGAATGTAATACAAGAGAGGATGGTGATGATTATACTGATGTGCTGAGGTATGAGCCAATCACAAGATGATGAAGCCAATCAATCAATCACAAGACAACCAATGAAATCCTCAGACAAAGGTGACACAATGATTTTTATCGAGGTTCACTTACTTGCCAGCAAGTTAGTCCTTGTTGTGACGATTCACTCACTTGGAGGTTCATGTACTAATTGGCATCACACGCCAAACCCTCACTGGGGTGCCACACAACCAACACAAGATAAGGATCACACAAGCCACGAGTAATCCACTAGAGTACCTTTTGGCTCTCCACCGGGAAAAGGTCAAGAACCCCTCACAATCACCACGATCGGAGTTGGAGACAATCACCAACCTCTGCTCGAGGATCCTCGCTGTTCCAAGCCATCTAGGTGGCAGCAACCGCCAAGAGTAACAAGCGAAATCCGCAGCGAAACACGAACAACAAGTGCCTCTAGATGCAAACACTAAGCAATGCACTTGGATTCTCTCCCAATCTCGCAAAGATAATGAATCAATGATGGAGATGAGTGGGAGGGCTTTGGCTAAGCTCATAAGGTTACAATGTCAATGTAAATGGCCAAGAGAGTGAGCTAGAGCTGGCCATGGGGCTTAAATAGGAGCCTCCATGAAATAGAGCCATTGGGCACCACGGGCAGCACACTGTGCAGCGACCGAACATGCCGGTCGGGATGACCGGATGCACGCCACCCAGCATCCGGTCGCACGATGCATGCCACATGGCCCCTCAGTTCAATGTTATCTGCACGAACTCAACAGTCAAAATTTCTCGTGCCAACGATCAAGTAACGACCGGACCCAACCGTCCGTGACCTGACGCTGCGCCACTATGTCCGCTCATGCATTCCTCAGCGCTCAACACACCATGACCAAACGCGCTACTGTCTGCCTCTCCCCCATGTTCGATCAGATCTAGAGAGGATCCAGAGGCACTCAATGGTGACCTGACATAGTCAACGTCCGACCACGTCCGGTCTCACACTTTCTCCTCTCCATGCGCCAGAAACTCACCACGTCATCGTACGTCAGCACGACCGAACTCACCCACTTGTGTGTCCGGTCGCAACAGTGCGCCTGCATGCGGTCACTCGATAGATAGAGATCGAGAGCGCCTCCTCATTTTATAAATGACCAGACACTACACCTCTGTGTCAGGTCAATACATGACCTACGTCCGGTCACTGTTTTATAGTGAAAACCGCCTCCTTCACTTCACCAATTTCTCCACCCTTGCTTAAATGTGCCAACCACCAAGTGTATCACCTTATGCACATGTGTTAGCATATTTTCAAAGACATTTTCAAGGGTGTTATCACTCCACTAAATCCTAAATACATATGCAATGAGTTAGAGCATCTAGTGGCACTTTGATAACTGCATTTTGATACGAGTTTTACCCTTCTTAATAGTATGGCTATCAATCCTAAATGTGATCACACTCACTAAGTGTCTCAATCACCAAACCAAAAAGCTCCTACCACTTATACCTTTGCCTTGAGCTTTTTGTTTTTCTCTTTCTTCTTTTCCAAGCCGAGCACATGATTACCATGGCCATCACCACCATGATCTTCATCCATTTGCTCCACCACTTGGAATATCTACTAGCCTATCTCACATACACTTAGAGCACATTGGTTAGTAGCTCGAGTTTCATTAATTCACCAAAACCAAACTAGAGCTTTCAAGGGTGTTAGAAAATATTTGGCACGACAAACAACAAATAAACAAGCAAGGAAGGAGGATGGCATGGCCAGACCGGCTCGCCAAGCGAGCTAGGCCGACTCCTCTGCCCAATTTGGCTTAGGCCCCTTTGGTTGGGCTTTTTTCAACTTACTTTGCTTTTGCAAAAGTCAAAATCCAACCAAAAGGGTGAAAACCAACAACTACTTTGAGTTAAAACTGCTTTTGCTTTAGTACAAAACTCACAGTAGCTCCCTTGCTTTCAACAGCTGTGGAGGTGGGTAACTTCAAAAAATTACCCACCTCATTTTTTTACTTCTATTCTCGTTCACAACGTTCGTGAGGAAAGGAGAGGTCACTTCCAATGGCGCCCTCCACGTCGGCCAGTGAGCTCGACTCTGGCTTGCCCATGGCAAGATGTGGGTCCGGCGGTGGCATGGCCCCAGCCACGTTCCTACCACCGGTGGCCCCACTGCTCCTCCTGCACTCAACTTTGGCTTCCGCATGGCGAGGCGCAGATACGGCACCTGCCCCGGCGACGGGCATAGCCAAGGCCGTGGCCCCTCCTTCCACAGCTCCGATGAAAGGTCCTAATGGCTAGAGGGGGTGAATAACCTAAAAAAATATCTACAAATTCACTAGAGCAAGTGGTTAGTAACCTAAAAGGCGAAATGCAATTTTGCTCCAGCTCTACAAGGGTTGCAAGCCACCCACACCAATAATTCTAGTTGCTATGATCTCTAGTTTCACACAATGGCTATGTCACTACTCACTAAGCTAGTAAGCTCTCAAGGACTAACTAAAGAGCCTCACTAACCAAACTAATAAGCTTTCAAAGACTAACTATACTAAAGAGCTTGACTAGGCAAGAATGTAAACAATGTAAATACAAGAGAGTGTAGGAAGATTATACCACCGTGGCAAGGGAGATGAACCAATCGATGAATATCTATACAATCACTAGGAGAAGTCCAATGCACAAGAGACAATCAATTTTTCTCTCGAGGTTCACGTGCTTGCTGACACGCTAGTCCTTGTTGTGTTGACCAACACTTGGTGGTTTGGTGGCTACTAGGTATCACACACCTAGCCAACACTTGGTGCCGCAAGAACCTACCCATAAGTGAGGTAACTCAATGACACGAGCAATCCACTAAAGTTACCTTTAGGCGCTCCGCCGGGGAAGGCACAAGACACCTCACAATCACCGGGAGATGGCCATGAATAATCACCAACTCGTGCCAATGCTCCTCTGCTGCTCCAAGCCATCTAGGTGTCGGCAAACACTAAGAGTAACAAGAAATCCACAGCTACAATGATCCCCAAGTGCCACTAGATGCAATCACTCAAGAAAAATGCACTAGGAATCACTCTCAATCTCACTATGATGATGAATTAATGATGGAGATGAGTAGAAAGTGTTTGCTTAGTCTCACAAGGATGTCAAGAATGCCAAAGTGCCAAGAGTGTAAGCCTAAGGCCGGCCATGGTCTATTTATAGTCCCTAAGAAAATCCAACTGTTTTGCATTTGGGGGCTAACCGGACCCTACGACCGGACTCACCCTAGAGTCTAGTCAGGTGCATTCAATCGCTCCTGTTAGCTAGCCATAGCATGCCACATCGCCTTTTTCAAATACGACTGTTATGCGCCTTTGCGCGCCTGCACACAGAGATGATCGGACGTGCCTCTTGAATGACCGGACTCAGAGCGCCTCCCGCGTCAGATTAATTCCAATAAGGTTTCAGAGACAATTTTTATTGACCAGATGCATCCGGTCATAGGTGACCTAACGCCCTCAATGCCCAATGAAAGTCTCTAGTTTGGTTTTGGCTAATTGATGAAACCTAGGACTAACCTTTGTATCTAAGTGGATGATTTAGATAAAGGTGGTCATTGAATATGAGACATGACATTGACTCATGTGACCAAGATGATGAAGACCGAGATGATGCTTGGCTCGATGGACCGGTTGTGAAGGTGAAGGGCAAGTCGAGGCTTCGAAGCGAAGGACCATGCGATGGTGAAGCTTGAGCAAGACTTGGCGCCGACGGACCGATGCAACGGTGAAGAGCAAGTAAAGTCAAGGTCAATGGATCGAGACGGTCATGTGATGATATGAAGTGGATCATATCTTTTGGAAAAACAAAATGGACTCAAGGCAAAGGTATAACAATAGGGCCATTTTGTTTTGCACTCAAGACACCATAGAGGGTGTGAGTGGTTTAGGATCGATAGCCGAACTATTAAGAGGGGAAGTCTTATCGGTTATTCGACGCACGGGTGCCACTAGGTGAATTCATGAAGTGCATTGGATGTAGGGCCTAGTGAGCTAACTGGAAAACCTTCGAAAATGATTATGAAAATGCTAACACACGTGCACAAGGTGGTGATCACTTGTTGGTGTTGACACATTTATGAAGGCGATGAAGTTTGAGCGGTAGAGAGGGTTTGGGTCCCTCTCTCCCTCCCGCCGAGCTTGCGAGCGCGGGATTCAGGTGTTTTCGAGGAGTTGAAATGCCTATTTTCCACTACGCCAGAAGTCAGAAAAGAAATGGAGGCGAACGAAGGTCACAGAGGTGACCGGACGCTGCACCGGACGCGGTCTCGGTTTAACCGGACGCGCCCAGTCAGTTCAACGCAGCAGTCAGGCACGCGGGTGTTAGGGTTTGCAACCGGCGCGTCCAGTCACTCGCGGGACCGGCGCATCCGGTCGGGCACCTAGAAGTATAGCGCGTGGCGTAAAGCTGATCGGACACGCGGCGCGTCCGGTCACACGCGATCGGACGCGTCCGGTCGTTGAGGGAGCTTACTGGACTCCAACCGGACGCTGGCACTGTCGCGTCTGGTCGTTGTCTAGAGCGCGTCCGGTCGTTGCTTCGCGGGCGCGCGGTGCTGTGCGATCGGCGCGTCCGGTCGGTAGAGCGGCGCGTCTAGTCGTGGCGTTTGACCATTGGTGCGCAGAGACCGTTGGAGGATCAGACGCGGTTGAGCGCGTCCGGTTAGTTTCGATCGGCGCGTCCGGTCATCCCGAAAAACGTCTAGTGAAGGGGTACAACTGCTCTATTTGTTTGGGATGCTTATAAATACTTATTGGCCGGCCCTTAGGGAGGTCTCTCGTGATTTCTAACACTCTTGTGCATCCTTTGAGCTAGAGCTTCTCCCTTCCACTCATCTCTCTTGCTTGATTGCAAATCAAAAGTGAGATTGAGTAATCCCAAAGTGCATTGCATAGCTTGAGGGCATCTAGTGGCACTTGTGGGTGATTTAGCCGGTGGATTTCTTGTTACTCTTGGAGAGTACCGCTCCTAGCCGGCTTGGAGATTGTTGGAGGCGTTGGCAAGAGAAGGTGATTGTTCTTGGCCACCTCCGGTTGATTGTAAGAGGTTCTTATGCTTTCCTCGGCGGGGTGCCAAAAGCAACTCTATTACATTGCGCGTGTCATTGAGTTACCTCACTTGAGAGTGGTGTCTTGCGGTGCCTTACGGGGCGTGCCTTAAGGGGCAAGTGACTTGAGGGTCACACCGGGAAACCATCTAAGTGTTGGTCGACACAACCGGTGACGTAGCTTGTCGGTGCACAAGTGAACACCGGGTGAACAAAAATATTGTGTCTCTTGTCTCTCGATGATTGGTCTTCATATTATGTTGTTGTCAATATTGATTGATTGTATATCATCTTGGTGATTGGCAACATCTTCACTCCACCGTTGGTATAAGATTCACAATCATCTCTCTTGCATTTACTTTACTAGTTTATCTTGTGTAGCTCTAGTAGTAGCTTTGCTAGTAGTGTTGTTAGCTTGCTCACTAGTGTAAAATTAGTGACATAGCCCTTGTATGAACTAGAGATCATAATATACTAGACTTGTGGATAAGAGGCTTGCATCACAACCGTAGGCTAAGCAAAACTCGCTTTACGCCGTTCGTTATTCTAACAAGTTTGCTTAGTGGCTTGTGTAGGATTTTTTATAGGCTATTCACTCCTCCTCTAGCCATCTAGGACCTTACACCCGGTCCTTACTCCGCTCGCGCACGAGGCCTACGTCAATGTACGTCAGTCGCGACGTGACACACCCCCTGCGCGTCCGGTCACGTGCTCCTTCCTGCATCCGATCGTGAAGCTGAGCACCTCCTTCTCTGTGTGCCCTGACCTGACTGCCACGAGTCAGGTCTAGCGTTCGGTACTTGCTTAGCCTTCTCAGCCACGAGCAGTGTCACTAACCAGGCGCGCCAGGCGAGAGTCCGGTCATTGCGCAAGCAGAGTCTAGTCATTGCCTTTCACCTCATTTTTGTTTTTCTGTCTCCTTAACCGTTTCACCCTTGCTCCCAAGTTACTAACCACAAAGTGTGTAATTTGTGTGCACGTGTATTAGTATTTTTCAAGCATTTTTTCAAGGGTCAAATATTAGCACACTAGGTCCCTAATGCATATGCAAGAATCATGTCACCTAGTTGCACTCGATAACCGCTTAGCCAAAGATTTCCCCTCTTTATAGTACGGCTATCGATCCTAAACACACTCACACCCTCTATGGTGTCTTGAGTGCCAAAACAAAAGCCTATTTGATACCTTTGCCTTGATCTCCTTGGTTTTTGTTTTTCTCTTTCTTCTTTTCTAAGTTAGAGCTTAGTCACCATCATCTCATGTCCATCTTCATCTCTATGGACCTCTTCTTGCTCCACCACTTGGATTGGACCATCCTATCTAGTCACACACTTAGATTTAAGGATTAGTCCATAGGTTTCATCAATTATCCAAAACCAAACTAGGACTTTCATCTGACCCCTGCCCTGGCTGCCCCCTCTCCCTCTCCAGTGACCACCATGGCTCCTCCCTCTCTGGGGGCGGTCCTCTTCCTCTACTTTGGCGACGGCGCTTGCCGATTTGGCCAGGTCACGGGTAGAGCACCTTGAGAGGGCACCGTACGAGACTGGGTCAGCTTTGAGAAGCTCTTTGTCGACATGTACTGGTAGGACACTAGGTAATACTAACTGAGAAAAGAAGGTTAGGTGATAACAAAAAACATATCTACCATAATATCACTTCCTTTGTTCCTTCCCAAAACTTCTTCCTCTCAATTTCCTATCCAGTTCGACGTAGTCATCTGAATCCCTTCCGGATTAATTTGTGACACTTATCTGCAGCCTACAAAGCACAACATTTAGGAAATGTATAGATATGCCAATAAACAAAGCTTGAAGAAGGACATGCAACAATGGTCCATAGCTTGTCTTGAGATTATTAGATCTGATAATATCAAATCATATATAGATTCACCCTAACTAATCAATGCGGGAAGTATATCGTGGTCCATACAGCTAGCGCAAGGGAGGTGGGAGATATTTGACTTTTGTTGGCCCATGCAATATGTAGCAATGCAAGAGAATAAGATGTTGTGTTATCTTGGGCATTATATTGGAGAAAGTTAAAAAAATAGTCCACACGCACCATGTGCTAATATCTTTAGGTACTCTCTAATATGGACCGTGTGATATTCTAGCATGCTAGCTATTTCTCTATGTGCCTTTTGTTGTTTGATCCAGATGCTATACATTTTTTCAATCCAGACGTTATACGTGTACTAGGAACCAACCAAGTATCAACGCACCCCTGATTCTTAAACCATGCCTCGTTTTGCGACTTCTTGTTCCAGACTAAGTCTTCGGATTGTTGTAGTCTAGCATCTTGTCTAAGTATCCGAGAATGAATACGAAACTGTTGCAATTTTTAGTGTTGAATTATTTGATGAACTGAGGTCCACTGTTGAACCTTGGTGTAGTTCTCACGTCCCGCGACTCGGAGCGTCGCCGCCATTGCCCCTCGCCTCCACCACCCTGATCCCCCTCCCTCCCCTTCTGGCATATCGCCGGAGGCCGGAAGGAGTGGGGATCCATCATTTTTAATAAGTTTTTTCAGTAGATCGAGTCCTTAGAGTTTCTTGGTTTTGGGATTTATCTCCTCCTCCTCTCCGGCGACGGCGAGAGAGCAGGGTGGAATCATTTTCTCCATGGCGGCTCTGTTGAAGATGATGACGACAACTACGGCATCAGCATCCTCACCACTATGACATCGAGACTTTTATTCCCGAATGGTGACATCAAGGTGGAGATGGTGTCGCCGCCATGGAAAAATTTTCTCCGGTCTCTTCTCCATTTTATCTTGGTTAGATCTGGCCACGATAAAGGACTAGGGAGAATAAGTTTCAAATTGGTCTTCCTCATTCTTCAGTGGCAGAAAGAAGAAGGAAGACACCAGAAAGAAGAAGTTTCTCAACTCCGCATGCATGAATGTTGGTCGTCGTTTGTTGAACATTTGTTCTCAGGCATTTCTCTTCATCCAAATTCATATGGAGAAGTTATGAATTGTTTTTGCTGCAACTATTTATAGAGACGAGCATCTCAAGATGACCATATATCTCTAAAAATCAATTTTTAGATACGGAAGCTTAGAATCCACAATACCGATTTTCGGAGATGGTTTTCGGAGATGGACATCTTCAGATGTCCGCCTCTGTAAATCCATTTTCAGAGGCGGATTTTTTTATTGCCTCAATAAATATAATGACCGCCTCCATAAATCGATTTTGAGAGACAGACAACTTTTGGGTGCCTCCATAGATAAAATCACTACCACCATAAATTGGTCTTTTGGGAGACACATAAAATTTTCGCTTGCCTCAGGAAATAAAAGGACATGTCTCTCCTACAACCTTTTTTTGATAGTGTTAAGGAGACGTGACCTTAAGTGGCCCGCCTATGTTAACTAATTTTAGGAGGCATTTTTTGTGTCTCCATAAGTTAGATATGCACTGAATATCATTGTGTATTTTTTGAGGCACTCAGATTTTCTGTCCACCTCTGGTAATCAAAATGTTTGTCTTCTAAAATTGTTTTTGTGGAAGTAGTACCTTTTACCAGATTAAATTTGAATGGGTTCCAGCTATATATCCTGAAGAAAAATTTTGGTGGGAACCAGCCAATAGAATTGACAGAACAAGTCCATCGGTGTCATGTTACTCCCACATCATCCTTGAATTGAATACTGATATGATGGCCCATGATGATAGCAACGAATTTAACTCCAACGAGCAAAAAAGAATTGGGCACTCCACGGCGACTGGAATACAGCCTACTTCCACCAAGCTATAGTAAAAAGAACCAGGAAGAATAGGATTACTTACCTTAAAAACCTAGACGACACCGAATCTACCACTCAATACCAACTCTCCGCTACTTTTGCGGCTTATTTCCAAAACATCTTCTCCACTTCAAATACCACACCGCACAACAATGATGCTTCACTAACCAACCAGATTCATGCAGATTCTCAGGATGCAGATCCTCAGCACACGACAAGCCAACATGATCGGCACAACACCACTGCTGCTGCACATCAACCGAACCAAGTACATGATGCCATGATCTACACCAACTCTACACCACAAGTACAGGAACTGCACTCCATCATCAAGAAAATGAGAAGCAACGCCTCTCCTGGACCGGACGGCCTAACTGCAGCCTTCTACAAATCGGCTTGGCCCTAGATCTCTAAATATGTACATGATCTGGTAACTGAGTTCTACTCCTCAGCCTTTATGCAACCTGAAATCAACCAAACTTTTATTGCTTTAATTCCTAAGAAAACACAACTCATCATTCCTCAGGACTTTAGGCCTATTAGTCTTTGCAATGTCATTTACAAAAATACTTGCTAAATCACTCGCTGATAGACTTAAACCTCATCTTCCTAACTATATTGATCATTCTCAGGCTGCTTTCATTAAGAATAGACACATCTCCGCCAATATTGTCATTACTCACGAAATCATCCACTCCTTCACCCTCAAGTCTTGGAAGCAGCATGCCTTTCTCCTTAAACTTGATTTAGCCAAAGCTTTTGACAGGTTGGAATGGAGTTTCATTGTGAATGCGCTTTGATGGCTTGGTCTTCAAACTCAATTCATTCGCCTTATCCATGCATGCATTTCAACCCCAAATTTCTCTGTTCTTGTTAATGGGGAGCACACTGCAGGTTTTTATTCCCAGCGAGGTTTCCGTCAGGGCTGTCCCCTATCGCCCTACCTTTTCGTGGTGGCTATCAATGAGCTCTTCATCACCTTGCAGCTAAGTCTGGGCACAAAACCCGATACCCGAACCCCAAACCCGAAAAACCCGAACCCGCAGTACCCGAAGTCTAATTCGGGTAGTGAATGCTATTACCCGAATTTATTTCGGGTAAATCGGGTAGTATGCCCCGGTACCCGATCTACCCGTACTAGAAATCACCCAGGTAGTCGTAGAGTCATAGACTCGTATTACTTCGCCGTGCAAACAACCAATAGTGTAGTGCCGCAGCCCAACGAGTCAATACGCAACCTCTTCAGCTGCCCGACGTTTGAACCTGTTGGCTGTCGTGGTTTGCAGTACTTGCTTGCATGTTGCATTCGCACAAGAGACAAGACTATTTAGTATTATTGTGTTGCAGTTTGGCACCTGTGGTTGAAAAGTTTTATAAAATTCTGTCCAGTTCTAGTTCTTCGTAAAAATATGTGTTCTTTGAGTGTTCACTGTCATTTTATATATTTCGGGTAAATCGGGTAATACCCGAACCCGAACCCGAAATTGCGGGTATTATTTTTTTTTGTCTCTAATCGGGTAACAATTCTCAATACCCGAATTTTTTAAAACCCGAATTACCCGACCCGAACTTTTCGGGTAACCCGAACGCCCAGGCTGACTTGCAGCAGGAACTTCGCAATTCTAACCTCACTGGTGTTTCTCTTGGGCCTAGATGCCCCCTATACACTCTCTTCTTTTTACAGACGATCTTATCATATGTGGACAGGCAACGGAACAGGAGGCTACCACCATTCGTACAACACTCCAACAATTCTGTAATAGGTCAGGTCAGGTACCCAACTTACAAAAATCAGCTATAATGTTTAAGAAAAATGTAAATACCACTATGCAAGCGACTATCAAGAACATTTTCCCTGTTCCTGATCTGCTTTCTAATACTATGCATTTGGGTCACCCCATCATTTTCAACCACAATGACCGGAATAAAGCATATGAGTTTATCATTAACAAGTTCCAGGCTAAGCTCGCCACTGTTAAAGCTAACAAGCTCAACCATGCAGGCAGACTAACTTACATCCAATCTGTCTTATCCTCCATTCTAGTTTATTACATGTCAATTATTCTTTTCTCTAAGAATTTGGTTGAAAGAATTACAGCTATCATAAGAAGATTCTGGAGGGCCGGAGTCCAGGAAGACAACCCCACCTCCCCAATTGCTTTCAGATCTTGGGATGACATATGTCAAAGCAAGGAAAATGGAGGACTAGGCATCAGAGATTTGTACACGGTGAACAGAAGTCTTATTATACATGCTGCATATAATATCGCTACTAATAAAAAAACCCTCCTCACCTCGGTCCTCAAAACAAAATACTTTCACAATTTATCTTTCTAGACCGCTAACAATTCTGGGCCTAGGTCTGATTTTTGGTCATCTATAATGCAGGTCAAGAAGGATCTCTGCGCCAACATTGTCTTCCAACTTCATGTCGGCAACACTTCTATATGGTCTGCTCCCTGGTGCCCAGTTTGGGAATCAATCCATGACCATTTACTATTGCCAGTCACCACGGCGCCTCTTCCCTCAACTGCCTCTGACCTTTGGCTCCCTAACACCCAGACCTAGAATTTAAATCTCTTGAATAACATTTTTTTATAATCAGGCAGTCCATCAGATCACCTCCATTTGCTTGGTTCCTAGCACTCACAGTGACATCCTCTGGAAGCCTTCCAGGAACGGTGTTTGCACAACCAAAGAAATTTTCAAGCACCTTTCCCAACTCAACACCATCCAACTGCCTTAGCAGGGCTCAAGAAGCATACTCCCTCAGGCCAACCAGATCCTCAAGCGCGCATGGCAAGCCAAAACCCTCCCACCCATAATCAAAGTATTCACCTGGAGGCTCATTCGACGTGCACTCGCCACTGCTGAAAGAGCTGCCAGGTACTCCAACCACATTAACAAGCACTGCTCTACCTGTGGCGCAGTTGAGGATGACGCCCACCTCTTCTTCCACTGCAATTTTCGTCGGGCGGTATGGTTCTCTTTTAACCCTACTATCAGAACTAATAACCTCCCTATGACCCAGATGGAGTTCAGTTAATTCTTCAGAGCCTTATAACAGATGCCACTCCTGACACTCTCTTTACTAAAATCTTATTCACCTTGTGGTATATCTAGAAGGCAAGAAATGATCATCATTTCCATACAAAAACTTGGACTCCAATGCAGGTACATAATGCAGCTGCTGCTCATATTAACACTCATTCTCAGGCTATTGTATCCATTGCCTCTCCTGTGGCCAACAACAACACTATCACGATGAGGACTACAAACCAAGCTGCCGCTCATCCTCCAGGTATGCCACTTCCACTAACGCAGGAGCAAATGGCGAACAAATACACGACTTCCACACCAGCCCTTCTACTTGGCAACAGATGCTATGTCGATGCATCTACTACACCGGACCATCCAGGCTCGCCACCGACGACTGCTGGCCTCGGTGTCTTCATCTTAAATTTTCAGGCTCACCCCACCCAGATAATCTACATTAAGGCTAGGCTGGAGAACTGCACATCAGTGATCATGGCCGAGGCGGCTAGCCTTGCCCTCGCATCCTCACTGATCCAGGCCTTCAACATTGATAATTGCAGCTACCTCTCAGATTGTCAACAGCTCGTGCATTTCCTCAACATGAATGATCTCACAAACCCACCTGATTAGAGGATCAAGCCTTTCACATAGGCCTTCTCTAACCACTCAAGAACCCGGTCATCCAGGATCATCAAAATCAATAGGCGTCTCAACACCACAGCAGACACCCTGGCACGCCAAGCTTATAGTTCGTCATCTTTAAATTTACAGAGTCACTTCTCGTATGTGAGTTGTGGCCCTCAGTGCTCTGTAATGCAAGCTCTACAATCTATAGACTTGCCTGATGTAACAATTCTCGTAGCTCGATGCTGCTAATAATATATCCGTTTGTTGTCAAAAAAAAAAGTTGCCCTGGGGAGTGTGATCGTGTGGAAAGGATGGTAGAATGATCCGGCCTTCTGTCGTCCAGAAGGATGTCCGCAAGATTACAAGTACGACTCTGTTCGCTTGAACTTATTAGCCTAGATTAACAGTCATAGTACAATATTTTTCTCTCATAACAAATCAACTTCAGCCGGCTTATCAGCCGCAGAAACCATCGACCATTCAGAAGATTAATGTAATAGTTACACTTTGAAAATAGATAGAGCATAAAAGGCTAGTAAAGTCATTATTATAGGCTCGTTTGGCACAACTCTAACTGTAGCTATGCTAGATCAAATTAAAGTGATTTAAATATTCTTGTTTAATGTTTTATAATATAAATGCACTTAACGTGTCTGCAGCTCTAAATCCAAGATTTCCTAGAGCTATAGATGATCAGCTCTAGAAAACTAGAAAACTCATAGATTCACAAATTTTCTATAGCTAGCTCTACCAAATGGGACCGATATAGTTTTATAGCTAGCGCCTACAAGTACGTACACTTATTTTGAAACAAAATTTGAGTATTAGACCAGTCTCAATGGGGATGTTATGGAAATTTTATGAACATTAAATAAGATGACACATCAGCAAAAATAGAGTTTTTGGTCCATGTTGATGAAGAGAGAGGAGGGTATCCTTTCGTGAGGACGAAACGAGCTAGCATCTTTTCCAAGTTGTCGGAAACCGTACGACACCCGCACTGAGGCGCATGGCTTCGTTTCACCGATCTGGTGCTCCGGCTGTGAAGAAGCGCGCCTCCATCCCCTTCTTCCCGGATGCCGCCTTCGCCTCCCCATCCTGCCCGGAAGCCGCCGCATCCAGCAGGAACGGCGCGTGGGCGGCCTCAGATGCAAGTACGCCGCCTGGAAGGACGAGGCCGTCGAAAGCGCCGCCTGCTCGGACGGCACCGTGATCGAGTACGGCAGCTACACGCGCACGTTGCATGTGCCGTGGCCGGCGGCGTCTTCCTCGTCTGTGCCACCGTTGCCTTCTTCTTGATCTGTGCCGCCGCCATCTTCCTCGTTTTGGAGATACTTGTGTGATTCATGTTTGCATAGATTGATTGCAGATGTATTAATCTGACCGAATAATCGTGGCATACCTCCCTCAACTGAGAAGCTCCATGGTGTATGCTAGCTCTGAAGGTGGTCTTTGTCCATTTTCTTCGGTGTCTATTTTTTCTTCAGAGTCTATTTTATCTTCAGTAATTGTTGCATACCTTTGCCTGAAATTTATCTATATTTGCATATAATCTGATATGTGAAAACAGTCATATTAGGTGCTAAAATTTCTAAAGTGTTTAAACTATTTGTTATCTGAATTTTTTAGTATGAAACTGAATATGAACTGCTATATCTAGCGCATGTGTGAATGCTGATTTTTTTTAGTGTGAAACTGCTACGCATTGCTTCAGTGAATGTCGTCACTTATCAAAATCCAGCACGCCGTACAGATGCAAGAACTGTACAGCTACATATTTCACATGGTACATTTGATCACAGCACAGTGCAAAAATTAAATGGTAAAGCTAGCATATGAAACAGTGAAATAAAATTATGCACTGAGAGACCCTATTTCATTCCTAGCATCACTTCTTGAAAACTGGGACATAAAACTTTGTACTGAGACTGACCTTAAAAGTGCACTTAGATAACCCTCAATAGTATGAGCTAGTTAGAACAATCACGATGGGAGTTTCATATAGTTTTATGGGCATTAAATACGCTGACATGACACTGCATTGATGAAGAGAGATAATGAAAGTTTTATAGGAGCAGAGAGAGTTTCATGGGGATGAAACTCTTTCGCACTATTTTCAAAATATTAGTGTGTTAGAAACTAGGCCACGAAACCCCCACTGAGACTAACCTTAGTAGCTCTAGGGGTCTGTTTGACACCGCTCACAGTAGCTTCATGAGCTGTTGTGAGCTGTTTTTTTTTTACCAAACACTTATTTCTAAAATAGCTTCATAGATGAAGCTATTTTTCTTCTCCTCTCACAAAGGAATGAGTTGGGATGAAGCTGAAAAAGTGGCTTATTCTAGCTTCTATCTGACGCATCTGGGGCCCATTATGCCAAAAGACTGCAAATGCCCAGTTGGCCAGAGGACGTGCGCGTGCGATGGGCCACCGGGGCTCGAGCCGCCGCTGCCGCCAGGGCGCGGGAAGCCGCAGCCGCCGTGGCTCGGGTCAGGACGGGGGCGGAGGGCAGCGCATGGGCCAGGGCTCGGCTCAGCTCTGGGCGGGGCGGGAGCACCGGCGAGGCCACCGGCAAGGGCGGGGCGGAGGCGCGGGCGAGGCCGCCGGCGAGCACACAACCGCCAGGGCTCGGCTCGTGGCGGGGCCGTAGTAGGCCGCCGTTTGCGCTGTTGCTTGCCTGGGGTGGGGCCAAGCATGAGCGGGGTTGCGGGCGAGGCCGCCGGCGAGCACGCAGCCGCGGTCTTCGGGGCGGGCGTCGCCGCTCGGTGTTGCTCGCTGTGCATCGGAGACACGAAGAAGAAGAAAGGGTCGACGTGGGGAAGAAAGAGGAGGAGGGGAAAAGAGAAAGGAAATAAAAAAGAGAAGGGTATAATGGTAATTTCATCTTTTTTTTCCCAATCAAGAGAAGTTATTTTGCCAAATGGGTTTCTGAAACAGCTTTAGCTTCACTCAAAAAACGGCTCACAAAGCTAAAACTCAAAAAAATGACTTCCCTGGTGAAGCTGAGCTGTGTCAAAGGGGTCCTAAGACAACTTCTTTAATGAAATTAACTTTTAGCACATATATAGTCCTAACTCACAACATGGATAGTCTCATATGACACTCTCACATAATCTTGAAATATATGTATAAGTCTAGCTCTTAATTATAAGATGGTTCTTTTCTCCCTCTTCTATTAAAATGTAAAATAATATGTCGAGAGCTATTTCATAAATAACCATTGAAGCTACTTAGTATGATACGGAAGGAGTAACTGACCAGTGACCAGCGATCTTGTTCATTAACCATACATATGGATACAGAACCTGCCATATACTCTGTCCTTTTCAAATTATAAGTCGCTTTAACTTTCTTGGTACATTAATTTTTATCATGTATCTAGATATAGCGTATGTCTAAACACATATAGCAAAACTGATGATAAAAAAAATCAAATGACTTATAATTTGAAACGGAACAGAAAGTAGCAAGTCCTCTAGAGAGCAGAGACGACACACGGATCCCAGAAAGAAAAATGCACTTACAGAAATCAGTGCTACACCTACACATATTTTCGTTTCCGACCTCGAGATGCCTCATCAGGATAGTTCAAAATAAAGCTCATAGGGACGCAGTGGCGGATCCAAAGGGGGGGCTGGGGGGCTCCAGCCCCCCCTACAGCTGCTGCATCAATGGAGTATGGAGAGGGTGAGGGAGAAGAAGAGCTGGAGGAAAAAAGAAAAATGGAGAGAAAGAGGAAGAAGAAGAGACCAGCCCCCCTACAGCTGCTCGCTGCATCCGCCACTGTAGGGACGTACGGTGTGATGATGACTTTCTTCGGCCCCAAAGAAATTGGAGAGGTTGGAGGCCGTCTGGCGGTGTATATATGCGCCGTGCCCGTGCGGCCATGCCGAGACGGGCAACACCAAATCGGGGAGCAGTAACCAGGTCCAGGAGCAAGTGAGCAACAGACCACCAGGCGAGACACCTCGGGCCTCCACTCGATGGCTAGCAACCCACCCACCGGACGGGCCGACTCCGTGCACGCTGCCGACACAGCTCGCGGCAATGATCCAAGGAGAGCGAGCTGCGCAAGTACACTGGCCGTGTGCCGAAGAACCGATGGAGCAGAGCAGGCAAAGGCATGCGTGCAAAAATCGCAGGAAACACAGGACTCGCCACTGGAGTCGCTAGTACTATGATGGCCACGGTGATTGGGAAATGTGGCTACTGGCGCCAACGTGGTCTGTGGTCATGTGGAAGGCGAGGCCGCTACGTGCCCGCCTCCTCCTCACAAAGCCCTAGGCCCCTCGCGACCGTGCCGTCCCTCTCGCTGCCCCCACCTCCTCCGTCCTCATCCACGCCAATCTCCTCCGTCCTCATACACATCACAAGAGCGCGCAAACGATGCGTTGCATTGCATGGCTCCGCCACACACACACACACACCACCCCCGTAGCAAGCAACCGTTATACCCACCCACCGCTGCATAAGTATCTCCGCCGGCTCCGCGCGATCCAGGCCCGGCCGCGTGCGTGCGACGACTGCACCACACACATATACGCTCTGGCTAGCTTTGCAGAGCTCGGTTTCGATCGGCCGGCCATCTCGCTACACTCCGAGCGCGGCCTCCGCGACCGTGTCGTGTCGATCGTACGCGCAGCAAACTAGCTGCAGACTGCGTCGATCAGTGCGTGACGACGTGAGGATATATCAGCCACGCACCGCACGCGATCGTGAGGAGATGAACCAGTGCGTGCCGAGCTGGGATCTGGACGACCCGGCGGTGGTAGCTGGCGGAGGCGGCGGCCTAAACCACCATCAGGTTTCGACGACGACCGCCGGCGGGGCGCACCGGGGCCTGGTGTCAGCTGCTGGGGCCGGCGGGGCGTTCGCTCCCGTCGTCGTGCCCATGTCGGACCAGTACTACGAGGTGGCGGAGCTGACGTGGGAGAAGGGCAACATCTCCTCTCACGGGCTGGGGCTGCTTAACCGCCCGGTGCATCACAAGTACCCGCCCGCCGCGCCGCCGCCGTCGCAGCTGCAGGCCATAGGAGGCGGCGGCGGCGGATCGTCTGGGGACCGCGAGACGCTGGAGGCGGTGGTCGGCGAGGCGGCCGCGCGGTCACACTTCCTCTCGCAGGCGCAGCCGGTGCAGCACCCGGCGCCTTGGGTCGTCGGGGTGGGCGGCGGCGCCGACGCCGTGCAGGCGCGGTCCGCGGCGGACGCGCTAGTGCCGTGCACCGCCGCAAGGGTGGACGAGGCGGCGGCAGAGGGAGGAGACGCGGGCGCTGGCTCGAGGACGAAGCGAGCACGCGTGGTTGGCGAGGACGGCGGCCTGGTGTGCGTCAGCCAGGGGAGCACCGCCGCCGCACCCGGGCCCGGCCGCCGCGGCGACAGCGCGATGCTCACGCTGGACGCCTGCTGCGGCACGGGGGCCGATGACGTCTGCGGCTTCACGACGACGACTACCAACAACTCCACGTCCCTGGACCGTGACGACAAGGGCTCCCCGGACACTGAGAACACCAGCATCGGTGGAGGGGTCAGTGATTCTCGCTGTTTCAGCCGTCGGTCACAGGCAAGCTCATCATATTTGTACGTATACACACCTCTAGAGGCTCTAGCTAGCTAGCTTCATGCACTTCACATCTGAAATTCTGAATTGCTCGATGCTAAGCTGCGGATGCTACATGCTACATGCATGCAGGGTTTGTGTTCTATTTCCATTACAATAAGCTTATTTTTGTATTGATTTGCATATTATATTCATTAATATATGCTTTATTTGTCTATGTGTGTCCGTGCACGCATGTTTGGCAAAATAATTAAAGAGAGACGGCTTGTGCGACGAAGGGGAGAACGTGGTGATCAACGGGGACGGGGCGATGAGGTCGTCGATTTCCACCAAGAGGACCCGGGCTGCTGCAATCCATAACGAATCTGAGCGTGTAAGATCACCTTTTTTTTTCCTGCAGTCGTACGCGAACTTGGATAAGTTAGTTGTAGGTGAAATAAAATGCATGGTCCAGCATTATGGTACGTACACATTTCTGTAGTTTCTTGTCGACAGCGCTCACCTTTCTGATTATTGCAAAATCATGGGCCATATGTCAAACAGTTCTACGTATCACTTTTAGTAACCACTTAATATTGGGTGAGATTTCTTTGCTCCAACAACACACACTTAGGGCTAGCTTCTTCCGTGGACAAGGGATTTACGATGTGCTTAGTTCCCCAGGCTAGCCAAGCCAAAATTTTGATTACTTTGACAAATTTTAGTCATCATTTAGTTGATGCTAAAATTTGGCTTGACGTCCTCCTCCTTTGGCACCTTAATTTATTTTGGTGGCCAAAGTTGACCACATCCATGTCCACCAAATTTGGTGACTAAAATTTAGCCATACCAATTTTTGGCTTGGTTAGGAGGTGCAAGCCTTTTGGGGTGATTGGTTTGAGAAATTGGGTTGTCTGTCAATTTATCACTCACTCACCTTTTTTTTAGCTTGTGAAAATGGAATAGTTTGATCCATCGTTACCTTATTCCATATAACAAACTAAAGTTTAGTATAAATAAGCATGAGGGATGGATCATTCCACCAAAATTCATAAGATAAACGTATAATAGACCACCTTATATTGGAGGGGCACCTCTCAAAGAAAACATCAGTTTAGAGTTTTAATCGACGAAGCCCGTTTCTACATATTTCCGGTGAAACAAAATGCCAATTCCTCTTTCTTTGGTTGTCTAAGTGCACATGCAAAAGACTTTAAGGTTATTGATAGTTTTTTTTAATATAGTAAAGATGTACTCCCTTCGTTCCAAATTGATGTTTTGGCTTTCTAGATATATACATTGTTTTACTATATATATATGTAGACCTAGCATATATCTTAGTGCATAGCAAAATCTATGTATCTAGAAAAGTCAAAACTTCTTATAATTTGGAACGGACGGAGTAAACCTTATGTATGCACGTGCACACTCACTAGTTTTATGAGTACACACACATCCACCTTTATGACCACATATGAGAGAGTAGCTATCAACATGTCACATCACTTATATTGCTAAAATATATAATCATTAGCTGAAAATACGGAACCGAACTGAGTTAAGCTTAGATATCAAAATGGTCTCTAAAACTCGATCTTCACCCAATAATCTCTGTTATTATCGTATGCTTACTCAACAAAGTAGCCTAAGACTAAGAGGGTATTCCGAGAAAATCTTGAAACGTCATTTCCGCATTGTACAACTACATATAGAATCAGATTCCAATAAATGGTTTTTCTTTTTTTTTTTTGCGAAAAAATGATCCTGATAGAAGTCGATTGCACGTTGCCACATCATCCTTTTTTTTTACGGCAGGGAGTGATAACTATAAGTGATCTAGCTAGGAACGTTTCGAATATGTCGTCTTTGGGATAGAAGGAACCAACATGTGTTCGTGTTTCTTTGCTGTTGTTACCTTTTTGGCTTTATGCCCTACCGTACCTCACAATCACGTTTTTGCTATGTAGGATAAGTTGCACATAGCTATCACACTGTTTGAAAATAGCTTTTGTGACCTAGTGGTAAAAAAAAACGAATCGTCAAGGTTTCGAAGCTTCCCAGCGTGACAGTGACTGTTGACTGCGGACTCGAAATAAGATGCAATACGCCTTAGCAGTTTCATTTGACATGCCGCACTTTTTGCCAGTTCCTCGAGAGCCTTTTGTTCTCCTTTAATAAATTCCTTCAGAACCTTGTGTTGTTGGTTCTTGAGAATGAAAGGACGCTCCAACTTTCTCTTTCAGCTTGGCATATGACTTATATATGGGCCTATTGGCCGAAACCAATGCAGCGGGATATCTTTAGTTGGGCCGGCCTTTGCTTTTTTTTAAGATAATCGGCCTGTTTTGTGTTTTGTTTCAGAAACGAAGGGACAGGATCAACCAGAAGATGAAAACGCTGCAAAAGCTCGTCCCGAACTCGAACAAGGTGAGACCATCGCGACTCATCTGACAACAACGGAGCCAGTATATGATGATGATCTGTATATAAGCGGAAATCCGACACGTTGATGCTGCCTTTGTTGCCGTGCGCTGAATGAAGCAGACAGACAAGGCGTCGATGCTGGACGAGGTGATCGACTACCTGAAGCAGCTGCAGGCGCAGGTGCAGGCGATGAGCCGGATGAGCAGCCTGATGATGCCCATGGGCATGGCCATGCCGCAGCTCCACCAGATGTCCGTGATGGCCCAGATGGCGCAGATGGCCCAGATGGCGCACACGATGGCCCAGGGCATGATGAACATGGGCTCCCTCGCCCAGCAGGGCTACGCGGGCCTCACGACGCCCATGATGCACCCGCCGCCCCCCTTCGTCCCCATGTCCTGGGACCCTGCCGCTGCTGCAGCCGCCGCCACCACCTCCAGCGCCGCCGGCCCCGGTCCAGCAGCCGCCGCCACCTCCGTCGCCCAGCAGCCCGGCGGCGGCACCGCCGTGCCGGACGCCTTCTCCGCCTTCTTGGCTTGCCAAGCGCAGCAGAACGGCCAGGTATGCTCAATCCATATACATTGAACTGCTTTAATCAGAAGTAAACACCCCAATGTCTCTGCTGACCGGCACGAATGCATGTATTGTATATACTGTATGCAGCAGCAGCAACCGGGTAGCATGGAGGCGTACAATAGGATGGTGACGCTGTACCAGAAGATGAACCAGCTGCATCAGAGCGAGCCCAGCAACCCGTCCAAGCAGTGAGCATGACGTACGTACGTACAACTGTTTTCTGTACATTGTTTGTCTGCTCGAAACCGTTATTTTTGCTCCTTTTTATCGCATTTGTTCGCTTTGACTGATCTGGCAGTACCGAAAGTACTGCTGGCTGGTTTTATTTGAGAAAAATACTGCTGGCGGGCACCGATGAGCCCGGAATCGTGTAATTAATAGAGGTGAAATCTGTCGACGCGGTACCTGTAGCATCATGTGTTTATTTTGTTTTTGATGACCGGTCTTGCCTTGTATAAGTGACCACACGTTGTGCAAGAGTTGAGCGGTTTTTGCACTGGCTGGCAGTCGAACAAGTGATGAAGGCGATGCCAGGTAGTAGTATGTACAGTACTAAAGAAATGAGTGCAGATTAGAGGAATCAGCCCACGCACGACTCAAGACCATCTGGTAGCTTAACTTGTCAACCATTTATCCTATCAGATATTTTTAGCACTCCCGATTTTTTTGTTCGGTGCTCCAGCACTGTGGCTCGGTGGTGGATCGAGTTGCTGGGCCGTCAATCAGAGACGCGCACTCAGGCTGCGCTCAGCGGCCGGGAAACGGAAGATGGCGTCGCGATGGATTCGCCGACACATGGGGCCGGTTTAGATCCAATTTTTTTTTTGCAAAACGACACTGTAGCTTTTTCGTTTTGGTAAATATTATTCAATCATAGTCTAATTAGGCTTAAAAAATTCATCTCGTCCATTTCGTCTAAACTGTGTAATTAGTTTTATTTTTTATCTATATTTAATACTTCATGCATGTGTCAAAGATTCGATGTGACGAGAAATCTGAAAAATTTTGTAAAATTTTGAAGGAACTGAACAGGGCCATGGCCACCGGCAATAAGCTGGCTTTGTTCACTTTCCATCCCAACCTAAAATATTTCCTCTTTCACCCATCACATCAAATCTTTCGACGTATGCATGGAGCATTAAATATAGGTAAAAAAGATAATTAATTGCATAGTTTGTCTGTAAATGTCGGGACGAATCTTTTAAGCCTATTTAGTCCATGATTGAATAAATTTTGCCAAATAACAACTAAAAATGCTAACTTTCTACCTGCTTTTCACGAGGTGAACACACCCTGAAAAGAGACGGTAACAGTCTGCCGTACTGGCTAGTCGACGCCGGGTACAGGACGCTGCTGCAGCTTTTTGACTCTATCGGGCTTGGCACCGACCGCATCGGCGCCTTGTCCATGTAGGCGCACATGCCGCGGACCGCGCGGAAACAGCTCAATCCCCGGCGGATAAAGAAAAGGCCGAGGCGAGGGAGAAAAGGTGCGTCCCAAACCCAAAAAAAAAAGACGGATGTCCATGTGTCGGAGTAAAAATGGCTGGTTGAAAATCTAAACCCTCTGTCCCAAAGTAGAATGTAATCGTGCATTTCAAACCTTGTCTCAAAAGATCATACTCCCTCCGTCTAAAAAACGTAAATCTAGCTTTGAATCTAGACTCACCAATTAAAAATATCTCTATATGACTACAAACTATACCATTCATGATAAGAACATTCTAGAAGACAACCCAGGGCCGGTCCTGAGATTTTTTTTTGACCTAGGACGGAACTAAAATTTTGATTTTTTTTATATAAACATAATATTACTACTAGTACAGCTCATTGCTAGTATATATACACATATATATGAAATGCTACCAATAAACAGTTAACTAAATACAAAACTAATATTCATATAAAATAATTTGTATACGTATTAAATTACCTCAAAAATTTCTATTCGCTTAAGAAATTTATGAAGAGCCCCTCTTTGTGATTGTTTCAAATCATCTATATTCACTTTTTCGTCTTTCTTTTATTATTGCTAGAAGCATACTTTTTCGATGACATGGTACTATTAAACAATTATACAAAGAGAAAATTCGCAATTAGGGATCATAATCATTCGACTAGGATTCCTACCTGGTTGCTGCCACCCTCGCGGATCATGGATCACGTGCGGACGCCGATCGCCAGATCAGCACAACAATTTCCCACTGCAGCAAAGCAAAGAAAATATCTTTTTCCTCTATAGGCGGTCGTCAGGAAGTGAACTTAGCTCAACTGGTTGGGTGAGAGGTGTGGCAATGCACCCAACCACCCAGGTTCAAGTCTCGTATTGGACTGAATTTGGGTGCCTATTTTCTCTTCTTAATGAAAAAACCACCTAGTTCCTTCTAGGTTGGATCTCATTTTATTATCTGCAGATGGTCGCATTAGGCAAGGATTATACGAGCAGATCGGCGTGTTTAAGGATGGCAACGGGGCAGGTTCGGATCGAGTGGAGTGTTATGGCACCCAAAACCGAAACCCGAACTTAAAACCCGAATCCGCCCCGAACACTGATTCGAGTGAAAATCCATTCCCAAAACTGAGACCCTTGGATCCCCGAAACCCGACGGATTATCCAAAACCCGATTCGGGTTAGCCTCCGCAGCTCCACCGTCTGCTTGCCTCCGCCCCATGCCGCGTGCGCCGGCGGGCAGCCCTTGCCCGCGTGCCTACTCGTCGATGGATTGACTTCATATTGTGATTGGTTCATTCCTCGACACAGTGGTATAATCACCATACTCACTCCATTACTTTCTTGCAAAATTAGTTGTAGCAAGCTCTTTAGTGTAGCTAGTTTTGAGAGCTTGCTTGGTAGCTTAGTTTCATCTAGTAGAGCTCTTTAGTGTAGCCTTGTTGAGAGCTCTTAGTGAGTAGTGACTTAGCTTTTGTATATACCTAGTGATCATAGCAGCTAGAATTGTTGGGATAGGTGGCTTGTAACCCTTGTAGAGCTAAAGCAAAATTGCATTACGCCGTTTGTTGTACTAATCAAATGCTCTAGTGCCTTATAGAGTTTTTAAATAGGCTATTCACCCCCTCTAGCCATACTAGGACCTTTCACTACCCTACGTACGTATGGGCTGAGATACACTAAATAGTACCTGGGGGAGAGGCCCATCAACTTTAGGGTTTAGGACGGCTACCCTTCTCGCCCCGCCCTAGGGCCAGGCCTGAGACAACCATTTCTAGAATGATGAAGACAAATGCATAATTTTACACCTACATTAATCTTATCTCGAAAAGCGAGATTTACATCCTTTGTGGGACGGAGAGAGTATCTATCTACTAGAAATTTATAATATAGTAACAATGAAATGACATAAACATAGAATCCAAAATTAGGACAACATGAAAAGACCAAAGTATCATTACATTATTTCTTTCTTTCAGACTTTCATTGAGCCCTTTTCTCCCATTCATGTAGTCTCGATCCAAAATCCTCCTTGATTAACTATACACTAAATAACTTTTAATTAAATTTCTTTGATATTGTAGATTTAAACTCTACCAACTCCAACCACTCTTTATTAACTTGCTTAGGAGTAATTATTAGGTATGTATGAAAACTATCTTGACTCCAACTCTTGATAAAAAGTTACTGATCCTAGTCCTCTTAACAGTATGGTCAAATAAAACCAAAAAACCCTGACACTACGTCAAAGTGCCTTGAACACCAAGTCGTGTTTGATACTATTGTATATTTATATTTCATAAATAAACCTGGTCCATAAGATACATCGAAGCCAAGAAAACCAAGCAACCTTAATGTAAGTAACTCTTTGTTATAAAACCCTACGACACAGGGTTAGTCACATATTCTTGTGTTGATCAATCATTGAAACCCATCGGGCCTTGATGAGTCCACCACCCTCGTCATAATGTCCGGTACACACTGTATAGCACAGTTGCACCAAACAATCCAATGGCCTTGATCAACTAATCAACTGCACTTTAAATTTTAGTTTTGGCTCCGTTTGAAGTGTGATCTTGTCCAATTCAATTTATCTGAGATTCTGAAATTATTCGCTATCTATTTCATCCACTCTTGATCAACTTTGCTCGAAATAACTCTCATGTGTGCATGATGTTCTTGACTCTAACTTTGATCAAGCTACTAAGCTCGACCACTAAATAGTAAGGACAAAGATAAACAAGAACCCCAACAATAAGTCTAAGTGCCCCCAACACAAAGTCCGTACTTAGATACTACCGTGTCATTAGTCTTAATGAATATCCTTGGTCCTTATGCTGATTCGAATTTCTGGGTGTCAAGAAGATAAAGTTAGCCACAAATCCTTGTGATCGATCCTCGAAACTGGAACTAGGGGCCTCAACGTGTATAGTGGTTATTAACCAAACAGTTGCAGCACATTTTTGCCAAACCTTAGGCAAGACTTACCATAGATAACCGAGTGGTACCCAAACTCAATTTGCCATAACTTAGGACACTTGGTTAAAGTTTGGCTACCTACGAAACAACTCTATTTTGCCACTTGTTAGTCATGCCACGACCTTGGCATGTGCTTCACCTTAGTAATGGCAACATGTGGTAATAATCCAAACAGACCCTAAGATCCTAACACCTTAGCTATATGATATTTTTTGTTGATTTGAAATGGCCCAAGAAGAAACAATTAATTAATATATAATGTAACCTAAACGACAACGAAAGAATTATATAAGTCATAACAATTCTAGCCACCTAATTTGCTCTTGTCACCTGCTTGTTCAACTTGGTAGAAGTGTAAGGATGAGTAGGATATGGACGAAGCAATTTTGTGTTTGTTTTTTTTTTAATTATTTTTGGAAAGGTAAAAAAAACTGAATCAAGCACTTGTCCATGACACAACGCAGCATCACACGCATTCAGAACTGCACATCAAAGTAAAAAATAGCGGATAACGGGTTGGTAGCGGATTGGCGTCGAGGTAGCGGATTGCGGATAGCGGGCGATATTGCGGACGATAAGTTCCAATAGCGGCACCTAATAATCTCACATAATTTTTAGTACATATATCATGAATAATGTGTATAAATAAACATTTAATTGCACTCAAATAACTTATGTCTCAAATACTTAAATTAAGAAAACAAACATGGTGTTCCACACATTGAGAGTTTGCAAACGAACACACTATGAGCCATAAAATAGTTCACAAGACTATCACTCGGCATTGTCAACATCATCGGCCACATGGTCACCTGAACCATCTCCATCTGCATAAGGGATATTCTCTTCCTCTTCCTCTTCACTTTCAGAACAATCAAATTCTTGCTCATCTTCTGCAACAACTCGTGCTTTCTTTGCTTTGCTTTTGGCTTGCGTCCCTCCCTTTTGCGACCTCCGTGGTGGCGTGGCGCACGGCGACTTGACGGCGGCCGGCCAGCACAACGGCGGCGGCGCCGAACCTGGAGGCCAAGGGTGGCGGCGGCGGCGCTTAATGGAGCCTACAGCCGATGCGTGGGGGTGTCTGACCTGGGGTTGGGGTGTGACTGTGTGAGTCGTTCGTAGTGGGCTGAGCCGCTGGTTAGGGATACTGCTCTCACGCTATTGCGCTCCGCTACATGCAATTGCGCCTGCTATATCGGCCCGCAAAGTTTCACGCCGCAAACTTCTGCAATTACGGCTATAATTGCGGCAGCTACCGCCGCTATTTCGTACTTTGCTGCACATTGTATTGGCGGCTGTGTCCTGAGCTAGCGCCGATGCCGCCGGTGCTGGAGATCTGGATCAAGGATGCCACGCCCACGCGCAGCAATAACTCGAGCCGGCACGCAACAACGCGGGACAGCTAAAAAGGCCGGACCGGCAGCGATGGGATGGCTTTGGCTGCACGCGTCTTGTCAATCGCTGCGGCCAGCGGCGTACGGGCTCCTCTTCGTCTCCGGCTGTGTTTACTTATAAAAAAAAAAAATACTGTGCAAAAAAAGATTTCCCGTCACATCAAACTTGCAATACATGCATGGAGTACTAAATATAGATGAAATCAAAAACTAATTATACAGCTTGGTTGTACTTTGCGAGACGAACGTTTTGAACCTAATTAGTCAACGGTTGGACACTATTTACCAAATAAAGCCAAAACGTGCTACAATACTTTTTTTTACACCTTTTCGCAGAACCAAACACACCCTCCGTCTGTTCCGTTCTGCTTGACTGCTGGCTGGCCGGCGCGCGCTTTGCTGCCTTGATTACGCATCGAATTGGCAAACGCTGTGAAAGGCTATCGGTCGCGACCTAGGAGTACTTAGTAGGAATGATAGGATTAGAAAAGAAATGGTTAGCAGGCTAGCGGCAGCAGCAGCAGCTAGGAGCTTGACTTTTTATAGAAGGCCACAACACAATCGCAATGCATGCAAGTAAAACTGTTAGCCCTTGTTCAGTTCCCAAATCCAACCCCAAATTTCACTATGCAAAAAGAAGATTCCCCGTCACATCAAAATGTCGGCACATGCATGGAGTACTAAATGTAGATGAAATTAAAAACTAATTGCACAGTTTTGTTGTACTTTGCGAGACGAACATTTTGAGCCTAATTAGTCAAAGTTTGGACAATTTTTACCAAATAAAAACAAAAGTTGCTACAGTACGACGTGACCTACACTATTCCAACTTCTCCTCCCAATTCCAACATCTAAACAAGGCAGTAAAGGGTAAAGGACGTGCCGGGTGGGCGGTGGGCGATTTGATTTTAGTAGCCGCGTGCTTTACCACTTTACCGGCAAGTCGACAACCAATCATGTCAGTAACTAACAGGTGGAATCTGTGCGGAGCCTCCACGCAAAAGCAGCAGCCGGTGTTAAGTGAAATGCAGGCTTGTCGGTCCCGGACAGGTTTTTAAATTTACCGCGCGCGGGAAGACCACCGCCTCTAAGGCCTCATTTGCAACGCGAGAATTTTTACTGTTCACTAACTTCTGATTTTCTATAAATTTCTGCATTCTAAGGTGGAGGGGAGGTCTAAATCAACTTCTATAAAAAAAACTATTTTAAAATTTATACTAAATTTACAAACCTGAGGAAATAAGGGCGTGTTTGGATTGTGGCCACACCTCGCCTCGCCACAGTCCAAAACGATGCTGTTTGGTTGGTACGTAGGCGAAGGCAACCACGGAAGCCACTAGACTTTAATGCTGCATTCAGGCTTTGGCCGTGTTCAGTTCCCGATTTGGGTGCCCCGATTCGGGCTCTGTAGCTACAGTGCCCGCGTCGGGGGCACTGTAGCAACTTTTGTTTTTTAGTGCAAAAAATTATCCAAAAATTGATTAATTAGACTCAAAATGTTTGTCTCGCAAAGTACAATAAAACTGTGCAATTAGTTTTTCATTTCATCTACATTTAGTACTCCATGCATTTGCCGACATTTTGATGTGATGGAGAATCTCCTTTTTGCATAGTAAAATTTTGGGGTGGAATTAGGAACTAAACAAGGGCCTTGTCGTTTGCTCCTACCGCTTGTCTTCTAGCGCGTATTAAATACGGTGTGCCCGTGGCGAGTGTGGCGAAGAATTCGACCGCCACAGATCGTGGCCGCCACAGACGCAGCGTGGCGTGGTGTGGTCGGAATCCAAACACGCCCTAAAAACTTTGCTTTCTTGATGGATCTAGGATTCAAAACCTATCAAGCCAAGTTCATGGATTTAAAATGAATTAATACTCCGTCCATTAACAAAAAGATGCAATTTTTTTGAGGCGTTAAATGATTCAACGTTTGACTAAAGTTATCTAAAAAAGTACTAACATTTATGTTACGAGATAAGTACTATTAAATTAATTATGATGTACATTTTCGTAGTAAACCTCTATACGATATAAAATCAATCAAAGTTAAGCTAATTTAACTAACAGAAACCATATAATTGTATCCTTTTACAAACGGAGGGGTTACAAACATTATACAGTTTGGCAAAACCTGTGGGGACTGTGGCCCCGCAGCTAATACCTAGTACTAGATACGCGCCACTGCCGTCAAGTACAACTTCCTTCAGGGTTGCACGGAAGTTTCTCTATATTTCTCTCACAAGACGTTAACCTGGAGTTGTTTGTTCATGCGCCATGCGGGGTCAACTATGCCTTTCTGCATCGCGAGATATACTTGTTGAGACAACCACATGCGTTTCGCTTCAGCACAGCAATGCTGAATGCTCAAACCAATCACCCAGTCAGAAAAAATTGCAGAGAAGAAGAACAAACAGGGGAGCTCAGCTCCGCTCAGGCTCGGGAAATGGTGTTTATACATTACAATATACTTTTGGATTAATCACCGATCGATCGGAATGAAGATGATGATGATGATATAAATTATAAAGCAAGAGTGGGCGGGAGAGCGTACCTTGTACGCCTGCCTCCTCCATTATCCCACACGGCTTAGTTTGTTTTTTGCTTGGCGGCCGGCTTGCAATTAGTGTCACGCATCATGCACATGCCAGCCTTACAGACCCAAACGGACACTCGCACATGACGCCTGACCTAAAAGCGCGCCCCCAATGCATGCAACGACACGATGATCATGCATGATACAACTGCAACGACACGATGACCAGAGACACAACGACTAGCCGTTCCGTTTCGCCGTACTTGGTAGTAGTAGTAGTCTAGTGGTAGTATACGTAGTAGTGATGATGACCGAGCCAGCCGAGTAGTGCCCCAGCCAGCCCACCCAGCTCCAGCTCCAGCCCCACTCCAATTGCGGACTGGGCTGGGCTGGGCTGGGCTGGGCTGGGCAGGGATCCAATCGATCAGCTACTGGTACTGGACGAAGGAGCGGTAGAAGGTGTTGGGCCTCCAGTTGGCCGGGATGACGTTGTTGGCGACGAGCGTCTTGCCGGACTCGTTGCGGATGCGGATGGAGAAGGGCGCCTGCATGCGGTGGTTGGTGTCCATGCGCCAGATGGAGCCCCAGGACTCCCGCATCGGCGTCCACCGCCCCGTCGGCGGGCCGTGCGCCGTCTTGGACTCCATGAGGTCCACCTGCACCACGTCGCCGTCGCCGTCCTCGTACTCCACCAGCACCGCGAAGTAGACCGGGTTGGAGTACTCCTCCACGTGGAAACCGATCTTCAGCCCAGGGAACTCGCACGGCACCCTGCAATGCAAAGTTTTAGTGGTAGCGAAGTAGAGTAGTAGGCCATCTCTCTTTTTTTTTTTGAAGAAATAGTAGGCCATCTCTGTTGCAAGAACAAGAACGAAAGCTTTGCTGCGTCCTCTAATCTGTGTTGCTCAGCCTAATAATCCTACTTTTAGTTTTTGGCATGGGCCCAACACTGCTGCTGTGCCGTACTAGTAGATACGTAGCCAAAGGCCTCGGGCCTGTCTAGATACCAAATTTCACCCTAAATTTCACTATGTAAAAAAAAAATTTCCCGTCATATCAAAATGCCGGCACATGCATGAAGTACTAAATATAGATGAAATAAAAAACTAATTGCACAGTTTTGTTGTACTTTACGAGACGAACATTTTGAGCCTAATTAATCAATGTTTAGACAAAAATTTACAAATACAAACAAAATACTATAGTGCAGAATCTTGCACTATGCAAAATCAACCGCTCCCAATTCAGCCGATCTAAACACGGCAAAAAATGAGCATGTTGCCGGGGGGGGGGGGGGGGGGCGCTGTACCGCAGCGCAATAAAAGTGGCCTTTGGCAGCTGCGCCACTTTGCCGCACATGCGGTGTCCGGCGGTGCGAGCGGCAGTAGTAATGGGAGGGAGCGGCTGTTGGATTCACCACGCCTCCCACCTCCGCTCTCTCACCAAACTTCTCACTTGCCGCGCGGGCAACGACATTAAACAGCAGGTATGGAGGGAAACTACTGCTACCAGTAACAATTCGACAGCTACGCTACCGCGTCTTCAGCGGCACTGCCACACTTCTACTACTTCTTCCAATGGCAGCACAACAGAAGAGAAGAGAACACACAACACCGACCTGGTGAACTCGATGTCGATGATGCCGGAGTGGCGGAGCTTGTCGTTGAGTCCGGGCTTGGCCAGCCTGCCGAACGCCGTGCCGCTGAGGTCGAAGTGGTACCTGGACACCGGGTAGTAGTTCATGTCGGTGATGATCACCGTCTCCGCCTTCCCGGAGCAGGATTTGTCCTTCCTGCACCGAATCTGCGTGACCCGCGGCAATCGCGTAACGTCAGATACCATACCACGAGATGAAGCAAGAGTCAAATGTACAGTAAATGGTGGCACTGTCACGGAGATCCAGTGAGACGCGCACATGCACGCGGGCCCCACCTGCAGCCACCTGCTGTGCTGCTCCTCCGAGGACCCGGCCTGGACTGTACGGGTGGCGTCCTACTTTAACAGTTACTACTCCAGCTAGTGTATTGCAGATTTTTTTTATGGCGCTCTTAACATTTACTCCTAGGACAATTGTTTTTTTAAACAAGTGGAGCACTAGCAGAATTGTTTCCGCTATAGAAAACATAAATCCTACTATTATATACAAAAAAAAATCGATGCTGTTGTTATTACTGTGCAGTACCTTGTAGCAGGAGCCGCATCCCTTGCCGTCCTTGAACAATGGCTGGTTGCCGCAGGACCCCATGGACAGGAAGGGGTACTGGTTGGTGTGCTTGAAGCCGCACGCACCACCTAGCACGAGACGTTTCGTGAGCCACATTGCCACCACAAGGCACCAAGATAGCAAGCACGCGGGCCTTGAGGCCTGAGGGGAAGAAAGAAGATCTCGGAGGAATGCCGATAACGCTCACCGTTGTCGTCGGGACCGGCGCCGTTGGGCTGGCCGTACCAGGTGGCCCGGGCCTTCTGCCAGGGGCCCCAGTACACGGCGGCGTCGCTGGTGTTGTAGTTCTCCGCGCCGGCGCCGGCAGCGTCCGTGGCGTCGAACTGGGCCTCGCGGCAGTGGCCTCCTCCGGCGAGCAGGGCCAGGAGCACGAGCGCCGCCGCCGCGGCGGGGAGGGAGGAAGGGGAGCCCATGCCTGCGCCTCCTTCCTTCGCCCTTTCCCCTTTCAGCCTCCTCTCTAGCTACAAGCAGTGGGCAGCGGCGGTGACTGAGTGGGTGCGAGCAGTGGTGGGTGGTGGTGGCCGTGGTGCCGTGTGGGCCTATTTATAAGCCCGATGGCCAGATGGGCACCGGCACGCTGGCTAACGAGCCCTGTGTGTGTACGCAGCTCTAGCAGACGAGCGAGGGAGAACGTGCCATGTTGGGGCGCACATGGGCCTGGGCTGAGCAGTCGATCGAGCCGGGGGGCCTCGCAGCCGTCCTCCCTCCCCTTGCTCAGCTCACTGTACTACTTCGTCTTGCCACGGCAGCTAGCGCGTATTAAAAGCTGGCAGACGACGGTTGGGGCCGGCCGGCCCTAGTTCGGTGGATGCTTGGACCGGCGGATCGGCTCGCTAGCTTTCTCCTCGCTGCCATGTCATGCCATGCCGCGGCTTCGCTCACCTCACCTGTCGCTTGTCAGTGAGAGGGTGGGCGGGAGCAGACGCAGAGCAGAGACGGACGGACCAGAGCAGAGCCGGAACAGGGCAAAAGGCTCGCGCTCCCACCTCGGCCGCGGAACTTCTCCCGAGAAAGGTGACTTGTTTGGGGTGTCGGCATGTGCCAGCGCCCAACGCTTCCCCACGGGAAAGCCTCAGGGCCTCCCTCCACCTGTGCGCAATGTGCATTGTCTGGCGCGCCTTGCTGCCTGCCGCGTCTAGTTGGAAAACTTGTTGGAAACAGATTCCGGGTGTGCTGAATGCTGACGGTGTTTGTCTTCGTTCGTTCGTCTACCTTCGTCGTGGTTTGGCCGGTTCTCGCGAGCGACTTGAGAGTTCAGACTTCCTCACTGGGGTGGATGGATATCAGGATATGGATGGATGCCGGATGCGTGCTGGTGTGCCTTCAGCGGCTTGTGGTGGACTTGTGATTCGGACCTTTTTCCCGTTGAGCTTGGTCGCGTGCATGCATGTGATGTGGGAAAAAGGGTCGAAATGCAGCTGCTGGGGCACGGTGTTCCCACTTGACTGATAGGACTTGGCATGCCCGTTGGCACAACAGGGCTACATGGTCTGTGCTCGTGCCAACCACAGTGTTAATCTTCAGGAGCATGAATGCGTGCATTCTGTATGCATCGACTCGAACTAGTCAGTGTATAATCGCAGCACTTTGGCATCCATCCATAATTTGGAGATGCTTGTTCCTTCAAAAAAAAAATTGGAGATGCTTCCCGTAAGCACACGTTTAGTTACTTGCTGTTACGCGTTGGGGCGCATCTAGTTCGTTCCCTAACTAATCCACTCGTGTTCAGACAGCAAAGTTTCAGAACATAACAGCTAGCCTCGCTCGTCACCGTCAGTGCTCGCCGCCTAAACACCCTTTACACAACGTGCTGTGCCGGGCTGCGCTGGGCTTGCATTGCATTCCATTGCCCTCCAGTCCATATCTTTAGCGCAATAATTCGCAAGCCCTCACTAATTCTGCCCAAATTCGATGTGACAGATCGGTCGATAAGCGAAAGCAGAAGCCGGGTCAGTGCCATGCGCTCAAGAGCAGAGCACAGCCCACCCCACGCCGCCTTTTTGACTCCATTTGTCCTTCGTCTCCATGTCACCCCACCCCATCGCCAGAAATTTATTTGGCTGGCAAACAGTATTATTAAGCAGACAATTTATTTGTCCCGGACGACGAACTAGCTGAGCATCATGCATGCATGATGCCGTGATGAGCTAAGAGATTGGAACCTCTGACGTTGGGCTAGAATGGAATGGAAGTACCATCTCTATTAAAAAGAAGAGTAAATTACAACTATTACACGATTTTGGTTCAGGCCCCAAACTATAAAATTACATATCTACATCCCAAAACTATTTTAAGTATATCATTCCGAATTTCCGATCCAAAACAGCCACGTCACAGTCCATTAGCTGACCTGGTGCTCCAGCATGAAACTGACATGTGGGTTTGTAGCTCATGCTCCCTCCGTCTCAGAAAAAAAGTCATTATATGATTGAAAGCTCTAGTTTAGTTTTGCTGAATTGATGAAACCCTAAGTGCTAACCTAATTTATCAAAGTGATCATGAGATATGTAGCACTATTCCAAGTGGTGGAGCAATGGGGAAGATTATGATGATGATGTGGTGACCATGGTGATCAAGTGCTTAGCTTGAAAAAGAAGAAAGAGAAAAGCAAAAAGCTCAAGGCAAAGGTGAAATCTTGATAGGATCTTTTTGGTTTGGTGATCGAGACACTTAGCGAGTGTGATCACATCTAGAATTGATAACCGTACTATTAAGAGGGGTGAAACTCGTATTGAAATGCGGTTATCAAAGTGCCACTAGATGCTCTAACTCATTGTATATACATTTAGATCTAGTGGAGTGCTAACATCCTTGAAAATGTTCGTGAAAATATACTAACACACGTGCACAAGGTGATACACTTGGTGGTTGGTATATTTGAGCCAGGGTGGAGAAGTTGGTGAAGTGAAGGAGGTGTTTTTCATTGCGAAAGAGTGACCGAACGCAGGACCTGACCCTGGACCTGTGCGTCCGGTCAGCTTGGCAGTGAAGAGCGTGGCGTCGGTCTCTGACCGGAAACTGGCTCAAGTTGTGACCTGACGCGCAGTGGCCGCGTCTTGTTAGCAGTGACGTATGCTGACGCAAGCTCGGGCTGTGTTGAAAACTTTCGAACGGTGAACAGTCAAAGGACCGGCTGCTGGCCTGCGTTCGGTCAGTTTAGATTTGACGCGTCTAGTCGCAAAACAGAGGCTCGGGGAGCTCTCTGGAAACGACCGAACGCTAGCTCGTGGTGAGTCAGGTCATTTCATCGACGCATCAGGTCCCAGTCTCGACACCTCGGGCGCGCGCGTGAGCGGACATAGTGGCACAACGTCAGGTCGTCGCGACTGTGCTTCCGGTCATCACTTAAGCGAGGACAGGCACGTTTGACCGTTGGCGCTCGACGTACGCGGTTAAAGTGCAGGGACACGTGGTCACATCGCAGCGACCGGACGCTGGCTGGGCTGCGTCCGGTCATTTGGACCTGCGCGTCCGGTCGCGTCGTGGAAGCTGACAGCAAAGAGCCAACGACTCTATTTCGAGGGGACGCCTATAAAAGGTGTTTTGCTGGCTCAAGCTCACTCTCTTGGTCATTTGCATTGATATAGTAACCTTGTGAGCTTAGCTAAAGCCCTCCCACTCTTCTCCATCATTGATTCATCATCTTTTGTGAGATTGGGAGTGAGTCCAAGTGCATTGCTTGAGTGATTGCATCTAGAGACACTTGGTATTTGTGTTTCGCTGTAGGATTCACTTTTACTTTTGGTGGTTGCCACCACCTAGATGGCTTGATACAGCGAGGATCGTCGAGCAGAGGAAGGTGCTTGTCTCCGGCTCCGATCATGGTGATTGTGAGGGGTTCTTGACCTTTCCCTGGCGGAGAGCCAGAAGGTACTCTAGTGGATTGCTCGTGGCTTGTGTGATCCTCATCTTGTGTTGGTTGTGCGGCACTCTATTGAGGGTTTGGCGTGTGATGCCAATTAGCGCGTGAACCTCCAAGTGAGTGAATCGCCACAACGAGGACTAGTTTACTGGCAAGCAAGTAAACCTCGGTAAAAAATCTTGTGTCATCTTGTCCTAAGGATTTTTTGATATTCATTGTGATTGATTGTCATCATATTGTGATTGACTCATTCCTCTACACGACTATATAAAGTTCACTACCTCTCTTGTATTTACATTCCTAGTGTGTAAGTTAAGCTCTTTAGAGTAACTAGTTTTGAGAGCTAGCTTGCGTCAGGTATAGTGGTTAGTGAGGCTCTTTAGTTAGTCTTTGGGAGCCCACTAACTTAGTGTAGTGACTAGAGTTGGGACTTGGGCCGTGCCATTTGAGGACTGGTCATGGCACGGTCTTTTAGCACGACCCGAAGCACGGCAGGGCACGAAATATTTTGGGCCGTGCCGGCACGACACGAACACGAGGGTCGTGCCGTGCCCATAATCTCGGCACGGCGGGCTACATGGCCCGGCCCGCATCTTGGGCTGTGCTTGGGTCGGCACGGCACGAAAATGGCACGTACACACTTCTACAACTATATAATACAATTTTCTAGTATTTACTATACTACCTCTTATCTAATTCTTGAATAGATTATGAAAATCATTAAAATTTTATTAAAATAGTACACATAATATATATATATATATATATATATATATATATATATATATATATATATATATATATATATATATATCACGAGTGGAAAAAGAAAACTAGCAAAGATGTTTTGAGGGTCGTGCTTGGGCCGGCACGACCCGAAGGCGTGCCAGCATGCCACGGGCCGTGCTTGGGCCGAAGAAAAGATTCACCGTGCCATATCGGCACGGCCCGACGTGTCTCCCGTGCCTAGAGGGCACGACCCGAAGCGGCACGAAGCACGAGAGGGTCGTGCCGTGCCGGCACGGCACGGCCCAAGTCCCATCTCTAGTAGTGACATAGCTATTGTGTGGATAGAGACTATAGAAACTAGAATTGTGATAGGTAGCTTACATTTTTAGTAGGCTAGCGCAACATTCGCTTCGCCTCATATTTGTCTAATCGGTTTGTTCAGTGTTGTTGTAGAAATTTTCAATAGGTTATTCACCCCCCCTCTAGCCATTAGGATCTTTTAAGAATACGTGCAGGTCAAACTTTCCCAACTTTGACTAGGTTTATACAAAATACGTGTAACATTTATATCTTCAAATAAGTTTATTACGAAAGTATATTCAACGATCTATGTAATGATATTAATTATATGTTATAATTATTAATATTCTTTTATATATAATTGGTCAAAGTCAGAAAAAGCTGACTTCTCAAGACAGATGAAGTAATTACAAAGACAATTCCTAAACTATAATGTAATTCTCACGTAGGTTCCAAACTATAAAATTATTCACCTAGGTCCCGGATCTATTAAAGTACTACAATTCTAGTCAAAATAACGTCTTGACGCCATCTACCGGATCGAAGAACACGCTAGAGTGGACATTGTTGTTAAGTGTGTGCTAAGACACCTCACTCACTCATGGTGACATGAAATAATTGGCCAACAACAACTTCGTGGATATGTTGGCCAGTTGTTCTATGTCACCATGAGCAAGTGACGTGTCTTAGCAGTTAGCACACACTCGACGACAATATCTACCAATATATCCCCGGTCCAACCGTACTGTTAGATGGCGTCAAGACATTGCTCTCCAAGATACATAAGATGAGAAACAGATGGCAAGAAGTTCAATAGCTTTGGACTAAGCTTTTAGTACTTTGATTAGGGACCCAGATGAATAAATTTATAGTTTTGGACCTAGGTGAGGATTACATAATCACTATATTCGCTGGATGGTTTCTGGCTGGCTGATTCTGGCTGATGCTGATTTGTTGTGAGAGAAAAACATTGCTGAATGGCTGGCTGATAAGCGCAAGCGATCAGGGTGAATAGTTTAGGGACCATCCCTATAATTATGTGTTGCGGACCCATGTGAGTTCCATATTGGAGCATCACGTGACTATTTTGGACCAGAATGGTATACCTCAAATAGTTTAGCGATCTAGATATGTAATTTTATAGTTTGGGAACCTGGATGAGTATTACATGTAATTTACTCTAAAATAATGCAATTCTAGGTTGATCAAATCAAGCTATCTCAAGTTAACCTAAGGGCAGTCCTAATGCTAGAAACTACGTATAGTTTCTATACCTATTAATTTCCATAGACACTACGTATAGAAACAATGGTCCTAATAGATAGTTTCTACAAAATAATTTTTTATCTAATCACACACATTCTCTCCATTCTCTACCAATCACATCTCTTCATGTCTTGGTTCTTGGACATGGTTTCTAACTTAGACTCGGTTTATAATTTAGACCCGGTTTCTATAATTTTTGCTCTCTCTCTTCAATAACTACCTTGCCACATCAGTAAAACGCTTAGGTGACAATACAATTAATGTTTATAGAAACTATAGTGGTTTTTAGGGAGTAATTTTGTCGAACTCTGTATAGTTTGACTTTGAACGATTTTGGAATTGCTACCTTTGTTGTAGAACGGAGAGACTAGTACCTATACCTATACTACGTAGCGCGACTTGTGGTCACGGTCCTACGGAATTAAGGGGCGCCGAGCCAACCCTACGAAACTGGACCGGCCTCCTGGGTCGCTAGCTGCAGGCAGGCACGCACCCCATCTGACCCGGCAGGCCGGCATGGGTAGAGACGAGACGACGCTTCAAGGACACGCACACGCCGGGGGACGAGATCTCATAAGATCGACCACCAGAGTCAGCAGCTGCTGGCTTAGCATTTCACCGGCTACACGATGATCGTCCGCCGGCCCAGACTCATCGATCACGGAATCGCTTGCAAACCTTGCATGTTTGGCTCGTGAGCATGTGTGTCGATCGATCAGTTAGGTTACTTTTCTGGCTTCTTTTTCGGGAACGATCGATCGATATGATCGGAGAGTGGGTAACCGTAGTGCGTGCAGGTGAGCTATGGTGGTACGGCCAACTGATCGAGCAGATCACACGCACCTAAACCTTCATTGCAACGTACTCCCGGGAGCACCGGAGCAGCAATTATTTATGCTCACACTGCTCTATCGCCACTGGGTGGCTAGAGACACACCAGTCACCTCACCGGCCAGCTACCTAGTTGGCGCCGCTTTGGTGCTTGCCTGGATTGGATCCAACGTCCGTCGATGCGTATATGCGCAGGGGCGGATCCAAAGGGGCTGGGGGGGGCTCCAGCCCCCCCTAATTTCTTGATTTCAATGCTAATTACTGTAGCAAAAACTTGATTTCACCGTTAAATCTTCGTGCAAATCAACATCTCTGTTGTTTTAGCCCCCCTTATCCCGCATCCCACATCCGCCACTGTATATGCGTGATCCCGTCGCCGGCGGTTGAGCGTAAATCTACACGTACGGTTACGGAGTACGTCGCGACGCTCCCACCACCGACGGATGGAGCAACATTCGCGTACTCCCATTTGGGGCCGGTTTAGATCCAAATTTTTTTTGCAAAATGGCATTGTAGCAAGTTTCGTTGTTATTTGGCAATTAGTGTCTAATCATGGTCTAATTAGGCTTAAAAGATTCGTCTCGTCCATTTCGTCTAAACTGTGTAATTAGTTTTATTTTTTATCTATATTTAATGCTTCATGCATATGTCTAAAGATTCGATGTGACGGAAAATCTGAAAAATTTTGCAAAATTTCTGGGGAACTAAACAGGGCCTTGGTACGGTTTAGATCTGAGTACCAACCTTCAGATCGGCGTACGCAGGAGTTGCAAGGAATAATTGGGCCGGGTAGCTCGCGTCGCATGCGAGGACGACGACTCCTGCCGGTCGGCGGCGGCAATCATGCAATGCAACACGCAAGGCGCGCGCCCGTGTCGCGCGAATCATGCCACGGCCAGCCTGTGGGCTGTGTCTACCATGCATCCAGGAACAGTATGGATTCCACTGCTAGTAAAAATACTCACCTCTCACAGCTAGCGCAAGTTCTGCACCCCCGGCAATGATGCGCGGTGGCACGCACGGGTACATCACTTGTACGTACACCGCCAGTCTCCTGACTCCTTCATTGGTGGTGGCTGTCAGTACTTGCTGCGGAATTATGCAACTGATCTCCATCTCGATCCATCATCCATCCATGGCGTGCCTCACTTGCTTAGCGACATGCCTCGGCCGTATGATTGCCGCAACAAGGCATGGCCAGCAGCAACCTACGCACGCAATGACTACAGGATGGCATGCAGCTGTAGTTAGACCACTGTTACAGTAGCAGCGCGAAGAAGTTCTCTACGCGGACATGATGATTGCGACGGCTGTGCAGAGAAAAGGAGAGGGGGGAAAGGCATGCACATGGCGATGGATGGGAGAGATACGCGCACCGGCACCGGGCACCGCCGGATGAGTCCAGTTCATCCGCGAAAGCGGTGTTTTAACACGGCAGCGGGGCAGATGATGATGCATGTGACGGCCAAACGACAATTCACATGCCGTCGCTCGACGCCGACGCCGACGGATCCATCTGGTAGCCATGGCCCGATTTGTCAACCTGACGTACTATGGGGTTCCTGGTGCTGATCGATCAGCCAGCCAGGTTTTCTACGGTACGGTTAACAGTGTCCGCAAGTGCTCTAAACCTACAGTCTCTTTCGACTTTCAGTAAAGAGGCTGGCAGCAGCTAGCAGGTACTCAAGGTACACGAGGTAGTGACAACTTCAAATGAGGGCAGGTCGCAATTCCGGTACTCCTCCGTCCGCAAAAGAACGTAACCATGGGAAAAAAAACTAGCTTAAATTTGACCAAATTTACAGTAAATAATATTAACATTTATATCTCTAAATAGAATTATTATAAAAATATATTCTATAATAAATCTAATAACACTTATTTTTATGTCATAAATGTTAATATTTTTTATATACATTTAGTTAAATTTTAAATGGTTTAATTTTTTTAAAGCCTCTCATCTGGATACAGCTGTAATATCCGTTCATACACTAACACACACCCACACTACACACACTCCATACGTGTATAAACTAAACCTACAACTACACACAGATTAGAAGACCATGTCCTTCTAAAGATCACCTGAACTAACCATAGCTTTGGCTCCTCGAAAAACGAGAACCGCGTTGTTTTGTGGGCGAAGGGAGTAGTACTGCTACAAGCTACTACAGTTTGACAACTGCAAAGCGATCTTTTGAGCGGTACACCCTATGTCTCAAAATATAAGGAGCGATATGATATTTTAAGATTTAAACTTCATAATATTTGATCCACGGTTAGGGTCAACCGCTTCGTCGGACTTTAGGCACATTGCACTAGACTTCAAGCCATTGTTTGTTTCACTTCCGGACATGCTACGTGCCACACTTGCTCTTACTTGCCAAAAATCTGACGCTCGTTAATATTTGAACCACAGCTAGTCAAGCAATATGAAAAGTTAGCACTACTAGTTAAATTATAGTGGTATTTAGAATCCTTCATTGGTAGTTATTAGAGGCTCCAACTAAAGCTCACATTAATCCTCATAAGACACCGTAGAAAAAAAACATAAATTTTAGAAGCTCTCACATAATTCTGAAAGATCTACCCATCAGTTTAGTAGACACTGCTACACGAATGACCTTTAGTCCCGGTTGGGAAGGACTTTCCGTCTCGGATCACACAACCCGGGACTAAAGGTCCATCGCGAAACGAAAAACAAACGAAATTCTGGAGACCTCTTCTCTTGCGGTGTGTAAGATTCGAACTCAGGACTACCCGCCTCGCGCGTAGATTACTTACCAACTCAGCTACACACCATATGTGACAAGTCTTGTGCGCTCCTCCTTTTGAATTGACCCGTGGAAGACCTTTAGTCCCGGGTGGGAGACCTTTTAGTCCCGGTTGGTAATACGAACCGGGACTAAAGGCCAACCTTTAGTCCCGGTTGGTGCCACGGCCTGGGACAAAATCTTTAGTCCCGGGTGGTAACACCAACCGGGACTAAAAGTCCCTCCCCCCCCCCCCCCCCCCCCCCGACAAGGCCTGGCGCCAGATCCGTTAGGCAGGGGACTTTTAGTCCCGGTTGGTGTTATCAACCGGGACTAAAGTCGTTTTTTTTTTTGTCTCGGACAGAAATTTCGCCGGGACTAATGCCCATTTTGGACATCAACGAAAGATCTGTTCTCTAGTAGTGAGACACTAACCATAACTGATTATAACTAGCCAAGTAATATAAAAAAATCTTTTATCACGTGTTCCCTCCGTTTTAAAAAGAATACAGTGGGTCCGCCGATGGCACAAAGCCTAGCAACCCCGGATCCGGTTGTTCCAAACAAGCCTGCTCCTTGCCCGATGACACATCCGACCAGGGCGCCGGCAGCGCCAAAGTAAACCGGCGGCGCCTCATGCGTCACTTTCAAGTGCTTCCGATTTCAGTGATATTTTGAGCTAAACTTTCGTGTTCTTTTGGCATGAGCACAGAACTCCATCCGTCCCAAAATATCTATCGTTCTTGCTTCCCGAGAAATAACTTTGACTAATTTTATATAAAAAATATTAATGTTTATTATACATAATTAATATTATTAGATAGATCTTTGAATCTTTTTTCATAATAAATTTATTTGAAGTACAAATGTTGCACGTATTTTCTACAAATCTAGTCAAACTAATGGCACGGAAACAAAAAAAAACGACAGATAATATGGGACAGAGGGAGTGAGTATACTAACTGCATGATGATTTCTATGCCATGTCACCATTTTTTGTGATATATCATCTCGTTAAATAAGGCCCCGTTTGGTTACAGCAAGTTAAAGTTTAACTCTCATCACATCAATGTTGCGGTAAATGCATGGTGTACTAAATGTAGACTAATTGCATGCATGTCGACATAGATTAGGAGTAATTTACGAGACGAATCTATTAAGCCTAATTAGTTCAAAATTGAAAACTTTTTGTCAAATAAAACGAAAGTGCTACAGTGTTTGTTAAACTTTAACACCTAAACCAAACCGGCCCTAAGTATGATGTTGTGAGTAGTATTATGGTAGTACTTTAGTACTCTGTACACTGTACTTGTGATCACAATCTAAGAACGTGACGTTGCTCTCTGCTTTGTCGTCGTCGCGTCGCTACGAGCCACAGGTTCCTGGGGAGGTGGTGGTTGCCGCCTCTGCGAGCCTTGCATTGATTTTTTTGTTAAATAAACTGCATTGAATTTGTCAAAGCCTGAAAGGCCTACAGTACCAGTCGGTAACCGAAGCATTGAAGAATTTTTACATGTCATTAGATGTATCGTGATATGGAGATATGGAGTAAGGCAGGGAGTGTCTTTCTTGCTGGAGTAGAAGTATTTCCTTCTAGCCTGGTATCTGAATGCCGGCATCGACTAACATGCTCCCTTGTGGACCACAAAATTGAGATGCATAGTCCAAAATTTGATATCTGCACTATGTAAGGTAGGCAGAGACTTGTAAGAAACAGGATATCATACCTAGATATTAATTGTACAAAGTTAGTAAGGAAAATAAAGAGCCTATGTAGCAAACTGTCCATGTGATAGCAAAGAGAAGCAAAGGGGGGAAAAGTTATCATGATTTCAATAAGAAACATGAACATTATGGGTTTCGTAACACATCCATTAGGGCTAGTGGTTTGCAATCATGAGGCATGAAACAGAGCAAGGAAAACACAAGGGGAGAGATGAAAGGAAACGTTAAAATAGGCAAGCAATAATACCAGCAGGTTGAGCAGGTAGGAGGAATGGGGGCGTCATACATCATTTTTCGGAAAAATGCTCCATGTATAACAAACAACAGAGAACTGAATTAAACTAAAGAGAACACGGGGCACGTGTGACAGTGACTTGGAAACCTTCATTTGTAAAAAAAATGGTTTGGAAGGGAGGCGATGGTGGAAGCATATGATAAGAAACGTTGATTGGCAAGAAAAGGATAAAAGGCCAAAAATAGCTGCAGGCCATCCTTCAAATCTACAGGCCAATATGGTATCTGAGCTATCTGCATATTAACTGAAGAGTGAAGAGGCATGCTGTTGCTGGCCCGTAGAAAGAACAGTGTATTGCGTTGACCATGTAGGGTTACGATAGGCATGAAATTGGGCAGCAGGTAGTGTGTGGTTTGAAAACAAATGGAGGCATGCATAACTACACATAAACAGAAACGAAGAGAGTAAAATTCTAATTACTATAGGCATGAAAGCAAGGGTAGCAGGTAGTGTGCGGTATATGAAAACAAATGGAAGCATACACAACTGCACCTAAAAAGAAACGAAGGGAGTAAAAATCTAAACACGTGTATTTGTTATCATGACTCGTCCTTCTTAGTTTTGGACCCAAACTGTAAGTCTCTACAAACAAATATACAACCTAGTTATATCACATATGTAGAAGCCAAAAGAGAAAGAAAACTTCTATATTCATCCAGTGAACATCATCCGTTCTCAAAGAACGTAATCTTTTATTCAGCCAGCAAAACGATGCATGTTTTTTTTTCCAAGAAATAGAAAGTCTAGTTAACCAACAAACTGAATAAAGGGCATGAACAACAAACTGCACCAGTTAGCACTGAAAGCACAATAAAGCCGAGCTAGTCAAGAAGCAAGTTTGAAACAAAACCTCCTGTGTGCTGTTTTCTTTGCAGGCGTACGGATAAGTCATTTGCACAAACAGCCGATGTGCACACCTGCAACCAATGCTAACCATAAAGCTTTGAGAACACAGAAAGCACATGGACCTAATACAGGACCACACCATGGTCTGCTGTAACGAAAATTGTTAAAAGAAGCATACATGAAAGACATTCTAATTCAGTTCGTATATGCAGGGTGTGTGTGTATCCTAAAAGTATCAGATGATTACATTGTGTGATGTAACAATAAAAAGGGTTAGAAAAAATATATGGGAAAAGCTTTCATTACACATATGTCAGTACTACAGTGGTACTCTCTCTGTCCCAGATTAAAAGACGTTGAGGAAACTGTCACAGATACCAACCTCCATAGAATAAGACACTAAAACCCCTATGAAACCAGTGCACCTGACGGACGTCTGCAGCAGCGTGCAGCTTGGGACCAATGCTCTGACTGGGTGCCCCCTCACACACCGGCTGCTTTTTTTTTTCCCATAGGGACCATAGGATGTGACACATATCGTACTCTGCTACAAGAGCTGCAAAAGCTAAAACGCCTTGCTTTCTGATACTTTTTTCAAATGTTAGGACGACCTGTATTCTGATACGGAGGGAGTACCTTGTATTATTCAGAATCATAAAGAAGCACTCAAGTGTCTGAAGTTTGGAGGATGTCAATAGGCTCAGCAATTGGGATGAATATTTCTTTCAGTCCTGCACACGCACAAACAGGCTTTTGGGGTTAACGGAGGATGCCTGGGCTACTTGAGGCCAGACCTAGGCAGAGATGAAGACGTGTGGCAGCAGGCGTGGCGTCCTCCCCGCTCGACGTAGCAACCAGTGCGGCACCAGGCGTGGCTCACTCGCTGGCCTGGCGACAGGGGTGAACGGAGCCGGGGCGCCTGCATCGGCAGTAGTGGGGTGAGGCGCCGCATCCACGCACGCTGGCACTAAGGGAGAAACTATAGATCTTAATATGATTGGCGATTCTCCTACGAGTACGCAGGAAATGGATGCTCGTCCTCCTTGCCACCATGCGTCTAGCCTCGGGGGGTGTTTGGTTCACTTAATAGCTCCTAAATCTAGTCACATTTAGTCACTTTGTTGCTAAACACTATGACTAAATGTGACTAAAAGAACTTTAGTCCTCTGTAGCGACTCTGGAATTGCTAAAAGTGACTAAGGCCTTGTTCACTTCCCATCCTAACCCAAAATATTTTCTCTTCCACCCATCACATCAAATCTTTCGACGCATGCATGGAGCATTAAATGTAGATAAAAAAGATAACTAATTGCATAGTTTGTCTGTAAATGTCGGGACGAATCTTTTGAGCCTAGTTAGTCAATGATTGTACAAATTTTGTCAAATAACAACGAAAGATGTTACAGTAACTTTTCACATACTTTTCGCGAAGTGAACACACCCTAAATCATTTAGGAGGACTAAATTTGAACCAAACGCCCCGCAAAGTTGGAGGCCCTGGCCCTTGTCCCTTGCTCCTCGTTTCTCGAGAGCAGCATGACAATTTTAATCCACTGCGCTACTTCCGGTGCATGTTCTCACGTTGCAGGGCTCAAACGCCCTGTTCGTTTGGACTTATCAGCACAATCAGCAGTCATCCAGCAGTGTTTTTCTTTCACAACAAACCAGCGAAACGAACAGGCTGAAAGAAGACGTGAGCACTCTGAGCTGCACTGCACAGGGCGAGCTCGACAGACCCGTGAACGAATGACTGCAGGAGTGCAGGGCGGGACAAGTGGCAATCTTGAATTCTGTTTTGTTTTCTAGGGATGTTTGAACTGCCGAGCCGAGAGCGCGAGAGAATGGGCGCGCTACGCTACATGCTTGTGGAGACAGACACTTGGCTTTTTCCTGGTTTGTCCGGGAAAGCAGGAGTAGAATAATGCCATTTGAAAATGGTCAATGGAGGCACGAATGCGAGCGAGACCGAGAGGTGCTTTGCCATGGCCGCCACGGAGTCCTTTGCACTTGCACTGCGCCGGGGGTAAGGTAAGGGACCATAGCTAATGAATAGTGGTATATACTAGTACAAGATGGCGCCGGCGGCCATTATCGCTTACCCTGTTCCTGTTGTATGGAAGTGTATAATGAGCATAATAATACATGCAAAAAGCTGTTTCTGATCCCTTGCTTTGACTTTACCCAAACATCCCCAATTATGTGGCCCGACGAAATGACGACAGACAAAATATTCTATCTGGCTGGATGAAATCGTCGCAAAGGCCAAGCAAGTTCCCAAGAGCAAGGCCGGCGCCCGGCGCGATGCTTGCCGTGGATTGGGGCATTTTTCTCCGTTGGGCGGGCCCAGCAGACATGCACCAACTGGCCATGATTCATGGTGCGTCTGCCTGCAGCAAGCAACGAGCGGATCAAGCAATGGCCTCTTTGCACTCCCTTTGCTTTACCGGGGGGCCTGATGAGTGATGAGTGCCGATGCCCTGGAATCTTTAGGCGGCCCACATGGCAGCGAAACAATGTTGTGAGCCTGCTTGGTCCGAGAGATCGATCGGGACCCAAAGTGGGGAACAAATCGACGGCCGAGAGACGAGATGGGCGCTGAGAGCCGGACCGAGACCAGAGGTCGGAGGTCGTCGCCGGCAGGGTCCACCACTAACGGTCCCCTTTTTAGGGCCGGGCGCCTGCCTGCTGCGTCTGGGGCGTGGGGCCTTTACCCTGTGTCCCACTCTAACGAGAAAAACTGTCTCAACCAACGCACGCCAGCCTCCTTCCGTCAGTGTCAGACCCACCAGTAAAAGTAAAGGCAGCTTGCTGCGCCCTGGTAGAATAGTAAAAGTAAAGACATGCCTGCGTGCAGCATGCGACCTCTGCGCCCATGCTTGCTATTGCTAGTGCATGGAAGTATTTATGGCGGTGGTGAGGTGAGGTGAGGTGGTCTCGCTTCTCGCTGCTCCGGCGAATAAATTTTGGCATCGGTGGCCGGTGGTCGGTGCACGGCCGCCCCCCGGCGGTGATCTGGATAGTTTCCCTTCAAGTGTGTACGTGTCAGCTTGGCTTTGGAGAATTAGGGTCAAGCAAGCATGTCGTGAAGGGATGACCTAGTGCGTTCAGAACAAGTGAATGAAGAACAAAAGGGTACTGTACAGTATGTGTGAGCGGGGTTCCTCTGTGCACACGGCACGTGAGTGCACGTTCGCGGGAATCTTAACTTGCAGACACGCATGTAACGCGGAGATTGATTGCTGGCACTGGCAGCCCGGCAGGTCACGTATTTTTGCAGGCGGTGTTTCGCTGAGAGCGAGGTCCACCACGCCTGGGGCCTGGGCCCCTTCTTATCCGAAGCCGGAGCGGATAGGAGAGGGCGAGAGAGGCTCGCAGCGCGGGGGCCGGGCCTCACACGTCGGAAACTCGATGGATCATGGACGGGGACGGGGGATCTCTCGGAGCGGGAGGCCGGCAGCAGCCAGCAGCCAGCAGCGCTGCGCACGTACGGTCACATGGGCACCGGCGTGGCGGGGGCATGTGGATGCGGTGGGGTGGTTCCGCCTTTCCTTGCCGCCGCGCCCGCGACACATGCATCGATCGTGGTGGTTGGCGTTGCTCTGCGGCGGTGTCAGCCTTGCATGTGAAAATCATCCGGTCCCCAGCCGGCCAGCAGCCCCAGCCCTCCTGGTCCTCGACCTGGGCCTTGTTCAGATAGAAGAGAGTGAGTGAAATTTGGCACTATAGTATTTTCGTTTGTATTTGTTAATTATTGTCTAATCATAGACTAACTAGGTTTAAAAGATTCGTCTCGTAATTTATAATCAAACTGTGTAATTAGTTATTTTTTATCTACATTTACTGTTCCATACATGTATCCCTAGATTTGATGTGACGGAGAGAGAGTAAAAAAACTTGCAATGTAAACGTGGCCCGGGCTTCTTTTCTTCGCTTTGCTTCCCGCCCTTGCTGCGCTTTCTTTCTTTTTTTCAGCTGTCTTTCGGTCGCGCTGCACGCTTGCTCTCTTCTGTTTCCCGCCAATAATTCCCGGTGGCCCGCGAAGACCATCCAAATCAGGAGCTGAAGGCTGCCACATTCCTTCCCGACTTCTGCATCAACAAGTAAAACAACCTTGGCAATTGACAGGCAACCTCGTGTTCGGCTGGAACCGATCAAACTGTTAACAAGAACGTTTTTTTTTAAAAAATAAGTGTTAACGAGCCAAGCTTAAAGATTCCTCCGGTTCTTTTAGTAAAACTCGCCTCCTCTCGCTGAGCTAGGATTTAAAGTCGTGGCCATGTGTTTGGTTGGTTTGATAGTAGTAGTCTTGCGGTTTGTGCAGCCATCCCCCCCCCCCCCCCCCCCCCCCCCCCCCCCCCCCCCCCCCCCCGATAAATCTCCTTGCTATCATTAGCAAGCAAAATTGGCTCATGGGGCTTGAGGCCTGGCAAACTTCTCAAGGCCTGTGCTGCAGGTAGCCTGGTACTGGTTGGGCAAGGCAAACTTGCTTGAGAGCCAGACGTACGTGCCCTAATTAAGCTTGAGCAAGAACATGCGAGTCTAGCGGATAGAGCAACATGGTGTGTTGTTACCGATGGTAACTCTCCAAGACGTTTACACATATATTCTAGTAGTGATTTTCTTGTCTAACTGCAAACTCAAGATCTCTTGGGACACATATAAGCAAGACGTTTCCTCAAAAAACATATAAGCAGACAATGACAGAAGCTCAACTACTACATAAACTTTAGTTAGTTAAGGTTAGGGCTCATAAAAAGCTTAATTGCTAGAGATAAAGTTAGTCTGGGTTGCACATTGATGTGTGCTCCTGCTTGATGGGTGTTGATGCTTGCTTGCTTGCTTGGAGGTGATGTATCCATGCTTTGTTTCTCTCTTCTACCTCTACAGATCATACTTTAGGTGTGTTTGATGAATGCCTGTTCGAGTTGATTGTGTGTTCTTTTCTTTTTCTTTCTTTCTTTTTTTTTCAATTGAGCGGTGATGTGCTTTGCTGCATGGTGGTGTAATTAGATGTTAGGAAACATATTGTTGATCTTTTATTTCTTTGCTATTTCTTATATGACGGATGCTTATTATATCCAGAACATATATAGAAAGCATGAACACTGAATATAATAATCTTGTGCATGTGGAAAAAAAGAGCCCTCGTAACTGAGCCATACCCGACGTGTGCTGGATCATTCTCACGAGCTAGCTATGCAAGAACTAGAAAAGTTTATTGAAAATCTTAAACCCATAATATATTTTTTGAGGAAATCTTAAACCCATTATAGATGCAGGATGGAAATCAAGGGGGGGCTAAAACAATAGAGATGTTGATTTGCATGAAAATTTAATGGTGATTTGAGATTTTTGCTACAGTAATTTAGTGGTAAATCAAGTCATTAGGGGTAAGTAGGTTGTTTGGTTTGTCGCCTGGGCCAATGCTATCTGGGCCAGACAATCCCATCTAATGGCAGGCCTCCAAAATCGAACCCATGAATGAACTCTTAAGACCGGAGCCCTTTGTTGTTTGGACTTTAAATCTTGGCTTAGTTTCGGGCCGGTCGAGCCTTACGGCCTCGAGCGCTCAGGTTGCATGGTTGGGGCCCAATAACAAGCCTAAGGGATTTTATCTGGGCTGAATAGTTGGGCCGATTTGGAAGCAAGGGTACTAGTCGTACCGGCGTACTCCATGGCTCAATTAAACGGTGTAACGCTGTTTTGCAGACACTTTCAGAACCATTTCTGAAACGCTACACACTCTCGTTTGCACTGCTTAAAATTATCTGGGACACGGCTTACAAATAAATCAACGGTAACGAACGTCCGTCGGTCCGGACACTCTATCGGTGGGCCGTGAAGCCAGTCCGACTATTCTCTCCTATCCGTTCGGCTCAAAAACAAAATCCTCTTGGCCAGTCGCTCCTATCCGCTCCAGGGGCAATGGCACGGCGAGGACTAGGTGTGAGGCACCCGCAACATCCTCCATCGCCCAAATGCGAAGCGGCGAAGCCTGCTATCTCCGAGGCACATCGCTTGGCTGCTAGCGGCATGTGGCCGCACTCCGAGACACGGCGCTCGGCTGCTGGTCCTGCCAGGCGTGCGTGGCACACAGTTTCACTCTCCCAGTCGTGTGACCGCTGCCTCCCCGCTGTGTCGTGGAGCCGCCATCGCCAGGCTGCTGCCTCTGGTGAACTTCACACGCCGACGAACCTCCATTCTCTCCAGAAGCAAGGAGATGTTGCGCTGAAAGTGGACGTTGCAAGCGTATGTTTTAAGTATTTCAGATGTTTCAGAGGTATGTTGCAAGTGTTTTATAGGATATTACAAAAGTAGATCGGAATGTTGCATATGTTGCAATGGTCGTACATGTGTGTTTTAAGTGTATGTGTCCTAATGTTTCATCAGTTTTTCCGACGTATGTTGCAAGTGTATTTATGTGAATGTTGGATATGTTTCACATATTTGTTGCAATTGTTTTATCTAGATGTTGCGTATGTTTACAATGGTTTTCAAGTGTTTTCAGATGTTTTTGCAAGTGTTTCAAACGCATGTTACAAATGTTTCATCGGTCTTCTTTTGTATGTTTTGCAAGTGTTGCATCTGGACATTTTAAAAGTAAATCAGATGTTGCACATAGAATATGCGTGGGAAGCGGAAGGGGGCTTGAGAGGTTCCCATGCGGGCGACGTCCGGGCCAACAACAACTTCTGATTCAAAGCAATCCCGTTAAAGTCCATTAGCTGACGTGGTGCTCCAGTGCAAAACTGACATGTGGGTTCGTAGCTCATAATTACAGAGACAATTCCTAAACTATAATGTAATTCTCACCTAGGCCTTGTTTAGATTCCAGAATTCACCCCCAAATTCCATTATGCAAAAAGGAAATTCCCCATCACATCAAAATGCCGGCAAATGCATGGAGTACTAAATATAAATGAAATCATAAACTAATTGCACAGTTTTGTTGTACTTTGCGAGACAAACATTTTGAGTCTAATTAATCAATTTTTGGATAATTTTTGCACTAAAAAAGAAAAAGTGCTACAGTGTTCGGGGGTGGCACTGTGCAAATTCGGCCACCCCGAATCAGGGATCTAAACAAGGCCCTAGGTTCCAAACTATAAATACTCATCTAGGTCCCTAATCTATTAAAGTACTACAATTCTAATCAAAGTAATGTCTTGACAATCGGGGAACGCGCTGGAGTGGACATTGTTGTTAAGTGTTTGTTAAGCCACCTCACTCACACATGGTGACAAGGAATATATTGGCCGACAACAACTTCGCGGGTATGCTAGCCAGTTAGCACACACTCGACAAACAATGTCTGTTGGTACGTCTCCTGGTCAAATCGTACTGGTAGATGACATCAATGTTGAAAAATTAGGCAATTTCTAGATTAATTTCTAGATTAAAAATAGAATATAAATCTTGATAAATTGATGAACTAGATTAAGCATGTATAGAGTACTAGCATGACGGATCAGCATATTGCATAGCATAAGCATAAACATGATTATGATTGTAAGCATAACATATACACTTGATAGATGAGACATTATGAATGACAAGATTAGATCATGAGAATAATACCTGATGACTGTAGATGTAATTGACAGTGGTGGAGAAGCAGATGGTGCTGATGATGGAGCGAAGTGGATGTCGTCGATGAGCGGTGGTGGAGCGTTCCCGTTGATGATCCCGCGAGCCTTGCAACGACGAAGACGGCGTGCCAATGCATCCTTTGGAAGACGAGCCGTCATGGAGAATTTGGGAGCAGTCGCGCAAAGAACGGTTCCCAAAAATCTTATTCGTCTTCTCCCAGTGCAGGATTGCAAAGACGAGGGTTTCGGAGACCTGTTCTCCCAAACATCGGTGCACGCAGATGATTGGGATGGAGAGACTACGGCGGCGACGCAGTAGCGAGAAGAGGAAAATACTATTTGGCTACCTTAGGATTTTTCCAATTGAAATTCCCAATAGTAGTTTTTGTTGTGTCTTTTCCTAGGAGGTATATATATATATATATATATATATATATATATATATATAGAGAGAGAGAGAGGAAAACCCCCTATCTCTATGTCAACTAGTAATATGGTACTAATTGATGTTGTACCTTCCACCTCTACTCGTGGGCTTAAACATTAAAGCCTTATAGGGAACACATATATTGGGCCTTTGAGATTTATTAGAATTTCTTCATATGAATTTAGGGGAACTATTCATATAAATTCTAACAATCCCTCACCAGATCTCAATTGCCCATTATAGATATTTTTCTTCTCTCACTACTGCTTATATACTAGTGTTTCAACAGAGACGGTTAAGTTGAACATCCGTCTAGAAGTTCAAGTTACACCCATTTACAACTGGAACAATGGACTACACCTTGAATTGCAAGTTTTGTGCAAACAAGTTTCACTCAAAGTCAAACTAGTACTTGGCTGCAAGTAGCCTTCCCCGTGGGTGGAGCATATATGTCGTACTCCCTTGTCTCTTCATGAGCTTACTAGAGATCACCCAAATCTCATAGACTGTGACGTTTTACAGTCAGACTCATATAGGTATGTTCTTTCAAGAATGCTCTGTAGGATAGCACCTTTCGCTTATTAAAGCCAATAGAACATATTAAGGCATTCACCAACCTTCCTTACAGTGCCTCATCGCTCTGAGAGTATTGCATCTTCACATAGAGAGGGTTATAATTATACTCTCCTTAGTTTGCCAAGTGTTTATTTTTCCCATATCCTTAGTCACGGGATCTTGGATCAAAAAGGTTGGGTCACTACTACTGCAAACTCACATGGGTCTCATACCCATCTTTCTTGATGCGATTTCTATCACATTCCGTGATAGCCCTTTTGTAAAGGGATCTGTCAAGTTTTTGTCTGTTTGCACATAAGTCACAGCTATTACTCTGGAGTTTCTTAACTTCCTGACAGACTTCAAACGTCTTTTAACGTGTCTGGTTGACTTCGTTTTATCCTTAGCACTATTCACTTTAGTGATTACTGTTTGATTATCATAGTTCATAAGAATAGCCGGTATTGGTTTTTCAACCACCGGCAAGTCAGACAAGAGCTCACGCAGCCACTCTGTCTATGCAGAAGCTGTATCCAAAGCAGTAAGGTCTGCTTCCATGGTTGATTTAGTCACAATAGTCTGTTTACAAGACCTCCATGACACTGCGCCACCTCCAAGAGTAAAAACATACCCATTAGTGGCGTAGATTTGATCAATATCAGAAATCCAGTTCGCATTACTATATCCCTCTAGCATAGCTGGGTGCCCAGAATAGTGAATCCCAAAACTCATAGTACCTTTGAGATAACGTAAGACCCTTTCAAGTGCATGCCAATGATCATTACCCGGGTTGGACATGTACCTACTCAACTTGCACACGGTAAAAGAGATATCTGGTCTGGTTGCGCTAGCTAGATACATGAGTGAACCAATTATATGAGAATATCTTAATGGATCTCTAGCAATCTTCTTATTCTTTCTCAATGTCACACTAGGATCATAAGGTGTTGGAGAAGGCTTGCTATCTATAAAGTCAAATTGGCTCAATACCTTCTCAATATAGTGAGATTATGACAAAGTAATCCCACTATCTTCCTTAATCAGCTTAATGTTTAGAATTACATCAGCTTCTCCTAGATCTTTCATATCAAAACTCTTTGACAAAAAAGACTTGACCTCATTAATAATATCAATATTTGTTTTAAAGATTAGAATATCATCAACATATAAACATAATATAACAGATTGGCCCCACCATGTCGATAATACACACACATATCAGCCTCATTAATATCAAAGCCTGCACCAGTTAAAGTAGTGTCAAACTTCTCATGCCATTGTTTAGGTGCTTGTTTCAAGCCATACAAAGACTTCAGTAACTTACACACCTTCTGCTCTTCACCTTTTACTACAAACCCATTAGGATGATCCATATAAATCTCCTCATCCAACTCTCCATTAAGGAAAGCTATCTTCACATCTATTTGATGAACGAGAAGACCATACAAGGCAGCCAGAGAAAGTAGAACTCAAATAGTGATCATTCTAGCAACAGGTGAATAAGTATCAAAGAAATCCTCGCCTTCCTTCTGGGTATAACCCTTAGCCACAAGTCGAGCCTTATACTTGTTAATAGTACCATCGGGCATAAGCTTCTTCTTGAACACCCACTTACATCCGATTGGTTTACAACCAAAAGGTAGTTCAGATAGCTCCCAAGTTCCATTAGAAAGAATCGAGTCCATCTCACTACGAACAGCTTCTTTCGAATCGTCTGCATCTGGAGATGCATATGCCTCTGTAATAGAGGTAGGAGTATCGTCCACAAGATACACAATGAAATCATCACCAAAGGATTTTGCAATCCTTCGTTTCTTGTTCCTCGCAAGAACTTCATTGTCAATCTCCTCAAGGACTTCTTCAGGTGGTTGCTCAAATGACTCAACAGAAGATTCAATAGGTATAGTAAAATCAGGAACTATCTCAGAGGAAAATCTAGCATTGCTACACATATCTTTCATAGGAAATATATTTTCAAAAAATGTAGTATCACGAGATTCAAAAATTATATCCACATGCATATTAGGAACATCAGATTTTACTACTAAAAATCTATAGGCAATGTTATGGTGAGCATATCCTAGAAAGACTCAATCCACAGTCTTCGGTCCACGCTTACGCTTCTTAGAAATTGGAACACTGACTTTCGCCAAACAACCCCACGTGCGCAAGTATGAAAGTGATGGTTTTCTTCCAACCCAATTCTCATATGGAGTTGTCTCTTTATTTCTGTTTGGAATTCTATTCAGGACATGACTCGCAGTCAATAAAGCTTCCCCCACCATGCCTTAGATAGACTAGCAGTGTCTAACATGGCATTTACCAAGTCAATCAACGTGTGGTTTTTCCTCTTGGCAATCCCATTTGATTCGGGCGAATAGGGAGCTGTCCTTTCATGAATAATACCATGTTCCGCACAAAACTCATCCAATAATATAGAAAAATATTTACCATCATGATCTGACCTTAGATGTTTAATTTTTCTCTCTAGTTGATTTTCAACTTCAGCCTTATAAATTTTAAAGTGGTCTAGCGTTTCATCTTTAGTTTTTAGCAAGTAAACATAGCAAAATCTAGTTACATCATTAATTAAAGTCATGAAATATCTCTTTCCACCTTTTGACAACACACCATTCATCTCGTAAAGATCAGAATGTATGAGTTCTAAAGGTGCCAAGTTTCTCTCCTCCGCTGCCTTGTGAGGCTTTCAAGGTTGCTTAGATTGCACACAACTATGACACTTAGAACCTTTGACAATAGTGAAATCTGGAATTAAACTCAAGCTAGATAAATGTGACATTAAACCAAAGTTCACATGACATAAACGAAAATGCCAAACACTCGAACTATCATTCATTGTGTTATAGATATGATTCACTGACTTATTATAAAAATCTGCCAAAGACAAGCGGAACAAGCCTCCGCAATCCTAGCCTTTACCAATAAATTATGCATACTTAGACATAACTACTTTATTGGCCTCTAACACTACCTTAAACCCATCTCTCAAAAGAAGGAAGACGCTAACAAGGTTCTTGCGAATAGTAGGGACATGCTGCACGTTCTTCAGCTGCACGATCTTTCCCGAAGTAAACTTCAGATCTACCGTGCCAACACCACGAACAGAAGCATGTGATCCATTCCCCATCAGGACGGAGGAACCTTGGAGCCCCTGGTAAGAAGAAAACAAGAGATATCAGCACACACGTGAATATTAGCACCTGTATCAACCCATCAACTTGGAGATTGAAACACTGAAAGTACAGTAGGAAAATTACCATACCCGTCATCAGCACTTGTCGGTGTTCGGACCAAGGGGGTCCTAAACCAACGAGTAAATGCTGCGTGACTCTTTCCTGGATGGTGATGCAAGGAGAACACACGGGGGTTTATCCTGGTTCGGGCAAAAGGAGGCCCTACGTCCAGCGGGGAAGAGAGGTTTGTATTTCCTTGCACCGGGGTGCTCGTGTAGGGGTTACAAGCAGGCGAGAGAGGGTGTCGAGCCCAAGTCTCAAAGAGAAAAAGGAGAAAGGTGGTTGCTTGAGATGTTGATCTCTTGCTTTCGTTGCTCGGTTGGGTGGATGGTTGTTTCGTCTGTCCGTGATGTTTCTTGTTCGTCCTCTGCCTCCTCCGGTTCCCCCCGGCCTGCCTTTTTATAGGGCTAAAGGTGGCCAAGTCGAGGGGAGGCTTGAGTCGTCGATTCCTGTTGAGTTGACTGTAGCGACGTGGCTTCGGGATGGCCGGCCATCCCTGGATATCCTGACGCAGTATGGGACAAGAGGGTGAAATGACCCAGAGTGCCAGGCCATACCGTCCTTCGAGCTAAGTCGAGCGTTGGGGCCGGGTCGAGGCTGGGTCGAGGTCGGATGGATAAGGCCGAATCCCCGGTATCGCGGGGGACGGACCTTGTCTTATCCTCCCTCGAGGGCGACCGATTGTGAATAGTGCGCGGTAGGGTGGATACAGTGACGGCTTTCACCTCCCATCACGGGATGGGCGGTAAAACAGTGAGACTTGACGTGGGTATTGTTCCCGCGTTGACCCATGCCGTAGCCATGCCGGTCGGTGGTAGTAGGTAACCGCATTGAATGCTATGGCTTTTGTCCCGGGTAGGTAAAGAAAGGGCGTCGAGGGGCCGGAGCGTGGTCGAGGTGCCCCGTCGAGCGGGCCTCGTACGAGTCGGAGCCGGGGTGCGGTCGAGGCACCCCGTCGAGCGGGCCTCGTACGAGTCGGAGCCGGGGTGCGGTCGAGGCACCCCGTCGAGCGGGCCTCGTACGAGTCGGAGCCGGGGTGCGGTCGAGGCACCCCGTCGAGCGGACCTCGTACGAGTCGGAGCCGGGGTGCGGTCGAGGCACCCCGTCGAGCGGGCTATCTTTTCTACTGGTTTCGGTTTTTGTCAGTGTTTTGGCGATAGCTGTGGTACCCCCGTACTGTTGGTACCGACAGCACTGCTAACAGTCACGAGATTGACTTTCTTTTTCTCTTTCTTGTCCGCTCGCTTCGGACAATCTTTAGCAAAATAACCAAGCTCTCCACACGCGAAGCAAGTTAGCTCTGCTTTGTCTTTCTTCTTGTTGAAGGCAGTATTTTGTTTGGCATTGAAAGTAGGTTGCTTAGGCTTTCCCTTGTTCTTGCCATAGTTTCTCTGGACGAAATGGGCGCTAGCTTTTTCCTCGTTCCCCTTCTCAATGTTGTCTTTAGCTCGAGCTTTCTCCTCAACATCAAGAGATACTATCAGGTTTTCAACTGATATTTTCTGTCTCTTGTGTTTGAGACTTGTGGCGAAATTTTTTCATGAAGAAGGTAATTTAGCAATAATGCACCCAACCACAAACTCATCGGGTAAGACACATTTAAGGAGTTCAAGTTCCTTGGCCAGGCGTTAAATCTCATGAGCTTGCTCGACTACTGATTTGTTAGCAACCATCTTGTAGTCATTAAAGCTCTTCATGGTATACAACTCTTTGTCTACATATGATGCACCATAGGTAGCATTTAGATAATCCCACAAAGCCTTTGCATCTTTTATGTGCATCATCGAATCAAACAGGTGATCTGAAAGCACATTACACATAGCTCCCACAAAGATTTCACTTGCTTCCTGGAATTTTCTCATATCTTCATCAGAGATATTTCCTTCAGGTAAGTCATCTTTGACCCAGAAAACTTTCATGGCAAAAAGCCAATCCGTGATCTTGACAGACCACCTCTTAAAATGCGCACCAGAAAATTTTTCCGGCCTCAACGTTTCAACAAAACTAGCCATGGATAATTATGAAAACGGCCTATATTAAGGTTTTTGGATTGTTAAAAAATTAGGCAATTTTCAGATTAAAAATAGAATATAAATCATGATAAATTGATGAACTAGATTAAGCACGTATAGAGTAGTAGCATGACAGATCAACATATTGCATAGCATAAGCATAAACATGATTATGATTGTAAGCATAACATATACACTTGATAGATGAGACATTATGAATGACAAAATTAGATCACGAGAATAATACCTGACGACTGTAGATGTAATTGATAGTGGTGGAGATGCAGATGGTGCTGACGATGGAGCGAAGTCGATGTCCTCGATGAGCGGCGGTGGAGCGTTCCCGTTGACGATCCCGTGAGCCTGGCGACGACGAAGACGGTGTGCCGATGCAGCCTTCGGAAGATGAGCCGTCGTGGAGAATTTAGGAGCAGTCGCGCGAAGAATGCTTCTCAAAAATCTTATTCGTCTTCTCCCAGTGCAGGATTGCAAAGACGAGGGTTTCGGAGACCTGTTCTCCCAAATGCCGGTGCACGCAGACGATTGGGATGGAGAGACTACGACGGCAGTGCAGTAGCAAGAAGAGGAAAATACTATTTGGCTACCTTAGGATTTTTCCAATTGAAATTATATATATATATATATATATATATATATATATATATATATATATATATACACACACATATATATTGGTATATATATGTATATATCTGTATATATATATATTGGTATATATATGTATATATCTGTATATATCTATATATAGGTATATATATGTATATATCTGTATATATGTATATATATGTATCTGTATATATGTATATATATACATATATATATACATATACATATATATATACATATATATATATATATACATATATACATATATATACATATATATATACATATATACATATACATATATACATATATATACATATATATATATATATACATACATATATATATATATATATATATATATATATATATATATATATATATATATATATATATATATATATATATATATATATATATATATATATATATATATATATATATGTTGTACCTCCCACCTCTACTCATGGGCTTAAACATTAAAGCTCATTAGGGAACACATATATTGAGCCTTTGAGATTTATTAAAATTTCTTCATATGAATTTAAGGGAACTATTCATATAAATTCTAACAATCAAGACATTGCTTTCCAAGATAAGATGAAAAACTGATGGCAAGAAGTTCAATAACAAGCAAAGGCTCGAAAGCCCATCTAGCAATCCACACGACGATTGATGAAGCGTGAAGAGGTTTCTTTAGACTAAGCCTTGTTCAGCTGGCTGTAAAAGCGGCTGATACTGATACTGATGCTGATTTGTTGTGAGAGAAAAATACTGTTGAATGACTAGTTGATTCTGACCGATAAATTCAAGCAACAGGGCCTATGATTTTAGTACTTTGGTAGATTAGGGACCGAGATGAATAAATTCATTATAGTTCATTTCTCCATAATTTGTGACCATGTGCTGCACGGCGGCTCATCTTCATCACGCACGCATAGAATTTTTTTTCCCGTCAGCAACACGGCATTCTGCCACTCACCGTAGCGTCGTTGGACCAGTATACCAGCCTTTGGGTAGATGAAACTGAAGCGGATTAGGTGCCGCTTCCAACCCAGCTCTGTAGTAGCTAGCTAGAAAGTAGAAACATGCATGATACATGGGTTTGGTACACAGGAAGGATCCATGCAATGATTACTCGATCGACAATTATAGTCTCCTCCCATGATTTAATTGTAGACCTGTCGTTCCTTCTGTATACCGGCTGTGCACGAATCTCCCGTTCCTAACACTGCACATATCAGACAAAGTGAAGGCTGTACATACATCTCTTATGCACAGGATTAAGAATTCCCAAGAAATCAGAATCCGTGTATGAACCGGCCGGTCCTAGCAACTCTCGACAATACACACCACACCGTGATAACTGCCAAGAGGCCGTTGCTTTTTTAATAGTTCACTCGTGATCCGAACCCTCCGTTTCTCGTATGATTTGCTCCGTAGCCATGTGACCCCTACGTACCAAAGGCCAAAGCACCACGCCGACGGGCGCAACCGCCGTTGATCGAGGGCGATCGCGGCGGGCGCGCTGCCGTCCTTGGAGATTCTTTTCCGGTCTATAAATACCCCGGCAAGGTGCTCCTTCCAGATCATCGAAACGAAGAGCTCCTCCTGTCGGCCAAAGTCCTAGCACTAGCAGCTACTACTAAGCAAACTATGGCGTCCTTCTCCTCCCGCTCCAAGGTGCTCGCACTTGGTGCGCTCATCTTCTCCCTCCTTGTCACGTATGGCTCGTGCGCTAGACCGGCGGTCAACTTTACCGCCTCCGACTTCACCGCCGATCCCAACTGGGAGGCGGCCAGAGCCACCTGGTACGGTGCGCCCACCGGCGCCGGCCCTGACGACGACGGTACGTACGTGTAGACAAGGCGCAGGATCGTCGTATACTGGGTGCTGTGTATCTTTTGTTTTCGTCATGCACTGCGTGTGTTGTGCTGTTGGCTTAACGCGCGTGGTATCCATTGATCTGCAGGTGGCGCCTGCGGGTTCAAGAACGTGAACCTGCCGCCGTTCTCCGCGATGACGTCGTGCGGCAACCAGCCCCTGTTCAAGGACGGCAAAGGATGTGGCTCCTGCTACCAGGTAGCTAGATTAATTGGTCAGACTAATTTGGTGCCTGCCTTATTAATTGGAAACGGAAAGCTCGAGCATAGTTTTGACTTTTGACTAACCCCGTCATTTTTTTTCTTTCCCAGATAAGATGCCAAAAGCACCCTGCGTGCTCCGGCAACACCGAGACGGTGATCATCACTGACATGAACTACTACCCCGTGGCCAAGTACCACTTCGACCTCAGCGGCACGGCGTTCGGCGCCATGGCCAAGCCCGGCCGCAACGACGAGCTCCGCCACGCCGGCATCATTGACATCCAGTTCAAGAGGTGGGTACGGCCATATAGGCGTCATGCGCAATTGCACATGCACTGCACGTTGCACAGAGCCACAAACCCACAATTTCCAGGGCCCACCTGAACAGAATATAAGCTCGACCGTCCAGCTACTGCATGTGGAGCTCTTGTAGATCCGCAGAAGTATTACTAGTTAAACTGTACTACCTGCTGCTATATAAATTAATCTAGATTTTTTATGAGGACTGTTGTCGGACTAGACTAATGGAAGGAAACATGTCACATGCAGAGTGCCCTGCAACTACCCGGGGCAGAAGGTGACGTTCCACGTCGAGGAGGGCTCCAATCCCGTCTACTTCGCGGTGCTCGTCGAGTTCGAGGACGGCGACGGCGACGTGGTGCAGGTGGACCTCATGGAGGCCAGCTCCGGCAACTGGACGCCGATGCGCGAGTCCTGGGGATCCATCTGGAGGCTGGACGCCAACCACAGGCTGCAGGCGCCCTTCTCGCTGCGCATCACCAACGAGTCCGGCAGGAAGCTGGTGGCCAATCGTGTCATCCCAGCCAACTGGGCGGCCAACACCTATTACCGCTCCATCATTCAGTATTAGTTCTGCTACGTACTGCGCTCTGATTCAGTGTCAACATTGGCTTTCATTGGAACTTTATGTAATTGTATCTTCGGTGCATAGGATTGCGCGGTGCCTTGACTAGTTAGTCGGTGAGACGTCAAGATATTGACAGAGTAGGAGATGAGGGAGCAAGTTTGGATGCGCTTTCCCGCTCACTGTCAATACATGAATCAGTGTGATCAATATATATATATATATATATATATATATATATATATATATATATATATATATATATATATATATATATATATATATATATATATATATATATATATATATATATAAAGCAGCTTCTGAGTGGCATTCAGTACGTCCTGTTCCCATGCCCATTTTTATGTAGCACGGGTTGGTTATATATTCAGCAGCTCGGGGAATCTGATCTACGTCCAAACCAGCAAAACTGAGTTGGCCAGGTTTTTTTTTTTCATAGTTCTCCTGCATCTAAAAAAACCTAGCCAATCAGGGTGTCCGTCCGTTCGGACGATTTGCCCCGCCCACGTAGATTCGCCGCCTCCATCGCGCCTCCCGCCTAGACTCATGTCGCCCGCCGCGGCTGCCTCCATCCGCCTGCCGCGGTCACTGTCGAGGTCCGTGCCGTCAAGGAGCTAGCTCCATGCCGGCATCGAGCTCTGCATCGACGAGCCTCTGATCCATTCGCCCAAGCAGCAAGTAGAAATTGTGCTGAAAGCACATGTTGTATCCATATGTTTCATGCGTTTCAGATGTATATTGCAAGTGTTTCATTTAGTTGCTGCAGAAGTAGGTTTGGTGTTGCATATGTTGCAATGGTTATACACGTATGTTGCAAGTGTATGTTCCAAATGTTTCAACTGTTTCATACGTATGTTGCAAGCGTATGTTCCAATTGTTTCAGCTGTTTCACACATGTTTCAAGCGTATATTACATATGTTCTAATGACTATATTGATATGTTTCAAGCGTACATTGTATATGTTGCAACGGTAAGACCGATGTTGCAGATGAGATGAGAAGTTAGGACAGGAGCGGAGCATGGCGGAGGACGGTGCACGGCGGGGGATGACGCCGCGGCAGGAGAAGGGGCAGTGGGGGATAGGCATGAGGCGGGGGGATGAGGGTGCGGCGAAGACGGAACGCCGTGGGTTGACGCGGGCGCAGCTAGGATGGGATGCAGGCGCGGGATGGGCATGGGGTGAGAGTGCTACGTCCGGATGTGGGCACTGGCGTGTGATGGGATGCGGACACGGACGTGGGATGGGATGCAGGCGCGGGCGCGGGCGCGGGAGCTGCGCCCGGACGCTAGCCTCTCCGCACCTAAAAATATATAAATTTCGCTCCACAAAAGTCAAACAATCCTAACTTTCACTAGGTTACTAAAAAAGTTTTCTTATTTAATATATTTTTATATAATAAAGAATCAATATATATTTTACATATTACCTCTGGAAGTAATGGATGATTTTAACCCTCCGATCTAGTAATTAAATGAGCGGTTTTACAAATATTTATAAGTAGTAGTACAACAAAAGCCTTTATTAAAAATAGTATCAACACTTATATCTTCACATATATTTATTATAAAAAATTTAAAGTTTATTTTATAATTTAATTAATTCGATGATACTTATTACACATTGTAAGCATTAGTAATTTTCTATATGTATTAGGTTAGACGTGGGATCGTTTGATTTTTCGAGGAGCACGACTTTTTTTTTCCGATCTATCTGTAGGTTGGTTTGAGCCGCCAACTCAGCACGGAGACTTGCATTGCTGTCTTATTAGTTATTACCAGCTGACGTGATCATCGAGAACAAAACAGGGGCAATTTCAGGATTTGCCATGTTTTTTTAGGGTAATAAGGACTTTATTAAATCTTAGCACAATACATCCTTAAATTACACATGAAAAATCTGCAATAAAAATACATAATATTCTATTCAGACTTTTCCATCGTCTTCTTCCCAAATGGCTCCCTCGAACGCCATAGCCAAAGTGCAGTCCTTGTATCGAATCCAAAGACTAACCCTAAAACATTGGACATGCCGTAAGTTCTAACGCTTCAGAACTAGTCTAAAACGCATCTAAATCATTGAAAGAATATCGGCGGTTGCATCGTCAGGTATAAAATAGGATGCAGATTCATCGTTTCGAGACCTTGATTCCTCTTCGCGACCATTGACGATGAGATCGATGACCCCGAGTCGTTGTCCTCATATATGGGGCTCCCAGAAGCACCTCTTCACTTGCAAATTAAGGTCATAAATTGGCTGCCTGCCGATGAAATCGATGCTTGCGATGGCGATCTCGTCGTGGCAATCACCGAAGTCATCGTAGGACACACGATCCCGACCAAAAATCATTTGATTTTGCTGAAAATTTATTTGGACTTAACCTTAAGACATTAGAAAACTGTAGGAAGAGGATGGGTCCCCTCTCGTTCTTGTCTCTGGCAGATTCGCCGAAGAGAAAGGAGAGAGAGGCCCTAGGCGTGACGACGGCGGCTCTATCCGTTTCCGTAACGAAAGGAAGTTACCATCCCACGTGGGTCAGGTACCTAGACGTACGTGTAGTGTGTCTGATTTGTCATGTTCATACAGGGGTATCATCATCATGAGTTTAATGCACCTGTGCGTGAACGTGAGTGCCCCGGCTCATTGAAGGTGTATTTGGTTCGAGGAATGGAGTGATCCATTGTCTTTGTACTTCTTATTTGATTTGTGGAATGAAATGATGGTGGTACCTCATTCTTCACAGATTAATGATTAGTATATGCATAATTAGTATATGTATAAGGAATTAGTTGGTTTCACCAAAATTCATGGGATAAACTCATGATGGATGGAGTGACTCCACAAAACAAAAACATCCTAGGTCCTCATCCCATAGAAAGACTTCTATCTAAATTGCATAAAACTGAAATGTCTGCAGTGACAACTTGAGGACCGTGATTCCGTGACTGAGAGCAGTGTTCTTTCTTGAAAGTCCGATTCATCGCCGCAGATTTGGCAACCAGCCCGGGAAACTGAAAAGGAAGATAATCATAATTCCAGCAACGGTGTAAACCGGTCTTAGTTACTGTAACGAGTGTGTTACGGAACCGGCAAAGCCGCCGCTTAAGGCCAGTCTCAATGGTGATTTCATGTCACTGTTTCCAATACATCCAAATTTTGGAAACAGTGCAGAAGAGTTTCATCCCCATGAAACTCTCTCTGCTCCCATGAAACTCTTATCATCTCTCTTCATAAATATGGTGCCACATCAACATAATTAATGCCCATGAAACTCTGATGAAACCCCATTGAGACTGGCCTAAAGCGACCTGAACCGAATTCACGCCGTGAATACTGGAGTCAAACCATCACTCCTCTCCTGTCACTTCCAATGGCTGCAGCAGTCAAAATGCTGTTGCTGAAGGAGTTTTACAGATTCAAATGAAGTCGTCACCAAGTTGATCCAAGATGGCCAAATGCATCTTAAACGCAGTCGGACTCGCTGTGCAAATCAAAAACATCTGTGCTCCGCTAGCTGTGTGATTTTTCTTTTTCGGACACAAAGAGTTGGACGCAAGAGAAAAAGGAGGGCCCTGGATTTTCCTACTATACCTCAGTTACGCTCATCCAAACAAACATAATATGAAACAGTTAGCTCCGGAAAAGATTTCTTCTTCCCTAGCTAACCCACGATGTGTCCATGCGCCGCTCATGTGCCGGCGACGGCGAGGGGCGTCGGATGAGGACGGCTGCGCGGCGCTGCGCTGCATATTCGCATGTGAGGTGCGGGTCACGTACCCCGACGGCAACAGCCGACGGGCCCGGGATGTCTAACGAACTAGTGGCTGGCAGTCTGGCAGGCAGGATGCCAGTGATCTCACCGTCAGCCGAGCGTGCATGGTCGCACCGGATTTCCAGGGCCCGCGACGTCGTCGTCGCACTTGCACCCACCATCTCGCGGTAACGGGATGCCGGGCGACCTGCGGAGTTGTGCGGGGATGTCTCCGGCTGCGCGCGCACGGTGGCATGGGCTGCTCTGCTTGCAACGTCAGGTATCAGGGTTGTGGGCTACTGGGTTGCACTTGCACGTATCCTCACATCCCTCGTCAGCAGAGCAGCACTGCATGCCATGTCGTACTTGAACTGTTTGATGATTAGCATTTAGCAGTAATTGGTCGATTGCTTAACACTCAATCTGACGCTGCTTCCGCCAAAAAAAAGAAAAGAAAAGAAAAGAAGAAGGCAATTTCGTGTGCATCATCATCAAGTTTTAAAAACCACCGAGCAAGATTGGCATGGTTGGACGGTTGGCGTGCTCTCAAAGTTAAACTTCAAACGTTGAAACAAAGGGTAAAAACACCGGATTGGTTTGATGGCGGAGCAGTGATTCCGGTAAGACCGGTGGGTGGAAGGGGTCGAGCCCTCCAATTAAGTTACAAACCAAGAATCGAGAGAAGGGGGATGAGATTACATATCAAAAGCGCTGCTCCAGTTTCTACTTTCTAGCCATGGTCACTGATTCTTGCACCGGACCCGTCAAGTTCAATGCCTACGACTTCACCGCCGACCCCAACTGGGAGGCTGCAAGGGCCACCTGGTACGGCAGACGCCCAGTCGGCGCCGGCCCGGACGACGACGGTACGCAACGCACATGGTCCGTTGATCAGCGGTGCGTGGCGCGTCATCGTGTACCGCATTAGGTGCTTATAGGGCGATCTATACCATTAACTAAAACCATTCGAGTGAGTGCAGGTGGTGCCTGTGAACGTGAACCTGCCGTCGTTCTCCGCGATGACGTCGTGTGGCAACCAGTTCCCTGTTCAAGGACGGCAAGGGCTGCGGATCCTGCTACCAGGTACTGTGTACTAGATAATTTGGTCAGAGTCACGATTTTCAGGGCAACATGTTTATGCTGCCGCCTACCCTGGTCGAAGTGGAATCTGCCGAGAGAAGCTACTTAAACAAGGCAAAGATTTGAGTTTGACAAACTTTGAGTTTGACAAACTCCGTCCATTGCCGCTTTGCCGTTCTCAGATACGATGCGTCAAACACCCTGCCTGCTCCGGCAACCCGGAGACTGTCATCATCACTGGCATAGACTATTGCCCGGTCGCCAAGTACCACTTCGAGCACGGCCTTTGACGCCATGGCCAAGTCAGGCCGCAAGAGATCCACCACACCGGCATCATCGACATCCAGCTTAAGAGGTTCAGGAATGCATCTAGAATTTTGCTGAATACATGTAAAGTGAACGAGTTCTAAATCCAACATGATAAAATACAACACATTATGAAAAATAAACCAATAACCATAAAGTACGCTATATATATTTCTAAATTGCACAGTTCTACCAGTGCCAAAATAAAAGTAAGCATAAATGTCATATGCCACCAACTAAACATGCATACATTATGATAAATATTTATTATTATAGATTATAAATCATGGAAAAAATTAATCTAAACAAACCACATACCAATGACATTGACAATTTATTTTAAATTATATTAATACTCTAGGACAATAAATTTCTTGAAGCAAGTTTTTACACTTTAACTAAAAAATCATGACATATCGATACTAGTAATTTAATTGTAGGTACACTATGTTTTTTATGAAATAATTGTAGACACATAATTCTTCACTTTAGCCAATAAATTCAAATCTCTTGAGTGTTGTGGCGTTGGCTAACATGATTGTTGGTGCAATTGTAATAACTAAAAGTGTAGTTTAGGACATACACTATATTTTTTAATAACATATAAAATAAAATTTTGGAAAAATATAAAATAAGCATTAGAGTTTCAACTTAATACATGAATAAAAAAAGAAAATTTGCTATTGGACATGCCAAATGCTACCTCTTTGCTGGCGGACACCCACTTTGGAGCCTTTTGCCAGGAGACACTCTGGTTTCTGGAAATTTGGTCAGTGGACACCGCTCCTCAGTTTCAGCCGGTTTTGGAGAGAGAAAATTTCGTTTTGGACACCGGGTGCCCCTGAGCCAGACTTGGGTCCGTCCCCATCCTGGTCTGGTTGGACCAGCTTATAACGGCCGGCCCGGCCCCAACGGCAGCAACAACCTCTTCCTCCTTCCCGGTCTCTTCCTCCTTCTCCGTCTCCATGGTAAAGGCAGCGGCAGCGGCGGTTGTTCGGGTGGGGATGCGGGCGTCGTCGACATGAGAGTGGAAGCAGAGGGCTGTATAAGATGGCTACAGGCTCGGGCGCTTCGTCATCGATAGGCTCACGCGGAGCGAGAGAGGGGCAGCCGCTGTGCCCCTTCTGCCGCACGGCGACGATTGTGGAGCGCACGTCGAGAACCCAAAACAACCCAGACAAGCAATTCTACACTTACAGGAATCATGACTGGGTGAGTTTTTTTGAATTCTTGTTGGCCCATTTTGGCATTTTGAAATCGGATCTAGGGTTCACCCCATTGTTATGGTCTTCGGCGTCAACAGGGCCAGGGGAATTGCAGCTTCTTCATGTTGAAGCTAGTGAGCGCTGGAGATGGCATGGATGCTGCAGCAGTGATGGCCGCATGGAAGGCTTTGGAGAATTCTTTGTTGAACCTCAATAATGTTGTTTGTGCTCAGAGGGATGCTATGATTAGAATAGGTGGAGAGTAGAGAGTTGGTAGGATGATGATTGGGGCCAGTGTGTTTGTAGGTGTTGTTTGCTTTGTTGCTTTGTGCATGGTATTGTATAACCAAGCATGAACTTTGCTTTGTAATGTTTTTGATATAAATGAAATGCAGTTGCCTTATGCTTGTGTTGCCCTGTTAAATTTTCAGCATGACAAACTTGAATACATTACCAAGTCTTGATTTTTTAGCATGAGAAACTTGAATACATTACAAAGTCTTGATTTTTCAGCATGAGAAACTTGAATACATTACGAAGTCTTGATTTTTCAGCATGACAAACAGTTCACTACATTATACCAGATTACAATACCAAGTTCACACCAACAGCTGCCAAGTTCCCATGGCAGATTACAATACCAAGTTCAGGCCAAGTTCACATGCCATATTACAATACCAAGTTCATATGCCACATTACATTCAGAGAAGCACACAAAAGCACTGGTGGCTCAGCAGCACACAAAAGCACTGGTGCCAAGTTCAAAAGCACAGAAGTCAAAAGTTTTCTTCTGTCTTGCTTCTATTGCATCAGGCCCCTCCCCTCTTGCTCCTAGTGCAGGTGCTTGGACTGGATGTCAGCATTGAGGTAGCCTGACTCCTAGTCAGTGCCCCTGGGCTACCTGACACTTGTTGTTTGGCCTTCTTCCTAGTGACCGGGGAGCTTGGAACCCTGTAAGATGACAGGTGTGAACATGTTGTCAACTACACATGGCTTTAAAATAAGAAAAATGGTTAGAACAGATGAATCACTTACTACACAGATTGCCCAGGAGGTGTAGGCTCAGCAGGAGTTGTTTTCTTCTTCTTGCTAGATTGTTTCCCCTTGGAGGAGGCCTTCCTCTTCTTCTTAGACACATCATCTGTGGTTTCTATAATTTCAACCACTTTTGGCTTGTAGGTCCTTCTCTTCTTTGGAGGTGCAGGTGGTGGTGCATCAGGATCTACAACAGTTTCATTGCAGGTTTTCTACAGGTGTCCCAATCCACCACACCTTTTACACCTTCTCTTGCCCTTGTTGCTTGACCCACCTTCTTCAACTCCAACTATCCTTCTCTTCCTTGGCCTTCCTGCTGCTCTGTTGCATTTAGGAGGAAAGAGCTTGAAGCCAAGGCCCACCTTTTCCCATTCATCTTTGCTTGGCATAGGAGGCACAACACTTGCATAAGCTGCTTTGAACTTTTCTACAGAATAGTAGTGGTCAACGTAGTCCTCCAAATCAACCCTTTTTGTGCCAATAAAAGCTATGGCATGCACACATGGCAGACCAGTTAACTGTTAGCCTCTATAGGTACACTCTTCTTGTCCAGGTCAACAATGAACCTCCAAGGGACTAGGTCCTTATTGACTCCTCCTACTTCTCCTACCATTGGGCCACTCCTATGAATGTTGTACCTCAGATTTCTGCTTTTGTTGTGCAGATCTTTCATGACACTAGGTAAAATCTTGAACCCAGACAACTTCTCCATCAACTGCCTCCTAGTGCAAAACCTCTTCATGATCAACTACCTTATCTTGTCCATGAGCTCTACAATAGGTATGGACTTCTCCTCCCTGATCCAACTATTTAAGGTCTCAGCTATGTTGTCGGTGACATAGTCACATTTGTCGACAGTGCTGAACTTTGACCTTGCCCATAATTGTTTGTGGTTGACTGGTTGTCCAATAGCCACCTAGTTTCCTTTGGGCATGCCTTGTGCATCTCATTCTAGTGCCTATCATGGGTGGTCTGTCTGTAGCACCTTGATGCAGGCCACAAGTTCCTTTCAAACAATTCTCCCCTGAATCTCTTCTGAAATTCTTGACAAGATGCCTCATGCATTCTCTATGCTCTACACCATTTGTGAAGACTTTGGTAACTGCCTTGTCTATTCCTTTACCTGTAGATAGCAAGCAGGGAAACACATGTCAGGTAAGCAAGGAAACAATGTCAGGTAACACTGAATGAAAAAGATCATATAGCACTGAATGAAATAGACATGCATTAGTTGAAATAACAAGACCAGGCGGGGAACCAATAGCATTGTGCATCATCTTCATGAACCATTCCCAATTTTCCTGGGTCTCACTGCCAAATACTCCATAGGCCACTGAGAACATCCAGTTGTGGCCATCAACCCCTAAAACAGATGCTAATTGTCCCTTCCACTTTGCTGTTAAAACTGTGGAATCAATGCCTAAATAAGGTCTACAACCTTGGAGGAAGCCATCTATATATGGCTTTAGTGCTACAAACATCCTACTGAATCTTCTCTTCTTATTCACAACCTCCCACTCAATCTCTACAACACTGTCAGAACTCCTCTTCTCAATCTCCCTCTTCCAAGAAAACACATGTACTAAGCAGTCTTCCTAGCCACCTATTATCTCATCTAAGGCCATTTGCTTGCCGTCCTAAACAACATAGTAGCTCACCTGAATACAATACTTCTCCTCCAACTTGTGCTTCAAAACTTTAGCTCCAAGAGTTGGATCCTCCCTTAGCCAGTTTATCACCCTGTTCTTGATCCAGTGATTGTTAGCCATACAATTGTTCTGAACTTTGCTTGTGCTGGCACAGTTATGCTTGTGTGGTAACTTCTTAATCTGCACCCATCAACAAACAATTAGCATGAAACAATTGATAACTGAACCCAAAACTAAAAGAAACTAAAATGAAGCCCTAAAATGACCATCACATACCTGCCATGTCTTGCCATCTGGTAACTGAGATGCATGAATCCTCCACCTATACCTCTTAGCCTTACAGTATGCTCGGTACCGCCGTGACTCACTATAAGGACATGCAAGTTCAACTTCATTAATAAGCACATCATATTGTCTAATACATCTCTTAAAGCAGAAACCATCTTCAAAAGTAACACCCAGAGCTATCTTTGGGTTATCTATGTCAGTGACATGAACCACACCCTCACAGTCCCTCTCATCATCCACAACTAGGGGGTCATCATCTTCTGGGTTAGTGTCAGGATAGTAATCACAGTCAGCTTCAGCATCATCATTGAGCACATCCTTGTACTTCTCATTCTCATCATCTACTCCTACATATTCCACTTCATCAGCCTCTCCCCAGTCATCATCAGCACCATCAAGGTTAGCAACAAGATCAGGATTATCCTCTTCAACATCATCACCATCAATCTCAGCATTATCCTCTTCAACATCAACCTCAGAATTACTATCAGATTCTGGATTTGGCTCTGGATTAGGCACAACATGATCATCAGGCAAAATCATAGCTAGTGGCAGACAATTAACCTGACTCTCCTGTGTGCTACAAACAGACTGAGACTTTAGCAAATGAGGACCAGTGTCAACAACATGTACAGTCAGTGGCACCTCCCTACTGTCCCAATACACATCAAATGCATGTAACAGAGCAGAATCAGAGTCTATGCACACTGTCTCATCCTTGGTTTTGTCAAAGGTGACCTACAGTTCTTGATCCACCCCATGGACTATCTCCTCACCAAGCAACTTATGAAACCCCATCGAATTGAATTTATCCTTGTCTACCACGCGCAAGTAGTTTTTAGTTACATGGTAATCATTGAGCCCATCTGGTCTTTGCTCTACATACGCAGGTACTTTAATGGCGAGTCTACACGCGGACGTCGGATCCATCCTAAATCAACACAAAAGAAATGAACCAAACTAAACGATTTCAAACCGAAGCTTTCTAACGCATCTGCAGGCATACAAATCCAAAGAGTACGGGTTCAAAAAAACTCACCCTCTCTTAAGCCATTTAAATTGGAGAACCCTAGGCAGAGACCCAGGGCACTGCGCGTTCTTCGTGCTGGGGGACTTCATCTTGGGGTCACGGTGGTGTTCCAGATCCTCAGCCCCCCATGGCGGATGACAGCCGAGGCTCGAGGTGTTAGCGGTACTATGCACTTGAGTCGACGGCGGCGCGACGGGTAGTGGAGTAGACGGTGCCATGGTGAGCAGTGGAGTCGTGTGGGCATGGGCATCGGCGGCGGGATTGGGGAAGTGGCGTGAGTAAACCCTAAACCCTAACCGACGGGTCAGGGGCGTTATAAGCTGGTCCAACCAAACCGGTTGGGGACGGACCCAAGTCGACCCAAATCTGGCTCAGGGGCACCCGGTGTCCAAAACGAAATTTTCTCTCTTCAAAACCGGCTGAAACTGGGGAGCGGTGTTCACTGGCCAAATTTCCAGAAACCAGAGTGTCCCCTGGCAAAAGGCTCAAAAGTGGGTGTCTGCCAGCAAAGAGAAAGCATTTGGCATGTCCAATAGCAAATTTTGCCTAAAAAAATTCAACAACAACTAAGATCAAAAGTTCAGAGCTAAATTATTTATCCGCGATGCCAAAAATGATGCAACAAGAGCTAACATAATTTAAATGGAAAATTTTCTATATGTCGGTGGCTAAAATTTTATTCCTAATCTAGCATCTAAAAGACTCATATCCTGTCAATGACATTGTTCATAAATTTTAGCCTCTCCCTCGCCAATGTTGACTACGTTCCAATAGTCTTGGTTAATAGAAATGTCGAATGACCCATTTGCATTTCCCACGGTTGGATATAAATTTAAGTGGTCGCTTTTATGCCAGAGACTATAATCCACCAAATCATTGAATATATGGTGGCCGATAAACTGAAATGCTCAAAACAATAATCGAGGGTTAGATGTTCAAGGCATCGATGAGAAAGTCAGCCACGCATTTGTGTCTCTCTCATGGTCCACGGTTTACAGCGATACTCCATTCACATTTGCATGTGGAACTTGTAACTACTCACTGTATCATATAGTAGCACCACACTAAGACAATTAACACATATAGTATCTAACCACAAATAAAAAATTTATATGGTATTTTCACTACAATCAAATGAATTTAGACCGCCGGCACATGCTAGTGAGGAAATGATTTCCAGGAGCTGTCAAAAACAGTTTTGTAAGAGCGTTTTTTTTAAGATAACACTAAGACATCGATTGCAAAGGATGGAGCCTTTTAATAATTTGTTATCAAACAATGCTTTGTTTCTTGTTCTCTAAGTTGCCCAGCCAATAGCTGCTAGGCCAACTATATGGAAGGATATATTTACTGGGTCCTATTTGGGAGAGTTCTACTAGCTCTAGATCCACGAAAAATGGCTCTAGATTCACCTTTTTAAGTCAAACACTTAATCCACACAAATCCAACGTAGAGCAATTCCACGGCATCCATGGATTTTCCACCAGACACATGGATTTTGTGAAGCACCTCAGTTAGTGCTCTGCAAACTTAGAGATATGTAAAAATGGGAAAAATTACCCATAACTGCCACGAGATACCGGTTCATTTTCTTTCTTTCTTTTTCTTTGTCAGCGTTTGTTCATGTCGCTCGGCTCCTCCATCTGCCGCCGACCATGTGCCCGCAAAGCTCACCGTCATTCTCATCCCCGGCTCTCCGCCGCAAGCTTCGGCCTACCTACAACCGGTGCGCCCTACCCCTGCCTGAGCCTGGCCGCGCCTTGAGCTCTGGCCGCGCATCACCGAGCAGTGCCTCCTCGCTGGCATGCCCAGCTCCCGTCTGAGCTCTGGCCGCACGAGGCCCTCTCCCCACCCACCAGGACCGGCGTGTCCCGACCCCACCCGAGCTCGCGGCCATGAGAGGAAGACAAACATGCGGTTGTGCCTGGCCTTGTTTTCATTTTAGCCTATTTAATTTTTTATATTTACAAATGAATCCATATGAAAGCTGGGGCCCTCCCAAACAAATTGGCAGGAGTTCAAATCCACGATAGAGTTGCTCTACGGTGGGTAGAGCTGGTGCTCTAGATCTATGTTTTAGATCTGGAGCTCTCCTAAATAGGCCCTGAGCAGAGGATAAACCTTGGGAGGATAAATTTGCTTGAGACCAAATACGTCTTGTATGTGCGTACAAACATAATAGGTAATGCTATTATCTAACATCTGGATTAGAACCTTCAAAAAGATCAGGATTATTATTACAAACCAAGGAGAATTTCTCTGATCTAATCTGATAAACAACCAATCGAATCCATGTGTGCACATTATATGAGAGAAATTAAGAGAATATATGAGGATCGTATGACAAGTTTACTCTTAGGCATGCCCTCAAAAGGGTTTACTCTTAGGCACCGTCCCTGCACTCACAGGCAAGTAGTAGCACAAGTGTAGGTTAGTCGTGGGCTGTGCAGTAGCAGCCAGTGACCACGCAGCCCGCAGCCGAGCAGTCCACACAGACGCAGCCGACACACGGCAAGCAGCTGCTAATGAGCCCAGCAGCACACATTGCCGATGCCCTGATTGGAGATCCAACATTGCGAACACCACCCACTCTCATTTTTTTAGCTTCCAACGTTGGACACCTCTGCACAATTCAGAGGTAGGTTGGGTAGAGGCAATACTGACATGTGTAATGTTTCCTAATAATAGTTGATTCTCGTTAGGCAATACCGGATTATAATTTAACACCAATAAAATATACAAGAACTATGTTTTCTAGCTGGTGGATTGAGGATTTAGATATATGCAAATGACAAACAATGAATTTTTGAAGACCTGCATATAGGTGCAATGCAAAGGATGACAACATATATAATAATAGTGACATTAATTATCACAAGATGCATTAGAAACGAAGATAAATTCTAGAAATTATCACAACAATCAGAGACCCTAACTGTTAATTCAGCGGACACTAATCATCATAGAGAATAACAACGTAGGACCTATCCTACTGTGTAAAATGATTGCCCACTTGTTCTATCATGAAGGACATAAATAATCCCCAAGGTCTATCTAAACTAGGGAGGGGGGGGGGGTTAGGTGCGGTGGCTAGGGGGCCCCTGGCACCCCAAACAGCCTATTAATTCCTCTATTAATCCTTCATTGGCTCTTAATTTTTAGTGTTTATTAGCTCATTTATGAAGATATGGCCCCCCTTAATTGAAGGTGCCCCCCTATCTTCTATTTTTGGCTCCGCCCCTGCCTCTACCATCATGAAATATAAATTTTAAGTAACCCACTAAATTGCATACATTACCCACCTCAGCCATTACAAAACATAATATAAAGCAACCACTTAATTGCATCTAAATTACTCACCTGACATTATAAATGTAAACTAAAATATCTGTCAAATCTTCATTTAAATTACAAATATGAGCTATCGTGGAAAATTAAATAAGTATTAAGTGTACCATATATCTTTCAAAATACCCATTTCTAGAACTATTAAAATAAAATCAAAGTAAACATAAATACTATGCATCACTCTGTATACAAATCATACATGTATATATTAGTGATACATATATATTTTTATAGTTTATCGACTGTGAAAAAAATCCCCTTAACAAACCATATAACAATGACACTGGCAATTTATTTTAAATTATATTAAAACTCTATGACATTAAAATCTTGTAAGTGGTTACTTTGGATAAGTTTATACATTTTCACTAAACAATATGACATATCGATGTTGGTAGCTTAATTCTAAGCATAGAATATTTAATTATTTATTTCATAATAGCACTACTACACACATAATTATTTGATAGAGGTAATTAAATATCTTGACTGCTGTGATGTTGGCTGAATTAATTGTTTATATCAATATTGTAACTAAATGTGGAGTCTAGGATCTCTAATCATTTTATGTAAAATATAAAATGAATTTTTTGGATAAAATATAAAATCAAACTTTGTATAAAAAATTACAAAATCTTATAAAATCAAAATTGTAAGCCAAAGATTTGTGATATAAAAAAAGCAAAAGAGGGGATATGACTTAAACTAAAGTTCAACCAAAATACATTTTGAAAACCCACGAAGTTCAACCAAAATACTGTTAGAAAGTAGAGAACTAGAGACAGCGAGTTGATGCAAATGATCTCTGTTGTATTCCCAATGAACAGTGTGTATATGTATACAGGGCCCCTGTGGGTGGTTACAAGTGTGAAAGAGAGAGAATGGTGAAAAGACACCCCTTGAATTAATCCCTAATTGAGCACTAAATAATAATTCTCAACACTCCCCCTTGATCAATTAGCTCCCTGTAGTCTTTACTGTTCATCTATTATGCATCATTATGAATCTTTGGAAAACCCTGTGGGAAAAACCAAAGTAATATCGGTATACCAGGCAAAACTCTTTAAAACCCACCGGGAAAAATAAGGAGAAACACCATGATATACAATCACCAATGTTATTAGACTATTTGAGATAAATCCAAAGTCTTAGTCTAAAAACACCTTGACCATAGGGTCAATATGCTTCAAATATCATCTTCCAAAAACCCCGGTGGAGAAAAATAGATGATATAGCATATACCTTTGTGTTGACATTGCCTCATTAAAAACTTCATATGAGATACCATAAATGTAAAACTCACATATCGAAAAGAGTACAATGCATCTTATGTCGCAATATCGTCCACCAAAAACCCATGTGGGGGAAAATAAATGATACGACATAACTTTATGTTGATATTGCTTCATTAAAAACTTTATATGAGAAACCGCAAGGGAAAACTCACACAAAGAAAAGAGTGTAATGTAATGTTTGCAACAAGTTATTTATCAGAGAGATGCTCCCCCCTAATACTTGCAAATCTCAAAGTAAATTCATACCAATGTACTCAACACATACGAAATGTGGAGTATGGTAGACTTTATGAATATCTCTGTAAGATTATCACAAGACTTAGTTTGCAAATGTTCATATACCTATATTACCTATGGAACAAAATCATCTTAGTGCAAAAATATTGCATTAAGTATAACTTGTCTCCATCTACACAACAGAAGTTGCATTATCTTTATAGATAATGACCATTGATTTAATAGAATCAACACCACATAACTTCAGTATGTGATATATCATTCTGTCAAGCTATACACATTCATGTGAAGCCTTGTACAATACAATGTCAGAATGATTAATGAAATTGACCATTAAATGTCTATTTAAAGACCATCACAAAATGGTCTTTCCATATTCATGTAAAGCCTATTTCTATGATCTGGAATTTGGGGATCTTATAGATAACCAGAATCATTATATCCACATAATCGGATCATGGATTACACCAAGACCACATGTGCTATTTAGGATATCAAAAGATATTCTTAACTTCAATCCGCCAATATTTGGTAGGAGTAGCGCTGCTACTAGATAACAAATCGTTGCAAAAATAATATCAAGCCGATAACTTTTGCAAGTTTATTAGCGTATAAATAGCACAGAGATAATGGACCACATGTCCCAATATCTCATCTCAATCACTATGGCATAAAATAATCTTCCTCTATCATGAGGTAGAACAACCATAGGATACCTTCGTATTGAATCACTCAATATGATCTGGATATAGATAGCTTTTGTATAAAATTCTGAGAGAAGATGCTTGGATCATAAACACAAAATAAAATTTTGGTTTAGTCTGTATCTTCAATCTCAAACTCCGTCTTTAAATTACAACATTCTATTAACATGTTTTCATCACTAATGATGTCAAGATTATTGACTATCATATAACACTATAAAATCCAATCAAAGACTTCAAAATGAACACCACATGTAATCAATCTTGTATCCCTTTAGTTTAGGGAATACACACAAAGTCGATTGTACCAAATTCGACTTAACTGTTTTAAGCCATATATTGACTTAAGCAATACATAATCTGTTACGATTTTATGTATGAGGGTTGGGTATGTGAACTCCTTCCTGGAAGCTTCACAAATACACCAAATCAAGTGTCATATAAATATATGCAATCACTACATCTATCAACTATCAACTACAATGATAAATGCTTTTGTACTGCCAATTAAAAGATAGTATCAGAAATTTATAACTTATTATGGAGAATAATTTGCATTGAAAATCAATGTCTGGGCTTTGCGTAAACCCCTTGTGCTACTAGTCTTGCTTTGATCTCACCACCACATTGTTCTCAATCCATTGTAGGATAAAAACACTTTTGTACCCATAGTAAAGGTACTATAAGGTATCAGCATCACAGCCCAAATCACCTTTGTTTTGGTGAGCAAGACTATCTATGCATATATTACATCACTTAACAAGTTCCAGTAAGAGTGAGCAAGCACTCTGCCTTGGTCTTATTGACTGGATGACTTGGAATGTTGTATATAGTTTATTCAAAGAAGTACGTGTCGACACATGTAGCATTTCTATGATATAATTCTCCGGTTATAAAAACTCAAAGTACCCTGAGTGACTTATCATGACTTCCCGAAACGAGAGTCAGGGCTTTCCGATATCCTAGCATCAACATTTGGGTGCACCTCTGATCTAGGTTTGTGGATGACATCCATCCACTGGGTAATAACTATTATTTACCCACAAGGTGTCCACAACCATAAGTTGATATGCATTTACTATCTTATAAGGAAAACCTTCTATTGCTAGCATGAATAATCTGCTTTGTGGCCATACTTCTCCCCCTCTTATTTACATTTGGGAGATGAGTGGTTTTACTTGGTACCACTACTCTTTCTGGCACATACTTGCAATGGATTAACAAGTTTAAAAGACACCTTAGTAATCAGTAAAAGCATTTGGCAGTTTATTTGCAATATTATGCAAATCAACAATTCTTTTAACTCAAAATTTAGTTCATTTAGTACGTGATCCTGAGCTTGAAATGTCTTATGCATTCCAAATAATTTCCTAGCATTATATATGGTACATCAAATCTCCTCCTAATGCATGGAAATGCTCATTATCCAACTACAACCAGTGTACGAGGCCGTAAATAGATCCTCTAGAAGAGGTCCTAGATACTTAATAATCGATGAAGATTGAAATCTCACATTGATCTCCAATTTCTTGTGTGTGCCCATGAATGTACGCTGCAGTGGTGAGACGATTGGTACGTATACAACATAACCCAATCTTATGTAAATAGGAAATCTTCATGAATTCCCACGTACTAAATGCATATTGGGGATATGTAGTTAATCACAAGTCAGGAGTGTCTAAATCTGCCTGATCCCAACACAAAGTTGGTAAATAGCAATTCACTAACAATGGTCCTGCTATGGCCTTGATGTCATACTCATAGATTCCATTTGTCCTTTTGGATATGTAACTAAACTTTTGATACACCAAACAATCGTCATTGTAGGCACAAAAGTTTAGTAGTGTTCAGGATAATGAGCTCACGATAAGAGCCATTATTTACCAAATGCACGGCTGAGTGTGGATATTTCACAAGCTCTAGATCATCTTATAGATATATCTTTACAACTATGAAATGTCTGAACTATCCATACAATCTTTGTATCGGACCCACACATATTCTCTTGAATATGATCAAGGAATCTAAGATATTCAATCTAATTTTAAGATAAGAGGGTCTTAAAATCAGTTTCCCTGTGGCACTTATTCCATACTTTGAGAAAATCGTAACCAAAATAATTGCCAATAATTTTTCACTCATCCCTTTGGATGGCCAAGTTGATCATTCCAAATCTAGAATGCATCAATAGTGTGAAAAATTATCTTATACGCAACATGTTGTATGGGGATGGTTGTGTGCATAATACAACCAAAATGAGACTTATCTCATTACTTATATGACATCCAATGTTGTCTTTTTATGTTTCCATACGAAAACACATTTGGATATCTCTATAATTTAGTAAGATACAAGTAAATTAGGACATATCCTCAATCACAAACTTAGTATCCAGAAGAAAAATGATGGTGGCAAAATAGGCCAAACTATCATTGCGCGATGGCCAAAATTATTCCCTCTTCTTGTCATAAGAACCAGAAACATTTTGCTTCCCTAATTATAGAATCTGTGGTACAAATGTCCATTAGGCATATATCATTCCACATTGGAATGAGTCCCGTACAATCTATATATGACAAGAGATTAATGAGATTCTCGTCTAATAAGTAGAAATCCATAAATATTGTCGAGTATCAAATATATCGATATGATACCCACAATAGTTATGCGTTGACAACACAAGTATTACAACATCTTTGATGGACATTATCATATATTATCAACGGACCATGAGATTATCCCAAATCTCAAAACAAATCATTCGAAGCATATTCGATGATCATGTTGTCCATCTATGTGATGTTCTCTTTACGAGAAAAGAAGAAGTATTGTTATGTGATCCAATAAGATCCAGCATAAACAACCAACCACCTATGTAGCTTCAGATTTTAATATGGAAGCACCCTTCATATCTTATTTCTATAGCTCATATTTCATCCCTTATAGAATGTTGATATAGATCAACTACGAATTTAAGAATACGGCATTGTTTAATGCTATGCTAAACACAACCACATATATGGCATTAATTTTTGTCATTCTTAGGTTCACATTGTCATCACTCATATTGCACATTAGGCCTTTTGCTTTTATCAGTGGAAGCGAATTGTATGAACAATATGATCATAGTCTTCAATAGTTTAAAAACTAGAGACACGATCCACTCATGATTAGCCTCAAGCTATATGAGTTTATTTCTTGTTCATAAAACTCCTAAAGAGTGAGCCACGAAGAATGTGCATTTCTTTATACAAGATAATCTTATCGATGATCTTTATGGACATAGTACCTTAACTACAGTAAGACACAATATAATTTCCTTTGATATATAATAAACAACCCATAATTGAGGTTCATTAAATTGTTTTATTAGTCCATGGGATAAAACCAATGTTAATGTCCATTGTCCATGTGGGATAGTGATGCCATATAGAGCGAGTTCATCAAACTCCTCTGAAGTCAATATTCACAACATGTGATGAACCATTGATTTAATTAATTTACACCTAAGGTAAATTAAAAATCACTATGGTGATGTAATCTCCAATGCAAAAATTTAAGGGTTTCCATATCTTGTCACTTTGTTTTGAATGTTGGAGATAGACAACAAAACTGTAAACTTTCGAACAATTAGAGGTAATCACAAGATGTGTAGACCTCACGAACAATCATTATTAACGTTGGCACACTCATTGTAGATAATCTCTATGTTTGAAACATAGAGTAGATCTCTCAGTAGTAGGCAAATAAATTGCTACTATAAGCACAGTCTCTAGGCTGATATATTCGTAGGAACATACCGCAGTCAATGCCTAAGATTCTACCACTTGTGTATAGCCTTTAATAATGAATGATGGTAGTCACCATAAAAATGTACCATTCTCATATTTCCAAAACATTTATTTGGGACAACACAATGTAGGTAATCATCAAGTTTAAAATAAATATAATGTAGACCTCTCAATAATGGGCAAATAATCGCTGCCGTAGGCACAGTCTCTGGGCCGAAAAATTCAAGATGAATTAAACGCGGCCAATGCCTAGGACTCCATTACTTGTGTTATGACCCCATATGTATGCAAGATATGAATATAATAATTTTGCATAATCCAACATTAATTAAGAAACACTTAATTAAGAGGATCTACTGTTGTTAAAATGCAATTTATGGAAAATTTGCTAAATTAACAAGGTCAACAAAGTATAAGAATAAACACTCTACTATACTGATATTGTTAAAACAAGAAAACTTACTAAGCACATAGTGCTATAGTGGGCTAGTGGCATAACTATGCAAAATCCTATAGGATCAGAGCAAAAATCTGCTTCCTATGTTAGCCTCACTAGCAAAAAATGGTTTGGCTGTCATTTTGCTTTTTCAAATTAGGCACATATGAGCCTAGATCATCTATCCTTAATTATCAATTAATTAAAAGGATCCAATTTTGTTGCAACCAAAGTTGATTGCCAAACAACAAAATCGACAAACTATGTATGCTTCGACATATATAATTTTCTGGTCTAAAAACAAAACAATGTATAGGAGTAAAAAACTCTACCATACCGATACTATTAGAGTTCATGACTAAAACAGAGGGCCATAGAACACGGAAAATATTTCTCAACATTAACATAGTAAATAACTACAATATATTATATTATGATGCAATTTCTAAGAACACATGTCTCAAAAAATTGGTTATTTACACAAGGTAAATACCGTGGATCATAATTTGTTTAAACCGAAGGTCTAAATTGAGCATTTATATTGCAGAAATGTATACGAGATCCAAACTTGAAACAAGTATACATTAATAATCTATTAGAATTATTATTATGTTGTCACATAAATTATAAGAGCATCTCTAAGAGATTAGCCAAAATTTTTTTTCTAAAGGTAAATTTAGTAGCCCTTCATCTCATCTCATTCGCTCTCTACTTTTCGATAGCTACCTTACTAGCCATCTAGCCTCTTAGTTTAGAGAGTTTGTTAGAGTACTCTAGCATATTTTTGTCAAATCTATTTTAGAGAATAGCTAAATCAATAAATTTGGCTAGTTTTATTGACTAATCTCTCGGAGATGCTCCAGGGCTTATCGTTTATGTGCAAATCTGCACAACCTTTATCCCTTCCGATAGGCCACAGCCACAAACGCACGGACGGTTTGCAAAATCGCGTCGTTTGGACTCACGGGCGTAGATGCCGCCGCCGGCCTGTTGGCAAACGCTACCGGCTACCGTGGTGGGGCGAGCAGCCGCGTGAGGGCCATGAGCGCCGGGCCGAGGACGACGTGCAGGGCGCCAGCCGCAGGCGCAGGAGCTGCCGTCCGCCGCGCGCGAGGCGCAGGGCCGCCTCCGAGGGCGCGGGAGGGGCGACCAGCCGCTGCGGTCGTGGCCGCAGTCGGACATCAACCGCCAGCCGCTGCGCGCGAGGCGCAGGCGCGGGAGGGTCCGCCAGCCGTCGCGGGCCTGGCCGCGTGTGGGTGGCAACTGGCCACGGCCCACGGGCACTGACCGCCGGGGCAGCCAGCCGCTGGCCGCAGGCGCGAGGCCGCCGCCACTGCAGGCGTGGAGGGCGCTGGCCGCGCGCTCAGGGGCACGTGCGTGCCCAGCCAGAGCCGCTCGCCGCATCCGTCCTCTAGTGCTCGGCATCGGTGGTAGCGCGGAGACAACGAACTCCGTGACCATGATCCTGACGAAGATGGTAGGAAGAAATTGACGATTGAGAAGGTACGAATCGTGGCAGTTACCTCGATCCAGTGATTCCTTCCCGAATTCCCCACATCTATGTCTTCACCAACGCAGATTGGAACATCGTTGTTCTTATCGCCATGCTTCTATCCATTTGGAAACTCAATCGAGGGTGCAGGCCTTCGGTTCTAGCAATGGAAGCCATGTCTCGTTCTTCCTTCACAGCAACTGCACCGGCGAACTTGTCTACGGTGAAGGGTTTTCGACCTCAACTTCTCTTCCGTGCGAACTCGTTTCCCAGCGGAGAATAGCGTGGCTTGCAGTGGAGGCCGTTTCCTTCTCTTCTGCACCAACGCCAACGAATTCTCCGGCGAGTCCTCTGGGCTACTCAGTGACAGTGGGGGGCGCGAGAGTGATAACGTGTTACAAAGTTCTAGCTCCATCCCAAATTACCAAATTACAAGACGTTTGACTTTTTTTTAACACCTTGACCACTCATCTTATTTAAATTATTTATAAAATATCACTTTTTCTATCGTAGCTTGTTTTATTAATAAAAGTTCTTCAAGAATGACTTAAATTTGACTATGTTTACACAAAATTTTTGAATAAGACGAGTGGTCAAATTTGAGAAAAAAAAAGTTAAATGTCTTATAATTTGGAATGGAGGGAGTAGAGAACTAGAGACAATGAGTTGATGCAAATGATCTATGTTGTATTCGCAATGAACAGTGTTTACCGTATCATTGTAGTGTACTACTAGTAGCTATTAAGCTATCGTGGTGTCGGTATGGCATCTCTCTTTTCCTGCATGAAACTGAAAACGGTTAGGTGTCTCTCTTCCAACACAAATGATAAGGTATTTGGTGCACAGAATCGTTACAATGCATCAGATCAGTACCAATAATGATGTCTGTGTTCTGATTGTGTAAACCTGATGCCTTTCCTTCTGTATCTGGCTGTACGCGAATCTCCCGTTCCCAACGCATGGCCGGATTGGCTGTGCATTTCTGATCGATGAAGAACGTTAAAAATGTGTCTCGAGAAACAATCAGTGCGCAGGTAGCTAGAAAAGACACTGTTGAGCAATACACAGCATCTGGTTTGCACTGAATATTTTGCCTATATAACTGCCAAGGAGCCGTTACTTTTTTAATGGTGCACGCATGACCCGAAGTCTCCGTTCCTCGCATGATTTGCTCCAGAGCCATGTGACCCCTACCAAAGAGCGTCGGGTGCAACGACCTCTGATGGTGATCGCGCGTTCTAACGATACTTTTCCTGCCTATAAATGCCCCTCGCAAAGGTGCTCTTCCCCGGCCATCCAAACGCACAATCTCATCACTACTAGCCACCTTCTTAAGCTTGGAGTAGATAGGATTGTCTTTGCTGCACTAAGCCAAGATGGCAACGACCTTATTGTCTTCCAAGGCTGCTGCATTTGCAGTGCTCTTCTCCCTCCTAGTCACGTATGGCTCCTGCGCTCGGCCTGCAAGTTTTAACGCCTCCGACTTCACCGCCGACCCTAACTGGGAGGCCGCCAGGGCCACCTGGTATGGGGCACCTACTGGCGCCGGTCCTGACGACGACGGTACGCACACGTACGCTTGGTGTTAGTTATTACCGTTACCGGCCTGTACTGTAAATAAACTTGGCGTGCGCGCACGGCATCCATTTGTGTGCATGCAGGTGGTGCCTGCGGGTTCAAGAACGTGAACCTGCCTCCGTTCTCAGCCATGACGTCCTGTGGCAACGAGCCACTGTTCAAGGACGGCAAGGGCTGCGGCTCATGCTACCAGGTACGACGATCGAAGTAGATAAAATGGTCAGATGAAGCTAACATTGGTGCCTACCCGGCCTAATGCAAGCAAAGGGAAAGCTCATGCACAGTTTCTGATTTTGACTCACATCACGCACACTCAGTAGTTTTACTGCACTTTTTTTGGCAGATCCGATGCCAAAACCACGCTGCATGCTCCGGCAACCCGGAGACGGTGATCATCACCGACATGAACTACTATCCGGTCGCCAAGTACCACTTCGACCTCAGCGGCACGGCGTTCGGCGCCATGGCTAAGCCTGGCCGCAGCGATGAGCTCCGCCACGCCGGCATCATCGACATCCAGTTCAAGAGGTGAGTAACATGCATTGCTTGTTGCAGAGAAAGAGCCAAACAGACAATGCAACAACCAGCAATAGACCCTACTGCCTGAACACAATCATATTTCGACCGTCTATTTACTGGTGCTGTGGTGCGAGCCCCTGTACTTTGCTCAGCTAACTCTAACGACAATGATCGATTATCCATTATTGGGCGGTCCCAAGTAGATTCGCACAGATCTTAGTACTATATACTCCCTTCGTTCAGAAAAGAATGCAACTACGTGTTGCGTGCCGCCAAAAGTTGTTCACATTTGACCAAATTTTTAGTAAATACTATTCATATTTACGGCTCCAAAATAATTTATTATGAAAATACGTTTCATAATTAATCTAATGATATTTATTTCATATCATACATATTGATACTCTTTTATCTATAATTGATCAAACTTAAGATACTGAACCATATCACTGTGCTAGAATTGCATTCTCAGCTTGGCTTGCGCATACTACACCTGTGTCCTATTATCTGAAGCTGAAGCCAAATCCAACATATCACATGGCTTTAATTCCTGCAGAGTGCCCTGCAATTACCCTGGGCAGAAGGTGACTTTCCACGTCGAGGAGGGGTCCAACTCCGTGTACCTCGCGGTGCTGGTCGAGTTTGAAGATGGCGACGGCGACGTGGTGCAGGTGGACCTCATGGAGGCCAACTCCGGCTACTGGACGCCGATGCGCGAGTCCTGGGGGTCCATCTGGAGGCTCGACTCTAACCACCGGCTGCAGGCGCCCTTCTCGCTGCGCATCACAAACGAGTCCGGCAGGACGCTGGTGGCCAATCAGGTCATCCCGGCCAACTGGGTGCCCAACACCTACTACCGCTCCATTATCCAGTATTAATTGATTTGCTCGATCAGGACATCAACTATTCGGGGTCATTGTTTTTTCATTAATTTGGTATGTACCGTATCTGTGTTATACATTATTGGATTGATGAGGTGTCCTAGTTTAATTAGTACTCTAGGTGAGATATCAGGAATCCGGCTATATATGCCGTCTGTACGAGAGTTGTTAGAGTGCCCCAAGGGATTCACGAGTGGGAAACGGAGGAGGCAAGTTTGCATGTGCTTTCCCGCCCACTGCCGATGTACCGTGTTATGTGATCAATCAAAGTTATAAAGTATGCACACTATTAACACTATTTGTGTACCACAAACTAAGGGCCATACCAATGAAAAAACTACTTAGGCCTTGTTTGGACGGTAATGCTCTGTATCCGTGCATCCGTCCCATGACTTCCGTCTGGACGAGCCTCATCCACTCATTTACGGACCTATCCTTATCTACTCATTCACAGACCCAGCCCGCGTCGCACACCCGCTCTGCACTGCACGCCCCCGCTCGCGGGACGACTCTACTTGCCCGCGCTGCCCCCGAAAGACGGACTCCGCCTACGCCGGTCGCCAGTGCCGCCCGACATTGCGGGACAGACTCCGCTCACCTACGCCGCCCCCGCTCGCGGGATGGACTCTGCCTGCGCCGCCCCTGCCCGCCCGCCGTTCGGGCTCGCGCCTCCCGTTGCGCCCGCGCTCCATCCGCCTGCCACGGCCACTGCCGAGGTCCATGCCACCGACGAGCTCCGCACCGGCAACCTCCGAGCACTCCGTGGCATCAAAATCCACTCCGGCGTCGAGCTCCACAAGGACGAGCTCCATTCGTCCGAGCAGCAAGGTGACATTGCACTGAAAACACCACATGTTGCAAGCGTATGTCTCGAGTGTTTCAGTTGTTTTAGAGGTATGTCGCAAGGGTTTCGTATGGATGTTGCAAAGGTAGATCGGGATGTTGCATATGTTGCAATGGTTGTACACTTATATTGCAAACGTCTGTCCCCAATGTTTTATCTGTTTTTTCAGAAGTATGTTGCAAGTGTATTTATTTAGAAGTTGCATATGTTTCACGCATATGTTGCAATTTTTTTATCGGGATGTTGCGTACGTGTTGCAAAGGTTTTCAAGTGTTTTGTGTTTTTTTGCAAGAGTTTCAGACGAATGTTTCAAATATTTCCTCTGTCTTCAGACATATGTTGCAAATGTTTCATCTGGATGTTTCAAAAGCAGATCGGGTGTTGCACATGTTGCAATGGCACCGCTGGCTGGCAGACAACGCCCTACCACAGGGCTTTGGCTCCTACCTCGCGCCTTCCTCGTGTGGCATGCCTCGCCCTCTCCTCTCCCTCCCCTCCCTTTCCTTCCCTCCATCTCGCCACGGTAGTTCGAGCTCGGTGGGAAACCCTACCCGATGAACACACAAATGCCCGCAGAGGTGGTGGCCCCGGGTGGGCCGACGGCGGCACAATACTCGCATAGTGGCCCCGGAGCAAGCTGAGGTTCGCGCGCGTTCGCTCACTACGCGTAGGAAACAAGCAGCCGTGGGTGTCCGTCCAGACGTCCAGGTGCTAGTAACGCCCTTATTTTGATGCTCATATATCTACCGCAATCCATGTGTGTTGGGATAGCTCAGGGCTACACCCGTCATGTGTGCTCGCACGTGCACTATGGACTCATGTAAAGGCCTGTTGGGCCCAAGATGGCCCGCTTCAGAGGAAGGCCCTAACCTCCATACATAGGCCTAGGAACAAGGACCATGCCCAAACCGCCCACGCCCGGATGTTGCTTGGCCTAGTCCAAAAGGCTCCCGACCTTGGAAGGCAGCAACCGACCAAGGGAGGCGACAAGGGCCATCACACTACACGATCCAGCTTCCCATCCTAACTAATATGAGGAATCTTCCTATCTGACAGATGCCCTAAACCTAACACATGGGCAAAGCTGTAGGATGCCAGGCCCTACCGTGGCTCTTCTTCGTGCCCTACAAGGTTGTGTCGGCCACTCCCGGCAAGGGGTCATGCATCCACATCCTTGGCACGCGATGAATGCTAAGAGGAAGTGAAATCCAGCTAAGGCACAGCAACAACACCGAAGACTAGGACGCAAATCCCTAGGATCTCACCAAAAAACCATATCTCCTTGTACTCCCCTGGCCCTCTAGTATATAAGGCTAGGCAGGGGCTCCTGTAGAGGGGATCAAACCCTCGATCGAGCAATTGATCAATCGACTTGAGAAACCCTAGATCACTAGCTTAGCACTCTCTTACCACCTCTCTCTCTCTACCATTGTAAGAACTCAATTGAGTATTCTAACATGAAGAAACCAGTGTTGGACATAGAGCTTAGACGCCTGAACCAAGATAGACCCTTTGTGCCTTGAGTGCTAAACCACCAAAGTCACACGCATCGACCTACTGTTGGATCACTAATTACCGCCGCGGAATCGAACCTGCGACAGTTGGCCACACCAATCACACTACTAATAAGAAGTAGCCGTGCACCGTTTGGGTGGGTGGTATGGTGGAAAATCGATCAGCTAGATCCTAACCTTGACTTAGGGTCTGTTTGGTTCAACTATGAGCTTTAGAAAAGCTTATATGAGCTATGTGTTATGAAAAAGTTATATGTTGTTTGGTTAAACAATTATGAAACCTATCTCCTCTCTTTATCTCATTTGAAACAGCTTTAAAACGTCTCTCTATTCCTACCCAATTGAAAAAGCAGAAAGCTGAAAGCCAAAAGTAAGGTTCAAGGTGCTACGAAAATTGTACTACGCAAAATCAGTTGCTTCTGAAAAAGCAGCTTTTTGTTCTACCTGTTTGGTTGGTGTTCAACTTTTTGGCAGTAGAAGCACTTTCTAGAAGCTGAATCATATCCTTGGATAAGTCTAAGTCCTTGTTAAAAAATGTGAGAATGATCTTGATTCCTTTGCATTCTTTTTTTTTCTTTCACCCCATCTGATATAATTTATGACAAAGCTTGCCGTCCTTTTAGAAAAAAAATTATCCAAATATCTTGTGTTCACAGAAATTGATCTCTTTCTTGAAGCTCTTATTTCCAACTAATCCCCAAACGCCTCCTTTTCTTGTACCTTCCATTATTCAGTCCGAGCACAAATAATATAATGTACGAGAGGAATCTGACTCTAACTTTGTAACCAGAAGCAATAGGCATAGGCTAGTTCAGCCTATTCTACTTTGGAAAGATGTCTTAATTATTTGAGTTAGAAGATTTATAAGATTTATTTAGATGTTCAGGACATTCCTGACTGTAAAGCGAAAGAACACTCGCAGCGACAGTTTGAGAGCTGTGAGTTGGATATCAAAGCTTCCTTTCCTGATGACGCCTTTCGTTTATGCTACTCCATTCCAAGAAGATATGGCAATCCACAAAAGGAACACCATGATCATCCGTGCACCGACCAACACATGCATTATAACATATTAGTAGTACTCTCTCCATCTTAAAATATAAGATATTGAAGGTTGAATAGTTATTCTTAATTATAAGGTATTCTAGATCACTCTCAACCTAATCCATACGTGCCTGTCTTTTAAACTAAATCTACCCAAGTACGCTTGTCTTTTAAACACCATCTTTCGCAAAATGACTCCTATAATTAGTAGCTGAAATCAATGACATGAATGCATGCCTTTGTAACTTTGTGTTACTCTCCAGCTCAGAATATAAGGTATGCACATATTTCAAAATTCAAACTTCGTTATCTTTAACCAATAATTAGCTTAATAATATAAAAAAAATATAGTACAATAGTGGTAACAATAGATTTGTGTTTACAAATACTTTCTAATGGTATTTTGTTGTTGCCATAAATTATATATAATAGTATAAATTAACGGTTATAGTATGATCTTGAAGACTGTACTAAGTCAAATCGCGCCTTCTATTTTGAGAACTGGGGAGTACAAGAAAACTAAGAAAGTTGGCAACCAAACATTCTATTTTTTTTTATCAAATTCCTACTTTGTAGTTGTGGCAGAACCGCCTAATCTAATGTCCTCCCAAGGGTACTTGTCTTCCACTAGACACTAAGTACCCGAGAGAGAGCACTAAACTATGCAATTCTGTCGAGCACCACAAGGGATAACTCGAAAATCCACATTTTTACATCAGGATCATAAATGAGAGAGTAAAGCTTACAACATCCTTGTCGTTTCTTACATCACTTTTAATACAACATCAGAGTAACTCATTATTTAATTATAACAGCGAAATATAAAATGTTATTAGAGTTTCAGCGGACTGGAAATCATTAATGTCAAGTTAAACATTATCATGAAGAACATTAGCATGCATGAAATGAGAACAGGTTACGAGTCTTTCTTTTGAAAAACATTCTTGGTGGAAGTTTTAATTAACTCTATGTCCGCACGTTAAGGAAATCCTCGCTGAACCCACCAGGAGGTTTTCACACACAAGTGTCCACTTATCAGTACCTGTCACCTGCAATAGGGTAGATCAAACCCTAAGTAGTCAATTGTACTCCGCAAGACTTACCTGTTAGGAGAAAAAAGACTCCAAGGATTATGCAAGACTTTTTGGCTTGTGGGTTTATTGCATCTGCAAGAACACATCGCTAAATGTGCATCCTTATATTCCTTTTTATTAGCAGTCATCATTAGTTCATTAACCGACCATTCTATGTAAGCACCAACGCTACTTGCAAGCAGGTGGTAAGCAATCAGGACCATTTCATCATCTTCCATAGTTCTTACTACGATGCCAGATTATAGTCATGCCGTACCGTCAAGTTGACGGTGATTCACGAATCAATGTGCCCAGCTGGGTGCCCCGAAAACACACGCCTTGTTTGTACCCCGGGCACAAGCAAGACCAACCCATTCCTCTCCTGTCAAGGGGTCCAAGTCCCCGTCCAAGTTCGGGCTCCAAGCCCCCAACACTGCAGGCCCGGCCTCAGTATGGTGCTTAGACCTCCTCAACCCAATATATAAAACCATCCAAAAAGCCGGTCCGAAACGAGCCGAAACCCATGACAAGAGAGAAACAAGTCTTCCCGCTCCCATAAGCAAGTATATGCTCGGGACAAGTAGGTCTGTGACCTGACTATGGAATCCAATGCAACGAACGGTCCTTAATCGACACAGGCGGAACAAATGCAATCAGAGCCCCGCTCTATTGCCCAACCAAGTCCAAGTACATCCCACCCATTCTGCCCGGTCTCCAATTATCCATATATATTTATATTCCATGTGATAGTAATATGATAATAGTAACAATAATATTTTTCCTATCTCTCGTAAGTGACCGGTAATCACTCGACTTCTACCGGAATCCTATAGCATAGCACGCTACACGATCCTATCGTACTAGTAAGACTCATAGGAAAGGATATATATATATATATATATATATATATATATATATATATATATATATATATATATATAAAGTGGGTTTCATTTAACTCCTTTAAACTTAATGCACAAGCATAAAATAAAGTGCGGAATAATAGAGGTTATGCACCGGGTCTTGCCTGGGTAAAATATAACCAAGTTAGCATTTTGTCAAGGCGGCACGATCCTTCGGACAACATCCTTTCGGCTGCTCCAGACGACTTCGTGATCCATCATCATTCCTATTGTGATATATGTAGATGCAATGTAGAGACGTAAATAAACAACGACCATCGCAACTTAAAAATACGATCTTGTCTCTCACACTAACGACTAACGTAGCGACTAACGTACTAAGCCGCATATCTCGCTATCAGCAACGCGCTATTCCCCGACAAGCATTTTAGTTATGAAAATACACGATGTTGCTTTATCCATTTCATTGATTTAATATATATTCCAACTAGGACCTATTAGCTACCCTAGCAATTGAATTATTCACCGGCTACCAAAATTACAGTGAACAGCTAATAATACTATAAAGCCATGGTAAGATTTTCAAAGTTGGCCCCATTATCATCTAGGTCCAAAAATTCCTGCAAGCTTTATCCCAATAATGTCAAACATCTCTAATTACCTATGGAACTCTTGAAAATATTATGGAACTATGTGAACAACCTATACCAGCAGGTTGACCAAGATTTTAGGAACTGAACAAACTTGGTTTCATAATTTTTGTACTTCTACCCATTTACATATTGAATTTACAATTTAAGCTAGAAACTATATTAGCAAATCATTTGGAAAAGGGAAAAGGGCTGGTGGCCACCATTCGGCCCAACCGGCCAAGCGCAAGCGCGGAGCGCACAGCAGGCCAGCCCAGCAATGGCCCAAGGCGGTGAAAATTCCACATGCACTCTGCACAATCGCAAAAGAGTCCCCAGCACTTCAAGGTATCATGTGCCACAACTACGTACTGTTGTACTAGAGACTTACATTGCACAAAACACCCTAAACTAATCTATCTTCGCAACGAGCCGGTGCCTGATATCCCTGCGCACGCCGGCGCGGCTCCGGTCGGCACTGCATGGCCACACCGGCCTGCCGAGCGAAACACCGGTCCGACGGGCAGGCCGATGAGCACCGCGGGGCCAAACTGAAACCCAGAGCGGCAGTTGAACGGCATACGGTGCCCCCTAGTACCCTGCCCACACTAGCCGACCATCCGCCATGGCGACCCTCCCGTTCCGGCGTGCTAGAGCACCTATCGCCTAACCCGAAGGACGGTAGAGGAATAGAAGCTTACTAGGAACACGGCCGAGGGAGTGGTTCAGCCGGAGGCGGCTCAGGCGAGCCTGGCCACGCACACTGTAAAGGGGCGGCGGCGCACCGAGACGGACGCCGACGCGTCACCACTCCGTCGGCGAGCTCCCTGGCCAAAACGAGGTGAGCACCGGATAGAGGAGGCCGATGCGAGCTCAGGGGTACCCAGAATTGGACTGCCACTGAATTTAGACCTTACCCCCAATACGTGCTCTGCTATGGCGGCGTGGTAACCGGCGGCCACGAAAAACGCCAATTGGCGGCCGGCAACGCACAACTGAGGCTGGGTGCGGGCGAGGCGCATGGCCGACTCCCTCAGCTACGCACCGAAGTGGGGAATCGGACGGTGGACCCCCCGTGCTGTGCTAACTAGGCGGAGAGTGGAACTCCGACCATGGCCAAACCGCGGGGGGAGGGGCGCACGAGCGGTGAGCGGTTAAGACGGGCGAGAGCCGACCGATAGCAGCAGCATGGGCACCCGAGTAAAGACGAGGGGACCGGAGAACCTAGCGCGACATGAACGAAATGACGCGGTCAACCCCGAGCAGTGCCCTCCACTGGCCGCTAGCGAAAGACACAGGGTAGGGCAGCACACAAGACAAGTGATGGGGTGCAGCCGTGTCGGGGGCAAGTTCAGAGGGCAGCGACACATGGCACAGCGGGGAGGGACCGGCTGGTTCAGCCAGGTGGCAGCGACGCAGCAAGGCGGAGGCACGCACAGCATGCCAGAGCACGGTAGCGCAACGTCGAAGATGCGGTGACCGCGGCCATGAGCCCGAATGACCAAACTAAGGCCGTACACGCATTTTAAAGCACGCCCAATGCCTACTCTACCTCGGTTAAGGTTCAAACAAAAACACTAGCATGAAGTCGACTACACCAGCTACCCATCGGAGTAATTATCATGACTAAAGAGAGACCAAAGAGGGAGATATGGGAATGCCAAGGTACGTTCATCACTGGAATGTCAGTTCACGAGTAGAGCATCAAACGAGAGCTCACAACGCGTTTCAACTAAGTTTGAGTAATTTTTGCAAGAGCAAGTCGATCTCCAACACCACCACGACCTACACAATGCTCAAGTGCCAAGTGAGGAGCAACCAACTACGCAAAAACATGTTGTTAGTGCCTAAGCATTTTCGTTAGGACTTGAATGCCAAAATGGCGTTGTTTGCCATGTTTCTAGACTTGGGAGAATTCGGAAAATCAGTTGTAACTATTACCCCTAAGCACCTTTGCTCTATTTTCTTGATGGTCTTCACCTTGTTAATCTCAACTGATCCATAACTCATGCAAAAAAATCCATACTTTATACTAACTCATAGAAGCAAAATATGTAGGCATTGTTTAATTATTTTGCACAACATAATTACCCAAAAGTAGCACTTTTTAATCATAACTATAGTACACCTTTGTCTATATAAATTGTTTTTCATGTTGATTAATTCAAACACCTTAGATCTCATTACCATGGTTTCACATGAAACAAACTAACTTACATTATTCATTTATCATTTCATGTGAGGTAAAATTTAACACTTGAGAACTTGTGATAATTTCTCTTAGGTATTAAGCGATGTGCTAAGCGACTCGTAACACCAGAGGTGTTACAGTAGTTGTCGCACAACTACTTAGGGCTTGTTTGGTAGGGCTCCTCTCTGGCTCTGGCTCTGGCTCCTCCAGAGGAGCCCTGTCAAACGTTTTCTTAGAGGAGACGTTTTTCAGTAAAAAGTAGAGGAGTTGGAGCCATTTTGGAGAAGCCACAAATTCTGGCTCCTCTAAAACGGCTCTGGCTCCTCCGGAGGAGCCCCTCAGGAGGAGCCATGCCAAACACCCCCTTATTTATGTAGGAGCCATAAATGTCTTGATCATATCATATTTGTTGTAATGTTTGTAAATGACTCAGAGTGGTCTAAAGATAAGAACTATAGGACTGAGACCCTCCCCACCTCGAGCCGCCTCTGGCTCCCTCCCCACCACCGCCGACTCCGGCACCAGCGCCCCACCCCTCCCCCTCCCCCTCCCTGCTTCCCCTCCCCTCTCCCCTCCTGATCCGCCCGCGAGGGCGCGGCTCCACTGCCCGTGTTGGGGCCCTTCGTCGACCTCCAGCCACCGAGGTCGGGGGCCGCTAGTGTGGGCGCCCGGCCATCCATGGCCACCGGATTTGGCGGCCCACGGTAGCAGGTGTTGGCCCCCCCGCCGACCAGGAGCTCGAGCTGCCGACGACGACATCAGGAGTCAGCGCCACGGCCATCAGCGAGTCCACCTCCGCCGAATTTGTCACTCCATCTTCGTCCTCACCACCACCGAAGTCGGGACCTGCCACTGTGGCAACCAGCTGCAGCTCCCCGTCCCTGTCCCCGCCAACGGCGCCACCGATCACCGCCGCCGTGACCACCACACCTGGATCTAACGGCCACGAGTCACGGCCACCTCCGGCGGCTTCCAGCATGGACGTTGTCAGGCAGGAGAACGGCAGGCCCTTTATGCTGCCGTCCCTGACGGCCACAGAGGCCGCCGCGGTGCCTTGCTCGTCGCTACTACGGTAGCCGGCCGCCGTCGTAGCACAGCGCGCGGAAGCTGGAGCAGGGGCGAACGCTGCCCTCAGTGCCTCCGACCTCGATGCCTTCCTCGTTCACCCGTACACCCCCGCTCTGAGCCCGTCGTCCACCCTATCCCCCGAAGCCGCCCCTTCCATCCTGGGGTAGCGTGACAGGACGCTCCAAGGCCTGTCGTTGGGCGGACGACAACGACCTCCTCGACGACTCCGATGTGGAAGCGATGCCAACCACCTCCACGTCCCCCTACCTGGACGCGGTTCATCAGGAGCCGTAGCCGTCAATGACATCGACACTACTTGTGATGTCCCCGCCTCACACCCAACCTCTGGCATCAAGTCATGGTGGTGTGGCGGCAGGTCGCCAGGGTGATGGGAGTAGGCGGGAGAAACATGGTCGACCGCGCCCACATTTGTTGTACGGCATGCCGGCTCGGCCAGTGGAGGGCCGCATCCCAGCACGCCAGCGCCTCGGACGTCGTGGACGGGTCTCCGCCCCCAACGCCGATGGGTGGCGGGAGATCCTCCACTGCCAGGAGACATGACCTGCGGCCGCCTCGGCTGACCCATAAGGGCCAGCAAGCAGAGGCCAGCCTGCGAGTCATCGACCATCGAGGTGCATCTCGGCAGATCTTCTCGGCAAGTGCCTCAATTACCTCACCTCTGTACATCACGTGGGAACCTGCAAGCTACCCCAACGATGTCTGCGGTGCAGGGGATTTCGACACATTGTGCGCGACTGCAAGAAGCCAAGGCACTTGGGCTCTCGGAGCTCGGGCGATACAACGGCCATGGGTCGCCAACCGCAACGCCCTCTTCGTGGCACCCGTAATGCCTGCTCCGCTGGGCCAGCAGACCATGATGATTCACAAGACTCCAGTGGGGTCAAGTCGGGCAACGCCATTCCTGCCACCGGCGGTCATCGGCGTCAAAGGCGGAGGTGGCGCCGAAAACAGAGGCATCACAGGCAGTGGGCAGGGGCCGCATAGACAACACCAGCCTTCACCTCGATTGTTGTTGAAGCTCAGCCTAGGCACGGTGAGCTATCTAGCGAGACAGGCATGGTCCATCCTGACCCATTGACGCTGACGCTGTACCCGGACACCACGCATGCTCGTGACATCACGGAGGACCTGATGTTGGAGGAATTCGCAGCCTCGCTCGTCAGCTGTCAGATCATCGCGTGGCCTTCTCTTGAGCATCTGTTGTCATCGCCGGTGGCCCCCCAAGCACAAGATGAGGCCCCAGCAGTGGCGGCCCCCAGTTGGAGGATGAGGACCCAACGACAATGGTCTCCGGTGCGTTGCGGACACCACCTCCGCGCCTCATTCACTGGGCTGTGGACTCACCCCCTCCCAGTTCACCACCGATGGATACCCACCCGACTGACGACAACGACGACTCCGCCAAACGCCGCCTCCATAGCTTCATCAATGAAGTGACACGTAAGAGGGACTCTCCACTGATTCGTGAGCCTCCAAAGCAGCCTCCTGCTAAGCCAGTGATACCATGGCGGAGCAGGTGGTTGGCGGCTCAGCCCCTCTCTCGAGTACCTGCTTCCAAGCGAGGTGAGGTGCTGATCATGCAGCGCATGGGCTTCACCAAGGGTCCATCAGCGCCATCCGTGTCGGAGCTGGAGGCCTATGACAAGCTCTTCAGCGGTGACCTAACTGCATCCGAGGCTGAAGCGCTTGACGACCTCTTCCCAGCTGTTCGGTTCAGGCAACCGCGAAGACGCAAGGCCACCTCTTAGGTCACACCGTTGTGTCAGTATTGGTTGTTTCCTTTAATGTAATATCAAATTTAGAGGTCTCTTACTAGGAAGGTCCAGCTAAGGTTGTGTTAGTTTGACCTCTTGCGACGCTCGATACAAGCGCGTGGTATGTTTGTTTATACTCTTTGTAACGGATCAACGTAATTATACGAGATTAAGTAAGAAAATCTTCCACCGAGGCGGTTAATTTATCAAACTTAAACCCGTATAACCCGAGATTCCGTGAAATCACGAGGGATTTCAAACCAACCAACATACAACCAAGATCGTACTGATTTAGCAGCCACAGTTCACATGATACATAGAGTTCACAATAAAAGTAGAGTACATCGGAGTTCAGAATAAAAGTTATTACAACATAGTTCAAAATAACATAGCGGAAGCAAGTAGTTTTACACACACACTTAGTTCAAATACAGTGCCAGTAGATAGTCATGGTCCACAAAAGCATTAGATAAAACGAACAGAGTGACCCTTGCCCAAGGTCCTAGTTGTCGCCATCACCGGATACAGACAGTTGGAGCAGTACCCATAGTACATCTGACCATCTGCAACAACAATGGGAACAACGCCCTGAGTACGAGAATGTACTCAGCTAGACTTACCCGTCATAAACCAGAAATAAAGGATACCAAGGATCATGCAAGGCTTTATAGATTGGACTGCTTGACTCACTTGCGAAAAGCATAAGTTGTTATGAAAAAACTATACCAGTACTTTTTTGCATCACTTTTAGTATAACCTATTCAAGCTAGGTAAGCATCTATTGCTAAAACAATCACTTGATTCATCATTAACAATCTAGATTACCATATCAGGTTTAGCATTTCCAACATCATTCACTTAACCATCAGTGTTCCATTAACGTTACTACGATGCCATAGCTCGAGTCAAGTGCTCACTAACCAGGAGCGACGGCGATTCAAATCGAATTCCTATCCAGCTGGAGATTTATTCCTCACACAAACCCTGCTTCCCCCGTCAGGGTCGCGTAGATCACCAATGACACTTTCCAAGAAGCCACGGGATAACAATCATGGATCGCACTACCCAGGGACCGCCCGACAGCCAGGACGCACCTTGGGCTCACTCTTCGCGTCTCCGTTACACCCCCTTCAACACCAGTCTGCCAACCCAAGTTTATCCCGGCTCGAAAAAGTGTCACTAGCTTCGCGGTCGAAAGGTACTTTATTCGGCCAGCTAAATGTGAGGCATGCGTTCAACATGACAAGAGGGACGAGCAACGATCGGTCCTTAATCGACACAGACGGAGTCACTATAGTCCAAAATCCTATAAGACTCTGTCCGGTCTTCGTTTATCCATCAACACTTGGTTACTTTTTATGATCACAATTACAGCTAACCATAACCCGGTATCCACATATAACTCGCAGGTGACAGGAAATCACCTGACTTATACCGGTCTAAGCATGGCTAAGCAATTTACTCGATCCTGACCTAACAGGGTGAAAGATAATCCGGTGGCCAAGGTAATAATGCAACAACGGTTTCACTCAACTTCTATAACTTAATGTAACCATATATATAACTATAGTTCATGTAGTAAGGAACAACTTTTATAAAATAGGAGACTTAAAATGTTCCGGGGCTTGCCTCTTTCGAACGAGCTAGGATGGTGGTCGACGCACTTTGGCAGCTCCTCGCCTGACTCTTCCTCCTCGGGCACCTCCTGTGCCTGGGGCTCCTGCTGATCCGTCCAAGCCTGCTCATCCTATACTGCTACCAGCGACTCTTCCTGCGATCCTGTATGATGCAAGTGCATAAGTAAATATGCGAATGATGCATCAGATTGTGGTGGAGTGCTTTAATGACATGAGATGCAGATGAGCACATTGAATGAGCAGTTTGAATATAACTATTTCTTCTACAAGGTAGTCAATGTCATCCAAGAACGTATACCCTAAAACATGCACCTTATTCTTCTATTAGTTAGCCTATCATCTACACATACAAGTGAACCTAAGCTACCAAAGCTTACCAACCTAACTCAACCACAACATCAGTAAGGCATAAGGATGCTTCAAAGATACACCAAACATATTTTATTTCTCTTAATTTCTCATAAAGAATAATCTTTTATTCCCTATTTAACTAGGGTTACACAGCAACACCTATTTCTAGTGTAGATAAAATATATAAAAATTACAGTAGATTACTCTTACCCTAACTAACCTACTACTAAATTTTCATGAGAATTGCCTATGTAAAACTGCCTGTACAAAATAAACAAGTTATATCCTATATATGAGCATGAAATTATTTTGTACTAGAAAAAGTATAAAACAACAGATTTCACATTTTTCCTATGTTACTAACAGTAAACTAACATACTACAAAAATTATCACATGTATGTTCTATACAAATTTAGCCCTCTACTAAAAATAACAAAGATTATCAATTAAAAGCATTTGAACTACACTTCAAAAATTTCTCACAGAACATGCTTCACTAATATTTTTCCTAGAAAGTACATCACTAATAAAGATTAAAGCAACAAGAATCACATTTTTCCATTCACTATTTTATTTACTACATATTTTCTAAGATATCAGCATTCATAGCAATTAAATAAATTTGCACAGCAAAGTGTTACAAAAATAATATGAGATATTTTTAAACTGTAGATCTATTCAAGAGGAACATTTCAAAATTTATTTCATCATTTTTGGAGCTATAAATCTTGAGATATGATTTTTGAAAGTCTTTTCAACATTTCTGAAAATCATTTTCCTTAATTCTTTTAAAAATTCGCCGGCGAAAACGCTGAATACACCCGGTGCAGTGCACCCACACGCGCTGACACGCGGGACCCACGGGTCAACGGACCCACCGGCCAGCCAGAGCAGCGCGGGGGAGGCGCTGACCGGTGGCGAACTCGCCGTCGGTGAGGTCTCCGGCGACGGGGAGGGCACCAACGTGCTCCCCGCACCGAGACGCACCCAGCGCACCAACTCCGAGCGGCGCGGGAGCTCCGAAGGAGGCTCGTCGGCGGAGATGGCGGCACGGCGGCGCTGGAGCTCGTCGGCCGGCCAATGTAGGCCACGGGGGCGGCCGAGAAGGCGAGCGCGAGCACCGCTAGGCGAGGGGAAGCGGATGCTCGAGACCGGAGGAGGCATGAAGGGCCAGGGAGCTCCGGCCATGCACGCCGGCCAACGGCGACCATGGCGGCAGTGGAGGAGGGGGGCGGCCAATTCGCCCTCACCTGAGCTCGAGCAGCGGAGTGGAGGCGCGCACACGGTGGAGGGAAGCGGGGCGGAGCTGAGGCCGGGAGGAATCGGCCGGAGAAGCAGCCACGAGCGCGAACGGTGGTGGCGGAGCTCTGGGAGCCGGTGATGGCGCGGCGGTGCACTGCTGCTGCTGCTAGCGGGGCGAGAGGAGGGAATGGAGGGAGTAGCCGAGGCGGACGAGCGCACGGAGGGGGGGTAAGCGAGCGCGGTGCTACGGGGGCCACAGGGACGCGTGTCGCGCGGCGTCGTCGGCGTCCGGCCACGCGGCGGCCGAGCTCTGCCGCGGCGCCACGGCGTCGCGCGCGGGTGCACGCGCGCGGGAGGAAGCCGGCGCGGGGCGCGGGCCAGGCTGCCAGCGCTGCTGGGCCGAAAGGGAGGCCGCTGCCCACTAAAGTGAAAAACCGATTTTTCTTTTATAAATAAAAATTTCAGATTTATTTCATTGTTTTAAAAGTAAATTTGAAGATGAAAAAGAGGTTTTCAGAATTCTGGCCCAAAATAAAAGTTGTTCAAAATTTTATTCTCTACAACTTTCATGTAGGGCATTTTTCAAAATTCTCAATAGATTTTGAATTTAGGATTTAAAGCTAAATTGTTAATCAAAAATTTATTTGTTTAGAATATTTTTAAAACAAAATTTGAGAAAAACTTGAATTCAAGAATTGCTCCAAAAATCATGTTAATTTATTCTAGATTATTTAAAATTGTTAATACCCAAAAGTATACTATCTTTTTGGCACTTACATCAAAATTAGGGTTCTAATTAGTTGCTTTTCAAATTTAAATTTAAAAGAGCTATATTTCATGCAATGCTAGTCATGAAATGATGCCGAATGCTTTATGCTTTGAAATGCTAATGCATGCTTAACACCCAGGGGTGTTACAGCCCTCCCCCCTTATAAGAATCTCGTCCCGAGATTTCGAGTTACGAACCATTTATCGTAAAAATCTTTATACGCGGTTTGAAGATATTCTCCCGTTTCCCATGAAGCATCACTCTCATCATGATGGCTCCACTGAATCTTGTAGGTTGTTATCACTATATTCCGAGTGACTCGGTCCTTAGTATCCAGGACTCGAACCGGTTGTTCACGATATTCCAAGTCCGCCTTGATCCGAATACCCTGCGGTTCTATTCTCTCTTCCGGAACACGCAGACATTTCTTCAACTGGGATACGTGAAAGATGGGAAAGATCGAACTCATCCCTTTTGGCAACCGCAACTTGTACGCCACGGGACCCTTTTTCTCTATGATCTGGTATGGTCCGATATATCTAGCAGACAATTTCTGCTTGATTCCAAACCGTTTCTTCTTCATGGGGGTAACCTTCAAATAGACATAGTCACCCACTTGGAAATCCAATGGTCTCCTTCTCTTGTCTGCATAACTCTTCTAACAGGACTGTGCAGCTTGCATGTTTTGCCGGATAATACGGACCTTCTTCTCTGCCTCATTTACAAAATCTATTCTATAAAACCTTCTTTCTCTAGGCTCTACCCAATTTAACGGTGTCATGTACTTCCTGCCATATAAAGCTTTAAAAGGTGCCATCTTGATACTCTCTTGGTAACTGTTGTTGTAAGCGAATTCTGCCAACGGTAACCAGGATTCCCATGAACCTCTGGATGATAGTACACAAGCTCTAAGCATATCTTCAAGTACAGCATTAACTCGTTCTGTTTGCCTGTCTGTCTGTGGATGGTAAGCCGTACTACGAATCAAACTAGTACCCAAACCTTTATGAAGATGTTCCCAAAAATGAGAGGTAAACTGTGAAGCACGATCAGACACGATCGTTTTTAGTATACCATGTAATCGGACAATCTCAGCAATGTACTTTTCTGCATATTGAGGTGGTCGGAATGTTGTCTTAACTGGCAGAAAGTGAGCTGTCTTGGTGAGACGATCTACTATTACCCAAATAGAATCATGTCCCTTCTGTGTGGTGGGAAGACCAGTGATGAAATCCATACTTATATCATCCCATTTCCAATCGGGTACAGACAAGGGTTGCAGAAGTCCTATAGGTCTCATGTGAAGAGCTTTAACTCTACAACACATGTCGCAACGAGCAACGTATGCTGTAATTTCTTTTTTCATCTTAGTCCACCAATAACGGGGTCGCAAATCTTGGTACATCTTACTACTTCCGGGGTGAATAGATAGCTTGGAATGATGGGCCTCATTCATCAACTTGTTCTTAAGCTCTCTATCCTTAGGTACCACCAGGCGATCCTTAAACCATAACACTCCTTGGTCATCCAATCGAAAGTGTTTGGTGGGTTCCCTCTTCATCTTCTCCTTGATATGAAAGATTCCCTTATCTGTCTTCTGACCTTCAATGATCTGGTTTTCTAGAGTACAACTGATCTGAATATTATGCAACACAGCAGGATGTAACAATTTGAACCCTTCTTCAGACAACGGTTGCACATCAATAGCATGTGATTTTCTGCTCAGTGCATCTGCTACTACTAGGGATGAAAACAGATCGGATACGGACGGATATCACTGATATCGTATTTGTTTTCATATTTATGTCTGGATTTGGATTCGAATACGGATAGTATAAAAAATATCGGATATAATACGATTGGATATCGACATCATAAATATGTGATTTAAATATTTGGATACGAATACGGTATCGGATGTTAAATATCTGGACTCAGATACGGACGGATTAAAACCCCTCTAAACGAATTCGGTCTCGAATACGGTCGGAAAATATTCGTACCGTTTTCATCCCTAGCTACTACATTAGCCTTCCCGGGATGATAATGCACGTTTAGATTATAGTCCTTTATCAGCTTTAACCATCTTCTCTGTCGCATGTTCAACTCAGATTGGGTAAAAATGTATTTGAGACTCTTATGATCTGTAAAGAGATTACACACATTACCCAGCAGGAAGTGTCTCCAAATCTTTAGAGCATGCACTACTGCTGCAAGCTCCAAATCATGTGTAGGATAGTTAACTTCATGCTTCCTCAATTGACGTGAGGCATAGGCAATGACCCTTCCATTTTGCATTAGTACACATCCTAACCCATCCTTAGATGCGTCACAGAACACATCAAATGACTTTTCTATATCCGGTTGGGCCAGAACAGGAGCAGTGGTTAACAACTTTCGCAAGGTGCAGAAAGCTGCCTCGCAGTCCTCTGTCCATACAAACTTATGATCCTTCTGTAACAGGCTTGTCATTGGTTTGGCAATCTTTGAGAAATCCGGTATGAAGCGACAATAGCAACCGGCTAAACCAAGAAAACTGTGAACTTCATGCACTGAGGTTGGTGACTTCCAGTCCATAACCTCTTGCACCTTACTAGGGTCTACGGAAATGCCATTTTCAGACAACACGTGGCCGAGAAATGGAACTGTCTTAAGCCAGAACTCACACTTGCTGAACTTCGCATACAGTCGATGTTCTCTGAGTCTAGTCAAGACAATCCTCAGGTGCTCTGCGTGATCTTCTTCATTCTCTGAATATATTAGAATGTCATCAATGAACACAATCACAAACTTGTCCAACTATGGCATGAAAACAGAATTCATCAGATACATAAAGTATGCAGGAGCGTTTGTCAATCCGAAGGACATGACAAGATACTCGTACAAGCCATATCTGGTAGAGAACGCAATCTTAGGCACATCTTGTGGCCTAATTTTTATCTGATGGTATCCTGATCTCAAATCTATCTTAGAGAACACTTTGGCTTTAGACAATTGGTCAAACAAGATATCAATCCGAGGAAGAGGATACTTGTTTTTAATTGTCACTGCATTCAGTGGTCGATAATCCACGCACATGCGTAAGGAGTTATCCTTCTTCTTTTTCACAAATAGAGCGGGGCATCCCCATTCAGACGAGCTAGGACGAATCAAACCTTTCTTTAGTAAGTCCTGGAGTTGCTTCTTCAATTTGGCTAACTCATTGGGAGGCATCCGATAGGGCCTTCTCGAGATCGGTGCTATTCCCAGAATTAACTCAATGGCAAACTCAACATCTCGGTCTGGTGGAAGTCCAGGTAACTCATCCGGAAACACATCTGGAAACTCACAGACCACTGGAATCTGGGCTAGCAGAGTAGTTTGGACCGCACAAGTCATGCTAGCTAGGTCTACTTTCTGAGGTAGGACCACCCTAAAGGTGCCTTCTCCACTTGGTTCCTTAAGAGAGATACTCCTTCCTCCAATATCGATTACTACCCCATCTTATTCATCCAGTTCATATCCATGATCACATCCAAAACTAACCCTAGCATGCCTATCAGATTAAGCTTATATTGTCGGTTTGATATGTTTAGGGTTGCTCCATGAACTATCTGATTAGTCAACAGATCAGCCCTAGCTGAACTGATTTTATATGCACATTCCAATTCGACAATCCTTTGCTCATGCCTCTTGACAAATGCTTAACTTATAAAGGAATGAGATGATCCGGAATCAAACAAGACTACTGCAGGATGATTGTTGATAGAAAACATACCAGCTGTTACCGGTTCTCCTTCAGGGATGTCATCCACGGTGGTGTGATGCACACGAGCTTGATACTGCGTCTACTGTTTCTTAGGGTAGGGACAAAACTTTGCAAAGTGTCCGGGTTGGTTGCAGTTAAAGCACGGTCCCTTCACTTGAGCCACAGTTCCAGATGAACTCCTTGTCCTGTCTTCGCCTGAGGCAATGCCATCTTGAATGGTTTCTGGTTCCTCTAGGATTGCTGAGCATTCTGATTCTTCCTTTGCGGTGGCCTAAACCTTGCACCTGGGGCAGGCGACCGATAAGCTGGACGATTGGCCACTGGGGCTCTGGACTAGGACGGACCCGACTCGAAAGCTCTCTTACGGATCTTGGAAGCAGCATAAACATTGTTGTTCTTTTCTTGCTTCAGACAGTCGCTAACGAAATCGTTGAAACTAGTCCTCATATTTATACCCACATGTTTCATCATCTTGGGATTCAGGCCTCTCTTGAAGCTAGCGATCTTCTTGGCCTCAGTATTCATCATATCAGGAGCATAATGACTCAGGTTATTAAATGCATGTAGATATTGAGTTACAATCTTCGTGCCTTGATTCAGTGACAGGAATTCCCCAAGCTTCATCTCGGTCAGACCAGGTGGAATGTACGTTCCACGGAAGGCTTCGGTGAACTCCCTCCAAGTGATGTGAGTGTGGGGAGCAAAAGTGGTGCGGTGATGTTTCCACCACATTCCTGCCGGACCTTGAAGCTGATGAGCTGCATACTCAGTCTTCAACACTTCAGTCATTCTCAAGACACGAAACTTGTCTTCTATAGTATTAATCCACTCTTCTGCATCCAATGGTTCTGTGGCTTCCTTGAAGATCGGTGGACGAGTATCCATAAAGTCCTTGAAACTGCTGTACTGATTTGCTTCGTGCCCACCCCGGTTTATCCCCCGACGAGTGTTATCTGCGATACTGCGCAACGCAGCTTCCATATTCTGTTGCATGCTCTCCATATTACGTTGGCTTCCAAGAAATTGTGCGAAAAACTGTTCCGCAGTGTAGGGTGGAGGAGGCGGTGGTGGATCACGGTCATCATCAGCAGCTGCACTGCCACCAGCCTCAGCGGCACCATACACGGTACGACGAGTGTTCGGCATCTGCATGTTTCAGCAACAGTAATTATTAGGTGATGTTATAGGAATTGCGACCGAATGAAAAATCATGCCGAACTGAATTTACTGGAGAGAATAAATTCATACAATAAAATAGGGGCACGATAAGTCATTCCAATTAACACAACATCACTAATTAGATTACTTAAAGCGCACACATCGCGTCCATTACAACCAAGTTGCCATCATACATACACTGGACTTTTTGACGTTCGGATACCGCCACAAACACATCCAAGCTTTCCAACATTACATCAAAGCCTTAGTCTTTCTACTCATTATTACATGCCCAACGTGCCAAACAAAGCAAAAGATCATGTAGATGGAACCTAGTAGCTAGCGCAACAACTACTAGCCTACTCATCGTGGTCGCTGTCTAAGTCCGAGACGTTGGCGTTGTCGCCATTAGTAACGTCGTGGTGCTCCCCAACTGGTGCTTCGGGCTCTTCAGGATCTTCGTCTTCATCCAAATCCATCTCTGCCGCACCATGAGGAACATAGGGGTTGAGTTGATTGTTCAGCCGATGAACCTCCTCATGCAGATTGTCATTATATTCCTCTGCATATGCCAGCTGTTGCTCTAGCTCAAACTGTCTAGCCCTCAACACATTCTCTGCGGACCAGGCTTCATTCCTCTGATGAAGCACATGAGTCAACATGCGCTCAGCGTTCCTGTTGGCGGTGGTCGGTCGCCCAACCTGCTCTCTCAGGGCACGTACATCTCCCTCGAAAGCCACAGTCCTCTAGGTAGCCTCATCTCTCTGATGAGTCAACTGAGCCATCTCTGTGTTGAGCCTCTCAATCTCGGCGTCGTGATCTCTCTAAAGCTAACGGCGGTCATCACGAGCCTGACCAAGAGCACTAGACACACGTCTCAGGCTACCTTCCACTCCATCAAAGGCCCTCATCACTGCGAACATGGCACTCATAGCGGGGTTATCACTGTTCTATGCTTCTGTGACGCTAATCTCCAAAGATCTTCCTCTTGCCTGCTGCCACGAGTCAGTGAAGGGGTTGCCCCTCGGAAAGACTCCAACTATAGCTGCTGCTAACTCCTGAGGAAAGCGATCCATGATATCCCTCAGGATCCCAAAGGCTGCCCTCTCAGCGGCTTCTTCAGGGGTCCTGCCAGTTGACTCAAAATGCCAACCGGTCCACTCAGAATCATCACCTCGGGGACGAACTACTGCTTCCACAGTCACCAAAAGTCCTTCCCCCAACCGCTCATTCGACCAAAAGTAGCGGGGCTCCATCCCATCAGGATAGCCTACATAGCTGAGTACTCTCCACAAGAGCGTAGGCATCCCAAACTCTCCAAGAAAAAGTATGGCGCTGACGAGTGCGTGGAGCAAGCTGATGACGGGGAGCTCTGCCGGTGGACTTGCGGGCTGTCTGCTTGGTACGTGCCATCTGTAGTAAAAATTTTATTACCGTGGTGAGAACAGATTTTTAAGTTGGCATTTTTATCGAAATGAGATAATCAACTTATAAGGGGAGGAACAATGCCATGAATGAAATGCACAACATGATACATGCACGTTCCGTACATCCTCAAAAACTTAGAAAACTAATAACTACTAACGGAATAAATGGTGGCATACAACGATCTCTTGTAACGTAACTAATACGTACTACTCGAAAGCGTTGTTATGTACCTGCAGAAAGTCACTTCAGCCCAAACCTCACAGTATGAAAATATGCAAGAAAGCAGTAAAGTAAGTTACTCGCTCTACATGCATCCCCAGATACGAGTATAACGGTAACAACTACCCGAATCATCGTCCTATTGACGACATCGTCACCGCATGACGGAAGTCCCCACCATTTGAATACCCTCATACGAACATGTGCTTGGCACGTAAGTATTTCGGTATCACATAAGCACTCCCCTAGATCGGCAGTGTATCCGACCATGCTCTCACAACTCTCAATTACCAGGGCGTAGAGGGAATTGATCCATACATTACCACTCAATTGAATGGCACTCATACAATAGCACACCGTATGAGCGACGAAATTTAAAATATGATGCAAACCCCCAAGTTAGTACTTAATTAAGCCACCTAGAGTCCTTATTGGGCATAAAGGATATGACCACTGGCACACTCTTAAATTTAAAAGCTTTAGCTGAAAACACAGTTTTGTTTTTAAATACCCATGTGAACAGTAACATGCTAAACCATGCTCCAATACCAGCTGTAACGGATCAACGTAATTATACGAGATTAAGTAAGAAAATCTTCCACCGAGACGGTTAATTTATCAAACTTAAACCCGTATAACCCGAGATTCCGTGAAATCATGAGGGATTTCAAACCAACCAACATACAACCAAGATCGTACTGATTTAGCAGCCACAGTTCACATGATACATAGAGTTCACAATAAAAGTGGAGTACATCAGAGTTCGGAATAAAAGTTATTACAATATAGTTCAAAATAACATAGCGGAAGCAAGTAGTTTTACACACACACTTAGTTCAAATACAGTGCCAGTAGATAGTCATGGTCCACAAAAGCATTAGATAAGACGAACAGAGTGACCCTTGCCCAAGGTCCTAGTTGTCGCCCATCGCCGGATACAGACAGTTGGAGCAGTACCCATAGTACATCTGACCATCTGCAACAACAATGGGAACAACGCCCTGAGTACGAGAATGTACTCAGCTAGACTTACCCATCATAAACCAGAAATAAAGGACACCAAGGATCATACAAGGCTTTATAGATTGGACTGGCTTGACTCACTTGCGAAAAGCATAAGTTGTTATGAAAAACTATACCAGTACGTTTTTGCATCACTTTTAGTATAACCTATTCAAGCTAGGTAAGCACCTATTGCTAAAACAATCACTTGATTCATCATTAACAATCTAGATTACTATATCAGGTTTAGCATTTCCAACATCATTCACTTAACCATCAGTGTTCCATTAATGTTACTACGATGCCATAGCTCGAGTCAAGTGCTCACTAACCGGGAGCGACGGCGATTCGAATCGAATTCCTATCCAGCTGGAGATTTATTCCTCACACAAACCCTGCTTCCGCCGTCAGGGTCGCGAAGATCACCAATGACACTTTCCAAGAAGTCGCGTGACAACAATCATGGATCACACTACCCAGGGACCGCCCGACTGCCAGGACGCACCTTGGGCTCACTCTTCGCGTCCCCGTTACACCCCCTTCAACACCAGTCTGCCAACCCGAGTTTATCCCGGCTCGAAAAAGTGTCACTAGCTTCGCGGTCGAAAGGTACTTTATTCGGCCAGCTAAATGTGAGGCATGCGTTCAACATGACAAGAGGAACGAGCAACGATCGGTCTTTAATCGACACAGACGGAATCACTATAGTCCAAAACCCTATAAGACTCTGCCCGGTCTTCGTTTATCCATCAACACTTGGTTACTTTTTATGATCACAATTACAGCTAACCATAACTCGGTATCCACCTATAACTCGCAGGTGACAGGAAATCACCCGACTTCTACCGGTCTAAACATGGCTAAGCAATTTACTCGATCCTGACCTAATAGGGTGAAAGATAATCCGGTGGCCAAGGTAATAATGCAACAATGGTTTCACTCAACTCCTATAACTTAATACAACTATATATATAACTATAGTTCATGTAGTAAGGAACAACTTTTATAAAATAGGAGACTTAAAATGCTCCGGGGCTTGCCTCTTTCGAACGAGCTAGGATGGTGGTCGACGCACTCTGGCAGCTCCTCGCCTGACTCTTTCTCATCGGGCACCTCCTGTGCCTGGGGCTCCTGCTGATCCGTCCAAGCCTGCTCCTCCTATACTGCTACCAGCGACTCTTTCTGCGATCTTGTATGATGCAAGTGCATAAGTATATATGCGAATGATGCATCGGATTATGGTGGAGTGCTTTAATAACATGAGATGCAGATGAGCACATGGAATGAGCAGTTTGAATATAACTATTTCTTCTACAAGGTAGTCAACGTCATCCAAGAACATATACCCTAAAACATGCACCTTATTTTTCTATTAGTTAGCCTATCATCTACACATACAAGTGAACCTAAGCTACTAAAGCTTACCAACCTAACTCAACCACAACATCAGCAAGGCATAAGGATGCTTCAAAGATACACCAAACATATTTTATTTCTCTTAATTTCTCATAAAGAATAATCTTTTATTCCCTATTTAACTGGGGTTACACAGCAACACCTATTTCTGGTGTAGATAAAAATCTACAAAAATTACAGTAGATTACTCTTACCCTAACTAACCTACTACTAAATTGTCATGAGAATTGCCTATGTAAAACTGCTTGTACAAAATAAACAAGTTATAGCCTAAATATGAGCATGAAATTATTTTGTACTAGAAAAAGTATCAAACAACAGATTTCACATTTTTCCTATGTTACTAACAGTAAACTAACATACTACAAAAATTATCACATGTATGTTCTATACAAATTTAGCCCTCTACTAAAAATAACAAAGATTATCAATTAAAAGCATTTGAACTACACTTCAAAAATTTCTCACAGAACATGCTTCACTAATATTTTTCCTAGAAAGTACATCACTAATAAAGATTAAAGCAACAAGAATCACATTTTTCCCTTCATTATTTTATTTACTACATATTTTCTAAGATATCAGCATTCATAGCAATTAAATAAATTTGCACAGCAAAGTGTTACAAAAATAATATGAGATATTTTTAAACTGTAGATCTATTCAAGAGGAACATTTCAAAATTTGTTTCATCATTTTTGGAGCTATAAATCTTGAGATATGATTTTTCAAAGCCTTTTCAACATTTCTGAAAATCATTTTCCTTAATTCTTTTAAAAATTCGCCGGTGAAAACGCTGAATACACCCGGTGCAGTGCACCCACACGCGCTGACATGCGGGACCCACGGGTCAATGGACCCACCGGCCAGCCAGAGCAGCGCGGGGAGGCGTTGACCGGTGGCGAACTCGCCGCTGGTGATGTCTCCGGCGACGGGGAGGGCACCAACGTGCTCCCCGCACCGAGACGCACCCAGCGCACCAACTCCGAGCAGCGCGGGAGCTCCGGAGGAGGCTCGCCGACGGAGATGTCGGCACGACGGCGCTGGAGCTCGTCGGCCGGCCAATGCAGGCCACGGGGGCGGCCGAGAAGGCGAGCGCGAGCACCGCTAGGCGAGGGGAAGCGGATGCTCGAGACCGGAGGAGGCATGAAGGGCCAGGGAGCTCCGGCCATGCGCGCCGGCCAACGACGGCCATGGCGGCAGTGGAGGAGGGGGGACGACCAATTGGCCCTCACCTGAGCTCGAGCGGCAGAGTGGAGACACGCACGCGGTGGAGGGAAGCGGGGCGGAGCTGAGGCCGGGAGGAATCGGCCGGAGAAGCAGCCACGAGCGCGAACGGCGGTGGCGGAGCTCCGGGAGCCGGTGATGGCGCGGCGGTGCGCTGCTGCTGCTGCTGGCGGGGCGAGAGGAGGGAATGGAGGGAGCAGCCGAGGCGGACGAGCGCGCGGAGGGGGGTAAGCGAGCGCGGTGCTGCGGGGGCCACAGGGGCGCGTGTCGCGCGGCGTCGTCGGCGTCCGGCCACGCGGCGGCCGAGCTCTGCCGCGGCGTCACAACGTCGCGCGCGGGCGCGCGCGGGAGGAAGCCGACGTGGAGCGCGGGCCGGGCTGCCAGCGCTGCTGGGCCGAAAGGGAGGCCGCGGCCCACTAAAGTGAAAAACCGATTTTTCTTTTATAAATAAAATTTTTAGATTTATTTCATTGTTTCAAAAGTGAATTTGAAGATGAAAAAGAGGTTTTCAGAATTCTGGCCCAAAATAAAAGTTGTTCAAAATTTTATTCTCTACAACTTTCATGTAGGGCTTTTTCAAAATTCTCAATAGATTTTGAATTTAGGATTTAAAGCTAAATTGTTAATCAAAAATTTATTTGTTTAGAATATTTTTAAAACAAAATTTGAGAAAAACTTGAATTCAAGAATTGCTCCAAAAATTATGTTAATTTATTCTAGATTATTTAAAATTGCTAATACCCAAAAGTATACTATCTTTTTGGCACTTACATCAAAATTAGGGTTCTAATTAGTTGCTTTTCAAATTTAAATTTAAAAGAGCTATATTTCATGCAATGCTAGTCATGAAATGATGCCGAATGCTTTATGCTTTGAAATGCTAATGCATGCTTAACACCCAGGGGTGTTACACTCTTCTACTTAATATAATGATACACAAAGCTTTTGCATATTCGAGGAAAAAAAAACTATTGGACTATTGGAGATCACTAATGACTACTATCCCATATGCGTCGTGGTACTAATTAGTATTTGGTAGTACTAAAATTGTTTGGATACGTTGTATTTTATAATGGAGGGAGAGTATCCAACAATCGTGCGCTGTTTCAACGCAATCTATGACAAATACTATCGTTTATACTATATTTATGAGAGTCGGCCTGGTAGACCGTAGAAGCCTAGTATGACTTAAACTGACTTCTTCCCGTAATTACTGGCATAATATTCTCTCAGTTCAGTCACTTGCAATAACCGCACCAAATAAAGGAAAGCTCTAGTTGCGGGTAAATTGACAAGATCTTTCTTCCTGAATTGACATTTGAGGCATCAGCAAGTAGGTTTGTTGATAATAAAAAAAAGGTAAAATAATTCTTCTCAAACTGCTAAGCATCATTGCGCTTGGTGGACAACAATAACAGTGTGCTCTGTTCATCCAGCAGTTCAGCTGTCGATAACATTTCTTTTCCGCTGCAAAAAGAGAAGCCAAGAGAAACGGATAGCCCCTCAGAAGTCAGAATTAAACATTTCATTTTCGCTCGTCCAAACAGTATCTCCAGACAGAGACGAAGTAACTGACGCATGATGAGTCCCGGGCATGTGCGCGCGAGAAGGATCCGATGCCGACGGCTACGCAGCGCCCGCCACCCTGCATATTAGCATGTGAGGTGCGGCCCACGGCGGTCCAAGGAAGCGGCGGCAGGCACGCAAAATGCATCCAGCACGACTTGCGTCGACGTCGCACTACGGCACTAGCATCCGCCGCATTGGCCTGCGCAAATCATATGGAGCGGTCGTTCTGCTATGACGTGAGATCGTATAACGACTTGCGTTGTTTGTGCGTTCTGAAAAACACTCGACTTGGTGTAGCACGAATCGTGCTGGCTTCTCTCGCATGCTGCAGTGGACATACACTGTAGGATAAATAAAAGCTAAAATGAGAGACCGCTCTAACGTCCTATGAGCAATCAAGGCGGTTGAATTGGGTGTCTAATTTTAATCTTCAATCATTTCACAAATCTATATCTACTCTTGGAGTGTAAATGCCACACAAATAAATCACATGCCAAAGCTATACATACGACAAGTAAAGAGTTCAAATAAGAGAGAGCAAGATCTTAGAGACGCAATGATATATCATGTAGTATTGGTTGCCAAGTCACAGCCCCTATCTATGTTGGGGCTATCGAAAGGTACGTTTCCGATCAATAAGTTTCTCCTGATCATGATTCAAAGAATTAAGATGTCCAAGAGAGAAATGAATTGAACTAATATAAAATCCTCACGAATTAAAACATCCAATTTAGCCCTTTTCATCCTAGTGTCTAGCTAAACAAGTGTTTCGAGCCTACCACACAAAGTTTTGCAAACACTATTCCAACCCTATTCTACCATAGAAATGTAAATTGCTTGAAAGTAAACGTTCAAAGTAGAGAAGGTTTGAAACACATCGATGTTTTTCCGAGGTATTGAAGAGTCAACAGTCCCTGTCTCGTTGGAGCACCCACGCAAGAGTATTGCTCCCCTTGATCCGCACAAGGACCAAGTGCTCTCTACAGATTATTTTTTTGCCACTCCAGCATGGTGAATCACCCACAATAGTGTACAGCTTGAGTTGGGGGCTCCCACAATCACCAACGAGAGATCACCAAGCTCCACATCACCACCAAGCCATTAAGGTGACGTCGATCACCAAGAGTAACAAGCACAAACTCTCACTTGACCCAACTAAGCCTAACAAGATGAGTGGATGCACACTTGCTACTCCCTAAGCACTAATAGAATCCCTAATCTTCAATTATGAAATCTAAATCACTCTAGCCTCAAGCTCTCTCTTGGACACCAAGTGTATAGGTCTGTTCTGAATGCCAAGAGAGTCCATATGTATGAGATGGAGGGGTCCATATATAGGGGCAACTTCCAAAACTAGCCTTTGAGCCTCCACTCAGCAGGAATGTGAGCACCGGAGACCTCCGGTGTGCTTCTACTGTTTGCATCGAAAAGATCCGGTGACTCTCCAATGACTAGTTCAAAAACTAGTTAAAACTAGTTGTTACTGTACGGGCACTCTCGTGCCACAACTCCAGTGGTCCACCGGAGGGCACGGGCCTCAGCCCCTTGCGGATCTCTCTAGTAGAATAGTCCAGTGCCACGGCTCCAGCATGCACTAGACAGCTCCTGTGTGTTATTTTAGTTAGATTCACCTTGAAAACCCTCTCTACAGGAATGTTTTGGTGTAACACAACCGGTGCACACTAGAAGTCAAGGAGACTCCACTATTTTCTGTCTGAAACTACATAGTGTCTGAGAGCTCCCATGCAAGCCAGGGGCGGACCTACAGGGTATGCCAGGTATGCACCGGCATACCCTGCAGTTCCAGCCAGTAAAGAATGTATTATACATGTATTTTTGTGAAAAAGAAAACAAGAAAAATTTACCGGAGAAGACGGTAATGCAGCAGCCGCTGCTACGGCCTTGCCGATACGGCCTTTTTCAGACCCACACAGCCACACGACGGGAGGTCCACGTAGTCACGCCTTGGAGGGTCCTTATGAGTACATCTTTGCTTGTAGGCCCAACCGCTCCAGCCATCATTCATTGATCCACCCAAACTGCTCTGTTGCTACTTGCTGGCTACGTGTACGCAAAGCCTAACTTCCTAATTAAAATGATGAAAGGGTATTTTGTACAATAGTTTCCGTTTAGTAAAAATAAATTTAAGAAATAAGATCCGTTATTTCTTTGGACTGCATATCCTAATCTAAACTCCTAGATCATTTTAGCAACATAGCATGCATAATTTTAGCATCAACCTGTATTTTTTGTAAATTGGTGGTGCTAATTGTTAGAGCACACCCAATGCAATTTTTTCATCCCATAAATAATATATTTCATCCGTTATTTTGCAATTTTTTCATCCCATCTTGTTGTATCCTGTGAAATACACCATGACATATTACATGAGTTTTATGATGAACTGTGATTGATATTGCTTTTACCGGTAGCATTTAGAAAGCAGCGGGTAAATAAGCTAGAGAGGTAGTATTATAAGTCTCTTTTATGACTATATTTCAATCTATTTGTATTTCATTTGAACTTTGTATAGTAATTTGTCGTAGTTTCTAGCTTAATCTTTAAATTTAAGGTATATCATGTTATTAATGCATGTGGTTTTACCAAACTTGAATATGGCTTACCGATTTGAAAATGGTTTTACCGAATTGCATAAAAGTTTTGTGCGGCATACTCTGTACTAAAATCCTAGGTCCGCCACTGATGCAAGCTATGGTGCTACACCTCCGCGGCCCAAGTTGCAGTATGCAAGCCAGGCTTGGGAAAAGCAGAATTGAAATGTTTTTTTTTCCTGGAGGCTGGCTCGTGGCTACTTTAAAGCCCGTGTGAGGCTGGCTGCGCTATCAAATATGGGCCACTGCACGAATTGGGCTCCTGGCTCGCCGGCTGCTGGCAATCAAACAAGCCCCAAGAACCTGCAGCGGAGCCGCCCCTAGCTGCCGTCGTCCGATCTATTTCTGGGACATGCGTCAATCATCCGAGATATGTATGCACGCTAGTGCTAATGGACCCACTCGCGCGTCCATCGTTGCATGCTAGGCGCACCGTGCACCTTTCGGCTATCTTCGGGTGTCCCGATATCGTGCGACTCCCATCTGCTCTGTCCGTGCCTCCATGGGTTGGTGGTGTCCCGGGGTCGCGACTCGCGAGAGGGACGGACGGCCGACCTGTGGAGCACTAGCAGGACGAGCCGTGGCCCATCGGAGGATGTTTTCCATTGGGCACGCACAACTGCATGGGCTGTGTTTAAGCTGCGAAGCCTTCACGTTTACATCAGCGTCTTCTGCAACATTACTCGATGTCTGGATGGAAGGTGGATGCCAATTCGCAATGAGGAGAGTAATCCTGTCAAGGATGTGAAGCCGTATAGCCTTCATGCTTTCAAGTATATATATGCTGTAGTTGACTCACACACATAGGGCCAATTCAAGGGTCAATTTGCTGCCTATTTTCCCGATGCCCGTTCTAAGATTCTTTGCTAGTTTTGTTGTGTCAGCCTAAATGCGAAATGGGCCGTGCATGTGCCAACCTTACTTCGAGAGCACCACTAGCCCAATGTCTACAAAAAATGCGGACACGCACACGAGGCGTATATACCAACAAAAAAATGTGACGATTCACGTTCCGTCATACGACTGCAGATGCCAATTTGCAAATGTTATACGATATAAATGTATAATTTTGTAGTGAAAAAATAATTGGAGTCGACTCGACTTATATGCATAGATTTTATTTGCGTCTGTTGTGAAGTTAAGATACGAGGAAGTAGCTGTGAATTTAATTGGATTTAGCCTATTTTATATTCTTTTAAGTGAATATAAATTCTAATATCCACAAATGCTAGGTGCTATAAATGTATAATCTCATATGAGAAAATTGACTGAGGTTGACTCGACTTACACTACTATAGAAATAATTTTTTTAATCAATAACTCTATTTTGGGCAGAGGCAACTTAATTCCTAGCCATGTCTATAGGGGCCTTCATCAGGTCTCACTAACCTAGGAATCCCAACCACCTCTACAAATGGGGGCAATTTTTGGAAGCGACTAGGATTCCTCCTCGGAACAGATACGATGTGTTTGGTTCATTGCTCCTGCAGTGCATGCACCAGCGCATGCGTAGATTCTGGTATAGAAGCATGATTGGTAGCCTGCTTCCGCCATAGTGTCTTGCATGGCGGAACAAATATACGATTGGATGCAGGCTCCATAGATGCACTTGTTTTGAGCATCCCTGGCCAGTCAGGCCCGGCGGACGGCGGATGTAGCTGCAAAGTGAGGGCCCCACACGTAAGTCTCACATGTTGGACAGGTTGCATCCGCTCGTGCAGTCAACCATGGACGGAGCCAGCGGGTGGCACGGGTATGGTGCGGCATACCCTAGGCTGATCAGATAGAAAAAATTATAAATTATGAGGCAAATTTTGCTGCTGTATATCGAATTGCTAAATAGGTCTTTGCCAAATTGGATATGAGAATTTTGGTGCGGCATACCCTATGTCAAAATCCTAGCTCCGTCACTGCAGTCAACCAAACAACATCTTAGTAATTTGTGTATCCGCTCATGCTAACTTACCAAAGACCATCTTTTTTTTGAATTTGCACCTGTAAGAGGACGCTGTAGTCCAAGCAGAGCTTACCCGCTGGCCTACACACTGTCCATCTGTCCAGATGAGAGGCAGCGGGATGGCATAGGTAGGGCGAGAGAGGAATCGATAGAGACGATAACTCCATGGCATCGAAGTGACCAAGTGAGATGTATTGATCCATACTTTTTTCTGGGGACAAACTCACCCCCGTATCGCATGAATATTCTAGGAATATTCTCTAAGTGGGGTGTTCTTGTTCCACTTGACTCCTAATGAAATACCATGAAAATTAAAGTGGGCCCATCCCATCCTGTCCTATCCCATCCCACCCCCAAACCAAACAGATACTAAAAACTATAATTGTTGTTACTTTAGATAAATCTATATATTTCAACTAAAACATTCTGACATACCAATGTTGCTAGTATTGCATTGCTATTTTTTAATAAAAAGTACTACTACAAATATAATTCTTTGATATGAAAAATTTAATATCTTTAGCAATGGAGGAGGTTAGTGCATACCAAGTTGGCTACCAACTTCCTTGGTCTTTAAGATTCCTTCCATAGTAAGCCCTTGTTTAGTTCCTAAAATATTTTGCAAAATATAACTGTAGTGCTACTGTAGCACTTTCGTTGTTATTTAGCAATTATTGTCCGATCATGGCCTAATTAGGCTTAAAAGATTTGTCTCGTGATTTACAACTAAACTGTGTAATTAGTTTTATTTTTTTTTTTCTATATTTAATCCTTCATGCATGTGTCCAAAGATTCGATGTGACGGGAATCTGAAATATTTTGCAAAATATTTTGGGAACTAAACAAGGGCTAAACTTGGACTTAATATTACTTCTCTTGAGGTCAGCACCCTTGGCCCTTCGTAAATCTCACCTCAAACTATTTAGGAAATCTTGCATGGCATAGGCTTAAATTCAAGAATGGAGCTAGAACCTTCAAGTTGCAGTGCTATTTTGTCTATAGTGGAAACAACAAAAGCTATTGGAGTAAGCTAACACAATAGAACAATTACCACAACTATTACTTGAATCCTTCTTTTTGAAACATAAAAAATAGGAGTTTTTGATAAATGGTGCACTAAGCATAATAGTTTCAATTTATTTAACTTGAGGATAAATATTTATAGAAACAAATAAGGTAAAAATTGAAAAGTAAAAGCTAGATCCATGTGTTCATGAGACATGGTTGCAACAAAAGTCACCACAACTTAAACTAAGGTGTGAGTTAGAGCATGCATATTTGAAGACACACGGAGTATAAATTTATCATGACCGGATAGAGATTACAGGGTATCTATATGGTTATAGTGGTAGAAAATAAATAGAGAGGGAACACAAAGATAAGTAATTTGTGTTAATTATAGACATTAAACGAACACAAACTTCTAATGATTTTGATTCCCGAGATTTTAGGAGTACTCATAAGTACATATCTACTCTTACTGAATGGATTAGCTAGTTCCATATTCCAACGCAAGTTCACATGATTATTTCGTGATTCTAGCATGGTACTGAGTTAAAGTATATTATGTTTGTCTAACTATATATATATATATATATATATATATATATATATATATATATATATATATATATATATATATATATAAAAGATATAAACTATATGATATCAAATAAGTATAATTAGATTTTTCATGAAATATATTTTCAAAAATACTTATTTGGTGGCATAAATATGTTAATATTTCTATCTATATAATTTTTCAAAGTTTAGATATTATAACAAAGAATACATCAATAATTATATTCTTTTAGGATGGAGGCAATATACAGAATCTTTGAAAATGATTGCGCTAGCAAAAAAAATAATGGTGTTCACATATTTACTAGTTGTAAATTGTTGTTTCTTAAATCTTGTGTTGCGCTATTATCAATCTATATCTATATTTATATCTCTATCTCTATATATTTATATTTGTATATCTATATCTCTATCTCTATCTCTATCTCTATACATCTATGTTTATATCTCTATCTCTATCTCTATATCTGTATATCTGTATCTATCTCTATATATCTCTATCCTTGGGTGTAAGATCTCAAGTAAATAGTTGTAGCCACCAAGAAAAAAATTATTCATTTTTTAGTCATTCTCTTAACTACTAATATAATATAATGGACAAGGCTAGTTAGTTAGACATTTCATTTTATAGCCACACAGATGCTCCCTTGACATGTATGTGGAATGAAATACAGTTTTTGTTGGTACATTAATCCAATGAAAGATACAGACCTGAGTTATTATTAGTGAATGCATATTGGCACTTATTAGGTTGAGATGTCTAGTTAGTTTAAAGCTAACATGCAACATACTAATATCTGATATGAAAGCAAAGTTGATATCAAGGTCATTGCAGAACTTGAAGAGATATACAACTTTGTAACTGATGACATTTTTATTTGAAATCATTTAGTCATCATCGTAGGTCCTTGGCGGTTATTGTAATTTACTTAGCGGTCATCCGCACACAAGTAAATATATATTCTTGGGGTTGTTATATTTCCTTGATGATGTGAAAATTCTAACCGGTCTTTGTTTTCTTAGCGGCTAAACTCCAAGGAAACCATTTTTGGCCGTCGACCCCCCAAGGTAATCGAATTTCCCTTGCTATCTATTCTTGACAGTCCTTCCTTGAGGATCGGCCGCCTCAAATGATTTTCTTAATGGTTTTCAAGGTTTCCTTAAGAGTATCTGGCCCTTAAAGATATTCAGTTTTCTAGTAGGTTAAAATTTATTCGCGGTTCATGCAGCAACGCGTGAGGTATGTTTATAGTATCTTCGGTTCCTAACACGCATCATCGCTTTCGCACAGTAGTACAGCACTGTGAATTTCTGAAGATGAGAGTATATTTAAAATCTCAAAAGAATTAACGGCATATGGGTACGAGGGTATTTTTTTATACTACATAATGTTAGTATATGCGATAGCTGCCAAAAAGCCGTTACTTTCTAAAATAGTGCACGCATATGACCTGATGACCCGAAGGCCGAAGCCTCTCTATTCCTCCCATGATTTGCTCCAGAGCCATGTGACCCCTACCAAAGCAAGTCGGGTGCAACGGCCGTTGATGGCGATCGCGGCCCACTATGCGTTCCTTCGATTCATTTCATTCCTGCCTATAAATACCACTGCGAGGTTGCTCTTCCTCGACCATCGAGACGCACAGAACTTCTCCTGTTTGCCTACTGATAGCTCTAATAGCTGCCTTCTCAGCAAAGTACTACGATGGCCACCTTCTCCTCCACGGTAGTTGCACTTGGTGCGCTCATCTTCTCCCTCCTTGCAACGTGTAGCTCATGCGCTAGACCGGTGAGCTTTAACGCTTCCGACTTCACCGCCGATCCCGACTGGGAGGCTGCCAGGGCCACCTGGTACGGTGCGCCCACCGGCGCCGGCCCTGATGACGACGGTACGTCGTATACATGAACGCCGGTGCATGCATGGATCTCATTGTGCATGCAGATGCAGCGCACAGCGTTGTTTTGAACCGAGTCTGAACTACAGTGCGCCATCAATTGTTTGTTCTGCATGCAGGTGGCGCCTGTGGATTCAAGAACGTGAACCTGCCGCCGTTCTCGGCAATGACATCGTGCGGCAACGAGCCCCTGTTCAAGGACGGCAAGGGCTGCGGCTCCTGCTACCAGGTTGGTCAGACGAAGATCCTTGGTGCCTGCCTTTGATGGAGACGGAAAGCTGGAGCATAGTGTTGACTTTTGAGTAACCAACTCCGTTTTACTTTCTTTTCCAGATACGATGCACAAACAACGATGCCTGCTCGGGCAACCCAGAGACGGTGATCATCACTGACATGAACTACTACCCGGTGGCCAAGTACCACTTCGACCTCAGCGGCACGGCGTTCGGCGCCATGGCCAAGCCCGGCCGCAGCGACGAGCTCCGCCGCGCCGGCATCATCGACATCCAGTTCAAGAGGTGGGTAACACGCACCCCTCCTTGCACAGAAACACCACGCACAGACGACCGGCTGATCATCAGCCCCTGGCCCTACGCCAACAGAATCATATCTCGAGACCGTCTAGCTACTCTATTTGCCGTGGAGCCCTTGTACTTTTGCTCAACCAACTCTAACGAGAACGACCGGTTTAACTCGGCCCCAGGCATGCCGATTCAATTCGCACATCCGCTTTACAATTTGGCGTTTGCGTGGGTGTCTGCCTGTGGACAAAGCAGTGTTCTGAAGCTCTTGCCTAATCCAAGCATATCACATGGCTTGTTCATTCCTGTATAGGGTGCCCTGCAACTACCCCGGGCAGAAGGTGACTTTCCACGTGGAGGAGGGCTCCAACCCCGTCTACTTCGCGGTGCTCGTCGAGTTCGAAGACGGCGACGGCGACGCAGTGCAGGTGGACCTCATGGAGGCCAACTCCGGGTCGTGGACGCCGATGCGCGAGTCCTGGGGATCCATCTGGAGGCTGGACTCCGGCCACCGCCTCACCGCGCCGTTCTCCCTTCGCATCACCAACGAGTCCGGCAAGACGCTGGTGGCGAACCAAGTCATCCCGGCCAACTGGGTGCCCAACACCTACTACCGTTCCATCGTCCAGTATTAGCTCGTGGCTGCGGCGCACCATAATAATTATGTGTCATTGTGGTTGATTAGTGGTTTGGTACTAGTATTGTGTTGCTGCATGGGACTGATGAGCCACTGATGAGGTTGCCTCAGTCAGTTACTAGTAGGGTGTTGGTGTGTGGCTTCATTAATTCTGGGATTTGAAGACTAGGAAATGGAGGAATGCAAGTTAATTTGCAAATGCTTTCCCGCCCATTGTCAATGCATGCACCAGTGCGATTATAAGATTATAAATTGTTAACGGTATATTGTGTGCCGTATTGGGTCTCTGCTTCGTTCGATATCTCTTTTGTTTCAGTCATGCTTTTTTTTTCTTCTTTTTTTCGATCATCGTGAATTGTCTCAGTTCCTAACAAAACCAAAACCCATCACGCCAAGTCCATACGTTACCTTTGATTCGTTCGTAAGACCTTCGATTATTCATTTTATTCATTTCCTGATTCCTATACCTCCCATTATTTATTGTTATTCCTTTGTTGCTTTGTCGTGAGAGTGTTTATCAGCCAGAGGCTGGAGCCTAAACTACAATGAAAATTGAAAATTGGTTGTGCGTGCAAACCTCTTGCAGCGGCCAAAGTAGAAAAGTTTCCTTTATTACCTAAAAAAACTCCTACTATTATTCAGTCTGCATGAACCTGATCCTAACTTACTAACAAGGGTAGGAATCGAGAGAGAAAAAATGCCTTGTATGACTTCAGAATGAACTGATTAAGATTTGGAGGACAAAACAAGGGCAGCTTTTTAGTACAAATCGCTGGTTCCAGGGCTGACTTGACAACCTTTTTCTGAATTCTGTTGTAAAAAAACCTTTTTCTGAATTGCAAACTGATTGCAGCGACAATGGGAGCACTATCAATGCACAGCGCGTGAAGTTTGTTTTTCTTTCACGCTGCCTTTTCTTCTGATGGCACTCCATTCCCGTGGATTCTGGCAATCCTGAAAAGGAACATCATCATAATTCCTGCAACGGACAAATCTCACCAGTGCTTAATTACAATCATCAGCAGTTCGTTGGTTGAACGGAAAGGATATGCTAATCCTCCAACACACAAGTCCCTTTCCGTCCAAAGCACTTTAGTTTCCCTCGTAACTAAGGTTATCTATATAGGATCGGAGTATAATTAACCGTGTGACATAGGCCCGTTTGGTTTGAAGTTGTTAAAGTTTAACTCCCATCACATTAACGTTCCCTCGAATGCATGTAGTATTAAATGTAGATTAATTGTATGCATGTCGGCACAGATTATGAGTAATTTACGAGACGAATCTATTAAGCCTAATTAGTCCCAAATTGAAAACTTTTTGTCAAATAAAACGAAAGTGCTACAGTGTTTTGTTAAATTTTAACTCCTCAAACCAAACACCCCCATAATGATTTCAGCTACTGTGAGAGCCAGGCGGCAAAGTCACCGCTTTATATATATAATAATATTATATATAATAACTTAATTAAAGTGGGAAGAACTGGATTGTTGCCGTAATTACTGGCGTCAAACCGTCCCGGCTCCAGTCACTTCCAATGACCGCACCAAAAATTACGGGAAGCTGCAGATGTAACCCTTGAACTAGCAGCGGGTGTTCGACGTTTGCCACGGCTCCGGATTCGGCTCCTATATATATATATATATATATATATATATATATATATATATATATATATATATATATATATATATATATATATATATATATATATATATATATATATATATATATATATATATATATATATATATATATATATATATATATATAGTGAAGCCATTGCAAGAGCAGAAGTATACATACTGAGGTCACACAAAATTTTAAAAAACAATGATAAAAGGTAAATTTTCATCATATTTGTACTCTTATTTCATAAAATCTTACACTCATAAAGTAATTACACACTCTTCATGTTTTGCTCTAGTTATACATCCCTGGCCATACAGTGCGGGCCGAAACGGCTCCCGTGAAAAAGCACAGAGAAGTCAGTGCCATTTTTCTACCGAGAAGCCGAAGTGTGTGACCTGTCTCGGCTCCTCTCACAAATTCGGTGCAAACTATAACAAAATTGCCACTAGAACATTTTTGCCAAATATTTTTCAAAATGCCTTCAGCTCCACCAAATAAGCTATTCCACGAGAGAAGGCAGAGTCAAAGCCCTGCTGAAGAAGCCAGATATGGCATGTAGGCTGATATTCGTTGTGCAACAAAAGCGATATGATGCAGGGTGTTGGGCAGCAGTCCAGGTGCTGATAAGTTTTCTTTTTCAGTACTATCTCTGCCTCTTAAATTGTGACATTTTAGATTTGTTTTAGGTCAAACTATGTTTTGATCGTGTTTATAGAAAAAATAAACATACAGGACACCAAATATGTATAATTTGAAAATTGATAAATTCAATTATACTTGTTTAATACCATTAATATTAGTATTTTTATAAATTTAGTTAACTTTAAGATAGTTTAAAATGTCACTTTTGAGGTAGGGACGGAGGTAATAGACTAATAGGATATATATGGTATATATAGTAGGAGTATATATACATAATAAAAGAGACAAGATGCAGGAGAAAACGAGAGCGCTGCCCTGGTCTCCATTATCGGTTTCTTTTCAACAGCTGTGTATCTCCGGATTCCGGAACGAGACGACGCAGGCGCATGTGCGCGAGAACGGAGCCGGACGTCGACGGCTCTGCATGTGAGGGGCGGGCCACCGCGAGGGAGAAGGCAACCGCCGCCGGGCCCGGCTGTCGAGCGAACCGGTGGTGGGAAGTCACGTCGGCCGAGGGCCCGAGGCCTCGCACCGGATTCCCGGGGCCCGCGATCGAGGTCGTCGGCCCTCGCCTCGCGCTCGCACACGCACCCGCACCCGGCACCCGGCAGCCGTTGCATCGCCCTTGTTGGGCCGAGATGAGGCTTCCAGCGCCTCTCGTAGTCTCGTCTGACGTCTTGCGGTCGCGAGCGGCCCCGTAGCTTGTGGAAGCGAAGCGAGGCCTTGTGTCATTGCGTGGTGCACAGGCCCGCCCTCCCTGCTGGTGCTTGCCGTTGCACGCGACGCTAACCGCTGCCCACGCTACACGTGAGCAACGCCGGGCCTGCGGACAACAGCGGCCTCCGCAACACGTGCTGGGTCAAACTCGATTTTTGCTGCACGTTTCCCGGGTGCTGCATGCTTCGTGCTAGCACTAGTAGTTGCTTCCGTTTGGCGGTGGACGACTGAGTCACCAACTGCGTCTTGTGATCCAGCAGTACCGTACCACCAGCACGACGATCAGATGAGCTGAGAAGCAAATCACGCATGAAGAAAAAAGGAGGCAACATCACGTTCTGCCATGCTTGCAGTTGCAGCCTTCCAGTTCCAGCACCTTATCAATTTGCAAATGGCATGGGGAAGGACGACTACAACTACAAGATCGAAAATCACGTGCAATCGGTGGGAGACTGCTGCACAACACAGGCACGGTGCGTGAGAGAACGCCCCGTTCTGCTGGCTTCCGAACTTGTACGCTACGCTTCGTCGATAGACATAGACTCCACACGGATAGCGAAAATAATGGCGCCGTCTGCCATCTCCTTTAATTTGCACTATATTCGTGCCCGTGCGTTGTTACGGGTTTCGAAATCCAAACGCCCCTATGTATTTTCCTGCTAACACATATGAAAGAAAAATATCTTGTATGTACTATGGTTTTGATTGAGTACAGACAAGGGTAACCTAAACACTTTGTACGGTAAAACGTCTTGCAACCACAGCTTGTAATTCTCTTTATTACTATAAGCACCTCCGTAGAAGCCAATGATTAAAAGTCTACCGTCAACACCTAAATTGTTTACTTTTTAGATCCACCATCAAAATAATACAATATATGAGGCAAACTAAGATGCACTCCAATAAACATACATGGACCATGATCAAGTTAGTCTGTAAGCTGGGATCTTTTACCTGGGCCAAGATCAATATAGTAAAAATGGTTAACTTATTCAATATAAAATGGTTTGGTAAATTCAATAGGAACCCGTGCAAGGGCAAAGCCTTTTCTTGATTGTAGCAATTTACATTTGGAACATGCTCAGCCTATCTTTTTATTTCCATCAAATATTGCATACATGCAAATTTGAGAGGGCATCACTCAGCTTTCTTCTTTAAATGGGCTCTAAGGCCAATGGCACCTGAAATCGAACCATCCTACAAGAAAGAAACACTTCATAATAAGACACTAAGCACAAGAAAAGGGCTTGAAAAAAAGTACAAGATTATTTTCTAGTTCAAAGCTCATGGTCCCAACCTAGAACATGCTTCCTGTCAAGTGTAACATTCCGCTCACCATATTCTTTTAAGCTAGCAAATTAAACGAACATGCTTCCTGTCAAGTATAACATTCCGCCCACCATGTACTCGACTACAGGCGGCTCAAATACTAAGATGAATATCACAAGCATCTTCTGAATAGGCATTGTCAAGCAAACAAGTAGTAAGAATTCCTACTCCTGCTGCTACCTTACCATTCTAAACAATCTACTTATAGGCATGTGATATTCATAATCCATAAATAAAATTGTGTTATCTCAAATGAGCAACAAGCATTTAGAAATCAGTTACTTGAAGAAGGGATGAACCTGAGGCGGCGAGGCACTGATGGGTGATCACATCAATTACACGACGCGTTGTAGGTCCATAGAATGGCCACCAATGACTCGAGGTGAATGGTGATGGCAAAGGAAAAAAAGTCAGAACCTGTATTTGCCAAAGGAACGGTGAATGGTGATGTCATCATCGAAGGAAAAAGAATGCAGAAATGTGCAAGTATGAAAGACAATAGTAGGAAGTTCCTCGCTGTGCATGTCATTCATAGTAACAAATGGATGTTCAACCAAAGATCAACATGCTCCAAAGAAATGTCTAGAATTGTTAGTTCAACCATTTTCAAGGTCAAAGCAGCAATGAGATCTACATTGGTGACACTCAAACAGTCAGTCATGCAGTTTTATATATTAAATCTAAATCCAGAATCTTTCTACATATATGGGTCCTTGGAGTTAGTTGCATAAACTATATTGCCATACATATAAATATCCCCTCAGGCAATGTAAAATCCTTTAAGAAACACTTATGAAATTCTGTCTATTAACTGGGATTGAAGGAATTCTGCATTGAGCAACCAAAGACTTGTGTTGATGATATGAAATTTGGAACAATGTAAACATATGAGATAGATTGATAGTATATAGCTCAAACAACACACAAGAAATGCCCAGCTAAATCCTCCCAGAAAGAAATGCCCATGAGGTCATCATATAGCTCACCTGGAGTGACAGCTAAATCCTGGAAGTGCAGTAAGAACATTTTTTCCCCAAATTTCGAAGATTTTACATTCCATCAATAAACCAATACATTCTCGTGACTTTTTGTACAAGAAAAAAGAGATATTTCATTCAGAAATCAGTAGAAATTTTGGAAAATAAAATGATTGATTGATCACCGTAATTTGTGAAAACCAATATATGCAGCAGTGGCTATGGATGACTCTGAAAGGCAGGCTGTCCGCTATCATATTAAGAACTACCAATATTGTAACAATGTATCTCTAGTGCTGAACATAGGACATCGCTCAAATGGAGTGTATCATGCGGTTTTCTATTTGTCCCATTCAAGCATTCGGTATTGCACAGGATTCATCAACTTTTGTTTTTTTCTTAAGTTAATGAACTGAAAGGATGAAGTTTCATAATAGAGAATCGATAAAATTCTGAATAAAAAACAACTCGTGAAATTAATCTCAGATCGGATCAGAATCGGAGTGGCAAGCAGTGACTGTCATTAAATTAATCTAAGATCGGATGAGTGGCAAGAGAGAGAGATTGACTAACAAATGAGATGGTGGCGACGCAATTGCAAGTGTGTTTGACGTCCGTGGGCGACGCTGTGCGACGACACAATTGCATGTGAGGGCTTGATCCCACGCGAAATCTAGTTACTCCAGAAAAAAAAATGCCTGGACACAGTTGAAGTCGATGGACACACATGCCGCCGCTCCTTCCACTGCAGTGGAAGGACGTGAGTTGCCACATCAGAATTTGATGAAGGCAAATGCAAACAAGGTATGGCAATGTCAAAACCTGTTAGATGAGCTGAGGAGCCCTGAATGTGAATCAATCCATGCGAAGCTGGGCCCGTGTTGAGTGTTGACGATGCCCAGGTCTTGACGTCCCGTCAAATAAGAGGTATTATCGATCAACAACATGTTGCCCTTGGGAAAATTCAGGCAAAATAAAACAGATGCACTCATGTATGGAATATGGATAGTGAAATTTTAAATTATGCTGAAATAAGGACCACATTCTAATGAAAATTATAAGAAATTGCGATCAGCTGCACGTGCAGGCACACCCTCAAGTCCAGTAATCACCTTCCATGTACTACCAAAAAATTAAACTGAAATAAAGGTCACATTCTAATGAAAACTGTAAACAGTGGTAAAAATAAGCATGAAGTATTGCAGACAGAGACTATGATAATTCACTCAGTCGGCAGCACAGCCCACATATTACGAAGCATAAGAATTAAGACAATGAACAAACACTTATCTATATCTCAGCTATTAAATACATAAGAGTAGGACCAAATAGCAAACTCTATGAAACTGAACAATCTCATGCGAATAGTTGTATTGTACGAAGATACTGAATAATCTCATGCGAACAGTTGTATTGTACGAAGATGATGGAATTAGCAGGCCCCTTTTGCAGATGTATCAACAATTACTAGTCCCCTGAACTGTATCATTCTTTTGGCTATAATAATATTTAGGGACTGCTAATAGAATGGAAACTAATATTACAAGATCTGGTCGATGTACTGATCGTTTATATAGGGATGTGGCAATGCAGTCCACAGGTTATTTCCACAAGAAATTTATTTTTGTGGATATGCAAAAAGTTGCAGTACCTCTGTTCTTAGGTCTGACATTCAGTGTTCCTGTTTCTAATTGTGTTTCGATTATATCTCAGAGCTTTGCTGCAGTGCACTAAAAATTCTAATAAGAAAAACATACTGATATTCGTTCAGATAGATTTGCACTAAAAATCTAAATCAAACTGGATTTTGATTTAGACAAAGAAGAATGCAAAGAGGGCTCCTGAAATTTGCACCTGAAAGAGTGATCGGATGTCCTCACAGCAGCGCCTGGATTAGTTTGTTATGCACATCCTGCATCCTGGTGAGTGAGTGATGACCTAGAATGGGCGTACGTGATGCATAGAGTCACCGATGTCATCTCCCTGTGCATGGAAATTCATCAAACAGTAGCAGGTTGGATTGTAGTTGGAGTTCTTCAGCTGAGAAGGCAACGACACACTGGTGCTGGATCGACCTGCAACTTGTCGTGGTAAGCACATTCAAGGCCGCCAGTTTCTCTTATCACCAGGGCGTGGTTGGACACACAGGGAGACAATGCACGGAGGCCGTGAGAAGCCTAGGCCCGCGCGCACCGCCGAGAGAGTGAGGGCATGGGCAAACTGACACGACGAGCGCGACGATGGCGGAGGGCGACGACGGTGAGCGCGATTCCACAGTCGTCGTGCCGCATCCTCTGCCATAGGGCGAGATCCGGCGTCCCCGCGTCCTCGGCCCGACGCCAGCTCCTCGACCTGCGCCACCTCCTTGGTCTGTCACCTCCTCCTCAGCTGGTGCGCGGGCAGATCCGGCATCGCCGCGTGCTCGACCCCCGCCGCCAGCTCCTCGACCCAATCCGCCTCCTTGGCTCGCCGCGTCTTCGTCAGCCGGTGCGAGTGCGAGGGCAAGATCAGACACCGCCGACTCCTCGACCAGCTCCGCCGCATCGTCAGCCCGCTGCCACCTCTCCTTGGCCCGCCGCCTCTTCCTCAGCCGGTGCGCAAGATCCACAGCCCAAAAAACAACATCTTTTTCCTGCCCCACCCGAAGGCCCAACGACGCCCAGCAGCCCATATTCTCACCCGCAGGCCAAACAACGCCAGCTCCCAATGGTCACGGGAGTCGGGAGGGAAGCCGCACGCAACTCCGCGTTTTCTCCCCAAACCGGCGTCCGGCGAACCCGCCTAACTTCGAGTGGCGGCGGCGCGTCGCCTTGGCGGGCGGCTGCGGCGGCCCGAGCGCGCTGCGCCATCGCGCATGGACGGCGGACTCCATTCTCCTCCAGGGCAGGGGCAGGCCGGCAGTAGCATGCATCAGCCGGCGCCCGGCAGGCGGAAGCACGCACCGTGGCTGCGCGGCACCGGCCTGCGGCAGCAGCACCAGCACGCAGACGCAGCAGACTAGCAGCGACCGCCGACCAGCGAGGCAGCGAGGACCTGTTCGTGAAGTTGAGATTCAGGTTTCGAATTTCCTATTCAATTTGTTAGGCATAGCAATTTGTTCCTAAATTACTTAGTCTAGTCTCTTGATTTCATTTTAGGTGTCAAGTATGAAGAGAGAAAATAGTGGTACTATAGATTTAAGAACTTTCTTGCAAAGGGAAGAAACAGTCACAAGATGAGGTTGAGCAAGAGTTATATGCTCACTTTATGCCAAAATTCTTGAATATATGAAATCATACTCAATTATGTGTTATATATTTCCTATATATACTATGCAGCATTATACATGTCAAATATTAGTCTTTTGGTTTGGTTGTGATTTTTTTTACCCCTATACATTTGGAATACCCAGCTCCAAAATTCTGAGCCCGCCACTGATAAATACCACCGCAAGGTTGCTCTTGTTATTATTCATATTTCTTAGTGTTCATTAGATCGGGTACACATTCATCAAAAGTATATGAAACAATAGATCATAGTACCTTTTCTACTGAGAGTCAGAGAGGAGAAAAGAGGAGAGGTGAAGCATAGGATCACAGACCGTCAAGGGCCGTAGTGGTAGGAGCAGTGGTGATGGTTGAAGCGCCGGCGGCCGTCTCGCTCGCTGGAGCCATCTGCGCTAGGCAGCGACGTTCGGTGGAGATGAGAGTCGACGCAGTGAAGATGGTGGCGCAGTGAAGACGGTGGCGGCTTCCCGTCACTGGCTGCGCCCCTTCTCAGATCGGGATCGGGAATATCGGTGGGGAGTGGCGGCTCAGGTGAACCTCGTGACTTGAGCCAGCCGGCCCCCACCTCTATATATAGCGCAGTGTGACGGGGGGCCACCAACCATGTAGGGTTGGACGCCCCCGATCAGGGCGTGAGAACAAGGCCCAAAAGGCCGTTGGGCCTAATGGTGGAAGATCAAAACCTAACATTCTCCCCATTGATCTCTCATCATTTTCTTCGTTCTTTAATTTCATACTCAAAACTTTCGATTCATATCTTTCTTGCTTCTATCCTATTCCATTACAGATTATTGTATTGAACTATCTCATCGTCACAGCAATTAGTGCTGTTAGACTAATAGCCACAACACATTTCTCTATTTTGGAATAAAACTTTCTTCTGGGCCCTTCATATGTTCGGGAATCATAGGCTTTCCCTTAAACCCATGCCGGCTACGTGTTCTCTGAACACGTTGGGTGGTAAGCCCTTTGTGAGCGGATCCGCGAGCATTTTCTCTGTACTTATATGCTCAAGATTTATTATATGATCTCGAACTTTATCTTTCACAACATAGTACTTTATGTCAATGTGTTTGGTAGCACCACTTGACCTATTGTTGTGAGCATACTGTACCGCTGGGTTGTTATCACAATACAACCTCAGTGGTTCATTGATATTATCAATCACTTTCAATCCGGGTATGAATTTCTTTAGCCAATTCACCTGCCCCGTTGCCTCATAGCATGCTACAAACTCGGCATACATTGTCGAGGATGTAGTTACGGTTTGCTTGGAGCTTTTCCACGATATAGCCCCTCCTGCGAGAGTAAATATATATCCTGATGTGGATTTTCTTTCTTCTCCCGCATAATCGGAATCTGAATACCCCTCTATCTGCAGGGAATCGGATCTTCTATACGTCAGCATGAGGCCTTTCGTACCCTGCAAATAACGCAGGACTTTCTTCACCAATTTTCAATGTTCTATTCCTGGATTTTTTTGATATCTGCCAAATAACCCGGAAACAAAAGCTAAGTCAGGGCGTGTACACACTTGAGCATATTGTAAACTTCTAACTGCTAAAGCATATGGTACCGCTTTCATTCGATCAATCTCATATTCGTTCTTGGGACATTGATGTTCCCCAAATCTATCGCCCTTGACAATAGGAGCAGGTGAAGGACAGCACGCATGCATACTAAATTTCTTCAGAACCTTTTCTATGTATGCCTTTTGCGATAATCCTAGAACCCCTTTCTTCTGTCTCGGTGAATCTCTATTCCTAAAACGAACGAGGCCTCACCGAGATCTTTCATATCGAAGTTTGAGGACAAGAATTTTTTCGTTTCCATTAGTAGATTGACATCACTGCTAGCAAGCAGAATATCATCCACATACAAAATCAGGAATATGTACTTTCCATTCTTGAATTTTGCGTAAACGCAATTGTCCTCAAAATTTTCCTTAAACCCAAAACCTTTTATTGTTCTATCAAATTTCAAATACCACTGTCTTGAGGCTTGTTTCAATCCGTAGATTGATTTCTTTAGGCGGCATCCCATATTTTCTTTTTCTTTTACAACAAAACCTTTCGGTTGTGCCATATAAACATTTTCTTCTAAATCCCCATTAAGGAACGCCGTCCTTACATCTATTTGATGTAATTCCAAATCATAGTGGGCTACAAGTGCCATTATAATTCTGAAGGAACCTTTACATGAGACTGGAGAAAACGTCTTATTGTAATCAATCCCTTCTCTTTGCGTAAAGCCTTTCGCCACAAGTCGTGCTTTAAATCTTTCTACATTCCCTTGGGAGTCATATTTTGTTTTGTAGATCCATTTACAACCTACTGTTTTGGCTCCTTTAGGAATAATTTCCAAGTCCTAAACTTTGTTGGTACTCATTGATTTTATTTCATCTTCCATGGCCTTAAGCCACTTTGATGAGTGGTCGCTTCTCATGGCTTCTTCAAATGAGGTGGGATCATCCCCCATCTGAAATTCTTCTGTTTCATAAACTTCATAGTCATTAGAAATTGCTGACCTTCTTGTTCTTTGAGACCTTCTAGGGGCCTCTGGCACTTGTTCCACATTAGGCTGTTGCTGTTCTTCCTCATGTGCGACATTTGGTTCTATAGATTCCTCAAGGACAGGCTCCTCAAGGACAGGTTCCTCATGTTCATTCATTGTCGTCACGGGAGAACTTGCAACAGGTGTTGGCACTATAGTGTCTTGCACTGTCGGCGCAACAGCAACAGGTAGCGTAAAGAATGGTTCTTCAACCATCGGAGTGGGTACATGTACCCGCTTCTCCTGTAGGCTTATTTCTCGTGCTACCATGCTCCCCCTGATCATGTTATCCTCCAAGAACACAGCGTGTCTTGTTTCTACAATCTTCGTATGTCTGTCAGGACAATAGAAGCGATATCCTTTCGATCTTTCTGGATAGCCAATAAAATGGCAGCTGACTGTCTTGGAGTCTAACTTTCCTATGTTTGGATTAAACACTTTTGCCTCAGCTGGACAGCCCCACACACGCAAATGGTTAAGTGAGGGTTCCCTTCCTGTCCATAATTCATACGGTGTTTTAGGCACCGATTTGCTAGGTACTCGATTAAGTATGTGAATGGCGGTTTTCAGTGCCTCCATCCATAAACTAATCGGTAATGTGGAGTAACTTATCATGCTTCTTACCATATCCATTAAGGTACGGTTGCGTCTTTCAGCCACTCCATTCTGCTGAGGCTCCCCCGGTGTGGAGTACTGAGCGACTATGCCATTTTCCTATAGAAACTTTGCAAATGGTCCAGGAATTTGGCCATATGGGGTATGTCGCTCATAGTACTCTCCACCTCGGTCTGATCGTACTATCTTTATTTTCTTATTGCGCTGATTTTCAACTTCAGCTTTAAATATTTTGAATTTATTCAATGCTTCCGATCTTTCTTTAATTGGATAAATATAGCCATAACGAGAGTAGTCGTCTGTGAATGTTATAAACGAATCATAACCATCCATACTTTTCACAGGAAATGGACCACATATATCAGTGTGGATTATTTCTAAAGTTCCTGCGCTTCGTTTGGCATTTTTCTTAATTTTCTTGACATACTTTCCTTTGATGCAATCAACGCATTGTTCTAAATCTGGAAATTCTAAGTGCGGAAGAATTGATTCTTTAATCAGCCATTCTATTCTTCCCCTTGAAATATGGCCTAAGCGACAATGCCATAATTTCGAAGAGGCGTCATCAATTCGCTTTCGGTTCTTAGTTACATTCGCAGATGGGGAATCATTCATATTCTCATCGCATACATTATTCGCATTCTCATCAAGAGATAATAAATAAAGCTTGTCTTGTCGGAAGACAAGACCAACACATTCATTATCAACAAGTATCTTACATTTACCATTACCAAAATGGCAATCAATTCCATCATCATCAAGTTTTGAAACACTTATTAAATTTCTACGCAAAGAGGGAACATAAAGCACTTCTTTAAGTCTAAGTACAAAGCCATTATTTAATTCTAAAGATAAATCTCCAATAGCTTCAATATTGGCTTGCACTCCATTTGCAACTTTAATCGTTCTTTCTCCTCTTTGCAAGGTTCTCGTCCCACTTAACCCCTGTAAAGAATTTGCAACATGAGTAGTTGCTCCTGAATCAACCCACCAAGTGGATTTAGCATAACATAAATACAGGGATTCATCTACAAATGTAATAAATTCATCACCTCTCTTTAGTAGAGATTTCAGGAAGTCTGGACAGTCTCTCTTGTAGTGTCCCTTCTTGAAGCAGTGCTTACATTGATCTTTCTCAGCTCCACCATAGGAGTTGTTCTGCTGATTTTCAGAGTCCTGGGGTTTCTTTCCCTGTGAATTTGAGGAAGAGGCCTTATCCCACTTGGGTTTCCCTTGTGGTTTAAAATTCTTGCCATTAAAGTTCTTTCTTTTGTTATCCTTCACAAAGTGAGCGGATTCACCCTGTGAGGACTTAATCCTCTCCTCTTCTTGAGCACACATTGAAATAAGTCTTTCTATGCCCCATCTTTCAGGCTGCATATTATAGTTCACAATGAAGGTGTCATATTCTTTTGGCAAAGAAGCAAAAATCAAATGAATCAGGAAATCATCTTCCTTCAAATTCATTTCCTTTAGCTTAGATGCCGTAGTGTTCATCTTCAAAATGTGCTCTCTTATGCTACCACCTGTGTATTTCTCATTCACAAGCTTCTTTATCAGTGAACTTGCTGTGGCCTTGGTAGACCCAGTAAACTGACTCTTGATTTTATCAAGATATTCTTTGGCAGTAGCACATTCAGAGATTGAGCCCCTTATCTGTTCTTCTATGGTGGCCTTGGCTACCAACAGGCACTTGCGGTTGGAGAGAGTCCATTGCCTATGTTCAAGATCATATTTCATTCTTATTTCAGCATGATCACGCTTTCTAGTAGCGAAATCAGCGTCAGATTCATTTTCGTCTCTCACCGGGTCCTCTGGTTCAATGGGACACGGTGAGATAATGGCAAAATCGACCTCTCCCAACGCAAGTTCCAGTTCATATTTCTCCCGCCACACACGGTAATTGCTCCCGTTGAGTGTCGGGATGTTCGCGATGTTCACAATACATTTGTCTCCTGAAACCACACCAGAGTTAGTGAGAAACGTTTATACATAAAATCACATGATTTAACTCAACGTTGGTCAAATTAAAACATATAATTCATCCATGCAAAAATTTTACATCACCGTTGGGCAGAAATAAAATTGATGCATAATTTCTCATGGATCAAAATTATAATATTGTTATTAACAACGTTGGTCAGAAAATAACAATATCATAATCTCATCAAAATTATCAGAAATTCGTCACTTCTCTTAAAATTAAATTATTCCGTTGGTTCAAAATTTAATTAAAAGAGAGCAATAATTATCATGCACAGCGGAAACAATAATACATTTCATAGTTCTATTTTTCAGAAACTCATAAATTTCATTCGCTGAACAAAAGTCGTTGGACATAATTGTACAGAAATTCATGTGAAAATTCAATTCAAATTGAACTCAAACATATACATAATTGCTTCTGGAAAAAGGAAAAAGAAAACTTCATTTTCTCCAGGCATTTGAGCCCACGCCCTCGCTCAGTGGCCCAGCTCGGTCGGAGGGGCCGCCGCGCCCAGCAGAACCGACAACTCGGCCCAGCCCAGCAGCGCGAAAGCTCGCCCCCCCCCCCCCCCCCCCCGCGCCCAGGCCACAACCTGGGCCTGGGCCGGGATTCCTGCCCGGTGTGCGCACCCGCCTGGGCCAAATCAAGCCCAGCAGGGCGCTGGTTCGTCACGACCGTCGATTTTGATCGGACGGCTGTGCATCAATATCGCGGGAACAAAAACCAGTGCTGGTCAAAATCCCTAACCCTAACTTTCATTCCTTCTTACCTCTGCTCTCAATGCCGCTCGGCAGAGCTGCAGCCGCCGTTCATAGCGACTGAAGGAATACGGCGCCGCCGGCCGGTCCCCTCGCCGGTGCGCGCGCCCACCGAGGAGTGGACGCGCCGCCGTCGAGCGGGTTGGCCGCGGTGCCGCCTTGGCGAGCACGCGCGTGCACCGCACGTTCTTCCGCTCCCCGATTTCTTTCCCTTGCGCGCAGGCGGTCCCACGCGACAGCGGTGGCCGCACTTCGGCGATTTCATTCCCGCATGCAGGCGGTGGTGCCGGCAGGAGGATGACCAGGTAGGCCCCTCTCCGCGCCGAGCCTTTCTTTAGGGTTAGGGTTCTTGTGCTCTGTGTCTTCCCGATCTGGAAAATCAAATCGGTGTTCATGTTGTTCTTCGTTTCTTTTACTCATTCCCCATCTAGGGTTAGTGTTCCAGTGAGTGTTCTTTGCCGATCCGAAATCGGTTCGCCCCGATCTAGGTTTCTACTTAGTAAAACCGGCTCCGGTACCATTGTCATTATTCATATTTCTTAGTATTCATTAGATCGGGTACACATTCATCAAAAGTATATGAAACAATAGATCCTAGTACCTTTTCTACTGAGAGTCAGAGAGGGAAAAGGGGAGAGGTGAAGCATAGGATCACATACCGTCAAGGGCCGTAGTGGTAGGAGCAGTGGTGATGGTTGAAGCGCCGGCGGCCGTCTCGCTCGCTGGAGCCATCTGCGCTAGGCAGCGACGTTCGGTGGAGATGAGAGTCGACGTAGTGAAGATGGTGGCGCAGTGAAGACGGTGGCGGCTTTCCGTCACTGGCTGCGCCCCTTCTCAGATCAGGATCGGGAATATCGGTGGGGAGTGGCGGCTCAGGTGAACCTCGTGACTTGAGCCAGCCGGCCCCCACCTCTATATATAGCGCAGTGTGACGGGGGCCCACCAACCATGTAGGGTTGGGCGCCCCCGATCAGGGCGCGAGAACAAGGCCCAAAAGGCCGTTGGGCCTAATGGTGAAAGATCAAAACCTAAAAGCTCTCCCTCGACCATCGAGACACACAGAACTTCTCCTGTCTGCCTACTAATAGCTCTAAATAGCTGCCCTCTCAAGTACTATGATGGCCACCTTGTCCTCCACAGTAGTTGCACTTGGTGCACTTCGCTTCTTGCTCCTTGCAACGTGTGGCTCATGCGCGATACCGGCGAGCTTTAACGCCTCCGACTTCACCGCCGATCCCAACTGGGAGGCTGCCAGGGCCACCTGGTACGGTGCGCCCACCGGCGCCGGCCCTGATGACAACGGTACGTATACATGAACGCCGGTGCATGCATGGTCTCATTGTGCATAGCGTTGTTTTGAACCGAGTCTGAACTACAGTGCGCCGCCTTGTGCCATCAATTATATTATTTGTTCTGCATGCAGGTGGCGCTTGTGGATTCAAGAACGTGAACCTGCCGCCGTTTTCGGCAATGACATCGTGCGGCAACAAGCCCCTGTTCAAGGACGGCAAGGGCTGCGGCTCCTGTTACCAGGTATATATGTAGCTAGATTAATTGGTCAGACGAAGATCCTTTAATTTGGTGCCTGCCTTAATGGAAACGGAAAGCATAGTTTTATTTTTATTTTTTTTACTTTTGATGACTAACTAACCCTGTTTTATTTTCTTTTCCAGATACGATGCCAAAACCATCCTGCCTGTTCCGGCAACCCAGAGACGGTGATCATCACTGACATGAACTACTACCCCGTGGCCATGTACCACTTCGACCTCAGCGGCACGGCGTTCGGCGCCATGGCCAAGTCCGGCCGCAGCGACGAGCTCCGCCACGCCGGCATCATCGACATCCAGTTCAAGAGGTGGGCGACACGCACCGCTCCTTGCACAGAACCAGCACAGACGACCGGCTGATCAGCTGGAGGTCCTACACAAACAGAATCATATCTCGAGACCGTCTAGCTGAGCCCCATGCAGATTCAATTCGCACAATATTAGTAGTACTTCTGCTTTACAATTTGGCGTTTGCGTGCGTGCCTGCCTGTGGACAAAGTGTTCTGAAGCTAGCCTAATCCAAGCATATCACATGGTTTGCTCCTCTGTAGGGTGCCCTGCTACTACCCCGGGCAGAAGGTGACTTTCCACGTCGAGGTGGGCTCCAACCCCGTCTACTTCGCGGTGCTCGTCGAGTTCGAAGACGGCGACGGCGACGTGGTGCAGGTGGACCTCATGGAGGCCAACTCTGGGTCGTGGACGCCGATGCGCGAGTCCTGGGGATCCATCTGGAGGCTGGACTCCGGCCACCGCCTCACCGCGCCGTTCTCCCTGCGCATCACCAACGAGTCCGGCAAGATGCTGATGGCTAACCAAGTCATCCCGGCCAACTGGGTGCCCAACACCTACTACCGTTCCATGGTCCAGTATAATTGGCTCTGTGCTGCTGCGCTCCATAATAATTCTGTGTCATTGTGGTTGATTAGTTTGGTACTAGTATTGTATTGCTGCATGGGACTGAGCCATTGAGATGCCTCAGTCAGTTACTAGTAGCTAGACTGGGAAATGGAGGAAGCAAAGTTAATTTGCATATGCTTTCCCGCCAATTTTCAATGCATGTGCCAGTGCGATTAATAAGATTATAAATTATTAATAGTATTTTGTGTACCATATTGTATACTACCTCTCTGCTTTGTTCGATATCTCTTTTGTTTCAGTCATGTCTTTTTTTTTTTTTGCGATGATTGTTTCAGTCATGCTTATGCAACCGACTTGAATCAACTTTTCCGAAAGTATATATGAGGGATATTATAAATGCGTGAATTATCTCAGTTCCTGACAAAACCAAAACCCATCACGCCAAGTCCATATATACGTTACCTTTGATTCCTAGACCTTTGATTATTTATTTTATTCCTTTACCTCCCATTATTTATTCTTATTCATTTGTTTGCTTATGGTGAGAGTGTTTATCAGCCAGAGGCTGGAGCCTAAACTACGATGAAAATTGGTTTTGCGTGCAAACCTCCTGCAGAGGCCAAAGTAGAAAAGTTTCCTTTACCTAAAAGACTCCAACTATTATTCAGTCTGCATTTGCCAAGGATTACACGAACCTGATCCTGACTTGGTAACAAGGGTACGAATCGAGAAAATAAAATGTCTCGTGTGACTTCAGAACAAAATGATTGAGATTTGGAGGACAAAAGAAGGGCGGTGTTTTAGTACAAATCGATGAAACTTCATTCGCTGCCTTTTCTTCTGACGATGGCACTCCATTATTCCCGTGGATTTGGCAATCTGAAAAGGAAAATCATCATAATTCCTGCAACGGACAAAATCTCACCAGTGCTTAATTACAATCAGTGTGGTCCGTTGGTTCAACGGAAAGGATATGCTAATCCTCCTACACAAGTCCCTTTCCGTCCAAAGCACTTTAATTTCCCTCGTGACTAAGGTTATCTATGTACTGTAGGATCGGAGTATATAACTAACCGTGTGACATAATGATTTCGGCTACTGTGAGAGCCAGCGGCTCACCACGCACTTATATATATAATAACAACTTAATAAAGTGGCAAGAACTGGATTCTTGCCGTAATTACTGGCGTCAAACCGTCCCTGCTCCAGTCACTTCCAATGACCGCACCAAATTACGGGAAGCTTCAGTTGTAGCCCTTGAACTAGCTAGCAGCGCGCAGCGGGTGTTCGAGTTCGACAAAATCTGCACACCCGTTTTTGCACGACACCTGTTCCAGCTCCTGCCGCAAAGCCATGCCAAACGCAGAAGCGAAGGTATATACACTACTATCACGTAAAAGTAAAAAAAACAACAATGATAAAAATCAAATTTTCATCATATTTATAACATCATATCACAAATCCTTACGCTCATAGAGCAAACACCCTCTTCAAGGATTTATTCTAAAAGCTCGGACTGTAAAATAGCATGCGCCTCCAGATCATTCGTATTAAAGTAGAGGACTCCTCACCCAGTACGAGAAACCTCCAAACCTCGTACCCCACCTACACACAGGACCCGTTACTCCGTGAGTGGAACGGTGCCACAAACCTGTGCTTTGGGTAACGCAGGCCAAACAAGGTTCTTTTTTTTTACCTCCAACACTGCAATTCGCCCCCGTGGAGATCGAACTCAGGCTGTGAGGGTGCAATCCAGAGTGCTTGACCAGCCGGTCCAGCATCAGTTGGCCACGGATTTATTCTAGTTGTCCCGGGGCAAATTGTGCATGCCAATAAATGGCTCCCCGCAAAAAAAAACAGCAGAAAAGGCAGACCCATTTTTCTGTTGAGGAGCCGAACTCTGATTTCTCTTGTCTCCTCATAATCTTGGCACAAATTATCACAAAATCATCAATAACGAAGCCTTTTTGTCAAACTTTTTTTTCAAAATGGCTTCAAATCCACCAAATAAACTACTCCACACTAGTATATTGCCAGTGCTAATGTGAGGGGTCATATTAAGTCCAAAGTTAATGCTATCAAATTTGAAGTACTTCATTAAGATTCAATGAAAAATATATTTCTCATGGTTTGCACTACATATTCTCCCCCCCCCCCCACCTGCTTGTACAGAAGACATTGTCCATGAACATGATCAACATGTAAAAGAATACCACGGATAACATGTAACATGATCAACATCAAGATTTCATTGCAATAAAATGATCTGGAAATTTTGTGAAAATGATACAACATAAGTTGAAATTGATTGTACTCATGGTGTAATTTGTGACCAACAGTTCTGTAAAACAATGGGAAAAAATCTAGGGTCATGTATATTTCATTTTTCTCAGACCAGAGGAGAAAACGTGGAGCCAAAATGACACCTACGAGATTGTGCAAAGTGATGAACACCATCAGTTTGACGGCAATGAAACCTTGAAGCACTGAAGTTCATATGACAGATCAAGTTTGGAATAGACAGCTGAACTATGGTTTCATTCTAGGCCCTGTTTAGTTCCCAGAAAATTTTGCAAAATTTTTCAGATTCCCCGTCACATCGAATCTTTAGACACATGCATGAAGCATTAAATATAGATAAAAAATAAAACTAATTACACAGTTTAGACGAAATGGACGAGACGAATCTTTTAAGCCTAATTAGAGCATGATTGGACAATATTTGCCAAATAACAACGAAAATAGCTACAGTGCTATTTTGCAAAATTTTTTGCATCTAAACCAGCCCCTACTTGAAACATGTCTTCATTCATCTTCTCTTCTGTGACCTTTAGGATACGTTCCTGAAATTAACTGTTTTGAACCATTGAGACATCAAACACGATTAAGCTGAAATGACCGGAAATCCCTTCTATGTTTTAGTCTGTTGTCTGTCAAACATTCATAACATTAAGCTGTGGCTGTGCAACACAATGAGTAAAATTGACTATTTTTAGCAAGCAAGCCACCTGTGGGAATCTGTTTATTTTTTTTATCTGAAACTGTTTGCCCTTAGACTTGTGCTACTCTGTTTGCAAATTAAAGACAAAAAAATAGGTCTGGCATGAGTTAATTTCTTGGAAGATCATATAGTGTTGGAAAAAAAAGTCCAGGTCATATACATGTATGCAAACAAACAAAATTTTAAAGTGTACTCCCTCTGTCTCTAAATATCCGTTGTTTGCGTTTTTCGAGAAACAACTTTGATTAAGTATATATTAAAAATATTAATATTTATAATATATAATTAGTATCATTGGAAAGATCTTTGAATTTAGTTTTTTAATAAATTTATTTGGAGATATAAATGTTGCACTTATTTTCTATAAATCGAGTCGAACTTGTGACACGCACACCAACAGCGACAGATATAAAGAGACGGAGGGAGTATGTCTACACACTCAAAAATTGAGCAAATCAAATTGTTCTGCAACCAACTCATATATCATTCTGCAATTACGAGCATTTAAATACGTAGAGTAGCTTGTGGCTGCAGCCTGTAGGTTCTGTACAGGACTTGCTTGTCTTCTCTGACGGCTGCAGGCTCCTGCTGGAAGACGATGCAAGAAGGCATCGGAAAGCTACAATTCCCTCACGGAAGCGGTCGAAAAATCAAGGAACTACAGCTGAAGGAAAAAAAATCCAAGAGACAAAAAAAAAGGTAATGAACGCTTAATCATTCGCACGGCACGGCAGTGGCGAGATCACCTGGCACTGGGCGTGCACCGTGGCACGTCTTGGTTGAGGTCGGCGGGGAGGCCGAGGAAGCCGCCGAAACGGTCGAAGGTGAGTGCTAGACGTGGCGCACGTCCATGGGCCGCCCAATCTTGATCCGCTCCTCGTCGCTGTCCTCGTCGTGGACACCAGGGCGCCGGCGGGAGGGGTGCTGCAGATAGCCGTGGGATATGGCTGAGCAAGGACAGAGAATGGAGGAGAGTTAATCTGGTACGTATATTTTTAAGAAGGTGTATTTCTAGGTGCACATAATAGTGCAGGCGTAGTTAACGTCATGACTGTAGAGTAGGTAATTGTTAGGTGGATATAGAATAATTTTAACCGGTGGTAGAGACAGAGGCCCTGTTTAGATGCCAAATATTTCCCCAAATTTCACTATGCAAAAAGAAGATTCTCCGTCACATCAAAATGCCGGCACATGTATGGAGTACTAAATGTAGATGAAATTAAAAACTAATTGCACAGTTTTATTGTACTTTGCGAGATGAACATTTTAAACCTAATTAATCAATGTTTGGACAATTATTACCAAATAAAAACAAAAATGCTACAGTGCCGAACAGTAATTTGGTCTTCCCCAGTCTGGGGAACTAAACACGGCCAGAGACAGATAGAGAAGAGAAGGCAGAGTCAAAGCCCTGCCAAAGCATGCAGCCTGATACTTTGTGCAACGGAAGCGATGTGCAGATAGGTGTTGGGTGGTGCTGATAAGCTTTCTTTTTTAGTACTATCTCTGCCTCGTAAATTGTGACATTTTAGTTTTGTTTTAGGTTAAATTTGATCACATTTACATGAAAAATATAAACATACATGACACCAAATATGTATGATGTGAAAATATATTTTAGGATAAATTAAATGATACTTATTTAATATCATTAATATTATGATAATGATACATCACGAGCATCTGGCTGCCCGGACGGACCGACCCACCCACCCCGCTCACCTGCGATGCGCGCCACGCGCCTTCAGTCACGTCGCACGCCCCCGCCCCACTCCACCTTGTTGTTGCCGCCCTACTCCGCCTCGCTCGCTCCCTCCTGTCGCGCGCAGCCTGCTCCCACCCGTTGCATGCGCCGCCTGTCCGGCCGAGCCAAGGCCGGTGCTAGTGGTTTTGATGCCTGATGATGGTGATGCTCGTGCGCCACCGCTGGTGCTGGTGCTGGTGCTGGTGCTGGTGGCACTCGTGCAATGCTGCTTGCCGCCGGCTCCCACCCCGATGCTTGGAATTGACCTGCCCCGGCCTTCCATATGTTTCGAGACGTATGTTTGAAGTGTTTTAGAGGTATGTTTCATATGGATGTTGCACATGTTGCAATGGTTATACACGTATGTTGCAAGAGTTTGTTCAAAATGTTTCATCTGTTTCAAATGCATGTTGCAAGTGTTTTATCTGGATGTTGTATATTTTTCAATGGCTATGTTGCAAATGTATGTTCCAAATATTTGATCTGTTTTAAACATATGTTGCAATTGTTTCATCTGAGTATTTCATAAGTAGATCTGGATGTAGGGTTATTGAGTGGGGAAGAGAGAGCTAGCCTGGGAGCCATGACGGTGTCGATGTGGGGAGGAGGCGTAGGTCGCGCGGTGCCGGTGTGAAAAAGGCATGGAGTCATCCGAGCGGCGTGAAAAAGATGGACGCGAAGCAATGTGGAAGAGGCGGGCGAGGCGCTAGCGGAGCGGAAGGGAGAGGGTCCAATCTGGCGCTGGAAGCGGAGTTGGCGTGGTGGCACGCAAATCCGAGTGACCACGGTAGAGCAGGCGCGGACGTCCAGACGCGTGCAACCATCTGACCGTTAAGGCGCTAGTCTTGCCCTTAATATTAGTTTTTTATATAAACTAGCAAAACATGCCCGTGCGTTGCAACGGGACAAACATTTTATTACGCGGTGCCATACCATTGGTGATAACGAGTTAGTTATTTTTGTACAATTTGATAAATGAGCTTTATCCAACCATAAATCAAATAAACCAAGCCTGCTATTAAAGATTAATCCTTATGAGAAATTGAAAAAAAATTAGTTCAACTAAAATAGGTGGTATTGTGTGTACCTATTGTGAGTTTGACAAATTAAAGGTTGAATTTGAGTCACAACTACATGTCCACACGCGTCGTGTGTGGGTTTGGACGTGAGGCCATGACATACTCCCTCTGTCCCTATTTAAGTGTTGTCGTGGGATTCGTGCTAGTCAAAATTTCTCAAGTTTAACTAAGTTTGTAGAAAATATTAGCAATGTTTGTATTTCTAAATAAATTTATTATGAAAATAGATTCAATGATCTATCTAATAATACTAATTATGTATTATAAATATTAATATTTTATTTGATATATTTAGTCAAAGTTAAATATGTTTGACTTCTCAGAAAGTGAAAACGATAGATAAAAAGAGAAAGAGGGAGTAAGTGAATGACGTCAAAAAAATAACTCAAAAGAGAAGGGACAACCATTATTATTTCTAGTTTCTATTAAAAACAAATAGTTGCATACCAGATTAATTTGCTTCCGGCTTACCCGTTTCATGCAAAAGCGACCAAAAACGTTGGTCCTCCAATAGGGGAAGTATTAGGAAATCATCATGTACGTAAGTACATCGGAGAAGAAATAAAAGCAAAAAAATGCTAAACAAATTGGAAACCATGTAAGTACGTTGGAGAAAGATAAAGGCAAAAAAGTTGCTAAACAAATCGGAAACAATGTACCTAAGTAAGTATACACCGGAGAAAAATAGTAAAATAATCGTGTAATACCAAAATTACTCTCATTATTGCTTTCGGTCATCTGTTTCATACAAAACTAAACAAAATGCATCTCCGGACACAACTTGGGATCCGAGAGATCTAATTGGATTAGGATTCTATCTATCAATACTACCTTAGTAGTCCTGCACTTTTAGATAAAGAGAAGGGCTCATAGACAAATTTTCTCTCTTTAATTAATATATTTTTTTTCTATTTGATTAAGATTCCTATTCATCTAAAATCGGAGACATCTAATTGGATTAGGATTCCTAGTTATATAAAGAGAAGGGCTATAGGCGGTTTTCTACATTCACAAAGTTAGTTAAGGGATGGTCAGACAAAACAAATAGGTGGAGAGAAATGTTGTCTCTTTATTATTAGGTATAGAATAGATATAGATGAGGTGTAGGTATAGTATGATATAGATTATTATTATTATTATATTAAATTAAAATTTAAAAATAAAATAAAATAAAGAAAGGATAGATTTGAAACTTAGGCGGGCCGAACCAATTAGCATTGGAAAGGAACACTTTCTGTAATAACCTCCGCTCTAGGCAGATATGGGTCTGAGTCTTGATCGTGAAAACCATCCAAATCCTACTAAAAATATAGATGATGGATCATTCTTCGTACCGAAAAGAATAAAATGGAAAAAATACAATCAGACAGGTCTCTCGACGTACGGGGACGGATCTCTCCGAGAGTAGGGCGGGAAAAGTAATAATAACAGAACATAAAAAGAAAATAAAAATATTAAAATATAGGATTCCTATGGAGCTGGACTCTATTTGCCTCTTTTGCTTGCCCTTACGTCATGTTCATGCACACATGTAGCCAAAAGCAAATATAATTAATAAATCTGAGTTACTTCCTTTAATATCAGCAAATTAATCTTGCCGCAACATGAGCAAGTTCGGTTCATATACGACACGTGGGACCTTAGTTTTCAAAACAAACACAAAAGAAATCCCATCGGTACATCTTGTAGTTGGATTATGATTCCTAGTTGTATTCTAGCTATTTCAGGATGTCATACATATGATATATATACACACACGTGAGAGGTGTACACAGACGTGAAGAGAGATAATTTTCACATTCACCAAGTTACTTAGAGGATGATGGACGAAAAAAATGAGCCTGAAATTTTGTCTCTTTATTATTAGGGATAGATTTAGAGTATTCAGGATTTGAGGAATTTATTTAGATTAGGATTCCTACTCCATACTGGTCTAAACGCGAGCAATTCTAACTCGTATGAGTACGGGTTATATATATAAGTCCGGACAAAAGATTTTCTCTATCGTCCAATAGTTAAAAGGAGACGGACCAAACAAATGGATGGACAAAAAAATGAGCCTGAAATTTTTCCTCTTTATTATTAGATATAGATTTAGTTTGATTTGAGATAGTTTGACTTAATGCAAGCTAAAATGTCACTTTTGAGCTAGGGACGGAGATAATAGACTAATAGTATATATGTGGTATATATAGTAGTACTACATAATAAGAGAGACAAGATGTATGAGAATCGAAAACGAGAGCCCTGGTCTCAATTATCGGTTTCTTTTGCTCTCCTTTGAACAGTTGTTTATCTCCAGATTCTAGAACGAGACGACGTAACTGACGTCCCGAGGCCTGATAGCTGTAGGCGTACGTGGATAAAGTTAAATGTGCAGGACATATGCTCTTAACATATCCACCATTGGATTCGTATTGAGAAGACCTCTCAATGTGAATCCAACGGTGGATATGCTAAGAGCGCATGCCTTTAAATGGGAAAAATCGCCTCTGGCACATGTGCGCGAGAGCGGAGCCTGACGGTGACGGCTCTGCATGTGAGGGGCAGAAGGCAACCACAGCCGGGCCCGGGCGGTCGAGCGAACCGGAGGTGGAATGGAAAGGTCACGTCGGCCGATGGCCCGAGGCCTCGCACCTGATCACCGGGGCCCGCGAGATCGTCGGCACCAGCGCCTCTCGTAGTCTTGCAGTCGCGAGCGGCCCCGTAGCTTGTGGAAGCGAAGCGAGGCCTTGTGTCATTGTGGTGCACAGGCCGCCCTCCCTCCCTGCTTGCCGTGGCACGCAACGCTAGCCGCTGCGCACGCTACATGTGAGCTACGCCGGGCCTGCGGACAACAGCGGCCTCCGCAACAATCTGGCGCACGTTCTGGGTCAAACTCGACTTTTGCTGCACGTTTCCCGGGTGCTGCTTCGTGCTAGTCGCTTCCGTTTGGCGGTGGACGACGAGCGAGCCACCAACTGCGCCGTGCAAGTGCCAGTCTGATCCAGCAGTGCCGTAGCACCGGCACGACCATCAGATGAGGACGACGACGGACGCCAGGCAGGCATTTGTCAAGGACTCGGGCATGAAGAAAAAAAGGAGGCAACATCACGTTCTCCCATGCTTGCAGTTGCTGCCTTCCAGTTCCAGCACCTTGTCAATTTGCAAATGGCATGGGAGAAGGACGACTGCAACTACAAGATCGAAAATCACGTGCAATCGGTGGGAGACTAGCTGCACAACACAGGCACGGTACGTGAGACAACGCTCCGTTCTGCTGGCTTCCGAACTTGTACGCTACGCATCGTCGATAGACATAGACTCCATACGGATGGCGAAAATAATGGCGCCGGCTGCCATCTCCTTTAATTTGCACGTGTAAGATCACGGCCGTCGTCGTCTCCATGGCCAAAGCTTGAGTGCACGACCTTCAAAAAAAAAAGCTTGAGTGCAAATCCTTGCCACTGCATAGGGGATCTTTAAAAATTCAGTAAAGAAGTAAACTTATTATGGTTCCTTATTATTTCCTGGATTTATTTCAGAATTTTAACGGCGCTATGCTTTCAGTGATAGTCGACGTCTCTGTCGACAGCGAGACGTCAGTGGTGACTTAGTGAATCTCAAGATTTGTCGGCTCAGTCCTTCGGATGTGCTTATAGGGGTAGGGTTTGCATACGTGTATCCATAGGGGTGAGTGTGCGTGCGTGTTGTGGACGTCTGCGTTGTACTGTGTAATTCTAAAAAAAATACACTCATACACATAGCCCTTCATTGCTACTACAACTTTATCCATCAAGCATGCACACAATGATAGTTTTCATCCCCTGAACTTTTAGACACATACTCTTTTACTAGAGTGTTCTATCCATCTTTGGTAAAGATACCCATTTCTAGAGCCTTGAAGTGTTATTTTTCGGAAGGGGAGAAAGAATTATATTAAAACTTGGCATTGTGCTTCCCAAAATACACATGAAAAAATTTAAAATAAAAACTACATGATATTCTATCTATATCAGGGGCGGATCCAACACCGGCGGGGTGGGGTGGGCTCGAGCCCCCGCTACTGCTGCTCAGACCATGGAGCCCCTCATACAAATTTGCACATATTCAAGCTTGAAAGAAAAGGCTACAGATGAAACATTATGAGATAAGCCCCTCCTAACTTATATTCCTAGATCCACCACTGATCTAAATTCTCCATCATATTCTTGTCTAGTGGCTTTTGTTCGTGCAATCGATCTCCAGATGAATGGAATTTTGCATCAAACACTGAAGTCAGGGTGCCGTCATCATGCTAAATCCGTCAACCAACTCTAAAACCTTGGACATGCCATAAAATTCGAAATTCCAGAACTAGACCAAATCGTATGTAAGTCGTTGAAAGAACATTGTCGGTTGAATTGTTGGATATTGCATTGGCTACAAATTTTGCACATCCATCCCTTCATATGTCAAGTTGGATACCTAATTTCCTCTCCGTGGCCATCGACAATGAGGACAACCTAGGTTTAATTTTCTCGCGAGAAGCTCCTAAGAGCATACACCCCTTGTATCGACCACAAAATTGATCTCCTGCCAATGAAATTGACACGTGCAACAATGATCTCATATTCTCATTGTGGCCATCATCGATGTTATTGTAGGTAACGAACACACGGCCAAACAGAAATGATAATTTCTCCAATAGATTTATTGGGACCAAACCTAAACAAATAAATCTAAAGGATCATTGAACTGTAAACAAGGGGTGGGTCCCGTCTCCTTCTTGCCATCGGTCGCCTTATCAGAGATGAAGAAAGCAGAGGCTAGGCTGCGACCGTAAGAGTGCAAGAAGCCCTAGAAGATGCAACTATCACACCCAATTTTCTTAAGAAAATCAAACACTTTTCATATGTGTGCCTAGAATGTCCACAAGACACATATAACGATAAAAAAGGAAATGTAAAAAATAGTACTATATTGTACAACGTTAAACACATTATAGTAAGATTCAAATCTTTAGCACAACACAACAGAAACAATTCTTAAATTTCTCTTGGACCTCCATTCTCCACACGGACGATCAACCGGGAGCACCTAGTACTCCTCGAAAAACTTACAAGATCCATCATCTGGTACATATACGGGATTTTATTAAATATAAAAAGTGTGAGCACCATCATACTCAACAAGTATAACATAAGTTTATACAAGGCTCAAAAGACTTGACACAAATATACTAAGGTAAGCACTTTTAGTTTGTCACATTTTATTTATTAAGCCTAAGTCCCTAGGTTATGCTTAGAGCTCCCATATGAAAAAAAATCATTAAAATTAGGGTTAAGCATATCCCAAACCGTTCATGATAACCATGAAACCGTCTAATGAAAAAGGATTTAAGATGCTCATGACCGAGAGCACTACTGTTTTAATAGTTTAGGTAACTCTGTAGAGTGTGTATAACTTTAACCACGAGTCATGTTCTCTATTTGCTGGAGGTAGATAGCCTCTGAAACACTTCCAATGTGAGTCAGCTGAAAGGTGTATGTTTGGGTTGAGACAACTAGTGGACTAGCAATTTGCTAAGTGTTGATTAAGCTAGATTAGGTCTACACCAAGACGGTGAACGAGGCTTGGAGATAGATGAAGAGTGGTAAATCCAAATGGAACAGGCTGCTGCGTGGCCTACGCCTGGACTTGCAGTCGCCGATGGCTTCTGATTCAATGGTCGATTGGTGGCTGCGTGTACGCCTGGAACACAACATCGACATCAGAAAAGGCTTTGACTCTCTCGTCCTCCTCACCGCATGGTGTATTTGGCGCGAACACAACCAAAGAGTGTTTTATGGCCTGTTGAAGCGGCCTCAGCAGTTGTTGGAGGACATCTTTGCTGAAGGAAATTCATGGCTGCAGGCTGGATTCAGGAGCCTAGCTATGCTGTTGGATGTAGCGTCTGTTTAGCGTTCCCATGTTTAGTCACAAATTCAGTATTGTATAGTACCCAATGATCTTAGTTGTGCGCTTATAGGGGTTCTCGGTCTGCGCCTTGCACCATGCGCCTTGCACCACCAAGAACCATCTAGTGGGCGATGTGTGCCGGCCTAAAATACTCATTCCGGTGTTTGGATGCAAGGACTAAAGTTTAGTTAGTGTTACATCGGATGTTACATGGGGTGTCGTATGGGGTATTCAGATACTAATAAAAAAATAAATTACATATTCTGTCAGTAAACCGCGAGACGAATTTATTAAGCCTAATTAATCTGTCATTAGCACATGTTTACTGTAGCACCATAGCGTCAAGTCATGGACTAATTAGGCTTAAAAATTCGTCTCGCAAATTAGTCGCAATCTGTGCAATTAGTTATTTTTTAGTCTATATTTAATACTACATGTATGTGTTTAAATATCCGATAGGATAGGGATTAAACTTTAGTCGTGGGAACCAATCACCTCAATAAAAAAAACTTGTGCCACGGCGCATGTTTGGAAAAAAAAAAACCTGCTGTCGTCACCGTGTGTTGCGCCCTACAGCCACTGCCGGATGTTCAGCTCAGATAACATCAAAGCCAGATCGAGCGGGACGGCGCCACTGTGCTTGCGTCCGCACTCATTTCCGGCTGCACAGCACAGGCCCAAGTTTCCTGCCCGGGCCGTTGTGGGGCAGCGACACGATCGACATTTTCCCCGTGTCGCAAAAAATATAAATCTTAGATGAATAAATAATCCTCTTCAAGTACAGATCGAAGTTGACGAGATGCAAGTCTCTGATCTGACGCTAATGGAATCCACCAAATTATAGAATACATGGTGTGATTGGTGTCCGATAAACTGAACATGCATGCTCAATAATCGAGGTAAGATGTTCAAGGCACCCAAGTCAGCTGCGCAGTTGTGTCTCTCTCGTGGTCTATACTGTTTACAGCGACTCTCCGTTCACATTTGCATGTGGAAGTTGTAACTTCTTATACCATATAGTGCCACACTAAGACAATTTTTACACATGTACGGAGTAGTATCTAACGACCACTTGAATTGAAAATTTATATGGTATTTTCTCTACAACCAAATGAATTTAGGCCGCCGGCACATGCCAGTGAGGAAATGATTTTCAGGAGAGGTCAAAAACGGTTTCGAAGAGCGTTTTTTTTTAACTGACACTAAGCCATCGATCGCAAAGGTGCGCAGCCAATAGAGGCTAGGCCAACTGTATGGAAGGAAAATTTAATTTGATGCATGATTATTTCCTATAATTCAGAGATTGATGTCTAGGCCGGTGTAGTCATCAACCCATCGTTGGTTTTCAGTTGCTTGTGAGCGAACGAATTTCTTGATTGCTAGCGCAGCACCCTCAGATGTCATCAAGTTGTGCCTAAAAATTGCAGATCACTGTGAAGCTGATCTGTTATTCAAGAGACTAGAGTGCTACATATAACCTATATTGAAATTAGATCGGAATTATTGCACACCATTCAGAGACTTAACAAGCCTGATCAATGAAGGTAAATAATAAATAATGATTGTATGTATATGAATTCACGTATCCACGGAGCTCAGTCTGCAGGAGTTTTAGTCCAAAAATTCATAGCTCCCGTGCAACGCACGGGCATGAGCCCTAACAAATGGCCCTAAATGGAAAGAACATATTGTTATAGTTGATAAATAAGGACTGAATTGATTTCAAAATAATTTAGGAATCTCAATGCAACAAATGTTTTTAAACTTTTTATTATTTTTTAAAAATGGTCAAATTCATCGTGGTATGTGCGAGCAAAAGTTCATGACCCAACGCACGGGTATTACCCTAGTATAATTAAATGCTCTCTCGTTAGATAAACAATCTTGATCAAGTACAGAACTACAGATCGAAGTTGACGAGATGCAGCAAGTCTCTGATCTGACGCTAATGTAATCCACCAAATCATAGGATACATGGTGGCCGATAAACTGAACATGCTCAATAATCGAGGTCGAGGGTAAGATGTTCAAGGCATCGATGAGAAAGTCAGACGCGCAGTTGTGTCTCTCTCATGGTCTACGGTTTACAGTTTTTTTAGGTCAACGGGGGGAGAGGCTCCTCACCTGAGATTAATTTCATTGATCTAGGTCCAGTGGACCCATCGTGATTCGAAAATTACACCTTTTACAACAGCCCTAGCACAAGGGCGAGATTGTGACTTTTATCCACAAATAAGAAAAAATAACAACAAAAGAGCCCTAGCACAAGGGCAAAATATGGCACAACCACAAATGCAGCAGCTGAACAAGGAGACTACAACACCACGACACAAGAGCTTCAACAACGATGCCTCCAGGGAGGTGAATGACGCCAGGACGTCATCATCATCAACCAAGTCAAAGCTCGGCAGGGCTTTCGCCCAAGTCTTGTGCCAAGGAGTGACTGCACCGATCCGGCCGACCATGGAGAGGATGCAAGAGGTTCTTCAACGATGCCTTCAAGAAGGGAAGATCACCCGATAGCGACACTCATCGCTGGCCCAATCAAGAATTAAGCAGAGCTTTCGCCCCGAACCCTTGCAAGAGATCCCGTAGACGAGACAACAAGCGTCGTGAATCCAACTGCTTGAGCCCTGGACAGCTCGCACGAGCAGTGGGCACAACGTCGGCCGAGTGGTCACCTCGTCAGGTCTCCATAGGCGTCGTGCCGACACCATCAACAAGCTGTCGCCGCCATCGCAGACACAGACATAGTCAACGCTGTCGCACTGCCCCAACAACGCTCTGCCCTCCCCGGAATTGGCAGAGAAGGGTCTCAGTGGCCGGGAGATGGCCAAAGAGCAGCACAGAGGGGAGGGCATCCACAGGCACGCAGCCCCGCCACCAGCAAATACCGTGGCCAAACTGCGCGCACCGCGCCGCTGCTGGCCCCTGCAATCGCACACGAAGAAGAAAACATGCACGTTGCCCCACCGCCAGCATGCCCGCGGCCGAACTACGTGCCCCACGCCGCTGCAGGGCCACCCCTAGATCAGGCCCAAGACGGTGCCGCCGAAGAAGGTCCGTCTCAGCAGCAGCCGTTGATACCGCACCTAAGGTGGCGTGGATGGCCGCGGCCTTGCCGACGCTCGCCGAGCAACCAGAGCGCGGTGTGCCGCGCCCGCGCTTGCTCAGCAAGCACCAACCACTTTAGTCCTAGTTAGGTCGCCGACGCATCGCGGGAGTCGCACCTTGGCCACCAGTAGGAGGGAGCCGGTAGCAGAAGCGCCAGATCCGGGCACAAGTCTGCCAGATCCAGACGCAGGAGCACCAGAACGCACCGTCCTGGACACCCCACGCCGCTCCACCACACCGCAACGACCGCACCACGTCGAACCACCTTCCTGCCATGCCAACGCCGGTGGCAGCCAAACGCCGGTTCTGCTAGCCTGTACCACCGTGGGAGCACCAGGTCAGGGCCGGAGAAGGCCGGATTCAGCCTCTAGTGCGCCTGATCTGGTGCCCAGAGCTGCCGCCACCGCAGTTGCCGTGCCTGCTACAGTCGAAGGTGAGGAACGACGTCGAGCAGCAGCCTCCACCCCCGCGCCACCGTGCAGCGAGGTCCACCTCCGCGCCTCCGCATGCAGCAACCGCCGCCCCACTGCTGTGCAGCCACCGCGCCATGCCGCCATGGCCGCCGAGCGCCGCCCCGCACGGAGAAGCTTGCACGCCTGGGTGAGATCCTCGCCGCCACCATCCCAGGGGGCCGCGCGGGCCTCCCGGCAGCCTCCTCCGGCAGCGGCGAGGGGGGAAGGGAGGGGGGAAGGGCTAGCGGCGGGACTAGGGTTTCCGCCGCCCGTGTCGCCTGTGCGGGGACGACGCGGGGGCTCAGTCACCTTCTCTGTCCAAAACTCGTGCCGGGAAGTTCTAGACACCGTCTACGGTTTACAGTGACTCTCCATTCACATTTGCAAGTGGATGTTGTAATTACTTCCACACTAAGACCGTCTCAAAAAAAGTAGTACCACACTAAGACAATTTACACATGCACCACCAATAAAAATTTATATGGCATATTTTCACTGCAACAAATTGAATTTAGGCTGTCGGCACATGCTAGTGAGGAAATGATTTCCAGGAGCGATCAAAAACGGTTTTTAAGAGCATATTTTCTTAAATCAACACTAAAGCCGTTAATTGCAAAAGATGCAGCCTTTTATTAATTTGTTATCAAACCATGTTTTGTTTCTTGTTTTTTGAGTCGGTAATGCTCAGGAGCGGACGTCCATCAGACTGGACGGTGCACGTCCACTTCCGCCTCACTGCTGCCGTGTTTCCAACTCCACCTTGTTGTTGTCCACTCCTTGAGATTGACCTCTCCTCGTCACGCGCAGCCACGATGCCCACACCGATCGCCGAGCCGGCTCTCCCGGTGGCCTTCCTCTGTGTCCCGTCCCCGCTCCTCTCCAAGCCGGTCCCTGACGTCTCACTCTCCGCCTCCCTGCGCCCTCCTCCCACCATGCCTCCTTCCTCCTGCGCCCATGCGGCAGGCCCCGAGCGCTCTCCATTGCCATCTTTGTCATGGGTCCTACTTCCTCCGCGACGTCGCGGCTCCATCCTCCTTGTCCACAGTGACCTAGCATTGGATCCTGCTGTGCAGTGCTCCGTCCGTCCACCCGCCTGCCAGGGGTTGCTGAAAAGCGCATATTGCAAGCGTATGTTTTGAAGTGTTTCAGATGTTTTAGAGGTATGCTGCAAATGTTTCGTATGGATGTTACAAAAGTAAATCGAGATGTTGCATATGTTGCAATGGCTATACACGTATGTTGCAAGAGTTTATTCCAAATGTTTCATTAGTGTTTTCAGACATATGTTGCAAGTGTGTTTATTTACATGTTGCATATGTTTCACATATATGTTGCAATTATTTTATTTGGATATTGCATATGTTTTGCATCGTTTTTTCAAGTGTTTTTCAGGTTTTTATTTGCAAGTGTTTTAGACTAATGTTGCAAGTGTTTCATCTGTCTTCAGATGTATGTTGCAAATGTTTCATCTAGATGTTTCAAAAATAGATCAGGTGTTGCACATGTTGCAATGACGCCGGTGGCTGGCGGACAGCGGCCTGCCGTAGGGCTTCGGCTCCTATCTCGCGCCTTCCTCACGTGGCGCGCCTCGCCCTCTCCTCTCCCTCCCCACCTTCCCTTCCCTACATCTCGCTACGGTTGTTTGAGCTCATGCGGGGAACACAGAGGGGCGTTGACGGCCTCGCGTGTGGGCGCGGCAGGGCGAGTCGGGCGAGCGGCGCGCAGAATCCGAGCAGGCCAGATGCACGGCACGAAGCAAAGAACAGAAAATAGAGAGCAGCCACACGGACACCCTGGTGCTAGCAGTACCGTTTCTGAGTTTCCTAGCAAAAAGCTGCTAGGCCAATTGTATGGAAGGATATATTTGACGAGTGATTAATCCTATTATTCCGAGATTGATATCCAGGTGTGTAGTCATCCACCCACCATTTGGTTTTCAGTTCCATTTGGCTTTCAGTTCCATGTGATTATTTCTTATCAAGAGGAATTGGAAAGGTGTTGAAATTTGTTGCTTTTGCAACAATAAAGAAACTATTCAACACTTGTTTTTTGATTGTCATGTGGCACATTTTGTTTAGAGAGTGGTTCGGGTTGCTTTTGGTTTACAACCACTAAGAAACACAAAAGATTTCTTTGGGTCTCGGCAAAGACAAGTAGACTCTAAATTGCGATTCCATGTTTGTGTGGGAGCAAGTGCAATTATTTGGTCTATTTGGTTCAGCCGAAATGATGTGGTTTTTAACAACAAGAGAATTTATTCTTACTTACAGGTTATTTTCAGGGCCACATATTGGACACGCTTTTAGTCTATCCTTGAGAAGGAGAACGACAAGCCAACTTTAAAGTGGGCATGTTGTATGTTAGAGACTGCATCAATGGAGATTTTAGTGCTTAAATTGGTGCATGAGTTTTTTTTTCTTTGTTTTATCTGCTCTTTGAGAGCTTTTTTTTTCAGCCGGAGGCTAGACTTGTAGTAACTAATAAGCGATGGTTAAGTGCATAACTTATGCAGAGGTTGGAATAAAAAATTCCTTTTTCTAAAAAGTTCCATGTGAGCGAACGAATCTCTGGATTTCTAGCGCGGCACCCTCAGATGTCAACCTAGGCCCTGTTTAGTTCTCCGAAAATTTTATAGAATTTTTTAGATTTCCGTCACATCGAATCTTTAGACACATGCATGAAACATTAAATATAGAAAAAAATAAAACTAATTACACAGTTTAGACGAAATGAACGAGACGAATCTTTTAAGCCTAATTAGACCATAATTAGACACTAATTGCCAAATAACAACAAAAATCGCTACAGTATCATTTTGCAAAAAAATTTGCATCTGAACCGGCCCCTAATGGATCTTCGTCTAGTTTGCAACTTTAATTTGCATCCCGGTCCGAATTCTGGTTAATGGTCAACCCTGGCCGCAGCACCGCAGCTAGTAGCAGTGTAGGGCCCACTTGCACAGATTTGTGGTCCGCTGTCCGCTGATAACTGCCAGAGAGGTTAGTTGGGAATCATTGGCTGTGTTTAGATCCGAATTTTGGAGTGCCAAAATACACTGTAGCATTTTGTTTGTATTTGGTAAAAATTGTCCAAATATTGACTAATTAGGCTCAAAACGTTCGTTTCGCAAAGTACAACCAAACTGTGCAATTAGTTTTTGATTTTATCCACATTTAGTACTCCATATATGTATCGCAAGTTTGATGTGACGGGGAATCTTATTTTGCATAGTGCACTTTTCGATGGATCTAAACACAGCCATTATCACTTTGGCAGGCACCGCACCGGCGTACGGTACGAGCTGAGCGCGCGTCCTATTATCCCTAACCTGCATGTGCTAGTGCTGCTACTCCAAGATGTGTGTTTTTTCGTAATGGCTGACTGACTGGCTCGCGGGCCGAGTACTCCATTCCACCATGATTAGCTCGGTACGGTGGCCATGTGATCTTGTACCTCTAAACACGGCACGTCCGATGTGGCGCGACGACTATTGATGCCGCGAGCTGCTCATACCCGCCTATAAGTACACACGCGATCTCGTCCCTTTCGATCATCAAACCACAAGAAGACAAACGCACATACAAGCCTGTTAGCTTCCGCTGAGATGGCCGCCCAGGCAGCTGCACTTCTTGCGCTCCTCGCCGTGCTTGTTGTCACGCGTTCTGGCGCGAGCGCACTACCGGTGGTGAACAACCACACCTCCGCCGTCCGCCAACTCCGCGGCGGCGGCTGGCAGGCGGCCAAGGCCACCTGGTACGGCGCTCCCAACGGCGCCGGCCCCGACGACAACGGTACGTAGTAGTGTCAGTGCGTGGCGTGTGCCTAGCTATACGACGTGCCTAGCTATACGACGTGTGCCTAGCTATACGACGTACCGTACGCGCTCGATCGCCAATGCTGTCGCGCTGACATTTCGGTTTCGCCAATGCCGGTGGCTGACGTTGTGTTGTGCTTGCACCGGCCGATCGGTGTTCTGCAGGCGGCGCGTGCGGGTTCAAGAACACCAACCAGTACCCGTTCATGTCCATGACGTCGTGCGGCAACCAGCCCCTGTTCCAGGACGGCCAGGGCTGCGGCGCATGCTACCAGGTACATACAACTTGCTGTTTATACTACCCGTCCACTTGTCCGCTTCATTTAATTCAAATCAAATCGGTCAAATGTAGCTAGCTAGCAGAGTGTACTCCATATTTTTTCCCTCGAATCGAAGTTAATAACGACAATTGTTAATTTGGTGCGTATGAGTGGCCACACTAGTTGAACTGTTGAGGTCAAACGGAAGCATCTTTTCACGTTCTCTTTTATTTCATTATTGAACTAATTTCAGATCAGGTGCACCGCTAAGAATAACCCCGCCTGCTCCGGCGAGGTGAAGACGGTGATGATCACGGACATGAACTACTACCCGGTGGCCAGGTACCACTTCGACCTCAGCGGCACGGCGTTCGGGTCCATGGCGAGGCCCGGGCTGAACGACAAGCTCCGGCACGCGGGCATCATCGACATCCAGTTCAGGAGGGTGGCCTGCAACCACCGGGGGCTCACCGTCAACTTCCACGTGGAGGCGGGCTCCAACCCCAACTACCTGGCGGTGCTGGTGGAGTACGCCAACAAGGCCGGCACCGTGGTGCAGATGGACGCGATGGAGGCCAGCTCGGGCTACTGGATGCCCATGCGCCGCTCCTGGGGGTCCATCTGGCGGCTCGACTCGTACCGCCCGCTCAGGGGGCCCTTCTCCATGCGCATCCGCAGCGAGAACGGCAGGACGCTGGTGGCCAACAATGTCATCCCGGCGAACTGGAGGCCCAACACCGACTACCGCTCCTACGTCCAGTTCTAATCAGTCATCACTGGTATAATCGTATATAAGGTGGTGCTACGCTTATTTATTCGGGGTAGAGTATTTGTGTGATTATTATTGCAAATTCTTTTTGCAATGGGTTCGGCGAGTTTCAGTTGTCATTGTGTGTATCTTGAGAGTTGAGGCGCGTCGGAAATGGAGGAGGCAAAGTGTTATACATACATGTGCTCTCCCGCCTACCGTCCAAACTCCGAAGTGTGTACAACAAGTAGGTAAGATGCATACAGTGTCAGTGTGTGACCAAATCACGGGGCTATGTATGCATCATCAAGTCATGATCAGGGGATCAATAACCAACGATCAAATATATTTCTGATTATTATTCTGGTAGATGTGGATTTTTTTAGACCTAATAAGGCCATTACGGCCCAGTTTATATTGAAAGCTTATATGAGTCTATGATGACTGGGAATACCGGTTTGACAATAACGAAAGATCAACGGTAATGATGCAGTACGTACGTCCGGACGGGACGGACGGACTCGATGCGCGCGACCGACTCCACCCGACCAAGCCCGCTCCCTCCCCATCCTTATCCGCTCGCCCGGCCTCTCCATCCTTCTCCTCGTTCACTCCGCCCCCACTCACTGTCACACGCCTGCTCTTCTGCTCGGCTCCATGGCACCAGAGTCGGACGCGACGCTGGCAGGGAGGAGCACTCACCAGCAAGCCGCGCCTGCTCCCTCTTCCTCCTCCCTCCACTCCCTCCCCTTTCCTTCCTCCTTTGCTCCCGCATCCTCCATGCGACCGAGAGAGGGCGGCGCGTGGTGGATCCATGGGAGCTCCGGCTTCCCCGTGGTGGATCCATGGGAGGAGGCGCACATTCAGCGGCGTGGTGGTCTCCTCCACCCTGGAGCGTCCTCCTCCACCTCGACGGTAGCATGGGGGCTCCCACCGTGGCGGATCCATGGAGCATCGGGGCTCCCCATGGTGGATCCATGGGCTCCGATGAGGTAGGTGGGGAAGGACCCCCACGCGCTCCTTCCTCTGGATCTGAGGCGTCCCTCCTCTTCCTCCCTCCCCTTCTCCTCCTCCTCCTCGTCCCCCTCTGGATCTATGGTTTTGATAGTGGCTACGATTTTTGTGGCGAGGCAGATCTAAGCTGCAGCAACAGATGATGTGAAAGTACGATTTTGTGATGTTGCAGTAGCTTCTTCTCGGTTTTTGTGGCGAGGCAGATGCAAGCTATATTCAACAGATGATGTGAAGCAACCATTTCTCTGATGTTGCAGTAGCTTCTTCTCCTTTGTTGCAGCAACTTCTCTCTGGTTGTTGCAGTAGCTTTTTCCCCTTGTTGCAGTAGCTTCTTCTCCTTTTGGCGAGTCAGATCTAAGCTACATGACAACAGATGATGTGAAGCATGTTTCTCTGATGTTGTAGTAGCTTCATCCCCTTTGTTGCATTAGCTTTTTCTTCTTGTTGCAGCAGCTTCTTTCTTCTTGTTGCAGTAGCTTCTTCTCTTTGTTGCATTAGCTTTCTTCTTGTTGTTGCAGCAGCTTCTTTCTCCTTGTTGCAGTAGCTTCTTCTCCTTTTGTTTCAGTAGTTTCTTCTCTTTTGTTGCAGTAGCTTCTTATCCTTTCGTGCAGCAGCAGCTTCTCCTTGTTGCAGCAGCTTCTTTTTTTTGTTCGTTTCACCAGTTTTTGTTTGTGTTTCACTAGTTGTTTTTCTAATGTTTCAATAGTTTTTTGCGTTTGTTTTCAAAAGCTTTTCTCGTTTGTTTCATTAAGGTCCATTCGATGTTGCAATAGCTTTCCTCTCTTTTTGCAGTTGTGGAAGGGTGGGGGGATTTACGGTGGTGAGCTGGTGGGGGCGGAGGTGCTAGGGTCGGCGAGGTTGGGGGCGAGATAGATCCATGCGCGCGGGGGAGAGGGGGGCTTGGTGGTAAGCTGACGGCGGGGCTCCGTGCGGGGGGCGGGCCGGAGGGATTCGCGGGTGCAGGAGCGGGGCGGGGCGGGGGTCGCCTTTTCCTTTTTTTCGTGGGGCGGGGGCGTACGGGGCGGGATGGGCGGGGGCGCTCGCGTGGTTTTTACAGCATCCGGACGCGGCCCTGGAGCCGGACGTCCGGGTGCTAGCAACGCCCAAAGATCAAAGGCAGCGAAACATCAACTTCAACCTCTACTCACTAGACATGTAACTCAACAAAAAAACATCCGGAGGCCAGGGCAAACAAAAAAGGCTGGACTAAGATAAGATAGAAGGGTGTTGCCCTAGGTTCAACCAATTAAAACTTCAGCTCCTCAGCAAACTACAACATCTTGAGAGCATTTAGATTTCGTTCAGCTCATCGGCAACTCGCATTAGGATCTCCTCCACCACTCTAGCTTCCTTATCCTTCAATGCCACCTTCCATTGATTGATCATCCTCTTGCTCTAAAAATTGCCTCCCTTGAGTCCTTGAGCAGCTTGTCCCCGAAGGTCACATCATTCCTCGTCTTCCAGAGCGCCCATATCATTCCTGCACAGCAAAATAGAGTAATTTTCATGATAAGCATTTTCTTATTGTGCAAAAATAGAAACTAAAAATCAGACCAGTCAATGGGAACACGGTTAAAATGAAAAACAGTCACAAGAAACATATAGGCAAAAACTGCAATGGGCTGGTGAAAAGAATATGGCTTGTAGTTTCCTCTTTTCCATATAGCTTGCAGTGAATCCCTCCTTTAATTTTTTTTCCTTCTTAAGTTGGCATGCTGATTGAATCCTATCATGAGCCACCATCCAGAGAAAGATCTTGACTTTGAGAGGCGCTCTGCTTTTCCAAATTTCCATCATCTGTACATTAGTCAACCCTCCAAAGCTCAATTATCTGTACAATGATTTCGTTGAATACCTTCTAGACTTCTCTAATGCCCATCTCACTGAGCCTCTGCCATGATGCAATTGAACTCCTGCCAATCTCCCTAAGGCCATGTTTGGTTCCCAGGAATTGAGATGAATTGGAAAGTAATCTAATAATGAAATGGGAAGCACTTTCTAGATATTGGTTTCAACTCATGGGATCCAAACAGGACCTAGCTCCTCCAGTAAGACAACATCTGGTTTGTCTAAAGAATCTTCTAAAGGTTAGATTAACCTTTCCGCCCTCTAAAACCTTCTCCACACTTATGTCAAGTTTCGAGCAGATGTCATAAAGCTCATGAAAGATAATTATGAGTGGGCATTCACCTAACCAACTGTCCTCCCATAATTTGGTTTGTTTACCACTTGTCACTAGTATCATTTACCTCTAGTATAACTCTCTCTACAATCCGGTAGACCATGCCAAAACTGTGATCCGCTTCTAGACTTGACTTGGAAGATGCTCTTATTTCCTAGGTATTTATTCCTCAGCTGATTGCATACATGGCTATTCTCTCCTCTTTCCAATCTATCAATCCATTTGCAGAGCAGACAAATATTCATATTCCTCACATCTATGAAACTAGTCTCCCAAATCCTTTGGTTTATCCAACGCATCACACTTAACCATATGGTCCTTCCTTTTTTCCCATAGCCTTGCCAAAAAGAACTGAGATCTAGCTGAATCTAACTGTTGATATGGTCCTCTTCATACATTCAATTGATACACACCCATTGCATACATCGACGCACTTGAAAGGTATGAATCAATTAGTGTAATAGAACCGCCCAATTATACGAGATTAAGTAGGAAATCATCCATCGGAAGGACAATTTAACAAACTTAAGCCCGTATAACCCGGTAGTCCGTGAAATCTCGACGGATTTCAAACCATTTCACATAACAGCCAAGATCGTACTAAGTTTAACGGTTACCATCATAAGTTACATAAATGTTCGCGGCATAAAATACATCGGAGTTTAAACATAGTTATTACAAACCAGGTTTGAATAAAAGTAGCGGAAGCGGTAGTTCAAATCACGCACACACACAACATTTTGAAATAAAGTGCCAGCTTGTGATCATCTCCAGCAAAAGCATCAGACTAGAAGTAGCGAATGACCATTGCCCATGGTCCTAGGCTTCGCCCATTGCAGGATAGAGACAGTTGATACAATAGCCGTAGTACATCTGTCCATCTGCAACAAGTGGGAACAAAGCCATAAGTACGAGAAGGTACTCAGCTAGACTTACCCGTCATAAACAAGAAATAAAAGACACCAAGGAATCATGATAGGCTTTCTGGTGGGATAGCTGACTCATTTGCAAAAGACATTTTTAGCATTTAGGAAAACCTTTACAAAGGCTTTGCATCAAGTTAAATCTTTATTAACCTGTCAACTACATTTGCACCTGTACTAAAGTAACATGTAATTAAACAGGTAATGATAACCAATGATCATTAACAACTTCTATTATGTCATAATTCATATAACTGTCCAAGTGTTCCATCAATGTTACTACGATAAAGTAGCTCAAGTCAAGTGTTCACTATCCAGTGAACGATGGCGATTCGAATCGATTATTAACCAGCTGGTAAGTTATTCCTCACACAAACCTCACTCACCCGCTAAAGTGAGGTGTTGGTCGCCGAGTCAACCATTCAGGTAAAGTCGCGAGCTTGCCAGGAACCACTTGTACCCGGGGGCCGCCTGACTGCTCTTTGGCCTTATCATCGCGCCCCCGTATCCTGCCACTACTGCTCCGGTACAGTGCGTTGCGGGCAATCCACTCGGCCCGAATAATCTCCCAGTTTCGCGGTCGGAAGGTACTTTATCCGGCCAGCTAAATATGAGGCATACGTTCAACATGACCCGAGGGACAACAACGGACGGTCCTTAATCGACACAGACGGAAAACACTACAGTCCGAAACCCTGCAAGTTTCCGCCCGGTCTCAAATTCATTTCACACTTAGTTATACCATGACTTCATAGTCATTCAAGCAGATCCAGGTAACCACCTATAGCTCGCAGGTGATAGGAAATCACCCGACTTCTACCGGTCTAAGCCAGCTAAGCATTGACTTGACTGCGGATACCAGGGTAACAAGGATATAGTATAACAAAGGTAAGCAAGGTATAATGCAGCAACGTTTGCAAACAACTCCTAAACGTAATGCATCAAATTAAGTAAAGTTAATAATAAATTATTTGTAAACCGGGAGAGAAATGCTCCGGGGCTTGTCTCTCTCAAAAGAGCTCGGACGGTGGTCGGGGCACTCGGGGAGCTCTTCACCGACCTCCTCTTCGGCTTCTGTCACCTCCTGCTGCTGCACCTCGAGCTGCTCCTCTAGCTTCTCGGGTAAGACGACTGGGTTCTCGGTTTACGATCATATATGATGCAATGCGCGTAAGTGATTATGCAAACGTGCATCGAAGGAGATGAATGCAATGAATATGTTGAAATGCAAGGTAGTCAACATCATCCAAGAACTATATACTACAAGCACATGTCATATACTGCATTCTCTTCTACTACTATTATGTTAAGTTAACATATCTTATGAAATGCTTCAAAGATATACCAAAGCTTTACTAATTTCTTAATCACACTTAAAGCAACACTTGCTTAAACCCTAAATAATAATAGGTTTGAATAGCAACATATATTTCTGATGCTCCTAAAAATCTAAGAAAATTACAGCAGCATAATACTACCCTAAACAGACTACCATAAAAATTTCATGATATTTGGATAAGTCAACTATCCTGTACAAAAATGACAAGTTATAGCATAAAAATGAGTATGAAATTACTTTGTACTATGAAAAGTGTCAAACAACAGAATTAATATTTTTCCTAGGTTCTTCATGGAATATAATGACTGTACAAAAATTATCACATGCATGTTTTATACAAAGTTTGCTCTCTAGCAAAATAACAAAAATCAGCCATTAAAGGCACTTGAACTACACCTCAACATTTTTCCACAGCACATGCATGAAACATATTTTTTCTAGGAAGTACATGATATAAGAAGATTAACAAACTTGAAATCATATTTTTCTGATACATATAGTATTTACTAACCATTTTACAAGATATCAGCAATATCAAGAATTAATTAAAGCTCTACAGAAAAGTATCCCAAAAATGACATGCAATATTTTTATATTGTAGATCTGGTTCCAATGAGTCCATAGAAATTTATTTCACAATTTTTGGAACTGAAATGACTATAAAACATTTTCCAAAGTATTTTTCATCATGAATAATAAAAGAAAACAGAAATTGATTTTCATTATTGGTACTGGGCTGGCCCGTGGAAGTCAACCGGCCCGTGGCCGTTTTTGGCCTGCGCGGCCCAAGCGCGAGGGAGGGGAAGACGGCCCAGCAGGGCGTCAGCCCACTGCCACTCGGCCTGGCCGGCCCGGCTGGCCGGCGGAGGCAGAGGCCTCGGCGGTGTGCGCGCTGGCGCGGCGGCGCGGCTCGGCCACGAGGCCGGCGGCCATCCCCGGCCACGGCAGGGTGGGCTGGTGAGCGCACGGGATATGCGAGGAGACGACGAGTGCGGTAGGGTAGCTAGGCTAGGCAGGAGAGGAGAACGAAGACGACTTCCATGGCGGCCGAGCACGGCGGCGCCATGGCCATCGGTGGCGAGGCGCGGGGAGGCTCAACCTGTGCTCGTAAGGCGGTGCAAGCTTGAGCGCGACTTGAAGGAGGGCGAGGCGGAGTTGCGGGCGGGAGGAATCGGGGAATGGCGCGGTGGTGCGGGAGCTCGACGCCGGCGGAGCTGCGGGCGCGGCGAGGGCAGAGCTTGGGGCTCTCGGCTCTGGAGGAGAAAGAAGGCAGCTCGGGCGGAAGTGAGCGAGCGCACGGGCACCAGCAGTTGAAGGCGGGCGCGTGGGCGTGAGGTTAGGCCGCGGCTGCCGCGCGGCGGGCGACACCGGCACATGGTCGCCACGCGGCGGGAGTTCTCTGCCGCGGCGGACAGCGAGGCGCGGGGCGAGCGGGAAGAGGAGGAGGAGGCCGAGTGGACGCGGGCCGGGCCGCCTGCGTTGCGCGCGCGCGCGGGAGTGGCGCGGGCCGTTTCGGCCAGCGGGCCGAGACTGAGGCGGCGGCCTGCTTAGGTTAGGTTTTGATTTTTTTTAAATTTCTATTTTCAACAAATTTCAAATACAGTTTTCAAACCTCATTTTGAGCAAGAAAAGGACATTTTCTGAAAATAACACAAAAATAAAAGTTGCTTAGAATTTAATTCTCTACAACTTTGATTAAGGGGCCAACTCAAAATTCCCCACAAATTTTGAATTTGAGAATAAAAGCTAAAATAGGGAGTATTTTTGAATATTTTCAGAATACATTTTTGAAACCAGTTTTTGACAAAACTTTGAGTAATTTAGTTGCTCCAAAAATTTGACCTATAATTCTAAGTGATATAAAATTTGTAGTTGCACAATTTTGATGAAAGGTAATTAGCATATTAATATATTACATCACGAATACCATTTTTCCAAGCTTTTATTTCACTCAGGTTATAATCTTACCATACATGATTATGGATGATATGAAATGTCATGCTTATGATTGCAATGCAAATGCTTGCGTAACACCGGGGTGTTACAACCCTCCCCCCTTATAAAAATCTCGTCCCGAGATTTGGGTTACGAACCATTTGTTATAAAAATCTTCGTATGCTTTTTGTAGGTATTCACTCGTTTCCCAAGATGCATCTCCCTCATCATGATGACTCCATTGTATCTTATATGTTTTCACCACACTGTTTTGAGTAGCCCTTTCTTTGGAATCCAGAACTCGAATTGGCTGCTCACGATACACTAGATCTGACTTAAGTTTTATGCCTCGAGGTTCAATTATTTCCTCTGGAACGCGCAAACATTTCTTGAGATGTGATACGTGAAAAACAGGGAATATAGCACCCATTGCTTCTGGTAATTCCAATTTGTAAGCCACTGGACCCTTCCTTTCCAAGATTTTGTAGGGTCCTACAAATCTGGCGGCAAACTTTCTGCGTATTCCAAACCGCTTCTTCTTCATTGGCGTGACTTTCAGATAAACATAGTCACCAACTTCAAACACAAGTGGTCTCCTTCTCTTATCCGCATAACTTTTCTGACGTGACTGAGCTGCTCTCATATTTTGCTGAATGATATGAACTTTATTTTCGGCTTCTTCCACGAAGTCAATACTATAATACCTTCTTTCCCCTGGCTCAATCCAGTTTAAAGGTGTTCTACACTTTCGTCCATACAGAGCCTCAAAAAGTGTCATCTTGATACTTTCTTGATAGCTATTATTATACGCGAATTCTGCTAAAGGTAACCATGACTCCCATGAACCTCTGGAAGACAACACACAAGCTCTTAACATATCCTCTAAAATAGCATTAACTCTTTCAGTCTGACTATCTGTTTGAGGATGATAGACAGTGCTACGAATCAGACTAGTTCCCAAACCTTTGTACAAATGCTCCCAAAAGTGAGCAGTGAACTGTGACCCTCTGTCAGACACTATAGTCTTCGGTATACCATGCAATCTCACAATCTCCGCAATATACTTCTCGGCATATTGAGGTGGTCTATAAACTGTCTTGACAGGCAAAAAGTGGGCTGTCTTGGTAAGACGATCCATGATTACCCAAATCGAATCATGGCCTTTCTGAGTAGTGGGCAAACCTGTGATGAAATCCATACTTATATCGTCCCACTTCCAACTAGGTACTGACAAAGGTTGCAACAATCCAGCAGGTTTCATGTGAATAGCTTTCACTCGACAACATGTGTCACATCTGGCTACATAAGCTGCAATTTCCTTCTTCATCTTTGTCCACCAATAGCGAGGCCTTAGTTCTTGATACATTTTACTACTGTCAGGATGAATGGACAACTTAGAGTGATGGGCTTCATCCATAATTTTATTCTTAAGCTCTCTATCCTTTGGAACAACAAGACGGTTGTCGAACCACAACACGTCCTGCTCGTCCACTCTGAAGTGTTTTGAAGGTTCTTCTTTAATTTTCTTTTTGATGTGGAATATCCCTTTATCTGCTTTCTGACCTTCTATTATCTTACTCTCCAAGGTGCAACTGATCTGAATACTATATAACACGACAGGGTGCATTAGATTAAAACCATCTTCGAGTAAGGGTTGCATATTCAGACAATGCGACTTTCTACTCAAAGCATCAGCTACCACATTGGCTTTCCCAGGGTGATACTGTACATTCAAGTTGTAATCTTTAATTAGTTCTAACCATCTTCGCTGTCTCATGTTCAATTCTGGTTGGGTGAAAATGTACTTGAGACTCTTATGATCGGTGAAAATGTTGCACACATTACCAAGTAAATAGTGTCTCCAAATCTTTAAGGCATGCACTACGGCGGCAAGCTCAAGATCATGCGTCGGATAATTGATTTCATGTTTTCTCAACTGGCGGGAGGCATAAGCAATGACTCTTCCTTCTTGCATCAGAACACAGCCTAGCCCTGTTTTTGAGGCGTCACAGAACACATCAAAAGGTTTCTCGATGTCTGGCTGTGCAAGAACTGGAGCAGTGGTCAACAGTTTCCGCAAGGTGTGGAAAGCTGTCTCACACTCCTCTGTCCACACAAACTTGTGATCTTTCTGTAACAGACTTGTCATTGGCTTGGCAATCTTCGAGAAGTCTGGGATAAAGCGGCGATAGTAACCAGCTAATCCTAGGAAACTCCTGACTTCTGGCATTGTGGTTGGAGTTTTCCAATCCATAACCTCTTGCACTTTGCTCGGATCTACCGAAACTCCATTCTCAGATAGAATATGACCAAGGAAAGGAACTTTCTTTAACCAAAATTCACATTTGCTGAACTTAGCATACAACTTATGATCTCTCAGTCTGGTCAAGACAATTCTCAAATGCTCTTCATGATCTTTCTCATTCTCAGAGTATACTAGAATGTCATCAATGAAGACAACTACAAACTTGTCCAACTCTGGCATGAAAACCGTATTCATCAGATACATGAAATATGCAGGAGCATTTGTTAAGCCAAAAGACATAACAAGATACTCGTACAACCCGTATCTGGTAGAAAAAGCGGTTTTCGGGACATCTTGTGGTCTGATCTTTATCTGATGATACCCTGATCTTAGGTCTATCTTGGAGAACACCCTAGCTTTAGCCAACTGATCAAACAAAACGTCGATATGAGGCAACGGATATTTATTCTTGATAGTTACAGCATTAAGCGGTCGATAATCCACACACATTCTTAGAGTACCCTCTTTCTTTTTCTTCACGAACAAGGCAGGACATCCCCACTCAGACTTACTCGGTCGGATAAACCCCTTCTTTAGCAATTCTTCCAGTTGCTTCTTCAGCTCAGCTAACTCATCCGGAGGCATCCGATAGGGTCTCCTCGAAATAGGAGCTGTTCCGGGGATCAACTCGATTCCAAACTTAACATCTCTATCTGGAGGAAGGTCAGGTAACTCGTCTGGAAACACATCCAGGAACTCACACGCTACCGGGATCTGGCGGATAGGAACAACTTCCATGGCACAGGTCACACTCATAAGGTCTGTTCTTTCGGGCAATGGTACCTGAAAAGTACCCTCTCCCTGGGGATCCTTAAGGGTAAGCAACCGACTGCTTGTATCTATGACTGCCCCCCAGTTCTTCATCCAGTTCATTCCTATTATTACATCTAAAACTAGTCCAGGCATAACTATCAGGTTTACTCAGAACTTCCGACTACCTAACTCAAGGGTTGCCCCTCTAACCATCTTATTGGTTAACACATCAGCCCCGGCTGAACTTATACGATAACCATAACTCAATTCTGTGCATAGTTGTTCATGTGTTCCGTGCAAATGTTTGACTCATAAAAGAATGCGAGGATCCAGAATCAAATGGAACAACTGTAGGGTGATGGTTAACAAGAAACTTATCGGCAGTTATAGGTTCTCCCTCAGGAATCTCATCAACGGTGGTATGGTGTACACGGGCAGTATAAGTCTGTTGCTTCTTTTTAGGCGGATAAGGGCAGAACTTTGAAAAGTGGTCGGGCTGACCACAATTGTAGCAGGGCCCCTTCACTGTACCAGCAGATCATATAGCTCCCTTGGAGTTGCTCTGTTCTGCAGCTGCGGTGATCTTTGCTGGCGGCACGGCCATCTTGTACGGCTTCTGTGGTCCCCTGTAGTTCTAGGTTTTATGCTGTGGCGGCCTGAACCTTGCACCAGGTGCAGACGGACGATAAGAAAGACGGTTTGCAGTGACAACTCTGGACTGGGATGGTCCTAACTCAAACACCCTCTTGCGATTCTTGGATGCAGTGTAGGCGTTGTTGTTCTTTTCTTGTTTCAAACAATCACTGATAAAGTCATTGAACCTGGCGCGGGTATTGGTACCCACATGCTTCATCATCTTCAGACTTAACCCTCTCTTGAAACTAGCAATTCTCTTTGCATCTGTGTCGACCATGTCTGGAGCATAGCGGCACAAGCTATTAAAGGCATGCAGATACTGTGTTACAGTCTTGGTACCTTGATTTAAGGCCAAGAACTCTCCGAGCTTCATCTCAACCAACCCTGGGGGAATATAAACTCCTTTAAACGCTTCAGTGAATTCTCTCCAAGTAATCTGGGCATTGGGAGGAAAGGTGGTGCGGTGATGCTTCCACCACATCCCTGCCGGTCCTTGTAACTGATATGCAGCATATTCTATCTTCAGAACTTCTGTTAGTCTCAACACACGGAACTTGTCCTCCATAGTGTTGATCCATTCTTTAGCGTCGAGTGGCTTTGCTGCTTCCTTGAAAACTGGCGGCCTGGTGTCCATGAAATCCTTGAAATTGTTGTACTGGTTCACCCCATGGCCACCACCTTGATTATTTCCCCTCTGAATATTTTCAGCGATGGTACGCAGAAAATCTTCCATATTCCTTTGTGACTGCTCAGCGTTGCGCTGGCTTCCAAGGAACTGTGAGAAGAATACCTCTGCAGTGAGCGGTGGAGGAGGGGGCAATTGCGGCTCTGGCTGTGGCTCCTGGTGATTGACGTTGTTTGCACCACCCCTACCAGCCCCTGCACCTTTGCCACCAGTTTCAGCGGCCTCATACGTGGCACGGCGAGTGTTTGCCATCTGCATATTTTAGCAACAAGTAATAATTGAGCGAAGTGGTAGTAATTGTATTCGAATGAACAATCATGCCATACTGAATTTATTAGAGAGAACAAGTCATGCAATAAAATAGAGGCACAATAATCACATTCCAATTAAAACAACATCACTCATCAAATTACTTCGAATGCAACATCGCGTTCCATACAACCACGTTGCCATCATACATACACTGGACTTTTATGCGTTCGAGCATCGCATACACAACCAAGATTCAAAAGATCGCCAGTCTCAAGATCGAACAGGATACAACACGATACATGGAAATCAAAAGAAGGCCATCGTGACAAAGCCTATCACTAACACAAGGCAACTAGCCTACTCCTCGGGGCTGTCGTCGAGGTCGGAGGCGTCACCATTGCTATCATCAATAGCGGCGTCGTCGTCGACGTCCATCTGGGTGGCGTCCGGAGGAGCATACGGGCCTATCCCATTGTAGAGGGCATGAAACTCTTCATGCAAGTTGGCATTATACCCTTCTAGCTCCTTGACTCTCTGCCTCAGAAGGTCCCTCTCGTTCCAGGCTTCATTCCTTTCCTGCACTAGCTGTCCCATCATGCGGTCTGCATTTCTATTGGCCTGAGTCAACGTCTGTACCTGCTGCATAGCACTCTCACCTCTCTCGAGAGCCCGGTCTCGCTATAAGCTCATGCCGGCCAACTGCTCCTGCAAGCTAGCTATAGCACGTGCTTGCTTCTTCTTCTGCTTCCTTGCTTCAAGCTGGTCATTGCCACGCAGACCAGTCAAGGTCCAATAGGTACTCTCAAGACCCTGGTATGCTTTGATGGCTGCATACATGGCACTCATTGTGTGGTTGTCGCTAGCCCGTCCTTCACTTGGGCCTCTAACCAGGGCACTTCCTTACGGTTGCACCCAAATGGCATCACGAGGATCATCTCTCGGGAAGGTGCCTGCCAAAGCTGCTGTCAACTCATTAGGAAACCTGCTCATTATGTCTCGGATGACGTGAAAGGCTGCACCCTCTGCACCCTCAACTGGAGTGTGTCCCTCAAACTCCAAATGCCAACCATCCCATTCTGGCGCATCACCAAGAGCAGGGACGGCGATTTCCACTACCGCAAGTCCATCCTCAGCTAACTGACTCTCATTTCAGGAGTACACCGGCTCTTGACCCTCTGGGTACCCCACATCATGGAGCACTCTCCAAAGCAAGGTGGGCATGCCAAACTCACTTAGAAAAGTGTCCATGCTGCGGCGCTCCCGCGGGGCCATCTGGTGACGGGGTGCTCTTCCGCCAGTGGACTTACGAGCAGTCTTCTTCGTGCGGGCCATTTGTAGCACAAGTTTTAAATCACCCGATGAGAACATATTTTAAGTTGATGTCACTTTTATCAAACTGGGATAATCCTTTTATAAGGGGAGGAATGCATGTTATGAATGAAATGCACAGGCAATATGATGCATGCGCGAGTCTTACGTTCTCACAAACTTAGAAAATAAAGACATCTAACGATGAATTCGGTGGCATACAACGATCTCTCATATACGTAACTAATTCGATCTACACGATAAACGCTGTTATGTACCTGCAGAAAATTCATTTCAGCCCATTCCCCATGAATGCATGAAAGCAGTAAATCTACTTACACGCTCTACACGAATCCCCAGATGCGTGTACAACGGTAGTAACTACCCAAACACATCGTCCTATTGACGGCATCGCCTCAACGGACGGAACACCCACACATGCGATACTTTCATAAAAACATGTGTAAATCATGTAATTATTCTAGCATCATATAAGCACTCTCCCTAGATCGGCGGTGTATCCGATCATGCTCTCATAGCTCACACTTACCAAAGCGTAGAGGTAACTGATCCATACATTACCACTCAATTAAGTGGCACTCATACAATAGCACGTTGTATGAGCAACGAAAGAGAAATATGGTGCAAGAACCCTAAGTTAGTACTTAAATAGCCACCTAGAGTCCTTAACTGGGCATACAGGATATGACCACTGGCACACCTTTAGTTTTAAAATCACACTTTTCAAATAGAATTTTGTTTTAAATACACTTATGAACAGTAATTATGCTAAACCATGCTCCGATACCAGCTGTAACAGAACCGCCCAATTATACGAGATTAAGTAGGAAATCATCCAACGGAAGGACAATTTAAAAAACTTAAGCCCGTATAACCCGGTAGTCCATGAAATCTCGACGGATTTCAAACCATTTCACATAACAGCCAAGATCGTACTAAGTTTAACGGTTACCATCATAAGTTACATAAATGTTCGTGGCATAAAATACATCGGAGTTTAAACATAGTTATTACAAACCAGGTTTGAATAAAAGTAGTGGAAGCGGTAGTTCAAATCACGCACACACACAACATTTTGAAATAAAGTGCCAGCTTGTGATCATCTCCAGCAAAAGCATCAGACTAGAAGTAGCGAATGACCATTGCCCATGGTCCTAGGCTTCGCCCATTGCAGGATAGAGACAGTTGATACAATAGCCGTAGTACATCTGTCCATCTGCAACAAGTGGGAACAAAGCCCTAAGTACGAAAAGGTACTCAGCTAGACTTACCCGTCATAAACAAGAAATAAAAGATACCAAGGAATCATGATAGGCTTTCTGGTGGGATAGCTGACTCATTTGCAAAAGGCATTTTTAGCATTTAGGAAAACCTTTACAAAGGCTTTGCATCAAGTTAAATCTTTATTAACCTGTCAACTACATTTGCACCTGTACTAAAGTAACATGTAATTAAACAGGTAATGATAACCAATGATCATTAACAACTTCCATTATGTCATAATTCATATAACTGTCCAAGTGTTCCATCAATATTACTACGATGAAGTAGCTCAAGTCAAGTGTTCACTATCCAGTGAACGATAGCGATTCGAATCGATTATTAACCAGCTGGTAAGTTATTCCTCACACAAACCTCACTCACCCGCTAAAGTGAGGTGTTGGTCGCCGAGTCAACCATTCAGGTAAAGTCGCAAGCTTGCCAGGAGCCACTTGTACCCGGGGGCCGCCCAACTGCTCTTTGGCCTTATCATCGCGCCCCCGTATCCTGCCACTACTGCTCCGGTACAGTGCGTTGCGGGCAATCCACTCGGCCCGAATAATCTCCCAGTTTCGCGGTCGGAAGGTACTTTATCCGGCCAGCTAAATGTGAGGCATGCGTTCAACATGACCCGAGGGACAACAACGAACGGTCCTTAATCGACACAGACGGAAAACACTACAGTCCGAAACCCTGCAAGTTTCCGCCCGGTCTCAAATTCATTTCACACTTAGTTATACCATGACTTCATAGTCATTCAAGCAGATCCAGGTAACCACCTATAGCTCGCAGGTGACAGAAAATCACCCGACTTCTACCGGTCTAAGCCAGCTAAGCATTGACTCGACTGCGGATACCAGGGTAACAAGGATATAGTATAACAAAGGTAAGCAAGGTATAATGCAGCAACGTTTGCAAACAACTCCTAAACGTAATGCATCAAATTAAGTAAAGTTAATAATAAATTATTTGCAAACCGGGAGAGAAATGCTCTGGGGCTTGCCTCTCTCAAAAGAGCTCGGACGGTGGTCGGGGCACTCGGGGAGCTCTTCACCGACCTTCTCTTCGACTTCTGTCACCTCCTGCTGCTGCACCTCGAGCTGCTCCTCTAGCTCCTCGGGTAAGACGACTGGGTTCTCGGTTTGCGATCCTGTATGATGCAATGCGCGTAAGTGATTATGCAAACGTGCATCGAAGGAGATGAATGCAATGAATATGTTGAAATGCAAGGTAGTCAACATCATCCAAGAACTATATACTACAAGCACATGTCATCTACTGCATTCTCTTCTACTACTATTATGTTAAGTTAACATATCTTATGAAATGCTTCAAAGATACACCAAAGCTTTACTAATTTCTTAATCACACTTAAAGCAACACTTGCTTAAACCCTAAATAATAATAGGTTTGAATAGAAACATATATTTCTGATGCTCCTAAAAATCTAAGAAAATTACAGCAGCATAATACTACCCTAAACAGACTACCATAAAAATTTCATGACATTTGGATAAGTCAACTATCCTGTACAAAAATGACAAGTTATAGCATAAAAATGAGTATGAAATTACTTTGTACTATGAAAAGTGTCAAACAACAGAATTAATATTTTTCCTAGGTTCTTCATGGAATATAATGACTGTACAAAAATTATCACATGCATGTTTTATACAAAGTTTGCTCTCTAGCAAAATAACAAAAATCAGCCATTAAAGGCACTTGAACTACACCTCAACATTTTTCCACAGCACATGCATGAAACATATTTTTCCTAGGAAGTACATGATATAAGAAGATTAACAAACTTGAAATCATATTTTTCTGATACATATAGCATTTACTAACCATTTCACAAGATATCAGCAATATCAAGAATTAATTAAAGCTCTACAGAAAAGTATCCCAAAAATGACATGCAATATTTTTATATTGTAGATCTGGTTCCAATGAGTCCATAGAAATTTATTTCATAATTTTTGGAACTGAAATGACTACAAAACATTTTCCAAAGTATTTTTCATCACGAATAATAAAAGAAAACAGAAATTGATTTTCATTATTGGTACTGGGCCGGCCCGTGGAAGTCAACCGGCCCGTGGCCATTTTTGGCCTGCGCGGCCCGAGCGCGAGGGAGGGGAAGACGGCCCAGCAGGGCGTCAGCCCACTGCCACTCGCCCTGGCCGGCCCGGCTGGCTGGCGGAGGCAGAGGCCTCGCCGGTGTGCGCGCTGGCGCGGCGGCGCGGCTCGGCCACGAGGCCGGCGGCCATCTCCGGCCACGGCAGGGTGGGCTGGCGAGCGCACGGGATATGCGAGGAGACGGCGAGTGCGGTAGGGTAGCTAGGCTAGGCAGGAGAGGAGAACGAAGACGACTTCCATGGCGGCCGAGCACGGCGGCGCCATGGCCATCGGTGGCGAGGCGCGGGGAGGCTCAACCTGTGCTCGGAAGGCGGCGCAAGCTTGAGCGCGACTTGAAGGAGGGCGAGGCGGAGTTGCGGGCGGGAGGAATCGGGGAATGGCGCGGTGGTGCGGGAGCTCGACGCCGGCGGAGCTGCGGGCGCGGCGAGGGCAGAGCTTGGGGCTCTCGGCTCTGGAGGAGAAAGAAGGCAGCTCGGGCGGAAGTGAGCGAGCGCACGGGCACCAGCAGTTGAAGGCGGGCGCGTGGGCGCGAGGTTCGGCCGCGGCTGCCACGCGGCGGGCGACACCGGCACATGGTCGCCACGCGGCGGGAGTTCTCTGCCGCGGCGGACAGCGAGGCGCGGGGCGAGCGGGAAGAGGAGGCCGAGTGGACGCGGGCCGGGCCGCCTGCGTTGCGCGGGCGCGCGCGCGGGAGTGACGCGGGCCGTTTCGGCCAGCGGGCCGAGACTGAGGCGGCGGCCTGCTTAGGTTAGGTTTTGATTTTTTTTTTAAATTTCTATTTTCAACAAATTTCAAATACAGTTTTCAAACCTCATTTTGAGCAAGAAAAGGACCTTTTCTGAAAATGACCCAAAAATAAAAGTTGCTTAGAATTTAATTCTCTACAACTTTGATTAAGGGGCCAACTCAAAATTCCCCACAAATTTTGAATTTGAGAATAAAAGCTAAAATATGGAGTATTTTTGAATATTTTCAGAATATATTTTTGAAACCAGTTTTTGACAAAACTTTGAGTAATTTAGTTGCTCCAAAAATTTGACCTATAATTCTAAGTGATATAAAATTTGTAGTTGCACAATTTTGATGAAAGGTAATTAGCATATTAATATATTACATGACGAATACCATTTTTCCAAGCTTTTATTTCACTCAGGTTATAATCTTACCATACATGATTATGGATGATATGAAATGTCATGCTTATGATTGCAATGCAAATGCTTGCGTAACACCGGGGCGTTACAATTAGTATCATCTTCCCTCTTGAAGATAGAGTGTCGCATTTCCAGGTTCCCAACCTTTTAAAGATTTTCTCATTTACACAACTTAATTGGGCCTTAGTAAGTTTAACATTGCTCATTGGGAGCCCCAAGTATTTGATAGGTAATTGGGGCAGTTTTGCTGTTTACAAGATTCGCCACTCTAGTTTGCTCCTCAACTTCCACTCCCATCACAAACACGTCACTTTTTTCATAGTTCATCTTCATACCTAACATTGTTTTATAACACATCAAAATTGCTTTTATCACTCTAATGTCATTGTCTGTTAGTTCCAAAAAAATTGTATCATCGGCGTATTAAAGATGTGTAATACCTTCAGGAATCAAGTGTGGGACTAGACCTGTTAAATGCCCATTCCTTGTGCACTAGACAAACATAACAGATATGGCATCACCGACTAAATTGAACAATAGAGGTGGTAAGGGATCACCCTATCTTAATCTTTATAGCTTCTAAAGTGGTAGATGCAGATTCGTGCGAGATACTTATACCTAGAAAAAATAGTTTGGTTCAGTTGACGATGTTGTCAACCAAGCATGTTGTGGTGACGTTGCATCTTAACCTCTCTATTGTTCACTGTGCACTCCCTCGTTCGCATGCTCAACACTACATGCATGCTCCACCACAGAAGTGAACTCCTTAAAAAAACAAGATTCTTTTGTGACGGATATAGTAATAATTAACAATAAACCTTAAGAATGTATAAGAGGTCAAAAAACACTATCAACAAAACGTTTAGTAGGTGAAGGAAAAAGGTCAAGCCTCCAACAACTTCATAAATGTCGTTGCTGGTTTTCTGTGCTGCGAAAAAGGCATATGGACTACCCACAGTTTCTCCTCCCATTCGACGCATTCATACCACATCGAAGGGCAAAAACAGATATCTCTGGTCTTTGTTTTTTTGTCCTACTAGTCTGGCTCGCAGTGGACGCTGCTGGCCTGCCCTGGCCGGCTGGCCGACTATGGCCTGGCTACTAGCAACTGTGGCCTTGTTAGGGCCAGCTATGGTATGTTTGCAGGTTCTAGGTGATTGCTACATGCCTACAGGGAAGGGTCGATGACTCTTGGTCAAGCTAGGAGGAGATTGCTCGACCTAGTAGATGTAGGCAATTGGTGAGCACATTACACAATGATCCAAACACTTTGTCGCATCTCTTAGATATGAATACAATAACGATCGATCATAGTGGTCTCCTTTGGGTTCTCTCCTACGAAGGACAATGTTGGATTCTTTCTTTTCAATGTTTATAGAACATAAAGTGCTATTAAATGTTCATGTGAAGGTAGTCTAGTGGCCGATGGATAACAGAGCACCATTTGCTTTAAGGTTACATAGATTGTCTCCTATCACTTCCTTGTTCTTTCAGCTAATGACACACTAGATCACTACAACTCACCACAAATCGCAATCTCAACTATGCATATATGAGTGGAGGACTCTCTTAGGCACCTATACAAGTGGTTGGCTTCACAAAGACCTCAGCAAGCTCAAACATCCCGGCCACACCCTCTATATATTGAGCCTAATAAGCCAAAACTAGATGTTCCTAGAAAGCTGCACTTTCTGCTAGTGCATTGGAGACCTCCGGTGGGTGCATCAAAGTTCACACCAGAGAGATCCAACGGTGGAATTCCAACAGCTACAAAACTAATCGTTGCTCATGCAAAGATCTCATGCACCACTCCAGTGAGCACCGGAGAGTAAGGATGCACACAATAGCTAGAACAACATGTTGAAAACCCTCTCTGAGTACCACTTCGGTGTGCACACCGGAGAGATCTAGTGCCCTCTATGCACCTCTCGAGAACTCTCTGGAGTAACTCTTCGATGCACCACTCCGGTGCACAATGGAGAGATCTGGTGCTCACAGTAGCCCAAAATGCACGGTAAAAACTTTTTTTTGGAACTACCACTACTCCACAAAATCTCTTTTGTAAGGCGTTTCCAAAATGGCCTTGGAGGCGGTTGGGCCGGTTGCCCGCCTCTATTATTCGGTGGCCGGCAGCCGGTCTAGCAACCGCCTCGGTTAATGCTTAACCGACGCGGGCAACCTAACGCAACCGCCTCGGTTAATATCGATTAACCAAGACGGGCATTATATCGCAACCACCTCGGTTAATCATTAATGGAGGCGGGCATTCTAACACAACTGTCTCGGTTAATAGATATTAACCAAGGCGGGTGCTTAAGGCAACCGCCTCTGTAAATCGATTTACAGACGCCCGCCTCGGTTAATGATGACAACAAAAAGTAATTCATACCTTTTTATATGAACTCGGATGAAGATAAACTTTATATCAAAATTGTAGCTCAGTTGAAAAGTTTTTGATTTGGAACTGTTTAGGGTCCCAAAATATTGTTGTAAGTGCTTAGATTTTAAAATTTAAAATTTAAAATTATCAAATGATCTCAGATGTTCACATGGTCTATACAAAAGTTATAGTTCTCAATAGAATCTATAACTTTGTAGTTGAAAAGGTTTTAATTTGAAGATGTTTAGAGTCCCAAATATGTGTTCGAAGGTTATAGATTTTGAAATTTAAAATTTTGAATTCCTAAACGATCTCAAATTTTCACATAGTTAATACCAAAGTTCTAGTGGCCGACCTAGTCTACATGTTTGATATTGATAAGTTTTTTTTATTAAAGTCACCTAAAGTCTCAAATATGTCTTTGAAATTCACATATTTTGAGACTCAATTTTTTGAATTTTTGAAACTATCTCTTATGGAGATACATACTATACCAAAGTTGTAGTACTTCACAAGATTTAAAACTTTGTATTTAAAAGTTTTTTTCATTTGAGTTCATTTAGTAGCTAAAATATCCAATATAAAATTACGAAATATTAATATAAAAAGATAGCATATTATATATAGATGTGAAAAAGTGTTCAATGTAGTGGTTGAGATGTGGTAGTGTTGAGCGCTAGGTTATGGGTTCGATTCTTCAAAGGTGCAAGTTTTTTTGGTTTTCTGGAGAACATTAACGGAGGCGGGCATCCTATCGCAACCAGCCAATCGACTCCGTTAAGGCCCGATTAATTGTGATCTTTTGACGGAGGCGGTTGGCTTGCCTACCTTTAATCGATTTCGCCCGTCTCTGTTAAGTTTTCTACAGTAGTGTACTCTATGGTGCACCACTTTGTTGCACACCGGAGAGCTCTACACTACTTGATACTAGTTTGTGAGAAACACTAGAATCTCTTGGTTATTATCATTCTTAGCAACTGCATTCCCTTGGGATAAAATAAATAATGATACCCTGGAATACTCTTGGGTAAAGTGATACAATGGTATATTATGTGCACTTACGAAATAATCTACCTGAGCATAGAAATACCAACAATTACTGATAGGCACGACCAAGTCGTGAAAAGGCCAAGATAAATGAAGAGGTAGGGAGCTTATGGGCTAAACATGTGCTTGCCTTATCGATTTGGGGGGGTTACTTGAGCCCCTTGCAGTGGTATTTATAGACGGGAGCAAGGGGGTCATCATACGACCACTTGAGGTGTTGTCTTACCCCCTTCTCCCTCGCTTACTATTCATTTTTGGCATTTATGTTCTTCAATTCCAACATGTCATGATAGAGTAAAGGAGCATGCTGCCAGGTTCTTTTAATGGTCACCTAACATGTCAAGTGATCTACCAACCATGCCAAAGGTGTTTTGGCCCTCTCCCCTTGTCTCAATCTTGAATCATTTTGTTTTAGTGCTATATAGTAGCAACACGTCATGTTAATAGGGTCAGGTGGTCTCCTAACCTCATTCATGGTAAATTGAGATCCCCTACTGTTGCACCTGCTATAATCTTACTTCCTTGACCATGTTATTGAGGAAAGGTCATTATAGGAACCTAGCCTTGTCTCGTTGTCCTCCTCACCACTTACTATTATTAATATATCTTTGTGGTGTTGATTATTTATTTGTATCATTCATGTTTCATCTTGTTATGAATTTATCCCTTGTTTGGATTAGTTGGTAATATTTAGATACTTGAAAATTTAATGTCATAATCTCAATTGATTCCATGTAAAATTCCAAAACCATAGAATACTTCAAAGTGAAATAGTACAACAATGTAATGTGCGGCATGCCACCCTCTAGAGGAACAAGTTGCATACATGTGTGCATAGTTTAGGATCAGTTTGTACATGGGAGTCTTACATTTCCTTAGTGATAGATATATGTGCCTATGAAATTTCCATCTTCTACTTCTCTAATCTATCTAATGTCATCAATATGTATTAGAGTATAAGTCCCACAACCAACCATTAAAACAATGAAATAATATAAAATAGGGTAAGTAATAAAATCTAGTGCATAACTGAGAATAAATAAATAAATAAATAAATAAGCTCAATGTAATGTTGATTCTGACATACCCGATACACCAAACTAAGTAAAATGTCACAATGAAACAAGACACATATATTTCAAAGTACCACACAATATTTCATGACAACAAAGTTGCTCACACTCTAGCATAAGAGAATATACTATGACGCTTAACCCACATATATAGTGTAACAGAACCGACCAAATTATAAGAGCACAAGTACAAAAACAAGCGTCCGAAACGCTCAAATTTTTGAACTTGAGCCCAAATAATTCCGGTAGTCAATCGAAACCATGAAGGATTTCAAACCAACTTGCTTATAACTAAGATCACATCACTCAACATAAACGTATCACATGTTACATTTCACAAGTAGTTCGGAAATAAACTTACAACATCACAGAGTCGCAATTATTATAAACCAAGTTTATAAAGTAACGGAAGCATAACACACACACTTAGTTCAAGTATGACTGCCAGTCTTATAGATCAACATCCCACAAAAGCATTAAGGGAAGTAACTAAAAGACGATCACGCCCGAGTGATCTAATCCTCGTCACTCGTCAGGTGGAGGCAATTCTTGCAGAAGCCCTGATATAGCATGTCATCTGCAACAGGAGGAAATAAACCCTGAGTATGAGAATGTACTTAGCTAGACTTACCTGTCGAAACCGAAAATAAAAGACACCAAGGATCATGCAAGGCTTTCTTAAAGTGGAGCTGGCTAACAACATGTTTTGCGGAAAAGCATAAGTAGTAGTAACTCTTTTAACTTGTACTAGCAGTTATTTTAGCATTAACCTGTCAGGTATCTTAGCACCTGTACTAAACAATCATCTGATGATTATGCAAACAATAATAACCATAGCAGGTATAAATTTGAGGAAATATGTACTTCATCATCCAATTAACCATCTGTTCAACTAATGAAATCTACGTTGTCGTTGCTCAAGTCAAGTGCTCACTAACCGGGAGCGACGACGATTCGAATCGAGTTCCTATCCAGCTGGAGGGGTATTTCTAACACAAACCGCGCAGAACCCTCAGCAGGGTCGCACAAGTCACCTTTGGTACAGTTCAGGAAAGCGCGGGTTCGACTGATGCCGCATCCCCAAGGGCAACACTCTGCCAGGTGATAGGGACTCTAACCTCCCTTGGTCTCACGCCAATGTCCCCAAGTACATCCTTACTTTCTCCAAGATGCGACCTACCCTTTGATTCCCGGCCTGAACCGTATTACTCGGCTTCGCGGTCGGAACGGCTTATTCGGCCAACTAAGTGTAAGACTATGTTCAACAAGACTCAAGGATGTACAACGATCGATCCTTAAACGACTCAGACAGGCATAGCTTCGCACCCAAGACGTGAAGTGTCTTGCGGCTGCACTATCGAACTCCTGCCCGGTCTCAATTCATTTTTAAGCATGGTTCCATCCATGATAGCAAATATAGCCACTCGTGACTCACTTTACCTAAATCTCACGGATGACTGAAAATCATCCAACTTCTACTGCACTAAGCAGGGCTAAGCATTAACACGTGCCTAAACTTTAATTAGGATTCAAGTTCTATATCTAGACACGGATAGATATAATACAACAAGTATTTTCACCCAACTCCTTTAACTTAATGCAGTAAACAAGTAAAAGTACTCAAACTACATATATATACAAAGACTGTGTCAGCATGCACAGGGACTTGCCTTTCAGAAAAGAAGAAGGGTGATGGTCAAGGCACTCGGGTAGCTCTTCTTCGGGAACTCCTTCGCCGATTGGCACCTCGACCTCCTCCGGCTGCTCCTGCTCCTCCGGAAGTGCTCCCTCGAACTCTGGAAGCGTCACCCCCTCCGGTACACCTATTACATGAATGCACAAATAAAACTCCTGGATGCATAATAATGAATGCAGTATGCTGAGTGAATGCAATGTAAACTACAGCAGTACTAGTGCTCTATTCAAATTACTTTACAACATGTGCAAAATTTTTCTCCAGTAGAGAAGTGCTTACCCAATCTACTCAATCTAATGTATAGCTGTTCTTCCTTAGTTAAGGACCTAGCACCTAAACAATTAACAAGAGCAACATCACTTAGGCTTATCACAATTCTAACTCATTTCAGCAATACAAAAATCTGGACAACAGTTTGATGTTTCAACCTGGAGATTCATAAATCTAAATGATATGATACAAGACAATCTGGAAAGCTTATAAAATGCTCTACAATTCACTTTCAGACATCAAGACTTAATTCCTAAGTTAACTTAGTCTAAATCTTAAAGTTCCAGAAATCTGCCCTATCCAAACAGAGAGCGGCCATTTCTGGATAACAACTTCAAACTGCTATAACTCATAAACTACTGGGTCAAATGCCACCAAATTTTGACATAAGTAAGTTTAACAAGTTTACTACCACTTTGATATTCACAAGATCTCCACCAAACATCTTTATCAAGGTCTAAACCTAGAAATGCTAACAGCTGTTCAGATAACCTAAAAAAGTAAAAATTAAATATTTACTCATGTGTCAAACTACCCTTATGACCAAATCAATGACACTACTAGTTCACACATAACATAAAACCACCAGAAAGTAAGGTGTGCCAACCCAAGTCATTTGTTTTGATCCCTTTCTTAATTTAATTAAATAATTAAGTGGGGAAATAAACCTATATGCAAACTGCTCATAAAATTCTACGAAAATTACAGGAGACTCTATACCCTACCAGGAGCGTACTATAAAAATTTGAACTAAAGTTATTTACAGAAACTCCCTACACAAAATTTACAAGCCAACAAGGCTGATTTTTGCATAATTAATAAATCTAAAAGAAACTTAATTTTGAGCATGTTTCTTGTTTAGAAACTTTAGATTTTACCTAAGCATATACATAGCAAGAAGAAAACAAATAAAATAATTTTTCCTAACTACGTAACTATGCTTCTATCTTCTCACTACGTAAATACAGCTTATCAAAATATGTGATGTAAAATAGTCTCTCTATCCCTAAATAAATTGATTCGTAGCAAGTTTAAGACAGATTAGTATGACAAAGAAACGACCATACTACCCTTAATTAACTAAAGCAGTTACACACTGGTAGGTGATTGTTCTAATATCACACTAACTGTAGCATTTACTACACACATTCAAATGCACAAACTCAACACTGGATTGGGAGACAGAGGGGAGCACAGTAAATGCGAGGAGATTTCGAGAAAAATAAATGAGCTAGTGAACCATTTAACATCGTAGAGATTGATTTATTTATAGACAAATTCTTGAACTAGTTATCTATTTATTGAAGAATAGAGGGGGTATATACTATTTTTTATCTAGCTACTAGTAAAAAACAATCATAGAAAAATATTCCACACGTCCCAAAAAGGTGACGTTTTCTAGGATTGAGTTCACGTCCCAAGAAAGAGTGGTGTTTTAGCCTCCAGTGGTTGGTCTCACCTCCTCCATCTTATTCACTCGTCCTCTCCCATCTCCTCTGCTCGTCCTTCTTGGTACCCATATTTATCCCCACCACTAGCGTCTGTCCCCACCCCGAGGTGGTGTCCGTCTCCACCTCCACCACCGGTGGAGCCCCCTCCTCTTGTCTAATGGTGGGGATTCGATGCCTTTACTCCTTTGCCGAGATTAGGCATCCTCCCTCCTCTTTCTCCATCGGTGGTCCACCCTCCCCTTCTTCTCCATCGTCGCCCCACCTCCTCTCACAAGTACATAAATGATTTTTAGAGGCGTCTCCCTTTTCTAACAGAAGCGGTTGTCTTAGCACGTCGTCATTAACCTTCGCGGGAGGCACTGTAGTTATACAACCGTTGCTAGAAATCAATTTTTAGAGGTGATTCTATTAAGAAATCCGTCTCTACAAATGTATTCATTTTTAGGGGCGGTTTCACCAAGAGAACCGCCTCTGAAAATATCATTTTCAAGAACGGTTGCTTGTGTCAACTGTCTTTGAAAATGAGTGATTTTCAGAAGCGGTTCTCTTAAGACAACCGCAACTAAAAATCGATTTTTAGAGGCGGTTGACTAAGCCAACCGTCCTTAAAAATAGCTGCATCACAAATAAATTCATATCTTTTTTAAATGAAGTCGAATAAAGATAAAATTTATATAAAAATTGTAGAACTCGACGAGATCTAAAACTTTGTAGTTGAAATTTTTTTTGTTTGAGATCGTTTAGGATTCCAAATATATAAATTAAGTCTTACATGTTGAATTTAAAATTTTTGAATTTTTCAAATTACCTGGGATGGAGAAATGTTCTATATCAAATTGTAGTGCTTGATGAGATCTAAAATTTTGTAGTTGAAACTTTTCTCATTTAATATTGTTTATGAGTTAAAATATTAATTATAAGATTTATACATATTAGTACAAATAGATAGCATCGTAGAATTAGAAACAAGTGACTGTGTGGTGCGGTGGTAGGGTAGGGATCGTGCGAGGAAGAGGTTATGGGTTCGAATCCCGGGTGTCAGCACTTATTCAAAAAACAAGTGAAAAATAAATCTTGTAGAAGCTATGGCCGGTCCTCATCCCTTCGTGCTACATTAGAATTTTTTTCTTATTTTTATTAGACTCTAAATGATTTTTAAAAAATTAAAAATTATTTTTAGGGAGTCTCTTATCACTTATTTTTACAATCGCTGGCATAATAGCGGTTTTAAACCGTCTCTAAAGATCGCTTTTAACCGTCTCTAAAAATGTTTTCTGTACTAGTGTCTTGTCCGCCACCAGCGAGGGCTGGCGCAGCCTCGAGCTAGAGATGCTACCACGCTGGGAGAGGCTCGCACACTAGCATGGAGGAGCGCTCGTCCGAGCACATGGGTCGGCGAAGCGGGCGCGACCCACGTGCCGACGAGGGTGAGACGCACTCGCCTAGGTCAACGAGGCCGCGCTGGCGCCGACGATGGGGGGCACTCTCGCCTAGGTCGGTGAGGAAGCGAGTGCGGCCTCATGCCCAGGTCGATGAGGCCGTGGGCGTAGTTGACGCGCCGGCGAGGAGGAGGTGCGCTCGCCTAGGTCAGCGAGGCCATGGAGGGCACACCGGCGACCACAGCTAGAGGAGTACCTTAACGGGTTTGGATGGAGAAAGGAGAAACTCAAGAGAGAGAACACAGTGATGATAGAGGTATTTTAGTCTTTTCTCTTGGTTCTTGGTAGATGCGCCGAGTCCTATATGGTCATTTAATTTGGGACGGAGCGGGTATGTGTGTGCTGCACTGCTGCTGCTTCTTCTCGGTGCTGACGTTTTCTACCGCACGACTGGCTTGCCCTGGAATGCCTATTGCCCTATGGGCAATGATAACACCCACGTGGACGATGCCGGTACCATGTGACGATCTCGTGTCCGCAATCCACGTCGATACGTACGTACCGATCGTCCCTAGAACGCCGATTGGACTCTTATCACCTCCCGGTCGATTGGCACATAAATTTGCAATTTTATTACTATGGCTTCTAGATCTGTAATTAATGATTAAAAAATCATCACATATTACACCATAAGAATACGCTATAGTTAGAGCATCTCCAAGAGATTAGCCAAAAAACCAGCTAAATTTACTGATTTAGCTACTCTCTAAAATAGATTTGATAAAAAATACTAGAGTACTTCAACAAACTATGTAAAACCAAAAGGCTCAATAGCTAGGGAGGTATGCTATCCAAAAGCAGAGAGCGAATGAGGTGGAATGTTGAGCTACTAAATTTAAAGTCATTTATAGAGTCCGTTGGAGATATTTTTCCTTTAATAATAGCTAAATTTACCTTTAGAAAATGATTTGGCTAATCTCTTGGAGATGCTCTTGCTTTTCTATTTGTATGTAATAAAGCTTGATCCTTTTCATAGCTGAGGTAGGATTTAATTTTTCCAACAAGAGAGAAAATGATGGATCACTTTGCTGCCACTCCCACACAATCAAGACCTAGGGTCTATTTGATGCATTAGTGCTATTTGTAATTAACACTAGTAGATACAAGCACCCTAACTAATAGTTCAAAATAGACTATGGAGCCGTTCGGCTCGAATTATAAGCCGGCTGAAAAATACTGTTGGCTGATTTTTTGTGAGAGAAAATACTGTTCCGGCTGAAAAAACAAGCTGAATAAGACGGATTATAAGCCAGATGAACATGGCCTATATCTAGCTAATAAAAAGATATATCTATAGCTTCCCTAAGCTAAGTACCAATACTATTTCTATACTTAAATATAGTGGATTTTTAATTGCCCTAAGCCAAACCATGCTAAGTTTTATCCACTGTAGAAAAGGACAATAATATTTACAATGTCAAATAAACTTTATTACATGTATGATGAAATATATTTTCACAATTTATCTTTTTAATAATCCGCTAGATGTTATTACTCTTCTCAATAAACTTGGTTAAATTTAGAATGGTTACTTAAATAAAATAACTAAAAATCCATTATATCGAGGGAGAAACTCTAAAAATATAAGATCCAAACACGATTCAACTAATAGATTAGCTAATACAGTAGCTTTGTTAATAAAAAAAAACTATTGATTAGTTTCCTTTTGATACTGCTACTAATATAATAGCATTAATGGATCTAAATAGGACCTTTGGTCAAATTGGCGACAAAGTGTTGGTTACATATACTAACTTTGTGAAGTTTGAGATGTAATTCACAGCAAGATTTCCAATCAAAAGATGGAAAAGGATGTTCGGCCAAACAAAACCCGCCCAAAACCTGTATTTTTATTGTAAAAAGAAAAAGAAAACAAAGCAAATAAAGAAACCCTCACGACTGACTAGGAGTTCTTCCAGATCCAGCCCTTGGCTCGCAGTACACCACAGCAGACCCAGATCTCAACGTGCCCCTTCTCTCAGATCTCAATTCCCAAATGCCCTCGCCGTCGTAGCTGCACCCCGACCCCGCGCGCTCGCTCGGATCCATGGGCGGGCTCAGGGCAGCATCGCCGTCAGGCGCAGGATCCGGAGCCGTCGCCGGGGCGGGATCCGATCACGGGGCGCCGCGACTGGCGATGGCGTGTGTGCTAGCGTCAGAGGCCGCCACGGTGCTCGCCGTCATGCGCCGCAACGTCCGCTGGGCGGGCGTCCGCTACGGCGGCGGCGACGGCGGCGCGGGCGACGACGACCACCTTGACCACCCGCTCGTCGCGGGGCTCAAGGCTCTCCGCCGCCGCGCTGCCGCGTGGGGCCACGGTCGCTGGGCGGGCGTCGAGCCGCTCCTCTACCTCCGACCCTTCCTCGATGTCGTCCGCTCCGACGAGACTGGGGCGCCCATCACGGGTGCTGCGCTCTCGTCGTTGCACAAGATCCTCACCCTTGACCTCGTCGGTCCTGGCGCACCAGGCGCCGCCGAGGCCATGGCCGCCGTCGTCGACGCTGTCACGGCCTGCCGCTTTGAGGTCACCGACCCGGCGTCCGAGGAGGCCGTCCTGGCAAGGGTCCTGCAAGTGCTGCTCGCCTGCGTGCGCAGCCGTGCAGCACCGGTGCTTGCCAACCGCCACGTCTGCACGATCGTCAACACATGTTTCCGTGTCGTGCAGCAGGCTGGAACCAAGGGGGAGCTACTGCAGCGTGTCTCCCGCCAGACAATGCAGGAGGTTATACGAACTGTCTTTGCCCGCCTGCCGGACATCGATGTCACCGTGTTGTCCGATGAGCAGGTATGGATCATTGTTATACGTGCTATTACTTTGCTGTGGTGATGAACATGGAAAATGTTGCGATGCCATTCCTCCTTCAGCATAATAACTCAACTTACTCCTACTATGCTTATGTACATTGGTCTGAAGTGTAAACAAGTGAAATGATCTAGGCTTTTTGTCCTTCTTAGTTTGAACTAATTGTTGTCATTTGAGCAATATGATCACCTTGCAAATACTGACAGTCTTGACACTAAGATCAGCTCTTGTTAGTTTGGAACCAAGCTTTTGTTAGTAGGAACTTGGAAGGCTCATGTCTTCCTATACTAAATGAAATTTATTAATTTGCTGATAGCATTTGTTATGCAGGTTGCTGGTTGCAAGAACCAATGTTTGGGTGCTGAGGAGACAGAGAACGGGAAGAGTGACTATGTATGTTTGAATACCTCTGGTGATGAGGTGGGAGATGGTTCTGGTGTTGTGCAAGACAAAGACTTGATGGAGCCCTTTGGGGTTCCTTGTATGGTAGAGATATTGCAATTCTTGTGCTCCCTCTTGAACATAGCAGAAGACATTGAGGTGAACCCAAGGATGAATCCAATTGACTTTGATGAGGATGTGCCGCTTTTTGCTCTGGGATTGATTAATTCAGCTATTGAGTTGTCGGCTTCGTCTATACACAGACATCAAAAACTTTTAGCATTTGTACAGGATGAATTGTTCCGCAATCTAATGCATTTTGGCTTGTCAATGAGCCCCCTGATCCTGTCGACAGTGTGCAGCATTGTTTTTACTCTCTTTTACCATCTGCGCCATGAACTTAAGCTGCAAATAGAGGCTTTCTTCTCATGTGTTATCCTAAGATTAGCACAGAGTAGATATGGAGCAAGTTATCAGCAGCAAGAAGTTGCCCTTGAGGCTCTAATTGATTTTTGCCGGCAGAAAGAGTTTATGGCTGAGATGTATGCAAATATGGACTGTGATTTACAGTGCTCAAATATTTTTGAAGAGTTAGCTAACCTTCTGTCTAAGAGTGCATTTCCTGTGAACAGTCCTTTGTCAGCTTTAAATGTGCTTGCTTTGGATGGTTTGGTTGCTGTAATTCAGGCAATGGCACAGCGGACTGATAATGCACCTCAACATCATGAGCAAACAGTGCCAGAAATAAGTGAATATTTTCCTTTCTGGCAGTTGAAGTGTGAGAGCAGTAATGATCCTGATCAGTGGGTTAAATTTGTCCACCAGCAAAAAAGCATTAAGAGAAAGCTAATGGTTGGTGTTGAACATTTTAATAGGGACAAAAGGAAGGGTTTTGAGTACCTACAGGGCGTTCATCTTTTGCCTGAAAAACTTGATCCACACAATGTTGCTCTGTTCTTTAGGTACACACCTGGGTTGGACAAGAATCTTCTTGGTGAGTACCTGGGTAATCACGATGAATTCTCTATTCAGGTCCTTCATGAATTTGCTAGAACCTTTGACTTCAAGGATATGAATTTGGATGCTGCCTTAAGGCTCTTCTTGGAAACTTTCCGGCTGCCTGGTGAGTCACAGAAGATACAGAGAATTCTTGAGGCCTTTTCTGAGCGATATTATGAACAGTCACCACAAATGTTTGTTAATAGAGATGCAGCTCTGGTGTTATCATATTCTGTAATCTTGCTCAATACTGATCAGCACAATGTAAGGGTTAAGAAGAAGATGACTGAGGAAGACTTTATTAGGAACAATCGCCGTATAAATGGTGGAAATGATCTGCCAAGAGAATTCTTGTCAGAGCTTTATTATTCTATTTGCCGGAATGAAATCAAAACTATTCCTGAGCAGGGAGCTGGGTGTTCTGAGATGTCTTTCAGTCGTTGGGTTGATCTAATGTGGAGGTCAAAGAGAACATCAATGTACATTGCTTGTGACTCTTACCCTTTTCTTGATCATGACATGTTTTCTGTTATGGCCGGACCAACAGTTGCTGCTGTTTCTGTGGTTTTTGATAATGTTGAGCATGAAGAGTTTCTTACAGGGTGCATTGATGGCTTTCTGTCGGTGGCAAAACTGGCTGCATTCTATCATCTTGATGATGTTCTGAATGATCTTGTTGTGGCACTATCTAAATTCACCACTTTGTTGAACACTTCCTACATTGATGATCCTGTAACAGCTTTCGGGGAGGATACCAAGGCTAGAATGGCAACAGAAGCTGTTTTCACTATAGCAACTGCATATGGTGATCACATACGCAGCGGATGGCGGAACATAATAGATTGTATTTTAAGATTGCATAAGATAGGACTTCTTACTGGTCGCCTCAATGGCGATACAACTGATGATCAGGAATCCTCTTTAGAGTCATTACCCGGCAAACTTACTTCATCCATTCCTCAAGTTTTGCCAATTAGCACTCCTCGGAAAACTTATGGACTGATGGGGAGGTTCAGCCAACTACTGTACTTAGATGCTGAGGAACCAAGGTCCCAACCAACTGAGGAGCAACTTGCTGCTCAGAGGAATGCTTCAGAGACTGTAAAGAAGTGCCAAATAGGTACCATCTTCACTGAGAGCAAATTCTTGCAAGCTGATTCGCTCTCAAATTTGGCAAGAGCCCTCATCCAGGCAGCAGGCATACCTCAGAAAATCACCAGCTCACTTGATGATGAAGGCATAGCTGTTTTCTGCTTGGAGCTTCTAATTACTGTCACATTAAACAACAGAGACAGGATTGTTCTTTTGTGGCAGGATGTTTTTGAGCACATAACCCATATTGTCCAGTCCACGGTGATGCCCTGCAACCTAGTGGAGAAGGCTGTTTTTGGGCTCCTGCACATCTGTCAGAGGTTGCTTCCCTATAAGGCGAACTTGGTAGATGATTTGCTGAGGTCATTGCAGCTTATTTTAAAACTTGATGCCCGTGTGGCTGATGCTTACTGTGAGAACATTACCTTGGAGGTCACACGGCTTGTCAAGGCCAATGCAACCCATATCAAATCCCAGATGGGCTGGCGGACTATCATTTCCTTGCTCTGCATCACGGCACGCCATCCTGATGCTTCTGACGCAGGATTTGAAGCCCTGGTTTTTATCATGTCAGAAGGAGCGCACCTCTCACCTGCCAACTTCATCCTTTCTGTGGAGGCATCTAGGCAGTTTGCAGAATCTCGGCTTGGGTCTGCAGAAAGATCTATCCATGCTTTGAACCTAATGGCAGACTCAGTTAACTGCCTTCTGCGATGGTCACGAGAGGTCAGAGAAGCTGGTGGAGAGGCAGACAGAATATTGGAAGGAATTGCTGAGATGTGGCTGCGGCTAGTGCAGGCTCTACGCAAGGTGTGTGTGGATCAAAGGGAAGAAGTGAGGAACCATGCGTTGTTATCGTTGCACAGATGCTTGGTAGTTGATGGAATATCAGTTAAGTCTTCAACATGGTTGATGGCATTTGACATTATTTTCCAGTTACTTGATGAACTGTTGGAGATTGCTCAGAGCTACTCACCAAAGGATTTCAGAAACATGGAGGTGTCTCTCTTGCATGCTGTAAAACTGTTGTGCAAGGTGTTCTTGCAGTCACTTAAAGACCTCTCAGGACAGGGCAGTTTTGATAAGTTGTGGTGGGAAGTCCTTGACATGATAGAGAAGTTCATGAAAGTCAAAGTGAGAGGGAGGAGGACTGAGAAGCTACAAGAGGCTATCCCAGAGTTAGTCAAGAACATACTGATGGTGATGAAAGCAAGTGGGATCCTGTCAAAAACAGGTGCCAGTGAAAATAGTTTCTGGGAAGCAACATGGCTTCAAGTTAACAAGATTGCACCCTCTCTACAACCAGAAATTTTTCCTGACAATGAGGATGGCAGCACAGCTCGAGTTGAAGAAAACAAATTGGATACACAAGCGCAATCTGACCAGAACAATGATCAATAGGACGTTATACTTTCTCCCATCGAATCAAGTTAGTTGCAGCTGGATCCTTTCAAGTTTTTGTTCCAAAACCATACACAGATGCTTGGCAGTTCTGTATGTGCCATTAGGAAGAGTAAGATGGTATATTGTAATTTTCTTAGTTTATATATATAATATAATTTTGTTATTGGCAAGGTTATTGCTTTGGGCTTTATTGTTGCAACAGCAAAGTTGTATGATAAATATACTGTGTTACCGGCCTTGGAGAATCAAAGCTTTTGGCTGTTTATTGTTATGATCCCGGCACATGTGTACTGTACTACTGGGGAAAATTGCTTATAGCAGTAGATGCGAGGGTTTTCCCTTGCCATTATCTGGTGTTTCAAGGCGTCCAATATGAATGTGCTCTTCAGTTATTTCATATATGGATGATATGCTGGTTCATATATGAATTTATTCACCTGTGAATGTGAAAGAGCTCAATAAAGATGCCCTTGTTTTCCTTTGTTTATTAGAGGCCAGACAGGAAGGACAAGCAGCTGAGAGCATGCATGCTTCGTTGCTCCTGCTGCATTCTTTGGTTCTTTTGCTTTATATGTGCCTCCTGCATTCCTTGTTTAATTTCTAATCATAATAATGTTTCATAGGCACAAATGGACATGCAGTGGGGTTGTCAAAATCTGCAAAATGTTTTCTTTTCTTACTGAAGTTCCACTTATTTTCAGATTAAAATTTCAGAGTGGCAAGTTCTGAACAAATCAGATTTGGTTTGCAAACTTAAGGAAATCACATACTTTTTCAGATTCAGTTTGCAAAATTGGAAGGATCTATTTATTCTGTGGAAAGTCTTGCAGATAGCAATTATGGTTTAATTCATTGAGTATGCTAATTCATGAATTCATCCATTAGTAAGTAGTCTAGAAGTATTTTGTTTTAGTTCCTCATGGCCGTGTAAATTAAAGCTTGTTTATGCTCTTTGGAATATTAGAATTGTAGCTTGACCGCAGAACTTGAAAAATGACATAACGGGCATGATCTAATTGCAGGCTTTCTTAACTGAAAACTTTGCATTACACAAAGGTAACATTTCACATTGTTGAAAACTTCCAAATATGTGCATAATGCAGATAACTAAGAACCAAAAGCTGTTCCTTCCTTCCCTTATGGAAAAAAAAGAGGAACCAAAAGAGTTTTGTGAAAAATGTATACATGGAGCCACTGTGATAAAATCATTTTGGATTACTTATTTACTGCAATCTGCTGATATGTGTTATGAATTAGGCATTCTTACTTTCTTGGTACTTGGAAGCAAAGCTCGAATGGCATGTTCATTTCAACGTGTGTCTGCAGTACTCCTAATAATCGTAGAAATCTAGTTGTTACGTTTCTATTTCATTATTTGAAGGCCAAAAATTGTTCTTTGGTTCATTGTGGTTCAGTTGTCAAAACGAAATTTAATGTTTATTGACTGATGAATTGTCAGATACATGTTTGTTGCAACCTGATTCATGCCAATTCTTGGGTAACATTGCATTAACATATGAAGCTTTCCTTGACGGCACACGCTCTTGCTTGTTTAATCCAATTCCTTCAATGAGTCCCGTGAAGCCATTGACAGTATGACTGTATGAGCATTACTAAAACAAGCTGGGCTGCAGCAAAGCGCATGATGAAAACCCATAGATAGATGTGTGTTAAGCTTATTGGCTGCAATTCCACGATTTAGATGATTTGACCTTCTAACAAACACCATGTGACTATGTGAGGTTATGGAGATCATCATTAGATTGACTTCTCGTACTCTTGCAACCCACCCACCTTTACGTTGACCAGCGCGCGCGGCCGACCTCATTTCGCCGTCTCCCGGCCTCCCCTCAATCGTCTCGCGATCGTGGGCGGCTGTGTAACTTGCGGTGATGCTTGCGCGCACGCACACAGCCGCACGGGCCGCACCCTTGCTACTATACGCTAGCCGCCGCGTACGCTACACGTGAGCGACGGCGGCCGCGCGCGGCTACGGACAACGGCGTCCTCCTCCGCTCCGCAACGCTACTTGCTGCACTGCGATGCCATAAACAGACCAATCTTTCATCTTTACGAAACATAGTACATATATAACATAGGCCGTGTTTAGTCCGCGGAATCGGCGTTTGCCGAGGTACTGTGCAGCACTGTAGCGTTTTGTTTTTATTTAGTAATAATTGTTCAAACATTGACTAATGAGACTTAAAATGTTCGTCTCGCAAAGTACAACAAAACTGTGCAATTAGTTTTTGATTTCATCTACATTTTGTACTCCATGCATGTGCCAATATTTTGATATGATAGGAATCTTCTTTTTGCATAGTAGAATTTGGGAGACAAATTTGGTATCTAAACAAGGCCATACACTAATCCTATGGACGCACCTAATCTGGTCAGGCCTACTAGAATTTGAAATACCTGGCAAAGTAATTTAGAAAATTGACCAAGTTGATTTGCACAAGTCTTCTTATCTCATGATAAAGTAGTCCGCTGATCATAGCTCATGCATAGGAGATATTGGGATTCACCGTGACTGCTGTAAGTCGTTGGCAGCGTTAGACGTTCTTAATACCCACTAGCTTAAAGAACTCAGGGTCAGATGTACGAGACGTCGATGAGAAGCCTTGACGCGCTTTCTGTTTTCACAGCGCGCGGGGATAATCGTCAGTTCACACTTCTTCATCTGCATGTTCGTTGCACGCATCTACCATATAGCATGTGTGTAGCACACTCGTAAAGGAACAATAATACGTCTGTGATGATTGATTTCCATGATCCGAAGATTGAATAACGTCTAGAGCGTTTAATCGGTCCGCCAGCCGTCCAGCTTTTAAATTGCTTGTGCCCGCTACCTCCCTTTTGTTAGTGAAAATGATCGAACGGGATGTCCGAATGACTCAAAAGTGAAGGGCCGGGTCAATTGGAGTTAACACTAACCAAGGTTCCAAGTACCACGCTGCTCTAAGATAAGGCTCTGTTTAGATACTCCTCCGATTATAATATAATAATCAGATTATATAATCAAATTTTGATCCAAACTTGATTGATTATATGATGGATTATTATAATCAAAACTCTTAATTACCATAATCCCATAATTCAGGTGAAACCAGATTATAAGGGATTATGGGTGCTGAAAGTCTGCCTTGACCCCCATTGATTATGCAACTTGCCAAATTATAAAAGATAAAGTAGGAATTTCTCACTTTAACCTACCATAATCAATCACCATAATCCATAAGACCCAAACACTATGGTTATTAGAATCTATAATCCTGATTATAATAAACCCAAGTATAACTAGATTATAATAATGGAGCTATGATCCAAACAAACCCTAAATCTAATCAACGCTATGTAAATGTGCACCTAAGTTTTATCTAGTTTTTCACCTACCTATATATAAACCAAGTTTTGCAACTAGAGTCAATTCTATCCCTAACCTATATCAAGCTACTCTAGAAAAGGTAAAACACACAATGTGGAAGCGTAAATGATATAATTATTAAGCGATTGTCTAGTAAGGAGCAAGGAATATACATCTTTCTGCTAAAGAGGATCTATTAAGCTCATAATTCATTAGATCCTTTTTAATAATGTCAATTGGGTATAATAAATAAAAGGATCCTAGTTGTTCAATACTTTGATAACCAAGGTCATCTTTGCTAAAGAGAAATGATCACTATGGGTCAAGACTTGTGATGATCAAGAGACATAAACTCTTAGCATAAAGATTTATGCCATGGTATTGGTGCACAGTGCATGGGAATGGGGACACTGCGCCCCGATTAACATGATGTCATATTCATTATAGAGCTTCTTCACTAAGGATGGATTCTCCTCGTCCTAAGAGAAAGCCCTGCCTCTCCTCCACATCAAGTCGGAGGGTCAAAGATGCCGCCGATCCAAAAAACCCTAAGGCACAAGTGTAGCTCAAGTACAAGTGGCATTCACTCCTTAAACCAACAACAACTCAAGCTCACTCTCTTCTAGGCTTATGTTGATGCTAATTAGGCCACATACTAGCAAGGAGCTAGATCACTCGTTATAGACGGGCCAAAAATCAACCAAGTTGACTTTTAGTCAATTTTTGCCTAACAGTGTTTGCACATGAACACTTCACCTGGTGGCTCCAGCGATGAGCGCGATAAGCAAGATACATATCGCTAGAGGAGCCTCACCAGGAGTGTGGTGCACAAGATATGCCAACAAGGTTTCTTGAAACCCAAAACCCACACGTCCGCGAGGGGTCCCATCAGGACGTACGACGAGTATGGCCAGCCTGACCACTCTAAAGCTTTGTCGTCGTTGAACCACCGGCGATCAGCAACAACGAAGAATGATGAGCAGTAGTAGATGGGAAAAGGAGGGTAAGAATGTATTAGATGTTTTTTTTGTCGATTGGATAGATGGATCCCTCAATTATTGACCATGATCATCTTATATAAATAGAGAGGCTGATCTTATCCCAGTAGGACACTTATTTCCCACGGAATTTTACAAGTTTGCCATGAGATCGATTGAGTTTCCAAAGGAAAAATACGATTTAGGGCCTAGACTGTCAAAATCGGTCATGCCAGATTCCAAAACCGGCCAGAGCTGGTTTATATAGTAAACGACATGGTTATAACCAAAACTTGCTTGGACCAGTTTCTCTAGGATTTTGCAAAGTTTGTCCAATTTGATCCAAATTTGATCCTTTCTGTTATTTTCTTGTTTACAAGTATTTTCCAATTCATCTTCCACTCTCCGTTGATATTTTGGTCGTCAACGGACTATAACACTAATCCATCACCGACTCACTCACACTTGTGTTAATTGTCTTGATGATCACTCTTAGCACTTTGGTAGTTTGGCTCTTCTCAAATGCCACTGCTTTCCTATAGGAACTGTAGCAACCTCAAATAGCGTCATGGAAGGGGTATAAATAACTTCATTGACAAAAACTAGCCGTTGCTCTGATGGTTACTATTTCTCATACTCAAAAAAGTAAAAGCACCAAATTATCCTTGTGAACACAAAAATATCTGAACACTGACTAACTTCTGCTAAAAAATATATTTACACTGGAATTGCCTGATTTTCTTTTTATGGATGGGATGGTTACACAAATGCATTTTTTTCCCAGCAACCTAGCACTTCTAATTTTCTGTATAATTTATTATTTTTTTAGTTAGTTTGGCTCTTCTCAAATGCCACTGCTTTCCTATAGGAACTGTAGCAACCTCAAATAGCGCCATGGAAGGGGTATAAATAACTTCATTGACAAAAACTAGCCGTTGCTATGATGGTTACTATTTTTCATACTCAAAAGTAAAAGCACCAAATTATCCTTGTGAACACAAAAATATCTAAACACCGACTAACTTCTGCTAAAAAATATATTTACACCGGAATTGCCTAATTTTCTTTTTATGGATGGGATGGTTACACAAATGCATTTTTTCCTAGCAACCTAGCACTTCTAATTTTCTTAGACGCCATGGAAAACTAATAAATAGCTGTACAAGATTTTTAAATTATCCATCTTTTTACATAAAAATTCATGTGACAAGTCTAATAAACTCCACAATTTGTCTTTGGAAAGTACTCCTCCCAATACTCCATTCTTTCTGTTTTGCTTTGCTATCTTTATATTATCGGCAGAGCTAGCGCCCGGACATCCGGCCCCAGGCGCTTCGCATTGGACGCCCCTCGCGCTCGCATCAGATCCCGCACCAGCTAATCGCGTCCGGCCGCCCGCGACCGATCCCGTGCCAGTGACTGCATCCGACCATCTGTGACTCGATCCCCATCCCAATGGTGCCCCCAGCGTCAAGCCTGTCACGCTCCTTCCCCCGTCACGCCGCGCTCCTCCCCTTGCCACGGCACCCTCCCCGCCGCACCCCATCCTTCGCCACGCTGTCTCGGCTATGCCCCTTCCCCTGTCCTAACACCTTATCTCTTCTGCAACATTTGTTCCACCGTTGCAAACATATGCAATATACTATTGAAACATACTTGTATAATCATTGCAACATCTAGATAAAACACATGAAACATGCGCCTGAAACATTTGGAACATACATTTGCAACATACGTCTAAACAGATAAAACATGTGGAACATACACTTGAAACATACGTGTGTAGCCATTGCAACATATGCAACATCAGATCCTTTTGCAACATCAAGATGAAACATACAGATGAAAACACATGAAACATACAGATGAAACACGACAAACATACGCATATACTTGCAACATACGCACATAGCCATTGCAACATACATAACATACAGATGAAACACTTGGAAACAACTTCTGAAACACACTTGATGCAAAACATGGCGCCATCGGCAGCCATGGCCTACCTGGTGGAGAATTGCGGTAGCCAGCAAGTGGCGCTCGGATGCAGTGGAGAGGGAGGATGATGGCAAGCAAGCGGCTGGGCATGGTGAAGAACGCCGCGCCGGAGCAGTCGCCGTGGACCACGCTGTGTCGGCTCGAAGAACTCGGCGGCGAGTGGTGAGCGGCGGTGGGGAGACAGAGAAGCAGGTGGTAGCACTCGGGCGCGGTGCACCAGGCCGCTGCATTGCGGGTGTGGCAGTGCGGGCGTGGCAACACGATCGTGGTGGAGCAAGCCACGGCGATGCGGGCGCGGAGAGTTGGTTCGAAAATGGATAGGGAAACAACAATAATTCGAGGATAAGGTGAGAGTGGCGATTTTTTATTTTTATTTTCGTGCGGATGGCACTGTTGGGCTGTTCGGGCATCGAGGCCCACCAACACGTGTCCAAACGAAACGGACACCCTACCCACAACATTGTCGTTATATTATTTCTTGGACTTCCCCTTGAGCGTTCTCCAAAAAATTAGTTGCTACATACTCACTAGTGATTTGCGCGCGCCCATGCGCGCGAGTAATGACCGAGACTGATCTCGTAAAATAAGTGTTGGCTGATAAGGCACTGGATATATATATAGGGCACTACATATACTCGACACGAGGCAGAGTACGTCCATACATTATCCAGACATCATACCAGTTAGCTACATGGTGCGAAGATAGAACTCCAGGTTACACATAATCATACATAAAAGAGTCCAGGGATAGATTGCCAACAAGACATGGTCTCTGAGGTGGTCCAACAGAATGTAGTACACACGCCAAAAGCCAGAGTAACACATCCTTAGATATAGGAGCAGAGGAAACCGTCGTGAGTCTCTGAGATCTTAGCATTCTTCACAGCATCAGTAAAGCTTCCAGCTTCGATCTGATTCGAAGCTGCGGGCGGGGGAGCAATCTGTAAAGTACGCATAGAAATGTCAGTGTGTCATGCTGGTGCAGATGTGGTGCAGAAGGCTGTAGTTGCACTTGTTGATATACCTCGGAGAAGGTAGAAAGGCTCTTCAGAGGAGACACCATAGGAGGAGGAGCTGCTATACGTCACAATTCCACGGTACCTTGCACGCTCAAGCTCCTGGTTGGCTACATGGCAAGGTAAAACACAGTTAGTGAATCTTCAACGCAGCAAATCAATAGCTTCATATGTGATTTTACCTCTATATGTTGGCATTCATAGGCTTCCTGAAGCACTTCCCTATCGTAGCCAAACTCTTCGGCTTTTTGAAAAGACATGTGTCGTGGTTAGTATAGGTAAACAAGAGCAGCTCAGTGTACTATAGAAATTGATCGTCCGCGGTAAACAGTCAGAAGCTAATGTACCATATGGGCATTACCTGTGTCGAAAGAAGCGACAGAACGAGCTAGACTGTAATGAGCTAGACCAGCAGCGGAATCATCTTTCTGAAACGCGGGTGCTTCGTTGTAGGGATATGTTGTCATTGTGACAGGGAAGACGACGTTGGATACTCCACTCACATGTGGGTACTGTACTCCGATCAGTCCAGAACTTGGGATGGACTCTGCGTTAAGTGCATAGGCATCGACACGGCATGCACTTCTAGCCTCGCTGAAACTATAAGCCTAGATGCTGCAGTGGCGCGAAAGCAAGGGTTCTAAGACACTTGGATTGAATGTATGTGGTGGAAAGCCATGGATGTTTATAGCCACTTCGGTTTCCCAGCTGATGGTGTTGCCCCCATACTGGCTTGACCATGGAAGAAGGAGCATGTCGAAATTGTGGCCATGCAGGATCTCAAGGATGCAACAATATCTTTCTCATGCTGCGTGGTAAAGCGAATCACAAAATCTGAGCGAAAGCGTGTGATGGCTGCAGGCAAAGTTTCAAACCCAAATTGGGTCTGGATGGCAAGCTGGATATCCCTAGTGCTAGGTTTTGCAGTGCATGGGTTGACATCAGTGGCAATGAGCGCGTTGCTAAGCTGTGTCTCTGCTGTCTCTATCTCGTCATTCAGCTGGACGACAGAGAGTCCGGGAAGATCACGGTTGGCCTATAGTTTATAAAGAAAAGAAAAAAGTGTACATAATCGTCAGTCTCTAATTGTTCACTGTCTTTTTTTTCATGCAATGTGATTGCTAGAAAGAGGTCTGGTAAAGCCATGTACCATTTGTTCTAGAGCACCCAAGCAGAGCGCAGAGCGGATCTAAGGCGAAAGAGAAGGCGACGCTACCCAGGGTGCGGTCGATGTCTCAGATCTGGAGAGCGTTGCAAGAGAAATCACCAAAACGGCCGCAGCATCTATGGAGCGATCAATGTGATAACCGAACTATCCAAGAACCATACCAGTGGAAAGGTAGATGACGAGGAGTGAGGCGCAGCTCATGCTGTAGCTCCGACGTAGCCCCTCCGAGGTCGCACCGCAGCCTGTCAGCAGATTTGGATCTGGCCTCCTTCTAGCACCTGTAGAGCGAACGCGCCGGATCGGTAGCCAAGCAGCGGTGCAAAGAAGGATAGAATGAGCCGCGAGGGCCGGATGGTGAAGGGAAGGGGAAGGAAAGACGGAGAGAGGCAGAGCTTCCTACCTCGCGCAGTTGTCAGGAAGAGCGCCGGCACCATGGCCGCACCTCAGCTCGACAACAGATCCGGATCTCCTGCACCCCCAGCACCTGCAAAGCACACGCGCCGCGCCGAAGCGCCACCCACAAGCAGAGGATGAGCCGCGGCGGCTGGATTCTGGAACGGAAGAAAACGGAGGAAGCGGGGAGCCGGAGTGGCGTACCTCATGCAGCCGTGAGAAAGGGGACCCAGAGACGAGAGCAAGGCGTGGGCGCCCCACACCACCCACGGATGAGCGGCCGAGGCCAAGAATCACCGCGGAAAAAAAAAGAAAAAAAAATAAAAAAATGTCAGAAACATCAGTGTAATCCCCAATGCGGCAGCGGTAGCACTCAAGAACCATACCAACGCAAATGCAGAGGACGAGGAGCCAGCTACAGTCCCGCTCCAGCTCCAGCGCCGCTCCTCCGAGGTCCTCCGCCGCTGCACCACGGCCGCACCTCAGCTCCACACCAGATCCGGATCTCCTCCACCCCAGCACCTGCAACACCAGATCCGGATCTCCTCCACCCCCAGCACCTGCAAAGCACACGGGCTGCGCCGAAGCGCCGCCCACAAGCAGCCGATGAGCCGCGGCGGCCGGATTCCGGAACGGAAGAAAACGGAGGAAGCGGGGAGCCGGAGCGACGTACCTCGCGTAGCTGTGAGAAAGGGGACCTGGAGACGAGAGCAAGGCGTGGGCGCCCCCCGGGTTACGGCTGCACCTGGGGGCCGTGCCGCCGCACAAAGCGCTTGCCCTAGCCGTCGCCGCGAGAAAGGAGGGAGAGGGAGGAGGCGCGGATGCGGACACAAGGGAGAGCTAGGGTTTGAAGCCGGTATATATTGGGCTCGGGAGTGGCTCCGAAGGAGACAGCAGCATCGTTCATCAGCAATCCAACGATCGAAAATAATTTTACTACCGTGGCCACCCCGTGCGCGCGTTGTCTCCAAATGTTCTCTTGTCTTTAAATACTCTATGATGCTACTATTCAAATTCCGGTGGGTGCAATTTGTTTTGCACCAAACCTTCCGGTGCTGAACTTTTTCTCTAGATTTTGCTTCATATGCTCTTCTATCCTTATGCAATCTTCATGTCGTCTTTTCATAGTGCATCCTTAGAATATATTGTATGATCAACCCTGTAAATCACAACTTGACAAACATGTTAACCATAATACGTCACTCAATTATCAAAATCATGCTTGAAGCATGACTTACTAGGGCTACGTTTGGTCGTTTGCTACACTTAGCCAAAGGGGATCAGTGAGGTTTCGAGCGATGCAAATGTGTACATTCAGCACAAAAAAGATCGACCATCAATATAACTGTACAGATTTGTTTGGTTTTAGGAGACTGCTTTTTTCATTGCGAAATACATATTGTCTCGTTGTCAAGGAATACGTAGACTACATTAAAAACTTAGTTAGCTGTAAATACCACATCAGTGACTCTAACTTAGGTACTCCCTCCGTTCCAACTTATAATTCGTTTGACTTTTTTGACCCCAAATTTGACCGCTCGTCTTATTCAAAAAAAAATTTATGCAAACATAGTCAAATTTAAGTCATTTTTGAAGAACTTTTGTTAATAAAACAAGCCGCAACAAAAGAAGCAATATTTAGTATAAATTTTTGAATAAAACAAGTTGTCAAACTTGGGGTCAAAAAGGTCAACGAACTATAATTTAGAACAGATTCAGTAGAAACCTAAATTCGAGCATGTAGCAGTTATTCAAAACTAAATGCGAGCATGCCACGGTAATCGTACTAGATTAAAATGCGATCATAGTTTTTAAAGATTAAGGAAATTTTTCTGGCCACCGCACCGTATAGAGAACGAAACTCAACCCAATGGTACGAGCTGCAATACATGACCGCATTCTGCAGCTGCCGGCAGCAGGGTCGCCAGCCGCCTACTCCATTTCGCCTGGTGGCCATGTGACCTTGCACCTCTAACACGGCAAGGCCGTCGTACGTGACGAGCCGAACGGCGTCCCTTGATGCCAATTTGATCAACCCGGCCGGCTTTCGCCTGCCTATAAATGCACCGGCAGTGTCGTCCTCCGGTCGACCAACAAAAACACCGACCGAACATCCAAGTACAAGTACGTACTCGCTAATCTTGAAAGTTGTAGGTGATCGACTAGCTGGTTCGATCGAGCTGCGATGGCGGCCGCCGTGATCTCCATGTCCTCAAAGGTGGCTGCACTCGCTGCACTGTTCGTGGTGCTCGCGATGTACACCGACGCGGCGAGCCCCAACGGCGGCTGGCAGGCGGCCAAGGCCACCTGGTACGGCGCGCCCAGCGGCGCCGGCCCTGACGACAACGGTACGTGCGTGCGTCCCCGCACACGGTGGGTGCTACTACCATCGCCCGTGTGCATGTCTGACGTTGTCGTGTCATATATCTGTGCAGGCGGCGCGTGCGGGTTCAAGAACACCAACAAGTACCCGTACATGTCCATGACGTCGTGCGGCAACGAGCCCCTGTTCAAGGACGGCAAGGGCTGCGGCGCATGCTACCAGGTAGTAGAGTACTCTACAAATAAATTACTAGTTAATCTAGACACAGTTACTACTCCAACCTGGTCAGTTAATTTGATAGTAATTTATTTGTAGAGTAACCCTCAACCATTGCAGTCCTGGTCAGTTAATTTGATAGTAGGTCAACCGTAGCAGTAACCCTTTAATATCCTCGATACTGACGACGTTGTTGAAAATCCATCAGATACGGTGCCTCAATAGCACCCACGATGCTTGCTCCGGCAGAGCGAAGCGTGTGATCATCACCGACATGAACTACTACCCGGTGTCCAAGTACCACTTCGACCTGAGCGGCACGGCGTTCGGCGCCATGGCCAAGACCGGGCTCAACGACAAGCTCCGCCACGCGGGCATCCTCGACATCCAGTTCAGGCGGGTGCCCTGCAACTACAAGGGCCTGAACGTCAACTTCCGCGTCCAGGTGGGGTCCAACCCCAACTACTTCGCGGTGCTGGTGCAGTACGCGGGCAAGGACGGCGCCGTGGTGCAGCTGGACCTGATGGAGACCAACAGGGCCACCGGCAAGCCGACGGGCGTGTGGACGCCGATGCGCGTGTCGTGGGGCGCCGTCTGGCGCCTCGACACCAAGCGCCCGCTGCAGCCGCCCTTCTCGCTGCGCGTCCGGAACGGCTCCGGCAAGACGCTGGTGGCCAGCAACGTCATCCCGGCCGACTGGAAGCCATTGACCGACTACCCCTCCTCCGTTCAGTTCCCCTAGCCGCACGCTGCGATCACCCGGATCAGACATTGTTATTCGTCCGATTGATTATGTTGCTTAATTATCTGTTGTCGTTGTGAGTAGAGGCTACAACCTCGTTCCATTATCTAAAAAATTTGTGTTGTCGTTGTAAGTACGTGTCTTAAGATGCGTGGGATAATGGAGGAGGCAATGTGATCTCCCGCCCACCATCGCAACATTTGAAATAATAACATGCTGTTTGTTTAGGCTTTTGTTGTTGATTGAAAAGGTGGCTTTTACGAGCTACTGAAATATTCGCACTAGGCTGCGCTTTGTTTAGGCCTCGCGACTCGCGTTTGCGCCGTAGCGACGGGCGCGCGCGGGCGGCTGGGTTACTAGTGCTGTTGTGCACGCACGGCGGAACGGGCTGCTTGCGGAGGTACGCTAGCTGCGTACGCTTCACGTGAGCAATGCCACAGCTCAGGGCTACGGGCGGCCGCATCCTCTGCTTGCGATGTTACCCTCATTGCACGGATCACAAGTATAGGGCATGTTTGCATCCTGTGAATTGAAACAAATATCTACAAAATGCTTCCCATTTCATTATTAGATTATTTTTCAATTTCTATCAATTCTTGAGAACCAAACAGGGCTTGATCTTTTGGAATGAGTGAAAAATAGAGAAATTCTACAAAAGAAAATCCTATAAAAAGCTTTAGGAATAAAGAATTCGGTTGCTACAAATCTTATGAAATTCGTATAGAATGGCTTGTTCATAGGAATTCTGAAGGAATTTTACCAATAGATAAAAATTCAAGGAAACTTTCTCTTATCGAATTACTATGTTTTTTCAAGCGCTCCATCCAAATGTTTGATCCTGTGTTTCATGTATTATTTTCAAAATATGGAATTCAATATATTCGTGCATTTAATTTCATTTTTCTTATTCTATGTGAATCTTGCGTTCCAAATAGACCCTAACTGTGATCATAATCGTAAGATTGTGTGGGGACTGCACTAGGAACTCAGGCATTCGAAGGTTGCTTCTACGTGCATTGGCGGTGGTTTGTTTACATACACAACTGCATTGGCGGTGGTCAAATCAATATTTTTTTGGTAGGATTTGTGTCAGCAAGTGCCTCATTCCAAACACATGCAAGAATGTAAGTGTAATTTGGGTTTGGGTGGTTGCAAAAATGTATTGTATGAAAAAATAATTCCACTAAGAGCATTCTATTTTTGGTGCCCAGAACCTACCACATTATGGAGTCAGGTCTTTTTGGTTGGCCTCGGCCACCTCTGGCCACCCACCTCCAATTGGCCCATTGCCACTTGGGGCCTGCAAGAGCCGGCTGGGATCGATGTTTTCCTAAACACTAAACGATAAACAGTCGGTCACCCTTCGTTTAGCGTTTAGACCGTTTAAACGGTATTTAAACGGAGTTAAACGGCCTAAACAGTTTTGTACAATAACAATAAAATATACATATTTATATAGGTAAAAATAAAATTTGCTAGAACCCATACATATTTACACATGTAAAAATCAAATATTCTACTAAATAATTTTGTTGGAAGAAATCTAAATCTCACAACACTTCATATAATTACAATGTTAATTAGTTTCATGTTGATTGTGATAGACGTAGCCTTTAATTCACTTAATTATGGATTAAATGGTTGCTTAGCTCATTTGATCACGTTTAATCTGATTTTGTTTAGACCGTTTAGACGGGATTGAACGGTTTAAACGGGTTTAAACAGCCCAACCGTTTAATTCACCGTTTAAGGCCTAAACAACACGTCTGACTTCTGTTTACCGTTTAAACGGTGTTTAAACGGACTAAATGGCCGTTTAGGCGAACAGTGGCTGGGATAGGCTGCTAACTACCATGGGTAGCCACCATGCATGGGCCACAACAACACCGTGGGTCAAGCCAGTGTGCAAACGGGGAAGGCTACTAACAACAACCAAGCATCGGCTAGAGGTGGCTAGCGACCAGCTAGGGCATGAGAACTTGAATATGTAATCAATATTTGCCAAGCAACATGTTGGAAAATGCTGGTTGGACAGCCAATAGGGGCACAGATATTTGATGCAACATGGCGCTAGTTTTGGGCAATTCGTAAAATTGAGCAGTGATTTTTGTTGTTGTTTTATGGGAGCCTCCTCCCTACCCACCCAAAATCAGTTTTTGGCGGTGATTTAAGTGGTCGGAGTTGCTCTTACTGGCTAACTTCTATACACCACTCACCCTTCTTCCTTGTGACATTGTAGATCATTTCCAAAACAAAATAAAACAAGTGTTGGTCACTACTATTGCTTCGGATTATTTGATGCTTGGGTTGGTTGATCTCAAAAGTAAATGTACGCTAACCTCATGTTGTCATGATACTCAAAACCTTGTATTCCAATGAGATCTGACACTAATAAGTTTGATAACTTTATAAAATTAGCTAAGTAAAATGAAGAATAGTGGGTCTTTTCGACCCCAACGTTGCTCCACTAGGGCAACTCGGGTAGACACCACCGAGTGACACCCCTCCCTTTGCTAAACCTGACTCTCCCCCACCGAATGCCATGCACCCGCAAGGATGGTGGCAGGGAATTTTCTTCCATGAGGTGGTGGCTGAGAGCTCCATGCTGGTGGCTACTTGAGCGTTGTCAACATCCAGTGCCTAGAGGCATGGCCTCACAACTTTGGTGAGCGACTCGCTAGATCCGAGGCCTGTAGGCGGAGTGCCAATAGAGGATCTAGATCTAGTGCTAGAGAGTTTCTTCGGGGCATCATCCTCCCTCTCGACTAGAGGGCACCATTCTTCTCAAGGCTAGCCTCGTCTCTTTGATCATCGTTGGGCTGCTATGCCCTCTGACGGCAAGTTGGAATCGTGGTGACGGACGGGGTTGCAGCCATGGGATGGTGAGGTGCTAACTGTCACATCCCAGATGTTAAGAAAATAATTAAAATGTGATAATGATGCATCATCAAGCATAAGCATCAAGTGTTATGCCATAAATGCATTCATATTGTAATAATAGATATCATATGTTGCATATGTAATGTTGCCATATGACATGTTTCATATGTTTCTTTGTCATGTTCACATATTGCAAATCTGGTATTTTAGTTAATTCCATGAAATGATGGCATGTTGATACATTAGGTTCTTTATGAATTTATATATATGAGAATTGGTTTACACAATTAAAGTTTTGTTTAAATAAAAGTTGTAGGGTTAAATGTGATTTATAATATGGGATCAAGGCTTGATAATAATTTGTAAGTCAAACATGTTTAAAATGGAGCTTCAAGTTTGAGTTTAAATTTGGAATCCAAAACTTGATGCAAGTTTTCCGATTCGAATTCGAATTCAAATTTGAGGAATTATTAAAAGAATTTCTGAAGTCAAACTGGTCAACCAAGAGTGGCATTTGGTCAAACATGTTATGCTTGACTCAATGATGCCCTTGGGTTATGGTGTGATCACTAAATAATCACTGATTAATAAAGTATCAGGTTTCAATTTGAAATCTTTCCGAAAACGCTGAAAAGCAAAACCCTAGTTTTACCCCTTTTTTGAATAAATCAAAATCTAAGCAAAATTTTGGAAAAAGTGTAAAACCAAGTTTGTAGATCTTTTCAAGGGCTACAAGTTTTGTGTTTTGTGTTTTCAAAGTTTCAGTGTAAAATTTGGAGTAATTTTGAAAAGATTCAAATCACAAATTTGACCCCTTTTCATATCCCCTGTCCAATTTCAAAATGGAGGCATAATTTGAAAAAGTTTTGAATAGAAAAGTTGTAGGTATTACCTAGATGTACAACTTTGGTATTTTGAGTTTTTGAAGTTTCAATATAAAATTCAAAGTAATTTTGAATTTACAGATTTCCACGAAATGTCCCCCTTTCGATTCAAATTCAAATTTAAAAATCTAAGCCGAATTGGAAAATGTTTATATTGAGAAAGTTATAGAACTTTGAAAATTAAACAACTTTTGTTTTTACATATTTTCAACTTATGTAGAAAATTTGAGAGTAATTTGGAAATTTCGGTCAGTGGTATTTTTGTAAATATTTCAAAATCGTCACCAACAGCAGGGAGCCACCGAGCTGCTTCTCGGCCTGCCTCGCCGGTGAACCGTCACCGCCCTTCTCCACGCAGCACCCCACGTGTTGAGTCCAAGCGCGAGCTGGATCGTCCAGAAGCCGCGTCCTCGTCTTTATCACGCGAAGCCGACCACCGTTTTCCTTCTTCCGCTTCTCTGCCGCCGCCGGTGAGCTCGGTTCGCCGAGGAAATTCACCGCCGCCTCATCACCTCTGCTCAATTCTTTTTACCAGCAGCTCCGCACCGCCCTGACGCACCCCGCTAACCCAACCGCAGCACCTAGCCTTGCCTGAGGTGGCCGCGCCACCGCGTCCGCTGGAACACCCCGCCACCGTCGCCATAGCCCACCTCACCGTGGCCAGCACCCTACACCACCTCCCTCGCTCCACTGAGTAGTCGAGCAGGTTCGCGGTATGCCACCGATACTGCCTCCCCTCTCTAATCCATCTCTACCGGCCGTCGTGCATAGCGCGCCGCCGCTACCCACCGCTGCTCCGCCATGGCCGACGGTGAACTTGCCGTGCAGCTCTGGTCATTCGTCTGGTACCCTTGATCGATGTGCGGTGTCACCCTGAGCGTGTTGGAGCAAACCACACCACCGGAGGAGCTCATCGCCGGTGAGGGGACGCCGGTCGGCCGGACGGCCACCGTGGTCAAGCACGGTGTGTGCCGTGTTGGGCCGGTTGGCCTCAGGCCGCCTGGTGTCATGGTTTGGGCCATCTAGGGCCGCGGGGAAAGGGGAGGAGGTGGGGGCGCGGGAGGGCTGCATGGGCCAACTGGGCCAAAAAGGAAAGGATTGAAGGGCAGCGGGCCTGAAGTAAAGTTTTTGTTTTTTTTCTGAAAATATTAAATAGTACAAAATTTGTTTATTTCATTGTGAATTATTTAGAATTCCAAAAATGGTAAAAAAATTTTAGTAACCTCTATGTACTGTGTAATATTTAGGAAAAATATGAAATTTCAATTTTGTTTACTTTTTATAAGTTATTTAATTAGCTCAATTAATTATTAAATGCAACTTCCATGAATTTTAGTAATTGAAATAAAAGTCCAAAAATCATGAAATTAATTTTGGTACTGTTTTAGGGTAAATAATAATCTGTAGAAAAAGTTTGGGCTTAAGTGGATAAAATTTATTTTATTCTTAATTTCTGTCTTAATTAATTAATTAATTAAACATGTGTTTAACTTGATAATTTAGGATTTGTGTGACTTTGAGATTGCTTGTTAACCTTGGGTCATTAACATGTGATGATCCATGGCATCTTATTGAGTTGCTTGAGCTCATGATTAACTTGTTAATTAAGTTTTATTAATGATAATTAATGTGTTTAACATAGATCATTAATGGTTAATGATTTCTTGTGTAAGTAATTAGTGGTCTTGTGATAGACTTACTTGCTTATTAGATGCAACCTCTTGGGTAAAAAGTGAAGTTAATTAGTTTTCTTAACAACATCTTAAGGTGATTAAAGTTGTTTAATAATTCTGTTGGATTGTAACTCTACCGCGAAAGAAAGTTGTACTCAAGTAGATAACTAATGTTTATCCTTTCTAAATGTCTCTTGTATGCTATGCTTAGCTCATCATCATGCATCACGGCATGCATTCCATCATATTAAACCTCGCATCATTTGTATACGTGTAGTGCATACGAGAGTGTTTTGGATCATGTCGATCAAGCTTCGGAGAAGGTGATCCACCCGTGATTTGGTGTCAAACTTGACTTCTACGAAAACTAACCACCGCTGCAACGAAGGCAAGCCCCGGACATACAACCACTCTTCTATTTTACAAATGCTTTATTACACTTTAAGTCTAGTGTAATGTGCATTAAGTTAGTAGGAGTTGGTTGATACCGTTGTTGCATAATTACCTTGATCTCCATTTATATCCAGATGATATTCCACTAGCATGTGTAGGTCGATCTCTTATGCTTAGTAATTCTTAGACTTCGGTAGAAGTCGAATGGTGGTTTCATCGTTCGTGAGAAATAGGTTTACCTTTGCTTCTCCTAATCTAATGACGGGTCATGAGAGCATATGAATATGAATATGGTGATATTAAACAGAGACTGGGCGGATAGCTTGCATCGTGAAATGAGTCGATGTAGTGCTCCGCCTGTGTCGGTTAAGGACCGTTCGTTGTTGAACTATGTACGTCAAGATTTTATAGTACTAACCACATACTCGTGGTAAGCCCTATCTCGGCTATTCTATCCCGTGAACGGCCGACCGCGCACTAGGAGTGGAGAGATAGCGAGAGTAGTGTGTACCCTCGTAGCCAAGGGCTAGATTGGAGGTGTACTGTACTCTCAGATGGCGCTGGACCCGGTCATGTTTTGGAGGATCCGAGTACAGGTTGATATATGGGGGTTTGAGTCCTGCATATATCGTGTGGTTAGGAAGCCCCAGCTGGGTAAATAAGCGGTTTGAATCGTCGTTGCTCCTCGGATATGGAGACTCGATTTGCTGTTCATCATTGTAGTTAATAATGGAACATGGTGACCATGGAAAGGAAATGAAGAGATGGAAATGAGATGTGATGCTTAAGGTAAGTGATTGAGATAGAACAAGTGCAAAATTGAACTACAATGAGTTTCACTAAAATTGATGGTAAAGCTTGGACTAAAATATTGAAAGTAAAGATCCAGTTATAGTAAAGCTTTTCTGCAAAACTCCCATATTCTAGCTCCACTACTTCCTTTAAAGCTAGCATATCCTTGGAGTCTTTTCTTTTCGTCGAATAAGTCTTGCGGAGTACAATTGAGTACTCAGGGTTTGTTAACCCCTGTTGCAGGTACTGACTGGTACTGTTAACCGAGGTCATGTCGGCGGGCTCGATATGATCTGGTTGTCCTCTCCTGACTTAGATGCTCTACCTGAGTTATCTTCTATAGTTCTGCTAGACTTTCATAATTAAGTTAAGTTTATAAAAAGTTAACTTATTCATGAATTGTAAGTTTATTGTTATTCTTCCGCACTCTGATGTAAAATTTTAGTACCAAATGTTGTAATGTTGTAGTTACTCCTTTGTTGATCCTGGTATGAGTTGTTAAATGTAGTTGAATCGGGGTCCTTTGGGGGCACTCGATAGATCTTCTTAGGTTATCTGGTGTACATACACAGCCGTCAGAGATCTTTGGGACAATGACAGGTGCATATGGGCCATATAATTTAGGAGGTTCTGCTACACTAACACAATGGCTATTGTGTGAGAGGAGAGCATGTCCAATGACCTCAATGTGTGGGTGAGCAGGTGGAGTGGGGGTTGTTGTGCATGGGTTCGGAGGTGCCATGGCTACTACAAGCAATGGAGGGAGTTGCCTCTAGGGTGTGGCGCGTCCTCCTGTGCTTCTCTTATCATGACTGATGGTTGATCTGGGGCTTAGCCAGCTTGGATCTTGCCAGTGGTGGACATTTCCAACTAGGCTAGATGCATGTGCATCAACTTTGTTGTCTTCATTGGTTTCTCTGTTGCTTCCACGTGATGCACTTGCTTTGCTATCGGGGATGCAGTTTTAGATATTATTGTGGCCTCAATTCTATATTGGCAAGGTCATGCCCAATTTCTTCAATGGGGTTAGGTCGGTAGAGGTCAGGGCAAAAGCCTATACGGTGATGCCTACGGGCACTGCTTTCTCCTTGGAGGTGTCCACTCTGCCCTAGCTTGCTTGTTTTCTTTGAGTTGAAACCCTAACCATTCGCAGGCCTGCAACGGTGGCACCATTGGCTTCATGACCTTCTTGAAGGTATCATCGTGGAAATCTAGCATCATGTAGTTAGTGGTTCTATGGTTTTTTGACCCAATTTCCCTTTTAAACTGGCCAATTTTCTTCTTATTATTAATGTATATGCTAAACCAATAAGTTTTGGATATTAAAAAATGAAGAACCATGGTCAGTGACACGACCCAAAAATCTTTGCTGTAGTGATAAAGTAGAACATGAATTGTAGGGTTTATTGTGGTCCAATCAAAGTGTGTCTCCGAGATAAGAGAAAAAAAGGCAAAAATCTTTGCTCCAGTGATAAAGTAGAACATTAGTTGTAGGGTTTATTGTGGTCCAATCAAAGTGTGTCTATGAGAACGTAGAAAAAAGAATTGCAACTTAGGGGATTTGAATATCATGGGGGAAAACATATGGAGTCCTTTGGAAAAGGGATTGGATCTCTAGAATTCCTATGTGGAGTTCTTATGGCTGCCCAACTAAAGCTTGGGCATTCAGAAGCTTCAACTTGGTGCGGCCGGAGAAGAACAAGTCTGAAGTGGAGTTGATGATGAAGAGGATGATTGTAACGGATCAACGTAATTATACGAAATTAAGTAAGAAAATCTTCCACCGAGGCGGTTAATTTAACAAACTTAAGCCCGTATAACCCGAGATTCCGTGAAATCACGAAGGATTTCACAACCACTAACATACAACCAAGATCGTACTGATTTAGCAGCCACAATTCACACGATACATAAATCTGATCATAAAGGTAAGATACATCGGAGTTCGGAAATAAAAGTTATTACAACATAGTTCAACATAAAGTAGCGGAAGTAAATAATTTTACACACACACACTTGGTTCAGTTACAGTGCCAGTCGATAGTCATGGTCCACAAAAGCAGTAGATAAGACTAACAGAAAGACCCTTGCCCAAGGTCCTAGTTGTCACCCATCGCCGGATACAGACAGTTGGAGCAGTACCCGTAGTACATCTGACCATCTGCAACAACAATGGGAACAACGCCCTGAGTACGAGAATGTACTCAGCTAGACTTACCCGTCAAAAACCAGAAATAACATGACACCAAGGAGCATGCAAGGCTTTACATAGTGGATTGGCTTGACTCATTTGCGAAAAGCATAAGTTATTATGAGTAACTAAAGATAAGTACTTTTAGCATCATTTTTAGGATAACCTATTCATGCTAGGTAAGCACCTATTGCTAAAACAATCACTTGATTAACCATTAACATCAAAGGTTACCATCTCAGGTTTAGCATTTCCAACATTATCCACATAACCATCCGTGTTTCATCATTGTTACTACGATGCCATAGCTCGAGTCAAGTGCTCACTAACCGGGAGCGACGGCGATTCGAATCGAATTCCTATCCAGCTGGAGATTTATTCCTCACACAAACCATGCTTCCCCCGTCAGGGTCGCGTAGATCACCAATGACACTTTCCGAGAAGCCGCGGGATAGCAATCATGGATCGCACTACCCAGGGACCGCCCGACTGCCAGGACGCACCTTGGGCTCACTCTTCGCGTCCCCGTACACCCCCTTCAACACCAGTCTGCCAACCCGAGTTTATCCCGGCTCAAAAAGTGTCGCTAGCTTCGCGGTCGAAAGGTACTTTATTCGGCCAGCTAAATGTGAGGCATGCGTTCAACATGACAAGAGGGACGAGCAACGATCGGTCCTTAACCGACACAGACGGAATCACTATAGTCCAGAACCCTATAAGACTCCGCCCGGTCTCCGTTTATCCATCAACACTTGGTTACTTTTCATGATCACACTTACAGCTAACCATAACCTGGTATCCACCTATAACTCGCAGGTGACAGGAAATCACCCGACTTCTACCGGTCTCAGCATGGCTAAGCAATTTACTCGATCCTGACCTAACAGGGTAAAAGATAATCTGGTGGTCAAGGTAATAATGCAACAACGGTTTCACTCAACTCCTATAACTTAGTACAACAATATATAACTATAACTCATGCAATAAGAAATAACTTTTTATAAATTTAGGAGGCTTAAAATGCTCCGGGGCTTGCCTTTTTCGAACGAACTAGGGTGGTGATCGACGCACTCTGGCAGTTCCTCGCCTGACTCTTCCTCCTCGGGCACCTCCTGTGCCTGGGGTTCCTGCTGATCCGTCCAAGCCTGCTCCTCCGGAACTGCTGCCTGCAACTCCTCCTGCGATCCTGTATGATGCAAGTGCATAAGGAAACATGCGAAGAATGCATCGAAATGCGGTGGAGTGCTTTGATGACATGAGATGCAGATGAGCACATGGAATGAGCAGTTTGAATATAATTATTTCTTCTACAAGGTAGTCAACGTCATCCAAGAACATGTAACCTAAAACATACACCTTATCCTTCTATTAGTTAGCCTACCATCTACACCTACAAGTGAACCTAAGCTATCAAAGCTTACCAACCTAACTCATCCATAACATCAGCAAGGCATCATGATGCTTCAAAGATACACCAAACATATTTTATTTCTCTCAATTTCTCATAAAGAATAATCTTTTATTTCCTATTTAGCTAGGGTTACACAACAACACCTATCTCTGGTGTAGATAAAAATCTACAAAAATTACAGTAGACTACTCTTACCCTAACTAACCTACCACTAAATTTTCATGAGAATTGCACAAGTAAAACTGCCTGTACAAAATAAACAAGCTATAGCCTAATTGTGAGCATGAATTTATTTTATACTAGAAAAAGTGTCAAACAACAGATTTCACAATTTTCTTAGGTTACTAACAGTAAACCAACATACTACAAAAATTATCAGAGGTATGTTGTATACAAATTTTTCTCTATAATAAAAATAACAGATATTACTGATTAAAAGCATTTGAACTACACTTCAACATTTTTCCACAGAACATGCTTCACTAATATTTTTCCTAGAAAGTATATCACAAATAAAGATTAATGCCACAAGAATCACATTTTTCCCTTTATTATTTTATTTACTACACTTTTTCTAAGATATCAGCATTTATAGCAATTAAATAAAATTGCACAGTAGAGTGTCACAAAAATCACATGAGATATTTTTAAACTGTAGATCTATTCAAAAGGAACATTTCAAAATTTGTTTCATGATTTTTGGAGCTATAAATCTTGAGATACAATTTTTAGAAGCCTTTTTCAGATTTTCTGGAAATCAATTTCTTTAAAACCGAAAATCAAAACCGGCTTTAAACGCTACGTGCACCCCGCTGTGACACGCGAAACCGAAACGCTGAGACAGACAGGCGGGACCCATGGGTCAGACGGGCCCACCCGTCAGCCGCAGTCGGCCAGAGGCGGTGTGGACCGCCGGGATCTCGCCGCCGGCGAGTCCTCCGACGACGGGGAGGGCACCATCGTGCTCCTCTCATCGATGCGAACCCAGTGGTGCCTAGTGGGTGGCCAGACGAGCTCGGCATCGAGCTCGCCGGCGTGCATGGCGGCTCGGTGGCGCGGGATGCCGTCGGCCGGCCAACTCCGACCGAGAGGAGCCGCGCGGTGAGGTCAGTGAGACTCGTGGTGCAAGTGCGGTGCTCGTGCGCTCGAGAAGTGGGCGAGAAGTGGCGTGGAGGTGTGCGGCTCACGGAGCGGGTCGCTCCGGTGAGCTCGGCCGGAACTCCGGCGAGCCATTACCGCGGATGGAGGCCGAATCCTGGCGGGATGTGGCGAGCACCGGATGCGCAACGACAAGGCGCAGCGAGGGCGAAGACGGAGGCGGAGGCGGTGAGCCGGAGCGGCGGCTAGGCGGTTGCGGAGCTCGGGAGCCGGCGATGGCAAGGCGGAGCTCTGCTGCTGCTGCTGCGGGCGGGCGAGGGGGAGAATGGAGGGAGCAACCGAGGAGGACAAGCGCGCGGAGGGGGTAAGCGGGCGCGGACGCTGCGGGGGCCACAGGGGCGCGTGTCGTGTGGCTTCGACGGCGTACGGACACGCGGCGACCGAGCGCTGCCGCGGCGCCACGACGCCACGCGCGGGCGCGCGCGCGCGGGGGGCGGGAGGGAGACGACGCGGGCGCGGGCCGGGCCGCCAGCGAAGCTGGGCCGAAAGGGAAGCCGAAGCCCACTAAGGCGAAAATCTGACTTTTCTTTTTCAAAATATTTTCCAGATTTAATTCTTTGTTTCAAAATTGAATTTGGAGATGAAAAAGAGGTTTTCAGAAATTTGGCCCAAAATAAAAGTTGTTCAAAATTTTATTCTCTACAACTTTCATATAGAGCATTTTTCAAAATTCTCAATAGATTTTGAATTTGAGATTTAAAGCTAACTTAAAATCAAAAACTCATTTATTTAGAATATTTTTTTTAAAACAGAATTTGAGGAAAACTTGAATTCAAAATTTGCTCCAATAATCAAGTTGATTTATTCTAGATTATTTAAAATTGCTACTTCTCAAAAGTTCACCAACTTTTTAACACTTATATCAAAATTAGGGTTCCCATTTATTTGTTTTTCACATTAAATTTGAAAGAGCTACAATTCAAATAATGTTAATCATGCAATGATGTTGAATGCTTATGCTTTGAATGATAATGCATGCTTAACACCCAGGGGTGTTACAGCCCTCCCCCCTTATAAGAATCTCGTCCCGAGATTTTGAGTTACGAACCACTTATCGTAAAAAGCTTTATACGCGGTTTGAAGATATTCTCCCGTTTCCCAAGAAGCATCGCTCTCATCATGGTGGCTCCATTGAATCTTGTAGGTTGTGACCACTTTATTTCGAGTGACTCGGTCCTTAGTATCCAGGACTCGAACCGGTTGCTCGCGATACTCCAAGTCTGCCTTGATCCGAATACCCTGAGGTTCTATCCTCTCCTCTGGAACACGCAGACACTTCTTCAGTTGGGATACGTGAAAAACAGGAAATATCAAACTCATCTCTTCTAGTAACTGCAACTTGTACGCCACGAGACCCTTTTTCTCTACGATCTGGTATGGTCCTATATATCTCGCAGACAGTTTCTTCTTGATTCCAAACCGTTTCTTCTTCATTGGGGTAACCTTCAAATAGACATAGTCACCTACTTGGAACTCCAATGCTCTTCTTCTCTTGTCTGCATAACTCTTCTGACGAGACTGTGCAGCTTGCATGTTTTGTTGGATAACACGGACCTTTTTCTCTGCCTCATCGACAAAATCAATTCCATAAAACCTTCTTTCTCCAGGCTCTACCCAATTTAACGGTGTCCTGCACTTCCTGCCATACAAGGCTTCAAAAGGTGCCATCTTGATACTCTCTTGGTAACTGTTATTGTAAGCGAATTCTGCCAACGGTAACCAGGATTCCCATGAGCCTCTGGATGATAGTACACAAGCTCTAAGCATATCTTCTAGTACCGCATTAACTCTTTCTGTTTGTCCATCAGTCTGTGGGTGGTAAGCCGTGCTACGAATCAAACTAGTACCCAAACCTTGATGCAGATGTTCCCAAAAGTGAGAGGTAAACTGCGAACCACGATCGGACACAATCGTTTTTGGTATCCCGTGCAATCGGACAATCTCGGCAATGTACTTCTCTGCATATTGAGGTGGTCGGAATGTCGTCTTAACGGGCAGAAAGTGAGCTGTCTTGGTGAGACGATCTACTATTACCCAAATGGAATCATGCCCCTTTTGTGTGGTGGGGAGACCAGTGATAAAGTCCATACTTATATCATCCCACTTCCAATCGGGTACCGACAAAGGTTGCAGAAGTCCTGCAGGTCTCATGTGAAGAGCTTTAACTCTACAACACATGTCGCAACGAGCAACGTATGCTGCAATTTCCTTTTTCATCTTAGTCCACCAATAACAGGGTCGCAACTCTTGGTACATTTTACTACTTCCGGGGTGAATAGATAACTTAGAACGATGAGCCTCATCCATCAACTTGTTCTTAAGCTCTCTATCCTTAGGTACTACCAGGCGATCCTTGAACCATAACACTCCTTGGTCATCCAATCGAAAGTGTTTGGTGGGTTCTCTCTTCATCCTTTCTTTAATATGAAAGATTCCCTTATCTGTTTTCTGACCATCAATGATCTGGCTCTCCAGAGTACAACTGATCTGAATATTATGCAACACCGCAGGATGTAACAAATTGAACCCTTTTTCAAACAACGGTTGCACATCAATAGCATGGGATTTTCTGCTCAGTGCATCTGCTACTACATTAGCCTTTCCAGGGTGATAGTGTACGTTCAGATTATAGTCCTTTATCAACTCTAACCATCTCCTCTGTCGCATGTTCAACTCAGATTGGGTAAAGATGTATTTGAGACTCTTATGATCTGTGAAGATATTACACACATTACCCAATAGGTAGTGCCTCCAAATCTTTAGAGCATGCACCACTGCTGCAAGCTCTAAATCATGTGTAGGGTAGTTAACTTCATGCTTCCTCAATTGACGTGAGGCGTAAGCAACGACTTTTCCATTTTGCATTAGCACACATCCTAACCCATTCTTGGATGCGTCACAGAAAACATCAAACGGCTTTTCTATATCTGGTTGGGCCAGAACAGGAGCAGTGGTCAACAACTTCCGCAAGGTACAGAAGGCTGCTTCGCACTCCTCTGTCCATACAAACTTATGATCCTTCTGTAACAGGCTTGTCATTGGTTTGGCAATCTTCGAGAAATCTGGTATGAAGCAACGGTAGTAACCTGCTAAACCAAGGAAACTGCGAACTTCGTTAACTGAAATTGGTGACTTCCAGTTCATGACCTCTTGTACCTTACTGGGGTCGACAGAAATGCCATTTTCAGACAACACGTGGCCGATAAAAGGAACTGTCCTAAGCCAGAACTCACACTTGCTGAACTTAGCATACAGTCGATGTTCTCTGAGTCTAGTCAAGACTATCCTGAGGTGTTCCGCATGTTCTTCTTCATTTTCTGAGTATATCAGTATGTCATCAATGAACACTATCACAAACTTGTCCAACTCGGGCATGAAAACCGAATTCATCAGGTACATAAAGTATGCAGGAGCATTTGTCAACCCGAAGGACATGACAAGATACTCGTACAAACCATATCTGGTAGAGAACGCAGTCTTAGGCACATCTTGCGGCCTAATTTTTATCTGGTGGTACCCTGATCTCAGATCTATTTTAGAGAACACTTTGGCTTTGGACAATTGGTCAAACAAGATATCAATCCGAGGAAGAGGATACTTGTTTTTAATTGTCACTGCATTCAGTGGCCGATAATCCACGCACATGCGTAAGGAGTTATCCTTCTTCTTTTTCACAAACAGAGCGGGGCATCCCCATTCGGACGAGCTGGGACGAATCAACCCTTTCCTTAGCAAATCCTGAAGTTGCTTTTTTAGTTCTGCTAACTCATTGGGAGGCATCCGATAAGGCCTTCTTGAAATCGGTGCTGTTCCTGGAATTAACTCAATGGCAAACTCAACCTCTCGGTCTGGTGGAAGTCCAGGTAACTCCTCTGGAAACACATCTGGAAACTCACAGACCACTGGAATCTGGACTAGCAGAGTAGTTTGTACCGCACAAGATGTGCTAGCTAGGTCTACCCTCCGAGGTAGGACCACTCGAAAGGTGCCTTCCCCACTGGGTTCCTTAAGAGAGACACTCCTTCCTCCAACATCAATTACAACTCCTATTTGATTCATCCAGTTCATACCCATAATCACATCCAAAACTAACCCTGGCATGACTATCAGGTTAAGCTTATATTGCCGGTTCGATATGTTTAGGGTTACTCCCTGAACAATCTGATTAGTCAACAGATCAGCCCCAGCTGAACTGATTTTATATGCACATTCCAATTCAACTATCTTTTGCTCATGTCTCTTAACGAATGCTTGACTTACAAAGGAATGAGATGATCCGGAATCAAACAAAACTACTGCAGGATGATTGTTGATAGAAAACATACCAGCTGTCACCGGTTCTCCCTCAGGGATGTCATCCACAGTCGTGTGGTGCACACGAGCTTGATACTGCGTTTGTTGTTTCTTAGGGTAGGGACAATACTTTGCAAAGTGTCCAGGTTGGTTGCAGTTGAAGCACGGTCCCTTCACCTGAGCCACAGTTCCAGATGAACTGCCTTGTCCTGCCTTTGCTTGAGGCAATGCCATCTTGAACGGCTTCTGGTTCCTCTGGGGTGGCTGAGCATTCTGATTCTTCCTTTGCGGTGGCCTAAACCTTGCACCTGGGGCAGGCGATCGATAAGCTGGGCGGTTGGCTACTGGGGTCCTGGACTGAGACGAACCCGACTCGAAAGCCCTCTTACGGATCTTGGAAGCAGCATACACATGGTTGTTCTTCTCTTGCTTCAAACAGTCGCTAACGAAGTCATTGAAACTAGTCCTCATGTTTGTACCCACATGTTTCATCATCTTGGGACTCAGGCCTCTCTTGAAACTAGCGATCTTCTTGGCATCAGTATCCACCATGTCCGGAGCATAACGGCTCAGGTTATTAAAGGCATGCAGGTATTGAGTCACAGTCTTCGTGCCTTGATTTAATGCCAGGAATTCCCCAAGCTTCATCTCGGTCAGACCAGGTGGAATGTATGTTCCACGGAAGGCTTCAGTGAACTCCCTCCAAGAGATATGGGCATGGGGAGGAAAAGTGGTGCGGTGATGCTTCCACCACATTCCTGCCGGACCTTGAAGCTGATGAGCTGCGTACTCAGTCTTTAACACTTCAGTCATTCTTAAGACACGAAACTTATCTTCCATCGTATTAATCCACTCTTCTGCATCTAAAGGTTCTGCGGCTTCCTTGAAGATCGGTGGACGAGTATCCATGAAGTCCTTGAAACTGCTGTACGGATTTGCTTCGTGACCTCCCGGGTTTATCCCCCGGCGGGTATTATCTGCGATACTGCGCAGCGCCGCTTCCATATTCTGTTGCATGCTCTCCATGTTTCGTTGGCTTCCCAGGAATTGGGCGAAAAACTGTTCCGCAGTGTAAGGTGGAGGAGGCGGTGGTGGATCTCGGTCATCATTAGCAGCTGCACTTCCACCAGCCTCAGCGGTACCATACACGGTACGACGAGTGTTCGGCATCTGCATGTTTCAGCAACAGTAATTATTAGGTGATGTTGTAGGAATCGCGACCGAATGAAAAATCATGCCGAACTGAATTCACTGGAGAGAATAAATTCACACAATAAAACAGGGGCACAATAAGTCATTCCAATTAACACAACATCACTAATTATATTACTTAAAGCACACACATCGCGTCCATTACAACCAAGTTGCCAGCATACATACACTGGACTTTGGACGTTCGGATACCGCCACAAACACATCCAAACTTTCCAACCTTACATCAAGCTTTAGTCTTTCTACTCATTATTACATGTCCAAAGTGCTAACAAGCAAAAGACCATGCAAACGGAACCTAGTAGCTAGTGCAACAACTACTAGCCTACTCATCGTGATCGCTATCTAGGTCAGAGACGTTGGCGTTGTCGCCGACTGCAGCGTCGTCGTGCTCCTCAGCTGGCGCCACGGGCTCTTCAGGATCTTCGTCTGCATCCAAATCCATCTCTGCTGCGCCAGGAAGGTCATAAGGGTTAAGCTGATTGTTCAGCCGATGGACCTCTTCATGCAAGTTATCGTTGTACTCTTCGGCATCAGCCAGCCGCTGCTCGAGCTCAAACTGTCTAGCTCTCAACACATTCTCTGCGGACCAGGCTTCATTCCTCTGATGGAGCACATGAGCCAACATGCTCTCAGCATTCCTGTGGGTGGTGGTCAGTTGCCCAAGCTGCTCTCTCAGGGCACGTACATCTCCCTCAAAAATCACAGTCCTCTGAGTGGCTTGATCTCTCTGACGAGTCAACTGAGCCATCTCAGCAGTGAGCCTCTCAATCTCGACGTCGTGATCTCTCTGAAGCTGACGGCGGTCATCGCGAGCCTGACCAAGAGCACTAGAAACACGTCTCAGACTACCTTCCACTCCATCGAAGGCCCTCATCACTGCGAACATGGCACTCATAGCGGGGTTGTCACTGTTCTGTGCCTCTGCTGCGCTAATCTCCAGAGATCTGCCCCTGGCTTGCTGCCACGAGTCAGTGGAGGGGTTGCCCCTCGGAAAGACTCCCACTATAGTTGCTGCCAACTCCTGAGGAAAACGATCCATGATATCTCTCAAGATTCCAAAGGCTGCCCTCTCAGCGGCTTCTTCAGGGGTCCTGCCAGTTGACTCAAAACGCCAACCGGTCCACTCAGAACCATCACCTCGGGGACGAACTACTGCTTCCACAGTCACCAAAAGTCCTTCACCCAACCGCTCATTTGACCAAAAATATCGGGGCTCCATCCCATCATGATAGCCTACATAGCTGAGCACTCTCCACAAGAGTGTAGGCATCCCAAACTCTCCAAGAAAAGTGTGACGCTGGCGAGTGCGCGGAGCAAGCTGATGACGGGGAGCTCTGCCGGTGGACTTGCGAGCGGTCTGCTTGGTACGTGCATCTGTAGCAAAAATTTTATTGCCGTGGTGAGAACAGATTTTTAAGTTGGCATTTTTATCAAAATGAGATAATCAACTTATAAGGGGAGGAACAATGCCATGAATGAAATGCACACATGATGCATGCACGTTCCGTACGTCCTCACAAACTTAGAAAACTAATGACTACTAACGGAATAAACGGTGGCATACAATGATCTCTTGTAACGTAACTAACACGTACTACTCGAAAGCGTTGTTAGGTACCTGCAGAAAGGAAATCACTTCAGCCCAAACCTCACAGTATGAAAACATGCAGAAAGCAGTAAAGTAAGTTACTCGCTCTACACGCATCCCCAGATACGAGTATAACGGTAACAACTACCCGAATCGTCGTCCTATTGACGGCATCGTCACTGCATGACGGAATTCCCCACAATTTGGATACCCTCATACGAACATGCGCAGGGTACATAAGTATTTTGGTATCACATAAGCACTCCCCTAGATCGGCAGTGTATCCGACCATGCACTCACAACTCTCACTTACCAAGGCGTAGAGGTAACGGATCCATACATTACCACTCAAGTGAATGGCACTCATACCATAGCACGCCGTATGAGCGACGAAATTTAAAATATGATGCAAACCCCCAAGTTAGTACTTAATTAAGCCACCTAGAGTCCTTATCGGGCATAAAGGATATGACCACTGGCACACTTTTAAGTTCAAAAGCTTATTTGAAAACACAGTTTTATTTTTAATTACTCATGTGAACAGTAGCATGCTAAACCATGCTCCGATGCCAGCTGTAACGGATCAACGTAATTATACGAAATTAAGTAAGAAAATCTTCCACCGAGGCGGTTAATTTAACAAACTTAAGCCCGTATAACCCGAGATTCCGTGAAATCACGAAGGATTTCACAACCACTAACATACAACCAAGATCGTACTGATTTAGCAGCCACAATTCACACGATACATAAATCTGATCATAAAGGTAAGATACATCGGAGTTCGGAAATAAAAGTTATTACAACATAGTTCAACATAAAGTAGCGGAAGTAAATAATTTTACACACACACACTTGGTTCAGTTACAGTGCCAGTCGATAGTCATGGTCCACAAAAGCAGTAGATAAGACTAACAGAAAGACCCTTGCCCAAGGTCCTAGTTGTCACCCATCGCCGGATACAGACAGTTGGAGCAGTACCCGTAGTACATCTGACCATCTGCAACAACAATGGGAACAACGCCCTGAGTACGAGAATGTACTCAGCTAGACTTACCCGTCAAAAACCAGAAATAACATGACACCAAGGAGCATGCAAGGCTTTACATAGTGGATTGGCTTGACTCATTTGCGAAAAGCATAAGTTATTATGAGTAACTAAAGATAAGTACTTTTAGCATCATTTTTAGGATAACCTATTCATGCTAGGTAAGCACCTATTGCTAAAACAATCACTTGATTAACCATTAACATCAAAGGTTACCATCTCAGGTTTAGCATTTCCAACATTATCCACATAACCATCCGTGTTTCATCATTGTTACTACGATGCCATAGCTCGAGTCAAGTGCTCACTAACCGGGAGCGACGGCGATTCGAATCGAATTCCTATCCAGCTGGAGATTTATTCCTCACACAAACCATGCTTCCCCCGTCAGGGTCGCGTAGATCACCAATGACACTTTCCGAGAAGCCGCGGGATAACAATCATGGATCGCACTACCCAGGGACCGCCCGACTGCCAGGACGCACCTTGGGCTCACTCTTCGCGTCCCCGTACACCCCCTTCAACACCAGTCTGCCAACCCGAGTTTATCCCGGCTCAAAAAGTGTCGCTAGCTTCGCGGTCGAAAGGTACTTTATTCGGCCAGCTAAATGTGAGGCATGCGTTCAACATGACAAGAGGGACGAGCAACGATCGGTCCTTAACCGACACAGACGGAATCACTATAGTCCAGAACCCTATAAGACTCCGCCCGGTCTCCGTTTATCCATCAACACTTGGTTACTTTTCATGATCACACTTACAGCTAACCATAACCTGGTATCCACCTATAACTCGCAGGTGACAGGAAATCACCCGACTTCTACCGGTCTCAGCATGGCTAAGCAATTTACTCGATCCTGACCTAACAGGGTAAAAGATAATCTGGTGGTCAAGGTAATAATGCAACAACGGTTTCACTCAACTCCTATAACTTAGTACAACAATATATAACTATAACTCATGCAATAAGAAATAACTTTTTATAAATTTAGGAGGCTTAAAATGCTCCGGGGCTTGCCTTTTTCGAACGAACTAGGGTGGTGATCGACGCACTCTGGCAGTTCCTCGCCTGACTCTTCCTCCTCGGGCACCTCCTGTGCCTGGGGTTCCTGCTGATCCGTCCAAGCCTGCTCCTCCGGAACTGCTGCCTGCAACTCCTCCTGCGATCCTGTATGATGCAAGTGCATAAGGAAACATGCGAAGAATGCATCGAAATGCGGTGGAGTGCTTTGATGACATGAGATGCAGATGAGCACATGGAATGAGCAGTTTGAATATAATTATTTCTTCTACAAGGTAGTCAACGTCATCCAAGAACATGTAACCTAAAACATACACCTTATCCTTCTATTAGTTAGCCTACCATCTACACCTACAAGTGAACCTAAGCTATCAAAGCTTACCAACCTAACTCATCCATAACATCAGCAAGGCATCATGATGCTTCAAAGATACACCAAACATATTTTATTTCTCTCAATTTCTCATAAAGAATAATCTTTTATTTCCTATTTAGCTAGGGTTACACAACAACACCTATCTCTGGTGTAGATAAAAATCTACAAAAATTACAGTAGACTACTCTTACCCTAACTAACCTACCACTAAATTTTCATGAGAATTGCACAAGTAAAACTGCCTGTACAAAATAAACAAGCTATAGCCTAATTGTGAGCATGAATTTATTTTATACTAGAAAAAGTGTCAAACAACAGATTTCACAATTTTCTTAGGTTACTAACAGTAAACCAACATACTACAAAAATTATCAGAGGTATGTTGTATACAAATTTTTCTCAATAATAAAAATAACAGATATTACTGATTAAAAGCATTTGAACTACACTTCAACATTTTTCCACAGAACATGCTTCACTAATATTTTTCCTAGAAAGTATATCACAAATAAAGATTAATGCCACAAGAATCACATTTTTCCCTTTATTATTTTATTGCACAGTAGAGTGTCACAAAAATCACATGAGATATTTTTAAACTGTAGATCTATTCAAAAGGAACATTTCAAAATTTGTTTCATGATTTTTGGAGCTATAAATCTTGAGATACAATTTTTAGAAGCCTTTTTCAGATTTTCTGGAAATCAATTTCTTTAAAACCGAAAATCAAAACCGGCTTTAAACGCTACGTGCACCCCGCTGTGACACGCGAAACCGAAACGCTGAGACAGACAGGCGGGACCCATGGGTCAGACGGGCCCACCCGTCAGCCGCAGTCGGCCAGAGGCGGTGTGGACCGCCGGGATCTCGCCGCCGGCGAGTCCTCCGACGACGGGGAGGGCACCATCGTGCTCCTCTCATCGATGCGAACCCAGTGGTGCCTAGTGGGTGGCCAGACGAGCTCGGCATCGAGCTCGCCGGCGTGCATGGCGGCTCGGTGGCGCGGGATGCCGTCGGCCGGCCAACTCCGACCGAGAGGAGCCGCGCGGTGAGGTCAGTGAGACTCGTGGTGCAAGTGCGGTGCTCGTGCGCTCGAGAAGTGGGCGAGAAGTGGCGTGGAGGTGTGCGGCTCACGGAGCGGGTCGCTCCGGTGAGCTCGGCCGGAACTCCGGCGAGCCATTACCGCGGATGGAGGCCGAATCCTGGCGGGATGTGGCGAGCACCGGATGCGCAACGACAAGGCGCAGCGAGGGCGAAGACGGAGGCGGAGGCGGTGAGCCGGAGCGGCGGCTAGGCGGTTGCGGAGCTCGGGAGCCGGCGATGGCAAGGCGGAGCTCTGCTGCTGCTGCTGCGGGCGGGCGAGGGGGAGAATGGAGGGAGCAACCGAGGAGGACGAGCGCGCGGAGGGGGTAAGCGGGCGCGGACGCTGCGGGGGCCACAGGGGCGCGTGTCGTGCGGCTTCGACGGCGTACGGACACGCGGCGACCGAGCGCTGCCGCGGCGCCACGACGCCACGCGCGGGCGCGCGCGCGCGCGGGGGCGGGAGGGAGACGACGCGGGCGCGGGCCGGGCCGCCAGCGAAGCTGGGCCGAAAGGGAAGCCGAAGCCCACTAAGGCGAAAATCTGACTTTTCTTTTTCAAAATATTTTCCAGATTTAATTCTTTGTTTCAAAATTGAATTTGGAGATGAAAAAGAGGTTTTCAGAAATTTGGCCCAAAATAAAAGTTGTTCAAAATTTTATTCTCTACAACTTTCATATAGAGCATTTTTCAAAATTCTCAATAGATTTTGAATTTGAGATTTAAAGCTAACTTAAAATCAAAAACTCATTTATTTAGAATATTTTTTTTAAAACAGAATTTGAGGAAAACTTGAATTCAAAATTTGCTCCAATAATCAAGTTGATTTATTCTAGATTATTTAAAATTGCTACTTCTCAAAAGTTCACCAACTTTTTAACACTTATATCAAAATTAGGGTTCCCATTTATTTGTTTTTCACATTAAATTTGAAAGAGCTACAATTCAAATAATGTTAATCATGCAATGATGTTGAATGCTTATGCTTTGAATGATAATGCATGCTTAACACCCAGGGGTGTTACAATGATGTACCATGGGCAAATTCTTCATGCTTCTAGTGGAAATCCGTTAACAACTCGAGGAGTTTGATGTGAAGGCTTTTCTTCTGTTTGAAGAGGGATAGACTGAGTTGGGGAGTGGTCTGTGTCAGGCTTTAAGTTCATTGGGTTCAAGTCGGTTTTCATGTTTAGTCTTGTTGAGGGGCGAGGTGTTAGTTTTGGGTTTGTCACTCTGAGTTCTTCTGGAGTTTTTTTTCTTGCGCTGTAATGAATATTTGGTCTTTTGACTTTAATTAAAAGGCCGGGGCACGAGACCTAATAAAACTCTAAAAAAATAAAATTTCTATATGAAAAGCCTCTAAGATGCTTTATACATGCACTCATATACACGCATGCATAGTTACTCCTATGAACACATATACGGATCTCCTATCCCTATGAGCAAGTTCAATAGACTAAGCTAGTAGATCTTATATTGACAAAATCACAAGTATGTTGTTGTTAATGGACATATATATTGTTTATCACTGAAAGAGTATCACTATTTTTTTACTAAAATAAATTCAGGAGAATGCAAGCGACTATGTCAAATTGAGGCCTTTGTCACTATAAAATGGCTTATTGCAATTGGTCCTCTATTTGTCAATGCAATAAATTGTGTCTACTATCTCGTATCTCCAAATTCATATGCAAATAACGTTGTTGATCACTTGTTGTGTCTACTATCTGTAATCCCCGCTTTGTATGCTTTTCCATCGAAACTGATTCCTGGGGGTGTTCTATAGTTCAATACTTTGCACTTGCACATTATTCCTATTACAATTATGTTCTCTTTTTTTCTCTCTTTCTCTACATTTTGCCACCCTATTTCTACGTTTTCCCAGTACCCTGAGGATCAGTATGCAAGGCAAACATATATCAAAAGTCAGCCCAGAGTTGTGCCTTGCATGATCTAATAAAGCTTTCGTATATATGGACTTTTTCCGCCATGTTGCAGCTGTAGTTTGTTGCAACAACCATGTAACATTCTTAAAGGGACAATGATTCGGCGAGAATGCACATATATAAATGTCAAAACAGTATTCATTGTAACGCGATATTTGTTTTCCTTAAATCAAAACAAGATTAGGCCGCTAACTAGCTACGTGGTGGCACATCTCTCAGCTGCACAGCGGACGGGTGGACACGACGAATAACACGGCACCCACGTCGGGTGCAAAGAGTCCAAAGACCTGTTGTGTTTAGAAAATGCTGAAACTGAGTGTGTCGCCCCGTTTTGCCTGTCTATATATGCGACATGCCGGCCTCGCGCCGCTCCGACGAAAACCCAACACGACCTTGAGCTGAGATGGCCGTCGCGATCTCCATCAAGGTGGCTGCACTCGTTGCGCTCGTCTCCGTGTTCGCCACGCATGGCGCTCGCGCGCAGCCGAGCTACAACGCCTCCTCCGCCCGCAGAGAGTTGTACTACTCCAGCACCACCGGCGGCAGCTGGCAACCTGCCAAGGCCACCTGGTACGGCCGGCCCAACGGCGCCGGCCCTGACAACAACGGTGTGTGCGTCGTGCACGTGCCAATGCTGTCGTGTTCCTTGTGCTTTTGTGTCTTGCTTGCCTGCACGCATGCGTGTCGATCGTGGTGCTGATCGAGATGGTTTTGCAGGTGGCGGGTGTGGGTACAGCGGCACCAACCTGTACCCTTTCAATTCCATGACGTCCTGTGGCGACAAGAACGTGTTCAGGGACGGCAAGGGCTGCGGCTCATGCTACCAGGTACTACTACGTGAAACCTAGCAGTCCTTGTTTGCTTGGTCGAGCGTTGTGTGTGTGAGTGCACATCCCTGCCGACCGTCGCGTTCAGCGTCCGGAGGCTGGTGAACCGCAACAGGGACATTTCTTCATGCATCCTCTGTTTGGTCTGCCGCTGCTTCTCAGATAAAATGCGTGAGCAGGAACAACCCTGCCTGCTCTGGCGTGCCCCAGACGGTTATCATCACCGACGTGAACTACGACACCAGTCTCGGCCCCAACCGTTTCGACCTCAGCGGCACGGCGTTCGGCGCCATGGCTAAGCCTGGCCTCAACGGCAAGCTCCGAGATGCCGGCGCCCTCAGCATCCAGTACAGGAGGTCCGTAGTAACAGTTAGAGTAGCAGAATTTCTGACGCTTTCATCTCATATATATGCATTGACCTGACCTCGTCGTCGTCGTCGTCGTACCCCCACACCGCAGGGTGCCCTGCAACTACAAGGGCCTGAACGTGAGGTTCCACGTGATGGGAGGCTGCAACCCATTCTACTTTGCGGTGATCGTGTACTACGCGGGCAGCGACGGCGCCGTGGTGCAGGTGGACCTCAAGGAGGCCAACTCGCGGATATGGAAGCCGCTGTACGAGTCGTGGGGCGCCGTCTGGAGGATAGACCCCGGCTACCCGCTGAAGCCGCCCCTCTCGCTGCGCGTCCGCAGCGACGGTGGCAAGACTCTGGTGGCCTACGACGTCATCCCGGTCAACTGGAGGGGCAATGCCGATTACCGTACCATCGCTAAGTTCCACTGAGACTACACGCCGATAATGAACACGCCGATAATGCCGATTACCGTACTCCCTCGTAATAGGGTTCATTATTTTTATCTTCAATCGCGTGATTGAAATTTTAACTTGCAACGTCTATTTTTTTACGGTCTTTTTGAGGTTTCAAAATCATTACTACTTGCGACTTTGAGAATTCTAGATACTTGTTCTTTTGTGTCTTGAGATGCAACAGTATACTCGTATAGGAGGCAAAGTGTGATATTCACGCGTGTTCCGCTATCGCAAATGTTTACAAATTCGGTAACGCTAGCAATCACACGTCCTTCCGTGCCGGACGGTCCTGTTGCTGGACCAATGTCCAGCAGCATATCCTTTCCTATTCACTCCCTCCGCCCCTCTCTAGTCACCATAAATTATAAAAAAAGAACTCCGCCACTAGCTCCACCGCACCACCCGCACGCCTTCCTCTCCACCACGCCTCCCGCTGGCCTTCCTCTCTATTGCTGCTGCCTCGCTGCGCAAGGCCGCAACCACCTGGCTGTTGTGTCGCCTCCACCGCGGACACCGCTCGCTGGGGCACCGCGTGCGCCCTATCGCCGGGGGGGGGGGGGGGCAGTGCAGCCGCTCACTGGGGCCACACGGCCGCCCGCCCACTGCCATCCTCTTTCTCCACTGCGACCACATAGCCGGATTTCGTTGTGCAGTGCTCCGCCTGCCTGGTTGTCACGTTTTAATGAAAGCACATGTTGCAAGCGTATGTTTCAAGTGTTTTAGATGTTTCAGAGGTTTGTTGCAAATAGATCGGGATGTTGCATATGTTGCAACGATTGTACACGTATGTTGCAAAGGTCCGTTACCAATGTTTCATTTGTGTTTTTCAGACATATGTTGCAAGTGTGTTTATCTGGATGTTGCATATATTTCACACATATGTTTTATCTGGATGTTGCATATGTTTGCACTGGTTTTCAAGTGTTTTCAGGTGTTTATTTTAAGTGTTTCAGAACCATGTTTCAAGTGTTTCATCTGCATTCAGATGTATGTTGCTATTGTTGCATTTAGATGTTTTAAAAATAGATAGGGTGTTGCATCTCTCCTCCTTGCCTTCTGCTGCATCGCCACAGTGTCTCCTCCTCCCGGCGTTGGTTGGGCATCGGCTGCCCCCTCTCCCTCTTCTCGATGCTGGTGACATTTAGGGCAGTACGGGTCCTGTGTGGGCGCGCAAAACGTCGCAGGAAATGGATTGCGGGGCGCGGGCGTATGGACACGCCGTCTGTTCGGACGTCCGAGCGCTAGCAAGCCTATTACAAATTACAACTGCCTTCCTATTGGTAATAAAGAAAAGATACATGTACCATGTAACGCGTATAACCAAATCAAGTTGATAAATTTTCATATGGTGTCAGTGTGTGTATATGCTCAATCTTCCTCGCTTGTGCGTCGTATGAGAAGCAAATTACGTACAGGACGATCGGAGCTGCCTCGATGCTGGCTCTCTCTTTCTAATCTACCATGCGCGGTGTACGTGTATAATCACGTGATTACAGCCTCATCATCAACGGATTCACTTCTGAATCAGGCGTTTTAGATTATTTAATTTAATAAGTACTGTGATGGAACTAAAGTACCTTTATAAGGGTCATTATGATTGTAGTGGTTAAATGACAACATGACCTATGGATTAATAATGTCACGGAACCGTCCAAATTATAAGAGCACAAGTACAAAAACAATCACCGAAATGATCAAATTCTCGCACTTGAGCTCATATAACTCCGGTAGTCCAATGAAATCACGAGGGATTTCAAACCAACAAACATATAAGCCAAGATCGCAGTGATTCAACATAACAAGTCATATGTTACATCCATTTAACAAGTAGTTCAATATACAACGGAGTTCAACATAGTTATTACAACTTACATTAAAAAGTAGCGGAAGTAAAGTAATTTAAAACTAACATTAATCTTATTTTAAATACATACCAGTATCAAGGTCGACTTCCAACAAAAGCATTAGAGACAAGATAAATAAGAAGAATCATGCCCATGATCACCCTCCGCCACTACGGCAAGAGCCATCCAATTCTTGCAGTAGCCATGATACATCACAACCTGCAACAAGTGGGAAATAAACCCTAAGTACGAGAAGGTACTCAGCTAGACTTATCCGTCGTAAACCAGAAATAAAGTGACACCAAGGATCATGCAAGGCTGATATAAAATGGGCTAGCTTGACAATATTTTGCATAAAAGCTTAATACAGATAAGTAATCATTAATGCTTAAGCATCAAGTTAATAACCATTAACATGTCATCTATATTAGCACATGTACTAGAGCACCCACTTGATTAGGAGCAAACAATATTAACCATGGCAGGTATAAATTGAGGCAACATTAAATCATCATCCAATTAACCATCCGTTTAATTAAGTGAATCTACGTTGCCGCTGCTCAAGTCAAGTGCTCACTAACCGGGAGCGACGGCGATTCGAATCGAATTCCTATCCAGTTGGAGGGGTATTTCTAATACTCACCGCGCAGGCCCTCGCCAGGGTCGCACAAGTCACCTTTAGTACAATTCAGGAGTCGCGGGTTGAACTGATGCCGCATCCCCAAGGACATCACTCTGCCAGGTGATAGGGACTCTAATCCTCCTTGGTCTCACGCCAATGTCCCAAAGCACATCCTTACTTCCTCCAAGATGCGACCTACCCTTCGATTCCTGGCCTGAACTGTATTACTCGGCTTCGCGGTCGGAACGATTTATCCGGCCAACTAAGTGTTAGACTGCGTTCAACATGACTCAAGGACGTACAGCGAATTGATCCTTAAACAACTCAGACGGGGATAGATCCACACCCAAGACCTCCATGCCTTGTTGCTTCACTATCGTCATCCCGCCCGGTCTCCTTACATATTATTAGCACATGGTTCTTTTCCACGATAGCAAATATAGTCAACTGTGTCATATAAGAATATTCCTACCTCTCGCAGGTGACAGGAAATCACCTGACTTCTACCGCTTAAAGCAGGGCTAAGCATCTACTCGATCCTGGTCTATATAGGATTCAAGGTATGCTTTCTGGACAAGGATGGGATATCAATGCAGCAAGTGTTTTTATCCAACACCTATAACTTAATGCAACAATATATATAACATAATACTCCGTGTTTGTCAAATGAAACCCGCTTGACGAGCATCTCTCATCCTAGCACTTTCCAGTTCTTCCATCTTTGGGATGGATCCACCAAGGCATAACAGAGAAGATGGCAAGCATATCAATCAAGACACAAGTCTTATAAGATCACAGGGTACCAACCTAAGTACCATCAAAGATATGAGTCACACTTCAACACACAAGCATGGCAAAGTGAATCAAAGCACTAAAACTAGAATTTGCCACTTTCTGGGCATCAGAACAGCAGCTGCGTAATTTAATCATAACTAGAGATATACAACTCCAAATGATGTGCAACAAGATATTCTAGAAAGCTTATGAAATTTTCTACAATTCATTTAATATCACCTATGCCTGATTCCCAAATTTAATAGGTCGAAAAGATGTAACTACAGAATCTAGTCTGCTCCAAACAGAGAGTAACCAAATCTGTACCCAAACTTTAAACAGTTATAACTCAAAAACTACTTGGCTAAATGACACCAAATTTTAACAGCAGCTAGATACATGAGTTATCTACAACTTTGTTATAAACAACTTTCCCATCAAGCATCATTAATATGGGGTAATTTACATTGCCCCAGAACTGTCCAGAAACTAATAATTGCAAGAAATAATTATTAATTTACATTACAAACATGTAATTGGACAAAGCCAACTTTACCAACATTTCGCACATGACTAATGAATATCATAAAACATAGTGTCGCCATCTAAATGAATTCTTTTAATACATTTCTTAATTTATCTAGATAATTAAGTGGAATTATGAACACATATTAAAAGTGCACAATAAATTCTACCAAAATTACAGTGGCCTACATATGCTCCCAATAGTCTACTATGTAAATTTCAGGACATGTGGACATGTATATCAACCTCTATGAAAAAGACAATTGGCTAATGCAATAAATTATGTGAGAGCAAGTTAAACCTATATCTCACTCACCCAGCAACCAAAGCTCATGAAATTTTAACCAAAGTCCCTACATAACCTCAGGATAGTACCATAAAACTTTCACCCAAACTAGAGCACCACAACTCAAGATATACAAATGACAAGCAATATAATGTAGATTCCCTTATTTATCAAGGTCAAATCAAAACCTTGAGAAAACAGTGAACAAAATAGTGGTTTTAATATTTTTCCTAGCAAGTACATGTTCTTATAAAATTAACAAAATAAGAATCACTATTTTTGGAGTCCTAAAACTCAAGATATGGCTCTAGTCAAGTTTATAAGCATTTTTGGAGTACTTTTCAAGATTAAATAAAAACACCAGAAAACTTCTACCAACATCTAACATATTATGACTCCACTGCATAGATATTTTCTCAAGGTTTCCAAAAAGTCCACATTTGCTATTTTTGGAACTTCCTAGCATGAGATATGGATTTTCAAAGATTTAATAAAATTCTAAAAAGAAAAACAGGAAAACCAATCCTAGCCCTAAACACGCTAGATGCACCCGGATGCTCACCCAACTTGGTCACTCGTTGTGCTGTCATGCAGGACCCGCTGTCCACCTGGCCCCACCTGTCACAGAGAGATGAGAGACACCGGAGGGGAAAAACAGAGGAGGCGGGGGCGCATCACCGGCAGCGCCTGTTTTGGCCAGGGGGAAGCCAACGGCGGTGAGAGCTGGGCCGCGCGTCCATGCCCGTGTCCGAGCACCCCTGTTGGTGGTCGTGGATGACCGAGAGAGGGACCATGGCTTGCTACCCACGGCAACCGGCGGCGGCGCATGAGCAGCTCCGGCGGCGGCTGTCTGCAGCGGCAAAAAAAAGGCGAAGAAAGGGCGCGTCGAGGGCGGCGGTTGGCGGTGGAGGTGCAACGGTACCCGACTGGGATGGGGAAGGCATGGAGGAGCTGATCGGGTGGCAGCCATGGAGCTATGCTCGACTAGCAATGGCGGCATCCGCGACCGCGAGCGGCAGCGGTGGCTCTCGTTGGACGTTGCCGCGACGAAGGCACGTGAGGGAGATAGGGAGGTGAGGCAGTCACGGTGGTATGCTCATCTTGGCTTGCGACCGGGCCATTCAGCGAGAATGACGGCGCGGACATGAGCTTAGCTCGGACATCTATGGTGAACATGAGCGGGGAGCGAAGAGAGGCAAGGAGAGCGAGTGGAGGCGAGCATGGAGGAGTAGAGGGAATGGAGGATGGGGAGGAGTTCAGGCGTCCACGCGGGAAGAGGCCGAGGCGTCGGGACGCGCGGCAACAAGGCCAGGCACGGGCTCGCGCATGGTGGCCACGTCAGGAGCACGTGTCACCCAAAGGGGCAATTCTCCGAATAGGTCGTGGGCGCGGTCTAGCTCGTCTTGGAGGTCGTTTTTGGGCTAGTTACGGGCCGAACTGGATCATGGGCCCAAAACAAAGTTTGCTACACTACTAATGCTCTACAAATTTGGTTAAGGGTGCACGGCCATTAGGTCTCTAGATTAGGATATAATTAACTCCAAAGTTGACACTATCAGCGATTTAACTATAACTAGAGTAGGGCTCAGTTTTCTTAGATTTTGAAGGGCCAAACTCGATCAAATTGATTCCAACCTTTTTGCATACTCTCCGCAAGAGAGTTATCTCCAACTTTTACTTTTGGATCAATTCAAGTTGCTCAACGAAATTTGGAGAACGCGACGTGCCAACCCAAATGACAGGAATTTCAGACTTAGAATTCCAAGTGTTGAAAACTATAGAACATTCAAACTTCAAGCCTCTGTTTGACAAACTTAAAGATATATTTAGACCTAGGTCCTTAAACAAAGGTTGCAGCACATAAACTAAACTACATCTTTTATTAAAGGGTCATGGACTGGTTCTGCTTGGTTAGGAAGATACAAGACTCCCAACTAGGGTACTTGAAACTGAAACACAGTTTTGACTTAGCCAATTTCTTGGGGCTCCAAATCAGCACTTTATTGAATCTTGGGAGCTCTATTTGACTAGGTTAGAGGCCAAACTAGCTCTTGACCATTAAACAAAGTTTGTTCCACAAAAGATGAACTACAACTTTTCTTTAAGGTAAAGGTCAAACCTCATAACTGGTACAGAAGTCAAACTTTTCACTTTGGTCAAAGTAGCAACTCGATAAAGCCTAAACTAGGGTTTTAGGCCAATCGGGGCATTTTCTTGACATTTGCTCAACATTAACCCTTCATGACTTTTGTTGTAGAGTTCATCTAGAGTCATTTGGACAAGTTTGAAAGGTTTGGTTGATGGTCTATAATTCCATTCACTTAATGGTGAAATTCCAATAGGAATAGAACTTATCATTTCATGTGACTTTTTTATTTCAAACTTCATGAAACTTTTCTAGGGGTCACTATAGATAGAGAGTGATGTGAGACACATGAAATAAGTGACATCAACACTCACTTGCATTATCAAGCATGAGCAACAATCATACACACATTGAAACATAGAGTAACAAGGTATGTTGCACATGTTTCGAGGAGATGTTGTAGATGTTTCAAGCACATTCCATACACATGTTTCACATGTTGCACTAGCATGTTTCACTAGTGCATCACATATGTTCATGCTCATATATGATCAAATGAGGCTTAGGCTCATGCAATGCAAGTGCCAAATGCAAGCCTAACACCTGGGGTGTTACAAATAACATTTAGTTTCTAAGTATAGAGGACTTAGAAGCATGGATGTAAGAACTCTCTCTCTATATCTACAAGGCCTCAAGTGTAGTCCATCCGACAGGATGAAGTGGCGCTCAATCGGTGATTTCTGCACAGTGTCGACAATGTGTGGCCACCCTAACGACGCCCACAGCGCCTCCTTCGGTCCTCCCTATTGCTCCTGACCTTGTTAGCATCGCATCGCCGCCATGCACATCCTCCCCGCACCGAGGCCCTCCTCCAGCCTAAGATATCTGCGGCCACCGCCTGTCAGTTGCTCTAAGGTGTAGGTTCTCGCTAGGAGGGCAACTACAAATCCCAATTTCATTTTATTGGTCGTTCGCTCGATTCCAATCTAGCAAATGATATGACTGTTGTGACCTTTCCAGATTTGATTATGTGGTGGGGTCCATTTTGTATCCTATTTACTTTTCCTTTCTCTTCTTAGTGCCTCCTCCCCTTCCTGTGATTTTCTGACTCTATTTTCTCACTTTCATTCTTTCTCTCTCCCAACATGTTCAATTTTCTTTCTTTTTTTTATTTCTTTTCTCTATTGCATTTTTTCTCCTTTTATTTTTTCTTGCTTTTTTTATTTTTCCTTTTTTGTATTATATGTTGAGAAATTTGGTTGCAACAAATTACAAAAATTGTGCTGGATAAATTGTATGTACAATTTACAACAACAACATATGTGTATAATTTATTTTTTTATATAATTTATTATATAAAGTTGTGTTATAAGAGTTATGTTGAGAAATTGTTATGAATAAATTTACCCACGGGTAGTTATGAACAAAAGTTGGATTTCAACAGTTACGGAGATAAGTTATTATGATAAGTTGTCTACAAAATATTATTTAAAAAATATATTGACTAAGTCATGCTAATAAGTTATATCTCGTAAAATATTATATGTAAAAGTTATGTGTACAACTATGGCAATAGTGATCTCCTCAGGAGGCACTTCACAGTACTATGTCCCTAGTTCCTGCATAAGAGCAACTAATAAAGTTCGATTATCTTTAGCACTCTTAGCTTCTACCTCATCCAGCTGTCTCTGGTGACTAGTAGTGGTGTCCTTTGTGATTCTAGGCTTCCTTGTTTCATCCATCACAAGATATGTAAACATTTCTACCTTGTGTAGCCTAGTGCTTCTTCTAACTCCGTCATCAACTACGAGAGTTGGACGCTTCATAGACATCTTCTCGCTTGTTGATGTTTTACTATGCTTGCCAAAGATAGACTGGAGTTAGAAGTAGCAGCTAGAATAGCAGTTTCAGGGAGAGATTCAGTTGTGGCAATCTCAGCCTCCATGAAAACTATAGGTTGACATCACCATCAATTTTATTTGATAGTCTTCTCGCAACTAAAGAGCTCAACATTCTCTAGAAATGAAATAACAACAACAGAAATATTTCCTTCAACATGATTGTCACCGGTATGATGAATAACCATCTGGTGGTCATCAACCTCCCTGACAACTTAGGACTGACATCACTAGCAAATTCAATAGTCTTATGGCAATCAAAGTGCACAACATTCTTTGAAACTTAAACAACATCAGCAATATTATCTCCTTTAATATGATTGTCAACAATATGATCTATATCATCTAGTGGTCATAAGTAGTGCATAAAGGAGTGGGGCTCAGTTGTTCTGCTAGTTGAGTAGTTGCAAGGCTTCATCAAAGAAAACTAACTGAGAGTCCCTCCAACCTAAAGAGGAGGCCTACAAACTGTTACCTGAAGAAGGGTCTATGATAATTCATTGATGAAGATTTAAGTCTAGTTTGAAACCTAGGAAAAAATGAATATTTTGAGGAAGGGGCCTTGCAATGTCAGACTGTGTACTAGCCACACCAGGCAAGGTGGTGATCTTAGTGAGCAACATTTCAATATATGGTGATGGTCCAAAACTTGGTGAAGACCAAGATCCCTTGCAATCTGCTTGATGGAATAATCACTCTCATTATCTTGTGAATCTTCAAAAAAGGAACCAAAGCTCTGCTCTCAGAAGGGAGTGGTAACTCTAGAGTAATTGGAATTCCTTGGGCCCTATAGAACTCATTTACGTCAGAACTGATAGATAAGACTAGGGTTCATCAGGATGTTGCATCAAGTCATGCTCAACTATAGCATTAGCAAGGTTTTGTACTTGTTCTAACTCAGCTAGATCTACTGGTTCACCCTCTTGCTTTAGCTAGTGTCCCAAGCTACATTTCCATTATTTGCATTATTCTCACCCTGTTGCTCAAGTAACTCGCAACCACGATCAATGTTGGCTTGCTGAATATCGTTGAGGTCATTGACATGCTCAAAGTGGGGTGGCACTTGTGTTGAGGACCATGTGTACCTGGAACATGACGTCGATTGCCATTTGGTGGTATTGGATCCTCATCAGTAAGTAAAACATCATTGTGTTTTGAATCTAGAACATATGCAGGGACTGTCCAGGAGAAACCATTGTTATAAATGTTACCCTTGACACACAATAATGCTCCTAGGAATCATTCTGGCATCCACAATAGAGTAGCAAAGTAGGACTCTAGATTTGTAATGACTAATGCTGGTCTAGGTAACCACATGTCCAAAATGTCCAACTGTCTAAGATATGTACTCTTTTTTTTGAAAATCCAAAGGAAAAGCAAGAAACATCACCCAACAAGTATTAGTGAAAGGACATGCACAATGATTGATGCCTTGATCATGGTCTTCTAAGACAATCTCTCTACCATTATGAAGAAAGTGTGGACTAAGATTGGAGAGCTGAATTGTAGAAGGCATAAACCCAAGGGTGACAAACAAGTAGAGACTATCTAGACTTGACGAACATTCTAGAAGTAATTTTAACCATATCCATTGAATCATGAAGATGGAGTTGTTGAGGATGAGGAAGAAGAGAAGCTACTGCATATTACTCTTGACGGCGTAGAGGATTGTCATTGGTGATCACACGCTCTCTTATAGGATGACCCCAGTGCTCAAGCTCAAAGCCTTGCGGGAGGAACGACTCTACAGCCAATGCAAATTTTGCCATGGCAGCGGTGGACTACAATAGTTGAGATGTAGGCAGCGCCACTGGAACTATTTGCTTGGGGTGATAGGGTTTTCTGAATTTCTCAAGGAAATGCAAGAGACGGCACAATCTCTGAGGATGGTTGCTCCACCAATTAAGGGCGAGTTTGGAGATGCTTTTCTTTCCTTTGTTTTAGGCGAAACATTGGATACTATCTTGGACCGCCAAAAAACTCTTGGTCTAGACCTGCTAGTGAGACACCATCGCGAGCTTTATGTCTATAATTCAAGCAGCCCTTGCTATAGATTTGCTGAGAGCACACAACCAATGAATGGTGAAAGCATCTAGGCCCCGGGAGTTGGTTTCGGCAATTGATGACAACGCATTATTACCATGACTAACGTGTGTTTTGCAGAAACTTTGATAAGTTAGGTCATGGGGTTGATAACTGCTTTGGGCACTATGGTATTCATGCCCCTTGATGGAAATCGTTTTAGTTTTCAAAAGGATCAACGACAAGATTAAGGACGGTTAGTTCCGGATGTCAAGGTGTTAAGTTACATCCGGAATAGTCGTTAGGATCTTTGTTTCTTTTCTTTGGCCATACTATAAAGGGGGGCATGAGCGAGTAGATTGACCTAGGTGAGTCTTTTGTTTAGGTATGGTGCACACTTGTCAAACTTAGCACTATGTAGCTCAAGGAAAGCTCAAAGTTCAGTTGGAAGCAACTTGGTTCAAGTTGCGTCACGTTTCGAAGTCGTTTGAGCCATTTACCCTTGACCGGACGCGGTCTTTATCATGACCGGACGCGTCCGGTCAGTACTAAAAGTTATTGCGCTTTCAACCTGGTTAACCGGACGCGGTCCCTGCGAGGATCGGACGCGTTGATCAGTCTGATAGGTGTTCCAGAGGGTAAAAGTCTAATCGAACGCGACTGGAAAATGATTGGACGCGTCCGGTCACGTTCCAGTAAGGTACTTTGCAGACCTGACGCGTCTGGTCATCACTGATCGGATGCGACCGAGCATCAGGTCAAAGTACGATAAGGTACTTGCGTGACTGGATGTGTCCGGTCACCCTTGATCGGTGCGTCTGGTCACTCAATAGTATTGTTCTGTTTTTCGACCGTTACGTTCGACCGGCGCGTCCGATCACGACGACCGGCGCGTCCGGTCAGTACGTGTTTTGCTGTTTTGGTAGGTAACGGTTGGATTTGTCTGTGGGGTGTATAAATACATCCCCTCCACCTCTTTTAGAGGTTTCTTGCTCATTTGTTCAGCTGAGAAACACCTTTCAAGTGCAAGGGAGTGCAAGAGCCCTAGTGAGGGTAGTGATTTGAGAATCAAAGTTTGAGATCCCTCATTAGTGACTAGAGAGTAACAAGTGTGCATCCATCTTCTCATTAGGCTTGTTGTGGTCAAGTAAGAGTTCTAGCTTGTTACTCTTGGTGATCGCCATCACCTAGACGGTTTGGTGGTGATTGGGAGTTTGGTGATCATCCGGCAAGCTTGTGGATGACCCAACTCATCGTGTGAGCGGTTTTGGGCGATTCACCGCGACGGAGTGTCGAAGAATCAGCCCGTAGAGAGCACTTGATCCTTGCACGGATCAAGGGGGAGCTACACCCTTGCGCCGGTGCTCCAACGAGGACTAGTGGGGAGTGGTGACTCTCCGATACCTTGGGAAAACATCGTCGTGTTCCTAACCCTTACTTTCAAGCACTTACTTTTGTGTATTACTTTCATTGCTTGATTTACTTTCCTAGGATTGCCATGCTAGACTAGGATTGGAACTTAGGATGCAAAACTTTTTACCGGTAGAATCACAAGGAACACTAGTAGGCACTAGGGGTGAACTTTGGCTTGTAGGATTTAATTCTTGCAATTAATTTTTAGAGAAGCCCAATTCACCCCCCTCTTGGGCATCTTGATCCTTTCAATTGGTATCGGAGCTGAGTTGCTCCTATTTTAGGCTTCATCGCCTAGAGCAAGATGTCTAATGTGGAAGGACCACCTCCCTCCTTTGAGGGAGACGATTTTCCATATTGGAAAATTCGTATGGAGGCGTACCTCGAAGCCATAGATGTTGGGTGCCTTAGAGCCACAACCGAAGGGCTTCCCGCTATCAAGGATCCCGCCAACCTAAGTGGTGACGAGGAGAAGTATGACCGGTGGAATGCAAAGGCAAAAAATGCACTCTACCGGGGCCTAGGCAAGGATATCTTCAATCGTGTGCGTAATGCCAAAAACGCTCATGAATTATGGGAAAATCTTTGTGCTCTCCATGAGAGAACTAAGAGTGAGCGTGAGGAACGCTATCACATTACTTTGAAGAAAATTAATTCTTTTGAGATGCTTCCCAAAGAAAGTGCTAATGAAATGTACACTCGATTGAATGTTTTTTAGAGGATCTCAATGCTCTTGGGCTCACTCAAATGAGTCAATCGGATATTGCAAGGAGAATCTTGAGCGTTCTTCCCGTCGAGAAGTATGGTCACATTATCACCGTGCTTCACCAAACTGATCTCTCCACCGCAACACCGACACAAGTATTGGAAAAGATCAATGCACATGAGATGTACATGCACATCACTCCGGAAGAGGGTTCATCATCTTCCAAGAAGAAGGACTTGGCCTTCAAAGCTAGCCATGACAAGAAAAAGAAGAAGGGCCAAGCCATGATGGTACAAGAAAGCTCAAGTGAAAGTGATATTGATGAAGCATCACTTGCACTCAGGGTGAGAAAGACCACCAAGATGCTAAAGAAGCTCAATAAGAGTGGCATCAAGTTTGATGGCAAGAAGAAGAAGTTCTTCACAAGTAGCAAAAGGAAGCTCATATCCGAGATGGATTGCTACAATTGTGGTGAACTTGGCCACTTAGCTCATCAATGCCCTAAGCCTCCAAAAGACAAGTACAAGAACAAGAACAAGGGCAAGAGAAATGATTCAAGTGATAAAGAAGATGACAAGAAAAAGAACAAGCCATAAAAAAAGAAGGATGGCAAGAGAAAAGAGTTTCACAAGAAGAAGAAGGGAGGCAAAGCTTACATTATTGGTGATTGGCTCACCGACATTGAGTCATCATGTGAGTCCTCCGACGATGAGAGCGACGATGAGAAAGAGAAGGTCGCCGCATTTGTGATTGGGCCATCATCATCTTCACCGACATCTTCATCACCACCTTTACCACCACCTTCACCATCATCGTCCACTTCTCACCTATGCCTTATGGCCAAGGGTGAATGAAAGGTACAAAACAATGATAGTGATGATAATGATAGTGATAGTGATGATGAATATGATGCACCTTCTTATGATGAACTTGTAAAATTATTGAACAAATACTCTAAAATCATAAGAAGAACTAGAAATGAAAATGATGAGCTCCAAAATAAAAATGATTCACTCTCATCTAAGCTTGAAAATGCACAAAAGACTAGTGGTGAGTTCAAAGATCAAAATGAAATTATGTCTTCTACTCTCAAGGAGCTCAAAACTTCTAACAAAGAGCTTAGAGATGAACATAATAAACTTGAGAAAAAGCATGATGAGCTCAACACTAGGCACAACTTGCTAAAAGATAAATATACTATATTGAAAATTGATTATGATAGTCTTGTTGTTGCTAATGAGCTTTCTCTTGAGACACATGATGCCACTAACCAAATTTTCAAGATTGATATAGCTACATCATGTGATGACTTGATTATTGAGAGCATTGAGCAAGGCTCTAGTGTCAAGGGCAAGAATGTGGTTGAGTCCGACAACTATGATGATTATGCCAAGCTCAAGAGTGAAAATGAGATGCTTAGAAATGAGAACAAGAAGTTGATGACTCTTGAAAAGCAAACATCAAATGAGTCACTTATTGAAGAGAACAAAAAGCTCAAGCAAGAGAAAGAGCATCTCAAGACCGGCCTAAGCAAGTTCACAAGAGGCCAACATTTGCAAAGTGAGCTACTCATGAACATCGTCATGAAGATAGATAGAAGTGGCATTGGTTACTTGGCAAATCAAGAGAAGAAGGCTAAAGCTCAACAACAACAAAGCAAGTCAAAGCCCAAGCCAAAGAGATGTGTTGAGTGTGGACAAGAGGGCTATTTTGCTCATGAGTGCAAAACTCCACCACCACAACCCTTGCCTAAGCATGCTAGACCCTTTGCTTTCAATGTTCATTACATGCTTAGAAAAGATTCAAGTGGAAAGATAAAAGTCATGTTCTTGGGTCCCCCTAACAAGAATAGGCCTAAGAAAATATGGGTTGCTAAGTCACTAGTTGAGAAAGTCAAGGGTCCCTCTCAAGTTTGGGTCCCTAAACAAAAGGCTTGATCTCTTGTGTGTAGGTGAACTACAAGACCGGTGGATCTTATTGGGTTATTGATAGTGGTTGCACTCAACATATGACCGGTGATCCTCGTATGTTCACCTCACTTGAAGAAAATGGGGTATGTCAAGAGAAGATCACATTTGGAGACAATTCAAAGAGCAAAGTCAAGGGTATAGGCAAGATTGCAATATCAAATGATCACTCTCTTTCAAATGTGCTCTATGTTGCTTCATTGAGTTTCAACTTACTATCCGTTGGACAACTTTGTGACCTTGGCTACCAATTCTTATTCACTCCCAATGAAGTGGTAGTTACAAAGATAGATGACAAGCAAATGATTTTCAAAGGCTTTAGATACAACAATCTATATCTTGTTGACTTCACCTCCGAAGATGCAAACTTGATGACATGTTTGTTCACCAAAACTATACTTGGATGCTTTGGCATAGGAGGCTTGCTCATGTTGGAATGAACACTCTCAACAAGCTATTGAAGAAAGAATTAGTAAGAGGCTTGAAGGATGTCAAGTTTGAGAATGACAACCCTTGTAGTGCATGCCAAGCCGGCAAACAAGTTGCAAATACCCATCCAACCAAAGCTTACATGTCAACATCAAGAGTGTTAGAACTTCTACACATGGATTTGTTTGGTCCCACAACTTACAAGAGCTTGGGTGGAAATCTCTATTGTCTTGTGATTGTGGATGACTACTCAAGATACACTTGGACCTTCTTTCTTTATGACAAATCCGAAGTGGCAAATTGCTTCAAGAAGTTTGCAAAGAGAGCTCAAAATGAATTTGAAGTCAAGATAAAGAAGATTAGAAGTGACAATAACAAAGAGTTTAACAACACAAACATTGAAGCTTATTGTGATGAGATTGGAATCAAGCATGAAGTTTCATCAACCTACACTCCTCAATAAAATGGTGTAGTTGAGAGAAAGAACCGGACTTTGATCACCCTTGCAAGAACAATGCTAGATGAGTACAATACACCAGAAAAATTATGGGCCGAGGCAATCAACACTGCATGCTATGCTTCAAATCGCCTCTTCCTACAAAAGTTTCTTGGCAAGACTCCCTATGAGTTGCTAAATGGGAAGAAGTCGGACGTCTCATTCTTCCGGGTGTTTGGTTGCAAATGCTACATCTACAAAATGCATCAACACCTAGGGAAGTTTCAAAGACATTGTGATATTAGTTTTCTTATTGGTTACTCATCAAAGTCCAAAGCATATAGAGTATTTAACCATGTCACCGGTTTGGTTGAAGAAACATATGATGTGAAATTTGATGAATCTAATGGCTCCCAAGGAGCAATTGAGAATTGTGATGATGTAGGTGATGAACTATTGAGGGAGGCAATGAAGAATATGCTGGTGGGAGACATCAAGCCTAAAGATGATGAAGACGATGTACAAATTATCAATCCACCATCTTCATCACATGTGCCTGAAGATGATGACAAGAATAAGAGAGTTGAAAATGAAGATACTCATGTCCCTCTTGAACAAGCCGAGGCACAAGCTCAAGATGTTGATGCTCCCCAACCATCTCCTCAAGTGGTTGATAGAAGAAATTCACATCTACTTCAAGCACATCCACAAGATCTCATCATAGGAAGTCCTACAAAGGGTGTAATGACTCGATCTCAAAAGCTTGCTTCATTTGTTGAACATCACTCTTTTGTCTCTTGTCTTGAACGTAAGAATGTAGAAGAAGCTCTTCAAGATCCGGATTGGGTGAATGCTATGCACGAAGAATTGAACAACTTCACCCGCAATCAAGTTTGGACACTTGAAGAGCATCCAAAAGGTGCAAGAGTCATTGAAACCAAGTGGGTGTTCCGAAACAAGCAAGATAACCAAGGCGTAGTAGTGAGGAACAAGGCAAGACTAGTTGCAAAGGGGTTCTCTCAAGTTGAAGGTCTTGATTTTGGAGAGACCTTTGCACCCGTTGCAAGACTTGAAGTCATTCGTATCCTTCTTGCATATGCATCACATCATGAAATGAAACTATATCAAATAGATGTGAAAAGTGCATTTTTAAATGGCTTCATAAATGAACTAGTCTATGTTGAACAACCTCCCGGGTTTGAAGACCCTAGATATCCTAATCATGTTTATAGGTTGTCCAAGGCGCTATATGGGCTCAAACAAGCCCCTAGAGCGTGGTATGAGCACCTCCGATGCTTCCTCATTGAGAAAGGCTTCACTATTGGGAAGGTCGACACCACACTATTCACCAAGAAGCTTAATGGGGAGATCTTCATTTGTCAAGTCTATGTTGATGATATCATCTTCGGATCAACAAATGAAGATTATTGCAAGGAATTTGGTGAATTGATGTCAAAGGAGTTCGAGATATCTATGATTGGTGAGCTAACATTCTTCCTTGGTTTTCAAGTCAAACAAATGAGAGAAGGGATTTTCATCTCTCAAGAAAAGTATACCAAGGATCTTCTCAAGAGATTCAAGATGGAAGAGTGTAAGCCAATCAAGACCCCAATGCCATCAAATGGACGTCTCGACCTAGATGAGGAAGGTAAACCAATTGATCAAACTCTCTACCGTTCTATAATTGGTAGCTTGTTATACCTTACCGCATCTAGGCCCGATATCATGTTTAGTGTGTGCATGTGTGCTCGCTTTCAAGCGTGCCCTAAAGAACCTTACCTAAGTGCCGTAAAAAGAATATTAAGATATATTAAGCACACCCCAAGCATTGGTCTTTGGTACCCCAAAAGAGCTAGATTCCAACTAGTTGGCTATTCCGATTCGGATTATGTCGGTTACAAAATTGATAGAAAAAGCACATCCGAAGGGTGCCATTTGCTTGGGAGATCTTTAGTATCTTGGTCATCTAAAAAGCAAAATAGTGTGGCTTTATCCACCGCCGAGGCGGAATACATTGCCGCGGGGGCTTGTTGTGCACAAATCTTATACATGAAACAAACCCTCCTAGACTATGGAGTTGTTCTTGATAAGGTGCCACTTTTATGTGATAATGAAAGTGCCGTTAAAATTGCTAATAATCTGGTACAACACTCATGCACCAAGCATATTGATATCTACCACCACTTTCTAAGAGATCATGTTGCTAAAAATGATATATCACTAGAAGGTGTAAGAAGTGAAAATTAATTAGCGAATATCTTCACTAAACCTTTAGATGAGGCTACCTTTTGTAGGTTGAGAAGTGAACTAAATGTGCTTGATTCTAGTAATTTTAAAAAAATGAGCTTGTGTTGTCTCTTGCATTGCATTGTATCATATGTCATGTTTAATTTTTCGCAATGCATCTAGGACTTGTCTAACACGGTTACGATAACCCTCCTTTGGAGGAGTGAAGAAGCCTAACCATGGATCAAACTTGACAAGCAACCTAGTCTTACCTTCTCGCCTTGCATTGCATATGCATGGTTGTAGCTTTGTCGTTTCTTTTTGGTTTTGCTTTGAGCAACCTCTGTGTTCGTCCATGAATAGAGAGAGCATTTGACGCTCCCAAGAGTTCATAAACTCTATTGCATGGCCATACGTTGCTCCTCGGGTGTTTATTGCATATTTTCTTAAAAATAATATTAGCCTAAGGCAAAATTATTTTGAAAAACTTGAGGGTTTGAGAGAGGTCCCTCTTATCAGGTTCCAATTGGTGTTTATTTGAGTCTCTTTGAATTGGAACTTGATTGGAAGAAGTCGCGTAGAAGATCGGATTGAAGGAAGGCGCTTTACAGCGACCGGACGCTGGACCGGACACTGGACCGGACGCGATGCTGCTTCATCACTGTGTCCAGTCCCGACAACCACCAGCACGTCCGGTCATCCCAAAGAACTTCTCAAAGATCTGTGACCGGACGCTGCACCGGACGCGACGTTGTGACCACCGCGTCCGGTCCTGGTGTCCACCACCGCGTCCGGTCATGCGTGTTGGGTTCCCGAGCAATCTCTGACCGGACTCTGTCAGCGTCCGATCATCTCTAACCGGACGCGTCCGGTCGCGCCAGGAGCTTGCTGGACTCTGATCGGATGCTGCTCCACCGCGTCTGGTCATTCGACCAGCGTGTTCGGTCATCGCGTGAAAAGCGGATCTAAACCTTTTTTTAACCATACTTCCCAATCTATTTTTTCGGTCGTCTCCGTTTTCTCCTCCAGCGCCGCCGCACCTCCTCTAGCACTGCCGCGCCTCCTCCAGCGCCACCGCAGCCGTTCCACCGCAGCCACGCCGCTGCAGACGCTACGCTCCTCACCGCGCCGCTACAGACGCTACGCTCCTCAGCCACGCGCACCGCTTTTCCTCCCCGCGATCGTGCATCATCTCCTGCAGCCGCAGCCACCATCCGCGTGCACCGCCAAACCCTAGCCCTAGCTCTCTACTCACTGCAGCTGAGCCAAGCCGCGCCCGCTTTGCCCATCCACTGTCAGGGCTTCGACCTAACCCTAACAGTCACGATGTCTTCGACATCTCTCCGGTCGTTCTCCGGCAAAGGTCTTTCGCGCGATTTCGTCTAATCGAGCACTCGTCCGTCGTTTCTAGGGAACCCTAGCGCGTCAAGGTCTCTTACCTTCTCATCGAAGTTTCGCTCATCCGAGGTAGCTATCGCGATCTATTCTTTTCTTATCCCGTATGCTTGATTTCATAAGGACCTTGCTCGTCTGGTAGTTAAAATATAATGCTTAATAGTAGCTCTATCTATTCCATCTTTACAGAGGGTCTTGTCGGTGGTCTATGTGTGTTAGGTGATCAGTTCTGAATCTGAGGCCAAGCCTGCGGATACGAATTGAGGCCAAGCCTCACGAGTGCAGTTCACCATCTTGCACTATCAGGGTTTTCTCAGTCATAGAGGTTGGTCAGTATGGTTTGCTGCAAGAATGCTGGTGGTGGACCGAGTGACGGGGACAAAAGTCCTCCTAGGGTGACAGAGGTAGCCCGTGGCAAGCGCAAGAAGTTAGCCGTTAAGAAGAGAAAGAGGACACCCACTGAGGCAGAGATAGCACAGGCCATCGCTGATGCAGCAGAGCATGCAGAGAGAGGTGGCAGGAGCAGTGGGATTCACATTGGTGAGCGTCGCTTTCATCTTGAAGGTCGACAGCTCGGTACTGAGGCCACAGAGGGGACAGAGGACCCACCTACAGAGCAGCCCATAGAGGACACAGAGGAGACAGAGGAGCAGACCGCTTAGACTCCACCGCGTCGTCGCTCAGGATGTATGCATGCTCAGGTGACTCCTAGGCCAGAGGGCCAGCGTCGTAGAGGTCGTCCACCTCCTAGGGCCAGAGGTCACCCCCAGTTGAGCACTTTGACTTGAGGGGAACTACAGCACGCTAGGTACAGGCTCTTAGGTTTGTCGAGGTTATTCGGTGGTTCCCACCTCAGCGGAACCCCCGAGCTTCAGAGGGCTTCTACACACCTCTACACAAGGATTTCTACAGAGCCTATGTTGACAGCGGGATTGCATTCAGACCTTAGATAGTTTGTCAACTTGAGGCTTTAGTTGAGGTTGTTGGTGAGCAGCTCCGTCCACACCTGTCCTTTCTACCTGGTCTGTCAGACTTTCTAGGACGGACTAGAGCTTACTGTGGGACCTGGGTCAGAGAGTTCTACTCCTCACTTTGGATTGACCCTACTCACGAGTTCATACACTTTGCATTCCAAGGCTGTGACCGCAGATTGTACAACACTAGGGTACAGGAGATTCTCAGACTTCCTGCTTCAGAGACGAAGATTCACCAGCTGTGCTTTGGACATACTTCACCACCAAGACGTCCTCACGGATGTACAATACCACCCACAGATATGATCAAACCTTGCTTCCGTGAGCCGTTTGGCAAGGGGTCCAGACGTACACCTGCCAACTTAACACCCCTTGCCAGAGTGCTTGATGCCATCGTGAGGCGGACTCTTCAACCGAGGCTAGGATACAGAGAGGGCCTGACACATATGCAGCTCTGGGTGGTTCATCACCTCATCTCACAGACACCGTTTAATATTTGGGATCTAATGCTATGTGAGATGGAGGACACTTTAGCAGAGGGCTTCAAGGGTCACCGGCAGTTACCTTATGCGCATTGGATTTGCTTCATCATTCGATCTGCATGTGAACTGCCTACAGAGATTAGAGCTGAGATATCTGATACCACTACTGCATTCCCAGAGTATGATATTCGATAGTTGTGGGCTTCAGTGACTAGAGAGCAGGCACCTAGGCTGGGACAGCATCAGAGGCCAGAGGTTCTAGAGACAGCTGCTGAGCAGGACGAGACCGTTGAAGGTCTAGCTGAGGCCGAGCTTGCAGATCTTGATACTCAGCCAGCTGATCCAGTTGAGGATGATGCCACTGACAGCACTGACGAGGATTACCAGCCCATTCCTCGGTACCGCTCTCCTTGGTCTCACGATCATGAGGCCGGTGGTTCAGGATCAGCCTCCCGCTCAGAACCAACCATGGTGGCTATTCTTGAGAGGCTGACCCAGGCCCAGGAGAGGCAGGAGGTTCAGATGCAGCGATAGGCTCAGGACACAGCAGCTGCATTTGCTCAGATTCAGGCTCGTCAAGACGAGTTCTAGAGACAGCAGCTAGAGTTTCAGAGGCAACAGTTTGAGATGCAGAGGCAGCAGGAAGCCACCCAGCAGCAGTATCTTGAGCTCCTGTGACATCTCGTCACTGTTGGGGTTCCTCCACCACCGTCTGTCCTTGCTCCAGCACTACAGTCCAGTGGACTTCAGAGTCAGGAACAGCCGAGCTTTCAGTTTACCTCTCCCCAGCAGCAGGTCCCTCAGACTTTTCAGTCCTCGAGCTACACTTCTATTTAGACAGGGTTCACTTCACCAGCTCAGCTCAGATCTCACCTTCTCTCGGGCACCCATTTCACTGACTTGAGTGCCTCCTACAGCGAGTTGACTGGTCAGCCGACACCCTCGCACACCACTATTGTGACCTCTTCAGGGATGTCAACTTTCGAGACTATGGCTCTTCCAGTGTCAGGGACTGGGACTACAGAGACAGTGCCGTCGTCAGTTGCCTCCACAGATCCTCCCCCACTTGGTATTTTTTAGGCTCAGGTGACAGAGACTGCACCTATTGTTGCTACTACGTCTTCAGTTCCTACACCTGTTCTATAGACCCAGACTGCTTCACTGTCACGTCTATCTACAAAGGGTCAGCCTGATAGTTCAGAGTCTGAGGAGGATACTTCACAGTTTGTGATCACTCCGCGCTCCTCGGCACCTAACACGACTGCTTCTGTTCCCCCGTTGGATCCTTAGCTTTGTTTTTGGCGTTTGATGCCAAAGGGGGAGAGAGAGTAGATTCAGGGCGAGTATTGATAGAGGGTTTTGTTTTTCTTTGTGTGCTACATTCATGCATCATGTTTATTTCCTCACCCTGCATTTTGTGACAAGTGTGCTTGTGTGGTATTTTTATTACTTCTTGTCACTTAATTGGTTTTAGCTCATAAGGTTGTGCTTCCGTGCCTTACTCTGATTTCATATGAGCCATGTTTTATGTGTACTAACTCTTCTTGTTTTATCTTGTAAGTACACTCAGTTGGCTTGGAACACATAAGCATTTCCTAACCTCTTGTACTTATTGCTTTTTGCTTATGTGAACCAAGCATGTTCGAAAACCTCAACTCTTAAATCTTCTGAATCTAAGGGTTGTCATCAATCACCAAAAAGAGGGAGATTGAAAGCATCTAGGCCCCAGGAGTTGGTTTCGGCAATTGATGACAACGCATTATTACCATGACTAACGTGTGTTTTGCAGAAACTTTGATAAGTTAGGTCATGGGGTTGATAACTGCTTTGGGCACTATGGTATTCATGCCCCTTGATGGAAATCGTTTCGGTTTTCAAAAGGATCAACGACAAGATTAAGGACGGTTAGTTCTGGATGTCAAGGTGTTGAATTATATCCGGAATAGTCGTTAGGATCTTTGTTTCTTTTCTTTGGTCGTACTATAAAGGGAGGCATGAGCGAGTACCTTGATCTAGGTGAGTCTTTTGTTTAGGTGTGGTGCACACTTATCAAACTTAGCACTAGGTAGCTCAAGGAAAGCTCAAAGTTCAGTTGGAAGCAACTTGGTTCAAGTTGCGTCGCGTTTCAAAGTCGTTTGAGCCGTTTACCCTTGACCGGACGCGGTCTTTGTCACGATCGGACGTGTTCGGTCAGTACTAAAAGTCATTGCGCTTTCAACCAAGTTAACTGGACGTGGTCCCTACGAGGATCGGACGCGTTGATCAGTCTGATAGGTGTTCTAGAGGATAAAAGTCTAATCGGACACGACTGAAAAATGATCGGACGCATCCGGTCACGTTCCAGTAAGATACTTTGCTGACCTGACGCGTCCGGTCGTCACTGATCGGACGCGACCGAGTGTCAGGTCAAAGTACAGTAAGGTTCTTGCATGACTGGACGTGTCCGGTCACCCTAATCGGTGCGTCCGATCACTCAGCGGTATTGTTCTATTTTTCAACCATTACGTTCGACCGGCGCGTCCGGTCACGACGGCCAACATGTCCGATCAGTACGTGTTTTGTTGTTTTGACAGGTAACGGTTGGATTTGTCTGTGGGGTGTATAAATACATCCCCTCCATCTCTTTTAGAGGTCTCTTGCTCATTTGTTCAGCTGAGAAACACCTTTCAAGTGCAAGGGAGTGCAAGAGCCCAAGTGAGGGTAGTGATTTGAGAATCAAAGTTTGAGATCCCTTATTAGTGACTAGGGAGTAACAAGTGTGCATCCATCTTCTCATTAGGCTTGTTGTGGTCAAGTGAGAGTTCTAGCTTGTTACTCTTGGTGATCATCATCACCTAGACGGTTTGGTGGTGATTGAGAGTTTGGTGATCATCTGGCAAGCTTGTGGATGACCCAACTCATCGTGTGAGCGGTTTTGGGCGATTCACCGCGACGGAGTGTCGAAGAATCAGCCCGTAGAGAGCACTTGATCCTTGCGCGGATTAAGGGGGAGCTACACCCTTGCGCGGGTGCTCCAACGAGGACTAGTGGGGAGTGGCGACTCTCCGATACCTCGAGAAAACATCGCCGTGTTCCTAACCCTTACTTTCAAGCACTTACTTTCGTGTATTACTTTCATTGCTTGATTTACTTTCCTAGGATTGCCATGCTAGACTAGGATTGGAACTTAGGGTGTAAAACTTTTTACCGGTAGAATCACAAGGAACACTAGTAGGCACTAGGGGTGAACTTTGGCTTGTAGGATTTAATTCTTGCAATTAATTTTTAGAGAAACCCAATTCACCCCCCCCCCCTCTTGGGCATCTTGATCCTTTCAAATGGCATTGGCCAAGTCAATGTTGAAAACAAGAGGAGCCTAAGGCAAGTTTAGAAATGGTAGGCGACGAATGTGGCAAATCTCTTCTCAATTCAAAATTTGAAAGTATAGGAGTAGAAGAACTCAGGCGAGGATCATGGCTCAAATCAACAACAACTGTAGGAGAAAACCCTAATAGAACATGATTGAAAACCACTTTTGAACTAACTTGGCTATGATCACTGAGCACATTCAAACCAAAACTGAGACTATAACTTTGAAAATCTACTAGAACCATAACACTAAATTCACCCAAAGAGAGTTTCAGGCACACGGCAGACTTTTATCAGAGGTGATCTCTGAATCAACTGAGGAGCAAAATGCACTTTTTCTGAGACTTGGAAATTCTCTTCTGACATTTAGAGAGAACTCTAGTCCATTTGCTCCTGTTCTTCCTCCCAAAGGCATTTTCCCTCAGCCAGTGGGCCACACCATTGCTCCAGAGATGAAAATAAGCATCAAAACTCTGCCTAATAAATCACTTTAATTTGTATATGTGAAAACCCACCGACTTGTTGGCAACTTAGAAGCAAAAAGGACGATTTAAGGAATTTGACATGAAAACAAAAGCTGGCGATCCACCAAGACATGAGGTCAGTGCAAAAGCCACACTATCCTCAGTGAGCCAAATAGTATATCGACAAAAAGTAACCAGAAGAAAGGAAGATCCCTCCGAGCAAGCACCAGTATGATGAACCAAACAACCAAACAGTTGAAGAATCTCTTTTCAAAATTTCTTCCCATGGGAGAAATTCAATTTTGTCCTTCAAGGCTAAAGGAATATCTATCAAGAAACCAGCGAAGACAAAGAGAGAAGAAAACCTAAGAGGACGACAAAGCAACACAATGACAGCTATGGTGGAGCGGGATCACGGTGGCGGAAGTGGAAGCATCACGGTGGGGAGCAGAGCCATTCTTTGTTTATTAGTTGCCTGTTGTAGACTGTATTGAGAACTAAAACTTTGGTATATATCATGGCAACATCCGAGGTTGTTTGAAAATTTAAAATTTAAAAATTAAGAACTTTGAATAATAATTTAGGACTCTAAATGGTTTCAAATTACAAACTTCTTAACTACAAAGTTGTAGATTGTGTTGAGGACTACAATTTTGATATAATATTTGTCTTCATTTGACTTCATATGAAAAAGTTATGAATTAGTTTTGGATACAACTATTTCTATAGGCGGGCATCTTAAATAGTCCGCCTCGATCTGTAATTTTTTTTTGCGATTGGGACATTCACCCGTTTTTCATTAAGAGGATAACGGTCACTGGAACACAAGAGCACGTTCACAATGGCGAGGGTCCATTGTGAGCGTAGACAACGCACCTAGCTACTGGATTACAGATTTGGTGATTACATGGCGCCTGTGTTTTGCGACCAAAGTGTGCATGCTGCGGCGAGTGTCCTGAACCCAGCAAGAACCTAGTCCTCCGCCTCCACCACCACCGCCCGGAATAACCCGAGCGTACCTAGTCGGCCACCTTCCAAGACATCATGCAGGCTGAGGAAATGAATCCAGTTACTATGGACATTGGCCGAGGTGCAGGCACTGGTTCAGGCAGAGGTGCACAAACTGCTTCAGGGCGAGGTGCCAACGCCGCAGCGCCGTTCCGCGCTCCTCGCACATCTGGCGGTGGCGGTGGAGGTGGAGGTGCAAGGGGCCTCGATGAAAACTACGTGCCATTTCTGGAGTCTTCATCATCTCAACATAGGCAAGCGAACAATCATGTGGGAGATGAGGACGAAAGTATGAACGATTTCCCCGACAATATTGCTAATGCTTTGGTAGCTAGAAGAGAACACTAGGTACCTCCGTGTGTTTGAACAATTTAATTTATATGAACAATTTCATTTGTATGAACTTTTTCTACTCCTAGAACGAACAAGCGTGCTGCATCGTTATTTTAATTTAGACTTATTTGTTGTCAGCGTTTTTAAATTTCAAATTTTATTATCAATTTCGGCAAGCAAGCACACAAAACGCAAAAAAAAAAACCCGGCGAGCAAGCACACAAGACAGGGGCAAGAGAGCAGCGTGACCTCAGGTGGCGACGCATAGGTGGACGAACGTGCGCTAGGAATTAACTAGACCAAACAAACTGAGGGTACATGTAACACCCTAAAATTTTAGGATATTTAAAAATAGGTAAATATGATTTTAATGTAATTTTGTGAGCATACAAACTTAGAATAATAATAATTTTTATCAACTTAAAATTAAATATAAAGGTAGGAAGATGTTTGTGCACTCATGCTGTTGCATTTGAATATTTTGTATTGAGTGGTTTGATTCAAATTCAAAAGAGGATACAAAATATTTTGAAAATGCTTTGAAATGTTGTGAAAAGAAAAAAGAAAAGGGAATTTTTCTCTCTTTCGGCTTTCGGCCCAGCTCAGCCCAGCAGCCACCGATCGCCCACGTCCGTTCCCCCCGCGCGCAGCCCATTTTCTTCTTCCCCGCTTCCCGCCTGGGCCGAGCGTCGCGAGCCCAGCAAGCCGCCTGGCCCAGTTCGTGCGCGCGCCGCGTTTTCCTTTCCTTCTCTGCCGTCGCTGACACCCCGGGTCCACGTGTCAGGCGCGCCCCCTTTCTCAAGTCGATGCCGCCGCCGGATCTTCTCTTTCCAAAAATCGCTGACGCCAAATCCTCCTTCCTATCTTCCCCTTTCCTTACCCGATGCATCTTCGGGCTATACAAGCTAGGTGCCGCGCACAGCCGCCTCCATCCAACCCTTTCGCAGTGTCAACCGAGCTCCCGAGACGCCACCGCGAGCTAGGAGCCCTACCACGCCACCACCGTCCGCCATCCCGAGCTCCACGACGTTTTCGGTCCGACTCCGTCTCCGTTTCCTACCTTGGTGAGCTCGCCATGTTCCCCACTCCATCCCTGTGTTTTCCGTTCGTTGAATAGTGCTCGGAATCGAGTTCCCGTGTTCTCCGGCAATGGCACCGCCGCGAAACGTCGCCGGGTTTCTGTTCCGGCCGGAACGCCGCCGCCGACTGTTCCCCCATTCAATCCGATCCATCCATTTTAAATCTGACGGTTGAGAATCCAAGATATCGGTTCGCCTGTTTATTTTGCTAAAGAGTCCCTGCGGTTTTGTGTAATATAACCCGTAGTCCAAGGCGTATTCCCGCATCGCGTTTTATTCTTTTGAAAACGTATTTGGTCTCAGTAATTCAAGAATACGTTTTCACTTATTTACAGTTTTGCCACTAATCTTGTTTTAGTCATAAAATCTCCGTTTTAACTCCGATTTGATCCGTTCAAATTGTGTTAGGTTCGTATTTGCAAGCTCTACATGTTAGTAGTACTGTACAGTAGGTTTGTGACATTTTATTTTTGAGTTTGAATTAAAGTAATTATTTTTCTATAGGAAATCTTCGTAAATTCATAACTTTGTCATTTTAGCTCCGTTTTTCATGATCTTTGCGTCTGTGTGATCCTAGCGAGTTGTAGATTTATTTTAAAGACTTTTTATCTTATTTTATTACTGTTGGTGTACTGTTCTAATTATAGTCTTGTTTGTTTATGCATGATTATTTCTGGATGAATGTTGTTGCTATTGTTGATCGAGTATAGACGGTGAGCAATTCGTTGGGGATCAGGAGTTTCTCTACGAGCAAGATCATCAGGACCAGTTTGAGCAAGGCAAGTATAGCATGGGATTATCCTTATTGTCCTATTCACAATAAGCAAATAATATCATTATGCATATATTTCCTTGTTAAAGATGACTTAGTGTTGATCTTATTCCTTGATACCTATTATATTGCATGGAGTAGTATTGCTAGTGCTTAACATGGACTATGATCATGTAATTTGACTAATGGAATATGCAATAAACATTAAAAGATGACTTTTTATTACTGTCTAAAGGGGACTAGAGCATGGGGTTATTTTTGGTGCTCAAGTTACTCTCCTTAAGGACTTATATGTAAGCGAACATCCGGGACTTACAGTACAACTGTGAAGGCTATATGGCTCTGGCTTTAGTCATATAGAAGGCCCTTTTCTAGCTTGTTAGTGGTAATCCTTTTTGGCGTAAGAATGGCTTGACGAATCGAGTATAGTGCGGCCTCTGTCCTTATGTGTATAGGATGTGTGTTATTGTACCATTTGGAAGGGGGGCTCTACATCTGTTTGCCGAGTAAATCTAATGGCCCTAACTTGTTAGACGAACCTTCGAAAGACTTCATAGTGTTCCCCTGCCTGCTCACATTGGAAGTGTTTTGGGAGTAATTAACCCGGGCATATGGGCAACACGACTCACAGTGAAAGTGTACAACCTCTGCAGAGTGTAAAACTGTTATAACAGCCGTGCTCACGGTCACGAGTGGCCTTGGACCCTTATGGAATAGTTGATCATTAATAATGAATATGTTTTTGCTATTCGTTAATCATTTCACATGGATCATATGTTTATTGTTTACATTGATACCTTTTGATATTATTGATATACTAAAATTATGCTAATTAAAAGCTACATGCTGATGAACCAATGTCATGCCTTTGAGCCTCATGAACCCCATGTTACACTTGTTGAGTACGAGATGTACTTACGCTTTATTTTTCTTACTTGGATAAAAATCCCGGATAGGTAACAGATGGTGTAAATAGTGACTACTACTCCTACTTCCCTGAAGATTACTAGACTTGCAGTCAACCAGTCAATGTGCCTGTGATTGGAGCTACCACGAGAGATTTATATTTTACTTCCGCTACATTTTGTGTAAAGACTATGTGTTAATAATCGTGATGTAATAACATTTGTGATGATACTTCCTTTATAATTTATTAACTTATGTGTGATTGATCTCTGGGCACATATAAGAGTATGCACTTCATTTGGTCGTTAAATGGGTGTGACAGTATAAATGACCTTTTGTTGAGATAGTAGTACCTGTTAGTCCAGGGATCCAAACAGGACTGAACTAATCACTACTCCCTTCGTGCCAAATTATAAGTCGCTTTGACTTTTTTGTTTCATCAATTTTACTATATATCTAGACATATTATTATATCTTAATGTATAGTAAAATGGATATAAAAAAAGTCGAAGCAATTTATAAAGGGAGTAGTTAGCTAATTACTAGTCAACTAATCGATAATCTAGTTCAACCAAACAGGCCCTTAAAAAGACTAAAAACAACTTATAATTAATTTAGAACTAATGCAGCAGTAGCTTGTAGGAGTACGTGCATACCTGTCAGCAAGGTAATAAATAGCGGTGGTAGCGGCCGCAATTGCACCCGCAATAGCGGTAGCGGTCCATTGCCGCTACCGCTATGAGGTAGCGTTCTGAACTTTGCATCCTGGAACTTTGCGGCCGCAATTTTGAATAGCGGGCCGATATTGCGGCCGCAATTGCGCGTAGCAGGCCGCAATAGCATGGAAGCAAATATCCCTAATTAGTCCAGCCCACTATGACTCACACCCCAAATTCAAAACTCACACATCGGCTGTGGAACTTAAAATTATTCATGATATATGCACTTAAAATTATTTATACTCATTATTCATGATATGTGTGCTTAAAATTATATGGGACTATCGGGGTGCCGCTATTGGAACTTATCATCCGCAATATCGCTCGCTATCCGCAATCCGCTACCTCGACGTCAATTCGCTACCAACCCGCAATACGCTATTTAGTACCTTGCCTGTCAGTTGCATATGCACTGCACGGGATCAATATACACATTTGGTTTTAAATTAGCTTTGCAATGATGAGGATATTATCCACGTATAGCACGGGATCAATACATGTACAGCTGGTTTCCAGTTGCACCATATCCAATCCTACTTTTATATATGGAATCACTCCAGCCTTGCCATACAACGTCAAAACGCTGTAGAGTGTGGGGCCTTCGATGTGAACGAGATTATTTGCAGGAATTGTTTACAAGTAACATGCCATAACTGCCAAGATTTGATCCTATAATGGTACTACTACTCGCTCGTTAAGTTAACCGACGCCTTCCATTCCTCCATGATTCGCGCGGTGCCCATGTGACGCGACGGACCTCGCGACGAGCTCCTCTAACGCGGGTCAGGTGTAGCGACCATCGATGATGCCGCGCGCGGCCGGCCGGCCTGCGGATTGGTAGTTCAAGCGTCCCCATTTTGCTGTCCTGTGTCTGCCTATAAATACCACCCCAGCAATGCCCTCCACCTCACACCATCGAAACACAAACCAGCAGGCAGCAACTGCCAAGCAAGCCGAGAGGTCCTAGCTACTAGTGCAACAATGGCCACCGCGTTCTCCTTCAAGGCCTTTGCAGTGGCCGCGCTCCTCTCCGTGGCCGTCACCTATGGCGCTCGCGCCCAGCAGCAGCCCGACCTGCACAACGCCACCGAGTCGCAGGACAGGTCCTTGTTATCCTACAGCAGTGGCTGGCTGCCGGCCAAGGCCACCTGGTACGGCGCGCCCACCGGCGCCGGCCCCGACGACAACGGTAAGGATCCGCATGCATGATGCATTCCAAGCCATGCATCTGTCCATGTCTGTCTGTGTCTCAGCATTTGTTGTTTCCTACGGTAATATTTGTTGTCCCCTGCAATGCCATGTCTAAATTGTCTTGTTGGTGCTGAATCTTGCTAGGTGGTGCGTGCGGGTTCAAGGGCACAAATCAGTACCCGTTCTCGTCCATGACGTCGTGTGGCAACGAGCCCATCTTCAAGGACGGCAAGGGCTGCGGCTCATGCTATCAGGTGGGTGGGTGATAACCGTTTTTCACCACGGCCGACGATCGTTTAGTAGTTGGTGCCCAATCATTTTAATTGGTTGGTCAAATGAATTGAAGATACCAACCAGTAGCTAGCGTCCGTAGATTGCTCATCAGTTGAGGACCACGTGCATCCGCTGACCTTGTGCTTGGCTTTTGCTCTTTCCCAGATACGGTGCCTTAAGAGCAACCACCCCGCCTGCTCTGGCGTGCCGCAGACGGTGATAATCACCGACATGAACTACTACCCAGTGGCCAAGTACCACTTCGACCTGAGCGGCACGGCGTTCGGCGCCATGGCCAGCTCGGGCCTCAACGACAAGCTCCGCCACGCCGGGATCATCGACATGCAGTTCAGGAGGGTGCCGTGCAACTTCCCGGGCCTGACCATCACCTTCCGCGTGCAGCACGGGTCCAACCCCATGTACCTCGCCGTGCTCATCGAGCACGAGAACCAGGACGGCGACGTGGTGCAGGCGGACATCATGCAGAACGACTCCGGCTACTGGGAGCCCATGCACGAGTCCTGGGGATCCATCTGGAGGATCGACCCCAACCGCCCGCTCAGGGGGCCCTTCTCCGTCCGCATCACCAACGAGTCCGGCAAGCAGCTGGTGGCCAAGGACATTATCCCGGCCAACTATGTCGCCGACGTCGATTACCGCTCCTACGTCCAGTATACTAATTAACCGACCACGGTCGATCTGCATGCAACAGTCCGAGCTCATTGCTGCTGGGCGGGCGCTTAAGTGTTCTTGTTTAATTAGTGGCTCTGCCGTTATTGGCAACCGGACTGAGGATTTTTCACCTCAATTCCGTCGTGGTGTGTGTGTGTGTCCTGAAGATGTGTGGGAAATTAGAGGAGGCAAGCATCAATGTGCTCTCCCGCCCACTTTCACTCTACCATTGTTACCAGAGTGTGTAACCAGCAAATCATGGTTATATATAATTTATACTACTATATATCTGCTGCTATTTAGCTACCATGCTGCCTCCTATCTGAAAAAGGGTTCTCTCTTTCGCGTGTGCACGCATTTTGGCTTTATTCAACTACTTTCGCTACTACACTTGCAGCCTAAACTTCCCGATCGCTGTGTAGCAATAGCAATGTAGGCGTGCGGCAATATTATGGCATACTCACAACTAACTATGTCATCAGGGCCAGGGGACCCGTGCCTCTCATAAATGAATTGACTTTCTGATCAGATGATTGGGGTCAGTATTTTTGCTAACCTAGTACAGGCTGCTGGTCTGTAGTAGCTGACTTGGAGTGCACCTCTTTTCTTCAGAGCACAGCTAGCGAGCCACCCATCAGAGAACAGAGATTGAGATGACTGGTTGACGACAAGCTTTTGATGCTTTTCTGATATCCAGGAGATTTTTTTTTGATCGGTGATATCCAGGAGATTTGGCTTGTGCATGAGAAAAGTTCATCACAGTTTTCACTGCCCCCGCAAAGGCCAAAGGGACGAAGGGTGCAGTGCAGTAGTATATACAGTATTACAGTGATAAGCGGTGCTTTGATAGAAAGCAAAGGAGGATACTGCAAATCTCCCAACAAAAGTCGCTTTCCCGCCGAACGCTTTGCGCAACCGATTCCATAACCGTCAGTCCTCGAGCTACTCATGCACGGATCTTACTTTCATGTGGGACCCCGAGGAAATTGTCGCGAAAAAGTAAATCGTGTAAGTACTACGGTCCTACTACTGGATTCGAGCCGTGATTACCGGCGCTAAACCCCATCTTAACATAACATGGCTGACTTGCAATTAATAGAAGCTTCGGTGAGCAGACGACTTTAAATTTCCACTGTTGTCACCGCGTCAGTAAACGCGATCACGTGATGCATGCTGAAGAAAAATGGCTGGTCGAGCTTCTCTAATGTGAACACACAGTATAACGATGATCGAGAATGGATCTAGATTCAGGGGGGCAATTCAGGATGCAAATGATACTTTGCGCCACTTAATGAGCCATGATTCTCGCGGAATGCACGTGGACATGGTGACATGGATGGGCTTATTAGTACAACCCTTTGGAGCGAATAGGCGCCGTTTTGCATATCAACTTTTTTAACTCTACAAAAGAATCCTGACATCAGTTCCTATTTCAGTGTCATCGAAAAAAAACTAATTTTAGTGCATTCTTTAAATCTAACAAAACCTCATACGTCCACCAGGAAGTAGGCGATGTAGTCTCTCAAGGCACCAGAAAGAAAGATGTCGAGGAGGGACTGGTCGTCACGTAAGAATCTTGCGCTCCCTAAAAACCTTGCACGCAGGAGATCAGAACGAGAAAATTTGGAAGCAATAGGAACAGAGAAGATCGGAACTGGAAAACTTGGAAGCAACAGAACAGAGAAGGCACGGTGGTTCTTTGTGTTGTCTGCTCTTCCAACCTCTCTATCGCGCAGGAGATCGTACCTGGAAGACATGGGAATAAAAAAAGTTATGGTGGTTCTAACCTCGAACTTGGAAGCAGCACGAACAGAGAAGGTGCGGTGATCCTTTGTGTTTCTCGTGCGAGGCTTCTGGATGGACGGCTCTCGGGGTTACCGGGAATGGACAAACAAAGTAACCGCGGAGAGTCTGCACCCGAGTTAATTACTCCCGTAATAATGGCTTAATGTAATTGCCGAGTTGGTGGCTCCATCAACCAGCCCAAATGGCACAGCTAAGACCACCCCGCACCACATCAATGTCGCAGCCCTCGCTCCAGCATGTCACGCTCATGGCTCGATGGCGGCGCGTGTGGCACATGTCCTCCACCTCTCTCACCTTCACAGTAAGTATACACATAAGTCATATTCTTAAGCTAAGTCAATGTTTACTCAAAATATACCATACGGAACTAAACCTATATTACACCTATCTTTTAATATATGTATTACGACTGATTTGGTTTAATTGAATTAAAGATAGGCCTAGCCCAAATTTAATCCAACAATTTTAAGAGATGGATCGAAATACTATTTATATATAGGTTGACGCTTCTGAAATTCTTCCATGAAAACATGCTCAGGTCGCGGAAAATAAAAACCCATCGGCCTGGAGGCAAAGACCGCTTTTGCAATCCACCAATCAAAATTGCTTGCGCTGTGAGTATTATTTGCACGCACATTTTTTTTTCTTCTCGTACGGATAAACTCGAGATACGCAAATCTTGCCTACCAGGCATTCAGCATTTGAGCCCCCACCATTTTATCTCTTCTTGTCGGAGCAGCGACGCGACGACAGGTGACATCCAGCCGAGGAACGCGACGGGGCAACTTGGCTTGATCCGCAGCCGGGCCCGGGGGGCGCGAAAAGCCGGACGCCGACGGCGCGGGGTCTCGCTCTCGCTCTCGCGTCGCCCGCGTCGCGCGCATGTGAGGTGCGGGCCACCGCGAGAGCAACCGCGCGGCTCCGTCTCGCGAACTGAGCTCTCAGCCATTTTCTCCCCCGCTCATCTCGTGGCGTCGCCACGTCTGGGCCCCGGCCGGGCAAGCTGCTGTTGCGCCCGCGGCGGGGAGTTTGTGCCGCGCACGCACGGGGAGTTTGTTACTCGGGAGACTAGCTACAGTGGTGTACACGTCGTGCGTGATTTGACGCCTGAGTACGACGAATTATTGAAGCATGGGTGTGCTTTTGTCATGATTGTGCGTAATTGACTAAGCAGTGTAACGAAACTTACATGGCACTCCATGATATCATGCCGGATTATGGTTGATGATATGGTAAGGTCAGGTTGCATTGCGCACGTACTCCCAATGATAGCATTCGGATCGATCGGTAGCCAGAATCGGGGCCGGTTTTCAGGCGTTGGTTCGTGCTAGACTGCTAGTGCTAGTAGCAAGCCATAGCTTCGTCCGTTGCAGACGGAATGTTTGAACAACTGAATGAAGATAAATAAAAGAGAAAAATAATGGTCGGCAGCACCGAACTGAAACAAGTACACCTACATGATTTCAGAGATTGGCATTCCTTCGTCTCTACGAATGAAGAAAACAATTCAAGGCGCGCGAGTGGGCGGGGATGATATGCGCCACGTCACGGGTGAGGAGGGTCGAACTGTTGCAAACCACATGTACTACGCTAACTGAATTTGGCAGTGAGGAGCTAGCGAGGGTCAGCGAAGTTGGCTGATGAGTCGTTCAGATATTGCCATGGCTTGCAAGCTTAAGCAAGCAAACGTGCATGCATGCGCGAAGGCACACAGAAGCGAGGTCGACCGGTCACATGGCATGCAGGTTTCTTGTGGTCGAGAAAAGAAACACACAACCAGGGGGCGTGGACCAGGGTTAAAAATACCGCTCGGTTTACCGCGGTAAACCGCGGTTACCGCCCTAACCGGGCCGGTCCGGTTCCGGTCCGGTCCGGTTAGGTATTTCCCAAATTCAAATTTAAAATTTGAAAAAAAAAAATGCTAAAAAAATTCCTAAAAATAGTTTATGATTTATAGAAGCCAATGGTGTAAAAATTTTTCAAATTCGAGTTCGTTTAGTATTTATTTATACGTATAAAAGTTTGAAAAAAAAAGAAAAAAAATCTCGGTCCCAGCCCGTTAAGACCCCCAAATTCAAATTTAAAATTTAAAAAAAAACAAAAAATACTGAAAAAATTCCTAAAAATAGTTCATGATTTATAGAAGCCAATGGTGTAAAAAATTTTCAAATTCGAGTTCGTTTATTATTTATTTATACGTATAGAAGTTTGAAAAAAAAAGAAAAAAATTCTAAACTCAAACCGAGCGGTAAACCGGTCAAACCAGCCGGTTACCGCTCCAAACCGACCGGTAAACCGGGCCCGAACCGAACTGAAGGAGCGTTTGAATTTAAATTTAAATTCGGCCGGTTACCGACCGGTTACCGGTAAACCGGGCCGGTTTACCGTTACCGGAGGCCGGCGGTTACCGGAAACCGGTCGGTAAAAAAACCCTGGCGTGGACTGCGGCGCGCGTGGGCGGCAGCGAACGCCGTGCGTGACTGCGTGGCGTGCTCGTTTATCACGGACCCCCGTGATCGCCGGTTATTCGGGGTGGTTATGTGATGTGATGCGCACGCTGATCGTGTCAGCTGGTATGGAAATTTCTTCCCAGCTCACATGAGGCCCTGTTTACTTCCCATGCAATCCCAAAATATTTCCTCTTTCACCCATCACATCGAATCTTTAAACACATGCATGGAGCATTAAATGTAGGTAAAAAAATAACTAATTACATAGTTTGTCTGTAAAGTTCGAGACGAATCTTTTGAGTCTAATTAATCCATGGTTGAACAAATTTTACCAAATAACAACGAAAAGTGCTACATTAACTTTTCACCTCATTTTCCTCGACTAAACACAGCCTGAGTCTGCGAGCCGCTCGGCGCTCGCTCCAGAAGCATGGAGACGCATGCCGACCGCCCACCTATCCTGTTGTACGTAGGGATGAAAACGATCGGAATCATTTTTGTTTTCACATTTTTTTCTCGAAAACGAAATCGATATGATATTTTCGGAAACGTATACGGCGTCGATATTCCGGTAATTTCGAAAACAATAGTAGTCGATCGGAAAATACATCGATAACGATCGGAATCCATGAGAACGGTATCTAAAAAACGACAAACACGCCAAACTGTAGAACATGAGAAGATCCATATAACTCAACATATCTCACATGACAATAGTAAATAAAGCCATAATTAACAAGATCACAAACTGAAACCACACAATTCACACAATCTTAGGTCTCAAATAGTGGCAAACCACGCAACAGTATGACAATTCTTGACAAAGATACAAATAAACGATCATGTTCTAAGTTGACTCGACATAAATAGTGATCAAAACATGAATTATTAGAGTTCTTTTTCAGTGGAGGCTATAGTCTGTAGGTTTCTTAAAGATGAACGTCAGACATGTCATCGTCGTCCCCTGCCATATCTTCCCATCCATATTCTGAGTATTCATCCTACATAGTTTGTGATGGATACATACATATATTAGTTCTCATACAAGGCAACTGTAGATAAATTAGTAACAAGCATCATATTTATGTTCGGAGATATGTAAGGCTCGTAGCAATAGATGTATTAGCGTAATAGTGCTAATAAGAAATAAAAATCTGAGAAACACATAGCTAATAAGAAGCAAACACAATATATATATGTGTCGCAGGTAGCAACCAACACATCATATACAAGGTAAAGGCTAAATAAAAGAACCTCGAGTGTTGATTGTCTTCTTGTTATACACATGAAATACTTCCGTTAGATAGTTTCTTTCCAAAAATTATTTATCTTGTGTGCAGATGTGATCCTTTCCAAAAAAAAATTATCTTGTGTGCTTGCAGCTTGCGTGTACAGATGTGATCCTTTCCAAAAAAAATTGTCTTGTGTGCTTGCGTGTGTAATGCATTGTATATCTATAAATAAATAAGGATTCATTAGTTAAAGGCCTTTGAATCGGTAATTACCGACGGTAAATTATCGGTTAAATACGGAAATTTTCGAAAACGATCGAAGGAGGACAAAATCATTTTCGCTTTTGTTTCCGATTATTTTTACCGTTATCATTTTCGTTTTTTCGGTTACCGCTATCATTTTCGTTTAGGCATAAAAATCGGAAAAACTCGAAAACGATTTCAGAAAATCAGAGATTATCATTTTCGTTTTCATCCCTAGTTGTACGTGAAGTCGATCTGTCGCGGATCGGAGCCCGCCGGGGCAATGATCCCGTGCTAAAGCAACATGTATTACTCGGAGGAGGTGGTGCCGGCCGGACGGACGTGCTAATGACAGACTCGTCTACCTCTGACACTGACAGAAAAAGCGCCTACACTACACTAAACCGATGCGTGCAACATGGCCGGGGACCAGTAGTACCTGCTGCAACAACTAGTAGCTGAGGATACATGGCTGCGACCATGCATCGGACGGCCTAGGTAGCGGCAAATACGTACAACAACGTTCCATTGTCTGAATCCGTTTCCCTGCACCTGCCTTGGGCTTTGGCGTAGGCCGAGCATTGAAAAGGTGAAAGCGGCGGCGGAGCGTCCTCCCCATGTGCCCGCGCGCTCCTTCGCCCACCCGTCGCGCTCCCGCCCGCCTCCCTCCCTCCCGTGGCGGTGGCCCCATCCATCCAACCGATGAATCGGCGGAAGCAGTAGCGCGACGTTGTTTTCGTGCGCCCCTTCTGTCCACGGCGCACCGGACGATGCCACGCGACGCAACAAGGAGCCCGGCTAACTACCGGGGCGGGGCGGGCGGCCCTTGCGTTGATACATGGGCATGGTGGCGCGGCCCCGGGGTTGGTCCGGAATATAACGACCGGCTAACGGTCGGGGGAGCCTTCCCTTGATTGGCGTTGTCGGTGTTTTGCTTTTGGTCTGTTGGTTGTGTTGTGTGCGCTTTTAATGATGGATTTTGCTTATATGTCTCGCCATGTGACCGCACGCACTGGTACGTGCTCGGTCGCTACCGTCGTCGGCATGGACATGCCCATCATGCATAAATCATCCCATCACGCTGCAACGGATTTACAACAGCATGCCTAGTCTTTGAATCTCGCCTAACATATCCTCTCCATTCTACTAAATTATAAGACATTTTAATTTTTTTTATAAGTCTACTATGCACTTAGATATACACTATATCCGTAAAAACCACGTATCTGGAAAAATTTTCCAAAACCTCTTACCATTTGGGATCCAGGGAGTACATAGTGCATATGCCTACATCCTACTGCCATCTTCGCGGGAATTTCTAAGGTGGATGCCATGTTAGAATTTATGTATGGACTAGACCTTTAATTCCATGTGCAGAAATTCTAAAATCTCAAAAGCCCATGTTTCTTAATGGGTTGTAATGTTCAAGCCCACAATTGGATGTGAAAAATGCAACATATCAATTAATATCATATCGCTAATTAATATGGAGCATAGACATGTCATTCACATGAGCAAAATTACTATAGGCACGGATTACAGCATACCAAAGATATAATTCTGGTAAAATATGGCTTCACATTTACAATACGAGAGTCTAATTAGACTACACAATAGTTGAAAAAAGTTGTTTTGCCAGGTCATAATAATCAACCATATTGTAGGATGTAATTTTCTCAAATTATGCTACCAGAATAAAATTGAAGCTCACAATGAGAATATATTAGTCTACAAGTGAATCAGAAATTCAGTTCAGATAAAAGAACTATAGACATGCAGTTGCATGTGTTGTTGCATAGCTTCAGAAGGTGGTTTCACAAATCCACAGGCATGCACAGCGCAAAACTATGAAGTTAGCGCATAATCAATTGTCAACATCTTTCAATTGTCAACATCCTAGTAGGTGGTACAAGAGGATTAACTCAAAGGGTTATTTGGATTGGTACCATTACAATTCTCAGAGTTTGGAGATCTGCCATTACAACTCACATATTCGGAGATGTACCATTATAATTCAACGTTTCACCGAGGAATGCCATTGTCTACGTCTTCTAGTAGCTTGGGGCCATTGTCAGGCGTACGTGTACTGTTCACTTTTCCATATGGACCTATTTGCCCCCGTCCCAAAAACGTGAAAGAGCCTGCAGCCATGGCCCCAGCTCTCACTCTCATCTTCCTCCTCTCGCTCACTCTGTCTCTCACTCTCACCTCCTCCCGACACGGCGACGGCGGCCGAACCCTAACCCTAGCCGCCGGTGTCCTAGAGCCCGCGCCCGTGCTCGAGCCAACTGGCGCCGCCGGAGCTCTCCTCCTAGATCCTGGACGATTGGAACCTCTCCAGCGACCTCACGATGGTGTTCCGTTAAGCGCCATGGCTGACCCCCGTGGACATGGAGCACGGCGAGGAGAGGTAAGATCTCGATGTTTCAAGCTTCAATCTCTTGAATTTGATTATCGATGCGAGTAGGTAGAGGAATTGCGCTGACCCTAGTGTTTTTTTGCTGACTTGTTTGCTGGTAGGGTTCGGTTGTTCTCCTTACAGATTAAAGTCGAAGCTTTCTGTACTACATACAATAATGGTAGGAAATCTTACAGGAAGGGTAGTGTGATTAAATGGGATGTGGAGGTAGGATCATTCTCTGTTGAGTTGCTCATGCAAAGCTTGACCAATCAGTTCAAATGGTTCCCTAGCCAGAGTCCTTGTGTGTGGTTCTTTGACAAAAGGATGTGTGAAGACGTATGACTAGCTAACGACTTTCAGTTGCATGATTTGTTTGAAATGTATAAGGATCAGATGCATTGCCAAGTTGTTGTAGGAGTTTTTAAAAGAATAGTTGCAGATGTTGATGAATTTGCTACCCTAGAGCCTCTTTGTGTGATTCCTCCTGATGATAACCAAGATCCACATCCCAATAGGCATGAGAACCCTATTTCAGATCATGCTGAGCAGCCTACTCCTCCTGTTAGCCCTGCTACCAAGCCTACTACTGAGCCAGATGGAGGAGCAGAGTATCCTTCAGAGCCTGAACTAGAGCCTGACAAGGAGCCAGACATGTTTGATAATGAGGAGTATGTGGGTGTCGATGATGAGGCAATGTACATACCAGTACCTCCTCGTCAGCACACTAACAATGCACAAGCTGCTAACAATATTCCTCCAAAATCATGTGCTGATGATGATGCAAATGATGGTGGTGCTGCTGAAGGAGGTGCTCCTCTTGAGGCAGAGGTTTATTATGCAGATCCACTGGAGTTCCATGTGACCCATGATCCAGAGAACCCCAAGATTGTCAAGGGAGGGCTTTTTCCTAACATTGTTACATTTAGGAAGGCTATCAGGCATTATGCAGTCAAGACAGGTTTTGAGTTGGCTGGTCTGCAAACTGACCCAACAAGATTTATTGCCAAGTGTAAAGCAAAGGGGTGTCCTTGGCACATCCATGCTTCTAGGATTTTTTTATGGCAAGACAATAGAGGTAAAACTGTCATTACTATTAGAGTTCTTTGTGTATTAAATTTTTATTAATGCAACTAACACCATATTGCATTTGTTTGTTTAGATCAAAAGACTACTTGCAGAACACAACTGTCCTACCACCAAACTCAGAGAAGGGAAGATGGCCAGCCAAAGTTGGTGTGTAGATAGGTTGGCAGACTGGCTCAAGAAGAATCCAAGCAAGCGTGCAACTGACTGCAGAGACAAATTGGAGGGTGACTATGGCATCAAATTGAAGTACTCCAAAGCATGGTCAGATATGAAGGTAGCATTAGATCAAATACATGGTAAATATGAAGGGAGCTTTCAGTTGCTTTTAAATTGGGTTGCTCAAATTCAGAAAGTTTCCCCTGGTAGCTTAATACAGATAGAGTTGGAGAAGATTGGTAAAAAAAAACAGGTTCAAGAGGATATTTGTTGCTCTTAAACCATGTGTTGATGGATTTTTGGCTAGGTGCAGACCTTTCATTGGTGTAGATGCTTTATGTTTGCATGGTAAATATAGAGGTCGATTAGCTTCAGCTACTAGTGTGGATGGACACAATTGGCTGTACCATATAGCTTATGCTATTTTCAAGTCAGAAACTGAAGACAATTAGAAATGGTTTCTGCAGCAGCTGCATAAGGTTGTAGGAGATGTGCCAAATTTGGTTATATGTATAGATGCATGTAAAGGACTAGAGACTACAGTGGGGGTTGTTTTCCTACAAGCTAAGAACAGGGAGTGCATGAGGCATTTGTATCAAAACTTCATGAAGAAATACTTTGGTGATGTATTCACTGATCACTTGTACCCTACAGCTAGAAGCTACACATAGGGGCTATTTCAGTGGCATATGAAGAAAATTTGTGAGTTTCAACTGACACCATTGAATACATTGAGCAGCACCACAACAAAATCTGGTACGGGTGTGGCTTCTCAGAGAACAGCAAGTGTGACTACTTGACAAATAATGTATCAGAGAGCTTCAATGCACAAATAAAGAAGGTCAAAGGATTGCTATTGCATGAATTGGTTGACAGAATTAGAGAACTCATAATGGAAAAGAGATACACAAGGAGGATGCTTGGTAGGCAGTGGGCTGATGGAATACTCCCTAATGTGATTAAGGAGCTCAACTTGATCAGCAAGCACCTAAAAGTGGTGAAAGTAGCTATTAGTGATGTTGATATTGCTGAAGTAACCATAATAGATGACTGGAATAATCAGAAGAGGGAAACAGTTGACCTCCAGAACCACAAATGCTCCTGCAGACAGTGGCAGGTGACAAGGAAGCCATGTAAACATGCTTTGACATGGATTGTGTCAAACAGAGGGATAAAAATTGAAGATTATGTCCATGAATACTACTCAGTGACTAGGTTCAAGGCAACCTATGAGGACAGAATTGAACCAATCCCAAATAGGTCACAATGGTCAGTTGTGGAACTTGGATTTAAAGTGCATCCACCCTTGCTAGGCAGAGGAGCAGGAAGACCAAAGGTTCAGAGGATTAGAGGTTGCTTAGAGAAAAGGGCATCCAAAAAGAAGGTCAAATGTAAGAGATGTGGAGATTTTGGCCACTTTGCAAAAACTTGTAAACTGCCTGAGATTGGAGAAGATGGTGAGAGAGCTCCACCAAGGAACAAGACTAACAAAATGTATTCTGTGCACTGAATCTATGTCTTTGTTTTTTCACTTAACAATATTTAATGCTACCTTTTAATTGTAGGAAAGAAGCTCCAATAGATGAACCTGGTCCCTCCCAAGCCAAGAAACAGAAAGTTCAGAAGAAGAAAAAAAAGAGCATAGCAAAGAAGAAGACACCCATCAAGAAGAAGCTCAAGAAAGCTATAGCCGACCCACCTGCTACTGTTGTTAGTAGCATTAGGAGGCTGGTCTATCAGAACTAGAACTTGTCAGCAGCTTTGCTCTGCTTTTGTAATATGGAAATTTGAACTTGTGTGCTTTTGTGAGATCCTAGTGGTTGGTGTGGTCCAACCTTTTATTTGGAATGCTGGAACATGCTAGTTGTGAACTAAGTGGTTGCGAACTTGTATGCTTGTCAACCTAGAATGCTATATTAAGTGGTTGCTAAATTAAGTACTGTTGTGGCACATATATTATAATGCTATGAATTGCAAGTTGTGAATTTTTCAAGCTGTGAACTTTTGAAGTTGTGATTGGAAGCCGTGAATTTTCAAGCTCTGATTGCAACCTGTGAATTTTTTCTGGATTATACATGGTACTGTTGTGGCATATATGGCATATATATGGTACTGTTGTGGCATATATGGCATATATATGTACATGTCCTTGATTTCAGTTTTTCATGGTCTATATAGCATTTATCTCTGTTAGCTAATCAAACATGTGAAATGATCGAACAGAAGACAAGATGTTGATTAATTCAACATAACACAATTCATTTCAATTTTAGGGTACCATACAACCACACAGACACACAAGAGTTAACTCACACTCACACACTAGCTGACTAACACAGACATTAGTGGTTCACTTCCACATACAGGAAACCACAACACCAATCAGGACACCTACAAAGCCCACAAAAACAGAATAATCGATCACAATCTGCTTCGGCTCAGGCTTCGGCTCATGAATCGGCTCTGTAGGCTTCACTTTCAGTCTCCAAAGTTCAGCTACAACACTATCAAGTGTTTGCTTCAACTCTTACAATTCTGCTTTCAATTCAGAGCAACAGTCACCTGATGCCTCCTTCTTAGCCTTCAGTCGGTGTTCTTGTGCTTCCAACTTCACATACTGCACCTTAGGGCGAATGTAACCACAGGTAGTTGGATCACTCTGCACTCAAAACGCATCAATCAGAGCAGCAGCAAGAGACACGGTGAGGTGACCAATGTCAAGAATCCTTACCTTCATGTTGTACGGGCACATGAGATACCACTCGTCCAAAGTCGTCGGCTGCTTGCTCTGGATCCAAACCAATGGAACATGGCAAAATGGGCACTTCATTTTGTCGCTGGCCGTGACGCTCGAGCTTCCAGCCCACTAACCGACCATGGAGCATAGCCTCCAGACCACGGAGCGGGCGTGGGGGAGCAGCGCTCGGCCGCGGGTGGCAGTGGAGCCGGGAACTGGCGCGGGCGGCAGTGGAGTTAGGCACGGGTGTGGGTGGCGCTGGAGTCGGGCTCGAGGACACCGGCTGCTAGGGTTAGGGTTTGGGTCGCTAGCGCCGCCGTCGGGAGGGGACGAGAGAGAGACAGAGGGAACGAGAGGAAGAACAACATGGGGGCTAGGCCACGGGCGCAGGCTCTTTTCAAAGTTCAGACAGGGGCAAATAGGTCCATACGCAAAAGCATACAGTACGTATAGCCTGACAATGGGCCCAAGCAGCTGGAAGACATAGACAATGGCATTCCTCAGTGAAACTTGAAATTATAATGGTACATCTCTGAATATGTGAATTGTAATGGCAGATCTCCAAACTCTGAGAATTGTAATGGTACCATCCAAATAACCCTAACTCAAAAGGCACTAAAACAAACGACTGAAAATAGAGTAGCTAAGACATTTGACCGACTGAAAACAGAGTAGCCAAGACATTTGACAATGCTAGTTGTACAACTAAACTCAGGGCTGGGTTGGGTGTGGGAGGTCAGCGAATGGCAAAGGCACCCATATGCACATTGGAAACGAAAACTAGGCCCTCTTTGGCACCCATGCGACACTGGCTGGAAACGAAAACTGGGGCCCTCTTTGGCATCCATATGCACACTGGAAACAAAAAAAAAAAAGAAATGGGCCCTCTTTAACATCCATATGCACACTGGAAACGAAAACTGGGCCCTCACGACTATAACAAATAGGGAACAGCCCAGACCATTAGCAACTGGAAAGGAAAAATGGGCCCTGATGACTACAACGAATAGGTGACAATTAGATTGGTGACAAATAGCACCTGCGTTCCGAAGTACTACTCCCTCCATTCTAAATTATAAGTCATTTTAACTTTTTTTAACTTATAATTTAGAAAGAGTATTGAAAATGCAACAAGGACAGATATAGTTAGCCACTACAAAGTGCGTGGCCAGGAAAAATAATGCTTACTTCAATAACAGGTCTCACGATGTAACATATATTCCTATCTTATAGTTATTAATAATGAATAAAAACATATATGGTTCTCTACATTTTACCGAACCAGGGCACCAATTCCAGCAACGCATAGACAACCCCAGGAGCCAGACGAAACAAAGTCAACACAAACCACTGCTACAAAATGCCAATCATCAGTCCATCAACAGTAGATGAGCTTCAATGGCATCCTCCTACAGCTGACCAAAGTAAAACCACCCTGGTGGCCTGGCACAATAAATGAGTTATCATAGCTCCGTAACAAAAATTATCCTCACCACTGGAGGCATGAGAGATTCGCCAAGTAATACCTCACCAGCCAAGATCCAATCTATAGATATTGCCATCCTTTTTTTTTTGAGGGATAAAAATATTGCCATCAGAGATTTCTCTTCCCTGCAAAATGTACTTCTAGTGAGGCAATGCCTCAGTCTACTCCCCAGTTTTCTTGCTCCGGAAATTCTCTCTCATTGCTGCAACCTTTTTCTTGCACTGGACAAAAGTTTTACCTGGGACAGCAGCAGCTACACGCTCCCATCTTTGGATTGCATCCTTGGGAAAAGCCTTCAAAGCTTGGACTAGAGCCAGGACCTGAGCCTCTGTCCAGGCATCTGGATCTGCCACAGATGGTGCTCCATCTGGGAAAGGATCAGCAGCAGCTTTCCCATTGGCTGCCTGGCTACTCGCAGGTTGTGACGCGGCCTTTGACGATGCAGTCCCAGCTCCCTCAGTTGAGGAACTAATTTCATCTCGGGTCGAGAGAGGTGAAGCAATAGATTGGGCCGGTTTGCGCTTCTCAAGGAAAGAGTCGAAAGCTTTCGATGAGTCTGGCTTCTGCAGAAGAACACTCTTAGTGGCCTTGAGAATTTCCTCAACCGATCTGTTAGTCCCAATAAATTCTGAAACAACCTCCCATCTTCTCGAAGTTCCCTTGGGATACTTTTGCATTGCTTTCCTAAGCATCTCAACCTCTTCCTTTCTCCATGGTCTCTCTTTTTTTTCATAGCTCTTCAATATGCTGCTACTGCCTTCTGTCGCTCTACCTCCTGTAGAGTTGGATTTTGGAGCAGAACACTCCACACCATTGGCTTCAATTTTCTTCGCTTCCTTTGAGGAACTTCCATTGCGAAGTGCATTGCTCATCAACCTGGCCTTTTCAGCTGCATCCTTGCCATCCATTCCATCACAGAGCTTCTTCAGCTGTTCCATATCAAGTTTAGCACATGTTGATTCAACATCTTCCTCTGACATACCAAAGTGGCTATCTGCAACCACAGGTGCTGCAAGAGTGCGCAGACGAGTTTTCTCTTTGCGGAGCAGCTTCTTCTCTTTCTCCTTTAGCTTCTTCTGATGCTGAGCAGCTTCTGCAGCTTTCTTAGACTCTTCTTCTTTCATTATCCTTTCCTCTTCAGCAGCTCTTGCTGCTTCCTCTTCTTGCAATTTCTTTGCCAAATACTTCGCCTCCTTTCTTCTCTGTTTCTCAGCTTTCTCCTCCTCTTTCCTCCTCTGGATCCTTGGGTCTTTCTTATAAGCATTGTCCACAAGAGTGCGTACTCGCGCATATTCCGCCTTTTTGGCCTTCTCTTGTAGCTTTGCGTTCTGCCGCTCCATCCATCTCTTATGTTCACGAGATTCAGCTTGCTCCAAGTCATACTCATCATCATCTGGAAATTCCCTCCAACTCTTGAAGTTGTACCAGAAATTGTAGAACTTATCAACCTCCTCTACAGTAGTAGTATCATCTCCTAGAGAAGGAATAGGCTGGGTAACAGACCAGCGTCCATTTCTCATGAAGGCTGGGCCGAAAACCTTGAAGAAGTCTTGTGGGGCACAGTCTGTTGGGACATCATCATCAAACTCATCTGTAGAGTCATAAATCCTCCTCTTTGTAGGGTCAATGAGGACTTCATAGGCCTCCTGGATGGCCTTGAAATGGCTCTCTATCTCATCCTTTTTTGCTTGTTTTGCCTCCTCTGTTGTCTCTGCAAGAATCAAGGAAGCCTGCTTATCTGGATGATGTTTGAGAGCCATGTCACGGTAACTTTTCCGAATCTGATCTTCAGTGGCCAAGAACCTCAAGTGTCCCAACCCAAGCAATGCATAGTGATCCTGCTGTTGACTGCCAGATGACTTCTTCTTCCCTTTGCTGCTAAAGGTGTCAGAAGCAGTATTAAAATCTTGGCTTTTGTCATCCGATGAGACACTATGATCATCAGTTTCAATGTCTTCATGCTGCCCAAGACCAAGAAGCTTCATTGCCGCAGCATGGAACGAATGACCAGCAGGTTCATATTTCAAAGCTTTTACAGGCAGGCAGTTTGATGAAACATACAAAGGAACTCCATTTACAATCTCCTGGGAGTAAGTGATCAAAAGACAACTCTTCTGGGACTCCATATGTCAATGATTTCAAATTGTTAACAAAGTTCCTGAGTCAAGATAAAATGATACGGCCTGCAGAAATTAACAAGTCGATTAGCCAGATACTTAGCAAATTAGTTCCAAATTGATAAACAGCATCTTTCGAAGTACAATATATACAACAATTATACATAGTAATCAGTGCGACCAAACAATGAACAAACATACAATAAGAAGCTAAGTTCCATCACCCAGTTGAAAATATGTGAAGTTTAGTCTCTAGCATGCCATCTGCTATCTAAGTTCATAAAGTGGTAATACAAGTTGCATGCGAGGACCAAATACATGCAAAGGCAAACTTGGTAGCTAAAGCAGCATAAATGCTACTAGTATTCTGTATATTAAGAATTAATAATTAAGGTACACCATCATGGCCATTAAGCCCACTTGCTGCCATCAGAATATGAAACCTAGGACACTTTATCAAATGCAGCCCCCTTTCTAGTTTGCAAGGCTACAGAACTTGTAAATGTTCAACAATGAGTGCACAAACCCTGTTGTGCCTCATTGTAATACATACATAACATAGAACATGAACGAATGCAGCACCTTTCTTTCAAAACTTAAGGCTACAGAACCCTTAATTGTTCAACAATGAGCAGATAGAACAACAGAAACACTGAGAATATGTAACAAAGGAAGGGGATTTGAACAAACAGTCACTTTCTTCAATTTGGAATGTGTAACATAGGACATGTGAACAAATGCAGTACCTTGTCTTGCTTTCAATTCTTATAAGGCTACCGGACTCTTAATTGTTTAAAAATCTGTGGACAGACCAGCTTAAGCCCTGGGAATATGTAACCAAAAAAGGAGATTTGAACCAACACAGTCCCTTTGTTCAATTTGCAAGGTCATGTAACTCATAATTCTTCAACAAAGTGCAGTCAAACCAGTGCTAATGATTTTAACTTACAAGCAGGTAAACAAATGCAGCATGGCATGGAGATAGTACTCTGCACACAATCTATAACGAATTAGGAGCGCATGGCATCCTAATAATCCTATTAACCACGAAACAAGCTCAACAAGGCACATGTGGGATGGGTAACCACCCGCTGCATATGCTCCCTCAATCAATTCAAATTCATCAGGTATCACAAATCCCCGTGGTGGAGCGCGTGTCATAAATTACGCATCATCACTAATAGGACGGCTAGTTAAGCCCCTTCCCCGCAATAAAAAATCGAAGCCTCGCCTCGAACATGGATTGGAACAAACGAAGGTCTGATCGGGGCTTCCTTACCGAGAGAAGGACAGGGGACGACGGATCTCCCTCCGTTCGGCACGTCGGCTCGTTGGAAGGCGGCGGCGTGAGAGTCAGGGATACCGCAGGGAACGGGAGGAGAGGACGGGGAGGGCGGCGATGCTAAGGATCGGCCACGCGATGAGGGGGCGTCGGGGATGGAGGCGGTTCTGCTCAGGTCGCGGCGCCAACTATAAAACCCTAGCAGCCGGCGATAAATAGAGGCGGCGGTGGGGAAGGGAAGAGAAGGATGCTTCCTTTTTCCGGTTGCCGCACGTTTCCTCTGCCCCTCACGTCTCTCTCTGATGGGCTGGGCTGGGCTAGTCTTGGCACTTTTGGGCTTTGGAGTGATGGAGGGCCCAACTGTGACGTGTTAAGACACGAAAATGTAAATCTGTCAAACAGGTTTGGAGAAGTCTTGAGCTGGAGGATCTGGGGATGCAGTTGGCCAATCAAAGATATACTCTTGATGTCATGGATTTTATTCTTACTCTCCAAGAAGAAACAAAGCTGAAACTGAAGGTAGCCACTCTCTTATGGTGCTGGTGGAATGCTAGAAACAAACAAATCAAGGGGAAAGGAAGTACACCACTGAAGAAATATGCAGCTCTGTTTTGCATCACTCTTGCCAAATGCAGAAGTTAAAATCAAATCAGCCCCTCTTAGAACGAAACAACAAGGAAAATGGAGACCACCTCCAAATGGGTTTAGAAAATCAATTATTATGGTACGTTCTTGCATAATAGAAAATCTGGAGGGTGGGGATGCATAATCCGAGATCACAAAGGAGCCTTTTATGGCAGCTGCTGTAGGGCCTTTGTAATTTCTTTTAAGAGCACGCCCAACGCTTCACCCTGTATGTTAGCCCCGTCAATCCACGTAGATTCGGATGCTAGATGGAGGAGAGAAGAAGAGAGATAGTGAAAGGTCCTTGTTTGGTTTTGCTAATTGAGTGACAATTTAGGTGGACTAATTGTGTTTTATGTGAGATACACAGGTGATTAGTCCACAGGTACATGTGTGTGAGCAACATATGTCATGAAGGTGGAAATGGCTTGGAGATGTTGCAAAGCTTGCACATGTGATGATGGAGGAGCTTACTGCACGTGAGACATGACATTGAGTCATGTGATCAAGGTGAAGAAGATCAAGATATAACTTGGCTTGATGGACCGATTGCAAGTGTGAAGGGCAAGTCGGAGGCTTTGAAGCGAGGGACCGCGTGTGACGATGAAGCTTGAGCAAGACTTGGCGCCGATGGACCAACGCAACGGTGAAGAGCAAGTGAGGTCAAGATCGATGAACCAATACGGTCACGTGATGATATGAAGTGGATCATATCATTTGTGATTGGTTGGTGCATGTGTTGCATCAACATCGAAGGAGATGGAATGGAATGCGCAAGGCAAGGGTATAACTTAGGGCATTTCATTTCACCGGTCAAAGGTTGTGTAGAGAAGTGCGTGACCGGGTTTAGGATAGATGGTCGTACTATTAAGAGGGGCAAACTTGTTTGCATATCGGTTATTTAGTGCCACTCGAGTGATCTAACTTTGCATTGTTGCTAGAATCGAGTGACGTGGCAAGTTGAGTGACTAACTCCTTTGAAGAAAATGATTGTGAAAATGCTAATACACGTGCACAAGTTGGTGATCACTTGGTGTTGTTAGCACATTCGCAAAAGAGGTGAAGTTTGAGGGATAGAGAGGGGTTTGGGTTGGCGGGATTCGACGCTTTTGTGGAAGTGAAACACCTATTTTTCACTACGCCGGAGGCGGAGATTTTCTCTAAGTCATCGTGGATAGAAACGGAGGCGAACGGAGGTCACTGGGGTGACCGGACGCGGTCTTGGCATGACCGGACGCGTTCGGTCAGTGGCAGCATCAGTCTGGCGCAGGACGCTAGGGCTTCGCACCGGCGTGTCCGGTCAAGCCCTAGAGAAGCTGCGAAGCACGCGAGATCGATCGGATGCGGTGGCACGTCAGGTCATGAGTGGGTGCTTACAAGAAACGACCGGATGTTGGCACTATGGCGTCCGGTTCGTCTTGTGGCGCATCCGGTAACTGGCCTGCTGGCACACGTCTATGTGTGACCTGTGCGTCCGGTCGGTTGAGCGACGCGTCCGATCACTCGGTATCCATTGGCGCGTGGTGACCGTTGGAGGATCGAGCGATCGCGGTTGAATCCAGGGCAACACGTGGACGGCCAGGAGCGACCGAACGCAGTACAGCGCGTCCGGTCATATCGATCAGCGCGTCCGGTCGCTGTGAAAATCACCTAGTGAAGGGGTAACTGCTCTATTTTACCGTGGGGTTATAAATAGAAGTGGTGGCTGGCCTTGGTAGTTGGTGAGCACCTTGGGGATGTGTTGCCTTTGTATGTGCTTGGTTTGAGAAGCCTCCAACTCACTTGTGCTTGCTAGATTGCGAATCAATAAGCGAGTGAGTGATTCTAGTGTGATTGCATCGTGAGGTTGCATCGAGAGGCACTAGGTGTTCGTGTTGCAAGCCGGTGGTGTTTGTTATTCTTGGAGGTTGCCACCTCCTAGACGGCTTGGTGGCTTGTGGCTCCGTTGAAGCTCGCAAGAAGATTGTGCGGGACTCCGAAGAAGCTTTGTGAGGGGAGTTGTGCTCACCCCGCGGGGAGAGCAACTCTAGAAGAGCGTGTCATTGAGCTACCACACTTGCGGTAGGTTCTTGCTGTGCCTTTGGGAGGCTCGGTTGTGGATACCGATTAGCCACCAAACCACGAGGTGTTGGTCGACACAACGGGGACTAGCTTGGTAGTAGAGATGGCAACGGGTACCCAAAACCTGAGTACCCAACGGATATTACCCGATAAAGAGGCGGGTATGGGATGAATTTTCTACCCGTGGGTACGTTATTGGGCAAAATCCTATACCCATCGGGTATGGCGGGTACGGATGCGGGTGTATACTACCCATACCCGCATACCCGCGGGTAAGACATACCCGCTGAAAGGATCAAGATGCCCAAGAGGGGGTAAATTGGGCTTTTCTAAAAATTAATTGCAAGAATTAAATCCTACAAGCCAAACTTCACCCCTAGTGCCTACTAGTGTTCCTTGTGATTCTATCGGTAAAAGTTTTGCACCCTAAGTTCCAATCCTAGACTAGCATAGAAATTCTAAGAAAGTAAACAAGCAATGAAAGTAATGCACGGAAGTAAATGCTTGAAAGTAAGGGTTAGGAACACGGCGATGTTTTCCCGAGGTATCAGAGAGTCGCCACTCCCCACTAGTCCTCGTTGGATCACCCGCGCAAGGGTGTAGCTCCCCCTTGATCCACGCAAGGATCAAGTGCTCTCTACGGGTTGATTCTTCGACACTCCATCGCGGTGAATCGCCCAAAACCGCTCACAAGATGAGTTTGGTCATCCACAAGCTCTCCGGATGATCACCAAACTCCCAATCACCACCAAACCATCTAGGTGATGGCGATCACCAAGAGTAACAAGCTAGAACTCTCACTTGACCACAACAAGCCTAATGAGAAGATAGATGCACACTTGCTACTCTCTAGTCACTAGTGAGGAATCTCAAACTTTGATTCTCAAATCACTATCCTCACTAGGGCTCTTGCACTCCCTTGCACTTCAAAGGTGTTTCTCAGCTGAACAAATGAGCAAGAGACCTCTAAAAGAGGTGGAGGGGATGTATTTATACACCCCTCAGTCAAATCCAACCGTTACCTGCCAAATCAGCAAAACACGTACTGACCGGACGCGCTGGTCGTTATGACCGGACGCGCCGGTCGAGTGTAACGGTCAAAAACCGAAGTCAGCGCTGAGTGAACGGATGCGCCGGTCAGGGGTGACCGGACGCGTCCGATCGTGCAAGAACTTTACTAGACTTTGACCTGACGCTCGACCGCGTCCGATCATAGATGACCGAACGCGTCAGGTCAGGTAAGAACCTTACTGGAACGTGACCGGACGCGTTCGATCACTTCACAGTCACGTCCGATTAGACTGTTACCCTCTGAAACTCGTGTCAGACTGATCACCGCGTCCGGTCCTCGCAGGAACTACGTCCGATCAACTAGTTAACGATGCAGTGACTGTTAGTACTGACCGGACGCATCCGGTCGTGTCAGAAACCGCGTCCGGTCAAGGGTAAACTGCTCAAATGACTTAGAAACGCGACGCAACTTGAACCAAGTTGCTTCCAACTAAACTTTGAGCTTTACTAGAGCTACCTAGTGCTAAGTTTGACAAGTGTGCACCACACCTAAACAAAAGACTCACCTAGGTCAAGCTACTCGCTCATGCCCCCCTTTATAGTACGGCCAAAGGAAAAAACAAAGATCCTAACGACTATTCCGGATGTAACCCAACACCTTGACATCCGAAACTAACCGTCCTTAATCTTGTCGTTGATCCTTTGAAAACCGAAACGATTTCCATTAAGGGACATGAATACCATAGTGCCCAAAGCAGTTATCAACTCCATGACCTAACTTATCAAAGTTTCTGCAAAACACACGTTAGTCATGGTAATAATGCGTTGTCATCAATTGATGAAACCAACACCGGGGCCTAGATGCTTTCAATCTCCCCCTTTTTGGTGATTGATGACAACACTTAGATTCAGAGGATATAAGAGTTGAGGTTTTCGAATATGCTTGGTTCACATAAGCAAAAAGCTGCAAGCACAAGGGGTTAGGAATTGCTTATGTGTTCCAAGCCAACTGAGTGTACTCATAAGATAAAACATGAAGAGTTAGTACACATAAAACATAGCTCATACGAAATCAGAGTAAGGCACGGAAGCACAACCTTATGAGCTAAAACCAATTAAGTGACATGATATAAACTAAAATCTCACAAGCTCATAGTCACAAAGTGCAGGGCGAGAAATTAATCATGATGCATGAAAGTAGCACACAAGAAAAATGAAACCCTCTATCAACACTCCCCCTGAATCTACGCTCTCTCTCCCCCTTTGGCATCAAACGCCAAAAACTAAACTAAGGATCTAATGGGGGAACATAAGCTGTCGTGTCGGGTGCCGAGGAGCACGGAGTGATCACGAACTATGAAGTATCCTCCTCAGACTCTGAACTGTCAGACTGATCCTCTGTAGATAGACGTGGCAGTGAAGCGGTTTGGGTCTGTAGAGTAGGTGCAGGAACTAAAGGTGTAGTAGCAACAATAGGAGCAGTCAATGTCGCCTGAGCCTGAAAAACACCGAGAGTGGGAGGATCTGTCGAAGCAACTGATGACGACACAGTCTCTGTAGTCCCGGCCCCTGACACTGGTAGAACGACAGTCTCGGAAGCTGACATCCCTAAAGAGGTCACAACTGTGGTGTACGAGGGAGTCGGCTGACCAGTCAGCTCACTGTAGGAGGCACTCAAGTCGATGAAAGGTGTGCCCGAGAGAAGATGAGGTCTAGGCTGAGCTGGTGGAGTGAACCCCGTCTGAATAGGAGTGTAGCTCGAGGACTGAAAAGTCTGAGGCACCTGCTGCTGGGGAGAGGTAAACTGAAAACTCGGTTGTCCCTGACTCTAAAGTCCACTGACTGTAGTGCTGGAGCAAGAACAGACGGTGGCGGAGGTACCCCAATAGTGACTAGGTGACGCAGGAGCTCAAGGTATTGTTGTTGGGTGGCTACCTGCTGCCTCTGCATCTCAAACTGCTGCCTCTGAAACTCCAGCTGCTGCCTCTGGAACTCGTCCTAACGAGCCTGAATCTGAGCAAATGCGGCAGCTGTGTCCTAAGCCTGTCTCTGCATCTGAACCTCCTATCTCTCCTAGGCCTGGGTCAGCCTCTCAAGTATAGCCACCATGGCTGGGTCTGAGCGGGAGGCTGAGCCTGAACCACCGGCCTCATGATCATGAGGCCGAGGAGAGCAATACCGGGGAATGGACTGGTAATCCTCATCTGTGCTGTCAGTAGCAACATCCTCAACTAGATCAGCTGGCTGAGCATCAAGATCTGCTAGCTCGGCCTCAGCAAGACCCTCAACGGTCTCGTCCTACTCAGTAGCTGTCTCTGGAACCTCTGGCCTCTGACGTTATCCAGGGCCAGGTGCCTGCTCTCTGGTCACTAAAGCCCACAGCTGTCGAATATCATATTCTGGAAAAGCTATAGTGGTATCAGATATCTCAGCTCTAATCTCTGCAGGCAGGTCACATGCAGATCTAATAAGAAAACAGATCCAATGGGCATAAGGAAGCTGCCGGTGACCCTTGAATCCCTTTGTCAAAGTATCCTCCATCTCACATAGCATCAGATCCCAAATATCGAACGGTGTCTATGAGATAAGGTGATGCACCACCCATAACTGCATACGAGTCAATCCCTCTCTGTATCCCAGCCTCAGAAGAAGTGTCTGCCTCACAATAGCATCAAGTACTCTGGCTAGGGGTGTCAGACTGGCAGGTGTACGTCTAGACCCTTCGCCAAACGGTTCACGGAAGCAGGGTCTGATCATGTCTGTAGGTGGCACTGTACCTCCATGAGGACATCTCGGAGGAGCGGTTTGTCCAAAGCACAGCTGGTGTATCTTTGTCTCTGAAGCTGGGAGTCTAAGGATCTCCCGTACCCTGGTGTTGTACAGTCTGTGGTCATGGCCTCTGAATGCAAAGTGTATAAACTCATGTGCTGGGTCAATCCAAAGTGAAGAATAGAACTCTCTGACCCAAGTCCCGCAGTAGGCTCCAGTCCGTCCAAGAAGATCTGACAAGCCAGGTAGAAAGGATAGGTGCAGACGGAGCTGCTCACCAACGACCTCAACTAAAGCCTCCAGTCGACAGACTCTCTGAGGTCTGAATGCAATTCCGCTGTCAACATAGGCTCTGTAGAAGTCCTCGTGCAGAGGTGTGTAGAAGCCCTCTGAAGCCCGGGGATCCCACTGAGGTGGGAACCACCAACTAACCTCAATGAACCTGAGAGCCTGTACCTAAGTGTTGTAGCTCCCCTGAGGTCAAAGTGCTCAACTGGGGGTGACCTCGAGCCCTGGGAGGTGGACGACCTCCATGATGCTGGCCCTCTGGCTTGGGAGTCACCTGAGCTCGCGTACGTCCTGAGCGACGACGCTGTGGAGAGTGAACTGTCAGCTCCTCTATCTCCTCAGGGTCCTCTGTGGGCTGCTCTACAGGTGCATCCTTGGTCTCTTCTGTAGCCTCAGTACCGAGTTGTCGACCTTCAAGATGAAAGCAACGCTCTCCAATACGAATCCCACTACTCCTGCCACCTCTCTCTGCCAGCTCTGCTGCATCTGCAACTGTCTGAGCCACCTCTGCCTCTGTGAGTGTCCTCTTTCTCTTCTTGGCGGCTATCTTTGTAATAGAACCGTCCAAATTATAAGAGCACAAGTACAAAAACAATCACCGAAGTGATCAAATTCTCGCACTTGAGCCCACATAACTCCGGTAGTCTAATGAAATCATGAGGAATTTCAAACCAACTAACATACAAGCCAAGATCGTAGTGATTCAACATAACAAGTCACATGTTACAACCATTTCACAAGTAGATCAATTTACATCGGAGTTCAACATAGTTATTACAACTTAAGTTCAAAAGTAGCGGAAGCAAAGTAATTTGAAACTAAGATTATTCTTATTTCAAATATATGCTAGTGCCATGGTCAACTTCCAACAAAAGCATTAGAGATAAGGTAGCTCAGAAGGATCATGCCCATGATCATACCCCGCCACTAAGGCAGGAGCCAACCAACTCTCGCAATCGCCATGATACATCACAACCTGCAACAAGTGGGGATAAAACCCTGAGTACGACAAAGTACTCGGCTAGACTTACCCGTCAGAAACCAGAAATAAGGTGACACCAAGGATCATGCAAGGCTGATATAAAGTGGGCTGGCTTGACAACATTTTGCATAAAAGCTTAATACAGATAAGTAATCATTAATGCATAAGCATCAAGTTAATCATCATTAATCTGTCATCTATATTAGCACCTGTACTAGAGCACTCACTTTATTAGGAGCAAAGAATATTAACCATAGCAGGTATAAATTGAGGCAACCTTTCCATCGTGATCCAATTAACCATCAGTTCAATTTAATGGAATCTACGTTTCCGCTGCTCAAGTCAAGTGCTCACTAACCGGGAGCGACGGCGATTCGAATCGAATTCCTATCCAGCTAGAGGGGTATTTCTAACACTCACCGTGCAGACCCCTACCAGGGTCGCACAGGCCACCTTTTCATATGATTCAGGAATCGCGGGTTCGAATGATGTCACGACCCCAAGGGCGACACTCTGCCAGGTGATAGGGGCTCTAACCCCCCCTTGGTCTCACGCCAATGTCCCCAAGCACATCCTTTCTCTCCTCCAAGAAGCAACCTACCATTCGATTCTCGGCCTGAATCACATTACTCGGCTTCGCGGTCGGAACGACTTATCCGGCCAACTAAGTGTTAGACTGCGTTCAACATGACTCAAGGACGTACAACGAATCGGTCCTTAAACGACTCAGACGGGGATAGATCCACACCCAAGACCTCCATACCTTGCTGCTTCACTATCGTCATCCTGCCCGGTCTCATTTCAGTTTATTAACACATGGTTCCTTTCCACGATAGCAAATATAGCCAACCGTGCCATATATGAATATCCCTACATCTCGCGGGTGACAGGAAATCACCTGACTTTTTCCGCTTAAAGCAGGGCTAAGCATCTACTCGATCCTAGTGTAGGGTCGAGGTGGCGGACTAGAGGGGGGGTGAATAGTCCTTTCTAAAACTTAAGCGTGTTGGCCAACCAAAAACAAATGCGGAATTAAACTTATCGGTCTAGCCAAGACTTCACCCCTCTAACTAAGTTCACAAGCACCTCACAAAGATCCTAATTAAGCAACTAAGGTGCTTTCCTTAGCAAGAGCTCTCCTATTTAGTTCTAGAGCAAGGTCATACAAACCTATGCACTAGTACTTTGCAAGCAAGAGGGAGCTCCTACACAATTCTAGTAAGCAAAGCGCACAAAGCCTAAGCTTACTAGAAATGCTCAATAATAAGGCAACCAATGCCAAATTAGAGAGCGCAAAACACTTAGCTACACAAACTAAGCAATGTGACTAACAAGGTTACACAAACCAAATTAGTCACGCAAAGGGAAGCTTCTAGCTACACAAGCAAGAAGACAACTAGCAAGCTACACAAGCCAACTAGTTACGAGAGCAACTACACAAGCACAAGTATATATGAAAGTAAATACAAGCTTGTGTTGCATGAAGGCAAACCACCGAGAAGAGTAGACAAGGTTGACACGGTGATTTTCTCCCGAGGTTCACTTGGTTGCCACCAAGCTACGTCCCCGTTGTGTCGACCAACACTTAGATGGTTCCTCGGTGTGACCCTCAAGTCACTTGCCCCTCAAGGCATGCCCCACAAGGCACCGCAAGACACCACTCTCAAGTGAGGTAACTCAATGACACGCTCAACTAGAGTTGCTCTTCGCGATCCCCGCGGGGTGAGCACAATCCCCCTCACAAAGCTTCTCCTGAGCCTCGCACAATCTTCTTGCGAGCTTCGACGGAGCCACAAGCCACCAAGCCGTCTAGGAGGTGGCAACCTCCAAGAGTAACAAGCACTACCGGCTTGCAACACGATCACCTAGTGCCACTCGATGCAACCTCACGATGCAATCGCACTAGAATCACTCTCTCACTCGATCCGATGAACACTATCAAGCATGAGTGAGTTAGAGGGCTCCCAAGCACTACCACACAAGCCACCAAGGCTAAAGTGTGCTCAGCTCACGGCCACAGCCAGCCAAGGCATCTATTTATAACCCCACGGTCAAATAGAGTCGTTACCCCTTCACTAGGTCCTTTTTCGGGACGACCGGACGTGCCGGTCGAAACTGACCGGACGCGCTCAACCGCGTCCGGTCGCCCTGCGACGTCCACGTGTCCCTCAAATTTCAAATGCGACCGTTAGATCCTCCAACGGTCACTATGCGCCAACGGTCAAACGCTATGACCGGACGCGCTGCTCAACCGACCGGACACGCCGGTCGCACAGCACCGCGCGCGCGAAGCAATGAGCGGACGCGCTCCTCGCAACGACCGGACGCGACAGTGCCCGCGTCCGGTTAGAGTCCAGTAAGCACCTTCAACGATCGGACGCGTCCGATCATGTGTGACCGGACGCGCCTCACGTCCAATCATACTTAGTTTCCTCTGGACACCTGACCGGACGCGCTGGTCCCGCGAGTGACCGGACGCGCCGGTTACAAACCCTAACACCCGTGTCTGCGCAGTACTGACCGGACGCGTCTGGTCACACCGTGACCGCGTCCGGTGCAGCGTCCGGTCACCTCAGTGACCCCGTTCGCCTCCGTTTCTTTTCCGACTTTCGGCGTAGTGGAAAATAGGCTTTTCAACTCCTCGAAAACGCCTGAATCCCGCGCTCGCAAGCTCGGCGGGAGGGAGAGAGAGACCCAAACCCTCTCTACCGCTCAAACTTCATCGCCTTCGCAAATGTGCCAACACCAACAAGTGATCACCACCTTGTGCACGTGTGTTAGCATTTTCATAATCATTTTCGAAGGAATTAGGCACTCAACTTGCCTCGCCACTCGATCCTAACACGTATGCACAGTTAGATCGCTCAAGTGGCACTAGATGACCGATATGCAAACAAGTTTGCCCCTCTTGATAGTACGGCCATCTATCCTAAACCCGGTCATAAACTTCTCTACACACCTATGACCGGTGAAATGGAAATGCCCTAGGTTATACCTTAGCCTTGCGCATTCCACTCCATCTCCTCCGACATTGATGCAACACATGCACCAACCAATCACCAAATGATATGATTCACTTCATATCATCACGTGACCGTATTGGTTCATCGATCTTGACCTCAATTGCTCTTCACCGTTGCATTGGTCCGTCGGCGCCAAGTCTTGCCCAAGCTTCACCATCGCATGGTCCTTCGCTTCGAAGCCTCAACTTGCCCTTCACCTTCACAACCGGTCCTTCGAGCCAAGCCTCATCTTGATCTTCTCCATCTTGGTCACATGACTCCATGTCATGTCTCATATGCAATGAGCTCCTTCATGACACCATCACATGTGGATTAATCTCCTGTGTATCTCACATACCACATATTAGTCCACCTAAGTTGTCACTCAATTACCAAAACCAAACAAGGACCTTTCAATCTCCCCCTTTTTGGTAATTGATGACAACTCTACAAAGATATGGAAATTATGCTTTTTCAAGCTAGCACTTCACACAAGTGTAAATTGCTAACTTGTTTTGGATTTAATGTTACTTATCCAATTTTTAAGCTCTATGTCAAGATTTGGATAAGCACCATAAAATCCGATTTGGTAGTGATAACTCCCCCTACATATGTGCTCAAATGGTTTGGTTTCAAGCTTGCACATATGCATAAATATGAAATTTGTGGGAGGGTTAGCACTACTAAGTGATGCTAAGGTGTATAGAATAAACCTTTGTAGCTTGATACCAATTAGTAGGTTGATACTATTTGAAAATCACAAGTTTGCCATCATCCTTAGCATCATGAGTAGCTAGACATCAAAAACACTAGAAACCCCATGAGATCACATTATAAGCATGGTTCTAGTTTTTGCATGATAATCACAAGTCTAGCTAACATCCTATGTATGCTAGTTATCAAATCATTATTCAAGTTCTATAACTAGCATACACCACACAAGCATGCATATTGAATTTAAGAACTTATGCAATGCAAGCAAGCACATGAATTATGCACATATCAAATGTAATCAATCAAAGTTCATGAGCTTGCTCCCCCTACTTGTGTGCTTTCTTTGTCCAAGAATGTTTGATCCCCTTACATTGTTCAATGTTACTCCCTCTTTGTCCATGTCCATGTCTAATCTTTCCAATCTCTCCCCAAAGCTCAAAAAGCTTTCATATCTTTGTCCAACTTCTCCCCCTTTGTCATCAATTTCCATAAAAGGTGTTCTTCTCAATTGATACAAAGGCTTGTATTGGGGTAGATGGTTGAGACTTGAATATTGCATTTTTTATGGACATTACCACATATGTTGGAATGACAAACTTTATGGTTGCTCTTGAGATTCCACATAGGATCTTTGACCTTGATACCAATCGGTGGGGCTCCTCCCCCTATGTCATAGCATGTGTCATTCACTTGAGATACCACTTGAAGATGAGGGTAGCATTGCTTGATTTGATCACTTAAAGTTGAGGATCACTTGTGAAACCATCGTCTTGCATGAATGATACCACGTGAAGATACCATGAGTAGAAATGTGATACCATTTGAAAGAATTTTCTAGTATGGATTCACTTTGAAGGATTTGTCAATAATATTCACTTCTTGAACATTTTCTATCTTCATGAGTACCACTTGTAAGATATCACTTGTAGATCATGATCTAGACACCACTAGTGAATACCACTTGGAAGATCAATTTGAGTCTAGATACCACTTGAGTCAAACTAGATATCCATTTTCATTGTTGTTTTGTGCTTGTACTCTTATCATTGTCATGAGCTTCTTGTATGACTTAAACTAAATTGATTTGCCTAAGATTCCAAGTCCGGTTTGATCCAATGACAAGCTTCTTCACACCTCGTGCTAAGGGTTATCTTGCCAATATTGTACTTGTCACTTGTTAGCAATCCAAACTAGATCAAGTACTTAGGTTCACTAGCTCATGAACAAATTCATACTCATACCACTAGATCATTTAGACAATCAAGCAATAGTGGTAGGCAATGAGTCTAAAATTTTCATTTGTCATGCATGATCCTAATAAGCATGTACTATATGCACTAACCGCATACTAGTAAGGAATGAAATGATCATGCACATTTCAATGATACCTTTGCTATGTTGGAGTAGAGGATAGTCACATAGATTCCAATTCATTACTCCAATAGCAATGTGAAGTCTAATTTATAAGATTGGTGAAGACCAATTATCATAGATAAATCCATTCTTCACCCATATGAAATGAAAACCACTTATGATCAAGTGCACTTTCTTGTTGTGGTTGGCTTGCTTCATTATATCATCTTTGCTTGTATGAGAGAACTACTTAGAATATCACTTGAAATACATGACTAGCTCTCTTTTGGGTGTTGCTTGCTTTTCTTGATCAACCCTTTTGATTGCTTCAACTAAGCATCACAAGTTCCTCGGATCACCACTTCCATGTTAGCCTTCCAAGTCCCAAACTTGGTTTCACCTACACACGGCGGCAAGCCCCTCACTAGGGAGAAGTGACCTTTCTCCAAAGAACCACTCTTGATACTCACTTGAAATGATATAGTTTGATTGATCCAAATGATGAACTCAATCTTGATGAATAATCCTTGAATCTACATTTGAGTCCAACTCTTTCTACTTGTTTAAGTCCTTTTCTTTCTACCAAATGATCTCTAATCATCACTAGAACTTAAACTTTATCTTCATCTTAAGTTTGATCTTGATCTTCAAATTGAGTACCAAATAAGTACACCAAGTACATTCCATAATCAAATGTTCTTGTACTCATTGTTTTTCATGCTTCTAGATCAATCCAAAACCAAACTTAGGTACCTCAACCACTTATAAGCAAGTTTCCAACTTGAAGACCTTTCAATCAAAGTGACTCTAGATTAATCCAATGATTGTCACTTTTCTGGCAGATTCTGTACCCTTCAAAGAATAATTCATATCTCACAATGTACGGATCTAAATGCCATGAAATTTGGTGGAGACGTGCTTCACTAAGTCATCTAGCAACTGTAAAAATTTTAACTTCTTTTGACTTCTAGATTGCTACTAGATTTCAAATCTTCCATGACTGCTATATGCTGAAAACTGCTGCACTATAGCTGACACGATGCACTCCAAAACCGAAGCATCTCTTATCCACTTCTCATGAAATTTCTACAGCATCTTATTTCATAAGTGTAGAGCATGTATACCAAATTTCAAGCCAATCCAAATAGATTTGTTCACTCAAACATGGCTAAGATCACTGCTAGCTCAGATTTTTAATTTTGGACAGATTTTAATACATTGAGCAATACTTCATCAAATATGAATCAAACTTGAAACTAACTTGTTTGAATACTTTCATAAGATATATATCCATCCAATCCACTTACTAAATGTCATCTTATGAATTTATCCAACACAAACCAATCCAAACTTGATCACTAAGCTTTTAATCCATTCAATCATCTCATCGCAAGCAACATTGCACATTTATCCAATTCAATCAACTCATATGCACCCAAATGAAATAATCAACAAGAGATATACCTTGGTTAGCTCATGATTATTCATAGCAAGCTTTCAACTTGAACATTTGCAAGCCATCAAATAATTCCAATAAATCATCCACAACTTGATCATGACACTTGTATGTTGTAGTACTTTGGACTTCACTCATTTTGACTTGGCATTGGGATAGAATTGAAATAAGCTTCAATACTTGAGTCAACATATAATGATAAATATGAAATTAATTTGAGTCAAGCCTCCAATGCCATGTTACCTACACACATTCATCCACTTTTTGATGGTACCCAAACAAGTTTGGGTCCTCTCAAGTTAGGTGCAACATACTTAGGCATTGCCTTAGTATGAGTAGCGGAATGTTTTGCAATAGCAACCATAGAGGTACCATTTACATCCTTTCTAAGCACATTAGTATCATCAATTGAAATATGCTTAGAAGTGTTACCTAGGGGACATGAATGTGCCATGTGTCCCCTTTCCCGGCATGAGTAGCATCTTCTCTTTGATTGAGCCTTTTCTTCTTTGCTCATATGATGCTCTTCATTCCCTTGCCTCTCATGAGTTGCTTGAGCCTTCTTCTCAAGCTTGGTAGGACACCCCGAGGCGAAGTGTCCCATGTCTCCACATTTGAAGCACTTGATGTGAGCATGTACTTTCTTCTCATCTTGATTCTTGCTCATCATCTTGACATCTTGAATTTGCATTGGATGTCTTGCTCTTCCACCCCTTCTTGTTTTCTTCTTCTTCATCAAGTCACCATCATCTTCATGGTTGATCTTGATTTGCTCTTGGGGTGTTTTCTCTTGCTCAACTAGTGGCTTTGGTTGAGGCTTTATTTGTTGCTTTACCAATTGCTTGGTTGGGCACATTGAGGTGAGATGACCCCAAGTGCGGCACTTAAAGCACTTGACATGCTTTAGCCTCTCTTCTTCTTTCATCTTCTTGAGCTTCTCAATGTTTGGGCAACCATTAGCAAGATGTCCCGCTTCATGGCATCGATAGCACATGGAATGCGAGAGCTTCTTTTGGAGTAGCCTCTTCATCCTCTTTTCTTGCTTTCTTTCACCCCTTGTTATTTTCTTCTTGAAGCCAAGGCCACTTTTGTCACCAACGTTTCTTTGAGTCTTCATCATGTGCTCAAAGGTGACTTTTGAGTTGTAGCACCTCTCTAACTTGTTGCTCAATTTCTTCACTTCACTTTTAAGCTCATTGTTCTCCTTCAAAAGGTTAGTCTCACAAGACATAGAAGTAAAACAAGCATTTAATTATGAAGAACATGGCATATCTAATAAATCATCACAAGAGGTGGATACATACTTCTTGCCTACATCACAAGGGTTAGTAATATATGATTGATCATTTGACCCAAATGATGAGCTCTCACTAGACTTGGTTTCTTCATTAGAAGGCTTCTTAGTGAGTAAAGCATGTTCTTGTGTCAAATTATCATGAGCAACACTAAGTTCCTCATGAGCCAATTTTAGCTCCTCATGTGAACAAGTAGTAACATAAAGTAGATGCTTTTGTTGTTCACATGTGGTTTTTAGAAATGAGTTTTCATTTTTCAATTTACTTGTTTTTGCCATCTCATTTCTTAGGGCCTTTGAGAGTTTATATAGAAGCTCAAAATTTGGACCATCACAATCAACAACAAAACCACCAATAGATACCTTAGTGTCACCATGTGACATGGAACAATGTGGTGATGTTGAAGAGCTTGTCGAAGCATCACTCTCATAGCCATCATCTTCACCATCAAGTGTGCATGGAGTAGAATCATTGCTTGCATCACTTGTGGCATTATTATTTTTCTTGTCAAGTGATCTTGTGATATGATCATCTTTGTCATCACTTGACCGTGAGGTGGAGCAATCCTTCACAACTACCTTGTTGTGGTCATGCTCAACATCCTCATGCGCCTCTTCCTTGGGCTCATCATCATTGGAGATCACCCCATATTTCTCATTTAAAAACACCCAAATTTCATGGGCGGACTCGAAGTCTATGATCTCACAAAGTATGCTACTATCCACAGATCGATATAAAGTATTAGTAGCTTGGCTATCGAGATGTAGGCATTTACTTTGCGCTTGAGTTGCATTCTTTTTATCAATTGCAAAGGAAAAGCCCACATCTACGATCCACCACAATTGAGGAGAAATAAACTTAAAATTGCATGTCATCCAATTTCTCCACCGTGCAAAGTGTGTGCCATCAAAAATGTGTGGACACTCAACATCTAGCCCATAAGCCGCCATCCTCTCGGGTCGGTGAAGACCACAAATGAGAGACCCGGCTCCGATACCACTTGTAGGGTCGAGGTGGCGGACTAGAGGGGGGTGAATAGTCCTTTCTAAAACTTAAGTGTGTTGGCTAACCAAAAACAAATGCGGAATTAAACTTATCGGTCTAGCCAAGACTTCACCCCTCTAACTAAGTTCACAAGCACCTCACAAAGATCCTAATTAAGCAACTAAGGTGCTTTCCTTAGCAAGAGCTCTCCTATTTAGTTCTAGAGCAAGGTCATACAAACCTATGCACTAGTACTTTGCAAGCAAGAGGGAGCTCCTACACAATTCTAGTAAGCAAAGCGCACAAAGCCTAAGCTTACTAGAAATGCTCAATAATAAGGCAACCAATGCCAAATTAGAGAGCGCAAAACACTTAGCTACACAAACTAAGCAATGTGACTAACAAGGTTACACAAACCAAATTAGTCACGCAAAGGGAAGCTTCTAGCTACACAAGCAAGAAGACAACTAGCAAGCTACACAAGCCAACTAGTTACGAGAGCAACTACACAAGCACAAGTATATATGAAAGTAAATACAAGCTTGTGTTGCATGAAGGCAAACCACCGAGAAGAGTAGACAAGGTTGACACGGTGATTTTCTCCCGAGGTTCACTTGGTTGCCACCAAGCTACGTCCCCGTTGTGTCGACCAACACTTAGATGGTTCCTCGGTGTGACCCTCAAGTCACTTGCCCCTCAAGGCATGCCCCACAAGGCACCGCAAGACACCACTCTCAAGTGAGGTAACTCAATGACACGCTCAACTAGAGTTGCTCTTCGCGATCCCCGCGGGGTGAGCACAATCCCCCTCACAAAGCTTCTCCTGAGCCTCGCACAATCTTCTTGCGAGCTTCGACGGAGCCACAAGCCACCAAGCCGTCTAGGAGGTGGCAACCTCCAAGAGTGAAAGGATCAAGATGCCCAAGAGGGGGGGTGAATTGGGCTTTTCTAAAAATTGATTGCAAGAATTAAATCCTATAAGCCGGAATTCACCCCTAGTGCCTACTTGTGTTCCTAGAGAGTCTACCGATAAAAAGTTTTGCACCCTAGTTTCCAATCCTAGTCTAGCATGGCAATTCTAGGAATGTAAAACAAGCAATGAAAGTAAATACGAGAAAGTAATTGCTTGAAAGTAAAGGGGCAAGGAACACGGCGATGTTTTTCCGAGGTATCGGAGAGTCGCCACTCCCCACTAGTCCTCGTTGGAGCACCCGCGCAAGGGTGTCGCTCCCCCTTGATCCGCGCAAGGATCAAGTGCTCTCTACGGGTTGATTCTTCGACACTCCGTCGCGGCGAATCACCCAAAACCGCTCACAACTTGAGTTGGGTCATCCACAAGCTCCGCCGGATGATCACCAAACTCCCAATCACCACCAAGCCGTCTAGGTGATGGCGATCACCAAGAGTAACAAGCTAGAACTCTCACTTGACCACAACGAGCCCAAATGAGGAGGTGGATGCACACTTGCTACTCTCTCTAATCGCTAGTGAGGTGCTCTCAAGCTTCGATTCTCAAATCTCTATCCTCACTAGAGCTCTTGCACTCCCTTGCACTCTAAAGGGTTTTCTCAGATGTTTGAATGAGCAAGAGACCTCTAAAAGAGGTGGAGGGGTTGTATTTATACACCCCTCAAAGAAAACGAACCGTTACTTTCTGACACGGGGTCACCGGACGCGCCGGTGCAACGCACCGGACGCGCCGGTCCCCCTGTAACGGTCAAAACGCGATTTCGAAATCGAAACACCGGACGCACCGGTCAGGTAGCACCGGACGCGTCCGACGTGCAAGGGTGCTTACTGGACTTACACCGGACGCGAGGCCGCGTCCGATGCCTGAAGACCGGACGCGTCCGGTCCTCTCTGGACCTTACTGGACTCGCACCGGACGCGCCGATCAAGTCCAGGTCGCGTCCGACGGGCGTTCTCTCTCGGTGACATGTGTCGGTCGCTGACCACCGCGTCCGGTCCTCGCGAGGACCGCGTCCGGTGGTCGAGGCCGAAACCTAGTCGCGGTAACGTATACACCGGACGCGTCCGGTGTTCCCGAAGACCGCGTCCGGTGCCTAGAAAACAGCCCGAAACGCGTCGCAACTTCAACCAAGTTGCTTCTAACTGAACCTTGAGCCAATCTAGGGTTGCCTAGCGCCAAGTTTAACAAGTGTGCACCACACCTAAACATAGGACTCGCCTAGGTCAAGCTACCCATTCATGCCCCCCTTTATAGTACGGCCAAAAGAGAAAAACGAAGATCCTAACGACTATTCCGAATGTGTCTCAACACTTCGTCATCCGGAACTAACCGTCCTTAATCTTGACGTCACTCTTTTGAGAACCGAAACGATTTCCATCAAGGGACACGAAACCACAGTGCTCAAAGCAGTTATCACCTCCATGACCTAACTTACCAATGTTTCTGCAAAACACACGTTAGTCATGGTAATAAAGTGTTGTCATTAATTACCGAAACCAAACCTTGGGGCCTAGATGCTTTCAATCTCCCCCTTTTTGGTGATTGATGGCAACACTAAGTTTCAATGGATTAGAGTGAAGGTTTTCAAGCATGCTTGGTTCACATAAGCAAAATACAATAAGCACAAGGGGTTTAGGAATTGCTTATGTGCCCCAAGCCAAAAGAGTGTACTTCATAAGATAAGACAAAAAAGCGTTAGTACACATAAGGATATAGCTCATAAGTAATCGGAGTAAGGCACGGAAGCACAACCTTAGAGCTATAGCTAAAACGGTGACAAAAATTAATCACGGAGACGGATAACACATTAAGATTTAAGATTTACGACTCGACGACAATGTCACACAACTGCAATGCTGAAAATAAACATGATATGCATGAATGAGCACACGAGAAACGAAAACCCACTCACAAACTCCCCCTGAAACTACTCTCTCTCCCCCTTTGGCATCAAGCGCCAAAAAACTAATCTAATCTGACGGGGGGACAGACGGAGTCGTGTCGGGTGCCGAGGTGCGCGGAGTAACCACGAAGTGAAGTGAATCGCCCTCGGAGTCTGAGCTATCTGGCTGACCCTCTGAAGAAGCACGTGGCTGCGAAGCGGTCGGGGTCTGAGCAGGAACAGGCACTGACTGTGTAGCAACAAGTGGATCTGTCTGAGTAACCTGAGCCTGAAGTGCGCCAGTAGCTGGGGGATCTGTCGAGGCAACTGAAGAGGGGAGGGTCTCTGTAGTCCCGGTCCCTGTCACTGGTGGAACGACTGCCTCGGAAGCTGACAACCCTGACGAAGTGTGAAACGTTGTAGTGTGCGAGGGTGTCGGCTGACCAGTCAACTCGCTGTAGGTGGCACTGTAATCACCAAGAGGTGTGCCTGTCAGAAGATACTGGCGAGGCTGGTCTGACGGTGTAAACCCCGTATGTATAGGAGTGAAGCTCGGGGACTGAAAGGACTGGGGAACCTGCTGCTGTGGAGATGTAAACTGTAAGCTCGGCTGTCCCTGACTCGACGGACCACTGGAATGCAAAGCCTGAGTCATGACAGAAGCTGGCGGAGGAACCCCAACTGTGATAAGATGGCGCAGGAGATCCATGTACTGCTGCTGACTCTGTCGCTGCATCTCAACCTGCTGCCTCTGGATCTCAAGCTGCTGTCTCTGAAACTCGTCCTGACGAGCCTGAATCTGTGCTAGTGCTGCAGCTGTATCCTGTGCCTGGCGCTGTATCTGCTGCTGCTGCTGCTCCTGAGCCTGGGTCAACCTCTCAAGGATAGCCACCATGGCTGGGTCTGAGCGGGAGGCTGAGCCAGATCCACCGGCCTCGTGGTCGTGAGACCGAGGAGACCGGTACCTGGGGATGGGCTGATAGTCCTCATCAGTGCTGTCTGAAGTGACATCCTCAGGTATCCCAGCAGGCTGAGTGTCAAGGTCTGCGAGCTCTGCCTCGGCAAGCTCGTCAACTCTAGCGTCCTGCTCAGCTGCTGTCTCAGGAACCTCTGGGCGCTCACGCTGTCCTGGTGCTGGAGCCTGCTCTCTAGTGATAGAAGCCCAAAGCTGTCGAATATCATAATCAGGGAATGATGTAGTGGTGTTGGCAATCTCTGCCCTGATCTCTGGTGGCATCTGGATAGCTGATCTGATGATGAAACAAATCCAGTGGGCATAGGGAAGCTGACGGTTGCCCTTGAAGCCCTCAGCAATGGTGTCCTCCATCTCACTCAGGATAAGATCCCAGATATCAAACTGTCGCTGTGTCATGAGGTGGTGAACAACCCAAAGCTGCATCCTCGTCAGTCCCTCTCTGTAGCCAAGTCTAGGAAGTAAAGTGCGTCTGAGAATGGCATCCAAGACTCGGGCAAGAGGCGTCAGGCTGGCAGGAGTACGACGTGACCCTTCGCCAAAAGGCTCGCGAAAGCAGGGTCGAACCAGGTCGGTGGGTGGCACTGAACCGCCGTGAGGGCGTCTGGGAGGTGGAGTCTGACCATAGCACAACTGATGGATCCTCGTGTCAGAAGCTGGTAGTCTGAGGATCTCTCGAGCTCTGGAGCTGTACAATCTGTGATCGCGGCCTCTGAAAGCGAAGTGAATAAACTCATGAGCAGGATCAATCCACAAGGAAGCATAGAACTCCCTGACCCATGTACCGCAGTAAGCACCTGTCCGTCCAAGTAGATCTGATAAGCCAGGCAGATAGGACAGGTGAGGACGGAGCTGCTCTCCCACAACATCAACCAATGCCTCTAGTCGACATACCCTCTGAGGTCTGAAAGCAATGCCACTGTCAACTAGGGCCCTGTAGAAGTCCTCCTGAAGTGGGGTATAGAAACCCTCTGAAGCACTGGCATCTCTGACAGGTGGAAACCATCGGCTGACCTCCACAAACCTCAAGCTCTTCACCTGACGTGAAGAAGCACCCCTCAGGTCTAAGTGCACAACCGGGGGTGACCCTCTAACTCTGGGAGGAGGTCGTGCACCACGACGCGGGCCCTCTGGCCTAGGTGTCACCTGAGTACGAGCACGTGTGGAGCGACGACGTGGTGGAGATTGAGCTGCCTGCTCCTCTGTATCCTCAGTGGCCTGTGGAGCCTCAGTAGCCTGGGTAGCCTCAGTGTTCTGTGTAGCCTCTGTCTGTTCTGTGGGTGGATCCACTGACATCTGCTCTGAAGGTGCTGTAGCCTCGGTGTCCTCAGTGGCCTCAGTGCCGAGCTGTCGACCTTCAAGATGAAAGCGACGCTCGCCTATGTGTAACCCACTGCGTCTGCCACCTCTCTCTGCCTGCTCTGCGGCGTCTGCCACGGCCTGAGCAACCTCTGCATCTGAAAGTGTCCTCCTCTTCTTCCTGGCTGCAATCTTGATGCGCTTACCGCGCGCAATCTCATCACGACGGGGAGGACTGTTGTCCCCGTCGCCAGGAGCTCCTCCGGCGTTCTTGCAACGCACCATGCTGACTGACTGCCTGAGAACCTCTGTGAGATGATGAACTGACACTCGAGAGGCTTGGCCTCAATCCGTATCCGCAGGCTTGGCCTCGGATTAAGCAAACAGATCTGACCCGGCACACCGACTGACTCGCTGTACGTATGGAATAGAGAGATATACAATAAGCACATATATATCTAAAGATGCGAAACCCTAGATAGCAAGCTCATGAGTTACGAAGTGAAACGACGCTAAGCTACCTCGGATCGACGAGACGACGGTGAGGGGACGAGGTGACCTAGTTCGCGAGAACCCCCGAGATCGGCGATCGAGCACTGAAACGACCAATCGAGATAGCAATGAATAGTTATGGTCAACGGCAAGCCCTAACGAGAGAATTGAAAGGACTTGAATCGAAAACGGAATCGAGACAAGCCGTTACCTCGACAGGCCCTAGGGTTGAAGGAAACCCTAAGCTAGGGTTTAGGGGTAAACCCTAGGTTCAAATTTCGGCCGAAGGAAGCGAGGGCACGGGAGCACAGGGGTGAGCTGCGGCGCTGGGGGATACCACAGTGGTGGCAGGTGGCCGGTTCTTGGCGGGTGGTGGCTCGCCGGCGATGATTTTTGGCGGCGCACGGTGGTGGCGCGGGCGCAGACGCGGGCGGAGAACGAGCTGGGCGCGGCGCGGCTGGGCAGCACGGGAGAGCTGGAGGGCGCGGCGAGGCTCGCCGGAGAGCAAGGGCGCGGCGCGTGGAGGCTCGCCGGCGGCGAGGAAGAAGCGCGGGAGCGGCGGAACGGCGACTAGGGCACGGCGGCGGCGGATTCGAGCGATTGAAGAAAAAAAACGGACAAGACGGAACGGTTTTATAAGGGCGAGATCCGCTCGATTAGGAAGCACCGGACGCGGTGGTGAAAATCACCGGACGCGGTGGTGCAGCGTCCGGTGACACTCCAGTAAGCGCCTGGAGTCACCGGGCGCGTCCGGTGTGGACAGACCGGACGCGGTCAGAGTCCGAAGGCTGAGTGCTCGGGAATTCATCGCGGAGCACCGGACGCGGTGGTGGTAGCCGGGACCGGACGCGGTGGTGGTCAGAGGCGCGTCCGGTGCAGCGTCCGGTGCCTAGATCTGGACTTTGTCTTCTGGAAAACCGGACGCGCTGGTGGACGCCGGGACCGGACGCGGTGGTGCAGCAACACTGCGTCCGGTGCAGCGTCCGGTCGCTGTTTTTCGCCATTCTTCGTTCCGAACTTCGACGCGACTTCTCCCAATCAAGTTCCAACTCAAAGAGACACAAATAAACACCAATTGGAACCCGATATGAGTGACCTCACTCAAACCCTCAAATTTTTAAAATATTTTGCCTTAGGCTAGTATTATTTTTACGAAAATAGGCAATAAACACCCAAGGAGCAACGTATGGCCATGCAATAGAGTTTTTGGACCTTTAGGAGCGTCAAATGCTCTCTCTATTCATGGACGAACACAGAGGTTGCTCAAAGCTTAACCGAAAAGAAACGACAAGAACAACAACCATGCATATGCAATGCAATACAAGAAGGTAAAACTAGAATGCTTGTCAAGTTTGATCCACGGTTAGGCTTTTTCACTCCTCCAAAGGAGGGTTATCGTAACCGTGTTAGCCAAGCCCTAAATGCATTGCGATAAGGTAAACATGACATATGATACAATGCAATGCAAGGGACAACACGCGCTCATTTTTTAAAGTTACTTGAATCAAGCACATTAAGTTCACTTCTTAGCCTACAAAAGGTAGCCTCGTCCAAAGGTTTAGTGAAGATATCCGCTAATTGATTTTCACTTCGTACACCTTCTAGTGATATATCATTTTTAGCAACGTGATCTCTTAGAAAGTGATGGCGAATATCAATGTGCTTGGTGCGAGAGTGTTGTACCGGATTATTAGCAATTTTAACGGCACTTTCATTGTCACATAAAAGTGGCACCTTTTCAAGAACAACTCCATAGTCTAGGAGGGTTTGTTTCATATATAGGATTTGTGCACAACAAGCCCCCGCGGCAATGTATTCCGCCTCGGCGGTGGACAAAGCCACACTATTTTGCTTTTTAGATGACCAAGATACTAGTGATCTCCCAAGCAAATGGCACCCTCCGGATGTGCTTTTTCTATCAATTTTGCAACCGGCATAATCCGAATCGGAATAGCCAACTAGTTGGAATCTAGCTCCTTTGGGATACCATAAACCAATACTTGGGGTGTGCTTAAGATATCTTAGGATTCTTTTTACGGCACTTAAGTGAGGTTCTTTAGGGCACGCTTGAAAGCGAGCACACATGCACACACTAAACATGATATCGGGCCTAGATGCGGTAAGGTACAACAAGCTACCAATCATAGAACGGTAGAGAGTTTGATCGACCGGTTTACCTCCCTCATCTAGGTCGAGATGTCCATTTGATGGCATTGGGGTCTTGATTGGCTTGCATTCTTCCATCTTGAATCTTTTGAGAAGATCCTTGGTATACTTTTCTTGAGAGATGAAAATCCCTTCTCTCATTTGCTTGACTTGAAAACCAAGGAAGAATGTGAGCTCACCAATCATTGACATCTCGAACTCCTTCGACATCAATTCACCAAATTCCTTGCAATAATCTTCATTTGTTGACCCGAAGATGATATCATCAACATATACTTGACAAATGAAGATCTCCCCATTAAGCTTCTTGGTGAATAGTGTGGTGTCGACCTTCCCAATGGTGAAGCCCTTCTCAATGAGGAAGTCCCGAAGGCGTTCATACCACGCTCTAGGGGCTTGCTTGAGCCCATATAGCGCCTTGGACAACCTATAAACATGATTAGGATATCTAGGGTCTTCAAACCCGGGAGGTTGATTAACATAGACTAGTTCATTTATAAAGCCATTTAAGAATGCACTTTTCACATCCATTTGATATAGTTTCATATCATGATGTGATGCATAAGCAAGGAGGATACGAATGGCTTCAAGTCTTGCAACGGGTGCAAAGGTTTCTCCAAAATCAAGACCTTCAACTTGAGAGAACCCCTTTGCAACTAGTCTTGCCTTGTTCCTCACCACTATGCCTTGGTCATCTTGCTTGTTTCGGAACACCCACTTGGTTCCAATGACTCTTGCACCTTTGGGATGCTCTTCAAGTGTCCATACTTGATTTCGGGTGAAGTTGTTCAATTCTTCATGCATTGCAATCACCCAATCCGGATCTTGAAGAGCTTCTTCTACATTCTTAGGTTCAACACAAGAGACAAAAGAGTGATGTTCAACAAAAGAAGCTAGCTTTTGAGATCGAGTCATTACTCCCTTTGTAGGACTCCCTATGATGAGATCTTGTGGATGTGCTTGAAGTAGTGATGAATTTCTTCTATCAACCACTTGAGGAGGTGGATGGGGAGCATCAACATCTTGTGCTTGTGCCTCGGCTTGTTCATGAGAGACATAAGTATCTTCATTTTCAACTCTCTCATTCTTGTCATCATCTTGAGGCACACGTGATGAAGATGGTGGATCAATGATTTGCACATCGTCTTCATCATCTTTTGGCTTGATGTCTCCCACCGGCATGTTCTTCATGGCCTCCCTCAAGGGTTCATCACCTACATCATCACAATTCTCAATTGCTCCTTGGGAGCCGTTAGATTCATCAAATTCCACATCATATGTTTCTTCAACCAAACCGGTGGCATGGTTAAATACTCTATATGCTTTGGACTTTGATGAGTAACCAACAAGAAAACCAATATCACAACGTCTTTGAAACTTCCCTAGGTGTTGACGCTTCTTGTAGATGTAGCATTTGCAACCAAACACCCGGAAGAATGAGACGTCCGGCTTCTTCCCATTAAGCAACTCATAGGGGGTCTTGCCAAGAAACTTTTGGAGGAAGAGGCGATTTGAAGCATAGCATGCGGTGTTGATTGCCTCGGCCCAAAACTTCTCCGGAGTGTTGTACTCATCTAGCATTGTTCTTGCAAGGGTGATCAAAGTCCGGTTCTTTCTCTCAACTACACCATTTTGTTGAGGAGTGTAGGTTGAAGAAACTTCATGCTTGATTCCAATTTCATCACAATAAGCTTCAATGTTGGTGTTGTCAAACTCTTTCCCATTGTCACTTCTAATCTTCTTTATCTTGACTTCGAATTCATTTTGAGCTCTCTTTGCAAACTTCTTGAAGCAACTTGCTACTTCGGATTTGTCATGAAGGAAGAAGGTCCATGTATACCTTGAGTAGTCATCCACTATCACAAGACAATAGAGATTACCACCCAAGCTCTTGTATGTTGTAGGCCCAAACAAATCCATATGAAGAAGTTCTAGCACTCTTGAGGTTGACATGAAAGCCTTGGTTGGATGAGTGTTTGCAACTTGTTTGCCCGCTTGACATGCACTACAAGGTTTGTCCTTTTCAAACTTCACATCCTTCAATCCTCTTACTAGTTCTTTCTTCAATAGCTTGTTGAGAGTGCTCATTCCAACATGTGCAAGCCTCCTATGCCAAAGCCAACCAAGTGAGGTCTTGGTGAACAAACATGTCATCAAATTTGCATCTTCGGAGGTGAAGTCAACAAGATAAAGATTGTTGTATCTAAAGCCTTTGAATATCACTTGCTTGTCATCTATCTTTGAAACTTCAACTTCATTTGGTGTGAACAAGCATTGGAAGCCAAGGTCACAAAGTTGCCCAACGGATAACAAGTTGAAACTCAATGAAGCAACATAGAGCACATTTGAGAGTGAGTGATCATTTGATATTGCAATCTTGCCTATACCCTTGACTTTGCTCTTTGAATTATCTCCAAATGTGATCTTCTCTTGACATATCCCATTCTCTTCAATGGAGGTGAACATACGGGGATTACCGGTCATATGTTGAGTGCAACCACTATCAATAACCCAATGAGATCCACCGGTCTTGTAGTTCACCTACACACAAGAGATCAAGCTTTTTGTTTAGGGACCCAAACTTGAGAGGGGCCCTTGACTTTCTCAACTAGTGACTTGGCAACCCATATTTTCTTTGGCCTATTCTTGTTTGGGGGACCCAAAAACATGACTTTCATCTTTCCATTTGAATCTTTTCTTAGCATGTAATGAGCATTGAATGCAAAGGGTCTAGCATGCTTGGGCAAGGGTTGTGGTGGTGGAGTTTTGCATTCATGAGCAAAGTGACCTTCTTGACCACACTCAACACATCTCTTTGGCTTGGGCTTTGATTTGCTTTGTTGTTGAGCTTTTGCTTTCTTCTCTTGATTTGCCAAGTATCCAATACCACTTCTATCCATCTTCATTACGGTGTTCATGAGGAGCTCACTTTGCAAATATTGGCCTCTTGTGAACTTGCTTAGGCCGGTCTTGAGATGCTCTTTTTCTTGCTTGAGCTTCTTGTTTTCTTCAATAAGTGACTCATTTGTTGGTTGCTTCTCAAGAGCCATCAAACCTTTAAGCTTCTTGTTCTCATTTGCAAGCTTCTCATTCTCACACTTGAGCTTGGCATAATCATCATGGTTGCATGACTCAACCACACTCTTGCCTTTGCTACTAGAACCTTGCTCAATGCTTTCAATGATCAAATCATCACATGATGTAGCTATATCACACTTAACAACATTGTTAGTAGCATCATGTGTCTCAAGAGCAAGTTCATTAGCAACCACAAGACTATCATAGTCAATTTTTAATGTGGTGTACTTGTCTTTTAGAGAGCTATGTCTAGTGATGAACTCATCATGCTTCCTCTCAAGTTTATCATGTTGATCTTTGAGCTCTTTATTAGAGGCTTTGAGCTCTTTGAGAGTGGAAGACATAACTTCATTTTGATCTCTAAGCTTATCCCTATCATCATGTGCACCTTTTAGTTTGGATGTGAGTGTTTCATTTTCATGTTGAAGCTCATCATTTTCATTTCTAGTCCTTCTTATGATTCTAGAATATTTGTTTAACAATTTTACTAATTCATCATAAGAAGGTGTATCATCATCACTATCACTATCATCATCATCATCACTATTACTATCATAGTTTTGTACCTTTCGTTCACCCTTGGCCATAAGGCATAGGTGAGTAGTGGACGATGATGGTGAAGAAGGTGGTGAAGGTGGTGATGAAGATGTTGGTGAAGATGATGGCCCCATCACAAATGCGGCAACCTTCTCTTTCTCATCATTGCTTTCATCTTCGGAGGACTCACATGATGATTCAATGTCGGTGAGCCAATCACCAACAATGTAAGCCTTTCCTCCCTTCTTTTTCTTGTGGAACTCCTTCTTTTTGCCATCCTTCTTCTTGTATGGCTTGTTCCTCTTCTTCTCTTCTTCTTCATCACTTGAATCATTTTTCTTGCCCTTGTTTTTGTTCTTGTACTTGTCTTTTGGTGGTCTAGGGCATTGATGAGCTAGATGACCAAGTTCACCACAATTGTAGCAGTCCATCTCCGAGATTGGCTTTCTCTTGCTACTTGTGAAGAATTTCTTCTTCTTGCCATCGAACTTGATGCCACTCTTGTTAAGCTTCTTTAACATCTTGGTGGTCTTTCTCACCATGAGTGCAAGTGATTCATCATCAACATCGCTATCACTTGAGCTTTCTTGCACCATCATGGCTTGGCCTTTCATCTTCTTCTTGTCATGACTAGCTTTGAAGGCCAAGTCCTTCTTCTTGGAAGATGATGAACCTTCTTCCGGGGTGATGTGCATGTACATCTCATGTGCATTGATCTTTCCCAATACTTGAGTCGGTGTTGCGGTGGAAAGATCACTTTGGTGAAGCACGGTGACAATATGTCCATACTTCTCAACGGGAAGCACACTCAAGATCCTTCTTGCAACATCCGATTGACTCATTTTGGTGAGCCCAAGAGCATTGAGGTCCTCTACAAGAACATTCAAGCGAGTGTACATGTCATTAGCACTTTCTTTGGGAAGCATCTCAAAGGAGTTAATTTTCTTTAAGGCTATGTGATAGCGTTCCTCGCGCTCACTCTTAGTTCCCTCATGGAGAGCACAAAGATTTTCCCACAATTCATGAGCGTTCTTTGCATTACGCACACGATTGAAGATATCTTTGCCTAAGCCCCGGTAGAGTGCATTTTTGGCCTTTGCATTCCACCGGTCGTACTTCTCCTCGTCACCACTTGGGTTAGCGGGATCCCTTATGGGGGGAAGCCCTTCGGTTGCGGCTCTAAGACACCCAACATCTATGGCTTCGAGGTACGCCTCCATACGAATTTTCCAATATGGAAAATCGTCTCCCTCAAAAGTGGGAGGTGGTCCTTCCCCATTAGACATCTTGCTCTAGGCGGTAAAGCCTAAAAATAGAGCAACACGGCTCCGATACCAATTGAAAGGATCAAGATGCCCAAGAGGGGGGGTGAATTGGGCTTTTCTAAAAATTGATTGCAAGAATTAAATCCTATAAGCCGGAATTCACCCCTAGTGCCTACTTGTGTTCCTAGAGAGTCTACCGATAAAAAGTTTTGCACCCTAGTTTCCAATCCTAGTCTAGCATGGCAATTCTAGGAATGTAAAACAAGCAATGAAAGTAAATACGAGAAAGTAATTGCTTGAAAGTAAAGGGGCAAGGAACACGGCGATGTTTTTCCGAGGTATCGGAGAGTCGCCACTCCCCACTAGTCCTCGTTGGAGCACCCGTGCAAGGGTGTCGCTCCCCCTTGATCCGCGCAAGGATCAAGTGCTCTCTACGGGTTGATTCTTCGACACTCCGTCGCGGCGAATCACCCAAAACCGCTCACAACTTGAGTTGGGTCATCCACAAGCTCCGCCGGATGATCACCAAACTCCCAATCACCACCAAGCCGTCTAGGTGATGGCGATCACCAAGAGTAACAAGCTAGAACTCTCACTTGACCACAACGAGCCCAAATGAGGAGGTGGATGCACACTTGCTACTCTCTCTAATCGCTAGTGAGGTGCTCTCAAGCTTCGATTCTCAAATCTCTATCCTCACTAGAGCTCTTGCACTCCCTTGCACTCTAAAGGGTTTTCTCAGATGTTTGAATGAGCAAGAGACCTCTAAAAGAGGTGGAGGGGTTGTATTTATACACCCCTCAAAGAAAACGAACCGTTACTTTCTGACACGGGGTCACCGGACGCGCCGGTGCAACGCACCGGACGCGCCGGTCCCCCTGTAACGGTCAAAACGCGATTTCGAAATCGAAACACCGGACGCACCGGTCAGGTAGCACCGGACGCGTCCGACGTGCAAGGGTGCTTACTGGACTTACACCGGACGCGAGGCCGCGTCCGATGCCTGAAGACCGGACGCGTCCGGTCCTCTCTGGACCTTACTGGACTCGCACCGGACGCGCCGATCAAGTCCAGGTCGCGTCCGACGGGCGTTCTCTCTCGGTGACATGTGTCGGTCGCTGACCACCGCGTCCGGTCCTCGCGAGGACCGCGTCCGGTGGTCGAGGCCGAAACCTAGTCGCGGTAACGTATACACCGGACGCGTCCGGTGTTCCCGAAGACCGCGTCCGGTGCCTAGAAAACAGCCCGAAACGCGTCGCAACTTCAACCAAGTTGCTTCTAACTGAACCTTGAGCCAATCTAGGGTTGCCTAGCGCCAAGTTTAACAAGTGTGCACCACACCTAAACATAGGACTCGCCTAGGTCAAGCTACCCATTCATGCCCCCCTTTATAGTACGGCCAAAAGAGAAAAACGAAGATCCTAACGACTATTCCGAATGTGTCTCAACACTTCGTCATCCGGAACTAACCGTCCTTAATCTTGACGTCACTCTTTTGAGAACCGAAACGATTTCCATCAAGGGACACGAAACCACAGTGCTCAAAGCAGTTATCACCTCCATGACCTAACTTACCAATGTTTCTGCAAAACACACGTTAGTCATGGTAATAAAGTGTTGTCATTAATTACCGAAACCAAACCTTGGGGCCTAGATGCTTTCAAAGAGTAACAAGCACTACCGGCTTGCAACACGATCACCTAGTGCCACTCGATGCAACCTCACGATGCAATCGCACTAGAATCACTCTCTCACTCGATCCGATGAACACTATCAAGCATGAGTGAGTTAGAGGGCTCCCAAGCACTACCACACAAGCCACCAAGGCTAAAGTGTGCTCAGCTCACGGCCACAGCCAGCCAAGGCATCTATTTATAACCCCACGGTCAAATAGAGTCGTTACCCCTTCACTAGGTCCTTTTTCGGGACGACCGGACGTGCCGGTCGAAACTGACCGGACGCGCTCAACCGCGTCCGGTCGCCCTGCGACGTCCACGTGTCCCTCAAATTTCAAATGCGACCGTTAGATCCTCCAACGGTCACTATGCGCCAACGGTCAAACGCTATGACCGGACGCGCTGCTCAACCGACCGGACACGCCGGTCGCACAGCACCGCGCGCGCGAAGCAATGAGCGGACGCGCTCCTCGCAACGACCGGACGCGACAGTGCCCGCGTCCGGTTAGAGTCCAGTAAGCACCTTCAACGATCGGACGCGTCCGATCATGTGTGACCGGACGCGCCTCGCGTCCAATCATACTTAGTTTCCTCTGGACACCTGACCGGACGCGCTGGTCCCGCGAGTGACCGGACGCGCCGGTTACAAACCCTAACACCCGTGTCTGCGCAGTACTGACCGGACGCGTCTGGTCACACCGTGACCGCGTCCGGTGCAGCGTCCGGTCACCTCAGTGACCCCGTTCGCCTCCGTTTCTTTTCCGACTTTCGGCGTAGTGGAAAATAGGCTCTTCAACTCCTCGAAAACGCCTGAATCCCGCGCTCGCAAGCTCGGCGGGAGGGAGAGAGAGACCCAAACCCTCTCTACCGCTCAAACTTCATCGCCTTCGCAAATGTGCCAACACCAACAAGTGATCACCACCTTGTGCACGTGTGTTAGCATTTTCATAATCATTTTCGAAGGAATTAGGCACTCAACTTGCCTCGCCACTCGATCCTAACACGTATGCACAGTTAGATCGCTCAAGTGGCACTAGATGACCGATATGCAAACAAGTTTGCCCCTCTTGATAGTACGGCCATCTATCCTAAACCCGGTCATAAACTTCTCTACACACCTATGACCGGTGAAATGGAAATGCCCTAGGTTATACCTTAGCCTTGCGCATTCCACTCCATCTCCTCCGACATTGATGCAACACATGCACCAACCAATCACCAAATGATATGATTCACTTCATATCATCACGTGACCGTATTGGTTCATCGATCTTGACCTCACTTGCTCTTCACCGTTGCATTGGTCCGTCGGTGCCAAGTCTTGCCCAAGCTTCACCATCGCATGGTCCTTCGCTTCGAAGCCTCAACTTGCCCTTCACCTTCACAACAGGTCCTTCGAGCCAAGCCTCATCTTGATCTTCTCCATCTTGGTCACATGACTCCATGTCATGTCTCATATGCAATGAGCTCCTTCATGACACCATCACATGTGGACTAATCTCCTGTGTATCTCACATACCACATATTAGTCCACCTAAGTTGTCACTCAATTACCAAAACCAAACAAGGACCTTTCACCTAGTCTATATAGGATTCAAGGATTTATATATCTAGACAAGGAATGATATAATGCAGCAAGGTTTTCAACCAACTCCTACCACTTAATGCAACAATACTTATAACATATATAGAATTAATTTCTTTGAAGGTAGGAGACTTATAATGCTCCGGGGCTTGCCTGGGATCCGACTCAAGTTAGAGTATGTCAGATGAATTCACTTGGCGAGCATCTCCCAATCTATCACTTGTCCGGTCCTTCTATCTTCGGGATAGATCCACCAAACACCGTCTTCGGGTTTGGCTCCAACACCACATCTTTCACGCGTTTTAGCTAGCGTACCTAAATGAAATGCAAGATGCAAGTACATGAATACAAGGAAATGCAATAGATGATGCATCACACGTTAATCAAGGCAAGTATAAGATTATAGTAAAGACACGTAAGCACATCACATTACTTAAGTAACCTTACACAAACAAACATGCTAAAATAGCAAAGAAAGCAATACCAAGCATGACATAAGATTTATAAAGTCTTGGGTGTACTAGCTTAATCACCAAAGACATGAATCACACTTAGCAATACGCAAGCAAAGTAACCAAGCAATCATATATTTTCAACAATTCTGGACATACATGCAGTAGCTGAGTAAATCAATCATATCTAAAGTTATACAAATCCAAATGACTTGAAAGAAGACATTCTGGAAAGCTTATGAAATTATCTACATTTCATATTTAATCATCTCAACATGATTCCCAAGTTATCATGACCAAACATGCTAATCTTTAAAGTCTGCATAGAAGGTAATTAAAATCTGACAGTAGACTTATTAAGCATGCAACTCTTAAACTATCAGACCTGGGATCATGAAAATTTAACACAAGCAATATAAGATAATTATCTACAACTTTTGTATTTGCCAAAACCACAGTAAACATCATTTACACCATGAAACTAGTTGCACGAGTAACACCACACATGCAGCCCAACAGCAGTGGTACAATTATAGACAGAAAACTGATAGAAACTTCAGAGAAGCATAAATGGAGTTCTAGACCTCCAACAAACATGATTCTCAACTTTATGGAAAGCTTATAAAGTTATCTACTACTTTCTTGTAATCATCTTAAGATGATTCTATAGTTAACATGATCAATTAATTAAATAATTGCATCTCTGTTCAAAATATGGACAGAATCTGATATGCCACTTTAAATCGTTATAGCTTGAGTTTCACAAATCCAATAATTATGGTTCTGGACTTTTTAGAAAGCTTAACAAATTGTGAACAACTTTTCTATAAACATCTAGAACTAATTCTGCCACTAACAAGGTCACACATGGCACACAAAGCAATGCTGTCTGGGTTTGGGCAGAAACTGCCACAGTACTTTAAACAACTATAACTAAACATATACTTAACCAAAAATTGTGATCTTTAGCTTTTTTGAAAAGATTATGAAAAGTACTACAACTCATCTATTATCAACAAGGCATGATTCATAACTTAACTGAGCCAAACAATGCATACATGCAGCACTGTCCAGAATAGAAGCAAAGCAGCATATGGCATTTGTTATTTTTATAGCTCCTAAACTATCAGACCTAAAATCCTGAAATTTTTATCAGACATCACACATCACAATAGTAGCATGCCACAAAAATTTCACTTCATTTGGAGCCCTACATTGGCAGTTATGAAAATGACAAATAGAACTAGCATTGAAAACCTAGAAGCATAGATCTATTTTTACAGCTAAAAATCTAAACTAAAACATGATATATTATAGATCCACTGCATATATAATTTCACAAGGATTCCAAAAAGTCTTCATTTGCTATTTTAGGAATTTCCTATGATTTACTATGTATTTTCAAAGTTTCACCCGATTCACCACAAATAGGTCCCTCGAGGCACTATTCATATGAGTCTATGACATTGCAGTTAGGCCCCTTCTTTGAGTCAAATTGTTGCATGCAGCCCCTGGTCGCGATTTTACAGGGGAGGGGTCGCCGGAGCTCGCGGTGCCGGCCAGAGGGGGCTCGCCGGCGGCAGGGGAAGTGGAGGGGAAGCAAGAGGAGGCCGACGCGCACCCGTGGGTGGCCACGGCTTGTCTCGAGGCGGCCCGAGGAGGCGGGGCCACGCGGAGCAGCGGCTCACCGGCGGTCGTGCTGGCGGCGCCGGCCCTCCGGCGGCGCTGGCCCGCAGCGAGCGCGCGTGTGGGGTGGAGTACAACGAGGCGGAGGCGGCGGTTCACGCGGTTGTGGCTGTGACGGCTCAGAGCTGCGGGAACGCGACGTCAATAGAGCTTCGCGGTGGCTTCCATGGCGGCTCCGTGTTCGCGAGCTGAGAGCGAGAAAATGAGAGGGGCAAGGGAGATAGGGCGAGTGAGCGAGCAGGAGGGACAAGTGAGTGCTCGGGCTTCTTCAAGTTGGCATGACGACGCGTGGGTGCAAGGTGGCGCAGAGACAGTGAGCGCGAGGCCACGCGGCATGGAAATCCTATGGTCGGTCGGCCATTCCTACTGCTCCATGTGATTCAAATTTCTAATTCTACCTCAAACATACGACTGAATCCGCCATATTTCGCCCTCCGTTTCACTCAACTCAAGCGAAACTAGCTAAAGAAACTATGATAACTTTCGTAGATCTACGTGAGAGGAACAACTTTTCTTTAAGAATCTTGGGCTGATTCGACGTGGTTTATGAGATAAAAGGCTACGAATTAGGGTACCCAAAACTGAATACCGAGTTTCAGTTTCAAGTCAACTGAAGCTGCATTTTCTCCACTTCGTAACTCCTAAACAGAATGATGATTCGGCTAACCAATTATTCCTGATGATAGACCTATATGAGTACTCCAACATTGCTTCTAGGAGTTTGCTCAAAATCAAAATGGTTTGCAAACTAAACTTTGCCGAAGGTGGGTACCATGAAACTGAAAACTGCAAGTTCAGTCTACACTTAGCAAAATTTCAGGGTTCCAGAAAACAGCTCGGGATTCAAACTTTGACCCACTGTTTGGCTACCTTAGAGGCTAAACTAGGTTTTGGTTCGTAAACAAAAGTTGTTGTCCTTAACATTAACTCCAACTTTCATTATAGGATCAAGGTTTGGATCCATCTTTTTTGCAAGATAAAAAGCTCCAAACTAGGTTACCCGAAGTTAAACCGCAGTTATGACTTAGCCAAATTTTCCAAGTGCCAAATCAGCCCCTATTCCTGACTTGTGGGCCCTTTTTGAGCATGTTCCACACATTTTCGTGACTTGACTATTAAACAAAGTTTGTTCCTTATAAAATTTGCTATAACTTTGTTAAAGGATGCACAGTCATTCAAAGCTTCTATGTCACACTTTTGGAATGGTCAAACAAAAGTGTTCTAGGGTCCATACATGGTCAACCATCACTTAGAAGCACATTTAGGCAAAATGATCAACATGAACATTGTTCCATTAAGTGCCCTAAGTGTAGTTAAGGTGTTGTAGGGGCCAAACATACCCACCATGCATAGGTTGCACAAAAGTGCAGGCCTCACATGCCTTGAAACAAAGAACTCAAGTGAAATGCTATAGTCATTTCATATGGTTGTTTCAAGATACATGCTACACATGTTCCACTAGGGTGTTCCACATGTGTCCAAGATGTCTTGCACATATTGCATTTGTATGTTGCACAACACTAGTTCCCATGGGATGTAAGGCAGGTTTTAGTTATAATCCAAACAAACATCTAACTTATCATTTCATGTGACTTTTTGATTCCAAACTTTATGAAACTTTTCCAGGGATCAATATAGATAGGTACCAAGGTGAGACACATGAAGATATGGCAATAACACCATCCAAACATATATCTTTGAAAATGGCCTATATGTAAAGCAATGATGCAGCATCTCACTTTAAGGTAGGCTCATCTCCATAGGTTGACATTGACATTGTCATTTCCACTTAATCTATCATGTTTGAGCTCAAACTCACTGTCTAATTGGTGATAAACACCTGGGGTGTTACAATCTTGACTCGCTTGCCACGAGCCACCTCTGTCCTCCTGGGAGGACTTTCGTCCCCGCCACTAGGTGCACCACCAGCATTCTTGCAGCGAATCATACTGACAAACTGCTGTGACTGAGAAAATCTAAATAGTGACAGATGGTGTACTGACACTTGTGATGCTTGGCCTCAATCTGTATCTGCAGGCTTGGCCTCGGATTCACAGCTGATCACCTAACACACAAAGCATCGACAGGACGCACTGAAAGGATAGAATAGATAGATCTACTATAAGCAACATATATTATCTAATAGATGAGATCCTAATGAAAGCAAGCATATTAGATAAGATGTGAATAGACCGTAATAGCTACCTAGGATGAGCGAAACTCCGATGAAAGGAAGATGACCTTGACACGCTAGGGTTCCCAAGAAATAACGGACAACCGCTCGCGGAGATGGAAACACGCGAAGAGCCCCCGACAAAGAATTTTCGCAAGGCTTCGCGACGAGAAGGGTTAGGTCTCTATGGGAGAACAGCGGCTGTGGCGGTGCGGGTTAGCGGGCACGGGCGTGAGACGGCACGGTGACTCGGAGCAGCAAGCGCAGGCTTGGGTGCGGTGGCGTGCGTGGCAGAGCGGCGGCTGCAGCGGTGGCACGGGCAGCGAGCGTGGGCACACGGCAGCGGCGCGCGGACAGCGAGCACGGGCGAGGATGCAGTGGCGTGCGCGGCTGCGGTGGCGTGCGGGGCAGCTCTGGTGGCGCGCGTGACTGCGGTGGCGTGCGGGGCGGCTTCGGCTGCGGCGGTGCAGGACTGCGGCGACGCTCGGAGACACGGCAAGGACGGCTAGGGCAAGAGCTTTGGCAGGCGGCGGTGGCAGATGGAAAAGAAAATGAGATCTAAACGTACGGTTAAAAAGGCTGAGATCTGCTTTTCGCGTGATGACCGGACACGGTGGTCGCATGACCGGACGCGGTAAGGCAGCGTCCGGTCATAGTCCAGTAAGCTCCTAGAGCGACCGGACACGTCTGGTTATGCATGATCGGACGCTGACAGAGTCCGGTCAGAGATTGCCCGGGAAACTCAAGCGCATGACCGGACGCGATGGTGGTGGCCGGGACCGGACGCGGTGGTCAGCAACGACACGTCCGGTGCAGCGTCCGGTCACAGATCCTGGAGAAGTTCTTTGGGATGACCGGACACGCTGGTGGTCGCCGGAACCGGACGCAGTGGTGAAGCAGCACCGCGTCCGATGCAGCGTCCGGTGCAACGTCCGGTCGCTGTTTAACGCCTTTCTTCAATTCGATCTCCGACGCGACTTCTCCCAATCAAGTTCCAATTCAAAGAGACTCAAATAAACACCAATTGGAACCTGATATGAGTGACCTCACTCAAACCCTCAAGTTTTTCAAAGTATTTTGCCTTAGGCTAGTATTATTTTTAAGAAAATACGCAATAAACACCCGAGGAGCAACGTATGGCCATGCAATAGAGTTTATGAAACCTTGGGAGCTTCAAATGCTCTCTCTATTCATAGACGAACACAGAGGTTACTCAAAGCTAAACCAAAAAGAAATGACAAAGCAACAACCATGCATATGCAATGCAAAACAAGAAAGGAAGACTAGGTTGCTTGTCAAGTTTGATCCACGGTTAGGCTTCTTCACTCCTCCAAAGGAGGGTTATCGTAACCGTGTTGGACAAGTTCTAGATGCATTGCGGGAAATTAGACATGACATATAATATAATGCAATGCAAGGGACAACACAAGCTCATTTTTTAAAGTTACTAGAGTCAAGCATATTTAGTTCACTTCTCAACCTACAAAAGGTAGCCACATCTAAAGGTTTGGTGAAGATATCCGCTAATTGATTTTCACTTCTTACACCTTCTAGTGATATATCATTTTTAGCAACATGATTTCTTAGAAAGTGGTGGCGGATATCAATATGCTTGGTGCGTGAGTGTTGTACCGGATTATTAGCAATTTTAACGACACTTTCATTGTCATATAAAAGTGGCACCTTTTCAAGAAGAACTCCATAGTCTAGGAGGGTTTGTTTCATGTATAAGATTTGTGCACAATAAGCCCCCGCAGCAATGTATTCCGCCTCGGCGATGGACAAAGTCACACTATTTTGCTTCTTAGATGACCAAGATACTAAGGACCTCCCAAGCAAATGGCTCCCTCCGGATGTGCTTTTTCTATCAATTTTGCAACCAGCATAATCCAAATCAGAATAACCAACTAGTTGGAATCTAGCTCCTTTGGGGTACCAAAGACCGATGCTTGGGGTGTACTTAAGATATCTTAAAATTCTTTTTACGGCACTTAGGTGAGGTTCTTTAGGGCACGCTTGAAAGCGAGGACACATGCACACACTAAACATGATATCAGGCCTAGATGCAGTCAGGTACAACAAGCTACCAATCATAGAACGATAGAGAGTTTGATCAATTGGTTTACCTCCCTCATCTAGGTCGAGATGTCCATTAGATGGCATTGGGGTCTTAATTGGCTTACATTCTTCCATCTTGAATCTTTTGAGAAGATCCTTGGTACTTTTCTTGAGGGATGAAGATCCCTTCTCTCATTTGCTTGACTTGAAAACCAAGGAAGAATGTTAGCTCACCAATCATTGACATCTCGAACTCCTTTGATATCAATTCACCAAATTCTTTGCAATAATCTTCATTTGTTGACCCGAAGATGATGTCATCAACATAGACTTGACAAATGAAGATCTCTCCATTAAGCTTCTTGGTGAATAGTGTGGTGTCAACCTTCCCAATAGTGAAGCCCTTCTCAATGAGAAAGTCCCGGAGGCGCTCATACCACGCTCTAGGGCATGCTTGAGCCCATATAGCGCCTTGGACAACCTATAAACATGATTAGGATATCTAGGGTCTTCAAACCCGGTAGGTTGTTCAACATAGACTAGTTCATTTATGAAGCCATTTAAAAATATACTTTTCACATCCATTTGATATAGTTTCATTTCATGATGCGATGCATATGCAAGAAGGATACGAATGGCTTCAAGTCTTGCAACGGGTGCAAAGGTCTCCAAAATCAAGACCTTCAACTTGAGAGAACCCCTTTGCAACTAGTCTTGCCTTATTCCTCACTACTACGCCTTGATCATCTTGCTTGTTGCGGAACACCCACTTGGTTCCAATGACTCTTGCACCTTTTGGATGCTTTTCAAGTGTCCAAACTTGATTGCGGGCGAAGTTGTTCAATTCTTCGTGCATGGCATTCACCCAATCCAGATCTTGAAGAGCTTCTTCTACATTCTTAGGTTCAAGACAAGAGACAAAAGAGTGATGTTCAACAAAAGAAGCAAGTTTTTGAGATCGAGTCATTACGCCTTTTGTAGGACTCCCTATGATGAGATCTTATGGATGTGCTTGAAGTAGAGGTGAGTTTCTTCTATCAACCACTTGAGGAGAGGGTTGGGGAGCATCAATATCTTGAGCTTGTGCCTCGGCTTGTTCATTAGAGACATGAGTATCTTCATTTTCAACTCTCTCATTCTTATCATCATCTTGAGGCACATGTAATGAAGATGGTGGATTGACAATTTGTACATCGTCTTCATCATCTTTAGGCTTGATGTCTCCCACCGGCATGTTCTTCATTGCCTCTCTCAATGGTTCATTACCTACATCATCATAATTCTCAATTACTCCTTGGGAGCCGTTAGATTCATCAAATTCCACATCATATGTTTCTTCAACTAAACCGGTGGCATGGTTAAATACTCTATATGCTTTGGACTTTGATGAGTAACCAACAAGAAAACCAATATCACAACGTCTTTGAAACTTCCCTAGGTGTTGACGCTTCTTGTAGATGTAGCATTTGCAACCAAACACCCGGAAGAATGAGACGTCCGGCTTCTTCCCATTTAGCAACTCATATGGGGTCTTGCCAAGAAACTTTTATAGGAAGAGACGATTTGAAGCATAGCATTCGGTGTTGATTGCCTCGGCCCATAATTTTTCCGGTGTGTTGTACTCATCTAGCATTGTTCTTGCAAGGGTGATCAAAGTCCAATTCTTTCTCTCGACTACACCATTTTGTTGAGGAGTGTAGGTTGATGAAACTTCATGCTTGATTCCAATTTCATCACAATAAGCTTCAATGTTTGTGTTATCAAACTCTTTGTCATTGTCACTTCTAATCTTCTTTATCTTGACTTTAAATTCATTTTGAGCTCTCTTTGCAAACTCTTTGAAGCAATTTGCCACTTCGGATTTGTCATGAAGGAAGAAAGTCCAAGTGTATCTTGAGTAGTCATCCACAATCACTAGGCAATAGAGATTTCCACCCAAGATCTTGTAAGTTGTAGGACCAAACAAATCCATATGAAGAAGTTCTAATACTCTTGATGTTGACATGTAAGCTTTGGTTGGATGAGTATTTACAACTTGTTTGCCGGCTTGACATGCACTACAAGGTTTGTCCTTCTCAAACTTTACATCCTTCAAACCTCTCACTAATTCTTTTTTCAATAGCTTATTGAGAGTGTTCATCCCAACATGAGCAAGCCTCCTATGCTAAAGCCACCCAAGTGTAGTTTTAGTAAACAAACATGTCATCAAGTTTACATCTTCGGAGGTGAAGTCAACAAGATAGAGATTATTATATCTAAAACCTTTGAAAATCACTTGCTTGTCATCTATCTTTGTAACTACCACTTTATTAGGAGTGAACAAGCATTGGTAGCCAAGGTCACAAAGTTGCCCAACGGATAGTAAGTTAAAACTCAATGAAGCAACATAGAGCACATTTGAAAGAGAGTGATCATTTGATATTGCAATCTTGCCTATACCCTTGACTTTGCTCTTTGAATTGTCCTCAAATGTGATCTTCTCTTGACATACCTCATTCTCTTCAAGTGAGGTGAACATACGAGGATCACCGGTCATATATTGAGTGCAACCACTATCAATAACCCAATAAGATCCACCGGTCTTGTAGTTCACCTACACACAAAGAGATCAAGCTTTTTGTTTAGGGACCCAAACTTGAGAGGGACCCTTGACTTTCTCAACTAGTGACTTGGCAACCCATATTTTCTTAGGCCTATTCTTGTTGGGGGACCCAAGAACATGACTTTCATCTTTCCACTTGAATCTTTTCTAAGCATGTAATGAGTATTGAAAGCAAAGGGTTTAGCATGCTTGGGCAAGGGTTGTGGTGGTGGAGTTTTGCACTCATGAGAAAAATGACCTTCTTGTCCACACTCAACACATCTCTTTGGCTTGGGTTTTGACTTGCTTTGTTGTTGTTGAGTTTTAGCCTTATTCTCTTGATTTGCCAAGTACCCAATGCCACTTCTATCCATCTTCATTACGGTGTTCATGAGTAGCTCACTTTGCAAATGTTGGCCTCTTGTGAACTTGCTTAGGTTAGTCTTGAGATGCTCTTTTTCTTGCTTGAGCTTTTTGTTATCTTCAATAAGTGACTCATTTGATGTTTTCTTTTCAAGAGCCATCAACTTCTTGTTCTCATTCTTAAGCATCTCATTTTCACTCTTGAGCTTGACATACTCATCATAGTTGTTGGACTCAACCACATTCTTGCCTTTGCCGCTAGAGCCTTGCTCAAAGTTTAATAATCAAATCATCACATGATGTAGCTATATCAATCTTAACAACTTGGTTACTAGCATTATGTGTCTCAAGAGCAAGCTCATTAGCAACAATAAGACTATCATAATTGATTTTCAATGTAGTATATTCATCTTTTAGCAAGTTGAGCCTAGTGATGAGTTCATCATGCTTCTTCTCAAGTTTATCATGTTCATCTCTAAGCTCTTTGTTTGAAGTTTTGAGCTCCTTGAGAGTAGAAGACATAATTTCATTTTGATCTTTGAGCTCATCACTAGTCTTATGTGCATTCTCAAGCTTAGATGAGAGTGAGTCATTTTCATTTTGGAGCTCATCATTTTTATTTCTAGTTCTTCTTATGATTTTAGAATATTTGTTCAACAATTTTATAAGTTCATCATAAGAAGGTGCATCATATTCATCATCACTATCACTATCATCATCATCATCACTTTCATTGTTTTGTACCTTTCGTTCACCCTTGGCCATAAGGCATAGGTGAGAAGTAGACGATGATGGTGAAGATGGCGGTGAAGGTGGTGATGAAGATGTCGGTGAAGATGATGATGGCCCAATCACAAATGCGGCGACCTTCTCTTTTTCATCGTCGCTCTCATCGCTGGAGGACTCACATGATGACTCAATGTCGGTGAGCCAATCACCAACAATGTAAGCTTTGCCTCCATTCTTCTTCTTGTAAAACTCTCTTCTCTTGTCATCTTTCTTTTTGTATGGCTTGTTCTTCTTCTTCTCATCTTCTTCATCACTTGAATCATCTTTCTTGCCCTTGTACTTATTTTTGTACTTGTCTTTTAGAGGCTTCGGACATTGATGAGCTAAGTGGCCAAGTTTACCACAATTGTAGCAATCCATCTCGGATATTGGCTTCCTTTTGCTACTTGTGAAGAACTTCTTCTTCTTGCCATCGAACTTGATGCCACTCTTGTTGAGCTTCTATAGCATCTTGGTGGTCTTTCTCACCATGAGTGCAAGTGATGCATCATCAATATCACTTTCACTTGAGCTTTCTTACACCATCATGGCTTGGCCCTTCTTCTTTTTCTTTTCATGGCTAGCTTTGAAAGCCAAGTTCTTCTTCTTAGAAGATGATGAGCTCTCTTCCGGAGTGATGTGCATGTACATCTCATGTGCATTGATCTTTCTCAATACTTGTGTCGGTGTTGCGGTGGAGAGATCACTTTGGTGAAGCACGGTGACAATGTGACCATACTTCTCAACGGGAAGAACACTCAAGATCCTCCTTGCAACATCCGATTGACTCATTTGAGTGAGTCCAAGAGCATTGAGATCCTCTACAAGAATATTTAATCGAGTGTACATTTTATTAGCACTTTCTTTAGGAAGCATCTCAAAAGAATTAATTTTCTTTAAAGCAATATGATAGTGTTCCTCACGCTCACTCTTAGTTTCCTCATGCAGAGCACAAAGGTTTTCCCATGATTCATGAGCGTTTTTGGCATTACGCACACGATTGAAGATATCCTTGCCTAGGCCCCGGTAGAGTGCATTTTTTGCCTTTGCATTCCACCGGTCATACTTCTTCTCGTCACCACTTGGGTTGGTGGGATCCCTAATAGGGGGAAGCCCTTCGGTTGTGGCTCTAAGGAACCCAACATCTATGGCTTCGAGGTACGCCTCCATACGAATTTTCCAATATGGAAAATCGTCTCCCTCAAAAGTGGGAGATGGTCCTTCCCCATTAGACATCTTGCTCTAGGCGGTGAAGCCTAAATAATGAGCAACACGGCTCCGATACCAATTGAAAGGATCAAGATGCCCAAGAGGGGGGGTGAATTGGGCTTTTCTAAAAATTAATTGCAAGAATTAAATCCTACAAGCCAAACTTCACCCCTAGTGCCTACTAGTGTTCCTTATGATTCTATCGGTAAAAGTTTTGCACCCTAAGTTCCAGTCCTAGACTAGCATGGCAATTCTAGGAAAGTAAACAAGCAATGAAAGTAATGCACGGAAGTAAATGCTTCAAAGTAAGGGTTAGGAACACGGCGATGTTTTCCTGAGGTATCGGAGAGTCGCCACTCCCCACTAGTCCTCGTTGGAGCACCCGCGCAAGGGTGTAGCTCCCCCTTGATCCGTGCAAGGATCAAGTGCTCTCTATGGGTTGATTCTTCGACACTCCGTCATGGTGAATTGCCCAAAACCGCTCACAAGATGAGTTGGGTCATCCACAAGCTCTCCGGATGATCACCAAACTCCCAATCATCACCAAACCGTCTAGGTGATGGCGATCACCAAGAGAACAAGCTAGAACTCTCACTTGACCACAACAAGCCTAATAAGAAGATGGATGCACACTTGCTACTCTCTAGTCACTAGTGAGGAATCTCAAACTTTGATTCTCAAATCACTATCCTCACTAGGGCTCTTGCACTCCCTTGCACTTTAAAGGTGTTTCTCAGCTGAACAAATGAGCAAGAGACCTCTAAAAGAGGTGGAGGGGATGTATTTATACACCCCTCAGTCAAATCCAACCGTTACTTGCCAAATCAGCAAAACACGTACTGACCGGACGCGCTGGTCGTCATGACCGGACACGTCGGTCGAGTGTAACGGTCGAAAACCGAAGTCAGCGCTGAGTGACTAGACACGTCAGTCAGGGGTGACCGGACGCGTCCGATCATGTAAGAACTTTACTGGACTTTGACCTGACGCTCGACCGCGTTCGATCATAGATGACTGGACGCGTCAGGTCAGGTAAGAACCTTACTAGAACGTGATCGGACGTGTCCGATCACTTCACAGTCGTGTCTGATTAGACTGTTACCCTCTGAAACTCGTGTCAGACTGATCACCGCGTTCGGTCCTCGCAGGATCCATGTCTGGTCAACCAGTTAACGACGCAGTGACTGTTAGTACTGACCGGACATGTCCGGTCGTGTCAGAAACCACGTCCGGTCAAGGATAAACTGCTCAAACGACTTAGAAACACGACGCAACTTGAACCAAGTTGCTTCCAACTGAACTTTGAGCTTTACCAGAGCTACCTAGTGCTAAGTTTGACAAGTGTGCACCACACCTAAACAAAAGACTCACCTAGGTCAAGCTACTCGCTCATGCCCCCCTTTATAGTACGGCCAAAGGAAGAAACAAAGATCCTAACGACTATTCCGAATGTAACCCAACACCTTAACATCCGGAACTAACCGTCCTTAATCTTGTCGTTGATCCTTTGAAAACCGAAACGATTTCCATCAAGGGACATGAATACCATAGTGCCCAAAGCAGTTATCAACTCCATGACCTAACTTATCAAAGTTTCTACAAAACACATGTTAGTCATGGTAATAATGCGTTGTCATCAATTGTCGAAACCAACACCGGAGCCTAGATGCTTTCACCTGCAAAAATAACTAGCCAACCTAAGTTATTTTAGCGCATATAAGTCATGAATTTGGCCCATTGAGACATCCACTATATTTCTAGTAGATTGTCTTTGTTGTAATGATGCTAATAATGTTTGTTACCATGTTTGTAACTTGCTGGAAGCTTAGAATGATTTATTTTTGCATGTGACTATTTGATATTTTTAGGTAATTTTCGGGTATGCTATTGGGTACGGATTACCCGTCGGGTGAGAATTACCCGGCGGGTACGGGTATGGAACTATTTTTTTACCCGCATGCGGGTACGGGTAACCCGACGGGTAAAATTTGCGGGTGCGGGTACAGGTGGGCACTACCCGTCGGGTACGTATCCATTGCCATCTTGACTTGGTAGCAACCAAGTGAACCTCGGTAAAAAATCATCGTGCCAACTTTATGTATTTCTTCACGGTGGTTTGCATCCTCTCTACCTAAGCTTGTATTTACATTATATACATAGTGCTTGTGTAGTTGCTCTTGTAACTAGTTTGCTTGTGTAGCTAGCTAGTTACCTTCTTACTTGTGTAGCTAGAAGTATCCCCTTTGTGTGGCTAATTTGGTTTATGTAACCTTGTTAGCCACATTGCTTAGTTTATGTAACTAAGTAGTTTGCGCTCTCTAATTTGGCTTGTGTAGCCTTTTATTGAGCATTGCTAGTAAGCCTAGGAGCTTTGTGCTTTTGCTTACTAGTTGTGTAGGAGCTCTCTCGGTTGGCAAAGTACTAGTGCATAGGTTTGTGTGACCTTGCTTTAGAATTGATTAGGTGAGCTCTTGCTAAGATTGGCACCTTAGTTGCTTAATTAGGATCTTTGCAATGTGCTAGAGAACTTAGATAGAGGGGTGTAGTCTTGGCTAGACCGATAGTTTTAATTCCGCACTTGTTTCGATTAGCCTACATGATTAAGTTTTAGAAAGGACTATTCACCCCCTCTAGTCCGCCATATCGACCCTTGAGATAGGTGCTTCGCAGAGTGTCAACGACCTATATGAGAGAGCAATGGACCCCTAAAATAAAGAACTAATATGTTGCCTGCATTGAAGAGTGATGTAAGCTAGTCTACAGATCTATGTGGTCATCAGCTTTTTGCTGAAACCACCAGCTTTTTTGAGCCACGTTGGGCGTGCTCTAAGGGCACGACCAACGGGGGCATACAATATCATATGCCTCATCAAAAAGTTATTGTCCACGTAGGTGAGGAAAGCTTGAGGCTGTTAAATTTTCAATGTAGGAGAATACATATACTTTATTCAAAGGGCCCCACCACTCTCTTCTACCTTTATGGTCCCCACTCTCTTTCTGCCATGAGATTCTCTCTCTGCAAAAGCGCGGGATTCCTAGTGGCCACAAGTTTACAGCGCGCGCTAGAGTAGTAGCTCCCCCTTTATGTCAGATGAAGCCGTCGCTTCTTCTGCAGGCTAACCTGACAACTTGTGGAGCTCCTGCTTGAGCTGATATGGACGAATATTGTCGATGTGTACTCTAGGGCTATAAGCCATGCTTTAGCGTTGGGCGTGGCCTAAGTGCCCTTCATGCTGAAAGTGTGGCCTGTTTAAAAGGCTTGGAACTGGCAGCATCGTTGGAATGCAGAAAGCGTTTATTGAGCCAAATGCCCAGACCTTGATATCTGTACTTTCTTCTAAAGATTTTGATCGATTATAGCTAGGGAGTGCTGTTCAGGGAAATAAAAAGTCATATGGCCTTTGGTTTCATATGTCGTAATATTGATAAACCTTTGGTTTCATATGTCGTAATATTGCAAGTGCCATAGGACTTGTAATGTTGTAGCTGATTGTCTAGCATCTTTTGGTGCTTGTTTGAATGTGGGTAATTCTAGGTTGTGGCTAGATCAGGCAGCAGAGTTTGTAATCCCGCTCGTTTCCAGTGATTTACCAAAACCAGTTGGAATTGTGTTTCCATCTAAAAAAAAAGCTTTTTAAAATAAAATCAGACCATGAATTTATTGCCAAAGCCGCTTGCAGTTTTTTGAAAAAAAAAAAAGAGTCCAAACATGTCAACAAGTCCGCAATGTGAGTGTGATACCGTGATACCGGATATCGACTTTTGGCTGAGGAGACAAAAAAAAAATGCACACATACAAAAAAATTATTACACAGTGGCAACGCATAATCTCATAGACAACTTAGGGTCAGTTTAGCAGATCTCCACCTCCTAACAAGGCTACGGCTCTACCTTCTGGCAGGTCAAGCCGGGGCCGCTCCAGGAGCTCAGGCAAATGAGCCCTTAGACTACATTGTCATCACCTCTCCCCAAATATTGATACATCCAAAGTCCAAAAACGAGAACTGAATGATGATCACAACTATAATTAGAATTTAGCACGCAAAGGTTGCCAAAAAGGTGCAGTCAGCTGATGAGCTTGCACACAAAATGGTCACACATCACGATTATTTCCATGACAGACACCAACAGATTTACAGACGGAATAAGCACACCTGCTACATCTAACAAGATGCCGGGGATATAGCAGCAACATAGGCAGGTACAGAGCTTCACTCGGAGCGTATTCCTCCCATGAAGGTTCTTGGGTCAGGGCAGGTTCCACTGAACTGAGCCTGTGAAAAGTCGAACCCTGGGTTCTAAAAAAGTAAAAATGTAGATAACAGAATTAGAAAAGGTGCATGCAAAATGAAACTCGAAATGTGTATGATAAGGCTGCTGCATGTCATATGGGACTTCTACATACATTATACGTAGTTGTTCTCCAGAATAGTATTATGCACACTGTTCGGGTTTAGAGAAGGGTCTTCAAAAAAGTTAGCACTGTTATTAATAGCTTCAACCACACCTCCTATAAACATGGCAGTGTTTTGCCATTTTTGCTCTTATTACCACCAAATTACTACATAATAGAGCCAGGGTATTCTCTTTATTCTGATGTTTGACGGAGTCAGGCTACCACACCCACAGTAAACTTCTCTTATTGGTAGTAGACATTTTTGTGATTGCAGAATTTGGCAAGATCAGTGTTTGGAAATAACTGCCAGCAGCCTGAGCATATTATCATAAAAACAATTCACTAAGAGTAATACCGATAAGTCCACTTTTAAAGAATGGAGGGATGAAGTGTAGCATACACAATATCAGAGAGAACATGCCCCTGCAAATCCTAAAATTGTTGACTCAACCAAGTATTGTCCAACTCTAGCTTATTACACAACACCAATCATTTTCAACTCGAAGTTACCACACCAAAGTGAATCATGCAGCCTACATAGTTTTAGGCCCTTATTATCAGTATAGATAGCGGGAAAACTGGTCAGATCCAAATTCAAACTGGCCAGATCGTTATTAGCTTGTTTATCGTACTCTGATTCAACCATCTTGCAAGTTCTTTTAATAGTACACAAATTTGAATGCGAAACTAATCTTGTCAAACAAGACTTTTCCATTGGATCTGCAATTTGATTTGAGGCATTAGCATGCAAACCGTGTTAATATGGTTGGTGATTCAAAAATATCTGACCCTGCTTCATATTGTATTCATGTACAGGACAGATGACCTGAGTTAGAAAACTGAAAACAACGAGACAAACTAAGAAAAGAAAATGAAGCATGAAAGCATGAGATGGGAATGAACGGAAATAGAACTTGTACAGGGGAGGGAAAGAGATCATACCTCTTCCTGAAACCTTTGGAGCATAAGCCTCTTTTGCTCTTGATCTGCAGCATATGGATCCAAAATTCCTTGCCCTTGTATTGGAGATGACCATGTTTTCCCCTTCTCTCTTTTTTGCAGTGTGATATGCATCTCACCATCCTCTGTATTGTCATCACCATTGCCCATGTTAAAAATTATAGTTGAATAAGGTGTATATGACTCAAATGTCATTACAGCAACTCCAGCAGGGCCCCTACTTGAGCCCCAATAGCTAAATATGGGTGCCCAGATAAAAAACACAGCTCCAGCAGGGCCCCTACTAGGGCCCCAAAATTTGTGTGGGCACCCAAATTCCCCACCCAGACCCCATTCTTGTGGGCTCTTGGCCAGGCCCCGAAACGACAGTTTCGTCTGGTTTTCCCACGCGCGCACGTGATTTCTTTCCCCGCTCGCCCCCTCCTGCCCGCTCGCGCATCACTTTTCCCCATCGCGCGCCGCTAGGGTTCGCAACACGCCGCCAATCCTCCGCTCGACTTCTTGCGTGCGTGCCCGGCAACTCCCCCGGCGAGGTGCGACCTCTGGCCTTTGCGAATCCCCCTGCGAGGCGCGACCCCCCGGCGCCACGCGCGCCCAGCGACTCCCCCGGTGAGGTGCGACCTCCATCCCCTGCGAATCCTGTGCGAAGCTTCACCGCCGGCCCCTGCGACTCTCCCATCAAGGCGCGACCTCCGGCCCAGCGACTCTCCCGTCGAAGGTAAAACTGAGACCGCTGCTTCCTGGTCCTATCGAGTGCGCGTAGAATAGAGGCGTATGCAGCAGGGTGCTCAGTCCTAGCCATGTATGGCGCGTGTAGAGGAGAGGTGTATGCAGCAGGGTGCGCGTGCATAGAACAGAGGCTGCCGCTGCTCTGCTGCTTCCTTTCTACATTAGAAGCCGTAATGAGCTGTATCCGACTTGGATCCTACTAGTGTGCTACAGTTCATTTGCTGAAATTAATCTGGCTTGCTGCAGATGTTTTTTTGTACAGTTTGAGCCATATCGCTGGCTCTCTGTTTTCATGTACCTGTCTATATTGTGCTGCTGAAATTATAAATTAATATGCGACAATGATATTGCAGATGGTGTTTACCGATGATGAAGATGATTTTCTTGAGCAATGGTGGGAGGAAGAAGAATTGGATGATGATGATTTGGTTGCGCTGCTGCTAATTCTTGCTGAAGATGAAAAAAGGAGTCATAAGAAGCGTCGCTGTGGTTCAATGCCTGGTTGTCAAGTGGTGCCAAGAGACATGCATGCTGGTAACTTGCGCATTGTTGCAGATTATTTTGCAGACCCACCAATTTACAATGACATTTTTTTTCGGAGGAGATTCAGAATGTCTAAACCATTGTTTTTGAGAATTGTCCAAGGAGTCGAGGCACATGATGACTATTTCAGGCAAAGGCCAAATGCAGTAGGGTTGCTTGGAGCAACTGCCCTTCAGAAAGTGGTTGGAGCTTTTAGGATGTTAGCTTATGATGTTCCTGCAGATTCCATGGATGAGGTTGTGAGAATTGCTGAGAGCACTATGATTGAGGCCTTCAAACACTTTGTTCGAGCAGTGGTTGATGTTTTTGGTGAGCAATACTTGAGGCCACCCACTGTTGAGGATACTGCAAGGTTACTAGAGATGAACAACAATAGGGGTTGGCCAGGTATGCTTGGATGCATTGACTGTATGCATTGGAGGTGGAAGAATTGCCCGACTGCATGGAAAGGTATGTACACGGGACATGTGGATGGTCCAACTAAGCGGTTGCATCAGAGGATTTGTGGATTTGGCATTCATTTTTGGTTTACCAGGATCACTAAATGATATCAATGTACTTCGAAGGTCTCCCCTTTTTCAACAACTAACTTCAGGAACTTCACCTCCAATTGAGTATACTGTGAATGGCAATAAGTACACCATGGGTTATTATTTGGCAGATGGGATCTATCCTTCTTGGGCTACATTTGTGAAGAGCTACAGAAATCCACAAGGTAACAAGATGTCTCACTTCACACAAGCACAAGAAGCGGCTAGAAAGGATGTTGAGAGAGCATTTGGTGTTTACAGTCACGCTTTGCTATGATTAGGGGTCCTGCAAGATTTTGGGGCAAGGAAATGCTATGGTACATATTGACAGCATGTGTGATCTTGCACAGTATGATAATTAAGAATGAGAGAGATGACGCCGATGTTGGGGGGTATGACTATGATCAAGATGGGGGTGAGGAGTTGAGGCAGGAGGAGTACCAACGACGCAATCCAAATGTGTTGTCCGAGTTTCTCAGGATACACAAAGAGATTGAAGATAAAGAGGGACATGAGAAACTCCGAAACGCTCTTGTGGAGCATTTGTGGGCGCGACATGGCGCGAGCTAATTGTTTTGTTTCACTTGCATCTCTAGTTTCAGGCTTGCAAGTTCCAGGCTCTAGTTTCAGGCTTGCAAGTTGCAGGTTGAAGTAGCACAATCAGCCAATTCAAATTGCAAGCTTGCGGCTCTAGTTTCAGTTGATTGCAGCTCTAGTCTTTTGAACTATTATTGTAGCTCTAGTCTTTTGAATGTCGTCAAATTTGGACCAAATTTATGTTTGAATTTAAATTTGAATATTTGTATTTTTGTTTATTATTTTAAGCATGGTGCTTTATTGATATAGTTTAAATAAATTATTATATATAATATGATGTTCTCAAATACATATGCACATATGTGTAGGGGAATAGAGGAATCAAGAATAAGGGCAGGCCTGGTGCAGTTTGTGAGTGCTAGCTCGCCGAGTCACCAGGTCCTGGGTTCGAAGCCGTTTCTCTGCAGAATTTTTGCGGGGGTAAGACTTTGCTTCGGTTATTCCCTTCCCCAGACCCCACTCGTGTGGGAGCCTCTGGCTGAACAGTTCAATGCTACTTGCTCTAGTTCTGCACTAACTCAGATTATAAAAAAAAAAGTCAACAATAGCCAAAATACTTGATGCCAGCGAGTTTCTACCAAAAACTATACAGACTGATAAGATCACTGGCATGGTACTGATACTGTATTTGTCATAAAAGATATGAATCATAAAAGATATATTCATATCATTATATTTATGATAAGTTGATAATTATTACCAGCGTAAGACTATAAAAGGTCAAAGATGTGCGCTGGAGACATATGTTGTAGTATAAAGTAACTAGTACTTTCTCCATTCTAAATTATAAGACGTTTTGACATTTCTAGATGCAGAGTTTTTGCTATGCACTTAGATATACACTATGTCTAGATGCATAGTAAAAGAAATGTATCTAGAAAAACCAAAATGTCTTATAATTTAGATGGAGGGAGTAAAACACAAAAGGGTACCAAATCAGGAGCAGTTGTACACTTGTATTCATCAACAATTTCTGCTATCTAGCTCTTAACCCTGGCAAAAACTAAAACCACCCAATAATATCCAACGATTATCAGTACAGCTGCTAAGTAGTTTTTATTTGTATCAGCAAAGCAGGAGCAATCACTTTCATAACCCTTGTATTAATTGGTAAAAACACCGTGCCAATTTGACAATTATAAGCGCAAACAGCTTGTACCAACCGAACAACAATTTCAAGAACACTTCTCGCGAAGATGTCAGAAATACTACAGAAATCAATATCTACAGTTCAGGTTCAGAAAAATGAAGTAAATGTTCAAGAGCGATAAGTTCGACCAAACCTATTGTCCAGAACGACGAGTCGGTCTTCACGGGGTGCGTCAGGTCGTGCTGCAAAATCACCCCAAAAAAAATATTTCAATCCCCAACCAGACGCGAGGAAATCTTGGGAACCTAGTGGAACCGAATCGCAAGGGAGCCTTGGGTAGGAGCACAGACGTTGAGGTATGGTGGGTTGCCGCGGATTCCGACCTCGACGTGGCTAGCCTGGATGGTGCAGCGGAAGAGCTTGGTGGGCACGCCCTTGGGGAGCTCGATGTACATGTTCACCTCCTCTAGCGTCTGGTCCCACTCGAACACCTTCTGCCCTGCTCATGGCGGGGGATGGGGATCGACCTAAGTCAGAGGGGTGGGGGTGCCGCGGGGAAGGCGGGCTTGTGGAGGATACGAAGTGGGGAAGCGGCTCACCGTTGTGCACGAAGGTGTGGCGCTTCTCGGGGGCTAGCTTCTCCGCCATGGATGGCAGCCGGTGGGAGCACGTGCTCAGCCTCCCGACGCGTCTAGAAGATTCCGGACTCTGGCTCGCGTGGGAGCACGGGAGCGGACGGTTGCGGCGACGGGAGTGGCGAATTTTGCGGCAGGGAACGCCCGGAGCCCGGGTCGGCTCGGTCGAGCCGGACGGCGCTCGTGTGCGCTCGTGTTGGGGAAAACAACGGTTCTGCAGAAATGCTGCGATGGGAATAACCGAATAAATAACGACCAAAATTCATGGTCCGTTTGAAACTGAAAAAAAAAACAAAATCATGGTCCGTTTGAAACTGAAAAAAAAAAACAAAATCATGGTCCGTTAAAGGATGTCATTTAGATCCTCCCGCTGTCAAAATGCCTTCAACTTAGCAAATGGTGTAACTTAGATCTTTGTACCCTCATACTGTTATTTTTGAGTCTAAACTTAATTTTAGGTTTCATTAACGGGTTTTAATTTGCTTCGTATGTGACAGCGCTTTGGCTTTGCATTAATGCGGACTCAATATATAGGGCTCACATGTCAAGTTCACTCATCTCATATATCTAAAGAATCAGTCACACGTGACATTAGGCCTCACTGTCATCGCCCTCATGCCCACCTCGTACGCCCATACTCTGAGGCTAACATTGTATGTTTCTCCCACCCCGCCTTGAGGCCAGGGGTGGACAACGCTGGTCGAGGCGTTATCCGCCTCTGCCATGGCGGTAATAGAGTACGAGGAACGGTTCATGACGACAATGGAGGAAGTCGAGAGGAGCGAGCTTGCGCCAAGTTCTAGTCACCCGAGGCAAAGCCACGCCGCGTGCTCACCAACCTCGCACCCAGGCCTCACATGCCAAAGGTTCCGCACTCACGCCTCTCGTGACACCAGCTCCACACCCGTGCACGGGCCTCCCACGTCACTAGTTCCATACTCACACTTGCACCTCCAACTGTCGACTCTGCGCTCGTGCTCCCGCATCATTGCCCCACGACGTGGCCTTGATGTGCTTGGCCGGCGAGGGCTGCGGTGAAAAAATCCACTTGACCTCGGCGAGGACGACAATGTTAGGGGTCAATACCCTTTGGGGGGAAACTCTGAAAGTCCCTAGTTTGGTTTTGGCTAATTGATGAAACCTAGGACTAACCTTTGTATCTAAGTGGATGATTTAGATAAAGGTGGTCATTGAAATATGAGACATGACATTGACTCATGTGACCAAGATGATGAAGACCGAGGTGATGCTTGGTTCGATGGACCGGTTGTGAAGGTGAAGGGCAAGTCGAGGCTTCGAAGCGAGGGACCATGCGATGGTGAAGCTTGAGCGAGACTTGGCGCCGACGGACCGATGCAACGGTGAAGAGCAAGTGAAGTCAAGGTCGATGGATCGAGACGGTCATGTGATGATATGAAGTGGATCATATCATTTGGAGAAACAAAATGGGCTCAAGGCAAAGGTATAACCATAGGGCCATTTTGTTTTACACTCAAGACACCATAGAGGGTGTGAGTGGTTTAGGATCGATAGCCGAACTATTAAGAGGGGAAGTCTTATCGGTTATTCGATGCACGGGTGCCACTAGGTGAATTCATGAAGTGCATTGCATGTAGGGCCTAGTGAGCTAATTGGAAAACCTTTGAAAATGATTGAGAAAAAGCTAACACACAAGCACATGGAGATGTACACTTGATGGTGTTGGCACATTTGCAAAGGTGGCGTTGGTCGCGCTGTGGTTTGTGGGTAGAGAGGGGTTTGGTTCCTCTCTCCCTCCCGCCGAGCGTGTGAGCGCGGGATTCAGGCGATTTCGAGGAAATGAAATGCCTATTTTCCACTACGCCGAGAGTCGGAAAAGAAACGGAGGCGAACGGGGTCACAGAGGTGACCGGACGCTGCACCGGACGCGGTCACGGTGTGACCGGACGCGTCCGGTCAGTACAGCGCGATATCAGGCGCGCGGGTGCTAGGGTTTGCAACCGGCGCGTCCGGTCACTCACGGGACCGGCGCGTCCGGTCAGGTGCCCAGGAGGAACTGCGGTTCGCAAGGACGATCGGACGCGGGGCGCGTCCGGTCACACGCGATCGGACGCGTCCGGTCGTCGAAGGAGCTTACTGGACTCCGACCGGACGCTGGCACTGTCGCGTCCGGTCGTTGCGAGGAGCGCGTCCGGTCGTTGCGTCGTGGGCGCGTGGGTCAGTGCGATCGGCGCGTCCGGTCATTGTGATCGGCGCGTCCGGTCGTTACGAGCTGTGCGACCGGCGCGTCCGGTCGGTTGAGCGGCGCGTCCGGTCATGGGATTTGACCGTTGGCGTAGTGACCGTTGGAGGACCGGACGCGGTTGAGCGCGTCCGGTCAGTTTCGACCGGCGCGTCCGGTCATCCCGAAAACGGTCAGTGGAGTTGCAACGGCTCTATTTGTTTGGGGTGCTTATAAATACTCGTTGGCCGGCCCTTGGGGAGGTCTCTTGGCATTTCTAACACTCTTGTGCATCCTTTGAGCTAGAGCTACTCCTCCCACTCATCTCTCTTGCTTGATTGCAAATCAAAAGTGAGATTGAGTGATCCCAAAGTGCATTGCATAGCTTGAGGGCATCTAGTGGCACTTGTGGGTGGTTTAGCCGGTGGATTTCTTGTTACTCTTGGAGAGTACCGCTCCTAGCTGGCTTGGAGATTGTTGGAGGCATTGGCAAGAGAAGGTGATTGTTCTTGGCCACCTCCGGTTGTTTGTGAGAGGTTCTTGTGCTTTCCTCGGCGGGACGCCAAAAGCAACTCTATTACATTGCGCGTGTCATTGAGTTACCTCACTTGAGAGTGGTGTCTTTTGGTGCCTTGCGGGGCGTGCCTTGAGGGGCAAGTGACTTGAGGGTCGCACCAAGGAACCATCTAAGTGTTGGTCGACACAACCGGTGACGTAGCTTGTCGGTGCACAAGTGAACACCGGGTGAACAAAAATATTGTGTCTCTTGTCTCCCGGTGATTGGTCTCCATATTATGTTGTTGTCAATATTGATTGATTGTATATCATCTTGGTGATTGGCAACATCTTCACTCCACCGTTGGTGTAAGATACACAATCCTATCTCTTGCACTTACTTTTACTAGATTATCTTGTGTAGCTCTAGTAGTAGCCTTTACTAGTAGTTGTTAGCTTGCTCACTAGTGTTTAAATAGTGACATAGCTCTTGTGTGAACTAGAGATCATAATCTACTAGACTTGTGGATAGGAGGCTTGCATCACAACCCTTGGCTAAGCAAAACTCGCTTTACGCCATTTGTTATTCTAACAAGTTTGCTTAGTGGTGCTTGTAGAATTTTTAATAGGCTATTCACCCCCCCTCTAGCCATCTAGGACCTTTCAATTGGTATCGGAGCCGTGGTCACCGTTTTAATCAAGGCTTAACATCCTTCGGTGTGAAAAATGGCTCAAATTGTGTTCAATCATGTTGGGGGCAAGCCACCGTTCTTTGATGGTGTTAGTTCTTTTGCTCATTGGAAGAGAAAGATGACAATGTACCTTGGTTCTATTCATGAGAGAGTATTGCAAGTCACCGAGAATGATTTTGCTATCATTGATCCCAATCATCTCACCGATGAAGATAGAGCAAATAGAACATGCAATAGAATGGCTCTCAATACACTCTACAATGGTATTGACACAAAAGTGTTTGAGGGCATCAAAGATTTGGAATTGGCTAGTGAAGTATGGACAAGGTTGAGTGAGACATATGAAGGCACTAAGGTTGTGAAGAGTGCCAAGCTATATGGGCTCAAGAGTGTGTTTGAGAACTTCAAGAAAAAGGATGATGAAACAATCATTGAAATGTTTCATAGATTGCAAGTGATAGTCAATGATCTCAAGAGCTTAGGGCACAAAACTTAAGATCAAGATTTTTGTCACAAGTTCTTATTGAGCTTACCTAGAAGATTCAAGATGTTGATCATGATGTTGCAAAGAGATGGGCTTGAAACAATGAAGCCTAATGATTTGCTTGGTGAAGTATTGACCTATGATAAATATGATCAAGATGTTGATGACAAGGAAAAGGTGGAAGATGAGAAGAAGAAGACCGTGGCATTCAAGGCCACCTCCTCCAAGGGCAAAGTTACCATCATTGAAGAAGAAGAAGACAACAATGAAGATGGGGAATTTGAAATTGATGATGAGGCACTTGCTCTTGTAGTCAAGAAGATGGGTCACATGTTCATCAAGAGAAGAGGCTTTAAGAAAAGAAATAAGCAACAAAGAAAGTGCTTCAATTGTGATAGCACCGAGCACCTTCAAGCGGAATGTCCTTATGATAAGAAGAAGAACAAAAAGGACAAGTTTGAAAAGAAGAAGAGAGAGGCCAAGATGACATTCAAGAAAGGCAAAAATGGTGCCTATGTGATCACTTGGGAAAGTGATGATAATGAAGAAGAAGAAGAATCATCCAACAAGGCTTTTGCTTCCATTGCTATCAACAAGAAGCCATCACTATTTGATTCATCCTCTTCATGCTTCATGGCTAAAGAAGCTAAGGTATTATATGATGAGAGTGATGATGAAAGTGAAATGGAATATGCACATGATAGTGATAATGATAATAATAATGAAAATAATGATGATGAACCAACTAAAGAACAACTATATGACTTGATGCAACAAACTAGAGACATAGCTATTGCCAAGGACAAAGAGTGTAAGAAGCTTTCAATGAAAGTAGCAATACTTGAGAAAGTTCTTAGTGAGCTTAAGACCACTCATGAGAGTCTAGTGGAAGACCATGAGGATCTTGGTAAGGCTCATTTCAAGCTTGAAAAGGCTCACTCATTGCTACTTGAGCAACAAGAAAAGAAGGAGGTTGTTGTATCATGTGATATAGGTGTTACATGTGATATAATTGATGAATCCTTTAATGAACCTATCATCATATCAAATGCTAACCCTTCTTGTAGCTCTTCATCCACCACCACCAACTCTACCTCTACTACTAGTGATGGTTTCACTTGTGATGCCTCACTAATGGTTGAGAATGAGACTCTCAAGAGAGAGGTGGATGAGCTCACTCACGCCCTAGGCAAGGCCTATGGTGGTGAGGCCCGCTTGCTTAAGTGCTTGGGTAGCCAAAGGTTCTCTCTTAACAAAGAGGGATTGGGCTACACCCCCAAGAAAGGCAAGTCGGCCTTTACAACTCCAAAGCCTAGCTTTGTGAAGGGCAATGGTCGGTTTTGCAATAGATGCAAGCAAGTTGGGCACCTAGAGCATAATTGCAATAAAAAGAACCAAAGCAAGAACTTTGTTAATGCTATAACTTTTGATTCTTGCTATGTGCTTACCAAGGGTGTGAAGGGTGTGCAAGCTAAGTTTGTTGGTACACCAATTGTGGGCCCAAAGAAGAAGGCTATTTGGGTACCAAAGAGCTTAGTTACTAACCTACAAGGACCCAAGCAAAAATGGGTACCTAAGCTTCATTGATTTGCTTGTAGGTCAATTACAAAGCCGGAGGAAGGCATTGGATTATTGATAGTGGGTGCACTCAACACATGACCGGTACATCAAGAATGTTTGATTCATTCAATGACAATGATAGCGGTGTTGATTCTATCACATTTGGCAATAACAAGAAAGGCAAGGTTATTGGCTTGGGCAAGATTGCAATATCAAATGATATGAGTATCTCCAATGTGTTGCTAGTTGAAAGTTTGGATTTCAATCTTCTATCCGTGGCACAAATATGTGACCTAGGCTACAAATGCATCTTTGGGGTTGATGATGTGGAAGTTATTAGTGTGGATGGTTCAAATGTGGCATTCAAGGGCTTTAGATATGAGAATCTCTACCTAGTTGACTTCAATGCTAGAGAAACTTCTTTGACAACTTGCTTAGTCTCCAAATCAAGCATGGGTTGGCTTTGGCATAGAAGGCTTGGTCATGTTGGCATGAAACAATTGAAGAAGCTTACAACTCACAATCTTGTCAATGGTTTGAAAGATGTTGAATTTGAGAAGAATAAGCTTTGTAGTGCATGTCAAGCCGGGAAGCAAGTTGGAAGCTCACATCCAAAGAAGAGTACAATGAGCACATGCAAAGCATTTGAGTTGATGCACATGGATCTATTTGGACCAACAACATATACAAGCATAGGCGGCAACAAGTATGGCTTTGTCATAGTGGATGACTTCACAAGATTTACATGGGTATTCTTTCTTAGTGACAAAAGTGAAGTGTTTGACACCTTCAAGACATTTCTCACTAGAGTTCACAATGAGTTTGAGATTAGAATCAAGAAAGTGAGAAGTGACAATGGAAGTGAGTTCAAGAATACAAGAATTGAGGAACTTTGTGATCATTATGGTATTGGACATCAATTCTCGGCCAAGTACACTCCACAATCAAATGGCCTAGTTGAGAGGAAGAATAGAACATTGCTTGATATGGCTAGATCAATGCTTCATGAGTACAATGTGAGTCAATCATTTTGGGATGAAGCAATCAATACCGCTTGCTACTACATCAATAGATTATATTGTCATCCATTGCTAGAGAAGACCCCATATGAGTTACTTCATGGAAGAAAGCCCAATATTTCTTACTTTAGGGTGTTTGGTTGCAAATGCTATATCTTGAAGAAGGGCACTAGATTGGGAAAGTTTGACAAAAGATGTGATGAGGGGTTCCTACTTGGTTATTCAACTACAAGCAAAGCTTATAGAGTTTAGAACAACTCAAGTGGCATTCTAGAAGAAGTCCATGATGTGCAATTTGATGAAACCAATGGGTCACAAGATGAAGAAGAGAATCTAGATGATGTTAGTGGAACTCTATTGGTGGAAGCAATGAAGAACATGGACATTGGGGACATTAGAGCAAAGCAAGTTATTGATATTCAAGATGATGATAAAGATCAAGTGCTCAATTCTCCATTCAAGCTAGCTAGTGACTCTCAAGTACAAGATCATGGTGCTAGTTCTTCTCAACAAGATACATCAAGTGATCAACCAAGCTCAAGCAATCAAGTGCAAGTACTCCAACCACAACATGTTGCAAGAGATCACCCCATTAATAGTGTTATTGGTGATATTAGAAGTGGTGTGCAAACAAGATCAAGATTGACTATGTTTTATGAGCATGCATCATTTGTGTCAACCATAGAACCAAAGAAGATAGAAGAAGCTTTGAGGGATGCCGATTGGATCATAGCTATGCAAGAAGAGCTTAACAATTTCACAAGAAATGATGTTTGGGAGTTGGTAGAAAGGCCAAATGACTACAATGTGATTGGAACCAAGTGGGTGTTCAAAAACAAGCAAGATCAAGATGGCATTGTAGTGAGAAACAAAGCAAGACTAGTTGCTCAAGGTTACACTCAAGTTGAAGGTCTTGACTATGATGAAACATATGCTCCCGTGGCAAGATTGGAGGCAATAAGGATTCTATTGGCTTTTGCTTGTGCACACAACATCAAACTATATCAAATGGATGTCAAAAGTGCATTTCTCAATGGGATTATCAATGAGTTAGTCTTCGTTGAGCAACCGCCTGGATTTGAAGATGACAAGAAACCCAACCATGTATACAAGTTGAAGAAGGCTTTATATGGATTAAAGCAAGCACCTAGAGCATGGTATGAGAGGCTAAGGGATTTCCTTCTCTCTAAGGGATTCAAAATGGGTAAGGTTGATACTACTCTATTCACCAAGAAGATTGGAAATGATCTATTCATAGTGCAAATATATGTTGATGACATCATCTTTGGATCAACCGATCAAGCTTATTGTGAAGAATTTGGTGCTATGATGGCCAAAGAGTTTGAAATGTCTATGATTGGTGAACTTAGCTACTTCCTTGGTCTCCAAGTCAAGCAATTGAAGAATGGGACATTTGTGAGTCAAGGGAAATACATAAGGGACATGTTGAAGAAGTTTGGAATGCAAGATGCAAAGCCAATTTCAACTCCAATGGGCACAAATGGCAATTTAGATAGTGATCTTGATGGCAAAATGGTGAATCAAAAGGAATATCGGTCTTTGATTGGAAGTCTACTCTATGTCACCGCATCAAGGCCGGATGTCATGTTTAGTGTTTGCATGTGTGCTAGATATCAAGCCTCACCTAGAGAAAGTCATCTCACGGCCGCAAAGAGAATATTGAGGTACTTGAAGCAAACAAGAGATGTTGGACTATGGTATCCCAAGGGGTCAAAGTTTGAATTGATTGGATATTCGGACTCTGACTATGGGGGTTGCAAGATCAATAGAAAGAGCACAAGTGGCACATGTCAATTACTTGGAAGATCACTTGTGTCATGGTCCTCAAAGAAACAAAATAGTGTGGCAATCTCTACCGCCGAAGCCGAATATGTGAGTGCGGGGAGTTGTTGTGCACAATTGCTATGGATGAAATCAACTTTGAAGGATTATGGCCTCAACTTCAAAAATGTGCCATTGCTATGTGATAATGAGAGTGCAATCAAAATGATACAAAACCCGGTTCAACATGGAAGAACAAAGCATATTGACATAAGGCATCATTTCATTAGAGATCATCAACAAAAGAGAGATATTGCCATTGAAAGTGTTGGCACCGATGATCAACTTGCCGATATTCTCACTAAGCCACTTGATGAAAAGAGGTTTTGCAAGCTAAGGAATGAGTTGAATATTCTTGATTTCTCAAACATGAGTTGAATGCACCCCACCCACTTATTAACATGCCTCTCCTTCGACATTGCAAGGTAAAGTTGATTGACATATCATTCATCCTATGCTAAGGACTTGCTAGAGCATGTAGACATATTAAGTGGTATGCATGAGCATTCATGATAAATCAAATGAATTTGATGGATATATGTTACCACTATTGCTTCTATGCCTATTTTGATCTAGTGGTGGCATATGACATGTTTGTGAGCTTGTAAACCTAGTGTTGAATCTAGAAGATTTGCTATAAGTGTTTAATTCAACATAGGCAAGATAACCCTTATTTTGAGGAGTGAAGAAGCTTGTCTTTGGTTCAAATCGAATTAAATATCTTTGGCAAGTATTCTAGGTTAAACCAAATTTGATAATTTTTTTTAACCTTACATGTGGTATCGAATTAATTTCAATCTACTCCATCAAACACTTTTCCTTCTCTCCACAATTTGATCCCTTTTTGGGTAAGTTGTTGACAAAGGGGGAGAAGAAAAAGATGATTCAACTTGATAAAAGGGTAAATAAAATTTATGATGAGAAAAAGATGAATCAACTTGATAAAGGGGTAAATAAAATTTGTTGATGCACACAAGTAGGGGGGGCAAGCTCATAAACAAAGTTGTTGCATTTGTTTGTGCATTCTCATATGACTTGCTCATTGCACATGTATTTAAATTCAATATACATGCTTGTGTGGTGCAATGCTAGTATAGAAATTGGATGATGAAATGATCTACTAGCATGCATAGGAATAGTTTACATGTGGTATCTAGACTTGCCTAAAGCTTTACAAGTGGTTAGCTTTACAAGTGGTCCAAGAACCTTTACATATAATGTTGATCTCACGGGGTTCTTGAGTTTTGATGGATGTCTAGTTACTTCATGATGCTAAGGATGGTGTAAAAGGCAACTCCGATTGGTATCACGCTTCAAAGGTCCATTTCTTACACCATAGCATCATTTTGGTAGAATTACTCTCCCAACATTTCTATCCATGCATATGTGCAAAGCTTTCAATCCAAACTCTATGCACATATGTAGGGGGAGCTAATGCTACCAAAACCGAGCTTGTGATAATTGTCCAAACTTTACATATGAGCAAAATGATTGGACAAGTATGACAAGTTCAAAACTTTTATTATCAAAATCATCTTTATGAGGGTTGTCATCAATTACCAAAAAGGGGGAGATTGAAAGTCCCTAGTTTGGTTTTGGCTAATTGATGAAACCTAGGACTAACCTTTGTATCTAAGTGGATGATTTAGATAAAGGTGGTCATTGAAATATGAGACATGACATTGACTCATGTGACCAAGATGATGAAGACCGAGGTGATGCTTGGTTCGATGGACCGGTTGTGAAGGTGAAGGGCAAGTCGAGGCTTCGAAGCGAGGGACCATGCGATGGTGAAGCTTGAGCGAGACTTGGCGCCGACGGACCGATGCAACGGTGAAGAGCAAGTGAAGTCAAGGTCGATGGATCGAGACGGTCATGTGATGATATGAAGTGGATCATATCATTTGGAGAAACAAAATGGGCTCAAGGCAAAGGTATAACCATAGGGCCATTTTGTTTTACACTCAAGACACCATAGAGGGTGTGAGTGGTTTAGGATCGATAGCCGAACTATTAAGAGGGGAAGTCTTATCGGTTATTCGATGCACGGGTGCCACTAGGTGAATTCATGAAGTGCATTGCATGTAGGGCCTAGTGAGCTAATTGGAAAACCTTTGAAAATGATTGAGAAAAAGCTAACACACAAGCACATGGAGATGTACACTTGATGGTGTTGGCACATTTGCAAAGGTGGCGTTGGTCGCGCTGTGGTTTGTGGGTAGAGAGGGGTTTGGTTCCTCTCTCCCTCCCGCCGAGCGTGTGAGCGCGGGATTCAGGCGATTTCGAGGAAATGAAATGCCTATTTTCCACTACGCCGAGAGTCGGAAAAGAAACGGAGGCGAACGGGGTCACAGAGGTGACCGGACGCTGCACCGGACGCGGTCACGGTGTGACCGGACGCGTCCGGTCAGTACAGCGCGATATCAGGCGCGCGGGTGCTAGGGTTTGCAACCGGCGCGTCCGGTCACTCACGGGACCGGCGCGTCCGGTCAGGTGCCCAGGAGGAACTGCGGTTCGCAAGGACGATCGGACGCGGGGCGCGTCCGGTCACACGCGATCGGACGCGTCCGGTCGTCGAAGGAGCTTACTGGACTCCGACCGGACGCTGGCACTGTCGCGTCCGGTCGTTGCGAGGAGCGCGTCCGGTCGTTGCGTCGTGGGCGCGTGGGTCAGTGCGATCGGCGCGTCCGGTCATTGTGATCGGCGCGTCCGGTCGTTACGAGCTGTGCGACCGGCGCGTCCGGTCGGTTGAGCGGCGCGTCCGGTCATGGGATTTGACCGTTGGCGTAGTGACCGTTGGAGGACCGGACGCGGTTGAGCGCGTCCGGTCAGTTTCGACCGGCGCGTCCGGTCATCCCGAAAAACGGTCAGTGGAGTTGCAACGGCTCTATTTGTTTGGGGTGCTTATAAATACTCGTTGGCCGGCCCTTGGGGAGGTCTCTTGGCATTTCTAACACTCTTGTGCATCCTTTGAGCTAGAGCTACTCCTCCCACTCATCTCTCTTGCTTGATTGCAAATCAAAAGTGAGATTGAGTGATCCCAAAGTGCATTGCATAGCTTGAGGGCATCTAGTGGCACTTGTGGGTGGTTTAGCCGGTGGATTTCTTGTTACTCTTGGAGAGTACCGCTCCTAGCCGGCTTGGAGATTGTTGGAGGCATTGGCAAGAGAAGGTGATTGTTCTTGGCCACCTCCGGTTGTTTGTGAGAGGTTCTTGTGCTTTCCTCGGCGGGACGCCAAAAGCAACTCTATTACATTGCGCGTGTCATTGAGTTACCTCACTTGAGAGTGGTGTCTTTTGGTGCCTTGCGGGGCGTGCCTTGAGGGGCAAGTGACTTGAGGGTCGCACCAAGGAACCATCTAAGTGTTGGTCGACACAACCGGTGACGTAGCTTGTCGGTGCACAAGTGAACACCGGGTGAACAAAAATATTGTGTCTCTTGTCTCCCGGTGATTGGTCTCCATATTGTGTTGTTGTCAATATTGATTGATTGTATATCATCTTGGTGATTGGCAACATCTTCACTCCACCGTTGGTGTAAGATACACAATCCTATCTCTTGCACTTACTTTTACTAGATTATCTTGTGTAGCTCTAGTAGTAGCCTTTACTAGTAGTTGTTAGCTTGCTCACTAGTGTTTAAATAGTGACATAGCTCTTGTGTGAACTAGAGATCATAATCTACTAGACTTGTGGATAGGAGGCTTGCATCACAACCCTTGGCTAAGCAAAACTCGCTTTACGCCATTTGTTATTCTAACAAGTTTGCTTAGTGGTGCTTGTAGAAATTTTAATAGGCTATTCACCCCCCCTCTAGCCATCTAGGACCTTTCAAACTCCCTCCCCTCTCTCCGTTTTGCTGACCATTAACTCAATCGTTTGCGGCTCTTAGAAATGTCATCTCTTATAGGTACATAGGTAGCGATCAGACAACACTAGCCTTAGTAAAGACATATTCGCTAGTCCTGAGAGGATGGGCACGGGAGCATCGCCAAGAAACACTGTGAAGCCACTCATGGTGCCCAGCAAAGATACCCTCACTGGGTCCAAAGGGTGAAGCCATGTTCGAAGACAACATTCCGAAGGGTCCAACAAGAATTATCTTAGGTGATCCAAAGTCTCGAAGCTTTGGATTAGCGAGGAGCATGGTCTAAGGACTGACAACATGTGAGCGCGGAGTGGCCACCAACCTGAGAAGTCAAATCCAATTTGTATCTTTTATCCTTGTATAGGCTTATATTGAAAACACCAAAATGCCCTTGAAAGCTAGGAATATGTTTAGAATATAGCCTTAGGATAGGAGCATTTTGGTCCGCTAGCTGTAACTTGGACAATATAAATAACGTCTCGTATGATCTAAGCAATAGTGAGATGTGGCAGCACAATATTCCACACCGCCACTTTTCCACAACTGATGTTCCCCATTAGTTGTGCATGCAAATGCTCACTAAATTGTGTCTTTTGGTTTTGTAAAACCTGAACATTATAGAACAGGAGGAATTTTCATAACTACAAAAATAATTTTCTTATGACCACTTTAAACTAATTCAATGGGTCCATGTGTTTTGCATGTAAACAGATTCAACAAGCTTATGTTGCAATTATATATAGACTTGAACCTGAGAACTAACCAGAGAAATGTAAGCTTACTGGCCTCTAACTGAAAGTGATCGTCTTCCCTGCAAGAAACCAATACAATAGATATGAGTTATATAATACTCCCTCTATTTCAAATTATAAGTTGTTTACTATGATCATAGGTGCAAAACAAAAACAAAAACCTAGAAAAGCCAAACTAAAAGGAGTCAAGGCACCTAATTTTATTTCAAAGGGGAAAAATGCATGTAAATAATTTCTTTCATAACCACATTGGTACACATCCTTCTGACAATTGCAATTTTGGCCTCCACTTGCCCAGTTGCCCATGCAGGCTGCAACGAACTAAAAGGTGCAGTCAGCGTTCTACGGAACATCTGGTGAGCGCTAGCTTGGTGTGGCATTTCATCGACCAAATGTGGTGTATAAGCCATGACATGTCACATGAACTAGGTGGTGTCCCTCTCAATTTGTTCACGGGATGACAATGGAGAGGAGAGGAGAGGAGAGGAGAGGAGAGGAGGCGCACGACACAACGGGTCAATCCAAACATTATCAGAAGAATGGATGACACGAAAATTTAGCCTTGGACAAGGGTAGAAACTGCAAGTAAAAGGTAGATAACACGAACTTGGGCAATGTCGGAGGCAAGGTGTGGCCCGACCTGACCAGCCTTGATGATTAGGGCTCCCAAGTCTTTTACTGCCTTGTTGGCGCTTGAGCTTGTGAAAATGTTATGTTAGAAATAAAAATACAAAGAGCTTGTGAAAATGTTAGAAATAAAAATAGAAAAAATCGGGCTGCGGGGGTAGACACCCCGAGCTATTTTAGCTTAAGGCAGAGGACTTCTCACCCAGCCCGAGAAAATCCCCGAACCTCATGTCCCGCTCACACAGGGGCCCGTTACCCGGTGAGGGAGCCGGTCCATTTTACCTGTGCTTTGGGAACGCAGGACAGGCGAGGGGGTTTTTTTCCACACCACCGACCAGAAAATTCGCCTGACCAAGGATTCGAACTCTGGTCACGGGGGACATCACCTGAAGGCTTGATCAACTGGTCTAGCAACCGTAGGCAAATAAAAATAGAAAGGCATGAATAAAAATAGAAAACACTTGAGTTAATGAAAATACAAAGAGCTTGTGAAACAGTTGGAAATAGAAAATAGAAAAAATTCGATGCCCTTTCGGACCAGAACAGTTTGTGAAAAGGTTAGAAATAAAAATAGTTAAATAGAAAGGTGCAAATGAAAGTAGAAAACGCTTGAGCTTGTGAAAATATTAGAAATGAAAATACAAAGAGCTTATGAAAAATGTTAGAATATCTATACTCTATACCATTTTTTAGTATTAAAGAGGCAAAATTTCTTTTCACCTATTTTTTTCGTCCATCTTCGCCGGACTACCCAAATAGTGGAGAGTTTCCCCCCTGTCTCGTATGTGATCCGGACCCATGATTCATGATCATACGAGTTAGGACAACTTGCATCTAGCGATGATGAATACAGAGTTTAATTCCAATACGTATTGGGTTGCGCACTACATATCTCGTATGTGACCTAGATTCATGACCTGCGCTTATTTATATGGGTTAGAACAACTCACATCTAGCGATGATACATAGATTTATTCCTATACGTACTGAGTTCCATTGCAACGCACGGGCATGCTTGCTGATAGAAAAGAAAAAAAAAGAGTGGGATTTGAACAGATGCCCTCTCGAACCAGAATAGCTTGTGAAAAAAGTTAGAAATAAAAACAGAAAACGCTTGAGCTTGTGGAAATGTTAGATGGAATACAAAGAGCTTGTGAAAATGTTGTAAAAAAGAGCCTGTGAAAAGATTAGAAATAAAAATAGGAAAACATTAAAATGAATAGCTTGTGAAAAAGTTAGGAATAAAAATATAAAACGCTTGAGCTTGTGAAAATGTTAGAAAACAAAGAGCTTGTGAAAAGACTACAAATAAAAATATAAAACGCTTGAGCTTGTGAAAATGTTACAAAAGAAAATACAAAGAACTTGTGAAAATATTATAGAAATAAAAATAGACAACGCTTGAGGTTCCGAAAAATGAAAATACAAAGAGCATGCGAAATTATTAGAAATAAAAGATTAGAAATAAAAATAGAAAAATTTGACGAGAGTGGGATTTGAACCCACGCCCTTTCGGACCAGAACCTTAATCTGGCGCCTTAGACCAACTCGGCCATCTCGTCATTGCTGCTATGTGCACCAAGATAACAGTCTAATATGATAAAGAAGGAGGGAGAGCATTTTCTCCATTCTATTTTTTATTGGGTGAGAAGACAAGGATTTTATTGCACCAAAACATTCGATGGTACACATATTGGATTAAAAAAACCACACATGGTTAGCTGATAGAGTAACAACTGCTTGTGCTATGAGCTTCAAAATTTGATTTCCTTCCATCATGACAAAAACTTGCTACAGGTTTGTTTTTGTAAAGTTGTTTTATTACCCCTGAACAATCAGATTCTCAGAGGCAACTAGTAGGGATAAAAAGCAAAACTAGAAAACATGTTTTCGAGGCTCGTTTCCAAGGTTTTACCGTGCTTTTGACTAAACAAAAACGGTAGCGGTAACCATAAATACCATATCCGTAAAGGTAGACAAGTGTGAAAACGATAACGGCAACAACATTTTCTGTTTTTTGGCTGCATAAGCATGTTACGTATTTATGCGGTAAAATATCGTGATACTATATTGTTTTCTTTAGAGAAAAAAGAGATCATCTCCATCTTTGGGAGCGTGAGCTCAGCAGGCTAGCAACATGCCTCCTGGCCTTTGCTTCTCTACACGGCGCACACCTTGATAGCCGAGCCCAACAGGCCCAAGCTCCCGCCCACTAGCTTTCGCGGAGGCTATGTTGTATAAAGAAAGCTATCTTTCTATTTTTTCATAAAAAAACATGTGGGTCCCACACAAGACCTTAACCTAACCCAACTATATCCAAACAAGTGACTATGTGCTATGGACATGGTTAAAGTAATAATGTCTATGTCTTAATCGCTTGTTCATATGTATGAAACGGAGTAGGTTGTATACTTGCATGGCTAGCGTCATGTCCTATGATTTTTTTTATCGTTTTTGAAGTACCGTTTTGTTGAGTCCTGATCATTTGATGTACTTTTGATTGTATGGTGTCGTTTTCGATATTATCGGAGTATCGATATTGTTCTTGTTTCCGATGATATTGTATAGAGAACATGCCTTTGGTCGACGTTCAAAATTTGCAATAGTCTCGGCGAAATCTGCACCCGGGACAAAAAGATATTTAGTCCCGGTTGGTAACCCAGACCGGGACTAAAAAGATGACTGGACCTTTAGTCCTGGTTTACCAAGGCATGTCAGTGCGAGAAACTTTTAGTCCCGGTTTGAGACACGAACCCGGACTAAAGGTACCTTTAGTCCCGGTTTGTGTCTCAAACCAGAACTAAATGTATCCCCAGAGTGAATTTAAAAGGAGAGCCTATCTTATCTAAGTCAGATGTGTGGCGGGAGTTGAGATGGCAACGCGCGTGCAATGGCTGAAGTGGGAGGTCTTGGATTCAAATCTCCACAGATGCATCTTTTTTTACCCAATAAACAACCGTGACTAAAAATCGAGACCTTTAGTCCCGATTCCGTAGTACCCGATTCCAAAACCGGGAGTAAAGGAGGTTAGGAACCATGACTAAAGGTAGGTTCTCTACTGAGATTACGAAACTAAAAGTGATGGAGCCTTTTTTCTGATGATCGTTTTCACCCTAGCAACTACCACTTTTTTATGAGCAACAATGGCTAGCGATAGCACTTCATCGCATACGCGGCTTCCAAGAATTTCTTATGCTCTCTATTCCGTTTTTGCGAAAATGAACGCCAGCAAATCAATCAAAATTATAGAACTACCTATATACCGGCCGCCAATGTGTACCGACAGTTTTAACAAATTAAACCGCCGTTTGAGCAAGTAGTAGGATACATTAGCACCTTAATTGATGACTATTTTTACTAAAAAAGGACTGATAGATAATGTAGATCCAATTGAGTGAAGCTTAGAATAGACGATCGAGATGCTCTTGCTAGCTAGCTAGGCTCAAGTAGTCGCTGTGTCATCGTGCCCTTTACGCAGGCATGGTATATTAGTCCATGCATGATCGTCAGGAGCAACATGCATGCATGCATATGAACATGATACGCTACGAGTACCATTTATGATCATCACGAGCACTGAGCAGAGCCAAAGGTATGTGGCGTCACCGCGTCGGCTTCTGGCGCGGCGCCCGTACGTCCGGTGCAGGTGTAGGAAGAGTTCGCTGTTGATGTATGCGCCGCTGATACTCGATTTGGTGGCGTTGTGTGATGAACAACGGTGGGTTATTGGGACAAGACAGCGAGCAGGCGTGATTCGTGAACAGAAGTCTTCGTGGGGCCCAATGTTCTCCTCATGTGTGGGTGTGGCCCATTCCATGCATGGGCCTGCGCCATTGGCGGACCCTGACTCCCTAAGCTTTAAGGATTCGATCCACTAGTTTTTCTTGTCCAGATTTTTCTAGCTACCGCTCTCCATTTCGTATTGGACGCTACTGCTATATCGGAAATTCAGAAGTGAAATCAGTTGGTGCCAACTAAATCCTGGCTAATGACACAAACAGATGGCCAGGGCCAGCTGACGCGCCTTGCTGCTTGCGCTGCTCTTTCTGGTATGGTCGATACAACCAAAAGGTAGGTATTACTAGGTAGTAGCAGTAGCAGCACCCAAGCATCTACAGTACGGCATAACTTGCATAGTTGCATTGGAGCCATCAGTGACTGCAGGAAACAAAAGCTAAGGGGCTGCTTGGCCTGCCAGTGCCACGGCGCGGCACAGTTTGTGGCAAAGAAAATCTCCGCCACACTCGCTACAAAAAAAAAACGCGTAGAAAAAAAGTGCAGTGACGGCGTAAACCAAACACTGTCTATATGCTGGGGCTGTCATCGTGGTGACGTGATGAAGGACGTCCGGCAAACAAACAGCCTCTAAGCTACTCCAAGTAGCAGGAGACTTGTTCAACAAAAAAAAAAGGCATGTGCTGCGATACAGGCACGCACTCTGTACATGCGCGCCGACAAAAGCATCGCACGTCCATGTGGGTCACCCGCATCGACATCGATCCCCTGCTGCCTGCAGCATCCTCTAGTACTAGTAGCACTGATAAGCGAACATCACCAGCAAGTACTAGTGCAGTGTATGATGTGATGCACAGTTGACAGTTGGTAGCCGCATCCTCTGCAGTCTTTGCCCATTTTGCAAGAGTGGCCTCGTTTAGTTCGGTGAATTGGGGAGAAAAACACTGTATCAGAATTTTTGTAGCATTTCGTTTGTATTTAGTAAAAATTATTCAAATTTTGACTAACTAGGCTTAAAATGTTCATCTCGTAAAGTACAACAAAACTGTGCAATTAGTTTTTGATTTCATCAACATTTAGTACTCCATGCATTTGCCGACATTTTGATGTGACAGAGAATCTTTTTTTTGCATAGTGAAATTTGGGGGAGAATTGAGGTAACTAAACCAGGGCAGTGTTTCCAAAGAACAGGGCCTAGCTAGAGCCTCTTCTTGGAGGCATGCATCACGATCTAGATGCCAAGGGATCTGCATACGGACTTTCCAAACTTGTGGAGCAAATTGCTGGATAGGGGAGGAATTGATGAATTGAATTGGAGAGGATGTGAGAGAATCTCAAGTGTCAATACATTCCATTAATTCGCCAGGATCACATCACAGGAGTACTCTCTCAGTGGTCAAATGCAATGTACCTTCCATTTTGCATTGCCAAAGTATTCCACGCGCATAATTAATTATGCGTTGCTTAATTTTTTCCACCAACAAAGTGTCTAATGTGTAAAACTGTAACTCCTACAGGCAAGCTTGCCCTTCCCCTATGCGCAAGAATTCAAGAATTACCGAGTGGTACGCCCAAATCCTATTGATCTCCGTATTCAATCCGGCCAGTTATGCAAATGCGAATTTCTCTCTGTTTCATTTACAGGCTACCTTGGAGCAGTTATTTTCTGTTTATCTTGTGGATCTTCAGTTTTACAAGTGTCTTGAACGCCCTTAATTTTTGTAAAGCCTGGCCCGCCCTGTGCTGTGTGTATTTAAGTGCTGTGCTTAAGCAACTTTCTTTCTCACCTCCTCCGGCGATCCCACTCGTCCCTTTCCTTCCTCCTCTCTCGCTCTCCCTTGCTAGGTGGTGGAGAGGAGCGATGCTTGTCACCTACTCCTCCTTCTCACACTTCTTCCGCCTCTTTTTCCTTCCATCAGATTATTGTTATCCTTGGGTTGAGTGAGTGAGGCCCGCTCAAAGGCAGCACAGAGCAAGCAAAGGGAGAAAGCGAGGGGGCCAGAGGGCAAAGCAAGCAAGCAAGCAGGTAGCTGCTCAGGGCTCACTCCTCCAAGCCTTCAACATTGCAGCGTTTGGTCTGTGTGCTGGTCGTGTTCCATTTGCAGGAATTCCTTGCTTGTTGCTCGGTGATGGACAGGCACACCTGCAAGCTCTGCTTCCGGCGGTTCCACAATGGCCGGGCGCTGGGCGGCCACATGCGCTCCCATGTCATGGCCGCGATGGCTGCAGCGTTCCCCTCGCCGCTGTCGCGGCAGCCGCAATCGCCGCCGCTCTCCCTGGCCTCTACCTCGTCGACAGAGATGGATGACAAGCCGGCGGCGCAGCAGAAACCACCACCGACGCCGTGCGTTGCACGCGAAGGCACCAAGAAAAGGTTCGACGACTCCCCTGGATTCTGCTCCGGCGGTAGGGCCGCCGCCCGCGGCGAGTCGTCGGTCGTGCAGGACGGGGAGAGCGACACGGAGTCGTCGTCCCCGCGGTTCGCCGTGAGCCGGCGCCGCTCGAAGCGGGCGCGCCGGTGCGCGCCACCGCCACCGCCACAGGCGGCGGTGGCGTCGTCCGACGATCCGGAGCAGCCAGCTGCGAGCGGCGTCTCCGACGCGACGCCGGTGGAGGACGTGGCCATGTCCCTCGTGATGCTGTCTCGGGACTCATGGACGCGGTCCAGCAGATCCGGCCGGGGGGGCCCGGCGAGCTCGGAGGCCGCCGAGCAGAACAACGACGACGGCGTCCGCTCGTTCGTCGGCGCCGGCGCCGCGGACGACGCCGATCATCACGAGGACGACGACGTCGCGCGCCCGCCGCGCGGCGGCAGGCACCACCAGTGCGGCGTGTGCAGGAAGGTGTTCCGGTCGTACCAGGCGCTCGGCGGCCACCGCGCCAGCATCAAGAAAGGCAAGGGCGGGTGCGTGCCGGTGCCGGTTCCGCCTCCCGCCGCGCCGTCGTCGTCCAAGGCTCACCACGGCCCGGCGCTGGCGGTCCACGAGTGCCCGTTCTGCTTCCGCGTGTTCGAGTCCGGACAGGCCCTGGGCGGCCACAAGCGCGCGCACATGCCGTTGTACGCCGCCGCCGGCACCGGCGCGCTCGCCCCGGCCCCGACGACCCCGTCCCCACGGACGCCTGCAGCGAAATGCGGCGACAGCTCCGGGTCCTTCGATCTCAACGTGCCGGCCGCCGCGACGGACGACGACTTCGAGCTCTCCGCCGTGTACGACACCGAGTTCGGCGGCGCCAGACAGTGAGGGCTGCCAGCTGCTGATCCGATCGATACCTACTACGACGACGCCAACTTCAGACCGGCCGCTCTTGCGCCGCTGCCAGCTGCTGCGGTAAGGGCGCGCGTTTCATTCCATGCAAGAACCAGATGGAGAACAACAGTTGAGCATGCATTTTTTGTTTTCTTTTCTACGTTATTACTGTGTTGCGATTGTTAGTCTAGCAGTACGTACTGTACCTAATTTAGATGAACAGCAGCACATTCATATTCTTTTGGTTCTCTTGTACCTAAATCAAAGTGGCCCATTACTCGGATTTTGTTATTGAAAAGTGCATTCACCATGTTCTTGATCTTGACCTGTCCCATTAAACTCTGCCTCCTTGAACCTCACAGTAGCAAGTAGTAACAGTAGTATACTCTTATAGTACTTGGTAACTTGGGGGTCCACTGTTGGGCAAACCACCACCAACGCTGCCTTGGGTACAAGAATTTGCCACTATTCAAACAAATGCCATCCCAAAACACGACGCGTCGACGCAAGTAAACTCAGACAGCGGAAGTTTTAGAGCGAGCCGAGCTCTTTCCCCCAGTTTCCCTCCCTGCTCTACGTCATTAGGTAGCTTTCCAGTTGTTGGCCACCACACCGTGTCCTGCCGAGCACGCTACCAGTGCCATAACGCTGGTACAAGCATGCATCACACGACTCGCGCCATGCCTGGCGTGCCGCTTTGTTGGGTACTCTCATAGTCTCATCAGTTCAGTTACGAAGTCATGAGCTGTGTGTGACAGTGTCAAGACTCAAGAGCGAGTTGAGTGCCTACCAGTCCTGGTGGTCGCTTTGCTTGCCTCGGACGCTGATCGAGATCGATACGGCACAGCACAGCCACTGCACTACACAGTCCACAGCAGACAGGACCAGGCACCTGTTTCCGCCGTTTCTTCGTTTCCACCGCCAGCCCACCATTACCGGTGCTTCCGTGCTTGCCCGTGCCCGTGCCCGTGCATATGGGCTGCAGGTGGGGCACCTGGGCCCTGCTGGCCCCCCGCATGGCAGTGCCCGGTGTGGGTGCGCTGGAGCCCTGCTGCTTGCTGGAAGCCTGGAAGCTGGAGTGTGGGCTGCTGCCTGCTGGAGCTGGACAGCTGGAGTGCTGGGTAGCCTGGGTACTGGGTAGGCGAGCGCACGGGTCCGTCTCCGCGCGGCTGGCTTCGCCAACTGCTCGCCGTCGCTTCTTGTCACGGCTCCTGCCTTGCGGTTGGCTTCCTCCTTTGTGGTCCTTGGGTGTTTGGTTTCTTTGCCAAAAGTATAGTCCTGTTACATTAAATCTTTTGTATTAATTAGGAGTATTAAATATAGACTAATTATGAAGCTAAGTATACAGATTGAGGCTAATTTGTGAGATGAATCTATAAAGTCTATTTAGTCCATAATTTGACAATGTGGTGCTACAGTAAACATTTACTAATGAGTAACGATGAATTAATTAGGCTTAACGGAGTCGTCTCGCTAATTAGTCTACTCCTGAGTAGTTTTATAATTAGCTCATGTTTAGTCCTCCTATAAGTTAGCATCAAACGTCCGATGTGACACGGACTAAACTTTAGCCTCTGAATCCAAACGCCCAAGTACCACAGTAGGAAGCCCCGGACTCGGCTCGTTTCCCCTTGGTCTCTCGTCTCATCTTCTCCATGGCCGATTGTCTCTTCCTTCCATTTGCCCTGACTAGACACCTTGATCCGAGTCCGAGGTGAAACAAAACAAAAACGCGCCGGTACACACCAGTTCGAGTGGAGATGGCTCCACCGGCCGGTGTCTATTGGTAAGAACTAACGAGAATGTTCTATGCCAGGGATCTCCCAGTCCCAGAGTCAGCGAGGGAGCTACCGAGCAAGGGAGCTTTCTTTCTTCGGGTCAGCGTCACTAGAGTACTGCGCTAAGTTCAGTGGTGCGATCACTCGTAGTGGTCAGCGGGTGGTGGTGGCCTGGTGGGCGCGGATAAGCCTGCGTAATCCACGCTTGACTCGTAGGAGGCAAGCCTCAAAATTTGCGAGATGAATCTAAAAAGTCTATTTAGTTCATAATTTGACAACGTGATGCTACAGTAAACATTTACTAATAAGTAACGATAAATTAATTAGGCTTAACGGAGTCGTCTCGCTAATTAGTCTACTCCTGTGCAAGTAGTTTTATAACTAGCTCATGTTTAGTCCTCATACTAGTTAGCATCAAACGTCTGATGTGACACGGACTAAGCTTTAGCCCCTGAATCCAAACGCCCAAGTACCACAGGAGGAAGCCCCAGACTCGGCTCGTTTCCCCTTGGTCTCTCATCTCATAGGTTCTGTTAGTTTGGCTGATAAGTCATGGCTGAAAGTATTATTCACTGATTTGTTATGAGAGAAAAATAATATTCACTCGCTAAAAAAATACGGCTTATGAGACAAGTGAACAGGGGCATCTTCTCCACGGCCGATTGTCTCTTCCTTCCATTTGCCATGACTAGACACCTTGATCCGAGGGTGTGTTCACTTCACATGCAAACCCAAAATATTTCCTCTTCCACCCATCACATCGAATCTTTGGACGCATGCATAGAGCATTAAATGTAGGTAAAAAAGATAACTAATTGCATAGTTTGTCTGTAAATGTCGAGACGAATCTTTTGAGCCTAGTTAGTCCATGATTGAACAAACTTTGCCAAATAACAACGAAATATGCTACAGTAACTTTTCACCCACTTTTAACACCCGAGTCCGAGGTGAAACGAAACAAAAACACGCCGGTACACACCCGTTCGAGTGGAGATGGCTCCACCGGCCGGTGTCTATTGGTAAGAACTAACGAGAGTGTTCTATGCCAGGGATCTCCCAGTCCCAGAGCTAGTCAGCGAGGGAGGTACCGAGCTAGGGGTGTTTTCACTTCGCGAAAAGTAGCTGAAAAGTTACTGTAACATCTTTTGTTGTTATTTGGCAAAATTTGTCCAACTATGGACTAACTAGGCTCAAAAGATTCGTCCCGACATTTACAGACAAACTATGCAATTAGTTATCTTTTTTACCTACGTTTAATGCTCCATGCATGCGTCGAAAGATTTGATGTGATGTGTGTAAGAGAAAATATTTTGGGTTGGGAGGGAAAGTGAACGAGGCCTAGGGAGCTTTCTTTCTTCGGGTCAGCGTCACTAGAGTACTGCGCTAAGTTCAGTGGTGCGATCACTCGTAGTGGTCAGCGGATGGTGGTGGCCTGGTGGGCGCGGGTAAGCCTGCGTAATCCACGCTTGACTCGTAGGAGGCAAAAAGAACTGGCCTGATGTAACTAGTGCAACCATGCCAGAAGGTCGTACCCGGACTCGGACCAACTGCATGCATGCCCGTGCCGTGAGGTCCGGGGCCGGGCCGACTACTTCCAAGTCCGGGCAGCGCAAGAGCGTACGTACGTACGTACCTGCGTGAAGTGCGTCGGATTTCCGTCGGCGAGGTAATCATTTTTTTTATCATCATGGAGGTAATCATTGATTAGGCGTAGCTAGCTTAGCTGGTCAGTGTTCTTTGACCTCGCTTGATGCGCCATTAACCTAACCTTGCAACAATTTTCCTGCCAAAGTTTCTGCGTGGTCGTCTGGCTGGACCGACGGCGATCTGGATCCGCGCCTCTGTGCTCTTGCGCGTCAACCGCAGTGGCGCAGTGCATGCTCGCGGCCGCTGAAGTAAAAGCCACGGCGAGATGCGGTGCGTTGGGTCGCGGCTCACACGAGCAGCGTTGGCGCCGTACAGCGTAATCGTATCGTACACGTACAGCTACAGCCTACAGCGATGTAGTACAACGTACATCAGCACTACGGTAAGTTCATAAATCTCTTGTTCGATTTTAAAGGGACAGCGACGACCGTGTGCTGCTCTATTAATTTGGGGGAAAAAATGGTGGCAGATGACCGTACTAGTACCTGAACCTTTTATACTTTCAGTAGGGCAAAAAGGACAAAAGAAAAAAAAACAGCAAAATTTTGCATAGAAAAAAGAGGAGAGTCTGCGTTCGATCTTTTGCTAATACTGCTGACAAATAATCGAATTACTATGTCGGCTCAGGGTTTCTGATCGATGCGCTATCACTGTCAACGTACTGGTGGCGATGAAAATACATATCCACTGCCGCCATGATTCGCCATGTAGCATGACAGGCAGTTAGACGGCCTGCTGATGGCAAAGATCATGTGGAAGAATAATGCTAATATAATCATCTCTAGGTAGCCTCCACGCCATTACTGCTCAATCGCGGAGGAAGGCTGCTGCATGTGGTTCAATACATGATGCCGTCAGAACTGAGAACGAAACAATGCTTGCTGAATTTTCCCAAAAAAAAACACAGAATGTTTGCTGACTTCAGACCGATCGAGAGCTCCATGCCTCCATTTGCAGTGTGGAAGGAAAGGTTCAGGAGCACTGCTCGTATCGTGCCTCCCATTGTCTCCGCCTCGCCTTTTCTTGCTCGAGCTGGTATGGTCGGTTGCTGGGCCAAAGACGCTTTGCCGATCCAATCGCGGATTCTACTTGTGGCAAGTATAAGCAAAGGGCCCATCACGCGTGCTTCCGATCTCCTCCTGCTCCAAGCTTATGGGCCGGGCCTCCCATCAGAGAACCCAACCACGGCTCATATTACTGCACAACCCAGAGGTAAAAAGGGCCCTTCGGGCTGCGGCGGCGAAAGGCTCCAATAATAGGCATCCCAATTCCCATTCCCAACCTACGAATCCCCCGACTCCCGCACAGCCGCTCACCACCGTCGTCGCCGGCGAGCCGTCGGCGATGGGCTACGACCAGGGCCTGCCTCCCCACGGCGCCTCCTGGCCGCAGCGATCCGACTACGACCCATACTCGTACGCCTACGCCTACGCCCTTCACAGCGCCGCTGCCGCCTCCTACTACCAGCAGCCGCCCCCACCGGGAACAGAGCTTGCTGCTCCCGCGGCCGCCTCCTCGTCGTGGTCGTCCGCGGCGGGAGCATCGAACAACGTCGTAGTGGGCGGGCCAGGGGCGAACCCTTTGGCCGTTCTCGCGCTGTCGCAGCCGACCAGCTTCGCCACCTCGATCGGGTGGTCTGGGCGCGACGTGGGACACCTGCCGTACTACGATCCGCAGTACCCGCCGGCGCAGCATCCCACAGCGGTATTCACGCACCTCGCTTACGTCTCTCTATTTACTGCGCTGTGTACTAATTCCATCAATAGGGTAAAAACCCACCGTTGTTTGCCGGGAAAAAAAATCTACCTCTGAACTTGCTGAGATTAGCATTGGTGTAATGGTATTGTGACGATGTGTCCCCTTAGTTACTCCTTGATTTATTAAAGGAAGTCTGTTCAGGCTCTTGAAACCGTTGATGATAATTACTCCTTGATTCATTAAAGGAAGTCTATTCACGCTCTTGAAAACTTTGATTTCATGATAATTCTAGAAGGAAGGTAATTAGTTTCTTTAAAAGGAGTTTCTGTGTCCATATTGTGAGCAACTGATGAATGCACATGGACTGCTGATTAGTAACCACAAAGCCTTCACAAAATTTTCACTATGGTGCGTTTGGTGTTGCAGAGTGTGCTAATAGGAGATAGGCACAATCTTCTAAATTCCATTCCAGAGTCCGTTCTAGTTTGTCTTTTGGAATGGAACATTACGGTACCAACCTATACCAGTGTACCATTCCAGATTTTATAATAATATATATGAGTATGCCTATACATATATATATATACCTGTATGCACACAAAACTTTAGTAATAATCATGCTTGGATTGAGTAGTTCAGATTGGGGAACAGCAGCTGCAGAGCGGAAGAACCAGTTGGCTTCTTATATTCCTCTAGTTTTGTCTAATCAACTATAAATGACCTATAGCCAAACGTTTATTCGACATATCTGATCTGTATAGTTTCCCAGAATTAGATGTACCTCTTGTGAACTTGGTATATTTGCTGCATATGCAGTCTATTTTGTGTATGAAGTAAGATATGTATTTGAAAATATTATATGTTTTTTATTATTAAAGCTGGAGTTTTGATGGACTCTCACTCTTCCCTATGTTACATGAAAGTAAGTTTCTTTGTATGCACACAATGGATAGATAACTGTATTGTATAAATCAGTTTGCTTACACATTGTAGGGTGGAATGGGGTGGTCCACCATCTTCTCACTCCTCATGTTTTTGTTTGGTTTGGGGAATTGAATGAGTTGATCCATCGCCACCACATTCCTCACAACCTGCGCGGGTGGGGGGTGGGGGGGTGTAAGACAGTCCGTGGGCATTGCATTAAGAAGAAGACCTTGGATGACCTAAACTTCGCACTCTAACAATGATGTCTGCAGTGTCATTATAACAAAACCAATAATTGTATATGATATTCCCTTGGGAAGGGGTTCCCATATTGTAACTGTTAAACCCCTTTGTGATGTTGGCCAAACAAGTTGGTTGATCTACCGTAGAAAAGAATATTGGTCGAATGAATAGGGAAAGGTAATTATATACTTTTTCTTATATATTCCTGTGAGGCACTATTGGCTAACAGCAAATTCATTCCAGGATTGGGCCAATGAGATGTTGCATGGAAGTTTGTTGAGGTTGCTGTTGAAAGACGAACTGTGGGCTAGTAATTTGTCCATGGTTAATCCTTCAAATGAGCGTTTGCTAGCACAGTTCCATGGTTTCTGCTGTTATTGTACTAATAATGTCACATACTCCATGATCACACCAGTAATTCATGGATAAATGGAACACTGATAAAAAAAATGTTATATTTTCTCTCCCTGACATCGGCTTTGAGCTTTCCTTGAGATTCCTGTTTATTAGTTCTTCATTAAGATTAAAATCTCTTTCTGGGAATAAGATATATACAAGAGAAGAGTATTATGCTGGCTTGGACTTCTGTGTTTTAACTTTTCCTATTTATCACTTGTACGTGTCTACTGCACACAAAGACAGGTGGTAAATTCTTGTACATTCGTGTTTGTAAGTAAGCTGCAGCAAACTGTTAACTGTGTACTCCTAAAGTACTGGCAACAATACACAATTGCTGCAAAGCGCTGTGGTTCAGTGCAAATTAACGCGAGTCATGTCACCAGATACCTAACCATGGTGCTGTTATATTTTCTTGCAGGTCGGGGGTATAGGTACGCTCACGGGTGTAAGCAGAGGTGGTGGGCCTTCGCATGGTGGGGGCAGAGGCCGAGGCCGAGGGCGTGGAAACAAGAGCAGTGATAGGCAGTTAGTCATTCGAGCATCCGGATCATCTATATCAGAGGCTCAGCCTGAAACACCAGCACATCTAATGCAAGCTACAACCACCAATTTCACACCGGGTACTGTAGTTCCAGCTGCTTGGTGTGATATATGCCGAGTGGGGTGTAATAGCAGGGAAATCCTTGAGCAGCACAAAAATGGAAAGAAGCATAAACGGACTGTGCAGAGAATGCAAGATATGGCTCGCCTGCAAGGTATGACTCCTGCTATAGCTGACATGGGTGCTCCTTCATCAACATCTTCTCAGTTGGCTGAAGTAGAAGGCCCCTCTACTGCAGTACATATGGTCCCACCTCTTCGTTCAACCAGCATTGGTGGGGAGCACAAAGACTTGGCTCCTGAAAATGTTGTAGCTTCAGTTTCTGGAGTGCAAATTACTGAGGTGACAGGCAGTTCTTCCAAGCAAAACGCAACACATCATACAACAGCAGTTGGTCACGGTGTTGAAGCACAGGTAGAACCGCATGTTGCTGTTCAAGCTTATCAGCCTTCAAATGAGATGAAAGATGGCGGTGAAGCTCCACCAAATGCAACAGGTCCATCAAATGTGGAACTGGTGGAAGCAAGGATGGATGTCAACGGCAACAAGAATGGCCCAAAGAGGAAACTGACAGGAGTTGGCCGTGGTGGAAAGAAGCTGAGAGTGTCTCAAGCCCCACGGCAAAGGCCTGAGCGAGTAAGGGAGCAACCGCTAGTCTGCACCATTTGCAATGCGACTTGTGATACAAGAGCTGTATTTAACATCCATCTGGGTGGCAAAAAGCATCAATCACGACTCAAGCGTTGCCCAGACATGTTGTTCGGTCCTTTGGTTGTGCATATTCCTCCAAACCAGTCAGCAGCTCACATGACAGGAGCTCCTGAACCACTATATTATGGCTTTAAGAGTAAGGGAGCTCCTTTGGTTGAGCAGGAGGCATATCTGGCTGGCGCGATGCAGCACGCGTTCCCCGTTCTTCCACAGGCTGGTCCAACCATCATGGCTGCTGATTATCCTGCACAACCGGTGACTAGCAATCGGTGCTGCTAGCAATGGAAGACCTGTCATCACTCTGCGTACAGCCGCTGGGGAAGCTGAAGTGAAATAGGCATGTCCGCATGTGCCCCCGCCTGCTGTCTATACTGCCTAAGAGGTTTCATTACTTTGGGTGGAGACTGGAGAGCAACCAAATTCATACTGTAGAAGTAGTACCGAACAATCTGAATATCAGAAGAAACCATAGAACACGTCTCCCAGTCTCTGCAAAGTGCATAAAGTTTCCGTTTCTAGAGACTGCGTTCAACTTTCACCGAGTTGCTGGTAGTACAATGATGGAACAAATTGGTTAACTTAGACTGGGTGTATGGCTGCAAAATATTTTTTTAAGACCAGTCTTAATGGGGAGTTTTATTACCAAGACTGCCACATTAGATTTTGATTTGGGTTGGTAATTGTGTCATAGCATTAAATGAGAATGAAACTTCTTTGAAACGTCAATTGATACTAGCATTTAAAATTATCACGTAGAAATTCACCTCACCTCACATTGGGGGTGTTTAGACTGCTCTATAAACTTCACTTTAGAGTAGCTTCACAAAAAACTGGAGTTTATGGAGCACCTCTCTAGGTGTCCTCGTAACTCTATCTTTTTTTTTCTCAAACAGAGTGTATGGAGTTGAAACCGTTTGGCTAAAACACATGGAGCAAAGCTGGAAAAGATGGAGCGGAGCCGCCACAGACACCACCATAGTCGCATGTTCTTGCTTGCTGATTGTTCTGAATTTTCTTTCGCTCATCTGCTTGCTGAATGCCTCCTTTTCGGTCCTGTTCATCTGGCTTATAATCCGTCTTATTTAGCTTGTTTTTTCAGCCGGAACAATATTTTTTCTCTCACAAAAAATCAGCCAACAGTGTTTTTCAGCCGGCTTATAATTCCAGCCGAACGGCTCCTTCCTTTCTGAATGTGCTCCCCCTGCTTCTTTCTGATTTTTCTTTTTGATTTGAGTGGATTCTTTTTCCTTTTTGATGAACGTGCTTCCCTAAACCCGAGTACTTGGATTCACAAAAGAAAAAAAAACCCGAGTACTCAGCTTCCCTAAAAAAAACTCGAGTACTTGAAGCTAGCTTCCTCTCTGCAGATCGGGACCCACATGTCAATCAATGTGGCCGTTGCTAATTGAGTGGGCTTGATTGGAGAAAAACTGAGCTATTTCGGCCTAATACGGCCCATAACTTCTTCCCCTATCCAATGCAACGAATCAGCCGCAACGACCGCCGAATCACCTCACCATGACAAACGCGGTGGCAGTGGAGCCGGCGCCGCTCGTGCGGGCCCGCGCCTGTACGGCCGCCGCCTCCTTCCCGCCCCCGCGCCGTCGAAGAGCTGGAGCTATCAGGGCGTCTCCCGCATCCGGCCGGACCGAAGGCGCCAGCGAGCTCCCCGCCCCGCTCCTGCCGAACGCGCGGCGGCGGGGACGCGACCCGCTCTGGCACGGCGGTGGGTTCAGCCTCGGCGTCGACCTCGGTGACGCCCGCACCGGCCTCGCCATCGGGAGGGGAATCACCCTCCCTCGACCCCTCACTGTACGCACCTCTCGCACTTCAGTTCCACCGCCCAAAGCCAACCTCACCAAATTGAGGCACAGTTGGAAATGACGCCAGGTTCTGAAGCTCCGCGGGCAGAAGCTAGAGCTTACGCTGCTTGACGTGGCTCGGCAGCAGGTGATGTTTCGCTTGGCTTCTTCTCTTCTGCTCTGTGCTGACATTTCAATACTGAATGCGATGGTGGTTCTGGTGTCCTGAACACGGGCGCTTTGCAACTCGAGATTGCAGGAGGTGGACGAGCTCATCATCGGGCTTCCCGTGTCCGCTAATGGGAGGGAGACACCGCAGTCCAACAAAGTGCGGAGCGTCGTCGGGAGGCTCGCCGTCCAAGCGGCCCAAAGGTGCGTCGCATGCCTGTACTTGTAAATTTGGATCGCTTCGGTCAGCTAGGCTAGGAGCCGGGTGCTCAGCAGACTCATCGAGACCTCTGAACTGGGTGCGTTGCTTCAATGTGTGGTGTGAGTGTGTGATGATTGTTGCGTAACTCAGTGGATTTGTTTTCACGGCAGCAGGGGCTTGAGGGTATATCTGCAGGATGAATATGGAACGTCCACGGACGCCCTAGATTACATGATCTCCAGGTGAATCTTGGTTTTGTTTCGATCCTGCAAAAATTAGCATACTAACTCCTTAGCATTTGTTAGCAACATGCACTTTGCTAATTCTTGCTAGTAACTAGCACACCTAGGCCTGTTTTGATCCAGGCTTGCCAAATTTTAAGTTGCTACTACTGGCTATTCAACTAGGATCCAAACAGGGCCTATTCTGTTCATGGCAAACTGGAGATGATCAGTTTCCCATATCACTGTTGCTGCAACACTTATAGCTGGACCTTGCCGCTGATTTTGAAATCTGACCATTTTAGTATTTACAGTACTGCTCCATCCTCAATGCAGAAGCTCAAGAATGCAAATTTGTTCCTGCACATTGCTGACTATTAAATCGTGTCAAACTGTTAGTTTGAGAAGAATCACTGAGACGCTTGGCTGATTATATACCTCAATTTTCAGGGGTGTCAAGAAGTCTGCCCGTGATACCAAATCTGATGCATATGCTGCTGTGGTATTTGATGCTACCTACTATATGTTTCTACTTAGTATTTATTTACTCATGTTTCTGATTGGTTCTGGCTAAAGTTACAGATGATTACTTTTATTGTAGATGATTTTGAAGAGATATTTCATGTCATCAGGTCAAGGGGCTAAGATTGTTCTCCCCAGGCAAGCAGAGTTACAGGAAAAGTTACTAGTTCAGTCTAGGCAAGATGCTGAAATTTAGAGAGGCATGTCTTCTAGTTTCTCCATCAGTAGAGAACATGTCCAGTGTAGATCACCTCATTTTCTATAGCATCTCATCCGCTGTGACGTAGATGATTGTTTGAGGTACTCTAATTGTACAGCATCAAAATCACAAGCTGTTTTTGAACGTGGTCCTGATTGCAAATTGAGTATCGTCCCAAAACAAGATTTAGTAACATATTCATTGTTGCATTTCGTGTTTTTTTTTCTGGGTATCCTACCTAGATTATTTATTTCTGAGAGAAATTATACTCCCTCCATCCTGAAATGTAAGGATTTAGAGTTTAAAATTTGTATCAAAATATAAGATGTTTTGGATCCTCAATCTTCTCTGTTTTCTGGCAAGAAATACTGAAATTACTTTTAAACTGGCATCATTAAAACAACCAATCAGTAATCAAGGAAAATAACAATTGACTACTCCCTTCATTCTATTTACTAAGGGGTAAGATGGTCTTTTGCCAAGCTCTTTATTTTGTCCAAAAATCGCTTAGATACTTTATACTTCCGGACAGAGTAGCTCTGTTGAGCAAATCTGTAACATACTGCTAGCCTGTTTAGCACTTAATCGGATCATGTATTTATATAGTTTTCCACCATGGAGACTGCAAAAAAGAATTTGTTCAGAAATAGTTTGGATGGTCCAAGTTGGCAAGAAATAAGGTACTTTGCAACAATCCCCTGTCCCGTTCCATGCAGCAAATATGCTTCCTTTTTTTTTTCCAATTCAGTACAACTGGCCTATCTTTCCTGTATCTGCATCAATCATGGTTGCTGCAGGCAATGTTTATACATTACTACGAGTACATGATGGAATGCCTGAGCGAAAACCACCAGAATCAATCGAGAATCAACTGATCTGAATCAGCTGTTCATATGGTAACGAAGCATCTCAAATCTGTGCATAAAAGAATCAGAACAGCTTGCTGAATTCAGTCTCCTGTGTTGGTTCACCAATTCGGGGGAAGAATGGATCCCTCTCCAGCATCGTCTGCAGTGAGTCCATCATCCTCACCATGGATGCCCACAAGAATGGCGCCAAGCAAAATGCATATCCAAAGACTGCCAGAGCCCTCACAACACCATCATGGTACCATGGGAATGCCATAACGATGAGCATGCCCACTATCGCGAGCCACGTCGTAAGCACGTCAAGTGGTGGGAGCAGAAAAACATTGATAACGAGCACTGACAAGGCAAGTGCACCAAATAGGTAGATGGACCAGCCCATGATTGGGTGAACTGTGCGTGGGATCACAAAGAATGGAATGGAATATGCAGCCAACACAGCCACAATTGCAGCCAGCTTGATCAGCCATTGCACCAGAGCACTTTGCTTCTCAGGCCGTCGGTTATAACACAGTTTGGTCATCCCTGGCCTTGCCAATCTGGTGACTGTTATGATAACTATGTACATTAAAACCTCCATCAGTACCACTGGCATTTCAGCAGCATACCTGTGAAATGTAAGCAGGTACTTGTTAAGTGGATATAACAGAAAATGAATTATGTCTGCTCAGGTACGTAATTTGCTTCTGTGTTGCTTTATTGACTCACCCAAGATCGTCCCAGCGCTGCTTATGCCAGGAAAGTCCTAATGGCAAGACCGGCCAGGACCACCAGTACCAAGGTTTAAACCAAGGTGCGCTGGGGAATGTGATAACACTGTTTGGCCCACACGGGACATGCCAATGTAGCTTGAGATCTGTAATATTCAATCAAAAGGGTGGTTGAAATTTTCAGAAGCAATAGACACAAGCTAATTCATTGGTATTGAAAGCTGTGTAGCTGTAGCACTCACAGTAGTAGGATGCATCCATTTGATAGCCGAGAGGAAGACGATAGGTCCCATTGAGCTTTGTGCCATTCTCAGGAGGGTGAAACATTGGTTTGTCGAGCAAGTCTGGGTAGCACCCAACCAAAAAACCTTGGTCAGCACCATCAGAGTTTTCACGGCCAGTCTCCAGGTCATGAAGCATGCCCTTGAATACATCAATAGAAGGCTGCAGATTGAAGAATAATCCAATATAAGTCTAGTTGGCCATTACATGTCTGAGCACAACATATCTCAGTGTGAGTTTAACAAGAATCTATTTATGGATGGTGGGCATTTTCTTTTCTACGGGTCATTTATACTGGGAGAAGATGTTTACTTCATCTTTGGGAGAGTGCATGTTCAAATTCTATTGTTTGTAAATGACATATGACTAATTTGTGCCATTATTAACACAGCTGTATATGCAGGGAGATTGGTTCAATTTAGGATATGTACTGTTACTAGACTAAAGAGGTTTTGTATGACATAGTTAAGTCAACAAGCCCTCATGATTTCAAGCAAAATGAGACAAATTTTGGTTGTATCGGACAGGTTACAGATGGAACAGCAAAAGTTTGGGACATACCTGGAGCACGAAAAGACCAGTGTGGAAGTAGCATGGATTGATGAAAACAGCACAGAACTGTCCACATTGGAATAGCTCGTCTGTGTTCTGGAGGAAGATGTTATCAGAATCAATCATGACGACACGCTCATAGTCCACCAGGGTCCACGCATAAAGCTTGTTCAGTGTCAACTTGAACCTCTTGTTGATCCCTCCGAGGTTGCCCTCATAAGGATTCCTGAGGTTCTCCACTATCACCACCCTCAAGCCATCCTCTTCTGTCCTGCATAAGTCCCCATGTATTGTCAAAAGGAGCTCATTTCATTTCACATTCTGCAGTAAAAAACTCGTAGTTCATGAAATAAGTATTCCTATGGAAATAAAACAAGCAGAAAAATGTTTTGTTGACCGTCGTGAAATGATCAAGCCATGTCTTCGGGAGATCCACCGATCGCTATTAATCATTTGGGACTGAGGAGATCCACCGATCGCTATTAATCATTTGGGACTGACATTGAGACCACCAATGAAAAGAGATTCACCGATCACTATTAATCATTTGGGACTGACATTGTGACCACCAATGAAAGACACAAGCATTAGCTATGAACCTGGTCAGACAAACTACGGAAAACATTTATTTTCCTACAAAAGAAAATCCACTGTGCAATCTTTAAAGAAAAATGAAAGTTGACCAGTGTAATTGGATAGCAGACAATTAAAAACTACAGGTTGCAACCAGCGACAGGAAGCCAATAGTCAAAGCTTCAGAGCTGGTGCATCCATGACAGCATATTCCGTGAGACTAACCCCTTGTTTAGATGACATCAAAATTCCTAAGTTTTTTCACTCTCTCTCCATCACATCAATTTTTAACTGCTTGCATGGAGTATTAAATGTAGGTAAAAAAAATAACTAATTACACAGTTTAGTTGTAAATCACGAGATGAATCTTTTGAGCCTAGTTGGTCCAAGATTGGACAATATTTGTCAAATAAGACGAAAGTGGTACTATTCATCGGGTTGAAATTTTTTCCCAATCTAAACAAGGGCTAACAAGCAACTTTGCCCGTGTTTAGATCCGGACTTGGGTGCCCCGATTCGGGCACTGTAGGTACAGTGCTCGTGTCGGGGCACTGTAGCACCTTTTGTTTTTTAGTACAAAAAATTGTCCAAAAATTGATTAATTAGACTCAAAATGTTCGTCTCGCAAAGTACAACAAAACTGTGCAATTAGTTTTTTATTTCATCTACATTTAGTACTCATGCATTTGCCGACATTTTGATGTGATGGGTAATCTTCTTTTTGTATAGTAAAATTTGGGGATGGAATTGGGAACTAAACAAGGGTTATAACAAGTACTGCGCATATATAACGGCAAAATAAGCATGCAGATGCAGTGCATATGTCTCCATCTGAATGGCCGAAGTTACCCCCACAAGAGTTTGAAAAAACAAAGGCAACCAGGAGAAGCTTCCTCCCTGCAGGTGGTCCCTGTTCCACTTCCCAAACCTGCAGATCATCGTGCTCCCAGGTACCCGAAACACGTCACCCCCTTCTAGTCTTGGCCTTCAGTTCCTACTGTAGTTTGTGCCGCAACGAGACGCGACGCTGGTTTGCAGTGCGTAATAAAAATTCGAATTAATTACTGCTAAAATATGTCCTGGAAAGTTTTCCTAGGAATGTCACCAAAATCTGGATTCGATTCGGTATTGGTTGATACTCCAAAGTAGTAGTGCCCCCTAGGGTGGGGAGTCGAACAACGGAGACGCGTCGGAGCGGAAGAAGAAGGAAGGCGGGGGCGGCGGAGGGTTTCGCACTCACATTGCGCGGACCCAGTCGCGCGGCACGTCGGCGGAGGCGATGAGGACGCGGTCGGCGTCGGCGCGGACCCGGGTGAGGGAGCGCATCATGACGCGCACGGCGACGTAGAACTCGTAGTCCCGCGGCGTGCCCATGTACATCATGGCGGCGTACGCGTGGCGGTGCCGCGGCGGCGGGCCCTCCACCCGCGCCACCAGGCCCCGCTCCTCGCGCGCCGCCGCCGCGGTCACCGCGACCAGCAGCAGCAGCAGCAGCGACGCTGCCGCGAGCGGGCGCCGCCCCGCCATCGCCGCCGTCCCGCGAGCGCGCACGAGGGTCGCCTCAGCCGGCCGTTGACTAGCCTGGTGATCAGCGAACTAATAGGCGCCGCGCCGCGCCGGGGCCCGGGGCTCGCTCGCTTGCGAGGCGCTGCTGGCCGGCAGTCGTCGGCACTGCTGGGTATGCACGCCCGCGGATGGTGTTTGGGGGGCCGGGAGGAGAGATGAGAGGGGAGATGCTTGGATTGGATGCCTCGGCTCGATGCTTCTCGTTGGCAAAAGCAAGAGACGAACAGGAGAGAGAGAGAGGGGGGGAGGGACAAGGAGGGGGGAGGTCAGCAGAGGGGAGGGAGGGGAAACGGGGCGGCGTGCGTTTATTTATGAGTTGTGGGAGAGAGACCTGCCCTGCCTTCTGCCGGAGTAGCAGATGCTTTCCCCTTGTCCCGCTCCCAGCGTACGACGCTGGGTACGCCCACCTGGTACGTATCTGACACGCGGGACCGGGTCTCCGGTTGGCCCCGCCGTCCAGCGACGGCGACGTTCGGCTACGCGCTACGCGTCGGGTGGCCGCGGCTAAAGCGAGCGCAACAACGACTCCGTCGTCCCTCCCTCTCCTCGGCATCGGGCCGGACGGCGGGGCCGAGGACGCTTCCTTTCCTTTCCTTGGCTGTGTTTAGTTATCTCGAAAATGGTAAAAATGTAATGTAGCATGTTTTTGCTTTATTTAGTAAATAGTGTTCAACTGTTAACTAATTAAGTTTAAAACGTTTGTCTCGAAAAGTATAACCAAGCTGTACAATTAGTTTTTGATTTCATCTACATTTAGTACTTCATATATATATCGCAAGTTTGATGTGACGGAGAATCTTTTTTTTTGCATAGTACCACTCCATACAGCCCTTGGCCCCGTTCGGCTGGGCTGATAAGCCGGTTGAAAAACACTGTTGACTGATTTGTTGTGAGAGAAAAATACTGTTTCAGCTAAAAAAACGAGCTGAAAAAGACGGATTATAAGCCGAACGAGAACTGTCAATCAGCCAGTGGCCTGTCCGCCTGTGCAACGTGAAGGAGCGGAGACGACGGGACAGGAGGGAGAGGGAGACGACTGGGCGGTGCGCTGCGGACTCCGGTGTGGGTTGGTGTTGGGACGGCCGGGATGGACCGGACCCGTTCTACACGCGCTCGGCGACTCTACACGTTTTTGTTGGTGGAGTGCTGGCGAGTGGCAACTCCAACAGGCCAGGGAAGGGATGGCTGGCTGGCCGATTGATAAATGGGCGCACTTATTTTTTTTTCTTCCCAGAAGGCAATCAGATTTTTACGCCTTGGATTGATTATTTGGTGTACTACTAGAGGCCAGGCCAGCTGGAGCCGATGGTGCTTACGTAGCTGGACTTCAGTATTTGTCGTTCCCATTTTGGCAACTGAGGTCCCATGGGCTTTCATTTCATCATCATCAGTGGTAACAAAACAGGCCTGGGACAGGGAGGGACGCATCAGCACGGCAACGGCTAACGTGTCATCCAGCCGGGTGCGGACGTGTCACGTGTGGTCCTTCCGCCGTTGCAAACCTTAGACTGACCGCACTGTTAATGGAGTAGATAGGTGGGGTGGATCTTTTGCATTTCGTAATACACATAATGTCTAGTACAAGATCTACTGGATCCGAGAGAGAAAGAGAGAGAGGTGGTGTAAACCATCTGTGGTAACGGGAGGTGCGGTGGAGTTCGATCCGAAGGCGGCCATCAATTCGTCGGCGATGCTCTGCGCTAGGCAGCGACGGTCGGTGTAGATTGGTGACGCAGTGAAGTCCGGTGAGGAAGTTGGGGCGATGCAGTGGCGGCGGAGGTGCTTCCCGTCACTTGGCTGCGCACCCTCTGTGGATCAGAACTAGGGTTTGTCGGTGGGGAGTGTGGCTCAGGCGAACCTCGTGTATTGAGCCGCCGGCCCCCACCTCTTTTTATAGCGCAGGGTGACGGGGGCCCTCCAGCCATAGATGGGTTGGGCGCCCCCGATCAGGGCGCGAGTCAAGGCCTAAGAAAACCGTTGGGCTTCGATGGTTAGGAGATCATTTTTACATTCTCCCCCTTGATCTCAACATTTACTTTAATCTTTAAACTTTGACTTTAACACTTTTCACTTTACTCGTTTCATTACAGATAAGTGCATAGAGCATGTTTCATCGTCACGGTCAATTACCGATGGATTTGACAGCTACAACGCACATCTCTGATCTGAAACAGTTACTTTAACTTTGGACCCTTTATTATAGTCCAGGAGTCATAGGCTTTCCCTTAAACCCATGTCGGCTACATGTTCTCTGAAGACGTTGGGTGGTAAGCCTTTTGTAAGCAGATCCGCGAGCATCTTTTCAGTACTTATATGCTCAAGATTTATAATTTGATCCCGGACTTTATCCTTCACAACATAATACTTTATGTCAATGTGTTTGGTAGCACCACCTGACCTATTGTTGTGAGCGTACTGTACTGCTGAATTATTATCGCAGTATAACTTTAGTGGCTTATGTATGCTGTCGACCACCTTCAAACCGGGTATGAACTTCTTTAGCTAGTTCACCTGCCCCATTGCCTTATAACACGCTATAAACTCGACATACATTGTGGACGATGTAGTGACGGTTTGTTTTGAGCTTTTTCATAAAATTGCTCCTCCTGCGAGAGTGGACACATATCCTGACGTGGATTTTCTATCATCTCCCGCATAATCAGAATCTGAATACCCTACTATTTGGAGAGAATCTGATTTTCCGTACGTCAACATGAGGTCTTTCGTACCTTGCAAATATCGCAAGACTTTCTTTACTAGTTTCCAGTGTTCAATTCCTAAATTACTTTGAAATCTGCCAAGCAACCTGGTAAAAAAAGCTAAGTCAGGACGCGTGCACACTTGAGCATACTGTAAGCTCCCGACAACAGAAGCACGTGGAACCACTTTTATTTGGATCGAGCTCGTATTGGTTCCTAGGGCATTGAAAATCCCCATATCTATCGCCCTTGACCATGGGTGCAGGTGATGCACTACATTTATGCATACTGAATTTCTTTAAAACCTTTTCTACGTATGCCTTTTGTGACAGTCCTAATACCCCTTTACTTCTATCTCGGTGAATCTCTATGTCCAAAATAAATGACGCTTCACCAAGATCTTTCATATCAAATTTTAAGGATAAAAACTTCTTTGTCTCCAGTAGTAGACTGACATCACTACTAGCAAGTAAGATATCATCTACATACAAGATTATGAAGATATATCTTCCATTCTTAAATTTTACATAAACACAATTATCTTCAACATTTTCTTTAAACCTAAAATTCTTTATTATTCTGTCAAACTTCAAGTACCACTGTCTTGAAGCTTGCTTTAACCCATAAATCGATTTCTTTAAGCAGCATCTCATTCGTTCTTTTCCTTCCACGACAAAACCTTTTGGTTGTGCCATGTAAATATTTTTTCTTTAGATCCCCATTTAGGAATGTTGTTTTTACCTCCATCTGATGTAACTCTAAATTATAGTGTGCCACTAATACCATTATAATTCTGAAGGAATCCTTACATGAGACTGGAGAAAACGTCACATTGTAATCAATCCATTCTCTTTGTGTGAAACCTTTTGCCACAAGTCGCACTTTAAACCTTTCAATATTCCCTTGGGAGTCATATTTTGTCTTGTAGACTCATTTACAGCCTACTGTCTTGGCTCCTTTAGGAATAGGTTCTAAGTCACAAACTTTATTGGTACTCATTGACTTTATTTCATCTTCCATGGTCTCAAGCCACTTTGATGAATTATCGTTTCTCATGGCTTCTTTAAATGAAGTGGGATCACCCTCCATTTGAAATTCTTCAGTGTTATACACCTCATAATCATCAGGTATTGCTGATCTTCTAACTCTATAAGACCTTCTAGGGGCCTTCACATTTGGCACATTTTCTGTTTAGGGCTGTTGTTGCTCCCCCTCATCTGTGGCATCAGTTTGTATAGGTTCCTGAAGGACAGGTTCCTCATCATTATTTACTGTTACCATAGAAGAACTGACAACAGGTGTTGGCATTACAGTGTCCCGCACTGTTGGTGCAACAAGAACAGGTAATTCGAAAAATGGTTCCTGAGTCATCGGAGTGGGCACACATACCCGCTTCTCCTCAAGATCAATTTTTCGAGCTACCATGCTCCCCCTCATCATTTCATCCTCTAAGATAACAACGTGTCTTGTTTCTATAAATTTTGTGTATCTGTCTGAACAGTACAAATGAAAACCTTTTGACTTTTCAGGATAACCAATAAAATGACAACTAACTGTTTTGAGATCTAGCTTCCTAATATTTGGGTTAAACACTTTTGCCTTAGCAGGACTCCCCCACACACGCAAGTGTTTTAGTGAGGGTTCTCTTCCTGTCCACAACTCATATGGTGTTTTGGACACCGCTTTACTTGGTACTCTATTTAGAATATGAATGACGGTTTTTAACGCCTCTATCTATAGACTCAATGGCAAGTCAGAGTAACTCATCATACTACGCACCATATCTATCAAGGTACGATTACGCCTTTCAGCTACTCCGTTCTGCTGAGGTTTACCCGGTGTAGAATACTGGGCAACTATACCATTCTCCTATAGAAACCTTGCAAAAGGTTCAGGAACTTGACCATATGGGGTATGCCGACCGTAGTACCCCCCACCACGATCAGACCAGACCACTTTAATCTTTAAATTATGCTAATTTTCAACTTCAGTCTTAAATATTTTAAATTTATCCAACGCTTCATTTCTTTCTTTAATTGGATAAATGTAACCATAACGGGAGTAATCATCTGTGAGTGTTATGAACGAGTCAAAATCAGCCACACTTTTCACAGGAAAAGGACCACATATGTCTGTGTGAATTATCTGTAGAATTCCTGTGCTTCGTTTAGCATCTTTTTAAATTTGCTTTGTGTATTTTTCTTTAATACATTCTCTACACTGTTCAAAGTCTGAGAACTCTAATGGAGGAAGAATATTATTCTTAACTAGTCTCTCTATTCTTCCCCTCGAAATATGGCCTAAACGATAGTGCCATAATTTCGATGACGCATCTTGAGTTCTCTTTCGTTTTCTATTCGCATTCACAAATGAGGATACGTTGTCATTCGCATCACATACGGAATTCACATTTTCACGAAGTGATAACAAATAAAGATCTTGCTTTTGAAAAGCAAAGGCAACACATTCATTATTACATTGTATCTCGTATTTGCCATCTCTAAAATGGCAATCAAATCCATCATTATCCAAACAAGACACACTAATCAAGTTTCTCTGTAATGAAGGAACAAATAAAACATCTCTAAGCAAAAGAATAAAGCCATCAGCAAGCTCTAGAGGAACATCGCCAACAGCTTCGACATCTGCTTAGACTCCATTCATGACTTTAACGTGTCTTTCATTTCTTTGCGTAGTCCTCGTCGAACGGAATCCATGTAATGAATTAGCAACATGAACAGTTGCGCCTGAGTCAATCCACCAAGTAGATTTCGAATACTGTACATACAGGGATTAATTTATGAACGTAATAATGTTCTCACCTTTCTTTGCCATGATCATCTTTAAGAATTCAGGACAATTTTTCTTGTAATGTCCCTCCTTCTTGTAGTAGAGGCACTGATCTTTGTTCACTGCAAACCTGTTCTGCTGAGGCTGATGCTGCATGGGACCCTTGACCTTTGGCTTTGAGGGAGAGTTGGCATTGACATTCTTTCTCTTATTATCTTTAACAAAACTAAGAGTACCACCATTGGCGACCTTTATTCTCTCTTCCTCTTGCACACACATTGCCATACAATGTTCTAGATCCTATTTCTTGGGTTGAATGTTGTAGTTGACAACAAATGTGTCAAACTCTTTTGGTAAAGAAGCAAAAATCACATGGACAAGGAACTCTTCCGTAAGAGCCAGATTCATTGGTTTTAGCTTATTGTTCAAATGATTCAACTTTGATATGTTCTCTCTTATGCCAGTGCCATTGCCACCTTCAGTGTATCTTTCTATCATCAGCTGCTTTATCAGCTGAGTAGCATATGTCTTTGAAGAGCCATAGAACTGACTCTTTATTCTCTCTAGGTACTCTGTGACAGTGTCACACTCTTGGATTGAGCTCATTATGGTAGGCTCAATCGTGTTCTTTATGACAGCAACACACTTTTTATTGGCATTGATCCACTTTTGCTTTTATAGGTCATATGTCATCTGTATGGGAGCATGGTCCCTCTCTTTCTTTTGTCAATCAGCATCAGACTCATTAGTCTCCCTCACCGATGCCACAGGCTCAGTGGGGCATGGTGTGGTGACCACCCAGTCCACCTCAGCCAAGACAAAAGCGAGGTCAATCTTCTTCTTTCATTCGGTGTAGTTGTCACCTTTGAGGGGTGAAATATCTTTGATAAACCCCGTCAAAGAGTAACCTCCTGAAAATATAATTCATGTAAAGTGAGAACATAATTATAACATCAATAATTGCATACTTTAGTTCTAACGTTGGTCAAAATTAAAACATACAATTTATCTTTTTACACTAATTCTACATCACCGTTGGGCAGAAATAGAATTAATGCATGACAAAACACCATATAATATCATAATATTTCCATTAATCAACTTTGGTTAGAATAATAACAATATTATAATCATCTAAAATTTATAAATTTTTCAAAATTAAATTCTCCCGTTGGTTCGAATTTAATAATGAAATTAACAACATCAAGTACGCAGCGGAAACTTTGAATAAAATTCTCATGATAATTTTTTTCCAAAAGCAACTTTACTATTTACTGAACAAAATTATCGTTGCATAAAATATGTACAGAAATTAACATCAAAATATAACTCAAAATGCATTAAAAAGCATTAGAATCAGCTTCTGGAAAAATTAAAATGGAATTTTAGTTTTGTACTGTGCACTTCGCCATTTCAGCCTGCAGGTGCAGCTCACAGGCGCTCAGCCCGGCCAGCGCATGCAGCCGCTCGTCAGAAAAGGTAAACCAAAATTATTTTTTTTATTTTTAATTTTTTGCACGAGGCCCAGCGGGCCGGTTTTTGCGTGGCCCATGGCCCGCTTCCCGCGCGCGCTCGCCAGCGTTCCCGCACCCAGGCCGCAACCTGGGCCTGGGCCGGGAATTCGGCCACTCGCTCTCGCCCGCGTGGGCCGATTTCAGCCCAGTCATTGCCAGGCATCGATCTGAGGGCGACCGGATCCAACGGTCGCACGTTCACATCGAAGGGTCAAAACCCTAGGCTACCGCTGCCCGAAACCCTAGTTTCATTTCCATTCATCTCCTCCCTCCGTTCTCTCAGCGCCGCGCAAAAAACAGAGCAGCAGCACCATGAAAGCCCAAGTTTAGTTTTGGTAATTAATGATACCAAGTTGCTAATGTCATGTGTTAAGTGTTTTGAGTTAGGCATAAGCAACATATGTGATGAAGGTGTATGTGGCAAGGAATGATGGCTACAAGATCACAAAGAGATGGTGCATGGACATGAAATGATGATCATGGTAGAGATGCAGATAATATGATGGATATGATGATCAAGTGGAAGAGAAGGATCTAAGAGCGCAAGGCAAAGGTATAACTATAGGGTTTTCCTTTTGCCGGTCTAAGATGAGTAGAGAAGTGATTGACCGGGTTTAGGATACATAGCCGACTATCAAGAGGGGCAATCACAGTTACCTCGGGAATCAAGTGCCACTAGATCATTATCTTGAGCATATGCATTAGGATCTAGTAAAGAGCTAACATAACGCCTTGAGAAATGATTGTGAAATGCTAACACATATGCACATGGTGGTGTACACTTGGTGGTGTGAGCATATTTGCATAGGCGGTGGAGTTTAAGCGGTAGAGAGGGGTTTGGGTTCCTCTCTCCCTCCCGCTGAGCTTGCGAGGCGGGATTCAGCGCTTTTTGGGGAAGTGAAACGCCTATTTTCTACTGCGCCGGAAGTCGGAAAAGAAACAGAGGCGAACGACGGTCATTGTGGTGACCGGATGCTGCACCGGACGCGGTCACGGTTTGACCGGATGCGTCCGGTCAGTTCAATCCGGTCAGCGCGCCAAGGGTTAGTGACCGGACGCTGGTCTGGCCTGACCAGCGCGTCCGGTCAGTTCACCTGTGCGCAGAAAGAGAACGCGTGACTGGCACGTCCGGTCGCTCACGGGACCGGAGCGTCCGGTCAGGCGTCCAGAAGGGCAGAGAGCAGCGGAGTGCTGATCGGACGTGTGGCGCGTCCGGTCACGTGCGATCTGACGCGTCCGGTCGCGGTGGGAGCTTACTGGACTCCGACCGGACGCCAGGTGCGGCGCGTCCGGTCATACGCTAGAGCGCGTCTGGTCATAACAACGGTAACTTCTGACGCGCACTGTTCACGCTTGTCCTGTAGTGACCGGACGCGTTCGGTCATCCTGACCGGTACGTCCGGTCAGCTCGTTTTGAACTGCGTTGTACGGTAACAGCTAGCTGCATACCCCTTCGCTATAAATAGAGGATGTCTGGGGTTTGAGGGTATCTCTTGCACATTTTGAGACCTAGAGACATCCTTTGAGCTAGAGAACAACCCCTCCACTCATCTCTTTGCTTGGTTGCACATCTTGAGTGAGATTGAGTGAGATTCAAGTGTATTGCTTGAGAGTTGCATTCTAGAGACACTTGATCTTCGAGTTGCTACGGATTTCTTGTTACTCTTTCGTGTTTCCCGACACGGTAGACGGCTTGGAGCAGCGGAGGTGATTGAGCTCGCAATTGGAGATTGTTGGAGCCCTCACCAAGTGTTGTAAGGGGTTCTTGATCCTTCCCCGCGGGAGTTCGCGAATTGGATACTCTAGTGGAGCTCGTGGCTTGGAGGATCCCCATCTTGTGTGCGGTTGTGCGGCGCCCGCCGAGGGCTCAACTCTTGATAGTCGATTAGCTCATGAACCGACAAGTGGGTGTATCGCCACAACGGGGAGTAGCTTACCGGGAAGCAAGTGAACCTCAGGATAAATTCTTATGTCATTCTCTTCCCGAGGATTTCTCTTATGTGATTGATTGATTGGTACTTCTCATCTCTACACGGCGGTATAATCACTCGAAGCTCTTCTCTCGTATTACTTCTTGTTTCTAGCTTGTAGTTGTTGTTGTGTTTAGTGGATAGCCTTATTCTAGACTTGTGTAGGTGGCTTGCTTATTTAGCTAGAGCTAGTGCTTTTGCTTTGCCACCTTTCGTACTAACTTGTGGTTAAGTATTTCTTGTAGAAGTTTTAATTAAGCTATTCACCCCCTCTAGCCTATTTGGACCTTACACACCGGCAGTTGTCCATGGCGGCTGGAAGGAGGAAGGGCTGCGCCAAAGTTCGGTGCCACCATGTGCCCCTTCGCCGATGAGCGCGTCCACCCGGGGTGGGCGCGCCGCCGTCGAAGGGCTATGCAGCGATGTCCTTTAAGCCTGAGGCCGCACGCACAGTAGCTCGGCTACTGTCCCTCACGCCGGAGTCCAAGTCACCGGTGGTGATGGCAGCGGTGGAGTGGAGAGCCCGGGTAGGTCACTCTATTCCCTCGCTTTTCTTTGTACCAGTTCCCATCTAGGGTTAGGGTTTCGGGTAGTGTACTTTTCTAATTTGATTCGGTTAGATTCTTTCCTTTCTTTCCAATCCTAAGCCCGATCTACTACCTTCATAGGCCTCTGATACCATTGTTAGTTCTTTAGGATATAATGGAGTAGATCAGTGGGGTAGACCTTTTGCATTTTGTGATACACATGATGTGCTAGTACAAGATCTACTGGATCCGAGAGAGAGGAAGGAGTGAGGTGGTGCAAACCATCTGTGGGAACGGGAGGTGCGGTGGAGTTCGATCCAGAGGCGGCCATCAATTCGTCGGCGATGCTCTGCGCTAGGCAGCGACGGTCGGTGTAGATCGGTGACGCAGTGAAGTCCGGTGAGGAAGTTGGGGCGATGCAGTGGCGACGGAGGTGCTTCCCGTCACTTGGCTGCGCACCCTCTGTGTATCGGAACTAGGGTTTATCGGTAGGGAGTGCGGCTCAGGCGAACCTCGTGTATTGAGCCGCGGGCCCCACCTCTTTTTATAGCGTAGGGTGACGGGGCCCTCCAGCCATAGATGGGTTGGGCGCCCCCGATCAGGGCGCGAGTCAAGGCCTAAGAAAGCCGTTGGGCCTTCGATGGTTAGGAGATCATTCTTACACGCGCTGCATACGGGAAACACATCCGCTATCGTGGTATAGCGCACGGCGAAGCCGCAGCGGCGTCCTATAAACAGCTAGTGCGTCCGCTGTCACCGCGCGCGTCCGCTATCTGTGGCGGAGGTAGAGGAGGTCCGCTACACGCACGTGCAGGGCCCACCACGTGGGGAGGGAGAGAGGGAAGATGGGGACAACGTCTGTGCATGCCTATGTGAGCGGGTGGGGAGAGAGGGAAAAAGGTGGGTGGGGAGAGAGAGGTGATGTGAAAGGTGTATATGACGTGTGGGCCCTATTGATGGGTAGTTGTGATAGAGGATGATAGTATGGATGGGTGTGGGAGAAACTAGTATAGATGATGGAATCTCGATGACTAGGATAGAATATTTTTTAGAGGATAAATATAGAGTACGACGAGTACGGATAGCCTTACTAGCACCTGACGTGATCAAACCTACTAGCTCGGTCTGTTTCATCTCCTGTGTCTCATCCAAGCCGCCGGACGGCGGGACGGGCGCCCGTATTTCGAATTGGATGGTTAGCAGCATGGATCCAGGACGAACATGTTTGGACCATCACTCCATCAGCTTCAACCTTGAAAGGGACAAGAAAAAGAAAAGGACCCCCGGACATGTTTGGACCTGACCGTCTGACCCCTAGGTCGAGCTCGGCTGCTCGGGTCTACTCCCTCCGTCAAAAATAATATATAAAGTTTTGTTTTTTTCAAGAAATCTAACAATCTGGCTCGGCTCACCGGACTGGAACCACACGCAACACGCCTGTGCACAGCAAGAGCAGGCATGCAGCAGAAGGGTCAAGGGTCTAGTGCTCTACTGGCTACTGCTCACTTTTGCTGAGACTGACAGATGGTGCCGCATCAACGTCATCAGCGACAGTTCGGAGATCATAACAAGGTCAACCGCCCTGCGTTAATTATGGCACACCCTAGTTTAAATAATTGAAGGTGGTGCAGATATCTGGATCCAAAGAGGCAAAGACAAGTCCGGAAACGATATATATACTTCATTCCTATGACGTAACCAAGATGAGTCTAACTCAACTGGTTAAAGTAAAGTAGATCATACAGCCAACTATATACAGCTTCAAGCCTTCTCCAATTCAAAATTAGAGATGACAATATGAGTCTAACTCAACTGATTCGAGGTAAAATAAGGTCATGCACCCGAGTATACAGGTTGAGTTTTCTTCAATTTTTATGTATTCATTCGATCTCTCACTAATTAATGAAAACTCATGTAATAATTTCTCTTAGCTTGGTCATATATTTTATTCCGGCGGTCTATATGCGAGGAAAAAAAAGCAAAAAAGTAAATTACTCAAATCGTTCTAATTGGTTTATTATGTATATCCTTGATGAACAGGGAATTTATAGGTTTTCTAATTAGTAGGCTGAGTCTATGGATACAAGTTGATTTCTTAGGGCTAGTCTATAGGTTAGTTGCACCAAGTGGTGCAAACCAAATAATATGGAATAGGGTAATGTGGAATTGCAGTAAGAAATTTAGATAAGGAGGACCGTCGCTTTTGAAGGAAACCACGTCTTTATCGAAAGGTTACAGAGACCCCAAGCACACTAGATCCCTGTGATACAAGAGCAACACGACCAAATCACTCAAAACTCTTAAACTCTAATGCCTAAACCTCACCAACGATGTAATATAGTGTCTATCCTAGTCTTAAATGTGATCGTGAATGATTTGAGACAATAGATAGAGTCTATAAACACTTGCTCTAACTTGTAACAGACTTAGGGCACTCCAGCATACAATGCATGCAATCTTCTGTGGCCACCTTCTATGATGTGCACCACAAGATATGTCGTTGTTCACTTCTTCTCACCAGATCATACGACACACACCTTTGCACATCGTCATACAGTGACCAAGTCTCTTAACATCACCAGATTACCTGTTGTCCTTCTGCCTTCACGCCAAACCGTCAGGTGAGTACTGTCCGTTGGATCCTATAGTCCGAAGTTTAGTTGGTTACAAATTTTAGACCATCTTAGCACACTTGTGTGGTCTAGTGAACTAATGATCTTTATGTGAGATCGGCTAAACTTTTGACATCATTTTAGAAATTTGTTTGGAGCCTAAGAGCTATGGCATGGGATCCAAACATTGCCTAAGTCCTTGCTATGTTTCTTCACCGATCTTTTGTGCCACTTCTCTTCTTACATCCCTATACACGTATTATAGCATGTCTATCACATCTTTAACGCAGACATGTTAGTTCTAGGCTTGTGTTGTCATCTTAGTAACCCAAACTCAAAGATATGAACATGGGCACAAGATCCTTTCTGAGATGTATGTGATGACTTCGTTAATCTCGAAATTTATCTATCCAACTCAGTTATGAGTGCATGTGTGCGTTCATACAAGGGAGTGTACATGCATTACATGTGAATGTATACTCCCTTTGGTCCTTTTTAACTGTCACTAGATATTTATGCTAGTCAATTTTTTTTAAAAGAATTTGATTAGATTTATTAAAAAAACATTAGTAACATTTGTATATCAAACAAGTGTATTATAAAAATATACGCAATGATCAATTTAATAATACTTATTATGTACTATAAATATTAGTAATCTCTTATATATCTATACCTAATAATAAAGAGACAAAATTTCTCTCCACCCATTTTTTTGTCCGGCCCTCCCTAACTAATAACTCGATATAAACGTGAAAACTGTCTAAAAGTCTCCCGTATTATATATGACATATATGCACATAGATAAGGCAACCTGAAGTTCTGGATAGCTACGAATACTAATCCAAATAGATCCCCTCCTTCCTGAACAATATGAATAGGAATCATAATTCAAATAGAAAAGAATAAAAATAGAAATCAGACAAAGCTTACCATGATATCAAACCACGAAGAGTTTTGGGTTTTGGTCCTTTTTGTTTTTGTCGTTTGTTTGTCTGGCCTACCCCCTCCCGTATTCAGTTCTATCACATTCACCTAGAGTCCATATCCCGTGCGCCCGCTGTAACATTGTTTTTGGCATATACAAATACGATACATGTGTGGAGACTCCAATAGTGTGTATGGCCGCACAAACACATGATAGCAATAGTACTGGGCCGGCAGGCCCAGCTGGCACGCACACGTGTAGACGACTCCAGCTCTAGCACGGTGCGCCAACTCGGTTGCTGGTCTCTCTGGCGGAATCCTCGGGAGGTTTGTCTTCCAACTTGAGAAATCGGGTTGGTCTTTTGCTCCCACTGTTTCTGGTGGTTTGCTTCCCCTCCGGGGTGATCTGTTGGCCGGCGTCTCGGGGCTCTCGATGGTCGTGGCGTCAAGCCCCCAGTTATCCGACGATGTGATGGCTTCTGGCCATCTGTTTAGGCCTGTTCGTTCAACAGGTACAAAGCATGTTGGTGCTGCTGATATGCTACTTTTGGTGCCATCTAAAATTTCTGAAGATCCTTCGTCGGGAGGGTGGTCGGCTTCAATGCGACTGTTCCGGCTGCCGGCGACAAGGATGACCGGGAGAAGCTTGCAACGATCTGAATGTAATCTTCCTTTCTTTCGAGGGTGTTGTAAGCGTTGGGTTGTAAACTATCAGAATTGTCTATGAATATATGACCGGTTTCTAAAAAAAAGCTCTAGCACGGTGCACATAATCCATGTATTGCATGCCGGTTCTTCAAAAAAAAAATTAAGGCCGAAGTTGAAGCATTGAATAAACGAAATAAATAAAAAATATAAACAACGCTTGCATAGGAATGGAATGCATCACGTGTATCCCGAAACTCTCTCCCAAAGTACAAGGTATTTTCTCATTTCTCAAAGCACTACATATGAAACTATATCCTAAGGTATTTCTATACCTATGCACGTAAACGTCCCAGTGTAATATTAAAGTGATGATATAAAATTAGCTTATATTATGAATGTCATAGTCATTATAAAATTAATAAACTATAGCTTTAAAATTTTATAGAAAAAGAGTGAAACGTAAATATGTATTATTTTGGTTCTCGATCTCTATGAATATTTGATAGCTTGTTTCTTCCGTTGTAACGCACGGACACGTATGCTAGTAATTGATTAAAGTTGAGTATACTTTCTTGATACGTGAGAAGAACCATTAAAAAGACATGGAGAGAGTAGTCTTTATGGTTGTTTTGGAAAAATAAAAAATTAAATCGGAGATCCAAACATCTAAAGTAGTCCCTCTGAAGTCTGAATGGACGTGACCATCCAAGCGAAGCGGATTTTTTTTTTATTTTTAACACTTTTTTAAAACAATTTTTACTTTTAGCACCAAAACTTTTTTTATTTTATACCTAACACTTTTGGCCGCTCCCTACGCAAGAGAGCGATATTTCATCGTTGCCGTTGTAAGGTCCAAATAGGCTAGAGGGGGTGAATAGCCTAATTAAAACTTCTGCAAGAATTACTTAACCACAAGTTAGTACGAAAGGCGACGAAGCAAAAACACTAGCTCTAACTAATTAAGCAAGCCACCTACACAAGTCTAGTACAAGGCTATCCACTAAACACAACAACAACTACAAGCTAGAAACAAGAAGTAATACGAGAGAAGAGCTTCGAGTGATTATACCACCGTGTAGAGATGAGAAGAACCAATCAATCAATTATATAAGAGAAATCCTCGGAAAAAGAATGACACAAGAATTTATCCTGAGGTTCACTTGCTTCCCGGCAAGCTACTCCCCGTTGTGGCGATACACCCACTTGTCGGTTCGCGAGCTAATCGACTATCAAGAGTCGAGCCCTCGGCGGGCGCCGCACAACCGCACACAAGATGGGGATCCTCCAAGCCACGAGCTCCACTAGAGTATCCAATTTGCGAACTCCCACGGGGAAGGATCAAGAACCCCTTACAACACTTGGTGAGGGCTCCAACAATCTCCAATTGTGAGCTCAATCACCTCCGCTGCTCCAAGCCATCTACCGTGTCGGGAAACACGGAAGAGTAACAAGAAATCCGCAGCAACTCAAAGATCAAGTGCCTCTAGAATACAACTCTCAAGCAATGCACTTGAATCTCACTCAATCTCACTCAAGATGTGCAACTATGCAAAGAGATGAGTGGAGGGGTTGTTCTCTAGCTCAAAGTATGTCTCTAGGTCTCAAAATGTGCAAGAGTTACCCTCAAACCCCAGCCAACGTCTATTTATAACGAAGTGGTACGCAGCTAGCCGTTACGGACGACACAGTTCAAAACGCGATGACCGGATGCTCCGGTCAGGGTGACCGGATGCGTCCGGTCACTACAGGACAAGCGTGAACAGTGCGCGTCAGAAGTTACCGTTGCTATGACCGGACGCGCCCTAGCGTATGTCCGGACGCGCCCTAGCGTATGACCGGACGCGCCTCACCTGGCGTCCGGTCAGAGTCCAATAAGCTCCCATCACGACCGGACGCGTCCGATCGCACGTGACCGGACGCGCCGCGCGTCCGATCACCACTTCACCGCTCTCTGCCCCTCTGGACGCCTGACCGGACGCGCCGGTTCCATGAAGGACCGGACGCGCCGGCCGCGCGTTCTCCTTCTGCGCACAGGTGAACTGACCGGACACGCTGGTCTGGCCAGACCAGCGTCCGGTCACTAACCCTAAGCGCGCTGACCGGATTGAACTGACCGGACGCGTTCGGTCATACCGTGACCGCGTCCGGTGCAGCGTCCGGTCAACACAGTGACCTCCGTTCGTCTCCGTTTCTTTTTCGACTTCCGGCGCAGTAGAAAATAGGCATTTCACTTCTCCAAAAAGCGCCGAATCCCGCCTCTCAAGCTCGGCGGGAGGGAGAGAAGAACCCAAACCCTTCTCTACTGCTCAAACTCCACCGCCTTCGCAAATGTGCTAACACCACCATGTGTAAATCACCATGAGCATGTGTGTTAGCATTTCACAAACATTTTCCAAGACGTTATGTTAGGTCTTTACTAGATCCTAATGCATATGCTCAAGACAATGATCTAGTGGCACTTGATTCCTGAGCTAACTATAATTGCCCCTCTTGATAGTCGGCTATGTATCATAAACCCGGTCAATCACTTCTCTACTCATCTTAGACCGGCAAAAGGAAAACCCCTATGGTTATACCTTTGTCTTGCGCTCTTAGATCCTTCTCTTCCACTCGATCATCATGTCCTTCATTTTATGTGCATCTCCACCATGATCATCATTTCATGTCCATACACCATCTCTTTGTGATCTTGTGGCCACCACTCCTTGCCACATACACCTTCATCACATGTGTTGCTTATGCCTATCTCAAAACACTTAACACATGACATTAGCAACTTGGTGTCATTAATTACCAAAACCAAACTTGGGCTTTCAGCCGCTCCCCACGTGGAGGAGCGGCAAGGCTGCTGACGTGGCAGTGGGTGCCACGCGGGCATGGGGCTGCCGCTCCCCAGATTAGGGAGCAGATCAAAGGAGCGGCAAGCGCTGAACCTTCCCACTGCTATGACACATATATCTGAAATCCCCCAGTGAAGATATCCATAAACTGACCTGTACTGAGACTAATGATGGATATCCGATATTAACCGTATTTGTGAAGAATACAGTACAAGGTAAAATTATACAACATTTACATGTCCCTATGACTAACGACTAATAATCATATTAGTTTTAATATTACTGAGATGTGCCTACTGAAACTATTTACAGCTAGCGGCTTATGAAATAATTTTAAGATAAATAATGACATATAAGATTGACCTAATTAGCTTTTAATATAATTAATGACATTAATTTTAATATGGATTATTCAAATTCAAATTATATGACCAATATTATATAGCATAATTGTTAGAGAGCGGACATTCCACTTTTAGAAGTTGAAACTATTCAAATTTGTGTCTATGGTTAATTAATTTATTTTTTAAAGTATTTAAAGTTATCTCTATGGATAACAATTGAATGTTTTGTGACTATTTAATTTTTAGATATAAATAATGTGATTTATTGATGTATATCCCTGTTGTATTTCTAATGACTAGTGATGTACTCATAGTCAATATGACTATTGATTCATAATTTATAACTTATATAGTTAACAAGAGTAATAATGTACTTTATTATATGAATGGAGTATAGTATACTCATATTTTCATCTCTCGCTATATTTTTTTTCCTAAAATTACTAAGGATGGATACTTATAGGTAACAAAATTGAACAAATATCTGTCTACGAATTTGAATCCAAACTCGTCGATTCATTTCTAGGGATATTGTGGGATCCTCATCTGATAAGGATACTAGTAACATCTATATCCAATTTCATGTGAAATCTATTCATTTCCCCCTAAAATCACATGAGCTCTTTACCAAGCTTCTCTAGGGCCATATGGATATTTTCATTTGTCTTACGCTGTAAGGGCATATGCAATTATTTTATGCCTGAAACAATTTTTTTGCAAATTTTATCCATTTTCACCCCAAACTTAAAGCTTCTAGGGCTAGGCTAGCTTACATATTTGTATCCTGTATGGACATATGTAATGATTTTAGAAAATAAATATCATTACTAGGTAACTCGAAACACGCGCCATAAGGAAGCTAGCAAAATTGGTCTTAGTATTTGAAATTAACAACTTAAGAATTAAATTTTCTTTGTTGATATTTTTAACAAATTTGATGATAAAATTTCAAAGCTAGCAAAAATTATTTAGGATTTTGGACCAATATTTATTTTTCAATGAATTTTGCAAGATGGTGAACTCAAGTGTGCCCATTGTGCCCTGACAAATTCCATCTTCATCCCTATCCCACAATTATTTATGTGCACTTTAACATCGTACTTAAAAGCATTGTGATCAATGAGGTGGAAACTTTAAAAAACATTGTCTTTGAAGTGGTTTACACATCAATAACAAAAAAAATCAAAAACAGAGGGAAAATGGTCAATAACCGAAGGTAGGAGGTTGAGAACTATTAACTTAAAACACTGAATAAGGATTTGCTAATGATGTACTTTTAATTTTTTTAACAAATAAAATGTGCCATGGGTTTATCTTTGTTCTTCACCAAAAGAATATAAATCTTTGACTGGGTATTCTGTAATTCATCATGCCTATAATTGGATTTGAAACCATATTGCCAACATGAACACACAGTTTCCTTTTTGCTAAAGTTAAGACGTAGAACAAGATGGTATTGAAGTAGCTAGATGCATGCAATCTAATAACTTGCTGTTGTTAGTCGTGTCCATGCATGCATCGTTCCTTTTGTATTTGTATTACCTGTATGTACTACTGATACTTACGGTACGGTTCAGCGCTCGTCTCTCCTTGATCTGGGGAGCAGCAAGCTTGGGCAGCACCATGCCCGCGTGGCACCCACTGCCACGTCAGCAGCCTTGCCGCTCCTCCACGTGGAGAGCGGCAATGTTGAAATGCCGCTCACTTACGTGAGGAGCGGCCAAAAGTGTTAGTATAAAATAAAAAAAATTCGGTGCGAAAAGTAAGAATAGTTTTTAAAAAGTGTTAAAAAAAAATTCGCGAAGCGACCGTCGCTCGGGGCCACGCCAGGCGCACTTGATGTATCCCCACCAGTGTTTGGATAAGAGCAGGAGCAGCGGCGACCATCTTCTTCTTTCTTTTTTTTTTTATATATAAACTCCTTGGCTGCATCGACTATATCCTTTCGTGTACTCAAGATGGAACCAGTGACGCGCCTACATGTCTGAATTAGTTTAACGAAACGGGGCGTTCAATCCGGTGTTGCTGACGCAAGGCAGCTCCATATTGGCCCGTCGTCCTCTTCTCCCAGTGTGCAGAGATATATGAATACGATACAACACATAATAAATATTGCCGTCGATGCAACAAGCCATGACTATACTAATGTGTAGAGAGATGGAGCGGTTAATAAATATTGCCGTCGATGCAACAAGCCATGGCTATACTAATGTGTAGAGAGATGGAGCGGTCCGTGGTCTTGTTTGTATACGCGAATCCATTGGGTGACACGTACGTGCAAACTTCCCCACGGCGTCCCTGGATCATCTCCCTTTTTGGGGCGCTGCCATCTCTGTAAACAAGTGGGAGTCCGCGTCCAGAAAGCTATAGGTACCAGTGGCCTGCCTGATGGAGTACGTGACAAGGATACTGGGCTCACCAGTCACCTTCTAGCTCACGCAGCATAGTGCACAAGCGTCGATTTTTTTTCCCCAGAAAAGGGACTCTGATGGAGTGACGAGGATACTGAGCATAGTGAAGGTAGATTCCCCTAGGAGCCCACACGCCGGGACGCCGAGCGTATCGCCTTGCCGGCTGCCGCATCGACGAGCTGCCTCATCGTGCTGCTCACCTCCGATTCGAGTTCGACGTTGGTTACTTGTGTGCGACGATCGTGCGTGTGCAAAGCTAAAGTGGCGTGTAGCGTGTGTCCGGTACGTGGCGCTGGTACTTTTATACTAGTAGAAAGAAACGAACTGCGACACGATCCTCCTCGCCTCCTCGGCACCACCGCAGCAAACACGTACTAGTAGCCTGCCGGCGTCCTTATCTTGCTCAGTCCCTGAACGAGCACGCGCACGGAGAGCCACGGACGCAACGCCGCGCTGCCTGCGCGTGGCGGTGACCGTGACCCCGTCCAGATGGAAGCACGCCGCTGACGACTCGGTCGAAGCGCGCGTGTTCTCCTAGTGCGTGCGCTTCCCCGTCGTCGTCTGGCGCGCGCGGAGCCGCGGACTTCTAGTATTCCTCGCGTGATTACGGCCCTAAGATACGACCGACCTCACCGTACGTCAGTACGTGTCGGTACAAGAAAAACGATGAAAATATCTCGGCAGTTCTATCCGGTTTTCTGTCGCCGTCGCTCTCGTCGAGTCTCGCGCCTTTCGTTCCCCTTTGAAGTCCCCCGCGTCCGCGCTACTTTTATTCAGGGATGAAAACGAAAATGATAATCTCTGATTTTCACAAATCGTTTTTTAGTTTTTTTTCTTCTGATTTTTAGGTTTAAACGAAAACGGTAGTGATAATTGAAAAAACGAAAATGATTATAGTAAAAATAATCGGAAACGAAAGCGAAAACGATTTTGTCCTCTTTCGACCGTATTCGAAGATTATCGCATTTAACTGGTAATTTACCATCGGTATTTATCGATACAACACATACTTTAGGTCTTTGTCAAGAATTGTCCTACTATTGCATGATTTGTCAATGTTTGAGACATAAGATGGTGTGAACTCTGTGGCTTCAGCTTATAGTCTTATCAATCGTGACTTTATTTATTATTATTGTGTGAGATAGGTCGAGTTATAGGATCTTCTCATATTCTACGGTTTGACGTATTTATCGTTTTTAGGATATCGTTCTCATGGATTCTGATCGTTATCGATGTATTTTCCGATCCACTACTATCGTTTTCAAAATTATCGAAATATCGGCGCCGTATTCATTTCCAACAACGTCATATCAATTTTATTTTCAAGAAAAAAATATAAAAATAAAAATGATTTGATCTTCTATCGATCGTTCCCGATCATTTTCATCCATACTTTTTATCTGACTGCCGATCGAGTATGCCTACCTTTCGGTAGCCTGGTCGCGAAGCAAACCAGCGATGATAGGGGGCGCGATAGGCGATACCGATACCCAAAAGAACGGTCCGCGCGTGGAGGATCCCGGCGATACGATATGGTCGCCCCTCGGAAGTCGGAACAAGGCGCGATGACATGTCAAGGCTCTGCCCTCTGGTCACTGGTCACACATCTAGGCCTGCTCAGCGTATGAACTGGCGAATCAAAGTTCTACCCGTGTGTATCGTTAATGAAAAGTACTACATAGCTTGTAACTGAGCATGGAAATAACTGAAGATTACATGAAGATAGATCACTTTATTCGCTTCTTGACCAGACTCCGCTGGTTGCTGAGCGACTCGTCGTCTTCTATATACCTTGCTTCTGCTTGTTAATGATCTGCTACTAGCTACGAACGTACGTACGGCTGATACGATAGATAGGAATAATCATAGGATCTAATCCACGAGATCGAATCATCGAAGGGAAAACTGACTACTACTCATCATGACCGAGCTACTAGCTTACTAGGGTCTTGTTTAGTTACCAAATTTTACCCCAAATTTCACTATGCAAAAAGAAGATTCTCCGTCACATCAAAATGCCGGCAAATGCATGGAGTACTAAATGTAGATGAAATCAAAAACTAATTGCACAGTTTTGTTATACTTTACGAGATGAACATTTTGAGTCTAATTAATTATTTTTTGGACAATTTTTTGCACTAAAAAAACAAAAGTTGCTACAGTGTTCCGACATGGGCACTGTAGCTTCTCTGGTGCTTCGTCGTACGTGCTGGTCGCACCTCACAGAGATTCTTCCTTTTTGGAGAAAACAGCGCACACAGAGGAGATTGAGGAGTTCTCGACGCGTAGCAGAGAGAGGCAACCGTCCAGTTTGGCCTGCGTTTGACCGCCATTTGCATGGTTTCGCCAAACTAACGTGCTCTTGTCAAACTCTCCGCCTCGGCTCGGCTCGGTTCACAAGTTGCTCTAGTAGCTAGGTCTGTAGCTGTCTGTCGCCATTTGCAACGCATGCCAATAGGCTTGCCCGCCTCATCACACCAGGTGCGCCCGCCTCCATCGCGATCCTCGATCCAATCAAACCAAAATTAAGCCATGCACGATAATACTGGATATAGATAAGGCCTGCCCTGATGTTGTGATCAGGCCAGATAAGTACTCGATCGTGATGCTTCTTAGTACTAACTCCCAGATATATACTCCTTCCTACTGTATATGTGAAGAGCGCAGTTTCTGACTCGGGAGGGCTTTAACTTTTGAGCAGCAGCAGCGATAGCATCTGGTGCCGCTCGTATATGCAGTTTAATTTGCAGCGTATTCATGTGATGTGAACTAGAGCTGCTGAAACATTAAGGGGGTGAAACATTAAGGGGGTGGTTTGTTTGAGAAGTTAAAGTTTAACAAACACTGTAACACTTTCGTCTTATTTGACAAAAAGTTTCTAATCTTGGACTAATTAGGCTTAATAGATTCGCCTCGTAAATTACTCCTAACATGCAATTAGTATACATTTAGTACTCCATGTATTTGAGGGAACACTGATGTGATGGGAGTTAAACTTTAACAAAACGAAACCAAACGGGGCCTAAGCCAAGTTGCTTCCTCTGGCCATAAACAAATGGCAGAACTAGCCAAGCAACAGACATATTCAAATAGGATATGGGATAGGATTGCCTTGCCAGCGCCGGGCACCGAGCTCAAGGTCAACCTGAACCAGCCTACAGCGATTTGTCAAGAAACTGAATGAAAGGAAACTGTGATTACTAAAATCTTCGTTGTTATATCCTCATATATGCATACTTCTCAATCGTCATTGGAACTTTGGAAGAGTCGACGCATGTATACACTGATTCGTTTCGTCCTTTCAAGATTGCATACGTTAGGGCAGGGCCGTGCACGAGGGTGTGCAGCCTGTACGTCCGTACAGGGCCCCCAGATTTATAGGGCCTCAAAAAAATAAGCCCAATAGTAGAAGATCCTATCTATTCTAGTGAGGACAGAGCAGCAGAACGCCAGTTCGAGTCCGCAGCCCTTGCGGCGGCTTCGCGTGCATGGCGACGGCGCGACGCTTCGTGTTCATCTGATCATCTCGTCTCCCATCTCCAGCCGGCGATCGTCACTCGTCACTTCATCTAGCAAGCAGTTAGCAGTGAAGCAGGCACCAACGATAGGAACCAGGAAGAGGTCCATGCGGAGGCCCCTGCAGGATTGAAGGTATTGTTTTTTTTTCAATTCCATCCGTATTGTATTAATTAAATCCTTCGTATGAAAGTCTACTAGTCTAGAACTGCTTGTATAATTTTAATTTTATTCTTTTCATCTTTTGAAGCCATGTCTTCTACAAATCGATCTAGAAAATATGAATCCGGTTACCAAAAGCATAAGAAGAAACATTAAAGAATTGAGGAGTTAACTCAGTCTCAGAAAGGAGCAATGGATAGATTTGTTATAAAAGAATCAAACGTGCATTCAGGTAATGAGGCAGAGGCCGTTGATCTTGGTCCTGCACTTGATAGTAATATTGAAAATGATCTTAGAGATGGCCAGACAGGGACAGAAAATAATGGTGAGCTTCAGGAAGTTCCTATTAATAACACAGATGTTGAAACAGATAATGACGGTGATAACAGTGAGGATATTTGAAACTTTGATTGAGGCCTCACTTAGAGCTTCGAACAGGGTCTATAAATCTGACGGCACGGCCCTGCGTTAGGGCATCAAATTCGTAAGTGCTGGTTTAGCGTTTTGATTTTGAGGGTTGGATTTGGAGGAGGCGCTAATTGTTCCGACCAGGTCCTCGACAAAATTGATTTTGAGGGTTGGATTTGGATTTGTGCAGACAATTCATAATACCTTCACGGCTTCACCTCAAAACGTTGGGAGGGTGAGACTGTCTCCAACGCCGAGACGCAGACCCAAAATACGTCGCCCACAGTGCTTTGCCTACCCGAAAACAACATCCAACGGCTGACCCAAACACGTGACCCATTTTGCCTACCGCACCGAACGAGACGCAAAAATGCGTCGCTCTCTGCTCGCTACGCAAACTGGCCGAGGAAGGGGCTTCGGCGCGGCGGGCCCTCGGCTGCTAGCTGCGCTCGGCTCCAGTGCGAGGGCAGAGCGGATTCAGAGAGAGAGCGCGGGGAAGAGAGGGCGGAACAGAGGGAGAGCAGAGCTCGGCGACTGGCAGCAGCCCTGGTGGTGCCCGGCTCCGGCGACTGTTGATGGCGAGCGCGGGTGGTGCTCGGGCACAGGGTGTCGGCGGCGGTCGCGGATGGCGGCGCTCGGTGGCGCGGCTCCGGCCAGCGGCTTGGCGCAGAGCGCGCACGCGTCGAGCGCGTGCAGGCTGGGCTCGCCGATGGCGGGCTCCGCGTCGAAGAAGAAGGCGCTAGCGAGGGGCGCGTCAAAGAAGAAGAAGGTGCAGGCGCAGACGAGAGCTTTTCTCGTTTGCGTCGGCGGTTGGAAAAAGTCATTTTTTTGGGTCCGTGACCCATCGCTGTGCAGTACCCAAATCCTGCTGTGCGTCTCGTTTTTAGGTCCGATGGTTGGAGACAGTCTGAGAGCCACCACTTGGTACTGTCTGTATTGTACGTATAAAATATAAAATCGTTGCAAGGCTGGCTCTATTAAGGCACCGTTTGGATGCCGAAATTTTTGGCAAAACGTTACTGTAGCGTTTTCGTTGTTATTTGACAAATATTGTCCAATCATGGTCTAATTAGGCTTAAAAGATTCGTCTCGTCTATTTCGTCTAAACTGTGTAATTACATTTATTTTTTATCTATATTTAATGCTTCATGCATGCGTCCAAAGATTCGATGTGACGAGGAATCTTGAAAAATTTGGCATTTTGGGTGCAACCGAACAGGGCCTAACTGGGCCGCGCGCAGCCCGCGGGTATCTGCAGAAATAGCTCTCGCAAGGCGCAGGCCTAATTCACTAGTTAATGGGCCTTTCCAAAGATAAATTTAATAGTTAATGAACCTTCTCGGGACGGATAACCCGCGGGAAGCTGTTGCATGGGGTCGGGCTTGCGCCGGAGCGCGTGACCTCGCGCGGCCTGCCTGCCTCCCATGGCGCCTGGGGGATCAAAATGGGGGTGGTTCAACCTTGGAGCGAACCGTAACCGATCCACCGACCCATTTGCTGTGTATAGGTGCACCACACACTCCATTTAAATAATTTTCTGCCCCGCGGTGCACCAATGGATACTACGGTTCGACCCATACAAAGCAAGTGCAGAAAAGCAAGAAAGCAAGACCCACCGCATGTGTACATACAAAGCAAGTGCAGAAAAGCAAGAAAGCAAGTGTACGTACACACAGACCACCTGCCGGAGTTAATTAACAATCATTATAGACAATCATCTAGCAAAACTTGCCTTTCCTCTTGATATTTCTTCGAGCAATCATCAGTGATTGTCCTCCTTGAGACCATCTTGAACACGGGGTTTAAGCTAGACACAAACCTTCTAAAACCATCATAATCTACAATAGACAGAGGGAATCCATGAACAGATATCATTCAAGCCAGCTCTTTCCCAGAGACATCTTGGTTGAATCTCTAATCCTTCAAAGCGATTCCCTCTGGAGACATGATGGTTGATTTTAGTTGATTCACGACTTGTGTCACACTTAACCTTGCTTTACACCGCTTCAAGTGTGTAGACATAGCACTTGTTCCCGCTCCACGCTTAGCACTAATCTCTATATTGCAGTGCACACATTGTCCTTTGGTAACGACACCACCAACACGGATTTTGGTGAACTCTTCCCAAACCTTTGATCTGAATTGTCTATTTTCTTCACCATGTAGGAAGCCATCAATCATATGTGGCTCGATTCGCCCCTCAACAGTGTACCTTCTGTCAAATTCATCTGAATCTTCACCTCCATAACCCTGTCCTGACCAACTATCACCCATTTCACCATCCGGACCAGCACTGACATCATCCTCAGCCCCATCACCAGCAAACATTTGTTCTGCTCTTTTAGGTTCAGGCATACTTTGTTCTCCCCTTTCAGCTTCAGACATACTAGTTGGACGGGGAGTTCTTTTTCGGTTCGATCCACTGCTGGAATCAATGGCAAACATTTGGTTTATTAGAATCAAGAGGTTATTTCTAGTCTGCAGAATTCAAGTAAAAGAAAGGCAAGTAAAATGAGCAAGCAACAGAACATGGGAAAATTAGGAATATCTGGCATTCTGTCATTGGGCTTGATCACCCAGCTCTAAAGTGACTGCAGATGAAGTATAATAATGCTGGACACAGTAAGGATGATCGATGCAATTAAATTAATACTTTGCAACAAGTTGTCACCTCGATAGAAATTGCGACAAGGGCGTTGAAGTGACATCTTCATGACTTTGCACAGTTGTAGATCTGGTGGCAGCTTCCTTAGCAATGCTAAGCCTTTGAGTGACATCGGCCTCTACGACATAAGAACTACCATGAACACATGGCATAGCAACTTCCAACGGAAAATCATAGTTTTCATATAAACCTATCAGCAACTCCTGAACCATTTGATGTAGCTAGGAACTTAATAAAACAAAACTTACAAGTAGCAAAGCAAGAATAAAAATAAAACATACAGGTTGGTTAACACTATAAATATAAATATAGCCAAGATATATTTAAGTAAATACAAACAATACAGAAATACATTCTTAAACAAGATTTAGGTAGTAAAAATTAGGCACAGAACAACAATAACCAAATAACCTTAGGTATAAGATTTAGGAAGTAAAAATTAGGCACAGAACAGTCTTAGGTACATAGGTACAAGAAATCAGCAAGACACACTACATATATAACAGTGTAATCCTGATTCCAAAAAAGCTAGCAACGAAGAAAAATAACAATGTTGGGGCCATAAAATTAGAGTTGAAGCAAAGATCTAACGGTATAAAACAAAAATTGAAGCAGAGTAATTCAAATCAATGTAAGAATAAAGAAATTATGAGTAACAATTGAGTAGCAGAACCTACCATGCATTTGTCACAAACTCTGACAAGTGGAGCATCATCTTCAGCTGTCAGAACAATTCTTCCCTGACTGCATTTGTCACAAAAGATTTCACCACAGTCCCGACAATGATGCTGCGAGAAAGGAACCCATCTCAAGGCATTAGAATTTATCCATAAGAGATAATGAATACGTGGACAAATTGCTATTTAGATTACCCTGCGATTGAAAGGGCTAAAATCAACGGCACATAAGCGGCACTTCTTGGCAACCTCATCTGGGACCTATAAGGTACAAAATTAAATATATTGCAGAAACTTAATAAAATTACAAGTGAAGAAAAATAATCATAAGATTGGAAAGGGTGATACATTGATACAATATAATGTCAAGAACTTGGTAATTTCTTTCCCAGGTGCATGCAAGTCGTCCTACTGCACCTAGCAAGCATGCCAAGCAAGAGCACCAAACCAATCAACGGCTGCTATTGCTGAGAAAATTGCCAATTCCAGCAATGACGCAAAGGCAAAGAAAAAAGACGATCTTTTGCACTAAAAATGCCGATTGAAAGGGCTATTGTTGGGATTTCTTTGTCGATGTGATTTTGTGGAGTAATGTTACTCGGATAAGGACATAACATTATAGTAGGATACAGCCATACAGGGTTGACAGAGGAAGAGGATCAAGCAAGGCAGTAAGCTCGAAGACAAACTACAGAATACTGATACTAAAAAAAACTCTGTTCTTTCACATTCACATGCTAATGATGTCTGCTGAGCTAAGCTGCTCTACTACAATTTCGGCCCATCACCCATGTCAAAAGAAAAAAAGAAGGGTGTTTGCACACACTTGCACGTGACGGAAAGGTGTTGTACACTTGTATGAAATGAGAATCATCAAGAAAAAAAATTAGGAGACATGTTCCTCCTGCCAAAGGAACCTGAACATGGAATGGTCTGAGCTCATGAGAACCACAACCAAAATAATTAAGGAACAATGTTGACATATGATCCAAAGTGTGTTCAAGTAATGTACTCAGAATTCAGAAAACGTTGAGCAACCGAAGGCAGAATTTAGCTCTTGGAACGATGCATCTCCTAGAAAGTCTTACACTGGTTACTATAACAAAAACAGAAATAACAAATATGCAGATTTACCACCATCCCGAAACCCCAAAACCTCTAGTTTACTGCAATACGTTTGGCAAAGTGAAGAGGCACATCGAGGCACAGATGAGCAATCGCGGGGGGCCTGATAATCAGCGCACGGTCAGGATTATTCGAGCCACCAGCGATAGCTAAGCTCTTGAGTGCGGGCGATGCAATCTTAGAAAGATGGTGCCATCTGCAGTTCCTCAGAACCAAAGGGATTGCTAGGGTCTGAGAAAGAGGGGAAGATGGTGCCATCAAAGGGATTGCTAGGGTCTGAGAAAGAGAGGAAGGTGGGGGATAGTACCTTGGGAGGAGGAGGAAGGAGAGTATCGGATGGCGTCGGTCGTCCTGTGCTTGTGTCCGCTGTGGCCTTCTTCTTGGCTGCTGGTACGGATGGCACCGGCGAGCGGGAGCAGCGGACGTCGCGGACGGAAGTCGCGGACGGGAGTGGGATGTCGCGGGCAAGCAGGAGCAGCGGACATGGTTCAGATGCCGCCGCGGCCGCCGCTGCCGCCAGCGTCAGACGGACAGGAAGCATGGAGATGCAGACGATCCCTCGCCGCCGCCGCCGGACGGACGGGGTCGAACCTCCAGAACCTCTGGTTCGACTGATTCCGACCCAAAGAACCTAGGCGCTTAATGGATCACAAATGGGCTCCATTTGGTTCGTTTTTTTGGGTCGGTTCGAAGAACCTTTGGGCCGAACTGACCCACCCCCATTTTGACTGGGGGAGGTGTTGGTGGGCAGCATGGCCTGCCCACGTGATTTTTTTTTCTAAAACATGCGATAATTTCTTGTATGTACCTACATTTTATTTGTACCGTACCATCACGTTTCTTAGGATGATATCAGTAAAACTATATTTACAATGTATATACCGACTTATGTAGAGTATTAAATATATAGCAAATTTTGTCGGCTGTGCAACTACACCTAAGGTGATAGGTCATTACATAACTTGGTAATAGTATCTATTAAACTTGTTACAATTTAAGTTGATAATAGCAAACTTTAGTTTTCTTCACAAGGGATAGGAATGGGCTAGATCGATCCACTAGACAGTTGACCTGACTTATTGGATAGTTGACTTGACTCAGATCTATACAAAACTCGTTTGAAAATTCTAAAGTTTGAATTTTGAAAATAAGAAAATAAAATGAAAATATAGGATTCTAAATGACTTTAGTTAAAAGTATATTACAAATCCATAGATCATATTGGTAACTGTAGCTTTTGTATATACCATGTTAAGATTTGAAGTCATCTGAAAATTCAAAATTTTGAATTAAAAACACTTAAGAATTTAGAAAGAAATTTCGGCGCTCAAAATATTTTCAAATAAAAAATTTATTCACTACAGAGCTGTGAATCTCATTGACCTCTATAATTTTGATATATAACGTTGTTTTCATCCGATTTTATATGCAAAAGTTATAAATTTTTTTAGACAATTATTAAGGGTTGTGATATAATATATAGCTAGGGACATAATAGCCGATTTCAACTTTTCTCATATATTTATCTTAATAGCCATCTAAGAGCCAATTGTCACAATTAGAAAGTGTATTATAGTAAAGACTACATAGCAAATATTCAACATTAAAGAATGTCGTACAACAAATTTTCTCTTGCTGAATTGTTTTGTGGTGGTTTTTCGTGTTGGTGGTTGACATTGTAGGGGTATCTGTTGTGTGATTTTTTTATCTTCTCCTTTGTATTAATATACATAGACTGAGGGTTGCTCGTCCGTTTCTGTTCAGGGAAAAACGTTATGACTTATTGTATTTGGTGATGAGATGGGAAACGTGATATTTGACCTTGGATCTGTATATAGCTACGAGTTTCTTCGTAAGATATGTAGACAGTAGCGTCAAATATCGCACCTAAAAAGAGCAGGCCAATTTATCTCTCCCAACGTTGACACCTCTCTTCCCTCGTGAATTCCTCTCGAGCGTGCCTGTCCGAGTGTAAATAAAACGAAAAGAAATCCTAGCGTGCGCACGGCCGAACCGTCTCGTTCTCAGCTCGCCGTGACGTACGAACACTCTACACTCTAGAAATGGCTCTCCTCTCCCTTTCTCCCACCAAACCCCACCATTTCTCCAATACTACACCCTTTTCACATCCCTCCAAAAACCCATACAAAAACAACCGTTGGCCTCTATGTACGGAAATGAAAATATGCTTCCATTCACGCATCTCGATAGCTACATATACGAACTGCCAAGTAAATTTTTTCCCAATTGTTGAGCAGGTACAAATCGCGGATTTTGATAGAACAAACTACAAAAAGATGACGGAGTTATCTGTAGAAATGTCAGAATGTTGGCACCTAATAGCGAGAGATACATCATATGGTTCTTCTATCGTTTCATGAGGGTGACTTGCCCTCACAAAAACACTTCTTTCTCCATATTGACATAACATCGCAACTCGATCTCTTCCGTTCCAAGTACAAGCTCTTGTGTTATCATCGTCTGAGTCTTGCATGGTGGTGCTTCTTCTCCTTCCTCTTGTCGAGTATTTAGGCCGCTTGAACAATGCACTGACAGCCAGATAGCCGAAGCTTGTATTTATTAATTTATTATATATTATTCGATCCATATTTATCTCGCTCGTGCCCATGGAGTCCTACGGCGGCGGTGGCACGCGGACGTCGGCGTTGTCGCGGCGCCCCTGCACGTCGGCGTTGTCGCGGCGCCCCTGCACGGCGGCGGCGGCCTCCCGCGCCGGCTCCGGCGCCTTCGCGTATGACGGCATGCGCGCCACGTCTCTGTCCACGTCCACGTCCACGCCCAACCTCACGCGCTCCCTCCGCAAGGCGGTCTCCTTCGCCCGCAAGAAGCCGCCGCCCCCTAGCGCCAACGCGCCGCCACCGCGGCGCGCGCTGAGCAGCAAGGAGAACAGGGCGGCGTCGACGGAGGCGCTGCTGATGTCGCCGCACCGCCGGTCGATGTCGGAGCCTGGAGCCGCCGCGAGCGGTCCCTGGGAGCCGACGACAAGGCGGCGGCGGAGCACCGGGACGGTGGATGAGGCGGGCGCGGGTAAGGGGTCGTCGTCGGCGTCGGGCGCGCTGCGGGAGATCATGGCGCCGCGCAGGAAGGAGGAGCCGGAGAAGGAGGAGGCCGCGCACCGGGCGCGCATGCTGACGGCGCGGCTGCTGCAGTGGCGGTTCGCCAACGCCCGCATGGAGAAGGCCATGGCCCACGCCACCTCCGCCGCCGAGGTGAGCCATATGAGCCCATGACATGCATCATCGCCGTGGAACGCAATAAGCAGTTTGTTTTGACATGTCGTTTGGTTTTTGATGGGCATGTCGCGCCGGCGAATGCACGCACGCACGCAGAACAAGCTGTTCTACACGTGGCTGCGCGTGGCGGAGCTGCGCAACATCCAGGCGGCGAAGCGGATCGTGGCCCAGCGGCGGCGGCAGAAGCTGAAGCTGGCCCGGCTGCTTCGCCCGCAGCTGTCGCTGCTGGCGTCGTGGGAGCCCCTCGCCAAGCCGCACGCCGACGCCACCGCGGACCTCGGCCGCGTCCTCTCCGCGGCCTGCACCGGCCTACCGTTAGCCGCCGGCGCGCGCGCCGACATGGACGCGCTGCACGAAACCATGTTCTCCTGCGTGGGCGCCGTCAACGAGATCGAAGCCATCACCGACATGTTCTACGCCACGGTACGTACATGAAAACGTTACACGGCCGGTGCGGACTCCGGTCGTCTCGGTCGACAACGTTAATTTGGCTACATACGACAGGCCGGTGCGACGAGCGGCGCGCTGGGGGAGCTCGCGCGGACGATCCAGCAGGAGATGGAGTGCCTGGAGGAAGCGACGCGTCTGTCGAGCATCGTCACCGGCTTGCAGGTGGGTGCCCAATCGCTCTCGGGAGATGGATGGCTCGCCGTAGCCGAGGCGGTAGTAAACCTCTGGGTTGATTGCCAGATACCCCACTTGGGGATCCTACATTTTTGCTGCTACTAGTAGCTAGTCCACCAAGCAGCAAATAGGGCGCTCTTGTTGAGCTTGAGTTGCTTTCTCTTCCCTGTTATGCAGATGCAGGAGGTGAGCCTCCGGGCAAATTTGATGCAGGCAAAGCAGAGGACTGACCTGGGGCGGCGACGGGGGCGGGGACCGGACACACCGGCGCTCGCAACTTCTGGTTGGTGTTTTTGATCGGACCAGACATGAACAGAAGCAGAGGACAACTACTCACCCACTATAAATTAAGAAAGTTGATTAAGGTGCAAGACTTGTGTTCATCGTGAAAGCAGGCCACATGATTCCACGTGTGCTAGCTTGGCGTATAGTATATGCGTGTCTGAATGAAATAAGTTAAAAGTGGTAGTAGATGATGATGGCGAGAGGTGCATCCTGCGCTTGCATCGTCGCAGTGCACCTGTCCGATCCGATCGCCAGATATATATTTCTAGTGAGGTATTTATTCATTTCCTCTTGGTGGGGGGTTTAAGATTATATTCATTTCGCGCGTGTGTGTGCGCTTCACTGCTTGCGCATATTTATGGATACTGTTTGAGTTATTCAATGGCACCTGTCCACAGACTATGTAATTCAAGCTATTCAAGGGCTTGCATGTATTTATGAACATACATCAGTTGTAAACATTGAGCTGAGTACTTATTCTGGGTCAAACAATGACTTGATTTGCAAACCTGTGTTATCGGATATCATCCGTTCTTTTTTTACATGTTGTATTAACTCTGCCTTAAGTCAATTTTTTTTTTAACTTTGACCATCAATTTTAAAAAAATTGTACATGCTAACAATATAGGATTTATGCTTTCAGATTTAGTATGTGACAAATACTTTCACAGTACATAATTTACATGTTGTGAAACTACACGAACTTTTTAAAATTGATGGCCAAAAATGAAAATATTTTACTTAGGACAAAACTAATATGACACGTATAAAAGAACCGAGGGAATACTTATAGAGGTTAGACAATCTTTTTCGAAGGTGTTCACAAAGTGCATGCATTCATATGAGTGAGTGCACGTGCATGTGTATAGATATCTACGTCTATACTATGTACTGTATTTCGAATAAAAACAATTATTTTATTTTTTTACTTAAGGTCAAGGTGCATGGTTATATTCACAGGTTGTAGTTGCCTTTCACCCAAATGTATAGCCAAGCCGAATTGGTGGCCAAGGTTTTAGCCCACTTTGTCCCTATAAATCAGTATCCATGAAAGCTTAAAAGAAGGGGGAAGTGGAAGATAATGGAAGAAGCATATCCTAATTCCTAACCTATTTCTCTAGATCCACTAGTGAAAATGAACTAGGATGTCAACCAGGAGAGCTACCAAAGCCACATCCTTCTTGTAAAAAAAAAGCCACATCTTTTGACACACATGGTTAACTAACCAAACACACCTCACCTAAATGATGGGATATCAATTTTTACTAATGTATAGTAATATAATTCTTTTCAATTGTATTGGCCCCGTTCGGCTGGGCTGATAAGCCGGCTGAAAAACACTGTTGGCTGATTTGTTGTGAGAGAAAAATAATGTTCCGGCTAAAAAATAAGCTGAAAAAGACGGATTATAAGCCGGGTGAACAGGCTCATTGTGCGTTTTTGGTTAAACCGGAAGCCCCAAAATCGGTTTAAGGACATGTTTCGCAATTTGCAGCATCTAAGGATACGAACGTTCACCAAGGAGGATACAAAAACCTTTTCATTAACTGAAGAAAAATATCCCAGACCATATGTCCATAGATGTCCACAGCTGAAACTCGTTACAAAGTTCTTGCGAAGTAGACTCCGTCTACAACGTAGTCATCACACAGCCTCCAAAAAAACTATGGAGGGGTTTAACATGCATACTCCTAACAAACGGTAATGCTCAGGGTCGAGCGTCCGATCGGACGCCGTTTCTCGGGCCTGCGCGCACGCTGCCGGCCCAACAAGTTTGGCTGATTCTCCGTACGACTCTCCCATCCCTCTCAAAAATATCTTTCTACTCGCTCGCCCATCGCACGTTTCACAGCGTCGCGCGGCCGTCAGCCCACCCCACTCCACATTCGCCGAGTGGCCATCTCTCCCGTGCGCCCTCATCTTGCGCTGCTCGCTCCTCACTCCTGTCCGTCACGCGCCCCGCCCGCGCCTCTTGCTCTTTGCTCCAGTAGTCCCACCCGTCGCACGCCCACCCGTGCCGTCGGGACGGCACGGGTGCGCTGCCTGCCTCTGCTAGTGCTTGTGGTGTCATCGCGCACCTCAGGTCGGTCCCCACCGAGCCAAGGCCTCCCACGAGCACAACCTGTGCTGGTGGTGTTCGCGCGCTCCTCTCGGAGCCGGCTCCAACTCCGAGGCTGAATCAATCGGCCCTGGCCTCTTCCTCCCCCTACGTTGTAAATGTATATTTTAAGTGTTTCATATATTATCAGAAGTATGTTACAGGTGTTTCATATAGATGTTTCAAAAGTAGATCAGGATGTTACATTTGTTGCAAGTATTTCAGAGGCATGTTGCAAGCGTTTGCTCAAAATATTTCATCTATTTTCAGATGTATATTGCAAGCGTTATTTATCTAGATGTTGTAAATGTTTCACACATATTTGCAAGAGTATGTTCGAAATATTTTAACTATTTCAGTCTTATGTCGCAATAAGTGTTTTCATGTTGCAAGTTGCAAGTATTTTATATGGATGTTGCATGTATTTTACACAGATATTGCAAGTGTATGTTCCAATATTTCATGTGCTTTAGACATATGTTGCATTAAAGTGTTTTCATGTTGCAAGTGTCTCGTGTTTCAGAGGTATGTTCAGAGAGTCTTGGGGGCACGGCCTGGGCGCTAGGGGAAGGGGCGCGGCAAGCCAGGGGTCGGCGGATGGGGCGTGTAATGCGCATGGGGTCCTGCGGACGGGGCGTGCTCGTCCTCATCCCGGCTCCCAGGTCCCGTCCGCATGGAGAAAGAGGAGGGGGTCAGGGGGAAGAAGTGGCGAGCGCGAGGCGGGACGATGCAGACGGGGCCAGGGTACGCGTGTGGGGCAGGACGAGGTGGACGAGGGATGGACGCACGCGTGCAGCAGCGAACGACACAACGGCTGGCGCGAGCGGGCGGGCGGGCTAGCAACCGAAGCCGAGGTCATGTGATGGCATTGTTTTCTGATGGGCCATTCTACTAGATCGTTTAGTGGGAGTGTGCCCTGGTTACTGTCCGAAGGAATCCAATCCCATCGGACGTCCGGGCGCCAACAATTCCCCCTAACAAATGCTGATCGTGAATAGGAAAGGCTAGTGCCTTGACGTCCGAATGGATGCTCGCGTCCGTATGCCCGCGCCTGCTTCGCTCTAGTCTCTCAAATTTGCGCACCACCCGCGCTAGCACTGCCTGCGCCAGCTCCGCTTCCCGCACACAGGGTAGGATTGAGCTCAAATTTGCGTAAGGAGATCATTGGACCGCTCCCTTTCGCTCCGCTGCCCATGATGCCTAGATGACTTGGCCCCGTCTCTTCCACACCGACACCTTGCCCGCCTCTTCCACACCGCTTTGCACCCATCTCTTCCACGCTGCTCGGATGACTCCCTCGCCTCTTCCACACCGGTGCTGCGCTGCTTGTGCCTCCTCCCCATATCAACGCCGTCATGGCTCCCACACTAGCTCTCTCTTCCTCGCTCAACAACCCTACATCCATATCTACTTTTGTAACACTCAGATGAAATAATTATAACATATGTCTAAAAAAGATAAAACATTTGGAACATACATTTGCAGCATAGCTATTGCAACATATGTAACATCTAGATAAAACACTTACAACATGCATTTGAAGCAGATAAAACATATTGAACAAACTCTTGTAACATACGTGTATAACCATTACAACATGAGAAACATCCAAAAAGTACCATTGCAACATCAATATAAAACAACTAAAACATATCCCTGAAATATCTGAAACATTTCAAACATGTGTTTTGCAACATAGAGAAGGCCGAGGCCAGTCGATTCCAGGCATCGGGGTGAGAGCTGGTGGCGAATGGTGGCGCGCAAGCGCCACCAGCACTAGCACTAGCGGCGGTGCGTGAGCAACACCATCGTCAGGCACAACTAGCACTGGCCTTGGGTCAGCCGGGCAGGCCGCGTGCATGACGGGTGGGAGCAAGCTGTGTCTGTGACGGGAGGGAGGGAGTGAGGCGGAGTAGGGCGGTAGCAGCGAGCATAGAGTAGGGCGAGGGCGCATAGCACACGATGCGGACGCACAGCGTAGGTGAGCGACATGGATAGGTTGGTTTGTCCGGTCAAACGGACGCCCGTGGCGTATCATTATCGATTGTCAATTGACCCGATTGACTGATGGGGCATTATTGTCCACACAAACTGGTTGACGTTGGCCTCCCATCTTCTACAGTTGTTAGTTGTGACTTTCCCCCTCGCCCAAGCCCAAAGCCCAACTGGGCAATCACCATGGCAATCGAGAAAACGGCCCACGCCACATGCATCGAGGATAGTATTCACGACCCACATGAACAACACACAATGGATGACGGGCCAAAACGCAGTGGATAGACCATAGGCTATTAGCAATCTCATGGACCCATAGATGTTAAGAGGAATAAGACCATTGCATACACGATTTTATTCCCTCCTAAACAAAAATAATGAATAGATTTTTTTATCAGATTTACTCCTTGTCAGTTGCCTGATTTTTTTACTTATCTATTAGTCACCTGCTGCACCTAAACATCCCTCGCCGGCTGCTATCCTTAATTACTTGTTGCCGTCGACCCTTCTCAATCCACAACCGTCAGTGGTGCACAAGTGCCGCTAGGCAGTTGCTTGCGGGATGCACGGTGAGAGCCATAATTTGGTTTTGGCTCATTGATGAAATCTTAGTACTAACCTCTATGCTAAGTGTGTGGATTAGATGAGGTTGGTACAATCCAAGTGATTGTTGGTATTTCTTAACGCAAGCAGAAAGATTCCGCAAGCGCACGGAATTACTGTTGTAGCTTTCACCCAGAAGTATTCAGGGTATCATAATTTTCACAGGGAACGGAGGTACTTCTTGTAGCTAATTCGTCCAAGAATAACACAAGGGTAGAGTTTGAGGGGTAGAGAAGGATTCCTATGACTTTTAGGTCTTCTGTATAGGTAAACTCTACTTCAACTTGCTTACTTCGGGTACCAGCTTATACCTAGTTTGCTAGGCACCTCCGGCGTGTAGCTCTACGCCAAACCTAGATGTGGGGGATTACAAGGGATGGACAGGGCTGTCACCACCTACCGCCTACCCCTCAACCGGAGGGTACGAGGCAAACGTAGGTAGCCTCTAGCCTAGACACCACATCTACGCTATCGACTACTACTCTAGCATTACGCAGGGTGATCCGTCTTTATCAGGGACCCTCTAACTAGAGCACCCGCTACGAGAGCGGACGACGAACCCGCAAACAAATTTAGGTAAAGCTTAACTAAACAAAAGACATAAAAGACCATAAGAACCACAAACACTTACTTAGCCAAGATCCCGCTAGGGTACCAAGCATGTGTTCATCGAGGTAGAAGCTTTGAGGAGTCACTAACAAGCCTAGCACTTCCCCGAACTCTCCCTCACATCTCGCTCTCAACTCTAGCTTGCTAATAGGGCATAAGCCCTTGGAATAATGCTCTTATTCTAGTAGTGTAGCTCTTGATCCCTTGAGTGTTGTTATCAATGAGAGAGGTAGGAGCCTCATTTTATAGGTGGAGAGGAGGGGGTGATCATAAAATACGCCATCTCCACATGGAAGGAGCAAAACTGACCTCAAACCGATGTGTAGGTGCATTGAACGTGGGCGTAACCGGGTGAACCGCCTTTGGTATGTTGGTATGAGTCCACCAACCAAAGATAGGGCCAAACGGACTTAGTAGCAGTGTGGCCGCACCCCCTGATTAGCCCTGATTCAGCCCATCTTTGGTGAATGTGCTCCTTTGGGCTTCCTAACATGTGCCATGGTAGTTTTCCTTGAAGATTCAGCGATTTCATTTGGGTTTGGCCTTATTCTTCTCTTTGTCTGGGCCCTAAATTGTCCAATGATTGGGCCGCTCTCTTTGGGCTTGTGTAGAATGATGGTTAGGTTCCATTTATTTGCTCATTCTTAGCCCTTTATGTGTACTTTCCATAAATGCCCTCCTGTAAATGGTCAAACACCAAAACTTATGAAAATCGTTAGTTCTAGAGCCCTATGTCTAAGTTTGGTGTCATATTGGTTCATTTTATGTGATAATTGGCGGTTGAAAACATGTGTTAAGGACTGCCAACAAGCCCCCACACTTAGCTCTTTGCTCGTCCTCGAGCAAAGTTAGAGATAAAAGTGATCATGAGCATAACTTTCCAAGAAATACAGCTATGCATGAAGGCTATTCCACCATATTCTTTACACAAGTGGGATATGTGGTGTTAGCTAATTTGTTTCCTTAGGTTGTTGAAAAGTAGAAAAGTTCTTAAAATAAAGTCATCTTTCCAATTTCACATCTTAACAATTTGGAGTTTGAAAGTTTTTGATAAACAAAAGCGTAGTTCACTTTATACTCCTCAAATGGCACTCTCAAATCACTCAGTGATGTATATTTCCTCACCAAATCATAGCGAAGTTTTATCTTCTTTTGTTTTCTCCTACTTCTAAAAAGGTTTATGTGGAGCTTTAGGTAGGGATAAACAAAACAGCCTACTTGTAGTGCATATATTGTAAAGTCAAATCGAGGATCCAAGGAGAGAAGTGCCATACTCTTAGATCAAGATGTGATGTGTGTGGAAAGTATATGAGCTAAAACTATGAGGTGAACTATACTCCTTTTGTAGATATGATATCTCTCTAACTTTTTATTTTGAGACGTGGCTATCATCATTTTATATATATATATGTGAGCCTTCACGTGCTCATCTCCTTTTTTTCAATATCTTGGGACCTTCATGTGTCCCCTTTTTTCTTTTTTCTTCTTAGATCTTGGTTTCAAGTGCATATTTAGAGTTGATGATGTAGAGATCATAAGTGTAGATGGCTCTAACTTGATATACAAAGGATTTAGATATGAGAATCTATACTTGGTTGATTTTAATGCTAGAGAAGCTTAATTATTAACATGTTTGATCACTAAGTCTAGCATGGGTTGGCTATGGCATAGAAGGCTTGGTCATGTTGGAATAAAACAATTGAATAAGTTAGCGAAGCATGACTTAATTCGAGGCTTGAAAGATGTCACATTTGAGAAGGACAAGCTATGTAGTGCATGTCAAGCCGGAAAACAAGTTGGTAACACTCATCCTAAGAAGTGCATGATTAGCACATCCAAGCCATTTGAGTTGTTGCACATAGATTTATTTGGGCCAACTACATATACAAGTATTGGTGAAAACAAATATGGATTTGTGATTGTGGATGATTTCACTAGATATACATGGGTATTCTTTCTTATTGATAAGAGTGATGTGTTTGCAACCTTCAAGACATTCATCAAGAGAATTCATAATGAGTTTGAGACCACCATCAAGAAAGTGAGAAGTGACAATAGAAGTGAATTCAAGAACACAAGAATTGATGAGCTTTGTGATGAATTTGGTATTAGGCATTAGTTCTTGACCAAGTACACTCCTCAATTAAATAGCCTAGTTGAGAGAAAAAACAGAACCTTGATTGACATGACAAGATCAATATTGAGCGAGTATAATGTGAGTCATTCATTTTGGGCTAAAACAATCAACACGGCTTGCTACTATAGCAACCGACTCTATTATCATCCTATGATGGAGAAGACACCTTATGAGCTCTTAAATGGAAGAAAGCCAAATATTGCATACTTTTAAGTTTTTAGTTGCAAATGCTATATATTGAAGAAAGGCACAAGATTGAGCAAGTTTGAGAAGAAATATGATTAAGGTTTCTTGCTTGGTTACTCCACTACTAGTGTAACACCCTAAAATTTTGGGAAATTTAAAAACAAGTAAATATGATTTTTATGCAATTTGGTGGGCATACAAATTTAGAGTAATAATAATTTTTATTAACTTAAAATCAAATATAAGGGTAGAAACATGTTTGTGCACTCATGCTGTTGCATTTGAATTTTTGTATTGAGTGGTTTGATTCAAATTCAAAATAGGATTCAAAATCATTTGAAAATGCTTTGAAATATTTGAAAAGGAAAAAGAAAAAGAGTTTCATTCTCTCCCTAGCTTTCGGCCTGTGAAGCCCAGCAGCCCACAATCGCCTCGACCGCTTGCTTCTCCGCGTGTGGGCCGTCTCCGCGCGTGGCCGTCCCCGCTTTCCCCGCCTTGGGCCGAGCCTAGCTAGCCCAGCTCGCACGCGCTGCTGCCGCGGTTTCCTTCTCACGGCGCGTCGCTGACACCGTGACCCCACCCGTCAGGGCCACCTTCTTCCTTCTCACACCAGCGTCGGATTCCTTTCCATCGCTCCACCGATCGAATCCGCCTCCGTATCTCTTCCCTTCGTTGTTTAGCGCATCCCCGGGCTATAAAAACGAGGTGCCGCACCCCTCCGCTCCATCTTACCTCGAAGCAATGAACCGAAGTCATCCCGAGGAGGCCCCGCTCGAACCACAGTCAGAGCCGTCCACCATCCCGAGCACCGCACCGTCTTCGGGCCAACTCCGTCTTCATCTCTTACCTTGGTGAGCTCGCCTTGTTCCCCACTCCATCCCGGTGCTTTTCTTTCGCGAGGTAACGCTGTGAATCGCGAGATCGCACTCTCCGGCGATGGTGCCGCCGCGAGACTCGCCGTCGTGACTATTTTTCGGCCGGAGCACCGCCGTCGACCGATCCGATCCAATCCGAGCCGTTCGTTTTAAATCCAACGGCTGAGATTAGACGATACCGGTTCGGTTGTTAGTTTTGCTAAAGAGTCCCTGCACTTTTCAATTATATAACCCATAGTCCAAGGCGTATTCCTGTGTCGTGTATTATCCTTTTGAAAGCGTATTTGATCGCGGGAATTCCAAAATACATTTTTAGCTATTTACAGTTTTGCCACTGAGTTTGTTTTAGCCATAATTTATCCGTTTTAACTCCGATTTGACCCGTTCAAATTGCGTTAGATTCGTATTTGCGAGCTCTACATGTTAGTAGTACTGTATAGTAGGTTTGTGACCTTTTATTTTTTGAGTTTGAATTAAAGTAATTACTTTTCTATAGAAAATCTTCGTAAATTCATAACTTCGTCGTTTTAGCTCTGTTTTTCGTGATCTTCGCGTATGTGTGATCCTAGTGAGTTGTAGATTCATTTTAAAAACTTTTTATCTTATTTTATTACTATTGGTGTACTGTTCTAATTATAGTCTTGTTTGTTTATGTATGATTGTTCTGGATGAATGTTGTTGCTATTGTTGATCGAGTATAGATGGTGAGCAATTCGTTGGGGATCAGGAGTTTTTCTACGAGCAAGATCATCAGGATCAGTTTGAGAAAGGCAAGTATAGCATAGGATTATCCTTGTTGTCCTATTCACATTAAGCAAATAATATCATTATGCATATATTTCCTTTGTTAAGGATGACTTAGTGTTGATCTTATTCATTGATACCTATTATATTGCATTGAATAGTATTGCTAGTGCTTAACATGAACTATGATCATATAATTTGACTAATGGAATATGCAATAAACATTAAAAGATGACTTTTTATTACTGTTTAAAGGGGACTAGAGCATGGGGATTATTTTGATGCTCTCGTTACTCTCCTTAAGGACTTATCTGTAAGCGAACATCCGGGACTTACAGTACAACTGTGAGGGCTATATGGCTCTAGCTTTAGTCATATAGAAGGACCTTTTCTAGCTTGTTAGTGGTATTCCTTTTTGGCGTAAGAATGGCTTGACAAATCGGATATAGTGCGGCCTCTGTCCTCATGTGTATAGGCTGCGTGTTATTGTGCCATTTGGAAGGGGGGCTCTACATCTGTTTGCCGAGTGAAATCTAATGGCCCTAACTTATTAGATGAACCTTTGAAAGACTTCATAGTGTTTCCCTGCTTGCTCACCTTGGAAGTGTTTTGGGAGTAATTAACCCGGGCATATGGGCAACACGACTCACAGTGAAAGTGTATAACCTCTATAGAGTGTAAAACTATTATAACAGCCGTGCTCATGGTCATGAGTGGCCTTGGACCCTTATGGGATAGTGGATAATTAATAATGAATATGTTTTTGCTATTCGTTAATCATTTCACATGGATCATATGTTTATTGTTTACATTGAGACACTTTGATATTATTGATATACTGAAACAATGCTAATTAAAAGCTACATGCTGATAAACCTATGTTATACCTTTGAGCCTCATGAACCCCATGTTACACTTGTTGAGTACGAGATGTACTTACGCTTGTTTATTTTTCTTACTTGGATAAAAATCCCAGATGGTAACAGATGGTGCAAGTAGTGACTATTACTACTTTCTGGAAGATTACTAGACTTGCAGTCAACCAGTCAATGTGCCTGTGATTGGAGCTACCACGAGAGTTTTATATTTTACTTCTGCTACATTTGTGTAAAGACTATGTATTAATAATCATGATGTAATAACATTTGTGATGATACATCCTTTATAATTTGTTAACTTATGTGTGATTGATCTCTGGGCACACATAAGTGTATGCACTCCATTTGGTCGTTAAATGGGTGTGACAACTAGCAAGGCATATAGAGTTTGGAATTTGGCTAGTGGTACTCTTGAGGAGGTTCATGATATGAAATTTGATGAAACCAATGGTTCCCAAGAGGAAAAAGAGAATCTAAATGATGTGAGAGGCACTCAATTGGCCAATGCAATGAAAAAGATGGATGTTGGTGACATAAGGCCTAGAGAAGTGATTGAAGTTAAAGATGATAAAGATCAAGTGCTCTCTAACTCAAATGTGCAAGTTAATACAAGTCAAGTTAGTTCATCATCTCAACCAAGTGATCAATCAAATACAAGCAATCAAGTTCAAGTGCTCCAACCAACCAATGTTGCAAGAGGTCATCCATTGGATTCTATAATTGGTGATATCTCTAGATGTGTACAAATAAGATCAAGATTGATATAATTGTATGAACACTTCTCGTTTGTGTCATCCATTGAACCTAAGAAGATTGATGAAGCTTTGAAGGATGTTGATTGGGTCAATGCTATGCATGAAGAACTAAACAACTTTAAGGGAAACCAAGTATGGGAATTCGTTGAGAAGCCTAAGGGACATAATGTGATTGAAACCAAATGGGTCTTTCGCAATAAGCAAGATTAAGATGAGATTATTGTAAGGAACAAAGCAACACTAGTGGCTCAAGGTTACACTCAAGTTGAAGGTCTTGACTTTAAAAAAACATATGCCTCGGTTGCAAGATTGAAAGCAATTAGGATCTTGTTAGCCTATGCTTGTGCCCATAACATCAAGTTGTACCAAACGGATGTGAAAATACATTTCTCAATGGGTATATCAATGAGCTTGTATATGTTGAGCAACATCCCAGTTTTGAAGATGAGAAGAAGTCCAATCATGTTTACAAGTTGAAGAAGGCTTTGTATGGTTTGAAGCAAGCACCTAGAGCATGGTATGAGAGGTTGAGGGACTTCCTACTCTCTAAAGAGTTTATCATGGGCAAGGTGGACACCACTCTCTTCACCAAGAAGATTGGAAAGGACTTGTTTGTGTTGTAAATCTATGTTAATGATATCATATTTAGATCAACCAATCAGGACTTTTGTGAAGAGTTTGGAAAGATGATGGTAAATGAGTTTAAGATGTCCATGATTGGAGAGCTTAGTTACTTGGTCTTCAAATCAAGCAATTAAAGAATGGCACATTTGTGAGTCAAGACAAGTACATCAAAGACATGCTCAAGAAGTTTGGCATGGAGAATGCAATAGGAATTAGTACATCAATGAAGACAAATGGAAGCTTAGATATCGATACAAGTGGTAATATGGTGGATCAAAAGATGTATTGGTCTATGATTGAGAGCCTACACTATGTGACCGCATCAAGGTCGGATGTGATGTTTAGTGTATGAATGTGTGCTCAATTTTAAGCCTCACCAAGAGAAAGTCATTTGAAGAGAACCAAGAGAATATTGAGGTACTTGAAGCATACACAAAATGTTGGATTATGGTATCCCAAAGGTGCAAAGTTTGAATTGATTGGATATTCGGACTCTGATTATACATGATGTAAAGTTGAGAGAAGAAGCACATTTGGCACATGTCAACTATTAGGAAGATCACTTGTTTCTTGGTCATCAAAGAAGCAAAATAGTGTTGCACTTTCAACCATTGAAGCCAAATACATAGCCACCGATAGTTGTTGTGCACAAATTCTTTGGATGAAGGCCACCTTGAAGATTTTGGAATCAAATTCAAACATGTGCCATTGCTATGTGACATGAGAGTGCCATGAAGCTCACCAACAATCCAGTTCAACATGCAAGAACAAAGCACATAGATGTCCGTCATCACTTCATTAGAGATCACCAATAAAAGGGGGACATTTCAATTAAGAATGTGAGCACCGATGATCAACTTGCCGATATCTTTACCAAGCCACTTGATGAGAAGAGGTTTTGCAAGCTAAGGAATAAATTGAACATACTTGACTTCTCAAATATGTGTTGATGCACCCCTATTATATGACATGCCTCTCTTTCAAGCAAAGCAAGGTAAAGTTGATTGATATTTCATTCATCCATTGCTAAGGACTTGTTTAGTGCATCTAATAATTCCTATCATGTCTTAGGCTCATTCATGAAAAACAAATGAATTTGATGCTTATGTGGTACCATTATTGCTTGTATGCTTGAAATGATCTAGTGGTAGCATATGATATGTTTGTGGGCTTGTGAACTTAGTGTTTGATCTAGAAAATAAGCTATAAGTGTTTAACTTAACATGGTGCATGACAACCCTCAATCGGAGGTGTAAAGAAGCTTGCCCTTGAATTAAACCGAGTTAAACATTTTTTGCAAGTAATCTAGATTGAACCAAATTGAGCAAATGATCCTCACTTATCATGGTTTTACCCCAACCTATCTAAAATTTGAGCTCACCTTTTATGGTCATTGATGCCAAGGGGGGAGAAGTAATTCACAAAGATAATGTGATAGGGGGAGCAAACAAATAAAATAACATTGTAAAGGGATCAATTAAAATTTGAAGCACACAAGTAGGGGGAGCAAGCTCATAAACTTGTATGTTGCATTTGTATGTACATTACATATGTTTGCTTGCATGGCACAAGTTCTTAAATTCCCTATCTATGCTTGTGTGGTGTATGCTAGATTATAGAAAATGATTGATGAAATGAAAACTAGCATGCATAGGAGAAAAGTTAGTTGTGCCTTGCATGTTTCTCAAGTGGTACTAGTACCTTGCTTATAATGTTGATATCATGAGGTATCTGGTGTTCATGTTTCACAAGTGCTATCTAACTAACCATGGTGCTAAGGATGGTGTTCAAATGGCAACTCTGATTGGTATCACGCTTCAAAGGTTCATTCTTTACACATTAGCATCATGTCGTAGCTATTGCTCTCCCAAATTCCAATCCATGCATATGTGCAAGCTTTCTAATCCAAACTCTCAGCACATATGTAGGGGGAGCAATTGCTACCAATTCAGGTTTATGAAACTTGTCCATATCCTTTACACATGGTAAAATGCTTGGGCAAGCAACATGAATCCAAAAGAACTTTATTGTAAATCTTTGTAAAAAAGGTTGTCATCAATTACTAAAAAGGGGAAGATTGAAAGCCCTAGTTTGGTTTTAGCTAATTGATGGAATCTTAGTACTAACCTCTATGCTAAGTGTGTGGATTAGATGAGGTTGGTACCATCCAAGTGATGGAGCTAAGAAGAACATCATGGTGCATGGTGATGACCAAGAGATGATCAAGTGCTCAACTTGGAAAAGAAAAAAGAGAAAAACAAAACCCAATGGAGATCAAGGCAAAGCTATTGCTTAGGGTTTTAGTTTTGGTGATTAAGACACCATAGAGGGTGTGATTATATTTAAGATCGATAGTCGTACTAGAAAGAGGGGAAATCTTTGGCTAAACGGTTTATCGAGTGCCACTAGGTGACATGATTCATGCATTGCATTTAGGAATCTAGTGTGCTAACATGTGACCCTTGTAAAATGCTTTGAAAAATATCAATGCACATGTACACAAGTTCTACACTTTGTGGTTAGCAAGTTAGAAGCAAGGGTGAAGTCGTTGCGGACTTAGAAAAAGAAAAAGAAAAAGAGGAGAAGGTGCGCGACCGGACGCTGGCCGCGGGGTGACCGGACTCACCCCGGGCACGTCCGGTCAGTGTTGAGCACGTCCGGTCAGTGTTGAGCACCGGACTCACCCCGGGCACGTCCTCTGGCTCCTGCGTGTCCGGTCATTATTTGCTACAGGGGCGCGGTGGCACGACCGGACGCACAGGGCCTGCGTCCGGTTTGCTTGTGACATATGTTGGCATCAGCTTCTCAGGCGCGTGGGGAGAAGCAGTGCGAGGACCGAACGCCGGGTGCGTCAGGTCACCTTTGATCGGACGCGTCCAGTCAACAAAAATCCTCTCCGGTTGCTTACTGGAGTTGACCAGACTCTAGAGGTGCGGAGTCAGGTTGTTTCCACCGGCGAGTCTGGTTGCAACTTAACTGCGAAGCGCTATTCGGTTTGATCGTTGGGATCGGTTGGCCATGCTTGAACACAATGGCCACGTGGCGGCAGATGCGTGACCGGACGCTGGGCGTTTGTGTCCGGTCAACCTAACCGGCGCGTTCGGTCGGCACGAGCAGAGCCCAATCAGTGAGCCAACGGCTCTATTTCTTTGGGGGTCTATAAATAGTGTTTGGCCGGCTCCAAAGCATCTCTCTTGGCACTTTAACATACTTGACATTCTTGTGAGCCTAAGCAAACATCTCTTACTCATCTCCATCCTTGATTCATCATCAAAGTAAGATTAGGAGTGATTCCTAGTGTATTTGCTTGAGATATTACATCTAATGGCACTTGGAGACGTTGTGGGTGCGGAGTTGTTGTTACTCTTGGTGGTTACCACCACCTAGACGGCTTGGAGCAGCGGTGAAGGTCTGGCACGTGTTGGTGATTGTTCATGGATGGCTCCAGTGATTGTGAGGGTTCTTGTACCTTCCCCGGTGGAGAGCCGAAAGGTAACTTTAGTGGATTGCTCATGTCATTGACTTACCTCACTTATGGGTCGGTTCTTGCAGTGTCTAACGTGTGGACAAGGTTCATGCAACACCTCTTAGCTGGCGAACCACCAAGTATTGGTCGACATAATGGGGACTAGCGTGCTGGCAAGCACGTGAACCTCGGAAGAAAAATTGTGTCTCCATTGTGATTGATTCATTGGATTTCTCCCGGTGATTGGTATTCTTTCTATTGTGATTGGTTCATTCCTCGACGCAGCGGTATAAAGACCACATTCCTTTTATTTACATTCCCGTAAACTAGTTGTAATAAGCTCTTTAGTGTAATTAGTTTTGAGAGCTTGTCTTACCCTTGCTAGTGTAGCTTCTCACCTAGTTGAGCTATTTAGTGTAGCTAGCTTTTAAGAGCTCATAGTGACTTAGCCATTGATTGACTTAGAGATTATAGCAACTAGAATTGTTGGGATAGGTGGCTTGCAACACTTGTTAGAGCTAGTGCAAAGAATTTTATAGCCAATAAGTTGTCTAACAAGTTTGCCTAGTATTTTATAGATTTTAAATTAGGCTATTCACCCCCTCTAGCCAATTAGGACCTTTCACACGGGCACCATGGTGCGGTGAGGAACCAACGTCAATTAGTAGGAGGAAGAAGGAAGCAAACCTACCGTTAGATCTAGATCTATGGTCCAGGTTGTTGACTGCCACTTAAATAAATTTTCAGTCACCTGCCAAGGATACACTCCCTTTTTTTGTTCATGTTTTGGTGGCAAATTGTTTCCGTGGTGAACACACAATGAAGTAAAGTATCATGAGAGTGTAATCACAACATGACGGCGTCAGATTGCCGAAATCTTGTAGGTTCCGACGTTCCGTTACATGATGGAGCTCGTTGTGATCCTAATTCCTAATGCGCACCCATGCCACTGTCTCTGCCTCCTCTTGTTCCCAGCGATCTCAGTAGGCCTCGTGCAACGTCAAGATGCTCCCAAGCACCTTATCGAACATCTCGCACTTTCACAGCTCTAGTAGGGGCTCACCGACCTGCTCTGCCAGCCAGTTCATGTGCTTCGCCTAGTCAGAACGCAAATCAAATTCAAAGCACACACAGTTTCAGCTTTCAGGCAGAGTCCGGCCGATAACACACACACACATGGTGTCAGCGTTGGCTTACCCACTAGGCGACAATTTGTGTGTGTGGCGCTTCGGCCTCCCAGTTTCCTCCATCAGTTGGTAGTGCTCCCTCACAGACGCGATCATGTCCTCCTCGCTTGGCAGTGTGGCCCGCCCCGACAACACGGTCGCGACCCACTTGGACTCCTGCTCACCACGATGGTCTGGAAAGGCACTCACAAAAGATTTGCAATTATATGCCACATGCCTGCTGATACAGTGTTGTCTGAAGTCTGAACAATGTAATTAACTAGTAGCCGTGCAGAAGCGCTGTCTGAAGTCTTAACTATTAGAGTGTAAACCAGCCCGTGGGTCTACCGACCTAGGCTCCCCATCATGCCTATATGTATGCTCAGATACCATAAGAGAGAACGAAGTAGGAATACTCGATGTATTATGCCAATGACACTTGGACCTTGGTGCCTCCTCCGTCTAGTGTTAATGTTGTTGCAGGGAAATGGGTCTTCCGTCATAAGTTCCTGTCTGATGGCTCTCTTGACCGCTATAAAGCTCGATGGGTTCTTCACGGTTTCACAAGACCTCTAGGAATTGATTATGATGAGAGTTTCAGCCCTATCATTAAACCTGCAACTATTCGAGCTGTTCTTACTTTGGCACTGTCTCGCTCCTGGCCTATCCATCAGCTTGATGTGAAGAACGTCTTCCTTTATGGAACCTTGACGGAGATAGTTTATTGTGTTCAGCCGATCGGGTTTGTTGACTCTTCCAGACCAGACTATGTCTGCCGATTGAACAAGTCTCTCTATGGATTGAAGCAAGCACCTCGCGTCTGGCACAGCCGCTTCGCCTCTCACATCACTTTCCTCAGTTTTGTTGAAGCTAAAAGTGACACTTCACTGTTTATCTACTGCCAAGGTGCTGATATGGCTTTCTTGCTTCTATATGTTGATGAGATTGTTCTCATGGTGTCGTCTACGAGTTTTCTTCGGCGCATTATTTCAGCAGGGACGTGCACAACACCAGGGGTGGCGTCCAGGCAACCAATCATGTCGAGATTGACTTGCATTTCGTCAGAGAACGAGTCGCCCTCGGTGAAGTCTGCATCCTGCACATTCCCACTTCATCTCAGTACACCGACATCTTCACCAAAGGTTTGCCGACATCCGTCTTCACGAAGTTTAGGAGCCTGTTCACCCGGCTTATAATCCGTCTTTTTCAGCTTGTTTTTTCAACCGGAACAGTATTTTTCTCTCGCAACAAATCAGTCAACGGTGTTTTTCAGCCGGCTTATCAGCCCAGCCGAACGGGGCCTAGGTCCAGTCTGAATGTTCGCTGTGCTTCCAGGTCCGACTGTGGGGGTGTGTTAGAGTGTAAACCGGCCCGCGGGTCTGCCGACCCAGGCTCTCCACTGTGACTATATGTATGTACTGATTTCCCCTGAGTAATATTCATACTTCATTCTCTCTCATGAACCAGTAATTAACCAGTAGTCTGAACAAAAGATTTGGCTTTGTCATAGTATGGATTTCGTTGAAGAAGCGTTGTACCTTATATGGTAGCGCAACAAAGGACAGATTCGGCGCATGGCCCTGTTCTGCAGGTCATGTTTCGGCTTGTTTCAGCTTGTTTCAGCTTATTCTCTCTCACAGAACACTATTGAATCAGCCGAAACCAGCCGGCTTTTCCACCAGCCGAACAAGGCATTTGGGGGGAGGGGGGGAGACGTGCTTGTACAGTGGTCCGACACGGTTGACGGTTGTCGTCGACGGTGAGCCCTTCCAGGTCGAGAAACGGGAAATGGTAGCGATACCTGGAGGCAGTTTCACGCATTGCTTTTACAATCATACGAAATGCAAGGGAGAAAAGAGATGATGGGTACAGGATAGAGAAACCAGTTTGAGCTCAGTCCTACTACCTACCCTGTGCAGTAAAGAATAATGTCTGCAGCCACCACTGAACCTTCAGCAAAACGGACTTTGCCATCATCTTGGATGCAGTCTACCTGATGGTACTCGTTGGTCAATGCTCAATACAGACTGTTTTATTTAATTTGGCATGCCATTTAACTTCGTATAGGAGGAAGGTGTTGGAGAGTAGATAAGAAAGTTCAGAGTTGTGAACCTCTGCGTGAATCCAGACATTCTGGTAGAGCGCAATCTTTCCCACCCTGTCCTTCGAGTACCTTTCTGCTACGTGCACTTCCTTGGCGAAATGTGAGATCTCTAAAGCAATGTCAATTCCACTGGCAGAGAATCCTACAACGACAACATTCTGCAGCTCTCGAGAGTGGCGCACCGTAATAACTGATGAAATCTTTCAGGCCTTGTTCGTTTGTTTTCAAAATCAGGAATCAAATAGGCAGAGGAGAAATACCTGATCCCGAAACGGTTCGGGGTGTGATAATTGTGGCTGTGAACAGTGACGGAGCCACAAAAAAATTATAGCTAGGACTGGGACGAGTTTTTACTTAAAAATGGAGCAAAACGACTATGACCCAAATCACACTGTATTCGTATAGTATGATCACACAAATTATGGCAAAAAAAAATACAAATCACACAAATTATGGTGACTCGAGTTCAGGGACCTCACACAGCTCCTCATCTCCTCCTCCTCCTCCCCCATCGCAACTCGCCGGTAAGCTGCAGGCCACTCATTCTCGCAACTCCGCTTCGAACGGCCACTGACAAGCTGTAACACCCTCGGTGTTACCGCGTCAACAAGTCACTAAACATTTCATGAGCATTATGTTTATGTATTATTACATGTGATCACTTATGTAAATAAGGTCTTGCAACTTAAAACAATCAATGAAAATGTTAAAATAAAAAGTATTCAATATTGCACTTTATAGCAAATAGAGGTGTAAACCAATTTTTATTGAACGAAAATGCTAATAGAAATGTTGAATGAAATCTAAAGTTTGTGAATTAATTCGAAGAGATTTGGGTGTCTGATCTTTTAATTCTAGCTTGGTTGATTGTTCGGTGCGGGCGGGTTTTGTGGTGTATTGTCGTCAGTCGATACTTATAGGTGGTTGTATATACGTTTCTTTATTTGCTAGTTAACTAATTTAGTAAACAAATAAAAATATATAGAGAGAGCTATATATACACACTCATGTATTTGTTTCGATAAGCATTCTTCTGGTATATAATATATATATAAAAACATACAATGGATATATGTATACTAGTATGTAGATTATTAGCAAAGAAATAATGACACGTTTCTATTTACTTCATCAGTCTAAATTGCATTTTTTTTTGCTGTGATTTATATACGAAATATATTGCACATGGAAAAATTATTTGAACACTAGATTAACTAATTATTCCTAACCTCTCCCTATCCTTACTTGTTTACACGTGAGTCCATTCAACACTTGGACTACGAAAAGAAAATTTTCTCTAACCTAATTTGTACTAGTGTCATAGTAATAGTACTAGTACGCTTGGCCTCCAATAGCTAGTGGTCAACAGACCAACACACACGCACACTGCACATTCATGCATGCATTCACTTCGGCGCCTGCGCCCGCTGCATGCACCGCCTGCTACGCGGGTGACCCGCTTGCACAGCTGCTTGCATGCAATTATTTTTGACCGAGAGAAGAGAGGACAGTGCATGCATAGAGCAAGAAACACGTCGGCAACTTCTCTTGGTCTTGGTCGTGAGGGAAATTTATTACTGCACCACTGTTTTCTCCCTTGCTAGTCATGCGAGTGTCTGAGCGAGGTGCGTCAAGTATGTGCCTCCCAAGTCAAGGCCAGCTGTAATGTCTGAGCGTTTAATGAATGCCTGAGCACTTAGTCTCGATTGTTGACGGGACCATCAGCAGCCGAGCTTGACCGATTGACTAGCGCCTGCGGCAACTCGTAGAAACTCGCGTGCCACCTTTAATGACAAGCTATAGAACAGGGCTGAGCACATAAGATCGGAGGACACGATTCTCACGCTTCCACGGAGAAGGAAGAGGATATAACATGCCTTGGAAGAAGCTTGACTTTCTTACGTGAAATCAATGGCATGTCCTTTTGCCTTACTACACTTGCTACACTTCAGTACTTGATAACTCTATCAGGACAACTGGAAGTTACCATGTCTTGCTAAATCGCACTCTGCTCAAGTCTCCGTGCTACTGTGCCCTGATTATTTTGCACCGTAACTCACGTCTTGGGGTTGGGTGTAGCACAAGACAGCAACAACGGGGTGTGAATACAACCAGCAGGTCAGTGGAAATTTACCACGCTGTTTTCTGCTTTTGACATGTTCCACTCCCTTCACGAGCGAACGACCGAGCTTAACTGACGATGAGGGTGTATCCCTTCCTCTATTTTTACCACGCCTCTGCAGCCTACTCCTATATAGATATAGCCAAGCCAAGCCACCCAACAAGTGCTTGCAGCGTTGCATTCTCTGGGAATAAGTTATTAGTGTGCGTTACGGCACTCTCCGTGCCCCCGAGCTCCTTCCGCCACCGCGACCCTGTCGCTCGGCCATCTCTGCGCCACACCGAGCGCACCACCGCCTCCACGTCCTCGAGGTGCTGTGCGCGTCAGCCCGTGAGCTCCTCTATTTCGTAGGTGAGTTCGACAGGGAGGGAGTTTTGGTGTAAAAGGAAAAGCGTACAGGGGTTATGTATGAATTAGTTTATGCTTATATGTGGCGATGCTGAAATATATTAAAATATTTGGAAATACTTAATATTATTATAATAATATTTGTAGGGATTGTTGTGGCAAATCAGTGATAGCTGTAGCTCTAAAATTTTTATAGTAGCTTCATGGTAATATTAGATGCTCTCTGTAAATTTTTGTAGCCTCTGAATAGCTAATTTATTAAAGTAGCTAACATACCCTGATGGAAAGCATATTAAATTATTTAAGAATTTAGTTGCAAAATGGTTCTTGTTAATGAAATGATATTCGGTGGCTATGTGATCAGTAGAGCTAGTTTGTTAGCATAGTTTATGTGTTCTAATTTTAAGAGTTGTTGTTGCCTAATACTAAATTATTGCATCATCCTCGCATGCATGTAGAGAACGAGTTGGTGGAGTTCGTCACCGCGGGGCAGCAGGAGTACGAGGAGATCGTCGAGGAGTACGAGGAGGAGATTCTCGTACCGGAGGAGATCCCGGAGCCATCGCTGACTGACTTCACTGACACCCCGCCTGCCCAAGGCAAGCCCCGGTGCATAACCCTTATTTTGCAAATCATTATATATATGTTGTTCATTTATGTTGCAGGAGTTTTATGATACCCACATGCATATATCTATATTTACCCATGAGTCTTACTAGTACAGGATCGTGTAGCTGCTTTGCTTAGGTTTATCGGTAGCGTGAGTAACCTGTCGTTACTCACAATAGGTGGTTATTATTATTATTATTACACTAATGATGAAATGATGGAAAAGGAAATGGTGACCGGGCAGGGATATGGTATGGGTTTTGGTGGGTGTAACAGGTTGTGTCCCGCGGCCACGGGGCCTAGCTTGGTTGCACTATTTCCCTGTTCGTGTCGATTAAGGACCGTTCGTTGCACTGGATCCCCAGTCAAGTCACAGATCTCCTTATCCCGAGCATATACTAGCGGATGGGGGCTAGGAAGACTTGTTACTCTCTTGTCATGGGCTCCGGCTCTTTCTGGACCGACTGATTGGAGGCGGGGATAGGTGGAGGTCTTAGCACCGTATTGAGGCCGGGCCTCAAGTGCGGGAGCTAGGAGTCCAAGTTTGGACGGGGACCTGGAAACCTATGACAGGAGGGGAACGGGTTGGTCTCGCTTGTGCCTGGGGTACAAGCGAGGCGTGTGTTTTTCGGGGTACCCAGCTGGGCACATTGATTCGCGAATCGCCGTTTCTACGTGACGGTACGGCTTGACTGCACTCTGGCACCGTAGTAAGAACTGGCATATGAAAGATGGAAAAATGATTCTGATTGCTCAACCCTTGCTTGATGATAGAACATGTGCTTACATAGCAGGTTGGATAATAAATTTAACATGGCTGCTAATAAATTAATGAAATAAGGACTCACTCTTAGTATTGCTTTCCGCAAACAAGAACCCACAAGCCATAAAGCCTATCATAATCCTTGAGAGTCGGGAAATATATTCCCAGTCGGGTAAGTCTTGCGAGTACATTGTGTACTCAGGGTTTATTTACCCTTGTTGCAGGTGCTGCTTGAGAAGCTAGCTGTTGTGTGGAGGATTCTTCTGGTGGGCACAGACAGATCCTTATACCGCTTCGCTAGATGTTATTTTATTCCGCTGTTTAATTTATCGCACTCTGAACTTTGGTACTGTAATAAAGAATTTCTGAGACTCTTTATTGTATGAAATGGATTAAGTATTGTAAGCTTGTACTCATTATTGGATCCCGGGTGTAAAATTGTGGAACGCTTCGAGTTCTCCCGTTGGGTGTGCTCGACAGAACTGCTTGACTTGGCTCAATTTTGGGGTGTTTAGTGTCTAGTGGAAGACAACGCCTCTAAAAGTGTGTTAATTCAGGCGGTTCTGCCACAGTTGGTACCAGAGCAATAATGAGTTCACGAGCTTAACCACCGTTTCAAAAACTTAAAACTTTGACCAACAAAAGCTTTGCGAAAAATAGGATGCGGTAAAATTGCGTAAATAAGTATAAGCCCTAACAATATGGTCTATCTAGGATAGTGGCACTGGTTTTATCTAACCATTTTCTGCAGGTACACTAACTTACGCTGCGTAAGAAAGCGCTAGTGTTCGGAAAGGAGTGTGCGATGTGCCAAAAATTCAAACGAGTGCCGCTATATTCCGGCTTGAGTGAACGCATAGGCCGATGCATGCATCATAAGAAGAATTTTGTTAAGCTAAACCCCTTCACGTATAATTTCTAGATAGTTTAGATGATAGGGTAATAAATAAAAAGAAATGCTTCGATCCTTAATAAAAGCCTTATCAATCTCTCTAAGTCTCTTGTTCCTAGTCTGGAGGTTCTCTAATGGTTGGTTCCTATCTGGTCACAGATGGATCTGAGGTCCCGTCGTGTGGGCACTGGGTCCGGTCGTGGGAGCACCAGTGCCGGTGTGGGACGTGGCCTTGGTGAAGGTCATGGTGAAAGTGGCCGCGATAATGGTAACAACAATGCCAACGGGCAGAGCCGTGAGGCCCCACTCTTGGGTCCTCCTTCCCCGCCACCACCACCGCCACCTCCAATGACTCCTGCGGAGATGATGGCGGAGATGTTGGCTTCACGTCAGGAGACAGCCCGTGCCTTGGAGATGATGGCACAGGCTCTTGGTGGCTTCGTCCGCGGAGGCCACGGTGGCAACGACGGAAATGGGGGTGGTGCCCGCGGTCTTGAGAGGCCTTGTTCTTATCAGGACTTCTTAAAGACCAACCCGCCCACGTTCACGCCGACTGCGGAGCCTCTGGACGCGGAGCATTGGCTTCGTGTGTTGGAGCAGAAGTTTCTGCTGCTCACGGTGACCGATGAGCAGAAGGTGCGCTTTGCCGCACAACAGCTTTTGGGATCTGCTAGCGCATGGTGGGATACTTTCAATGCCATGCAGCCGGCGGGTCATCCTGTGACTTGGCAGGAGTTCACCACTGCCTTCCGAGAGTACTACATTCCTGCGGGTGTTCTGAATAGGAAGCTCTCGGAGTTCTTGGACCTAAAACAGGGGAGCATGTCTGTGATGGAGTATGCCAATAAATTCAACCATCTGGCACAGTACGCTGGGACTCATGTTGACACAGATGAGAAGAAGAGGGACCGCTTCTATCGTGGCCTCTCTTGTATTTTGCAGAAGGAGCTTTATACTGGGAACTACCAGACTTTCGGTACTCTGATGAATGCTGCCATTTCTATGGAAGGACTGCAGCGTGACACTCAGGCTGAGTGGAAACGCAAGCGGGGAATCTCTGGGTCTTCTAGTCACCCGCAGTCGCAGAAGATGCAGGTTGTCAAGAGGATGTCCTACCATTCCCCAGGTGGACAGTCGTCTCGGCAGCCTCAGCAGACTCGGCAAACACCGCCGACTCTGTACCGTGCACCTACTCAGCAGGTGCAGCAGGCCCAGGGATCGCAGTTTCCACCTCGTCAGGGGCAGATGATCAAGTCTACTGCTTGTTTCAAGTGTGGCAAGGAGGGCCACTTTGCTCGGGAGTGTCCCGAGAACCGGGCTGCTCAGTCTTCCCAGCCGTCCGCCAACTCTCGCTTGATCAAGAGGACAGTTATTAAGAAGAAGGTGCCAGTGAGTCACTCGGGACATGTTAACTACACCGAGGCTGAGGAGATCCTACAGAATGAGCCTGTGATGGCTGGTATGTTTACCATTGACTCCCACCCAGCAATTGTGTTATTTGATTCTGGAGCATCGCATTCATTCATGAGCATGGGGTTTGCAGAAAAGCACAATATATCTCTTATGGCTATTCCTTTTGCCTATAAAATTAGCACTCCGGGTGCGCAGATGTGCATTAATACCCGGACAGACACAGTCAGCTTAGTGCTAGCCACTCACACTTACCGTCTCCAGTTCATGTTGCTACCTGGACAGGGCATTGATGCAATCCTGGGCATGAATTGGTTGAAGGTTTATGGGGTAGTCTTGGACCTTAAGAGTAGAGTTGTTGAGTTACGACTTCCTTCTTCTGAGGATAGGATGTCTCTCCGTATCTCTCCAAATTCTGTTTCACCAGTCACTGCTAATGTTGAAGCTTCTCCTGATCTTGCCTCTATTCCTGTGGTCTGTGAGTTTCCTGATGTCTTCCCTGAAGATTTGCCTGGGTTACCACCAGATAGAGATGTGGAGTTTATCATAGAGTTAGAGCCTGGCACTGCTCCTATTTCACGGCGTCCTTACCGCATGGCTCCACCAGAATTAGCAGAAATGAAGAAGCAATTAGAGGAATTGCTGAAAAAGGGGTTTATCCGTCCTAGTTCTTCTCCATGGGGTTGTCCAGCCATTTTTGTGAAGAAGAAGGACGACACTCTGCGGATGTGTGTAGATTATCGCCCTCTCAATGCGGTAACCATCAAGAATAAGTACCCTTTGCCTCGCATTGATGCTTTGTTTGATCAGTTGGCTGGTGCTAGAGTGTTTTCTAAAATTGATCTTCGTTCTGGGTATCACCAAATAAAAATTCGACCACAAGATATACCAAAGACAGCTTTCTCTACTAGGTATGGGCTTTATGAGTACCTAGTCATGTCTTTTGGTCTCACCAATGCTCCTGCATTCTTCATGTACCTCATGAACTCAGTCTTTATGCCGGAGTTAGATAAGTTTGTAGTGGTGTTCATTGATGATATTTTGATATATTCCAAGAATGAAGAAGAACATGCACAACACCTTCGCATAGTCTTGAACCGACTGCGGGAGCACAAGCTGTATGCCAAGTTCAGCAAGTGTGAGTTTTGGTTGGATAGAGTGCAGTTTTTTGGACATGTCCTAACCCCCGAAGGTGTATCTGTTGATCCTAGTAAGGTGCAGGATGTGCTCAGTTGGAAATCTCCTGAATCAGTGCATCAGATCCGTCAGTTTCTTGGTCTTGCTGGGTACTATCGGCGCTTCATTCCTGATTTTTCCAAGATAGCTCAGCCTATGACTAAGTTGCTTCAGAAAGACTCCAAGTTTTTGTGGAGTCCAGCCTGTGAGGAAGCTTTCCAAGCTTTGAAGAACTTTCTTACCTCTGCCCCTATTCTGGCCCAACCGGATATTGACAGGCCATTTGATGTGTATTGTGATGCCTCTAAGACAGGACTTGGTTGTGTGCTTATGCAAGAGGGACGGGTGATAGCTTATGCTTCCCGTCAACTGAAAAAGCATGAAGTGAATTATCCCACCCATGATTTAGAGCTTGCTGCAGTTGTGCATGCTCTAAAGATATGGAGACACTATCTGTTGGGAAACAAGGTGCATATTTTTACTGATCACAAGAGCCTCAAGTATATTTTCACTCAACCCGAGTTAAATATGAGGCAAAGGAGATGGCTTGAGTTAATCAAGGATTACAATCTGGAAGTCCATTATCATCCTGGAAAAGCCAATGTGGTGGCTGATGCGTTAAGTCGAAGGTCACACCAGGATGATGAAGAGTCCTTACCTCTCTCTCACTCTGTAGTTTTAGCTCACATTGCTCTAGTCTCAGATTTGTTGGAGCAAGTTGTTATTGAGCAAAAGCAGGATGCTTTGGAGATTCCTCATATCAAAAAGTTGATTGATGAAGGGCGTGGTCCCCATTTCAGCATTGATGAACAAGGTGTGGTGAGGTACAAGAATCGTTTGGTGGTTCCCGGAAGTGATGAGCTTAGAAGAAAGATTTTGGGGGAAGCCCATAATTCCAGGCTATCCATTCATCCGGGAAGTAACAAGATGTACCATGATTTGCGCCACTTGTATTGGTGGTCAAATATGAAGCAGGATATCACTAAGTATATTGCAGAATGTGATATTTGTGGAAGGGTGAAGGCAGACCATATGCGTACGCCTGGTTTCCTACAGCCTTTGCCAATCCCAGTTTGGAAATGGGAGGATATTTCTATGGATTTTATTACAGGATTGCCTCGCACAGTAAAAGGGCATGATTCTATTTGGGTTATTGTGGATCGCCTTACCAAGTCCGCCCATTTTCTTCCTGTGGATGGAAGGTATACAGCCATGCAATATGCTAAGTTGTATTTTGACCGCATTGTAACTCTCCATGGAGTCCCTCTTACTATTGTTTCTGATCGTGGATCGGTCTTTATGTCCCGCTTTTGGACTCAACTCCAGAAATGCCTTGGAACTAGTCTTCTCAGAAGTTCAACTTATCATCCACAGACCGACGGCCAGACAGAAAGAGTCAATCAAGTGCTGGAAGATATGTTGAGAGCTTGTGTCATTTCTTTCCCAGAGAAGTGGGATGAGTGCTTGAGATTGGCTGAGTTTTCTTACAACAATAGTTATCAAGAAAGCATTCGAATGGCACCTTTTGAGGCTTTGTATGGCAAGAAGTGTAGGACACCGCTCAACTGGGTTGAAGTAGGAGACCGTGGTTACTTCGGGCCTGACTTTATCCTTGAAGCAAGAGAGAAAGTTGGAATTATTCGGAATCATTTGAAGGCGGCTCAGAACCGTCAGAAAACCTATGCGGATAAGAGAAGAAGGCCTTTGCAATTTGAAGTGGGTGATTATGTGTATCTTAAAGTGTCCCCCATGAAAGGTGTGCATAGATTTGGTGTCCGTGGAAAATTAGCTCCTCGCTATGTTGGGCCTTACAAGGTTTTGGAACGGCGTGGTACTGTTGCTTACCGCATCCAGCTCCCAGATATATTGTCAACCGTCCACGATGTGTTTCATGTGTCTCAATTGAAAAAGTGTTTGCGAGTTCCTGATGAGGCAGTGGAGATCGAAGGACTCCCTCTCCAACCTGATCTTTCCTATATTGAGCATCCAGTCAAGATTTTGGATGAAAAAGAAAGGGTGACGAGAAACAATGTGGTGAAATTTTACAAAGTCCAATGGCAGAATCACTCGGAGGATGAGGCAACTTGGGAACTTGAGAGTTATATTTTAAAGCATTATCCTCATCTCATTCCTGGCTCATCAATGTAATTATTTAGATTGAAATTTAATTCTACCTCTTTTCTCACACTAGGCATGAAATCTCGGGTCGAGATTTTCTTTTAGGGGGGTAGAGTGTAACACCCTCGGTGTTACCGCGTCAACAAGTCACTAAACATTTCATGAGCATTATGTTTATGTATTATTACATGTGATCACTTATGTAAATAAGGTCTTGCAACTTAAAACAATCAATGAAAATGTTAAAATAAAAAGTATTCAATATTGCACTTTATAGCAAATAGAGGTGTAAACCAATTTTTATTGAACGAAAATGCTAATAGAAATGTTGAATGAAATCTAAAGTTTGTGAATTAATTCGAAGAGATTTGGGTGTCTGATCTTTTAATTCTAGCTTGGTTGATTGTTCGGTGCGGGCGGGTTTTGTGGTGTATTGTCGTCAGTCGATACTTATAGGTGGTTGTATATACGTTTCTTTATTTGCTAGTTAACTAATTTAGTAAACAAATAAAAATATATAGAGAGAGCTATATATACACACTCATGTATTTGTTTCGATAAGCATTCTTCTGGTATATAATATATATATAAAAACATACAATGGATATATGTATACTAGTATGTAGATTATTAGCAAAGAAATAATGACACGTTTCTATTTACTTCATCAGTCTAAATTGCATTTTTTTTTGCTGTGATTTATATACGAAATATATTGCACATGGAAAAATTATTTGAACACTAGATTAACTAATTATTCCTAACCTCTCCCTATCCTTACATGTTTACACGTGAGTCCATTCAACACTTGGACTACGAAAAGAAAATTTTCTCTAACCTAATTTGTACTAGTGTCATAGTAATAGTACTAGTACGCTTGGCCTCCAATAGCTAGTGGTCAACAGACCAACACACACGCACACTGCACATTCATGCATGCATTCACTTCGGCGCCTGCGCCCGCTGCATGCACCGCCTGCTACGCGGGTGACCCGCTTGCACAGCTGCTTGCATGCAATTATTTTTGACCGAGAGAAGAGAGGACAGTGCATGCATAGAGCAAGAAACACGTCGGCAACTTCTCTTGGTCTTGGCCGTGAGGGAAATTTATTACTGCACCACTGTTTTCTCCCTTGCTAGTCATGCGAGTGTCTGAGCGAGGTGCGTCAAGTATGTGCCTCCCAAGTCAAGGCCAGCTGTAATGTCTGAGCGTTTAATGAATGCCTGAGCACTTAGTCTCGATTGTTGACGGGACCATCAGCAGCCGAGCTTGACCGATTGACTAGCGCCTGCGGCAACTCGTAGAAACTCGCGTGCCACCTTTAATGACAAGCTATAGAACAGGGCTGAGCACATAAGATCGGAGGACACGATTCTCACGCTTCCACGGAGAAGGAAGAGGATATAACATGCCTTGGAAGAAGCTTGACTTTCTTACGTGAAATCAATGGCATGTCCTTTTGCCTTACTACACTTGCTACACTTCAGTACTTGATAACTCTATCAGGACAACTGGAAGTTACCATGTCTTGCTAAATCGCACTCTGCTCAAGTCTCCGTGCTACTGTGCCCTGATTATTTTGCACCGTAACTCACGTCTTGGGGTTGGGTGTAGCACAAGACAGCAACAACGGGGTGTGAATACAACCAGCAGGTCAGTGGAAATTTACCACGCTGTTTTCTGCTTTTGACATGTTCCACTCCCTTCACGAGCGAACGACCGAGCTTAACTGACGATGAGGGTGTATCCCTTCCTCTATTTTTACCACGCCTCTGCAGCCTACTCCTATATAGATATAGCCAAGCCAAGCCACCCAACAAGTGCTTGCAGCGTTGCATTCTCTGGGAATAAGTTATTAGTGTGCGTTACGGCACTCTCCGTGCCCCCGAGCTCCTTCCGCCACCGCGACCCTGTCGCTCGGCCATCTCTGCGCCACACCGAGCGCACCACCGCCTCCACGTCCTCGAGGTGCTGTGCGCGTCAGCCCGTGAGCTCCTCTATTTCGTAGGTGAGTTCGACAGGGAGGGAGTTTTGGTGTAAAAGGAAAAGCGTACAGGGGTTATGTATGAATTAGTTTATGCTTATATGTGGCGATGCTGAAATATATTAAAATATTTGGAAATACTTAATATTATTATAATAATATTTGTAGGGATTGTTGTGGCAAATCAGTGATAGCTGTAGCTCTAAAATTTTTATAGTAGCTTCATGGTAATATTAGATGCTCTCTGTAAATTTTTGTAGCCTCTGAATAGCTAATTTATTAAAGTAGCTAACATACCCTGATGGAAAGCATATTAAATTATTTAAGAATTTAGTTGCAAAATGGTTCTTGTTAATGAAATGATATTCGGTGGCTATGTGATCAGTAGAGCTAGTTTGTTAGCATAGTTTATGTGTTCTAATTTTAAGAGTTGTTGTTGCCTAATACTAAATTATTGCATCATCCTCGCATGCATGTAGAGAACGAGTTGGTGGAGTTCGTCACCGCGGGGCAGCAGGAGTACGAGGAGATCGTCGAGGAGTACGAGGAGGAGATTCTCGTACCGGAGGAGATCCCGGAGCCATCGCTGACTGACTTCACTGACACCCCGCCTGCCCAAGGCAAGCCCCGGTGCATAACCCTTATTTTGCAAATCATTATATATATGTTGTTCATTTATGTTGCAGGAGTTTTATGATACCCACATGCATATATCTATATTTACCCATGAGTCTTACTAGTACAGGATCGTGTAGCTGCTTTGCTTAGGTTTATCGGTAGCGTGAGTAACCTGTCGTTACTCACAATAGGTGGTTATTATTATTATTATTACACTAATGATGAAATGATGGAAAAGGAAATGGTGACCGGGCAGGGATATGGTATGGGTTTTGGTGGGTGTAACAGGTTGTGTCCCGCGGCCACGGGGCCTAGCTTGGTTGCACTATTTCCCTGTTCGTGTCGATTAAGGACCGTTCGTTGCACTGGATCCCCAGTCAAGTCACAGATCTCCTTATCCCGAGCATATACTAGCGGATGGGGGCTAGGAAGACTTGTTACTCTCTTGTCATGGGCTCCGGCTCTTTCTGGACCGACTGATTGGAGGCGGGGATAGGTGGAGGTCTTAGCACCGTATTGAGGCCGGGCCTCAAGTGCGGGAGCTAGGAGTCCAAGTTTGGACGGGGACCTGGAAACCTATGACAGGAGGGGAACGGGTTGGTCTCGCTTGTGCCTGGGGTACAAGCGAGGCGTGTGTTTTTCGGGGTACCCAGCTGGGCACATTGATTCGCGAATCGCCGTTTCTACGTGACGGTACGGCTTGACTGCACTCTGGCACCGTAGTAAGAACTGGCATATGAAAGATGGAAAAATGATTCTGATTGCTCAACCCTTGCTTGATGATAGAACATGTGCTTACATAGCAGGTTGGATAATAAATTTAACATGGCTGCTAATAAATTAATGAAATAAGGACTCACTCTTAGTATTGCTTTCCGCAAACAAGAACCCACAAGCCATAAAGCCTATCATAATCCTTGAGAGTCGGGAAATATATTCCCAGTCGGGTAAGTCTTGCGAGTACATTGTGTACTCAGGGTTTATTTACCCTTGTTGCAGGTGCTGCTTGAGAAGCTAGCTGTTGTGTGGAGGATTCTTCTGGTGGGCACAGACAGATCCTTATACCGCTTCGCTAGATGTTATTTTATTCCGCTGTTTAATTTATCGCACTCTGAACTTTGGTACTGTAATAAAGAATTTCTGAGACTCTTTATTGTATGAAATGGATTAAGTATTGTAAGCTTGTACTCATTATTGGATCCCGGGTGTAAAATTGTGGAACGCTTCGAGTTCTCCCGTTGGGTGTGCTCGACAGAACTGCTTGACTTGGCTCACTTTTGGGGTGTTTAGTGTCTAGTGGAAGACAACGCCTCTAAAAGTGTGTTAATTCAGGCGGTTCTGCCACACAAGCCGCACCGCCGGGCCACTCCTGCACGCTACACGCGGTCGCGGGGCGGCGGGCGGGCGAGGGCTACGGACTGAGGACTAGCGCTGACTCGGGCGGCTCCACACTCGGCTGCTGGCGGTGGCTTTTGGTGTGGCGAGGGCGCGGGGCGGGGGCTAGTGGCTGACCGTATGCTCGATGGGGAATCGGGTTCTGGAGCTCACTGATTGGGGTTGGGGATGGGATGGGAACTGCACTTTCCACTAGGCATTGTTGGGCCTTCACTAACCTGCTGCTGGGCTGAACAAACAGAGAAAAATTGGACCAGTTGCCCAAACCGTCGGTCATCTTGCTTCTTCTGCCTCCTATTGCCGCTCGCTGACTCGCTCGTCCATGTCACGGCCGCATAAGCGAAACTCTTGATGTCTCTTGGAAGTCGGAGCCAAGGAAGAAGAGGGGGTCTGGGGTCCATGGCGAGCACACCAGTAGCTGGGGCGGCCGCCCCACTACGCCCCTAGGGTGGCTCCGCCCCTGGCTGTGCATTTGCTTTCCGCTCCAATTGTCAATTTCCGTGACAGAAGCATTGCAAGATTGTTTTTTTTTCGTTCAAATTCCATTGTCTTGGATGAGAAAGAAAAGAGGGAAACAAGGAGATGGCACCTCGAATCTTGGGCACCGTCCAGTGGCCGTTGCAGACGACGACGGCGTCGAACACCTCATCCACCACCTCGCCGTCCTCCCCGCGCCACCCGACCGCCCACCGCTCCCCGTGCCCGAGAGCGGGAGCTACACGTAGCACCTCGGAGCGGAGCCTGACGCACGCGGCGACGCCGGACTCCTCGGCGAAGGCGTCGAGGAACGCGAGCACCTCCCGGTGGCCTGGGAACGTGCGCGCGTCGCCCGCGAAGACCCGGCCGGCCATCGGGAAGTCCGAGGAGCCCATGAGGTCGTGCGGCAGGTTTGTGCACAGCGACGCGTAGAGGCTCCCGTGCACGGCGCCGGGGCCGCCCGGGTCGCGGCTCAGCGGGCCGGCGGCGTCCGCGCGCGCGGGTCATACGCCCAGGTGCCCCCCCGCGCGGCCCGACTTCTCGAAGACCGCGACGTGGAGGCCCTCGCGGAGGAGCTGGCGCGCGGCCACTAGGCCCGCCGCGCCCGCGCCGACCACGGCCACCGTGCGCGGCATGGGAATTCGCAGCGCCCGATCGGGGTGCTGCTCTGTGGACTTTGGTCGGTCGGGGTTGGTGACGTGGCGGCTCGGAGTACTTTGGCGTGCCGCAACTGGCGGTGCGAGTGCGATGCTCGACGGACGACGGGCCTGCTAATTAGCGAGCCCATCTGATCAGCCGCGCTATATTTTTTTTTTGAATAATATTCGTTTTCACATTTTTTTAATTTTAAAAACCTACAAAGTTATACTTATAATTTTATATATAATGATGTTTTACCAAACAAAACTTACATCACTATAACTCTTTAGTCTTTATCATAACTTATTCAATACAGTCCTTTCTATAATTTTGTAGAATTTATACTTCCAAATTATGCACATAAGTTAACATACCAAATTTGTATATAGAACTTACATATATAAAACTAATACGACTATAAAAAAGCTTATACACACACATTGGGCTCTTTTCTGGGTCTAATTGTAGCAAAGAGAAAAGAATATATTATACATGCATGTTGTAAGCTGCAGGTTGCAGCGATGACTTTCTTTGCATTCTATATGGATGACTCTTTAGGCTTGGTTTTAGTTAAAGATGTCTATGAAATATGAACTTTGTGGCTTTTTGTGTGTTAAAATTTGTAATAAATTTGGTCTGATTCCTTTATTGGGAGGATGAAGCTAGGTGTTTAATTCCATTATCTAAACACACACACACATGAATTATAAAATATAATTTATATATAAACTTAGGACACATAAAATTGTAAAAATCTATACCTAATAATAAAGAGGCAAAATTTTCGCCGTAGTTTTTTTTCTGCCTCCTTCTGGCTTATTTTTTCGTCGAACCCCAAATCCACCTCGGTCTCGTGCTCAGCCTCAGTATGCTAATCTGTATGCCGATGTATTTGCCTTAACCGACCAAGATTAGGAGCGGGGAAGAGAATAGAAAGAAATTTATGGTTCCAGATGTAAAGATGTCAAAGAGAAAGAAAAGGTAGGAGGACATTAATAGTTTTTAAAATATATTAGGGTTCCTAATACAAAATATCCAGAACCGAGTGGGCCTCTCCTAGTGGGCTTCTTTTTTTTTGACCTGGGCTGAATCCTTCGTGTTGGGCCGGCTTCGTTGTGGGATAGACCAAACCCATACAAGCTTTTTTCCTTTTCTTTCGTTTTCCCTTTTTCTATAAAAAACAGAGATTTTGCAAAATTCGAAAAAAAATTATAGAAAAATCAGAAAATGCCAAACCAGTTTTGTTAGCTTCATAAAAATATGATTTATCCATAGATGTTATGAATCTTGTTAAGTTATGCTTTGTCTATAGGTGCGTTAAATCATCTTTTCGTATGTTACATGCATATAAGTTTTGCGATGACCGAGAACGTGCCAGAAGCAAACCTGGAATACGCGGAGGTGGCCGAGGAGCATGAGGAGGATGTCCTCATCGTCGGTTTCCCGAAACCTTCATTAACTTTCCACTATCTAGTTCCTGCCTAAGGCAAGCGCTGGTACATAAACCCTACTTTTTAGCACTGTTTGTTTGTGCATTAAGTTTTGAGGTGATAGATTTACACCATCTGATGTAGTTTTGATTAGAAATAAAAGTTTGCCTTACAAGCAAACTTAATGCATTAAGTTTTGAGGTGATAGATTTACACCATCTAACTCCACAAGTTTTGTGTTCCAATTTGGAAAGCTATGGCTCAACCCAAGTGCCGTTTTTTCGCATGGACATTACTGCACAAGAAGATTCTTACAAGCAAACAACTTAAGCAAACGAAATTGGCAAAATGATTTGATCTGTAAGTTGTGCGGGGTCAATTTGGAGATACCAACGGATCTCTGCAAGACTGCCCTTTCGCCAAGGAGGTGTGGAGCCTAATAAAACAATGGTTTGGTTTATCAATAGTAGATACGGTGCCAATGAGCTACATGGCTACTGGCGGAAATGTCGTCTCAAATTCGATAGAGGGCAAAGGAAGAAGATGGATGGGATTATGATCTATTTTTGTTGGAACATCTGGAAAGAACGAAATAGGAGAACCTTCCAACAAAAGTCACCGCAACCAAGACAAATCGCAATGCTTTGTAAGGATAATATACAACAATACCATATGGCGACAAGACCGACGCATATGGACGGATATCCCCGAGCTTTTAGTTTGTTTCTTCAGTAGACCTTTTGGTTCTTCCTTTCGTGGTCGAACCTATGGTTGTTTTTAGGGTTTTGTTTTTTTGGTTGTTCCTACCCACTAGTGGCGGTTTGACGGTGGGTTGCAGAGTTGTGGTGGGAGGGGTCCTTGAGGCCCCGACAAGTTGTATTCTTATCTTTGTTTTTTCTTACCTCGTCTAATAAAATTATTGGCAAAGCTCTTGCCGCCTTTCTAAAAAGTTTTGTACTTCAAAGTGCTTTGCGAGGAATGTGATCTCTAAGAGGTAATACAAATGCAATGTATCTACTTTCAATGGATAATCCTACATTTTCTTTGCTAAATAATTGACCTATTTGTTCTCTTTTCTTTAGGCTGGATCACATATCTTGCTATATGGGACATCTTTTATTCATCGTTTTTGCATCTTTCAGTCACTACACTACAACGACCAATGTCATCTTTATTTGTTATAAACGGTGAGTGTTAGAGCATCTTCAAGAGACTCTCTATATTCTTCCTAAATGCTAGGAATAGAGATTTTGGTAAAAAAAACTACCTTCCAACAGCTTTTCTAAATGGTCATCCAAATATAGCCATTTTCTATTCCGGATTTTTCGCTAGTCAAAAATAGAAGACGAGAATGACTCTCTAGAGTGCGCATGGGATATAGAAAAGCTGTTGGAGAGTGGAAAAATATAAAAAGCAATTTTTATGCAAATGGCTCTGTAAATGTTGATTTAGAGAGTGAGATTTAGAAATACTCTTGGAGATGCTCTTGTTGCCCTTGCCACTACCAATCTACTTATGTTTTGACCAAAATTACATTGCCATTAATGGAAGTTGAATTTTGATGTGAAAAATTGTAAGTTAGTCATGCTATTTGTTTCAACATCACATGCATGGGTGGACCCAGGGCCGGCGACCCTGGGCGCCTGCCCAGGCTGTCTCGCTGACACACGTGAGGATGTCTGTCTCGGCGACCACAGCTGCACCAAATGTCTGTATACCTTTTGTTAGTAAGCTCTACTAAGACCCCGTTTGGTTTGGATGTTAAAATTTAACAAACATTGTAGCACTTTCGTCTTATTTGACAAAAAGTTTCTAATTTTGGACTAATTAGGCTTAATAGATTCGTCTCGTAAATTACTCCTAATATGTGCCGATATTCATGCAATTAGTCTATATTTAGTACTCCATGCATTTGAGAGAACATTGATGTGATGAGAGTTAAACTTTAACACCTGGAAACCAGACATGACCTAAATCAATCACTCAGATTACTGCTTCTCAAGTCACACGAAGTGATATATATGTAGCGGAAACTCAGCTATGGCCGTGTTTAGATCCCGAAAGCAGCACCCCGATTCGGGGTTTATTTTTTAGTGCAAAAAATTGTCCAAAAATTGATTAATTAGACTCAAAATGTTCGTCTCGCAAAGTACAACAAAACTGTGCAATTAGTTTTTGATTTCATCTACATTTAGTACTCCATGCATTTGTCGGTATTTTGATGTGACGGGGAATTTCCTTTTTGCATAGTGAAATTTAGGGGAAGAATTTGGGATGTAAACCAGGCCTATCATGATGTACTAGTACCGGTTAATAATTGACTTTTAACTTTTGAGGTTTGTTACAGTGCTGGGGTGGAACCACCAGTTCCTGCCGTTAAAATTATTGCCGCTGGTGTTAATTCAGGATTGTAATGATGGGCAGTTTAGTACTTTGCCTACTGTACAGATTCTCTAGCTCCCTCGCCCAATTCCACAAACGCTGCTCGTGCGCCGCCAAATCTCGCTGCTCCCTGGTTGCCGCCTCCCAGCTCGTCGATTCAAAGCCCTGAATGCTGCAGATTGACGTAATCATTGCATATGACCTTGAACCATTCTCTATTCAGGCCAACAGCATCTCAGAACACCAAATTGATCACGTCCCGCGCCACCTTGACGCTGCCGCACCCTGCGGCGTTGACGACGCGGCAGCGCTCCCCGGTGACGGCGCCGCACAGCTCGATCTCGATGGTTCCGCACCAGTCGGCGTGCGCGGTCTTGCACCATACCAGGCGCACCCCGCCGAAGCTCTCGACGTCGGCGCGCCGCCACCGCTCGGTGCGCAACGCACCGCCGCCCCGGAGGCACGCGGCGCGCCGTCGCGGCAGCGGTCGAGGGTGATCCTGCACGCGCGCTCCACCTCCGCGGCACGGCACCCGACATAGACACCTCCCGCGCGCCCTCCACGGGGGCCACACCGCACCGGTTGAAGCTCGCCACGCCGACGCCCTCGGCAGCCGCATCGGCGCAGAGTGTGAACCGACTGTGCTAGGAGAGGGAGGGAGCCGCAGGCCCGGGTATCGAGTCCACACGTCCAAGGAGCGACCGCGTCAGAGCCCGCCCACGACGAGTGCAAGGCAAGGGGCCGCCGTGCCGCCGGCGCGTCAAGAGGGAGGGAGCTGCGGGAAAACATTTGGATAAGAGATGAGAAGCAGTTCCTGAGACCAGATTGAGAAGCAGCTCTTGAGATGTTAAAATACTGTTGTACCCTCCAAATTTAATTAAAATCTAGTTCTAAGTCCACATTTTTTTTTTTGGTTCGGGCCCAAGTTCCTTCTATTTTGGTTCCTCCTATTTTTAAACTATCAGATCTAACGAAATAGAGGGCTCTCGTTATTTCTAAGCGCCATAAAATTTCACTTAACTTTTAGTACTACTTAGTTAAATTATCATTCTTCGATGGTTTCAAAACTCAAAGACTTTAAAAGATACAGCTGACGCGTACCTTTGAGCTTACATAATGTATACTGAACTTTTTTTTTCGGGATCTAACGTATACTTAATTTTAGTGGGGCCTGTTTGTTTTCTAGCTACAAATTGCCACCATTTGTCACAAAAAATTACCTCACTTGTGTATGGTTAGTGTTCAAAATATTTGCTTCATCTTAATTAGTAAGACTAAGAAAATCTTACCACAAACTTTTAAATTATTGATGTGTGCACAATCTAATTTATACGAGTGGTCGATATATTTATATGAACTTATTCAACATCATTATGTTCGCCCAGGCTCTAGAAAATTTCTGGGTCCGCCACTAATCACATGAGTCACTATATTCATGATGAAATTGTGCATCCCCCACCCATTCGCTCTAGCTTAGCCACTAAAGGAGCACATATGACCAAGGATCAATGAAAGGTAAACTAGGGTTTATTCGGACATCTGAACGTGATTCCATCCAAGGAACAAAATGAGACTTTCGACATGGTGCAAGACTATCAAATCACATATCTGTAATGGTATATATGTGCCAGTAGTATATAAGAAAACACATACTTATAATAAGCTATATCTATAATTCACCTTATGTTGAAGGAAACTATATAAAGAATTAGGGCCAAATGAAACCGTGTCATCTTTGCTGTGAGATAATTAACAATGTTACCTGCTAAAGAGGAGCCTCTAGTCTATGTGCAAGATAACTTGGACTATCCATCCTCTTTTGCATATACTAAAGAAAAGTTAACATGACTTGACAAGCTGCCCGTCCTGCTCAATCTACTTGCATGCGCATGCGATAAATCTTATATGTAGCCCTTCTCATGAAAAATATGTGTAGCTCAGAAGTAGTTAGCAAAGGAATTTCAAGAATACTAAATAGGATCATATAGAAATCATTAGCAGGAATTCATTATTTCTATATTAATTCAAGCAGTCTAAACAAAGGGTTTGTTTTGCTTATACTTGGTTTGAGGTATGAACATTTTAAACCCGTACTTAAAATCCATGATTCGTTTTCTGATTTGGAAGCATTCTAAAGGCTAGAGATTTTTCAACTAAAGGAAAAAATATATAATTTTTGACTGACAGAGGTGTTAAAACTATTGGATCGTCTAGCGGTAGATCCACTGGGCAGCTCTTTGGCATTTGGAATAAAACACAAAGATATATGTTCTTAGAATAGAATACGAGAGAGATGGGAGTATGCGACGTTACCGACCATCAATTGGGGAGGAAGAGGAATCCGCCATGGCTTCGGTGTTAGAGTCGAGGACGCGATGACGACATCGCGATAATGCAGTGGCGGCGTGGAGACGCTGGTGGTGCTTCCCGCCGCTGGCAGTGCAATCCTCGGGATCGGACTGGGTTCGGACAATGGGGGTTGTGGCGGCTGTAGTGAACCTCGTAACCCTAACCACTGGCCCCCACCTCCTATTTATAGCACTGCGCGACGGGGGGCCACCAGCCACGTCATTGGGCTGGGCGTCCCCGATCAGGATGCGAGATCAGGGCCCAGACATAGCCGTTGGGCCAAGTCCGGTGGAGATCAAACTAACATTCCCCCCTTGATCTCTCATCACTTTCTTCGTTCTTCAATTTCTTACTCAAAATTTTAATTCATTGTTTTTCTTGCTTCTTTCTTATTTCATTATAGATCAGTGCATAGAACTGTCCCATCGTCACAGCAATTAGTGCCGCTAGACTAACAGCCACAATACACTTTTTCATTTTGAAATGAAACTTTCTTTGGGCCCTTTATTGTCCGGAAATCATAGGCTATACCATAAACCCATGTCGACTGTGCGTTCTCTGAACACACTAGGTGGTAAGCCTTTATAAGCGGATCTGCAAGTACTTGCTTTTTTACTTATACATTCGAAAGCTTTTCAAAAGATTCCGGACTTTCTCCTTCACAACGTCTAACTTTATGTCAATGTGTTTGGCAGCACACTTGACCTGTTGTCATAGGAGTCAATTACTTTAAATAGTAATTGTTGTTGTATACCATTACCAATTCTGGGTATAAGTTAACCATTTCGCTTGTCCTATAAGCCTCATAATAAGTTGTACTGTAGGTATGCATCATTGATGACACCACAACTGTTTCTTTGGAGTTTTTCCATAATAAAACTCCAACTGCGAGTGTTAGCTACTATGTGGGTTTCACTAAACATCTCGCCGAAATTCAATATTCTTGTACCCACAACCATTTGAGAGTACTCGTTTTTTCTTAGTCATCATGAGGCTTATTAAATCTTTGCACAATTACAAGATATTCTCAACTTCCTTCCAGTGATCTATATCTGGACTGGACTTTCTGCCAAAACATCCCGGATAAAATAAACTATGTTAGGGTAATATCACGCTTGTGCACTCATTAAACTGTAATATCATAGTTGTGCACTCATTAAGCTTCCAACGGCTGAAGCATATGGATCCATATTCATTTGATCTATCTCATGTCGGTTCTTATAATAATAAAGTTCTCAAAACTATTACCCTTGACTATATGAACAGGCGTAGATTCACTTGCATGCATACTTTGTTTCTTTACAATCTTTTCTAAGCATACCTTTGTGATAATCCTAATACCCCTTTCATCTGTCTCGGTAAATTTCAATTCTTATAACGAGAGTCATTTCACCGAGAACATTCTTATTGAGTCTCGAGGACAAGAACTTCTTCACATATAGCAGATTGACCTCACTACTAGCAAGTAAGGTGTCATCCACATATACAGGATTAGGAAATGAATCTCCCATTCCATAACTTTGTACAGATGCAATTGTCCTCTCATTCTCTTTAACCCAAAATTTCTAGTTGACCTTTCAACTTGAAATGCCACTATTTAGAGACTTGCTCTAGTTCATAAAAGATTTCTGCAAGTGGCATCCCATTCGTTCGTTCTTTCTTTCCACGACAAAACCTTTAGGTTGTGCCATGTAATTATTTTCATATAAATCCTATTGGGAAATGCTGTCTTTACTTTCATCTCAGATCATGATGTGCCACTAGCACTCATTGTAACCTATTCATTCTCTTTGTGTAAAATCTTTTGATTCAAGTCGTGCTTTTATATCTTATGTTCCTTTTGGAGTCACATTTCGTCTTGTAGACCCTTTACAGCCTATTGTTTTAGCTCCATTAGGAACTGCTCCTGTTTCTCAAACTTCGTTGGTATTCATCGATTTCATTTCAATTTCCTTAGTTTCTTGCCATTTAGACGTGTTAATGCCTCTCATGGTTTCTTCAAATGAGGTGGGATCACCCTCCATTTGAATTTCTTCATATATAATTTATAGTCATCAGAAATATTTGATTCTCTTATTCTTTGAGACCTTCAGGTCTTTAGCTAATGACCCTTCTTTTCACATGGGGTTGTTGTTGCTCTTTCATCGCCAATCGATTCTATAGGGTCCTATAAAACTAGATCCTTGTTTTCTTATTCATCTTCTTGAAGGGCTAGCAACATGTGTTGTATGAGTCATACAATATCAACATGGTGTTGAGCATTTGTCGATCTTGAGTCATTGGGGTAGGCACTGGTCCCACTTCTCTTCAAGTCGTAGATCTTTTCATACCATGCTCCCCTAGATTACTCCATCTTCTATAAGGATAGTGTATCTTCAATCTTTCTTATTTTGGGTTTATTCTGTTAAAATCTATCTCATTTAAGCATCGTCTTAATATTTCTTAGTCTATTCATTGCTATCTTCCCGTTGAACTATAAAACGTTTAGGAATTTAGCCATTTCTGTACTTAGGGGTATCTTTATTATGACCGTTATACTCCCTCAACGATCACCTTCATCTTTTATAGATCACTTTTTCTCTAAATGCAAATCATACAATGGGGAATATGTTTCAATTATCTTTCTGAGTTTCTTTCAATTGTATCTTTCTGAGTTTCTTTCAATTGTCTTTCTATCTTTCTCAATTCATAGTCATCAATCCTTTCCCTCGAAATGTGGCACAAACTTTTCTGCCACAATTTTGAAACCTTCATAATTCTTGTGAATGAGGAAACTTTGATTACTTACTTTATGCACATGATTACATCATACAAAATGAAATTATTTCTTAATTCGTATGGGAGTACTTTTCCTCATTTCACTTCAAGAACTCAACAGAGTCCTCTTATTGTCAGTACTTCTGCAATTCATGCTTGCATGTCATTCTTATCATGAGGTTCGTTTTCAACTTCTTTTGTTCTTAAACTCATATTAGGATAGCACAAAAGTTACCCTAAACTTCTCTCCCTGTGCGGGATACACATCGTCATCTCACTTTCTCCTACCATGAAGACAAGTACTATACCAACTTCATCCAGCAATGCAGGTATTTTCTTAAATTTTATGCCGCCATGCGAGACAATTCTCTTGAAGGGACATAAATGCCAGGATTGGCTCATATTCAATCATCAAATTCAGGAATAAATCCGATATTCTTCAACACATATGCTTAATCCGACGTTGGTCAAATTAAACATGCATGCCACTCATTACAATTCATATCATGATGATAAAAACTAAAAATTAAATTATTTTTTTCATAGAAAGTACATTAAAAGACATTTCTCAAACTAAACTCTTATTGTTCTATTTCTTTTCTTGTATCAATATCCCTGAAAACTTTGAAAAACATTTCTTTTCAAAACACTCTTAAAGAGGACACAGTCTCTCATGCAATGGCCTCCTTTCGTATACACAATTTGTCCTTAGGCTTTTCATCATCTGAGTCACAAGTACCCAGTGCTTTTCTTTTCTTTTCTTTTCTTTTCTTTTTCTTTTCTGCCTTTAAGAACGAAGGCATGAAGATCTTTGTCTGAAATATATTCAACAATCGTCATCAACATTAAACTTTGATTTCTTTATGTTCTATTCTATATCACCGTTTGGCAGATATAGAACAAAAACAACTTTCTTCTACATTAATTCTATATCACCGTTGGGCAGAAATAGAATAAATGCATAAAACTCATAGATAAAACTATAAAATTTTCTATCAATAACTTTTTGCTAAAATTAGCAACATCATGAATACAATATTCTTGTACATTAATTCCACATCACCGTTGGACATAAATGGAATTAACATATGGAACAACTCAATTATCATTAACCCTCTTCAAAATTAAATTCTCCTGTTGATTCGAATTTAATTAGAAGATCATCATCATCATCATCATTGCAGCGGAAACATTTTTCTATTTCATGAGGATTTCTTGATCTTTATCTATTCTCTGAAATTGGTCACTTTGATGCATAATTTATCAGAGATTTAAATTTCAACCTCAAACTCATAAATAAGCTTATAATATTGTTATCATCAACGTTGGTAAGAAAATAACAATATCATAATTGCACTTAAATCATAATGTGTAATCCCTCTAATTAAAATTTTCTCGTTGGTTCTAATTTTAATTAGAGGATAAACTTTTTATCATTTTCTGAACAACCGTAACTGCTCTTCAAATTAAATCCTCCCGTTGGTTCGGATTTAATGAGAAGATAATATCCTTTTTCTTTGCAGCAGAAACATGAATAATCCAAAAAAAATTAATGTTTTCAGAAGCATTTCTCTGTAAGCATTCACTCTCTGAAAAATTCTCACACGTTGGTGCAAATAAATATCAGAGATTTAAACTTATTCTTTATCGATAAAAAAAACCTTCAAAAATACTTCTGAAAATGAATGAGGCAAATTCGTTGTCGTTACTATTCATTTGGCCCCGGCCCAGCAGCGCTAAAACGGCCTGAGGCCCAGCCGCTGCGCGCGCTCTTCGCGCTCAGTAGCGCGCAGCCCAGCTGGCAGTAGCAACGCGGCCCAGCGCAGCAAGCATTTCGTGCACGGCCCAATAGCCTGTGTGGTTCGCTCGGCAAAACCGGCCCAAAGGCCCAGCCTGCCCGCACGCGCGTGGCGCTCCCCGCGCCCAGGTCGCAACCTGGGCCTGGGACGGGAAAGCGTCTCCCCGCTTGGGCTACAAACAGCCCGACTGCTCGGCCGATCAAAACCGGCATGAGACTTTCACCCCCAAAACCCCTAGCCTATTCTGCTCCATCCTCTTCTCTTTCTTCACCGCTGAGGCGACGGCGGCAGCGGCCTCGGTGGCCGTCAGCGCCGGTGACGACGGACACCGCTGGATCAAGGCTGGTCGCGCACCCCTCCTCTTTCTTCCTTTCTCCTCCCCTTCCTCTCTCAGCCGCATAGCATAGCAGCAACACAAACGATGCCGCCGTCCATGACGGCTGGAGGAGAGGTGGTGGCGACGCCGCACGACTTCTTGCCGGCGCGCGCGTTCCCCATTGCGGTTGAGCACCCCATCGTCAAGGAGTTGTGCGTCGGTGCCCTGAGCCCACGCGCCCACGACCGAGACGCCGGCGAGCGGGGCTCTGGTGATCCTGCCCGCGCGGCAGCAGGGCCACTTCTTCCCGCACTTTGGCGGTCATGCCTGCGGGGAAGAGGCCAGGTAGGTCTCCCTTCCCCATTGGCCTTTCTTTCTTCATTCTTTAGGGTTAGGGTTTCACTGTGGGTTGGGGATTCAATTTCTCTTTCTTGATTCGATTCGAATCAACTCCTTATTAACCGAACTAGATCTACACTGTGACCTGGCTCCGGTACCAATGTTAAAACTATTGGATCGTCTAGCAGTAGATCCAGTGGGTAGCTCTTTGACATTTGGAATAATACACATAGATATATGTTCTTAGAATAGAATACGAGAGAGATGGGAGTGTGCGACGTTACCGACCATCAATTGGGGAGGAAGAGGAATCCGCCATGGCTTCGGTGTTGGAGTCGAGGATGCGATGACGACATCGCGATAGTGCAGTGGCGGCGTAGAGACGCTGGTGGTGCTTCTCGCCGCTGGCAGTGCAACCCTCGGGATCGGACTGGGTTCGGACAATGGGGGGCTGTGGCGGCTGTAGTGAACCTCGTAGCCCTAACCACTGGCCCCCACCTCCTATTTATAGCACTGCACGACGGGGGTCCACCAGCCACGTCATTGGGCTGGGCATCCCCGATCATGACGCGAGAGGGCCCAGACATGACCGTTGGGCCAAGTCCGGTGGAGATCAAACTAACAAGAGGTAGTCATGAAGAAATAAAATCATAGGACTATCATAAAGCTCAAACCTCATTAGATAAGAGCATCAGACTGAACTCAACCTCCTCGAAGTCATCCTCATCCCACTGCTATGTGCATCCTTAACTCATCTGGCCAACAATTAGAAAGCATCAGTTTATGACGAACATCTCCCCAAATGGTTGAACCAATCATAAACAATTGCTAGAAGGATGTATCCATATTACCAGATATATGACAACAACAAAACAACTGCCAACGCGGGCCACCCCGAGCACGACTGACCTATAGATGTCGATCCTCGTGGTTGGCTGCAGACTCACATACACTTGCACGTTTGTTGGCGCTGTGCAGGAGTACACGACACTTGTACGACGTAAGCGACACGAGTGAGGCCTTGTCGGTGGAGACCATGATGAGGATGGGCCATGACGACTGATCCAACACTGCCTTATCATTCGTGGTGGCAGGGACGAAGCCAGAAAAAAATTTAGGGGGGGCTAAACAAAAGTGCTACAGTGACTTAGCTCTACTTTAATCCCTCGTAATAGAAAAAGTATAATAGCTTGAAGTAGTCTTATATTTAAAACATCAATTAACAATGAAATTCACAAAATACATCTAAAAAATAAATATCTTAGCCCACCCTACCTTATACATCTGCGTCTAAAATTGGAAGAAGAACACTAGAAGTTCCACTAGCTTAGCAGCAGTAGGGGGGGCTGGAGCCCCCCCAGCCCCCCCGCTGGCTTCGTCCATGCGTGGTGGACAGAGGCATACGAGGCCTAACCCTAAGTTTATGGTTAGGCAACAACGATGCACCGTTCTCCAGACCTTGCCTTGATCCACCATAGTGGCTAAGCCAGCGATGCCGCCAGCACAACACCGTTGCCCAGATATCCCCACGAGGCCATGAAATGGCCAACTCCGTGTGAGGCACGAGGGGGGAGGTGTAGGGGAGGAAGGCGGTGGGAGGAACCAGAGTTGTTGAGGCGTAAGGAGATCATCGTTACGCCGGGATCCGTGGTTGTGACTGACGGGCCGGAGCGGACATATACGTTAGAGGTGGCTAGCACAAGGGAACGTCATGGGTATGCGGATGGGTGTAATTTTTTGGTGAGAAATTAAAAAACAGAGAGGGGGAGCGCGTTGGTTTACAACATGCAGACACACGTGTCTGTCGATTCGTATCCTTGTTAGTGGCTGGGTCCAACCATTACGTGTGTGTCACTCAATCTACATTCGATGCAAAATTCAAAATTCATTGGAGAAGATTAGAGGTGAGTTAGATGGATTAAGGTGATCACAACTGACTCCTCCTGGACGTTGCTGAAACTGCAAGAGATCACGGCACCAGTACATATCCCAGCAAAACACTTCCAAACTTTCTTGCTGCTATGCTGCTGGCATATTTGGAAGAGGAGGAACAACATTGTCTTCAGGAACGATCGAACTACAATTCAAGGGGCGCTGATGGCCTGCAAGACCGAGGCTCAGCTCTGGAGAGTGCATCTACCAAAGAAGGACAAGGAAATTGCTGAAAAATGGTGTTCAGTCTTAGCTAACACAATGTAAAAGCTTAGTAAAACGTTGTAATGTTTCCCAAACATCTGGCTTTTGGAGCCACACTATAATTTAAATCAGGTGGGGGATTCTCTCCCCTCCTGTCGACTTATCAAAAAAAGATGGATTAAGGTGAGGGGCATTTTCTAATTTCTTCATTCTTTTAGAGCTTGTTTGGATCGAAGGAATCTCACAGTAAAATTGAAGGAATAAGAAACGGAGGGAAACTGATTCGAGTGTTTGGAACAAAGGATTCACGCAAGCCCTTTCCTCCAGCAAGCAACTTCACAGGAAAGAAAAATCCAATCCTATCCATTGTTTTCTTTTCTTTTGAGGAAGTGTAACAACCCAGAAATTTCCAGGAAACAAAAATCACAACTACAATTTTTTTTTTCTAAAATAACCTATGTTTGGTGAGGTGTCATATAGGAAACCTACCCTAGTTGCACAAGTAAGAATCAATCTAAGTAGTTTACATTCTTGCATTTAACCAAACATGCTTGAGTTGGTTCTTATGTTCTTCTGTTATGCAAATAAAAGCAACAACATATAAATAATTGCTTAATTAAATGTGTGTGTTGTTGCCAACCCTTGGCATGGTAGCTTGAAACCCTAAATGACCTCTAGGGGACCCCTCTGGGGCATACACATATTTGACAACACAAGTGTATGCACATAGGAACAAGAACCAGTTAGTAAAGGAGAATAAATAAAATAGAAAAGCTTTTCCAAATAAACAGAAAAGAAGAAAGCCTTTCGGCCCAGCTCTTGAGCCGGCTCGCTTCCACCAAGCCGGCCTGTTCCACAGCAGCCGCGCCTGCGAGCCGCGTAGCCAAGCCGGCCTGCCCCACTCAGCCAGCTTACTTAGCCGAGCCGGCCCAGCCTTTCAGCCGCACCACTCCCACCACGGCAGGCCACGGGGTCGACACAGCCCAGCAATGCCAAGACAGCCCAGTAAGGAGCCCGCTCTTGTTCACGTCTCAACAGAAAGCCTCTCACCCTTCCTTTGGACACCGACGAACGGGACCCACCTGTCATCGTTCTCCTCTCGCCCCTTTTCCTTTTTGCGGTCACAACAAAATAGAGGAGGGAGAATCTCTATCGCCGACCGTCCAATCCAAGATGGTTAGCCGTGGACGCTGGGATGCGCGCCACGCTGTAGTACCCGTACCCACACCCAAGCCACGCGCCTTGCCTTGGCCATCAAGGAGCGTGTGTGACGTCACCATGGCCCGCAGAAGCTCGGCCACCACCGTACTGTCTCTAACCACCTTCGATTCGAAATTGGAGACGCCAATCCGTGCGCTACCTCTCGGCCACCCCAAAACCCTTCTCCAAATCACCTCGATCACCTCCACGTGTCCAACTTGTCACATCCACCGTCCGCCATAGCCATAGCCGATCTTGGCTATAAAAATAGAGCCTCCCCGCCACCCTAGCCTTCCACCCCCAGGCTGCCGCACTGGTGGCACCGTAGCCGCGCCATACCGCTAGGAGGAGGAGGAGAAGGAGGAGAAGAGGAGTAGGAAGGGGCCGGGAACCGAAGCCGACGCCGCTGCTCGAGTACGCCGGAGAAGAAAAGGACGCCACCGTCTTCTTCTTCGCCGGGGACATCACGTCACTGCTACCTATCTTCACGGCCTCGAATTGACACCGCACCACCAGCCTTTCGCCATCGCCACCTCTAGCGAGTTGCCGTGTCCAGCCCCTCTCACCCCGATCACCACCGTGACGCACACCGGCACCGCCATGGCTACTTCGTATCGGAGATGACCATGGCGAGGCCATGAACACCGCTGCACATGCGCACGCACATCGGTCATGTTCTTGCCGTGTTAACGCGGTAGAGGTGGGAGTAAGAGAGCTATCGGGTTCGCCTTGGCGGGGAACACGCCACGCGCTGCAAGTGGGAGAAGAAAGGGTAGGAGAAAGAGATGCGCGTGATCGCCATGCCAACGCGGCTGCCATCGGAGCACTGCCCGCCATCATGGGAGACACCGCTGGAGATCCCAAAACCCCGCCTGGATTCCACCACTGGAATCCCGATGTCCATGCGCAACCATAGAGCTCGGAGCTGCCACCGTTGGACCACCGTAGGCCGAGAACGACCGCTCGTCGCCGGCGGGAGCATGGCCATGAGGCAAGAGAGAGGGGAGGTGAGCCGGGGGTTGCTGGGTGCACTCGGTGCACCGTGCACCATGAGAAGGAGAGAGAGAGGGTGGAGATGGTCCACCATGGACCCTGTTAGCGACCTGTGAACCATAGCTGCTGGTTCACCGTGAGCCAGATGCCGTGAATGCAAGCCCGATAGGAGCCCAGCAGTGCGACGTGGCACAGCCAGGAGCCGACACGTGTCCGGGCCAGCCCGGCCCAGACTGGCCCAACCCGGCCCATATCTGGCCCAGCCCAAGCCCAACCGAGCCCGGTCGTGGCCCGGTCAACGTTGACCGTTGACCTAGACCCACATGTCAGAGACTCACTCTATTCTAGCCAATCAGAGCTTGACACGTGTCACTGCCTGGAATTTCCTTTTTTTCTTTTCCAAAAAATCATTTAATCTTTAGAAAATTCATAACTAATTCATTTTAACTCAGAAAAATACCAAACCAGTTTCTAAATTTTTCTAAAAACGAGCTCTACATGTTAGGCTTGTGTTTGAGTGCATTTGGATCTTTTGAATTTCTGATGCTTCTTTGTGCACCTCTATAGGAGTCGTTAATGCGACTCTACGTTACGTTTAACAGAGCCGGAGGACCTGCCGACTGAGGAGTACGACCCCGACTACAGCGAGGACTTGGGTGACGACCTGCCAGGTGCCACGCCCCACCCACTTCCGTAGAACCTATTACGTATGCAAATATAGAATTGCAAGCGCTTTACTTTTTGTGCAATAATATGATGATAGGCTGCATGGTAGATGCTTTACTTTGAACTCTTTACCTTGTTGCAACCTTACTCCTGCTCACCCTGCTGTTAGGCTAGATGCTCACATGTTACGTATTACTGCTTTTTTACTCGCATTATATCTGTGATGTGATGCCGGTGAGTGAGAGGCGTATATGTATAAGGCACGTAGTGCCGAGAACTTGGTAAACCTGAAAAAAGAACTGGGGAGATCTTGGCGTGCGTTTTGGGTGAGTGGTGAGGGTTGAGTCGATCGGACAGGATCCTACGACGAGTCTTTGGGGCAAGTCTTGCTGGAGGGGTGCGACCTGGGCATCCCTCACGAGAGTTACCTATGGCGGGTATTTTGTGAGGTGAACTGGGTGTTGGTTATCCCTGGTGGAGGTGCTGTCATGGCACGGGGAAGACGGTGTTTCCCCTTTGAGAAGATATCCTGTCTGGTCCCTCTAAGGACTGGTATGTCTTGAGAACCGGAACCATGGGACCTTCGTGCACACCACTCGCTCCCGATGGCCGAGAGGCGATTACCCGACCGATTAGGGCGGTACCACTACTACTAGGTTGGAAGGTGATAGTGTAGGGAGGTACGGGCATGGGGACCCACACCCTCCTAAGACAGCGTAGTGACCTTGGGGCCCAGTACTACGTCTCACAGTCTCAGCGTTTCGGTGGACACCGGGGTGGCCCAGGGCTGAGTGGTAGGGTGGTACTGTACCGGTTGGGAGGCAGTCGAACAGCCTAGACGAGTCGGATCGTCGAGGATGGAGATCTTGTGGATTACCAGGTGTGCACACACTGCAGAGTTGATCGATCTATACGTATAGCCATGTCCGCGGATATGGATATTCCCATGACCTACACTTCACTTGATTAGAGAAATGAGTCCTTTCTATCTTTCCCCCGGGTTTCGTGTTGGATTCTGACTTTGGCCGTTGAGGCGAGATCTAAGCGGGAGTCAATCTCGTCGCCTAGAGAGAGATGAGATGTGTTGTGTGTGATGGGATTCGGAAAAAATGTGTGACTAAGATGGGTTAAAAAACTGATGAATATCTTATTAAAATATTAACTACTTGCATAGGAAATCCACAACCTAAATAGGTCTCTTTCTACTTCCCTCAATGCATTCCACTTTCCACAAAGCATTGCAAGCATAGGGTGGGCGATGCGAGGCCAGTACCAAGTGTACTGATATATTTTTGACAGGTTCTGAGCCCGAGTACGACTACGAGGGCGATGAATGGGAGGACTAGAGGGTCTGTTCTACGCTTGAGCTGGTTCCAGGAGATCGTTTTCCGCTGCTATCTACGTCAGATGCTGTTCCGGATGCTTGTGTGAGTGTGTTCCGCCCTACGAGGCGAGGAGAATAATTTATGTAAAACTTTCTATTGTACTCTGATATTCGTGCATGACTTTATGTATCATTGAAATTTGGATAAATTGACGAAATGTTTCATCATTTTACACTTCGTTTCAGTAGATTTTCCATCGTGGAAATAAGGACGTTTCAGGAAGGCCGAGGCAGCACGTGTGAGAAGAGGAAAAAAACGAGTTGCTAAGGCCAGAAGACCTTCGACCATCTCTGCCGCCATGGCTCTCTCGTCGATCTCTCACCATGGCTCCACGTCAGTGCTTCTCTGCGACGGACGCAGGAACGCGCCGCCAACCCCTGTGCTCGCCGCGTGCCCGCTCACCTGTCCTTGATGCTCAGATTCACTTCCACTTGCGAGCATAACGAGGATACCATAGAGATGAGGAGGAGCAGAAAGGAGCGACTGGATAAGAACAAGAGATAAGGATTGCGTTCAAGAATGAGAGAAGAACCAGATAACAATTGAGATATTGCAATAATTATGGGACCTACAGCTTGCGTGCCATGTTAGTGCTAAAATAGTACTAGTATTAATACACGCATGCGGAATCGATGAGAGTAAAATATACTAGTTAACGTAAGATTGCAACAACTATCTCGCCTTTAATTGTTGCTCATCTTAATTTGACGTTACTAAAATATAGTCAGTACTCAAATTTGCCTAAATCTCATCATTCCTATGTTATGGAATCCTATGTTTTGAAATCCCATAGTTTTTCGTTTTTCATATACCTTATTTCTGCGTTTTTTTTTCTATTCCTCTATTTTGAATTTCTTTGTTCCAAACGGGCTTATGGTAATACACTGAGTATGATTTATGATACGTGCTGGTTTTTAGAGAAGTACTACCGGGACATTGCTCCTTCATATCATGTTAACAATGCAAAGCTTGATGTACGCACGTGTGCCCGTCCACTAGATACTGTACGCTAGTGAAAAAAAACATTAGGTAGAGAAAGGAGAGCAGCAGCCAGGTCGATTACCTTTTAACTCAAATCTGAAATATGATTTCAATTATGAAATGGAAAAGTACAGGTAACCCAAAGTTGAACTTGGACACCGTGCCCCGGCTACATACTACACTGACACCTTAATGATAGCAGAAACGAAACTAACAATGCATTGACAACTAAACAATGACAAGATTACCACCAATCCGGCAATCCTGCATGCATGCAGGATACTACGTGCATGGGCACGTACACATGATGCATGCGTGTGGTTACGCGCACTTGAAGCCCGTGGGGACGCCCTTGCCGCAGAAGTTGAGGACGAGGCTGAGGTTGACAGGGATGTTGAGGTTGAGCCCCAGCACGTTGGCCTTGATGGCCGTGCAGAGGCACACGGCGGCGTCCAGCTCCACGAGCCCGTTGAGCAGCGGGCAGCACTCCTCGTTCACCGGCACGCCGGCCTTGGCCTTGATCAGGTCCAACACGTTGGCGCACACGCCCAGCTTCAGCGCGTTCGTCGGGCAGTGGCCGTACCACCCGCTCGTGCCGTCGTTGCCACTGCCACCGCCGCCGCCGCCGATCCCGCCGCCACCTCCACCGATGGGGCCGTACCCGCCACCACCGCTGCCGCCTCCGATCGGTCCGATCCCACCGCCACCTCCACCAATCGGGCCTATCCCACCACCGCTGCCACCGCCACCGATCGGGCCGTACCCTCCGCCGCCGCCATTGCCTCCCCAGCTGCCGCCGCTACTGCCCTCACCCGGCCCGCTGCCGCCGCTTCCACCACCGCCATGGCTGCTGCCCCCATGGTGCCCGCTGCTGCCGTGGCCATTGTTGCCCGGGCAGTAAGGGCAGGCGTTGGCCGCCGCGAAGAGCAGGAGGTTGAGGAGGAGGAACAGTGACACCTTGGTGGATGCCATTGGTCACGAGCAGCTAAGCCACGCCAAGCCAAGCACCACCCGCTGTGGCAGCTGCAAGTGTGGATCTCCGAGTGGAAGGAAGGTCGCTTTATATATACGGAGACCTCGCTGCTACTAGCTACTCCAAAGTCCTAACGTACTAACGTAGGGTTGGGCAAAATCAGCATTCTTTTTTTTTAGGTGGAGCGGAAAGCGATAGACCACGGTGCTGTTCTTCGGGAGACGGGCCGCGTAGGACAAGAAACCGTGACTGGATAACACATGCATGCATGCGCGCACGGGCAGAAATGGCCCATGGCATGGCATGGTCGGCGGCCGGTGTGTCAACCCGTGGGCTGGCTCGAGACCTTGGCAAGTTGATTGGCAGGCGCTGCGGATCATGGTGACAGCGGTGGCAAATTTGGAGGTTTACCTGGCTGTACACGGATAATCGCTAAAACAAATCCGCATTCAGATTGAAATCTTAGGGTAAAGCACTAGACTGGCCCCGTGTTTAGCGGAATCCCTAGGCCGTAAATGGACGGTGTGCTTAATATACACGCCTCTCTCTCTCTCTGTGTGTGCATGTATCCGTAGAGTACGACTCAGATCCACTGAGCAATGAGATCGGCGCCGGCTTGGCGGGTAATAAGGTCACGGGCTGGCTATAGGTTTCCGGGATGTGCTGTATGTTTGTATGTGTCCAGTGTCCACAGCGGCGGCTGGTGCTACAGTTCTCGGTAGCTCGCACAGTCGCACGCAAGATGTTGACAGAGGGTACCCAGGATATGATTCAGCTGGTTGGTCCCGGCCAGCAACCCATATCCTTACCCCATGTCATTTTGCGCTTCAGACTTTCAGTAGCCACTTGCATCGTGTGCAGACATGGGATTGTAGTAAGTGATATTTGATGTGAGATTATGGCCACTAGTAACCTTGTTTGTTAGGTAAAACATTACAAAACGTGTAAGGGCCCCCCTTTATATACCCGTTATCCTAGTGTGTATTTTGTACGGGGTTTCTATGGGAATCTGGTGTTTCTTCCCCTACTACACATTTTAATGGTGTTTCGCCACCACTCTTTTAACTTTGTGATTTCGTCCTCTTCGTTTTGAAATGAAACAACCGTTTACCCCTACTTTATAACCCTGTTTAGGCTCAGTGGATCAAATGGCAAAAAAGAAAGAAAAATAAAAAAACACCCACACGAAAAGACAACCATACCCCTAAGATCTTTCCCTCTCAGACTCGTGCCTATTTGCTCGGCCCCGCAGCGTGTCGTAGCCTTGCGGGCGGTACTCTTAGGGCGGCTCGGGTTCCTACCACTGGTGTCTATAGGACGGTGCCCCTCCCAGAGGTCGGTACTGGCACCTCCCCTCCTTCCCCGCCCCTCCCCCGCAACCTCACCTCCCAGGTGTGGCAGGGGTGCCACGCGGACAAGTGCGGACCCCGCCCGGGCGGGCGGCAGGCGGCGGCTAGGCCCAGCCGCTACGTCCCTCGGCCAGAGGTGTCTGCGACTCTCCTCAGCCAGCGGCTCCCTCAACCTCGTCCCTACCTCCCCAGCAGCAGCTTGCGCAACAGCAGGAGGAGGGCGCGCAAGCGGCCCACAGCTGACACAGGCGGTCTTGAAGAGGGCACCAGCTGGCCAGCTCCATGACATCTGTGATAGCCGCCATGGAAGTAGGTGTTATCTTCATTATGTGAGATGGGCGCTTCAGTGCAGCGCGAAATAGCAGCTATGTCTAGATTTGTTAACCTGTGTATTCATTGTTGTGATTTGTAGGCCAAATCACATAGAATTGAAACTTGTTTTTAAGGTTCGGTCATTTTTTAGCTTGCCTGATGCTGGTCCAAAATCATGGTGGCAAGGTAGCCTTCGCCAACCAAGGTTGTTGACACGCATTGCTTTGGGCTGCTACAGCTAGTTGATTTCATTGCTGAGCACTGCTTGTGGGATTATAAACAAATACATAATTAACTTTGTGGCGTGATTTGGAGAATGACTCTATGGAGATAAAATCCAAGAAGGGGTTCAGGAGAGGACAACAATGAGACAATGTATGTGATCCATGCATTTTGTCCATTACTATTTTTTGTGCAAATTTAAGCGTTGCTAACAATATTAACATGCTTTTACTCTGTTTTTGTGAAGTGCAAGTGGTACAGGAAGGGGAAGAGGGCCAGGAGAGGCCAATAATGAGACAAAATAAGACATGCCAGCATTGCTTACTAACATAATTTTGCTCCTTTTTCATATAAAGTGCAAGTGCTTTCCGAAGGGGATAGGAAGGAGGGGAAGAGAAGGAACTTCTAGGAGGCTAGTTTGTTAGGTTTCAATTCTTGATATGTACTACTAGTTGCCTAGTGAACTCACTACTAGTTCCTACTTTTGTTTGACATGTCATTTAGACTTGTATAGAGGTGTTTTACATGGACCCGTATGTTGGCATCTAATATTGTATTGTATTGTATGATGTCATGTTATATGGACCTAGTTTGTTGCCATTAATGCAATATTTGTGATATTAATCTGTTGTGTGATATTAATTTTTGTTTATATGGATAGTAAGTTGAAATGCTATTGAATTTTTCTCAAAAGACTTTTGCACTGATTAAATTGTATAATTCTGTATTAAAATTGCCAAAATGCTAATCTCAAATAGCGGTAAAAAACACAAATATCAAAATAAAACAGGGGTAAAACGCATGGGCAAACTTGCCCTTTCGTCCAAAAGTTAACACACTTATGTGGACTTCACAGAATAGGGTAAAGTTTATTCGTTTTGAAATCATAGGGGTAAAATCACAAAGTTAAAAAAAAAGAAGGCAAAACCACCATTTCTTGGACGAAACACGCTAGATGGAAAGTAAATCATAGAAATTCTCATAACAATTAGGAACATCTAGTTATTAATTTGATAAACTCTAATCATCATCACTACTAATAGACATTGGATTTTGTTTTCTAAAGAATTACCTACGGTTTGTAGAGGAACTCATATGTTATATCTGTCAAATGGGTGTCGGATAAATAAATTCAGCTTTTTCGATTTTTGACATAGTGATGCTTATGAGTTATGAGTTTGACTGATGCAGCTGTTGCTAAAGCTGAACACAAATGTAGCACCGTGTGCGGCCGCAACAGCTTATTCGAATAGACCTATAGACGGGACAACAAGTGAACCACCAGTTCAAACTTTGCACGGCGAAAGTATGCAGCACGGAAAAAACGAAAAGGTCATTGGGGATTTGGGGCTCGGCCCTCAGCCCTCTCACCGTCGGATGCCCGGTACAACGGAGCCAACAACACTGAGGCTTCGTTTGGCGAACTCATGTGGTACACTACCCACGTGGGGATTGGGTGATCCTCTGCCCTCCACTGGATCCCCACTCACCTGGTGCTCTAATCCTTTCAATCCCGTTGATTGTTTGGATGCAGGGTGATTAGCTCTAAATTGGCACATTGCTGCCGTGCAACAAGCACTGAACCGTGGGAGATCACAAAAATTAGGAAACGAGCTCTAAATTCAAGAAAATACTAGTAAAATCCATGTCTCAAATTCAAAAAATAACAAAAATGAACAAGAGAAACCATTATTCATCTGCAAAATTCGAAAAATAAATGTATGACAAGGTTCAACAACAATTGAAACATTATAAAAAGAAATCTGATGTAATCACATAGTTATATACTAGAACATTCTTCACCAAATTTAAAAGTAGCTCACGGCTAAACAAGAAAGACGTGCCCATCAAGCATATTGAAATAGGTAGCTTTCACATGAATACAAATTTAGGAAACAAGAGATTCCGTTCTCAAGGTTCCTAAATAAAGAAAATATTGTCATCATCCCAGCAGTGCTGCAGAACGGATCAATGTGAAAGAAGTTGAACTGAAACCACTTGGGCTTGCACTTGAAACGAAAAGTGCACTTTCACTTCTATTCCTGCAAGCAAGTCTTCAAACTTTTAGACAATGGTGAGCAACAAGGCAAGAATACTTATGAGATACTCAGATACCACAAACTGGTGAAGAAAAATGATTTCAAATAAAAAATGATGAGGCCACAAATTGGCATAGCACCCAAAAACCTATAGTGCAACTGATGAGGTTCTAGCACCAGCTACTGGGAGCATTGGCGGAGCCAAGGGGCCCCTAACAATACCTCTCTCTCTCTCTCTCTCTCTCTCTCTCTCTCTATATATATATATATATATATATATATATATATATATATATATATATATATATATATATATATATATATATAGTCTATATTTATATTTAAAGAGTATAATAAAGAAAATCTTTTGTAATGTTTATTGATATCTTTTAGACAACAAAATCACACAGAATATAATTAGAATAAAATATTTTGATTTATTTACATTTGTTCCCTACCATATTAGGATATGTCGATTAAACTTTTTTGGTTTACTAAAATACTTATGTTTCATTATATACTTCATATTTTATTGAACGCATATTTAACTAGCGGTAACAATTCAATGGTCATCCCTATTTATTGTGAATCTGAGTATAAATATAGACACTCACGTACATTTACGTACGCACACTCCTGTGATCAAACACACATCCTACTCTACTATGAGCACTTTTGAAATACTAAGCAAGTAGATTTCAAGATTCATGAGTAATCACATGTGTCATGTTGTCGACAGACACAATTACCTACCACGGGTATGAGCACTTCCGAAATACTAAACCGGTAGATTTCAATATTCATGATTCATCACATGCGCCCCATTGTCGATAGACACGATCATCTACTACGTGAAGAATAGTGAACATGGTTAAATCATCAAGTACTAGAATAAATCCAGAAAATAGGACCCTAAACCGGGACAAAAGTCTAAACAAATAAGCTACACTCAATTCTCATATTTTGAAATTCTTCGTCTACCCCCCTTATACATAATTTCTGGCTCCGCCACTGACTGGGAGCAAACAACATATAGCAAGTAGATGGAGGAAAGTTGATCAGAAGTACTTCAAACATACCAAATTGGCATAGCACCCAAAAACCTATAATATTACTACAAATTATAAACTTTGTGAAACTCGGGTTCACTACTACACAAAAACTTTTATGCAACGTTTTACTTTGGGGCTTCGAGGCGAGCGGCCTGGTTGCCCGCCCCAGTTATTCAAGGTCGGGCAGCCGGGCCAGCAACCACCTCAGTTAACACTTAATCGAGGCGGACAATGTAAATTAACCACCTCGGATAATGCTTATTAACCGAGGCGGTTACCCTAAGACAACCGCCTCCATTAATAAGTATTAACTGAGGCGGTTGGCTTAGGGTAACCGCCTCGGTTAATGGATTAACAGAGGTGTTTTCTGTAAGTCGACTGCCTCGGTTAATAGGCCATTAACCGAGACGGTTTTCTTATAATGCCCGCCTCGGTTAAGTCTGGGCTATAAATGCAGCCGCACCCACCCATCTTCCCCATGGACCCTCCTCCATTTTTTGGGTTTTGACCTCAAAACCCTAAAAGTGGCCATTTTCTAGGGGAGAGGTTTTGCCCTTGGATTTGTTGAAGGGGGCATCGCAAGAGGTTGATTCTCGCTCTTAACCCCTCAATCTTCTCTCTTTTCCATGATTTGGTTGCTTTTCTCTAGATCTAGATCCATATGGAGGAGAGAGAAAATCATATCTAGAGCTACCCAGCTACTTTTTCCATACTGCTCTGCTTATATGCGCCATTTTCGTTGTTTGTGTGTGCAAGGTTTCGTAGTCATGGATAGGGAATGGATGTGCAAGACATCGAGGCTGGATCCTTCATACCTGGAATATGTAACAAAGTTTATTGCCGCTGCAACAAGGCATCGTCTGGGTCTGAAGCGGGAACACACCGTCTGTCCATGTGTAAGAGCTGCATGAACCTTCTACTGCACGAAGATAATGTGATGAAATCTCACTTGGTCCGGTATGATTTTGTCAAGGATTACACCGTCTAGAAGTTTCACAGGGAAGCTAAGGATCCGAGTGCCAGTGCATCTAGAGGAAACTCATCGACAACAATGACGACAACGGTGAATGCAGAATAGCAAACCTCATCAGCAGTGGCCGGTGGGCACGGCAATGCTACTACTTGCGATAATAATGTAGATCGTGATTGCATCATGATGGATGATCTGCTCCAAGACACGGCTGACGACGATGACGGCGGGGGCGGCGATGATGGGGATGGTGGTGAGCCTATGAGGGATCCTGAGACTGCGAAGCTTTTTGAGTCAATCGCTAACTGTCTTGACCACGATGATGTTCTGTTTGGGAGCCTGAGGTGGCTAGAAAATTTCAGAGAAATGAAGCAGGCGGCAATTGATCCCCTCTATAAGGACTATCCGAAGCACTGGACAACGCTATGTTTTAACCTCTAGATGTTGATGCTGAAGGCTCGCCATGGCTGGTCCGACACTAGCTTCAACAACCTATTATGTATCCTCGCTGACACATACCCAGAGGGTAACAAGGTGTCTGTCAATACCTACTGAGTGAAGAAGCTAATCCGGCCAGTGGTGATGAAGCTTAAAAAGTTCCACGCCTGCCCTAACCACTGTATCCTATATCGGGGCTAGTATGAAAACCTACAAAGTTGTCCGCACTGTGGCACGAGTCAGTACAAGAGGAATGCCAGTTGTCACATGGATGTGGACGAGGAAGAAGAGGGTTACACGCAAAGGAAAAGTCGAGCCCTATCGATGTGGTACTTGCCCGTAATCGATCGCCTACGTGCTATATTCGGGAACCCCGAGGACACCAAGCTGATGTCCTAGCATGCTTCTGATGAGCGCATGAAGGATGATGGCAAGATATGGCATCCTTCTGATGGCAAGCAGTGAAAGTGTTTCAATGCCCAAGTTCCCAGAGTTTGGCAACGAGGCGAGGAACGTCAGGTTCGCGCTAAGTACCGATGGGATGAATCCATTTGGTGACCTCAGTAGCTCGCACAGCACTTGGTCGGTCATCCTCACAATCTACAACCTACCTTCCTAGCTATGTCAGAAGCGCAGGTATCTTTTACTAATCATGATTAGTTATGGACTTAGATAGCTAGGCAATGATACAGATGTGTTCCTAGAGCTGCTCATGGAGGACATGAAGATACTATGGGAAGATGGGGTCAAGAGGATGGATGTGTCCCTAAAGAAGAAGTTCACTCTAAAAGCCATCATCTTTGTCACCATCACCGATTACCCTAGTCTTTTTTCATTGTCGGGGCAGATCAAAGGTAAGTCAGGTTGCATAGTTTGCATTGACGGTACCTGCTACACTTACCTTAGTGCATCCAAGAAGATGGTGTACATGAGGCATAGGCGATTCCTCGTCAAAAAGCATAGGTACCAGGTAACTATGATGAATAAGTACTTCAACAACCAGGAGGAGCCTAAACTGATGAGCCGAAAAGGATGAGGTATGGGCAAAAGGTGTTTGACATGGTGAAGGGCATAGACATTGAGTTCGGAAAGAAGAAGGAAGATGAAGATGGGACCACGACAAGGAAGAAGAGGAAGCGGGATAAGATGGAGGAACCACCTGTCGCCCCCGTTCCTTTTAAGAAGCAGTCGTGTTTCTTCAAGTACCTATCGTACTAGAAGGAGCTAGATACGCCCCATGCCATCGACTTCATGCACCTCGAGAAGAATGTCTTCGAAAGCACCATTGGCGTACTGCTAGACATCAAGACTAAGACAAAGGATGGTTTGAAGTCACTGATGGATCTTGTTAACCAGAACATCAGGTCCGAAATTCACCCGACACCAGCAACACAGAGCGAGAAAGTTGACCTTCCGAGCACGAGCTACAACCTGACAAGAGATGAGAAGAGGGTCGTGTGCCAGTGGCTTAGGGGTGTCAAGGTGCCGACCGTTTCTCTTCCAACATGAAGAGCCTGGTCTCAATGAAGGACCACACACTAACCAGCTTCAACGCACATGACTGCCAAGTCATGCTCATGGTGTTCCTTTCAATTGTGATCAGGGCTATCGGTGCAGAGTACGTGAAAATGGTCATCACACGCATGTCCTACTTCTTCAACTGCATCACACAGAAGGTCATCGATGAAGCTGAGCTGCCTGGCCTAAAATAGTTCATCCTGGAGACTCTTTGCCAGCTTGAGATGTGCTTCCTGCTGTCTTTCTTTGATATCATGCCACACTTGATGATGCACATAGTTGATCAGATACTAGAACTGGGCCCCATGTACCTGCACCAAATGTGGACGTACGAGCGGTTCATGTCGACCCTCAATAGATACGTCCTTAACCATGCCTACCTAGAGGGCTCTATGATCGAGGCATACACAACTAAGGAGGCCGTTAACTGCTGCACCAGGTACATCCAGGATGGATGGGCCATTGGCATGCCCATCCCTCAGCATGAAGGCAGAACCTCGGGAATGGGTTGCACGGGGAGAAAAGTATGCACTAATGTACAGTACGAAATGGTGCAAGAAGCTCCTCACAACGTCCTCAATCAGCTAGTGGTTATGGAACCATATGTTGACAAGCACCTAGAGGAAATCCGCATCGCTCATGACGAACAACGCATGGAGGCATAGGTCTAGAAATAGCATAAGATCAGTTTCACGACGTGGATCAAAGAGCTGTAGGACATACCCCGTGGAGAGTCTGATGAAGCGAGGCTTGCGTCTGGCCCATCCACCCAAATCACCACGTGGCAAGGGTATGACATCAATGGATACAAGTTCCACACAAAGGAGAAGGACAAGAAGAGCGCGACACAAAACTGTGGTGTTCGATATGAGGGCATCGACGAGCAACGGGGCAAACCAAGACATACTTTGGGTAGATTGAAGAGATATAGGAACTTGACTACGGCGGTGACCTATAGTTAGCTGTCTTTCGGTGCCAGTAGGTCAAACCAAAGGGGGTTGTCATGGACAACTAGTACTCTTACAACGCTACTACTACTCCTACAACTCTACTACTACACTCCTACACTACTACTCCTACAACTCTACTACTACTCCTACACTTCTACACTACTCCCACTACTCTATTACTCCTACACTACTACTATGAATTTTAAAAAGCATTACAAATTAAATTTCAATTTTAAAATGTTGTAAAACCAAAATAACCGAGGAATTTAATGAAATGTTAAAAATGCAAAATCTTAACCAAGGCGGGCACCCTAAGCCGCTCACCTCGGTTAATCTTAACAGTGGCAGTCATCCTAACTTGCCCGCCTCGTTTATTCATTAACCGTGGTAGGCACCCTAAAGCAACCGCCTCGGTAAATATTAACCGTGGTGGGCAACTTAAGCGATCCACCTCGGTTAATCATTGTCTACATATATCGCCTCCTCTCCCCTAAATTTTTCTAAGTCCTTCACCGGTTTCAAATCGACCCCGAAGGGCTGCCCAATTTTTCCGCCACCACCGCCATCACCGTCGCCGAGCTCCTCCGCCCTCGCCCCCGACCTCGTGCGCTCAGGCACCCATCCCTGCCACTAAGAGCCAAGAGCACTGCTGCAGCCCTAGCTCCGAGAGCTTCACCGCGCCATCCGTTGGGGTGCCATAAACCCTAGTTCCGTCACACCGTCCTCATCTCCGGCCGGCCGCCGGCACGAGTTCTCGCGCTATGCACCCCCACATTGAGGAGATCCACCCCGCACCCAGCGGCATCGTCCACAGCATCGTGGAGATCCACTTCGCACCATCGTGTTGTCTTCCTCGGACCCGTCTTCTCGCCGAACCCTAGCGCTGCGGCTGTCCACTGCTGGCATGTGCTTCCACCTCCAAGCCGAGAATCTCCGCTGGCTCCGTCTTCCCAGGCTTCTCCCCCAACTCCATCTTCCCTAGCTACATCTTCCCTGGTACACTATCTGTGATATTCTTGTCCCCGTACCTATGATGCTTGTGATGCCTATGATGTGTTTTTTGTTTTAATTTGCTAGTTTTGATTAAATGCTACCTGTGATGCGTTTTTTGTCACAATGCAAATGCCACTGCCTATGATGCCTAATGTATTGGTTAACTGAGTATTTGCCACTCATTTGAGATGAATTTGACATGAATTTGAGATGAATTGGGACAAATTTGAGTAAATTGAGATGAATTGGGATGAATTGGGACAAATTTGAGTGATATGAGATGAATTGGTATAAGTTTGAGATGATTTTGAGATGAATTTGTCTACTCCTATTACTTACTACTGTTGCTGCTCTATTGTCCTCCTACTCATCTACTACTTATGTCCTCACTAGGCACATATATGCAATCAAGATAAATTGAGATAAATCTGACCAAATATATGCAATTTGGCTACTCCTATTGCTTGCTTGTCCACTGTTCTTGCATAGTTTTAGCAACACTCTTTGCTATCCACCTGCTACTGCTATATACTATTGCTACACTTCTCTACTACTCCAATTTGATGAACTGCTCTTTTCTGTCTACTCTTCTATGCTTCAGGCAGCCCTTCAGGGTTGATTTGAAATGGCTGATAAGGACTTAGCACAGGGCAAGGTGGAGCTTGTTGTGCTTCCTCTCTCCCTCTCTGGTGCTATTTGGAGCTTGTTGTGCTTTCTCTCTCCCTCTCTAGAGTTGCTGGTGCTGGCTGCTGCTCTCTCCCTCTCTATAATGCCAATTTCATATTCAATTGATGTGGATCCGGTGTTATCACAGTTCAAGCTGAGAAATAAAATCGTTTCCCAAAGCAATTCATTTCCTAGCCGGACCGTGATAGCACCAGATTTACTACTGCTAGTGCTGGCTCTCTGGTATTCCTACAACTACTCCTACAACAACAACTACTATTGTATACTCTACTCTACTACTCTTACTACTCTACTACTTCTACACTATTGTCCTACTACTACTCTGTACTACTCACTACTACTACTACTACTACCTAACTACTGCTGCCCCTCATCCTATATACTGCTACCCCTCCTATATACTACTCCTATATACTACTACCTAACTACTGCTCTCTACTCTACTGTCCTCCTCTACTCTACTTCTCCTACTACACTTACTACTATCATCTCTACTGTCTACTCCTACTACTCTTACTACTATCCTCTACTACTCTCTACTTGTCCATATCTGGCTGCTCCTTTGGGGACAATTTGAGCAGCCCTGCCTCGAATAACCGAGACGGGCAACTAGAGGCCAACCGCCTAGGAGCCCAATTGTGAAACGTTGTGTAAAAGAATTTGTGTAATAGTGCCTTCGGGGTCGATTTGAAACGGCTAAAGGACTTAGCCTATCGTGGACGATTGCCCTTAGCTGCTAGCTGCTACACTTACTCTACTACTACTACTACTACTACTCTACTACTCTTACTCCTACTCCTACTCCTACTTGTAAGCTACTGGCTGCTGCACTTACTTTACTACTACTACTCCTACTCCTACTTGTAAGATGCTGGCTGCTGCACTTACTCTACTACTCCTACACCTACTCCTACTCTACTACTACTCTACTGCTCTACTCTTACTACTCCTCAGCTCCACTCTACTAATGGGGCTACCAGCCTCAGTTAACCATTTTTTGCCCGCCTCGGTAAAGATTCATGTACTATGCTTTGATTGAATTTGAGCTTCTCTGTTGCATATGCAATGATGAACTGTTAAAACTTTGAAAAATGTGTTGAGGTAGTGGCATTTGCAATGATGTGAACCCATTTATGTTGAGGCAGTGGTTATGATGATCAAATGACCCCTACTAGTGATAAGCTCCTAAACAAGGATGGCTTGTATACAAGCAACTAGTTTAGAAGCGATGTCATGACAATGGGGCAAATCTGAGTCAACTATGTACATGATTTTGCTCAAAATTCTCAAATTTTGTACTTTTCTTGTATAATTTTATACTTTTCTTGTATAATTTTGTACTTTTCTTCACTTTTTGTATCCCTACACCCAATGTATATGAAAAAGGGATGTACTCTTGTTTTCAAATGAATATATATAATTAATGATTCCTTTATATATGTTTTGAGATGAATGTGGCATTGTGTTTATATAATTATGAAATGTTCCTATAACTCTCTCTTCGTCATAGCTATCAATGTCGACCGAGGCTACTAAAAATTGGCGCGAGGCTACTCTTGATGCGAGCGATGATGAAGGCTCATCATCATCAGATGGGAGCACCTCATACGAGAGCGAGGAATTGACCTTGAGGCCAGTAAAGAGACCTTGTGGTGAGCAAGAAAATGATTGGAACTTTGATCCGAAGGGCGAGGCACGAGGTTCTCATGCAGAGCCACGAGTGCCTCCGGAAGATGATACCGAGGACTCAAGGTGTGAGGTACATAGATGGAGCAGTGCATGTTAATTGACACAACGTTTAGGGCCTCGTGCAAATATATAACTAATGTGAGTTCTTGTCCTCGATAGATATCGATGGTGCCTATTCATTTGGAGTACCCCGACGGTGAAGAAGGGGCAGAGGAGGAAGCAGCCGGTCCCTCCTCAGGCACTTCTTCAACTGTAACGACCGGTAGCAAGAAGAAGTTAGACTTGAAGAGGGGGCAACACGGGAGGCACCAGATACGTAAGAAAGTGCATTTGATACACAAGATAGGGCCAAAAGGAGAGCCCTTGGAGCCAACCACCATCATCGACACCTTCAGCAACCAGTGTTCTTGTATAGTCAAGGAGAAGGTGCCTATCACATATGATGATTGGAGGAAAGTGATGAGATCCTAACATACAGGTATGTTAAGCCACGGTCCAATGGTTCCTGAACGAAGAAGACCTCCCGACTGACCCCTTCAGGATTGCCCGGGGGCTATGACCATCAGGCACACTCACGCGCACCCTCTGGCAAAGAGATCTGACTGAGCCTAACTTGACTGTAGATTCCACCTAGGGCTTCCTCGAGTCTTGGGCACCCGATCTATGGAACCTCTAGGGTAGGCCTTGGCTCCTGCCCGGCTAGCGATACCAGCCAAGGCCCGGGTACAAGAAGACAAGCCCTAGGCTACCGATGCCCAGGGGCTCCCTAGTGTCGCTCCCAAGACATGCCCCTGCTGACTTCTCCTCCAATAGGGTCACGTCTGGGGCATGACACAACAAGACAAAGCTTCCCGTGGCCTCCAGGGCTTGGGGGCTTCTAGGCCCACATGTGAGCCCCCTGAGCTGACCTCCTTCGCCACCAAGAAGACTCCAGAAGGTCTCACCCGGGGGAGGCCGGTCCAAGCCAACACCGTCTGACATACAAAGTGTCAGAATAGAGCAACGATGACGTCCAGGCTTCTTTGGCTCCAAGACACCTCGACGGTCCATGGCACACCGCTGCAAGGCCCTCCTATACTCCGGCACAAGTAGACCATAGACTAGAACCCTCAAGCTACCTTGTACCTAACCTATCTTATTATATAAGGGATAAGGTCAGACCTAGAGGGGAGATGATTCAAGTTCGATCACCAGACACTCCATTCCATTTCATCTGCCTCTACTCGGCACCGAGGGCAAGGCAACCTGGAGAGGGGCACCGAGAGCCTCTCCTCCACCGCATCACACCATCTCCTTCCTCTCCAACGAGGGTGAGACTCTACTGGCAGCGAGGCAACCTTAGGATTAGCACCGAGCTAACCTCCTACCAACTCTTCTTCCTTTACACTCTATTGTAAGCCCCTAGATTTTAGGTGCTCTTGAGTATAAGCATCATCCACTACTGGAGTAGGGACCAAATTGGCCCGAACTAGGAAAACCATTGCATCTTCTCTATATGATTCTTGTGTTCCTGAGTCCACCCGAGCCACTAGAGACCCCATACTCTAACACCAACTCGAACAACATGCTTGTTGTGATTTTGACCTCACGATAGAAAGTTCCCAAGGACATCAAGGGTAATTTGTGGGGAGAGGTGAAGAGGCGGTTCATGTATCCAACAGAGGGCTATAATGAAGACAAATGCATGGGGCATGCACTGTTTGTTGCAGGCAAAGCACTTCGCAACTTTAGGTCCATGCTCAATAGGGAGTACGTGTAGACAGGGAGGACACCATTCGAAGACTACAACTTCATCACGCGTGACGTTTGGGAAGAGTTCGTCATGAAACAATCGATCGAAGATGCAAAGGCCAAGGTCGAGAAGTTCTTTGAGCTCGCAAAGAGGAAGGAGCTCCACCACCACCTAGGCATGACAGGGTATGCCGCAAAGACTGAGAAGTGGTGGCAAGAAGAAAGAGAGGCAGCTGAGGCCGAGCAGCCAAATCCCTTACAGGGCGTCGATGTTAGGTCATGTAACTACCTCTATGCCCGCAGGCTAAAAAAGCTGAAGAAGGGCAGGGCCAACTACAATGAGCTGAAGACCGAGGAGGTGGAGAAGAGGATCTTAGATGTCTCTATGCCCAAGAAGAGTGGATCATTTGAACCTCATCGAGAGAGGGACATACTAATCAATGTGCTGGGAAACCCCAAGCACTGCGGCTGTGTCCGTGGGGTTTCATCGAGGCAGAGCTGGAAGGACGTGGAGGTCTAGCAATTTGATGTCAGCTCTTACCACATGAGGTAGAGGTACAAGGAAGGGCTCATCCAGAAAGGTCATGATGAGGTAGTCAAAGACATGATCATGGGGAAGATACAAGATGCTTTCACAAGCACCGACCCTAAGATGGTGGAGCTGAGGACGCGGATGTTTCATCAGGCTGGTGTGCTCTGCCATAGGGTTAAGCCACCGTACAAGGGTAGATGGTGCCAGGGACCTGACATCTCCCTAGGTACCTGGTCGACAACATCATTGAACCAATGAGCTGCATTCTCTAGGTGCCCTTAGGCAGGACGCAGAGGAAGAAGGATGTGGCCACGGGAGTGGCACTGCTGCCCGAAAGCGGCACCATGTACGATGGCAAGCCGATCCTGCTCGACTATGCCTGGGTCAACGTGACGTGGACCAACAAAGATTTTGACGATGATGAAATCGACATTCCTACTAAAGAGGGGTACAAGTTTATCATCGCTACTCTCGGCACGCGGGTGTTATGGAATTAGAGCGACATTCCCTTGGACATGTCGACGCCAGTGTCACAGCCCTCACACATGTCAGCATCTTTCCCGGGTGACCCGGGTGACGACAACGATGACGACGACAGCAGCGATGACAACGGTGGCGATGACAATGATAATGCTATCGAACAAGGAAGCAGCACTCCAGGCAGTCCACCTCCCGGCAATAGCAGTCCACAAGGAGGCACAGGGGCAGCATCGGGCGATGTGACACCACCGCCTGCAAGTGGTTTGAACCAGGGCTCAAACCAATGTCCTCCCCTACCAAGGAATCCTGTAGAAGAAGAGGAGGCCTTACCCCCGAACCACACCAAGTCGAGTTGGTGGCCTATCAAATAGCCGACGAGCACCCATACTCAACTATGTTTGAAAGGTATGCTACTAGCAAGCACAGTCAATCTATAATTCATTTTGAGATGCTATCTGCTTTTTCCACTCCCTAACATCTCAAGCCCTGGTGTTGCAGGCCAAAAACACTACCATCGTTTTGGCCCCGGTCGGATGATTGCCCTGAAAACTACGTGCATGGGAAGTTCATGTTGACCTTGGGTGACCTCCTTGAAGAGAAGTGGGAGGTAAGGAGGTTCCATCTATGGTACATGGAAGCAGTGAAAGTGGGCCTAGAAAACTTTGTCATCAACATTCCGGTAAAGTACTTTCACACGCCCACGGATAGTCAAGTCATCGTAGATTTCCACGACATGTATAGACTACTACGACGAAAGGACCTTGACGTCGCCCAAGTCACCATTTTTGCCCTGTAAGTTCATGACGACTTTGACACCACACTACTAGAAATGTGTTAATCAATGACGATTCACTCGTGACAATTACTAATTTCGTCACCGAATACTAGCATTCGATGACGAAATGTGTAGGTTCGTCATTAGTCACAAGTGACGGAGCTTTGGCACGAATAATAATGACGAAAACAAATGAATCGTCATACAATAACAAACCTAAATCGTCACTGATTGTTTAGCTCATGTACCACCTCGAGGACATGGGTCCAGCTGGAGCTGCAGCCTGCCGCCTTCATTTTTTTGAAAAAAATAGCTCATTGAGTGAGCTTTGAACCCGCGACCTGCTGCTACGTTGGCAGGTGACTTACCACTAGAGCACTCTACCTGTCGTGATAATGGTATGCATATTTTTTTATTTGTAAACTTACAATATGGTAATTGAATTATAGATGATGACGTGGCGCGGTGGTTCCACCATCGGGTCCCACGTCGATGACGTGGCGATACGGTCCCACCAGCGGGCGAAACAGCGAACACGTGGCGTTGCGGGCCCAGGGGCCAGTTCCACCAGCGGCGTGCCCCTCCTTTTAATTTTTGCAAAAAGACCGCAGGGGAGGGGATTTGAACCAGAGACCTACTGATACAAAGGGAGGAGGCATTACCACTGGAACTATGAGCCGCGTGTGTTAATGGCAAGCATATTTTCTTATTTGTACGTACCAAATGGTATTATATTTTTTTGTCGATCAAGTGTTAATGGGCCTTACGTGCGTGGCTGCTGGTCGCGTAGCCATAGGTGCGTGCGTAGGTAGGTTTCGTGCCGCCGCCGTAATTTTTTTCTTGGGAGGCCTAGTGCTCAGACTGGAGATCACCGTGCGTCGCTCGTCGCTGGCCAGTACCAAGCTGGCGATCGCCATCTCCTTCTCGGTGCGTCCACGCCGACACCATCGTTGTTAGTCGATCGGTCGACCGTCCGTTCTCCGCCATATCAGGTGAGATTAAAATAATCGTTCTTTGTTCTTCGGATGTTCATAAAAAAGTCTACAATGAGCGGGACATTTAGAGGATATGTTGTTAATCCATGAATTAAGTCTTATTACTGAATTAGTAAATAGAGTTACCGAATCGTGTATGATTTTTTTTGAAAGGCCTTAAATCCTAGATTCGCCACTACGCGCGTGGGACAGAGCAGTGGCGACGGCGAGAAGAGCTGCGCGTGGCGCGCGAGCAAAGGATTGCCGAGTACAAGGTTTGATTTGTTTAGCAATTATTTTTATATATATGCATGTCTTTGATGTGTTTTTGAATTTTGTTTACTTTATTACTGGAATTTAAGGACTAAGAGCAAAGTTTATTGTACTATCAAAACAGATGGATAGAAGCTGGATTTTTGGGGTACCATTCACACCTGCATATGTGAAAGGAGTTGAAGAGTTCATGAAATTTGTTCGTGAAAGATACCCCAAAGACAGCCAGATACTTTGCCCGTGCAGCAGATGTTTAAATCAAAAAATGCGGTCTCAACGTGATGCAAGTGACCATATACACATTTATGGAATGTCAGCTACGTACACCAGGTGGACCGATCATGGGGAGTCACCGGATACTGAAGTGGTTGAGAATTTGGAGCAGCAGATCGAAGGAAGGGATCATGACTTTGGGATACATGTGGATGTGGTCGATGATGACTATGACGAGGACCACGGAGTACCAGAGATGATAGGAGAGTTGTATGCTACGGCAGAGGCAGAGGGACAACAGCCAAGGTTTGCAAGAGTCCTTGAAGATGCGAAGAAGTCACTTAGTCCGGGATCTAGCCACTCAAAATTCTCTTTTCTGGTGAGGATGTTGTATATCAAGTCTCGTTATCGAATTGGCAATACAGCATTTTCCGCAATGATCAAGTTGTTGTCAGAAGGATACCCTCAGAGTGAGTTGCCAAAATCATATGACGAGGCTAAGAAATATCTTAGAGAATTGGGTCTTGGCTGTGAAAACATCGATGTGTGCCCGAATAATTGTGTGCTGTTTCGGAAGAGGTATGCTAAAGACAATGTGTGTCCAGTATGCAAGGCATCTAGATGGAAAGATGAAACTGGGACCAAGAGGGTTCCACACAAGGTGTTGAGGCATTTTCCACTTTTGCCAAGGTTGAAAAGAATTTTTGCTTCAAAGCGAACTTCTGAGGAAACACAATGGCACCAGAAAAAGAGGACGCCAGTCGACAATGTAATGAGCCATCCAGCTGATGGGGAAGCATGGAAGGATTTCGACAGGAGAGAAAAAACCTTTGCATCCGACCCGAGGAACCTGAGGCTTGCCTTAGCTACCGATGGTTTCAATCCATTTGGCAACATGAGTACCCAGTACAGTATGTGGCCAGTGCTTCTGACACCGCTGAATCTCCCACCATGGGAATGCGTGAATCCAGCAAACTGCTTTATGGCATTACTCATCCCAGGTCCAAAATCTCCAGGAAAGGATTTTGATGTGTTCCTTGAGCCCCTAATTGAAGACCTAATTGATCTATGGAAGGGTGTCAGCACCTTCGATGCATGTACTGGTAAGAAGTTTGACCTTCGTGCTGCCGTGCTATGGTGTATACATGATTATCCAGCGTTGAGCACGTTATCAGGGCGAACAACGAAAGGGTATTATGCATGTATTCATTGCGACAAGGATCCGTTGTCTCGGGCAATAAGGAATAAGATATGTTACATTGGACACCGTCGTTACCTTTTTCAGGGACATGCATGGCGGAGAAGCTTGGCTTTCGATGGTAAGCGTGAAAACAAAGATGAGCCAGGCAAGTTCACTTTGGAGGAGGTCCTAGAGGAGCTAGAGAAGGTGAAAGATGTCAGGCCAGGGAAGCATCCTGACATTACTGGAAATAAAAGGAAGCGCAATGTGGGTCCAAAGATTTATAGCCGCAAAGCTGGGTTGTGGAGACTGCCATACTGGCAACATTTGAAGCTTCGACATAATCTCGATGTGATGCACATAGAGAAAAACATATGTGAAAACATTCTTGGCACATTACTCGATGTACAGGGCAAGACCAAGGACACAACCAATGCTAGGCTAGATTTGTATGACATGGGCATAAGGCCTGAATTGCACTTGCAGCAGCATGGCAACTCAGTCATTGCTCCACCTGCTCCGTATGTCTTGGGGAAGGATCACAAAATCATGTTCTGCAAGTTTCTCAAAGGTATCAAGTTTCCTGATGGATATGCGGCTAACCTAGCAAGGTACATAAGTGAAGATGGTTCGAAGATCCAGGGAAAGATGAAAACACACTCTTGCCACATACTCCTGCAAAGAATCATACCTGCTGGCCTAAGAGGACTGGTGAGGAAGGATGTATATGAGGCAGTTGCACAGCTCGGGACCTTCTTCAGGGAACTATGCAGTAGAAATCTACGGATTGATGTTGTGAAACGACTGAAAGAAGAAATTCCATTGATCCTATGCAAGCTTGAGAAGATCTTTCCACCTGCCTTCTTTGATGTCATGGTGCACTTGGCCGTCCATCTTCCTGATGAGGCACTGCTTAGAGGACCTGTTCAGTACGGATGGATGTACCCAATAGAAAGGCGGCTAGGCACTCTGAAGAATTTTGTAAGCAACAGGGGTAGGCCAGAAGGATCAATTGCTAACGCATATATGGCAAGTGACACCCTGACTTTTTGTTCTAGGTATATGGAGGATGTTGACACTAGATTTAACCGTGATGATGGTAATGATGGAGAGGTGCCATTGCCTGATGACATCTCTGTTTTTAAGCATGGTGTTACTCTTGTTGGATCTGACAGGAGGCAGTACATTGATGATGCTGTCCTAGATAAGTTAGTTTGGTATGTGCTAAATAATTGTGACGAAGTTGGGGATTATGTGGAGTAAGTATCATTTATATGTTTGAGTTTTAGTTTTTGTCTTTTTTTTAATTTTAGAATTATTCTTATGACCATACTTTGCCCTGCAGCTTGTACAAGGCCGAGCTACAGGAGCAAGGTGCACGTGATGTTGATACAATGGTTGAAAAAGGATTTGCAAAGTGATTTAAGTGCCATGTAAGTCAATACACATTTTGTTTGTAGGTTCAGTAAAATGCATTAGTATCCATATGTAATTGGTGAACTGATTACTTTTGTTGCAACAGATTGCAAAGAAATGCAAGGAGAATCCAGAATCTGTTAGCGAAGGACTGTGGGCGCTGTCATGTGGCCCAGATCTGCGAGTTAAGACTTGTGCAGCTCGCAAGGTCAATGGAGTGCGGTATAGCACTGTGGAGCCGCAAGATTTTTTTGCCAGATTTTGACTTAATTAGTACTATATTATTGCTTAATGATTTATCTCATAGATTTTGAAACATCTTATTACATTTTTTATCTATTATTATACTAATTTGATGAATGACTAAAGGATAAAAGCTTTAAGGTACCTTGTGCCTAAGTGAGAGTTGTTCATGCTTATACAAGATGTGTAGTACCATCTTGTCAAAATCATTTGAATTTTTTATGGGATGTTTATGAACCAAACTATGATGTTGTGTGCATTTATGCAAATTTCTGACCAAGTTTACCTATTATAGTAATTTTTTGTTGGATTAGTGAAGGATAAATGTTAAAATACCCTAAGCTAGCCAAAAAATTCTACAAACTTTCATGGACACCTCACTTTGGTGTATAATGTTGACAAAAAAGTTTCAACTAATTCTGAGAAAGTGGTCATGCACATCCTTCGAAAGGCATATATGTCTAACATATATCCTTATAACTAAGTGGGAGATGTGTATGCTTCTACAAGATGTATAGTCCAATCTTGTCAAAATCATTTGAAACTTTAATGGGATGTTTATTGAGCCAAACAATGATGTTGTGTGCATCTATGCAAATTTCTGACCAAGTTTACCTATTATAGTAATTTTTTGTTGGATTAGTGAAGGATAAATGTTAAAATACCCTAAGGTAGCCAAAAAATTCTACAAACATGCATGGACACCTCACTTTGGTGTATAATGTTGACAAAAAAGTTTCAACTAATTCTGAGAAAGTGGTCATACACATCCTCTGAAAGGCATACATGTCTAACATATATCCTTATAACTAAATGGGAGATGTGTTTGCTTCTACAAGATGTATAGTCCAATTTGTCGAAATCAACTAATTCTGATAAAATGGTCATGCACATTCTCAATATTATACTAATTAAAAATATAAAAAATAGGAATATAGAGAAATAAAGAAATTATAAACACAAAAAATATAGCAATACAAAAACAATTGGTTACCATAGGGTTTTCAAGCCCGGGAGCTCGGGCCATGCGGCCATGCCAAAATAAAAAAATTAGCGCGGCGTGGAGGGAAAAAATGCCGCCAAACAATTGAGTGGCCTAAAACTGATTACCCCTAATTTAGCCATTAGATCCCACTCCCTCGTCCCCCAACCACTCGTCCTCTTCCCCCCGCACTCCGCACCCCCACGCACACATTTCCCCAACCCTGGCCGCCACCGCAGGAACTGAACCATCGTCACCGAGCTGCTTCCTCGCCCGCGAGCTGCGCCGTCGCCGCCATCAATCGCCGCATCCACCTCTCTCATCGCCCCATGCAACTATCTCGCCCCATCCACCTCTTTCTCGTCCGAACCTAACCCTAACCCCGCCGGGTTTTGGGTCATCGCCGTGGACGAGGGTGACGGCCACGAGGTGACGCCCACCGCCGACGTCCACTAGGTGACGACCACCGCCGACGACCACCTCGTGTACATCCGCAATGGTGACAACCAAGCGTCGAGGTAGTAAGAGACTGGCACAACAAGATCAAGGTAACCATTTGGCAATTTGTCTTCCCAGATTTGCCCAGATTTTACTCTGCAGTTAGTTTCTTGCATTGAACTGATAAATGCAGAGTTCATGTCCCCAAACTGAACGTACTTGTCCCCAAACTGGCACTGAACTGAACATACATGTCCCCAAATTGATAGATGCAGTTATTTTCTTGAACTGAACTGATAGATGTCGTTAGTTTCTTGAACTGAAGTGATAGATGCAGTAAGTTTCTTGAATTGAACTGATAGATGCAGAGTTCATCTCCCCAAACTGAACGTGCATGTCCCCAAACTGATAGATGCAGAGTTTCTTGTTTTGTCTTTCTTGCAATGGCACTGAACGTACATGTCCCCAAACTGAACTAAAATATAGAACCAATAGATGCAGAGTAGAAATTATAAGCAATCACATATATCTTCATTGTCCTCATAGCGCAGATAGGTTTCTATGCAAAATTGGATTAGGGAATGAGTTCAGGTACTTGTCAAAAAATGATCTGATGGTTAGCGCCTACTAAAAGTTTATATGGTACTGGAGCTATACATCATTTAAGTATTGAATCCTGTAGTACTATAGAAGAGGAAAACAGTAAAGGTATTTCTATTTTTTTTATCCAGATTTCAGATGATGAATTCTGTGATGATGCCTTAGTTTCTTGTTGCTTCTGGTCTTATTTGTCGTTATCTAAAATAAATCTGCAATGAGAAGCCAGCAGATTTAATCCTATCTGCTAGCATGCATTAGTTTTAAGATGGAACCTCATCTAGTCCAACATGTTTGTCATCAAGCACATATATATAACTAAGGAGTTCATGTCTTAGTTTTTTACATGGTTTATGCCTATTTGTTATGGATTGTATAAACTTATATCTCATCACTACCAAAAGTAAGCACTGATATGGCGGGGGTAGTCACTTATCAGTTTAGTAAATGGCTACTTAATGTTTTTAGTTAGTCCAACTCTGAATATTTTCACTTACAGTCAATGACACTATGCTAGTTCTGAATTTGTTCTAGCCATGAATATCACCTCTTATCCCTTAGCTTTTCAGCAGGCACTAATAGCACCTACATCTTTTCTAATTAGCTTCTAATCCTACTAATATACACAATTTGCTTGCTCTTAGAAGAACCTCCAAAAAGTGATTATGAGAGGAGGCGGGATGCACGCGTGGCGGAGACTAATGCAATGTTTGCAGCGCTCAGACTGAAAGAAATAGCTGCTGAATTTAATAATTCTTTACCACAACCTGCAAATGACAAGGGGAAAACCTCAGCAAATAAGAAAACAAGTAACAAAGATTCGGATACATCGGAGTATCTCCTTGAAAATGATGATCAAGGAGATAGTGATGATGATGAAACTGAATCTGTTGCGCAGCCACAACCCACTAAGGTTTTTAGATATATGCCCTTGCTTTTTAGATACATGTTCTTTCTTTCAATTCAGTTCACTAATATATGCTCTTGCTTACTAATGCACATGGCTTACTTGATTTTTTTCCCACAGTCTCCTCCAGGGTTTAGTCGGAAAGTCCTCGCTTCGAAAAAGAAGAAGAAGACAGGTCCCAACATGCCGCCAGGACGTAAGGCTGGTAAGAGAGTGAGGGCAGAACCTCCTAGGGCCCAATTAAGATCATCAAAAAGGCTTCAACTGTCAGCGATAGATGGGCAGACTGTAGAGGAAGGCAATGGAGCTGGTGCAGCGCAAGGCAATGGAGCTGGTGCAGCGCAAGGCAATGGAGCTGGTGCAGCGCAAGGCAATGGAGCTGGTGCTCAGGACATTACAGCCGCAGATGAAGACAGTGTAGCTGGTGATCTAGACATGACATGTGCAAATGAAGACAACACGGCTGGACAGGATGACACTCAAGGCAAGTTAAATTTTCTTTGTTATTCCAATATGGCATCTCTTTGGCTGATTTGCATGAAACTAAAGCATTTAAATACAAATTCTATTTTGTAGCTACTGCACATCGAGCCCCAAGGGACCCCAGGCCACCCACCAAGGGAGCACAACTGGATAGGATGACAAAAGCTATGGGAAGGAGATTGCCCATATCTATTGATGAAGGCAAAAGAAGGCCTAATGATCCTGTTCAAGCAGCCAAGCTTGCATCTGAGTCTGGTGTCATCATTCGGCAAAAGGTTCCTATCCTAACTCATTGGAAAGAGTACAAGAAAGACGAAAAATATTACAAGGAGTTCGTGTCAAAGCTCTCTGTAAGTGCCTCCTTTCTTCTCTCCCTAACGTAATCTGCTGAGTGCTGTAATATGTTGCTCCTCCTTTCTTCTCTCCCTAATGAGGTCAAGTGCAGGTAGAAGGTCAGCTGAGTGTTGTCCATGTTCTTGTTCCTGTAGCAGTAAGAAAATAGGCTTGATTATATGTCTAGGTGGTCCATGTACTTGACTTTACTGCCACCTAGGAGGTTCCACACATCAGCTGTCCATGTACTTGACTTTACTGCTATCCTGTTGGTCTCTTGGATTATATGTTTAGGTGGTAGTGAAATATTTGGATAGTAAGACAATGTATCATATGTTCATGGATTATATATGGATTATATGTTTTACTGCTATGCCTTGGATATTTGGTTTCACTACTAACCTGAATTGACTAACTAACTATGGAATTGTCACATGACTAGGGGCGCTTGGCCATTAACGATAAAGACAAGGCAACAGAGGAAGCTTGCACCGATGTGCTGCGCTCTGGGGTGCGGCAAATGCGTCATCGGCTCAAGAAGAAATACTTCAACGGTGTACCTGCAAATGAGATTCCGACAACATCTCCAGTTTCTTACATGGAAGATAATCAGTGGAATGAACTAGTTGCAAAGTGGAAAGATCCAAAGAACATGGTATGGGTATCCTTTCATATTCTCTTTCTCATTCAGTTTGCAAACGATCTTCTCATTTTAAACCTATGATGTAACCTAACATTCTTCATCTCTTTTTTGTAGCAAACAAGTGAAAAGAACAAGCGGAATCGCAGTAAAGTCAAGTATCATCAGAAGACGGGTTCTCGCAGCTATGTGGCACACTTACATGCATATGTAAGTAAATACTACCTTGTACATATTTGCACTGAACAACTTATTCTGCATTTGATCTGACAAATCTTTGCTGTAATTGATTATCTATGACACAGAAGCAGAAGAGTAACAATGCAGAACCAAGCACTGAACAAAATGAAGAACTTGATGTGGTGGAGGCCTTCAAGTCCTGCCATACCAGCTCCAAACATGGTCTAGATGAAGCAGCAAGAGAAGCAATTGTAAGTCCCCACATCTGTCCATTTTGTTAGCTTTGCTTCTACCTATAGCTGTGCCTATGATTGTGGGTTAGGAACCATCATGCTTGTCTGATTCTGTTGACTGAAATTCCAGATTCACAAGGAACTAAAGCAAACTTCTATTCTGATGCACTTAAACCACTTGATTAGGATAATTAGTGCTGGACTGCTCCACAACTTTCTTCCCAGCAGCCAACTTACAATGAATATTGTTTGTGTAGTATCTGCTAAAGCATATATTCTACTGTTGAGCATCCTAGAGTAGGGCTAACTGTCTTTGTTATAACAGTAGCTAACTGTCTTTGTTCTAACAGTACCTAACTGCAGCCAAGTCTCTAAATCCCATGCTTTTAGTTATTCTCATGTGCTTTAGTTTGTGTATTATCTGCTATACTAGCTGAAGGCTATTCTTTTAACTAAGAACAATCTGAACTTATTGTTTCCACATGCTAGGTGATTCCAGATTGTTTCATTGTACACTAGCTGTGCTTTATGTCAGTAAGAACCAAACTGCAGTTTACATAATGTTCCACATGACAAATCATTTAAATTGTACAACAATCTGTCCATTTTGCTAGGTTTACTTCTACCTCTCTCTAGCACACATCTTCCTGTTTATATTTTTTTAAAATACATCTTGGGTGATATTTGCACCTCACTTTAATGCAATAAATATGAACTAATTATGGGTCATTGATGTTTCAGTCAAATATGGAAGCTTTGAGGGCAGAACCTGTTGCTGAAGGTGAGACAGGAGTATCTAGTGTGCAGGTTGTGTCCCAGGTGCTCTCCAAGAACAGCTCAAACATTTTCCTGAAGAATGTTGGCATCAAACAAGTGCCATCCTGCAACTCATCAGCATCAAATGAAGGTGAGCTTCGGGAACAACTAGCAGCTGAAGCTAAGGCTGCTGTACAAGGTGAACTCGAGGAGCTCAAGAAAAGAAGCGAAGAAGCTGAGGAAAAGCTAGAGAGGACACAAAGGGAGATGGAGGAGATGAAGAAGCTGACAGAGATAAATCAAAAGGCAATGGAGGAGAACAATACGCTGCTCAAGCGTATCTTGTCCCTCAACAATGCTTCTTCGACATGAAAGGTATCTGTTGGTGTGCTGCCCTTTTAACCTTTTCCTCCTTAACATCTGGCCATCTGTACTTTTTTAGAAATCTATTTAGAATAAAAATAAAAGAGTTCAGTTCCTTGTTGAGTCCTAATCAAGTTCGACAGCCAAATCCATACCATACTTTCTTATGTGACATGCTTTAAGCATTGGGTAAACTACTAGAGTCTGAATCTTTAGGTAGGATGGAGTACAAATTTCAAAATAATCTGCTTACTGTGTGGCATTAAAGCATTTGCCCATCCTGTGAAAAGGTTATTCTAGTTAGTTTCATATCATTTTCTTAACAATCTGTTTATTATATCCTAAGTGCCGTTAACGAACTTGATCAACCTGTACAAAGATTACTCTGGGTACTTCCATACCAACACTGAACAAAGCAGCCAGCCTTACATTTGCTAACATATTTAGTTGCTCTCAGCTCCTCTCAGGTGGCTACAATGAACATATTTAGTTGCTCTCAGCCAGCCTTACATTTGCAAAACAAATTTCTTCCAATGATACCTGATGTTTCAGTTATAATGTGTTTTTCTTCTGCCTGATCAAACTAACTGCTCCACTTGTTCCTACTGCATGTTTGTGCTCTATAGTGTCATGTTATCCAATAATGTGTGGAATTTATAGTTAATATACTTTGCTCTTCTTGCAGCCGCTTCTTCAGACATAAGCTACTCGTACTTGCCGATCGGTGCTGGTGATTTTGTGTAAGCAGTCTGTGCTGTTGCTGGTGGGTGGCAATTTCCTCTGATCTTCAGTCAACTGAGATGAAAGTGCTGTTGCTGCTGGGTGGCAATTTGCTATGATCTTCAGTGAACTGAGATGAAAGTAGTAGTTCGAATGTGATGTCAAGTGACTTTTGTATAATGTGAACCGAGTTTAGTGTTATGGGTCATTCGAATACTGGAACAACTAATAATAGAACTGCTAATTTATGGAAGCTTTTGGTCATGTGCAGACTATATTTCTATTTTGTATTGAAATCTGCATGTGCACATGTGATGATTCTATAATTGTTTTGGTGACAAATTTGTAACCACATCTGTGACGAAAAAGTTAGTGTACACGTGCGCCACATGGCACATACAAACCGACACCTGGACACCCACGTCACTGCCAGGTCAGCAGACACATGGCAGGACACGTCATCTACAATACACGTCAGCCGCCGCGTGGCACGACACATCAGCGACCACAAGGCAGGACACGTCAGCTGCCGCGTGGCACGACACGTCAGCGGCCACGTGGCGGGACACGTCAGCGGCCACGTGGCAGGACACGTCAGCTGCCAGCGTGGCAAACGTCGTTTGGCAGCCTGACGGAGCAGCATGTTATGACAAAAACCGGGGTACATCGGTGACGAATAGGATTCGTCATTGAATGAATTCCATTCGGTGACGATGGCTATTTCGTCATTGAATGAATTCCATTCAGTGACGAAAATAGTCGTTTCGTCACCGTGGTCAATCAATGACGCTCATTCCATGACGAAACTATTTTCGTCACAAGTTCGTCATAGAAGACCTTCGGTGACGATTTTGGAGTCTTCCGTGACGAAAGGAGAGCGTCATTGATGAGCACTTCCCTAGTAGTGCCACTACATCGTTGTAGGTACTTTACGAACAAACTAATAATGCCATGATGACTCTTCCTTGCAGGATGCCATGATAATAAATAAAGATATATAAATGATAAGTACTTGATCAATCATCATGATAAATAAATAGTAACTCAGAGCACTCTAGTTAAGCAATAGGTTAAGTTCAATTAGAATATTAGAAAGACAATGCCTAGGTAGTCTTACTAACATGTCAAATGCTTAGTCTAATTAATTATATCTAGTGATCATAGCCAAATTATGCCACATAAGGAACATCAACTTAGGAAAGTTGGAAATAGAGTCCTCTCCTTCGAGACCGGGTCCTACCAACATCAATATATATGGGGGATGGACTGCAAAGGACTCAACGCAGCTGTCACCTACACGATCTACCACACGTCCCGACATATAAGGGCATCCGCAGATAAACAAATATCTAAACACCATGCTCACATAATGTCTATCACTCACCCATGGTCTTATAGGGTGAGCGCTATATGATTTTATGCATGGTTTCCATAATCTAGCTACATCGAATATAAAACTAGAGCAAACAATGAACATTGCTTTCAATGACATAAATGATATAAAGCTTAATGTTAACATAAATATAGTAGCAACGATACAATCTCAATGAAATAAAGAAATAGAGTAAAGTACAAGAGATATACCGAACCGTGCTCTTGCCAACATCGGAAATCCAAGCATTGCTTGATCTCCCTCTAGACCTAATCTAACTAGCCTAAGTTCTAATCTAGAGGAACTCTGAGGAACTAGGGTTGGCTCTGGATGAATTGATCTTCAACTGAATAGCTCGATGACTTTATACTTCAGGGGGTGCAGGGATCCTCATATAGCCCTGGGGTTGAACACAAGCCCTTGGATCAAACTGACTTCGACGTAGGGTGGAGATGCATCCTAGGAGACAGTGGAGGAATACTCCAAAAGCTCATGGAGGAATCCCCTCATAAGGGGCCGAGCGGCACAAGGGTGGGGCCAGCTGGCCCCACCTGGCGACGTCCCGTTCTCTCGTTCGTTCTCGTGCCTTCTAGTGTCTTCTATAGTCTTCTAGTGTATCCTTCGTCGCGATCAAGTTTCGTCCTTTTTCTCAATTAGGTCCCCCTTCCTACATTTTCTAGAATAATCCTGCAAAAAATAGAGATTCACCAAAACTCATGGAATTTTTTTAGTTTAAACCCTAGACCTATGTATATTCTTGTACTTAAACCATTTGTCTTGTTTATTCACATATAAAATGTTGATGTTATCCACCGTCAATAAGCTCCCCCAAGCTTACCCTTTGCTAGTCCCTTAGCAAAGCCAAACTTAGCAAACTTGGAAAAGAACTTGAACATGTTGAGATTTATAGAAAAACATTGAGATAACTCCTAGAAAGTACATATGCATTCAAACAAAAATTCTACTATGGATTCTGATTTAACTTTCAAATTTACTCATATTACCTTTAACCATGGAGCTTCTTAGCATTTACTTAGGTCTTGAGTAATTGAAAGATAGAATAATCAAGTCAAGCACTATGTCTCTAGCTCTTTACTCAACCATTATTCTAGAGTTTTGTAGGTTTTAAAAATAGAACTCAGAGCTTCAATTGTATGACACTCTCAAATCTCTTAATATATGTGGTATTTGTGAATCCTCACCAAGGTATTAATGATATTATGTCTTTCTCTTCTACAACTAAAGCTTATGTGGAGCTCATAGGAGTGGAGAAAACATAAACAGAGCATACTTGTAATTCATATATTGTAAAGTTAAACAATGAATCTAAAGAGAGTTAAGTCATACAATCAAATCAAGATGTGCATGTGTATGAAATATGGTGGAAATATGATAGGTGTATATGGTGATTAATCCTAATTCTAGTACTACTCCTTGAAAACATACCTCTCTTGATAATTGAAGAACACTTTGCAAAGAAAACATGGGCTATCTTATTCATCTCTTTTTTTCCTCAGACGGGCATCAGAGTACCTATTGTTTTATTCTCTTGGAGACTTGTCTATTTTTTCATACTTTTTTCTTCTCTTTTTTTCAATACTTTTGCATAGCCACATGCATTTTTCTGCAATAAAAATTTGGACAGATAATAACAAGAACTTTGAGCGTTTATTTAGGGGCTGTCCTATAGGGTATATTTTTGGGTGTTTACTCTCAGTGTAAGAGCAAAACATTTTCAGGTGGATCTAGATGAAAAAATGAGTGCGCCTACTCCCAATGTAGGAATAGTGCATATGTGGATGGTGTGTACGTCATCTTGATTTTAAGAGCATGACAAACCTCTCATAAGGCATCAACAAAGCTTGACCAAACTCAATGCAAAGCAAGCAGCATATAAGTGGAAGGTTTCCTATTCTAATCATATTTGGCTTTGGTAGGAATTCAAGCTTTGTCATACAAGAGCTCATCATATAAGTTTTAAAGTTTTTAAAAGATAAATCTCCAGAACTCTAGTATCGTTAGGAACAAGATAAATAGCAGCTCAAACTTTCTTATATCATATCCCTCAATTCCCTAGACTTAGCTCAAGCATATACTTTCACAAATTTCAGGTTCAGAGCAAATTCTTTTATCAAATCAAAACTTGGGAGAATTCAAATCTGAATGCTAGGTACTAAAAAGAAATTATAGTTAAGATCTATTCATTATTTCTATTGTCAACATTTTATGACTCTTAAAACAGATAAAATCTAAACACACTCTTTGTTTTATTTTCAAAGTTTAAGATCACACCTTAATATGTATAACTAGCTAGAATAATTTTTATTTGGTTTTAAATTGTTATTCATCTTTTTATTTCTTTTAACTCAAACATAATAACTAAACAAGAAAGAAATACTTTGCTAGATACACAAGAGAATTCTCCTCCCCAAGCTGAATGTTGTCGTGGTTGGAAATTGAGAAATCTTTAGAGTGAGCTCGTCAGTGGCATTCCTTCTTATTCTGGCAGAGTGTAGTGTCTACCACTGAATAAACTTACTCAAAATGACATACTACAAAATATACTCCAACAAGAACACCAAAAACTCATAGCTTTGTTACGAGAAGGGGTTAGCGGTCAGCTGTTGAGCAATTGACTGATCTTATTGCTTAAGATAGATTCATAAATTGACAGAACTTTGACAGGATGTTGACTTTCATCTTTTTGTGATTTTCTGTTTATAATGCAAAAAGAAATACGTATGTAATATATTTTTATTTTCTTTTTATATGCAAAGACAGATGAAAACATTATGAAATATTTTTATTTTATTTTCTGACATAAAATGCTAAAGTGGAAATAATCTAAATGTAATGCTAGAGCAGAAAAGTAAATATGCTAACAGAAAAAATAATTTATGCAATGTAAATATGGATAATTACTATTATTACCTCATGGCAAGGGTACAAAATTTAATAGTCCTCCGGACAGGACTAGGTAGGAGTAGGTACTTACTGTTTAGGTGCATCATCTGATCCTGAAGAAGAATCAGATGCTTACTCTTCTTGTTGATGTTGTCTTCTTTCTCCATACCTGAGTGGTCTATGTATCGTAACTTGATTGTGTAGCTTCTTCATTAATAGGCTCCTCAATCTTCTTGTCTTGAGTGTCTCATTCATTTCAGCGGTCTTTATACCTTGATACTTCTCCTGGGTAATCTGCCCATCCTTCCTTCAAGGGCTAGGTTGCTTGATGGCAGGATTGACATCTTCTCCTATTGCGGTTCTTTTTGGGCTGTTCATAATTAGTATAACTACTAAAGTGACAGCGTACCTTTTCATCTGAGAATTGGAAGTGGACTTGTCCAGATCCAATGTAGATGATAGCGTTGGTGGTGTTGAGGAACGGTCTTCCCAAGATAATTGGGGTCTCTTCGTCTTCTACTCCCATGTCTAGGACCATGAAATTAGCAGGAACATAACGATCTTGGATTTGTACAATGACATCCTTCGCTATTCCCTACAGGAACTGAACTGATTGGTCTGCCATCTGCAACTGTATATATGTAGGATACAAAGGTTCGTTACTAAATAAATATTCATATGTTACCTTTAACATTATGTTGACACCCGATCTAATATCGCAAAAGATCTTATGGAAAACTTTCTGATTGATTAAACATTTAATTGTCGGTACTCTAGGATCATCCTTCTTGGCTAGGAATGGTGGAGCGAGCAAACCTTCATACTCTAATTAGATTGTGTCGATCATCTTGATAGTCTTTTTTTGTGCCTGGCTAGCCTTGTTCTTCCTCCATCTTCTAGTATTCTTCTTCTTCTTCTCTTTGATCGTCACTAGTTCATCTCTCTTGTATGGCACATGAGGTTGTGCAAGTGTGTGCAGCATCCGGCTCCTGAATGAGAACTTCTCTTTCTTGTCCTTAATAGTGAAAACAATCTTGGCATGCTCTGCATAAATGATGGCATTCATGTTGCATAGGAATGGTCAGCCTAAAATGATCAGTGATTTCTCATCTCCTCCTGTGTCCACAACCACAAAGTCCACAGGAACATATTGTAACACCCCGGGTGTTATCTTACCTCCTAATGCACTTGCTTCACATGAGTATAGCCTTATCATAAGCATCTCATCTTGTTGCCTAAGTTTAAGTAAGTGAAACATGCGTGTGCCATTATGTTTCTTTGTCTTGTAATGCTATGATCATGTGTGCAAATGTAAGTTATTGCTTTGAATGTTTGTAAACATGTTAGGATTGCTTAACTATGCATTTGGAGCATTTCTCATGTTAATAGCTTATGCTAACTTAGCTCCTAAAGTGTTGTTTTCCATGCTTTGTTAGTATAGTGTGCTAGCTGACCTCTCAGAATCTCCATCTTAGAGTTTGAATCAGTCCAAGTCAATTATATCAAAGTTGTAGTAAATTTTATAAGCTTCAACTTTGTCAATTGACCCATCTCATGATTCAGCTCTTAAGCCTGTCAAAACTGCAGTTTACTACTGTTCTGGAATTCTGTTAGTTCCCAAAAACAGATTCTATTCCTTGATCTGTATCTCGCAAACTATGCTAATTCAAGCTTGACTCCTTAAAGCAAAGTTGTAGAGAATTTCCTGAGCTACAAGTTTGTCAATTGGCACTTTGGCTAATTCGGCCTAGTTCATGAGCTACAAGGTCTGGAAGTTCATGCTGTTTTGAAGCTTTGGAAATCGGCTAAGTCTGGGTGACTGAACTTTTCAGTTTCAGTTTGCGTGTACCTTACTTTGGCGCATTTTCTTTTGAAAACCGTTGAGAATTAGATGAAAGTTCTTTGAGCAAACTTGTTGTACTTGTGTAGCTCTACACATTGGTGAAATTGGTTGACCAAATCACACCACACTTTGAGAGATCAAGGGGCTCAAAGAATGCAATTTCAGTCAATTTGAAACGGAACTGCAGAACTCAGTTTTGGGTACCCTACTTTGGAGCCTTGTGTCTCTCTAACCATACCAAATTAGACTTGGATCCTTTAATCAAAGTTGGAGTACTCTTGTAGTTCTACGCAACAATACAATCGGTGGAGTAAATAGCAAATGAGGACTTTTTGGAATCCTTGTGAAATTATCTATGCAATGGATCTATAATATGTCAGGTTTTAGTTTAAAGTTTTAGCTGTAAAAATAGATTTATGCAACTAGGTTTTGAATGCTAGTTGGATCTGTTATTTTTAATAACTGTAAATATATAACTCCAAATGAAGTGAAATTTTTGTGACGTGTTACTCTTATGATGTATGATGTCTAGTAAAAATTTCAAGATTTTAGGATTGATAGTTTGGGAGCTATAAAAATAACAAATGCCATATGCTGCTTTGCTTCTATTCTGGACAGCGCTGCATGTATGCATTGTTTGGCTCAGTTAAGTTATGAATCATGCCTTGTTGATAATATATGAGTTGTAGTACTTTTCATAATCTTTTCAAAAAGCTAAAGATCACAATTTTTGGTTAAGTATATGTGTAGTTATAGTTGTTTAAAGTACTGTGGCAGTTTCTGCCCAAACCCAGACAGCATTGCCTTGTTTATAATGTGTGACCTAGTTAGTAGCACAATTAGCTCTAGATGTTTATAACAAAATTGTTCAAAACTTGTTAATCTTTCTAAAAAGTCCAGAACCATAATTATTGGATTTGTGAAACTCAAGTTATAACGGTTTAAAGTGGCATATCAGATTTTTTCCATACTTTGGACAGAGATGCAATTATTTAATTAATTGACCATGTTAACTGTCGAATCATCTTAAGATGATTACAAGAAAGTTGTAGGTAACTTTATAAGCTTTCCATAAAGTTGAGAATCATGTTTGTTGGAGGTCTAGAACTCCATTTATGCTTCTCTGAAGTTTCTATCAGTTTTCTGTCTATAATTGTACCACTGCTGTTGGGCTGCATGTGTGGTGTTACTCGTGCAACTAGTTTCATGGTGTAAATGATGTTTACTGTGATTTTGGTAAATACAAAAGTTGTAGATAATTATCTTATCTTGCTTGTGTTAAATTTTCATGATCCTAGGTCTGATAGTTTAAGAGTTGCATGCTTAATAAGTCTACTGTCAGATTTTAATTACCTTCTGTGCAGACTTTAAAGATTGGCATGTTTGGTCATGATAACTTGGGAATCATGTTGAGATGATATTAAATGAAATGTAGAGAATTTCATAAGCTTTCCATAATGTCTTCTTGCAAGTCATTTGGATTTAGGGATCTCCAGTTATGATTAATTTATGGAGCTACTGTATGTATGTCCAGAAAGTGACAGATTTTAGTTGTAGTGCTTTGATTAACTTTGCCATGCTAATGTGTTGAAGTGTGACTCATACCTTTGAAAGTACTTGGGTTAGTACCATGTGATCTTGAGGCTTGTGTCTTACTTGATGTGCTTGCCATCTTCTATGTTATGCCCTATTGTGGATTAAGTTAATTAGCTCTAGGTGTTTATGAGAACTTTGGTATGCTTGTTTGATTACTCTGTTCATTGCACTTCTATGCATTCATACATATGCATTGTTGCACCTCATTTAGGTACGTTAGCTGAAGCACGTGAAGGACCTAAGGTGGAGCCAAACCCAAAGATGGAGTTGGTAGATCCATCCCGAAGATAGAAGGACCGGACAAGTGATAGATTGGGAAATGCTCGCCAAGTGAATTCATCTGACATACTCTAACTTGAGTCAGATCTCAGGCAAGCCCTGGAGCATTATAAGCCTCCTATCTTCAAAGCAATTAATTCTATATATGTTATAAGTATTGTTGCATTAAGTGGTAGGAGTTGGTTGAAAACCTTGCTGCATTATATCATTCCTTGTCCAGATATATGAATCCTTGAATCCTACGTAGACTAGGATCGAGTAGATGCTTAGCCCTGCTTTAAGCGGTAGAAGTCAGGTGATTTCCTGTCACCTGCGAGATATAGGGATATTCATATATGGCACGGTTGGCTATATATGCTATCGTAGAATGGAACCATGTGTTAATAAAATGAAATGAGACCGGGCGGGATGACGATAGTGAAGCAACAAGGCATGGAGGTCTTGGGTGTGAATCTATCCCTGTCTGAGTCGTTTAAGGACCGATTCGCTGTACGTCCTTGAGTCATGTTGAACGCAGTCTAACACTTAGTTGGCCGGATAAGCCGTTCCGACCGCGAATCCGAGTAATACAGTTCAGGCCGGGAATCGACTGGTAGGTTGCTTCTTGAAGGAGAGAAAGGATGTGCTTGGGGACATTGGCGTGAGACCAAGGGGGGGTTAGAGTCCCTATCACCTGGCAGAGTGTCGCCCTTGGGGTCGCGACATCATTCGGACCCGCGGCTCCTGAACTGTACCAAAGGTGACCTGAGCAGCCCTCGCCAGGCGTGACTCGGTGAGTGTTAGAAATACCCCTCCAGCTGGATAGGAATTCGATTCGAATCGCCGTCGCTCCCGGTTAGTGAGCACTTGACTTGAGCAGCGGCAACGTAGATTCCATTAAATTGAACGGATGGTTAATTGGATCACGATGGAAAGGTTGCCTCAATTTATACCTGCTATGGTTAATATTGTTTGCTCCTAATAAAGTGAGTGCTCTAGTACAGGTTCTAATATAGATGATAGGTTAATGATAATTAACTTGATGCTTAAGCATTAATGATTGATCATCTATATTAAGCTTTTATGCAAAATGTTGTCAAGCTAGCCCCACTTCATATCAGCCTTGCATGATCCTTGGTGTCACCTTATTTCTGGTTTCTGACGGGTAAGTCTAGCTGAGTACTTTGTCGTACTCAGGGTTTTATCCGCACTTGTTGCAGGTTGTGATGTATCACGGCGACTGCAAGAGTTGGTTGGCTCCTGCCTTAGTGGCGGAGTGTGATCACGGGCATGATCCTTCTTATTTACCTTATCTCCAATGCTTTTGTTGGAAGTCGACCGTGGTACTGGCATGTATTTGAAATAAGATTAATGTTAGTTTCAATTTACTTTGCTTCCGCTACTTTTCAATGTAAGTTCTAATAACTATGTTGAACTCCGATGTATATTGAATTACTTGTGAAATGATTGTAACATGTGACTTGTTATGTTGAATCACTACGATCTTGGCTTGTATGTTGGTTGGTTTGAAACCCCTCGTGATTTCATTGGACTACCGGAGTTATATGGGCTCAAGTGCGAGAATTTGATCATTTCGGTGATTGTTTTTGGACTTGTGCTCTTATAATTTGGACGGTTCTATTACACATATGATTGTCCCACTCTGATGATAGCATCTTCAAGAACTCTCTCAGGGTAGCACAATGTCTGATTTGCAAACTGCAAACGCATATTTGTGTACAACAAAGGATCTCCTAAAATCTTATCATAAATTACCTTGGGCATGATGTTGACACTTGCGCTGAAATCGCAAATAGCTTCCTAGAAAATGTAACATCCTATGGAGATAGGAATGACTAGTCTTCATGGATCGCCTTTCTTGTCAGGAAGTGTATAATCAATCCACTTTACTTCCGGTGATTCGATGTAATAATTGGTTGCATTGTAAATATCGACAAGATTTGCAGTTTCTAAATCTTTCGGCTGGCTCAAAATCTTACCTTTTTTCTAATGGAGGAACAATAGCTGCTAGCTGAGCTAATTGTGATTCTATCATTTTATTAAAGTTATGCTGATTCTTAATGGCAGAAGCAAAGGTATCCATTCTAGTGTTTATAGTTTCTAAAGTTTTATCAGTAGAAGCTACCTTTCTAGTCATTTGATCTAACAATCTAGATTGACCAGCAATTACATCTCTCAAAGGTGGTTGATTTGAAGCATTGTAATTATTATCTTAAAAGTTACTTTGATAGTTACCTTGGCAGTTTGGCCTCTGTTGCTGATTCCATCCTTGATTTTGCTGAGGACGATAGTTGTTATTGTTGTTGATGTAGTTCACATCCTCTTGGACTTTAGGGCAGTTACTTCTTGAATGGCCAGTGTCTCTACACTCTTCACAAGTCATGCGGGAATCATGAATGTGCATGACTTCTTTCTTCTCACCCATTTGATCTTCAAGCCTCTTGATCAGCAGATTTACCTTGGTAGTCAGCATGTCTGCCTCTTTTAGTTGATACATACCTCCTCCTCTCTTACGAGGTTAAACACGTTCTTCATTCCGCTCTGATTGGAAGCCATCTTCTCAACAAGAGATGTTGCATCTATGAGGTTGAGTGACAAGAATGCACCTCCAGCAGCAACATCAATGGTCTCACGAGTGCTAGTGTTTAGCATGTGATAGAAAGTCTGCAGTAATAGCCAATTCTTCATCCCATGATGAGGACATTCTGCAATGTAATCTTGAAAGCGTTCCCAAGCTTCAGGGATTGATTCATCATGTTGTTGTTGAAAGCTTGAAATTTTCTCACGCAGAGCATTGGTCTTGCTTGTGGGAAAGAACTTGGCCAGAAAAGCAGTTGAGCAGATATTCCATGTAGTGTGTTTCTCTCTATTTGCATAGAATCATTGCTTAGCTTTCCCCAATAGTTAAAATGGGAAAAGGTGGAGTAAAATAGCATCTCTAGGTACTCCCTTGATAGTGAAGGTGTTGTAGATCTCTATAAAGTGTTGTAAATATGCACTTGCATCTTCATGAGCCTTTCCACAAAACTGATTAGCTTGCACCATAGTGATGAGTGCAGGCTTGAGCTCGAATCCATTGTCTCCAACATTGACTTCTGGTCTAGTATGAATATTTACTGTTGTCAGAGCAAAGAATTCACGGAGACTCTTCTGTTCCATAGCCTCAAACTCTGGTGTCAAACTTCTTCTGATTCGATGATCTTCCAACTCAAGAGCAAGAACCTTCTTGAATTTAGCTATAGTCTTCTTGAGTAATGCTTCTGGATCATCAACAAAGTTCTCTGGAAGATTACACATACATTACTTTATGTGACTAAAAAGAATATAAAGATAAGAATGAAAAGAATTTTGCAAGAGGATAGATAATTATACCATTATAGCATTTTACCTAGAGTATTACCAGGTTGTTGATTTATAATTCTACCACTGGGAAGGTGTGACTATGAATACAATAGTATTGATAATTTATGAATATGCATGAGAGAATGAACCAATATCATATACTCTACTCAAAACAGGGATAAGTCACAAGATAATAAATAAAGATACATAAATGATAAGTACTTGATCAATCATCATGATAAATAAATAGTAACTCAGAGCACTCTAGTTAAGCAATAGGTTAAGTCCAATTAGAATATTAGAAAGATAATTACTAAGTAGTCTTACTAACATGTCAAATGCTTAGTCTAATTAATTATATCTAGTGATCATAGACAAATTATGCCACATAAGGAACATCAACTTAGAAAAGTTGGAAACATAGTCCTCTCCTTCGAGATCAGGTTCTACCAACATCAATATATATGGGGGATAGACTGCAAAGGACTCAACGCAGCTGTCACCTACGCGATCTACCACACGTCCCGGCATATAAGGGCATCCGCAGATAAACAAATATCTAAGCACCACACTCACATAATGTCTATCATTCACCCATGGTCCTGTAGGGTGAACGCTATACGATCTTATGCATGCTTTCCATAATCTCGCTACACCGAATATAAAACTAGAGCAAACAATGAACATTGCTTTCAATGACATAAATGATATAAAGCTTAATATTGACATAAACATAGTAGCAACGATACAATCTCAATGAAATAAAGAAATAGAGTAAAGTACAAAAGATATACCGAACCACGCTCTTGCCAACGTTGGGAATCCAAGTGTTGCTTGATCTCCCTCTAGATTTAATCTAACTAGCCTAAGCTCAAAATTAGAGGAACTCTAAGGAACTAGGGTTGGCTCTATATGAATTGATCTTCAACTGAATAGCTTGATGACTTTATACTTCAGGGAGGTGTAGGGGTCCTTATATAGCCCTGGGGGTTGAACGCAAGCCCTTGGATCAAACCAACTTCTACGTAGGGTGGAGATGCATCCTAGGAGGCAGTGGAGGAATACTCTAGAAGCTCGTAGAGGAATCCCTTCACAAGGGGCCGAGCGGCACAAGGGTGGGGCCGGCCAGCCCCACCTGGCGGCATCTCATCCTCCCGTTTGTTCCCGTGCCTTCTGTTGTCTTCTATAGTCTTCTAGTGTATCCTTCATCGCGATCAAGTTTTGTCATTTTTCTCAATTAGGTCTCCTTCCTATATTTTCTAGAATAATCCTGCAGAAAATAGAGATTCACCAAAACTCATGGAATTTGTTAGTTTAAATCCTAGACCTATGTATATTCTTGTACTTGAACCATTTCTCTTGTTTATTCACATATAAAATGTTGATGTTATCCACCATCAACAAAGGTGACTTAGCATGGGATCCGAAGTTTGAGAGGATCAGAAACTAGAGCACCCAGTTACGAATCTCAGATTACATTTTACCGGACCTCTTTCCCAAGGAAGGTTGATATGTATGACTGTCCTTAGTTGCTCATATATGAATGATGTGTGTTTGTGAAACAATGATGAAGACATCTCCAATGTAATAACTTAATGTTGGTTCATCGAACGAGAATAAATGTAATATATGTTTGTCATCTATTTTCTGCTTTATCTGTGTTTTCACTAGCGAAATTCAAATTCTAATTTGAAAAAGCATTTTTAAATCTAGAAACCATTAATCGAGGTGGGCAACTAACAACAGCCGCCTCGGTTATGTTTTAACTGAGGCGGGTGGTGGGCGCTTTTAGCCAACTGCCTCGGTTAAAATCTTAACCGCGGGCATGTTAAGACAACCGCCTCGGTTAAGCCATGATTAACCGTGACCTTTTGGCCGAGACGGTTGCAAAAACCGTCTCGGTTAACCAAAAATGCCTGCCACGGTTAAAAATATTGTAGTGGTGGTTATTACTGCCAGATCTTTTAATAAGGTATCTTAGTCCAATTTGTTTCCTGCTAAGTGTTAGATATGTACATATCTAGGGGTCTATTTGTAAATATACTGATGGCCTTATATATATATATATATATATATATATATATATATATATATATATATATATATATATATATATATATATATATATATGAAAGTCACGCCTCCCTAATGGGTGTGAGGTGTTCTTCTATCTCTCTCTATCTTTCTACACTAAGTGCTAATGACCATGTAAATAAATTTATTAGTGCATTTTCAACTAGTAAGTCATAGACTAGTAAATACTAACACAATGACACTCACAAGAGAGGGTAACAATAGTGCACATGAAAATATTTTCACAAGAGAGACTAACCAAATTCAGTCATTGGCCAATTGTGAAAGCTCAGTATAACTATAAAAATGAACAAAGGATGGCTGCAAATCAAAGATTTGCCACCCAGAACCTTGTAAAATAGAGCAACCTTTGCAATCCCATGTTACAACAGTGAAAAAGCATTAATCATTGGCCAATCGTGATAGCTCAGGGATTATCAGGTGTATGCATCATCAAATTTCAGACAAACATCGCATGACCTTAGCAAGTTTTATCGAAAAACCTAAGATGTCGGCACACACAAGCAGGCATGGACAACATCGCAACCATGGGAGAAGCCCCAGAGGGGATCCAAACAAATCAAAGTTGTAGTAGTAGGTAGATGCACAACAAGGCATTAACTTTTCAGAATACGACAGTAGATCGAGACATCACCGCAATAGGTAAGACATAAGAGCGAACAAAGAGGAAGTGAGAGAGATCCAATGCTAGCTACGCCAGGGTTACCAGAATGGGGCTCCATGGAGATGGGTCCGGGATGGCGGCGTAGCTATGCCATGGTTACCAGGATGGGGCTCCATAGAGATGGGTCCGAGATGGCGGTGCCTCGAGCAGTGAAGACGTGGTGAAGACGACGGCGCCTCAACGTAGCTATTGTGGTTCACCACACGCATGAGGATAGCTACGCTATGGTTACTAGAATGGGGCTCCATATAGATGGGTTCGGGATTAGGGACGAAGCCAGGAAAAAATTTACGAGTGGTTGAACAATAGCATCGGTGTGCCCGCCCAGCGCCAGCCGCCAGCGCTCGCCCGCCCGCCACCACACCTAGCTGCCCACTCACTGCTCGCCAGCTGCGCCTGGCACTGCCTAGCCACTCGGTCACTCCCTACTCGCCCGAGACCCTGCGTGGCCACGTCGTTGTAGGAGTCGCGCGCCTGTGCCTGAAGCCACCGCTCAATTGGGAACTTGAGACAGGGTTTCTTTCACTTATTGGACTTTAGATTAGGCCTTGCCTGGATAATCATCTGCCTCTATAGATCTAGTCCAATTAGCAAGAAAAGAGGTTCAGCAAATCTCAGCCTCTCCTACCTATACATCTACAGCTGAAATTTCAGGCGGCGGCTCTAGGGGGCTTCGCTTGCTCGTGAGCGGTAGGGGGGCTGGAGCCCCACCGCTGGCTCCGTGCCTGTCCGAGATGGCGACGTAGCTACGCCAGGGTTACTAGGATGGGGATCCATAGAGATGGGTCCGAGATGGCGGCGCCTCAAGCAATGAAGACGTGGTGAAGACGTCAACGCCTCGACGTAGCTGTTGTGGTTGGCGACACCTCGACATAGCTGTTGTGGTTCACCACACGCATGAGGATGGCGGTAGATACAGCAGGGACAGGTCTGAGACGATGGCGCCTTGACGAGTCCCGCACCCGTGAGGATGAGGACGGCGGCGCTGGATCCTAAAGCTTAGCTACAGGGTGCAGAGAAGATGTAGGGGTAAGGAGGGCGGAGTGTGGCGCAAGGTGACCCTTATCGAGCGTGTGGGGTGAGGAGGGTGGAGTATGGTGTGGGGTACAGAGCGGGTGTAGGCCAGGGTAAAACAGATGTAGCGGGGCAGATGCGGGGTGCAGAGCAGATGCAATGCAACGTTTGCATAGGTGGATATGGCCAATTTCAGGGGATATTGGGTTGCAGTCCCAACCTGCTTTGAGGACAATGCTAGCTCACATAGGGCAATATACAGCCAACCAAACCGGCCCAACTTGCATTTCCTTAGTTTGGAGAAGGAGTTATACAGGAAATCAATCGGGCCCTACATGCAGCTGATATTTATTGGATCTGACCTGAATAAATATTTCCATTGATGTAGAAAAAAGACATGGCATGGCCAGTTGACCCGAATAATATTACAGTGCTTGACTTATTTTTCATGCTCCTACAACCTGAAGGAGTGCAGCGGCATTCGGAACAAACGAATGACGACATAAACCTCATGAAACTAGTAGGGAGTAGCATACCAGCCATTTGCTAACCAACCAAACATGGTATCACACGCAAGATATCACAAGAAAGAACATGAAGCAAACTATTCATTGGTCAACAACACAACAAAGAATTTAGCAATACAACAACAGAGAGTGGTGAGGGAGGAAGATCTGGCCGAACCTGGAAAAGAAAGTGCCCCTTGTCGAGATGGTGTTGAGATCTTGGAGTAGATGGCACCACAGATCCAGGTCTTGGAGAAGATAGCACCTCATGACCTTTAGCAGCCACCGTCTCACTCGATGCCAGTATACTACATCCCCAGACCCACACCTACAAACCCACTGGGTTTGGCTTTTGGCTTATCAACAAACCCACGTGTAGAGAAATTGACTCATAGCATTGCCCTAATCTATTCTATAAAGGAGCGAACGAATTGAAAAATACTTGTCACATAAAACCTTCTTTCCTGTTGGATTTTGGGCTTTGGGTACCAATTGCCATCTTTACGCGGAGGGGTAAGAGGAGAAGAAAGGGGTGATGAGGAGGGGAGCTGGAGGAGCCAAACCTAGATCCATCGTCGTCTTTACTCAATGGCCGCACGGGTGCAGCGACAGCTTTTGCGGGAGCGGAGTGTTCTATCTCGACCAGCAGTGGAGATAATCTTGTCCCACACGGTTTGACAGGGTTTGAGGTGGAACAGTTCCACCCGCGGCCTTGCCAAATGTGCTCTTGGCGTACCATGTGGGTCTGTCCCCGGCGTGGGCATGCTCCCCCGGCTCATGGGGTTTCGGCCCCAATCCACGCCAATCCTCGCGTATCCAAACGAAGCATGATCGATCGGTTCTTGCTTAACAAGTTTGACAACGCATGAATGACTATGCTAAAACCTTGTTTGGTTCCTATAGGAACTGAGCGAAATTTAAAAATAATTTAGTAATAAAATGGTAAGCAGATATTAGTTTCAATTTGTGAGATCTAACGTGTACGCCAGAAGACGTAGAAAATGGCAAGAATCACGTAGACGAAGAATCATAATTACAAGTTTCAAAATAGGTGAATTATAATGACATTTTTCAAAACTTTGAGAATTGTAATGGTATGGATCAAAATAACCCTAAGGGGCCGTTTGGATCCCTTTATTTTAGAGAAATTGAAATATACTTAATAGATTATGCTATTTGGTCTGTAATTTGACATTCCGTAACTTTCCCAAACTCATAAATAAGCATATCTCAAATTTATAGGGTGCGTGATTGAAATAGATTCTATACATCACTGCGTTATAATTCTACTCTACAATTTATAGACACTATTCAACTCACTTTTCTACGATAGAAATGCAGCATAGTATGTCCCTTGTATGTCTAAAAATAAATATACAAATATATTCCATATACAACTAAATTAGTTTAATTAATCTATATCTCAATTGTAATTATTAGAATGAATTTGATTCAAGATCCAAACGGCGCTAAGATTTTTTGGCACCGCGTTCGTTGCACACCCCAAGCTTCCACAGATAACAGCACTCCGTTCACGAGCCGCACGCCACAAGGCAGGGACCAGGGTCCATGGAGGAGGAGGACCCAACCATCATCACTTCGCCCAAGCGCGCGGCCGCGCCTCGCCTACCGCCGATGCACCACGGCACCAGTCCACGAGAAGTCAACTAAACGAACCCAAGGCAGATCTGAAGCCGAAAGGGAACTCGGATGCGGCGGCGCGCTGAGGTGGCCGTGGTGGGCGCGGGTCCGGCGGGGCTGGTGGCCGCGCGCGAGCTTCTCCGCGAGGGCCACGCCGTGGCCGTCTTCGAGAAGTCAGGCCGCGTGGGGGGCACCTGGGCGTACGACCCGCGCGCGGACGCGGACCCGCTGGGCCGCGACCCGGGCGCCCCCGGCGCTGTGCACAGCAGCATGTACGCGTCGCTGCGCACCAACCTGCCGCGCGAGATCATGGGCTTCTCGGGCTTCCCGCTGGAGGGGCGGGTGTTCGCCGGTGACCCGCGCACGTTCCCGGGCCACCGGGAGATGCTCGCCTTCCTCGACGCCTTCGCCGTGGATTCCGGCGTCGCCGCGCACGTCAGGCTCGGAGCCGAAGTGCTGCGGGTGCGGCCGCTCTGTCGGAGACAGGCGGAGCAGTGGACGGTGGCGTGGCGCGGTGAAGACGGCGGGGTGACGGAGGAGGCATTCGACGCCGTCGTCGTCTGCAGCGGTCACTGCTCGGTGCCTCTGGTACCCGAGATCCGAGGTGCCTTCTTCTACCTTCCCTTTTTCTCTCTCCTGCTAAGCATCTCGAGTTCCCAGGAATTTTCTTTCCAAAACAGTTTTTCAACTCGCAAAAAAATATTAGAGGAATAAATAACACAATCTATAGGAGCATCTCCAATAACACTCAATAATCTTCTCAAAGAATAAAAACTCCCGATCTTTTGGCACTTAGCAAAAAAACAAAAATGGTTTTGCGTAAAGATGCACGCACTCTGGCCCTGTTCGTCTGGTATAGTGTTTTCCCATGCGGTCTCCTCCATCGCGCGGACTTTTTGCCGCGGTTCTTCCCTTCGCGCCAAAGGGGAGCACGCCAGGGACGACGACGTACATGGCGCCCCAGGTGATGAGCTGCTCCACGCCCTTGCCGATGGTGTCCATGATGGTGGCGCTCTGCCCGATCGCCTGCTCCGGGGTGTAGCCGCCGAAGATCTGCATGCGTGCGTGCATGGGATTTAAATTTAGGCTATGTTTAGATTCCAAAATTTGGAACCAAACTTTACGTAGTAAGTGTCATGTCATACTGTAGCAATTTTATTTTTATTTAGTAATAATTGTTTAAACATTGATTAATTAGGCTTAAAATGTTCGTCTCGCAAAGTATAACAAAACTGTACAATTAGTTTTTTTATTTCATCTATATTTAGTACTCTATAGATAAATGCCCGTGCGTTGCACCGGGAGCACATAATACCAAGATAACACATATACGAGGGTGTGTTATACTGTTATCTAAAATATATATCGCAATCATGATGTTCAAATCAATATTACATAAGTCGTTATGAAGGATAGATATATAAAATATAACTCTAAATTTGAATGCAAAACTGAAACATCAACTTCAATTGTCGCATAACTCTAAATTTGAATGCAAAACTGAAACATCAACTTCAATTATTGCATCACTTCATGCATACGATACGCGAAAAGATAAGCTTGCACTTCTCTAGGAATCAAGAGCTACGAAAAGATAATCAAGTTTGTAATACATGTTTTACAATCTATTATACAATTAAGAATTTAATCTCTCCATAGTTCGACCAAGAGAATGTGCTTTGCACGAACACCAAGCTACAACTGGTCACTAATCAATGATGATCCAGAAGATTCTGTAGCCCAAGATGTGGCGTCTGACTACTTGTAGCTGAAACATGCAGATGGCTGAAGCTATACTTAGAAGTATCATGCATATAAGTTGTTTGTTAATTTTTAAAGTTAAAGTACCATTGATATCCTATATCTAAAAAATAGGAATCGATGCGTGATGTGTTACCTCTTTTATGGAGTTAGAACCTCTTTATATACGATATTCTCTGTGAATATATCCTTTGTCGTTTTCTTCTTCCCCTTCCCTTTTCCTTTCTCCTTGTTCACGTCCTTCTCAGCAGCCGACACGGCTAGGATTTTGATGTGACACAGAATAAGAATTCTACATAGTAAATTTGGTGGCTTAGCATCTGGAATCTAAACAAAGCCTTAATGGCGAGTGCGGCCGGCTGGCACTGATGCCGTGTCGTGCACCATGACGTACCCTGCGTGGAGCCGCACATAGATGGCATCGGCATCAGCTGCTGGAACCACTGATCTGGGTGTTGGGGGGCCGTTGTTTCCAGATCTTGTCGCCGATGCCCAGCGACTAGAAGAAGCCCGAGTCCATGGTGGTCGCGCCGATGATCGCCATGTTCGTGCCCTGCTTGAAGTCGGCGCCGCCCTGCTTCGACGGCTTTAGCAGCGGCGGCGAAGCCTAGATGCGTCCGACCTCGCGCGAAAAAAAAAGAACCACCGGAAATAAAAAGCTTGTGGACCAAATTTTGATTTTTTAAATGGATTATTAGAAATTATTGGAGATGGTCTTCTTTTATTCCTCCTAATATGATGCCACATCTTCGGGTGGTCTGCTAGTCGAGTTAAAATATCTAGCTTAGGTTAATTTCAATTGTTTCCAATGTGATTATGTTCCTAGAGAATGTAATAGAGTGGCTCATTTGATAGCTGCTATTGGGTACGAATGTGAGCAAGGGTATGAGCAAATTATGAGCTCTTTTTCAGCGCACATTGATGTAATAGTTGCTGACGATTTGTCAGTTCATGAGTAATAGAATTACTACCTAAGTTCAAAAAAAAGTAATATCTCATTCAAAAAATATATCTTTTAGGAGTTGTAAAACTATATATTTTTGGAAAGAAAATATAATTCACTAATAAAATATAGAAGACAATTTTACTTCAGAAAACTTGTACTATATCTAACCACTTTTATATATTCATTCTCTTTTGTACATTGTCATCAGCAATCTTGTCATACTCTTTATTCTTTTCCGCATCCTTCCACCTTAGATTGGGAGACCTATACACACGTCTTCCATGTGCGCATATATTCGTGCTTTCGGTGATTTTTTTTAAATGCCAAAAGATTGGGAGGTGAAATTGGGAATTCATGGAGATGATTTTTTTTTGCCAAAAATCCTAGATTGGGAGATTTTATTGGAAACTCTTGGAGAGCATCTATATTAATCCTAATTAACTAATATGATGCTACAGTAAACATAGGCTAATCAAGGGTTAATAGTATTAATAGATTCGTCTCGCTAATTGGTCACTGTTTATGCAATTAGTTTTAAAATTAATTCATACTTAGTTCTTCTAATTAGCATCCAAACATAGTGCTAATTTTTAGCAGCAGGATCAAACAGACCCTAAGGAGTAATCTCAGATAACAAGAAATCTATCGATGTTTGTGTGTTACAGGAATTAACAAGTGGCAGGGGAAGCAAATGCACAGCCACAATTATCGCACCCCACAACCATTTCAAGATCAGGTACCTATCCTCTACTTCCTTTTCTTGCAGGTTGTCCTCAGCAGTTCCAGTCTGACACACTCTCTTTGCAGAGTGTTGTCATTGTAGGATTGGGAGCCAGCGGAATTGACATTGCTAGCGAAATCTCACATGTGGCCAAGGAACTGCACATCGCAGCGAGATACTCCGAGGACAGGCTTGGAAAGATTGAACTCTTCAATAACGCTTGGATGCACGGCGAGGTTCAACTCTGCTTTATAATTATTCTTGAAGTTAACAGCTCATATGGCAGTCTCTGTTAATGGTTTAGTAATATGAATTTATGATAAAGCAGATAGAGTGCATCCAAGATGACGGCCAGGTGTGCTTTGCCGAAGGTTCATCTGTAGCTGCAGATACCATTCTTTACTGCACAGGGTATGATTGCACACAAACTATTTTCTCTGTTGTAAAGTAATACATTTAATTGGCACCCCTGAAACTGCAATGCATGAAATCACCTTCAGGTACCGCTACCATTTCCCGTTCCTCGACCTGGATGGGTTCACCGTTGACGACAACCGCGTCGGGCCACTGTACAAGCACGTCTTCCCACCCAAGTACGCGCCCAATCTCTCTTTCGTTGGGCTGCCATATAAGGTACAAAACATAAATGGATATAGAAATTCAAGTACCTTTTAAGAGCATAGCACACTGTTTACATAGCACATCGAAGTCATCCGTTCACACAAAACTTTTTTCATGTGATTTTCAGAGCATCGTCTTCCAGTCACTTGAGCTGGAATCCAAGTGGGTCGCTGCCCTCCTGTCGGGGCGTGCCACGCTGCCGAGCGAGGAGGACATGATGGCCGACGTGCAGGAGGACTACCAGCGCATGGAGGATGCCGGGAAGTCGAAGCGCCACACCCACACACTGTGGCCTCGATGGGTAACCGTTCGCTCAATAAACTCTAAGCCTAAACCTCGACCCGGCAGTGGCTGAGCTTGCGCATGCCTTGCTATGGGCAGGTAGAGTACCTGAACTGGCTGGCGGACCAGGTCGGCGAGCCGCATGTGGAGCCGCGGAGGGCCGAGATGTTTGAGAAGGCGCTCAGGTGCGTCTGGTCCTTGGATGTGGGCTACCGTGATCGATGGGAAGAAGAAAACATTGACAGCGGCTCACCCCCATGGTTTAAATAGCGGGCTATAGCGATGTTATAGCGGCCTTCACGCTAAGTTATTGCTATTTGTGCCATTATGCCAACTTTGACCGCTGTTTAGCGCTACAGTGCTGCTAATTGCATAGTTTTAGCGTTCAAATAGCGATGCTATTTCAGATTTTCCCAACAGGCCATATCAAAGCCTACTAAGCCATGTTGTACAACTATCATTTGCTACTAATTTGGTATTTTGGACAATTAAGTACTGGAGTTTTATGAACCATTTTGTAATATCATATTAATAATGTTACCTAGACTTGTATAATCTTAGAAACATATTTGTGTTCATCGAATTTCAAATTTATCTTGTTTTTGTGCATCAATTGCTAGTGTTTTTCATGTTGTTGTTTTTTAAAAAAACGCTGTATGTCATAGCGCAGTTATAGTGGCGCTATAGCATCATAGCTGCTGAAAAAAAAGTTACCGCTATTTTCAATATCCCGCTATCTAAAACCATGCACCCTAGAACGCGAATCAAGCATAGTCCTGTCAGTATTCTGGATGATTACTTCACAAGAAGTAATCTAGAGAATCTAAAAATGTTTGTGTGTTACAGGAATTAACAAGTGGCGGAGGAGCAAATGCACAGCCACAATTATCGCACCCCAGAACCATGTTAAGAGCTCACGGGAGAACTGCGAGGCAGCGATGAGAGGCCGGGACGGTAGGTCGTCCGGCAACGGGCGGAGGGGGCGGCGCCTTACACTCGCTCCGGTGACCAGCGCGCACTTCAGCCTTCTGCTACGACCGCCGAGTCTGGCAAGGAGGAGTCCGACGACGACGATGAGCGCCGCTGTGCAAAGGACCGCGCGGCTCTCTCTCAGGCCGTGGCCATGGCGACTGCAGCGTGTCAGCGTCCAAAGCCGGTCCACGGAGTCAAGATCGTTGGCGTGATCCCTTCAAAGTTCTGGGCTGCGCTTAGCCTGGAGATCAGGAGGTTTCCGAGGACGACGATGATGGTCTTAGTGAGCCGTCGACGCCGCAGTTCATCAACCAAGCGATCAACACGGACTTCACTCTTGACGAGTTATCCATAGCCGAAAGGGCTTTGGACTCAGGTATTACACCGAATTCTAGTGATATTAGACTTTCTAAATCGATCGTTTTAAAGCTTGTTCAAAGAAAGATCGGTGGTAAGCCATGGCAAGGACCTTTGCCGTCTCCCCAAGTCTCGCCACCGAGAACCTTGGGTGACTTCCTTGCCACGGCTACATACCAGAGATCGCCGCGACGGAACTCAGCTTTGACGTCTCGCTCAGCTGGAACACCGGCGAGGTCTTGTTCGGCATCGTCATCTCGCACGGCAGGAACGCCAGCGAGGACATGTCCGGCAAGCCAGTCCCCGTGTTCAAAAAATTTTGAAATCCAAACACCGCAGTGCTCGGATCCGAATTGCTATCCCGTGAACACCGTGATGTTTCCGACTGCAGTGGTCATGTGCGCTGCGGTTCGGGAGACGCACAAAGCGGATCGAAGCTTACTAGAAAACGAGGGCCGCATTGTACTTGGGCCAAGTCGTGTGTTTAGGCCCACACCGGGGCTATGCGCGCTCTTTGCAAAGACAGGCACTAGGTGCTCCAAAACCCTAAGCAAAACGCCCAGCATTACAACTATGAAGCCGCCACACTCGACGAGAACGTTTGCGGACGTCATTTGTGAAGGTTGACCAATGTCGGCTCAAGAGGGGAGTTGTTTTGGTGGTTGGGGCGGAGGACGTGCGGCCGACGGTTTAAACCCCGGCTTCAATCCTGGGTTCAACCTAGGATTCGGTGGTAGGGGAGGAGGCCGTGGCCGCTTCCCACCACGCGGCCGAGGTCATGGACATGTAGGACATGGAGGGTACGACCATGGTTTCAACGGTGGTTACCAGAGTTATGGCCGTGGAGGCGGGTGACACAACACCGGACGAAGAGGAAGTGGATGGTCGGACTCAGGCCGGTCGCAACACCAGCCGGCGCTGTCCGCCACGGGCCACGCAGTGTAACACCTCAGGTGTTTAGCTCCATAATTGCATTGCATTGCATAAGCATAAGCATGCATCATTTCATGTTAATTCTTGTGGTTGCAACAAATGTGATTTGTTTTTAAAGTTTTGTTTGACTCACATCATATGACACTGTGGAGTTGGTGCAACTAAAGGATAGAGTAGCTAATTATATCTCACAACACCTTAGTTATACTTAGGGTCACTCATGGAGCAAGGTTCATGTTGACCAAAATCACCAAAATGCCCTCCAAGGTGTAGTTGACCACCATTTAGCCCTAGGATGCTCTAGTTTGACCAATAAAAAAGTCTAGCTTAGAGACCTTGCATGGAGGAGCACCCTTAAGCAAAGTTGTAGAGAATTTCATAAGGAACAAAAGTTCTAATATGTCCATCTCATGAAAATGATCAGAACATGCTCAAAAATGGCCCACAAGTCAGTATTAGAGGCTGTTTTGGGACTTAGCAATTTTGGCTAAGTGTGAAGCTGAAAACCGTTTCACTGTACCTCACTTTGACAACTTGTAACTCACAAACCAGACCAAACCAGCCCTAACTCACATTGGCAAACTTGTAGTCCTTGTGTAGCTCTACAACATTGTCAACATGACCATCACCTAGTTCTAAATGGTTTAGGAGTTATGGTGTCTTGAAAATTGGGTTTCAGTCGGCCTAGTGACTGAAACTAGGTTTCAGTTTCCAAGTACACTACTTTGGAGCCCTGTAGTTTCAAATCCAGGCCGAACCAGTCCAAACTCCAATTAGCAAACTTGTAGCCCTCATGTAGCTCCACAATTTTGGTATTGTCATCTTCTGCTAACTCGAGATGGATTAGGAGATAATCTGCATCAAACTTGCTCTGTCAGTCGCTGAATGCCGGTTTCGTTTTAGTCTGTCAGAGCAGCGTGGCCGACCGGCCGCAGGCCGTCATCGACGCGTGGCCGCGCGGTGGCAGCCGTACGCCGGCCATGGCCCCACCAGTCTGACCGCGAGGGCTTCAAGGGCACCACGATGCCGCCCCCAACCTCATTCGCGCCTCTGCCCTCTCTCTTGCTCCTCCCGAGCTCAGGCGGACGCCCCGAGCCGCATCGCCGCCGCGTGCCTTGTCGCGGCCGTGAGAGCTCGCCGCCATACTCCTACCGGCCAAATCAACACCCCTCACACTACCACACTGCCCTGCACCTCCTCGACCAACCCGTGACATCAATCGAGCCCAAGGTGAGCCGCATTGTCGCTTCCGCCCGTTCCAAATGTCACCGGAGCTCCGCCGTGGTTGAGAGTCACCGTGGCCAGCACCGCACCGCACTCCTCCGTCTTCCCTCGCTCACGGCCCCTCTTCCCCTGCACACCTAGATGCTCGGGTGATGACGCTACCGCCAGTCTCGGTCCGGTCAAGCCGGAACACGGCCACGCACTGCCCGCCATGGCCGACGGCCAGGTGCTCACGCGGCCAAGCTGCTCCACCCCATCCCAATCCGTTTGAGTAACCTCGGGAAGTCCGCCAGGGTTCCAGGAAGCGGAAGCACCCCTCTGTCGGCCATCTAGCGGCCGGAGCATGCCAGCGTACCGCCACGCGTTCGCTGCCGTCCGCCCTCACCGTCGGCAAGGGTGCTCCGGCGCGGTAGAGTTGGGAAAAAGTACATGCCTAGATGCGGTTTGGAGTGGAGAGCACGGTGGTATGCTTGGCTTGGCTAGGGGAGCCGTCGACGGCGTGAATCCGCTCGCCGGAGCTCTCGGCTCGCTGACAGCGGCCCCCACTCTGGCAGACGCGCGCGCGGGCGGGAGGCTGAGCGGGCCGCGCCACTCGAGCTGGGCCGCGCTGGCGGGTCGGCCGGCCCAGTGCCTTTTTGATTTTTGGAAAATCCAGTTTCTTATTTTTTTTCACAGATTTGATTGATGTTTGTAATTTTCATATCTAGGGTTTGGTAGATCCAAAAATGGTGATCCAAATTTTGTTGGGCTCCAAATAAAGTGTAGTTTCTAGGAAAAATATCAAATGCTTATGTGATATTTAATTTCTGTAATAATTAATTAGAGTTTTGAAATGTGTTTTAGATTGCATGCAAACTTGTTTAAATCATATCTTGAGTTTCAGTGTTCAAAAAAATTATGAAATTTGGTGGGTAGACTAATTTAAACTTGCTCTAGCTCTGGTAAAAATCTAGGCAGTAGTGCTTAAGTATTTTTCAAGTTATAATGCTATCTTGTTATTTTAGGAAATACTTAAATGAATTTTTGTAATTTTTCTACATGTGCAATGTTCATATAATTTTTTGGAGAAGGTATTGGTACCCTAGAGTGTCTAAGAAAATTAGGAAATCTGTTGTTTGACACTTTTTACTATACTTTGTTATTTATACAAAAATCAGCCTTTTTGGCTTGTGAATTTTGTGTAGGAAGTTTCTATGAATAAATTTAGTTCAAATTTTTACAGTAGCCTATTTCTGGGTCAAAGAGTCTCCTGTAATTTTTGTAGAATTTTAGGAGCAGTTTACATATATATTTAAAATTCCACTGAATTACTTAAGTAAATTAAGAAATGAGTTTAAATAAATATTCTAGGTGGGCACACCTTACTTTCAGGTGTTTTTTGACCTTTGTGAACTTGTAGTAGTATTAGTTTGGTCTTAGAGAATGTTTGCCACATAAATAATTATTTAATCTTTGCAATTCTAGGTTTTCTGGACAGCTGGTAGTATCTTTGGGTTTGACCCTTAATAAAAGTGGTTGCTGGAAAACTTGTAAATACCAAAGTTGGAGTAAACTTGATAAATTAGCTTTTGTTAAAATTTGGGAGCATTTGACTTAGTAGTTTAGGAGTTATTGCTGTTTTAAGTGACAGTCCAGAATTGACTGCTCTCTGTTGGGGAGGACAGATTCTGGAACTTTGGAATTTCGACTAGGTAAACTTTGGAATTAAGTGTTGTGGTCTGAAAATATTTTGTGGTGCATTTCATCAGCTTTTCAGATTGTATTAGACCATATCTTTTGGAGTTGGGAATCTCCAGTTATGTTAGAAACAAGTAGCTGATGTCCAGAATGTCTTACTGTGATAACCTAAGTAATATTACTCTTGTATTGTTAGGTGCTAGGGCCTTAACCGAAGAAGAACATCTATATCTTACGTTGGGTAGATTGGGTAAGTACTTCTCCACCGGAGAAGAGATTTGCACGTACTGATAAAGTAACTTGATTAGATTATTGTTTTTATTTCTAAAATGCATTTCATTCCGAGCATGTTGCACCTTTATACATCCATAATATTTATTGTGCATTCATGCAATAGGTGTACCGGAGGGGGTAACTCTCCTCGAATTCGAGCCTGTGCTTCCGGAGGAAGCCCAGGACCTGCCGGAGCAGCCAGAGGAACCAACCGGCGACGAAGCTCCTGCCGAAGATCTACCTGAGTGTCCTGATCACTGGCCTTCGACCTTTCTGAAAGGCAAGCCCCGGTGCATGCTGAACCTACTGATTTATGAATTAATCTTGAGTACTTTTAATTGTTTACTGCATTAAGTTATAGGAGTTATATGAAAACACTTGTTGCATTATACCTGTCCTTGTCCAGATATCGTACTTAATCCTATATTAGGTTTAGGCACGTGTCAATGCTTAGCCCTGCTTTGTACGGTAGAAGTCGGGTGATTTCCGGTCATCCGCGAGATGTAGGAAGGAGTCACGAGTGGCTTTATGGCTATCGTGGATGGAACCATGCTTAAAAATGAAATTGAGACTGGACGGGAGTTCGATAGTACAGTCGCAAGACACTTCACGTCTTGGGTGTGGAGCTATGCCCGTCTGAGTCGTTTAAGGACCGATTCGTTGTACGTCCTTGAGTCATGTTGAACGCAGTCTAACACTTAGTTGGCCGGATAAGTCGTTCCGACCGCGAAGCCGAGTAATGTGGTTCAGGCCGGGAATCGAATGGTAGGTTGCTTCTTGGAGGAGAGAAAGGATGTGCTTGGGGATATTGGCGTGAGACCAAGGGGGGGTTAGAGTCCCTATCACCTGGCAGAGTGTCGCCCTTGGGGTCACGACATTATTCGGACCCGCGATTCCTGAATCATATGAAACGGTGGCCTGTGCGACCCTGGCAGGGGTCTGCACGGTGAGTGTTAGAAATACCCCTCCAGCTGGATAGGAATTCGATTCGAATCACCGTCGCTCCCGGTTAGTGAGCACTTGACTTGAGCAGCGGCAACGTAGATCTCATTAAATGAACCGATGGTTAAGGGAATGATACAATGTTGCCACAATTCATACCTGCTCTGGATATAATGATGATAATTGTTTGATTATAATCAAGTGCATGTTTAGTACAGGTGCTAAGATAGATGACAGGTAAATGCTAAAAATAACTGCTAGTACAGGTTATAAGAGTCTCAATTACTTATGCCTTTATGCAAAAATGTGATGTCAGCTAGCCTCTTGTGAAAGCCTTGCATAATCCTTGGTGTCATTTTATTTCTGGTTTTCGACGGGTAAGTCTAGCTGAGTACATTCCAGTACTCAGGGTTTATTCCCTCCTGTTGCAGATGATATGCTCTACCAAGGCTTCTGCAAAAATTGTCTCCACCCTGCGGGTGACGAAGACTAGATCACTTGGGCGTGATCATCTTTTATGTACTTTCCTGATGCTTTTGTGGGATGTTGATCAACAAGACTGACAGTAGTTAAACAACTGGTGTGTGTTTGCTTCCGCTACTTTTATAAACTTGGTTTGTAATAATTGCGACTCCGTGTGTGTAAACTTATTTCAGAACTACTTGTGAAATGTAACGTATGATGTTGTATGTTGAATGATGCGATCCTGGTTGTAAGCAAGTTGGTTTGAAATCCTTCGTGGTTTCGATTGACTACCGGGATTATATGGGCTCAAGTTCGAAAATTTGAGCACTTCGGTGCTTGTTTTTATACTTGTGCTCTTATAATTTGGTCGGTTCTGTTACAGCTGGTACCGGAGCATAATTCAACATTAAACACATCGTACGAGTATTTAAAAAACAAAAGTATTTGATTATGAAAAGGGGTTAAAACATTAAAAAAATATTTTCATAGGTATGCCAGTGATCACATCCCTTAGCCCAAATAAGGACTCTTAGGTGGCTTATTATAAAGACTAACTTGGGGGCCTTGTTTGTTTTTTGTTTCGTCGTCCATACGGCGTGATATTGTATGGATGCCATCCACTTGGGTGGTAATGTATGGATCAGTTGCCTCGACGCCCTGGTAAGTGTGAGTTGTGAGAGCATGATCGTCCAACCGGCGGTCTAGGGGAGAGTAGTTTTGGTGACTTGCATACTTACATGTTTAAACCATGTAATTATGTAAGCACTTAATTGTGGGAATATATATCGGGTAGCTTTGATACTGAAGTATATACATCAGGGGATGTGTATATGGAAAGTATTTAAATTACTGCTTTCTTGTGTGCTTATATTGGGAAACTGTTGGGCTGAAATGAGAATTTTCTGCAGGTACACTAACAGCGTAACGAGTAGACCGATAGTTTCGCTTATATGAGAGAACGTATGTATGCCACCACCTAGCGTTAGAACTTTAGGTTTCTACTAAGGTGAGAGGGCGTACGGAACGTGCATGCATCATGTTTAATTATATCATACATATCATTTACTCCCTCCTTAAAAATTTCATTACTCCCGACTAAATTAAATTTCGTATCCCCTAAATGATCCTCACTTTAAGTCGTATCTGGTTGCTACAGATGGCACGTACCAAGAGGACCGCTCGCAAGTCCACTGGAGGCAGGGCACCGTGTCACCAGCTCGCTCCACGTGAGCCCCGCCCTGAGCCTACTGAGGTGGAAAGGCTGAGGGCAGAGTTGGCTGAAGTGACTGCAGCTAGGAATGCAGCGCGTCCGCAACTGGAGCAAGTGATCCGTGATCGTGACCAGGAAACCCTTGCAGTTCAGAGATTGACAGTAGCAAACCGCAACTGTCAACGCGTGCTGGTCCGTGTCATGAATCAGAGGGATGAAGCCTGGCACGAGGAGAACGTTCTGAGAGCTCGTCAGTTTGAGCTCGAACAACAGTTGGAGAATGCTGAAGAATACAATGACAATCTTCATGAAGAAGTGCACCGCCTGAACAACCAGCTAAATCCTCTGCTGCCTAGAAATATCAACGCAGATGAGGACATGGGTTCGGGAATCTTCATGGCTGAAAATGATGATGAAGTGGAGGTCAACGGACCTCAAGATGCAGAACCAGAAGAAGAAGAAGAAGATGAGGAGTTAGAGCCTGTTAGTGATGAGGACGGCGGGGAGATCCTTGACACCGACTCTGAGGACGATGCTTAGAGTAGTTATCACGTAGCTATGATGTTTGGGTTGTCTTTTGTGCCCTCCCTATGTTGGAGTGAGGTTTTGTAATAACTTGACTTTTAGGATGTAAGGTCGAACCCTATGTTTCCTAGATGTTTAGTTGGAACCTGTTAATTTTGATCGCAATTGGATGTCTTATTGTGTGGCGTTCGATGATGGTGTCACGATTAGCACCCTTCGGTGCCACGACGAAACCGAGGGCCTCCTATGGCGTGCGATATAAGGTTGTGCTGCTTGGTACGCGCTGGTATCGAGGTGGCTAGTCATGATCCACCATGGAGCTCTACCGTTGAGAAGTCTCTTTGTGGTCAGTTTAAAGTAGCCTTTCTCAGTCAACTAAAAACTTTAAAATTGAATCCAAGTACCGGGCGAAAGATCAAAAATCACGTAGATTTTAACGTAAACGGTTCAGTAACTGCTGTGCTCCTTATGAGTGAGCCTTTATCAAAGTACATCTTGTTGGATTCTCTCGCATGATTGCGCCAATTGATCCGCTTGAATGGATTGTGCGGTTGTGATGAATTATTGTGCCATGATTATTTTGAGAAGTCTATTTCATGAAGTCAGTTTGACATATTTACAATAATTCATCTACAAACTTCCCACATCGTCAGTGCTCATTGGCTATGCATTTTGCAGATGTCGTACAATCTCCGTCGGGGTCGTGGCAATGAGGATGAGGAACAGCCACCCCCTCCGCCACCACCTACCCCGGCTGAGTTAATGCAGACCGTGGTCGAAGGGCAGCGCATGCTGGCAGATGCTATGCGCCAGCTTGCCAACCGGGAGGCTCGTCATGGCCGCCAGGGCCCAGAACCGAATCAGTACAGTGATTTCAAGGACTTTCTTGATACTAAGCCCCCGCTCTTTAAGGAGGCGGAGGAACCACTGCAAGCTGATGAGTGGTTGAATACTATTGAACAAAAGTTTCGTCTGCTTCGCTTGACCGATGAGCTGAAAACTGAATATGCTTCTCACCAACTACATGGTCCAGCGGGTATTTGGTGGAGCCACTATCGTTCCACACTGCCTGCAAATGTCCCTATTGCTTGGGACTAGTTCAAGGCCGCATTCCGTGGGAACTATATTCCTCCAGGTCTTATGGCTATCAAGCACACAGAATTTATGAGGCTGTCGCAGGGCAATAAAAGTTTGACTGAATATATGCAATCCTTCAACAACCTGACAAGGTATGCCACGGAGTTTGTGGATACCGATTCCAAGAAAATTGCTAGCTTTAAAAGAGGCCTCGGCCCAAAGCTAATGAAGACTATGGGCACTAGCAAGTGTACTACCTTCAATGAATTTATCAGTGATGCTCTGACTCAAGAGAACAATAACTCGATCTATGCTGCTTCTAAGAGCCGCAAGAGGGCACTTGAGGCAGGTGCTTCACAGTCTCGAGCTCCAGCTGCCCCGAGGGCTCCTCCTCGCCCTCCTGCCACAAGTGCTAAGTTCCGTCCTCCACAAAAGAAGGCGCCAGTGAAGATTGGGTTTCGCAAGGCATATACAGTGGCTCTGCCAAAGAGTAATTCGGGCCAAGGCAGCTCCAGTGTCCCTCCTAACAACATGCCTTGCTGGAACTGCAACAAGCCAGGCCATTGGTCCAGGAACTGCCCTTACCCTAAGAAGAATGTCAACCAAGGTGGCCGTCAAGGGCACGCTCATTATAACAGTATTGAGGAAATCCCATCTGGTGAGGTTGTCACTGCTGGTAAGTTCCTAGTTGACCAACACCCTGCAGTGGTACTTTTTGATTCAGGTGCTTCGCATTCCTTTATCAGTCCTAAGTTTACATCAGAGTTTGCACACAAATTGCATACTGTTGAAGGTGGGGGTTATTGTATTAGCGCAGCAAGTGGGAATATTTTCACAAATAAAGTAGTGGGGAATCTTGAGCTTGAGATAGAAAGGCGAAAGTACTCGCTTGCCTTAGTGGTTTTGCCGGGCTTAGGCATAGATGTTATTCTGGGCATGAATTGGATGAGTCAGAATGGGGTACTCATTGATACATCCACTCGGGTAGTTATGCTCAGAGATCCTACAGATCAAAAGGGTTTTCTGGTACAACTCCCCAGAAAAGTTGATTTGGCTGGGGAAGTTCATGCTGTGCAAGCAAAGGCGTTGGCCGAAATTCCAGTAGTAAATGAGTTTCCGGACGTTTTTCCCGATAATTTGACGGGGCTCCCTCCGGATTAGGATGTGGAATTTAAAATTGAGTTGTTGCCTGGCACGGCTCCCATCTCTAGGAGACCCTATAGGATGCCTCCAAATGAACTCGCTGAACTTAAGGTGCAATTGAATGAACTTTTGAAGAAGGGGTTGATTCGTCCTAGTTCGTCGCCGTGGGGATGTCCTACTATCTTTGTAAAGAAGAAGGATCAGTCATTGCGAATGTGCGTAGATTATAGACCTCTCAATGCAGTCACTGTCAAAAATAAGTACCCTCTACCACGTATCGACATCTTGTTCGATCAGTTGTCTAAAGCTAAAGTTTTCTCCAAGATCGATCTAAGATCTGGCTACCATCAAATTAAAATCCGCCCGGAAGATGTTCCAAAGACAGCCTTTTCTACCAGATACGGTCTTTATGAGTATCTTGTTATGTCTTTCGGCTTGACAAATGCCCCCGCACACTTTATGTACTTGATGAATTCGGTGTTTATGCCCGAATTGGACAAGTTTGTGGTGGTATTTATTGATGACAGCCTGATATATTCTGTAAATGAGGAAGATCACGCTGAACATCTGTGTATAGTCCTCACAAGACTGCATGAACATCAACTATATGCAAAATTCAGTAAGTGCGAATTCTGGCTTCGAGAAGTACCTTTCCTTGAACATGTGTTGTCCGATGGAGGAATTATGGTGGACCCCATCAAGGTACAAGAAGTACTGAACTGGAAGGCTCCTATCTCGGTTCATGAGGTCCGGAGTTTTCTTGGTTTGGCTGGCTATTATCGTCGCTTCATCCCGGATTTCTCCAAAATAGCCAAGCCAATGACTCGGTTGCTACAAAAAGACACCAGGTTTGTCTGGACTCCTGAGTGTGATGCGGCTTTTCACCAACTGCGAACCCTCCTAACCTCAGCTCCGGTTTTGACACAACCGGATATTGAGAAACCATTTGATGTTTATTGTGATGCCTCAGGCATAGGTTTGGGAGGTGTTCTGATGCAGGAAGGCCGAGTAATTGCATATACTTCTCGACAACTTCAGAAACATGAGGCGAATTATCCAACGCATGACTTAGAACTCGCCGCAGTCGTTCATGCTTTGAAAGCCTGGCGGCACTACCTGTTGGGCAATGTTTGCAATATCTACACAGACCACAAAAGCCTCAAATACATCTTCACCCAACCCGAGTTAAATATGCGTCAAAGAAGATGGCTCGAGTTGATTAAGGATTATAACCTTCAAGTGCACTATCATCCTGGCAGGGCAAATGTGGTTGCGGATGCTTTAAGCCGTAAGTCTCATTGCCATTCCCTAGTTGAAACTGATTTTCATCGATCTCGCCTTATACATCCAGTAGTCTTGTCCAACATCACTGTCAGTTGTACTCTCAAAAACAGAATTATTGAACTCCAAAAGACTGACATTGGTATATTCCACATCAAGCGTAAGATGAAAGAGCAAGAAACTACACAGTTCAGGATAGATGAAGAGGGTGTACTATGGTTCAATGATAGGTTAGTTGTGCCTAAGGACCGAGAGCTTAGAAATGATATTATGTCTGAAGCACACTCCTCTAAGTTGTCCATCCATCCTGGTAGCAATAAGATGTATTACGATTTGAAGCCATACTATTAGTGGACCAAGATGCGGAAAGAGATAGCTGCATATGTGGCTAGGTGTGACACCTGCTGTAGAGTTAAAGCTGTGCATATGAAAGCTAGGTTGCTTCAACCACTTTCTATCCCAGGTTGGAAATGGGAAGAGATAAGTATGGATTTCATTGTCGGACTTCCTCCTACTGTCAAAAATCATAACTCCATCTGGGTAATTGTGGATCGTTTGACCAAATCAGCTCACTTCAATCCAGTTAGAGTGGACTATCGTCCCACTGACTATGCTGAGTTGTACTTCAATCAGATAGTCCGGCTCCATGGGATACCTCGTACTATCATATCTGACCGTGGTCCCCAGTTCACTGCTCGCTTTTGGGAGCACTTGCATCACCTTCTGGGAACCAAGTTAGTGAGAAGCTCTGCTTATCACCCCCAGACGTCAGGACAGATGGAATGAGTTAACCAAATCTTGGAAGATCTATTGCGGGCATGTGTAATATCATCCAAGGGTTCTTGGGAAAAATGGTTACCTCTAGCCGAATTCTCGTACAATAATAGTTACCAAGAGAGTATTAAGATGGCCCCATTCGAAGCTTTATACGGTCGTAAGTGTAGAACCCCACTAAACTGGGTAGAAGCTGGTGAAAGGAGGTATTATGGTATTGATTTTGTTCATGAAGCTGAGGAACAAGTCTGTACCATCCAAAAACATATGGCTGCAGCCCAATCTAGACAGAAAAGTTATGCTGACCGTCGTAGAAAACCGCTCGAGTTTGAAGTTGGAGACTTCGTTTATCTGAAAGTTTCTCCAATGAAGAGTGTCCAACGTTTTGGTGTTAAGCGGAAACTTGCGCCAAGATACGTGGGTCCTTTCCAAATCATAGGCAAGAGTGGAGCTATTGCGTATAAAATCCAGTTACCTCCAGAAATGAGTGCCATATTCAACGTATTTCATGTATCACAGCTCAAAAAGTGTCTTCGAGTTCCTGAGGAAAGAGTCCCTTTAGGAGATATCAGGCTGGAATCCGATCTAACTTACGAAGAAAAGCCAGTCCGAGTGATCGATACTCAGGAACGAGTGACTAGAAGCAAAATGGTTAAGTGGTATAAAGTAATGTGGAGTAATCAGGGTAGTGAAAGTGACGCTATATGGGAACGGGAAGACTATTTACGGGATGGTTATAAGGAATTCTATGAAAAATGGTACGCTTTCCAAATCTCGGGACAAGATTTTTATAAGGGGGGAGGGCTGTAACACCTCAGGTGTTTAGCTCCATAATTGCATTGCATTGCATAAGCACAAGCATGCATCATTTCATGTTAATTCTTGTGGTTGCAACAAATGTGATTTGTTTTTAAAGTTTTGTTTGACTCACATCATGTGACACTGTGGAGTTGGTGCAACTAAAGGATAGAGTAGCTAATTATATCTCACAACACCTTAGTTATACTTAGGGTCACTCATGGAGCAAGGTTCATGTTGACCAAAATCACCAAAATGCCCTCCAAGGTGTAGTTGACCACCATTTAGCCCTAGGATGCTCTAGTTTGACTAATTAAAAAGTCCAGCTTAGAGACCTTGCATGGAGGAGCACCCTTAAGCAAAGTTGTAGAGAATTTCATAAGGAACAAAAGTTCTAATATGTCCATCTCATGAAAATGATCAGAACATGCTCAAAAATGGCCCACAAGTCAGTATTAGAGGCTATTTTGGGACTTAGCAATTTTGGCTAAGTGTGAAGCTGAAAACCGTTTCACTGTACCTCACTTTGACAACTTGTAACTCACAAACCAGACCAAACTAGCCCTAACTCACATTGGCAAACTTGTAGTCCTTGTGTAGCTCTACAACATTGTCAACATGACCATCACCTAGTTCTAAATGGTTTAGGAGTTATGGTGTCTTGAAAATTGGGTTTCAGTCGGCCTAGTGACTAAAACTAGATTTCAGTTTCCAAGTACACTACTTTGGAGCCCTGTAGTTTCAAATCCAGGCCGAACCAGTCCAAACTCCAATTGGCAAACTTGTAGCCCTCATGTAGCTCCACAATTTTGGTATTGTCATCTTCTGCTAACTCGAGATGGATTAGGAGATAATCTGCATCAAACTTGCTCTGTCAGTCGCTGAATGCCGGTTTCGTTTCAGTCTGTCAGAGCAGCGTGGCCGACCGGCCGCAGGCCGTCGTCGACGCGTGGCCGCGCGGTGGCAGCCGTACGCCGGCCGTGGCCCCACCAGTCCGATCGCGAGGGCTTCAAGGGCGCCACGATGCCGCCCCCAACCTCATTCGCACCTCTGCCCTCTCTCTTGCTCCTCCCGAGCTCAGGCGGACGCCCCGAGCCGCATCGCCGCCGCGTGCCTTGTCGCGGCCATGAGAGCTCACCGCCATACTCCTATCGGCCAAATCAACACCCCTCACACCACCACACTGCCCTGCACCTCCTCGACCAACCCGTGACATCAATCGAGCCCAAGGTGAGCTGCATTATCGCTTCCGCCCGTTCCAAATGTCACCGGAGCTCCGCCGTGGTTGAGAGTCACCGTGGCCAGCACCGCACCGCACTCCTCTGTCTTCCCTCGCATACGGCCCCTCTTCCCCTGCACACCTAGATGCTCGGGTGATGACGCTACCGCCAGTCTCGGTCCGGTCAAGCCGGAACACGGCCACGCACTGCCCGCCATGGCCGACGGCCAGGTGCTCACGCGGCCAAGCTGCTCCACCCCATCCCAATCCGTTTGAGTAACCTCGGGAAGTCCGCCAGGGTTCCAGGAAGCGAGCGCACCCCTCTTTCGGCCATCTAGCGGCCGGAGCACGCCGACGTACCGCCACGCGTTCGCTGCCGTCCGCCCTCACCGTCGGCAAGGGTGCTCCGGCGCGGTAGAGTTGGGAAAAAGTACATGCCTAGATGCGGTTTGGAGTGGAGAGCACGGTGGTATGCTCGGCTTGGCCAGGGGAGCCGTCGGCGGCGTGAATCCGCTCGCCGGAGCTCTCGGCTCGCCGCTCCCCTGTCCCCCTCTCGCTGACAGCGGCCCCCACTCTGGCAGACGCGCGCGCGCGGGCGGGAGGCCGAGCGGGCCGCGCCACTCGAGCTGGGCCGCGCTGGCGGGTCGGCCGGCCCAGTGCCTTTTTGATTTTTGGAAAATCCAGTTTCTTATTTTTTTCACAGAATTGATTGATGTTTGTAAATTTCATATCTAGGGTTTGGTAGATCCAAAAGTGGTGATCCAAATTTTGTTGGGCTCCAAATAAAGTGTAGTTTCTAGGAAAAATATCAAATGCTTATGTGATATTTAATTTCTGGAATAATTAATTAGAGTTTTGAAATGTGTTTTAGATTGCATGCAAAATTGTTTAAATCATATCTTAAGTTTCAGTGTTCAAAAAAATTATGAAATTTGGTGGGTAGACTAATTTAAACTTGCTCTAGCTCTGGTAAAAATCTGGGCAGTAGTGCTTAAGTATTTTTCAAGTTATAATGCTATCTTGTTATTTTAGAAAATACTTAAATGAATTTTTGTAATTTTTCTACATGTGCAATGTTCATATAAATTTTTGGAGAAGGTATTGGTACCCTAGAGTGTCTAAGAAAATTAGGAAATCTGTTGTTTGACACTTTTTACTATACTTTGTTATTTATACAAAAATCAGCCTTTTTGGCTTGTGAATTTTGTGTAGGAAGTTCCTGTTAATAAATTTAGTTCAAATTTTTATAGTAGCCCCTTTTTGGGTCAAAGAGTCTCCTGTAATTTTTGTAGAATTTTAGGAGCAGTTTACATATATATTTAAAATTCCACTGAATTACTTAAGTAAATTAAGAAATGAGTTTAAATAAATATTCTAGGTGGGCACACCTTACTTTCTGGTGTTTTTGTGACCTTTGTGAACTTGTAGTAATATTAGTTTGGTCTTAGAGAATGTTTGCCACATAAATAATTATTTAATCTTTGCAATTCTAGGTTTTCTAGACAGCTGGTAGTATCTTTGGGTTTGACCCTTAATAAAAGTGGTTGCTGGAAAACTTGTAAATACCAAAGTTGGAGTAAACTTGATAAATTAGCTTGTGTCAAAATTTGGGAGCATTTGGCTTAGTAGTTTAGGAGTTATTGCTGTTTTAAGTGATAGTCCAGAATTGACTGCTCTCTGTGGGGGAGGACAGATTCTGGAACTTTGGAATTTCGACTAGGTAAACTTTGGAATTAAGTGTTGTGGTCTGAAAATATTTTGTGGTGCATTTCATCAGCTTTCCAGATTGTATTAGACCATATCTTTTGGAGTTGAGAATCTTCAGTTATGTTAGAAACAAGTAGCTGCTGTCCAGAATGTCTTACTGTGATAACCTAAGTAATATTACTCTTGTATTGTTAGGTGCTAGGGCCTTAACCGAAGAAGAACATCTATATCTTAGGTTGGGTAGATTGGGTAAGTACTTCTCCACCAGAGAAGAGATTTGCACGTACTGATAAAGTAACTTGATTAGATTATTGTTTTTATTTCTGAAATGCATTTTATTCCGAGCATGTTGCACCTTTATGCATCCATGATATTTATTGTGCATTCATGCAATAGGTGTACCGGAGGGGGTAACTCTCCTCGAATTCGAGCCTGTGCTTCCGGAGGAAGCCCAGGACCTGCCGGAGCAGCCAGAGGAACCAACCGGCGACGAAGCTCCTGCCGAAGATCTACCTGAGTGTCCTGATCACCGGCCTTCGACCTTTCTGAAAGGCAAGCCCCGGTGCATGCTGAACCTACTGATTTATAAATTAATCTTGAGTACTTTTAATTGTTTACTGCATTAAGTTATAGGATTTATATGAAAACACTTGTTGCATTATACCTGTCCTTGTCCAGATATCGTACTTAATCCTATATTAGGTTTAGGCACGTGTCAATGCTTAGCCCTGCTTTGTACGGTAGAAGTCGGGTGATTTCCGGTCATCCGCGAGATGTAGGAAGGAGTCACGAGTGGCTTTATGGCTATCGTGGATGGAACCATGCTTAAAAATGAAATTGAGACCGGGCGGGAGTTCGATAGTACAGCCGCAAGACACTTCACGTCTTGGGTGTGGAGCTATGCCCATCTGAGTCGTTTAAGGACCGATTCGTTGTACATCCTTGAGTCATGTTGAACGCAGTCTAACACTTAGTTGGCCGGATAAGTCGTTCCGACCGCGAAGCCGAGTAATGTGGTTCAGGCCGGGAATCGAATGGTAGGTTGCTTCTTGGAGGAGAGAAAGGATGTGCTTGGGGACATTGGCGTGAGACCAAGGGGGGGTTAGAGTCCCTATCACCTGGCAGAGTGTCGCCCTTGGGGTCGCGACATTATTCGGACCCGCGATTCCTGAATCATATGAAACGGTGGCCTGTGCGACCCTGGCAGGGGTCTACACGGTGAGTGTTAGAAATACCCCTCCAGCTGGATAGGAATTCGATTCGAATCGCCGTCGCTCCCGGTTAGTGAGCACTTGACTTGAGCAGCGGCAACGTAGATCTCATTAAATGAACCGGTGGTTAAGGGAATGATACAATGTTGCCACAATTCATACCTGCTCTGGATATAATGATGATAATTGTTTGATTATAATCAAGTGCATGTTTAGTACAGGTGCTAAGATAGATGACAGGTAAATGCTAAAAATAACTGCTAGTACAGGTTATAAGAGTCTCAATTACTTATGCCTTTATGCAAAAATGTGATGTCAGCTAGCCTCTTGTGAAAGCCTTGCATAATCCTTGGTGTCATCTTATTTCTGGTTTTCGACGGGTAAGTCTAGCTGAGTACATTCCAGTACTCAGGGTTTATTCCCTCCTGTTGCAGATGATATGCTCTACCAAGGCTTCTGCAAAAATTGTCTCCACCCTGCGGGTGACGAAGACTAGATCACTTGGGCGTGATCATCTTTTATGTACTTTCCTGATGCTTTTGTGGGATGTTGATCAACAAGACTGGCAGTAGTTAAACAACTGGTGTGTGTTTGCTTCCGCTACTTTTATAAACTTGGTTTGTAATAATTGCGACTCCGTGTGTGTAAACTTATTTCAGAACTACTTGTGAAATGTAACATATGATGTTGTATGTTGAATGATGCGATCCTGGTTGTAAGCAAGTTGGTTTGAAATCCTTCGTGGTTTCGATTGACTACCGGGATTATATGGGCTCAAGTTCGAAAATTTGAGCACTTCGGTGCTTGTTTTTGTACTTATGCTCTTATAATTTGGTCGGTTCTGTTACACGCAGGACATCCTACAAACTCTTAGACGGGAGGTTGCCCGCCTAATGCACAGTAGGCAGGGGGCCAGTTCGTTGTCGTGGCCGAGGGCTAGGGCTAGCAGCCATGGTGCATGGCAGTGCGCCCTACCTGGTGCACGACATTGTGGCCAATCAGGCAACAACCATGGCGACGCAGGCGACGGGATCACTAGTCCACTCTGGGCCGGCAGCTGGGCAACTACGACGACGACAACCTCAACAGCGACAACTTCTTCTGATGCTCAAAAAACAGCAACTGCCCCACCAAGTAACAATCCTATTATGCCAAGAGATGTGCCAGAGTCGTCGGTGCAGGGAACTCAAAAAAGTAAGGGTAAACCATATTGCTATCGTTGCCACACTAAAGGTCACAATTTATGTTTGTACCGCAGTGCTGAGTTGCGATATTTGCTATGGTGATCATGTTACAAAAGTTTGCCCAAACTTAAGGAATATGCAAACAACTGCTATACCATGTGGATATGTCGTAGAAGGACTAGGATTTTACTTTATTCTAGTTGCTGAAAATCCAAAGATGATAAATTCTGATGACAAAATTGTTGTGGTACGTGTTCTGGAGGGTTCCTTTACTACTGATCAGTTGGCAGTGGAACCTGACAAACTACTACCTGGTAAGAACAAGTGGGTGATTGAGGAGAAAAGCAATGATGCCTTCACCACTAATCTACCATCTTTTGATATACTCAACCACATGGTCAATTGGGGTCCTATGGACACAAAGACAGTGAAAGGCAAAATACGCTTTGAAAAAGACGTGGAGAATGATGTGTACAAATATGAGATTGACAAAGTTTAGGTCTAGTTCAGTGGATTACCAAAGGAATTGAGAAAATTCCCCATTATTTGGGCAATTGGATCAATCCTAGGTGTACCAAGAGCTGTTGGTACAAAATTCATAGAAAAACATGGTCAGGCGAGACTCAAAGTAGTTGTGCTAAATCCTGATCTCATTTCAGACTTAGTGGATGTGGTGATTGGAGACTTTGTTTACGAGCTACAATTTCATGTGGAAAAGGATGTTTATGATGGTGAGCCTCAGGTCACTGACATGGACTCTACCATGGATGAAGACAAACTTCCTGAGGAAAAAGAGAGAACATGGATGAAGATGGTAAAAAAAAGGTGAGGAACAACAAGCAGATCAGGCAAAGGGCAAGCAGCCACCTGCTTCTGGTAAGGCTGGGGGCCAGCATAGGATTGTTGGTGACATCCAGCTTACCACAGAAGATGGTGTGACTCCTGCTTCAGCTGGTAAAAAACCCATGGTGGTTCTTACTCAGAGCGGGGTGACTCCAAACGGGGCTGCACAGTAGAAGGCAAACTTGATGCCTAATTCGGACTCTGGCATACTTAATAAAACATTGAATGGTGGGTCAGTTTCGCCTGTGAGAGCCAGTAAACGGAACGCAACAACTTCAGACCAAGACTCGTTGGAGAAGACAACGAAGTTGAAAGCACGTAAAAACCTAGACTCTTCTTCAAGCAAAGGTAATAAACCACAGACTTCCTCTTTCAATACTTTTGACGACCCTACTCTACTTGCTACTGCTAGTTCACTAGGGTTAGTTCTTGGGTCAAATGAGCAAGAAGTGTCAATTTTTTTAAATATTTAAGAGGTTTAGAGGGAAAGAGGCTGAGTGAGAATGAATTGCTAGTGAACCGTAATGTAGCAAACGTGGATGAAACTACTAGTATCTGTTCTTTGGATGAGAATTTTGACCTAGAGGCTTTGAATCTCATTTGCTCAGAAATTACGGAGGATTTAGGTGATGGGGGCTGTGACACATTGTGTTTACAGACCCCTATATCACATTATAAAAGGGTGTGAGCAAAGAATAGGAAGAAAAGCAAAAAACGGTCTAGATGAAGGGAATTTTCTGGAATTGTAACGGTTTTGCAGATTTGAAGAAGTATAGGTTTCTCTCTTATCTAACAAAAGAAAAGAACCTAGATTACATTGCCTTATCTGAGACTAGTAGAGCCAGTTTTCCACAGTCAACTCTGAATAGCATCTGTGCTGGCAGAGACTTTCTTTGGCATCGTATGGCTTCGCGGGGTCGGTCTGGTGGCATGCTCCTAGGCATAAACTTACAAACTTTTGATATAGGTGAAATCGAAGAAGGCGATATTTTAATCCGTTTCAAGTTGCGTCACAAGAATGACGATTTTAAATTTGATTTGCTTTCGGTATACGGACCAGCTTAGTCAGATCTCAAATCCAATTTTTTTATCTGAATTAGTGCGAGTATGTTCAAAAGAAGCTTTACCTATTGTTATAGGTGGTGACTTTAACATAATTCGCAGCCCAGATGAAAAAATAACGACAATTACAATGATAGATGGCCATTTCTTTTTAATGCTGTCATAGACACACTAAACCTTAGAGAGTTAGATTTGTCTGGAAGAAAATTCACTTAGGCCAACCATCTACAAAACCAAACATTCGAAAAACTAGATAGGATTCTAGTTTGCACCGACTTTGAGTCCAAATACCCGTAGACTACGGTATAGGCACTATCCAGACAGATTTCAGATCACACTCCCCTGCTATGTTGTGCAAATAATCCATCCTCAACTTATCAGCCCCAATTCAAATTCGAATTGGGTTGGTTGCTCAGGGATGGATTTTGTGACATGGTACGAGATGTGTGTCATAGTGTGCTGACCGAAGGTTCTCCATTAGAGAGGTGGCAAGCCAAAATTAGAAGGCTTCGCCAGTACCTCAAAGGTTGGGCAAATAATGTTAGTGGTGCATATAAGAAGGAAAAAAGGAACTGCTTAACAAACTTGATGAGTTGGACAAGAAGGCAGAAATTTTTCCGCTCGATGAAATGGAACTTAATTTAAAACATGTGTTAAACGAGAGGCTCACTGAGTTACTTAGAGAAGAGGAACTCAAATGGTACCAAAGGGCTAAGGTGGAACATTTACTGGAGGGAGATGCAAACACTAAGTATTATCATCTGTTGGCGAATGGTAGACACTGGAAAACCCGTATCTTCCAATTGGAAGATGGGGACAATTTAATTAGTGGTGATGCTCAGCTCAAGAAGCATATAACTAGTTACTATAAAAACATGTTCGATCCATCAGATAACCATAGTATTGTGCTTGATGAGACACAATTCGGTCCATCAGATAACCATAGTATTGTGCTCGATGAGACACAAATCGGGGATATCCCACAGGTATCTGCACTGGAGAATGGGTTTTTAACAGATGATTTTCTAGAATCCGAAGTGAGGGCCGCAATTTTCCAAATGGAACGTAATAGGGCACCTGGCCTAGATGGTTTCCCACCAGAGTTTTATTAGGTCTTCTGGGATCTAATAAAAGACGACCTCATGGCTCTGTTTGTGGATTTCCACTAGGGTTCCCTGCAACTAAATCGCCTAAACTTTGGTACGATAATCTTGCTTCCTAAGAAGAAAGATGCGAAAGTTATCTAATAATACAGACCAATCTGTTTGTTGAATGTATCTTTCAAAATCTTCACGAAAGTTGCAACAAATAGATTAACCACCATAGCCCAAAAGATTATTAGTCCAACACAAACTACTTTTCTTCCTGGTAGAAATATTATGGAAGGGGCAGTAATTCTACATGAAACGATACACGAGCTACACTCGAAAAAACAGGATGAGATTATTTTTAAGATAGATTTTGAGAAGGCGTATGCTAAAGTAAAGTGATCTTTCTTACAACAAAATCTAAGAATGAAAGGCTTTTCACAACAATGGTGTACTTGGGTGGAGCAATTTACACAAGGTGAAAATATCAATATTAAAGTCAATGATCAATTAGGCTCCTACTTCCAAACAAAAAAAGGATTAAGATAGGGTGACCCAATGTCGCCAATACTATTTAACATAGTGGTTGACATGTTGGCCGTACTTATAGCTAGAGCAAAGAAAGCTGCACAAATAGAAGGGGTCATTCCCCATCTGGTGCAAGATGGTCTGTCTATCCTACAGTATGCGGACGACACAGTGATCTTTATGATCCACGATGTTGAGAAGGCGATAAATATGAAACCCATACTTACTGTAACAGAACCGACCAAATTATAAGAGCACAAGTACAAAAACAAGCACCGAAGCGCTCAAATTTTCGAACTTGAGCCCATATAATCCCGGTAGTCAATCGAAACCACGAAGGATTTCAAACCAACTTGCTTACAACCAAGATCGCATCATTCAACATACAACATCATACGTTACATTTCGCAAGTAGTTCTGAAATAAGTTTACACACACGGAGTCGCAGTTATAACAAACCAAGTTTATAAAGTAGCGGAAGCATAAACACACCCGTTGTTTAACTACTACCAGTCTTGTTGATCAACATCCCACAAAAGCATCAGGAAAGTACATAAAAGATGATCACGCCCAAGTGATCTAGTCTTCGTCACCCGCAGGGTAGAGAAAATTTTTGCAGAAGCCTTAGTAGAGCATATCATCTGCAACAGGAGGGAATAAACCCTGAGTACGGGAATGTACTCAGCTAGACTTACCCGTCGAAATCCAGAAAATAAGATGACACCAAGGATTATGCAAGGCTTTCACAAGAGGCTAGCTGACATCACATTTTTGCATAAAGGCATAAGTAATTGAGACTCTTATAACCTGTACTAGCAGTGATTTTTAGCATTTACCTGTCATCTATCTTAGCACCTGTACTAAACATGCACTTGATTATAATTAAATAATTATCATCATTATATCCAGAGTAGGTATGAATTGTGGCAACATTGTATCATTCCCTTAACCACCGGTTCATTTAATGAGATCTACGTTGCCGCTGCTCAAGTCAAGTGCTCACTAACCGGGAGCGACGGCGATTCGAATCGAATTCCTATCCAGCTGGAGAGGTATTTCTAACACTCACCGCGCAGGCCCCTGCCAGGGTCGCACAAGCCACCTTTTCATATGATTCAGGAATCACGGGTCCGAATGATGTCGCGACCCCAAGGGCGACACTCTGCCAGGTGATAGGGACTCTAACCCCCCCTTGGTCTCACGCCAATGTCCCCAAGCACATCCTTTCTCTCCTCCAAGAAGCAACCTACCATTCGATTCCCGGCCTGAACCACATTACTCGGCTTCGCGGTCGGAATGACTTATCCGGCCAACTAAGTGTTAGACTGCGTTCAACATGACTCAAGGACGTACAGCGAATCGGTCCTTAAACGACTCAGACGGGCATAGCTCCACACCCAAGACGTGAAGTGTCTTGCGGCTGTACTATCGAACTCCCGCCCGGTCTCAATTTCATTTTTAAGCATGGTTCCATCCACGATAGCCATAAAGCCACTCATGACTCCTTCCTACATCTCGCGGATGACCGGAAATCACCCGACTTCTACCGTACTAAGCAGGGCTAAGCATTGACACGTGCCTAAACCTAATATAGGATTAAGTACGATATCTGGACAAGGACAGGTATAATACAACAATTGTTTTCATACAACTCCTATAACTTAATGCAGTAAACGATTAAAAGTACTCAAGATTAATTTATAAAACAGTAGGTTCAGCATGCACCGGGGCTTGCCTTTCAGAAAGGTCGAAGGCCGGTGGTCAGGACACTCAGGTAGGTCTTCTGCGGGAACTTCTCCGCCGGTTGATTCCTCTAGCTGCTCCGGCTGGTCAGGACACCAGTTTACTACCACTTTGGTATTCACAAGTTTTCTAGCCAATACTTTTATTAAGGGTCAAACCTAGAAATGCTACCAGCTGTCCAGAAAACCTAGAATTGCAAAGATTAAATATTTATTGATATGGCAAACATCCCATAAGACCAAACTACTATTACCAAAAGTTCACATAGGTCACAAAAACACCAGAAAGTAAGGTGTGCCACCTAGAATATTTATTTACACCCATTTCTTAATTTACTTAAGTAATTAAGTGGAATTTTAAACATATATGTAAACTGCTCCAAAAATTCTTCAAAAATTACAGGAGACTCTCTGAACCAAAAAGAGGCTACTATAAAAAATCTGAACTAAATTTATTCACAGGAACTTCCTACACAAAATTCACAAGCCCAAAAGGCTGATTATTGTATAAATAACAAAGCATAGTAAAAAGTGTCAAACAACAGATTTCCTAATTTTCCTAGACACTCTAGGGTACCAAGACATTCTCCAAAAATTTATATGAACATTGCACATGTAGAAAAATTACTAAAATTCATTTAAGTATTTCCTAGAATAAAAAGATAGCATTATAACTTGAAAAGTACTTAAGCACTACTGCTCAAATTTTTACCAAAGCTAGAGCAAGTATAAATTAGCCTACTCACCAAATTTCATAATTTTTGGAACACTGAAACTCAAGATATAATTTAAACAAGTTTGCATGTGATTTAAAACCCATTTCAAAGACCTATTTAAATATCCCAGAAAACAAACATCACATAACAAATTCATATTTTTCTAAAATACTACACACCCTGTAGATTCCAACAAAATTTATCTAATAATTTTTGGGCAAGTAAAACCCTAGATCTTCATTTTCTAAACATTATCTAAAATTGTGACAGAATAAAAGAAATGAAATAAATCAGATTTGTTACTGGGCCGGCCCTGGAAAAGACGCGGCCCAAGACGCGCGCGCGGCCTGCTCGGCCATCCCGCCCGCGCGCGGCACTTGATAGGCGGGGTCCCACGGTCAGCGACAGAGGGACAGGGGAGCGGCGAACCGCGAGCTCCGACGAGCTCGAGCTCATCGGAGGGAAGCTCGCCGGGAAAATCGAGCCCACCCACACGTTCCCTGTTCCTTGACGCTTCGATTCGTGCCAGTGGGAGAGCTTAGGTTGGGGCGGAAAGGCTCGCCGTCGTGAGCGGCGGCTGGTGAGGGTTGGGTGAAGGCATGTCGTTGCCGGTGAGGCCGCACGACCAAATCTGAGCTCGGTACGAGCTACCCTACGCCCGGGCGAATCTGTTGAGGTAGAAGGGAGGTTTGGAAGAGGTTCTAACCACCTCGGCCACGGAGCGCCGTGATGCGGGGCGGTGAGCGCGACGACGGTGGTCGTCGTGTTCCGCTCCGGCGAGGTCGCATCCCACGGTAAGGTCATGCCTAGAGCTCGAGGAAGGTCTACCCTATTGCAAACGCTAACCACCGAGAGAGAAGGGTGAAAGAGGACGTCGGCGGTGAGCTCGCAATGGCGGCGGCCATGGCGGAGCTCCGCACCACTGAGGTTTGATTTGGCGATTCACCCTCTACCTTGACCCAACGGCTGACCCAAATGTGCGGAGGTTGTAGAGTAGAGGTAGGCGGTGCTGTGCGTGAGCCCTCAGGTGTGGTGGCTTGATGGTTGACGCAAGCGAAGGCGGCGGAGCCGGCTGTGGTGGTGGAGGATACTCGGTCGCCTTACCGGTGAGCTGGGGAAGGAGGGCGATGGAAATGGAGAGGGAAGCGGTTCGTCCAGGTCTTCACGATGAGGTAGCAGTCGACGTGGGGCGTCGGCAGAGCACGCGCGCCACGCGGCCACCGGGTTCTGCCCGCGCGCCACGACGCGGGCCGGCTGTCCGGCTGCATGGCATCACCGTTGACTGAATGGAGGCCGTCCACGTTTGACTGACAGAGCAACTTCGTCGACGATTAACTCCCAAACTAGTGAGAACCAGACGTGATTGATGTTGGCAATGTTGTAGAGCTACATGAGGGCTACAAGTTTGCCAATTGGAGTTTGGACTGGTTCGGCCTGGATTTGAAACTACAGGGCTCCAAAGTAGTGTACTTGGAAACTGAAACCTAGTTTCAGTCACTAGGCCGACTGAAACCCGATTTTCTAGACACTATATCTCCTAAATCATTTAGAACTAGGTGATGGTCATGTTGACAATGTTGTAGAGCTATGTGTGGACAACAACTTTGTCAATTGGCTCAAAGACTGGTTCGGCCTAGTTTGTGAGTTACAAGTTGCCAAAGCGAGGTACAGTGAAACGGTTTTTAGCTTCACACTTAGCAAAAATTGCTAAGTCCCAAAACAGCCTCTAATACTGACTTGTGGGCCATTTTTGAGTATGTTCTGATCATTTTCATGAGATGGCCATATTAGAACTTTTGTTCCTTATGAAATTCTCTACAACTTTGCTTAAGGGTGCTCCTCCATGCAAGGTCTCTAAGCTAGACTTTTTAATTAGTCGAACTAGAGCATCCTAGGGCTAAATGGTGGTCAACTACACCTTGGAGGGCATTTTGGTGATTTTGATCAACATGAACCTTGCTCCATGAGTGACCCTAAGTATAACTAAGGTGTTGTGAGATATAATTAGCTACTCTACCCTTTAGTTACACCAACTCCCTAAATTTCACATGATGTGAGTCAAACAAAATTCTAAAAACAATCACAATAGTTGCAATCACATAAAATAACATGAAATGATGCATGCTTATGCTCATGCAATGCAATGCACTTATGGAGCTAAACACCTGGGGTGTTACAGCCCTCCCCCCTTATAAAAATCTCGTCCCGAGATTTGGAAAGCGTACCATTTTTCATAGAATTCCTTATAGCCATCCCGTAAATAGTCTTCCCGTTCCCATGTAGCGTCACTTTCACTACCCTGATTACTCCACATTACTTTATACCATTTAACCACTTTGCTTCTAGTCACTCGTTCCTGAGTATCGATCACGCGGGCTGGCTTTTCTTCATAAGTTAGATCGGATTCTAGCCTGATATCTCCTAAAGGGACTCTTTCCTCAGGAACTCGAAGACACTTTTTGAGCTGTGATACATGGAAGACGTTGAATATGGCACTCATTTCAGGAGGTAACTGGATTTTGTACGCAACAGCTCCACTCTTGCCTATGATCTGGAAAGGACCCACGTATCTTGGCGCAAGTTTCCGCTTAACACCAAAATGTTGGACACTCTTCATTGGAGAAACTTTCAGATAAACGAAGTCTCCAACTTCAAACTCGAGCGGTTTTCTACGACGGTCAGCATAACTTTTCTGTCTAGCTTGGGCTGCAGCCATATGTTTTTGGATGGTACGGACTTGTTCCTCAGCTTCATGAACAAAATCAATACCATAATACCTCCTTTCACCAGCTTCTACCTAGTTTAGTGGAGTTCTACACTTACGACCGTACAAAGCTTCGAATGGGGCCATCTTAATACTCTCTTGGTAACTATTATTGTACGAGAATTCGGCTAGAGGTAACCATTTTTCTCAAGAACCCTTGGATGATATTACACATGCCCGCAATAGATCTTCCAAGATTTGGTTAACCCGTTCCGTCTGTCCTGACGTCTGGGGGTGATAAGCAGAGCTTCTCACGAACTTGGTTCCCAGAAGGTGATGCAAGTGCTCCCAAAAGCGAGCAGTGAACTGGGGACCATGGTCAGATATGATAGTACGAGGTACCCCGTGGAGCCGGACTATCTGATTGAAGTACAACTCAGCATAGTCAGTGGGACGATAGTCCACTCTAACTGGAATGAAGTGAGCCGACTTGGTTAGGCGGTCTACAATTACCCAGATAGAGTTATGATTTTTGACAGTAGGAGGAAGTCCGACAATGAAATCCATACTTATCTCTTCCCATTTCCAACCTGGGATAGAAAGTGGTTGAAGTAACCCAGCTTTCATATGCACAGCTTTAACCCTACAGCAGGTGTCACACCTAGCCACATATGCAGCTATCTCTTTCCGCATCTTGGTCCACCAATAGTATGGCTTCAAATCATAATACATCTTATTGCTACCAGGATGGATGGACAACTTAGAGGAGTGTGCTTCAGACATAATATCATTTCTAAGCTCTCGGTCCTTAGGCACAACTAACCTATCCTTGAACCATAGTACACCCTCTTCATCTACCCTGAACTGTGTAGTTTCTTGCTCTTTCATCTTACGCTTGATGTGGAATATACCAGTGTCAGTCTTTTGGAGTTCAATAATTCTGCTTTTGAGAGTACAACTGACAGTGATGTTGTACAAGACTGCTGGATGTAGGAGGCGAGATCGATGAAAATCAGTTTCAACTAAGGAATGGCAATGAGACTTACGGCTTAGAGCATCCGCAACCACATTTGCCTTGCCAGGATGATAGTGCACTTGAAGGTTATAATCCTTAATCAACTCGAGCCATCTTCGTTGACGCATATTTAACTCGGGTTGGGTGAAGATGTATTTGAGGCCTTTGTGGTCTGTGTAGATATTGCAAACATTGCCCAACAGGTAGTGCCGCCAGGCTTTCAAAGCATGAACAACTGCGGCGAGTTCTAAGTCATGTGTTGGATAATTCACCTCATGTTTCCGAAGTTGTCGAGAGGTATATGCAATTACTCGGCCTTCCTGCATCAGAACACCTCCCAAACCTATGCCTGAGGCATCACAATAAACATCAAATGGTTTCTCGATATCCGGTTGTGCCAAAACCGGAGCTGAGGTTAGGAGGGTTCGCAGTTGGTGAAAAGCCGCATCACACTCAGGAGTCCAGACAAACCTGGTGTCTTTTTGTAGCAACCGAGTCATTGGCTTGGTTATTTTGGAGAAATCCGGGATGAAGCGACGATAATAGCCAGCCAAACCAAGGAAACTCTGGACCTCGTGAACCGAGATAGGAGCTTTCTAGTTCAGTACTTCTTGTACCTTGGCGGGGTCCACCATAATTCCTCCATCGGACAACACATGCCCAAGGAAAGGTACCTCACGAAGCCAGAATTCACACTTACTGAACTTTGCATATAGTTGATGTTCACGCAATCTTGTGAGGACTATACGCAGATGTTCAGCGTGATCTTCCTCATTTACAGAATATATCAGGATGTCATCAATAAATACCACCACAAACTTGTCCAATTCGGGCATAAACACCGAATTCATCAAGTACATAAAGTGTGCGGGGGCATTTGTCAAGCCGAAAGACATAACAAGGTACTCATAAAGACCGTATCTGGTAGAAAAGGTTGTCTTTGGAACATCTTCCGGGCGGATTTTAATTTGATGGTAGCCAGATCGTAGATCGATCTTGGAGAAAACTTTAGCTTTAGACAACTGATCGAACAAGATGTCGATACGTGGTAGAGGGTACTTATTTTTGACAGTGACTGCATTGAGAGGTCTATAATCTACGCATATCCGCAACGACTGATCCTTCTTCTTTACAAAGATAGCAGGACATCCCCACAGCGATGAACTAGGACGAATCAACCCCTTCTTCAAAAGTTCATTCAATTGCACCTTAAGTTCATCGAGTTCATTTGGAGGCATCCTATAGGGTCTCCTAGAGATGGGCGCCGTGCCAGGTAACAACTCAATTTTAAATTCCACATCCCGATCCGGAGGGAGCCCCGGCAAATCATCGGGAAAAACGTCCGGAAACTCATTTACTACTGGAATTTCGGCCAACGCCTTTGCTTGCACAGCATGAACTTCCCCAGACAAATCAACTTTTCTGGGAAGTTGTACCAGAAAACCCTTTTGATCTGTAGGATCTCTGAGCATAACTACCCGAGTGGATGTATCAATGAGTACCCCATTCTGACTTATCCAATTCATGCCCAAGATAACATCTATGCCTAAGCCCGGCAAAACCACTAAGGCAAGCGAGTACTTTCGACCTTCTATCTCAAGCTCAAGATTCCCCACTACTTTATTTGTGGAAATATTCCCACTTGCTGCGCTAATACAATAACCCCCACCTTCAACAGTATGCAATTTGTGAGCAAACTCTGATGCAAACTTAGGACTGATAAAGGAATGCGAAGCACCCGAATCAAAAAGTACCACTGCAGGATGTTGGTCAACTAGGAACTTACCAGCAGTGACAACCTCATCAGATGGGATTTCCTCAATACTGTTATAATGAGCGTGCCCTTGACGGCCACCTTGGTTGACATTCTTCTTAGGGTAAGGACAGTTCCTGGACCAATGGCCTGGCTTGTTACAGTTCCAGCAAGGCATGTTGCTAGGAGGGACACTGGAGCTGCCTTGGCCCGAATTACTCTTTGGCAGAGCCACTGTATATGCCTTGCGAAACCCAGTCTTCACTGGCGACTTCTTTTGCGGGGGACGGAACTTAGCACTTGTGGCAGGAGGGCGAGGAGGAGCCCTCGGGGCAGCTAGAGTTCGAGACTGTGAAGCACCTGCCTCAAGTGCCCTCTTGCGGCTCTTAGAAGCAGCATAGATAGAGTTATTGTTCTCTTGAGTCAGAGCATCACTGATAAATTCGTTGAAAGTAGTGCACTTGCTAGTGTCCATAGTCTTCATCAGCTTTGGGCCGAGGCCTCTTTTAAAGCTAGCAATTTTCTTAGCATCGGTATCCACAAACTCTGTGGCATACCTTGCCAGGTTGTTGAAAGATTGCAGATATTCAGTCAAGCTTTTATTGCCCTGCGACAGCCTCATAAATTCTGTGTGTTTGATAGCCATAAGACCTGGAGGAATATAGTTCCCACGAAATGCGGCCTTGAACTGATCCCAAGAAATAGGGACATTTGCAGGCAGTGTGGAACGATAGTGGCTCCACCAAATACCCGCTGGACCATGTAGTTGGTGAGAAGCATATTCAGTCTTTAGCTCATCAGTCAAGCGAAGCAGACGAAACTTTTGTTCAATAGTGTTCAACCACTATCAGCTTACAGTGGTTCCTCCGCCTCCTTAAAGAGCGGGGGCTTAGTATCAAGAAAGTCCTTAAAATCACTGTACTGATTGGGTTCTGGGCCCTGGCGGCCAGGACGAGCCTCCCGGTTGGCAAGCTGGCGCATAGCATCTGCCAGCATGTGCTGCCCTTCGACCACGGTCTGCATTAACTCAGCCGGGGTAGGTGGTGGCGGAGGGGGTGGCTGTTCCTCATCTTCATTGCCACGACCCCGACGAAGATTGTACGACATCTGCAAAATGCATAGCCAATGAGCACTGATGATGTGGGAAATTTGTAGATGAATTATTGTAAATATGTCAAACTGACTTCATGAAATAGACTTCTCAAAATACTCATGGCACAATAATTCATCACAACCGCACAATCCATTCAAGCGGATCAATTGGCGCAATCATGCGAGAGAATCCAACAAGATGTACTTTGATAAAGGCTCACACACAAGGAGCACAGCAGTTACTGAACCGTTTACGTTAAAATCTACGTGATTTTTGATCTTTTGCCCGGTACTTGGATTCAATTTCAAAGTTTTTAGTTGACTGAGACAGGCTACTTCAAACTGATCACAAAGAGACTTCTCAACGGTAGAGTTCCATGGTAAATCATGACTAGCCACCTCGATACCAGCGCGTGCCAAGCAGCACAGCCTTATGTCGCGTGCCATAGGAGGCCCTCGGTTTCGTCGCGGCACCGAAGGGTACTAATCGTGACATCATCATCGAACGCAACACAATAAGACATCCAATTGCGATCGAAATTAACAGGTTCCAACTACACATCCAGGAAACATAGGGTTCGACCTTACATCCAAAAAGTCAAGTTATTACAAAGCCTCACTCCAACCCCAGGAGGCACAAAAGACGATTCTAACATCATAGCTACGATAACTACTCTAAGCATCGTCCTCAGAGTCGGTGTCAAGGATCTCCCCGCCGTCCTCATCACTAACAGGCTCCAACTCCTCATCTTCTTTTTCTTCTTCTGGTTCGGCATCTTGAGGTCCGTTGACCTCCACTTCATCATCATTTTCAGCCATGAAGATCCCTGAACCCACGTCATCATCTGCGTTGATATTTCGAGGCAGCAGAGGATTTAGCTAGTTGTTCAGGCGGTGCACTTCTTCATGAAGATTGTCATTGTATTCTTCAACATTCTCCAACTGTTGCTCGAGCTCAAACTAACGAGCTCTCAGAACGTTCTCCTCGTGCCAGGCTTCATCCCTCTGGTTCATGACACGGACCAACATGCATTGACAGTTGCGGTTTGCTACTGTCAATCTCTGGACTGCAAGGGTTTCCTGGTCACGATCACGAATCACTTGCTCCAGTTGCTGACGTGCTGCATTCCTGGCAGCAGTCACTTCAGCCAATTCTGCCCTCAGCCTTTCCACCTCAGTAGGCTCAGGGCGGGGCTCACGTGGAGCGAGCTGGTGACGAGGTGCCCTGCCCCCAGTGGACTTTCGAGCGGTCCTCTTGGTACGTGCCATCTGTAGCAACAAGATACGACTTAAAGTGAGGATCATTTAGGGGATACGAAATTTAATTTAGTCGGGAGTACTGAAATTTTTAAGGAGGGAGTAAATAATATGTATGATATAATTAAACATGATGCATGCACGTTCCGTACGCCCTCTCACCTTAGTAGAATCCTAAAGTTCTAACGCTAGGCGGTGGCATATATACGTTCTCTCATATAAGCGAAACTATCGGTCTACTCGTTACGCTGTTAGTGTACCAGCAGAAAACCTCATTTCAGCCCAACAGTTTCCCAATATAAGCACACAAGAAAGCAGTAATTTAAATACTTTCCATATACACATCCCCTGATGTATATACTTCAATATCAAAGCTACCCGATATAAAGGTTCCCACAATTAAGTGCTTACGTAATTACATGGTTTAAACATGTAAGTATGCAAGTCACCAAACTACTCTCCCCTAGATCGCCGGTTGGACAATCATGCTCTCACAACTCACACTTACCAGAGCGTCGAGGCAATTGATCCATACATTACCACCCAAGTGGATGGCATCCATACAATATCACGCCGTATGGACGACGAAACAAAAACAAACAAGGCCCCCAAGTTAGTCTTTATAATAAGCCACCTAAGAGTCCTTATTTGGGCTAAGGGATGTGATCACTGGCATACCTAAAAATAATTTTTAGTGTTTTAACCCTTTTTCATAATCAAATACTTTTGTTTTTAAATACTCATACGATGGGTTTAATGTTGAATTATGCTCCGGTACCAGCTGTAACAGAACCGACCAAATTATAAGAGCACAAGTACAAAAACAAGCACCGAAGCGCTCAAATTTTCGAACTTGAGCCCATATAATCCCGGTAGTCAATCGAAACCACGAAGGATTTCAAACCAACTTGCTTACAACCAAGATCGCATCATTCAACATACAACATCATACGTTACATTTCGCAAGTAGTTCCGAAATAAGTTTACACACACGGAGTCACAGTTATAACAAACCAAGTTTATAAAGTAGCGGAAGCATAAACACACCCGTTGTTTAACTACTGCCAGTCTTGTTGATCAACATCCCATAAAAGCATCAGGAAAGTACATAAAAGATGATCACGCCCAAGTGATCTAGTCTTCGTCACCCGTAGGGTGGAGACAATTTTTGCAGAAGCCTTGGTAGAGCATATCATCTGCAACAGGAGGGAATAAACCCTGAGTACGGGAATGTACTCAGCTAGACTTACCCGTCGAAAACCAGAAAATAAGATGACACCAAGGATTATGCAAGGCTTTCACAAGAGGCTAGCTGACATCACATTTTTGCATAAAGGCATAAGTAATTGAGACTCTTATAACCTGTACTAGCAGTGATTTTTAGCATTTACCTGTCATCTATCTTAGCACCTGTACTAAACATGCACTTGATTATAATCAAACAATTATCATCATTATATCCAGAGCAGGTATGAATTGTGGCAACATTGTATCATTCCCTTAACCACCGGTTCATTTAATGAGATCTACGTTGCCGCTGCTCAAGTCAAGTGCTCACTAACCGGGAGCGACGGCAATTCGAATCGAATTCCTATCCAGCTGGAGGGGTATTTCTAATACTCACCGCGCAGGCCCCTGCCAGGGTCGCACAAGCCACCTTTTCATATGATTCAGGAATCGCGGGTCCGAATGATGTCGCGACCCCAAGGGCGACACTCTGCCAGGTGATAAGGACTCTAACCCCCCCTTGGTCTCACGCCAATGTCCCCAAGCACATCCTTTCTCTCCTCCAAGAAGCAACCTACCATTCGATTCCCGGCCTGAACCACATTACTCGGCTTCGCGGTCGGAACGACTTATCCGGCCAACTAAGTGTTAGACTGCGTTCAACATGACTCAAGGACGTACAGCGAATCGGTCCTTAAATGACTCAGATGGGCATAGCTCCACACCCAAGACGTGAAGTGTCTTGTGGTTGTACTATCGAACTCCCGTCCGGTCTCAATTTCATTTTTAAGCATGGTTCCATCCACGATAGCCATAAAGCCACTCGTGACTCCTTCCTACATCTCGCGGATGACCGGAAATCACCCGACTTCTACCGTACTAAGCAGGGCTAAGCATTGACACGTGCCTAAACCTAATATAGGATTAAGTACGATATCTGGACAAGGACAGGTATAATGCAACAATTGTTTTCATACAACTCCTACAACTTAATGCAGTAAACGATTAAAAGTACTCAAGATTAATTTATAAAACAGTAGGTTCAGCATGCACCGGGGCTTGCCTTTCAGAAAGGTCGAAGGCCGGTGGTCAGGACACTTAGGTAGGTCTTCTGCGGAAACTTCTCCGCCGGTTGGTTCCTCTAGCTGCTCCGGCTGGTCCTGGACTTCCTCCGGAATCACAGGCTCGAATTCGAGGAGAGTTACCCCCTCCGGTACACCTATTGCATGAATGCACAATAAATATCATGGATGCATAAAGGTGCAATATGCTCGGAATGAAATGCATTTCAGAAATAAAATACTCTATTCAAGTCCCTTCATTAATACGTGCAAATCTCTTCTCCGGAGGAGAAGTACTTACCTAATCTACCCAACCTAAGATATAGATGTTCTTCTTCGGTTAAGGTCCTAACACCTAACAAACACAAGAGTGACATTATTTAGGTTACCACATCCGATCCAAAATATCACGGTAAGACATTCTGGACAGCAGCTACTTGTTTCTCACATAACTGGAGATTCCCAAATCCAAAAGATATGATCTAAGATAATCTGGAAAGCTTAAGAAATGTACCACAAAATGTTTTCAGACCACAACACTTAATTACAAAGTTTACCTAGTCTAAATTCCAAAGTTCCAGAATCTGTCCTCCCCAAACAGAGAGCAGTCAATTCTGGACTGTCACTTAAAACAGCAATACTCCTAAACTACTAAGCCAAATTGCCATCAAATTTTGACACAAGCTAGTTTAACCAGTTTACTACCACTTTGTTATTCACAAGTTTTCTAGCCAATACTTTTATTAAGGGTCAAACCTAGAAATGCTACCAGCTGTCCAGAAAACCTAGAATTGCAAAGATTAAATATTGATTGATATGGCAAACATCCCATAAGACCAAACTAATATTACCAAAAGTTCACATAGGTCACAAAAACACCAGAAAGTAAGGTGTGCCACCTAGAATATTTATTTACACCCATTTCTTAATTTACTTAAGTAATTAAGTGGAATTTTAAACATATATGTAAACTGCTCCAAAAATTCTTCAAAAATTACAGGAGACTCTCTGACCCAAAAAGAGGCTACTATAAAAATCTGAACTAAATTTATTCAGAGGAACTTCCTACACAAAATTCACAAGCCCAAAAGGCTGATTTTTGTATAAATAACAAAGCATAGTAAAAAGTGTCAAACAACAGATTTCCTAATTTTTTTAGACACTCTAGGGTACCAAGACATTCTCCAAAAATTTATATGAACATTGCACATGTAGAAAAATTACTAAAATTCATTAAAGTATTTCCTAGAATAACAAGATAGCATTATAACTTGAAAAGTACTTAAGCACTACTGCCCAAATTTTTACCAAAGCTAGAGCAAGTATAAATTAGCCTACTCACCAAATTTCATAATTTTTGGAACACTGAAACTCAAGATATAATTTAAACAAGTTTGCATGTGATTTAAAACCCATTTCAAAGACCTATTTAAATATCCCAGAAAACAAACATCACATAACAAATTCATATTTTTCTAAAATACTACACACCCTGTAGATTCCAACAAAATTTATCTCATAATTTTTGGGCAAGTAAAACCCTAGATCTTCATTTTCTAAACATTATCTAAAATTGTGACAGAATAAAAGAAATGAAATAAATCAGATTTGTTACTGGGCCGGCCCTGGAAAAGACGCGGCCCAAGACGCGCGCGCGGCCTGCTCGGCCATCCCGCCCGCGTGCGGCACCTGACAGGCGGGGTCCCACGGTCAGCGACAGAGGGACAGGGGAGCGGCGAACCGCGAGCTCCGACGAGCTCGAGCTCATCGGAGGGAAGCTCGCCGGGAAAATCGAGCCCACCCACACGTTCCCCGTTCCTTGACGCTTCGATTCGTGCCAGTGGGAGAGCTTAGGTTGGGGCGGAAAGGCTCGCCGTCGTGAGCGGCGGCTGGTGAGGGTCGGGTGAAGGCATGCCGTCGCCGGTGAGGCCGCACGACCAAATCTGAGCTCGGTACGAGCTACCCTACGCCCGGGCGAATCTGTTGAGGTAGAAGGGAGGTTTGGAAGAGGTTCTAACCACCCCGGCCACGGAGCGCCGTGATGCGGGGCGGTGAGCGCGACGACGGTGGTCGTCGTGTTCCGCTCCGGCGAGGTCGCATCCCACGGTAAGGTCATGCCTAGAGCTCGAGGAAGGTCTACCCTATTCCAAACGCTAACCACAGAGAGAGAAGGGTGAAAGAGGACGTCGGCGGTGAGCTCGCAATGGCGGCGGCCATGGCGGAGCTCCGCACCGCCGAGGTTTGATTTGGCGATTCACCCTCTACCTTGACCCAACGGCTGACCCAAATGTGCGGAGGTTGTAGAGTAGGGGCAGGCGGTGCTGTGCGTGAGCCCTCGGGTGTGGTGGCGCGATGGTTGACGCAAGCGAAGGCGGCAGAGCCGGCTGTGGTGGTGGAGGATACTCGGTCGCCTTACCGGTGAGCTGGGGAAGGAGGGCGATGGAAATGGAGAGGGAAGCGGTTCGTCCAGGTCTTCACGATGAGGTAGCAGTCGATGTGGGGCGTCGGCAGAGCACGCGCGCCACGCGGCCACCGAGTTCTGCCCGCGCGCCACGACGCGGGCTGGCTGTCCGGCTGCATGGCATCGCCGTTGACTGAATGGAGGCCGTCCACGTTCGACTGACAGAGCAACTTCGTCGACGATTAACTCCCAAACCAGTGAGAACCAGACGTGATTGATGTTGGCAATGTTGTAGAGCTACATGAGGGCTACAAGTTTGCCAATTGGAGTTTGGACTGGTTCGGCCTGGATTTGAAACTACAGGGCTCCAAAGTAGTGTACTTGGAAACTGAAACCTAGTTTCAGTCACTAGGCCGACTGAAACCCGATTTTCTAGACACTATATCTCCTAAATCATTTAGAACTAGATGATGGTCATGTTGACAATGTTGTAGAGCTATGTGTGGACAACAACTTTGTCAATTGGCTCAAAGACTGGTTCGGCCTAGTTTGTGAGTTACAAGTTGCCAAAGCGAGGTACAGTGAAACGGTTTTCAGCTTCACACTTAGCAAAAATTGCTAAGTCCCAAAACAGCCTCTAATACTGACTTGTGGGCCATTTTTGAGTATGTTCTGATCATTTTCATGAGATGGCCATATTAGAACTTTTGTTTCTTATGAAATTCTCTACAACTTTGCTTAAGGGTGCTCCTCCATGCAAGGTCTCTAAGCTGGACTTTTTAATTGGTCAAACTAGAGCATCCTAGGACTAAATGGTGGTCAACTACACCTTGGAGGGTATTTTGGTGATTTTGGTCAACATGAACCTTGCTCCATGAGTGACCCTAAGTATAACTAAGGTGTTGTGAGATATAATTAGCTACTCTACCCTTTAGTTACACCAACTCCCTAAATTTCACATGATGTGAGTCAAACAAAATTCTAAAAACAATCACAATAGTTGCAATCACATAAAATAACATGAAATGATGCATGCTTATGCTCATGCAATGCAATGCACTTATGGAGCTAAACACCTGGGGTGTTACACTTACCACCTTCGAACAACTATCCGGACTCAAAATAAACTTCCACAATAGTGAAATCTTTTGTTTTGGGAAAGTAAAAGATCATGAGAATTTCTACTCGTAGCTATTTGGTTGGGAGATTGGGAATTTCTCATTTCGTTATCTCGGATTACCAATGAATACCAGGAAACTAAGTAATAAAGATTGGCAAGTGATCAAGAACAGAATAGAAAAGAAGCTCAGTGGCTGGAAAGAAAATTTGCTTTCGGTAGGTGGAAGGCTAGTCCTTATAAACTCGGTGCTGTCTAGTTTACCGATATTTATGATGTCTTTCTTTGAACTACCGAAAGGAGTGCTGCAAAAAAATTGATTGCTTTAGATCAAGATTTTTCTAGCAGAATGGCCAGCACAAGCGCAAATATAGGCTACCCAAATGGGAAGTTTTATGCCAACCGAAAATCCAAGGTGGTTTGGGTATTCAAAACTTGGAATTACAAAACAAATGTTTGTTGAGTAAATTATTATTTAAACTTTTAAATGAAGATGGCATGTGACAGGAACTACTAAGAAACAAGTACATAAAAGACAAAACCTTAGGAAGCTGTTAAAAAAACTAACAGACTCCCATTTCTGGAAAAGCTTGATGAACGTGAAAGACACCTTCCTGGGTTTTGGTTCCTTTAAGGTGAAAGATGGTTCACAAACCCGGTTTTGGTTTGATACTTGGTTAGACAACCAACCACTTAAGGATAGATTCCTTTGTTGTTCAACATAGTGAGAAGAAAACATGATTCTGTGCAAAAAGTACTTAACTCAATCTCACTGAACATTTCATTTAGACGAAACTTGGTGGGAGCGAATCTAAGAAACTGGCATACAATCGTGACTTCTTTACATGATTTGAGCTTACAAGAGGAAATAGATTCTTTTGTGTGGGCACTACATTCAACAGGTAGATTCTCTGTCAGATCCATGTACGCTGTGTTAATTAATAACGGGGTTAGGATGTCACAGGAAATTTGGCAACTCAAAATTTCCACAAGAATTAAAATATTTTTGTGGTTCTAAAAAAGGATGTAACCTTAACTAAAGATAATCTTGCTCGACGAAATTGGAATGGTGACACGACGTGTTGCTTCTGTCACTCTATAGAAACAATTCAACACTTTTTTTGGACCGCTTGTATGCCAAAATTTTGTGGCGCGCTGTACACATTTTGTTTGGGATCTCACCTCTAAGTAGTATTGATGATTTATTTAATACGTGGTCCAGGTTAGGTGGGAACAAACAAAATTTATTATTATTAATGGCAGCAACTGCTTTATGTTGGGTAGTTTAGTTAACAAGAAACGAAGTAGCTAGTCTTTGAAAAATGTAGACCAAAATCTTTTTTACAGGTCCTTTTTAGGGGAACCCACTGGCTCTGCCAATGGGTAAGACTGTAGCGGCATGATCATTTCAGAGATCAGCTAATCCTTGTTAGTCAACATTTAGAGACATCAGCTTTGCATTTCTGTAGCTCCAATGGGTGGTTGTCCACTAGATTTATTGGTCCCGCTTAGTCAAGACTTTACTTTCATGTTGCTTGTTTTAGTTTAGAATTGTCAATCATGGCTCCTTCGGGGTTGTGTGTCGACCTACGGGTCAAAGTTTGTAATAATTGGCTAGAGTCTGTCTTCTGATAAATGAAGCCAGATATAAACTATCATTTATCTAAAAAAAGTACATGTCCTCTACTTCCTTTTCTTGCAGATTGTCCTCACCAGTTCCAGTCTGATACACTCTCTCCGCATAGTATTGTAGTTTTTTTTGACGTCTCTCGTCTGGATACAGTTGTAGTATCTGCTCATGTATAAACTCACACTAACCCTACACACGCACACCATACGCACACCACGTGTACACAAACAAACCTACAACTACACTCAGATCATATCGCGTCCTTCGTGAGATCACCGGGTCTATCAATGGCACCGTAGGCAACGGGTGCGTCGTATTCACTTTGTGGCTCCACGCATGAGAGGCAAACGAAATTTGTTGGGGACTGACCCTGGTGAGAGACACGAGTAGAATCCAGGATTCGAACTCACGCCAGCTGCCTGTACACCCGCAGAGCTAGCCACTCAAGCTCTGCTCGGTTCTCTAGTGTTGTAGTTGTAGGATTGGGAGCCAGCGGAATTGACATTGCTAGAGAAATCTCACATGTTTCAAAGGAAGTGCACACTGCAGCGAGATGCTCGGAGGAGAGGCTTGGAAAGATTGAACTCTACCATAACGCTTGGATGCACGGCGAGGTTCAACTCTGAACTTTCTTAGCTCCTCTGCTTCAAATGAACCTTCTTGCACATATGGCAGTCTCTGTTAGGCCCTTTGGCTCACCGGAACAACAAAGGAAATTCGTAGGAATTCAACTCCGTAGGAAACGAAAGCAAGTTGGATTCCTCTGGAATCATTCCGTCGTTCTCATCCTTTGGCTTGGCTCACGGGAACACACAGCACAGCGCACACACACACTCTCTCCACCGAATGACAGCACACGCCGCAAGCCCGCCGCCGCCGCGAGATGGACCCGTTGATGAGGACAAGGCACCTTCGGATATGAACAATGATTATAAGGTGCACTCGTTCCTACATTTGCATAGTGGCTTTGGTTACAATTCACTTAGTTCCACATGTACATGTTACTATTTGATTGTAGGTTCAAATGTGTTTCATATGGCCACGCCGGCGCCGTCCACGGGCGGCGTTGGCGGCAGTGCCGCCGCCGACGTTGCGCGGGGGCACCACTGGCGAGCCCCCTTGGAGACGTTCCTCTGTTTCCCTGCCGCGGCAATGGAGGTCATCTCCTCCTCTTCCTCGCCTTCCGCATCGCCGCCGTGCCCCGCGAAGCCGGCGCTCCGGCTCAACCCCGCGGCCTCCCTGGATTTGGAGGTCTAGCGGCTGGCGGCGCGTGCGAGGCGGGCGTGGGTGCACGGGCGCATGGCCTCGCTAGGCGCGGGCGTTCGGCACGGCTTCACGCGGACGCCGGCGTCGCGGCCTCGCCAGGCGCGGGCGGGTGCGGCCTTGCCAGGCGCGAACGAGCCCGTGGAGGGGAAGCTGGGGACCGGCGCCCCTTTTGTTGCAGGGAGCGGCGCAAAGCCGATGGCGGAGGGTGGCGCCGAGCTCGCAGCCGAGGAGGCCGTGCTCATGAGGATGCTTCTGCGTCGTCCACCAGGCCTCGACCCCAGCGCGAACGGCGGCGCTCCGCCCCCGCACGGATGGTGGCTCGGCCCCAGCGACGACGTCGGCGCTCGGCCCAGCACGGACGGCAGCTCAGCCCGAGCACGGGGACGGCGGCCAGTGTTTCCTTTGCCAATCCATGAGCTCGGAGCGGATGTTTTTTTTCTTGTGTTTTACTGTGTCGCTGTGAGAGATCGATTCCAAAGGAATGGAATCCTCCGTTTTTCCTGCACAGCGCCAAAGGGACGATGACGTCAGCAGTTCCTCCGGAATTGATTCCTGTGGTTTTCCTTTGGTTCAAAGGGGGCCTAATCCAGGATGGCAACGGGTACGTACCCGACGGGTAGTGCTCACCCGTACCCGTACCCGCACCCGCAAAATTTTACCCGTCGGGTTACCCGTACCCGCATGCGGGTAAAAAAATAGTTCCATACCCGTACCCGCCGGGTAATTCTCACCCGGCGGGTAACCCGTACCCGATAACATACCCGAAAATTACCTAAAAATATCAAATAGTCACATGCAAAAATAAATAATTCTAAGCTTCCAACAAGTTACAAATATGCTAACAAATATTATTAGCATCATTACAACAAAGACAATCTACTAGAAATATAGTGGATGTCTCAATGGGCCAAATTCATGACTTATATGCGCTAAAATAACTGAGGTTGGCTAGTTATTTTTGCGGGTATGTCTTACCCGCGGGTATGCGGGTATGGGTAGTATACACCCGCACCCGTACCCGCATACCCGATGGGTATAGAATTTTGCCCAATAACATACCCACGGGTAGAAAATTCATTCCATACCCGCCTCTTTATCGGGTAATACCCGTCGGATACTCGGGTTTCGGGTACCCGTTGCCATCTCTAGGCCTAATGGACTAATATGAATTTATGATAAAGCAGATAGAGTGCATCCAAGATGATGGCCAGGTGCGCTTTGCCGAAGGTTCATCTGTAGCTGCAGATACCATTCTTTACTGCACAAGGTACGATTGCGCACAAAATCGTGGTCTATCGTTTCTCCTTTGTAAATTACATTTAATTAGCACGCCTGAAACTGCAATGTATGAAATCACCTTCAGGTACCGCTACCATTTCCCGTTCCTCGACCTGGATGGGTTCACCGTTGACGTCAACCGCGTCAGGCCACTGTACAAGCACGTCTTCCCACCCAAGTATGCACCCAATCTCTCTTTCGTTGGGCTGCCATACAATACAAGGTACAAAACCCAAATGGATATGAAAAATTCAAATACTAAATCCGTTCCAAATTATAGTTTGTTTGACTTTTCTGAACCAAGTTTGACCACTCGTCTTACTCAAAAATTTGTGCTAAATATCACTTTTTTATTATGGCTTTTTTATTAACAAAAGTTTTTCAAGAATGACTTAAATTTGACTATGTTTGCATAAATTTTTTTAAATAAGACGAGCGGTCAAATTTAGGGTTAAAAAAGTCAAACAAATTATAATTTAGAACGAAGAGTATTTTTAAGAGCATCGTTGTTTATATAGGCCCTGTTTACTTCCCATGCAATCCCAAAATATTTTCTCTTCCACCCATCACATCGAATCTTTAAACACATGCATGGAGCATTAAATGTAGGTAAAAAAATAACTAATTGCATAGTTTGTCTGTAAAGTTCGAGACGAATCTTTTGAGTCTAATTAATCCATGGTTGGACAAATTTTACCAAATAACAACGAAAATGCTACAGTAACTTTTCACCCCATTTTCCTCAACTAAACACAGCCATAGCACAATGAGGTCATCTAAGTCGACAATTCACACTACTTCTTACAAGTGTTTTTCAGAGCATCATCTTCCAGTCACTTGAACTGGAATCCAAGTGGGTCGCCGCCGTCCTGTCGGGGCGTGCCACGCTGCCGAGCGAGGAGGACATGATGGCCGACGTGCAGGAGGAGTACCAGCGCATGGAGGACGCCGGGAAGCCGAAGCGCCACACCCACACACTGTGGCCTCGATGGGTAAGAGTCGCTCATTGAACTCTAGGGTCTTAGGCCTAAACCTCGACTGGGCAGTGTGGCTGAGCTTGCGCGAGCATGTCTTGCTACGGGCAGGTGGAGTACCTGAACTGGCTGGCGGACCAGGTCGGCGAGCCGCACGTGGAGCCGCGGAGGTGCGAGATGTACGAGAAGGCGCTCAAGTGCATCTGGTCCCTGGACGAGGGCTACCGTGATCGATGGGAAGAAGAAAGCATTGGCAGCGGCTCACCATAGGATCAACGCGAATCAAGCATAATCCCGTCATTATTCTAGATGATTACTTCACTGTAAAACTGCGCACTGCCCGCAAACTATTATTGGTTCTGTGTCTAATAGGTACTACCGTACTAGTAGTATCAAAAGAAAATTCTGGAAAAAAAAACTATAACGCCGAATATTTCCAAACGGGAAATGCTACTTGTCAGACGCTTGAAGTTTTCGATTTAAACATGCGACAACGTGGACCCTTACCATTGCCATTGTGTCTTCTTTCTTCCTCCGCAGTGCTGCAAAGTGTTCCCGCCCAGGCACCCACCGACACTTGGGCATCGTCCACGAGACTTAAGTAGCAAACATATCCGTATATGTTCGTATGCCCTAGAGAAGAGCTCTTTTACAGTGGTCGGGGTACTTCTTGGTTCCTCTTGATTCCTAAGCAATTAATTAGCGCTAATTAATTTTATGAGTGGAAGGTTAATATGGTAATTTCTGCAATGGCTATGGGAGGTAAAAGAGAGGTTCCATGCTGCATTGGCTATCATGCTGATCAAAAGTGTCAATCTGGAGGAGCGGAGCACATCTACCCACTACAACAATAATTTTAACCGAGGCGGACATTTTGGATTAATCGAGAAGGGCATCCAAAATGCCTCGGACCAAAGGTCACGGTAAATCAGATCATTTTCCGAGGCGTTTTGATGCCCGCCTCAGTTAATAAAATAAAAAAAATCCAGCGAGCCCATCGATAAGCCCACTGAGTCCATCGACGGGCCCGCCAAACCCAATGTCACTGCTACCGCAGCTCACACTCGGCGTGTCACCACCGCCACCGGGGAAGCCAGATCCGCGCTGTTCGGGGACGGAGAAGAGGGATCCGTCGCCGGATCCAGACTCCCTGCGCGTGCCGTCGCCGGATCTGCCGAAGGAGTCGGCCGCGCGCGCCACGACAGAGGAGGGGGCCACGCCCGCCATGCAGGAGGAGGAGGGGGTCGCGCCTCCATGCTGGAGGAGGAGGGGCGCGCCATCGCCGGATCCGCAAGAGGAGGGGGCCGCGCCGTCGTCGGATCCACAGGAGGAGGGGGCCGCGCCACCATGCCGGAGGAGGAGGAGGTTGCGCCGTCACCAGATCCGCGGGAGGAGGGGGCCGCGCCGCCATGCCAGAGGAGGATGACGAGGGGGGTCGTGCCGTTGCCGGATCCGTAGGAGGAGGGGTCCGCGCCGCCATGCCGGAGTAGGAGGAGGGGAGCCGCCGTCGAGGAGGGGCGCCACTGTCGGGGAGGTGAGGCTGGCTCCGACGAGGCCGGCTTCACCGCTCACGTAGGGGAGGGGACGAGGGGTCGGGCTGGGGGCGTCGAGCGTTGGGGAGGGGGCATCGGAGGGGGAGGGGAGGGGGCGCGCGTGCGGAGTGAGAGGAGGGGGCTGCGGAGTGAGGGGAGGAGGCTCTGTGCGACGGCTGGTGTGGAGTGAGGAGAGGAGGAAGAGTGGAGTAGTTAGGGTTTGTGATTTGGTTTATATATCGGAATGGTAGTGGGCTGGTGTGGGCTGGGCCTGATTTACCGAAGCGGTTGCATTACTATAAACCACCTCGGTTAATGATTTACCGAGACTGTTGCGTTAGGATGACCGCCTCGGTTAATGTACGCAGGCATTTTAGGTTGCCCACCTCCGTAAATCGATTAACCGAGGCGGTTTATTGTAACCGCCTCAGTTAATAAAAAATGACAGCCTCGGTTAATCCCAGGCATTAATTGAGGCGGTTCAAACTCCTAACCGCCTTCGAGCCCCTTTGCAAAAGGCCCCGATTAAGTTTTTTTTGTAGCAGTGACCTTACGTAAGTATGTAGGGAACAAACCTTTATTATGCTATCTATATACCGCTTGTGTTAATTTATCAGTTGACACAATTATTATGTTAGTGTCGAGCATTATTATTATAACAAGTACTCTTCGTTGTGGACATGATGAATGATGTGTAATGATTATATCTGTGTGTTCAGTAAGTTATTAAGGTCCAACTGATTAATAAATACATTGTGAAAACCGGATGCAATTCTGTCACCGTCGGATATAAGAGCCGTTGGTTGTTTTGTCATCACCGCCGTACCACTCGCCTTTGGTGAAGCAGACGGCCATCACCACCGCTATTCATCTGATACGGCAGGGGTCAATAGTGCATCATCACCGCCGAATCATTTAGTAACCCGACACCGACTAAAGGATCATCATGGGCGGATTGTACTGCAACGTGATGGTGACCATGCTCTATGACCAGATGGTTCATACGCTGAAGCGACGGTGATGTTCGCCTCGACACAGACGGGTCACGCTCCAATGCGACGGAATAAGGATCTGATCATGGACAGATCATAAGCCATGCAGCGGTGTTAGTGCATACCCACACACGCGGTCGTGTTCCAATGCGATGGAAGTAAGGATCTTATTACAAACGGATGATAAGACAATACGGCAGTGTAGTGTACACCCAGTCGGTCTTAGATACCGACGGTGATGGTTATGAGTATCACTGCAGATAGCTTACTGACGAGGCCAAATGGGACCACGATGTGTGTTACGACGCGGTTGTGAAAGGTGCGAGTGTAGTAGTGAGATGGACTTTAGTCCCGGTTGGGAATAGTATTATGAATCCGGGACTAAAGGCATGACTCTTTAGTCCTGGTTGCCTTGAACCTAGACTAAAGGTCCTCCAAGGATAAAAAAAATAATGCCTCCCACCTCTGTATCTCACGTGAGATTCGAACACAAGACCTCATGTATTGCCTCGCGCGTACTTTTCTACCCCACCTACACAGCACATGTGACTTTTGAGAGGATGCTTCCCTTCTAAACTAACTCGTCGGAGGACTTTTAGTCCAGGTTGATTATACCAACCAGGACTAAGGACCTTTAGTCAAGGTTGGTTACACCAAGGTTGGTCACATCAACCGGACTAAAGGGTCTACTTTTAGTCCGGGTTGATGTTATCAACCAGGACTAAAGGGTCAAAGCTTCTTAGTCTAGGTTGGTAACATCAACCGGGATTAATGTAGACCCTTTAGTCCGGATTAGTGTTACCAACCAAGACTAACCAACCGAGACTAAAGGTCATCTGCCGTCCAAGAAACTTTAACCTGGGTGTAATGCTCACATTAGTCCCGGGTCCATTCTAGCTGGGACTAATGTGCTGAACCGAAAGTCCTTTCATTACTAGTGATGCAAAAGAGCTCCCTCAGCCTGCTGTTCCCAAGAAACAAGTTTCATTTTTTTTTTGTCGCGGGCCTGGCTCGCTAGATGCTAGGTGTCTCTCAGCTAACGATGTGGTTATTACAAATTAGTTTGTATTAAGGGATATTAGTGCATTTAAGAGCTAATTAAGGCTTAATAAGAAAAATTAAGACTACTAAAAAAATACTTATATACAATAAATATATTATCTATTTTTGTTTTACACAGTTTTTCTCATGCGACATATTCTCATACTACAGACAACCAAACACCGTATCTACAGTGGCGGAGCCAGGATTTGAAACTTGGGTATTCCCACTTCCACGTCAATCGAATCTCTAGGCTTAAAATATAGTCATAGCACTACAAATCAGTAACTTTGGACCAATATTTGCTTTCTAGAATCTAGACTTCTAATGGAAAGTTAGTTTTTTACCTATTTTGAGTTGAAATGTGCGAAAATACTATAGATTATAGCATTATACATTTATATATATAAGTATATACACATATCGACATAAAAGTGTACCAAAATAGTTGGGTATTCCCGGGAATAGTGGGGAATACCCTTAAATCCGCCCATGCGTATCTACCTAGTCAGGATGGCCAAATACGAGCAACCAAACAAAACGACCTTATATGAGTCTAGTTCCGGTATGGCTTAACCGCTTGAGTCCTAGCTCTGGTAACACGTGTAAATCTGCGGTTGAGCCAAATCTAGCTAATCAGCCTAGTTACAACTAAGCAAAACCATACACATTTGCATGCTCCCTGTTATTATTGACGGGCTCGCTAGTTAACATGAGAAGACAGGCAGAGCTAGAGGCGGCAGTGTTAAGAACTCGATCAGCCTAGTTACCACTCGTCTGTCTGAAGCTCGTGTGCATGTGAATAATGCTGCATGCACATGCATGTGTCAGCCGACCCGAAATACGTATACGTACAACTTGCGTCCAAACTAATAATACGTATATGGAGTATCTACGCTAGTCAGTTTCTACCCGTCACCGTACCCATCGCCGTCAGGGCGTCACTCCTCTACGTAAGGCTAAGGCCTGCGGCCTGCCCCCCCTGGAGTTCACTCAATAATTCACCAGTACATGTACATGCATACCAACTTGTGGCTACCTTTATTGGCTTGTTTCCGTCCTAGTATATATATATATATATATATATATATATATATATATATATATATATATATATATATATATATATATATATATATATATATATATATATATATATATATATATATATATATATATAGTCAACGTATACTGATGTGCACACCGAATTCGCGTTTCCACAGCCCATGGATGGATTCACGGGACGACTTGTCGCTTGACGCTTGGCGTTTGCAGAGAGGCGAGAGAGCGGAGCCGGACGCGACGTCTCGTTGCCTTACCACATTGACACTTGGCCAGGCCAGCGGCTCTATCATTCGTCGATCGATCGGTAGCTGCTCGACCACGCTGTACGTTTCAGAAATCATAAAAAATTCCGCGACCCGGCCGTCAGCCACACGGATTAATTAGTTTGTCTAGTTCAGGTACTCGATCCGAGTGTTGTACGTCGCCTACTCGATCGCCGTCCAGCCGTGGAGCCACCTTATCTAAGCTATCAACACTTCTTGTTTCTTGTTTCCCAATTCAAGTAAGTGCTCACACAGCCGCGCCACGTATACTCCCAGAATCCCAGGTACTACTTGAAAAATCCGTTTCCGGTGTTAATGACATTTTTTGAATATCGGTAGTCAAGCCTCCGATCCCTCCGTGCTCTTCCCTCTCACTTGCATTATGCAGCGTAAACAAAGGCAAAAACAGTGGCGCCGAGCACGTAATAAACCAGGCCACCTGATCGCTTATCATGTGACGAATAATAATGCACATCCCTAGCCCCTAGTAGCAGTATATATTATACCAGGTCTAACTGGCTCTTGGAGATACCCAAAAGAGAAGATAGGGAGGAATCTCGCCGCGGATAGATATTGCGAGCAAGCCATCAGCCATTTTTTTGCTCAATAATTGTGCTTTGCATTGACTAGCAGATTATGCTTGCTATATATAGTATAATTGATCAGGGGCACTAGTCTTCGCGGGACTCCAACAGCTATTACTTCCTGTGCTTAACGCAGGCATGCATGTTTCTAGCTCCAATTTTCTCAGCTTGCTGATTTATATAAGCGTGCAACACATCTCATTGAACAGTCAGATCAGCATCAGCAGACTCATTGGCGTGCGCACATACACAGAATTATCTGCTTATTTATCTATCTGATTCATTTATTTATTTATTTATTATGGTATGTTAATCAGCTGGTCTGGTAGAAAGGACGAAAATTGGTGGATCGAAAGTGATGTTTAGATGTGTCATTAGTGACACGCAGATAAGTTAGCGAAGAATTAGGTAGTGGTAGCAAGCAAAAATTATAATTGGGTGGCGGTGGAATAGTATGTACTAGCTAGTCATGTCTGGCTCATCAGGGAGGCTCTAATCGTATTTTTATTCTTCATCACCTCTCTTTCACAAGAAGAGAAAGAATTAATGGAACTCATATCGTAATCTATTCGAACATGTTGCGATCTCCAGTTGTGAAGAGCCATGATCGACGATAATGAGAATTACTCGACCCCGCATGCAGGAGTATCTTTTATTTTCTGTCAACGGCTTGTTGGCTCTTTGAATCTTCTTGGGGTGCAGTACGTGCACGCAGTGGATTAAAAACGCTTGCAGGTTAGCAGGATACTACTATATGGTATATGCATGCTTTTTGGGCATAATAAACCGTAAACATTTTTTTAGAACACCTTGTATTCTCGTTCATTTCCCATTCACATTCCAGAGACGGCGAACACGGGATTATAGCTATCTAGCTGTGAGACTAAAGATGGCAACGGGCACAAAATATCCGCGTGCCCGCGGATAGAAAACCCGATGGGCACGGATACGGGTTTAAGTTTATGCCCACGGGCACGGGCATGGATGCGATTATAAACCCGATGGATATTTGCTCGCGGGCACAAAAAATGGTATCCGCACCCGCAAACCCGCTAGACCCGCACCAATGACTCTTGTACGGTTGTATGTCTTTTATTTGTGTTAATTTGTGATGACTTGAGATACACTAGTGTAGACTTTTGATGACTCTTGTATGGTCAATGTATCATACTTTATCTAATGTTGAGATATAGACGTTTATTTGTTCATATATTGTTTCTTACTTGCTATTAAGATATGGTTGGGTGCTTCGTTGCTTCATTTTTGCGGGTATACGGGTGTGCCCGCGGGCATGTGATATCCGCGGATAGCGGGCACGGGCATGGTTTTCTACCCGTGGCGGTTAGCGGGCGCGGGCACGGGTACGGGTTTTTGCTCGCGGGTATGGATATCTAGAGCTAGTATCCGCGCGGATTTTACCCGTTGCCATCTTTATGTGAGACCCTGCTAAATGGCCAAGCTGGGCCAGTCTGGTGCGCTGGGCCAAATGGCTAAGGTACTGTAGCTCAAGGTGCTGGTTACTGTAGCGCCACAAAACATTGTAGCAGACGAACTTTAGTACACATGGAGAGTCGAAGGAGAGCTATACCAGCTTAAAAGCCTGGACCTAGGAGCTGTAACTCCGGATCGATCCTTTTGCGCGAAGTGAGGACGAAAACGCAAGAGAGTTAATTAGCAGGCGTGATTCATTTAATATGTAGAGTGTGCTTTAGCTGTCTTCCCGGGCTAGCCCTGTTTTCAAAAATACCAGCATGCAGCTGGAATAATCCTTTGGTTGGGTTGGGATGATCACATAAATGAGAAACAAGAAGTCAGCGTTGTCCAACGACTACACAGATGAGTGAAGATTGTTTGCCGGGCTCCTGCTCCCTAATCAGGGATCAGGTCCAACTTATTCTCGGAATGATTAGCCCCAGCAGATTCCTATTATTTTTTTTCACCCTGGTAGCTTTATTCCCACACCATGTTATTCTCATTTTGTCAAGCATCTATATGGAGGAGATCGCTGCGTAGATAGTGTTTTGGCTGTTACGACTGGCAAGGAGGGGCCTTTGAGCTGTCAGTTTGGGTTGCAACCTAACAGTAGAAGTGCTGGGAAAATGGACTGATGATAATTGCATGTTGAGCGCATAGAGATTGGAGAACAGAGAGATGTCTTTTATTGTTTGCAATCTCCAGCACTTGTTTAGTTCCCCTCCAAAATACAAAAAGTGCATAGATTCCCTATCACATCAACATCATATCAAATTTTTAGACACATACATGGAGTATTAAATGTAGGTAAAAAAATAACTAATTACATAATTTACTTGTACTTTGCGAGACGAATCTTTTAAACCTAATTAGTCAATATTTAGACAATAATTAACAAAAACAAATGAAATGCTACAGTATTTATCGAGTCCTCCAACTTTAGAACTAAACAAGGCACTAATTATTGGCACAGGTTGTCCCATCTGAAAGACAACCTGCCATGCTCTTTCATCGGAGCTGATCGAACTGGAGTTGACCTGACAGTCTGACACCATCAGATAAAAGTGTTGTGGCACTACTACAGATTCAAACATCACTGCCGGCCCATCACTGCCGAATTGTATTGGGCTGGCAGTGATAAATCTTCACTACCGGTTGAAACTCTGACAGACATTCAAATGATTGGGGTAGGGGTCAAACCGGCAGTGAAGCTCATTATCACTGCCGGTTCGTGGCTGGAATCGGCAGTGAATCTTCACTGCCGGTTCGTGGCTAGAATCGGCAGTGATAATGAGCTTCACTGCCGGTTCGTGGCTGGAACCGACAGTGATAATAAGGTTCACTGCCGGTTTTTGAACCACCAGTGATTACGAGCTTCACTGCCGGTTCCAACCACGAACCGGCAGTGATAATTAGATTCACTGTCGGTTCGTGGTTTAAACCGTCTGTGATATGTCCACGGTACATATAGCTCGACCTCCCTCCCTCCTCTGTCCGAACGGAATAGAACACTGCTCGTGAACCCTAACTCCTGGCTCCCCCTCCCTCACGGGATCTCTCATCTCCGCCCCACTGCAGCAACACTCTCTCTTCCCATCAGCAGCCGCACTCCCTGAGCTCCCTCTCCTCTCCCTCCCTCGACGGCCATGGCGGCGGGGTGGCCTCGCACGCGCACCCAGAGGTGGGGGGCCACGCGCCATGGTAGCAAGCGTTGCCCTCCCCGGCGGCGCCGGGGCGGCCTCGCGCGCGCACACAGGAGAAGGGCGGCGGTGCAGCAGCTCCTTTCTGTGGCCGTCGCCGAGGCCGAGCAGGGCCCTTAGGCCAAAACCGAGCCCGGCGACGTCTTATGTAAGCAATAAGGGTCTTAGCTGATCTTAAGGGTGGCGATTTGGATTAAAATTTGGGGATTTCTTATGCCAGGGTCAGCGCCATGCCCGGGGCAGATGTCCGAGCTCATCGTTGGGAAGGAGAAGCTCACTCTATTCAACACAGGTAAACACATGTTCCCCTGGATCCAATCCTCGTGAGTTTAATTTTGTCTCCGTTACCATTTGCTTTATGAGCACCAACGGAACTTGCATCAAGTTACTAATTAGTCTGAAAGCAAGAACTTAGCTGACTACTACATACCGTTTCTGCCTCCAAAACAAGCTGAAGTACCATGGTTAGTAGCGGCAAATCCTGTGAACTATTGTCGGCCATGTGAACTATCTTGTGTGGAAGCTTTATCAGCAGCCCTCATAATATGGTAATTTTTTTAAACCTTGCCTAACAATATTGTTTGGAATATGTAGGTCATATAATCGTGTAGCTTGATTTATAATTAGTTACTGTCAGGCATCAGCTTATGTTATATACATATTTGCAGTGGGGAGGAAGATACAGCACATTTGCTGCTTGGGAAATTCAAGTGGGGTCACGCATTCTTGTCTCTAAACAGGTCAGTTCAGTAGAATTTTTTGTGTTTCATACCTATACTGACAAATCTTATTAAGCGATGATACACCAATCAACTAGTTTATTGTGATAAAATTATTTTTCTAGTTCCAAATGATGAGTTCTTACCAAACTCATTATCCAGCAATGCTAAGGATAGAGATATTATTGAGTACTGAAACTTGTGTGCTAGAAATAAAGAGATGCTTAGAACTATATATGTTGTAGATATTGTTCTGGATGTGTGGGTTATATAAGGCGCTAGCGCGCTCCAACGCCAGTGCACGACACTTGCGCGCTCGACGCTGTCCACCAGTGCACGTCGCCGCCGCTCGACGCGAGTATGTGTTCTCGACCCTTATTTTACTGTTTCTTTTCTTGATATGTCATTCAATAACATGGACTTTGTGATTGCAGCAACCATTTCATCCTCGTAGATATCTATCTTCAAGATTCACATATCGAGGTGTGGGACTCAAAGAAAAAGCCACTTTCTCTTATTGACTCCCTAGTCAAAGTGCTGAATAAGTAAGTGAACCCAATATCACAACACTTTCTAATCACATAGGATATTGTAATGTCATCGGCCTTCACACTTCATTTACAATGTCACATAGAATGAAGGCATTACCTGATTGGAAAAATCTTGATAGCAAGATGCAAAAGCAATGGAGTGCCCCATTCAGTGTAAAGTATATGGAGGATCTCAAGACCCTAGATCAACCGATGGGGAACAACAAATGCGGGTTCTATGTGATGTGGGCAATGCTAAAATACTTTGGCGCAAAAACAGATAATGGAGATGATATGGTACGTAGGCATCCCATTTCTATTGTTTTGTCTTACGTTTGTGCATCTCAATATCATCTTGCTTCAATTACAGCGCAAAGCAAACAATCACAACCAGTTGCTAGATTTTGAGATGAGAGGAATTCAAGAGGAGATAACAAGGTTTGTGATGGACGAGATATTGACCAAGAAAGGATCATTCTCCATTGCGAGGACTAAGAAGTACAAGGCCCAGTACGGAAGAGACCACATCGATAGGCTATTGTAATGCGACTCTTAATTCGATACTTAAAGTTTTTTTTGGAACTTTTGTAATATAAATGTTGATGGGTTTATATTGTCGCTGATCCACAACCACCTCCACATCGATATCAAATTGATCGATAGCAACCACCTCCACCTCCCCGACCTCCCACCCCACCACCTCCCCTCGAAATGAAAATAAAACAATTATTAAAATACAAATTGTGAAAAGTATATCACTACCGGTTCAAAGAAAACCGACAGTGATATTATAATCTACACAACCGGTTGGTTAAAACAACCGGCAGTGATGGCTCAAGTATCACTGCCGGTTTGTAACACAAACCGGCAGTGATTGCTCAAGTATCACTGCCGGTTTGTAACACGAACCGGCAGTGATACACGAACTATCACTGCCGGTTTGGCATAACTGGCAGTGATGTGATCAGCTTATCACTGCCGAGTTGGTTATGGCGGTTCAAAATCCGCCAGTGAAGGGGGGTTTTGAACCGCCAGTGATGTCCTTCTCTGGTGTAGTGTGGATTAGGATCAAATGGACTGATATGTCTCTGAATTCAAGTTCACTTTATCAGCCCTTTTTGCTGGTTTCTGATAGCTAGCGAGGTGTCAACCTGTCACTCTCCTTTTATGTTTTGTTCTAGCCAAGCTATCAGCGGTAATTGGGTTCCTTGAAAAGATGAAAGAAACACCGGAGCTACTCAAGAATTCATCCAAGAGCTAGATGTCAAACAATTTTCACTACCATCTAGAAACAAGGGAAGTTAGATGCACGATGTTCTAGTTGCTTGCAACTTTTGATTGGCGTGTGGTTTATCTGAGCTAGCTTGTCTAAGGGCTCAAGAAATATAAAGCAAACAGTTAGTTATTTGGATTATATAGCATGAAGACTAGCTGGCTTGGATAAATGCCACGACCGTGGAAGGTTTTCCCTAATTTTCTAGCTCGATTATTGGCCCAGTTGCATGATAACTTAATTATCTCCCTGTTCCAAACTTTTTTTTTCAAATTACTCACGTGTAGGTGCAGGTGCAGGCGTATGAAACTGCACCTCCTTGTTGGGTTGTCCAGTCGCAGCACGTACTTTCGCTGCAGATCGCTGTCAGAACATTTTGATTTCTCGGCTGAGGCCATGGCCGTGTTTAGGGCCTGTTTAGTTGTTTTTTTTTTTTTTTGCAGAACGACACTGTAGCAAATTTCGTTGTTATTTGGCAATTAGTGTCCAATCATAGTCTAATTAGGTTTAAAAGATTTGTCTCGTCCATTTCGTCTAAACTGTGTAATTAGTTTTATTTTTTATCTATATTTAATGCTTCATGCATGTGTCCAAAGATTCGATGTCACGAGGAATCTGAAAAATTTTGCAAAATTTTTTGGGTACTAAACAGGGCCTTAGTTCCGGATTCGGGGCACCTGAGTGCGTACCGTAGCATTTTCGTTTGTATTTGGTAAAAATTGTCCAAACTTTGACTAATTAGGCTTAAAATGTTCGTCTCGCAAAGTACAACAAAACTATGTAATTAGTTTTAAATTTCTTCTACATTTAGTATTCCATGCATGTGCCGATATTTTTATGTGATGGGAATCTTCTTTTTGCATAGTGGAATTTAGGGTAGAAATTGGAAACTAAACAAGGCCCATGTTTAGATCACCGAATCGGGTGTCCCGATTTACTGTTGAACACTGTAGCAACTTATTTTTATTTGATAATAATTGTCCAAACATTGATTAATTAGCCTTAAAATATTCGTCTCACAAAGTACAACAAAACTGTGCAATTAGTTTTTGATTTCATCTACATTTAGTACTTGTGCCGGCATTTTGATGTGACGGGGAATCTTATGCAAAAAGAAGATTCCCCGTCACATCAAAATACCGGCACATATATGGAGTAATAAATGTAGATGAAATAAAAAAACTAATTGCACAGTTTTGTTGTACTTTGCGAGACGAACATTTTGAGCCTAATTAATTAATGTTTAGACAATTTTTACCAAATAAAAATAACATTGCTACAGTGCTCTACAGTAATTCAGGGTGTGCAAAATTTGGTAACTAAACCAGGCCCAAGGCATGCGTGTAGCCTCATACAGTACTACCATGGAACAGACCGGATGGGATCAGCATGCGTGTTGGCAGATAAGCACAGGCATGCATCAAGCATGATTGCACCATCCGATGGAGAACGCTCAGCTGCTAGGGTGTCCTCACCTGCAGTATCTTCTGCAGATAACTCAATTTCCTTATAACTGTTTCATCTGTAGTTGAACTCAATTTCTTGGTAACAATGCAAATTCTATGCCGTCCCATCCATTGGTTTGCCTCTTCTTTCAGAAAGAGGGAGGACCCACGTATATCTGTAATGCTCTTCATACACTTGACTACGAGGTATCTATCACAATTTAGGAAATGTGTCAACGACAGATCTCAGAGATAGTTACTTTTTGTCACAAATATATGTCCATTGCAAATAAAAAAGTCATCTATGACTTAGTTACTCTCACAGTTGCAAACCCGTGGTAAACGGGACTTACTGTGGAAGATGAGCATTTGTGTACTACTTTCTTCGTTCTAAATTACAAGTCATTTAGAGTTTTTTAAACATAATGTTAGGTTGATCTCCCACTAGGATAGTCCAACGGCCACTTGGGCCTTGACTCGCGCCCTGATCAGGGGCACTCAACCCATTAGCGGTTGGTGGCCCCCCGTTGCACTGCGCAATAAAAGGAGGTGGGGCCGGTGGCTCACGGTACGAGGTTCACTAGCTGCCACCACTCCCCACTGTCCTAACCCTAAGCCGATCTCGAGGGTGCGCAGCCAGCGGCGGAAAGCTCCGCCACCAAGTCCGTCGCCGCCTCTGCTCCACACCGCGACGTCCACTGCACCACCGGCATCGCCACTGCCTCCTCGCCACCACCACATCCTCGTTGGTGCTACTGTGACTCCTACACCGTCTCAAGGGAGTGGACTCGGACAGGATCTGCTCAAGGTAATGATTGGCAATTTCCTATCCCTAAAGAATTGTACCCTCTAGATTTACTCACCGTGATCCGCATAACACAACAATGGTACCAGAGCCAGACTGTGTCTAGCATGTAGATCTAGATCTCGAGAAAAAGAAAGAAAGAAGGGGATTCGAATTCGATTTGGATTACCCTAAAGAACCCTAACCCTAATCGAAAGAAAAGGGCACGGTGGCCTACCTAGGGGTCACCTGCTAACCACCGCACGGCGACGATTTGCCGTTGAGTGGGAAGAGGACCGTGCATCGTGCGGGTAGGACACCGCCGGCACCGGAAGTCGCGCCACCGCGCGTTATCCTCATCGGGCTCGGTGGCAAAGGGCATCACCACTAGTCCGCTCGACGGCGGCACATCCACCCTTTCAGAGGGCGCGCGCACCGGCGAAGGGACCGGTGGCGGCGCCACCGTCTCCGTGCGCTTCCTAGTCTGCGACGTCGGCTTGCTTGGCTTGCGGCGGCTGGCTGCTGGGGCGCGAGAGAAGGAAGGGGAGCAGCCGGTTCCGTTCCGGCGGCGGCTGTCCCCACCAACGCCGGCGAGGGCCACCATGGGCGCCGCCGCTACCTCCACTGCTGCTGCTTGCGGCGTGGAGAGAGAGAGAGGAATGAAATGAAATGGATTAGGGTTTTGGGGAACCTGAGGCGGCTCGCAGGTTTTGTCCCAGCGCAAATGAAGGATAGCCGTCCATCACGATGAACGGCTGTGAGCGCTCGGGGCCGGATTCGGCCCAGGCGGACGAGGGCGAACGCTGGTTTTCCCGGCCCAGGCCCACGTTGGGGCTTGGTGCGCGGGGAGCGCCATAGCGAGCTAATGGGCCAAGCTGGCATTCGCTTTTATTGGGCTGCGCCGCTGTCGTTTTTGCTGGACAACGCTGCTGCGTGCGCGAGCCGGGCCGGAGAGAGAGCGGCTGCTGCTGTTGGAAGCTGGGCCGTGCTGGGCCAGTTTTCAGCGCGCGCGCATGCCAGCAGACGGAGGCCGTGGGCCGTTCTATTGGTTGGGCCGAAAGCAAAGTTTTGCTTATGATTTGATTTAGTCATTTTCCAGAAGCAAAATTTTGATGTTTTTTGAAGAATTTCAATTGAATTTTGATGAAAATCTTTGTACAATTTTTGTCCAATGATAATTTTGTTCAAAGAACAGTATAGTATTTAAGAGTTTCTAGAAAAAAATGGAATTAAAAGTTTTTATTAAAGTTTTCGATGCGTATTTAAAGTTGTTATTTCATTATTAAATTCGAACCATCGGGAGAATTTAATTTTAAAAAATGGATATGCTTACAGTTTATTATAATATTGTTATTATTCTGATCAACGTTGATTAATAACAATATTATGATGATATTTATGAGTTTTGTCATGCATTAATTCTATTTCTGTCCAACGGTGATGTAGAATTAGTGTAGAGGACAACTGTATGAGTTAAAGGAAGTGCTTCTAAACATAAGAGTGCATTTTGCTCACGTTTTCCGCTGTAAAGTTAAATATTATTATCTTCTTATTAAATTTGCACCAATGGAAGAATTTAATTTAAAGAACAGTTATAGTTATTCAGTAGAAATATATTTATTTAAAGTTAAATTGTCGCATTGTTATTTTTTGACCAATGTTGATGATAACAATATCATAATTGTTTAAAGTTTAAATCTCTGATAAATTTTACATTAAAGTGATCAATTTTTCAGAGAATAGATAAAGATCAAGGAATGCTCTTAAACTAGAGAAATATTTTTTCATATTTTCGCTGAAATGAAGTTGATTGTCTTCTAATTAAATTTGAACTAACGGGAGAATTTAATTTTGAGGAGCAGTTTTATGTTTCAAGATTATTGAGTTTCCGTACGTTAATTCTATTTCTGTCCAACGGTGATGTGGAATTAATGTAGAAGAATGTTGTTTTATCCTATTTCTGCCCAACTGTGATATAGAATAGAACATAAAAGTTTTAAAAGTTTAATGAGTATTATTGATGATTATTGATTAATGTTTTTCAAACAAAGAACTTAATGCTTTCATTCTTGAATGCAGAAAAGGAAATGAGCTGGGTACTTGTGACTCAGAAGATGATAAAAAAAGAAGACCATTGCATCAGGGACTGTGATCTCTTTAAAGAAAGGCTTCAAAAGAAAAGAATTCTAGGATATTGATCCAAGAAAAGAAATAGAACAATAAGAGTTTAGTTTAAGAGATGCCTTTATGTACTCTTTATGAAGAATAATTTAGTTTTAGTTTTTGTCATCATGATAAGAGTTGTAATAAGTAATATAATTTTTTTAGTCTTAATCATCATGATATGAAATGTAATAAGTGACATGCATGTTTAATTTGACCAACGTCAAATTAAGCATGTGTGTTAAAGAGTATTCGGATTTATTTCAAATTTTGATGATTGAATATGAGCCAATCCTGGTATTTATGTCCATTCAAGGGAATTATCTCGTATGGCGGGAAAAAGATTGTGATAGTACTCGCATGGCGGGAAAAGTTTGAGAAAATACCCGCATGGTGGGGTAAAGTTGGCATAGTACTTATCCTGCATGACGGGAGAAAGTTGTGATGACTAATGTGCTTTTAGTGTATCCTACACAGGGAAACAAAGTTTATGGTACCTCTTATGCTATCCTAGTATGAGTTTAAGAACAAAAAAAAAGATACAAACAAACCTTATGATAAGAATGACATGCAAGCATGACTTGTAGAAGTGCTAATGATAAAGGACTCTGTTGAACTCTTGAAGTGAAATGAGAAAAAAGTATTCTCATACGAATTAAGAAATAATTTCATTTGCATGATGTAATCATGTGGATGAAGTAAGTAATCAAAATTTTCTCATTCACAAGAGTTCTAAATAGTTTTTGAAATTGTGGTAGAAAAGTTCATACCATATTTTGAGGGGGAGAAATGTGAGATCAATTAAGAAAGACAATTAAGAAAGATACTTCCCCATACTTCAAAAAATGTGATGCATACCATGCATTGAAGACAAGAGTGATCTATAAAAGATGAATGTGATCGTCGGGGGAGTAAGACGGTCATAATAACGATACCCCTAAAGTAAAGAAATAGCTAAATTCATGGACCTTTTACAGTCCCAATAGAAAGATAGCATAATCGGTCATTATTCATACTGGACGAGTTTAGAGTTATTAAGACAGTGCTAAATGCGTCATATAAGTTTTAGCAGATTAAATCCAAAATGAGAAAGTTTGAATGTGGCATAATCGCCCAGTTTAGCACGCTTTCGGAGCGCTTGTCTTCCACTAGACACTAAGTGCCCTGAAAGTGAGCTAAACCAGATGATTCCGTCGAGCACACCCGACGGGAGAACTCGAACAATCCACATTTTACACCCGGGATCCAATAATGAGTACAACTTACAATACTTAGTCCATTTCATACAACATAAAGTCTCAGAAATAGTTATTACAATACCAAATGTTCAGAGTGCGATAAATAAACAGCGGAAATAAACTAACGTCTAGCGGAACGAAACGAGAATCCGTCTGTGCCCACCAGAAGAATCCTCCACACAAGGCCTATCTGCTCAAGGTGCACCTGGAACAGGGGTAAAATAAACCCTGAGTACACAATGTACTCGCAAGACTTATCCGACTGGAAAAATAAACTTCCCGACTCTCAAGGATTATGATAGGCTTTATGGCTTGTGGGTTTTCTTATTTATGAAAAGCAGCACTAAGAGTGTGTCCTTAATTCCGAACTTTTAAAAGCCGTATTTTATTTATTAACCAATACTCTACGTAAGCACCTATGCTATAATCAAGCAAGGGTTGAGCAAATCAGGACTATTTTTGTAACACCCCTGGTGTTACTAGCTCGCTTAGCACCGTGGTTAAGGTCTAAAAGAAATTAACTAAACAAGTTTTCCGGAGGTTAAATTTTAAACCATCTTGAAATGATACCCGAATCTTACATGACTCACTTTTGTGGTTAAGAAAAAAAAAAGAGCATTGTAAGTTAGTTTATTTTAGGTGGAAATTGCTAATGTGATCCCACTGAGGAAAATAGAATAAGTTGTTTTAATTGTTGATATGAAAAATAATTTTTATAAACTAAGGTGTAATATAGTTTAGGATTAAAAAGTGTCATTTTTTTAGGATTATTTTGTGCAAGTCTCAAATTTTGCAGCAGGTGAACCTAACTAAACATAGGGTTAAGTTAATTATGACCGAAGATAAAAATGCAGTGCATACCTTAATAACCATAAATAGATATACAAACTCAATTTATGCCTAATGTATTTGTGTATACATGCATACGTGTATCTCTTGGTTATCTATATACGATTGTTTTATACAGTGGAAAAATTTGCTTCCTAAATAAAGAATCAATTAAGAAGAAAATATAACATGCACGCACACGGGGCACATCCTTATCGTTCTCGTCCCTTCCCTCGAGTGCGCGTTCCTGTGCAGTGCCAGTTCTGTGCTGCCGCTCTGCCGTCCGCTGCCCCGCCGAACTTTTGACTGACCCGCTGCTGTGCCTTGGCCGCGTGCTTGACGAGAGCGGCGCCGTGTCCTTTTTTTTCCTTGCCGTGTTGGGCGCGTCCGAGCGTCATTATGGTGTGTGCTCACGCTGCTGCTGCTGCCGTGCTTGTCGCTGCGTGATGCCGCTGTGTTGCTGGCTCGCCTGCCTTGCGCTGCTGCCACTGCCAGCCGCACGTACTGACCTGCGCCGAACTGTGCGGTGCCTGGCCACTTCGCCACGCTAGTCGACGCCACCGCGTGGGCCACTGCCGTGTCGCTCACTGCCAAGACCGAGCCATCCCGTCCAACACTCCCCGACCAGCTCCCTGCGTGCCCAATTATAAGGCCACCGCGTCGATGGGACTCAGCATGTGTCCTCGCCGTGATTATGGACATGGCCAAGCTCTGCAGTCGGCAAATTTTGAGTCTTGCTCGCCGCCGGTCGAGTTCGCCGCCGTGCACTGGCGATTTGGGGGCAAGACTCAATTAGCCGGTAGCAGTTCAATTCATTGCACCCCTAGACCCTATGTGACCTCTTCTGTCTGGTGCTCGCCTCGTCTTGGCCAGAACTCCCGCCAGTGACAAGCTGACGCAACCGCACCATGCTCGGAGCGCCACCGCACCGGCCGCTCGCACGTCGTCAGCACTGCTCCGCCTCCCTTGGCCATAACCATCGCCTCGGCTGGACCCGTGGTAAGCTCCTGGTGGTCTCGCACCTCTCCGTTCACCTTGACGCCGCCCTAGCTGACCGGCGCAACCGGCCATGGACTGCGCAAAATCACTGGCTACCGTGGCCAGCATGCTGCTGTGCCTCGTAAGTCACGTAGTCACCGCCCGCCGCTGCGCGTTGGCTCAGAGGTGGAAATTGGCCCTCTATGTGCGCCGAAGGGATTCCCCGATGGCCGCGCGCGGTCACGTTTCGCGTGGGCTGCACTGGGCCGCGGACATCTTTGCTGCCGCTGGTCTTTTTCTTTTCTAAAAAGCAATTTCTTAATTTAGTTATAAGCAAAACTTGTGAATCTAATATAAAATTGTGTAGGTGTCCAAAAATGGTGAAACCAATTTTGTTAGTTTCCTAAAATCATGATCTAGATAAAGGTGTAATTGGTTCACGTAGTTTTATACTATTTTTAGGCTTGCTCTAATTACTTCGAGACGTTTAATATTATCAAACATGAATTTATAGGAATTGTTATGAATAATCAGTGATAGTATTAATCCTAGAAATTTTATAGTAAGCTCCTAGTATCATTATATGCTCAATGTGATCTTGTAGCTCCAAAGTAATTAGTTCGATAAGAAAGCTAATGAGCCTAAATTAGAATGTAAATATTAAATCAATAAAAGGTATAAAGCAACACTTGAGTTTGTATAACTAAAATAATATCTTAGTCAACAACGGGGATACAAAGCCTAGTGAGTTAGTGTGTGGCTAGCTCGTTAGCTTGCGAGACGTAGCCGTACGATGAGAGTTGCAATTCCTATCTTTTACTTATGTCTCTGCGTTGCATTCGCGTAAATCATAATAGGAACGGTGATGGATCGATGGATCAACCGGAGGACTTGGCGTTAACCCCAAAGATGGTGCCACGGTGAACGCGCCCCGGAGATGGCATACTAACATTTGGTTATATTTTTACCCAGGCAAGCCCCGGTGCATATCCTGTATTGTTCTGCACTTTATTTTATGCTTGTGCATTAAGTTTCAAGGAGTTGAATGAAACCCACTTGCATATATATATCCTGATCCCATGAGTCTTGCTAGTATATCAGGATCGTGTAGATTGCTATGCTACAGGACTCCGGTAGAAGTCGAGTGATTGCCTGTCACTCGCGAGAGATAGGATATATATTATTGTTACTATTATCATGTTACTCTCACATGGAATGTAAATACATCTGGATAATAATTGGAGACCGGGCGGGACTGTGTTTTTGGATTGGATTTGGACCTGGTTGGCAATTGGGCGAGGCTCTGGTTGCGTTGGTCCCGCCTATATCGATTAAGGGCCGGTCATTGCATTGGATGGTTGTCAGGTCACAGATCTCCTTATCCCGAGCATATACTAGCGGATGGGGGCTAGAAAGACTTTTTAGTCTCTTGTTATGGGTTCCGGCTCCATCCGGACCAACTGAAGGTGGATTATATATGGGTATTAGGAGGTCTAAGCACCGTCAGAGGGCGGGGGTTTGGAGTCCCGGTATGGACGGGGACTCGGTTCTCTTGACAAGAGGATAATGGGTTGGTCCCGTTTGTACCTCGGTACGGACGGGGCGTGTGTTTTTCGAGGTACCCAACTGGGCATATTGATTCGCGAATCACCGTTTCTACGTGATGGTATGGTTTGACAGTATTCTGGCACCGTAGTAAGAACTGAAAGATGGAAAAAAAATGGTTCTAATGACTCAACCTTTGCTTGAAAGTAGAATAGGTGCTTACCTAGAATGGTGGGTTAATGAACTACTGATAACTGCTAATAAAAATTGAATATAAGGATGCACCTTTAGTAATGCTTCTTGCAAATGCAATAAAACCACAAGCTAGAAAGTCTTGCATAACCCTTGGAGTCATTTTCTTTCCTCCTGACGGGTAAGTCTTGCGGAGTACAATTGAGTACTCAGGGTTTATTCTACCCTGTTGCAGGTGATAGGTGCTGATAAGCTGACACTTGTGTGTGGAAATCTCCTGGTAGGCTCAGCGAGGATTTCCTTTATGATGCGGAGTAGAGCTCATTTATTCGAACTCTCACCAAAAGCTTTACAAAGAAAATACTAATAACTTGTTATCATTTCATGGTTATCAAAGTTCATTATATTAATGTTTATTTCATGTTAATGTTTAACTTATCATTAAATGGTTTCATTTTCGCTGAACTCTAATAGTAATATTTTATATTCTGCTGTTATAATCAAATAATGAATTACTCTGATGTTGTACTAAAAGTGATGTAAGAAATGGTAAAGTTGTTATAAGTTTTATCTCTCATTTATGATCCTGAGGTAAAATGTGGACTTTCGAGTTCTCCCGTTGGGTGTGCTCGACGGAATCACATAGTTTAGTGCTCTCTCTTGGGTACTTAGTGTCTAATGGAAGACAAGTACTCTTGGGATGACATTAGATTAGGTGGTTCTGCCATAATTTTTTCATCTTTCAATTTCCAATTCTTACTACGATGCCAGAGCGCAGTTAAGCCGTACCATCACGCAGAAACGACGATTCACGAATCAATGTGCCCAGCTGGGTACCCCGAAAAACACACGCCTCGCTTGCACCCCAGGCACAAACGAGACCAACCCGCTCCCCTCCTTTCACGGGTTTCTAGGTCCCCGTCCAAACTTTGACCCCTAGCTCCCGCACTTGAGACCCGGCCTCAACGCGGTGCTAAGACCTCCACCTATCCCCGCCTCCAATCAGTCGGTCCAAAAAGAGTCGGAGCCCATGACAAGAGAGTAACAAGCCTTCCCGCTCCCATAAGCAAGTATGTGCTCAAGATAATAAATCTATGACTTCACCAGGGTCCATGCAACGAACGGTCCTTAATTGACACGGACAGGAAAATAGTGCAACCTAGTTGTGCCCCGTGGCCGCGGGACACAACTTGCTACACCCACCAATACCCATACCACATCCCTGCCCGGTCGCCAATTCCTTCCCATCATTTTATCCAGAATGTAATAATAATAATATGAGTAACCCTCTATTGTGAGTAACGACAAGTTACCCACTCTACCGATGAACCTAAGCAAAGCAACTACGCGATCCTGTACTAGTAAGACTCATGGGTAGGTATATATATGCATGTGGGTATCATAAAATTCCTGCCACGTAAATGCATCACCTTTAAATATATATAAAGACTTGCAAAATAAGAGTTATGCACTGGGGCTTGCCTTGGGCAGGCGCAAAGTCAGAGGTGTCAGTCGTGGGCGGCTCCTGGAAGTACTCAGGTACAAAGATTTCCTCCTCGTACTCCTCGATGACTTCTTCATAGTCCTGCTCCTCTGCAGCCACGTACTCAACCTCCTCGTGATCTACATGCATGCAATGATAATACCACACTTAAAAGGTGACAACGATAACTCTAATAACAACAACTACAAACTACTTAGCTAACTCTAATGCCTAATATGCTAAGCTACCATTATTTCTACTAACAAAGTTGACTGATGCATTTCAAACTCTAGCAACTAACAAGCACACCATTTTCCGATTACCAATTTACTACAAGCACTACTAGGGAAACTTAGCTACCCTATCAAACAAGCTATTCGATGGCTATAAAATTACAGCAAGCATCTAATAATATTATGAAGCTACTGTAAAAATTTCTAGGGCTAGCTCTATTCTAAACTTGCCACAAAAATTCCTACTCGATTTGATGGCTTAAAAGTAATCATTTTTGCATCGATTTAAATGACCAAGCATCATTACAACACTGCAAGAAAAGAATTTACTAACTGATAGAGCATGAATTTAGGGACTCAACTAAAGTGGTTTCACGTTTTTTGGACACCTACACCAGTCGCTAAAATTCCTCAAAGTTTGATTCAAAAACCAAATTACAAAAGCAATTCTAAATTACTAAAGCGCGAAAACCTCCTCCCGGACGGCCCAACCGCGCAGCCCAAACTACGCGCAACGCGCGCCCGCACACGCAGCCCAAGCGACGCGGCCCACGGCCGGGGAGGCCCGCATGCGCCGGCAAAATTGCAGACAAGCCCCCAAACTAACTACTAATGCTGCGACCAAACTAGGCACTATTCCCACCCTCAAGGGTTTTGCAAAAAAAACCCTTCCGAAAAACTGTCTTCACCACCGGGCGGTCCCTGACGTGCCTCCGCACGCTGGCGCGGCGTTGGCTGGCGCTGGCCGGTTGCGTCGGCCAGAGGGGAGCTGCTACTGCTAATCCGAGGGGGAGACGCTCACCACGGTGCAGACGCAAGGCTCGGGGCATCGATTCAGAGGCCGGAGGCAAGGTGGCGCGGCTTCCTCCCGACGATAGCCAATCAGCGAGGGCGGTGACAGCGTTCCAGAGGGCAGGAGCTATGCGAGGGTGGCAAAGGGGGTGGGTGAGCTTCGGTGGTTCACCACAGACCTAACCGCAGTGACAGGATGGCTAGAGGATACCCGAGCTGAGCCGGCCACGAGCGCCCGAGCGACCAGGTGGTGTACCGCGGCGGCGCGGCCACGCCACCGACGGCTAGGTGGAAAAAGGGCTCCGAGGCGGCGTGCAGGAGGGAGCGGTTGATGCGGCGAGGCTAGCGGTGTAGCCAATTCGGGTTTCGAGGCTAACGGGTAGGCTAACGCGGTGCACAGCCGAGCTCGCCCTTAAAAACATGGCGGAACGGCAACCCCAATTGGAGCACGGTGGGGTCAAATTGGAAGTGAGGTAAACTCGCTCGGCGAGGTCACTGGGTGGCAAAACCCCTAGCGAGGACGATTTGCTAACGGTTATTACTTCCGACCGGCCTGCTAGCAGCGGCCCCAGACAACCAGGCGGACAGGGGAACGGAGAAGGGGCAAAACGCGCTAGCGCTCAGGTCCCATCCTTGGCCGAAGTGGGGTCGCGAGGTGCGCGTGAGCAGACGAAGGAGCAGCATGGCGTGCTTGCGCGGCCACCGACCGGCCAGTGGCGGTGCTGGGGTCGGTGCTGACACGACACCCGCTGACCCCGGTGGTGAGTGCGGCGTCGAGCGCAACAGGGACGGAGAGGGAGGACGGCAGGCAGCAAGGCCCAAACGCACACGCGAGCGGCCAGGGGGGGTCAACCAAAGCAGTGCGATACGGGGGGCAGCATCCACGCGCCACGCGTGGATAGTGTCGATCGGACGCTCTGTGTGGCAACCACGAGCGGTGACCGCGCTCAGGGAGGCAGCAGGCACCGTCTGCACACTTGCACGAATTTTAAAGCTTTGGGAAACCCCCAACTGGTGACAACCAACCGAGAACCAACCTTACCCAGCTCAAGATGACCTATGAGGCTACCCACCCAAGCTAACACCCAACAACCCTTCTTAACCCGAAAACGCAACCGAAGGTGCTCAACACGGCAACGTCAATGCTGTCCTAGACTTGGAGTATTTCTAAATACTTTACACTGGAACGAAAACCGAGTTGCACAAAACAAGCTACTAGAAACGTTAGCTATCGATTGCCGAATTCGATCACGAACGTTGCACTTCACAATCGTTTAGGTGCCACAAAAAGGGTTCGCACAATGTTATATAGCATGCTCGTTCCAGAAAAAAAATTGGTTTCCAACCTTAGTTGATACAATCCGGTTGTTACATCAATTTTCCAATTAACATTTTTATTAACTATTTAGGATTACCAATTGATTCTACTCCCTTTAACATTAAGCAAACAAAAGAAAAGATGCTCATGCCATGCTTAGATGCATTGAAACACGTGGTAACACCGAGGGTGTTACATTGAAGATTGGACAATATGGGGGAGCATGGTACAAAGAAACCTAACTCCACAAGGAGGATAAATAATGTAAACAAGGATCTTGTTACACAGGACCTTGTAGAATCAATTGTCTTTTGGCAATAAAGGTCAAGAAATGCTAGTAGCTGAGGCCCCAGAAAGTCTCAAAGAATAAGAAAATCAGATATTTCTGATGACTATAAAGTCTATATTAGTGAAATTCAAATGGAGGGTAATCCACCTAATTTGAAGAAGCCATGAGAGACATTCACTCGTCCAAGTGACAAGAAGCAAAGGAAAATGAAATAAAATCGATAATACCAATAATATTTTGGGATCTAGAATAAATTCCTAAGGAGCCAAAACAGTAGACTGTGATGGGCCTACAAGACAAAATGTGACTCCAAAGGGAATATGTAAAGATGTAGACTGCGACTTGAATCAAAAGATTTTGCGCGAATCGAATAAATAGATTATAATGAGTGCCAGTGGCATATCATGATCTGAGTTACATCAGATGAAAGTAAAGACATTATTTCCCAATGGAATTTGTATGAAAATGAATACATGGCACAATCCAGAGGTTTTATCGTGAAAAGAAAAGAACGTAAGGGATGTCACCTATAGAAATCTCTTATGGACTAGAGCAAATCTCTAGACAGTGGAATTTAAAGTTGAAGAGTCAATTAGAAATTTTGGGTTAAAGAGAATGAGAGGACATTTGCGTTTGTATAAAGTTATAGAATGGAAAATTTATTTTCTAATCCTTTATATGTGAATGACATCTTACTTGTTAGTAGTGATGTCAATCTACTGCATGAGAAGAAGTTTTTGTCCTCAAGGTTAAATAAGAAAGTTCACTTTGAAATATCTCTCGTTATAAGAATTGAAATTCACCGAGATAGAGATAAAAGAAGTATTAAGACTATCACATAGGCATGCTAAGAAAAGTTTCTAAAGAAATAAAGTACCTTTGCGGGTAAACCTACGCCTGTTTCCATGGTCAAGGGTAATAGTTTTGGGAACTTTAGTGTTCCAAGAAGCAATGTGAGATTGTTATAGATGGACGTCCTATATGTTTCAGCTATTGAAAACTTAATGAGTACACAGATAAGATCTTATCCTGACATAGTTTACGTATCCGGGTTATTTTGGCAAAAGTCCAGTCCAGATATAGATCACTGGAATGGAGTTAAGAATATCAGACTCATGCTAAGAAAGAAAGAACAAACACTCTCAAGTAGTTGTGGGTACAAATGTTAAATTTTGGCGAGATGTTTATTCAAACCTACATAGTAGCTAACACTCGCAGTTGGGGTTTTATTGTGGAAAAGCTCCAAAGAAACAGTTATAGTATCATCAGTGATACAAAGTTACAGTATAGCATGATATGAGGTTACGGGACATGTAAAATAGTTAAGGAACTTGTACCCGGAATTGATAATGGTTGTCAACAGCAATAACCATTTAAGTAGTTTGCTCCTATGACAACGGGTCAAGTGTGCTGCCAAACACATTGACATTAAAGTTATACGTTGTAAAGGAGAAAGTCCGGAATCATACTAAAAGGTATTGAACATATAAGTAACAAGAAAGTGCTTGTGAATCCGCTTACGAAAGGCTTACCACCCAGTGTGTTCAGAGAACACACAGTTCACATGGATTTATGGTATAGCCTATGATTTCCAGACAATAAAGGGCCTAAAGTTAAAGAATCTGTTTCATATCAGAGAAGTGTATTGTAGCCATTAAATCTATCGGCGGCTGACCGTGATGATGAGACATGCTCTATGCACTGATCTGTGATGGAATGGTAAAAGAAATAAGTGTGAAGTAAAGTCTAAAATTTAAAGTATGAGGTGAGATCAAGAGGAGAATGTTAGGTTGATCTCCCACCAAGATGGCCCAACGGCCACTTGGGCCTTGACTCGCGCCCTGATCGGGGGCACTCAACCCATTAGCGATTGGTGGGCCCCCCGTCGCACTGCGCAATAAAAGAAGGTTGGGGCCGGTGGCTCACGGTACGAGGTTCACAGCTGCCACCACTCCCCACTGTCCTAACCCTAAGCCGATCTCGAGGGTGCGCAGCCAGCGGCGGGAAGCTCTGCCACCATGTCCACTGCCGCCTCTGCTCCACGCCGCGACGTCCACTGCACCACCGGCGTTGCCACTGCCTCCTCGCCACCGCCACATCCTCGTCGGTGCTACTGCGACTCCTACACCATCTCGAGGGAGTGGACTCGGACAAGATCTGCTCAAGGTAATGATGGGCAATTTCCTATCCCTAGAGAATTGTACCCTCTAGATTTACTCACTGTGATCCGTATAACACAACACATAATTCTTATTATGTATCTAGACATAATCTAAATCTAGGAGCATAGCAAAAATATATGTATCTAGAAAAGCCGAAATGACTTATAATTTGGAATGGAACGAATAGTCTGAAATGAGGAAGGAATTTTGACCCCTTATGTCGGATCTAACTAAGCAGGTATGATTGCATACTCTAGGTCTTGGGGTTGGTTGCTAATGGTTGGTCCAAATTCCGTTGTCGTGTACAGCCATGCATTTCCAAAAGTGGTTTTCTCCATGGATAGCTGGAATAGCCTTTGCGATTTCAGAAGGGCGGGATAGCTAGACCAATATAATTAAAAAATGCTAGATTCAGACAAGTAATCAATACACATACGTCACATTCTCCTGATTTGTCAAAATTCAACCCGGTTCGTTTGAGTTATTCAGCCAAATCAGTAGTCATTTAGCAGTGTTTTTCTCTCATAATAAACCAGTGAACGGTATTTTCAACCACAATAAACCAGCGAAATAAACAAGCTGCAAATCGAATCGTCCGGGGAGGACGAACAAGTTAAAGGGCCCAATTGCCTGTTAGCAATGACGACAGTTATGATAGAGATCCATGGCACTGCCTCAGCCCTCAGGTCATCTTCAGGGTACGTTCTGGGGGCCTGCATATTCACTCACACACTATACAAACTTTTCCAATGGTGTTTGATGACATAGACCTTACGATACTCGTATATACTAGTGCTGATGCTTGGATCCTTCGTTCTGGGTTCTTGTGCTGTCGGTATTGCAGGAACTGCATGCGTCGCCTGAGAAAATAAAAAAAATTAAAAGGAGTGCATAAGGTATTGCAGTACATAAGGTTAATGCTAGTGGCTGCTACCTGCTAGTAATCTTTTGTATTTTTATTCTAGATTTCTGATATTATATCGTGTAAATAAACGAGATAGACTGAACATTAGTACCTGTAGTAACAATTGGGGCGTGAAGACAGTGATTGGTCAGGTCATGTCGATTATGCACTTAACACTGTATCTAGCAGCTGTAAATCTGTAAGTATGCTAACACCCGCTTGCAGTATAGTAAGTGGTGAGTGCTCCTCTGTCTCAGAATATCTGTCGTCGTTGGTGTGCGTGCCACAAATTTAATTTATTTTATATAAAATACGTGTAATATTTGTATCTACAAATAAATTTATTAAAAAACTAGATTCAAATATCTTTCCAATGATACTAATTAGGTACAATAAATATTAATATTTTTAATATATATTTAGTCAAAGTTGTTTATCAGAAAATATAAATGACATATGTTTAGGGACGGAGAGAGCATAATCCAACTGTTACACAGGTCAAATCACCATTCTGAGAGGGAAACTCGAAAATGCGAGAGCCGGTACGGTGGCTGACAAAAGAGGTCAAAATTCTTGAAAATGGCTTCAACCTGGGAGAAGACTCGGAGGAGTGAATGAAACAGCCCGAGGGAACTCGAAGACGCACACACCCTGACCGTGAGGGAAAATCGAAGATGCAAACACCCCCCGGGGAGCTCCAAGAGGTGGTCGCCGCGATCAACGAACTCGAAAATGATTACATGTTTGTATACATTTGTAATAATTCGTATGACGTTTCAGAAGTTAAATTTATCTATTTGTTTTGGGGAAACAAACCATCGGCAGCTAGACTCAGGCCGGTTCGGCTGGGCTGATAAGTCGGCTGAAAAACACTGTTGACTGATTTGCTGTAAGAGAAAAATACTGTTCCGGCTGAAAAAACAAGCTGAAAAAGACGGATTATAATCCGGATGAACAGAGCCTCGGTCGGGCACGCAGCAAATGGAAGTAAATTTGTTGCTGAGTTGTGACGTGGTACTCCCTCCGTCCATAAAAAAAATTAATTATGTGAATCGTGCTGGTTAAACTAGTCTAAATTTAACCAAGTTTATAGTGAATAATATTAATATTTATGTCTCCAAATAAATTTGTTATAAAAATATATTTTATAACTAATCTAATGGTATTTAGTTTGTATCATGAATGTTAGTACTTTTTTATACAAATTCAGTCAAAGTTCAAATTGATTGACTTCTCGGAAAAACGAGAATTGTATTCTTCTGTGGACGGAGGAAGTACATCTGAAAAGTGTCTTAATTTACCTTTTTAGGGTGGGTATAGCTTTTACTGTCGTCAGTCGTCACAACAGGGACTCTTCATTTTTGTATTGCAGGGGTTGAGTAGGACTAGGGCATTCTCTCTAATACAATGAAGCGTAGCTCCTGTGTGTTTTTTTTAAAAAAAAAGTGTGACCAGCGCATAAAAACAGAGCAAAAGTTACAGCAAGGGATTCACCTACGTTTTCCTTTTCCAGAAGGGTTCAGTTTAGGAAATTATTTACCATGCATGACAGCAATAATGAGAGCAAATATATGTAAAATTTTTTATTAGCAATGGGCCCTAAGTTTATCCCTTAATTTCTAGCACTTACGTCTCTCAATTTACTCCACCATGCAGGTGCATGTGTTGGTGGACTTGTTGATCTAATCGCAATAAGCTTGCACCTTAAGTTCAATTAAACTTTCAGTAGATATATGAACTAACTTAGTATTGCACATAGTACATATATGACGTGTTGTGGAGGACCAGCAATGTGCGCTGCAAAAAAGAAAAAAAAAGAAACTGATCCTAGATCTACCCTTATGTCATCATGTGATCGTCAGAATTTCAGAGAATCCATCTGAAGAGTGATGAACTAGCAGCTACGGTCCGTGGCATCCTATGCATGCTGTGAAGCTCTTCTTCTGTATTTGTCGCTTCATGTAAAAAGTCTCTCAATATATGCTCATGCTGGTCGGCTAGAGAGGTAGCTGCCTGCCATTGCTCAAGCAGGAACGAGCGGTCCACTTGACGTTGACGCAGCCAGAGAATAGAATCCACTCTGGCACTGGCAGGCTGATCTGGATAGCCTGAACCTGATCCAATTATTAGACATGCATGATCCACTCTTGGAGCTCTTGTTGTCTGGACCCAATTATTAGACAGCGGAATTGTGCGTCTTCTGTCTCCATGCATAGTCCAAATTATAGAACGTTAAGTCTTCTGCAAGAAAGACTGGGGATTATGGGCATAATCAGTACACAAAAGAATTCCTGCTTCTAATTTCCATGATGCCGTGAGCTCGTGACCTTGTCCGCTGTCCCGTAGACCCGTACCCAGCCTGCCTCAAGTTCACTCCTCCTGTCTCCTGGCTATTATCAGCTTAGCATCAACGGTGGGCGCTCGCTCGCTATCGCGGAGACCACCAGCAGTCACCAGAGGAGGTCGGCACACGCGGGCAAGCACAGGAACTGTAGGTAACAAGACCCACAGATTCCAAGTCTTCCACAACGGTGGATTTACACACACACTTTATGAACGAATTCTAGATAAAAAAAAAGTATATATTTGCAAATACTCCATCCGTCCCTGAAAGAATATAATTCTAGAACAGTATCACGTGTTAGTATATCAACTTTGACAAATTATAGATAAAAAAATAGAAATATTTATAATATCAAATAAATATCATTACATTAATTACGAACGTATTTTTATAATAAATTAATTTGGGGTTATAAATGTGAATACTATTTACTAGAAACTTGGTCAAACGTAAATCACTTTATGCCTTATTTGGATGCGCATGTATTTGTCTTAATCTACATGTGTTGAAGTGAATTGGGTGAAATTAAACTAAATTACATTCCATTACACTTCAACCTATGTGGATTAAGGTAGATATGCGTGCATCCAAATAAGGCCTCACGTGGCACATAACTTATAATTACATTCTTTCTGGCCCGGAGGTAGTTTACATATATCTAAGTACTGTGTCCATCAATCCCAAGTCGCAAAAATGTCAACGCGTGTCGTCGTAGCAGCTACTAGCAGCTAGCGCCTAGCGGCTGTACCGTCAATCGGAAAATGGACGCCGTGGTCCGCTGAAAAGGAAGCAGGAAATGGACGGGTGCTGCACAAGCTGCACGATGGCTCTGTGCCACTTGGACGCGAAGGGACGATTTTTCAAAGCTGGAACCTTCTTGTTCCTGTTACGTGACAAACTGACAACATGTAGCCATCGATCGGAATCTTTTTCGGGCCGAGGTCCCCTTTGATCGAGTGCACCGATTTTTCCTGATTCTGATCAGTTTCTCACGACAATTTTGAATTATCTCAAAGTGAAATTCTGGCAGTCGGATACTCGATCGGATGGATATAGGGTCCTGGACCTGCTGGTCCATTGAAAGCGGGAAGAAACGTGGACTGTGCTGCTGGACGATTGATCGACTCCATCCGAGCCTTGTTTAGTTACCTCAATTCTCCTCAAATTTTACTATGCAAAAAGAAGATTCTCTGTCACATCAAAATGTCGGCAAATGCATGGAGTACTAAATGTTGATGAAATCAAAAACTAATTGCACAGTTTTGTTGTACTTTGCGAGATGAACATTTTAAGCCTAGTTAGTTAAAATTTGGATAATTTTTATCAAATACAAACGAAATGCTACAGAAATTCTGATACAGTGTTTTTCTTCCCAATTCACCGAACTAAACGAGCCCCGAAGCTAGAATCTCCCACAGATGACTCGTCGTTCACAGACGCACCATCTGCTAACCAAGAGAAATAACTAAAGTCAACGAGACATCAGCGTACGTGAAACTCGAGCGAAATGTCATTAGACAGCCGCTTTTGCACTAGTACTATCAAACACAGGAGTTTCTAAAGATGTACCATTTATATATAGAAATATTGTCAAAAAGAGGATGGCATGTCACACCCGGTTTTAAGGACAAAACCAGATATACACTATATATAAAATAAAGAGGTCAAATCTCACATATAGCTACAGATAAGTGTAATATCAAAAGATAAATGCTTATTAAACATAACGCAATAGTATAAGATATAACCTTAGAGAACAACACAGCGGAAAGACAACTCCGAACACCGGGTGTAACATTCACTCCAGGATCAAACTAACTAGTTGATCACAAGCCTATTAACTCCAGAGACTATCCTGGGGTGTGAAAATAGCAAGAGTGAGTCCATGTCGAACTCAGCAAATATATCATAGGGTTCATGAGGCTCAAAAGGTTTGACACAGGTTTACTGCGATAGCTTTTATTGAGTCATCTTTTAGCAATTGAGTAGCAATAAGTTTACTATAAGCCTAAATAACTTCATAATCATGTAAACAAGAATAATGTATAGCAAGAAACAATAATCATTAGTGAGCATCAACATCATCAGTATTAACATTATCATCAGTGTCCATCATTTATTCTGTAAGGGTCCAAGGCCACTCGTGACCGTGAGCACGGCTGATATACCAGTTTTACACTCTGCAGAGGTTGTACACTTTCACTGTGAGTCATGATTTACCCTTTCGCCCGAGGTAGCTAATCTCTTGACCCACTTCCAAGGAAGGTCGGCAGGGTTCACTATGAAGCTTTTCAAAGGTTCGTCTAACAAGTTAGGGCCATTAGATTCACTCGGCAAACAGATGTAGAGCCCCCCTTCCAAATGGCACAATGACGCGCAGCCTATACACATAAGGACAGAGGCCGCACTATACCCGATTCGTCAAGTCGTTCTTACGCCATGAAGGTTACCACTAACAAGCTGGAAAAGGTCCTCATACTGAGCTAAAGCCAGAGCCATATAGCCCTCACAGTTGTACTGTAAGTCTTGGATGTTCGCTTACAGATAAGTCCTTAAGGAGAGAAACTAGAGCACCATAAAAATAACCCAATGCTCTAGCTCCCTTGAGTCATGTTGCTATAAAGCATCTTTTAAACGTTTATTGCATATACCATTAGTCAAATTACAGATCATGGTTATTTATCTTGAGCACTAGCATAAATACTATCCAATGCAATATTCCACCGGTGTCAAGGTACAAGATACAAAAGCTAGGATATCCTTAGGGGTAACAAGGTAGACACATGCACATGAATTAAGTATATTAAAGGTGAATAGAAAACAAGGATGATCACATACTATACTTGCCTTAACTTGCTTTTCCCCCAAAGCAATATGCTTGAAAGCCTTTAGTATTCAACTTTCAATCTTCTGCTTCCAATTCTCAGCTTCTAGTCTTCAGAGAATAGCTTCTTAATCACCACGTAAATCTCACCGATTGACTGAACCATATAGCACCACACAAGCATCTATACAATCATACACGAAGCAAACAATAGATCTATATTAGAACAGTACACCAATCATATAAAAATAAGTAAAAAGAGTTTGAAACATGATTCTACGCATCGCTACGAACACAAAGTCGTGAAAAGCACGCTAATCGGAGCTACGGTTGTAAGGTCCAAATAGGCTAGAGGGGGGGTGAATAGCCTAATTAAAACTTCTACAAGAATTACTTAACCACAAGTTAGTACGAAAGGTGGCGAAGCAAATGCACTAGCTCTAACTAATTAAGCAAGCCACCTACACAAGTCTAATACAAGGCTATTCACTAAACACAACAACAACTATAAGCTAGAAAGAAGAAGTAATACAAGAGAAGAGCTTCGAGTGATTATACCGCTGTGAAGAGAAGAGAAATACCAATCAATCAATCATACAAGAGAAATCCTTGGGAAGAGAATGACACAAGAATTTATCCCGAGGTTCACTTGCTTCCCGGCAAGCTACTCCCTGTTGTGGCGATACACCCACTTGTCGGTTCACGAGCTAATCACTATCAAGAGTCGAGCCCTCGGCGGGCGCCGCACAACCGCACACAAGATGGGGATCCTCCAAGCCACGAGCTTCACTAGAGTATCCAATTCGCGAACTCCCGCAGGGAAGGATCAAGAACCCCTTACAACACTTGGTGAAGGCTCCAACAATCTCCAATTGCGAGCTCGATCACCTCCGCTGCTCCAAGCCATCTACCGTGTCGGGAAACACGGAAGAGTAACAAGAAATCCGCAGCAACTCGAAGATCAAGTGCCTCTAGAATGCAACTCTCAAGCAATGCACTTGAATCTCACTCAATCTCACTCAAGATGTGCAACTATGCAAAGAGATGAGTGGAGGGGTTGTTCTCTAGCTCAAAGTATGTCTCTATATCTCAAAATATGCAAGAGTTATCCTCAAACCCCGGCCAACGTCTATTTATAACAAAGGGGTACGCAGCTAGCCGTTACAGACGACGCAGCGAAAAACGCACTGACCGGACGCTCCGGTCAGGGTGACCGGACGCGTCCGGTCACTACACGACAGCAAGAAACAGAGCGTGTCAGAACTAGCCGTTGCCGTGACCGGACGCGCTAAACCGATTGACCGGACGCGACAGTGCCCGCGTCCGGTCGCATTCCAGTATGCTCCCGTTGAGACCGGACGCGTCCGATCGCACGTGACCGGACGCGCCGCGCGTCCGATCGTCACTCCGCTTCGCTCCGCCCCTCTGGACGCCTGACCGGACGCTCCGGTTACGTGAGGGACCGGACGCGCCGGTCGCGCGCTCTGATTCGCTCAGGAGAACTGACCGGACGCGCTGTTGAACTGACCGGACGCCACAGTGCCAGCGTCCGGTTAGAGTCCAGTAAGCTCCCTGGATGACCGGACGCGTCCGATCATCAGTGACCGGACGCGCTGCGCGTCCGATCATCAAACTGAAAACCGCGCAGACGCTGAATACTGACCGGACGCGTCCGGTCATACAGAGACCGCGTCCGGTTCAGCGTCCGGTTCAGCGTCCGGTCATCTCTGTGACCTCCGTTCGCCTCCGTTTCTTTTCCGACTTTCGGCGTAGTAGAAAATAAGCATTTCACTTCTCCAAAAAGCGCCGAATCCCGCCTCGCAAGCTCGGCGGGAGGGAGAGAGGAACCCAAACCCCTCTCTACCGCTCAAACTCTACCGCCTTCTCAAACGTGCTAACACCACCATGTGTAAAACACAATGTGCATGTGTGTTAGCATTTTATAAACATTTTCCCAAGGCGTTATGTTAGCTCTTTTACTAGATCCTAATGCATATGCTCAAGACAATGATCTAGTGGCACTTGATTCCCAAGCTAACTGTGATTGCCCCTCTTGATAGTCGGCTATGTATCCTAAACCCGGTCAATCACTTCTCTACTCATCTTAGACCGGCAAAAGGAAAAAACCTATGGTTATACCTTTGCCTTGCGCTCTTAGATCCTTCTCTTTCACTTGATCACCATGTCCTTCCTTTTATGTGCATCTCCACCATGATCATCATTTTATGTCCATGCATCATCTCTTTGTGATCTTGTGGCCACCACTCCTTGCCACATACACCTTCATCACATGTGTTGCTTATGCCTAACTCAAAACACTTAACACATGGCATTAGCAACTTGGTGTCATTAATTACCAAAACCAAACTTGGGCTTTCAATCTCCCCCTTTTTGGTAATTGATGACAACCATCACAAAGATATGAAATGAAATCAATTTTTAATTTCGATAGTATTAGCTCCCCCTACGTATGTGCTTCCATGAGTTTGGTTCAATTATGCACATATGTATTGATTTGAATTTTGGGAGAGTTACTACTATCAAATTGATGCTAAGATATATAGAATGGACCTTTGAAGCGTGATACCAATCGGAGTTGCCTTTATATACCATCCTTAGCATCGATGTAGCTAGACACCGCTTGTAATACATCACTTGTAAAGATCACAAACACTAAAGTACCCCGTGAGATCAACATTATAAGCCAAGGTGTCTAGATACCACTTGTAAAGCTACTCTCAACAAATCATCATTCAAGTTCTATTTCTAGCAAACACCAAACAATCATGAATATGAATTTAAGCTTTGCAATGCAACAATTTATCATGTTAATGCACATACAAGTGCAACAAGTAATCCATGAGCTTGCTCCCCCTACTTGTGTGCTCAAATTTAATTGATCCCTTGATTTCTCTCCCTTTGTAACTTTTCTCTCCCCTGTGACTTTTCTCTCCCCCTTATTATATCTTATTCCCTCTTTGCAATATCTTTGTGACTTTTCTCTCCCCCTTTGTCAACAATCACCAAAAAGGTGCCAATTTTAGTGAGAGATAAGTCAATCAATTATGATAGAGTCCAAATTATGGTTCAATCTAGATTACTTGCCTAGAATATGTACTTCGGTTTGATCCAAGGACAAGCTTTTTCACACCTCATAAAGTATAAGGGTTATCTTGACCATGTTGAATTACACATCATGAGCTTATTTTCTAGATTCAATACTAGGTTTGTAAGCCCACAAACATGTCATATGCTACCACTAGACCAATCAAACATAGAAGCAATAGTGGTACCATATATACATCAAAATCATTTGATTTTCATGAATGAGCTTATTTGTCATGCAAATATGTCTATATGTTCTAACCATGTCCTTAGCAAAGTATGAATGATATGCCAAACAACTTTACCTTGCTATGTTGGAGGAGAGGCATGTCATATAAGAATGTAGGAGGTGCACTCATTTCAAGTTGGAGAAGTCAAGTATGTTCAATTCATTCTTCAACTTGTAAAATCTCTTTTCATCAAGTGGCTTTGTAAATATGTCGGCTAGTTGATCTTCGGTGCCAATGCTTTCAATGCTAATATCACCCTTTTGTTGATGGTCTCTTATGAAGTGATGCCTTATGTCAATGTGCTTGGTTCTTGAATGTTGAACCGGATTTTGTGTCATCTTGATAGCACTTTCATTATCACAAAACAAAGGCACATTCTTGAATTTAATTCCAAAGTCATTCAAAGTGGCCTTCATCCAAAGCAATTGTGCACAACAACTACCGGCACTAATGTATTCGGCCTCGGCGGTAGATAGTGCAACACTATTTTGTTTCTTTGATGACCATGAAACAAGAGACCTTCCAAGCAATTGACAAGTGCCACTTGTGCTCATTCTATTAATCTTGCATCCACCATAGTCGGAGTCCGAATATCCAATCAACTCAAAATTAGACCCCTTGGGATACCATAATCCAACATCATGAGTGCCCTTTAGATATCTTAATATCCTCTTGGTTGCTTTCAAGTGACTTTCTCTAGGTGAAGCTTGATATCTTGCACACTTGCATACACTAAACATCACATCTGGCCTAGAAGCGGTGACATAGAGCAAACTTCCAATCATGGACCGGTATTGCTTTTGATCTACTATTATCAATACCTAATTGATCATTAGAGCCCATTGGTGTGCTCATTGGCTTAGCATCTTGCAATCCAAACTTCTTGATCATGTCCTTGATGTACTTGCCTTGACTTACAAAAGTGCCATTCTTCATTTGCTTGATTTGAAGTCCAAGGAAGTAACTAAGCTCTCCAATCATAGACATCTCAAACTCATTAGCCATCATATTTCCAAACTCTTCACAAAAGTCTTGGTTAGTTGATCCAAAGATAATGTCATCCACATAGATTTGCAACACAAACAAGTCATTTCCAAGCTTCTTGGTGAAGAGAGTGGTGTCAACCTTTCCCATCTTGAACCCTTTAGAGAGGAGAAAGTCCCTCAATCTCTCATACTATGCTCTAGGTGCTTGCTTCAAACCATACAATGCCTTCTTTAGCTTGTAAACATGGTCAGGCTTCTTGTCATCTTCAAAACCGGGAGGTTGCTCAACATAGACTTCTTCATTTATGTAGCCATTGAGAAATGTACTCTTGACATCCATTTGATAGAGCTTGATGTTGTGTGCACAAGCATATGCTAATAAGATTCTAATAGCTTCCAATCTTGCAACCGGTGCATATGTCTCTCCAAAGTCAAGACCCTCAACTTGAGTGTATCCTTGTGCTACTAATCTTGCTTTGTTCCTCACAACCATGCCATCTTGATCTTGCTTGTTTCTAAAGACCCACTTAGTACCAATCACATTGTAGTTCTCCGGCCTTTCAACAAGTTCCCAAACTTGATTTCTAGTGAAGTTGTTTAGCTCTTCATGCATGGCATTTACCCAATCGGAATCCTTCAAAGCATCTTCTATTTTATTAGGTTCTTCAAGTGACACAAATGAGTAGTGCTCACAAAAGGATGCTAGCCTTGATCTAGTTTAAACACCACTTTGAATTCCACCAATGATTTGGTCCAATGGATGATCTCTTGCAATGCTAGTAGGTTGGAGTATTGGGAGTTGATTGCTTCCACTTGTTTGACCTTGAACTTGAGCTTCATCATGAGTACCACTAGAGCTTGCTTGATTTGTATCAATTTGCACACTTTGGTTGATCACATGAATATCATCATCATCAACTTGCATCGGCCTTATATCACCAATGTCCATGTTCTTCATTGCATTTGACAATTGATCTCCTCTCACATCATCAAGGTTTTGAGCTTCATTTTGATACCCTTGGGTTTCATCAATTTCAACATCATGAACTTCTTCCAAGGTGCCATTTGTGAGATTCCAAACTCTATATGCCTTGCTTGTGGTAGAATAACCAAGTAAGAACCCTTCATCACATTTCTTTTCAAACTTGCTCAACCTAGTGCCTTTATTAAGAATATAGCATTTGCAACCAAACACTCTAAAGTATGCAATGTTGGGCTTTCTTCCATTCAATAGCTCATATGGTGTCTTTCCAAGCTTCCCATGGCAATAGAGACGGTTGCTACAATAGCAAGCCGTGTTGATAGCTTCACTCCAAAATGAATGACTCACATTGTATTCACTAAGCATTGATCTAGCCATATCAATCAAAGTTCTATTTTTCCTTTCAACTACACCATTGGATTGAGGAGTGTATGTTGGTGAGAATTGATGTCCAATACCAAAATCATCACACAATTCCTCAATTCTTATGTTCTTGAACTGACTACCATTGTCACTTCTAATCTTCTTGATGGTAGTCTCAAACTCATTTTGCACCCTCTTGACAAAAGACTTGAATAGATCAAAAACATCACTCTTGTCATAGAGAAAGAACACCCAAGTATATCTAGTGTAGTCATCCACTATCACAAAGCCATACTTGTTCCCACCAATGCTAGTGTATGTTGTTGGCCCAAACAAGTCCATGTGCAATAACTCAAATGCCTTTGATGTGCTCATCTCACTCTTACTAGGATGTGTATTTCCAACTTGTTTGCTGGCTTGACAAGCACTACATAGTTTATCCTTCTCAAAGGTGACATCCTTCAATCCTCTAACTAAGTCATGCCTCAAAAGTTTGTTCAATTGTTTCATTCCAACATGACCAAGCCTTCTATGCCATAACCAACCCATACTAGATTTACTAAGCAAGCATGATGTCAATTGTGACTCACTATCATTGAAGTCAACCAAGTATAAGCTACCATGTCTAAATCCTTTGAATATCAAGTTTGATCCATCAACACTTATGACTTCAACATCATCACTACCAAATATGCACTTGAAGCCAAGATCACAAAGTTGTGCCACCGATAAAAGATTGAAATCTAAGCTCTCAACTAGCAACACATTAGATATGCTCATGTCATTTGAGATAGCAATTTTACCAAGCCCCTTGACCTTGCCTTTCTTGTTGTTGCCAAAAGTGATAGCATCAAAACCACCATTTTGACTTGTATCAATTGAATTGAACATACAAGAGTCTCCGGTCATATGTTGAGTGCACCCACTATCAAGCACCCAATGCCTTCCTCCGGCTTTGTAATTGACCTACAAGACAAGATCAATTCTTTTTAGGTACCCAAACTTGTTTGGGTCCTCCAAGGTTAGAGACTAAGCTCTTTGGTACCCAAATGGCTTTCTTCTTTGAGCCCATCCATGGTGCACCAATGAACTTAGCATGAACACCATTTGTACCCTTGGTAAGCATATAGAAAGAATTAAACTTGATTGAGGATACATTTGCATTGGATTTCTTGTTCATGCAATGTTGCTCTATGTGACTAACTTGTTTGCAACTTTTGCAATAGCTACCATTGTTCTTCACAAAACGAGTTTTGTGAGGAGCAAAAGCGGCCTTGCCTTTCTTGGGGTTATAGCCTAATCCCTCTTTGTAGAGAGAAGCTCTTTGGCTACCCAAGCACATAAGCAAGCGGTCCTCACCACCATAAGCCTTAGCTAATGTGTGATTGAGCTCTTTTACCTCCTTCTTGAGATTTTCATTCTCAACTATAAGTGTGGAGTCACAAGTGAAACCATCACTACTAGATGAGGATGATGTAGATGAGCTACATGAAGGGTTAGTAGGAGCAACAATAATAGGCTTATGAAAAGTTTCATCAATTATATCACATGATATGCCTATGTTGCAAGTTTTAGCTTTCTCAACATTAGTTGGTATGTTTTCATATTTTTCAACTAGAGAGGAATGAACTTCTTCTAGCTTAGTATGAGACTTTTGAAGCTTCTTATGGTCTACCTTTAGACTCTCATAAGATGCCCTAAGCTCATCAAGTTCTTGCATAAGGTTTTTCTTTTCCTTAAGCAAGCCCTTGCACTCCTTTCTAGATTCTTTAAAATGTTGAGTGCAATCTTCTAGCATAGTGATTAGTTCATCTTTAGTGAATTCCTCTTCATCACTATCACTATCACTAGCATTATCATGATCACTCTCATCATCGGATGATACCTTAGCGGCCTTAGCCATGAAGCATGATGGAGTGTCGAAGAGGGAGACCTTCTTTTGGATGGCAATGCTAGCATGTCCCTTCTTCTTGCTCTTGTAGTCATCATCATCATCACTTGAGGAATCATCACTATCCCATGTAGCAACATGAGAATCATTCTTCCTTTTATGAGAGCTCTCCTTCTTTTCTTGCTTCTTCTTTTGCTTCTTCCTCTCCTTCTTGATAGCATCTTTATCATCACTATCATAAGGACACTTTGCAATAAGATGATCCTTGCTATGGCATCTAAAGCATCTCATGTTATGCTCATTCTTCTTAGATGAGTTCTTCCTCCTCCTTGCACGATAGCCCTTCTTCTTCATGAATTTGCCAAATTGCTTGACAAAGAGAGTCATCTTCTCATCAATGTCATCACTATCACAAGAGCTTGAGTCTTCATCACTTGATGATTCAATCTTGGACTTGCCCTTGGATGTGGTGGCTTTGAATACCACACTCTTCTTCTTTTCATCATCTTTCTTTTCATTTTCCTTCTTCTTCTTCTTGACCAACTCATCCTTCTCATCATCTTCTCTATATGAATCATCGGTCATCACCTCTTGAAATATTTGTTGAGGAGTTGAATCCTTCAATGTAGTCCTCACTAGCACGGTGATCAATGTATCAAATCTCTTGGGCAAGCTTCTCAAGAACTTCATAGAGAATTGATTGTCCTTGACCTCCTCACCAAGTGCCTTGAGCTCATTAACAATGACTTGCAACCTATGAAACATCTCCGGTACACTCTCATCATCTTGCATCTTGAAGCTTGAAAATTTTTCTTGCAAGATATATGCTTTAGCAGTCTTTGTGCCTTCGGTGCCCTCAAATGTTTCTTCTAGCTTGGCCCAAGCATCATGAGCAATCTCTATGTTCTTTACTTGCTCAAATGTCTTGTCATCTAATGCCTCATGAAGAGCACTAATAGCAATGTCATTGCATTGGAGCTTCTTCTCTTCCACCGGTGTAGGTGCTTCCGGATTAGCAACCTTAAATTTTGTTTCGGTGACCTTCCACACTTCTCTATTGATTGACTTGAGGTGTGCGGTCATCTTAACCTTCCAATATGCATAATTTATGCCATCAAAGTGAGGTGCCTTCTTGGTGTTATTGATGTGCAAGCTTAATTGAGCCATTCCTTTTTCACCGTAGGTTGTTAAGCCTCAAATAAACGGTGCCTTGGCTCTGATACCACTTGTAAGGTCCAAATAGGCTAGAGGGGGGGTGAATAGCCTAATTAAAACTTCTACAAGAATTACTTAACCACAAGTTAGTACGAAAGGTGGCGAAGCAAATGCACTAGCTCTAACTAATTAAGCAAGCCACCTACACAAGTCTAATACAAGGCTATTCACTAAACACAACAACAACTACAAGCTAGAAACAAGAAGTAATACAAGAGAAGAGCTTCGAGTGATTATACCGCTGTGAAGAGAAGAGAAATACCAATCAATCAATCATACAAGAGAAATCCTTGGGAAGAGAATGACACAATAATTTATCCCGAGGTTCACTTGCTTCCCGGCAAGCTACTCCCCATTGTGGCGATACACCCACTTGTCGGTTCACGAGCTAATCGACTATCAAGAGTCGAGCCCTCGGCGGGCGCCGCACAACCGCACACAAGATGGGGATCCTCCAAGCCACGAGCTTCACTAGAGTATCCAATTCGTGAACTCCCACAGGGAAGGATCAAGAACCCCTTACAACACTTGGTGAAGGCTCCAACAATCTCCAATTGCGAGCTCGATCACCTCCGCTGCTCCAAGCCGTCTACCGTGTCGGGAAACACGGAAGAGTAACAAGAAATCCACAGCAACTCGAAGATCAAGTGCCTCTAGAATGCAACTCTCAAGCAATGCACTTGAATCTCACTCAATCTCACTCAAGATATGCAACTATGCAAAGAGATGAGTGGAGGGGTTGTTCTCTAGCTCAAAGTATGTCTCTATATCTCAAAATGTGCAAGAGTTATCCTCAAACCCCGGCCAACGTCTATTTATAACGAAGGGGTACGCAGCTAGCCGTTACAGACGACGCAGCGAAAAACGCACTGACCGGACGCTCCGGTCAGGGTGACCGAACGCGTCCAGTCACTACACGACAGCAAGAAACAGTGCGTGTCAGAACTAGCCGTTGCCGTGACCGGACGCGCTGAACCGATTGACCGGACGCGACAGTGCCCGCGTCCGATCGCATTCCAGTATGCTCCCGTTGAGAGCAGACGCGTCCGATCGCACGTGACCGGACGCGCCGCGCGTCCGATCGTCACTCCGCTTCGCTCTGCCCCTCTGGACGCCTGACCGGACGCTCCGGTTACGTGAGGGACCGGACGCGCCGGTCGCGCGCTCTGATTCGCTCAGGAGAACTGACCGGACGCGCTGTTGAACTGACCGGACGCCACAGTGCCAGCGTCCGGTTAGAGTCCAGTAAGCTCCCTGGATGACCGGACGCGTCCGGTCATCAGTGACCGGACGCGCTGCGCGTCCGATCATCAAACTGAAAACCGTGCAGACGCTGAATACTGACCAGACGCGTCCGGTCATACAGAGACCGCGTCCGGTTCAGCGTCCGGTCATCTCTGTGACCTCCGTTCGCCTCCGTTTCTTTTCTGACTTTCGGCGCAGTAGAAAATAAGCATTTTACTTCTCCAAAAAGCGCCGAATCCCGCCTCGCAAGCTCGGCGGGAGGGAGAGAGGAACCCAAACCCCTCTCTACCGCTCAAACTCTACCGCCTTCTCAAACGTGCTAACACCACCATGTGTAAAACACAATGTGCATGTGTGTTAGCATTTTATAAACATTTTTCCAAGGCGTTATGTTAGCTCTTTTACTAGATCCTAATGCATATGCTCAAGACAATGATCTAGTGGCACTTGATTCCCGAGCTAACTGTGATTGCCCCTCTTGATAGTCGGCTATGTATCCTAAACCCGGTCAATCACTTCTCTACTCATCTTAGACCGGCAAAAGGAAAAAACCTATGGTTATACCTTTGCCTTGCGCTCTTAGATCCTTCTCTTTCACTTGATCACCATGTCCTTCCTTTTATGTGCATCTCCACCATGATCATCATTTTATGTCCATGCATCATCTCTTTGTGATCTTGTGGCCACCACTCCTTGCCACATACACCTTCATCACATATGTTGCTTATGCCTAACTCAAAACACTTAACACATGGCATTAGCAACTTGGTGTCATTAATTACCAAAACCAAACTTGGGCTTTCAACGGTTAAAAAGATACAACTACCGATATATTTACCCATAAAACTATTAGCTTCATGTATCTTAATGGTATAAAAACATATATAAGATATTTTATAGAGATTATAATTTAAGTCAAATTTAGATTCGAGTTATAAAACTAAAGTAAAACAAATCATATTTTATTTACAAAACCCAGTTGCATAATTGTTATTTAAGATATGATTCAAACCATGAAATTCCAATATTAGTGACATGATAAACACTGTTACAAATGCGTAGATCTCGTTGCTATGAATCTAACGCAACTTGAATGGCTCAAAACGGAGTTGAAACGTAGAAGATATGAAATAAACAGGATTTCCTCTATTAAAATAATAGATTAAAACTAATCACAAATTTTAAAAGTTGAAAACCTACTTAACATTAGTATTAACATGTAGATTATGAAACTACGAACCTAACGCAAGTTGAACGGATCAAATCGGAGTTAAAACGGAGAAGTTATGGCTAAAACAAAATCAGTGGCAATTCTGTAAATAGTTGAAAATGTAATTTATTCTTAACCGAAACAAAATACGCTTTCAAATGAAGAAAACAAAATATGTAAACATGTTTTGGACTACGGGTTTATTTTTCAAGAATACAGGGACGACGGCGGACTTACTTGTTGCCGAGGAGAGTATGGCCGGGCTAGGCAGCGCGGCGGCGACGGCGACGGCGACAGCAAGAGAAAGAGGAGAAAAATATAATTTACTACACGAGAGATTTCCCAAACTAGGGGCTCCTCTTACGATAGTTTTGGTATGCTTTGCTTAAGGGGTAGGTACGTATATATAGGGAGGAAAACTCTCCACCTCCACGTCAACTAGCGATATGGTGCTAATTGACGTTGCATCATCCACCTCCGCTAATAGGCCTAAGTAATCATTTAAGCCCATTAGTAAATAAATGTATGGGCCTTTGAGATTTATTAAGATTATTGCACATGGGCTTTGAGCGCCGGAGAAAATGAGAGATTTATTATTTTCGGAATTAATTAATTTCATGGATAAAATAATTCCAGAAAAGTCCAGAATTATTATTTAAGCCGCGAAAAATGCTCCGAAAGCTCTGAAAATTTAGAAAAAATTCTCAGAGACATTATAGAACATGAGGAACCCAAATAAAGTATTTGGAGCTCATGATAAGATATTTTAGAGCATCTAAAAATTATACTATGCTCACAGACAAGTGGATACCAGCTATAGAAAAAGTCAGAAAAAATCTCGAGAAGTTTGTAAAGGTTGATTGACGGATGAGAAACAAGGAATTTGATTGTAGAAAAATGATATATATATATATCGGGAAAGGAAAATCGACCTAAACGCATTTTGAAAGAATAACTTGAATTCATTTTGATCTTTGGTCAAAACCAAGCAATACAAAAACACAAATGCATCAGCATGAATGCATCAACAAGTTGCTAAACCTTATGATAAATTTCAATTTAGTGAAAAATATTATTTCCCTATGTTTTCATGAGCACAAAAATTCAAAATTAACTTATTTTAGCTCTATTTGCAAAGAAACAAATTTTAGGGTATTACAATTCTACCCCCCTTAAGATGAATCTCGTCCCGAGATTCGGAAGATAGTGGTCAAAGAGATAGGGATACTTCACTGTAGAATCTTCTTCTCTTCCTGGAGTAGTTACCTCCTCTTGGTAGGTATTTTGCTTTACTTTGCACGTTGTTACAACCTTGATCTGAATGGCTTATTCAACTCTTAAACATTATTCCTTAGTCCTTTCTGCCATTACTTCCAATTAACCTTCATAATTATTCCTCTTGTTCAAAGGTGAGCTCCATTAATTACCGCCTTTGTAGTATTAGTGACATCATTCAAGTTCCACATGCCACTTCTCAAACCTAGGTGTAGTCCGAATCCTTATTAGCATAGCTCTCCTTTGCTAAGGGCATCGGCAACCACTCTTACTTTGCTTCTCCAAGTGATAGCACCTTCCATGTCATAATCAACTCAAATCCAATGATAATGTCACTAACTCAACCCCAACTTAGTAATGATGTCCTTTATATTCTTACAATCCATGTAGGTGTCACTCTTATAAACCATGTAAATACCACACTTATGTCTAATAGGATAATATCTCCAAAACCTTCAGAGCATAAACTGATATCTCCACTTCCTTGTGTCAGGTAGTTTAACTCATATTTCCCATGCTTCCCTAATGCTCCAGCCATCACATTTTTCTTCTTGCATAAGGACACATCCCTCACCTTGACATGGTGCATCACGATAGATGGGACACTCTTGTCTTGATATGGCAGATCTAACTCATAAGTTTTACTTCTTCTTCAATGCCTTTATAATTTTCCTGAGGTTTACGAGTCCAAAGATACTTAATATCTTCTCTAATAGCAATATCTTGAGAGTCTTGAATAAACCTTCCTTCAACTTCTAACTAAATGTCATCATTTTTAAAAGAAACTCTGAGTCACTCTTACATCCCTAGGTGAATTCCCCATTACCAACTTTCTTGAGCTCTTCTTCACCACTAGAGATCACTATCCAAATAGAGGACTTTCTTCCCTTATAGCTCACTTGCTAAACTAGTCATAATATCAACATCCTCTGAACCTTCGTGGAATCAATTGTAGATGTCCAACATTGATGCCAACTTATCTTGAGTAAGATTGGACTCCCAACTGATGATAGATCAGAGCGAAGACCAAGACCCGTCTTGACGATTACCCGAGCTCCTTGTAGACGATCCAACTAGTCATCAATCCTGAGAAAAGATGTCTGCACTCGATAGTGACTTCTCCACCGTGGGGATAACCGATTCTTCCAAGTGAAACGCTGGAATGTTTGAACAACTTGCAACTTCTTTAACTCGGCTACCCCCCTTAAGACAAGATCAACTAGGGGAACGAATGAGTAGCCTAAACCTTCTTCTAAGTAAGTTTACTATCATGATGACCTTCTGATCTCTAATAAAAACTTATATGCCTAAACAAGAACACGTATTTTGAAATTCCTCGCGAGCAGAAAAAAAACAGCAGCACAGTAAAACATCCATATCTCCAGTTTTGTTAATCCAATTAAGTTTCACCTTATACCGTTGGAAAGCTTATCAAATTCTCTACAGCTTCCTTATAGAACACTTTTCCTAATTCTGCAGTTAACTTAGTCGAAAACAGTGCACAATCAAAACTGTTCCAGGTTATTGACAGCATAGTTGTATCATCTTGTGATTTTCATAACTCCCAATCCAAATAGCTATGAGGGTGGTTCTTGCAGCTAGGTAAAGATGTCGAAGCCTAATGTTGTTCAAAATTTTCTCATGATTTATGGTCGTTCAAAGAAAGATGTATAAGCCAAATGAGACAGACTGCTCTAAAAGGATAGGATGTAGATAGTCAAAATAAACCAACCCATCTACCTATTCACTAATCCTTATATCTTAAGCCTATATCTAAATGAAATTGTGGGATCCACAAATTCATTGCAATCATTATAAAAGATCCAAAACAAACATAGGCATAATGACAATCCAACAAAGCAATATAGGAGCACAACTCAACATTGACTTAACTTGCGATGCTATCGTTTTCTTGATATTAAAGGTAAAGATTTCTAAAGCTCTTCTTCTGATTACGCAAAAAGGTGGTAAGAGAAGATTCTAAAAGCATATCAAGGCAATGAGTATAGATGAGAGCAAGGCTTAAAATAAGCATCAAGGAGGAGACAAATATCAAGGGTAGATAAATAGTAGAGAAGAAAATGTCAAGGATTATAGAGCAAGGATTTTAAAGGAAGTTCAAAACCTTAAAACGGTCATTTTCTAACTAGGCTTGCGTCCTACAGTCAGCATTGCTCCGATACCACTCTGTCACACCCGGTTTTAAGGACAAAACCAGATATACACTATATGTGAAATAAAGAGGTCAAATCTCACATATAGCTACAGATAAGTGTAATATCAAAAGATAAATGCTTATTAAACATAACGCAATAGTATAAGATATAACCTTAGAGAGCAACACAGCGGAAAGACAACTCTGAACACCGGGTGTAACCTTCACTCCAGGATCAAACTAACTGGTTGATCACAAGCCTATTAACTCCAGAGACTATCCTGGGGTGTGAAAATAGCAAGAGTGAGTCCATGTCGAACTCAACAAATATATCATAGGGTTCATGAGGCTCAAAAGGTTTGACACAGGTTTACTGCGATAGCTTTTATTTAGTCATCTTTTAGCAATTGAGTAGCAACAAGTTTACCATAAGCCCAAATAACTTCATGATCATGTAAACAAGAATAATGTATAGCAAGAAACAATAATCATTAGTGAGCATCAACATCATCAGTATTAACATTATTATCAGTGTCCATCATTTATTATGTAAGGGTCCAAGGCTATTCGTGACCGTGAGCACGACTGATATACCAGTTTTACACTCTGCAGAGGTTGTACACTTTCACTGTGAGTCATGATTTACCCTTTCACCCGAGGTAGCTAATCTCTTGACCCACTTCCAAGGAAGGTCGGCAGGGTTCACTATGAAGCTTTTCAAAGGTTCATCTAACAAGTTAGGGTCATTAGATTCACTCGGCAAACAGATGTAGAGCTCCCCTTCCAAATGGCACTATAACGCGCAGCCTATACACATAAGGACAGAGGCCGCACTATACCCGATTCGTCAAGTCGTTCTTACGCCATGAAGGTTACCACTAACAAGCTACAAAAGGTCCTCATACTGAGCTAAAGCCAGATCCATATAGCCCTTACAGTTGTACTGTAAGTCCCGGATATTCGTTTACAGATAAGTCCTTAAGGAGAGAAACTAGAGCACCATAAAAACAGCCCAATGCTCTAGCCCCCTTGAGTCATGTTGCTATAAAGCATCTTTTAAACGTTTATTGCATATACCATTAGTCAAATTACAGATCAAGGTTATTTATCTTGAGCACTAGCATAAATACTACCCAATGCAATATTCCACCGGTGTCAAGGTATAAGATACAAAAGCTAGGATATCCTTAGGGGTAACAAGTTAGACACATGCACATGAATTAAGTATATTAAAGGTGAATAGGAAACAAGGATGATCACATGCTATACTTGCCTTAACTTGCTTTTCCCCCAAAGTAATATGCTTGAAAGCCTTTAGTATTCAACTTTTAATCTTCTGCTTCCAATTCTCAGCTTCTAGTCTTCAGAGAATAGCTTCTTAATCACCACGTAAACCTCACCGATTGACTGAACCATATAGCACCACACAAGCATCCATATAATCATACACGAAGCAAACAATAGATCTATATTAGAACAGTACACTAATCATACAAAAATAAGTAAAAGAGTTTGAAACATGATTCTACGCATCGCTACGAACACAAAGTCGCGAAAAGCACGCTAATCGGAGCTACGGTTGAAAAGATACAACTACCGATAGATTTACCCATAAAACTATTAGCTTCATGTATCTTAATGGTATAAAAACATATATAAGATATTTTATAGAGATTATAATTTAATTCAAATTTAGATTCAAGTTATAAAACTAAAGTAAAATAAATCATATTTTATTTACAAAACCCAGTTGCATAATTGTTATTTAAGATATGATTCAAACCATGAAATTCCAATATTAGTGACATGATAAACACTGTTACAAATGCGTAGATCTCATTGCTATGAATCTAACGCAACTTGAATGGCTCAAAACGGAGTTGAAACGTAGAAGATATGAAATAAACAAGATTTCCTCTATTAAAATAATAGATTAAATCTAATCACAAATTTTAAAAGTTGAAAACCTACTTAACAGTTGTATTAACATGTAGATTATGAAATTACGAACCTAACGCAAGTTGAACGGATCAAATCGGAGTTAAAACGGAGAAGTTATGGCTAAAACAAAATCAGTGGCAATTCTGTAAATAGTTGAAAACGTAATTTATTCTTAACCGAAACAAAATACGCTTTCAAATGAAGAAAACAAAATCTGTAAACATGTTTTGGACTGCGGGTTTATTTTCCAAGAATACAGGGATGGCGGCGGACTTACTTGTTGCCGAGGAGAGTATGGCCGGGCTAGGCAACGCGGCGGCGACGGCGACGGCGACGACAAGAGAAAGAGGAGAAAAATATAATTTACTACACGAGAGATTTCCCAAACTAGGGGCTCCTCTTACGGTAGTTTTGATGTGCTTTGCTCAAGGGGTAGGTACGTATATATAGGGAGGAAAACTCTCCACCTCCACGTCAACTAGCGATATGGTGCTAATTGACGTTGCACCATCCACCTCCGCTAATAGGCCTAAGTAATCATTTAAGCCCTTTAGTAAATAAATGTATGGGCCTTTGAGATTTATTAAGATTATTGCACATGGGCTTTGAGCGCCGGAGAAAATGAGAGATTTATTATTTTCGGAATTAATTAATTTCATGGATAAAATAATTCTAGAAAAGTCCAGAATTATTATTTAAGCCGCGAAAAATGCTCCGAAAGCTCTGAAAATTCAGAAAAAATTCCCAGAGACATTATGGAACATGAGGAACCCAAATAAAGTATTTGGATGTCATGATAAGATATTTTAGAGCATCTAAAAATTAGACTATGCTCACAGACAAGTGGAAACAAGCTATAGAAAAAGTCGGAAAAATTCCCGAGAAGTTTGTAAAGTTTGATTGACGGATGAGAAACAAGGAATTTGATTGTAGAAAAATGATATATGTATATCGGGAAAGGAAAATCGACCTAAACGCATTTTGAAAGAATAACTTGAATTCATTTTGATCTTTGGTCAAAACCAAGCAATACAAAAACACAAATGCATCAGCATGAATGCATCAACAAGTTGCTAAACCTTATGATAAATTTCAATTTAGTGAAAAATATTATTTCCCTATGTTTTCATGAGCACAAAAATTCAAAATTAACTCATTTTAGCTCTATTTGCAAAGAAGCAAATTTTAGGGTGTTACATGGCACCATATACTCTAGCTAGCTCAAGAGTCAAGAGCGAGGTTAACGTTGCACCGTCCATTGTGAGACAGCGAAAATTACCGTCTCGATCACTTTCTAACCAACCTAGGCAGCTAGGAGAGGCACCCGTCAGTCCACCGAGCAGGCAAAGTCAATTATTGCGCAATAAACTAGCCAGTGCCAGAGTCATTGGAGCGGAATGACCAGGGGAGATACTATTTTTAATCAATCGAATTTCCCACCTAGCTCGCTTAGCTGCTGCTGGTAAAGGTTGGAATTGGAAAGGCGTGTCCCTATGTCGTGTGTGAGACAGAGGGGGGTACTGGTATGGGTGGGAGGATCTCTCAGATCCGGGGTAACACGAATCCCGACGCAAAGATCCACCACCACCACGCGCCGTCGCCTATAAAAGCTGCCCCTCGCCAGCGCAGGCTTGCAGCACAGCATCGTTCGTGCCCCGATCGAGCCGACGAGCCCCCAACACAACCTCTGCTCGTTGCCAGACCACCTGTGCCCGGGCTTGTCCATCTGCTGAGAAAGACTGGTGCGAGATGGCCTCCGTTCTGCCGGATACCGCGTCGGATGGCAAGGCCCTGACGGACGCCTGGGACTACAAGGGCCGCCCCGCCAGCCGCGCCACCACCGGCGGCTGGGCGTGCGCCGCCATGATCCTAGGTAACCTCACCTGACCTGCCTACCATTTCACGCGCGTCCACGGCCGCGGCGCATGATGACTATAGCAGCACCCGCCGTTCGTTCGTGCTGTGTACGTGCATCTGCATGTGCGTGCCGTGCGTGTGGTCCTGAGTCCTGACAAGTGTTGATTTCCTGATGAGTTGAAGGCGCCGAGCTGTCCGAGCGGATGACGACGCTGGGCATCGCGGTGAACCTGGTGCCCTACATGACCGGCACCATGCACCTCGGCAATGCCTCCGCCGCCAACACCGTCACCAACTTCATCGGCGCCTCCTTCATGCTCTGCCTCCTCGGCGGCTTCGTCGCCGACACCTACCTCGGTCGCTACCTCACCATCGCCATCTTCACCGCCGTCCAGGCCACGGTGGGTTCGTTTATTTATCTGTCGCCGGCCGGCCGGTGCCACTTACTATACTGTACGACAACAGCAGGACGTACACCCTGGCCTGGCTACTATAATTGACTTCGATCGATGTCTGCGCCGCATGCAGGGCGTGATGATCCTGACGATCTCGACGGCGGCTCCCGGTCTGCGCCCACCACCGTGCGCGGACGCCAAGGGCGCGAGCGCCGACTGCGTGCGGGCCAACGGGACGCAGCTCGGGGTGCTCTACCTAGGCCTATACCTGACGGCGCTGGGGACCGGCGGGCTCAAGTCCAGCGTGTCGGGGTTCGGCTCCGACCAGTTCGACGAGTCCCACGCCGGCGAGCGGCGGAAGATGCTGCGCTTCTTCAACTGGTTCTACTTCTTCGTCAGCATCGGCGCGCTGCTGGCCGTCACGGCGCTGGTGTACGTGCAGGACAACGTGGGGCGCCGCTGGGGGTACGGCGTCTGCGCCGTCGGCATCCTCTGCGGGCTCGGCGTGTTCCTGCTGGGCACCAGGAGGTACCGCTTCAAGAAGCTGGTGGGGAGCCCGCTCACCCAGGTGGCCGCCGTGGCGTTCGCCGCGTGGAGCAAGCGCGCCCTGGCGCTGCCGTCCGACCCGGACATGCTCTACGACGTGGACCACGCGGCCGCCGCCGGCACCGACGTCAAGGGGAAGGAGAAGCTGCCCCACAGCAAGGAATGCAGGTAATAAGAATAATTCTGTAGTTTTCAACTCTCTGCAGTATAGCCAGGCCAAAGCCCACGTCCATGTGTGTTTGTCACAAGATCACTCCTGCGCTCCGTGCCTGGTACTACTGCAGCGTCACGGTATCCCATAGCATAGTACACTGGGACTGACAAAACTATGCCCGTGTTGAGATCCGGACTTGGGTGCCCCGATTCGGGCACTGTAGCACCTTTTGTTTTTTAGTGCAAAAAATTATCCAAAAAGTAATTAATTAGACTCAAAATGTTCGTCTCGCAAAATACAACAAAACTGTGCAATTATTTTTTTATTTCATCTACATTTAGTACTTCATGCATTTGCCGACATTTTGATGTGACGGGGAATCTCCTTTTTGTATAGTGAAATTTGGGGATAGAATTGGAAACTAAACCAGGGCTATACTACTAGTAGTAGCATTTTTGCGAAGGGATGCATGGTTAGTACAGTACTGTAGTAGTGACCGATGGATGGCTGGAGCTAGCAGCTCAGGCTATCCGCAGCGGTGGAGTCTCCAAACCGATCTCTACCTCCGCTGGCCCACTTATCAGAACTGGATCCAGTGCACAGTAAAAATCTTGTTCTGCAGCGGTAGCCCCTCTATTGCGAACGCTAAAAAAAAAAGAAACGACCGCGGGCGGCGTCCACCGGCGCGGCGCGCACCTCCTGCGACATGGGGCCCGGCGCTGGAGAGGATAGCATTCCTCTTTTGCGCCTCTGCCTGTCCAGTGTCCCTGTAGCGAACGCAAGTTTGCCGGGTCCTTTGCGGTTGCGCGGTGCGGGCGTGCAAACGCCAAATGTGGCGTAGCGGGCCTTTTACAGTCGCGCAGTGTGCATAGCCTGAGTGTGCTGGCTACACGTAAAGGAAGTGGATGCTCAAACGTGTGGACCAATGCACACAGGGGGTAGTAGGCGCGACGTGACTTGGAGTGTGGAGCGATATAGTCATTGCCCTTTGGCAATCTCCAATCGCCACAGGAGGATAGGTCTGGCGTCTATCCCCCACTTGCATGTACCGTCCACAGTACACGTGACGACACCTCTGTCTCGTACTGTCGTGCTTGCACCGCATCATGACAGCAACCGAAACCTCTCAAGGTCTTAACATATAGATCTTCTTTGCATGTGGCAGCGAAAATGGTAAATACTGTATGGATGAAAAAAAAACACAAATCATTGTGGCCAAACTAGATAACCAGCTGCTTCTGCATTGAAATGTAGTAGTAGAACTGTTCACAAAAAAATAGAAATGTAGTACTCCGTAGTAGAACGAACAACGGCGACGACAACGGTCAGCGCCTGCTATGCTGAGCCACAAATAAAAGAGCTAGCTTTTCGGACACCTGCTCACGCCCAGGTAGCGTCACTGCATGCATCACCATACCATACATGAGCTGCACAAAGTGAGATTAGGCAGACGCACCGAGCGACAGCAGAACGTTTGACTTAATCTAGCAACTGATTGCACTACTACAGGGAGAAGTACTACCAGTTATTAGCTGCCTTCCGGAATTTTTTTTATTTTTGACCGTTTTTTAATAATATTTCAAAAAACGACCGTGAATTTTTTTTAAAAAAAAACTAACCGTTTTGGTAGCGCCGTCATCCAAGGCGCCACATTTCAACACAGTGGCGCCCTGCATGGCGGCGCCACAAGGCTGTGACGTGGCGGCCGAGGAATGGAGGTTGTGGTGTGACGTGGCAACATCTGTGGCGCCACGGACTGTGGCGCCCCCAGACATGGCGCCACAGGGCCGGGACCGAAGCTGTTGTTTCCGTTCGCTCGAAGCTGTGCTGGACTGGACACAGGAGCCGTGCAGCCCTGGTCGTTGCAACCATGCGTGAGCAGACCCACGCCGGCGTCATTCTCTGAGCAGTGGAGTGCAGCCATCCGCATCTCTCTCCCTCTCGTCTGTACACGTCACTAGGAAGCCGAGCAGCGCAACCCCTAACTGCACTTAAGGTCAATCGACAGATTTTCACAAGAATTAAAATAGCAAGCATCACAGACCAATAAGGACAATAAGAACATATTCGCACAATAACTAAAAGTAAACAAGGGTCCAATTAAGGTGCCGAGAAGTACAAAGACATCAAATTAAGTTTATAGTAGGCAATCATCACAGTACATAGTACACAAGCATCATAGTCCTAAACGAGGCAGCTCCGTCATCCTAAAGTCGGCGACCTACACACTAACTCCCAGGAGTGAACGGTGCCTTCGGCTTCCTCGCCCTCTTTGGTTGGGTAGGCAGCATGTTCGGGGTGTAGCCAACATCGGCGCGGTCGCGGTGGCTTTTCTTCCGGCGACGACGGTCTTCGTGCTGTGTACCGCTCGTACCCTGTAATGAAAACATAGCCCACGTTTATGTAAAATTCTATTTACATTGGTACGTACAAAATGAATATAGCTTCTTAATACCTGACCGTCGTCCTGTGTAGGCATAGGGGCACCCTGTAGCTGAGACGATCCAATCTCATCGAACGGCCACTCGAACGCGTCCTCTTCAAACCTCTCGTAGTGATGGACACCGTATTGCGGGGCGTTGTCCTCTTCGTCCGTGTTGTCCTCATCGGTAGTGCCTGTCCCGACGGCGGAGGCAGGTGGTGTACGTACGGTGGAGGTCTCACCAGGTGGCGGCTGGAACTCGTCTGGCTCGGACTCGTACGGCTCCCACGAAGTGTCCATGCATGTCAACTTCTGAGCTAGCTTTTTGCAGCCCCTGCTCATCCTCTGTACGCACAAGTGTCATATACAAATAAATTTACATGTGTGTAAGTAGAAAGTAAGTATTTTCGTGTGGTTGAAGGTTGTTGGTTACCTTAACAAAAGCCCGAAGCGGGCTTATGTCCCCCTCTAGAATTATGAACCTGTTCCGCCGCTTCATTGGACATCCTTGTCACTTGTGAGGCCTAGGCAAACCAAAAGATTGCAACAATTAGTGTTCTTGAAGTAAAAGAGAACTGACTGGGTAAGGTAAAACAAAGGGTTGCAAGAAATTTTTACCACGTATGCCATAAGTGGGGCTCGCTGTGGCTGCGTCTCCTGTCTAGTTTCGACGTCGTACTCATCTTCAACGACGTCCTCCTCAGAGCCCTCCTCAACTGCACGGTCAGTGTACGCGCCCTTGATATGAAGCCTCGTGGACCTCTGAAGCCACCGCAGGTACTCGTTGAAAGTGTCCTAGTCGAATGGAGGACCACTGTCGACACGAACCCTGTCCCTGTGCACCCACAAGCGGATCCACCGGTCGTGCGTTTCGGCCCAGTTCTTCTCACTGTACCTCTTCTTGCCCTTGTCCGAATGAGTGACGCGGTATGGTCTTTGGTGCCACACAGCATAGTCTTGAAGAAATAGCTTCATCTCTGCCATTGTACGGAATACCATACCCTTCCTAAGGATACCATCGTCTTTATGGTTATACAATGAGTGAGAAGACAACTGCAGTCCGGTGTCACAAACTGCCATATGTACCATGCTGACATCTCTGTAGTTAGGAACGGCACTGAAAGGTAGGTTAGCCTCCCTCATCTGCATAAGCTCTGTCGCTGTGTAAGGTGGCGGTGGGACGTACTGCTGTGCCTCGCTAATCCTCCCCCATGAGTCATAAGGGGTATCTTCCTCAGGCAAATCATGGACTAGCCTCCCCTGAGTCGGCATGGCATGAAGTACCTCTATTGGAACTGGTGCTGGCATCGGACCTACCGGTATTGCCCTCGCATCTGTACCTCCATTGTCATCACCTGAGTCATCTGAATCACTGCTAACATCATCACCCATCCTGTCCTCCGCCTCCTGCTCCTCCTCTTCCCGTTCAAACTCCCTCACATCAAAGTCATCCCTAATACAACCAACTTCAGCATAATCAAAGTGCTCCTGCGTCAAATTGTCATCCAAATCCATATCACCCTGAGTTCCTTCTCCATCGACCCCAGCTTCTTGTTCATTGTATCCAACACCCTCATTGTACGGATCGTCCTCATTGTGCTCCAACCTGTAACCATTCTCCACAACCACCTCAGGCATGGCCACATTCGAGCTTTGGAGAACCCGATTGTACCGCGACCAATCAGTAGGGTTGCGCAAGGGCACCACGACATAGTGTGCCCTAGTCTTCCCACTATCAAACCTCCCTTTGAATGTGAAATCACTGCCAAACTTGTCATGCAAACGGCCACAAAGGTCGTCGAAGCTAGGAGGTTTATCGAACCATTCCATTTCTTCATCCATGCCCTCAAACATACCATCTTCTTTCCTAACAATTCCTCCGTAAAAGACCCGAACACAACAATCCATCTACAAAGGCATTCCACGAAACTCCATTAAATCGTCGTACCAAGTCTCACTACTACTATTAATATGTATTCTAATTAAATATACTAAATACACTAACTACATACACTATATTTAATAACTATACTAACCTATACTAACTGTACTAACTATACTAACCTATATTTTACTATACTAATTTACAACTAACTTATTTACTAACTATATTAACCTATATTAACCTATACTAATTTATACATAACTATGATTTGCAAACTAATTTACAACTAATTAACAACTACACTAGTTTAGCATGTCAATTTAGGGAATTACCTTGAAAATCTCGGCAACTCAGTGCCCTACCAAAGGTGGCCGCCGGCGGCAATGCCAACCGGCGGTGTAACGAGCCGGCCGACCCCTTCCCGCGCCCACCGCCGCGCCCCCGGTTGTGGCCGGTGCTGGTTGCCGGAGTGGGCGGCGCGAGGGGAGCAGGAGGGGCCGGAGGGCGGCGCAAGGGGGTGGAGGAGGAGGCCGGACGAGGGGGCGGCGCTGGCGGCGGCGTCGGGCGACTCTCTGGACGACGGTCGCGGAAGAAAGAAGGAAGAGGAAGAAAACGGGCCGGCAGCCTATTTGGGCCGTTGTGGCGCCGAGATCTGTGGCGCCACTCTGTGGCGCCGAGATCCAGGGCGCCACAGTGTGGCGCCAAGATCCAGGGCGCCACAGTAGCTGCCACGTCACCCCGGCCACCTTCCCGCGGCAGCCACGTCAACGGCCTGTGGCGCCGCCATGCATGGCGCTACTGTGTTCAAATGTGGCGCCTTCGATGACGGCGCCACCAAAACGGTTAGTTTTTTTTTAAAAAAAAAATTGTCGGTCGTTTTTTAAAATATTATTAAAAAACGATCAAAAATAATAAAAAAATCGCCTTCCGAAGAAAGGAGTATGCAGGGGGAGTTGGGCACTGGGCGAGGTAACGCCTCTCACACAGTGACACAGATGCATGCACCCTGCACAATTGCTGCTTCAGTGGGCAGTGGCCGATCGGCCATTCTGAAGCTTCGTTGTTTCCCCCAAACAAAATGCTTTGTCCTGTGGAGAACAGTCAGGAAAGCTGAGGTAGCCAGCCGCCCAGCTCTGGGACTTGGCGGGTGCTGTGTTGTGCGGCGCTCGTTCGTGTCGTGTGTGGCTGTCTGCCTGTCCTGCTGATTCGTTGCCGCCCCAACCCACAGCGATTCTTGATCGTGCACAGCCTCGATCACGGTCCAAACCCCACACGAAGGCAAATAAGATCATGTGCACAAGCTCGCCTAGTGCTGATCGATCGAACCGTGCAGTTTCGCGATCGACTGTGACGCACAAGTGATTCTATTAGACGTGCAAAGCCACCTGAAACTGAAAGGCCCTGTTCAAGTTTATTACGGAGTAGTTAGTACAACCTTACTGCTCCACCACTAGTTGGTGATTTATGTTAAGTGTTCCTCCAAGGCGTGTACGGCTCCTCGCCGTGACACTCCTTGGAGCATGTAAAACTTTCCACTTCCACTTAGTGAAACACGTGCCAATGCACGCTTTCGAAAAAAAGCAGGCTGGCAGCCAGGCGGTAGCCCTCAACTGAAAGGTTCGGTTCCAGTTTATTCGCGATTGACACTACTCCGTAATAATTATCAATAATGATTAATTTGGCGTTGAAAATGATGTGCTCTCCACGTACAGGAATTGACTATACTATACACTATACAGTACACACAGATGACTTACTGTGAAACGGATGACGCAGGTTCCTCGACCACGCGGCCATCATCGACGGCGCCGGCGAGTCACCGGCGACGGCGAGCAAGTGGGCGCTGTGCACGCGGACGGACGTGGAGGAGGTGAAGCAGGTGGTGCGGATGCTGCCCATCTGGGCCACCACCATCATGTTCTGGACCATCCACGCGCAGATGACCACCTTCTCGGTGGCGCAGGCCGAGGTCATGGACCGGTCCATCGGCTCGGGGGGCTTCCTCGTCCCCGCGGGCTCCCTCACCGTCTTCCTCATCGGCTCCATCCTCCTCACCGTGCCCGTCTACGACCGCCTCCTCGCGCCGTTCGCGCGCCGCCTCACGGGGAACCCGCACGGACTCACCCCGCTGCAGCGCGTCTTCGTCGGCCTCCTCCTCTCCGTCGCCGGCATGGCCGTGGCCGCGCTAGTCGAGCGCCACCGCCGGACGGCCGCCGCCTCCGAGCACGGAGTCACGCTCACGGTGTTCCTGCTCATGCCGCAGTTCGTGCTCGTCGGCGCCGGCGAGGCCTTCACGTACATGGGCCAGCTCGCGTTCTTCCTGCGGGAGTGCCCCAAGGGCATGAAGACCATGAGCACGGGCCTCTTCCTCAGCACCTGCGCGCTCGGATTCTTCTTCAGCACGCTGCTGGTCACCATCGTGCACAAGGTCACGGTCCACGGCGGCGGACGCGGCGGTTGGCTTGCCGACAACCTCAACGACGGGAGGCTCGACTACTTCTACTGGCTGCTCGCCGTCATCAGCGCCATCAACCTCGTCCTCTTCACGTTCGCCGCCAGGGGCTACGTCTATAAGGAGAAGCGCCTGGCCGACGCCGGCATCGAGCTCGCCGACGAGGAGTCTATTGCCGTCGGCCACTGATGGATGCTGGTACCACAACCCTGCATGCATGCATGCATCTTTCTTTTTCTTCCTTTATTTATGTTTTTGAGATTACTTGTTTTGGCGTGAATTCGGTGGGGGTATGCGTGATGTATTTTGGCACGCAGGTGGAGCTAATTAACGTGTACGTAAAGGGTAAAAGAAATTTAGATAGAAATATACGGCTTAATAAGTGCCAAATAGTGATGTACGCTGTATTTTGCTTCTTGAAATGAATGGCAGCTAGCGTTGCTGCGCTTGTTTAAATTCTCGTAATACGAGTAAGTTTTTTTTTTGAAACTAAGTAATACGAGTAAGTTATTGACGCAAGTATTCATGTGGATCGGACACATGTCCAAGTGAACAAGGTTTGTGTGCATGCCAAGCATTCAAAGGCTAAAACATGTTTCCACTGAACCATTTTCCTTTGGGACCTGCTATATTTGATATTTCATTAGGTGCCTAAAATCTTGCATCTAATCAGACAATGATTCTCATTCATTAGATCTAAATCAGATGGCTTTGAAGCTTCTTCTTTCTCGATTTCTTTCATTTTGTTGTCAGGTGCCTTTGGTTCTGCTTTTTCAGGCACTTGCACTCTAGGAAGTTTGTTTTCCTTTGGTCCAATGAACAATAATTAACAATAATTAAGGTTGAAAACGGACAGGTTAAACCCCGACTCTTCTCATCTCGTTTTCCATATTTGAACCGCCCGTTTCTGTATTTTCGAAAAAAAAATCCGAATACAGGACGGGACAAGGGCCGGAGCTTGGAGTGAGCAGGACAGAAACGGGAGAGCCTTTGTCCCACCAGTTTTCTAGGATTTCCGTATTTGGCCGGAAACATCCTGTGTTTCTCAATTCCGGGATGAACCCAATAAACGATCCTAGTTACTAGTAAGTAGCTAATCAAGACCCTGTTCGTTTATGCTGAAATTTAGCTTATGTTGATGCTTATGCTGATTTATTGTGAGACAAAAACACTGATCGTTAGCTGAAAAATAGTAAGCGAACAGGGTGCAAGTCAGAATAGGGTGGCTGAGAAGCTTCTTGCACCGTACCTCTATGGCCCAATAGCTTAAAGGCCCACCTCGGTGGCCCATGTAGAAAGACCTTACCCTTCTCCTGTTGGGTCTTCTGGCTCCCAGCCCCCAATTCCATTTTGCGATCGTTCTTCCCCGTCTCGGTGGTGCTCCACTCCGGCGCCGTCGGCAAGTTCGTGGAGGTGGTGTCCGGTTTTGCCGGCCTCTGTATAGGAGTCTGCGTGGTCTGCCATCATGTCGTCTCGGTGAGGCGGTGGTGCTGGCGGCACGCTACGTCAACCAGGTAGGGACAGTTGTGGGCTCTGCGGCTAGATGGAGGGTGGATCGAGCTCGTGTTTCCCTCGGCCCTAGTCGATGGCGAGCTTCGATTCGAGGTCGGAGGTGCTCGGGGTGTGCCCTTGGTCGATGCGTCTTCAACAATGGATTCAACTCGACCATGGTGCCATGGTGTCGGGTGTCTTATGCGACTCGTTTCAAAGCCTTCTGGCGATGGGGCTCCTCCAGATCTGGGTGGGATGGTCGGCGGCGGCGTTCGCCGACGTGGTTGCAGTACAAGGAGGCCAGGGACTATCTTGTGATTTCCGTTTTTGTAGGGGCTTCTTTGCATTTTTGGTGGGACAACTATCTCTGTATCCTATATGTTCGTATCTGTATTTGTCTTAGGCCCCGTTCGGTTGTTTCACGTTAAAAACAGGTCTGTTTTTATTCTTGGGCCGGATCAAGTGGTCCCTGCAGGTTCACTCAAACCTGGCCCGTTTCTATTCCAGACATACGATGGCCCATTTCCATTCCGGCCATAGAAGGGAGAAAAAAGGCTTTCATTCCGGACCATATCTAACCGAACGGCCATTTCTAGTCTGACCTGACTTCGAATCGGACCAAATTGATCCGGCCGGAATAGGCCGCATTCCGGGCCATTCCAGGCCAAAACGAACGAGGCCTTAGTTGTTGTATGTTTTCCTTGTCTACTAATACAGATGCGTTTTATCAAAAAAATCCAGGAAAATAGGCATAACCTTTCCAGCTCATCTGAGCCTAATATATAACGAAATTGTAGATCAATAAGTTGAAACTACATTGCCAACTCCAAGTCTCCAACCATGAGCCTTCTCTTTCTTAGCCCTTTGAACAGTAGGAAATTACTTCAGAGACCCACCATTATCCTAACTCGACTAGCCACCATAAGGCAACCTTGAGCAGCATATCACCAAAAGCCACCACAAGGCAACCATGAGCAGCATCACCAAAGTGAGATAAACACCCAAAAGCATGACAATATAAGCACCAAACATGCAAACACGTCCTTGTGGAATGCAAAGAAGAAAATAGTATCATTGACAATTCTTTTAACAATAATGTTAGCAAGATTTCTCATAAGTATCCTAGTATCGACAAAAGGTTGGGTTATGCTTGAATGTCCTTGGTTTCAATGTGACAATTGACAAGGAAAACATGTTAGCTCACCTTAACACAACAGAAACGAGAGAAACCCCTCACGATTATGTACCACAAGTGATAATGCAACGTCAACACCTACTGAACATGCTCTTACGGCCTCACCCCTATATACTTGAGCTAGTGTAGAGAGCGGATGGTGGCAGCTTTTGGCTGCTAGACAAGTTACCAAATATGTCATTGCAGCCAACCCATGCTCTCTGCTCCCTTGCCTCCCAGTAACCTCCAACATACCGGTATGTTCCCTCCTCGCTGTCCCTTTGGAACCATCTTGGTTTCCAGCCACTCTCCTGCATCTTCCTTGCCTGCAGAGGAAGACATACAAGACATCAGTTAGTAGGGCAAAAAAGCTTCAAACATCCAATGATGGAATTCAGTCCACGTGCATGCAAGATCTCAATGTGCAGGCAGTACTCAAACAATATAGAAATGGAGTCAATCAGTGATCATGATGTAGCTTTCATGAAAAGTAGAGCAATGCAAAATGGGTACAACCATCCGCTGCCGTGTCTCGAGATGCAGTTTTTCAGCATTGGCCTTCTCGTACTCCCCATTCTCCAGGTGCCGTTGATCAGGTCTCAGCCTTGAATCCGTTGGTGGCAGCTTCTCCTTAACAAGAGGGTAAAAATGTGCCTTAGCCTTTTAGATTAAGAGCTAACAGAACTCAAATGATGGGTTATATGTATGTTCCATGTGTACCTTGAGCTCTGGTGTTAACTCATTTAATGTTATTGCAAATGCGGACAAGTTGTACCGAGTAGGATTGACTGGAGGCTCGTTTTTCTCCCATAGCAAAGTGGCACCAGAACTCTGATGTGAACCATGGGAGTTCACCTTAGAGGCATCATTGTTGATGATACAATGCACACTTTCATCCCACTTCCCCATCAATGTTGCAACCTTGCTTCCATCAGCATCCTTGACGACTCCTTGAACCTTCCATAGAGCTATATATTAGCACAACCCATATTAATCTTATGGGTGATTGCACTTTTTTTTGCCTTTCTTTACCTGGCGAGGATTCCGATCAAGGAAAGACTGCTCTTTAAATGTCAGCTTGCATGAATATCGTCTATTCCCACTTATGTTCATTGTGCCATGGTGATGGCAATATACTCGACCAAGGATAAGGTTGTTAATTGTCGTTGTAACCTGACAGGGAAAAGGAAAACATTTAAGCATAATAGTCAACAAGCATTTACTACCTCTTGCAGATCTCAAAGTGTAGATATGCAGAGAGGCAATCCAGAGGTGTGCTGGGTCAACCCATTGGGTAGTTGGCCCAACCCACAAGAGCAGGGGCAATGGGCCGCAAGGATCAACCACAAGTCCAAAAATAAAAAATGGGCCAATAAAGCCAGAACTATTGACCCGATGGGTAAGATGGGTCAACCCTCGTCCGACCACCTGACTATGATGCCCAAGGCCAATCTGCTTGACGCGCCGCCTTCCTGCCTCCACTTCAACCCCATGAGGCAGGTGCCTATATGTGATATATTTGAAATCGATTTTTTTTTTTGCTTTTGTTTTTAAGCGCACTGCTTGTATTGTTGTGCACGTATGTGATGAATTTAAAATCTTACATATGTTGTTAGGTTACCACAAAGTCAATTTATTTATTTACATTTAACTATGATCCACTTCAGATTTCTCACTTCCTTTTTTTTCTGAAAAATATTTGAACGGAGCCACGATGCACATTGAGCCAGCCGAGGCCAGAGTCTTTAGCTAAAATGGGCTCACCCGTGGCCTCTGAATTTGGCAGGTCCAGGCCAGCATCTCTAAGGCAACCATTTTCTAGTAATCAATGAATCACAATATCCAAATATGTTGAAATTTAAACTGGTATGTGTTCATACAACCAGTGGAGAGGATAGACTAGAGGGACAATAGCTGCACAGTTTTCAATCAAAGAAAGGAAATAATACGAGTATATTATCCATTGACAAGGAATTTATACCTTGCTCCATTGGAAAGTTTCTCCATCATCAAACTCTAAAGTTAGCACACCATTAGGATCCAGCTGAATGGATTGTCCCCAGAATTTGCTCTTTAGATTGCTGTCTCCCCAAAATTTCCAACCTTTCCCTTCACAGTGACATGCCATGACCATAGGATGATGACTGACCTGGTGCAAGAATAAACAAGCACATTTAGTCAAGTGTGTTCTCATATATTACAGAACTTTAGTAATACTCCGGTGCTTGGATCCCTGTACGTGATGTTCTTAGTGATTCCTCTTACAGGCCTATATAGTATGGTTGGTTAAGTGACCAAACAATAATTGAGCATTAGCTAAACTTATATGTGTTGGGTACCAAACTGACCTTCTCAGAGAAGAAACGGATCCCCTTTTCAGGGTAATCAGCTTCGTAGGTTTCCCCAAGCAATGGATTGAAAGGTTTGCAGGGACGGGAATCTGTGGACGCATATCCAGAGACCGCAAATGCAGCAACATAAAGAATTCTCATCAGACCATTCCCCTGAATGCAGAAGCAAAATTATTATGATACTGTCAAATCAATTTATCAATTTGTAGATAAATAAGAAAAACCATTAGTCTGAGAACTAAGTGATAACTTGGTTGGTAGAGTCTCCCATCGAGGAGGCCACCCACCGAGGCTCAAACCTAGGTGCTCATGAAATGTGGGTACCTCCTTGTGAACTGGTTCAGCGATCTTTCTGACCAGTTAAGTTCCAGTAACTATTTTAAGACAAAGCTAAGGGGATGCCGCATGGTTGATTTGTATTTTAGAAAAAAAAAAAACTGACTGAATTGAAGGATAGCTCCATCAGCCAAAAAATTGACTCCAATATCCAGTGCTGTTTTTTAAAGATTGAAAGTGCAAATTTCCTTATTTAAAATATTTATCCTATGCCCTTGGGTCAAAAAGAATTTTTAGTTCATGCCGGTCATTGTGTTAGCCAATTTGTCTTCATGGGCCTGCCTATTCTCTACTATTGGATCATTTCCCCCAACAGTAATTTCCAGCAGGTTTAAGTAGTTCAATGTAGGTGTTTGGGTTAGATTCTCATTCAAAAGAAAATGTATGGTTTGAGGAAAACAGGAAGGTAGAGAAACAGGCATACCCTTAAACCACATTCATATGCACGATCCAACAAATAAGAGTACTCCAACTCTTCAAAACACTTCTGGAGAGAAGATAAAGGCTCATTAAAGTAAACAGGAAGGCAGACTCTTGTTAGATCCTTTCCAACATTGTCTTTGATCATTGACCAAAGGCTAACTCCTTTCTCCTTTTCTATTGGTTCAGGCAACTGTGAGCGCCTTTTTGAATGTGACAGCATATATTTGTCGACCTTGTCAACAGTCAGTGATTCAACAGATTTATGATCTTCATTTCCGTTGTTTAAGCATCCCTTTCTCGGGTCAGCAGGACTAGTAGCAAATTCACTGAAACTTTGCCTTGTGTCATAGAAATGAAATTCATCTCCATCTGATAGTTCACTAATCTCTTGTTTGCCAACATCATCAGAAGATTCTGTGTTGCTATATTCTGATGAGAAAACAAGAGTAGGGATAGTAAGCATATTTCAGATCACATGCAAAGGGAAATGGCTGCAACGAAAGTGCATCAAAGAAGCCATAATAATGCTTGGGCACTGCCTATTCCTGGAATTTAAACCATTTAATATTCAGGCAATCCAAGGGAGAAAAAGCAAGAAGTGCAAGTGATCAGATATAAATGACTGGCAACAATTCAAATGCTGAGTGTCTATCGTCATTTTGAATATTGACATGTCATAGATATTTATAGCCCAGGGAGCTTCGATGCTACATGTTTACAGGTGGAATGACAGAAAACTATTCGCTATACTCAAATTCCATTCCACATGATCAAATGAAGCTAGGAAAGAAACAATGTACTGAAACATCACTCCTGAAAAAATGGTCCAGTAAAATTGCACAATGAATAGCCACAGTTATATGGAGGAATGGAACGGATATTACATCACCAACGAAAGCCTTATCATGGCTAGGAAAAAGGTTATGTCACTATTACCGAGTAAACTTTTAAATTGACTAGACAGAAATTTCAAAGAAAAAAGAGCAATAAGAGGAACATCAAGTACCACTACATTTTCCAGAGCTGGAGCAGTCACGCTTGAACAGCTCCAGCTGTGGCTTCTCAGGGACAGTTGAATCTACTGAATTAACTACCTGCATGAACAGCAAAAGTTCTCTGGTCAGTGGACAGCGCCCCACTCCCACCAATTTATTATTCGACTTACAATCACAGTCCAAATAACCATTTTAGTTAACATGTGACAGTACATTTGGCTAGTAAACTAGAATTGGTATGGTCTATCTTCTAAGGGCCGGTTCAGATGCAATTTTTTTTGCAAAATGACACTGTAGCGATTTTCGTTGTTATTTGGCAATTAGTGTCCAATTATGGTCTAATTAGGCTTAAAAGATTCGTCTCGTCCATTTCGTCTAAACTGTGTAATTAGTTTTATTTTTTATCTATATTTAATGCTTCATGCATGTGTCCAAAGATTCGATGTGACGGGAAATTTGAAAAATTCTGCAAAATTTTCTGGGAACTAAACAGGGCCTAAATACAAGAAGTGTTGATCAAACTACAGTTGGCAAAAAAAAACATATTACATGATTGTAACCTGCTGAATACACAGCAATTAATCCATAAATTATAGGCACATCCAGCACCCAATCCGAGAGAAAAACATAACACTCAGATTTACGATTCTAAAGGAAAACCAACATTAGTTTTTATGCCATGGTATAACCAATAAGATATTGTAATATGAACTGCAACTCTATAAATAGCTTACCTATTGAATTACAAGAAAGCATTACCTCAACTTCCCGTGGAAGACTGCCAATAAAGCTTAAATATTCTTCGCAACGCTGCTTCATCTGTGTTTGGTACTGCGAAAATTCTGAATGAATAATCTGCTCGCAGTCTTTAATAATGGCCTCACCAACACCTTCAGCATGCAAGCGATTTCTGAGCTTTTCTGTGGAAAATGATGCATCATTCTGATCACCTGATAAATCCCCATTAAAAGAATATTCACTTCTTGCAGTGACAAGCGCTTCAATCCAAGTCGCCCGGTCCTTAGCACAACCAGTCCTCAGTTGAAGTGTTTTGGTCGGAGTAATTATATAAAATCGTTTATCATCTGATTTACTTTCACTAAATGATGATATCTACAAGCAGGTAAAGAGAATAGCTAATCAGCAACCAGACTATTCAGAAGCAGGCAAGTAACTGAAACTTTGAATTGTGTCATTCAAGAAGTGATGATATCTACACTTGCACTCTCGCAGTTCACTTCAAAAAAATATCTTGAAACCTCCACCCTTGCATTGCCATGCCAGTTAATCACTGCTTCCTCCAGCTAAAGAAACAGATAGCCAAAAAAGACAAGCAGCTTTATAGCTCATTGACTGGAGCAGAGCCAGCAGGCGAGGGACCGTTCAGGAGCCGGGAAAAAGATGAAAAGCTCCCAGCCCCTTCAATTTGCTACGGACAGAGTGATCCGTACGGCCTCACATTCCCACCAACCCATGGACTCCCGAAGCGACACAAAACGGAGGCGCCAAGACACCAGGGCGTTTGAACAAGATCCAGCTGGGAGCCCGGTTGCCCCCACCTGTAATCATCTCGCCGGCCCCTCCCCTCCGGAGCACGGGACAAGAACACCACTGTTGCAAGTCGATGCAAAGACTGTTCTTTCACACTGAGCAGTAGTACTGCACATTGAGCTGACGCTGTAAAAGGCGAGCTCCAATCAAAACAAGGCATCGCTTTATTCCGACAGGGGTTAGCAATTGCTTGTAGTAGTATACTACGTACTAGTAACTTTCGATCGTTCCTTTACCGCGAGTGTGTTTGCAAGCGATCCCCGCCGCAGATCGTGACGATTGTACGGCACGAGGTAACTTTACAGCTGGAGACTGGAGTTGCGCCTGTTGTTGGACTGTTCCGATCCGACGTGACGCGGAAAAGGGAGGGATGGAGCAGACCTGCTCCACTAATTTGTAGTAGCAGAGTTTTGGAAGTTCTGTTCGTTTGAGTGGGTTATAACGATTTGCGCTATGAAATGCATAGTACTGGCACTATTTAACGAGTGATTATGCTCAATGTTTCACAGTTTTGAGGATAAATCGAGACACTAACAATGCGTCGTTGCTCTAAACAATTACGAGATCATTCACGGCGAACGGGAGGGGGTTGAATTTTTTTTGGAGAAATCAGACAACAAATCGAAACGAGAAGGAGAGGAAACGAGTGCGAGGCGATCGATCACCTTGAGAGGCACGAATCCGATGGGGCGCTCCCCGGCGCCCCCGGCGCCACGCGCCACCCCGATCAGCCGGACGCCGCCCGCGGCCTCGGAGGCGGGATGCGGCTCCGCCGCGACGCGGCGCCGGATCTTCGAGTAGGCGAGCACGCCGCCGCGGATCGCGAACCAGCGCGGGCGCCACCCCTTGCCGATGTTGGTCCACTTGTACAGCACCCCCGCCACCGCCGGCGCCTCCCCCGCCGCGTCCGCGTCCTCCGCCGGCGGGGAGCGGTCGCCGGGCGCGAGCCCGCCGCCGCAGCCCGAGGACGGCCACTCCCCGGCGAGGCAGCAGAGCGGGTGCATCTCCCACGCCCGCATCGCGCGCGGCCCCTTAGTCTAGTCTCCCCCGGCCGGCCGCCCGATCTCCGCCCGCCCGCCCGCCCCTCACGCGGCCACCATTTGGCTGGCTCTTCGGATTACTCTATTCGAGCAGCGGATTCGATCCGTTGGGTGGGCGAGTGGAGCGAGGAGACGAGACGTGGACTCGCTCGCGGAGGCTGATGCGGCGGGCGGCTGGCGCCAGGGGGCTTTATGCTGGCAGCCTTGCGCTTAGGCTAACCGCACCGGGATCGCTAAAGCTGCCGGTACGTCACCTTAGCGTGCGCGCGGTGCGCGCCTGTAAACGGTTCGGCAGCGTACCGGCTGCAGAGCAGACCATCACAGATCGCGCGGGAGAGCAGCCCGCTAAAACATTGTAGCATCACTGTAGCAATGAAGAGAGTTGTGGAGAGAAAGAGAGAGGGAGGGGAATAAAATATAGAATAGTTGGTATAGAGTATGTGATAGAGATAACACGGATGCAGAAGAAATAAGTAGAGAATTTTGATGATTAGAATAGAATATTCTTTTTTAAGATAAAAATAGAGGTAACATGTGGGGATAGCCTTAACGCCTCCGCCTCCGGCTCCGCGCATCCGCAAAACAGTTGGGAACTGGCGTCCGTCTTCGCGAGCAAGGCAGCGCCGGCGCAGGCGCGGCCTGCTCCTGCTCCTGCCCCGCGCCACAGCCCACAGCCTCTGCCTGCCTGGCCGCCTCGTGCGTGACCGGTGGATGCGTGCCGGACTGCCGGGGGTGGTTCGGCCGGCCGGAGCCGGACGCGGCATTGTTGTAGTAGTTCGTTCGCTGGCTGGTCGGGTCCCGCGTGGCAGTGGCAGGACCCGTGTTCGTGCCGTGCGCGCTTTGGGCTTGCTTGGGGTCAGTCGGTCGGGTCAGTGGAACGGACGGGCGTGTCGCTGGACGCTGGTGGGTGAGTAATTTCGGTGCAGTGGCACTGCAGCTGGGCATGTCCTCCTCTGACTGGCTGTAGGCACGCTGGACAGCGGGGCCGACCTGACAGTTGGCTCTACCACATTGGTGTCCACTGTTCTAAACAAAACACATTTATTTCTGACAGGAATATGCTCATATATATGCCTGTGAGTGAGAAGAAAACGTGCAACTTGCATGCATCGAAATGGACACGGTACTACTATACTACAGCAGCAGTAGGAGTAGAGAGAAAAAAAGAGGCATCCCTGGTCGACATGGACATATTGGTCCTTCGGCTACCACTATGCTGCTAGGGCCTGGGAGTAGTATATTTAGGAGAACCTTGGCCAAAATAAAAAGAGTATATTAGGAGGAGAAGAAGAAGAACAGGTCGAAAGTCGAGCATCGGCGTGATGAGTGATGACGACCGCACGTCGCAGCCACGAACGCGCGAATCTAGCGGGGCCAAACTAAACGAGACCTGACCTGATCACGCGTCCGCCCACCAAAAACGCCGGCCCAGACAAACGAGACGTCCCCATCTCACGTACACGTACGTACTACATGCATGTGTTGCGCGGGGGGCGGAGCCATTCAGCCATGGCTGCGCCTGCGCGGCCGCCACGATACAATCCGTCCAATAGTCCAAGGAAAACGTGCTCGCCCGCCCCCGGCCCCGGAGCCGGTCAGCCGAGGTGGACTGGGCCGGGTCTGGGTGAGGAAGAAGAATCTAGCAACCTTGCTCGCTCGCTCCCGCGACGTACGCTTGCGGTGGTTGCTGCCTCGCTTTACACGGGCAGGGCAGGGGCATCCTATCTTCCAGTCGTCCCATCCCATGTGACTCGTGTTCCGTCGTCGTCGTCGCTGCTGCTGCTGCTGCTTTGCCGCGTCGGTAGGTTTCCTTGGTGTGAAGCTCCCTGACCTGACCGGATCGACGAGTTGTCACGCAACCAAACCAATTAAAGCATCCGTCAGACTGTTTCGTAATATTCTCCCTGACTCCCTGTGTGAATTAATAATTACACATATCGATTCTCGACAAATCAGTTTCACCAAAAACATATAAAAATATTAATGTTTATAATGAGAAATAATATAATTATATTGATTTTAATACGAAGATATAAGTGTTGATATTATTTTTATATATCTAGTTTTTTTTAAATGACTACCTGAGAAACGAGATGTATAGTTATTTTGGGACAAGGGAGTAAAGGAGTATTTGGTTGCGTCCAAGGCAGATTTGTTTAGCGCCCTGTTCGCTTTCAAACGTCTCATTTTGCGTGTATGGGGCGGAGACAGTTGCTTGGCGCCACGTTCATTTCTAGACGTCTGATTTTGGGTGCTTGAGGTGGGATGACTGTTTGGCACCAACGTTGCCTCGGAGACCGTGATCGCTAGTCTCGGTAGAAGTTTTATGACCATTAAATAAATCGATATAGTATAAGTATAAATTAAAATAGATGATAAAAGTTTTATGAAATAAGATAAGTTTCATGTGAATGGAACTTGTCTGTATTGTTTTAAATATGTAATAAAAGTCTTAAAAGCTGATAAATAAAATCCACTGACTCTGGCTAAACCATTCTCAGACATTATTGACGTCCGACAAGGTCGTCAGTCCGCATCAATTTTTTCCTTTCGTTTTTCAACGTTTCACCGTCTGATGTGCTATATGGGCCAGCAGCTTGCTCGACCAAAACGCACGGCAGGCTTTCTGGGCTTTGGAGCACCACGGTTAGTGGTCTGGGAGCACCACGGTTAGGGGCCCTTTGGAGCCTTTGTGTTGCCTTTCTGGGCTTTGGGATAAAATTTGGACCTCATAAAATGCACTTACTTTCTGGGCTTTGGGATAAGATTTGGGCCTTATCTACATTGCCTTTTCTAGATATACAAAAAAAAAATATTCATCCTGTCTTTTTCTAGTAAGCAAGGCTAGCGCCCTACGTACGAGTATTGTCGGGCTACCCTAAACTAAACAACCCTTTCCTGTATTATGTGAATCCGAACAAAGAATAACCAGTGACTCCCTCAGGCATTTAATTGAGCTTAATTAACACTAGTCTTTTTTTAATTAGCAAACTGAATATCGAGGGTCTTAGGATGTACTATTTGCTTTGTCCTCGTCTGAAAGCTAATGCCCAGGAAGCATATACAGTCAGACATTGGACCTTTTTGGCACAGCCTAAAACGACTTTAGCTTCTCAGACAAAATTACTGTAGCACTATTGTTCAGCTATTGTAGCATGAAGCTGAGAGCCATTTGAAGCAAAATAAACTAGATAGTCGTTGAAACCGGTGAAGCCAATGTTTTGGAGCTTCAAGTGGCTCATGCTACGGTATATACAGTGCATGAACTGTGAAGAAGTTGAAGCTGATAAAGCTCTAACAAAGAGGGCCAACAAGATGGATCATGAGGATGTTGTCGTCGAGCCTAGATAAGTTGGCTAGGACAGCATGCATCTAAATAAAGCAGGGGCGGACCGGCCACCCTAGGCGGTCGGTGGGGCTCATCGACGAAGTTCAAGAGAAATTTCCTTTGTATCAAAGAAGAAAAATGCAATTTGCTACCTGAATATTATTTACATATAACAAGAATCATCCCAGCTTCTAAAAGTTTCTATCTCCATTACTAAAAATAGACCCTTAGCGGTTGTTTGCTTCAAGAACTGAAAATTCCAAGCAACAATTATCTTCTGTTACATTTTGCTAGCCTAGGTTTAAATTTTTGCCTAGACACAATGTCGCTCGTGGGCTATGGCAAGTAGCAAGTAAACAAGATTGTATGACATATTTGGTTGCCGCCCTAGCATAGCATAGGAGCCTGCGGCCAGACAGCATCCTAACACGCCTCTAATGTGTGGTCAGGTGCGCACGAGGAAAGAGGAGCTCGAGACTTTTTTTCCCCTCCTTATTAATCCGCACAGTAATGCACATAGACACGTAGTACGGCCCAGGGCGATATGGTATTCCGTACTCAATAGCTAGCTCTGCGTGCGTACGTCTCCTCCTTAAAACGCATGCATATATTTGTACAATTACCCCACTTGACAAAGAGTCAAAGACGTCCGTGCTAGTATAAAGCGCGCCATTAACAACGTGCCAGCATATTTGCTTCCCTTCCTTTTTGGCCAATGCAGCAGGCAACTTTAGGTGCACCGGGCCGGCCAACGAAAAAACACTCTCCAAAAGTTGGTCACCACGGACTCCAAGGCAGGAGGCAGTTGCACCATCACCATGCCACCGGGTTCATTCGTCCGCGTGCCGGCGGGACGAGGCCCCCCGCCACTGACGGCGGTCGTCCGTCCTGCTCCTGCCCTGGTCTGCCCTCCTCAGAAATCGCTGCGCTACCGTACCCAAACCAAAAGCCCGTATCCAACTATCCATCCCATGTGTCCATTGTGCCTGCTGATGCATCTGCAGTCTCCAACGAGACGGCGCGGCGTGGCACGAAATTTCACGTCCATCTTTGCCTGCAGTGGCAATGTGGCATGGCCCAACTACTCTACTGCATTGCACGCTAGTCCACTCCGGATTGCTTGCTAGTACGTAGTAGTATACTCTTCCGAACTCTCATGCGTTGTTCACCGGTGCTGCTGCCTGCCTCTCGGCCTCTCCTCTGATTGTTCTCTCCATCTCTCATCGATTCGTCTCTCGTTGGTTGTGGCGCTGCTTTTGTTGCCATCTCTCTATCAATCCCCCTCCCCCGGCACGCACTTTTGTATTTTTATCGTTCTTTGATTTGAATATTCCGATCCCATCTGCCGCCCTCTAGCCTTTGCCTCCTGCTGCCAAAAATGCAAAAGTTGGTGCCTTTCCCGTTGGCCTTTCCCGACCTCTGGCCGGCGCCTGCTGCTGCCATTGTACGACTGCGGACTGCACTAGCACTAGTGGTAGTGGAGTGGATGGAGACTGGAGAGATCGGCGGGATGGAGCTGCCAGCCTTTTCCCTCCTCGTTCCTTTCCTTTCACCGCCCCATATGTACCGACTCCTACCGTAGAGAAACGAGCAAGCAAGGAAAGCACTTGCCGTTTACCCGCGACGGATGGGTGCGTCTTGTCTTCCATTTACCTGACCCATCGACGACGCGCGTGATTCAACAACCACCTCTGCAAACCACAGTGTGGCGGTACGGTTTAGCTCTAAAGCAAGCAAGGGTGCGCGTTCCACTGTCTTGCTTGTCTGCACTTCGTGTTTGCCTCCAACTGAAACTGAAAGTAAGCCGCCTTATCGATCACACACACAACAGAGGATCGGAGGCACCCAGTGCAACTACCAAAAGACTTGGAAGCACAGTGACGGCGTCCATTCTAGTAATAGTCTACTACTCTATGCATGGAAGCTGATGTGCTAGTATATACTATGCAGTTGCTGCTCGTCTGCTACTGCTGCTAGTTTAATCTCTTGGATGCCAAGCAAAAGCAAAGGCGTGTAGAACCACCATGCATGTAGCTTGTGAAGTGTCGCACAACGCTAACAATGGCTGGCATCGTCCTGTGACCGATCGAGTTGGTTGTTGGGTGCAACTGCAGCATGCCCATCTAACACTTCATGCATGCATATCTATTTTCCTCTGTCTCGTCTCTCCCAACCAATCACTTCCCAGCTTGGTAACTCTGGTTAGGTGGCCAGTGCACTGCTCGGCCTTGTGCTTCAGCCAATTGCCATATCTTCCGGACAAGGAGCACCAACAAGACAATGGCTAGGGCTTGCTATCAAGTATCAACCATCAGTTGCTAATTATCTATTTGCTCAGACTAGCTAGACGCTAAACGTTCTGATGAAGTGTCTCGATCCCCAATCAAAGTGATCACGTTAGGTGCGCGCTGTGTCGTCGCTGCGAGTTGGGGCGTCCCTTTCGGAGACATCAGGCATGGCCGCCAATGGCTGAAAGCACCAACGATCGAGACACGTACCGAGAGGCAGAGGCGAGAGGTGCATTGCATGGTTTCAGTTTTCAAATGCATGCTGCGTTGGACGCGGATCCGACTTCAGCCCCCTGATGCCGCAATGATCGGTTTTTGGGGCAACGGATCGAGGTGGATGGACGCATGCATGGATTCGGGAATGATCGATCGGCCGGGGTTCTCTAGCTAGCTCGGCACGCACACACGCAGACGCAGGTCGTGGATCCATACGACGGCGCCCATCATCACCCGGTCAGGTTTCGCGGCCGGCTCTGACAGAGTGAGGCCTCGGCCCTCGGGTGGCAGATTGCGATGGCGCCTCTGCGTGCTCTCTGTCGTGCGCCCCGGAATGATTGGCCGCTCGCCGTCGTTGGCTGGCCGGCATGCATGCAGGTCGTGGGAAGCATTGGGAAGTTCTGCATTGGCATTGCATTGCCATATGCCATGGATATGGATGGATCCCTCAAAGGCCGTGAAAGCAGCATGGACGACAAGAAAATCAATCACTAGCTATCATCGGGGAAGTCCATCGATTTGTCAATCAATGCAGCAACAAGGCAGGCTTCTCGCTCTCCTCCCTTGCACGTGTTCGACGTTTTCACATCAGGTTCGCAAAACAAACGACTCATTCGTTGTTGGGAAACGCTAGCCAAGATCACGCAACAAAATCTGCTCGATCGAACTTTTTACGCGGACGAGATAGATGTTCGTTCAGCTAGCTAAACAGGAAAACATACGTATAGAATAATAGAAGTATGCGTGTGTCGGCTCGCTGGAATGCGATGGTAGTATTTGTGTTGCTTGTGCTGCGCCTACCTGCGTTAGGCTGTCGTCCATCGGTTCAGAGATTCCAGGCTTTTGTCTCTTCCTGTGCAAGGGAAGTTTGCCAAGTCACGCCCACGCGCAACAGTTTAGGAGGAGTATTTCTGATGCAGCACGTTACACATGCATGCAAGCTACATTTGTCAACTATGCGAGCCACCGATAACCTTTTTTTTTTCACTACTGAGTACTACCGATCATAATCTTGTCAATAAAAAACGAGTTCGAGAGGAATCCGATCCGCGTCAACTGATCTTATGGGATTAACAAAATGCAGTGAGATTATAGTTGCTAGTTTGCTTGCAAGCAATCTTGTCAGATGTTGTCGTCTGGACCTAGACCTAGCTACTGCGCGTACTGTACGTGTAGTAGCGTGGTGGTTGGCTGGCTGCGAATGTTCCCGGAACGAACAAAACGACGGTTTCGCGGGATTAGTTTTTGAGTTGGTCAGCGTCGTCCACACCACACGTGCTAACTAACCGTCGAATCATTCCTGTGCCCTTGCGGCTAGTTGCTGTTGTGCTGCCTGCTGACATTCTGCCGCATGCAGAGAGCTGAACGAACCATGCCTAAAATGTGTGCCTGTTTCCTCTCGGTCAGCTGCTGCTCGTGGTCGTGGAATCACTCCATATGCACAAACACACATGAATAATTGACGACGGAGACCCGGTTTTCTTTTTTGTACCAAAGAAATGCATACGCAAATATGAGGCCTCGTTTAGATGCACCCAAAAGTTAGAATTTTTTCATTCTCTCTCCATCACATCAATTTTTAGCCGCTTGCATGGAGTATTAAATATAGGTAAAAAATAACCAATTACACAGTTTAGTTGGAAATCACGAGATGAATCTTTTGAGTCTAGTTGGTCCACGATTAGACAATATTTGTCAAATAAGACGAAATTAATACTATTCATCGGTTTGTAATTTTTTTGCAATCTAAACGTGGCCTGAGCTGAGCATTCCCTGATCTGATCCCACCAGATGCATGGCGCTAGAAGACACACGTTGATGCAACAAAACGACTCAAGAAAAACACCAACAGTGAACAAATAATGTGACTTGCCGTTTGAATACACAGTAACTGATGCAGCAGAATACATAAATTCCTGGTAGTTGCGCTTGCGCCCCGCTCCACAACAGTTTGAATTCAAAGTTTGTTTTCCTTGCCTGTGCTCTCCTTCTCACTCAATCTGCATCAGCGGCAAGAGCACGAAAGAGGGTCCAGTACCAAGACCGAAAGGGGGTGCCCAAAAACACAAAAGAGACGTCTCTTTTGTGGACACCTAGAAATCAGATATATATACACGCCGACAAATTTCACCGACGCGTGCCACAGCAAACCGCACGAACTGTGCGCCACAGTCGCAGAAAAAAAAGAGAGAGAGAAGGCACTCACTGATCAATGCTGCAGATCTTGCACCACAGCTCCTCTAAAAAAGAGAAGAAATCATAAAAGGAGAAAAGAAAGGCTAAAAAAGAGACAAAAACCAGCAGCGAAAGTGGTGGGGGACGAGGGCAGGAGGGCCAGGCAGATGCAGATGCAGGGCTCCAAATCCGAATGATCATTCCCACCCCTGATCTCAACCTGTCCACCCCCAAATGGGGCCCTAAACAAATCATGATCCCAAATGGAACCAAAATTCAAAGGTGTTAACCAAATCGCATCCAAATTCCAAATCCAGCACAAAACCTGCCGTGTAAAACCAGAGCTACTCCCATCACGGCTGACTACTGTCACTGACATCCTGGACCCAAAAGGCCGTCCCCACCTGTCACTGACGAATATTAGAGGCCGTGTAGTCTAGCGAGCCGGTGCAACAAGTGCAGCGTAACAGTATTGTCAGCGACACGGCGCCCCACGGCAGCGGCAGGGTTGTGAATAAATCCGCAGCCATAATAACACCCGGAGACGAGCCAGCCGTCTGCGGCCACCACCAGTCCACCACCACCCACCCCCCGGCCCCCAAAGCCAACCACAGGAGCTGGAGCTGCCGCGGCGACGAACAATGGCGACGGCGTGGGTGCGCTCTCTCAGCTGCAGGTCCTCCTACGCCGTCACCGACGCCGCCATCGCGCCGTCCCCGGCCAAGAAGCCGCCGCCCCCGCTGCCCTTCTCCTGCGCCACTGCGGCGGCAGCGGACGTGATGGACGCCGTGGCGTACGCCCAGCAGGCCAGGAGGAAGAAGATGGGGAGGGAGCGGGAGAGGCGGAGGGAAACGCGGGAGCCGCGTCCGCGGCCCAAGAAGAAGCCCAAGCCGATGGCGAAGGCGAAGGACGCGGCGGCCGCCGGGGCGCTGTTCATGCCGTCGCCGGCGCCGGGCCCGCCCGTGAGCTCGACGTTCCTCACGATGGCGGAGCTGCCCGAGGGCCACTCGTCGCGGCGGGTCGTGGAGCTCATCTTCGCGTCCGGGTGGGGAGGAGGAGGAGGCGCCGGCGCCGGCGCGGGGGCGCCGGAGCCGTCGGTGGAGGCGCTGTTCCGCGTGCACAGCGCGTCGCGCGCGGTGGCGCGGTTCGAGGAGGCGAGGGCGGCTGCCCGCGCGCACGGCGCCGCGGCGCGGTGCGGCGCCGACGGCAACGAGATGATGCGGTTCCAGTGCCGCGCCCCCGCAGACGCGCCCGGCGGGGTGTTCGGCGCGGGCGTCGCCACCTGCCGCCTCGGCGCCTCGGTCTCCGCCGTGCGCACGTTCGCCTGCAGCGGCGCCGCGCATGCCAGCGCCGCTGCCACCACTGGGCGAAGGGCGATGCTGGTGTGCCGCGTCATCGCCGGCCGCGTCTGCCCCGCCAACCACCCGTCCCCGCGCCACGCCCACGGCTCCGCCGCGACCGCCTATGACTCCGTGGACATGGGCAACGGCGAGCTGGTGGTCCTCGACAGCCGCGCCGTGCTCCCCTGCTTCCTCATCATCTACAAGGTCTAGCCGCCGCCGCCGCCGCCGACTCCGGATCGCACTAACCGACTGACCGCCGTGACCGTTAACCCCCATCGTTAATCGCCACGCTAATCGCTAGGCTTCTTCTCTCCAGCATTGTTTTGGGACTCTGCTTTTCCGGAGTGTCAGGTGTGGATGGTATGGTAGGAATGGAGCCCTCTGCCGTGCGTGTAAAAATCAGTACAAAAACCGCTGCCTATTTTTTTTTTGTTTGAATCACGAAATGGTATATAGAAACATTTTGCTTTCGGCTGTCCATTCAAACAGCTCCTCCCCGTCTCTTGCAATCGTATCGCTCTGCTCTGCTTGCAGTGTACCTTGGCCTTCTTTGCTTCTGCTCTTGTGCACTTTGCAGAGGACACAGAAGACCAAAGCCCCCACGAGTCCCAGATCACCCTCGCGGATCATGGCCGTGCGTGTCCCCCCGTGCACGGCTCCGATCGCCCGGACGGCTCCCCGTGACAGCGAGCGAGATTCACGGTCACGGCTTCTCACCCTCCCTGTTCGTCTGTTCCAGCGCAGAGATTTGTCGCCGCGGGTTTAAAGTGTTTTTGGCGCAGCGTTCGTGTTCTCTTCTTCCTCTCGCCGTCGCCACTCGTTTGTTTCCTTCCATCGATCAATGGCTTCGTTTGTTTCCTTCCGTCCATCAATGGCTTCGTTTGTTTCCTTCCGTCTATCAATGCCCGGGAGCCTGCCTCGGACTGGGATGTAGCATGTTCGCTTATGCTGAAATTTAGTTTATACTGATCCTTATGCTAAAGCGTCGTGAAAGGAAACACGGTTCCATGACTGACAAATAGGGTTCCATGACTGACAAATAGAGCTACTTTTTGCAGCGCCAAGAGGTTTCCGTGATACGCATGGATGAAAACGGTATGGATATTTTCTAACCGTATTCGAGACCGAATCCGTTTAGAGGGATTTTAATCCGTCCGTATCCGAGTCCGGATATTTAACATCTGATACCGTATTCGTATCCGAATATTTAAATCACATATTTATGATGTCGATATCCAATTGTATCATATCTGGTATTTTTTATACTATCCGTATTCGAATCCGAATCCGGACATAAATATAAAAACAAATACGATATCAGCCGTCCGTATCCGATCCGTTTTCATCCCTAGTGATACGCGATTTGGCAACATCTTGGGAAGCCATAGCCAGGCGAAGAGGTTGCCCGCTGCCGGGCTCGTGCTGGACGGTACTAGACGAGCTCCATGCTCGCTTGCTTTGGTCCCTTTGTCATGGCGCTGTCCTGCTGCCTCAGTCACTCCCATGCTTTGCTTGCTAGCTGCTCTTGTCCTGCGCTGTCCTCGTGGCTTTTTCCTTTTTCTTTCTTCAGTGATAGAAAGAAAGAAAGAAGTCGCAGCAGGGCGTTGCTCGCTCTGTCTCCCCTTCTCTTCATCCGTGTTCTTCGTGCGCTCGCTTTTGCTAGCTAGCTGCTCGTGTTTTTTCAATGGCGTTTTCATTGAATACGGGTGGAGGTGTTCAGTTCCGTTTGGTGGCAACTGCAATCCAGGCCTCATTCACTTCCCCCTCCCAACCCAAAATATTTCCTCTTACACACATCACATCAAATCTTTCGACGCATGCATGGAGCATTAAACGTAGGTAAAAAAGATAACTAATTGCATAGTTCGTCTGTAAATGTCGGGACGAATCTTTTGAGCCTAGTTAGTTCATAATTGAATAATTTTTGCCAAATAACAACGAAAGATGCTACAGTAACTTTTCAGCTACTTTTCGCGAGGTGAACACACCCCAGGCAAGGCGTCCGGGATGGTTAATGTGAAGTAAATGCGAGGTAGAACTCGGTGGCGTTCTTCAGGTTAAGCATGCAGCAGTGCCCCATCGGGCAACCGCTGCCTGCTTGGTGGCGCTTGCTTGGGTCCAAAGGCTCTCGTCGAGCGACAACGCATGCCACGCCACACAGTCCATTTTCCTGTTCCGTTTGAATGTCCGACGACACGTCTCCATATCCATAGTCCCCTCTCCCCTGTATCCACATGTGCTGGTGTGCACACTACTATCATGGTACGCTTGCGCAGGTTTGAATGTCCATCACAGGTTGACAGGTTTGAACAGTGCGTACAAATTAGCTGTGTGGTTATGCATCTCCTCCTCAAGAAGCGACTGTGTAGATCTGGCTGACATGGCATAGACTGTACATCAGGATGGCTGACACTGGGCCCCGCCAGTTTTCTCAGGGAGGGCCTGAGCTATTGCGTATTGGCATGTTACCGTGTCTCTTGCGGAGGCACCTGACCAGACAAGGATAGTGAGGCCCTGTTTAGTTCCCAAAAATTTTGCAAATTTTTTCAGATTCCCCTTCACATCGAATCTTTGACACATGCATGAAGCATTAAATATAGAAAAATAAAATAAAATAATTACACAGTTTAGACGAAATGGACGAGACGAATCTTTTAAGTCTAATTAGACTATGATTGAACACTAATTACCAAATAATAACGAAACTTGCTGTATTGTCATTTTGCAAAAAAAAAAAATGGATCTAAACCGGCCCTGAGCCACTGAGGCTGTGACTGTGCGCTGGACCACTGTCTCCGTAAGCACCAATCATCATTGGGTAAACATCACATCGCATCGGCCGCGCCGCAGCGACGTTTCTCCCGTGTGTATTGCCTCAGGTTCGTTGAGCATATGGGTGGCGACGAGAATCACTGCGAAGCTGGCTGCTTTCACTTGCCGCATCTACCATCGGGGATGCTTGCGTTCCCCGGAACCTAGTTCTCGCAGCAGCCAGACTTGCCCTGAATCTTCGCAGCGGCGGCATCTCTTTGGGAACGGCAAGAGCGCTCTGACGGCAGGAGATTTACGGACAGTCGCAGGATCCTATACTGAACAATGATCCGCTAGTTTTTTTTTAAGTAGTAGCGGCTTGTGTTTAGTTCCTGAATTTGGTGTGCCAAAATTTACTATAGCATTTCATTTGTATTTGGTAATAATTGTTCAACCGTTGACTAATTAGGTTCAAAACGTTCGTCTCGCAAAGTACAACCAAACTGTGCAATTAGTTTTTGATTTTATTCATATTTAGTACTTCATACATGTATCGAAGTTTAATATGACGGAATTTTTTTTTTTTGCATAGTGCACTTTTCATTGATCTAAACATATGATGAAGTCCATCCATCCAATCCAAATGCAGGCAAGTGAACGACGGCTCTCATTTACTACGCCTATCTAAACTGTCCTGAGCCGGCTACCCGGCTGCTGGGAACACCACAACATGGCAAGATGCGATGCATGTCGCCGTGCCTGCATCTCGTCACCTCTGGTAGCTGTTGCTATCATGCTTCCAGGTGACGCCAACGCTCAGAACTGAATAATCAACTGTCAGTGCTAGCTAATTAACCACTATAGACTTGACCTCACTCCAGGAGATTGGGACGTACGAGTACTCCTGACTCCTGCCTCCTGCCTCCTGCCCGAGTGAGTGAGTGAATCGTTATCGCTTCACTGTTCACCCTCACATGGTCAAACATGAACGCTGAAGGCTCAAGAAGCGACGTACACTCATGGAAAGAGTTGAAGACACACTCTTTACATCCAGTACCCAGGGCCGGTTCTCTCTGGACCCCGGGGCCCACGCGAGTTATTCCTTGCGCAGGTTGCATGCAGCGCAGCGATGAGCAGCCGATGAGCGAGTCGCCGTATACCTGCACTGCACAGTGCACAGCAATCAGCAGCACGGGCATACCTTGCCTGCGTTTCAGTGAGCAACAGTGCGCCGCGCATCTCTGAATGATAAATTCGTGTTGGTCTTGTCAAGATCCCGTCCCTCCCCTTGACGGCTTGACCGGTAGTACGATACGGGCTCTGCGTCCCTGAGAATGATGGTGGAGTGGAGAGCCGAGAATGCATTGCATTTGCATGCCAGCGCCGTGTCTCTCTGGCGACGGCAGTAAAAATCTAACGCCAATCATGCAGCGCTGAGCTTTGCCACCGACCATGTCCCTCCCCTTTTATTGCAGGAGATGGGTGATGATGGACTGGTGGCGGAGCGATGCGATGCGAGGATCATGGAGCAGATTAGTACGGCTTCGCCTGGATCATGGTGGTCTCATACTCCTTGGAGTCATGGAGACGGAGTAGGAGTCCACTACTACAGCTACTAGCTCTCGGGTCATCATGCATGGTGGTGAGAATGAGATCAGTTCAGGCCTCAGGTTAGGGGTCATCGATTCAACCACAGCCCCAAATGTCGCCCACCCAGCATCGAATCGAATTTCATGCACCGACCGACGGACCGACCAGATCGCTCACAAAGAGAATCCACTCATACTTCACCGCTCCGGTTCAGCAACTTGGATCATGGTAGTAACACTGTAGCAGTAGCCAGTAGGTCACCTTCACTTGTTTGAGTACCTACCCTACCTCGCAATGACTGTGACTGGACTCGAGTTTCATTTCATGGCGTTAAATAACTTCACGCGCCATCAACTCTACTCGACACAGTTAACAGTTCAGTGGACGCAGTACTCCGACTCCCCCGAGCTCGCCGGCGATCCCTGATCGATGTCTCGTGACACCGGGACATTATTATCCTGCCTGTACTTCCACATGGCCTCTTGCTCATCAATGGAGACGAGACGACGTCGCAAGATCAGGCGACCTGGAGAAGAGATCAAGGCACTGTTTTTCTGGTGAAATTTCGCTATGATGCATTGTTAATGCTGCGCAAAGGACAACAAATCTGGGACCATTAGGACCCATCAGTATGGTCGTAAAATTGTACTAGCAGACAGCCTTTCTTTGAATCACGTACAGGTCAGTGAAACCAGTCCAATCGTCTGAGGGTGTGTTCACTTCGCGAAAAGTAGGTGAAAAGTTACTGTAGCATCTTTCGTTGTTATTTGACAAAATTTATTCAATCATGGACTAACTAGGCTTAAAAGATTCGTCTCGACATTTACAGATAAACTATGCAATTAGTTATCTTTTTACTTACATTTAATGCTCCATGCATGCGTCGAAAGATTTGACGTGATGGATGGAAGAGAAAATATTTTGGGTTAGGATGGGAAGTGAACAAGGACTGAATTGAAATGAGGGCTGTTGCAGAGATGCAGCAGTCAAGAGACACAAAACAACATCTGACACAGGGAAGTATACATTTCCGCACTAATCCAAGGTAGTATAACTCAAGATGAAAATGCTAGGATATCATCAGGAACCATTTTTCCTTCATCGACTCTGATCTAATCTAAATTTAGAATTTCGACACTGATCATTGTGGCACTATGTTATGACGGGCATCACATATCAGAGGAGGAGGCCCACCGGTGGCTAGCAGCCACAGACGCAAGGGGCTCAAGGCCCAGGAGATATATCATATTTAAACAAATATTTAATTATGTCCTATTTTAGTTATCTGAGACACATAAATATGGTGTAAGACATTTGGATCAGTAAGCAAAAGCATCATATTGCTTCCGGCTTCCTCAGGGAGTCGGGAACCCTAGCCACCTTCCATCTCCTCTCGCTGGCCGACCACGGCTCCCGCACGTCGCTCTCGAGCCTTCAAACCTCGCCCTGCGATCCAGCACTCCTACCACCTGCGGCCAAGAATCGGAAGGGGATCGATTCATACCAACCTGGTATTGGAGATCCGGATGTCCCGTGCTCCTTCAGCCGCAACTTTGCCGCCGCCGTTGCCCTCCACCACGCTGCCACCACCACTCCCACCGTCCGCCACCCTTCCACCACCACCCCCATCCTCCACCTCCGCGCTCATGGCCGTGACCACCTCCTCCGCGCTGTTCGCCCCGTCGGGATCGTCCTCGCCGCCTGTCCTGACGCCTGAGCAGCTGACGGCGGTGGTCCTCGACCTCGGCCAGGCCGTGGTGGACATCCGCTCCTTCCTCGTCAGCCAACAGCAGCCGCCACCTCCGCCCCTTCCTCCGCCGCCCGTGGCCGCCACCTTCCCCTACGGGATGCCCTTCGATGCGGCGACCGCGGGATCCTCGCCGCGCCATGGGTCATCCGCCGCCGGGGTCCCTCTCCACCTCTTGTGATTCCCGCCGTCGCTGTCGCCGATCCCATCCTGGGCCCTCGCCTCGGCCCCCAGACCGGTCTACACAGCCACCTCCGACCGGCTCGCGACGACGGCCATTCTAGCTGCAGCTTCCAGTGCCGCCGTCGCTCACGGAGGCCACCAGCCATGGGCGCCCTCTAGGGGGGTGTGGACGGCTGAAAGGTCTTGATGGCTAGAGGGAGGTGAATAGTCTTTTAAAATTTTCTACAATGATAAGCTAAACAAGTTTATCAATATAATAAATAGCGAGATGCGAGTTTTGCTTAGCCTACGGGGTGTTTACAAGCCACCTAACCAATTTATAATTCTAGTATTTGCACTCAACCGCACAAGTCAAACCGAGAAGGTAACTACAACTACAACTAGCAAGCTACACAAAGGAGCTACTAAAGCAAAGCTAACTAGCTAGCAAAGATAACTAAGAAAGTAATACGGAGTTGAGTTGGGAGAGTTTCACCGAGGGGCGAAGTAATGAGCCAACCAATATGATCAACAATGAATACCAAGACAACCGAACACCGGGATCAATCAATCACAATATGAAAGTGATAACACGAAGATTTATCTCGAGGTTCACGTGCTTGCCGGCACGCTAGTCCCCGTTGTGTCCCTCTTCACCACGTGGTTCGGTGGCTAATCGGTCTCACACCAAGCCTCTCAAAAGGCACCACAAGAACCTACCAAATGGCAAAAGGTTGCAAATAACACAAGCAAATTACTAACGTTGCCTTTGGCGCTTCGCCGAGGTAGGCACAAACCCCTCACAATCACCGGAGGTGGCCAAGAACAATCACCAACTCTTGCCAACACCTCCAAGCTGCTCCAAGCCGTCTAGGTGGCGGCAATCACCAAGAGAAACATGAATCCCGCAGCAAATCAACCACCAAGCCAACTAGATGCAATCTCACAATGTAATGCACTTGGATCACTCAATCTTACTTCGAATATGCAAAGAAGCAAGAAAGATGAGTGGGAGGAGAGTTGCTTAGCTCAAAGTGCTCACAAGTATGTCAAATGTTTAAAAGATGGAGGCTTGAGCCGGCCAACGAGTATTTATAGACGTACCCCTTCGAATATAGCCGTTAGGAACTTGAAACAGCCGAAGTCGCGCTGATCGGACGCGCTGGTCAAACTGACCGGACGCACCGATCGCACTGCGCCTACGTCGCGAACCACCGACCAGACGCGCTCCACGCAACGACCGGATGCGCGAAGCTCGACCGGACGCGCGAAGCTCGACCGGACGCGCTGGTCCCGTAACGGACCGGACGCGCTAGTCAAGCCTGAGCAGCGCACAACGAAACAGCGACCGGACGCGCAGCAGAACTGACCGGACGCCATAGTGCCAGTGTCCGGTTGGAGTCCAGTAAGCTCCCTGATCAACCGGACGCGTCCGGTCGACAGTGACCGGACACGCCACCGCGTCCGATCAAAAATAGAAACACGCGCAGACGCTAAACACTGACCGGACACGTCCGGTCAAACAGAGACCGCGTCCGGTCACCTCTGTGACCTCTGTTTGCCTCCGTTTCTTTTCCGACTTCCGGCGTAGTGGAAAAAAGTCATTTCAACTCCTCGAAAATGTCTGAATCCCGCCTCGCAAGCTCGGCGGGAGGGAGAGAGGACCTGAAATCCTCTCTACCGCTCAAACTCAACTGCTTTTGCAAATGTGCTAATACCACCAAGTGATCTCGTCATGTGTGAGTGTGTTAGCATTTTTACAATCATTTTCGAGGCGATATTAGTTCTATCCAAATGCATATGATTATGAAATGCACACCTAGAGGCACTTAGGAGTTCAATAGCCGCGTCATTCCCCTCTTTATAGTACGACTATCTATCCTATAATGTAACCACACCCACTAGGTGTCTTGGTTACTAAAACATAACCCTTAAGCATATACCTTTGCCTTGATCACGTAGGGTTACGTCCAAATCCAAATGCGACCATCATGATCACCATGTCCATCTTGCCACCAACCTTGGAATGTACTAATCCTCATATGCTACATACAACTTAGGCATAGGATTAATACTTAGGCATTGTCACTAATTACCAACACCAAACATAGGACTTTCAACGGCACTCTGTTCCCGGGTGGCGCGCTACTGTTCGCCACCAACGGCGCTGCCCTGTCCACAGGTGGGCTGCGGGCTACCACCGTCGGAGCGCACCAATCGGCCAGCAGCGCCTACGACCCGTTCTAGCAGCCTGGCGCCACCCAGGGTAACCATCCGCTGCGTTTCTATAAACAGGAATTCACTACATATGATGGTAGCGAAGACCCCCTCAACTGGCTGAACCACTGCGAGAAATTCTTCCGCGGGCAACGTACTTTGGCCTCGGATCGGACCTGGCTCGCGTCGTACCATCTCACCGGCGCGCGCGCGAACTTGGTACTACGCTCTCGAACAGGATGAAGGCATGCCAGATTGGGACCGCTTTAGGGAGCTCTGCAACCTTCGCTTCGGGCCGAGGGTGCGGGGTACCTGCCTATCTGAGCTCGCCCGGCTTCCCTTCCTATCCACGATCCAGGACTACATGAATCGCTTCAATGTGGTCCTCTGCCACACGCGCAACCTGTCTGCTCCCCAAAAAGCAAAATTGTTCATGGGTGGCCTCCCGGATCACATTAGGGTCGACGTCGAGCTGCGCGAACCACAGGACCTCCAGACGGCTATCTACCTGGCCCGAGCCTTTGAGCGGCGAGCGGCAGCCACGGCGCCGGTGCCACCTCCGCGCGGCGCTCGTCCTCCTCCGTGGCCAGGCCAGCCACGTGCCCCGACCGCAACACCTGTAGCCAACGGCGCACCTGGCCAGGCCGTCCCGGGCAACGCCAACCCACCACGCCCGTTCCGCCATCTCTCGCCGGCTGAGCAGCACGAACGACGTTGACAAGGGTTGTGCTACAACCGCGATGAGCCCTACGTGCGTGGCCATGTGTGCCCGCGCCTCTTCTACCTAGAGTCGGTGGACTATGTAACATAACCGACCAAATTATAAGAGCACAAGTACAAAAATAAGCACTGAAGCGCTCAAATTTTCGAACTTGAGCCCATATAATCCCGGTAGTCAATTGAAACCACGAAGGATTTCAAACCAACTTGCTTACAACCAAGATCGCATCATTCAACATACAACATCATATGTTACATTTCGCAAGGAGTTCCGAAATAAGTTTACACGCACGGAGTCGCAATTATTACAGACCAAGTTAATAAAAGTAGCGGAAGCAAACACACACCAGTTGTTTAACTACTGCCAGTTTTGTTGATCAACAACCCAAAAAAGCATCAGGAAAGTACATAAAAGATGATCACGCCCAAGTGATCTAGTCTTCGTCACCCGCAGGGTGGAGACAATTTTTGCAGAAGCCTTGGTAGAGCATATCATCTGCAACAGGAGGGAATAAACCCTGAGTACTGGAATGTACTTAGCTAGACTTACCCGTCGAAAACCAGAAATAAGATGACACCAAGGATTATGCGAGGCTTACACAAGAGGCTAGCTGACATAACTTTTTGCATAAAGGCATAAGTAATTGAAACTCTTATAACTTGTATTAGCAGTTCTTTTAGCATTTACCTGTCATCTATCTTAGCACCTGTACTAAACATTCACTTGAGTATAATCAAACAACATTATTATTATATCCATAGCAGGTATATCATTGTGGCAACATTGTATCATTCCCTTAACCACCTGTTCATTTAATGAGATCTACGTTGCCGCTGCTCAAGTTAAGTGCTCACTAACCGGGAGCGACGGCGATTCGAATCGAATTCCTATCCAGCTGGAGGGGTATTTCTAACACTCACCGTGCAGACCCCTGCCAGGGTCGCACAGGCCACCGTTTCATATGATTCAGGAATCACGGGTCCGAATAATGTCGCGACCCCAAGGGTGACACTCTGCCAGGTGATAGGGACTCTAACCCCCCTTGGTCTCACGCCAATGTCCCCAAGCACATCATTTCTCTCCTCAAAGAAGCAACCTACCATTCGATTCCTGGCCTGAATCACATTACTTGGCTTCGCGGTCGGAACGACTTATCCGGCCAACTAAGTGTTAGACTGCGTTCAACATGACTCAAGGACGTACATCGAATCGGTCCTTAAACGACTCAGACGGGCATAGCTCCACACCCAAGACGTGAAGTGTCTTGCGGCTGTACTATCGAACTCCCGTCCGGTCTCAATTTCATTTTTAAGCATGTTTCCAACCACGATTGCCATAAAGCCACTCGTGACTCCTTCCTACATCTCGCGGATGACCGGAAATCACCCGACTTCTACCGTACTAAGCAGGGCTAAGCATTGACACGTGCCTAAACCTAATATAGGGTTAAGTACGATATCTGGACAAGGACAGGTATAATGCAACAATTGTTTTCATACAACTCCTACAACTTAATGCATTAAACAATTAAAAGTACTCAAGATAGATTTATAAATTGATGGGTTCAGCATGCACCGGGGCTTGCCTTTCAGAAAGGTCGAGGGCCGGTGGTCAGGACACTCGGGTAGATCTTCGGCAGGAGCTTCGTCGCCGGTTGGTTCCTCTGGCTGCTCCGGCAGGTCCTGGACTTCCTCCGGAATCACAGGCTCGAATTTGAGGAGAGTTACCCTCTCCGGTACACCTATTGCATGAATGCACAATAAATATCATGGATGCATAAAGGTGCAACATGCTCTGAATGAAATGCATTTCAGAAATAAAAACAATAATCTAATCAAGTTACTTTATCAGTACGTGCAAATCTCTTCTCCAGTGGAGAAGTACTTACCTAATCTACCCAACCTAAGATATAGATGTTCTTCTTCGGTTAAGGCCCTAGCACCTAACAATACAAGAGTAATATTACTTAGGTTACCACAGTAAGACATTCTGGACAGCAGCTCAAGGATTCTAACATAACTGGAGATTCCCAACTCCAAAAGATATGATCTAATACAATCTGGAAAGCTTATGAAATGCACCACAAAATATTTTCAGACCACAATCCTTAATTCCAAAGTTTACCTAGTCGAAATTCCAAAGTTCCAGAATCTGTCCTCTCTAAACAGAGAGCAGCCAATTCTGGACTGTCACTTTAAACAGCAGTAACTCCCAAACTACTAGGCCAATTGCTCCCAAATTTTGAAACAAGCTAGTTTATCAAGTTTACTACAACTTTGGTATTTACAAGTTTTTCAGCAAACACCTTTATCAAAGGTCAAACTCAAAAATACTACCAGCTGTCCAGAAAACCTAGAATTGCAAAGATTAAATATTTATTTATATGGCAAACATCCCATAAGACCAAACTAAGGTTACCACAAGTTCACATAGGTCACAAATACACCAGAAAGTAAGGTTGGCCCACCTAAAATATTTATTTAAACTCATTTCTTAATTTACTCAAGTAATTAAGTCGAATTTTAAACATATATGTAAACTGCTCCTAAAATTTTACAAAAATTACAGGAGCCTCTCTGACCCAAAAAGAGGCTAATGTAAAAATTTGAACTACATTTATTCAAAGGAACTTCCTACACAAAATTTACAAGCCCAAAAGGCTGATTTTTGTATAAATAACAAAGCATAGTAAAAAGTGTCAAACAATAGATTACCTAATTTTCTTGGACACTCTAGGGTACCAAGACATTCTCCAAAAATTTATATGAACATTGCACACGTAGAAAAACTTACAAAAATTCATTAAATATTTCCTAAAATAACAAGATAGCATTATAACTTGAAAAGTACTTAAGCACTACTGCCCAAATTTTTACCAGAGCTAGAGCAAGTATAAATTAGCCTACCCACCAAATTCCATAATTTGTGGAATACTGAAACTCAAGATATGATTTAAACAAGTTTGCATGTAATTCAAAACACATTTCAAAGACCTATTTAAATCTCTCAGAAACTAAACATCACATAACCAATTCATATTTTTCTAAAATACTACACATCAAGTAGATCCTAACAAAATTTATCTCAATATTTTTGGGCAAGTAAAACCCTAGATCTACATTTTCCAAAACTTATCTAAAACTGTGACAAAATATAAAAAGGAAAACAAAAACTAAATCCAACCCTGCTACCGGGCCGGCCTGCAAAGCCGACGCGACCCAACACTCGCGGCATGGCCCAACTTCGTGCGCGGCCTGCTCAGGCTGTCCCACCTGCGCGCGCGTGGGGCTGACCGGAAGGCCCCACTGGTCAGCGAGAGAGAGGCGGAGGGGAGGAGCTGTGGTCGCCGGAGCTCGCCGTCGGTGAGCCGACCGGCGAAGCTGAGCAGACGAGCATGACCATGTCATCGAGCTAAGCCGATTGGTGGCAAGAACGGGACGGCAGAGCCACGGTAAGGTGCTCGCCGTCGGGCATGGCGGACCACCGGTACAGTGGTGGCGAAATCTCGCCGCCGGTGAGCCTGACGTCCCAACCCTAACCCTCGACGAGCATCCCTATTCTACTTCAACCCTAACGCACCTACAAGCGGGCGACAGAGACGCCCAGAGACCCCTGGCCACACAGAGCTGTCACACGGAGGAACTCTGGCGAGGTACCGCGGCGGCGAAAAATGAAAATGCAACCCTACCGAGGCGCGATTGGTTACGTGGAGTGGACGGTGAGGTAGCGGGCTTCAATGCGGAGCTGTGGACGCGTTTTTGTGGGCGGCAGTGCGGTGGAGAGCGTGCACGAGCTCGCCGGAGTGGAGGCGGGAGCTGCGCTCGGTTGTTCCGCCCGGTGGAGGGGAGAACGGAAGGGAGAGGGAGGTGTGGCGCGAGTGAGGCAGAGACCGTCGTCGTGGTGGCCTTGAAGGCTTGGTGATCTGACGGGTGGGACCGCGGCCAGCGTACGGCTGCCACCGCACGGCCACGCGTCGGCGTTGCCCTGCCGTCGGTCGGCCACCGACTGAAGAACGGTCGACTGAATCAACGAGGCCGAAACGGTGACTGACAGAGCAACTTTGTCGATGATTATCTCCTAAACCAGCTCGAGTAGGAGAAGATGATAATACCAAAATTGTAGAGCTACATGAGGACTACCACTTTGTCAATTGGAGTTTGGACTGGTTCAGCCTGGATTTGAAACCACAGAGCTCCAAAGTGGTGTACTTCGAAACTGAAACGTAGTTTCAGTCATTAAGCTGACTGAAACCCGATTTTCTAGACACCATATCTCCTAAACCATTTAGAACTAGGTGATGGTGATGTTGACAATGTTGTAGAGCTACACAAGGACTACAAGTTTGTCAATATGAGTTGGGGCTGGTTTGGTCTGGTTTGCAAACTACAAGCTTCCAAAGTAGGCCACAGTAAAACTGGAGGGACACTTTTGAGACTTAGAAAAATTCTAAGTGTTGAGACAGCCCCTCTAGCTGACTTGTGGGCCATTTTTGAGCATGTTCTTGCTAGTTTCATGAGATGGTCATATTGAGACTTTTGTTCCCCATAAAATTGCCTACAACTATGCTTAAGGGTGCTCCTCCATGCAAGGCCTCTAAGCTAGACTTTTTAAATGGTCAAACTAGAGCATTCTAGGGCTAAATGGTGGTCAACTACACCTTGGAGGGCATTTGGGTGATTTTGGTCAACATGAACCTTGCTCCATGAGTGACCCTAAGTATAACTAAGGTGCTGTGATATGTAATTAGCTACTCTACCCTTTAGTTGCACCAACTCCACAGTGTCACATGATGTGAGTCAAACAAAACTTTAAAAACAAATCACATTTGTTGCAACCACATGAATTAATATGAAATGATGCATGCTTATGCTCATGCAATGCAATGCAATTATGGAGCTAAACACCTGAGGTGTTATAGCCTTCCTCCCTTATAAAAATCTCGTCCCGAGATTTGGAAAGCGTACCATTTTTCATAGAATTCCTTATAGCCATCCCGCAAATAGTCTTCCCGTTCCCATGTAGCGTCACTTTCACTACCCTGATTACTCCACATTACTTTATACCACTTAACCACTTTGCTTCTAGTTACTCGTTCCTAAGTATCTATCACCCGGACTGGTTTTTCTTCGTAAGTTAAATCAGACTCAAGCCTGATATCTCCTAACGGGACTCTTTCCTCAGGAACTCGAAGACACTTTTTGAGCTGAGATACATGGAAGACGTTGAATATGGCACTCATTTCAGGAGGTAACTGGATTTTGTACACAACAACACCACTCTTGCCTATGATCTAGAAAGGACCCACGTATCTTGGCGCAAGTTTCCGCTTAACACCAAAATGTTGGACACTCTTCATTGGAGAAACTTTTAGGTAAACGAAGTCTCCAACTTCAAACTCGAGCAGTTTTCTACGATGATCAGCATAACTTTTCTGTCTTGCTTGGGCTGCAGCCATATGTTTTTGGATGGTACGGACTTGTTCCTCAGCTTCCTGAACAAAATCAATACCATAATACCTTCTTTCACCAGCTTCTACCCAGTTTAGTGGAGTTCTACACTTACGACCGTACAAAGCTTCAAAAGGGGTCATCTTAATACTCTCTTGGTAACTATTATTGTACGAGAATTCGGCTAGAGGTAACCATTTTTCCCAAGAACCCTTGGATGATATTACATGTAACGTCCCACCTCTCCGAGGCCGGGCCCACTTATATCTGGCTACTTTCTAGGACATAGACTGCCCTCACAGACCAGCACAAGTCTTTTCTACGTACTTTGTCCTCACTCGTGCGCACCCGGGAAGAACTTCCCGGTCGGTCACCCATCACTCCAGGCCAAACACGCTTAACTTTGGAGTTCTTTCGAGATGGGCTTCTGGAAAAGAAGTTGCAACTTGTTGGTATGAGTATCCTATTAATTCTATTAAGCCCTGGGCCGGGATGTTACATCCTCACCCCCTTAAGAGATCGACGTCCTCGTCGATCAATCCCAAGCTAGGAGCGTCCTCTCTTGGCCACGTCCGTATGTCCAGAGCCAGCGCATGTGCCATGCTGTGTGACCACGACGGATCCACACCAGCCATGCGCACCATGCCTGCGCAACTGCGACACACGCGCCCGTGAAACCGCGAGAGTCGGCTCTGATACCATTCTGTAACGTCCCACCTCTCCGAGGCCGGGCCCACTTATATCTGGCTACTTTCTAGGACATAGACTGCCCTCACAGACCAGCACAAGTCTTTTCTGCGTACTTTGTCCTCACTCGTGCGCACCCGGGAAGAACTTCCCGGTCTATCACCCATCGCTCCAAGCCAAGCACGCTTAACTTTGGAGTTCTTTCGAGATGGGCTTCCGGAAAAGAAGTTGCAACTTGTTGGTATGAGTATCCTATTAATCCTATTAAGCCCTGGGCTGGGATGTTACATCACACATGCCCGCAACAGATCTTCCAAGATTTGGTTAACCCGTTCCATCTGACCAGACGTCTGGGGGTGATAAGCAGAGCTTCTCACTAACTTGGTTCCCAGAAGGTGATGCAAGTGCTCCCAAAAGCGAGCAGTGAACTGGGGACCACGGTCAGATATGATAGTATGAGATATCCCATGGAGCCGGACTATCTGATTGAAGTACAACTCAGCATAGTCAGTGGGACGATAGTCCACTCTAACTGGAATGAAGTGAGCTGACTTGGTTAGGCGGTCCACAATTACCCAGATGGAGTTATGATTTTTGACAGTAGGAGGAAGTCCGACAATGAAATCCATACTTATCTCTTCCCATTTCCAACCTGGGATAGAAAGTGGTTGAAGCAACCCAGCTTTCATATGCACCGCTTTAACTCTACAGCAGGTGTCACACCTAGCCACATATGCAGCTATCTCCTTCCGCATCTTGGTCCACCAATAGTATGACTTCAAATCATAATACATCTTATTGCTACCAGGATGGATGGACAACTTAGAGGAGTGTGCTTCAGACATAATATCATTTCTAAGCTCACGATCCTTAGGCACAACTAACCTATCCTTGAACCATAGTACACCCTCTTCGTCTACCCTGAACTGTGTAGTTTCTTGCTCTTTCATCTTACGCTTGATGTGGAATATACCAGTGTTAGTCTTTTGGAGCTCAATAATTCTGCTTTTGAGAGTACAACTGACAGTGATGTTGTACAAGACTGCTGGATGTAGAAGGTGAGATTGATGAAAATCAGTTTCAACTAGGGAATGGCAATGAGACTTACGGCTTAAAGCATCCACAACCACATTTGCCTTGCCAGGATGATAGTGCACTTGAAGGTTATAATCCTTAATCAACTCAAGCCATCTTCTTTGACGCATATTTAACTGGGGTTGGGTGAAGATGTATTTGAGGCTCTTGTGGTCTGTGTAGATATTGCAAACATTGCCCAACAGGTAGTGCCGCCAGGCTTTCAAAGCATGAACAACTGCGGCGAGTTCTAAGTCATGCGTTGGATAATTCGCCTCATGCTTCCGAAGTTGCCGAGAGGTATATGTGATTACTCGGCCTTCCTGCATCAGAACACCTCCCAAACCTATGTCTGAGGCATCACAATAAACATCAAATGGTTTCTCGATATCCGGTTGTGCCAAAACCGGAGCTGAGGTTAGGAGGGTTCGCAGTTGGTGAAAAGCCGCATCACACTCAGGAGTCCAGACAAACCTGGTGTCTTTTTGTAGCAACCGAGTCATTGGCTTGGCTATTTTGGAGAAATCCGGGATGAAGCGACGATAATAGCCAGCCAACCCAAGAAAACTCCAGACCTCGTGAACCGAGATAGGAGCCTTCCAGTTCAGTACTTCTTGTACCTTGGTGGGGTCCACCATAATTCCTCCATCGGACAACACATGCCCAAGGAAAAGGTACTTCTCGAAACCAGAATTCGCACTTACTGAACTTTGCATATAGTTGATGTTCACGCAGTCTTGTGAGGACCATACGCAGATGTTCAGCGTGATCTTCCTCATTTACAGAATATATCAGGATGTCATCAATAAATACCACCACAAACTTGTCTAATTTGGGCATAAACACCGAATTCATCAAGTACATAAAGTGTGCGGGGGCATTTGTCAAGCCGAAGGACATAACAAGATACTCATAAAGACCGTATCTGGTAGAGAAGGTGGTTTTTGGAACATCTTCAGGACAGATTTTAATTTAATGATAGCCAGATCTTAGATCAATCTTGGAGAAAACTTTAGCTTTAGACAACTGATCGAACAAGATGTCGATGCGCGGTAGAGGATACTTATTTTTGACAGTGACTGCATTGAGAGGTCTATAATCAACGCACATTCATAATGACTGATCCTTCTTCTTTACAAAGATAGCAGGACATCCTCACGGAGACGAACTGGGACGAATCAACCCCTTCTTCAAAAGTTCGTTCAATTGCACCTTAAGTTCAGCTAACTCATTCGGAGGCATCCTATAAGGTCTCCTAGAGATGGGAGCCGTGCCAGGCAACAACTCAATTTTAAATTCCACATCCCGATCCAGAGGGAGTCCCGGCAAATCATCGGGAAAAACGTCCGGAAACTCATTCACTACGGGAATTTCAGCCAACGCCTTTGCTTGCACCGCATGAACTTCCCCAGACAAATCAACTTTTCTGGGAAGTTGTACCAGAAAACCCTTTTGATCGGTAGGATCTCTGAGCATAACTACCCACGTGGATGTATCAATGAGTACCCCATTCTGACTCATCCAATTCATGCCCAGAATAACATCTATGCCTAAACCCGGCAAAACCACTAAGGCAAGTGAATACTTTCGCCCTTCTATCTCAAGCTCAAGATTCCCCACTACTTTATTTGTGGAAATATTCCCACTTGCTGCGCTAATACAATAACCCCCACCTTCAACAGTATGCAATTTGTGTACAAACTCTGATGCAAACTTAGGACTGATAAAGGAATGCGAAGCACCTGAATCAAAAAGTACCACTGCAGGATGTTGGTCAACTAGGAACTTACCAGCAGTGACAACCTCACCAGATGGGATTTCCTCAATACTGTTATAATGTGCGTGCCCTTGACGGCCACCTTGGTTGACATTCTTCTTAGGGTAAGGACAGTTCCGAGACCAATGGCCTGGCTTGTTGCAGTTCCAGCAAGGCATGTTGCTAGGAGGGACACTAGAGCTGCCTTGGCTCGAATTACCCTTTGGCAGAGCCACTGTATATGCCTTGCGAAGCCCAGTCTTCACTGGCGCCTTCTTTTGCGGAGGACGGAACTTAGCACTTATGGCAGGAGGGCGAGGAGGAGCCCTCGGGGTAGCTGGAGCTCGAGACTGTGAAGCACCTGCCTCAAGTGCCCTCTTGCGGCTCTTAGAAGCAGCATAGATAGAATTATTGTTCTCTTGGGTCAGAGCGTCACTGATAAATTCATTAAAAGTAGTGCACTTGCTAGTGCCCATAGTCTTCATCAGCTTTAGGCCGAGGCCTCTTTTAAAGGTAGTAATTTTCTTGGAATCGGTATCCACAAACTCTGTGGCATACCTTGCCAGGTTGTTGAAAGATTGCAGATATTCAGTCAAGCTTTTATTGCCCTACGATAGCCTCATAAATTCTGTGTGCTTGATAGCCATAAGACCTGGAGGAATATAGTTCCCACAGAATGCGGCCTTGAACTGGTCCCAAGCAATCGGGACATTTGCAGGCAGTGTGGAACGATAGTGGCTCCACCAAATCCCCGCTGGACCATGCAGTTGGTGAGAAGCATATTCAATCTTTAGCTCATCAGTCAAGCGAAGCAGATGAAACTTTTGTTCAATAGTGTTCAACCACTCATCGGCTTGCAGTGGTTCCTCCGCCTCCTTAAAGAGCGGGGGCTTAGTATCAAGAAAGTCCTTGAAATCACTGTACTGATTGGGTTCTGGGCCCTGGCGGCCATGACGAGCCTCCCGGTTGGCAAGCTGGCGCATAGCATCTGCCAGCATGCGCTGCCCTTCGACCACGGTCTGCATCAAATCAGCCGGGGTAGATGGTGGCGGAGGGGGTGGCTGTTCCTCATCCTCATTGCCACGACCCCGACGGAGATTGTACGACATCTGCAAAATGTATAGCCAATGAGCACTGACGATGTGGGAAATTTGTAGATGAATTATTGTAAATATATCAAACTGACTTCATGAAATAGACTTCTCAAAATATTCATGGCACAATAATTCATCACAACCGCACAATCCATTCAAGCGCATCAATTGACACAATCATGCGAGGGAATCCAACAAGATGTACTTTGATAAAGGCTCACTCACAAGGAGCACAACAGTTACTGAACCATTTACGTTAATATCTACGTGATTTTTGACCTTTCGCCCGGTACTTGGATTTGATTTCAAAGTTTTTAGTTGACTAAGAAAGGCTACTTCAAACTGACCACAAAGAGGCTTCTCAACGGTAGAGTTCCATGGTGGATCATGACTAGCCACCTCGATACCAGCGCGTGCCAAGCAGCACAACATTATGTCGCGCGCTGTAACACCCCAGGTGTTTATCACCAATTAAGCAGTGGGTTTAAGCTCAAACATGATAGATTAGTGGAGATGACGATGCCAAAGTCAAACCTATGGAAATAAACCCTAACCTGAACTTGGATATTGCATCATTGCTTTACATATAGGTCCCTTTTCAAAGATATATGTTTGGGTGGTGTTATGGAAATATCTTCATGTGTCTCACATCACATTCTATCTATATTGATCCCTGGAAAAGTTTCATGAAGTTTGGAATCAAAAAGTCACATGAAATGATAAGTTCCATTCCTATTGGAATCTGTCCCATTAAGTTAATGGAACTATAGATCATCAACCAAACCTTACAAACTTGTCCAAATGACTCTAGCTGAACTCTACAAGACCTTAACTACACTTAGGACACTTAATGGAACAATGTTCATGTTGATCATTTTGCCTAATTATGCTTCTAATTGGTGGTTGACCATGTATGGACCCTAGAGCCCTGTGGTTTGACCATTTCAAAAGTGTGACCTAGAAGCTTTCCCATGCCTTCCCCATCTCGGTCGAGTACCGCTGCACCTCCACCGCCAACCACCGCCCTCGATGCGCCCTTTTCCCGCCATTTGTCGCCGCTGCAAACAGCCGCCGCCGGAGCTGCTCATGCGCCACCGCCGGTTGCCGTGGTCAGCGAGCCACAGTCCCTCTCTCGGTCATCCACGACCACCGACAGGGGTGCTCGAGCACGGGCATGGACGCGCGGCCCAGCGATCGCCGTCGTTGGCTTTCCCCTGGCCGGAACAGGCGCCGCCGGTGAAGCGTCCCTGCCTCCTCTGTTTTTCCCCTCCGATCTCTCTCTCCTCTCTGTGACAGGTGGGGTCAGGTGGACAGTGGGCCCCGCATGACAGCGCCACGAGTGACCCAGTTGAGTAGACGTTCGGGTACACCTAGCGATTTAAGTAGGGTTCCAGTAATTCTGTTTTTGAATTTTAGAGAAATTGTAAATCTTCCAAAAATCGTATCTCGTGCTAGGTAATTCCAAAAATAGTAAATGAGGACTTTTTGGAAACCTTGAGAAAAGATCTTTGCAGTGGAGTCATAATTTGTGAGGTGTTTGTAGAAGTTTTCTGATGTCTTTATTTAAACTTTAAAAAGGTTCCAAAAATGCTTATAAACTTGACCAGAGCAAGATCTGGAGTTTTAGAACTCCAAAAATAGTGATTATTGTTTTGTTAATTTTGTGATGACATGTACTTGCTAGGAAAAATATTAAACACCCTAGTTGTTCACTGTTTTCTTAGGGTTTTGATTTGACCTTGTTAAATAAGGAAAATTACATTTTATTACTTGTCATTTTATATCTTGAGTTGTGATGCTCCAAATGATGTGAAATTTTTATGGTAGGTTTGTCATGATATGGATGTACTGTGGTATAAATTTTATGGCCATTGTTTACTGTATGCTCAAGTTATTGAGTTAACTTGTTTATGGCTTAATAAATAGCTTATAAATCATATATAAATGATAAAATAGAAAATGTTGTCCCATCACCTTATTATGATGTTTCTCTTTGATGTTGGTTCATTCTATGGCCATGTGTTCATAGAAAATATTGAGTTTTAGATTTAACTTGCTCTCACATGATTTATTGCAATAGCTATTTATCTTTTTCATAGAGGTTGATATACTTATTCAAATGGAGTGAAATTTGTACAGTAGACTATTGAGAGAATATGTGAGCCACTGTAATTTTTGAAGAATTTATTGTATACTTTTGGTATATGTTCATTAAGTCACCTTGTTATCTAAAATAAATTAAGAAAATACATTAAAAGAAAATATTTAGGAATGGAAACTATATTTTCTGGTGTTCATTAGTCATGTGTGAAATGTTGGTAAAGTTGGTTTCATCCAATTATATGTTTGCAACATAAGTTAATAATTATTCCTTGCAAACAAGGTTTCTGGACAGATCTGGAAACTTGGTAAAGTTCTTCATGATAATGTGCTCTGTTATGAAACTTGTTTATACAAAAGTTGTAGATAATTTATCTATCTAGCTGCTGTTAAAAATTTGGTGGCATTTGGTCATGTGGTTTAGGAGTTATAGCTGTTTAAAGTTGGGTTACAGAATTGCTTGCTCTCTGTCTTGTTAGACCAGTTGCTGTGTTTATGTAAATTCGACATGTTAAACTTTGGAATCATGCTGTGATGATTTTAAATGAAATTTAGATAATTTCATAAGCTTTCCATAATGTCTTCTTGCAAGTCATTTGGATTTAGGGATCTCCAGTTATGATTAATTTATGGAGCTACTGTATGTATGTCCAGAAAGTGATAGATTTTAGTTGTAGTGCTTTGATTAACTTTGCCATGCTAGTGTGTTGAAGTGTGACTCATACCTTTGAAAGTACTTGGGTTGGTACCCTAGGATCTTATAAGACTTGTGTTTTGACTGATGTGCTTGCCCTCTTCTATGTTATGTCTTAATGAGGATTAAGTTAATTAGCTCTAGGGTTTATGTGAACTTTGGTATGCTTGCATAATTACTCTGTTTATTGCACTTCTATGCATTCATACATATGCATTATTGCACCTCATTTAGGTACGCTAGCTGAAGCACGTGAAGGACATGATGTGAAGCCAAACTCGAAGATGGAGTTGGTGGATCCATCCCGAAGATAGAAGGATCAGACAAGTGGTAGATTGGAAGATGCTCGCCAAGTGAATTCATCTGACATACTCTAACTTGAGTCGGATCCCAGGCAAGCCCCGGAGCATTATAAGCCTCCTATCTTTAAAGCAATTAATTCTATATATGTTATAAGTATTGTTGCATTAAGTGATAGGAGTTGGTTGGAAACCCTTGCTGCATTATATCATTCCTTGTCCAGATATATGAATCCTTGAATCCTACGTAGACTAGGATCGAGTAGATGCTTAGCCCTGCTTTAAGCGGTAGAAGTCAGGTGATTTCCTGTCACCTGCGAGATATAGGAATATTCATATATGGCACGGTTGGCTATATTTGCTATCGTGGAAAGGAACCATGTGTTAATAAAATGAAATGAGACCGGGCGGGATGATGATAGTGAAGCGACAAGGCATGGAGGTCTTGGGTGTGGATCTATCCCCGTCTGAGTCGTTTAAGGACCGATTCGTTGTACGTCCTTGAGTCATGTTGAACGCAGTCTAACACTTAGTTGGCCGGATAAGTCGTTCCGACCGCGAATCCGAGTAATACAGTTCAGGCCGGGAATCGAATGGTAGGTTGCTTCTTGGAGGAGAGAAAGGATGTGCTTGGGGACATTGGCGTGAGACCAAGGGGGGTTAGAGTCCCTATCACCTGGCAGAGTGTCGCCCTTGGGGTCGCGACATCATTCGGACTCGTAGCTCCTGAACTGTACCAAAGGTGACCTGAGCAGCCCTCGCCAGGCGTGACTCGGTGAGTGTTAGAAATACCCCTCCAGCTGGATAGGAATTCGATTCGAATCGCCGTCGCTCCCGGTTAGTGAGCACTTGACTTGAGCAGCGGCAACGTAGATTCCATTAAATTGAACGGATGGTTAATTGGATCACGATGGAAAGGTTGTCTCAATTTATACCTGCTATGGTTAATATTGTTTGCTCCTAATAAAGTGAGTGCTCTAGTATAGGTTCTAATATAGATGATAGGTTAATGATAATTAACTTGATGCTTAAGCATTAATGATTAATCATCTATATTAAGCTTTTATGCAAAATGTTGTCAAGCTAGCCCCACTTTATATCAGCCTTGCATGATCCTTGGTGTCACCTTATTTCTGGTTTCTGACGGGTAAGTCTAGCTGAGTACCTTCTCGTACTCAGGGTTTTATCCCCACTTGTTGCAGGTTATGATGTATCATGGCGACTGCAAGAGTTGGTTGGCTCCTGCCATAGAGGCGGAGTGTGATCATGGGCATGATCCTTCTGAGTTATCTTCTCTCTAATGCTTTTGTTGGAAGTCGACCGTGGTACTAGCATGTATTTGAAATAAGGTTAATGTTAGTTTCAAATTACTTTGCTTCCGCTACTTTTGAACTTAAGTTGTAATAACTTTGTTGAACTCCGTTGTATATTGAATTACTTGTGAAATAGTTGTAACATATGACTTGTTATGTTGAATCACTACGATCTTGGCTTGTATGTTGATTGGTTTGAAATCTCTCGGGATTTCATTGGACTACCGGAGTTATATGGGCTCAAGTGCGAGAATTTGATCATTTCGGTGATTGTTTTTGTACTTGTGCTCTTATAATTTGGACGGTTCTGTTACAGCTGGCATCGGAGCAAGATTCAACATTAAACTTGTCGTATGTGTATTTAAAACAAAAGTTTTGTTTTATAAAATCAGTTTTATCAACTTATAGATATATATAGGTTTGTGAAAACTGAATTTTAAACCTAAGTATGCCAGTGGTCAATTTCCTTATGCCCATATAAGGATTATTAAGTGGCTTATATAAGTACTAACTTAGGGGTTTTTCATTTATGCATCTACGCCCTTGCCAAGGTATGTATGTGTGATGACTCTCCCACACTATGCTACCCGGTGTGTCAGAGTAGAGGTAGCCTTCATATATGAAATAGCCATATATGTTGCTAGTTTACTTTTATGCAACGTCGCACCTACGCTCAGGTAAGTGTGAGTTGTGAGAGCATGACCGTACAACCCTCGGTCTAGGGGAGAGCTAGTTTTGGTTACTGGATTATTTACATGTTATACACATGTATATATGAAGGTACTTAATTGTGGGTGATCGAATGATTCAGGTAGTTTTGGTGCTACATGTATATATACGGGGGTATATGTACATGGAAGTACTTAGAAGTTTACTTCTCTGCTTTCATTGTGTGCTATATTGGGAAATGTTGGGCTGCAATGAAATTTTTCTGCAGGTATGCTAACCATGAATGCGTAAGGCGAATGTAGCTAACGACTAGATATATATCAAGAGAGTGCGTGTTATGCCACCGACATAGAACGTGATCGTCACCTTAGGTTGGCAATCTTGTGAGGACGAATAGGACGAAGCATGCATTATCATGATTGTTGCATTATGCATGGCTATACTCTTCTCACCCTTGTTCTATAGTGTGTAACTTGTGATCAATGTGTTACACTATCTTTCTTGAGTGAAGTAAAACAAAAATGCCTTGTTCCATGTTGCTTGAGAAAAATATGTGCTTAGCCTTACTAGAAATAAGTGTGGCTACATGCTTGAACTTAGAGATATCCTCTAGCTTAGCCAAGTGGTGGATATGTTGTTCACCCAAGCGTTTGCCAATGCTTTAGACCTCACTTAAATAATTCTGGATTCTCATAAATGAATTAAATTGGTGTTGGTCTAAGGTAATAATGTTTAGAGCTGCTAGAATAATATGTTTGTGTGCTCTCTTGTTAAGTAGAACAAAGACAAGCTTTGTTTTGCTTATTAAACGTTGACTGATAGAACTATTTCTGTTGTAGTGATGCTTTCGTGATCATAATAGTGTTTTCTGTAGTTATAGAGAATACCAAAGTTGTAGCCAACTTACTTTTCTATCTTGTCCTAAAATTTTAGGACCCTAGGTTTTATGGCTTGGGAGTTATACATTTTAGAAGTTTGTTGTCAGAATCTGCTCATGTTCAGAGCAGATTTGAATGTTTGCTTTATTTGACCTATGTGATTATAGAATCATGCCTTGGAAATATTAGAGGAAGTGTAGTAATTTTTCTAAGCTTTCCAAAATGCTAAGGATCACCTTTGTGGGATGTCTATAACCTCAGTTATAGTTGAAACAAGTAAGTACTGCGTTGCTGTCTAGATTCTGGACACATGCTAAGTTGGCTTCCTAAGCTAGCGTTTGCTTAGAGCTAAACTTGTAGTTAGTTCATGCTTGAGATAAATGCTTATTTTGGGTGAGCCTTGTGCCTTGTATTGGTTGCTTAAGCCCATTCGTTTGAATTTTCTCAAATGATTGCTTGATTGTGATGTTGTATGTATGCTTGTTATCTTGATAGTGCCCTAGTTGTCACCTCGTTTGTCCTCGGTGAGCATACGAGGGTCACATAGCTTTATCCTAGAACAAAGTTCATATACGTAATTGTATGGTTGTTGTATTCCATTAGGTTCTCTATCTTAGGAGCCTGAGCATATAGACTTAGTGGTTAGTCCTTAAATGTTTGTATCCATGCCTGTGCTTGACCGAAAGTCTAAAGTTTAGTTCTCCTATTTGTTTGCATGAGCCGTGGATGTTTTGCAACCCTTTCTGTGTGAAGACCTTTGTCGTCTGACCAACCAAGTTAACTTTTATCAACGCTAGCCTTTGACCATGGTTCGTACGTTGCCAGTTGTGGAGACCGTACCCAAATCCATGTTGGACCTTCCGGTTACCTCTCCCAAAGGTTAGTTAGTGTGACACCACGTCTCTCTGCTATGGCCTCTAAATCATATGCTTGCAATTTCATGCATCTACCTTATCAACTCAATCTATGACTACATATCGGTTTTCGCCTTGAAGTTTGCTTAATCCATCCCCAACCTTCCCAAGTCTCGGGATGTTTACCAGTTTTGATCTCATGTTGTTGTCCAACATGACCAAATCTCATGGTAATCTTTCATTTTTCCATCACTTTGGTGAACGCTTGGCGTGCGTGGAATTAAGCAAAAATCTCATGCTTGGTCGCATTCGGCAATTGAGCTATGTTCTCTTGTGCTATGTTTTGATCTTCGAATCACCTCCTGGTTAATTCCAAACCTTGTGACTACCTTTGCTTGCTATCCCTCCCTTGTATAATGCTTGTTTTTACCACCCAAATTGTTTCACTTGAAATTTCACCTTGGTGGTGTGATCGGTAATGGTGTTATGAGTAGCAACTAATGGGGCCGCGACGAAACCGAGAGCCTCCTGTGGCGGCCGACACAAGGTTGTGATGCTCGGCACGCGCTGGTATCGTGGTTTCTAGTCATGATCCATTGAGGAACAACATCAACGTGTTATTCTCATGTGAACTTTTCCTTGGTTATCGTTCCCATATCTTATCAAAATACCCTTATAGTGGACCAAAAGTAGTAGAGCTTCCTCCTAAAGTTGCTAAGAGGATACCCTTTGAAGAGCAGGTTACTGACATAAACCTTAACAGACTGCAATTGGTGGTAGACAAGTGACTCTACGTAGTTATCCCAGTATTGACGAATATCATCTAGTAAGCAAGTATCTCGTCTCTATTAGATAAAAAGGACACACAACACTTAAGTGGACAAGTCATCCGTTGGATAAAACTCGATCGTTACAATATGCAAGTTTTAACCTTTGTATGCATAAGGACCATACCATTGAGATCAACCATCTCCAGTGAGACTCCGTATCTACTGACTTCGATGGCAACCATCTGCTTGTATCAACCACAATTATTGTGATCACGAATGAAGATTTGGAACTTTTTAGTGTTGAGAGACAACTAATTAGTTACCAATAGGAAGGTTAATCTCTAGTTAGGTAATGACTCTTGGTAACTACAAAGGCTATGTCTTACAGAGCAATAACCAACAAGAAGTTAATCAACTAGCCAACAACTTGAGTGATATTCTATCTTCCAGAGTCATTGCGACCAAGTCAATTCCATCTTGGACAATCACATAGATAGTGCAAGATGTTCTATCAGCTAAGGTGAAGAAGTAGAGAAAGTATGTGTTTTGCCTTGCAAAAGTAATCTGCCAGTTCAAAGCGTGTGCATCATCGGCTTGATATGTAAATTAATAGTCGAGATCTACTGTTGGATGGCCCTTTTGAGGTCTCACAGATACTAGTTTACACTCTTTCATTTGCTTTTGCTTTCTCGTATCCCTAATGTACGAGCAGCCTTGGTTTCTGCAAATCAATGTATGCCATCGCGAATCAAAAGCAATTTGAAAAGTGTCAAACAACAGATTTCCCATCTTAGAGCTGCTGTTTGATCCTGAAAAGGAAGCCTCAAGGTGAAAGTTGGCCTGACAAAGTTGTTATGCTGCAAGTCAACTCAACTTATAGTGCAACTAAGTCACAAAGGAAAATTTTACTCAACCGCTTGGTGGTAGACTACTTCCCGCGGTTTAGTAAATATTATAACTTTTGCTGCCCTTAAGGCCTCATTACATCTTTCTTTAGGAATTATTTTCCAATGATGACATACCTTGGTACCTTATACATGTTTTTACCAAGAGGTTGCATCTGATTCCACCCAGATAACTGTTGTCTTTGGATAAAAGAATCTTATTAGGTAGCTGTTGGCAGGAATACGACGCCGACAGAGTCAGCTGTCACATTCACTAACCCTTCGCCCGACTCAGATAATACAGTGTTGTCATCAGAGAAAGAGAACTGCACACATGGAACCTCGAGTAGTTTTCCATTAGTTGGTGTCTAAATGAATGAATATTTATGACCAACATAGACCCTGTCTATTGGTTAGCCAGTATCCTATAACCTCAGAGGATGTTTGTCATCTATGATCTCACCCCATTTGGAAGGTTGCGCTCAAGCCATTCTGGTAGAGGGCTACTTTTCAAATTTTGTGGACATAGAGTCATTTCAACGAGTATACTTCTGAAGATTTCGGTCTAGTGTAAAGTTCATATGGCCTATGCTGTGATTCACTAAAAAAAATTAAATACTTGTGTGTGGGTAGCTTATGGGCCAAATGATCTTTGTACATTGAGAACGAAGTACTGCGTTGTCTTGGATTCCTCCCAAAGTAACAATGCTTCATGGAAGTCAATGAAGGAAATTCTTCAGACAAATTTTACCATGAAGAGTACGTATCAGAAAGTGCCTTTGACCGAACTGTTCACCGATGTTGAAGCTTTATAGCTGAACGCTACAGCAAATGTTGGGAACTTGATAACGTGTCTCTCTTCCTTAAGAGATCTTCCATTCCGAATCTCGGGACGCGATTCTTTTAAGGGGGGAGGGCTGTAACACCCCAGGTGTTTATCACCAATTAAGCAGTGGGTTTAAGCTCAAACATGATAGATTAGTGGAGATGACGATGCCAAAGTCAAACCTATGGAAATAAACCCTAACCTGAACTTGGATATTGCATCATTGCTTTACATATAGGTCCCTTTTCAAAGATATATGTTTGGGTGGTGTTATGGAAATATCTTCATGTGTCTCACATCACATTCTATCTATATTGATCCCTGGAAAAGTTTCATGAAGTTTGGAATCAAAAAGTCACATGAAATGATAAGTTCCATTCCTATTGGAATCTGTCCCATTAAGTTAATGGAACTATAGATCATCAACCAAACCTTGCAAACTTGTCCAAATGACTCTAGCTGAACTCTACAAGACCTTAACTACACTTAGGACACTTAATGGAACAATGTTCATGTTGATCATTTTGCCTAATTATGCTTCTAATTGGTGGTTGACCATGTATGGACCCTGGAGCCCTGTGGTTTGACCATTTCAAAAGTGTGACCTAGAAGCTTTGCATGACTGTGCACCCTTTGACAAAGTTGTAGGGAATTTTATAAGGAACAAAATTTGTTTAAGAGTCAAGCCATGAAAATGTGTGGAACATGCTCAAACAGGGCCCACAAGTCAGTTTTAGGGCTGATTTCAGCACTTAGCCATTTTTAAGCCCTAATTCCAGTAACATCGACGTTGGCATCCCGCGTTCTCGTGATTTTGCTAACCAACATGATTTGACCCCTTAACAAAAGTTGGAGTTTATGTTATGGAGAACACTATGTAAAAAGTTGGGATCAATTTGACCAAGTTTGGCATTGCAAAATCCCAAAACCGAGCCCTACCTTAACATGTTGACACTGGTAATTTTGGGACTAATTATCTCCTAATCTACAGCTCTAATGTCTATGACCCCTAAATAGGAAGTGTAGAGCTATTCATGGGCTTCAACTTTGATTTTAGGCGCGAGACCCAAATCGGCCCTGAAGTGGCCCAAAAACGCGTCCCACCTTGCCCTCTTCGCCGCACGCCAGGTGTCCGATGAAGTGCCGCACTGGACGACGCGCGTCCTGGACGTGTCCACCATGCGAGCCGAGCGCCCCCACCATGGCCGAGCGTCGCTGCCGCGTGCTCCTGCGCTTCTTTCTCTCCTTCTCGCGCATGGGATGGCAGCGGGCACTTCTAGCACCCTCACTTGCCTCTCCTTTCCTCGCCTGAGCTCCCCCTCGCGATGTGCTGCTGCTGCTCGCGGCCACGAATGACGTCGCCGCCGCGGCCTGCCATTGCCGGTGGCCGAGCTTCCTGTCCGCCGTCGTTGCGCCCCCATAGTTGGACACCAAACAAACTGAGCATACCACCATGTCCGCCTCACCTCCCTACCTCCCTCACGTGCATTCGTCGTGGCAACACCCAACCAGAGCCACCGCTGCCGCTCGCGGTCGCAGATGCCGCCATGGCCAGCCGAGCAGAGCTCCATGGCCGCCATCCGATCAGCTTTCCCATGCCTTCCCCATCTCGGTCGGGTACCGCTGCACCTCCACCGCCAACCACCGCCCTCGATGCGCCCTTTTCCCGCCATTTGTCGCCGCTGCAAACAGCCGCCGCCGGAGCTGCTCATGCGCCGCCGCCGGTTGCCGTGGTTAGCGAGCCACAGTCCCTCTCTCGGTCATCCACGACCACCGACAGGGGTGCTCGAGCACGGGCATGGACGCGCGGCCCAGCGCTCGCCGTCGTTGGCTTTCCCCTGGCCGGAACAGGCGCCGCCGGTGAAGCGTCCCTGCCTCCTCTGTTTTTCCCCTCCGATCTCTCTCTCCTCTCTGTGATAGGTGGGGTCAGGTGGACAGTGGGCCCCGCATGACAGCGCCACGAGTGAACCAGTTGAGTAGACGTTCGGGTACACCTAGCGAATTAAGTAGGGTTCCAGTAATTCTGTTTTTGAATTTCAGAGAAATTGTAAATCTTCCAAAAATCGTATCTCGTGCTAGGTAATTCCAAAAATAGTAAATGAGGACTTTTTGGAAACCTTGAGAAAAGATCTTTGCAGTGGAGTCATAATTTGTGAGGTGTTTGTAGAAGTTTTCTGATGTCTTTATTTAAGCTTTAAAAAGGTTCCAAAAATGCTTATAAACTTGACCAGAGCAAGATCTGGAGTTTTAGAACTCCAAAAATAGTGATTATTGTTTTGTTAATTTTGTGATGACATGTAATTGCTAGGAAAAATATTAAACACCCTAGTTGTTCACTGTTTTCTTAGGGTTTTGATTTGACCTTGTTAAATAAGGAAAATTACATTTTATTACTTGTCATTTTATATCTTGAGTTGTGATGCTCCAAATGATGTGAAATTTTTATGGTAGGTTTGTCATGATATGGATGTACTGTGGTATAAATTTTATGGCCATTGTTTACTGTATGCTCAAGTTATTGAGTTAACTTGTTTATGGCTTAATAAATAGCTTATAAATCATATATAAATGATAAAATAGAAAATGTTGTCCCATCACCTTATTATGATGTTTCTCTTTGATGTTGGTTCATTCTATGGCCATGTGTTCATAGAAAATATTGAGTTTTAGATTTAACTTGCTCTCACATGATTTATTGCAATAGCTATTTATCTTTTTCATAGAGGTTGATATACTTATTCAAATGGAGTGAAATTTGTACAGTAGACTATTGAGAGAATATGTGAGCCACTGTAATTTTTGAAGAATTTATTGTATACTTTTGGTATATGTTCATTAAGTCACCTTGTTATCTAAAATAAATTAAGAAAATACATTAAAAGAAATTATTTAGGAATGGAAACTATATTTTCTGGTGTTCATTAGTCATGTGTGAAATGTTGGTAAAGTTGGTTTCATCCAATTATATGTTTGCAACATAAGTTAATAATTATTCCTTGCAAACAAGGTTTCTGGACAGATCTGGAAACTTGGTAAAGTTCTTCATGATAATGTGCTCTGTTGTGAAACTTGTTTATACAAAAGTTGTAGATAATTTATCTATCTAGCTGCTGTTAAAAATTTGGTGGCATTTGGTCATGTGGTTTAGGAGTTATAGCTGTTTAAAGTTGGGTTACAGAATTGCTTGCTCTCTGTCTTGTTAGACCAGTTGCTGTGTTTATGTAAATTCGACATGTTAAACTTTGGAATCATGCTGTGATGATTTTAAATGAAATTTAGATAATTTCATAAGCTTTCCATAATGTCTTCTTGCAAGTCATTTGGATTTAGGGATCTCCAGTTATGATTAATTTATGGAGCTACTGTATGTATGTCCAGAAAGTGATAGATTTTAGTTGTAGTGCTTTGATTAACTTTGCCATGCTAGTGTGTTGAAGTGTGACTCATACCTTTGAAAGTACTTGGGTTGGTACCCTAGGATCTTATAAGACTTGTGTTTTGACTGATGTGCTTGCCCTCTTCTATGTTATGTCTTAATGAGGATTAAGTTAATTAGCTCTAGGGTTTATGTGAACTTTGGTATGCTTGCATAATTACTCTGTTTATTGCACTTCTATGCATTCATACATATGCATTATTGCACCTCATTTAGGTACGCTAGCTGAAGCACGTGAAGGACATGATGTGAAGCCAAACCCGAAGATGGAGTTGGTGGATTCATCCCGAAGATAGAAGGATCAGACAAGTGGTAGATTGGAAGATGCTCGCCAAGTGAATTCATCTGACATACTCTAACTTGAGTCGGATCCCAGGCAAGCCCCGGAGCATTATAAGCCTCCTATCTTTAAAGCAATTAATTCTATATATGTTATAAGTATTGTTGCATTAAGTGATAGGAGTTGGTTGGAAACCCTTGCTGCATTATATCATTCCTTGTCCAGATATATGAATCCTTGAATCCTACGTAGACTAGGATCGAGTAGATGCTTAGCCCTGCTTTAAGCGGTAGAAGTCAGGTGATTTCCTGTCACCTGCGAGATATAGGGATATTCATATATGGCACGGTTGGCTATATTTGCTATCGTGGAAAGGAACCATGTGTTAATAAAATGAAATGAGACCGGGCGGGATGATGATAGTGAAGCGACAAGGCATGGAGGTCTTGGGTGTGGATCTATCCCCGTCTGAGTCGTTTAAGGACCGATTCGCTGTACGTCCTTGAGTCATGTTGAACGCAGTCTAACACTTAGTTGGCCGGATAAGTCGTTCCGACCGCGAATCCGAGTAATACAGTTCAGGCCGGGAATCGAATGGTAGGTTGCTTCTTGGAGGAGAGAAAGGATGTGCTTGGGGACATTAGCGTGAGACCAAGGGGGTGTTAGAGTCCCTATCACCTGGCAGAGTGTCGCCCTTGGGGTCGCGACATCATTCGGACCCGTGGCTCCTGAACTGTACCAAAGGTGACCTGAGCAGCCCTCGCCAGGCGTGACTCGGTGAGTGTTAGAAATACCCCTCTAGCTGGATAGGAATTCGATTCGAATCGCTGTCGCTCCCGGTTAGTGAGCACTTGACTTGAGCAGCGGCAACGTAGATTCCATTAAATTGAACGGATGGTTAATTGGATCACGATGGAAAGGTTGTCTCAATTTATACCTGCTATGGTTAATATTGCTTGCTCCTAATAAAGTGAGTGCTCTAGTACAGGTTCTAATATAGATGATAGGTTAATGATAATTAACTTGATGCTTAAGCATTAATGATTAATCATCTATATTAAGCTTTTATGCAAAATGTTGTCAAGCTAGCCCCACTTTATATCAGCCTTGCATGATCCTTGGTGTCACCTTATTTCTGGTTTCTGACGGGTAAGTCTAGCTGAGTACCTTATCGTACTCAGGGTTTTATCCCCACTTGTTGCAGGTTATGATGTATCATGGCGACTGCAAGAGTTGGTTGGCTCCTGCCATAGAGGCGGAGTGTGATCATGGGTATGATCCTTCTGAGTTATCTTCTCTCTAATGCTTTTGTTGGAAGTCGACCGTGGTACTGGCATGTATTTGAAATAAGGTTAATGTTAGTTTCAAATTACTTTGCTTCCGCTACTTTTGAACTTAAGTTGTAATAACTTTGTTGAACTCCGTTGTATATTGAATTACTTGTGAAATAGTTGTAACATATGACTTGTTATGTTGAATCACTACGATCTTGGCTTGTATGTTGATTGGTTTGAAATCTCTCGGGATTTCATTGGACTACCGGAGTTATATGGGCTCAAGTGCGAGAATTTGATCATTTCGGTGATTGTTTTTGTACTTGTGCTCTTATAATTTGGACGGTTCTGTTACACGCGCCATAGGAGGCCCTCGGTTTCGTCGCGGCACCGAAGGGTGCTAATTGTGACGCCATCATCGAACGCACGCAATAAGACATCCAATTGTGATCGAAATTGACAGGTTCAAATCAACATCTAGGAAACATATGGTTCAACCTTACATCCCAAAGTCAAGTTATTACAAAGCCTCACTCCAACCCCAGGAGGCACAAAAGACGATTCTAACTTCGTAGCTACGCGATGACTACTCTAAGCATCGTCCTCAGAGTCGGTGTCAAGGATCTCCCCGCCATCCTCGTCGCTAACAGGCTCTAACTCCTCGTCTTCTTCCTCTTCTTCTGGCTCTTCTTCTGGTGTGGCATCTTGGGGCCCATTGACCTCCACTTCATCATCATCTTCAGCCATGAAGATTCCTGAACCCATGTCCTCATCTGTGTTGTTGTTTTGAGGCAGCAGAGGATTAAGCTGGTTGTTCAGGCGGTGCACTTCTTCATGAAGATTGTCATTGTATTCTTCAGCATTCTCCAACTGTTGCTCGAGCTCAAACTGACGAGCTCTCAGAACGTTCTCCTCGTGCTAGGCTTCATCCCTCTGATTCATGACACGGACCAGCATGCGTTGACAGTTGCGGTTTGCTACTGTCAATCTCTGGACTGCAAGGGTTTCCTGATCACGATCACGGATCACTTGCTCCAGTTGCTGGCGCGCTGCATTCCGGGCAGCAGTCACTTCGGCCAACTCCGCCCTCAGCCTTTCCACCTCACTGGGCTTAGGGCGGGGCTCACGTGGAGCGAGCTGGTGACGAGGTGCCCTGCCTCCGGTGGACTTGCGAGCGGTCCTCTTGGTACGTGCCATCTGTAGCCACAAGATATGACTGAAAGTGAGGATCATTTAGGGGATACGAAATTTAATTTAGTCGGGACTATTGAAATTTTTAAGGAGGGAGTAAATGATATGTATGATATAATTAGACATGATGCATGCACGTTCCGTACGCCCTCTCATCCTAGTAGAATCATAAATTTCTAACGCTAGGCGGTGGCATACATACGTTCTCTCATATAGACAAAATTATCGGTCTACTCGTTTGCGCTGTTAGTGTACCTGTAGAAAATCTCATTTCAGCCCAACAGTTTCTCAATATAAGCACACAAGAAAGCAGTAATTTAAATACGTTCCATATACACATCCCCTGATGTATATACTTCAGTATCAAAGCTACCCGATATAAAGGTTCCCACAATTAAGTGCCTACATAATTACACGGTTTAAACATGTAAGTATGCAAGTCACCAATACTCTCCCCTAGATCGCCGGTTGGATGATCATGCTCTCACAACTCACACTTACCAGAGCGTCAAGGCAATTGATCCATACATTACCACCCAAGTGGATGGCATCCATACAATATCACGCCGTATGGACGACGAAACGAAAACAAACAAGACCCCCAAGTTAGTCTTTATAATAAGCCACCTAAGAGTCCTTATTTGGGCTAAGGGATGTGATCACTGGCATACCTATAAAAATAATTTTTAATGTTTTAACCCCTTTTTATAATCAAATACTTTTGTTTTTAAATACTCGTACGATGTGTTTAATGTTGAATTATGCTCCGGTACCAGCTGTAACAGAACCAACCAAATTATAAGAGCACAAGTACAAAAATAAGCACCGAAGCGCTCAAATTTTTGAACTTGAGCCCATATAATCCCGGTAGTCAATTGAAACCACGAAGGATTTCAAACCAACTTGCTTACAACCAAGATCGCATCATTCAACATACAACATCATACGTTACATTTCGCAAGGAGTTCCGAAATAAGTTTACACGCACGGAGTCGCAATTATTACAGACCAAGTTTATAAAAGTAGCGGAAGCAAACACATACCGGTTGTTTAACTACTGCCAGTTTTGTTGATCAACAACCCGCAAAAGCATCAGGAAAGTACATAAAAGATGATCACGCCCAAGTGATCTAGTCTTCGTCACCCGCAGGGTGGAGATAATTTTTGCAGAAGCCTTGGTAGAGCATATCATCTGCAACAAGAGGGAATAAACCCTAAGTACTGGAATGTACTCAGCTAGACTTACCCGTCGAAAACCAGAAATAAGATGACACCAAGGATTATGCGAGGCTTACACAAGAGGCTAGCTGACATAACATTTTGCATAAAGGCATAAGTAATTGAAACTCTTATAACTTGTACTAGCTGTTCTTTTAGCATTTACCTGTCATCTATCTTAGCACCTGTACTAAACATTCACTTGAGTATAATCAAACAACATTATTATTATATCCATAGCAGGTATATCATTGTGGCAACATTGTATCATTCCCTTAACCACCTATTCATTTAATGAGATCTACGTTGCCGCTGCTCAAGTCAAGTGCTCACTAACCGGGAGCGACGGCGATTCGAATCGAATTCCTATCCAGCTGGAGGGGTATTTCTAACACTCACCGTGCAGACCCCTGCCAGGGTCGCACAGGCCACCGTTTCATATGATTCAGGAATCACGGGTCCGAATAATGTCGCGACCCCAAGGGCGACACTCTGCCAGGTGATAGGGACTCTAACCCCCCTTGGTCTCACGCCAATGTCCCCAAGCACATCATTTCTCTCCTCAAAGAAGCAACCTACCATTCGATTCCCGGCCTGAATCACATTACTTGGCTTCGCGGTCGGAACGACTTATCCGGCCAACTAAGTGTTAGACTGCGTTCAACATGACTCAAGGACGTACATCGAATCGGTCCTTAAACGACTCAGACGGGCATAGCTCCACACCCAAGACATGAAGTGTCTTGCGGCTGTACTATCGAACTCCCGCTCGGTCTCAATTTCATTTTTAAGCATGTTTCCAACCACGATAGCCATAAAGCCACTCGTGACTCCTTCCTACATCTCGCGGATGATCGAAAATCACCCGACTTCTACCGTACTAAGCAGGGCTAAGCATTGACACGTGCCTAAACCTAATATAGGGTTAAGTACGATATCTGGAAAAGGACAGGTATAATGCAACAATTGTTTTCATACAACTCCTACAACTTAATGCATTAAACAATTAAAAGTACTCAAGATAGATTTATAAATTGATGGGTTCAGCATGCACCGGGGCTTGCCTTTCAGAAAGGTCGAGGGCCGGTGGTCAGGACACTCGGGTAGATCTTCGGCAGGAGCTTCGTCGCCGGTTGGTTCCTCTGGCTACTCCGGCAGGTCCTGGACTTCCTCCGGAATCACAGGCTCGAATTCGAGGAGAGTTACCCTCTCCGGTACACCTATTGCATGAATGCACAATAAATATCATGGATGCATAAAGGTGCAACATGCTCTGAATGAAATGCATTTCAGAAATAAAAACAATAATCTAATCAAGTTACTTTATCAGTACGTGCAAATCTCTTCTCCGGTGGAGAAGTACTTACCTAATCTACCCAACCTAAGATATAGATGTTCTTCTTCGGTTAAGGCCCTAGCACCTAACAATACAAGAGTAATATTACTTAGGTTACCACAGTAAGACATTCTGGACAGCAGCTCAAGGATTCTAACATAACTAGAGATTCCCAACTCCAAAAGATATGATCTAATACAATCTGGAAAGCTTATGAAATGCACCACAAAATATTTTCAGACCACAATCCTTAATTCCAAAGTTTACCTAGTCGAAATTCCAAAGTTTCAGAATCTGTCCTCTCTAAACAGAGAGCAGCCAATTCTGGACTGTCACTTTAAACAGCAGTAACTCCCAAACTACTAGGCCAATTGCTCCCAAATTTTGACACAAGCTAGTTTATCAAGTTTACTACAACTTTGGTATTTACAAGTTTTTCAGCAAACACCTTTATCAAAGGTCAAACCCAAAAATACTACCAGCTGTCCAGAAAACCTAGAATTGCAAAGATTAAATATTTATTTTTGTGGAAAACATTCCATAAGACCAAACTAAGGTTACCACAAGTTCACATAGGTCACAAAGACACCAGAAAGTAAGGTTGGCCCACCTAAAATATTTATTTAAACTCATTTCTTAATTTACTCAAGTAATTAAGTGGAATTTTAAACATATGTAAACTATTCCTAAAATTCTACAAAAATTACAGGAGACTCTCTGACCCAAAAAGAGGCTACTGTAAAAATTGGAACTAAATTTATTCAAAGGAACTTCCTACACAAAATTCACAAGCCCAAAAGTCTGATTTTTGTATAAATAACAAAGCATAGTAAAAAGTGTCAAACAACAGATTTCCTAATTTTATTGGACACTCTAGGGTACCAAGACATTCTCCAAAAAATTATATGAACATTGCACACGTAGAAAAACTTACAAAAATTCATTTATGTATTTCCTAAAATAACAAGATAGCATTATAACTTCAAAAGTACTTAAGCACTACTGCCCAAATTTTTACCAGAGCTAGAGCAAGTATAAATTAGCCTACCCACCAAATTTCATAATTTTTGGAATACTGAAACGCAAGATATGATTTAAACAAGTTTGCATGTAATTTAAAACACATTTCAAAGACCTATTTAAATCTCCCAGAAACTAAACATCACATAACCAATTCATATTTTTCTAAAATACTACACATCAAGTAGATCCTAACAAAATTTATCTCAATATTTTTGGGCAAGTAAAACCCTAGATCTACATTTTCCAAAACTTATCTAAAACTGTGACAAAATATAAAAAGGAAAACAAAAACTAAATCCAACCCTACTATCGGGCCGGCCTGCAAAGCCGACGCGGCCCAACACTCGCGGCGTGGCCCAACTTCGCGCGCGGCCTGCTCAGGCCGTCCCGCCCGCGCGCGCGTGGGGCTGACCGGAAGGCCCCACTGGTCAGCGAGAGAGAGGCGGAGGGGAGGAGCTGTGGTCACCGGAGCTCGCCGTCGGTGAGCCGACCGGCGAAGCTGAGCGGACGAGCATGACCACGTCATTGAGCTAAGCCAATTGGTGGCAAGAACGGGACGGCAGAGCCACGGTAAGGTGCTCGTCGTCGGGCATGGCGGACCACCGGTACGGTGGTGGCGAAATCTCGCCGCCGGTGAGCCTGACGTCCCAACCCTAACCCTCGACGAGCATCCCCATTCTACTTCAACCCTAACGCACCTACAAGCGGGCGACAGAGACGCCCAGAGACCCCTGGCCACGAAGAGCCGTCGCGCGGAGGAACTCCGGCGAGGTACCGCGGCGGCGGAAAACGAAAATGCAACCCTACCGAGGCGCGATTGGTTACGTGGAGTGGACGGTGAGGTAGTGGGCTTCAATGCGGAGCTGTGGACGCGTTTTTGTGGGCGGCAGTGCGGTGGAGAGCGTGCACGAGCTCGTCGGAGTGGAGGCGGGAGCTACGCTCGGTTGTGTCCGCCCGGTGGAGGGGAGAACAGAAGGGAGAGGGAGGTGTGGCGCGAGTGAGGCAGAGACCGTCGTCGTGGCGGCCTTGAAGGCTTGGTGACCTGACGAGTGGGACCGCGGCCGGCGTACGGCTGCCACCGCACGGCCACGCGTCGGCGTTGCCCTGCCATCGGTCGGCCACCAACTGAAGAACGGTCGACTGAATCGACGAGGCCAAAACGGTGACTGACAGAGCAACTTTGTCGATGATTATCTCCTAAACCAGCTCGAGTTAGCAGAAGATGATAATACCAAAATTGTAGAGCTACATGAGGACTACCACTTTGTTAATTGGAGTTTGGACTGGTTCGGCCTGGATTTGAAACCACAGAGCTCCAAAGTGGTGTACTTCGAAACTGAAACGTAGTTTCAGTCATTAAGCCGACTGAAACCCGATTTTCTAGACACCATATCTCCTAAACCATTTAGAACTAGGTGATGGTGATGTTGACAATGTTGTAGAGCTACACAAGGACTACAAGTTTGTCAATATGAGTTGGGGCTGGTTTGGTCTGGTTTGCAAACTACAAGCTTCCAAAGTAGGCCACAGTAAAACTGGAGGGACACTTTTGAGACTTAGAAAAATTCTAAGTGTTGAGACAGCCCCTCTAGCTGACTTGTGGGCCATTTTTGAGCATGTTCTTGCTAGTTTCATGAGATGGTCATATTGAGACTTTTGTTCCCCATAAAATTCCCTACAACTATGCTTAAGGGTGCTCCTCCATGCAAGGCCTCTAAGCTAGACTTTTTAAATGGTCAAACTAGAGCATCCTAGGGCTAAATAGTGGTCAACTACACCTTAGAGGACATTTTGGTGATTTTGGTCAACATGAACCTTGCTCCATGAGTGACCCTAAGTATAACTAAGGTGCTGTGAGATGTAATTAGCTACTCTACCCTTTAGTTGCACCAACTCCACAGTGTCACATGATGTGAGTCAAACAAAACTTTAAAAACAAATCACATTTGTTGCAACCACATGAATTAACATGAAATGATGCATGCTTATGCTCATGCAATGCAATGCAATTATGGAGCTAAACACCTGAGGTGTTACAGACTACGTCGACGAGGACGTGCTGCCGGCCGAGGGCGCCGATGCAGCGGCCCAACCAGAGGAGCCGGTCGACGGGGATGCTGCTGCTAATGCCCTTATCGTGTCTCTTCATGCCCTTGCAGGGATCCGTACGGAGAACACCATGCTCCTGCCGGTCATGGTCAAGGGGGAGTGCCTGCTTGCTTTACTTGACACGGGCTCCACGCATAACTTCATCCCGGGAGCCACCATGCACCGCCTAGGGCTCGTCCCTGAGGGGGCGAGCACCTCCATATCACCGTCGCCAATGGCGACCGCTTGCCTTGCAAGGGCATCGCTCATAATGTTCCCATCAGCATCGTCGGCGAGCCCTTCTCAATCACCTGTGTCAGCCTCGACTTGGGCTGCTTCGACGTCATCATCGGCGTTGACTTTCTTCAGACCTTGGGGCCCATTCTATGGGACTTAGAGGCCATGACCCTGGCATTCTGGCGGGAGGGTCGACACGTCCTCTGGAAGGGCGTAGGTGGTACGGGCGCGACCGCCCCGCAGCGGCACCTCGCGACAGCCGTCGTCCACACCTTACTACCCCTGCTAGAGCGACTCCTACAGTAGCATGGCGTCGTCTTCGAGGAACCCAACGACCTTCCTCCGGCTCATCCCTACAACCACCGCATCCACCTCCTACCGGGCACGACGCCGGTAGCTGTGTGGTCGTACCGCTACCCTCAGCTGCAGAAGGACGAGCTGGAGCGCCAATGTGAGGCCATGCTCGCCCAGGGCATTATCCATCCCAGCACATCCCCGTTCTCCGCCCTGGTGTTGTTGGTCCAGAAAGCGGACACTTCATGGCATTTTTGCATCGACTACAGGGCACTCAACGCCAAGACCTCCAAGGACAAATTTCCCATATTGGTGGTGGATGAGCTACTAGACGAGCTGCATGGGGCTCGCTTATTCACGAAGCTCGACTTGCGTTCGGGCTACCACCAGGTGTGGATGCATCCCGGCGACATCGACAAGACGACGTTTCGCACGCACCATGCCCATTACGAGTTTCTGGTGATGCCTTTTGGCCTCTCCAACGCGCCGGCCACCTTCCAGGCGCTGATGAACGACGTGCTCCGCCCATATCTCCGCAGGTTCGTGCTGGTATTTTTTGACGACATCCTGATCTACAACTCATCCTGGGCTGAGCACCTGTAGCACATCGCCATCGTCCTCAACGCGCTCCAAGCACACCACCTCTACCTGAAGCACTCCAAGTGCTCCTTTGGTGTGACTTCGGTGGCCTATCTGGGTCATGCGATTTCTGCAGACGACGTTGCCATGGATGCGGATAAGGTGGCTGCAGTGGCGTCTTGGCCGGCGCCGCGCTCCGCCCGTGGGCTGCGGGGCTTCCTCGGCCTCGCAGGCTACTACCGGAAGTTTATCCGGGACTTCAGCCTCATCGCGGCGCCCCTCACACATCTCCTGCGGCGGGACACTTTCGCCTAGGATGCGGAGGCGGAACGGGCCTTCCAGGCGCTCAAGAGCGCCCTGACCACGGGGCCCGTTCTTTAGATGCCAAACTTCACCAAGCTGTTCATGGTGGACTGCGATGCTTCGGGCGCGGGGTTCGGCGCCGTCCTGCACCAGGGCGCCGAGCCCCTCGCCTTCTTCAGCCGACCGTTTGCGGCGCATCACCTTAAGCTCGCCGCCTATGAACGCGAGCTGATCGGTTTGGTATAGGTTGTGCGCCATTGGCGCCCATATCTATGGGGGCGTCATTTTATTGTTCGTACTGACCATTACAGCTTGAAGTTCCTGTTGGACCAGCGCTTGTCCACCGTGCCCCAGCATCGGTGGATCAACAAGCTATTTGGGTTTGACTTCACTGTGGAGTACCGCCCTGGTCGCCTCAACACCGTGGTGGATGCTCTATCACGCCGCAACATAGAGCATGAGGGCGCGGGCGAGGGGATAGCAAGGGCTGGTGTTCACACCCTCTCTAGCCCCTCCTTCGCCCTCATCGATGACATTCGCCGAGCCACGCGCGGAGGCACCCTATGCCCAACTCCTTCTCCAGTGCCTGCAGGAAGGCGACCTGCCGGACCCGTGGCGCCTCGACGCTGGATTGCTCCTCCACGGGTCCCGCATCTTTGTACCAGACTATGGTGACTTGCGCCACCAGGTCCTCCTCCTGGCCCATTCGGTGGGTCACAAAGGGGTCTAAAAGACACTGCACTACCTCCGCGCTGACTTCTTCATCTCGGGCGATCGCACCCTGGTACAGGACTGGGTGCAGTCCTGTACCACTTGCCAGCGCAACAAGACCAAGGCGCTGCAGCCAGCAGGGCTGTTGCAGCCCCTCGACGTTCCGTCCCAGGTGTGGGCGGACATCTCCATGGATTTTATCGATGGCCTGCCCAAGGTGGGCGGCAAGTACGTCATCCTCACGGTGGTCGACTGCTTCTCCAAGTATGCGCATTTTATTGCGCTCAGCCACCCCTACACTGCTACCTCCGTCGCGCGTGCCTTCTTCGACGGCATTGTCCGACTACACGGGTTCCCCTCTTCCATCATCAGCGACAGGGACCCCGTGTTCACCGGGCATGTTTGGCGCGACCTCTTCAAGATGGCAGGTGTCACACTCCGCATGAGCACGGCCTTCCACCCCCAGACGGACACCCAATCGGAGGTGGTCAACAAGGTGATCACGATGTACTTGCGTTGTGTTACAGGTGATCGTCCACGCGCATGGGTGGATTGGCTGTCTTGGGCGGAGTACTGTTACAACACCTCCTTCCACACCGCCCTTCGCGCCACCCCATTCGAGGTGGTCTATGGCCGCCCGCCCTGCCCATCCTGCCGTACACCCCCGGGACGGCGCGGACAGAAGCCGCTGATGCCCTTCTTCGCGGTCACGACGAGATCCTCGTCGAAGTTCGCCAGCGTCTCCTACAGGCACAACAGCTCTCCAAGAAGTACTACGACGCCTCCCACCGCTGCTAGGAGCTTGCTATAGGCGATTGGGTCTGGCTGCGCCTTCTTCATCGCACGGCGCAGTCCTTCGACCCCCGCGCCAAGGGCAAGCTGGGCCCTCGCTACACCGGGCCATTCCGCGTGCTGGAGTGCATCGGCAACGTTGCCTACCGCCTGCAGTTGCCCGAGGGCACCCGTCTCCATGATGTCTTCCACATGGGCTTGCTGAAGCGCCATCGGGGTGAACCTCCTGCTGTACCAGCCGATCTCCCCCCTCGTATTGGATGGGCGGCTACTTCTAGCTCCAGAACGCGCACTGCGGGCGCAACAACGCCGTGGTGTGTGGCAGGTCTTGATCAAATGGCGCGGCTTCTCTGACCACGACGCTACTTGGGAGCCTCTCGAAGATTTCCACGCCCGCTTCCCCGACTTCTAGCTCGAGGACGAGCTGTTTGCGCAGAGCGGGAGAGATGTTATGACGGGCATCGCATATCAGAGGAGGAGGCCCACCAATGGCTAGCAGGCACAGACGCAAGGGGCTCAAGGCCCACGAGATATATCATATTTAGACAAATATTTATTTATGTCCTATTTTAGTTATCTGAGACACATAAATATGGTGTAAGACATTTGGATCAGGAAGCAGAAGCATCATATTGCTTCCAGCTTCCTCAGGGAGCCGGGCCCTTCCATCTTCTCTCACTGGCCGACCACGGCTCCCGCACGTCGCTCTCGAGCCTTCAAACCTCACCCTGCGATCCAGCCAGGCCCGGCTCTAGGGGGTGGGCAGGCAGTGCGGCCGACGGGGGCCCATGGAGCTGGGGGCCCAAGACCATATAGATCATTAGTGTATATAATTTTTTTGGCATAACTAATGCATATAAGTCTTTAAATTCCCATCAGCCTATGCCGTAGACCTCTTCCAGTCTTGCTATTGTACGTAACCTGGAAGCATTCGAGCGCAGGCCGCGGAGCGCGGAGTCAAGAGACTAGAGGACGATTCGTTTTCTGCCGGCGCCGAGCCACCGACGCTTCCTAGTTCTTAATCTCTCCCAAATCCCCGACGCTTCCTAGTTCCTAATCTCTCCCGAATCCCAAAATCTCCCATCGAGCGATCGAGGCATCAACGCACACGCGAACACAGATGCTGAGTCACCGACGGCCGACGCAAGTTGCCGAATCACTGACTCACCAGGTCACCGCCGTGGTGCCGCAACCACGTGACGACGCAACCGGCAACGACGGCGGACAGCAGACGTACGTGATCTCAATAAGCAACACACGAATACCCATGATCGATTAGCATTTTGCATTTTTTTGTTTGTTTTTGTGTATGCACTATGCTTGTACAGTGATAGGGTTATAAATTCTAATTCAATGTATTTATTTGAACTAAACGTGTACAACAAAGTAATCTTTAGCTTTTTTGTTACACTATTGTTATGTTTCATAAACTATATATGTACTGCAAAGTATATATATATATATATATATATATATATATATATATATATATATATATATATATATATATATATATATATATATATATATATATATATATTAAAAACTAGTTTAACAGGCTCTTATCTTCTTGCTTGCTCAAGGGCCCTTCAAATTATAGAGCCGGCCCTGGATCCAGCACTCCTACCACCTGCGGCCAAGAATCGGAAGGGGATCGATTCATACCACACTATGACTGCGTCTTCATTGCTAAACTTTCAAATATATAAAGGCAAAAGGCTTGAATCTAACAGCCTGATCAATTCATCAAAGATATAATAAGAGGGAAAAAGAAGAAAGAAAGAAAAGAATATCCCCAACCAAATGGTCACTAGCAAACCAGAGTTTGAAACTAGACTTGATACACACGAATATTCACATGGTTAGAATGAACTCTCCTGTTCTGAATTGCCTGCCTTATGGCACCCTGCCACGGAATGCAGATGCTCTTGGTCAGTGCTTGACAGCTCCACGCTTGCGCGGCCTTGGTCGAGTTGAGGATGCACCTGGACCCTTGCGGGTTTTCCTGGACCGAGTTTTCTTTGGCTCATAACCTATAACTTCCAAGTCCTCGCATATCTCTTGCCTCCCTAGAAGAAGCCCAGGTATTATCTCCCTCTGAAAATTTCTCATACCCCTCCCTCTCTTTAGCTTGATCTGACATGCTGGTCCTTCGTTATAGCGTGGTGACACATTGACGGATTGCCCGTCATCTTTGATCTCCTCTAAATTCAACACCATTTTCTCGAACGAGTCCAATGAAAGCTGAGGCTCATCGTCGCCGTTCTGAGCTGCTGTCTGATTGCTGCTTCCAAAGCAATGAGCCATGCATTCAGAACTATGCTGAAAAATGGAAAGAAGGGTTCTAGCTGCAATATCAGCTGCTGTGCCATCATCATCGACCTTATCTTTAAGCACGCTTAACTTCTGAATATTTGATGCTCCACTGTGGGATATCCCAAGTCTTGGATGGAAATTATTATCAACAAGAGGAGATCCCGGGATCAAAAACTCCTTGTTAATGGTTTCAGACTCTGGTGACTGAACCTTATTGATACCATTAGTTGTTGGGGCTGTGAGAAGCACGTGACTGTCATCCTTGTTTGACAACATATGATCATTTCCAGGAACCACATGTTTGGTAGAATTTTCTGCATGCAGGCTATTTTTCGTGGATAAAGAATGATTGGGTGCTGCTCCTTTACTTACATCATTATTTACAACCTTATTTCTATAATCGCTGATTTCTGATGGCATGTCAGTGCTTTCAGGTGACACATTAAGGTCAAAAAGGAACTTCTGTTGAACTGAGGATTCAGTTACCACATCACTTGAACTGTCTGAAACTAAGTTGGGCGTGATCACTGTGATGGAAGATCCTTTCATTGATCCAATACCAGAGACATGTTTTTCACAAGTTTCTCTAGGGTTGTCTGGAAAATTTCCACAGTACGTCGAGGAAGAAGGAAACAAAGTAGAAGGCATAAGAAGGCTTTCTTCTTGAGGAACATTCAGGTCAAATAGTGAATGTCTTGCTTCAGTGTTACTTGTTTTGATAGGGGACTGGCAATCCGGAGTGTCACTAGATCCAACTGAACCTGAAAATGCATAAGGTTAGAATAGTCGTCATGAAGCTCTATGTGTAGTCCATCTTGTTGGATTCTTGTTGGATTATGATTTAGCTTGCAATTGAACATAAAACCTGAAAATGTTCCAATAATCTCATCGTGATCTTGGACTTGTGGTCATGTTGAATTCATGACATGTCTAATATACCAACTAATAAAGCTCTAAAGCATGAATGATCCTAAAATGGGAATATACGGATTTGCAGAACTTGGAACTCTCAAATGAATTATTGACATAATTTTAGTTAGTAGACATAGATTTAGAGGTATATTAGAGCAACAAATATGCCATCCAGGTTCTTGACCTGTCCAAAACTAAACTTTGCATTGAAATAGGCCCAGTAGAGCTTGCTAGCAACAAAACTTCCTTAAAATTGCAGAAAATATTTGAATGCAAACATGGATATAATTGAGAAAGACCACATTACTGTAACATAGATGTTTTTCCTTTCTGTGAAAGATTGTAAAATATTTCCCTCTCTCCTTAATATAATGATATGCAGATCTCCCAAGAAAAAAAACATCTAACTAGTCAAATGACATTGATCTCATTCTACAAAACCCAATTACTGCCACCTGGCGGGCCAGACTCATGGCGGCGGCGAGGGTGTCCGGGTTGTGGATGCGGACGGCGTTGCTGAGCGGTGGCAGGAGTCCGCCGGTGAAGAGCTGGACCCGCTGCGCCTCGTCGAGTCGGCCGGCGCGCGGAAGGAGGGACTGGAACCGATTTGCGTACTCCTCCACGGTCCCGGTGCGACGACATTCCGCGAGCTCGAACATCGGGGCGGAGCGAAGGGGCGGACCGAACCGCAAACTCAGGAGATCCTTGAAGTTGCCCCACGTTGGCGTGCCTTCGTCGTCCTGCAACTGGATGAACCACAGCTAGGCGGCGGCGTCCAGGTGGTAGGCCGCCATGCGCACGCGTTCCTCCGCCATGGTGCGATGTTGGCGGAAGTAGGCGTCACACTTGTTGAGGAACAGCATGGGGTCCGTCGTGCCGTCGTAGTGGGGAAAATCCCACTTCTTGTGCTTCGGGTGGAACTCCAGTTCGCGCGGCGCGTCAGAGCGGCGACCGTCGCTGCTTTCAGCCGTGGACGTCTTCTCCTTGATGGAGGCGACGTCGGATTGCAGGGAGGTGATCATGGCGTTCATGTTCCGCATCTCTTGAATGATGTCGGCGTGGGTCGGTTCGGCCATTGCTGCGGTGGGCTGCGGGCCGGACGCGGCGGAAGGGGGGGTGGCGGCTGTTGGGGTGGCGGCGGCTGTTGGAGTTGCGGCGGCTGGTGGTGGTCTGTGGCTGAAACGGATGGATCGGAACGAGCGGAAGAGGATCGGCTGACTTGTGATACCAGGTTGTCAAGGGCGTCGAACCCTCGACGAGCTGGGCCTCGGCTACGAAGCTCGTAGCCTTCGGCCGTCTTCTCCGGTGAGGTTATGCCCCTCTATCGCAGGCTTAGGTTAAAGAGAAGAAGGTAGGAGATAATAATCTTTGCTTAATTCTCAAAGTGCCGAATACAATTATTTTATAGCCCTGCGGCTGCAACTAAAAGGAAACTAACCTCCTAAACTTAAGGAAATAACCTGTAGCTAACTTTAGGTAATTGACTTGATTTATTTCTAAATTAGCCACGCTGCTGCTGCTGCTCTAATGCATGAGCGGCCTGGCCCAAGTTAGCGGTCCGCTCAGCTGCCCTACGCACGTCGCGGGCGCGTCTCCTCCTTGTATATGGCACGCCGCACATGACAAGTTAGCAGATACATAACAACTTTTAGCTATTTATGTAACTGTCTGATGACAGTGAACAAACAGTGCGGCAATATCATCCTCTTTGTCAAGCATGCATTAATGGAGCACTACAGTTTTTTTTTTCATCAAAGGCTCAAATTATACACACATGCATGAGCAACCAGTACAGTCATAATATAGGTCACACAAGATAACAGCAACACGCTTGCATCCAAGTAGTTCTGAAACATGTTAGCACAAGATGCAAAGGTTAAATAGAGACTCACCAACGCTTACACGTGATGTGTTCCAGTCTCTACACAACTGAAGAGACTCTGCAAGTGAGGTGTTCTCTGGTGAAATGCAGCATGAACCATCCTGAGACTTGCCATTTTGGTTGGCAAGGTTGCCAAAGCCAGAGCAACCAATAGCTTCCACCACATCACCAGAAATCGATGGCTTCTCCAAGTCAATCACTTCGTGATAAGCATCAGATTTTCTCCTAATTGAAGTACTAACATCTGAATTCAGGTCGACAATTTCAGACAACGATTTGCGTTTACTGGAATTGGTGGAAACTTCTTGGGTTTGATTGCGCCTCGAACCCAAATTCATCTGGGCACCAAAAACTCTTCTTTAGCAAGATAAATTTAGACTAACTTACATGGGAGAAAAAAAAAATCTAGCTATTCCCCCTCACCAGCTTATGCTCATGAACAGAGTGCAGGCTACGAAGTGAACTGCTAGATTGCTTCCAGAAAGAAGCATAAAACTTGTTCAGATCCTGCATCTGCAAAAAGATATCACTTCACATTCATGTTGTCCCAACCCAAAGTAACCTCACAATCCAATTTCACCAAAGCTGTCAACCCTAACGCAACAGCTTATATATAACCATAAACAAGAAACCAACCTTAATTGGACAACTAACCAAATTTCCCTCTCTTTTTGTTGTCCCTGTGAAGAACAACCACTTCTTAGCTACCGAAGCAACAGCAAAAGCTCTAACAATATACACAAAAACAGGGAGACCATAAAAAAGAGAGGATTATTGCGCATAATAAACAGGGGGAAAAAAGAAACCTTTCCGTGGCGATATTTCTTTGTCGCGCCTCCCCTCGTCGAACTCGGTCTCGGATCTTCTCAATTCTTTCGCGGCTGGATACTAGTGCAGGCGGCTGTACGTAGCGTCAACCCAGCAGCCCCTGCGGCTTTTTTTTTTTTCCCTCCTCCTTCTTCTTTCCTGTTTATCTCTCGGCCCACATGCCTTTTTTTCACCTGCTATGATTTACTGATGCATGGGTAGTGTGGAGATGGCCAGATGGGGATGGAGATAGCCAGGTAGGGATTTGATACCTCTCGTTAGTCTAATCTTTTCTAGGGCTCTGCTTAGCTGTGACTGCTGGTCTGCAGCTGCATATGCATGGAAGAAGCGAGGTGGGGTTGGGGACGGACGGAGACGGAGATGTGTCAAGTCTGCCACTTTGTGGTCAAGAATCACAATTCCAGAGGAGAAAGTAGGTGCTGTTGGTTATTACTAGTAGTATTTGCATTAAAATATGTGTGCGGATAAAATCTGGCTCAAATCTGTGTTCCGAAAGCCACTATATAGTTCATAATCTTTGTCATCGACTAGTATTTTTTTTGTCAATGTCGTCAATATCTAACCAGTGTGTGAAAATAAAAATAAAAACCACGGAGATAGCTGCAGTTTGGTTATTTATTTGCTTCTCTGGATTTGCAGCTTCGACACTGATAGTGATGGCTGATGGTTATGGTCCACTGCAACAAATAGTACATGGTACGCAGTACAAGAAAAGCAGCAGCAGAAATAATCAAGTGGCGCAGGACAGCAAAGGCTGCATAGGGGAATACCGGAATGGTTTGGTGTTTAGTTTGCAAAAAATTTAGATCCGGCTACTGTAGTTTTTTGTTTTATTTGGTAATTACTGTTCAATCATTGACTAATTAGGCTTAAAAGATTCGTCTTGAGATTTCACGGTGAACTGTGCAATTAATTTTTTGTTTCGTCTACATTTAATGCTCTATACATGTGCCGCGAGATTCGATGCGATGTTTTGGGTGAAAATTTTTAGAACTAAACACCCACTTTGTAGGGGGGCGAGGGATGCTTTGCCCAAAAAGCCCCTCGTGTTTTGTTCTCCCCACCACACCACCCCAACCGCACCACCCCCACCACACCCCGTTGCTTCACGAAGTGGACGATCCGTATAATATTTTCTGAGCAAAGATCCACGGAACCAGGTCCATCGTCCTTTTTATTTTTACATATTATACCAGAAAAAAAACTATGAAGTGTCACGTACTACTTCACATAAAACGATTTACTATACGTAGAAACTGAGGAACTTTCCACGCTCCAAACAAACGCTGACTTCCAAGTTTACTAAGCGTTTGTTTAGTTCTCAAAATATTTTTGCAAAATATTTCAGATTTCTATGACATCGAATCTTTGGACACATACATGAAACATTAGATATAGATAAAAATAAAACTAATTATACAGTTTAGTTGTAAATCACAAGACGAATCTTTTAAGCCTAATTAGACCATAATCGGACAATAATTATCAAATAACAACGAAAGTGCTACAGTAATGCTACAGTTGCATTTTGTAAAATATTTTATAAACTAAACAAGAGCTAATTTCTATCTTTAGTCGACCACTCGACCTAGTCCATTCAGAATTTCAGATGGACCGTACCGGCCGGCTGCATAATCCACAATCTATAACGAAAACTTCATTTTTCATATTATTAGTATATCCTAATCACATCGGTCCATCTCTGTGGTTAATACCTAGAGAGTAACCGTTGTTTAGTTGGCTCCTATACATAAAATCATTTGGCTTAGAGGTAACCGTTGTTTAGTTGGCTCCTTCTATTACAAGTTTACAAGCACAGTTCAGGCTGGCCGGTCTCTTCCAAATGTTCTGTCGACCTCACAAGGCCACAATTATTCTACCCGCAAAACAAAAAGGGCCACGAGTAATTAATCTGCCCATCAGAGCCAGAATCCATACCACGTGCGTTGTTATCTTACCTGGTTAGTGGGTTCATTTCATCTCTGATAAAAGGTAGGTCAATTGTTGTATCATCACCGACACCTACAAAAAAGTGTATCATAATAGAAAAGGGGAGGATTAAAGGAGCAAGAAAATAATATGTGTGATTGTTGCGTGTATTAGTTTTAGTTTATATTAGACTTTATGCAACACAATCCAAGATAGTATAAACGTATGCGATGTCTTGGTATATGATTGTCCGGTAAGCAAATCGTTCCGATAAAATTATTATTATTATTTTGTTTATATTGTGTTGTTTGTAGCTACCTCTATTTTCGGAGTATACAAGATCTCTTGTTTTAGCTGGAGATGAGAGTATTTTAATTTTTGTGTCCATCGGCATACAAATCTGTTGTATTGCCGAGTATGACTAAATCTAGTGACTAGTCTGTTTATATAAGAGACGTCACGACATCGGCATGCGAGAACATAGTTCAGTTGATTATGTTCCTTGTGTTGGAATCTGTAACTTCGTCAATCTTAGTATTTACTAGTCCAACTCAGTTCTTCGAAGGTGCTCGTAAGTGTACCATCATAGACTAAGTGTATGCTCGGAAATATAAACACGTACGCCTGTATTGAGTCTCGAAAAAAAAAGACTCTACGGACCATAGACAAATTGCGCTAAGTTGCTTGTTGCATTTACACCAAACGAAAATGACACATTATAATTTTAGCAGGACGTGCGTTATGCATAGTTTGAATCTTTACTAGTTTAACCCACAGACTACAGAGCTGTTGGATTTGAATCCTTTTTCCTTTTAATATTCCAACCACTGTCATTGTAGTATAGAACCTCCTCTACCTTGACTGGAACAAGGTGTAGAGTAAACATGGTCCAGTGGCCCCACCTGCAGTGACGGTACTACTGACGGACCGAGGGAGCCACGATGCACAGATGCACGTGACATCAACCAACAATACGGTCATGGGTGGACTAATTAATTCGGAAGCACGGATTTTGCATCAAATCTGCAAGTTTCTCTCTTTTTTTATAATGAATAAAGTTTCAGCCTCTACCTGCAAGTTCTCTTGAATTATATGTTATATTACAATTTGGAAATGCATCGTATGAATACACTGACCTACTTGTATCTGAAGACAGAGTTAGAGATTTCAATAATTAAAAGCTTGTTTGGCATACTAAGTCCGGCTCCAGCTCAGACACGCCGATGAAACCGAAAAATTGGCTTAGGTCTGTTACTTAGGTAGTCCCAATGGTGTATTTATGGTGGTTTCTATCTCTATTAATTACTATGACAACTTAGCTTTTTGTTGATGTGTGGCAAAAGAGTTTAAGAAGAGAGAGAGTAAAATATAGAGAAATGATTTTTACTTGACGAAACCGAGTGTTCGCTGGCACCGAGACGCGATGAAACTAGCGGCACCGTGCTGCCAAGGGCCATCGCGAGGGGCGTGAGTTGGAAAGGGCCAGGGCCTCGGCGCCAGTTCCTTGCAGCGTGTCGCGGTCAGGTCTCAGGTGTTCAGCGTATTTTGATTTGTGCGTATCAATAGTTGTTCAAACCTCTTGAGCAGCTCTTCAGTGTCTTTTGATTTTTGTTTTGTTCCTCTTCGCCCTTTTTGCAGTTTTGCAGTTGACAATTTGTGTAGTCCCATCTATCTTTTCAGTTTAGTGATTAATGTTTTCTAATTGCTTGAACTTTCCTGTGTCTGTGTAACAAGCACGGAAGAGAAAAAGAATGAAAAACCAAATGTGTAAAGGATCCGGTGATGGGACAGAGTAGCACGTAGAATGATTGAGCAAATTTTTATTTGGACTCTGGTAGTTTGCATTGTGAATGATAATTTCTTGATACGATGTTCTAGGCTATAGAAACTGCTATGGTTTCTTGCATTAGGACTGCCCTTAGTTATTGTCAGATGTCGTCGTCGAATCCATTCCTCACTTTCTAATAACTGGTTCTATAGTGCCAGGAGCTCTAAAGCCGGCATTGCACGAATTACTAGTATCAAAAGGTTTTAAGTGTTTCGCTAGGTATTATCATTCCATACCATTGCCTCAAGAATAAATTTGTATGTTAAAAAATGAAACACTTATGCCCACACACTGCCCTAATTTTTAAATATACAACAGTTAAGTAATAATGTTTATAAAATAAATAGTTTGGGGTTAGGAATGGTAATAGGAACCGATCTCCAATTCTCTTTGGAGAATTATCCCATTAGAGGATGGAGATGGGGAGATTTTTCACCCACGGAAAAGAATGGGGCCATTTTATCCTTTGTTAGGTCTGGTAGGAACACGGACGCAGACGGTAGACCATTCATCGTCCCCGTTTCTCATGGGGATCCCGATTTAGATGGCTAGCAAGTTCATTTCACATAAAGTTCACCAGGAAAAGTAGCCCCTCAACTCACCCACACGTTCAAGGCAAATCGGTACCAGTGATCTTTTTCAGTCGTTACAAGAAATTCATCGTATATGTGCACATTCCTACTAGTGTCTTTTTTAAAAAATTGTCAAATTAAAGCATCGGTTTTAATATCTCTGAATCATTTAACATAATCGAGGATAGAATCATCATGTCCTTGCTTCACCAATGTCAAATTAAACAATTTAAGCTCATTGGTTCCTTTGTAAAAATGCTCATGGAACTTTTATTTTAACTTTACCCTAGAACCAATAGAGCAAGGTTGCAAAGATGAAAAGCACAAAAAGTAGAACCGGTAAGAGATAATAAAACAATTGTGAGTCCTCATATGCTCTATGGTTGTAGCTTCATCCAACTATGCAAGAAACATGCTAATGTGTTCCCTTATGATTTTATGACACTAAATTTGTAAAACTCAGGCACTTTTCAACCATCAGGAGTTTTCATGTGATCAAAATATAAAGGATATGGCTTGAACAGTTATTCCCAACTGTTTTAAAATGTACAACCAACATTTCCTCTAGCGATATGTAAATTTCCTTAAATCGCTTAAAGCTTCGTCCCATGGGGCCGGATTGCTGATTTGTGAAAAGTACTTTGCATACATATTAGCTTACTAATCTTCAATGGAGTCTTAGGAGGGTTTGGCACGCCATATTGTGAGCAAAATAGACATGTGTCATTGTTGTTTTGCTATTAGCTCGAGTGGTGGAAACCGACGGTTGCGTGAAAGTAGCCATTAGTAAGATAGTAGTAAACCCCCTAAATTGGCTTATCGGTTTGGACCGCCGAATTGGCTAATTTAGGCTAGCTAGCCAATGCATAGCTCGTCTGTCCCTTGAAAAACCGAACAACATCCCCAAGGAAAACCAGGAATTTTAGTTTTTTTTGCTAAGATTTTCATGCATACCGATGTCAGAAAGTTTGGCTTCATCGAAATTCATCTTAACATTCATCATGTGTAATACTAGATCTAAGGGTGGTTGATAATTTTTTTTGGCTGGTTTGCGTGTGGAATAAGTTGCCTATTGGTTCCCATGAGATCGGATGAGTTTTCAAAGAGAGATCACGATTTATATCTCGGGCAGCCAAAACCAGCCTGAGCCGGTTTTTAATGCACACTACCAGAAACTGCCTAGGGCGGGTTTTTCAAGATGTTTGAAAATTTTGCTCAATTCAAACCAAATTTGATCCTTTTTGTTTGCACGTGATTTTCGAGTCCACCTTCAACTCTTTGATCATATTTTGGTTGTCAACAATTGGCAAGAAATGTGGGTTCGCAGCAATTTGCACTTCCGTTCTATGCCTCCATTCTATGCTAGCGATTATATTTTCTTCAGTTATAATCCTTTTTTACTGTAACAAGTTAAAATATTTTGTAGTTGTTACTAATCCAACAATATTTTAAATTTTAAGCATACTTTATTTATATGATTTTTTAAAAAAATATTTTGTTTTGAACTAGAATCCAACCTACCATCCAAACGGTTCCGTAAATTGATTTAGATTCATCGTCTAAAATGTTTGTTGAGAATCTAAATCCGAAACGTTTTAATGAAAATCTAGATCTTTGCCAAACACACTCTTGGCTTGGTAATTTAGCTAAAAAAATTTGTTGGCTAGTTTTTTTTTTGATCGAGTACAATTTGGACACATATAACCCTCATACTACATGCACGCCAGTGCGCGTCTGTACGCACACAAAGAAGAGATTGGAAGGCCTCGCCTGCAACGTTAGTACCACCGAATGTGCACGCGTGTGTACCCTAAAATTTCTAAAAAATTCCAAAAAAAATGCGATCATCAAGGTTTAAATACATGTGTTTAGCGTTCCACTGACAGCCCTGCCACCCGACCATAGGTCCATTCGCCGTTTGCTAGTTAGCTACCGCCAAGTTTTGTTTGCTTTCTCGCGGGCGTTTTGCTTTACAATAGCTCTTCGTATTGGCCCAGAGTGTTTCCTGTTTCTCGGCATCTAAAGCCTACAAAGATGAACCTGTCGCCGAACGCTCACGCTATCCACGGTAGCAAAAATTATTTCCACCGTTGGATCTCAAGATTTACGACCTTGGTTTCTCCCACCGGTTTATACTGTGCTGGCATCTAGAAATATCTGTCCCGTCTCTATCCGCTCCCTTCCTCCAGAACCATCAGTGCACACGCCACTTCCTCGACGCCTCCGCTCCCCGAGCTTATGCCTACCCCTCGCAGCTCCGCCGCCGCCCTCCCTAGCGCCGGTGCTCCTCCCCTTCCCAGCTCCGCTGCCGCCCCTCCCCAGCGCCGGTGCTCCTCCCCTTCCCAGCTCCGCTGCCGCCCCTCCCCAGCGCCGGTGCTCCTCCCGGCTCAGTTTTACTCCACCGTAGCCTCGCTCTAGAGTCTTCCGCCCTTGTCCCGAAGATAAAACATCCGCCCTTGTCCCGAAGACAAAACATCGAAGAAAAAAACGCCGCTCCCTCGACTCACACCGGCCCTCCCCGTGCCGCCCTAGCCCGCGCCGCCGTCTCTCTCTCCCTCTCTCCCCATGCGGCGGTGCACCGGCTGGCCAACTGCGCTGGCCGCTCTCCGACACCGGATTCCGGCCATGGCCGGAGCCAGGGCGCGGCCACAGACCGGGCGCATCTCCTCCTCCCCCTCTCCTGATGTGGCCTCGGTGCGGATGGGTCCCGACCAGGGCGTTGCCCTCCGGATTCCGGCCATGGCCGGAGCTAGGACGGCGGCGGCTCTGCCCTCCCCTGTGCCACGCACGCCTCCCTCTCTCTCTGTCCCTATCCTCTACCGCTGTGGCGGTGCAATAGCCGGCGGTGGCCGCGGCCGCAGACCGCGTGCATCTCCCTCTCCCCCTCTCCCGATGTGGCTCAGTGCAGATGGGTCCCGACCATGCCGTTGCCGGTGCAGGGCAGAAGCATGGCCTGGAAGCCGCTCGTCCTCGTCCTCATCCCTCTCCCTTTGTCCCACTGTGGCGCACATGGCCCTCGATGGTGCCGCGTTTTGTTCAGAGCAGCCTTAGGTGATCCCGTTTTCCTCTTTTTTGTGATTTTGCTGTTGTCCCTCTGGTTTCTCACTACGTTGCCTATGAATCGTGTTCTATTGTTTGGTCTAATGCTTGCAGCTCCAATGTTTAGATTGCCAAGGCATCACTGCTGCTTGCCATCTTATCTGACGAGATTTTCAAAGTGGTGCTCACATATTTCCCTTGTCAACAGAGCAGCGATGAGTGGTGGTCACATATTTCTCTTGTCAACAGAGGAGCGATGTTCAACTCCAGTAACATTCTGCATAGGCAGACTACTCTCAAGTATTGCCATCTACCATTTCTTTTTCTCCTTAAGCATATGATGAAAAATTCCATAGCCATTGCTCAAGGATATGATCTAATGTTTATTCACTTGTGAGGTACTGGGCATGACCTGTTACTTATATTATGCAATTTTTGAGAGTAACCCAGTTGTCAGCATGCCTTAAAGCTCCAAGTTGAAGAACAAATGATGATTGAATTTTTTTTCTTGAGGCCTCGAAAAATCTTGTCTTCATTGAAAAAAATTACCTTCTTCATTGCAGCAGCAGAAATTTTGCAAGCCTTTAAAAGACCATGTTAGTTTGCAAAGAGAAATGTCACTGGCAGCTACTATTATTTATCTCACCGTTTCCTCTGAATTATATAGGCACTGCAGTTGTATTTCCGTGACATGTTTATGGCATACTCATAATTGAACCAACTGAAAGTGAGACCGAGGTAAACATATGTGACTTTTCTCTTACCGATCGACATGGAAGACGTGTAGGATGTAGTCCAGAATAGCTTCACAATTGTTCCTTACATGATTTTTTGTGGTCATAGATTGCTCCATAAACTGCCTGCAATGCTGTACTACATGTCTAGATGGGTTAATTTGTGTTTGTCTATTTTTAGATAAAAATGATTGCAGGTTTATACAAAAACAATGGATACCTTCATTTGTATCTGCACACCCAGCCAAAAATGGTCTCATGTTTAACAGAATGAAATTTTGGGATGGTTGCTGTAGGTTTGGCTCTCAACTTTTTTTTTTCTTTTTTGCCTACATATCTGCTACATGCCAGATTTCTTTTCCAGAAGTCCCTTTTCCAACCTTATTTATATATATAGATGGTAAGGTCTGTGCTCTTTTTATATCCATTTGCTTATTGTTGTATGATAAGCTGCAATTTAAACATAGCTTCTTATTCAGATTCTGTATATTGCTGGATGAGACTGCCAGTTTTTTTTGGTACAAAATTGATCCTATTGGTGTTTAATACAATACATATTGAATCTCATGTTCTGTTTGCTGGCTGTACATCAGATGATCCCTGGAGTCCTTATCAAAGATAGTCCATCCATTTTGTTACTTCATGTACTCTTAATTGCCAGTTTTTTTGGTACAAAATTGATCCTATTGGTTTTTAATACAATACATATTCAATCTCATGTACTGTTTGCTGGCTGTACATGAGATGATCTACAGAGTCCTTATCAAAGATAATCCATTTTATTAGTTCATGTATACTTATACTGATATGTGATGGTATGATAATTCCTGCAATTAATTGGTTCAAAGCCTTAAGCCATTTTTTACCAAGGCCTGCTAATTTTTTTACTGCACCCACTGACCTTTACAGTATGCCGTCGGATGAAAACCGTGCGACCCAAAAAGTGTCAGTGGACAAAACTGTGTTAGGAACAACAAGCATAGGGGCATTGGTTTACAGGTTATCAGCTTCCTTCATGCCTCATTTGTACCAAGGAATGTTTGTTTTCCATTGCAGAGCGTGCATACTCATTTTCAGAAATTTCAGCCTCATGACACTTAAACCTAATCAGAGAGTTGTTTTTTCAGTTGAGTAGCCATCGGCTAGCTCAGATAGAAAGACAGCTGCAAGATCTTGAATCTACTGTCCCACTTGACAATGGTTTGGAAGAAGTAGCATCATGTATGTTGAGGTGAGAAAGCATCATATATGTACATGGAAGCCCTTGAAGGCTTTTTGTTGCACCCAAAAAAAATCAATCCACTGAACCTACACACATGAGTAGCCTGTTCATAGCATGTTCTTACTGGAAACAATTTTTTTTTGGTTCTCCACATGCTAAAGCCTCCCTGTTTTTATTAGGACAACGATCTTGGTTCTTTGACAATAAGGCATCATATATGTAACAACGATCTTGGTTCTGACCTATCTGTCCTTATTTCCTAAAGTTTATGTTCAGATTTCAACCATTATAAGGCATACATGTGTTTCAATTATTTTCTTATATTTTCCAGCCCTAAAATATACACATCTCGGCTCCAACAGCCCTGAACTCCCATCGCCAACAACTAAACTGTGCTTGCTTGTGCTAATGCTGGCTCTTCATCGCTGATTTGGTCATTCCAGTCACGAAATTTTTGGGTCCTCCTGCAGGTTGTGGTCATTTAATTTTACTTTCCATTTGTCATGTACCTTTTTAAGCCTTCTATATCTATTCCCTTCCAATTTCAGTTTTCATTTGTTTTTGAAATAGAATGTCTATAGTTTTCATAGATGCAACTTTACTCATTGGTCGATATTATTTCCTCATTTCTTTCCTTTGTACAACAGAGAATAAGGTAAAGAAGGCGGTCGCATTTGCTATACACAGTAGATCAACAAAATAGTTGCACACCTCTTGCTGAAGGTCGTCAAGGCATTGGCCAACAGATTATGTGAGAACCCCTCCCGCCCTCTTTCTCACTCCCTTCAGCTACTACTTGATGAGAATCTCCCCTCTTCAACTAGATTATTACTTTAGTGTTCTACCAAATTCATCATGACTTTACAGTGTGCCCTCACCTCCAATGCTATTTGCTCAATCGACGCAGGACTTCCAAATACATATGGTAAATGTTACACTGCATCCTATACACATAAGCCTCATATATTGCTGGGAACAAGAATCACGAATCTTATCTACAAATACACACCTCCATGCAACCAGGCAGTAAAAAAATGAATTTTGGAAGTGTGCTTTTTTTTATTAATGTCTACAACAAGAAACCCGTAATAATCCGCACTGAATCCTAGAGCCCACTCATAGGAGCACCGTGGATCTACAAAAAGCAAGAAATACCGAACCGATAGCCTGTTCACTGTATAATATTCAGGCTAGTATACTTCAAACCATAATCGGATACTTATAAACGCAGGTTTCTACCAAAACTTGACCCATGTATTCCAAACCAATAACCTCTCTACTCGCCCAGCTGGTAGTGTCTCGCATAACCTTTGTCATATTGTGCCTACATGTTAAGTTACCTAAGACATAACTAAAACTCCATGTGATATTATATTATGCATGTTTGTACTTAAAATACTACTATTTGCTTTACCATGCGTACATAGGTCCTTTCTCAAATGCCGTATTTGCTTCTGACCGCCTCAGAATCTAAAAAACTTATTTTCAGAAACCCGCGAAACCCAAAAAAAACACGGCTACAAAACACACGGGTACATATCCAAAACCACTGCACCTAAATCATTTTTAGGTAAACTTCATCAAACCCTTAGCTATCGCGCGCAGGGGCACGCGTTTCCCCTAGTATAGCCTACAAAGGCCAATCTGCGCTCTGGAATGTTGTTGCTGGGCTGGCTACAGACCTACAGTACAGGTGCGGGCTTGATTCCTCCGATGGCGGCGGACAACGCCGAACAGACGTCGTTCGACCGGTGACGAGACGGGCGCTAGGAGCTTCGCTTCAGCTGAAAATAAGTGGCTACGGTTGGCTGATTTACGTGAGAGAAAAATATTGTTGGTTGACTAAAAATAAGCAGCTAAAAGCTTAAGCGAATGGGTTGTTCGTTCTTTCACGCAATCATGATGCCCCGCCGCTAAGGCTAGCTGCACTGCTGCACGGTATATCATCCGGCATAGCTTCAATTCACCACAGCTCAGCAGAAATAGCGGATATGCGTCTGCAGCGGGAGACGTTAAAGCCTACGCTATTAGCAGGAACACGCCAAATATGGCGCACTGACCGGCCTGTGGCGGGCGTGCGCTGCCCACCTGCCACATGCGCGCAGAGCATGCATGAAAGAGAGGAGAGAGAGGTAATAGCGGGTCTCACGATTTCAAACAAGCAAAAAAAAAAAATTGTTATAACTCACCAACTAAACATCCAAATTAAATTTCGATTGTACCATTAAATTCGTTTCAATAAATACTTCAAAACAAGATGTCACATAAATATATTTAGATAAAGTGATAAGTGAGCCCATAATAGATAGAGGATGATACAGAGGATGGATGATTACGAAAAAACTGTATATTTTGTAATGACTAGGATAAAATATTTCTTTTACAGATCCATGTGTGTGGACAGTCTGATCTCGCCGCCTAGCGGCCGGCGATACTGCCGTGACGGTCACGTCCTCATGAAGGCGAGAAACCAAGGCCTTGTTTAGATGACCCTAAAAATTAGATTTTTTTATTTTTTTCTATCACATCAATCCCATACATATGTATGGGACAGTAAAGGTAGATAAAAAAACTAATTGTATATTTTAATTGTAAATCACGAGATAAATCTTTTAAACATAATTAATCTATAATTAAATAATAATTATCAAATACAATTCTAACTTCTCCTGTCTAAACACGGCCCAAGGCCCGATGAGAGGCGATGAATCACTGACAGGAGAACAAGGTACGCCCACTCGTTCAAGTTCCAACATCCCAAACTCCACACGGCTCTCCGGCTGTCCGCTGCCCACTCCACCTCCCTCCATGCCGTCGGCTTCCCTCCGCCTCGCCGTCGTCGGCGCGGGCGCGGCGGGCCTGGTGGCCGCCCGCGAGCTACGGCGCGAGGGCCATGCGCCCGTCGTCTTCGAGCGCGCCGCCGCCGTTGGGGGCACTTGGCTCTACACACACCCCGCCGCCACGTCCTCCGACCCGCTTGGCGCCGCGGCCCGCGGCGACGCACTCCAGCCTCTACGCGTCGCTCCGCACCAACCTGCCACGCGAGACCATGGGCTTCCTCGACTTCCCCTTCGCCGCTGCCGCCGCGGTGGGCTCCCGAGACCCCCGCAGGTTCCCCGGGCACGAGGAGGTGCTCCGCTACCTGGAGGCGTTCGCGCGGCGGTTCGATCTGCTCCGGCTCGTCCGCTTCGAGACGGAGGTGCTCAGTGTGAGGAGGGAGGACGACGGCGGGAGGTGGGCGGTGACGTCGAGGAAGCTCGGGGAGAAGGGGAGCGGCGAGGAGGAGTTCTACGACGCCGTCGTGGTTTGCAATGGTCACTACACGGAGCCACGCATCGCCGTCATTCCCGGTAATTTCGCCACAAATACAATCTGTGATCGCGTTAATTTGAGCTCATAAGCACGGATAGGTTCGGGAATAAACTGCCTGACCTGTAACTCCACGGCTTCCTCTTCCTATGTGTACTTGCAATGTTTGGACCATCATGAAAGTGATAGAAATCTATAACAATTTACAGCCATTGCAAATTCGAGATGCTTTTTACCTTCAGTGATCAATTCTTACACTTTCAAACGTCAGCAGGGGTAGATGCTTGGCCAGGGAAGCAGATGCATAGCCACAATTACCGTGTGCCGGAGCCATTCCTTGATCAAGTGTGTTTCCTCTCAGTGATGTATGCTCCCATTATGCATTCCCGTGGTTAACGAAGACTATATGTTGTAACGATAGGTAGTGATCGTAATCGGGGCATCAGCAAGTGCATTTGACATTTCGAGAGACATCGCAAGCATGGCGGAAGAGGTCCATATTGCTGATAGATCAGCACCAGCTTCCACCTGTAAGAAGCAGCCTGGCTACGATAATCTGTGGCTTCATTCCATGGTAAGACTATGTTATATCCTGGTGAATCAAGATATGGTAGCTTTTATCTACTGGAGGAGCTGCCACAGTATTATAGTATTGTGGCAAATCTAATGCTCGGGCTGCAGATTGACCATGCGCAGGAGGATGGCACTGTGGTGTTCCGGGATGGCAGCTCAATCAAAGCTGATGTCATCATGCACTGCACTGGGTATAGTGATTTGCAGTATCACTGCCATCCCATTTCCTACAAAAGCATGCCGTTTTGTGCTAATTTGGCTTAATACATTAATCTGATAATGTGCTTCTTGCATTTGTATGTTGCCTAGCTACCTGTATGACTTTCCATTCCTTGGAGATGACAGCACTATCACTGTGGATGACAATCGTGTTGATCCACTATACAAGCATATCTTCCCACCCGAAGTGGCACCTCATCTGTCCTTCATCGGATTGCCTTGGAAAGTCAGTTTTGCTGCAAATTGATGCCCCAGTTAAGATGCACCTGTAACTTACCCTGTGAAGCTCTAAGATCTTAAATATTCCAACCTCTGTTCTTTCCAGGTTATTCCCTTTCCACTGTTTGAACTCCAAAGTAAGTGGGTTGCTAGAGTTCTATCAGGACGGATCAAGCTTCCATCTAAAGACAAGATGATGGAAGAAGTGAAAGCTTTCTATTTCAAACTAGAAGCACGTGGATGGCCTAAGAGATACACACATAACTTTTCAAACCATCAGGTAGCCTAGAGATGTCTGTCAATACGTGGTTAAGCTTTGTTACCTGACCACAGTGTTTTATTATTAGGATTTCACTGTTGATACATTTGAATTTTTCTTCATATATATGCATATCTTTATGTGCAGTTTGAGTATGATGATTGGCTTGCTGAGCAATGTGGCCATCCACCAATCAAAGAATGGAGGAAGCAGATGTATGCTGTTAATGCAATGAACAAGGCAGCTCGTCCTGAGAGTTACCGTGATGAATGGGATGACGACCACCTGGTGGCCGAAGCAAATGAAGACTTCAAGAATTTCTTGTAAATTCTTTCTTACTATTCTCATCCCATATTCTTTCGACATACCTGAGGCTGATCTCAACTGCAATATGCAAATATGCATAATCATTTAATTCGTTATGTGATGGGGATTGGCCACATTTCTGGGTTAGCATTTCATTGATCATTCGATCGATGTATATATGAAACTGTTCTTCATTGCCATAGGAATTACAGAGCAAACAATCTTGTAGTAAACTGTGGATTGGTCATCAACTAACAACATAAGAAAAAATAACGGTGAATAAAAGAGCAATTGATTTTTTTGTTTTGCATCGACTAGTAACATGAGAAAAAAATAATAAAGGTTTGAAAAAAAGAAAACAAAACAAACTTTGCACCAGCCGGGAATCGAACCCGGATTCGATCGATGTATATATGAAACTGTTCTTCATTGCCATAGGAATTACAGAGCAAACAATCTTGTAGTAAACTGTGGATTTGTCATCAACTAACAACATAAGAAAAAATAACGGTGAATAAAAAGAGCAAATGATTTTTTTTTTTTTGCATCGACTAGTAACATGAGAAAAAAATAATAAAGGTTTTAAAAAAAGAAAACAAAACAAACTTTGCACCAGCCGGGAATCGAACCCGGGTCTGTACCGTGGCAGGGTACTATTCTACCACTAGACCACTGGTACTTCTGGGATTTAAACTGGTTTTGATCATTAGTATTAGATGTTGACAGTGTCGTCTCTGCTACTTAGCAACTACGCAACACATGCGGTCCCTATCTCTTCCACTAAATCGTCGATGTTTATGTATGTGCCAATTAAGTTCTATCGCGCCAATAACACAGCCATCAACTGTACAATGAAGTGAACACAGAGCACACGCACAATGGCAATGCCATCTATCTATCATCATCTCCAGGGGCGGATTTACCACCGGGTCTGGGGGCTCAAGCCCCTCCTACCATGGCTGATCCCTTGGAGCCCCCCTAGAAATTTCAGCCAAGGAAAGAGGAATTTCTACCATGGAGCAAGAGAAGGAGGTGCTGGAGGCGCAGCTAGAGGTTGAAGAAGACGTTTTTGTTGAGCCTAAGTATATCAGCCTTGATTGTTCAGCCCCTCTTGGATCTATTCTTAGATCCGCCACTGATCATCTCAACATTCTTTGCAACGACACAACTGGTGTCTTTCATCATTCTGTAAAAGGTCAATATGTGCTTCCTCATGCTGGATGATTTCATTTCGTTCTTTCCATTCATGGTTCAAAAATGATTTCATTTGGCAGAATAGCCGTTTTAGTCCTTCAACTATTACTCGAGGCTCAGTTTTGTCCTCAAACTTTCAAACGGCCGTTTTAGTCCTCTAACTCTACTTTTAGACTCAATTGCATCCTAGAATTATGAAGAGGATCGTTTTAGTCCTCAAACTTTGCGTTTTTGGCTCAATTTCATTTATAAACTATCAAAGTGTATTTTGTTCTTTAAACTTTTATTTTCAACTCAACTTTGTCTACGTTCTACGTGGAACGCTGCACTGTTGCACCTAGTTAGCTCCAACACCGATTGGAGATACAAAAATAATATTCATCCAAACACTTTTTCGTGACCATTAATAATTCCAAACTGTTATTTTTAGTGTTACCCTTATAATGGTACCATTTATATATATCCGACTAAATGATATTTGTAGGAGCAATTATAGTTGTATCGAACACTATTTATTCTTTAAGAATACATGGATATAGTTGCATCGAACACTATCTATATTTTTGATAATTTATGGATGAAATTGTGCCTAAAATATAGAGTTTTCTTTTTAAATAGACAAAATTGAGTTGAAAATAAAAGTTAAATGAACTTTGATAGTTTATGGACGAAATTGAGACCAAAATACAAAATTGGAGGACTGAAACGATCATATAATTGTAGGGTGAAATTGAGCCTAAAACTAAAGTTCGAGGATTTAAACGGCCGTTTTCAAAGTTTAGGGATGAAATTGAGCCTCGAGTACCAGTTGAGGGTTCAAAATGGTTACTGTGCCATTTCATTTCATGGCTCCTAATTGGGTGAATCGAGGTAGTAGACTGTTCAAAATGCCATTCATCAGAGGAAGCCAGCAAGTTCGCACCATACTGGTGACAAAAAAACTACTACAATTACAATTACAGGGAAATACAACAGCAACATATACACACTCTGTTTCACTCTTGGACCGGGAACACAGCATCATAATAATGTCCTGACGTAGCCGAAGAGGATGTTGCTGATCCTATATGTCGACGCTGTCCTCCTCTTGCGCGTAAATCCTCTCCGGCAGTCCGTCCTCCAGTGCACGCGTCCGCCTCCGGATCCTCTGCAGCACGCCATCCACGGCGAGGTCGACGGCGTCCTTCACGGTCTCCCTCAGCTCGGGCGTGCTCCCGTGCCGCCGGTACACTACTCTCGGCGCCATCTCCAGCACGCGCCGCCGCATCCTCCGCACCTCTTCCTCCGGCACGGCCTCCAGCGTCTCCACGATTCGGACGCCGCCGAACACCACGGCCTCCTTGGGCATGTGCACCGAGAACTCGTCGTACCGCACCGGGGGCAGGTGCCACCCGTACTGCCTCCGCGCCGCGAGGTCCTCGAAGAACACGGGCACGCAGCCGGCGAGGATGGCGTCGAACGTGGAGCGCCGCGTCGGCGTGTCCCCCGGCGGCTGCAGGCAGAACTTGGACCGCAGCATGGGGCGCATGTACCGGACTGGGTCGTGCGCGCATTTGCCGCCGGAGCAGTCGACGACGACGCACGCGTCGGTGCGGTTCGCGCACTCGGAGAGGATGGAGCCCCGGATGTTGGGCCGGGACGGCCGGGAGGCGCCGCCCGCGAAGAGCATCAGCGTGGCGCGACGCGAACGGCGCGCGCGGGCGAGCCAGGCGCGGAGGTGGCCGAGGGATGACGGGTGGAAGGACGTTGGGTGCGGGATCGCGTGCTCCTGCCACGGCCACGTGCGGGACTCCAGGGTCAGGAACGTGAAGTTGGCCAGCTCCGGCAGTCGCAGCAGCGACGTCGAGCCCCATAGCCTGGGCTCCACGCTCGGCGACTGCGCGTAGTCCCACGCGGACCCCGCGACCACCAGGAAATGGTCATGCCCGTGCCGGCGAGACAGGATCCGCGCCTGGTCCCGCGACAGGAACTCCGCCAGCGCCACGCCGTGCCGCGTGGATTCGTCGAGCAGGCCCGGATCGAGCACATACGGCAGTGCGTCGAGAGCCGCGTAGTAGGGCAGGAACACGGCATCGGCGTCGGCCGGGTCGTCGGCGGGGCAGTCCCGCTCCAGGATGCGGCGGTGGAAGAAGGCCTCCAGGAGCCGCGAGTCGGTGCGGTACCAAGACCGGCTGCGTGGGTGAGTGCGAGGGCCGAGCCCGTGGTTGGCGAGCGACTCGCAGGGCGGGGTCGAGGTGGCCGCCGCGGACGGGTCGGCGAGCGGGAAGGCGTCGGCGCCGCAGTGGCGGAGGAGGTCGGCGTTGAAGCGCGGGGGCAGGCCGCGGATGTGGATCCGCCGGCCTGCGCAGGGGTCCGGCCGGTCGGTGGCGCGGGGCACGGCGGCGACGATGAGGAGGGGGAGGAAGATGAAGAGGGGATTAACCATTTTTGGATTGGGACCGACCGAGGGAGAGAGAGACTACGGGTGTCCGTGTAACTGAATTACTTGAATGAAACCGTATAAGAAACCAAAAAAAAAAGTTTGTGGATCGATGGCGTAGATTTCACCATAGCTAAAGGGCCCTCAAGCCTTAGGCCCTGATTAGATGTCAATTTTTTCCCCAAATTCTACTATGCAAAAAGAAGATTCCTCATCATATCAAAATGCCGGCACATGTATAGAGTACTAAATGTAGATAAAATCAAAAACTAATTCTACAGTTTAGTTGTACTTTGCGAGACGAATCTTTTGAGCCTAACTAGTCAATGTTTGGACAAAAATTCACAAATACAAACGAAATGCTACAGTGTTTGTCTCTGCACTATGCAGATTTGGGTGCTGCCAATTTGGCCTAACTAAACACGGCCTTAATGTTAGCCCAAGCCCCTTGCTATTTAACAAGTTCCTACATACATTCATGTTGATTAACTGAATGTTGAATATATTTATGGTGGTTGCATCTCATGTTTTTGTTATGAAAGGGTTTTAAAATGCAATTAGACATCAATTAATTAGAATGTTTTAGGATTTTTTTCTAGATTTTTGGGGATATTTTTCCATTTTCTAAGAGCTAAATCCAATTTCAGAAGCTTCTACAAATATTTTTATGAGTTCTAAATATTTTATTTGGTTTTATGTGTCTCAAATCTATATCTATAATTTTCCTCAAATTTATTAAAAGCTTAGAGGTATTTTTTATGGTTAAAAACCTTTTCATATACCAATTTTTTTAATTTAAAAAAACATGAATCCACCTTGAAAACCATTTCTAATCAAGACAATGAGGTAATTTAAACAATTGTAAGAGTTAAAGGAGTAGTTTGTCATATTTTGAAGTTTGAGAAGAAAATATATAATTGACAATAGTTCAGGAGGACCTTTTCTCGTAGAGATCTACTCTCCCTGTTCTAATGTAATGAAGAGCCCAGTAATTTCTTTTAGACCCCTGAAAGTGGGCACTCAATTCTATTCTACCAAGACAAAGATGTTAGCCCATGTGTTCAAGTTGTTCCAACTTGGAAACATTCAACAAACCAGATGCAAGAAGAGAGAAAACAAGTTTTTTTTCTAGCATCGCATCAATGGTCCTATTTGTCTCCACGTTACCTGAGCAGTTTCAATGCAGAAAGCACGTAGTAGTTTCTACGCGGGTAAGGGGTCGTTTGGTGTGCCTCTCACTTGTTCGGGCTCTATGAAAGTCCCTAGTTTGGTTTTTGGCTAATTGATGAAACCTAGGACTAACCTTTGTATCTAAGTGGATGATTTAGATAAAGGTGGTCATTGAATATGAGACATGACATTGACTCATGTGACCAAGATGATGAAGACCAAGATGATGCTTGGCTCGATAGACCGGTTGTGAAGGTGAAGGGCAAGTCGAGGCTTCGAAGCGAAGGACCATGCGATGGTGAAGCTTGAGCAAGACTTGGCGTCGACGGACCGATGCAACGGTGAAGAGCAAGTGAAGTCAAGGTTGATGGATCGAGACGGTCATGTGATGATATGAAGTGGTTCATATCTTTTGGAAAAACAAAATGGGCTCAAGGCAAAGGTATAACCATAAGGCCATTTTGTTTTGCACTCAAGACACCATAGAGGGTGTGAGTGGTTTAGGATCGATAGCCGAACTATTAAGAGGGGAAATCTTATCGGTTATTCGACGCACATGTGCCACTAGGTGAATTCATGAAGTGCATTGCATGTAGGGCCTAGTGAGCTAACTAGAAAACCTTCAAAAATGTTATAAAAAATGCTAACACACGTGCACAAGGTGGTGATCACTTGTTGGTGTTGGCACATTTACGAAGGTGATGAAGTTTGAGTGGTAGAGAGGATTTGGGTCCCTCTCTCCCTCCCACCGAGCTTGCTAGCGTGAGATTCAGGCGTTTTTGAGGACTTGCAATGCCTATTTTTCACTACGCCGGAAGTCGGAAAAAACGGAGGCGAACGGAGATCACAGAGGTGACCGGACGCAGCACCGGACGCGGTCACGGTTTGAACGGACGCGTCCGGTCAGTTCAACGCGGCAGTCAGGCGTGCGGGAGTTAGGGTTTCGCACCGGCGCGTCCGGTCACTCGTGGGACCGGCACGTCCGGTCGGGCACCCAGAAGTGTAGCGTGTTGGGTAAAGCTGATCGGACACGTGGCGCGTCCGGTCATACGCGATCGGACGCGTCCAGTCGTTGAGGGAGCTTACTGGACTCCAATCGGACGCTGACACTGTCGCGTCCGGTCGTTGTCTGGAGCGCACCTGGTCGTTGCTTCGTAGGCGCGCGGTGCTGTGTGATCGACGCGTCCGGTCGGTTGAGCGGCGCGTCCGGTCATTGCGTTTGACCGTTGGCGCACAATGACTGTTGGAGGATCGAGCGGTCGCGTTTGAATTTGGGAGAACACATGGACGGCGCAGGGCGATCGGACGCGGTGCGGCGCGTCCGGTCAGTTTTGACCGGCGCGTCCGGTCATCCCGAAAAGCGCGTAGTGAAGGGGTACAATGACTCTATTCGTTTGGGATGCTTATAAATACTTGTTGGCCAGCCCTTGGGGAGGCCTCTCGTGATTTCTAACACTCTTGTGCATCGTTTGAGCTAGAGCTTCTCCCTCCCACTCATCTCTCTTGCTTGATTGCAAATCAAAAGTGAGATTGAGTGATCCCAAAGTGCATTGCATAGCTTGAGAGCATCTATTGGCACTTGTGGGTGGTTTAGCCGGTGGATTTTTTGTTACTCTTGGAGAGTACCGCTCCTAGCCGGCTTGAAGATTGTTGGAGGCGTTGGCAAGAGAAGGAGATTGTTCTTGGCCACCTCCGGTTGATTGTAAGAGGTTCTTATGCTTTCCTCGGCGGAGCGCCAAAAGCAACTCTAGTGGATTGTGTGTGTCATTGAGTTACCTCACTTGAGAGTGGTGTCTTGCGGTGCCTTGCAGGGCGTGCCTTGAGGGGCAAGTGACTTGAGGGTCACACCGAGAAACCATCTAAGTGTTGGTCGACACAACCGGTGACGTAGCTTGTCGGTGCACAAGTGAACACCGGGTGAACAAAAATATTGTGACTCTTGTCTTCCGGTGATTGGTCTTCATATTGTGTTATTGTCAATATTGATTGATTGTATATCATCTTGGTGATTGGCAACATCTTCACTCCACCGTCGGTATAAGAATCACAATCCTTTCTCTTGCATTTACTTTTACTAGTTTATCTTGTGTAGCTCTAGTGGTTGCTTTGCTAGTAGTGTTTTTAGCTTGCTCTTTAGTGTAAAATTAGTGACATAGCACTTGTGTGAAGTAGAGATCATAATCTACTAGACTTGTGAATAGGAGGCTTGCATCACAACCTTTGGCTAAGCAAAACTCGCTTTACGCCATTTATTATTCTAACAAGTTTGCTTAGTGGTTTTTGTAGAATTTTTATAGGCTATTCACCCCCCTCTAGCCATCTAGGACCTTACAAGTGGTATCAGAGCCGTGGTCACCGTTTTAATCAAGGCTTAACTTCCTTCGGTGTGAAAAATGGCTCAAATTGTGTTCAATCATGTTGGGGGCAAGCCACCGTTCTTTGATGGTGTTAGTTCTTTTGCTCATTGGAAGAGAAAAATGACAATGTACCTTGGTTCTATTCATGAGAGAGTTTTGCAAGTCACCGAGAATGACTTTGCTATCATTGATCCCGATCATCTCACCGATGAAGATAGAACAAATAGAACATGCAATAGAATGGCTCTCAATACACTTTACAATGGTATTGATACAAAAGTATTTGAGGGCATCAAGGATTTAGAATTGGCAAATGAAGTATGGACTAGGTTAAGTGAAACATATGAGGGCACTAAGGTTGTAAAGAGTGCCAAGATATATGGGCTCAAGAGTGAGTTTGAGAACTTTAAGATGAAAGAAGAAGAAACAATCTTAGAGATGTTTCATAGATTGCAAGTCATTGTGAATGATCTCAAGAGCCTAGGTCACAAGACACAAGACCAAGATTTTTGCCACAAGTTCTTGTTAAGCTTACCAAGAAGATTCAAAATGTTGATCATGATGCTACAAAGAGATGGGCTCGAAACAATAAAGCCCAACGATTTGCTTGGAGAGGTATTGACCTTTGACAAGTATGATCAAGATGTTGATGAGAAGGAGGAAGAAAAGAAGAAGAAGACCGTGGCATTCAAGGACACCTCCTCAAAGGGCAAAGCTTCAATTCAAGAAGAAGATGACAACGAAGAAGATAAAGAATTGGAAATTGATGATGATGCACTTGCTCTAGTTGTCAAGAATATTGGTAAAATGTTTATCAAAAGAAGAGGCTTTAAGAAGAGGAATGATAACTTCAAGAGCAAGAAGTCACAAAGGAAGTGCTTCAATTGTGATAGCACCGAGCACCTTCAAGCGGAATATCCTTATGATAAGAAGAAGAACAAGAAGGACAAGTTTGAGAAGAAGAAGAGAGAGGCCAAGATGACATTCAAGAAAGGCAAGAATGGTGCCTATGTAATCACTTGGGAAAGTGATGATGATGAAGAAGAAGAATCATCCAACAAGGCTTTTGCTTCCATTGCTATCAACAAGAAGCCATCACTATTTGGTTCATCCTCTTCATGCTTCATGGCCAAAGAAACTAAGGTATTATATGATGAGAGTGATGATGAAAGTGAAATGGAATATGTTCATGATAGCGATAATAAAAATGATGATGATAAATCAACTAAAGAATAACTATATGACTTGATGTAACAAACTAGAGACATAGCTATTGCCAAGGACAAGGAGTGTAAGAAGCTTTCAATGAAAGTAGCAATACTTGAGAAAGTCCTTAGTGAGCTTAAGACCACTCATGAGAGTCTAGTGGAAGACCATGAGGATCTTGGTAAGGCTCATTCCAAGCTTGAAAAGGCTCACTCATTGCTACTTGAGTAACAAGCAAAGAAGGAGGTTGTTGTATCATGTGATATAGGTGTTACATGTGATATAATTGATGAATCCTCTTATGAACCTATTATCATGTCAAATGCTAACCCTTCTTGTAGTTCTTCATCCACCACCACCAACTCTACCTTCACTACTAGTGATGGTTTCACTTGTGACGCCTCACTAATGGTTGAGAATGAGACTCTCAAGAGAGAGGTGGATGAGCTCACTCACGCCCTAGACAAGGCCTATGGTGGTGAGGTCCACTTGCTTAAGTACTTGAGTAGCCAAAGGTTCTCTCTTAACAAAGAGGGATTGGGCTACACCCCCAAGAAAGGCAAGTCGGCCTTTGCAACTCCAAAGCCTAGCTTTGTGAAGGGCAATGGTCGGTTTTACAATAGATGCAAGCAAGTCGGGCACTTAGAGCATAATTGCAATAAAAAGAACCAAAGCAAGAAACTTATTAATGCTATACCTTTTGATTCTTGCTATGTGCTTACCAAGGGTGTGAAGGGTGTGAAAGCTAAGTTTATTGGTACACCCATTGTTGGCCTAAAGAAGAAGGCTATTTGAGTACCAAAGAGCTTAGTTACTAACCTACAAGGACCCAAGCAAAAATGGATACCTAAGCTTCATTGATTTGCTTATAGGTCAATTACAAAGCCGGAGGAAGGCATTGGATTATTGATAGTGGGTGCACTCAACACATGACCGGTATATCAAGAATGTTTGACTCAATCAATGATAATAATAGTGGTGTTGATTCTATCACCTTTGGTAATAACAAGAAAAGCAATGTTATTGGCTTGGGCAAGATTGCAATATCAAATGACTTGAGTATCTCCAATGTGTTACTAGTTGAAAGCTTGGATTTCAATCTTCTATCCGTGGCACAAATATGTGATCTTGGTTACAAATATATCTTTGGGGTTGATAATGTGGAAGTCATTAGTATGGATGGTTCAAATGTGGCATTCAAGGACTTTAGATATGAGAATCTCTACCTAGTTGACTTCAATGCTAGAGAAACTTCTTTGACAACTTGCTTAATCTCCAAATCAAGCATGTGTTGGCTTTGGCATAGAAGGCTTGGTCATGTTAGCATGAAATAATTAAAGAAGCTTACAACTCACAATCTTGTCAATGGTTTGAAAGATGTTGAATTTGAGAAGAATAAGCTTTGTAGTGCATGTCAAGCCGGGAAGCAAGTTGGAAGCTCACATCCAAAGAAGAGTACAATGAGCACATGCAAAGCATTTGATTTGATGCACATAGATCTATTTGGCCCAACAACATACTCAAGCATAGGCTGTAATAAGTATGGTTTTGTCATAGTGGATGACTTCACAAGATTCACATGAGTATTCTTTCTTAGTGACAAAAGTGAAGTGTTTGACATCTTCAAGACCTTTCTCACTAGAGTTCACAATGAGTTTAAGATTAGAATCAAGAAAGTGAGAAGTGACAATAGAAGTGAGTTCAAGAATACAAGAATTGAAGAACTTTATGATCACTATAGCATTGGACATCAATTCTTGGCCAAGTACACTCCATAATCAAATAGCCTAGTTAAGAGAAAGAATAGAACATTGCTTGATATGGGTAGATCAATGCTTCATGAGTACAATGTGAGTCAATCATTTTGGGATGAAGCAATCAATACCGCTTGCTACTACATTAATAGACTATATTGTCATCCATTGCTAGAGAAGACCCCATATGAGCTACTTCATGGAAGAAAGCCAAGTATTTCTTACTTTAGGACGTTTGGTTGCAAATATTATATCTTGAAGAAGGGCACTAGATTGGGAAAGTTTGACAAGAGATGTGATGAGGGGTTCCTACTTGGTTATTTAACTATAAGCAAAGCTTATATAGTTTGGAACAACTCAAGCGGCATTCTAGAAGAAGTTCATGATGTGCAATTTGATGAAACCAATGGGTCACAAGATGAAGAAGAGAATCTAGATGATGTTGGTGGAACTCTATTGGTGGAAGCAATGAAAAACATGGACATTGGGGACATTAGAGCAAAGCAAGTAATTGATATTCAAGATGATGATAAAGATCAAGTGCTCAATTCTCCATTGAAGCTAGCTAGTGACTCTCAAGTGCAAGATCATGGTGCTAGTTCATCTCATCGAGATACATCAAGTGATCAACCAAGCTCAAGCAATCAAGTGCAAGTACTCCAACCACAACATGTTGCAAGAGATCACCCCATTGATAGTGTTATTGGTGATATTAGAAGTGGTGTGCAAACAAGATCAAGATTGGCCATGTTTTGTGAGCATGCATCATTTGTGTCAATCATAGAACCAAAGAAAATAGAAGAAGCTTTGAGGGATAACGATTGGATTATGGCTATGCAAGAAGAATTTAACAATTTCACAAGAAATGATGTTTGAGAATTGGTAGAAAGGCCAAATGACTACAATGTGATTGGAACCAAGTGGGTGTTCAAAAACAAGCAAGATCAAGATGGCATTGTGGTGAGAAACAAAGCAAGACTAGTTGCTCAAGGTTACACTCAAGTAGAAGGTCTTGACTATGATGAGACATATGCTCCCGTGGTAAGATTGGAGGCAATAAGGATTCTATTGGCTTATGCTTATGCACACAACATCAAATTATATCAAATGAATGTCAAAAGTGCATTTCTCAATGGGATCATCAATGAGTTAGTCTTTATTGAGCAACCTCCCGGATTTGAAGATGACAAGAAACCCAACCTTGTGTACAAGTTGAAGAAGGCTTTATATGGCTTAAAGCAAGCACCTAGAGCATGGTATGAGAGGCTAAGGGATTTCCTTCTCTCTAAGGGATTCAAGATGGGTAAGGTTGATACAACTCTATTCAAAAAAAAGATTAGGAATGATCTATTCATATTGCAAATATATGTTGATGACATCATCTTTGAATCAACCGATCAAGCTTATTATGAAGAATTTGGTGCTATGATGGCCAAAGAGTTTGAAATGTCTATGATTGGTGAACTTAGCTGCTTCCTTAGTCTTCAAGTCAAGCAATTGAAGAATGGGACATTTGTGAGTCAAGGAAAATACATAAGGGACATGTTGAAGAAGTTTGGAATGCAAGATGCAAAGCCAATTTCAACTCCAATGGGTACAAATGGCAATTTGAATAGTGATCTTGATGGCAAAATGGTGAATCGAAAGGAATATCGGTCTTTGATTAGAAGTCTACTCTATGTCACCGCATCAAGGCCGAATGTCATGTTTAGTGTTTGTATGTGTGCTAGATATCAAGCCTCACCTAGAGAGAGTCATCTCACGGCCGCAAAGAGAATATTGAGGTACTTGAAGCAAACAAGAGATGTTGGACTATGGTATCCCAAGGGGTCAAAGTTTGAATTGATTGGATATTCGGACTCCGACTATGGGGGTTGCAAGATCAATAGAAAGAGCACAAGTGACACATGTCAATTACTTGGAAGATCACTTGTGTCATGGTCCTCAAAGAAACAAAATAGTGTGGCAATCTCTACCGCCGAAGCCGAATATGTGAGTGCGGGGAGTTGTTGTGCACAATTGCTATGGATGAAATCAACTTTGAAGGATTATGGCCTTAACTTCAAGAATGTGCCATTGCTATGTGATAATGAAAGTGTAATCAAGATGATACAAAACCCGATTCAATATAGAAGAACAAAGCATATTGACATAAGGCATCATTTCATTAGAGATCATCAACAAAAGGGGGATATTGCCATTGAAAATGTTGGCACCGATGATTAACTTGCCGATATTCTCACCAAGCCACTTGATGAAAAGATGTTTTGCAAGCTAAGGAATGAGTTGAACATTCTTGATTTCTCAAATATGAGTTGAATGCATCCCACCCACTTATTGACATGCCTCTCCTTCGACATTGCAAGGTAAAGTTGATTGATATGTCATTCATCCTATGCTAAGGACTTGCTAGAGCATGTAGACATAATAAGTGGTATGCATGAGCATTCATGATAAATCAAATGAATTTGATGGATATATGTTACCACTATTGCTTCTATGCTTGTTTTGATCTAGTGGTGGCATATGACATGTTTGTGAGCTTGCAAACCTAGTGTTGAATCTAGAAGATTTGCTATACGTGTTTAATTCAACATAGGCAAGATAAGCCTTATTATGAGGTGTGAAGAAGCTTGTCTTTGGTTTAAATCGAATTAAATATCTTTGGCAAGTGTTCTGGGTTGAACCAAATTTGATCAATTTTAACCTACTCCATCAAACATTTTTTTTCTCTCCATAATTTGATCCTATTTTTGGGTAAGTTATTGACAAAGGGGGAGAGAAAAAGATGATTTAACATGATAAAGGGGTAAATAAAATTTTGATGCACACAAGTAGGGGAGCAAGCTCATAAACAAAGTTGTTGCATTTGTTTGTGCATTCTCATATGACTTGCTCATTGCACATGTATTTAAATTCAATATACATGCTTGTGTGGTGCAATGCTAGTATAGAACTTGAATGATGAAATGATCTACTAGCTTGCATAGGAATAGTTTACTTGTGGTATCTAGACGTGCCTAAAGCTTTACAAGTAATTCAAGAACCTTTACATATAATGTTGATCTCACGGGGTTCTTGAGTTGTGATGGATGTCTAGTTACTTCATGATGCTAAGGATGGTGTAAAAGGCAACTCCGATTGGTATCACGCTTCAAAGGTCAATTTCTTATACCTTAGCATCATTTTGGTAGAATTACTCTCTCAACACTTCTATCCATGCATATGTGTAAAGCTTTAATCCAAACTCTATGCACATATGTAGGGAGAGCTAATGCTACCAAAACCGAGCTTGTGATAATTGTCCAAACTTTACTTATGAGCAAAATGATTGGACAAGTATGACAAGTTCAAAACTTTTATTTTTAAAATCATCATTGTGAGGGTTATTATCAATTACCAAAAAGGGGGAGATTGAAAGTCCCTAGTTTAGTTTTTGGCTAATTGATGAAACTTAGGACTAACCTTTGTATCTAAGTGGATGATTTAGATAAATGTGGTCATTGAATATGAGACATGACATTGACTCATGTGACCAAGATGATGAAGACTAAGATGATGCTTGGCTCGATGGACCGGTTGTGAAGGTGAAGGGCAAGTCGAGGCTTCGAAGAGAAGGACCATGCGATGGTGAAGCTTGAGCAAGACTTGGCGCCGACGGACCGATGCAACGGTGAAGAGCAAGTGAAGTCAAGGTCGATGGATCGAGACGGTCATGTGATGTATGAAGTGGTTCATATCTTTTGGAAAAACAAAATGGGCTCAAGGCAAAGGTATAACCATAAGGCCATTTTATTTTGCACTCAAGACACCATAGAGGGTGTGAGTGGTTTAGGATCGATAGCCGAACTATTAAGAGGAGAAGTCTTATCGGTTATTCGACGCACGGGTGCCACTAGGTGAATTCATGAGTGCATTGCATGTAGGGCCTAGTGAGCTAACTGGAAAACCTTCAAAAATGTTATGAAAAGTGCTAACACACGTGCACAAGGTGGTGATCACTTGTTGGTGTTGGCATATTTACAAAGGTGATGAAGTTTGAGCGATAGAGAGGGTTTGGGTCCCTCTCTCCCTCCCATCGAGCTTGCGAGCGCGAGATTCAGGCGTTTTTGAGGACTTGAAATGCCTATTTTCCACTACGCCGGAAGTCAGAAAAGAAACAGAGGCGAACGAAGGTCACAGAGGTGACCGGACGCTTGAAAGGTCCTTGTTTGGTTTTGGTAATTGAGTGACAACTTAGGTGGACTAATATGTGGTTATCTGAGATACACAGGAGATTAGTCCACATGTGATGGTGTCATGAAGGAGCTCATTGCATATGAGACATGACATGGAGTCATGTGACCAAGATGGAGAAGATCAAGATGAGGCTTGGTTCGAAGGACCGGTTGTGAAGGTGAAGGGCAAGTTGAGGCTTCGAAGCGAAGGACCATGCGATGGTGAAGCTTGGGCAAGACTTGGCACCGACGGACCAATGCAACGGTAAAGAGCAAGTGAGGTCAAGATCGATGAACCAATACGGTCACGTGATGATATGAAGTGAATCATATCATTTGTGATATGGTTGGTGCATGTGTTGCATCAACGACGGAGGAGATGGAGTGGAATGCGCAAGGCAAAGGTATAACCTAGGGCATTTCCATTTCACCGGTCATAGGTGTGTAGAGAAGTTTATGACCGGGTTTAGGATAGATGGCCGTACTATCAAGAGGGGCAAACTTGTTTGCATATCGGTCATCTAGTGCCACTTGAGCGATCTAACTGTGCATACGTGTTAGGATCGAGTGGCGAGGCAAGTTGAGTGCCTAATTCCTTCGAAAATGATTATGAAAATGCTAACACACGTGCACAAGGTGGTGATCACTTGTTGGTGTTGGCACATTTGCGAAGGCGATGAAGTTTGAGCGGTAGAGAGGGTTTGGGGTCCTCTCTCCCTCCCGCCGAGCTTGCGAGCGCGAGATTCAGGCGTTTTCAAGGAGTTGAAATGTCTATTTTCCACTACGCCGAAAGTCGGAAAAGAAACGGAAGCAAACGGAGGTCAGAGAGGTGACCGGACGCTGCACCGGACGCGGTCTCGGTATGACCGGACGCGTCCGGTCAGTACAGCGTGGTATTAGGCGCGTGGGCTAGGGTTTGCAACCGGCGCGTCCGGTCACTCGCGGGACCGGCGCGTCCGGTCAAGTGCCCAGAAGGAACTGCGGTTCGCAAGGACGATCGGACACGGGGCGCGTCCGGTCACACGCGATCGGACGCGTCCGGTCGTCGAGGGAGCTTACTGGACTCCGACCGGACGCTGGCACTGTCGCGTCCGGTCGTTGCGAGGAGCGCATCCGGTCGTTGCTTCGCGCGCGCGGTGCTGTGCGACCGGCACGTCCGGTCGGTTGAGCAGCGCGTCCGGCCACAAGTGATGCAAGCAATGATTCTACTTCATGCACACTTGATGGTGAAGATGATGGCTATGAGAGTGATGCTTCAACAAGCTCTTCAATATCATCACATGGTAACACTAAGATACATGTTGGTGGTTTTGTTGTGGATTGTGATGATCCAAATTTAGAGCTTTTATATAAACTCTCAAGAGCCTTGAAAAGGGAAATGGAAAGAGTAAGTAAATTGGAAAATGAAAACTCTTTTCTAAAGACCACATGTGAACAACAAAAGCATCTACTTTATGTTACTACTTGTTCACATGAGGAGCTAAAATTGGCTCATGAGGAACTTAGTGTTGCTCATGATAATTTGGCACAAGAACATGCTTTACTCACTAAGAAGCCTTCTAATGAAGAAACCAAATCTAGTGAGAGCTCATCATTTGGGTCAAATGATCAATCACATATTACTAACCCTTGTGATGTAGGCAAGAAGCATGTATCCACCTCCTGTGATGATTTATTATATATGTCATGTTCTTCACAATTATATGCTTGTTCTACCTCTATGTCTTGTGAGACTAACCTTTTGAAGGAGAACAATGAGCTCAAAAGTGAAGTGAAGAATTTGAGCAACAAGTTGGAGAGGTGCTACAACTCTAAAATCGCCATTGAGCATATCATGACCAATCAAAAAAGATATGGTGATAAGAGTGGTATTGGCTACAACAAGAGCAAGGGCAAGACTATGAAGAAGCAAGATGCAAAGAAGCTATCCCAACTCATGTGCTACCAATGCCATGAAGTGGGATATATTGCCAAGTGTTGCCCTACCAAGAAGTCTCAAGTTGAGCCAAAAGCAAAGCCCCAAGCTAAAGTCAAGATCAATCATGAAGATGTTAGTGACTTGATGATAAAGAAGAAGAAAACAAGAAGGGGTGGTAGAGCAAGACATCCAATGCAAATCCAAGATGCCAAGATGATGAGCAAGAATCAAATCGAGAAGAAAGTACATGCTCACATCAAGTGCTTCAAGTGTGGAGATATGGGACACTTTGCCTCGGGGTGTCCTACTAAGCTTGAAAAGAAGATTCAAGCAACTCTATAAGGTCCTAGATGGCTAGAGGGGGGTGAATAGCCTATAAAAATTCTACAAGCACCACTAAGCAAACTTGTTAGAATAACAAACGGCGTAAAGCGAGTTTTGCTTAGCCAAAGGTTGTGATGCAAGCCTCCTATCCACAAGTCTAGTAGATTATGATCTCTAGTTCACACAAGTGCTAAATCACTAAACTTACACTAGTGAGCAAGCTAACAACACTAGCAAAGGCTACCACTAGAGCTTACACAAGATAATCTAGTAAAAGTAAATGCAAGAGATAGGATTGTGAATCTTATACCGACGGTGGAGTGAAGATGTTGCCAATCACCAAGATGATATACAATCAATTAATATTGACAACAACACAATATGTAGACCAATCACCGGGAGACAAGAGACACAATATTTTTGTTCACCCGGTGTTCACTTGTGCACCGACAAGCTACGTCACCGGTTGTGTCGACCAACACTTAGATGGTTCCTCGGTGTGACCCTCAAGTCACTTGCCCCTCAAGGCACGCCCCGCAAGGCACCGCAAGACACCACTCTCAAGTGAGGTAACTCAATGACACGCGCAATCCAATAGAGTTGCTTTTGGCGTCCCGCCGAGGAAAGCACAAGAACCTCTTACAAACAACCGGAGGTGGCCAAGAACAATCACCTTCTCTTGCCAACGCCTCCAACAATCTCCAAGCTGGCTAGGAGCGGTACTCTCCAAGAGTAACAAGAAATCCACTGGCTAAACCACCCACAAGTGCCACTAGATGCCCTCAAGCTATGCAATGCACTTTGGGATCACTCAATCTCACTTTTGATTTGCAATCAAGCAAGAGAGATGAGTGGGAGGAGTAGATCTAGCTCAAAGGATGCACAAGAGTGTTAGAAATGCCAAGCTGCCTCCCCAAGGGCCGGCCAACGAGTATTTATAAGCACCCCAAACAAATAGAGCCGTTGCCACTCCACTGACCGTTTTTTCGGGACGACCGGACGCGCCGGTCGAAACTGACCGGACGCGCTCAACCGCGTCCGGTCGCCCTACGACGTCCACGTGTCCCTCAAATTTCAAATGCGACCGTTAGATCCTCCAACGGTCACTGCGCGCCAACGGTCAAACGCTATGACCGGACGCGCTGCTCAACCGACCGGACGCGCCAGTCGCACAGCTCGCAACGACCGGACGCGCCGATCCGCACAGCACCCGCGCCCGCGAAACAACGACCGGACGCGCTCCTCGCAACGACCGGACGCGACAGTGCCAGCGTCCGGTCCGAGTCCAGTAAGCTCCCTCGACGACCGGACGCGTCCGATCGTGTGTGACCGGACGCGCCCCGCGTCCGATCGTCCTTGCGAACCGCAGTTCCTTCTGGGCACTTGACCTCAGTGACCTCGTTCGCCTCCGTTTCTTTTTCGACTTTCGGCGTAGTGGAAAATAGGCATTTCATTTCCCCGAAATCGCCTGAATCCCGCGCTCACACGCTCGGCAGGAGGGAGAGAGGAACCCAAACCCCTCTCTACCCGCAAACCACAGCGCGACCAACGCCACCTTTGCAAATGTGCCAACACCATCAAGTGTACATCTCCATGTGCTTGTGTGTTAGCTTTTTCACAATCATTTTCAAAGGTTTTCCAATTAGCTCACTAGGCCCTACATGCAATGCACTTCATGAATTCACCTAGTGGCACCCGTGCATCGAATAACCGATAAGATTTCCCCTCTTAATAGTTCGGCTATCGATCCTAAACCACTCACACCCTCTATGGTGTCTTGAGTGTAAAACAAAATGGCCCTATGGTTATACCTTTGCCTTGAGCCCATTTTGTTTCTCCAAATGATATGATCCACTTCATATCATCACATGACCATCTCGATCCATCGACCTTGACTTCACCTGCTCTTCACCGTTGCATTGGTCCGTCGGCGCTAAGTCTTGCTCAAGCTTCACCATCGCATGGTCCTTCGCTTCGAAGCCTCGACTTGCCCTTCACCTTCACAACCGGTCCATCGAGCCAAGCCTCATCTTGGTCTTCACCATCTTGGTCATATGAGTCAATGTCATGTCTCATATGCAATGACCACCTTTATCTAAATCATCCACTTAGATACAAAGGTTAGTCCTAGGTTTCATCAATTAGCCAAAACCAAACTAGGGACTTTCAATCTCCCCCTTTTTGGTAATTGATGACAACCCTCACAAAGATGATTTTGATAATAAAAGTTTTGAACTTGTCATACTTGTCCAATCATTTTGCTCATAAGTAAAGTTTGGACAATTATCACAAGCTCGGTTTTGGTAGCATTAGCTCCCCCTACATATGTGCATAGAGTTTGGATTGAAAGCTTTGCACATATGCATGGATAGAAGTGTTGGGAGAGTAATTCAACCAAAATGATGCTAAGGTGTAAGAAATGGACCTTTGAAGCGTGATACCAATCGGAGTTGCCTTTTACACCATCCTTAGCATCATGAAGTAACTAGACATCCATCAAAACTCAAGAACCCCGTGAGATCAACATTATATGCAAAGGTTCTTGGACTACTTGTAAAGCTAACCACTTGTAAAGCTTTAGGCAAGTCTAGATACCATATATAAACTATTCCTATGCATGCTAGTAGATCATTTCATCATCCAATTTCTATACTAGCATTGCACCACACAAGCATGTATATTGAATTTAAATACATGTGCAATGAGCAAGTCTCCAAATGATATGATAATGCACAAACAAATGCAACAACTTAGTTTATGAGCTTGCTCCCCCTACTTGTGTGCATCAACAAATTTTATTTACCCCTTTATCAAGTTGAATCATCTTTTTCTCATCATAAATTTTATATTTACCCCTTTATCAAGTTGAATCATCTTTTTCTCTCCCCCTTTGTCAACAACTTACCCAAAAAGGGATCAAATTGTGGAGAGAAGGAAAAAAGTGTTTGATGGAGTAGATTGAAATTAATTCGATACCACATGTAAGGTAAAAAAAATTATCAAATTTGGTTTAACCTAGAATACTTGCCAAAGATATTTAATTCGATTTGAACCAAAGACAAGCTTCTTCACTCCTCAAAATAAGGGTTATCTTGCCTATGTTGAATTAAACACTTATAGCAAATCTTCTAGATTCAACACTAGGTTTACAAGCTCACAAACATGTCATATGCCACCACTAGATCAAAATAAGCATAGAAGCAATAGTGGTAACATATATCCATCAAATTCATTTGATTTATCATGAATGCTTATGCGTACCACTTATTATGTCTACATGCTCTATCAAGTCCTTAGCATAGGATGAAAGACATGTCAATCAATTTTACCTTGCAATGTCGAAGGAGAGGCATGTCAATAAGTGGGTGGGGTGCATTCAACTCATGTTTGAGTAATCAAGAATGTTCAATTCATTCCTTAGCTTGCAAAACCTCTTTTCATCAAGTGGCTTAGTGAGAATATCGGCAAGTTGATCATCGGTGCCAACACTTTCAATGGCAATATCTCCCTTTTGTTGATGATCTCTAATGAAATGATGTCTTATGTCAATATGCTTTGTTCTTCCATGTTGAACCGGGTTTTGTATCATCTTGATTGCACTCTCATTATCACATAGCAACGGCACATTCTTGAAGTTGAGGCCATAATCCTTCAAAGTTGATTTCATCCATAGCAATTGTGCACAACAACTCCCCGCACTCACATATTCGGCTTCGGCGGTAGAGATTGCCACACTATTTTGTTTCTTTGAGGACCATGACACAAGTGATCTTCCAAGTAATTGACATGTGCCACTTGTGCTCTTTCTATTGATCTTGCAACCCCCATAGTCGGAGTCCGAATATCCAATCAATTCAAACTTTGACCCCTTGGGATACCATAGTCCAACATTTCTTGTTTGCTTCAAGTACCTCAATATTCTTTTTGCCGCCGTGAGATGACTTTCTCTAGGTGAGGCTTGATATCTAGCACACATGCAAACACTAAACATGACATCCGGCCTTGATGCGGTGACATAGAGTAGACTTCCAATCAAAGACCGATATTCCTTTTGATTCACCATTTTACCATCAAGATCACTATCCAAATTGCCATTTGTGCCCATTGGAGTTGAAATTGGCTTTACATCTTGCATTCCAAACTTCTTCAACATGTCCCTTATGTATTTCCCTTGACTCACAAATGTTCCATTCTTCAATTGCTTGACTTGGAGACCAAGGAAGTAGCTAAGTTCACCAATCATAGACATTTCAAACTCTTTGGCCATCATAGTACCAAATTCTTCACAATAAGCTTGATCGTTGATCCAAAGATGATGTCATCAACATATATTTGCACTATGAATAGATCATTTCCAATCTTCTTGGTGAATAGAGTAGTATCAACCTTGCCCATTTTGAATCCCTTAGAGAGAAGGAAATCCCTTAGCCTCTCATACCATGCTCTAGGTGCTTGCTTTAAGCCATATAAAGCCTTCTTCAACTTATAGACATGGTTGGGTTTCTTGTCATCTTCAAATCTGGGTGGTTGCTCAACAAATACTAACTCATTGATGATCCCATTGAGAAATGCACTTTTGACATCCATTTGATATAGTTTGATATTGTGTGCACAAGCATAAGCCAATAGAATCCTTATTGCCTCCAATCTTGCCACGGGAGCATATGTCTCATCATAGTCAAGACCTTCAACTTGAGTGTAACCTTGAGCAACTAGTCTTGCTTTGTTTCTCACTACAATGCCATCTTGATCTTGCTTGTTTTTAAACACCCACTTGGTTCCAATCACATTGTAGTCATTTGGCCTTTCTACCAATTCCCAAACATTATTTCTTGTGAAATTGTTTAGTTCTTCTTGCATAGCCATAATCCAATCGGCATCCCTCAAAGCTTCTTCTATCTTCTTTGGTTCTATGGTTGACACAAATGATGCATGCTCACAAAACATAGTCAATCTTGATCTTGTTTGCACACCACTTCTAATATCACCAATAATACTATTAATGGGGTGATCTCTTGAAACATGTTGTGGTTGGAGTACTTGCACTTGATTGCTTGAGCTTGGTTGATCACTTGATGTATCTTGATGAGATGAACTAGCACCTTGATCTTGCACTTGAGAGTCACTAGCTAGCTTGAATGGAGAATTGAGCACTTGATCTTTATCATCATCTTGAATATCAATAACTTGCTTTGCTCTAATGTCCCCAATGTCCATGTTCTTCATTGCTTCCACCAATAGAGTTCCACTAACATCATCTAGATTCTCTTCTTCATCTTGTGACCCATTGGTTTCATCAAATTGCACATCATGGACTTCTTCTAGAATGCCACTTGAGTTGTTCCAAACTCTATAAGCTTTGCTTGTAGTTGAATAACCAAGTAGGAACCCCTCATCACATCTTTTGTCAAACTTCCCCAATCTAGTGCCCTTCTTCAAAATATAGCATTTGCAACCAAACACCCTAAAGTAAGAAATATTAGGCTTTCTTCCATGAAGTAACTCATATGGGGTCTTTTCTAGCAATGGATGACAATATAATCTATTGATGTAGTAGCAAGCGGTATTGATTGCTTCATCCCAAAAAGATTGACTAACATTGTACTCATGAAGCATTGATCTAGCCATATCAAGCAATGTTCTATTCTTTCTCTCAACTAGGCCATTTGATTGTGGAGTGTACTTGGCCGAGAATTGATGTCCAATACCATAATGATCACAAAGTTCTTCAATTCTTGTATTCTTGAACTCACTTCCATTGTCACTTCTCACTTTCTTGATTCTAATCTCAAACTCATTGTGAACTCTAGTGAGAAATGTCTTGAAGGTGTCAAACACTTCACTTTTGTCACTAAGAAAGAATACCCATGTGAATCTTGTGAAGTCATCCACTATGACAAAGCCATACTTGTTACCGCCTATGCTTGTATATGTTGTTGGTCCAAATAGATCCATGTGCATCAACTCAAATGCTTTGCATGTGCTCATTGTACTCTTCTTTGGATGTGAGCTTCCAACTTGCTTCCCGGCTTGACATGCACTACAAAGCTTATTCTTCTCAAATTCAACATCTTTCAAACCATTGACAAGATTGTGAGTTGTAAGCTTCTTCAATTGTTTCATGCCAACATGACCAAGCCTTCTATGCCAAAGCCAACCCATGCTTGATTTGGAGACTAAGCAAGTTGTTAAAGAAGTTTCTTTAGCATTGAAGTCAACTAGATAGAGATTCTCATATCTAAAGCCCTTGAATGCCACATTTGAACCATCCACACTAATAACTTCCACATCATCAACCCCAAAGATGCATTTGTAGCCTAGATCACATATTTGTGCCATGGATAGAAGATTGAAATCCAAACTTTCAACTAGCAACACATTTGAGATACTCATGTCATTTGATATTGCAATCTTGCCCAAGCCAATAACCTTGCCTTTCTTGTTATTGCCAAATGTGATAGAATCAACACCACTATCATTGTCATTGATTGAGTCAAACATTCTTGATGTACCGGTCATGTGTTGAGTGCACCCACTATCAATAATCCAATGCCTTCCTCCGGCTTTGTAATTGACCTACAAGCAAATCAATGAAGCTTAGGTACCCATTTTTGCTTGGGTCCTTGTAGGTTAGTAACTAAGCTCTTTGGTACCCAAATAGCCTTCTTCTTTGGGCCCACAATTGGTGTACCAACAAACTTAGCTTGCACACCCTTCACACCCTTGGTAAGCACATAGCAAGAATCAAAAGGTATAGCATTAACAAGGTTCTTGCTTTGGTTCTTTTTATTGCAATTATGCTCTAGGTGCCCAACTTGCTTGCATCTATTGCAAAACCGACCATTGCCCTTCACAAAGCTAGGCTTTGGAGTTGCAAAGGCCGACTTGCCTTTCTTGGGGGTGTAGCCCAATCCCTCTTTGTTAAGAGAGAACCTTTGGCTACCCAAGCACTTAAGCAAGCGGGCCTCACCACCATAGGCCTTGCCTAGGGCGTAAGTGAGCTCATCCACTTCTCTCTTGAGAGTCTCATTCTCAACCATTAGTGAGGCATCACAAGTGAAACCATCACTAGTAGTAGAGGTAGAGTTGGTGGTGGTGGATGAAGAGTTACAAGAAGGGTTAGCATTTGACATGATGATAGGTTCATTAAAGGATTCATCAATTATATCACATGTAACACCTATATCACATGATACAACAACCTCCTTCTTTTCTTGTTGCTCAAGTAACAATGAGTGAGCCTTTTCAAGCTTGAAATGAGCCTTACCAAGATCCTCATGGTCTTCCACTAGACTCTCATGAGTGGTCTTAAGCTCACTAAGGACTTTCTCAAGTATTAATACTTTCATTGAAAGCTTCTTACACTCTTTGTCCTTGGCAATAGCTATGTCTCTAGTTTGTTGCATCAAGTCATATAGTTGTTCTTTAGTTGGTTCATCATCATCATTTTCATTATTATTCTCATTATCACTATCATGAGCATATTCCATTTCACTTTCATCATCACTCTCATCATATAATACCTTAGCTTCTTTAGCCATGAAGCATGAAGAGGATGAATCAAATAGTGATGGCTTCTTGTTGATAGCAATGGAAGCAAAAGCCTTGTTGGATGATTCTTCTTCTTCTTCATTATCATCACTTTCCCAAGTGATCACATAGGCACCATTTTTGCCTTTCTTGAATGTCATCTTGGCCTCTCTCTTCTTCTTTTCAAACTTGTCCTTTTTGTTCTTCTTCTTATCATAAGGACATTCCGCTTGAAGGTGCTCGGTGCTATCACAATTGAAGCACTTTATTTGTTGCTCATTTCTTTTCTTAAAGCCTCTTCTCTTGATGAACATGTGACCCATCTTCTTGACTACAAGAGCAAGTGCCTCATCATCAATTTCAAATTCCCCATCTTCATTGTTGTCTTCTTCTTCTTCAATGATGGTAGCTTTGCCCTTGGAGGAGGTGGCCTTGAATGCCACGGTCTTCTTCTTCTCATCTTCCACCTTTTCCTTGTCATCAACATCTTGATCATATTTGTCATAGGTCAATACTTCACCAAGCAAATCATTAGGCTTCATTGTTTCAAGCCCATCTCTTTGCAACATCATGATCAACATCTTGAATCTTCTAGGTAAGCTCAATAAGAACTTGTGACAAAAATCTTGATCTTGAGTTTTGTGCCCTAAGCTCTTGAGATCATTGACTATCACTTGCAATCTATGAAACATTTCAATGATTGTTTCATCATCCTTTTTCTTGAAGTTCTCAAACTCACTCTTGAGCCCATATAGCTTGGCACTCTTCACAACCTTAGTGCCTTCATATGTCTCACTCAACCTTGTCCATACTTCACTAGCCAATTCCAAATCTTTGATGCCCTCAAACACTTTTGTGTCAATACCATTGTAGAGTGTATTGAGAGCCATTCTATTGCATGTTCTATTTGCTCTATCTTCATCGGTGAGATGATTGGGATCAATGATAGCAAAATCATTCTCGGTGACTTGCAATAATCTCTCATGAATAGAACCAAGGTACATTGTCATTTTTCTCTTCCAATGAGCAAAAGAACTAACACCATCAAAGAACGGTGGCTTGCCCCCAACATGATTGAACACAATTTGAGCCATTTTTCACACTGAAGGATGTTAAGCCTTGATTAAAACGGTGACCACGGCTCCGATACCACTTGTAAGGTCCTAGATGGCTAGAGGGGGGGTGAATAGCCTATAAAAATTCTACAAGCACCACTAAGCAAACTTGTTAGAATAACAAACGGCGTAAAGCGAGTTTTGCTTAGCCAAAGGTTGTGATGCAAGCCTCCTATCCACAAGTCTAGTAGATTATGATCTCTAGTTCACACAAGTGCTAAGTCACTAAACTTACACTAGTGAGCAAGCTAACAACACTAGCAAAGGCTACCACTAGAGCTTACACAAGATAATCTAGTAAAAGTAAATGCAAGAGATAGGATTGTGAATCTTATACCGACGGTGGAGTGAAGATGTTGCCAATCACCAAGATGATATACAATCAATTAATATTGACAACAACACAATATGTAGACCAATCACCGGGAGACAAGAGACACAATATTTTTGTTCACCCGGTGTTCACTTGTGCACCGACAAGCTACGTCACCGGTTGTGTCGACCAACACTTAGATGGTTCCTCGGTGTGACCCTCAAGTCACTTGCCCCTCAAGGCACGCCCCGCAAGGCACCGCAAGACACCACTCTCAAGTGAGGTAACTCAATGACACGCGCAATCCAATAGAGTTGCTTTTGGCGTCCCGCCGAGGAAAGCACAAGAACCTCTTACAAACAACCGGAGGTGGCCAAGAACAATCACCTTCTCTTGCCAACGCCTCCAACAATCTCCAAGCCGGCTAGGAGCGGTACTCTCCAAGAGTAACAAGAAATCCACTGGCTAAACCACCCACAAGTGCCACTAGATGCCCTCAAGCTATGCAATGCACTTTGGGATCACTCAATCTCACTTTTGATTTGCAATCAAGCAAGAGAGATGAGTGGGAGGAGTAGATCTAGCTCAAAGGATGCACAAGAGTGTTAGAAATGCCAAGCTGCCTCCCCAAGGGCCGGCCAACGAGTATTTATAAGCACCCCAAACAAATAGAGCCGTTGCCACTCCACTGACCGTTTTTTCGGGACGACCGGACGCGCCGGTCGAAACTGACCGGACGCGCTCAACCGCGTCCGGTCGCCCTACGACGTCCACGTGTCCCTCAAATTTCAAATGCGACCGTTAGATCCTCCAACGGTCACTGCGCGCCAACGGTCAAACGCTATGACCGGACGCGCTGCTCAACCGACCGGACGCGCCGGTCGCACAGCTCGCAACGACCGGACGCGCCGATCCGCACAGCACCCGCGCCCGCGAAACAACGACCGGACGCGCTCCTCGCAACGATCGGACGCGACAGTGCCAGCGTCCGGTCGGAGTCCAGTAAGCTCCCTCGACGACCGGACGCGTCCGATCGTGTGTGACCGGACGCGCCCCGCGTCCGATCGTCCTTGCGAACCGCAGTTCCTTCTGGGCACTTGACCTCAGTGACCCCGTTCGCCTCCGTTTCTTTTTCGACTTTCGGCGTAGTGGAAAATAGGCATTTCATTTCCCCGAAATCGCCTGAATCCCGCGCTCACACGCTCGGCGGGAGGGAGAGAGGAACCCAAACCCCTCTCTACCCGCAAACCACAGCGCGACCAACGCCACCTTTGCAAATGTGCCAACACCATCAAGTGTACATCTCCATGTGCTTGTGTGTTAGCTTTTTCACAATCATTTTCAAAGGTTTTCCAATTAGCTCACTAGGCCCTACATGCAATGCACTTCATGAATTCACCTAGTGGCACCCGTGCATCGAATAACCGATAAGATTTCCCCTCTTAATAGTTCGGCTATCGATCCTAAACCACTCACACCCTCTATGGTGTCTTGAGTGTAAAACAAAATGGCCCTATGGTTATACCTTTGCCTTGAGCCCATTTTGTTTCTCCAAATGATATGATCCACTTCATATCATCACATGACCATCTCGATCCATCGACCTTGACTTCACCTGCTCTTCACCGTTGCATTGGTCCGTCGGCGCTAAGTCTTGCTCAAGCTTCACCATCGCATGGTCCTTCGCTTCGAAGCCTCGACTTGCCCTTCACCTTCACAACCGGTCCATCGAGCCAAGCCTCATCTTGGTCTTCACCATCTTGGTCATATGAGTCAATGTCATGTCTCATATGCAATGACCACCTTTATCTAAATCATCCACTTAGATACAAAGGTTAGTCCTAGGTTTCATCAATTAGCCAAAACCAAACTAGGGACTTTCAAACTCGTGAGAGGCAAGGCAATGAGAAGCAACATATGAGCAAGGAAGAAAAGACTCAATCTAAGAGAAGTTGCTACTCATGCCGGAAAAGGGGACACATGGCACATTCATGTCCTCTAGGTGAGAATTCTAAGTCTAGTTCAATTGTTGATACTAATATACTTAGAAAGGATGACAATGGTACCTCTATGATTGCTATTGCAAAACATCCCGCTATTCATACTAAGGCAATGCCTAAGTATGTTGCACCTAACTTGAGAGGACTCAAACTTGTTTGGGTACCATTAAAGAGTGGATGATTGTTTGTAGGTACCATCGGCATTGGAGGCTTGATTCAATTGGTTTCATTTTGTTCATCATATATTGAGTCAAGTTTAGAAGCTCAATGCATATCCAATCCCAATGCCAAGTCAAAATAAGTGAAGTTCAAGTGGTACAACATACAAGTGCAATGTTAAAGATTGTGGTGATTTATTGGATATATTTGATGGCTTGCAAATATTCAAGTTGAAAGCTTGCTATTGGATGATCATAAGCTAACCAAGGTGTATCTCTTGTTGATCATTTCATTTGGGTGCATATGAGTTGATTGAATTGGATAAATGTACAATATTGCTTGCTATGAGGTGATTGAATGGATTAAAAGCTTAGTAATCAAGTTTGGATTGGTTTGTGTTGGATAATTTCATGAGATGACATTTAGTAAGTGGATTGAATGGATATATGTCTTGTGAAAGTATTCAAACAAGTTAGTTTCAAGTTTGATTCACTTTTGATGAAGAATAGCTCATGTATTGAAATCTGTCCTACACTAAAAATCTGAGCTAGCAGTAATCTTAGCCATGTTTGAGTGATTAAATATTTGGATTGACTTGAAATTTGGTATATATGCTCTACACTTATGAAAGAAGATGCTGTAGAAATTTCATAAGAATTGGATAAGAGATGCTTCGGTTTTGGAGTGCATCTTGTCAGCCATAGTGTAGCAGTTTTCAGCATGTAGCAGTGGTGGAAGATTTGAAATCTGGTAGCAATCTAGATGTCAAATGAATCTTAAATTTTTACAGCTGCTAGATGACTTAGTAATGCACATCTCCACCAAATTTCATGGCATTTAGATCTGTACATTTGGAGATATGAATTATTCTTTGAAGGGTACAGAATCTGCCAGAAAAGTGACAATCATTGGATTAATATAGAGTCACTTTGATTGAAAGGTCCTCAAGTTGGAAACATGTTTATAAGTGGTTGAGGTACCTGAGTTTAGTTTTGTATTAGAAGCATGAAAAGCAATGAGTATAAGAACATTTGATTGTGGAATGTACTTGGTATACATGTTTAGTACTCAAATTTGAAGATCAAGATCAAACTTAAGATGAAGATGAAGTTTAAGTTCTAGTGATAATTGGAGATCATTTGGTAGAAAGAAAAGGACTTAAACAAGTAGAAAGAGTTGGACTCAAATGAAGATTTAACGATTATTCATCAAGATTGAGTTCATCATTTGGTTCAATCAAACTATATCATTTTAAGTGAGTATCAAGAGTGGTTCTTTGGAGAAAGGTCACTTCTCCCTAGTGAAGGGCTTGCCGCCGTGTGTAGGTGAAACCAAGTTTGGGACTTGAAAGGCTAACATGGAAGTGGTGATCCGAGGAACTTGTGATGCTTAGTTGAAACAATCAAAAGGGTTGATCAAGAAAAGCAAGCAACACCCAAAAGAGAGCTAGTAATATATTTCAAGTGGTATTCTAAGTAGTTCTCTCATGCAAGCATTGATCAAAAAGATGAAACAAGCCAACCACAACTCAAGAGATATTGCACTTGATCATAAGTGGTTTTCATTTCATATGGGTGAAGAATGGATTTATCTATGATGATTGGTCTTCACCAAGTTTATAAATTGGACTTCACATTGCTATTGGAGTAATGAATTGGAATCTATGTGACTATCCTCTACTCTAACATAGCAAAGGTATCATTGCAATGTGCATGATCATTTCATCCCTTATTAGCATATGGTTAGTGCATATAGTACATGCTTATTAGGATCATGCATGACAAATGAAAATTTTAGATTCATTGCCTACCACTATTGCTTGAATGGTTAATTGACCTAGTGGTATAAGTATGAATTTGTTCATGAGCTAGTGAACCCAAATACTTGATCTAGTTTGGATTGCTAACAAGTGACAAGTACAACATTGATAAGATAACCCTTAGCATGAGGTGTGAAGAAGCTTGTCATTGAATCAAACCGAACTTGGAATCTTAGGAAAATCAATATAGTTCAAGTCATACAAGAAGCTCATGACAATGATAAGAGTACAAGCACAAGACAACAATGAAAATGGATATCTAGTTTGCTTCAAGTGTTATCTAGACTCAAATTGATCTTCCAAGTGGTATGTACAAGTGGTGTCTAGATCAACTTACAAGTGATATCTTACAAGTGGTACTCATAAAGATAGAAAATGTTCAAGAAGTGAATATTATTGCCAAATCCTTCAAAGTGAATCCATACAAGAAAATTCTTTCAAATGATATCACATTTCTACTCATGGTAGCTTCACGTGGTATCATTCATGCAAGACGATGGTTTCACAAGTGATCCTCAACCTTAAGTGATCAAATCAAGAAATGCTACCCTCATCTCCAAGTGGTATCTCAAGTGAATGACACATGCTATGACATAGGGGGAGGAGCCCCACCAATTGGTATCAAGGTCAAAGATCCTATGTGGAATCTCAAGAGCAACCATAAAGTTTGTCATTCCAACATATGTGGTAATGTCCATAAAAAATGCAATATTCAAGTCTCAACCATCTACCCCAATACAAGCCTTTGTATCAATTGAGAAGAACACCTTTTATGGAAATTGATGACAAAGGGGGAGAAGTTGGACAAAGATATGAAAGCTTTTTGAGCTTTGGGGAGAGATTGGAAAGATTGGACATGGACATGGACAAAGAGGGAGTAACATTGAAGAATGTAAGGGGATCAAACATTCTTGGACAAAGAAAGCACACAAGTAGGGGAGCAAGCTCATGAACTTTGATTGATTACATTTGATATGTGCATAATTCATGTGCTTGCTTGCATTGCATAAAGTTCTTAAATTCAGTATGCATGCTTGTGTGGTGTATGCTAGTTATAGAACTTGAATGATGATTTGATAACTAGCATGCATAGGATGTTAGCTAGACTTGTGATTGTCATGCAAAAACTAGAACCTTGCTTATAATGTTGATCTCATGGGGTTTCTAGTGTTTTTGATGTCTAGCTACTCATGATGCTAAGGATGATGGCAAACTTGTGATTTTCAAATGGTATCAAGCTACTAATTGGTATTGAGCTACAAAGGTTTATTCTATACACCTTAGCATCACTTAGTAGTGCTAACCCTCCCACAAATTTCATATTTATGCATATGTGCAAGCTTCAAACCAAACCTTTTGAACACATATGTAGGGGGAGTTATCACTACCAAGTTGGATTTTATGGTACTTATCCAAATCTTGACATAGAGCTTAAAAGTTGGATAAGTAACATTAAATCCAAAACAAGTTAGCAATTTACACTTTGTGTGAAGTGCTAGCTTGAAAAAGCTTAATTTCCATATCTTTGTAGAGTTGTCATCAATTACCAAAAAGGGGGAGATTGAAAGGTCCTTGTTTGGTTTTGGTAATTGAGTGACAACTTAGGTGCACAAATATGTGGTTATGTGAGATACACAGGAGATTAGTCCACATGTGATGGTGTCATGAAGGAGCTCATTGCATATGAGACATGACATGGAGTCATGTGACCAAGATGGAGAAGATCAAGATGAGGCTTGGCTCGAAGGACCGGTTGTGAAGGTGAAGGGCAAGTTGAGGCTTCGAAGCGAAGGACCATGCGATGGTGAAGCTTGGGCAAGACTTGGCGCCGATGGACCAATGCAACGGTGAAGAGCAAGTGAGGTCAAGATCGATGAACCAATACGGTCACGTGATGATATGAAGTGAATCATATCATTTGTGATATGGTTGGTGCATGTGTTGCATCAACGACGGAGGAGATGGAGTGGAATGCGCAAGGCAAAGGTATAACCTAGGGCATTTCCATTTCACCGGTCATAGGTGTGTAGAGAAGTTTATGACCGGGTTTAGGATAGATGGCCGTACTATCAAGAGGGGCAAACTTGTTTGCATATCGGTCATCTAGTGCCACTTGAGCGATCTAACTGTGCATACATGTTAGGATCGAGTGGCGAGGCAAGTTGAGTGCCTAATTCCTTCGAAAATGATTATGAAAATGCTAACACACGTGCACAAGGTGGTGATCACTTGTTGGTGTTGGCACATTTGCGAAGGCGATGAAGTTTGAGCGGTAGAGAGGGTTTGGGGTCCTCTCTCCCTCCCGCCGAGCTTGCGAGCGCGGGATTCAGGCGTTTTCGAGGAGTTGAAATGTCTATTTTCCACTACGCCGAAAGTCGGAAAAGAAACAGAAGCAAACGGAGGTCACAGAGGTGACCGGACGCTGCACCGGACGCGGTCTCGGTATGACCGGACGCGTTCGGTCAGTACAGCGCGGTATCGGGCGCGCGGTCTAGGGTTTGCAACCGGCGCGTCCGGTCACTCGCGGGACCGGCGTGTCCGGTCAAGTGCCCAGAAGGAACTGCGGTTCGCAAGGACGATCGGACGCGGGGCGCATTCGGTCACACGCGATCGGACGCGTCCGGTCGTCGAGGGAGCTTACTGGACTCCGACCGGACGCTGGCACTGTCGCGTCCGGTCGTTGCGAGGAGCGCGTCCGGTCGTTGCTTCGCGCGCGCGATGCTGTGCGACCGGCGCGTCCGGTCGGTTGAGCAGCGCGTCCGGTCATAGCGTTTGACCGTTGGCGCGCAGTGACCGTTGGAGGATCTAACGGTCGCATTTGAAATTTGAGGGACACATGGACGTCGCAGGGCGACCGGACGCGGTTGAGCGCGTCCGGTCAGTTACGACCGGCGCGTCCGGTCGTCCCGAATTATGCCCAGTGAAGGGGTAACGGCTCTATTTGACCGTGGGGTTATAAATAGATGCCTTGGCCGGCCGTGACCGTTAGCGGAGCACACTATAGTCTTTGTGACTTGTGTGGTAGTGCTTGGGAGCCCTCTAACTCACTCATACTTGATAGTGTTCATCGAATCGAGTGAGAGAGCGATTCTAGTGCGTTGCTTTGAGAGATTGCATCGTGTGGCACTAGGTGATCGTGTTGCAAGCCGGTGGTGCTTGTTACTCTTGGAGGTTGCCACCTCCTAGACGGCTTGGTGGCTCGTGGCTCCGTCGAAGCTCGCAAGAAGATTGTACGAGGCTCCGGAGAAGCTTTGTGAGGGGGATTGTGCTCACCCCGCGGGGATCGCGAAGAGCAACTCTAGTTGAGCGTGTCATTGAGCTACCACACTTTATGGTGGGTTCTTGCGATGCCTTTTGAGAGGCTCGGTGTGTGACCGATTAGCCACCGAACCACGAAGTGTTGGTCGACACAACGGGGACGTAGCTTGGTGGCAACCAAGTGAACCTCGGGAGAAAATCACCGTGTCAACATTGTCTACTCTTCTCGGTGGTTTGCTTTCATACAACACAAGCTTGTATTTACTTTCATATATACTTGTGCTTGTGTAGTTGCTCTTGTTCTAGTTGTGCTTGTGTAGCTTGCTAGTTGTCTTCTTGCTTGTGTAGCTAGAAGCTTCCCTTTGCGTGACTAATTTGGTTTGTGTAACCTTGTTAGTCACATTGCTTAGTTTGTGTAGCTAAGTGTTTTGCGCTCTCTAATTTGGCATTAGTTGCCTTGTTATTGAGCTTTGCTAGCAAGCTTAAGCTTTGTGCTTTTGCTTCACTAGTTGTGTAGGAGCTCCCTCGTTTGGCAAAGTACTAGTGCATAGGTTTGTGTGACCTTGCTCTAGAATTGATTAGGTGAGCTCTTGGTAAGCTTAGCACCTTAGTTGCTTAATTAGGATCTTTGCAAGGTGCTAGAGAACTTAGATAGAGGGGTGTAGTCTTGGCTAGACCGATAAGTTTAATTCCGCATTTATTTTGGTTAGCCTACGCGTTTAAGTTTTAGAAAGGACTATTCACCCCCCTCTAGTCCGCCATCTCGACCCTTCAACGCTGCACCGGACGCGGTCACGGTTTGAACGGACGCGTCCGGTCAGTTCAACGCGGCAGTCAGGCGCGCAGGAGTTTCGGTTTCACACCGGCGCGTCCGGTCACTCGCAGAACCGGCGTGTCCGGTCGGGCACCCAGAAGTGTAGCGCGTGGGGTAAAGCTGATCGGACGCACCCGGTCGTTAAGGGAGCTTACTGAACTCCAACCGGACGCTGGCACTATCGCGTCCGGTCGTTGTCTGGAGCGCGTCCGGTCGTTGCTTCGCGGGTGCGCGGTGTTGTGCGATTGGCGCGTTCGGTCGGTTGAGCGGCGCGTCCGGTCGTTGCGTTTGACCGTTGGCGCACAGTGACCGTTGGAGGATCGAGCGGTCGCGTTTGAATTCAGGAGAACACGTGGACGGCGCAGGGCGATCGGACGCGGTGCGGCGCGTCCGGTCAGTTTCGACTGGCGCGTCCGGTCGTCCCGAAAAGCGCGCAGTGAAGGGGTACAACAGCTCTATTCGTTTGGGATGCTTATAAATACTTGTTGGCCGGCCCTTGGGGATGTCTCTCGTGATTTCTAACACTCTTGTGCATCCTTTGAGCTAGAGCTTCTCCCTCCCACTCATCTAAGTGTTGGTCGACACCAAGAAACCATCTAAGTGTTGGTCGACACAACCGGTGACGTAGCTTGTCGGTGCACAAGTGAACACCGGGTGAACAAAAATATTGTGTCTTTTGTCTCCCGGTGATTGGTCTTCATATTGTGTTGTTGTCAATATTGATTGATTGTATATCATCTTGGTGATTGGCAACATCTTCACTCCACTGTCGGTATAAGAATCACGATCCTTTCTTTTGCATTTACTTTTACTAGTTTATCTTGTGTAGCTCTAGTGGTTGCTTTGCTAGTAGTGTTTTTAGCTTGCTCTTTAGTGTAAAATTAGTAACATAGCACTTGTGTGAACTAGAGATCATAATCTACTAGACTTATGGATATGAGGCTTGCATCACAACCTTTGACTAAGCAAAACTCGCTTTACGCCATTTATTATTCTAACAAGTTTGTTTAGTGGTTTTTGTAGAATTTTTATAGGCTATTCACCCCCCTCTAGCCATTTAGGACCTTACACTCTAGCACTGTTTATTAATGTAGCAGACTATAACGCGGAGCCGATGGAGCTAGAAAACTAAAATAAGGCCTAAAGACTCCTTCGGTAGGAACTACTTCACTCAATGCAAAATTTCCATGCGTGGGGCCTTAGACTAGCCACAATGTTTCTTGTGCTCAAAAGACATCTCCATCTGCCACCTCATATCGATGCTGGAAACCATATATAGCCACAGTGTCAACCTTGATGCTTTACTGTAGGTGGGACCCAAAGTTTCAGAAGGTGCGTGCTCACTGCCTCACTGCTTAGCGTGCGGAAGAGCAGGACCACGACCAACGGTTGGCTAAAAAAATATTTTTTTTATTCTTTCAGCCTCGAGTCGCCAACATTCCTCGATGCCAGCATTTTTTCTCCAAGCATCGATAGCTGCAATGTGCAATCCGATGCTCAAACACTCTCTCTCTTGTTTCAAGCATCGCACAATTCACACGCTGTGGCTAGTCTTATACTGAGAGCAATTCTCTTCACTCTCTCCACTAACCTTCTCTCTCCTCTTTGATCCTCTTTTATCGAGTAGGCATGAGAGCGTGAATTTAGTAGTTAAATAAAAATTCAAACATGGTGGGAAACTTCAATAAGAATTAAGTATTTCAGGGTGTCGTCTATTTGTAAACAAATCAGCACTGAAGACGGATTTTCAGGGGTGATTCTACTAAGTCAACAACCCCATAAAATGTTTTTTCAGATGCAGTAATCAATCATTCCTGAAAAAAGATTTTATGAGCGTTTGCTTAAACCAACCGTTCCTGAAAATACATTTTCAATTAGTCTTCACGGGCGGCTATTTTAAATAAACAGCCATCTCTAAAAATGTTTTTTCAAGGACCATCTCTAGAAATACGTCGGTAGGGACGGTTAAAAGCCCAACACTATAAAGATCATATTTTTAAGATTGGTGATGTAGTGTCGGTTTTAACACTGAAAACCGTTTGTTTACCAACCCTACAAATTGTTTCTGCAGTAGTATACCTACTCAATTAAACCACCATGCCAAGCATGCGTTTTGTCGTTGGCATGATGCATCAGGCTGGAATGACGACCCACCGAACTCTGACCACAGTCCAGAGCCCGCACGGAGAACGCTAGTTCATTCACAAATCAACCATCATCAACAGCAGATGATGATGCCCTTGACATGCGACGATCCAATGACGAGCTTGAGCTAACCAAAAGCTATCACATAATACGCATGAATGATCACGAGTCAATTCCTAACTCCACCTTCGCGCGCCTCACCATGGCACCTTCTCCCGCCCTACCAAATCCAACCACACCACCACTGAACGATGACCAGCCCTGCTTGTACTATTGCACAAATCTAGACCCTTAAAGTAGTACAGACATCAACCATCGTGTGCATTCCAAAGCATAATGGCATCCTCCCATTCCCATGAACCCAACAGCTCTTGCTCAAAGAACCCTGCCATGCAACCAGTGTGTGAGTCTGGATTTCCAGGCACTTCTCCAGTCCGGCCGGCGATCCGCAGTCCTTCCATACAGTTCCTGTCCAACGTTGTTGTCGGCGACGGCGACGCGGTGGCCGCGTCACTGAGCGCCTGCCCGTCGACGAGTTCGTCTCGTGGGAGTTCATCGGACATTGAGATCCAGGTGCTCTTCCAGGGGAACGACGACTACCCCTACGCTTACGACGATGACAACTCCACGATGACGACGTCGCCGGCGGCTGTGTGGTCGCGCAGCACGTCTTTCCATGGATGCAGCGACGGTGAGCTGGATATGGAAGCCGGGAGGTCAAGGCTGCTGCGAGCGCAGTCGCTGAGGTCGATGGAGGAGTTCATCGAGCGCGACAGCACGGGGGAGCTGAGGTGGAGTGCTTTGGAGGGAGGAGGGCTTCAGTTCGCGTCGAGGTCGCGGAGGAGTTACGCTGGTTAGTTCTTTTGACCGCGCAGGACAAGTCTTTTTTTTTTATAAGTTCGTTTTCTATTTGCTATCCTTTTTTGTTTCTTTATTTAGATGTATTTTTACACATAAAAATAAGAAAATTAGCTACTCCATCCACGAATACATTGTATTCTAGTCTAGAAATTTAAGACAAATTAATAATACAAAATAAATAGTAGGATATCCACATAAAAGACGTGTTTATGCAAGTGCCCTTGAGTAAAGGGCTTCTTTCTATGTCCGTTTATATAAATTGGCTTTCATAAATCAGTTTTATCTTAACAATTAATCCTCAACAAAACAAGTTTGCTCAAGTAGATGATGGCTCTTAGTGTTGCCAAAAGTAATCTCAACAGAAGCAAACAGTGGATAATGGGACTGCCCCCCATACCTCTTTGTTGATTATTACTAATCGGGATATGCTTTTTTAGAGATTTTATATTATTCCAACCGTATGTGAAAATAGGTGACTCCTAGAGGGCAATCCTTAGAAATCGTTTTTCAAAAACGGATGGCTAAGTCAACCACTAGTCAACCGTCCTTAAAAATAGCTACAACTTTTTTAAAAACAGTCAAATGAAGACAAGAGTTATATTAAAATTATAAAGCTCGATGAGCTCTAAAACTTTGGAGTTGATGTTTTATTTGAGATCATTTATGGGTCCAAATTTATATAGTAAGTTCTCAGGCTTTTTTTAATTTTTACTTTTTGAATTTTTCAAATAATCTTGGATAGAGACAGATCGTTTATGAGTCAAAATATTACAAAATTCGTATGTATTAATGTAAAATTATAGCATCATATAAATAGTCACCGGTGACTATATAGTGTGGCGGTAGAAGAAAATGGATCCATGCTTTCAAATTCTCGTGGCTATACTTTGTGTGGTCCTCAGTGCTATAGGCCTTATACCATATTAATTTTTTTTATGATTTTTAAAAAGTCTAAAAATTATTTTTTAAGAACGGTGGACTGAAATTAGTTTTTAATAAAACCGCTTTCAAAAATAATTTATTTTTATAATGGATGGTATAGTAACGTTTTGATACCAACTTTTAAAACCGTTTTCCACTTCAAAAAAGAAAAGTTTAAAAACCGTTTTTGACTCTGTAAAAAAAAAACGTTTGTGTGGTAGTGCTCGTCACGGACGGCTCAAGAACCGCCGACCCACGGACGACTAGGACTAGCCGTTGTTCGTCATGGATAGAGCGCGGGGCGGCGAGGGCTTAGGTGTCCGCGGCGGGTGCGGCTAGGGCCTGCGGTCACCGTCGCGAAATCCCCAACCTTGATGTTGCACGGGACGAAGATTGCTGCTGCCGTCGCTAGGGTCAAGCACCGAGTCGCCGCTTCTGTCCCCTCTCCCCCTAGTCCCTGTCGCCGCGCCATCCCTCTCCTCGCCGTTAACGACGACGGGCGCCACTAGGGACTGGCCTTCGATCGAGGAAGTGGCGGCTACTGCTGGGTCTAGCTGGGGCAGTGGCCATCTCTCCGGCGAGGGGTAGGTCGAGGCGTGGAGCAGGGGCACGGGATGAGAGTGCGCACAGGCCTGTTTTTGTTGGATCTTCATTAATCAAACAATTTACTTTCTTCTGTAGGTGAGAATGGATCTAACAGTTCAACCATATATCCTCTTCCGGTCAATCAAAATATCAACTCCAGTAGATCGATCAGTCGATCTCCTAGTCATGGCATCAGAATAGCAATGGACAGGTATTCTTCCTGAACCGTGATCCCCAACTCTTTACAGTATACGCTGATCAACCAGAAATGTTTACGCAAGCATATCTTTGCAGCTGCGACAGAAACTCAACTAGCAGAATCACAGAGAAGGATATTAAGCAGGTACTGTAGAAGGCATCGATGATGCAAAATTACTTGTTATTGCTGTGAGCCTAATATGTCTCCTTATGTGCTTGTAATTTACCAGGCAATCATGTTCAGCGCCTCTTTGAACAAGCTCACATTAAACCAAGATGAGGCCACTGAATACACAAACTTGATCCTAGAAGAGCTCCAGACAGGCCAAGGGGTCATCGAGGTGATTTCCTAGTAATTTGAAACAAACAGTTCTTCATAACCATGTATAATTATGTTACTAATCATCTTTAAAGGCTCACTATGTCGGTACAGAACCCCATGTTAGTAAACACAATTGGTGGCATATACAAAATTTGGAACTTAGCAGTAGCAGATTCAAACGTGTATCTCCTAAGTAAAATCAAACGTGCATCTCCTAGTAATTCTAATCCAATTTACAGATGAATGCCATGAGGAAGGGCCTGTCAAGGGATCTCCAACCAACTTGCAGGCCAATACCAATGCCAATGAAATACAGACGACAGCGACAGATACTTACTGCAACCGTAGTCTTCTTCCAAGCTCATTGGAGGCGTATATTTGTGGTTTTCTTGTGGCTCATGGCATGTGCTGCACTCTTCACATGGAAGTTCATGCAGTACAGACAGCGGTTGGCTTTCGAGGTAATGGGGTACTGCCTGTCGACAGCCAAGGGGGCTGCAGAGACACTCAAGTTCAACATGGCCATTGTGCTCCTACCTGTTTGCCGCAACACGGTCACTTGGCTCAGGAGAAGCCGTGTTATCAACTCGGCTATCCCATTTAATGACAACATTAACTTCCACAAGGTGTGTGTGTGTGTGTGTGAGAGAGATCCTTTTTTGACTGTGTTGTGTCATGCTTTACTGGTCTGAGTTTAACACTCATTTTTTAGTTTAGCTTGTTGCGGCAGGTATTGTGATCGGTATAATCCTTCATGGAGGCATCCACCTGGCATGTGACTTCCCAAGGATTGCAAGGGCAGACAAGACCTTCTTTGGACGTACAATTGCTGCTGACTTTGGGTACCACCAGCCATCCTACCTGGAGATAGTGGCATCAACCGAGGGGACAACTGGTATAGCAATGGTGGTCCTAATGTTGATCGCATTCTTGCTTGCTAGTAGTCCTTGGAGAAGGAATCCAGGAACGCTGCCGCCTCTAGTCAGACAGTTTGCTGGGTTCAATTCCTTCTGGTACTCACACCATGTGTTCATTGCTGTCTATGTTCTCCTCATCGTGCATTCCATGTTCCTCTTCCTAGCAAAGGACGTCGCAGAGAAGACGGTAATATAATACTGCTCATTAAATAAATAAATCAAGCTCAGTATGCTTATGCCCCTCTTATTGCCACAAAATGCATGTATCAGACATGGATGTATGTCGCAATTCCTGTGGTGATCTACGTTGGAGAACGAATGTTCAGGATGGTCAGATCTATGGTGTTTGATGTCAAGATCCTCAATGTGTGATAATCTGCAACAAATACTATATTTTTTTCAATGAAAATATGAGCTGTTATGTCAACTTTCAATCTTAGTTTTGTTTTTTCGTTTTCTGTTCCTTTACAGGCAACAGCTTATCCAGGGAAGGTACTTGCCCTCAAGGTGACAAAGCCTCCGGGTTTTCAATATCACAGTGGAATGTATGTATTTGTCCAATGTCCAGAAGTATCAAAGTTTGAATGGTGAGAAGACTGCTACTAATTATACAGTCAACAACTGCTGTGCTGCACCAATTTTTAGTTAATTTCCTGCTGTCACTTGAATGAAGTGCATCCTTCTTACCTCTACTAATTCTATATTTACTTTATCCAATTGTCTCAGGCACCCATTTTCCCTTACATCTGCTCCAGATGATGATCACTTGAGCATCCACATAAGATCTCTTGGTGATTGGAGCTACCAAATGTATAATGTCTTCCAACAGGTAAAGCACCAGTTCTTTATCCACTCTTGAATGAAACAAGTACAATAATTATTCATCATGCTATTATTTGCATGTTTACAGTGATACTTAAAAGATATGTTTTGAGGTTTGTAGGCGCTGCTTTCCAGCAACTCCAGCATGCCGAAAATATTATTTGATGGTCCCTACGGTGCAGCATCACAGGATCACTCAAAATATGAAATTATCTTGTTAATTGGGCTTGGAATAGGAGCAACCCCTTTCATAAGTGTTCTTAAAGACATTGCCAATGGATTAGATAAGGCAATGACTACACCTTCATGATATGTAATTTCATATACTTCTATCAGCTGAAATTTTATCATATTTATTATCTGAAACTATCTCAGGGACATGGCAGCCTAAATTATCACTCCGACCGACTGAAGAAGGCCTACTTTTATTGGGTGACAAGAGAGCAGGGATCCTTTGAGTGGTTCAGGGATATCATGAAAGAGGTTTCAGTTCTAGATAGCAAGCAGGTTCACTTTTATAACCACTTTAATTAAAAAGCGACCATATTTTCTTCAGAAATAGTACTCCATGTGACCACGTCACTACATATGATGCGTTCTTAAGATGTCAGAATGTGCTTGTAGGGTGTGATAGAAATGTATAACTATCTGACAAGTGTCTACCAAGAAGGTGATAAGCGGTCGATACTAATAAGTGCGATTCAAGCACTTCATTTTGCACACCATGGCATTGATATCATCTCTAAAACTCCGGTAAGTGTATCTACTTTCCAAGGCAACTACGCTACGCAAGACACAAGTGTCATATATGCGCTTGGTTCTGAACCACATGTCGCTAAATAAGTGTTGGTTGTAGAATGCGAAACGTTAAACACAGTTGTTTAATTTGTAGGTTCGTACTCACTTTTCAAGGCCAAACTGGCCTAGAGTGCTCCATGGTCTTGCAAGAAGGCATATCGGGGAGAGGATAGGTAAGAGTACTGTCTTGTTCCTGCCTAGAAACTAAGTATTTCCCTGCCTCAAAATGAAATGAAAGAACAACTTAGAGATGAGAAAGGCAAATAAAGTGCATTATTTATCTATTTAGTGATTTTGTTTGGCCGTAACATTTCAAATATAATCGTCGTTATATGTCAATATTCTCATTCATCTTCATGTCCCAAGGAGCTGCAGAAATTTGCTCCTATCCTATCCTATCAGCAATTTTCTTATTCTATATTAGGGTAACCTAGCAAAAGAAGCTTATAAGAAGAAACATTTGCTTCTGTGTTCCTCCTAAATTGAGCTTGAATGAATTGACAGGGGTTTTCTACTGTGGTCCGGACGATTTGGGAAGACAGCTGGAGAAGCTCTGCCACAAAGTGAACACGAGAACACTCACGAGATTTGTGTTCCACAAGGAACATTTCTAATAACAGAAACTAACATATATCAGCTCCTTATGAACGAACCTACTAACTGTGGGACACAATTGATAGTCATTTTAAATTTGTATAGGATTGTCAATTGCAAGAACACATCTCAACAGAAAGTGGCACTGACGATTCTGTCTTCTGAAAACCATGTGCCTGCTACAACACATTTTTGGCAAATGTGGCACTGATGATGAGCCACGACCTGTAATTAAACCAGCAAATTGTCATTTGAAACAAAGTCAAAGATCTGCATGTCTTGGTGATGTACAAGTCATACTTGCCTTAGTGCTCGGAGTTAGGTAGATTTTCCTCCTCTTTTGCTTCCATCCAATCATTTGCATGCTTGGTACTCCCAATGATTCAAATATTATATGTAACAAATTAACTAGGGCCTTGTTTAGTTACCTTCCAAATTTTAAATTTTTATACTTTCTTCATCACATCGAATCTTTAGACGCATGCATGAAGCACTAAATATAGGTAAAAGAAATAACTAGTTGCACAGTTTGTCTGTAATTTGCGACACGAATCTTTTGAGCCTAATTAATCCATGATTGGACACTAATTGTCAAATATAAACGAAAGTAATACAGTAACAAAAATTGAAAAAAAAAAAAACTTGCAATCTAAACAAGGCCTAGATGTCGATGTAAAGTTTGGACACACACCACAGGTGTTAGCATGCACCAATTGCTTGATAATCACCTCGCGATAAACTCAGCAAAACCGAGCCGATCGGTTTTTCAGAACTAGAAACTAACTTATTCGGTTTTTGTTTTATACTACAGTTTTTCAGTTAAAACTGAACCGATTGAAGAATAGACTCAACATAAAACAAACAGGGACGCCGGTGTCATGCTCCCAGCTCTACTCACTCATGCTCGCGCCGGCACGCCAAATGCAGATCCGCCGCTCATCTCCGACAAGCCGAGCCACTGAGCGTCGCGCCTCCCACCTACGAACCGTGCCAACGCCAACGCCTTCTAACCTACGAACCGCGCCAACGCCAACGCCTTCTAGCGTCTCCCCTGCGTGCGCCGTTGCTGCCCTCTTGCCACTCCTCCACACACCCACCGCCGCCCTCCAGCCACTCCTCCACGCACCCACTGCAAGGACGGGGATGCGTCGATGGGGTGTTGCTGTGTTGGTTCCGTGGTCGCCACATTCCTCAGTCTAAACGGTTCCTCGGTTCGGTTTGGGTTAAAACCGAAACTGTAGCCGAGAATCGAGGTTTGCAGAACCAGGAGCCGAAGCCGAAACTGACAATTCAGCTGAGTTCAGCACGATTCGGTTCGGATTCTTGGTTCTCGGTATAAAAGTGCCCAACCCTACCGTCAAAAGGTGCACCTAAGATTGCTCTAAGGTCAGCAAGCTACCTACAACACCCTTGAACACTCAAATGTGAAGGTTGAAAAAGGTAGAAATTGAAGATAATAAATTTGTTTCTGACCGATTGTGTGCCCTAAATTAGTATTGGCCTTTATATTTATAAAATAATGGTAGGGTTGGTCTTATGTAGTTTGTAGATCATTTATAGATTGCAACTCAAATTCCTTACAAACCTTTGGTTCCTACTCGAACTGGAAAAAGGCGCCTTAGCCAACATTACAACCTGGCTTAGCCTGATTTCCTAGTGAACCCATAGCGAGTCAATTTTGTTCGCTAGCATATCCTGCCCTGTTTTAAGGGAAGCTTTCTAGCCTTAAAACACCCTAAGACCAAACTGTTCTACGTACAATAAAAATAGATTACATCGTCCGTATACTGTTCTAAAGGCAATATCCACACATATCGGCCATACATACTTTACATTAAGCTCCTTGCAACACGCTCTTTAAATACCTTGTAGGACCGAGGTGGCCGACTAGAGGGGTTGAATAGTCATTTCTAAAACTTAATTGCAAAGGCTAGCCAATTTAATTACGGAAGTGAACTAATTATCTAGCCATGACTACACCCCCCTAACCATTTGCTAGCACCCTAACAAAAGAGTAAACTAGTAACCAATTGGGGTGCTGAGCTAATGGGAAAGCACACGGAGCTCCTATACACATACTAGTGAGGAAACTGTAAATGCTAACTACAAGCTACACTAGTAAGCAACTACACTAGCAGAAGAGCAACTACACTAACACAAGATTAGTACAAGTGAGAAGCTAGTGTTGAGATATGCAAACCACAAAGTAGAGGATGACACATAATGTTTTTCCGTGGTTCATTGACTTGCCGATCAGTTAATCCACGTTGAGGTAAGTTCTAAAAGTGCCACTCCTCTCCCTAACTCTAAAGCCAGCAAACTCAGGATTAACCCTCGAGGTAGGCTCCAATGTGAGCACTAGACTTGAGATGGTCGAATCAACTAAACACTCCAACAAGCCTAAATTTTACCAGTGATGCATACTCTTCGTCTTTCTCTGACAGGGAGAGCTCAAGAGCTCCGAACAATGCCTTCTTAAGGTCTTTACATTAGTGGAAAAGATTTTACAAGAATTTCTTGAAATCTTCATTTGCTTCAGCCACTAGATGATAGTCATCCCACTCAGCACGAAAACTCTCAGGACGAGCTGTCTTGTTCTTAAAAACTAATAATGAACATCTGCTTCCTCCATTCTTCGATTGGTGGATGGCCACATTGCTCAGCAAGCCAATCATCATACTCAAACTGCATATATAAAACATGTGTATGACCGAAAATTCAAATGTACTATGAAATATTAATATAACCCAGGATAGTGATCATGTCACAGAGCTTAACCAAGTATTCATAGACATCTACCTGACAATTTGATAAGTTATGTGTGTATCTCTTAGGCCATCCACGTGCTTCTAGTTTTGAATAAAAAGCTTTCACATCTTCCATCATTTCGCCTTTAGATGGAAGCTCGATCCATCCAGATAGAACTCCAGCAACCCACTTACTTTGGAGTTCAACTAGTGGAAAAGGAATAGCCTGGTTGGAACAAAGTAAGGTTTCAGATCTTAGAGAGCACCACAAAGTGTGTGCGTGTGCGTGTGCGTGTGCATGCATATGTAACTGATGGGGAATGACATTTTGCAGAAAAACTGACCTTCAACGACAATCCGATGAAGGACAGTTGAGGAGCCACTTACGGTGGGAAAACATGCTTGTATAGTGGATTGACACGGTTGTCATCCACGGTGATAGTGCTGTCATCTCCAAGGAAAGGGAAATCATAGAGGTAGCTAGGCAAAACATAAATGCCAGAAGCACATTATCAGATTCAGCGAAATTAGCACAACACTATTCATTAACCAAGTGCTCCCACACACAGGCTAGGAATTTAAATGACATAATCTTATATTGTAATGAATCTAGATTTTGATTTTCAAATCTTGATATTATTAGTTGCTATAGATTTTTTTAATCCTTGGGTTAAGTTGGTACTCTTGTGCTTATTGCATCTTTATTAACTCTCCGTTTGTATTTTGTTAAAACTAAGTAACTTAGAAAACTGCACTCTTAAGTACAACGATAACATAAATGGTCATTTAAACCGACATCACATCGTTCAAGATCAGTGGTAACCTTAAGAGCATATTAATACATTTGTGCCTTATGATCACTACCTACTCCAAAGAACTATTAAAGACCAGGAAAGGATAGCAACCTTTGGTCTCCACTAACCTTCCTCGATTTCTTAAGATATCAAGATGTTTGCATTTCCTTATCAAAGAATCATATATGTATTAATATTTCTTTATTATAAAATATAAAGTTTTACAATTATACTATCAATATAGATATGTCCAATGTTTTGGTTAAAATAAAATTTATTTAAAATAAAAATCTATATAAATTATGTGTCATGACTCATGAATACTAATATAGCTTTAGACAGTTTGTTGTATCATTCATATACGAGTCATTAAGGAATAATTTTCCTGATTGATGAAACATCTAGAATTGATGTGGAGGCTCAATTGCAGACCTATAGTGCGATATGTATTTAGTTGAAACCTAGTTGTATAATAAGCTACTGTTGCATCCCTTTATGTGTCATCATGAATCTATATAGTGGCTTTCAACTTTTGATCTTATTAGTTATCACAAGTTTTCAACCATGTGTCAATCAATTGTTCATGGAGTACTAATATAACAAAATAAATTATCAGCCTCATTGATATGTGGTTTGTCAAGGAAACATTTTTCCACGCTTGATAGCTATTAAAATTTAACATTTAACATCATGAATGCATATGTACTTGGTCTACATGGTGGCATATAGTATTTATGCTTACTTTGATATGTGGTGGTAGGGTGTGTAATATAGAAATATATGGCATATTTTATGGACATTAAGTTATTTCAATAATATCTTAGATTAGTACTTATTTGTAAATGGGATATTTTTGTTTGATTATTTTTTCAGAATGGGTCGATAGTTTAGATACAAATTAAAGGTGTTACTTTATATAGTGTATTATAATAACATATGTGTGTAAATTAAATGCAAATTTAGGGGTTATTTTGTGTTATCTTTCATAATGACATATGTGGGTAATTTAGATATATATAACTATTAGGTCATTTTAACTTATGTTTCATAATGTTAGAGTGGGTAATTTAGATACAAAATTAGTAGGTTATTTTGAATTATCTTTCGTAATGGTAGAGGTGGGTAATTTAAATAGATACAAATTTAGGGGTTACTTATGTATTTTCGTAATGGTACAAGTGGTATTTTTATAACACAAAATATATCTAATGACTATTACTACCAATGATGATTAGAGTATACCATATTAAAGGTCATATGCTTCGGGATTATTGCAAGAATTTTTAGGATTTATCTTTTTTTCCTGGCACATCTCGTGGCGATTAATATGGAGGCTCTTTGGGGCCTTTATTTAGTAACAGTAAGATACGATATAAAATTAGAGGCTTATTTCAAATTACATTTCATATGAAAGTGGTGGATAATTTAGATACAAATTTACACAATTACTTTATGTATTTTTTGTAATAGCAGAAGTAGGTAGTTTTTATAAAGAAGAATAGATCTAATTTTATTAATGGCAATGATGATGATTCGAGGATACCAAATTAAAGGTTTAAAGTTTTTTTTATTACGAGAATCTTTAGGATTTTTTATAGCATCTCTGGTGAGGTTAGGACTAACGTGGAGACTCCTTTAGGCCTCTATTATTAAATATTACGGTAATGCTTAGGGTCGGGAGTCCGTCCGATCGGACGCCGCTTACCGGGCCTGCATGCGCGCTACCGGCCCAACAAGCCTGCCTCCTTTGTACGTCTCCTCCATCTTTCTCAAAAATATCTTCCTACTTGCTCGCACATCGCATGCTTCACAACACCATGCGACCGTCAACCCGCCCCACTCCGTATTCGCCACAACTGCCATCTCCCCCCTCCCCGCGCCCTCATCCTATGTTGCTCGCTCCTCGCTTCTGCCCATCGCGCGCCTCTCGCTCCTTGCTCCCGCAATCCCACCCACGCCGTCCGGTGCGGCGCCCGCCTCTGCTGGTGCTGGTGGTGTCGTCACGCGCCTCAAGTCGGTCCCCACCGAGCCAAGGGCACCCACAAGTGCGGCCCGTGCTGGTGGTGCTCACACGCTGCTGCTCGGCGCCGTCTCCCACTGTGAGGCCGGAATCAACTGGCCTTGGCCTCTCCCTTCCCCTATGTTGTAAATATATGTTTTAAGTGTTTTAAATGTTATCAGATGTATGTTGCAAGTGTTTTATATAGATGTTGCTAAAGTAAATCAGGATATTGCATATGTTGCAAGTGTTTCAAAGGATGTTGCGAGTGTTTCATAGGCATGTTGCAAGCGTTTTTTTTCAAAATATTTTATCTGTTTCAGACATATATTGTAAGCGTTTTTTATCTGGATGTTGCACATGTTTCACACATGTGTTGCAAGAGTATGATCGAAATGTTTCAGCTGTTTTAGTCTTATGTTGCAAAAAGTGTTTTCATGTTGCAAGTTGCAAGTGTTTTATCTGGATGTTGCATATGTTTCACACATGTTGCATATGTATGTTTCAAATGTTTCATCTGCTTCAGACGTATGTTGCATTGAAGTGTTTCATGTTGCAAGTATTTCATGTTTTAGAGTTATGTTCAGAGAGTCGTGAGGGCACGGCCTGGGCGCCAGGGGAAGGACGCTGCAAGACGGGGGCTGGCGGATGGGGCGCGACACGCCTAGGGTCCTACGTACGGGGCGTGCTCATTCTCATCCTGGCTCTTGGCCGGGCCCCTCCCACGCGGAGAGAGAGAGAGTAGGGGGTCAGGGGGAAAGAGCAGCGGGTGGGGGCGAGGCGAACGACGGCGGGGTACGCATGTGGAGCGGGACGAGGCAGACGGGGATGGATACGTGCGTGCAACAGCGAACGACACAGCGGTAGGCGCGGGCGGGTGGGCTGGTGACCGAAAAAAGGGGTCGCATGATCGCGTTTTCTGATGTGCCGTTCTGCTTGGCCGTTCGGTGGGAGTGTGCCCACGTCACCGTCCGACGGGATCCCGTTCTATCGGACGTCCGGGCGCCCACAATGCCCTAAATATTAAGATGACATGCATGCTTTTGTAGTAAATAGGATTCTAGGAATAATACTAATCACTGTACCCAGTGCAGTGCATGATGACATCAGCTCTAACTGAGTTGCCATCCTGGAACTTCCATCCTCCAGTCCGTAGTCAATCTGCAGCCCGAGCATTAGTTTGGCAACAATGCATGGTAGCTCCTCGATAGATATAAGCTACTCAGTCTATTACAAATTATAAGATACTAGGAAAAACATAATATTTTACAAATTATAAGATATTTTATAATTTTAGCTAGATATCTTGACTCGCTAGGAGATCGAAAAGGTCGTTTACCATGGAATGAAGCCACAGATTATCGTAGCCCGGCTGCTTGTCACATGTGGGAGCTGGTGCTGATCTATCGCCTATCGGCGACATGGACCTCTTTCGCTACGCATGCGATGTCTCTTCAAATGTCAAATGCACTTGCTGAGGCCCCGACTATGATCACTACCTTCAATTTCATTGCAGCACATAGTCTTCGTGTTAACCATATGGGATTAATGCATAACGGCAGCATACATCACCGATCGAGAGGAGAAGCACACACTTGATTGAGGAATGGCTCGGGCACACGGTAATTGTGGCTATGCATCTGCTTTCCTGGCCAAGCATCTACCCCTGTGCCGAAGTTCGAAAGTGTAAGAACGAATTGATTACCGAAGGAAATAGAAACTGGACAAACGGGGAACGTGTTACAGATTTCTCTATCGCTTTCATGAATGATCCAAACACTGAGATTAAATACATGAATCCATGGAGTTGAAGGTTAGGCAGATTATTCAGTCTATCCCGCTATGCATGTAGTATGTGTTAGCGTTAATCTCATCCAGCTCAGCCCAATGGCCGAGTTGGGCCTTGAACTTGTGCCCTGATCGGGAACGCTCAACCCTACATGGTTGGTGGACCATGTCACATTGGGCTATATAAAAAGGTGGGAGCTGGCGGCTCTCAGTACAAGGTTCACCGCGAGCCGCCAGACCCACCGACAATTCCTAACCCGATCTAGAGAGGGGCACAGTCAGTGACGGGAAGTGCCACCACTGTCCACGCCAGTCTTCACCGCCGCCACTGCGCCGACGTCAACATCGCCACCGACACCAACGCCATGGCAGGGGACTCTGCCTCCACTAAGGCCTCCGATGGTCGGTACCTTTCACATCCACTCTTACTCTCTCCCTCCTAATCTCGTAGATCCTGTACTAGGAAATGTTTATCCCGATTACATGAGTTTGTACCCGCTAGATCTACTCACAGTGATCCTATTTTCATAACAATGGTATCGGAGCCAGGTTAACTAGGATGTAGATCTAGATCGGGGTAGAAAATGAGAAGAATAGAAGAAGATGAACCAACTGATTCGAATCGGGAAGAAAACGCAAACCCTAGATGCAAACCCTTACCCTAGAAGAAGATAGGGTGGAAAGGGGGACCTACCCGGGTCATCTTCCCGCTGTCACCACTGCCGTCGTGCGGCAAGATGACCGCGCTGCAGCTTCACTGGTGCGCGGGAAGGGTGCCGCGCATCCGCCGCTTTGTACGCGTGTGTGCGCGCCTTCGGCAAAGGGCGCCGACCCAGAGGCCGCTCGACGGTGCCGCGCTTCCACACACGTGCGCCGGCATGGGGCCCCGAGGCGGCACCATATCTCTCTCACGTCGGTCTCTGCCGAAGTCGTCTGCCGGCGGCGGCTGTTGCTATACGGCGCAAGCGGCGGAAGGGGAGGGAAGAAATGAACCTAGGGTTCAGGGGAGGCCGAGCATGGCGGCGTTTTGTTCTGCCGAAGTGAGCGGACAACCGTCGATCTAGATCTGACGGTCGGCAGTGCTCTAGGACAAATACGGCCTAGGCGGGTAGGGAGAAACCCAGCCCAGGCTCAGGTTATGGCTTGGGCGCGGGGAGCGCCGTGAGCGGCTGGGCCGCTGGGCATTTTCACCGCTGGGCCTTTTCGCCAGAGCGCGGCGTGGGCCGCTGGGCCACATACCACTTTGCTGCTGGGCGCGGGGGACCGCAGCTGCGCGCGCTAGGCCATGGGCCGGTGCGCGTGTGCACAGCATAGAGCTGGCCGCTGGGCCGAATGCACAGCAACACTTTGGATTTGTTTTAAGTATTTCAGATGCATTTAATTGTTGTGTTTTCTCTAGTTTTTTTTATCTCTATTCAATTTCGCACCAACGTGTATATTGTTTAGAGAGTAGATAAGTACATAATGCTTCTGAATTAGTAAATTTTATTTCATGTTTCCGCTGCGAATGATGATGTTTATTATCTTTTAATTAAATTTGAACCAACGGGGAATTTAATTTTAAGAGCAGTTGTAAAATTTCAGTAATTTATGGTATTGTCATTTTCTGACCAACGTTGATAATAGCAATATTATAATGTTTGATTCATGATTTTTTATGCATTAATTATATTTCTATCCAACGGTGATGTAGAATTAGTGTAGAAGAAAGTTATATGTTTTAATTTTGACCAACGTTAAATTAAGGCATGCAATTATTATGTTAAATTTTTTCTCACTTTCTCTGATAATGTTTTCAGGACTCAACCCTATGTCGATCATCTCGGACATCCCGTCTCTTGATGGGAGCAACTATCGGGTATGGCAAGAGAAGTATGAATTGGCATTTCCGTTGTCCGAGAATGACCTAGCACTTACCTCACAGTGTCCTACTGAGCCAGAGGACCCGGTGAAGGCAGAGAATGAGACTGATGCAGATTTCAATGCTCGCAAGCGAGATCATGCAGAAGTTAGAATGAAATATGATCTTCAGAAGAAGAAATAGGACATCTCGAACCGCAAGTGCTTGATGGTGGCCAGGACTACTATTGCAGATCTAGTAAGGGTTCAATCCCTGAGTGTGACACCGCCACAAAGTATCTATAGAGAGTAAAGAATCAGTTTACTGGCTCTTCAAAGACCACAACAAGTACTCTGATTAAGAAGCTAATGACTGAGAAATACTCTGATGGTGGGATAAGAGAGCATATACTGAAGATGAGCACCACGACATCTAAGCTAAAACTAATGGATCTGGGGCTCTGAAAGCCCAAGTTTGGTTTTGGTAATTAATGACACCAAGTTGCTAATGTCATGTGTTAAGTGTTTTGAGTTAGGCACAAGCAACACACGTGATGAAGGAGCATGTGGCATGGAGTGATGGCCACAAGATCACAAGTGGTGGAGATGCACATAATATGGTGTACATGATGATCAAGTAGAAGAGAAGGAACTAAGAGCGCAAGATAAAGGTATAACCATAGGGTTTTCCTTTTGCCGGTCTAAGATGAGTAGAGAAGTGATTGACCGGATTTAGGATACATAGCCGACTATCAAGAGGGGCAATCACGGTTAGCTTGGAAATCAAGTGCCACTAGATCAATGTCTTGAGCATATGCATTAGGATCTAGTAAAGAGCTAACATAACGCCTTGGAAAATAATTGTGAAATGCTAACACACATGCACATGGTGGTGTACACTTGGTGGTGTTAGCACATTTGCGAAGGCGGTGGAGTTCAAGCGGTAGAGAGGGGTTTGGGTTCCTCTCTCCCTCCCGCCGAGCTTTGCGAGCGTGGGATTCAGGTGTTTTTGTGAAGTTGAAATGCCTATTTTCCACTACGCCGGAAGTCAGAAAAGTAACGGAGGCGAACGGAGGTCACAGAGGTGACCGGACGCTGCACCGGACGCGGTCATGGTATGACCGGACGCGTCCGGTCAGTACAGCGCAGGCGCGGGTGCTAGGGTTTGCAACCGGCGCATCCGGTCACTGACGACCGGATGCGTCCGGTCATCCAGGGAGCTTACTGGACTCTAACCGGACGCTGGCACTGTGGCGTCCGGTCAGTTCAACAGCGCGTCCGGTCAGTTCTCCTGAGCGAACCAGAGCGCGCGACCGGCGCGTCCGGTCCCTCACGTAGCCGGAGCGTCCGGTCAGGCGTCCAGAGGGGCAGAGCGAAGCGGAGTGACGATCGGACGCGCGGCGCGTCCGGTCACGTGCGATCGGACACGTCCGGTCTCAACGCGAGCATACTGGAACGCGACCGGACGCGGGCACTGTCGCGTCCGGTCAATCGGTTCAGCGCGTCCGGTCAGGGCAACGGCTAGTTCTGACGCGCACTGTTCACGTTTGTCGTGTAGTGACCGGACGTGTCCGGTCAGCGCGTTTTTCGCTGCGTCATCTATAACGGCTAGCTGTGTACCCCTTCGTTATAAATAGACATTGGCCGGGGTTTGAGGGCAACTCTTGCACATTTTGAGATATAGAGACATACTTTGAGCTAGAGAACAACGTCTCCACTCGTCTCTTTGCATAGTTGCACATCTTGAGTGAGATTGAGTGAGATTCAAGTGCATTGCTTGAGAGTTGCATTCTAGAGGCACTTGATCTTCGAGTTGCTGCGGATTTCTTGTTACTCTTCTGTGTTTCCCGACACGGTAGACGGCTTGGAGCAGCGGAGGTGATTGAGCTCGCAATTGGAGATTGTTGGAGCCTTCACCAAGTGTTGTAAGGGGTTCTTGATCCTTCCCCGCGGGAGTTCGTGAATTGGATACTCTAGTGGAGCTCGTGGCTTGGAGGATCCCCATCTTGTGTGCGGTTGTGCGGCGCCCGTCGAGGGCTCGACTCTTGATAGTCGATTAGCTCGCGAACCGACAAGTGGGTGTATCGCCACAACGGGGAGTAGCTTGCCAGGAAGCAAGTGAACCTCGGGATAAATTCTTGTGTCATTCTCTTCCCGAGGATTTCTCTTGTGTGATTGATTGATTGGTACATCTCATCTCTACACGGCGGTATAATCAATCAAAGCTCTTCTCTCGTATTACTTCTTGTTTCTAGCTTATAGTTGTTATTGTGTTTAGTGAATAGCCTTGTACTAGACTTGTGTAGGTGGCTTGCTTAATTAGTTAGAGCTAGTGCTTTTGCTTCGCCACATTTCGTACTAACTCGTGGTTAAGTAATTCTTGTAGAAGTTTTAATTAGGCTATTCACCCCCCCCCCTCTAGCCTATTTGGACCTTACAAGTGGTATCAGAGCCGAGGCACCGTTTATTTGAGGCTTAACAACCTACGGTGAAAAAGAAATGGCTCAATTAAGCTTGCACATCAACAACACCAAGAAGGCACATCACTTTGATGGCACAAATTATGCATATTGGAAGGTTAAGATGACCGCACACCTAAAGTCAATCAATAGAGAAGTGTGGAAGGTCACCGAAATAAAATTTGAGGTTGCTAATCCGGAAGCACCTACACCGGTAGAGGAGAAGAAGCTCCAATGCAATGATATTGCCATTAGTGCTCTTCATAAGGCACTAGATGACAAGACATTTGAGCAAGTAAAGAACATAGAGATTGCTCATGATGCTTGGGCCAAGCTGGAAGAAACATTTGAGGGCACCGAAGGTACAAAGACCGCTAAAGCATATATCTTGCAAGAAAAATTTTCAAGCTTCAAGATGCAAGATGATGAGAGTGTACCGGAGATGTTTCATAGGTTGCAAGTCATTGTCAATGAGCTCAAGGCACTTGGTGAGGAGGTCAAGGACAATCAATTCTCTATGAAGTTCTTGAGAAGTCTACCCAAGAGATTTGATACATTGATCACCGTGCTAGTGAGGACTACATTGAAGGATTCAACTCCTCAACAAATATTTCAAGAAGTGATGACCGATGATTCATATAGAGAAGATGATGAGAAGGATGAGTTGGTCAAGAAGAAGAAGAAGGAAAATGAGAAGAAAGATGATGAAAAGAAGAAGAGTGTGGCATTCAAAGCCACCACATCCAAGAGCAAATCCAAGATTGAATCATCAAGTGATGAAGACTCAAGCTCTTGTGATAGTGATGACATTGATGAGAAGATGGCTCTCTTTGTCAAGCAATTTGGCAAATTCATGAAGAAGAAAGGCTATCGTGCAAGAAGGAGGAAGAACTCATCCAAGAAGAGTGAGCATACCATGAGATGCTTTAGATGCCATAGCAAGGACCATCTCATTGCAAAGTGTCCTTATGATAGTGATGATGAAGATGCTATCAAGAAAGAGAAGAAGAAGCAAGAAAAAAAAAGCTCTTATAAGAAGAAGAATGATTCTCATGTTGCTACATGGGATAGTGATGATTCCTCAAGTGATGATGAGGATGACTACAAGAGCAAGAAGAAGGGACATGCTAGCATTGCCATCCAAGAGAAGGTCTCCCTCTTCGACACTCCATCGTGCGTCATGGCTAAGGCCGCTAAGGTATCATCCGACGATGAGAGTGATCATGATAATGCTAGTGATAGTGATGAAGAAGAAATCACTAAAGATGAACTAATCACTATGCTAGAAGATTGCACTCAATATTTTAAAGAATCTAGAAAGGAGTGCAAGGGCTTGCTTAAGGAAAAGAAAAACCTTATGCAAGAACTTGATGAGCTTAGGGCATCTTATGAGAGTCTAAAGGTAGACCATAAGAAGCTTCAAAAGTCTCACACTAAGCTTAAAGAAGCTCATTCCTCTCTAGTTGAAAAATGTGAAAATATGTCAACTAATGTTGAGAAAGCTAAAACTTGTAACATAGGCATATCATGTGATATAATTGATGAAACTTTTCATAAGCCTATTATTGTTGCTCCTACTAACCCTTCATGTAGCTCATATACATCATCCTCATCTAGTAGTGATGGTTTCACTTGTGACTCCACACTTATAATTGAGAATGAAAATCTCAAGAAGAAGGTAAAAGAGCTCAATCACACATTAGCTAAGGCTTATGGTGGTGAGGACCGCTTGCTTATGTGCTTGGGTAGCCAAAGAGCGTCTCTCTATAAAGAGGGATTGGGCTATAACCCCAAGAAAGGCAAGGTCGCTTTTGCTCCTCACAAGACTCGTTTTGTGAAGAACAATGGTAGCTATTGCAAAAGTTGCAAGCAAGTTGGTCACATAGAGCAACAATGCATGAACAAGAAATCAAATGCTAATGTATCCTCAATTAAGTTTAATTCTTTCTATATGCTTACCAAGGGTACAAATGGTGTTCATGCTAAGTTCATTGGTGCACCATGGATGGGCTCAAAGAAGAAAGCCATTTGGGTACCAAAGAGCTTAGTCTCTAACATTGGAGGACCCAAACAAGTTTGGGTACCTAAAAAGAATTGATCTTGTCTTGTAGATCAATTACAAAGCCGGAGGAAGGCATTGGGTGCTTGATAGTGGGTGCACTCAACATATGACCGGGGATTCTTGTATGTTCAAATCTATTGATAGAAGTCAAAATGGTGGTTTTGATGCTATCACTTTCGGCAACAACAAGAAAGGCAAGGTCAAGGGGCTTGGTAAAATTGCTATCTCAAATGACATGAGCATATCTAATGTGTTGCTAGTTGAGAGCTTAGATTTCAATCTTTTATCGGTGGCACAACTTTGTGATCTTGGCTTCAAGTGCATATTCGGTAGTGATGATGTTGAAGTCATAAGTGTTGATGAATCAAACTTGATATTCAAAGGATTTAGACATGGTAGCTTATACTTGGTTGACTTCAATGATAGTGAGACACAATTGACATCATGCTTGCTTAGTAAATCTAGTATGGGTTGGTTATGGCATAGAAGGCTTGGTCATGTTGGAATGAAACAATTGAACAAACTTTTGAGGCATGACTTAGTTAAAGGATTGAAGGATGTCACCTTTGAGAAGGATAAACTATGTAGTGCTTGTCAAGCCGGCAAACGAGTTGGAAATTCACATCCTAGTAAAAGTGAAATGAGCACATCAAAAGCATTTGAGCTATTGCACATGGACTTGTTTGGGCCAACAACATACACTAGCATTGGTGGCAACAAGTATGGTTTTGTGATTGTGGATGACTACACTAGATACACTTGGTTGCTCTTTCTTTATGACAAGAGTGATGTTTATGATCTATTCAAGTCTTTTGTCAAGAGAGTGCAAAATGAGTTTGAAATCACCATCAAGAAGATTAGAAGTGACAATGGTAGTGAGTTCAAGAACACAAGAATTGAAGATTTGTGTGATGATCTTGGTATTGGGCATCAATTCTCACCAACATACACTCCTCAATCAAATGGTGTAGTTGAAAGGAAAAATAGAACCTTGATTGATATGGCTAGATCAATGCTTAGTGAATACAATGTTAGTCATTCATTTTGGAGTGAAGCTATCAACACGGCTTGCTATTGTAGTAACCGTCTCTATTGCCATAGGAAGCTTGGAAAGACACCATATGAACTATTGAATGGAAGAAAGCCCAACATTGCATACTTTAGAGTGTTTGGTTGCAAATGCTATATTCTCAAGAAAGGCACTAGGTTGAGCAAGTTTGAAAAGAAATGTGATGAATGGTTCTTACTTGGTTATTCTACCACAAGCAAATCATATAGAGTTTGGAATCTCACAAATGGCACCTTGGAAGAAGTTCATGATGTTGAGTTTGATGAAACCCAAGGGTCTCAAAATGAAGCTCAAAACCTTGATGATGTGAGAGGAGATCAATTGTCAAATGCAATGAAGAACATGGACATTGGTGATATAAGGTCGATGCAAGTTGATGATGATGATATTCATGTGATCAACCAAAGTGTGCAAATTGATACAAATCAAGCAAGCTCTAGTGGTTCTCATGATGAAGCTCAAGTTCAAGGTCAAACAAGTGGAAGCAATCAACTCCCAATACTCCAACCTACTAGTATTGCAAGAGATCATCCATTGGACCAAATCATTGGTGGAATTCAAAGTGGTGTTCAAACTAGATCAAGATTAGCATCATTTTGTGAGCATTACTCATTTGTCTCATTAGAAGAACCAAAGAAGATAGAAGATGCATTGAAAGATTCCGAGTGGGTAAATGTCATGCATGAAGAACTAAACAACTTTGATAGAAATCAAGTTTGGAAACTTGTTGAGAGGCCAAAGAACTACAATGTGATTGACACTAAGTGGGTCTTTAGAAACAAGCAAGATCAAGATGGCATGGTTGTAAGGAACAAAGCAAGATTAGTAGCACAAGGATACACTCAAGTTGAGAGTCTTAACTTTGGAGAGACATATGCACCGGTTGCAAGATTGGAAGCAATTAGAATCTTATTAGCATATGCTTGTGCACACAACATCAAGCTCTATCAAATGGATGTCAAGAGTGCATTTCTCAATGGCTACATCAATGAAGAAGTTTATGTTGAGCAACCTCCCGGTTTTGAAGATGATAAGAAGCCCAACCATGTTTACAAGCTAAAGAAGGCATTGTATGGTTTGAAGCAAGCACCTAGAGCATGGTATGAGAGGTTGAGGGACTTTCTCCTCTCTAAAGGGTTCAAGATGGGAAAGGTTGACACTACTCTCTTCACCAAGAAGCTTGGAAATGACTTGTTTGTGTTGCAAATCTATGTGGATGACATTATCTTTGGATCAACTAACCAAGACTTTTGTGAAGAATTTAGAAATATGATGGCTAATGAGTTTGAGATGTCTATGATTGGAGAGCTTAGTTACTTCCTTGGACTTCAAATCAAGCAAATGAAGAATGGCACTTTTGTAAGTCAAGGCAAGTACATCAAGGACATGATCAAGAAGTTTGGATTGAAGATGCTAAGCCAATGAGTACACCAATGGGCACAAATGATCAATTGGGTATTGATGATAGTGGAAATATGGTAGATCAAAAGCAATACCGGTCTATGATTGGAAGTTTGCTCTATGTCACCGCCTCTAGGCCGGATGTGATGTTTAGTGTGTGCAAGTGTGCAAGATATCAAGCTTCACCTAGAGAAAGTCACTTGAAAGCAACCAAGAGAATATTGAGATATCTCAAGGGCACTCATGATGTTGGATTATGGTTTCCAAAGGGGTCTAATTTTGAGTTGATTGGATATTCGGACTCCGACTATGGAGGATGCAAGATTGATAGAATGAGCACAAGTGGCACTTGTCAATTGCTTGGAAGGTCTCTTGTTTCATGGTCATCAAAGAAACAAAATAGTGTTGCACTATCTACTGCCGAGGCCAAATACATTAGTGCCGGTAGTTGTTGTGCACAACTGCTTTGGATGAAAGCCACCTTGAATGACTTTGGAATAAACTTCAAGAATGTGCCATTGTTGTATGACAATGAAAGTGCTATCAAGATGACTCAAAATCCGGTACAACATTCAAGAACCAAGCACATTGACATAAGGCATCACTTCATAAGAGACCATCAATAAAAGGGTGATATTAGCATTGAGAGCATTGGCACCGAAGATCAACTAGCCGACATTTTTACAAAGCCACTTGATGAAAAGAGATTTTACAAGTTGAAGAATGAATTGAACATACTTGACTTCTCCAACTTGAAATGAGTGCACCCCCACATTCTTATATGACATGCCTCTCCTCCAACATAGCAAGGTAAAGTTGTTTGGCATATCATTCATACTTTGCTAAGGACATGTTTAGAACATATAGACATATTTGCATAACAAATAGGCTCATTCATGAAAATTAAATGATTTTGATGTATATATGGTACCACTATTGCTTCTATGTTTGATTGATCTAGTGGTAGCATATGACATGTTTGTGGGCTTGCAAACCTAGTGTTGAATCTAGAAAATAAGCTCATAATGTGTAATTCAACATGGTCAAGATAACCCTTATACTTTATGAGGTGTGAAAAAGCTTGTCCTTGGATCAAACCGAATTACATATTCTAGGCAAGTGATCTAGATTGAACCATAATTTGGACTCCCTCATAATTGATTGACTTATCTCTCACTAAAATTGGCACCTTTTTGGTGATTGTTGACAAAGGGGGAGAGAAAAGTCACAAAGATATTGCAAAGAGCAAGAAAGATATAAAAAGGGAGAGAGAAAGCACAAAGATAGAAAAGTCACAAAGAGAGAGAAAAGATATAGTGAGGAGCACATAAGTAGGGGGAGCAAGCTCATGGATTATTTGTTGCATTTGTATGTGCATTAACATGATGAAATGTTGTATTGCAAAGTTTAATTTCGATATTCATGATTGAATGGTGTATGCTAGATATAGAACTTGAATGATGTTTTGTTAAGAGTAGCTTTACATGTGGTATCTAGACACCTTTGCTTTTAATGTTGATCTCACAAAGTACTTTAGTGTTTGTGATCTTTACAAGTGATGTATTACAAGTGGTGTCTAGCTACTTCAATGCTAAGGATGGTATATAAAGGCAACTCCGATTGGTATCACGCTTCAAAGGTCCATTCTATATACCTTAGCATCAATTTGATAGTAGTAACTTTCCCAAAATTCAAATCCATACATATGTGCACAATTGAACCAAACTCATAAAAGCACATATGTAGGGGGAGCTAATACTATCGAAATTGAAAATTGATTTCATTTCATATCTTTGTGATGGTTGTCATCAATTACCAAAAAGGGGGAGATTGAAAGCCCAAGTTTGGTTTTGGTAATTAATGACACCAAATTGCTAATGCCATGTGTTAAGTGTTTTGAGTTAGGCACAAGCAACACACGTGATGAAGGAGCATGTGGCATGGAGTGATGGCCACAAGATCACAAGTGGTGGAGATGCACATAATATGGTGTACATGATGATCAAGTAGAAGAGAAGGAACTAAGAGCGCAAGGCAAAGGTATAACCATAGGGTTTTCCTTTTGCCGGTCTAAGATGAGTAGAGAAGTGATTGACCGGATTTAGGATACATAGCCGACTATCAAGAGGGGCAATCACGGTTAGCTCGGAAATCAAGTGCCACTAGATCAATGTCTTGAGCATATGCATTAGGATCTAGTAAAGAGCTAACATAACGCCTTGGAAAATGATTGCGAAATGCTAACACACATGCACATGGTGGTGTACACTTGGTGGTGTTAGCACATTTGCGAAGGCGGTGGAGTTCAAGCGGTAGAGAGGGGTTTGAGTTCCTCTCTCCCTCCCGCCGAGCTTTGCGAGCGCAGGATTCAGGTGTTTTTGTGAAGTTGAAATGCCTATTTTCCACTACGCCGGAAGTCAGAAAAGTAACGGAGGCGAACGGAGGTCACAGAGGTGACCGGACGCTGCACCGGACGCGGTCATGGTATGACCGGACGCGTCCGGTCAGTACAGCGCAGGCGCGGGTGCTAGGGTTTGCAACCGGCGCGTCCGGTCACTGACGACCGGACGCGTCCGGTCATCCAGGGAGCTTACTGGACTCTAACCGGACGCTGGCACTGTGGCGTCCGGTCAGTTCAACAGCGCGTCCGGTCAATTCTCCTGAGCGAACCAGAGCGCGCGACCGGCGCGACCGGTCCCTCATGTAGCCGGAGCGTCCGGTCAGGCGTCCAGAGGGGCAGAGCGAAGCGGAGTGACGATCGGACGCGTGGCGCGTCCGGTCACGTGCGATCGGACGCGTCCGGTCTCAACGAGAGCATACTGGAACGCGACCGGACGCGGGCACTGTTACGTCCGGTCAATCGGTTCAGCGTGTCCGGTCAGGGCAATGGCTAGTTCTGGCGCGCACTGTTCACGTTTGTCGTGTAGTGACCGGACGCGTCCGGTCACCCTGACCGGAGCGTCCGGTCAGCGTGTTTTTCGCGCGTCATCTGTAACGGCTAGCTGCGTACCCCTTCGTTATAAATAGACATTGGCCGGGGTTTGAGGGCAACTCTTGCACATTTTGAGATATAGAGACATACTTTGAGCTAGAGAACAACCCCTCCACTCATCTCTTTGCATAGTTGCACATCTTGAGTGAGATTGAGTGAGATTCAAGTGCATTGCTTGAGAGTTTCATTCTAGAGGCACTTGATCTTCGAGTTGCTGTGGATTTCTTGTTACTCTTCCGTGTTTCCCGACACGGTAGACGGCTTGGAGCAGCGGAGGTGATTGAGCTCGCAATTGGAGATTGTTGGAGCCTTCACCAAGTGTTGTAAGGGGTTCTTGATCCTTCCCCACGGGAGTTCGTGAATTGGATACTCTAGTGGAGCTCGTGGCTTGGAGGATCCCCATCTTGTGTGCGGTTGTGCGGCGCCCGTCGAGGGCTCGACTCTTGATAGTCGATTAGCTCGCGAACCGACAAGTGGGTGTATCGCCACAACGGGGAGTAGCTTGCCAGGAAGCAAGTGAACCTCGGGATAAATTCTTGTGTCATTCTCTTCCCGAGGATTTCTCTTGTGTGATTGATTGATTGGTACATCTCATCTCTACACGGCGGTATAATCAATCAAAGCTCTTCTCTCGTATTACTTCTTGTTTCTAGCTTATAGTTGTTGTTGTGTTTAGTGAATAGCCTTGTACTAGACTTGTGTAGGTGGCTTGCTTAATTAGTTAGAGCTAGTGCTTTTGCTTCGCCACATTTCGTACTAACTCGTGGTTAAGTAATTCTTGTAGAAGTTTTAATTAGGCTATTCACCCCCCCTCTAGCCTATTTGGACCTTACAGGCTCAAGGATGCGTTACTAGTTTATTTGATTTTGCTTCTTTGCCTAAAGAATATGAAACTTTTGTTGTTAATTACAACATGCAGCCAGATAACTGGGATTTAAAAAAAGCTCATGACAATGTGTGTGCAAGAAGAGGAGAGACTAAAGGCTTTACATGGTGACTCTGTCCACCATGTGAAGGACAATAAAAAGAAGAATTTTAACAAGAATCCTAAGGAAAACCTCAGCGGAATGATAGCTCCTCCTCCAAGTCAGAGGGAAAGGCCCCTCAGAATGATCACCATTAGCAGAACAATAGTGTTCAAGTTGACAAGGATTAGTGCAAATGGTGCAAGAAGCGTGAACACTACCAGAGGGACTGTCCAGAGTTCCTGAAAAGCCTTTTAAAGAGAGGTGAGGACATTATTACTTTCATAGATGAGTCTTTGTATTTAAGTTATGCAAAATCTACTTGGTGGATTGATTCAGGTGCACTATTTATGTTGCAAATTCATTACAGGGATTCCATACGAGGAGGACCATGTAAATAGGAGAAAAAGAATTAAAGTAGCAAATGAAGTACAAGCTGAAGTTGAAGCCATTGGAGATCTCTCTTTAGTTTTATACGATGGTTTTATACTTAAGCTTTCAGATGTACTTTATATTTCCTCTTTACGAAGAAACTTAATAAGTGTGTCTCATTTAGATGATGATGGTTATGATTACCATTTTGGTAATGGCAAATGTCAGATTTTGATTAATAATAAATATGTTGGTCTCGTCTTCTGATAAAATAAGCTTTATTTATTATCATTTTCTGAGAATGTGAATGTTGTGAGCAATGTGAATAAGAATGCCTCCTCATCTATAAATGTAAGTAAGAAGCGGAAGAGAGTTCATGATATATCGTCGAAATTATGGCATTGTCGTTTAGGTCATATTTCAAGGGAGAGAATAAAACGATTGATTAAAGAATCAATTCTTCTGCCATTAGAATTTTCAGATTTAGAACAATGCATTGATTGCATTAAAGGAAAGTATGTTAAAAAATAAAGAAAGATGTCAAACGAAGAGCAGGAATCTTAGAAATAGTCCACACAGATATCTGTGGTCTATTTCCTGTGAAAAGTGTGGATGGTTATGATTCTTTTATAATATTCATAGATGATTATTCTCGTTATGGCTACATTGATCTAATTAAGGAAAGATCAGAAGCATTGAATAAATTTAAGATATTTAAGGCTGAAGTAGAAAATCAGCATAATTTAAAGATTAAGTTAGTAAGATTAGACCATGGTGGAGAGTACTATGGGCGTCATACCCCATATGGCCAAGTTCCTAGACCTTTTGTAAAGTTCCTACAGGAAAATGGTATAGTTGCCCGGTACCCCACACCAGGGGAGCCTTAGCAGAATGGAGTAGCTAAAAGACGCAACCGTACCTTAATGGATATGGTGAGAAGTATGATAAATTACTCCTCTCTACTGATAAGTTTGTGGATGGAGGTGTTAAAAACCGCCATTCATATTCTTAATCAAGTACCAAGCAAATTGATGCCCAAAACACTATATGAGTTGTGGATAGGCAGGGAACCCTCACTTAACCATTTACGTGTGTGGGGTTATCTAGTTGAGGCTAAAGTCTTTAACCCAAACATAGGGAAGCTAGACTCCAAGACAGTCAGTTGCCATTTCATTGGCTACCCAGGAAAGTTAAAAGGTTATAGCTTCTATTGTCCTGACAGACATACGAAGTTTGTAGAAACAAAACATGTTGTGTTCTTGGAGGAAGAGTTGATCAGGGGGAGCATGGTAGCCCGAGAAATTAACCTTGAGGAGAAGCGGGTACATGTGCCCACTCCGATGGTTCAGGAGCCATTCTTCACGCTACCTATTGTTGCTGGACCAACAGTGCAAGATACTATAGTAACAGCACCTGTTGTTAGTTCTCCTATGGCGATAATGAATAAACATGAGGAACCTGTCCTTTAGGATCCTGGTGTCGCACATGAGGAAGAGCAACAACATCCCCATATGTAACTAGCACCAGAGGCCCCTAGAAGGCCTTAGAGAGTCAGAAAGTCAGCTATTCCTAATGACTATGAAGTCTATGATACCGAAGAATTTCAAATGGAGGGTGATCCCACCTCATTTGAAGAAGCCATGAGAAGCGCCCACTCGGAGAAGTGGCTTGAAGCCATGCAAGATGAAATAAAATTAATGAATACTAATAAAGTTTGGGACTTAGAAATAATTCCTAAAAGAGCCAAGACAGTTGGCTGTAAATGGGTCTACAAAACCAAACATGACTCCAAAGGGAATATAGAAAGATTTAAAGTATGACTTGTGGTGAAATGTTCTACGCAAAGAGAAGGCATAGATTATAATGAGACATTTTCTCCTGTCTCATGTAAAGATTCCTTTAGAATTATAATGGAGCTAGTAGCACATTACGATTTAGAGCTACATCAGATGGATGTAAAGACGGCGTTTGTCAACAGGGATTTGGAGAAAAATGTTTACATGGCACAACCAAAAGGTTTTATTATAGAAGGAAAAAACGTATGGGATGCCGCCTGAAGAAATCCATTTATAGGTTAAAACAAGCATCAAGATAGTGGTATTTAAAGTTTAATAGTACAATAAGAAAATTTGGGTTTAAAGAAAATGTAGAGGGCAATTGCGTTTATGCAAAGTTCAAGAATGGGAAATACATTTTTCTAATCATGTATGTAGATGACATCTTACTCGCTAGTAGCGATGTCAATTTACTGCTGAAGACGAAGAAGTTCTTGTCCTCAAATTTTGATATGAAAGATCTCGGTAAAGCTTCTTTTGTTCTGGGGATAGAGATTCACCGAGATAGAAGTAAAGGGGTTTTAGGATTACCACAAAAGACATACTTAGAAAAGGTTCTAAAGAAATATAGTATGCATATATGTATGCCTTCACCTGCTCCTATAGTCAAGGGCGATAGATTTAGGGAATTCCAATGTCCCAAGAACCAATATGAGATCGATCGAATGAAAACAGTTCCATATGCTTTGGCTGTTGGAAGTTTACAGTATGCTTAAGTGTATACACGTCTTGACTTAGCATTTGTTACCCAGTTGCTTGGTAGATTTCAAAGCAATCTAGGAATAGAACACTGGGGAATGGTAAAGAAAGTTATGTGTTATTTGAAAGGGACGAAAGGCCTCATGCTAATGTACAGAAGATCTGATTTCCTATACATAGTGGGGTACTCAGATTCAGATTATGCGGGAGATGATAGAAAGTCCACGTCATGGTATATATTTACTCTCGTAGGAGCTATATCATGGAAAAGCTCCAAGCAAACCGTTACTACATCATCCACGATGTATGACGAGTTTGTAGCATGTTATGAGGCCACGAGACAGGTGAATTGGCTAAAGAAATTCATACCCGGGTTGAAAGTGGTAGACGACATACATAAACCACTCAAGTTATACTGCGATAATAATCTAGCAGTACAGTATGCTCACAACAATAAGTCAAGTGACACTGCCAAACATATTGACATATAGTATTATGTTGTGAGAAACAAAGTCCGGGATCATATAATTAGTCTTGAGTATATAAGTACAGAAAAGATGCTCGCGGATCCGCTTATAAAAGGCTTACCACCTAACGTGTTTAGAGAACACTTAGTCAACATGAGTTTACAGGAAAGCCCATGATTCCTAGACAATAAGGGCCTAGTTGAAAATTTGTTTCAAAACAGAGAGGTGTATGGTAGTTGTTAATCTAATGGTAACTGACCATGACGATGAGGCACGCTCTATATACTGATCTGTGATGGAATGGAAAAAGAAACGAGTGTTAAGTTTAAATATAAAGGTTAAAGTATAAGATGAGATCAATGGGGAGATTATTAGTGTTAATCTCATCCAGCTCAGCCGAATGGCCGAGTTAGGCCTTAAACTCGCGCCCTGATCGGGGGCGCCCAACCCCACATGGTTGGTGGGCCCCGTCACACTATGCTATATAAAGAGGTGGGGTCGGCGGCTCTCAGTACGAGGTTGATCGCAGACGCCACAATCCCCACCGACCGCCCTAACCCTACCGATCGAGGGAGTGCTGAAGCAGCAGGAAGCGCCACCGCTGTCCACGCCGGTCTTCACCGCCGTCACTGCTCCACTGCACCAACATCAACATCGTCACTGACACTGACGCCATGGCAGGGACTCTGCCTCCACTAAGGACTCTGATGGTCGATACCTTTCACATCCACTCTCACTCTCACTCTCCTAATCTCGTACATCCTATACTAGGAAATGTTTATCCCGATTATATGAGTTTGTACCCGTTAGATCTACTCACAATGATCCTATTTTCGTAACAGTATGTCCTGTTCGCTTGTCTTATAATCCGTACTTTTCAGCTTATTTTTCAGTCGGAACAATGTTTTTCTTTCACAATAAATCAATGAACAGTACTTTCAGTCATGACTTTTCAACGAAGCAAACTGGCTTTTAGGGCTTATTTGGATACGCATGTATTCATCTCAATCCACATGGGTTAGAGTAGAATGGAATGGAATTAAAATAAATTGCATTCCATTCCACTCTAATACATGTGCATTCAAACAAGACCTTAACTAGATTATGGGCACATATTTCGTTGTTAGGAGGGGAGTGAAAAGAGTTTTACAAAATGCGGTCTAAACACGCTGCCTGCAAATACTGTAGCATCATCTCGGTGAGCTGCGGACGTCGTCGTCAAAGGATGGCGGATGGCGGAGGAGCTTTGCTGACTCGTTTCCAGGCAGCAGAACACCGATCCACGAACGAGACAACGGAGACCACGGTCCATGGGGCATAGTTGGCTTGGAATTTGGAACTGGAAGGGCTTACTGTGCTCCGTTTTAAGCGATCACAAAGTTGCATCGTGGCGATATATGTTACCGAGGATAGCAACGATGCGTGGCTCCTTGTAGTGGGCATTGCAAATCACGACGGCGTCGTAGAACAACTCCTCGCCGGCGCTGCTCCCCTTCTCTCCGAGCTTCCTAGACGTCACAGGTACTCCTGACCACCTCCGTCTCGAAGCGGACGAGCCGGAGCAGATCGAACCGCCGCACGAACGCCTCCAGGTACCGGAGGACCTCCTCGTGCCCGGGGAACTTGCGGGGGTCCTGCTGAGAGCCCGCGGCGCCAGCGGCGAAGGGGAAGTCGAGGAATCCCATGGTCTCACGTGGCAAGTTGGTGCAGAGCGATGCGTAGAGGCTGGAGTGCATCGCCGCGGCGCCGAGCGCGCGCGGGTCGGAGGTGTAGAGCCAGGTGCCCCCAACGGCGTTGGCGCGCTCGAATACGACAGGCGTGTGGCCCTCCCGGCGTAGCTCGCGGGAGGCCGCTAGGCCCGCCGCGCCTGCCCCGACGACGGCGAGTCGGAGGGAAGCTGACGGCATGGGGAGCAAGGGAGGAGTGGGCATTGGGAATTGGAACGAGTGGCCTCTCCTTTCCTGGAACGGAAATCAATCCGGCGGGCATATCTGCCGGGGCGGTGGTCCGGCATGCATAGGGTTGGTGATGAAGTAGACATAGCAGTCGCATAGGGTTGTTGTGTGTCGCCTGCTTGAGTCTTTTGATAAGTTTATCATCGGGACCCAGGTCCGATCCCTTCCATTGCCAATCCTGGCCTCCTGGGCATGCGAGACGCCGATGCCACCGAGGTCCAGCGCCGCAAGCCCGCAACCGGCACCTCGCACCTTGGACTTGGAGGAGGTACGGTCAGGAGCTGCTGATCCGCGTAATGCGTGGGGAGGCCGGTATCCGACCGGCCGGACGTCGTCGTCTTCTACAACGCGCTGACGCAGGCGTTGCCGATCACAAATTCACAATATAGTGGACGAGACCGTGGAAGGTGTACGGCTGCCTAGAGGCCATGCTGGAAGCGGACGTGGTCGTGGTGCCAGACTGCGCGATGTACAGTACTCACTTGGGGCATTGGGTGGTAGGCGCGCAGGATGGTGGTTGGAGGCGGAGGACGTGTTCTACGCGGCAGTGAAGTACCTGAAGTTGGCCGACCTCGGAACAGTGCACGACATCAAGGACGCTGGCAAGTCGCACGCGGCGAGGCAGGGCCGGGGTGGTGGTCGGCCATAAGCAGTGGGCTCTTAGCGTCCGACTATTGCACAGTGCCGATCAGTTTCCACCCTCCCAGTAAATGTTCATGCAGCCGGGTCTAAATTGCTAATGTCAGTATTTGGAGAATGTTTTTGAAACTTTAAAAAACTGTAATTTAAAAACTCGAGCCACGGAGGAGAGACGTCCCCCACAGTGTTTCATTAAGAAGATAAACTTCTCACGTAGCTCGAGAAAATCTCCGAACCTGTACTTTGATGTGGGATAGACGAGATGATTTTTTTTACCCTCACAAAGCCTAAAATTCTTCCCTGTGGGGAATCGAATCGAACTCAGGACCTGAGGGGTGCCGCCACAGCTGTCTAACCAGTTAGGCTAGAGGAAACGGTAATTTACAAACTAAGCTTTCAACAGGGTTGGTGGTCTGCCAGCGCTTTCCATAAACAGTTTAACAAGGGCCCTTAATAAAGCAGGTACAATAATATACCAATTGTATTTAGACTATCTGTTTGTTTCGCTGAAAAGCCATGATTGAAAGTACTATTCGCTGATTTGTTGTGAGAGAAAAACACTGTTCATCCGCTGAAAAAGTATGGCTCATAAGACAAGCGAACATGACCTAATTTTTTTTATGTCTTATCTGTTATGATAATCTATTGCTCACTTAGTTTGGCTTATAAGCATGATTATTAAACTTGCTCTTAGCGTCTGGCTAGGTTGTCCTCTTGCACTGTGCCGATCAGTTTCCATCCACAATCCAGATTCTCTGCAGTTCTTTAGGTGACTTTAGGCATGCCCGATGCCGTCCGTTCACGATCCGACGGCTGCTGGATATCTCTGCTCTCCTGGTGCTAGATTGCACAGCCCAAACGAGAAACTGCAGCCCAGCTCAGGCCCACTTCGTGAACAGACGACACAAAATAGAGAGCACACATGCATTTTACAGAGCAGTGCAGTATACTGTCACTGTGAGGATTTCACTTAAGTATTTTTAATAGTTCCATGCTAATAGATAATCTCCACCAATAACCACCGGTACAACATATAAAAATCAAAATAATCTCCACCCAAGCATTCAATTAGCACGCAGATGCTCATCAATCATCTCAAAAAAAACAAAATGCCCTGCCATGAGACAGCAACTACTAAATTGAAGGCTTAAGCAAATATTGAAGAGCAGCGTCATCAATTTCACTAGGACCCTGCAAAGGCAATTGAAAGTTAGAAAAAAAGAGATATTGACACTAGCTAAAATTAAAAAGGAGCAATACTGAACATACCATCATCAAATCTGTGTAGCTAGTGAATGCAAATGAATTCTGCTCCTTATTAGTACTATCCAACACTTGAGTTTCTACATCACCATCATTCAATTCATGCTGAAAAAACATCCAAATATTATTTTTTAGCAAGAAGTAATAAATTAAGACACCATATTACAAGTTTTTAGGAACATACATTAGAATTATCAGGCACTTTTTTTTTGTACTTTCTTGTCTTGTCAAGCCAACTTCTTTGTCTCTTTGAACTTCTTGATTGAACCTCTTTTTTCTTCAAGCATGCAGCACTAAGCAATTCTTCATTTTGCTGAGCATTAGGTTGGACATTATATGTATCGCACAAGACACTTGTAGCTGCACTAAATTTGTCCTGCAGTTGTTTAGCAAGACAATCAAGTGCATTGTCTACCAAAATGCAACATTCTAGATCACTTGCAGCTGGATATGCCAAATTAAGAATTTTTTTAGACAAACACTTGTAGCGAAGCATAGCATCGAACTTTGGGTCTTCAATTATGCGCTTTCCTTTGTTGTCTTGGATAGTTCCATATTTTGCTTCCCTTGTCCAATGCTTTAGCACATAATGGTTAGGCAATAACTTGACGTTCATCAAGTCAAGAACTTTCAAAGCATGGCTACACAATACATCGGTCCTTGCAAACTGCCCACAATTACATGAAGCTTTTTTCTCCAAAGTATCACCAACAATTATACGTTCTATTTCAGAACTTAAATCACCATCAGACCTCACAATTGCAACAACATATATGTTATTTTCTTCCAATGCTCTAGTACATGCAGCCATGGATCTTTCATATTCAGCTTGAAATGCTTCAAATATTGGGGGAGTGTAAAGTTTGCTAGCTTGCACTAGCATAGGTGTCCTCATTCTTAATCTATGTAGCTTTTTTCTAGCTTCAAATTCTTCATCTAATTTCTTGTTTCTTTTTCCTTGCACTGCTCTTTTAAAATGCTTTAGAAATCGGATGATGTCAAAATCAGATTTCAGGTGGTCTTTTAAATCACTATTAAAACTCTCACTTAATTTTGTGTTTCTCATTCCCAATGTAAAAACATCCCTCATGTGAGATTCGGCCCATTTTTCTTGAACTTGTAGATGTTATCTAGCCAAGATGTATTTTTCTTGTCCACCTTATTTCTCATCATGTTAAATGCTTTTTCAAAGGCCAACTTATCATCGATATTATACATGCAAGCACTAAAATCTGAGAGGATATGGGATTCTTCGTCTTCTTCCTTTTTCTTGTTACATAAGTGCTTGACAGCATTTTGCATTATGTGATAGGTGCACAATCCATGCCATGCTTCTGTGAATACCTCCTTAATAGCATTTTTCATTGTTGTGTCTTGATCAGTAAATATAGTTTTAGGCTGTTTTTCATTGTGTGCAGCTAGAAAAGCCTTAAATAGCCATTTGAAAGAGGCACATGTTTCATTAAATAGAAGAGCAGCTCCAAAAATGACAGACTTCCTGAACTGATTGAATCCAACAAATGCACCAAAAGGTATGTATTCTTTGTTTGTGCCAAAAGTAGTGTCAAATGTCATTACATCACCAAAATGAGCATAATCAATTAACATCTTGGCATCAGCCCAAAATATATTGGTTATGTGTTCTTCTGCATCCAATTGCACTACATAGTGGAAAGAAGGATTCTCGAACATCTTGTCTTGAAAATACTTTAACATGCTTCCTGCCTGACCATATGCCAACTCCCTTTGGCGCCTACCCTGCAAGTAATTTTTGTGATCACAACAAGTGTAGCTGAGATTCATTCGTCCTCCAACTTGGCGACTAGCCAACTCATCTGCAGCTTTTGGCCTAATTCCAGAATCATCAGCGGCTTCAATTTCAAAAGCTTGCACTTCTGAAATCTTCCTCTGTGATGTCATCAAATGGAAGGTATGTGGCAAGTGAAGAACATGATTGTGTTCCAGAATTAGATCAAACACTTCATATTCCCCTGTCACTCGATCTAATGTAAGACCCATATGAACTGGACAATATGTTCTTGTTTCAGCTCGAGGATTTTTTGTTAAATGATCTCTCCTGTCTCGTGCTCGACAACCCTCCTTAACACACACATATCTACATGATGTTATCTTTTTATCAGATTTACTTTCATTTGTGTACCGTTTCCGGACCTCAAAACCAGCATGACCTCCATAATCTACCCAAAATGACCAAGCATCATCCAAGTTTATAATTTTTTTATCAATACGAGGTACCCAAATTGGAGTTGCATTCTCTTTCTAAAAAAAATAAAAACACGCTCATTGCTATACACCTAGAAGTAAAACAAGGGGGGGGGGATTGAATGTAATCATAACTCACTGGTTGGGTTGTTCCATCGGATTTTTAATTAAAAGCTAAGGCCTTAAAGAACACTACAAATAATAAGCAGATATGAGTGAACTTTCACTTGTGAACAAATAAGAGCGAAATAGAGAAGAAAGAAGAAGATAATACGTTGATCATCACACAGTTCGCAGCTCATCGGCAAGAACGAGCTTCAGTGCACGAGGACTGCAGGCTGCAGCCAGTTGCCTTGCATCTCGGACGAGGACGTCGATTGCGTTGCTCTCTCGGACGAGGACGAGGACTGCAGGCGGTTGTCTAGCTGGGGCGCGAGCGTGACCTAGCTACACCGCGAGCGCGACCTGACAGCAGCGGCGCGCAGCGACACAATTGGCGCCAAAATATTCCTGCGGCCGCACCTCCCCCGCCAAAACCAAGCACCAAGCGCTAAAATGTGTTACTTTCCCGTCCATAAATGGGCCTCAGCTGGGCTGTTCTCGTCTGGGCTGTCGAGGCTTCTACTAGGAGAGCAGAGTTGTCCAGCAGCCATTGGATCGTGAACGGACGGCATCGGGTATGCCTAAAGTCACCTGTGACTTTACTGAAGAACTGCAGAGAATCTAGATTGTCCCAGCACACATTGCAGGTGGGTCTACATTTACTCATATCGCCATTTGAAGAATGTTTTTAAAACTTTAAAAATCATAATTTACAAACTAAGCATCCAACAAAAATCATGATGGCACACCATAGTGTTTCTTACGAGAAATCCTTCGAAACATTTACCTCATTAAGGTAGAACATTCTCTTTTATAGAGTACAGGCAATGTTCTAGGTTTTGAAAACAATATTCTACCTTCACAATAAAAATGTTCTATGTTCGGAAGAACAATATTCTAGATTTAGAAGAATAAGAATATTAGATTCATGGAATGATATTATAATATCAGCAAAAGTAGGGAAAATAATTACAAATAAAATAATAAAAGCTTAAATAGAAAGACATGATTAATAAAAACATAATAAAGCATAAGAGAAAACATAAATGATACAAAGGAAAAAGGCATGTAATAGATGTCAATAAAAATGACTTCACACAAATATTGCTCGAACAATCTAAAATATACCATAGAGCATCTCACAAAATATTATGTGAATAATCAAAGATACATAAATAACATAATATAAGACATCAATAAAATATAGAACAAAGCATAAGGGAGAAAAAATCCATGTAGTAGAATTTTTTTTAAAAAAAACATCACATAGATACTATTTAAACAATCTAAAATATACCATATAAGATCTCATAGGTACTATGTAAATAATCAAATATAATCGTGGAACATCTCATTTATACAATGTTATATTAAACTTTCATGTAAAAAGTAAATTTTACCTTCTACATACAATCTTAAATAAAATTCATTTTATTTATGATGAATACGATGTTATTTTCCCCTTGTTTTTTATGAGATAAAACAAATAGATGTCACGACCACTTAAGCCCTAGAACGAAACCTAAGGGATATAGATGGGGTTAGTGTGCCGGTGTTATGACGAATATATGATATAACAAGATTTTAGTTTTGCCCATAGCAATACATGGGCATAAGCATAACTATTAAGGGGTAATAATATTTTTCCCTTTGAAATGAACCCCACTTGGCGCAAAGGATTACACCCCCACCATTTTGATTTTCTCGATGAACTTTTTAGGTATGTTGGAAGGATTTGGTTTTCTCGAAGTAAACCAAAGCAAATGCACACCAGGTTGACTAATACTCCCTCCATCTGAAAGCATCTAGGCCCCGAGGTTTGGTTTCGGCAATTGATGACAACGCTTTATTACCATGACTAACGTGTGTTTTGCAGAAACTTTGGTAAGTTAGGTCATGGAGGTTTTAACTGCTTTGGGCACTATGGTATTCATGCCCCTTGATGGAAATCGTTTCGGTTTTCAAAAGAGTGACGTCAAGATTAAGGACGGTTAGTTCCGGATGTCGAGGTGTTGAGAGACATTTGGAATAGTCGTTAGGATCTTCGTTTTTCTCTTTTGGCCGTACTATAAAGGGGGGCATGAGCGGGTAGCTTGACCTAGGCGAGTCCTATGTTTAGGTGTGGTGCACACTTGTTAAACTTGGCGCTAGGCAGCTCTAGAATAGCTCAAAGTTCAGTTGGGAGCAACTTGGTTGAAGTTGTAACGCTTTGCGGAGAGTTTCGGGTCGTTTTCCAGTGACCGGACGCGGTCCTCGGCATGACCGGACGCGTCCGGTCAGTTCAGTTCCGCGACTGGGATTTTAGCTCTGAGCACCGGACGCGGTCCTCGCGAGGACCGGACGCGGTGGTCAGAAGTCAACACGTGTCACTTGAGGGAAACACCCGATCGGACGCGACCTGGGTGTGATCGGCGCGTCCGGTCATAGTCCAGTAAGGTCCTGAGACGACCGGACGCGTCCGGTCATCACCCATCGGACGCGGTAGCGCGTCCGGTGCGAGTACAGTAAGCTCCACGCACGATCGGACGCGTCCGGTCACCCCTGACCGGTGCGTCCGGTCATCTAGGTGTTTTTCGGTTTTTGACCGTTACGAGCGACCGGCGCGTCCGGTCAGTACGACCGGCGCGTCCGGTCAGCTCGAGTTTTGCTGAGTCAGCAGGTAACGGTTCGTTTCGTCTGTGGGGTGTATAAATACATCCCCACCACCTCTTTTAGAGGTCTCTTGCTCATTTGATCAGCTGATAAACACCTTTGAAGTGCAAGGTAGTGCAAGAGCACTAGTGAGGATAGAGATTTGAGAATCAAAGCTTGTGAGTTCCTCACTAGAGATTAGATAGTAACAAGTGTGCATCCACTTTCTCATTTAGGCTCGTAGAGGTCAAGTGAGAGTTCTAGCTTGTTACTCTTGGTGATCGCCATCACCTAGACGGCTTGGTGGTGATTGGGAGTTTGGTGTTCATCCGGCGGAGCTTGTGGATGACCCAACTCATCTTGTGAGCGGTTGTGGGTGATTCACCGCGACGGAGTGTCGAAGAATCAACCCGTAGAGAGCACTTGATCCTTGCGCGGATCAAGGGGGAGCGACACCCTTGCGCGGGTGCTCCAACGAGGACTAGTGGGGAGTGGCGACTCTCCGATACCTCGGAAAAACATCGCCGTGTTCCTTGCCCCTTTACATTCAAGCATTTACTTTCTCGTATTTACTTACATTGCTTGTTTACATTCCTAGACTTGCCATGCTAGACTAGGATTGGAAACTAGGGTGCAAAACTTTGTATCGGTAGACTCACTAGGAACACAAGTAGACACTAGGGGTGAATCCCAGCTTGTAGGATTTATTCCTTGCTTTTATTTTTAGAAAAGCCCAATTCACCCCCCTCTTGGGCATCTTGATCCTTTCACCATCCCAAAAATAAGTGACATTTTTTACTTTTAAACATTTTGTTTGACCATTCGACTTATTCAAATTTTTTGTGTAAATTATCAAATTAATAAAATCATTATTAAAGTATATCCAATGATAAAATAAGTCATAACAAAATAGATAATACTTATACAAAAATTTTGAATAAGACAAACGGTCAAACAAGATGCCTGAAAAGTCAAAAACGTCGCTTATTTGGGACGGAGGGAGTATTTATATGAAGTCATGCCGGACGATTGGACCCATGCAAGTCCCAAGCACAAGAACAATGAAACAACAACAAATAACCAGATAAGCACCACTAAATGATAGAGTGTGATTTATAAAATTCATGAAAAATTATCTAATTTTGAGTTTCACTACTACAAAAAATCTTTTCGAGGCGTTTTGAAATGGGTCTCGGAGGCGGACAGAAATTCCAACCGTCTCGGTTAATGCCTCGGATTAACCGAGGCAGTTGTTTTTTATTAACCGAGGCGGTCACAAAAAACCGCCTCACAAAATTAATTTACGGAGGCGGTTAAAAAGCAACCGCCTCCTAAAATCTATTAACCGCGGCCCCCAAATACCTCTATTTTCGGAGACGGACCTCTTATAAGGCCCGCCTCGGTTAATATTCCCAAAGCCTAGCATAAGTCAATCTCGGCCCAAAACTCGGTCACAGTATATAAGCGCCGCTCAAAACCCTAGCCCATCCACTCAACTCCTCTCTCACTGCTGAACCCCGCAGCGCCGTTCGCGACTTCGCGAGTTGCGAGACCCCTCCTCAACGCCCTCTCTCTCTCTCACTCTTCTCTCTCTCACTCACCGGCAAGTAGGAGGCCACGCCCCGACGAGCAGGAGGCCATGCCCCCGGCGAGCAGGAGACCGCGACCCCCGGCAAGCAGGAGGCCGTGACCCCCGGCGAGCAGGAGGCGACGACCCCTAGTGAGCAGGAGCAGGAGCAGCAGCAGGCAGTGGCGGCCCCCTCTTCCGGTGTGCTCCAACAGCAGTCATGGCGAGCAGGAGCAGCGGTAGTCATGGCGGAGGCGGCGTGGCTCCTACGCTCGTCCCTCTGTCTGGAGGGTGGCGCCGCCCTCGGACCCCTCCTCCCTCTCCACCGGCACGGCGGCGGCGGCACACCGGGCGCGGGGTGGCCGCCCTCGGCCCCCTCCCTCTCCATTGGAGGCGACGCTCCCTAGCGGATCCGGCGTTCGACTTGCGTCTCTGGCGAGGACGCAGTGGATCCGGCCGTCTCCGGCGTTGACGAAGCAGATCCGGCGTGGGCACAACCGGATCCGGCGGGGGGAGGCCAGATCCGGCTGCGGGTGGGCGGATCCCGGCTGTCGGGGAGCGCGCAGGGGTGGCAGCAGCGCGTGTAGGTGCGGCAACGTGAGGCCCAAATCCAGACCTGGTTAGGGCTGGGCCATGGGCTTTTTCTTTTTTTCTTTTTTTATTTGATTAACGGAGGCGGGCAGCAAACCGCCTCAAAAAAATAGGCCATTTACCATGACCTCTGATCCGAGGCGGTTGCGGTTGCGAAAACCACATTGATTAATCGGTTTTGTCCGCCTTGGTAAAGATTATTGTAGTAGTGTTTGTTTGAAGAAGATAGACCAGATAAAACTTTTAATTATAGATCAAAAGGAGATTGCATGAACTTAAATTTTCATGGCATCTTTTTTTATCGTGTGTTAAATTGTTGAAGTGTGTAAACTATAATCAAACCTTCTTTCGTAGTTCGGTGAGTCCAAAAATGGGTCACTGTTCGATCCTGCTATAGACTAATATTTTGATTCATTTTTGCCAACAGGGAAGCAATTGGGCCATAGTCCAAAACTGTGACGTAGGCAGGCTCGGATTGAGGTCTGTAATGGGCCTCCAGGGCAAATTCGCATAGGAGGCTGCGAACGAGCTAAGCCAAAAAAAAACGAGAGCAGGCCGGAATGAAACTGACGAGGGAAGGGACTAAGGGAGAAATAAAAGAAAAAAACTTCTGATTTTATAAACACTCAAACAAATTCGAATTGAAACGAATTTGAATGCAAATTTAATTCTAAGCAAGAAGAACACACCGGGATGAATGCAAGAAATAATTGAAAATATTCAGTAGCAAATATGCCCGTATGTTGCAACGGGAGTCCTTTTTTCTTGAGAGCCCAAGAACGGACGCAGGGCTTAGGGTTTGTTTGGTTTATAATCACAACTTGCCACGTCATAAGTTAGTCATGCCATAGTTTTTTATGTAATTGTGTGGTTTACTGTCATAACTATGATGTGCCAAATTTTTTTAGCACTATTTCTACATGTCATAGTTTTATTTTCTTGCCAAACTTTGCCGCAAGTATGGCTCTTATTTTGCTCGCCGGACTTTGATCATGTTTGGCTCAACTCGTGCATGCCCACCGTGCAGTGCGTCTAAGGTGTGAGTCGCTGTACCAAAAAAAACAGTACTAGGTCCTGTTCGCTTGGCTGATAAGCCGTGGCTAAAAGTACTGCTGGCTAATTTGTTGTGAGAGAAATGTTGAACAATAAGGCATTTTCATATTTATTTTAATCCATAAAAATAACGCAATAAAAAGAAGAGTGAAGTCATGAATAACAAGACAGCAACACTTCATGACAAATGTTAACATGATGATAAAACAAATTATAAAGCCGAAACATATGTGAAACATTGTTTTACATAGCTGAAACATCACAGACATGATCTCAAATAACATCACAGACATGATCTCAAATATAAAAGATGTGTTCTCAAATATCAAGATCATGATAATCACAAAATTAAAAGGAACCAGAAAACCAGTACTAGCATAACCATCCAAATCAAGCAAACAGAACATGTTGAACATGAAAGCAGTATTGCCTAGGAACATCATGATATTGATAATAAAACTCAGAAGAAGGTGAAGGAGATTATACCCTGCGGCGGAGCCGCTCGCACCAAGAAAAGCCATGGTGGTGCTTTGCTGTTGTAGTCGTCCCGCTCGATGCAGTGCAGAAGAAGACGCCGTGAAGAAGCACCGCTACAGGTTGACCAGCGAGTAGTCGTGCCACCACCGACACTCCCCAAAAACGTAATCGCCCGTCTTCACCCGAGCAGGTGAAACCCACGACGGAGACGCGTTCCGGAGGCCTACTCTTCCATCTCTGGTGCTCGCCGGAGGTGGAACGGGAAGAACTTGCGCTGCTGGAAAGTGGTGTATTTCGCCAAGAGATCTTAACCGAGAAGAGAGACTTTGATTTATAGACAGAGGCCAGAAGACGAGAAGCCGACGGCACCGAGGGGTCACACCCTGCGGCGGAGGAGACGGAGACGGAGAGCCAGGAGTCACGGGAGTTACCAGAAACTCCTCCAATCAATTCCAATCAATTTATCAGTTTCAAAAATAAAGGCCTCGCCCGTCCGTCCGCTCGCTCGCCGCCGCCCGCCTGCCTGCCTCGCCACGCCACGCCTCGCCTCGCCACGCCACGCCACGCCACGCCCACGCCCACGCGCACGGGCTCGGGCCGGGCTGGGCGGCGGCGGCGGCGCGCGCGCGCGTGTGGCATCCAGGTGACCCACTTTTACTTCTCAAATAGATCGATCAAACATCAAGTATTTAAGTAGAGTCGTCTCTCGATTAAATTCCCATATGGTATAAAACCATTAATGTACATGTACGGACCATAGAGTTTAATAGAGATATTAAATAAATGGGCCAAGCCCATAATATCTAACAATCCCCACCAAACTCTAGGGTACGCAGTTTGAAATTCTCAGAACCACATTCCTTTTATATACCAGTGTTTCGATGGAGACTGTTAAGTTGAACATCCATCTAGAAAGTTAGCTACACTCATCCACAACTGAACAATGGACAGAACCTTGAATTGACAGTTTTGTGCGAGATGAGTTTCACATAACCTCTTAACTGATACTAGGCTGCCAAGTGCCTTCCCTCTGTTTTGAAGCATATAAGTCACACTTCGAGGCCTTTTCATGAGCATCTAGAGATTACCCACATCTCATAGATTGTGACTAGCAATCGAGCTCATATAGGTGTGTTCCTTATAGGATGTTCTGTAGAACAACATCCCCGCTATACCAAGCCGCTCGGATCACATTAAGAACTTAATCATCCTGCCTAACAGTATTAGAGAGACATGCATCTCCAACGAACTGAGCTATAATCTAAGGAGTCTCTCCCTCAGTCAATCAACAGCTTGTTTCGCCATCCTAATTCACGGGATCTCCGATCACATAGGATAGGTTACCACTGTTGATGACTCTATGTGGGTCTCAAACCCAGTTCCCTCGACGCACCTTCTATCACATTGCGTGACAGACCCTTAGTGAATTGATCTGCCAGATTATTTGATGTATGGACATAGTCCAATGCAATTACTCCGGAGTTTCTCAGTTTTCTGACAGTCTTCAAACGTCTCTTCACATGCTTTGTGGACTTCATGTTATCCTTAGAACTGTTTACTTTAGTGATCACAGTTTGATTATCACAGTTCATGGAAATTGCTGGGATTGGTTTCTCAACAATCGGCAAATCCATCAGGAGATCACGGAGCCACTCTGCCTCAGCACTAGCGGTATCCAATGCGGTCAGTTCTGCTTCCATTGTAGACTTCGTTAAGACAGTCTGCTTGCAAGACTTCCAAGAAACAGCACCACCTCCAAGTAGAAACACGTATCCACTCGTGGCATACAGCTGATCCGCATCAGAAATCCAATTAGCATCACAATAACCCTCTAGTACCCTCGGATACCCGGAAAAGTGAATGCTGTAACTCATTGTCCCTTTCAAATAGCGTAGCACTCTCTCAAGAGCATTCCAGTGAGTATCTCCCGGATTTGACACAAACCGGCTCAGTTTGCTTACAGCGAACGAGATATCAGGCCTGGTTGCGCTAGCTAGGTACATAAGAGAACCAATTATCTGTGAATATCTCAATTGGTCTCTTGCAATTCTGTGATTCTTCCTCAAATGAATACTTGGATCGTACGGATTAGGAGCAGGCTTACACTCATTGTACCCAAATCGGTTCAAGACCTTTTCCACATAGTGAGACTGCATAAGAGTTACCCCACCATTTCCTTCCTCCCTTGAAAGCTTAATGTTGAGAATAACATCAGCCTCTCCCAAGTCTTTCATCTCAAAGTTACTCGACAGAAAATCTTTTACTTCTTTAATCACATTTAGATTGTTGCCAAATATTAATATATCATCCACATATAAGCATAGTATCACACCATCACCACCACCAAACCGATAATATACACATTTATCAGCTTCATTCACAACAAAGCCGGCTGATGTTAAAGTTTTATCAAACTTCTCATGCCACTGCTTGGGGGCTTGCTTTAGGCCGTACAGGGACTTCAGTAACTTACAAACTTTACCCTCTTGACCATTTGCAATAAACCCATCAGGCTGATCCATGTAGATCTCTTCCTCAAGCTCTCCATTTAGGAAGGCTGTCTTAACATCCATCTGATGAATGAAAAGACCATGTGAGGCAGCCAGGGATAGCAACACACGAATGGTCGTCAATCGAGCAACAGGTGAGTAAGTATCAAAGTAATCTTCACCTTCCTTCTGTGTATACCCCTTAGCAACAAGCCTAGCTTTGTACTTCTCAATTGTACCATCAGGCCTCAGCTTCTTTTTAAACACCCATTTACAGCCCACAGGTTTGCAACCGAATGGACGATCAACCACTTCCCATGTCCCATTGGACATAATGGAGTCCATCTCACTTTGCACTGCCTCCTTCCACATGTCAGAATCAGAAGAAGAGTATGCCTCAGAAATGGTTGTGGGAGTGTCATCCACGAGATATATAATAAAGTCTTCTCCAAAGGATTTTGCAACTCTTTGCCTCTTACTCCTTCGAGTGACAGTATTATCATCCTCCTTAGGATTTTGCTCAAGCTCATGGGTGTTATCATCAGCGTGTATATTTGATTCATGAAGTTCAGGAATAGAATCATGACTAGACATTCTAGATGCACCTATTTTCATTGGAAATTCATTCTCAAAAAATGTGGCATCTCTAGACTCCATGACCGTTCCAATAGCCATATCAGGAGCACTAGAATTTATTATTAAAAAACGATAGCCCACACTATGAATGGCATAGCCTAAGAAAACACAATCTACAGTTTTTGGTCCAAGCTTTCGCTTTTTGTTTATTGGCACGTTCACTTTGGCCAAACAACCCCAAACGCGAAGATAAGAAATATTTAATCTCTTTTTCTCCCAATCCTCAAATGGAGTGATTTCTTTGTTCTTTGTGGGCACTCTATTTAGGACATGATTCGCAGTTAAAATTGCCTCACCCCACCATTCCTTAGATAAACCAGCTGTCTCCAACATGGCATTCACCAAGTCAGTTAGAGTGCGGTTCTTTCTTTCAGCAATCCCATTGGATTGTGGTGAGTATGGAGGTGTCCTCTCATGAATTATACCGTGCACCGCGCAAAACTCAGAAAATTCATTAGAGAAATATTCTCCCCCGCGATCGGACCGCAACCGTTTGATATGCTTTTCAAGTTGATTCTCAGCCTCGGCTTTAAAGGTTTTAAAATAATGTAATGCCTCATCTTTTGTTTTAATTAGGTACACATAGCAATATCGAGTGTAATCATCTATGAACGTTATGAAGTATCTCTTACCACCTTTTGTCAAAATTCCGTTCATTTCACAAATATCGGAATGGATGAGATCAAGTGGTGCCAACTCTCTCGCCATAGCTGCCTTGTGAGGCTTGCGAGGTTGTTTTGCCTCAACGCATGTATGACATTTGGAGCTTTTGGCAACGTCAAATTTAGGAATTAAATTCAAACCAGCTAAGCGGGACATGCAACCAAGATTAACATGACATAATCGAGAATGCCAAACATTCATCTCAACATTAACGTTATTAACGACATTATTCACTGCAAGAGGTAAAGTATCAACCAAAGACAAGCGGAACAAGCCTCCGCTCTCATAGCCTTTTCCAACAAAGGTTCCATACTTTGACATAACACATTTATTCGACTCAAACACAAGTTTAAAACCGTCTCGACATAGCAGAGAGCCACTAATAAGATTTTTCCTTATTGAGGGGACATGATGCACGTTCTTGAGTTGCACGGTCTTCCCTGAAGTAAGCTTCAGATCCACCGTACCAACACCATGAACACCAGCACGCGCGCCATTCCCCATCAGCAAGGCTCCACTCCTCCCGACCTGGTAAAAAGAAAACAAGGACTTATCAGCACACACATGTATATTTGCACCTGTATCAACCCACCAATCAGGTGAGGAACAAACTGTAAATGCAGATAAATTACCATACCCAGCAGCGTCTGCATCAGTCTCAATGGTGTTGACTGTCTTCGCCTTTGATGGGGGCTTCCACTTAGCCTCAGGACACTCTCTAGAAAAGTGCCCAGTGTTCCCACAAGTGAAGCAGTTCATCTTTGCCTTGTCTAATCCCATCTTCTTATTATTACCTTTCTTGAAGAAGGTAGTGGATTTCTGCTTAAGCTCCTGCTGGGGCTTCTTCTTTTGTGGCTTAGGACGAAACTTTTGCACCACATGTGCACTAGTAGTCGCCTCACCAATCCCGCCCTTGCTCTTTCCCTTAACATCCTTTGCTCTTGCCTTGTCCTCAACATCAAGAGTACCAACAAGTTCAGCAATGCTAAACTGCTGTCTCTTGTGTTTCAAGGTAGTGGCAAAATCAGTCCAGGAAGGTGGCAGCTTAGCAATAATGCAACCTGCCACGAACCTGTCAGGGAGAGGACAGCCGTACAGCTCCAATTCCTTCACCAGTCCCTGTATCTCATGAGCCTGTTCGACTACAGGACGGTTATCAACCATCTTGTAGTCATGGAACTGCTCCATGATGTACAGCTCAGAACCGGCGTCGGAAAGACCGTATCGGGCCTCAAGGGCTTCCCACACAGCTCTGCCAGTCGGGAGTGGTATGTAGGCATCAACCAGAGAATCATTGATGATGCTCAACAGTGCAGCCTTGCACATGGTCTCAGCATGTCCCCAAGCCTGCTCATCCTCATCGGATCTCACAGTAGCAGGCTGCTCATTGAGCACATGACCACAGCGCATGGCCGACAACCACAGAAGGGCTTTTTCACGCCACCTCTTGTAGTGAGTGCCCTCAAACGGCGTAGGCTTTAGCATGCCCGCAAAGCCAACAGATGAAAATGGCCTGAAATTACGTTTTTGGATTGTTGAACAATAAGGCATTTTCATATTTATTTTAATCCATAAAAATAACGCAATAAAAAGAAGAGTGAAGTCATGAATAACAAGACAGCAACACTTCATGACAAATGTTAACATGATGATAAAACAAATTATAAAGCCGAAACATATGTGAAACATTGTTTTACATAGCTGAAACATCACAGACATGATCTCAAATAACATCACAGACATGATCTCAAATATAAAAGATGTGTTCTCAAATATCAAGATCATGATAATCACAAAATTAAAAGGAACCAGAAAACCAGTACTAGCATAACCATCCAAATCAAGCAAACAGAACATGTTGAACATGAAAGCAGTATTGCCTAGGAACATCATGATATTGATAATAAAACTCAGAAGAAGGTGAAGGAGATTATACCCTGCGGCGGAGCCGCTCGCACCAAGAAAAGCCATGGTGGTGCTTTGCTGTTGTAGTCGTCCCGCTCGATGCAGTGCAGAAGAAGACGCCGTGAAGAAGCACCGCTACAGGTTGACCAGCGAGTAGTCGTGCCACCACCGACACTCCCCAAAAACGTAATCGCCCGTCTTCACCCGAGCAGGTGAAACCCACGACGGAGACGCGTTCCGGAGGCCTACTCTTCCATCTCTGGTGCTCGCCGGAGGTGGAACGGGAAGAACTTGCGCTGCTGGAAAGTGGTGTATTTCGCCAAGAGATCTTAACCGAGAAGAGAGACTTTGATTTATAGACAGAGGCCAGAAGACGAGAAGCCGACGGCACCGAGGGGTCACACCCTGCGGCGGAGGAGACGGAGACGGAGAGCCAGGAGTCACGGGAGTTACCAGAAACTCCTCCAATCAATTCCAATCAATTTATCAGTTTCAAAAATAAAGGCCTCGCCCGTCCGTCCGCTCGCTCGCCGCCGCCCGCCTGCCTGCCTGCCTCGCCACGCCACGCCTCGCCTCGCCACGCCACGCCACGCCACGCCCACGCCCACGCGCACGGGCACGGGCTCGGGCCGGGCTGGGCGGCGGCGGCGGCGCGCGCGCGCGTGTGGCATCCAGGTGACCCACTTTTACTTCTCAAATAGATCGATCAAACATCAAGTATTTAAGTAGAGTCGTCTCTCGATTAAATTCCCATATGGTATAAAACCATTAATGTACATGTACGGACCATAGAGTTTAATAGAGATATTAAATAAATGGGCCAAGCCCATAATATCTAACAAGAAAAACATTGCTCGTTCGCTGAAAAAGTACGGATTATAAGACGAGCGAACAGGACCTCTAGTTCAAATCCCATGGCCCGTGGCCTGATACGAGGAGAAAAACACCTATGTGTTTGCATGATTGTCGTGTTTTGCAACTGAGAATCTACTTTTAAGTAGTTTCAAACATTACGACACCAACCAAGCCTAAAAGTATCTTCATGTCAAGATCCAGTCAAGATAATCATCATACACTTCAAAATTACTTTGACCTTAATAGATTTCTTTGTTGCAAATAACAAAAATATTTACTGATAAATATATCATAACTTTATTTTTCATATTATCTATGTGTCGGTACAGTTAAATATCGAGTTTTGTGATTTTCTTTGAAACTCCAAAAAATATATAATTTTATTAGCTAATTAAAGTTGGTATTTAACCAAGATGCCTGAGCTCCCAAAAAAACCAAGATGCCTGTCAATTATTATGACATAGTATGTAGAAAGAATGGACCCAACAAATCGGAACAAAGGAACTATCAGATATTAAAAAAACGGTAATGATACATGTAGGACGTCCGGACGCGTCGGACGGACCCAACCCGACCGAGCGCGTCTCGCGACGTCCCGCCCACCCGCTCCCACACGCGCCGCTCCTCCTACTCGCCTTTTCTTCTTTCCCCACTCTGCCTCGCTCTCTCCGCCCACAGTGCACTCGCTCTCTCCGCACCGCGCCTCGCTCTCTCCACCGCTCCACCTGCACTCGCCGTCAAGCCACGTCTCCTCCATCTCCGTCCCTCCCTCCCCTCCCCTGCCCCTTCCTTTCTCCTTGCTCCCGCGTCCTCCATGCGACCAAGAGAGGCGGCAGCGGAGGATGCGAGTCGTGTGCTCCCCTCTTCCCCTGCCTCCCTCCCTCGCTCTGGCGACCTCCAGCACCGGAGAAAGCTCGATGGCGGTTGTTTTCCGACGTCACTCTCTTCCTCAGAAAGGTCTTGATGGCTAGAGGGGGTGAATAGCCTTTTAAAATTTTCTACAAAGACAAGCTAAACAAGTTTATCAATATAACAAATAGCGAGATACGAGTTTTGCTTAGCCTACGGGGTGTTTGCAAGCCACCTATCCAATTCACAATTCTAGTATTTGCACTCAACCGCACAAGTCAAACCGAGAAGGTAACTACAACTACAACTAGCAAGCTACACAAAGGAGCTACTAAAGCAAAGCAAACTAGCTGGCAAAGATAACTAAGAAAGTAATGCGGAGTTGAGTTAGGAGAGTTTCACTGAGGGGCGAAGTATTGAGCCAACCAATATGATCAACAATGAATACCAAGATAACCAAACACCGGGATCAATCAATCACAATATGAAAGTGATGACACGAAGATTTATCTCGAGGTTCACGTGCTTGCCGGCACGCTAGTCCCCGTTGTGTTCCTCTTCACCACGTGGTTCGGTGGCTAATTGGTTTCACACCGAGCCTCTCAAAAGGCACCACAAGAACCTACCAAATGGCAAAAGGTTGCAAATGACATGAGCAATCCACTAACGTTGCCTTTGGCGCTTCACCGAGGTAGGCACAAACCCCTCACAATCACCGGAGGTGGCCAAGAACAATCACCAACTCTTGCCAACGCCGCCAAGCTGCTCCAAGCCATCTAGGTGGCGGCAACCACCAAGAGAAACAAGAATCCCGCATAAAATCAACCACCAAGTACCAATTAGATGCTATCTCACAATGCAAATGCACTTGGATCACTCAATCTCACTTCGAATATGTAAAGAAGCAAGAGAGATGAGTGGGAGGGGAGTTGCTTAGCTCAAAGTGCTCACAAGTATGTCAAATGTTCGAGAGAGAGAGAGAGCCTTGAGCCGGCCAACGAGTATATATAGACGTACCCCTTCGAATAGAGCCGTTAGAAACTTAAACAACTGAAAACGCACTGACCGGACGCGCTGGTCCAACTGACTGGACGCGCCGGTCGCGCAACGGCTAAGTCGCGAAGCACTGACCGGACGCGCTGGTCCAACTGACCGGACGTGCCGGTCGCACAACGGCTAACTGCGAAGCAACGACCGGACATGCTTGACGCGCAGACCGGACGCGCTGCAAACGACCGGACGCGCCGGTCCCGTGACTGACCGGACGCGCTGGTCAAATCTGAGCAGCGCACAACAACATAATGACCGGACGCGCTGGAGAAATGACCGGACGCCACAGTGCCAGCGTCCGGTTAGAGTCCAGTAAGCTCCCTGAACGACCGGACGCGTCCGATCGACTGTGACCGGGCGCGCTTCGCGTCCGATCATCAAACTGAAATACGCGCAGACACTGAACACTGACCGGACGTGTCCGGTCATGCAAAGACCGCGTTCGGTTCAGCGTCCGGTCACCTCTGTGACCTCCGTTCGCCTCCGTTTCTTTTTTGGACTTCCGGCGTAGTGGAAAATAGTCATTTCAATTCCTCGAAAACACCTGAATCCCGCCTCGCAAGCTCGACGGGAGGGAGAGAGGACCCCAAACCCTCTCTACCGCTCAAATTCCACCGCCTTCGCAAACGTGCTAACACCACCAAGTGATCTTCGTCATGTGTGAGTGTGTTAGCATTTTCACAATTATTTTTCGAGGCGTTATTAGTTCTATCCAAATGCATATGATTATGAAATGCACACCTAGAGACACTTAGGAGTTCAATAGCCGCGTCATTCCCCTCTTTATAGTACGGCTATCTATCCTATAATGTAACCACACCCACTAGGTGTCTTGGTTACTAAAACACAACCCTTAAGCATATACCTTTGCCTTGATCACATAGGGTTGCATCCAAATCCAAGTGTGGCCATCAGGATCACCATGTCCATCTTGCCACCAACCTTGGAATGTACTAATCCTCATATGCTACATACAACTTAGGCATAGGATTAGTACTTAGGCATTATCACTAATTACCAACACCAAATATAGGACTTTCAATCTCCCCCTTGTTGGTAATTGGTGACAAACCTTTCACAAATATGTTATGATAAAATTTTGATTGAAACCATGTCACATTGTCCAAGTATATTACCATGTGTAAGAATTATGGACATGTGATCATGAATTCAAATTGATAGTAATGGCTCCCCCTACATGTATGCTATATGTTTGAATTTTGGAAGCATACATGTTAGATAGGAAAAATATAGGAGCATTGACTATCAATAGGTGCTCAGTGTTTAAGATTATAGATCTTTGAAGTGTGATACCATCGGAGTAGCGATAAACACCATCTTAGCACCTTGTGTAGTTAGATTCCACTTGGAAAAGCACAAACATAACTAGAAACCTCGTGAGATCAACATTATAAGCAAGGCTCTAGTATCACTATGAAAAACATGAGGCAAGAAAAATCTAACTACTTCCTATTCATGCTAGTACCTCAATATACCATTCAAATTATACTAGCAAGTCACCACACAAGCAATGTATCGGAGAAAAGAAAATGCATAACTATGCATCATACATATGAAGTGCACATGAAAATGCAACATTCATGTTTGAGAGCTTGCTCCCCCTACTTGTGTGCTCAAAATTTTAGTTGATCCCCTTCTTTTATCAATTCTCCCTTTTAGGTTTTATCTTTGTGAACCCCTTTAGGTTTTATCTTTGTGAACAACATTGTTCTCCCCCTTTGTGCTTCTCCTCCTTTGAGTTCCATCTTTGTGAACAACAATTTCTCCCCCTTTGACACCAATGACCACAAGGGACCAATCTTAAATAGATTATCATGTTAAATTATGGGGTGAGGATCAAGTTTGTGATTCAACTTAGATTGCTTGCATAAATAAAATGCTTCGGTTTGATCCAAGGGCAAGCTTCTTCACACCTCACTAGTAGGGTTATCATGCACCATGTTGAAGCAAATATTTAGACAAATTTTCTAGATTAAACACTTAGGATCACAAGCTACTTAAACAAGTTATATGCTACCACTAGATCATACAAGTCATGGAAATAATAGTGGCACCATATAAACTTCAAATTCATTTGATTTTCATGAATGAGCCTAGAACATGTAAATTATGACTAGATGCACTAAACAAGTCCTTAGCATAGAATGTATGACATGTCAACCAATTGTACCTTGGGGCTCGAAGGAGAGGCATGTCATATATGGGGTGCATCAACTCATGTTGGAGAAGTCAAGTATGTTCAACTCATTCTTTAGCTTGTGAAATCTCTTCTCATCAAGTGGCTTGGTGAATAGATCGGCTAATTGATCTTCGGTGCCTACACTCTCAATAGCAACGTCGCCCTTTTGTTGATGATCTCTAATAAAGTGATGGCGGACATCAATATGCTTTGTTCTTTGATGTTGAACCGGATTGTTGGTTAGCTTCACGGCACTTTCATTATCACATAGCAATGGCACATTCTTGAAATTGATTCCAAAATCCTTCAATGTTGCCTTCATCCACAAGATTTGTGCACAACAACTACCCGCGGCGATGTATTCGACTTCGACGGTAGATAGTGCAATACTATTTTGCTTCTTGGATGACCATGAGACAAGTGATCTTCCCAACAATTAACAAGTCCTAGAAGTGCTCTTTCTCTCCACTTTGTCACCGGCATAGTCAGAATCCGAATATCCAACTAGCTCAAAACTTGCACCTTTGGGATACCATAATCCAACATCTTGTGTATGCTTTAAGTACCTCAATATTCTCTTTATTGCCTTCAAATGACTTTCTCTTGGTGAGGCTTAAAATCTTGCACATATGCATACACTAAACATCACATCGGGCCTTGATGCCGTCACATAAAGTAGGCTACCGATCATTGATCTATATAGCTTTTGATCCACCATGTTGCCACTCTTGTCACTATCCAAGCTTCTACTAGTGCTCATTAGAGTAGTGATTCCTTTTGCATATTCCATACCAAACTTCTTTAGCACATCCTTTATGTATTTGGTTTGGTTTACAAATGTTCCTTTCTTCATTTGTTTAATTTGAAGTCCAAGAAAGAAACTAAGTTCACCAATCATTGACATTTCAAATTCCTTTGCCATCATTTTCCCAAACTCATCACAATAATCTTGATTGGTTGAACCAAATATGATATCATCAACATATATTTGCAACACAAACAAGTCTTTCCCAATCTTCTTGGTGAATAGAGTAGTATCCACTTTGCCCATGACAAATCCTAAGGATAGCAAGAAGTCCCTCAATCTTTCATACCATGCTCTAGGTGCTTGCTTCAATCCATACAAAGTCTTCCTTAACTTGTATACATGATTGGGTTTCTTGTCATCTTCAAAACCGGGAGGTTGCTCTACATACACCTCCTCTTGGATGTACCCATTGAGAAATGCACTCTTCACATCCATTTGATATAGCTTGATATTGTGTGCACAAGCATATGCAAGTAAGATCCTAATTGCTTCAAATCTTGCAACCGGGGAATATGTTTCACCAAAGTCAAGACCCTCTATTTGTGTGTAACCTTGAGCCACTAGTCTTGCTTTGTTCCTTACTACTATCCCATCTTGATCTTGCTTGTTACGAAACACCCATCTTGTTCCAATGATATTGTGATCCTTAGGCCTCTCAACTAATTCCCATACTTTATTTCTCTTAAAGTTGTTGAGCTCTTCATGCATTGCATTTACCCAAACCGGATCTCTCAATGCTTTATCAATATCCTTGGGTTCTTCCATTGACACAAAAGAAGAGTGAGCACAAAATGATGCCAATCTTGATCTAGTTTGAACTCCCCTTTGTATGTCACCAATGATGGAATCCAATGGATGGTCTCTTGCAATGTTAGTTGGTTGAAGCACTTGGACTTGATTGCTTGGATGTTGATGTTGATCATAAGTTGGAGATGATGAACTAGCCACTTGTTGATCTTGTTGCACTTGAGATGATGTACTAGCTTGATTTTGCATTAGAGAACCACTAGCTTGAGTAATTGGACTTTGGATCACTTTATCTTTGTTGTCATCCACATCAATCACTTGCTTTGGCCTAATATCACCAATGTCCATTTCTTTCATAGCATTGGTCAATTGAGTTTCTCTCACATCATCCAAGTTATCTTCTTCATCTTGAGAACCATTGGTTTCATCAAACTCAACATCATGCACTTCTTCAAGTTGACCACTAGCCAAATTCCAAACTCTATAAGCTTTGCTAGTAGTTGAGTAACCAAGTAGAAATCCTTCATCACATTTCTTCTCAAACTTGCTCAATCTAGTACCCTTCTTTAAGATGTAGCATTTGCAACCAAATACCCGAAAGTATGCAATGTTGGGCTTTCTTCCATTTAAGATCTCATATGGTGTCTTCTCTAGGAACTTGTGATAATAGAGGCGGTTGCTATAGAAGCAAGCCGTGTTGATTGCTTCGGCCCAAAATGAATGACTCACATTATACTCATTCAGTATTGATCTTGCCATATCAATTAAGGTTCTATTCTTCCTCTCGACTAAGCCATTTGATTGAGGTGTATACTTGGCCGAGAATTGATGTTTGATTCCAAGCTCATCACATAGCTCATCAACTCTTGTGTTTCTAAACTCACTTCCATTGTCACTTCTCACTTTCTTGATTGTGGTTTCAAACTCATTTTGTACTCTCTTGATGAACTTCTTGAATATGTCAAATACATTACTCTTGTCCACAAAAAAGAATACCCATGTGTATCTAGTGAAATCATCCACAATCACAAAGCCATACTTGTTACCACCAATACTTGTATATGTAGTTGGCCCAAATAGATCCATGTTCAACAACTCAAATGCCTTGGAAGTACTCATAATACTCTTCAATGGATAAGTGTTGCCTACTTGCTTTCTAGCTTGACATGCACTACATAGCTTATCTTTCTCAAATGTAACATCCTTCAAGCATCTAACTAAGTCATGCTTCACTAACTTGTTGAATTGCTTCATGCCAACATGACCAAGTCTCCTATGCCATAACCAACCCATACTTGATTTGGTGAGCAAGCATGTTGAAAGTTGAGTGTTACTAGCATTGAAATCAACCAAGTATAGATTCTCAAATCTAAAGCCTTTGAAGATCAAGTTAGAGCCATCAACACTAACTATCTCCACATCATCAACACCAAATATGCACTTGAAACCGAGATCACACAATTGAGCAACCGAGAGAAGATTGAAGTTCAACTTTTTAACTAAGAGCACATTGGAAATGCTATGATCATTAGAGATTGCAATCCTTCCAAGAGCCTTTACATTACCCTTGCTATTGTCACCAAATGTGATACTATCAATGCCACTATCATTTGATTTGAGAGAGTTGAACATTCTTGAATCACCGGTCATATATTGAGAGCACCCACTATCAAGCACCCAATGCCTTCCTCCGGCCTTATAATTGACCTACAAAACAATTTAATGTCTTTTAGGTACCCATACTTGCTTGGGTCCTTGGAGGTTAGTAACCAAGCTCTTTGGTACCCAAATGACCTTCTTCTTTGGACCCACAATTGGTGTACCAATAAACCTAGCATGCACACTTTTCTCACCCTTGGTAAGCACATAACAAGAATCAAAAGGAATGTAAGGTACATTAGCATTTTTCTTGTTCTTGTTCATTTTGTTGCAATTAATCTCTAGATGTCCAACTTGCTTGCATCTATTACAATAACGACCATTGCTCTTCACAAAACGAGACTTTGAAGTAGCAAAGGCTGCCTTGCCCTTCTTGGGAGTATAGCCCAAACCCTCTTTGTTAAGAGAGAACCTTTGGCTACCCAAGCATTTTAGCAAGCGGGCATCCCCACCATAGGAATTGCCTAATGCACGGGTGAGATCATCCACTTCTCTCTTGAGAGTCTCATTCTCAACCACAAGTGATGAATCACTAGTAGTAAAGATAGAGTTGGTTGTGGTGGATGATGATGAGCTACATGAAGCATTAGTAGGACCAACAAGTAAAGAATCATCAATAATATCACATGTTAGTCCAATGTCACAAGTGACAATCACTTGCTCCTCCTTAGCTTCCTTCATGAGCTTTTCCAACTTGAGGTCCTTTTCCTTGGTGAGCTCAAGTTGAGTGGAGTGGGCTTCCTTAAGCCTAGTGTGAGCAATTTCAAGATCCTCGTGGTCTTCCTTTAGACACTCACGAGAGGCCTCTAGCTCATCAAAGGATTTCCTAAGAGCTTTGAGCTCTTGTTCAATTCCTTTGCACTCCTTACTCTTTTTGAGAGCAACAAGCTCCTTCATCAAGGAATCATTTTCATTGCTCTTGGTAATGAGCTCTTGCTCCAAGATCTTGCACTTCTTGGTTATCCTCTTGTAGCCCTTGCTCATTTGATCTATTATGCCTAATAGATCATCCTTAGAGTAGTCTTCATCCTCCTCATCATCACTCCTACAATCATCACTAGCACAAGAATCATCATCACTATCATCATGTTTTACCTTGGTAGGCTTGGCCATAAGGCATGTTGATGTAGTGTCGAAGATGGATGGCTTGTTGGAGAGGGCGATGTTTGCAATGACTCACCGAGTGGTCTTCTCATCATCACTAGAGCTATCATCATCACTATCGGAGTTATCACTATCCCAAGTGACCACATAGCCACCACCCTTCTTCTTCTTGTTGAATGTGAAGCTCTTCTTTGCTTTCTTCTCCTTCTTGTTCTTCTTCAACTTCAACTCCCCATCATGATATCTTTTGTCTTCATAGGGGCACTTTGCCACTACATGATCGGGGCTATTGCAATTGTAGCAAAGCACCTCCTTTACCTTCATGAAGTCCCTTCTCTTTCTTGCACCATAGCCTCTCTTCTTCATGAACCGACCCATCTTTTGCACTAGAAGGGCCATGGTCTCATCATCAAATGGATTATCATCATCAACAACCTTGCTCTTGCCCTTGGAAGAAGAAGCCTTGAATGCGGTGGTCTTCTCTTGCTTGACCTTGATCTTCTTCTTCTCATCTTCATCTTCATTATCATCATATTGAGCATCGGTCATGACATCTCCAAGCACTTGGTTTGGAGTCACCTTGTCCAAACCCTCTCTTTGGATCATCTTCCTCAAGATAGTAAACTTCTTAGGTAAGTTCATCAAGAACTTATGTGAGAAGTCCTTGTCCTTGACATCTTCTCCTAGGCTCTTGAGATCATTGACAATAACTTGTAACCTATAGAACATCTCCGGTATAGACTCATTATCCTTCATCTTGAAGCTTGCAAACTTATTCTTGAGCATATAGAGCTTAGCACTCTTTACCGTTGAAGTGCCCTCATATGTTTCCTCTAATCTTATTCACACTTCACTTGCCATCTCAAGATCCTTGATTTGCTCAAAGACCTTTGCATCAATCTCATTGTAGAGAGTATTGAGAGCCATAGTGTTGCATTGGTTGTTGATGCGATCATTGTTGGTGAGGTTGTCGGGATCAATGATAGCATAATCATGGTGTGTCACCTTCCAAACGTTCTCATGAATAGAGCCAAGATATTGCTTCATCTTTCTTTTCCAATGATCAAAAGATGTGACACCATCAAAGAATAGAGGCTTGCCCCCGATATGGTTGAACACAACTTAAGCCATCTTACACCGAGGTTGTTAAGCCTTAAAAACTGTGGCCACGGCTCCGATACCACTTGAAAGGTCTTGATGGCTAGAGGGGGGGTGAATAGCCTTTTAAAATTTTCTATAAAGACAAGCTAAACAAGTTTATCAATATAACAAATAGCGAGATACGAGTTTTGCTTAGCCTACGGGGTGTTTGCAAGCCACCTATCCAATTCACAATTCTAGTATTTGCACTCAACCGCACAAGTCAAACCGAGAAGGTAACTACAACTACAACTAGCAAGCTACACAAAGGAGCTACTAAAGCAAAGCAAACTAGCTAGCAAAGATAACTAAGAAAGTAATGCGGAGTTGAGTTAGGAGAGTTTCACCGAGGGGCGAAGTATTGAGCCAACCAATATGATCAATAATAAATACCAAGATAACCGAACACTGGGATCAATCAATCACAATATGAAAGTGATGACATGAAGATTTATCCCGAGGTTCACGTGCTTGCCGGCACGCTAGTCCCTGTTGTGTCCCTCTTCACCACGTGGTTCGGTGGCTAATCAGTTTCACACCGAGCCTCTCAAAAGGCACCATAAGAACCTACCAAATGGCAAAAGGTTGCAAATGACACGAGCAATCCACTAACGTTGCCTTTGGCACTTCACCGAGGTAGGCACAAACCCCTCATAATCACCGGAGGTGGCCAAGAACAATCACCAACTCTTGCCAACGCCTCCAAGCTGCTCCAAGTCGTCTAGGTGGCAGCAACCACCAAGAGAAACAAGAATCCCGCAGAAAATCAACCACCAAGTGCCAACTAGATGCTATCTCACAATGCAAATGCACTTGGATCACTCAATCTCACTTCGAATATGCAAAGAAGCAAGAGAGATGAGTGGGAGGAGAGTTGCTTAGCTCAAAGTGCTCACAAGTATGTCAAATGTTCGAGAGAGAGAGAGCCTTGAGCCGGCCAACGAGTATATATAGACGTATCCCTTCGAATAGAGCCGTTAGAAACTTAAACAACTGAAAACGCGCTGACCGGACGCGCTGGTCCAACTGACCGGACGCGCCGGTCGCGCAACGGCTAAGTCGCGAAGCACTGACCGGACGCGCTGGTCCAACTGACCGGACGCGCTGGTCCAACTGACCGGACGCGCCGGTCGCACAACGGCTAACTGCGAAGCAACGACCGGACGCGCTTGACGCGCAGACCGGACGCGCTGCAAACGACTGGACGCGCCGGTCCCGTGACTGACCAGACGCGCTGGTCAAGTCTGAGCAGCGCACAACAACATAATGACCAGACGCGCTGGAGAAATGACCGGACGCCACAGTGCTAGCGTCCGGTTAGAGTCCAGTAAGCTCCCTGAACGACCGGACGCGTCCGATCGACTGTGACCGGGCGCGCTTCGCGTCCGATCATCAAACTGAAATACGCACAGACACTGAACACTGACCGAACGCGTCCGATCATGCAAAGACCACGTCCGATTCAGCGTCCGGTCACCTCTATGACCTCTGTTCGCCTCCGTTTCTTTTTCGGACTTCCGGTGTAGTGGAAAATAGTCGTTTCAACTCCTCGAAAATGCCTGAATCCCGCCTCGCAAGCTCGGCGGGAGGGAGAGAGGACCCCAAACCCTCTCTACCGCTCAAACTCCACCGCCTTCGCAAACGTGCTAACACCACCAAGTGATCTTCGTCATGTGTGAGTGTGTTAGCATTTTCACAATCATTTTTCGAGGCGTTATTAGTTCTATCCAAATGCATATGATTATGAAATGCACACCTAGAGGCACTTAGGAGTCCAATAGCCGCGTCATTCCCCTCTTTATAGTACGGCTATCTATCCTATAATGTAACCACACCCACTAGGTGTCTTGGTTACTAAAACACAACCCTTAAGCATATACCTTTACCTTGATCACATAGGGTTGCGTCCAAATCCAAGTGTGGCCATCATGATCACCATGTCCATCTTGCCACCAACCTTAGAATGTACTAATCCTCATATGCTACATACAACTTAGACATAGGATTAGTACTTAGGCATTGTCACTAATTACCAACACCAAACATAGGACTTTCACCCTCCCCTCCTTTTTCTGTGAGCTCCCCGTGCCCACACCCGCGCTTACCGGGCTCCCCGCCATGGTGGATGCGGCGGCGGCCGTGGACCACCACCGGATCTGGTGACGGTGACCGTGGATCCGTCGCATCTGGCGGGGGCGGCGGTGGATCCGACCGGATTAGGTATGTCTCCTCTTCCTTCCCTCTCCTCTCTCCTTCCCTCTGGATCTAAGGCCTCCCTATCCCCTCCTCCTCTGGATCTAACTCCTCCTCCCCCTCCTCCTTCCTCCTCCTCATGCTTCATCGTTGTTGTTGGAATGAGATGTTTTGAATGTTGCAACAAATGATTTTCGGTTGTTACAGTGGTTATTTTTTATTGTTGCAACAGGCGGTTTCCTCTTGTTGTAGTAGTAGTTCTTGAGTTATTGCAGGAATTGTAACATTATTTTTTCGTTGTTTGTTTTCATGTTGCAATTCGTATTTTTCATTTGTTTCATTAGAGATTTTTTCGATGTAGAAATAGCCTTGTTTCATTGTTGCAGTGGGTTGTTTTTAATGTTGCAATAGATGATTTTTTTGGTTGTTGCAATGGTTTTTATTGGTTTGTTGCAACAAGCGTTTTCCTGATGTCGCAGTAGCAGTTCTTGAGATGTTGCAGTAGTTGTAACATCATTTTTTGTTTGTTTTTATGTTGTAATTCGTATTTTTTGTTTGTTTCATTAGAGCTTTTTTCGATGTTGAAATAGCCTTGTTTCGTTGTTTGCAGGGGCGGTTCTACGGGGTGCGAGCTGGCGGTGGTCGGAGGTGCTGGGGTCTAGCGAGATTGAGGGCTGGACGGATCCACGCGCGTGGGGTGCTAGGGGCAGGTCCCTTGTTCGGGAAGCGGTTGATTTTTTCTACTCTCTCCTCGTGCAGGGGGCGGGCGGAGCCGTGCGGACGATGCGGTTGATTTTTTTTCGGCGGGCTGGTGCAGCGTCCGGCGCTAGCGCCCGGATCCGGACGTCCGGGCGCTAGCAGTTCCGAAAAAAAAATTGAACGAACAAACCAGATAGCGTGAGAAAAAAAAACAGGACAAAATTAAACAAACAGGCGTGAAGATTGTAGCAGCAAGGCTAAATTTTTATTGATGGACCAGTGAATCGCACACGAACAAGAACAACTCGACTTTTACTCGGTCTCTCGTTGGTGACATTGCAGAAAAATTAAAATTTCTATTCAGGTTATATGGAATCTGAGATCTATTTGATTAGAATTAGGAATTCTAGCTATGTAGGATGGGAGGAATCTATTTTCAATTAGGATTTCTGCTTACCTAAAGAAGTCCTACAAATATATTATATGAACATGGGTTATATATATAAGTATATGAGTTTAGATAGAAAAAAAATTCTTCATCGTCCGATAGTTAAAGGGAGACGGACCAAAGAAATAGATGGACAAAAAAAAAGTCTGAAATTTTGCCTCTTTATTATTATTAATGAAGGAGGAGGAGGAAGAGATAATTAACTATTGAAACATGAAATAAGGGATAGAAAAGAAAAACACTTTTAGTATGCACAAAACTCCTAAATGTACTCTATATTTAAGATAAATTAAGAGATCACACAAAAAATGCATGTGCCCTCACTTTATTTTCTAATTAGACACGGTTATCAACATGATTAATGGTAATTAGTTGGTAAATGGAAAGTATTTAATGCAAAATTGTTTTTTGTCCCTATAATCCCTTGTATTTCAGTACAACTTTCAAAAACCAGAATGCGCTGCACTACAAAATGGAGGGAGTAAGTGCCTTGGAACCTTTCTAACATACCGATATAATTACTAGCATAAGCCCGGAAGACATTTTTTTCTCCCTATTTTTACCAAATAAATAATAACATACGGGACCATGGCATGTGGACACTTGCGGACGCCTTCAACATTTTTCTAAGCAAAATCATCGGATAAAACGCATGTCGAACCACATAACAAGTGATAACGGGACCCAACATGACATGTGGGTCATGCTTACGAGGACAGAATAAGCAATTTTTTAAAGAAATTCAGCAAAAAAAAATAACGAACCAACATTTTCATGAAGTTTGTCACAAACATGACATAAGAATAGTTTATGACGATTTTGGTCTCGATGACAAATACCATATTATTATTAAGCTGTGCCAGCTTGTGCAAAACGCTATTAATTGAGTGTAGTGACTGTGATTTAGTGACTAATAGCTTTGCTGTCACAAGAAAATCACCATCGAATGTCACCTTTACTGCAGTGCAACTAGCACTCCACGCATGGCTTGCACTACTATAGATTTTCACTCTAGAGGCGGCTATATAGAGGTGGGTATCCTAGCCGCCTCTAGTTTTCCACCTCTACATATCAGCAATTTGTAAATTGATACAGGTGCCTAGCCGCCTTTAAAAATACGATTTTCTACCGAGCCGCCTCTATGTTGGATTTGTAGAGCCGCCTCTTTAAAATACCCTGATCGCAACACAAATCATAACCATAACCGCCACTGCCTGCTACTACTAATCACCCACTAGCTATGCGTGGGTTGCAACCGAATCAGGAACTGGCTCACATAGTCACATGGCTGGTTGAAACTAACCAATGGAAACCAATTAGTTAGGACCAGTCGCGACCATACCTAGTTGCAACCTCTTACAACTCTAGTGACAACCATACCTAGGTCTTGTTTAGTTCCCCTCAAAATTCAAAGTTTTTCACTCTCTCTCCATCACATCAATTTTTAGCCACTTGCATGGAGTATTAAATATAGGTAAAAAAATAACTAATTACACAGTTTAGTTGGAAATCACGAGATGAATCTTTTGAGCCTAGTTGGTTCACGATTGGACAATATTTGTCAAATAAGACGAAAGTGGTACTATTTATTTGGTTGAAATTTTTTACAATCTAAACATGACCCTAGGCCTCGTTCGGCTGGACTGATAAGCCGGCTGAAAAACACTGTTGGCTGATTTGTTGTGAGAGAAAAATACTGTTCTGCCTAAAAAAATAAGCTGAAAAAGACGAATTATAAGCCGGATGAACATGCTCCTAGTTTGAACCAGTAGTGACCCCGCTCATAACTGGACCAGATGCTACTATAATGGCGTCCATTCCAATTATGAACTGTTAGTGGGGAAAAAATCTTAGCATTGACAAAAATCATTTTTTTACTAGTGTAGCCGGGACCCATTCACAACTTAACCTAATACGATTGGACTACGTTGCAACTAGACATGACCAATAGAGCTAGCCAATTGCGACTGGACCCCTTGACTTGCATGTTGGCTTCTGCAATTTTGTTTCAATTTATATTAGTCGCTTGCATGCTTAACGACATAATTTGAGGACAATACAAACAGAAAGTTCATGGCTTCATCAGAGCATCAGCGGCCATTAGATCTCGGAAGCTTCACTTCATCACCTGATTCAACGACCGATTAGTTAGTCGGTACTATTTTTGAACAGTAATTTCAGTAATTTTGTGAACAGTAATTACGGTATTTACATGAGTAATAATAATATCAGTTGAAGGACGACAAAAAAAATAGCTGCAATCCTCAACATGGCCATCATGATTTTACTTGCGACTTCAGCTTAAGTTACATCACATAATGAGCAAAACAAAGTACGAGGCATCTTAAAGTGGTTGGGTTCCCGGGCACCACTTGACCTGTCTTAAGGGATCCCTTATAATGTCATAGTATTGGTGCCTGTAGTACCTTGTATCCTTCCAAAACATTTGAAGATATCCGGCCGAGCTATTGCGTACATCAGCAACCACCTTTTTGACTGCTTCATCCAAACTGACATCTTTCTGAGATAAGATTGCCCGGCAATCAATTAGGCCACGGATGGCGTAGTGCTTAGGAAGGGAATCCCTAGAAAAAAGTTCAGAATTGAATTTGTTCACCAGTTCTGAAAGAGAAGCCTTCCCCCAATCGACCCGATTGCTGTCGACATCAAAAAAGTTTTCTTCTTCAAGCTGACTTATAAAACATTGGGCTTGAACCTTCAATGGCTCACTCGCAAAAAGACCTAGCAAATGTTCAGCATAGGTGTAGTTATCATACTGCATGTGCACTATCTCAGTTCTCCGCTCAAAAGATAATTTTATTAGAGAACATTCCAATGTCCTAAACTTATCTAGAACCACCTTAGTTACAGCAAACTCCACAAAATCATCCTTTGAAGACATGAAACGATCCATAGCATCATCTAATTTGCCAGAGGCCAAATACTCGTCAAACTCTTCATGCAAGCTCGTTTGTTGTTTTGCGATATAGTATTTGGCCTCTTTAAGTTTAGTCTCAATAATTTCTCGAGCATAAGGTTGTAGATGAAGCGGAAAATCTGTAACAGTCGGCACTAACGGCTTTAGACATTCAGTTGTCATTAATACATCAACTATAGCTGAAAGTTTGTCCATCTGGGCCTCGCGAATCATAGGATGAAATCTAGGTTCCCAGAAAAATAATACAGAACGAAGAAGAAGATCAACTGATGGTGCCACATATTTATAAAATTCAGCTGGTATCTCAGAAGTTTGTGTGACACGACAAATATTCAAATAACATCATAGGGACGATCAGAGCCCTTAATGTAAGGTTTAAGTTTGATTAGCTGACGAACAAGATTGCAGATTGTTCTGTTGCGTACCACAGTAGCCATTGAATAGAATTTTCGTTGTTGTATAGATGAGATGGTTTGCATATGAGGGTGCTCACAACTGTTGATGACATATTTAGCTCTGAATTCTGGCCTCAACTTCTGGAGGAGACATGCTTTGTCCAGATAAATATCCGCTGCAAACTCAGAATTCGGATCCACCTCTAACAACATGTCAATGTATACAGAGAGATGTCTCTGACATTCATTTTCGAGCTCCCATTTCCACGGGTATCCTAAGGAAACCTCCTTAGCAGCAGCAGAACATGCCATTGCTCGGAAGTCCTCCTTTTGACGCCCCAACCACACTTCAAAACTATTTTCAAAATCATCGACGTTTTTGTCTCCCCCAATCAAAGCCTCAGTCTGCATATGACCACAATTTAACATGTAGTCATAGATTTCATGACAAAGGACAGTAAGGTCTTTGGTAGCATTATTACTACCGCATGAAGTCAGTTCAGATTTTAGCCTTTGAATTGAACATGGCAGCTCATTATCTAGACGTTGGATTAGACAGGGGAGTAGATTGTCCAGAATAAATATCTTTGGCCTTGCATCATTGCTGACAACTGCAAGGTAAACAAGAGCGCGGCAAAATGGAATGGCTTTCGCTGTTGATATATCATCCACAAAGTACCCAAATAGGCTCATTCTCAAATCACCAAAGCAATCATTAATTACAAGGTACCTTAAGAGAGAAATCGATGGCATGGAATCATGAAAAGATATGGCCTCTTTATCCTCCAGCGCTCTACTTTGTTCTGTCAATGCAATAACTTCAAGCAAACCTGAAACTTCACGAGTGATCTCAAGCAGTGTGTCCATTTCCAATGTCTTGTTCCTTCCCGCCTCCCCAGACAGTTTACCAAAATAGTAACATGCTCCAGCACATCCATGATAAAGAAGCTTAGACCATGCAAGATGAAGTATATCCTCACAGCGTATTAGTAACTGTTGTAAAAAGTTGCCCACCCATTCCTTCCAAAACTTACGGGGACAATTCTTGACCAAAGGAATAACTGTAAGTTTGATAAGTTTACTTAAATGTCTAAATTCCAGTGATGCCAAATATTTTGATAAAGTAGCAAAAACAGAACGATTTAATAACCAAGAAAATGCACCCTCAATAGATGCACATAGTCCGATCACATTGTACCCACTCTCTCTTATTCCCTCTATCAATTGTCTTGTATCCTTTTCTTGGGAACCTTCTCCGTTGTCAATCCAAAGTAATTTATCTGTATGTTCAAACTGAGAGCAAGGGTCCAGACACTTCGCCCTTTTAAGAACTTCAGACAAACTACAAGCAAGAGGTGGATACCACAGCCCATGTATGCATTGAAGCAACTCTAAGATCAGGGGAAGGCTCAGCTGTGCAATGGTTACTATGTAAGGTTCACATGATCTTGAAGCAGTAAACCCATCAGTGCAGACCCTTCTGAGCTGAGTCTCACAGAATCTGACCACATAGTGTATCATCTTCAAAAATTGGCGGTCGGAAAACAGGCGATTCAGCCCTGACCCATGATGCAAATAGTTACATTTCCAATCCAGTAAGGTCCAAATTTTGTTCAGAAGGCTAAGCAAGCAAGGAATTAATTCCATATTTTGATGTATTCCTGAATAGGATATTAAAGTAAGGAATGCTTGACTTATAACATTAGGTTCCATAAGGAGTAGAGACCCCTTCTCTCGATGGCTAGACATCATTTCGACATTAACCAGCATTGCAGGTTTAGCAACCTCCACATATTCTTTGCAGGCACTAATAATATCACCAATGCTGTCTGGATGATCCATAAATGGAACATAATCATAGTCCTCAAATACACTGCTACATGATGTTTTATTCCAAAAGCCACAGCTTCTATACCTACTTCGATATGAATTGCTAGTGATGTTTGACAACGGGCTGAGATTACCTTCACCTGTAACATCTCCAATTACAGTGTCTGTTTCCATTGCAGCTAGACTGCTCAAGTTGATATTTACAGCCAGCACAACAAGTAAGCACCGTTTATGCTTGTTATTTTCCTTATTAGGATTAGCTGTGCTACCCATTGGATCACCTGTGACAGTTGTAGCATCCTTTAAAACCAAATCATCAAGGGAACCAACAAGAGCTTTTCTTAAATCAGCAAATTGTGTGCTGCTGAGCTCTTTCTTCCTGAAATATATCAAATGCTGAAGCATCCTCACGCCAAGGCACTGGACCTCGACCGGCAACCCCTTCTTCACCATCTGTAGTGATGCGCTCACCAACGCGTTCACATAATTTCCCTCCATGTGTGCCTGTGGTGTTCAGTAGTAATTCCGATTGTCACGTACTACTATAGATCGCAAATAAATAAATAAACAAATACATCTCAAAACCGAGGAAGGAAACGAACAGGTTTGAGCCCCGTGTTGGGCGAACTAGGAGCCGAGCATCCGAGATCCGGGGACACCGGCGCCACAACATCGGCGGAGCAGGCAGCGTCGATGGCTAGGGTTCGCCGCGGCGGACCAGCCAATGGAGGTCAGTCGAGCTCTTGGATCGATCTTCTTCAGCATACAGCTATGGGCTATATATATCTGTAAACTACAGCTACTAGGGTTTTGGTTTTGGCTTCCCATGCTGGCAATGGTGGTGGTGGGCCGTGGGCCGTGGCCCAGATTGCCCGGTTCACCGTGCGTCCTCTCTTGGTCTCTCGGCGTCCAATTTTTTCTTTTTGATGAAACAACTCGGCGTCCGATTTCGGTCGGGCACGGCTGGGAGGACTCAGGAATGGAAGCAAACAGGCCGGCTGCAACTGCAACTCCGCCCATACATATACTTCCTCCATCCTTATATGGCATTCCAAGAAGGATCTCAAATTTATCTAAATTTATATAATAAGATAATAATATTATAATACTAATTAAATATCATTAGATTCTTCATTAATTATATTTTTATAGTATATCTATTTGATGTTATAATTTTTTGTAATTATCTCTATAATTTTGGTTAAACTTAAAATGCATTAATTCTTCAAGATTCTTGAAATGCCATGTAATTTAGAATGGAATGAGTAACACGTTATGTACTGTCGTACGCAACAGGACGACGAGTCGAGTCACGTCCAGCGCGACGCCTGCACCGCAAGTCTGCCATCATGCGGGAACAGCGTGCATTCTGGACGTCCCTAGCTGCACGCGAGCACGACGGTGATCTGGCGACACGTCAGATCTGACGGTCCTGAACAGTGACATGCTCGGCGAGCACGCACTGTGTAGCATGCAGTTGCCAGCTGTGTGGTGCACTGTGCACCTAAATCGGTCTCTACGTACACGCTCGAATGGCTATGTAGGAGTACATACACAGCTAGCAGCTCTGACGCAGCTTGCTTTGCAGTGTACTCCGACCCATCGTGACGAAACTTGCATCCTTTCCAGCGCATGCAGGACGCAACTGATTTTGATCGAACCATTATTTTTGGAAGGCACGGGTTCTAAAAACGAAAAACAAAGTCTCTGCAAATTGTGGGTGTCACGTACTACGTTCCTTGCATTGCATGCCGCAAACGAGCTCATTTCTTTACGAATAGTTCAATTCGTGCGTCCGTCCCGAAATAAACGTTGTTCTAGCATCCGAAAGCTGTCCCAGAAAGAGTGTCGTCGGGGGCATCGGTCCCACACTGCTCCCTATAACCGCACCTAGGCTGCATCGCCCTGAGCCATCCGCTCGTCCCCTCCAATCTCGGCGTCTCTCTCTCTCCTGCACTGGCGCCCCCCTCCCCTTCTCCTCCGCCAGTAGAAGGCCAGCGCCCGCCCTGCTCATCTCCTCCACCGGCGACGGTAGGTGGCTGAGATCCAGCCCCTCCCTCATCTGCTCCACCGTGCGAGGCGACGGGTAGACGAGATCCAGCCGGCCGAGATCCAAGCAGCCGAGATCCATCCGGCCCCCAACCTCCGCTGGCTTCTCTTCTCCTTCGTCGGTGCCACCTTCCCCTTCTGTAACAGAACCGCCCAATTATACGAGATTAAGTAAGAAAATCATCCAACGGATGGACAATTTACCAAACTTAAGCCCGTATAACCCGGTAGTCCGTGAAATCTCGACGGATTTCAAACCATTTCACATCACAGCCAAGATCGTAATAAGTTCAGCGATTACCTTCATAAGTTACACAGCAGTTTGCGGCACAAAATACATCGGAGTTTAAACATAGTTATTACAAACCAGTTTCAAATAAAGTAGCGGAAGCATTAGTTCAAAGCGCACACACACACATCTTTTCCAAAATACGGTGCCAGCTCGCGATCATCTCCCACAAAAGCATCAGGCGAGGAGTAGTGAGTGACCATTGCCCATGGTCCTAGGCTTCGCCCATCGCAGGGTAGAGACAGTTGATACAATAACCATAGTACATCTGTCCATCTGCAACAAGTGGGAACAAAGCCCTGAGTACGAGAAGGTACTCAGCTAGACTTACCCGACAGAACCAAAACAAAAGACTCCAAGGATCATGATAGGCTTTATGGTGGGGTAGCTGACTCATTTGCAAGAAAAGCATTTTTAGCTTAGCAAATCATTTACAAAAGCATGTCATCTTCTAAATCTTTATTCTCCTGTCAACTATGTTTGCACTTAAGCTAAAGTAACCATATAATTAAGCAAGCAAGGATTACCATTGATATTTGACAATAATTACCATGTCATTTTCTCATAACTATCCAAGTGTTGTATCCATATTACTACGATGAAGTAACTCAAGTCAAGTGTTCACTATCCAGTGAACGATGGCGATTCGAATCGATTATTGACCAGCTGGTAATTTATTCCTTACACAAACCTCACTCACCCGCTAAAGTGAGGTATTGGTCACCGAGTCAACCATTCAGGTAAAGTCGCGAGCTTGCCAGGAACCACATGTACCCGAGGGCCGCCCGACTGCTCTTTGGCCTTATCATCGCGCCCCCGTTTCCTGCCACTACTGCTCCGGTACAGTGCGTTGCGGGCAATCCACTCGGCCCGAATAATCTCCCAGCTTCGCGGTCGAAAGGTACTTTATTCGGCCAGCTAAATGTGAGGCATGCGTTCAACATGACTCGAGGCCCGACAACGGACGGTCCTTAATCGACACAGACGGAAGACACTACAGTCCAGAACCCTGCAAGCTTCCGCCCGGTCTCACATTCATTCCCACACTTAGCTATTCTCACATGACAATTCTTTCACATAAAACCAGGTAATCCCCTATAGCTCGCGGATGACAGGCAATCACCCGACTTCTACCGGTCTAAGCAAACTAAGCAAGTATTGACCGTGGACACCAGGGTGACAAGGATCGGGTAAAACAAGGTGGAACAAGGTATAATGCAGCAACGTTTGCAAACAACTCCTAAACTTAATGCATCAGATTAAGTAAAATTAATAATTAATTATTTGCAAACCGGGGGAGAAATGCTCCGGGGCTTGCCTCGCTCGAAGGTACTGGGACGATGGTCGGGGCACTCCGGAAGCTCTTCACTGGACTCCTCTTCTGCTTCTGCTGGCTCCGGCTCCGTCACTTCGAGCTGCTCCTCTGCGTCCTCGGGAACAACTGTCGGAACCACTTCCTGCGATCCTGTATGATGCAGAAGTATGAGTGCAACATGCATAGGTGCATTGCCGAGGTGACAGGAGATGATGATGATGCGGAATGCATGCGATGTCATGAATGTGTTATGTTATCGGATTATGTGGAACTTATGACTCTTCTACAAGGTAGTCTACGTCATCCAAGAACATGTACTCGGAAACTACCAACACTAGTTCCTACCATGCGAGAGTATTAAACAATTAAGATGCTTCAAAGATACACCAAAGTATATTTTTCTAACTAACTTTGCATTAAGAATAAATAGAAACCCTAATTAGTCCTATGGTTGAACAGCAACACATATTTTAGTAGCTCAGAAAAATCTCATAAAATTACAGTGGATTACTAATATCAAGAATAGCTTGACACAAAAATTTTACTACATTTGGATAACTAGAACTGCCTATACAAAAATAACAAATTAAGGCCTAAAATAGATATTTAAAATACTTTACATTATGAAAAGTATCAAACAACAGATTTAGAAATTTTCCTACTATCTATTACCTAAACAAACACTATAGAAAAATTATCACTTGCATGTTTTATTCAAATTTATTTAAATAACAAAAATAACAAATATTGGTAATAGAAAGCATTTGAACTGCAACTATACATTTTTCTACAGAACAACCATGAAATAAAATTACCCTAGCAAGTACATGGCATAAAAAGATTAATAAACTTGGAATCATATTTTTCTGATTTTTCTAGGATTTATTAAGCAATTAACAAGAAAACAGCCATTTCAATAGTTAATTAAAAACTCTACAGAAAAGTATCTCAAATTTGACATGCAATAATTTTAGATCATAGATCTGGTTTCATTTCATCTAAAGAAATTTATTTCATAATTTTTGGAGCTAAAATGACCAAGAAATCATTTTCCAAGTGCTTTTTCATCAAGAATAATAAAAAGAAAATGGAAATGGATTTCTTTTTAAGACGCTGGGCCGGCCCGGGAAAAACAAGCGGCCCACGGCTGCCGCGGCCCAGCTTGCGCGCGCGGGGGAGAAGACCGAGCCGGCCTGCTCGAGGCTCGGCCCGCAGGCGCGGTCCAGCCCACCGAGAGGGGGGGGGGGAGACCCGAGCGCGTCGCCGGCGTTCCCGACGCCGACGTCGCGGCGGCGGTCACGGCCAATCGGCCGGTTCCGGCCAGCCAACGACCAGCGAGCCCGCGCACCACGTTCGCAAGGAGCTAGCGGACTCGAGAGGGAGGCTTGGGAAGAGGGAGAAGGAACGAGCGAGGCGGTGGGCGGAGCACGGCTCGGCGGCACCGTCGCGGTGGCGCGGCGAGGCGGCCGGAAATTGAACCCTACCGTGGCTAAGGAGGGGATGGCGACGCTTGTTCGGAGAAGGAGAGGATGGGGCGGAGCTCGATGCAAGATGGATTTGGCGGTGGTGGATTGCCGACGTCGGAACGGGGGAGCGAAGTCGGAGCTCGCGGCGGCGAGCCGTCCGACCGCGCGGTGGGGAGAGGAGGGGTGGCTGGCGAGTGAGGGAGGGGAAGTGAGGGAGCGAGGAGGCTCGGGCAGGCGGTTTTGAGTGCGCTCGCGCTGGCGGGAGATCAGGGCGAGGACGACGCGCGGCGAGCGGCGGCAGCGCATGGCCGACACGCGGCGAGCGCGCTCTGTCGCGGCGGCCAGCGAGGTGCGCGGCGCGCGGGAGGAGGAGGGAGGAAGAGAGGGAGCAAGTGATGGTTGTGCGGGATGGAGACCAGGCGCTCGGTTGATTTGAAGTGGAGCGTGAGCGCAGGGTCCACGGACGGCCACGCGGGGCGTCGCCGGCATGCGGACGCCACGCGGCGGGCACGCCCTGCCGGGGCGCCAGCGCGCGCGGGCGCGGGCGGGAAGAAGAGAGAGAGGAGGGGGGGCCGGCTGGGCCGGGCCGAGGCGGAGGCGACGCGGGCGAGCGCGCGGGAGTGGCGCGGGCCGCATCCGGACGTGGGCCGAACAGGAGGCGGCGGCCTGCTAAGGAAAAACCGGATTTTTGATTTTCCAAATTCAAATTTAAATGCATTTCAACTTCAAACCACATTTTGAACAAGAAGAAGATATTTTCTGGAATTGGCCCAAAAATAAAAGTTGCTCAGAAATAAATTCTCTACAACTTTGATTAAGGGGTCAACTAAAAATTCTTGATAGATTTTGAATGGCAGAATAAAAGCTAAAATAGGGGATGATTTTGAATATTTTTCATAATTGTTTTTGAACAAGTGTTTGACCAAATTTGAGCTCCAAAATTTGAACTAAGGTTCCAAGTGATGTAAGAATTATGGTTGCAAGGCTTTTGATATAATGTGATTATCATATTATTATAGTTCATTAAATATAGCATGTTTAAGCTTTTATTTTAATCAAATTATACCATTATCATACATGATTATAATGATATGAATGCTATGCAATATGATTGCCATGCAAAAATGCATTGCGCAACACCGGAGTGTTACACCTTCTGCTCCATTGACGGCGGGGAGACGCCGCTGCTTGGCTTGGAGGCCGAGATCCGCCCCGTCCCCCATCCACAACGCCCGACGCGGAGCGGTCGCGGATGGCGCTGCCTTTGCCCATGGTGCCCGACGCGGAGGAGCCAGAGATGGGGTCTCGGAGGAACCGGAGATGGGGGCTGACGCGGCATGGGGAGGGCAACAGCGACTGGACATCCATGGCGAGGAAGGCAGAGATGACCATGTGCGCAACGGAGAAGAGTAGGGGCACGTATGTCTTTTTTCTTTGGCCTTGGTCCGCGTGAGAACTTCTAAAACGACAGTTTTTGTGGGCGGAGGGAGTACGTGACACTGACGCCGGCAATGCAACTACCGCGCGCGGCATCAGGCGGCGCAAACGTGTGGAAATAACAAATAGCCAGTGGCGCGCGCGTTCGGTGCCAGCTACCTGCACCGTCCGTTCAGTTGTTGGAGAGGAGGAGGACAATGTCAAATCAGTGCATGTTGCACGTTACTTTTTAAAATTTTATGCGCCTCGCCATCCCACCGTCCGTCCGACCGACCCGCGCGGGCGGTGCTTCGGCCGCGTCGCGAACTCGCGATACACTCTATCTAGCTATACATATGAACATAGGAGTAGCCAGCAGCACATGCACGCGTGGATTCGGCTGTTTAAGGCATTGTTTAGATTGCAAAATTTTGCAATCTGAACACTGTAACATGTTTCGTTTGTATTTGACAAACTTTGTCTAATCATGGACTAACTAGGTTTAAAAGATTCGTCTCGTGATTTACAACCAAACTATGTAATTAGTTATTTTTTTACCTATATTTAATGCTTCATGCATGTGTCTAAAAATTGATGTGATGGAGAGAGAGTGAAAAAAACATGAAATTTTGAGGCAATCTAAACAAGGCCTAACTATATATGGATATGGATTTATGTCACTTTTGTAGTTCGTGAGTTCTTACCGTTTTTCTGTGAGAATTCCTGCAGTATAAAGGGTCTTTAGTTGTTACGTCGATGTCACCATTCTCAGCCGACGGCTGGCCGAAACGGGCAGTTCTCCCACTCCGCGCCGCATTGTACGGAAGAAGGATGAAACGTATGCTGCAAGCCTATGTTTTAGATGTTTTATAGGTATATGTTGTAATTGTTTCACATGGATGTTAGATTACGTTGTAGCATATGTTGCAATGGTTGTACACGTATGTTGCAAACTTCTATTACCAATGTTTCATCTGTTTTTTAGACGTATGTTGGTGTGTATATTTGGATGTTGTATATGCTTCACACATATGTTGCAAGTGTTCTATTTGGGTGTTATGTATGGTTTACAATGGTTTTCATATGTTTTTGCAAGTGTTTCATCTGTCTTCAGACGTTTGTTACAAGTATTGCATTTAGATGTTTCAAAAGTAGATCGAGTGTTACATCCCCCTTCTTGCTGCCTCGTCTCGGTGTCTCCTCCTTCTCCTGGAGCCAACTGGGCATCCGAACCAGAGGCGCAGGCGGGCGCCGCCCCCTCCTCCTTCTCGATACTGGTGAAGTTTGAGGCGACGTGGGCCCCACGTGGGCGCACGGAACAAAGTGCAGGCACGGGCGTTCGTCCGGACATCCAGGCGCACTGCCGAAACAAGTATGGTAGCTAGACAGAGACAATTAGCTAATGTGGTACAATAATATAATGGAGAGAAAACTCAAAATTGTAAGGAGTAGAGAAGGTTAATGTAAACTAAATGTGACTGTAACTATCTATTTCTTTAAAGATCCTTTTAGAGTAAACAGTGATTATAAGGCTATATATATATATATATATATATATATATATATATATATATATATATATATATATATATATATATTCTTTTGAGACTAGTAATGCTATCTCACTAGCTTCAAGTTCTACTATTGATTCGAAACAACGTGGTGTAGGTTTTGACTACGCCATTATTGTAGTACTAATATACGGCAACCTAAAAAAGCTTTATTTTCAATAAAATACAAAAGGAGAGTTCACAATAAGAATAAAAAAACTTGGTAGTAACTAATAAGATTAAAAGTTTTAAAATAAAAATATAGAATCATGGATGTAATAAAATATAGTCTCAACAAGAGCCATCATAGTTTAAGCTAGAGTTTTAGCAATGCATATTCAAAATACATATATGTGTCTTGCAAAGGAAAAATTGGATATAGACAAAAAAAAAACATATAGATAGTTTATAAGTTTATTGTAACTAAATAGTGACTTCAGAGTATCGAGTATGTCAATTATGTTAAAAATAAATAAAGTAAAAAACATGCAAATTAGTATAAGTAATTTTATTAGTTATAGGTTAAACAATAACATCCAATGATTACTTCTTCTAAGGATCCCTCAAAAAGATTACGCCTTGTTCGCTTGGCTGATAAGTCATGACTGATAGTACTGTTCGCTGATTTGTTGGGAGAGAAAAACACTACTGAATAGATGGTTGATAAGCTCAAGCGAACAAGACGTATGACTTCTAAGATTCTAACTCTAGCCGGTTGTTCTCTCTCCATTTCATCAAATTATAAGACGTTCTGGATGTTCTATGTATAAACTTTTGCTACGCACGGCAATAAAACAACTTATAATTTATAATAGACGGAGGGGCTGTTTGCTCGTGCACTCGGGAGGACCCGGTTGATTCAGGTCGAATGCATCATCTTATTCTACTTATGCTTTTGAAGGACACGCAGAGTAACTTTTGCATGTAACCGACTATCAGTTAGCAGTGGGCAGGCAAGGGTACAGTAGCCGAAATACTAGGACACAGTAGTGGGCTAGTGGCGCTTGGGCGGGGGCAACGGCCGCGGCCGGGCCAACGGCAACGATACGGTAGCGAACGAAAGGACGGCAAGGACAATAAAGCAACAAGCATTATTGAATTGCCACTGTCAATGAGCCGCCCACGAGGCTAGCTACTTTATCATCAGGCTATTAGTACCAGCGATCGAGATGAGCGCCATGCACGGTGTGCGCATGTCAGTTCCTCCTAATTCGCCGGGAAGGGAGACCAACCACAAGCATGATTAACCCAATAAGTATTGAAGCAGATCGAGCGCCCACGCCCTTGTTTAGATTGAAGAAAATTTCAAACCGATGAATAGTATCATTTTCGTCTTATTTGGCAAATATTTTCCAATTATAGACCAACTAGGCTCAAAAGATTCATCTCGTGATTTCCAACTAAACTGTGTAATTAGTTATTTTTTTACCTACATTTAATACTCCATGCAAGCGGTTAAAAATTGATGTGATGGAGAAAGAGTGAAAAAACTTAGAACTTTGAGGCAAACTAAACAAGGCGCACGTTTGGATCGGACGGAGGCATGTGCGCCGGCGGGCCCTTGCTATTTTTGAAGGATCTCCGCCTCCGTCCGGTCCGGTGGCGGTCGGTACTGGCGACCGGCCGGCCGGTACGCGGCGCTGCCATTGCTGCTGGCATCACAGACGCCGGGCGCCGTGGCCAAGGCCAAAAAAAAACCTTTTCGACACTCCGTCTTGTCTCGGGAGTCGTTGACACTGACACTATTTGTGTGTTTCTCTTAGGGCTTGTTTAGTTGCAATTTTTTTTTACAAAATGACACTGTAGCAAATTTCGTTGTTATTTGACAATTAGTGTCTAATCATATCTAATTAGGCTTAAAAGATTTGTCTCGTACATTTCGTCTAAACTGTGTAATTAGTTTTATTTTTATTTATATTTAATGCTTCATGCATGTGTCTAAAGATTCGATGTGACGGGAAATCTGAAAAATTTTACAAAATTTTTTGGAAACTAAACAGGACCTTAATAAAACTACTATGAATTTGAAGTTTGTGAGACAGCCATCACGTGATTTTGCAGAGTCTCAGGTCGATTCAGCGCAGTACAATGTTACCTAGGGATGTCAAAGTGTACAAATTACAGCTGCGGGGAGAAATCCTTGTGGGTATATATGGGTCTAACTTTGTTTTAGGTGTGTGCTCAGTGCTCACATGGTTCGAGTTTTCTACCTGTGGGTAAAATTTCCGTTGCCATCCCTAATGTTACTATAGTCTCGTACTAGCAAGAGTAGTAAAATACCTGTTGTCATCCCTAATGTTACTCCAGTGTACAGGAAGCAGGAGTAGTAACGGAGCCTCATTCAATGAAAGGGAATCTTGCCACACTAACAACTCAACAGCACCCAGAAGTTTAATCAAACTTGCCTAACTTTAGATGTAGTACTCCGTTTTTACATGTCGTGTTATCTTTGCCGGTTTGCCTTTAACTCAAACATATGTATAATTCAAAAAAAAATATAGGTTCATGGCATAAGATTTATGTTTTTATATTTATACTACGAGAAATATTTTCATATATATAATTCCTATGTTGTGCAATCATAAGGATTTTCTGAAATTGTTAAAGACGGTAATATTTGATTTAGGGTAAAGCTAAGGTGACATTTTTTTAGAAAAGGAAGCTAAGGTGACATGTATATGTAAAAGATACGAGGACTAGCAACTAAAACAGCCGCGTAATTTTATATCAGCGGCCTTATATTTTTTTAAAATAAAAGCTGTCGTCCTGTCTTTCTTGGAGGTCAAGTCATACAGCTTCTCGTCCTACCTATCGATCTCTGTCAAAGTATCGAACATTCATATATAATAAACAAAACAAATGAAGCAAATCAAGTTGTCAAACACGCCACCGGCATGGCATCGTACGCCTACTTAACGGTGCCAGACTTTGCCAGCTATAGTTATTACTACCGTATAGTACAGCCGTATATATATATAAAACCAAATCACCGGAGTAGTAGGAAGTTGCGTGACACTCTGAGTCAACCTTCATGTTCCTCCTAATAAGGCCGTGTTTAGTTGGCCTGATTTGGGCCTTCCAAATTCTGCACAGTAGATTCTTTTACACTGTAGCATTCCGTTTGTATTTGTGAATTTTTGTCTAAATATTGATTAATTAGGCTCAAAAGATTCGTCTCGCAAAGTACAACTAAATTGTGTAATTAGTTTTTAATTCCATCTACATTTAGTACTCCATGCATGTGCCGGTATTTTGATGTGATGGAGAATCTTCTTTTTGCATAGTAAAATTTAGAGAAAAATTTGGGATCTAAACAGGGCCTAAAAACAGAATAAAGAGAGAGAGAGTCATGCTTCGTGACAGACGACGACGTCGTACGATCCACGACGCCGCTGGATTCGGCGGGCTGAAGCTTCCGCAGAATTTCTCGCGCCCCACATTGGCGTTGCTCAGTAGTTCTTCCTTGATTTCGTCGTAATTCTGGGACGGACTCGCGTGGCGTGGCTTGCCGGCTCTCGCTTGACCTGGACGGCTGGACCCCCATTTCGTTCCACAAAAATAAATCAGGCAGACCCACACGTAATTCATACGTGTCATGGCTCCAGACCGCCACCAACCGCTGCCGCGCCGAGAGCTTGCGGCCGTGTTTAGATGCCGAGTTTGGCCGGCCGATTCGGGCACTGCAGCTACAGTGCCCGTGTCAGAACACTGTAGCAGCTTTTGTTTTTTAGTGCAAAAAATTGTTCAAAAATTGATTAATTAGACTCAAAATGTTCGTCTCGCAAAGTACAATAAAACTGTGCAATTAGTTTTTGATTTCATCTATATTTAGTACTCCATGCATTTGCCGACATTTTGATGTGATGGGGAATCTTCTTTTTGCATAGTGAAATTTAGGGTAAAATTTGGTAACTAAACAAGGCCTGCGGTGACTTTGTGCGCGCCGGCCGCCCGGCCGCCGACCTTTTTTCGGTTGGGGGCTGCCGAATCCGCGGCTTTCACCGTCAGCGCCACGCACGCGTGTTGAGCTGTTCTTGGCAGACGCCCGGACGCCCGGTGCGTACTCGCACCGACAAAACCGTAGCGATGCTCCAACCAAGACCACGACGTGCGCGTGTTGACTTGCGCGATCTCACGGCCTGCTGTCAGCGACAGACAAGCAAAGCTGCTATAGTTCCGGACTGCCGGCGAGCCCGTGCTCCGTGGATCTGCGGAGAAATATTTTGATGCCGGTACGGTTTCTTCTCCGATCCGCGCTCCTTGACCATTGCCACCAAACCACGACGAGAGCCATGGAGAAAATTAAAGATCGTGAGGCTATACTGCTGCTGAGTCGATCCGCAGCTGCTTCTCGCTCTGCGACGCGATTCCTGTGGTCCGGTTCACGAACATGCAGTTCATTCCATTCCGCATTTGTCTTGGCAAGCCGCCGGCAAGAAATCAAAGCTGGAAGGAAATGTACCAGTATCCGGACGTATAGATCGCTTGTTCCGTAAGCGCTGGCAGGCTCCGTGAATTTGCAACTCGCCGGCAATGCAAACTCAACAACTAGGCACGCCGCGCCGGACACTTAGTTTGCGACGTGCACGTGCTGCACTTTCTGGCAGTTACCACCAAACCTGCACCCGCACAACGACAGGCACGCGTCTGTCTCCTAGCTGTTCGATTCACATCAATCTTGTGAGTGCTCCGTTCGTCCTCCCTGGACGACTCCTCTACGGTGTGAACGAACAACAACGAGGCCGGCCGTGCTGCTTCAATCTAGTAACTGCTCTGTTCATACTCTGTCCACCCAACCGTTTAGGCACCTCAACGGTTCCACTTCCACATCGGCACACACTTAGCATTTTTATTAGGTGGAAGAGAAAGGGACGAAGAAAAAACAAGAGCTGCATCTTCATCCCATACGGCGGGCTTGAACGAAATATGAGAAACTTATGGGTCTTACTCACCGCCGGCCCCCCTTTCATTCTCACTGTTATGGCCGGCCTTTTGTCCTCACGCATTTAAACTCTACAAAGATAAACCGTTCGCCGATCAGCCAGACTATCCACGATAGCAAAATTTTTTTGGTCCATCTGATCTTGTTTCAGCGGCTCTGGTTGGCTCCGACGGCCACCGCTGTTGCTGGCCCTGCTTACGTAGCGCTTCTCGAAACCTCCGGCTGTCCACAGCGCTTCAGTTCGCAGTCAAAAATTTTGGTCCATCTGATCTTGTTTCAGCGGCTCTGGTTGGCTCCGACGGCCACCGCTGTTGCTGGCCCTGCTTACGTAGCGCTTCTCGAAACCTCCGGCTGTCCACAGCGCTTCAGTTCGCAGTCAAAAAAAATCTCCTCACCTCCTCTTTCTCTTCCCTTCCGTCCCTCTCTCTCGCGCAAAAAAAAACCCACCTCAGGTGGAGTGGAGGATGGTGACAACTCGGAGAAAACGGCAAACAAGAACGGGAAGTGACCGGAGTGCCTAGTGGTGCGACAGTGGTCTGGAGTCAAGTAGCCTAGCGCAGGAGCGTGGGGGGTGTTACTAAATTTAGTCCCCGTCATATTAAATGTTTGAACACATGCATAAAATATTAAAAGTAAATTAATTATAAAGCTAATTGCATAGATTAAGACTAATTTACGAGACAAATCTATTTAACCTAATTAGACTCATGTTTACTTTTTCTAATTAGTACCTAAATATCCGATGTGACATCTACTAAACTTTAGTCCTGGATCAAACGCACGCATGACGGTTAATCAGGGGCTGGAGTCAGTGTGGGAGCATAAAATAGCGCTCGCACGCATATGGCGGCCGCGGTCTGGCATGGGGGCATGGAGCGAGCGTGCAACAGCGAGCTGGGACTAGTGTGGGCGATTCCTTGACACAAGTTGTGGTGGTGTCCCGGTGTGGAGAGGGAGGGGCGGGGAGCACTCGCGCGCACGTCGACGATTGCATCGTGCAGGGGGCATGGAGTATTGTGCAGTGATCAAGCAACCCGCTCTGGATCCTATTTTTTTGGGCGAGGCGTTTTGGGCGATTCCGAAAGCGACGACAGGACGGGCCCCGCCGCCCACCGGCTGCTGCCGGTCGGGCACGCGCCGGCGGATCGGGTGTGTGGGGATCGGACCGCACGTCGCTGCACCATCCTGATCTCTGCCGCGCCGGATCCCGATCGCATAGCAGTGCCGCCGTCGTATCTTTTCGCGAGATCCGATCCTGCCTGCGCCGACGACGGGACGCCGGACCAATTTTGGGATCACCGCTCGCTCCCTGGAGGCCGACACATGCGATAAGACTCCTCTCTAGTGTAACGTCCTGCCTCTCCGAGGCCAGCCCGCTTACATCTGGCCGCTTTTCTAGGACATAGACTGCCCTCACAGACCAACACAAGTCTTTTCTGCGCACTTTGTCCTCACTCGTGCGCACCCGGAAAGAACTTCCCGGTCGGTCACCCATCGCTCCAGGCCAAGCACGCTTAACTTTGGAGTTCTTTCGAGATGGGCTTCCGGAAAAGAAGTTGCAACTTGTTGGTATGAGTATCCTATTAATCATATTAAGCCCTGGGCCGGGATGTTACATCCTCACCCCCTTAAGAGATCGACGTCCTCGTCGATCAATCCCAAGCCAGGAGCGTCCTCTCTTGGCCACGTCCGTATGTCCAGAGCCAGCGCATGTGCCATGCTGTGTGACCACGACGGATCCACACCAGCCATGCGCACCATGCCTGCGCAACTGCGACACACGCGCCCGTGAAACCGCGAGAGTCGGCTCTGATACCATTCTGTAACGTCCTGCCTCTCCGAGGCCAGCCCGCTTACATCTGGCCGCTTTTCTAGGACATAGACTGCCCTCACAGACCAACACAAGTCTTTTCTGCGCACTTTGTCCTCACTCGTGCGCACCCGGAAAGAACTTCCCGGTCGGTCACCCATCGCTCCAGGCCAAGCACGCTTAACTTTGGAGTTCTTTCGAGATGGGCTTCCGGAAAAGAAGTTGCAACTTGTTGGTATGAGTATCCTATTAATCATATTAAGCCCTGGGCCGGGATGTTACATCTAGTCCTTCGATTTCTTCACGGTTTGTTCTCTAGTTCCTGTGCAGGGTTTCTTGATCATAATGGTGGATGCCTTCTGTGGCTCTTGCACCATCGCTACGGAAGGCTTTGCGAAGAATTACAGCAAAGGACTCCGCGTACGTTGATCAGGACTACGGCAGGAGGATGTTGGCTAAATCCAATCAAGAGACTTGGCTTGGGATGTCCACACACTTATGCGAAGGATCAGGCAAATTCTGGGATTCTGATTCGGAGTCTGAGTGTGAAGATTTGGGGGATGCCTTGGCAATTTCGCAAGGCACTGTCCAATGCCAACAATGGGTCATTGATCGACCATTGCAACAATCCACACCAATGGAGAGACCAGTGAAGCCAAGTCTACCTTCGTCTCCCAAGGCAATTCAAGCTCCGTGGAAGAAAATCTGGAAAGGCCCTCTGCCACCACGACGCATCACGCCGGTGGCAACTCTTGGCGACATACTTCTGCCAGCTCTGCAATCGGTCGAAGGAAACAAGTCGTCATGTCCAATTGCAAGGACTTGTATGGCTCCTGGACCGACCAAAGGATGTGGGCCCGTAATTCCAAACAGGCCCATCAGCCTGGAGCGGATCCTGCCCACACCAGACGTACAGAAACCTAGGCGCCGTCTGGTGAAGATCGATCTTTCCACAGCCGCCGCTCCAACGCTATCTCCGTCGTTTCGTGACATCCTCATGGCCGGTGGAGGGAGATACTGGGGGCGGGGTGCTGCGCGGGGACGCGGTGATCAACCGCCTCGCGGTGGTGGACACCCCTCGGACGCCCGCGGACGTCAACGCGACCAGCGTGGCCGCGATCAGCCGCGGGACCGCGACCAACTGAGGGATCGTGGAGTCGGTGGTGGACGTGCTGCAGGCGGCGCTGTTGGGCGTGGGGGGGGTACCACCAGGTGGCGTTGGTCGTGGTGGCCCTCCACCAGTCGGTGGTGGACGTGGCGTTCAAGCTGGAGGAGGGCATGGTGGCCCTCAACAGAACGCCCCTCCGGCGGCCAACCAAGGGCGTGGTCATGGAGCTGCCCAGGCCGGTGGGGAGACTCAAGGCGCTGTTGAAGTTCCCAGTGGGCCGGTCCAGCCCCCACCGGTTACTGCTGCTGCAACGGCCTCTGAGGATCATGGGAAAAAGCGGAAGAGGAAGGATCAAGCCAAGAGAGATTGCACAATCTGTACTGAAGGGCACTTCACCAACCAGTGTCCGCTGCTTCGAGGGCTGAAACCTACTGTGGCCTTTTGTGGAGCTGCTGATGATGGGGCTGGCTTTTTCCAGATCCAGGCTGCTCAACACCACCAGATTGTGGATACAGTCCAATCTGCTGCAGTTGCCCGTATCACAGTGGAGAGAGGGCAGATCTCTGCGCAGCGCTTGCAAACAGAGCTGGCTAGGATCATACCGCTTGAGTGGACATGGGATGTGCAAGTGCTGGGGAACCAATCTTATGCAGTGCCTTTCCCAAGCAAGGAGGAACTTGATCGCATGGTTCAGATAAGCTCAGTCAACACAAGAGACAAGGATGCCACCTTCCTCATTGAAGAGTTTGTGGACGATGTCGAAGTAGTGAGATTGCTGAACCGTGTCTGGGTGACTGTCACTAAAGTACCAAGGGTGCTTCGGAGTTTCCTGCAACTTTGGGCAGTTGGTTCCATTGTTGGAGCCACACAGAGGGTGGATATGTTTCACCTAAGGGCGACAGGACAGGTTCGGCTTCAAGTGGCAGTTCTTGATGAAAAGAAGATTCCTGTCTTCGCAGATGTTTGTGTTGGTCACACCGTTTACCGCCTTTTCTTCAAAGCTGATGAGGTAGTTCAGCATGTCGCTATTGATCCGAATGAAGATTTACAGGGGAATGGTGACAAAGATAAAAATGCGGATGGTGAGGACCGTGAGATGGAAGAGGCTGAGGGTAATAATTTAGAAGCCCCAAGCAATCAAAAGCCCCATCTAATAGTCAGCATCCTCATCAGAACATTACTCATCAGAATTTGGCGATGATGGTTGGAGAGGTACTGGACAGGACTTGCTATAAGCTGTTTGAGGAGGTCAGCGCCCAAGTGATGCTTGAGCCACTTGATACACCCGTTCTCCAGGATGGCACAGGGGATTCTACAGTTGCCTCTGTTGTCGTGCTGGGACAGGAGTCTGACAGTTTGAGGGACCAGGTTATGGGAGGACGTTCTTCTTCACCGCCACCTCCTCCTGTGACCCCAGTGGACCCGGTGGTGGACCAGGTTGCCACGGAGGGTTCTACACTACCAGCCACCCCTCGTACGACGCCGACGGAGGTCTCTGCCGGGGCTGCCGCTGACCAGGTTACGGTGGGAGGTTCTTCTTCACCAACACCTCCTCCTGTGACCCCAGTGGACATGGTGGTGGACCAGGTTGCCACGGGGGGTCCTACACCACCAGCCACCCCTCGTCCACCTCCTCCTCCTGTGACACCAGTGGACCTGGTGATGGACCAGGTTGCCACGGGGGGCTCTACACCACCGGAGGGCCCTCGAGAGGTAGCTGTGGCGACTGCTGCTTGCCAGGCTACGGGGGGAGGTTCTACTTCACCACCACCTCCTCCTGTGGCCTCAGTGGACCTGGTGGTGGACCAGGTTGCCACGGGGGGTTCTACACCACCAACCACCCCTCGTCCACCTCCTCCTCCTGTGACACCAGTGGACCTGGTGATGGAACAGGTTGCCACGGGGGGCTCTACACCACCGGAGGGCCCTCGGGAGATTGCCACGGGGGGCTCTACACCGGCTGCCTCCCGAGCTACACCGGAGGAGTTCACTGCAGAGGTAGCAGTGGAGGCTGTCACTGGGGGCTCTACACCACCTGAGGCCCCTCGTGCTTCACTGGAGGAGGACACTGTTTGTGGAGGGGGATCTACATCGACTTTAACCTCTCCACAGTCACCTATACCTCTGCCTTCAGTTGATGGGGGGAGCCCTTCGTTTGCTTCCCCTGGCGACCTCGACGCGGAGGGGGAGTACCCTTTGGCGAGGGTGATGGCACCCTCGTCACCACCGGCGCCTTTGGTGGTGCAAGTTGTGGAGGAACCAAATCTCCCCCGACGCTGCCCAAGATTTGCTGCAACAGCTGATGAGCATACTTTGATCAAGGCGGAGCGCTTGACTGCAAAGAAGAACCTGGAATTACAAGGTACTTCTTTTACTAGCTTTTCAGATTCTAAAGTTGCTGCAAACCTTGGTAGGATAGGCATCAACCTAGGAGTTTCTAGTGTGGCTATCCTTAAAAATTTAGAGGTTGATAGGTTAGTTCTTCAGGCTAACCAAAAAAGATCAAAGTCCACTTCCCAAGTCACTATTCTAGACAGTGATGATGAGAGGGAGAACAGACTGGATACAGTTCTCAGCCACGTTTGTGGTGATTTAAAGGAGACCTGTTTGGATATGGAGAGTGATCATATTCAAGATCTCTCTCCTCTCCGTCGGAAGAAAAAATATAACAATGCCAAAAAATTAAATACTGGCAAACTTCCGAGAAAGCCAAAAACCCCTTCAAAAATTATTCTAAAATGAAAGGGATTTTCTGGAATAGCAGAGGTCTTGCAGACTTGGCTAAACACAGATTTTTGGCTGAATTAGTTAAGGAGGAGCAAATTAATTTTATAGCTCTCTCTGAAACTGGCAGGGATTCTTTCCCAGATCACGTCCTCAAAAATTTATGTGGTGGACGTGACTTCCTCTGGCATGCTATGGCGCCACATGGGAGATCAGGAGGAATTCTCCTTGGAGTCGACCTGATGATTTTTGACATCGGGGCCATTAGCGAAGGGGATTTCTATGTTAAATTCACCCTAAGATGCAAAGCTAATGACTTCAAGTTTGTGCTTTATGCGGTGTATGGACCCGCCCAATGCCCAAACAAAGGAGCTTTTCTCTCAGAGCTAGCCAATAGCTGCTCTAAGGAATCCCTTCCGTATATTGTAGGAGGGGATTTCAACATAATGAGGAGTCCAGAAGAAAAGAGCTCAGGGGAATTTGACCCCAAATGGCCTACCTTATTTAATGCCGTCATTGAATCCCTGGATCTTAAAGAGATGGTGATGGCTGGCCGCCAGTTTACATGGGCGGGGGCAGGGGACAACCCAACTTTCGAGAGGCTAGATAGAGTTCTCGTCAGTACTGAGTGGGAAATTCAATTTCCATTATCTACGGTTGAACCTAGAGACAGAAATATTTCTGATCACACACCCCTAGTCCTTAGCACGGGTGCTTCTACCCACACATCTCATACACGTCCCTTCAAATTTGAGAGGGGATGGCTCTTACGGGAGGATTTCTATGATATGGTTGCAAATATTTGGCAATCGGAAAATGCTGGTTCCACATCCCTTGAGCGGTGGCAGTCTAAAATTCGTAGACTAAGACAACACCTAAGAGGTTGGGCCATGCATACGGCAGGATCTTACAAAAAAGAGAAAAAGAAATTGCTAGCTCTTTTAGAAAATCTTGATAAGAAAGCAGAGGACTCCTCCTTATCTGATCAAGAAATTAATCTAAAACATTATTTAAAAGAGCGCTTAGTTTCCCTCCTAAGGGAAGAAGAGCTAAAATGGTATGAAAGAGCCAAGGTAAAAACCCTATTGGAAGGGGATGCAAATACCAGGTTCTTCCATCTAGTGGCAAATGGGAAGCATCGCAATCAACATATTTATAAACTTGAAGATGATCAAGGGGTTGTTGTTGGCGATAATCGTCTCAAAAGCCATATTACCACATATTATAAAAATCTGTTTGGAACACCAGAAAATTCAGAGATCACACTAGTGGAAGATCAGATTTCAGATATTCCACAAGTATCCCCTGAGGAAAATGATGTCCTCATCAGCCCTTTCACTGAATCTGAAGTGAAAGAAGCAGTGTTCCAAATGGAGCATAATAAAGCTCCAGGTCCGGATGGATTTCCCGCAGAATTCTACCAAGTTTTTTGGGGGATAATAAAAAATGATCTCTTACCTCTTTTTAATGATCTACACAGAGAGGCCCTAGACCTTCACAGTCTTAACTTTGGGATCATTACTCTAATTCCCAAAGTTCCAAATGCTACTAAAATTCAGCAATATAGACCAATTTGTGTCCTCAATGTGAGCTTTAAAATATTCACAAAGGTCGGCACAAATAGGTTGAATAAAGTTGCGAAGACTGTTGTCAATCCAATGCAAACTGCCTTTATGCCTGGCCGGAATATCATGGAAGGTGTCGTTATTCTATATGAAACCATCCATGAATTACATACTAAAAAACGGGATGGCATCATTCTCAAAATTGATTTTGAGAAGGCTTATGACAAGGTCAAATGGGACTTCTTACAGCAGACCTTACGTATGAAAGGTTTCTCAGCTAAATGGTGTAGATGGGTACAATGTATGGTCTCAGGGGGAAGTGTCGGGATTAAAGTCAATGATGAGGTTGGACCCTATTTCCAAACCAAACGTGGCCTGAGACAAGGTGATCCAATGTCACCTATCTTATTTAACATCGTTGCAGATATGTTAGCTCTTATAATTAATAGAGCAAAAAACGATGATCAAATAAGAGGAATTATTCCAAACCTGGTAGATGATGGTCTGTCAATATTACAATATGCAGACGACACCATCATCTTTATTGATCATGACCTAGAGCAAGCAAAGAATCTAAAACTTTTGCTTTGTGCTTTTGAACAATTGTCAGGTCTTAAGATCAATTTCCACAAGAGCGAGATCTTTTGCTATGGTGCAGCCAAAGAGGTGGAATCCTATTATACCACTCTGTTTGGATGTAATACAGGGGATTATCCCTTCCGATATTTAGGGATCCCAATGCACCATAGACAACTACTCAATTCAGAATGGAGGAAGGTGGAAGAAAGGTTTCAACAAAAGCTCTCTTGCTGGAAAGCAAAGTACCTCTCGTACGGTGGGAGACTTGTTCTGCTTAATTCGGTTTTAAGCAGTCTACCCATGTTCATGATGTCCTTTTTTGAGATTCCTAAGGGAGTTCTAAAAAACTTGGATCATTTTAGATCAAGGTTTTTCTGGCAAGGATCATCGGATAAACATAAATATAGACTTGCCAAGTGGAACATCTTGTGTCGTCCCAAGGACCAAGGAGGTCTAGGTATCCTTGATTTGAAATTACAAAACAAGTGTCTGTTGGCCAAATGGTTGGTTAATTTACTCAACACAGATGGCTTCTGGCAGTCATTGCTAAGGAATAAATACCTAAGATCTAAAACACTCACTCAAGTGACAGCCAAACCGAATGACTCTCATTTCTGGAGAGGCCTCATGCGTATTAAAGATGAGGTGTTGGCTAATGGGTCCTTTAATATTAAAGATGGGACTCATACGAGGTTCTGGCACGATACATGGGTAGGAGATAAGCCCCTAAAAGTTAGTTATCCATCTCTTTATAATATAGTAAGAGATCCTCACGCAACTGTCTCAAAAGTGATGACCTCAGCCCCTCTTAATATATCTTTTAGAAGGGCTTTGGTGGATAATAAACTTTTAGAGTGGCTCAGCCTAGTAGCAAAAATTTCTAATGTTGTTTTGGTGGAAGGGTCAGATTATTTTAAATGGAATCTAACCAGTTCGGGGTTATTTTCTGTGCGATCCATGTATCTCCATCTTATTGATACACAGCCACCTTTTCAGCATAGAAAAATATGGAAAATGAAGGCCCCCCTAAAAATTAAGATCTTTCTTTGGTTCCTCCAAAGGGGCGTAATCCTAACCAAGGATAACCTTGCTAGAAAAAACTGGAAAGGGAGCCAGCATTGCATATTTTGCAATAGGAATGAGACTATTCAACACTTGTTCCTCGATTGCCCTTGTGCTAAGATGATTTGGAGGATCATTTTCTTTGCTACTAGTCTACAACAACCAAGATCTATTCGCCATATGTTTGGCAATTGGCTTAGTAATCAACATAAGAAGGTCAAAAATATGATCTGGGTTGGAGTAGCTGCTTTATGTTGGGCTATCTGGAGATGCCGGAATGATGTTATTTTTAATAAATTAAAAACTAATTCCGTTATGCAGGTCATTTTCAGGGGAGCATACTGGATGCGCTTCTGGGCTCAGCTGCAGCGTGAGGAGGAGACCAAGGACACACTCTCGGATTTGAGCAAGAAATTAGAAATAATTGCTCTAGAGTTCTCAAACAGAGGGTGGAAGAATATTTATCGTCTTCAGTAGTCCTAGTCTTGGTTTTAAGACTTTGAGTCTCCTTTTTTTGTTTTAGTCACAAACGTTGTAATTTTTGGCTGTGTACATCTTCGGATGTAGAGGCCGGATGTTCTATCCTTTATCTAAAAAATGGAGTATTGTGCAGTGCGGCTCAGCACAAGTCGTGGTAGTGTCCCGGTGGGAGAGAGACGGGTACGGTGGAGAGCGCTCACTCGCGCATCGATGGTGGCCTGGCGCAAGGGGCACGAAGTGCTCGTGCGCTCGCGGTGATTGCACAGCGCGGATTGACCGGATGAAGGGAAGGTGGGAAAGAGAAAATATGTGGGGCCCATGATGGCATATTAAGATTTAATGTGATGAAGGGCTTGTCTCCTCTTCTGTCTTTTACTAGTAAATATGTCCCTGCGTTGCGACGGGAGAAGAAATAAACTATCAGATGTTAATAAGAAAAAAGGATAAATATTGTTATATATCTATTTATATTTTACCTTTTTCATAAATTTTAATGGCTATAATTTATTTCATAATGATCATGACATCCATAATAAAGTTAATATCCTTAATAATATGACAATGTCCTATTAAGCTTGACGAATTAAAATATTCCTATTGTCCAAAATTGTAAGTTGTTCGGACTTTTGTAGATCTGCCCTATTCGCTTCAACTTATCAGCCGTACCGTTTTAGCAAAATAACAGTTTTTCCAGTCAGCCGAACAGGAGTATAGATTAACTACGCTTCTACATATACATTATATCCAAATACATAGTAAAAGGTATATATATCGAAAAGCTAGAACGATTTACAAACTGGAATAGAGGGAGTTGAACTTTGATTTTTTTCAATTGTAAGACACAGAAATATTTACCCGTAATATATCATAACCTTAATCTATATCTATATGGATCCTAATCCAAATTCAAATCTAAATAGAAAATGATAAGAATAGAAATTACCCTAATATAAATAAAAACCATAAATAAAGAGTTTATAGGCTTTTTTGTTTTTCTTACCAAGTTTCAATTTTATTTTTCAGGGATCTAAACACAAAACACATGTCCAGTTTTTTTTCACGTTGATTTTCCGTAAATCGAGTCATGGTACCGTGTCTATCCCGGTTTCTTTTTTTTTCTTTTCTCTTTTTTTTTTGCATGTATGAGCGGCTAGTCTTTCCCTTGTATACAAGAAATAATAGGTGAGGCACGAGGATAGCAACACGGTTACTATAATTGTTTTGCTCTTTCTTCTTTTAGACTCCAACATAGACTCGAGTCCTCCCATCAATCCATACGTGCTAGTTCAAAGTTGGCCGATCAGATGTCCAAGTTGTACTTTGCTTTTCTATACCTAATATCCTATTTTCCAAAATTCCTTCACGAAGCAATCTCTGTGGGTCTCCGATGGTTTTTTAATCCATGCAAAGCAATGCTGTCCGGACCGTGGAGTCTGGAGACGTGATTTCCCAAATCCAATGTCCGGCATTTAATCCTTTCTTCTTCACGTGATATTTTAAACATACCGACTACAATACATTGTTGCAACACCTTTTGGAATCGGACTCCGTATCATTGCTAGACAAGAACTATTCTAACTCGTATTAGCACAAGGTATTATATATAAATCTAGACGGAAGAAACTCTTGACTACTTGTAATTAGAGGGAGGTTGACGAAAAAAAATAGATGGACGAAAAAAATAACCGGAAATTTTACCTCTTTATTAGTAGGTATAGAATAACACAGCAGGGGCATGTCAAATATGATCTAGCTTGATAACTCAACTGTTCTTTTTCGCGAACGGGATAACTCAACTGTTCAGGTAGCATATCTAGCTTGTTGACTCTAACTATTGTTTACCGCGAACGAGAGATGGAGACGGAGGAAGAAGAAGATAGTTTTAGACATTGAGAGGTGAGTTCTACCCTCAATCTGCCGCAACTCTAGTCTCTGGAGACTGATGACCCGTTTGGCCATCCATGCTCCGTAGATCTTGAGACCAATCTTCGTCCTGCCCCGTGCACGTGTAGGGCTGGACCAGGCGACCCCTCCCGATCGCTGTTGCTTCCCGCTATGTGGCGCGCGCCATCCGCCCGCGTCAGCAAAAGCTCGCGCGCCAGCGAGCCTCGATGCCATTGACACGGTCGCTTTGGGGTTAATCCCGTGAACACCGAAAACGAAGCGAAACTCTCATGACCGAGACAACCGGTAAAATGCCTTTTCCGCCTCCGCTTCTAGAAAGAGAGGGAGCAAGTCGACTGCCGCCGCCTATTAATACGCGCCCACCTCCAACCTCTCTCCTCTCCCTCTCTCTCTCTCTCTCGGCTCCCAAATACCCTCCCCGTCGCCGCCTCCCTCCTGGTCGTTTCCAAGCCCCGTTGGGGGGCTCGCCGGCGCCGGCATTGGGTATAACCTCGCCGCCTCCGTCCGGTAAGTTTCTCCTCCCGAGATCGGTCCCCATGCTTTCTTGGAAACTATGTCACGTTGCTCATCTAGCGCTCGTAGATCTCGCCGCGCAGAATTGGTTGTCGGGTTCGTGTAAATTTCCTTTTGTTATTTGTGCGTATTCCTTGTCGTCTCCGCCTCCCCATGCGACGGCGACGGCCGTCGCCCCCACGGGGAATCTGTTCCGTTCCATGCGTGGAACTGTATCCGAAGAGCCCCCAAAGGCGAGTTTTTAAATTGAGCCGCCCACAAGACGGCCATGAGAAAGCAGGTGGGATGCAGAGGGAAGGGAGGGAGAAGGGTGTTGGCCGTGGTGGTAGGCTGTGTGGGATTCTTCCTCGCGGGGGGTCTCTGCGGCCGAGCCGGGGTACGTCCAACTGGACGTACCTTTTTCTTGCCCTTTTCCCCGATTCTTTTTGGATGTATCGCGACTGGGAGGGAAATAAAAAGCATATCTTTGATGATTGCCGCACTGCACTGGTCTGGCCTTGTGTTCGAGGGCCCCCACGTATTTTGTTCTTGTTGGTTGGGGTTGATGGGAGCTGTGTCTTTCACTGCCGCCGTTGCGAGCAGCTGTTGCATCGCCGAGGCTTTCTTGAAAGCCTGGCCAGGCGCCATCTGTTGTACAAGCCTATTGATTGGCTGATTGATGCCCCGGTGGTCCCAGTCGATTAGTCCTGACACGATACGGGGTGATTACTGACGTAATCCGCAATTATGTGCTTGCGTTTTGTTTCCCAGTGCCATGAACAGTTCCATGTGCACCTGTCTTGAATTGCTCTTTGAATTTTCCTAGTATTTTAGTGTGTGTTCTCATGGACACCCTATGCAATTCATCACGTACGATTAGTACACATGGGTCTCACAAAATCATCCATGTTTATGTCATTTGTTGTAATTTGGCCTTAAATTGTTAATGATGGATGGATCAAACATCATTTTCCAACTAATATGTGGTGGTACATAAAGGAATCATGGCTCACCAGCTGATGTCTTTTTCATTTTCCCTTGTGACTCCTGAGTCGTGAAAAAAGGCGATCCTGTCTTGTTCCTTTTTAAAACTTGCAAGACAGGAACAGGAGCTAATTAGCTATGCTGTTCAGTGTGGTCAGTTATTCTTGCATTGGGTGGTGTGGTGTTTCATTAGATATTACATGACGACACGTTTTTTTGTCTTTTTTATTACTGTAGTGTAGGCTGTGATTGTGCACAATTATTGTCCTTGGAACTGATTGGTATGTCGGATGAATGAGTTCTCCTATTAAATGATCTGTGTTGACCAGGGTGATGAACCAGTATGTGCTTCAACATTTTGCGCCCCCCCACCCCCCAAAAAAAGCGATTGCTATGTTCAAGGCTTATCTTTTTCCCCCTTCCAATACAGAATGCAGGCTCTTCACATTTAATGGGCTGGATGCGGTACATGCATGTTTGCAGTGACAAGAACACATTGAAACGTTGGTTTTTCATTGACAAGAGGGTTGGTTAAGCATTTTGGTGCACTAACCTTTTGTAGTCTGTAATTGGTTTCACAACAAGTCTCTTGGGGAGTTGTGTCTTGTTGATGGATTTGAAGACAGGCCTCAATTCACCTGTTATTGCTGACCATCTCCCTAGGTTAGCATCGCCTGCTGCTGTCATGACTTTCACAACACCTACTAGCTTTCCCTCTCCGGGGCTTTGCTTGAACACTACAAAGAAGATACCTCTGCCTGGTAAGATTGAAGAAGTTCGTGCTACCGGATGGCTTGACCTCATGAAGGCCTCGTCACCTACCCGCAAAAGGCAGACCAAGGATGTCATCTGTGATACTCCATCTGATGATCTTGATTTGCAATACCGCAACTGGACGGTATGTATCTGAACCCATACTGTATGGCAGAATCGTAACCAATATGTTAGTGATTCCCATTGTTTCACCTTTGTAGGTGAACTATCCTTCTGCTTTGACCTCATTTGAGGCAATTAGTGATCTTGCTGGGAGTAAAAGATTGGCATTGTTTCTTGACTATGACGGAACACTTTCACCGATTGTGGACAATCCTGAAAATGCATTAATGTCTGATGAGGTATGTTTTCCTTAAGTCCTACAGTTCATGTAAAATTAGCAGTCCAGTGCAATTTCCAGTCCACTTTCTAAACATTGTATTTCACAGATGCGTGCTGCAGTGAGGCATGTGGCATCACTTTTCCCAACTGCAATCATTAGCGGAAGGTCTCGTGATAAGGTATACAATGTTATTGTCCATTACACAAATTACTCCTATCAACATTTTGCATCTCTCTCATTGATTTTTTTTAGGTTTTTGACTTTGTCAAGCTAAATGAACTATACTACGCTGGAAGCCATGGAATGGACATAATGGGCCCTGTTAGGAAGACTACTGACTCCAATGGCGTGGAATGTATTTGGTCAACTGATGCACATGTGAAACTACTTTCTAGATCTTTACCCTCATAATTTAAATTTCTTACTTGCTTTCGTAGTGTGAATCTCCTTTTCCTCCTCGTAGGGTAAAGAAGTCAATCTGTTCCAACCTGCTAGTGAGTTTTTACCTATGATAACTGAGGTATGCTGTATCAACTTCTTGAGTTTAAGTTGCCATCTTATGTCATATGGTTGGACTTACTCCGTGGTGCACATGCCAGGTGTATGAAAAACTTGGTGAGAGTGTTAAGGACATTGATGGTGCAAGGATGGAAGACAACAAGTTCTGTGTGTCTGTGCATTACCGTAATGTGGCGGAAGATGTAATAGTTCTATATCTTAGTGTTTATATTTCATAAAGAAAATGTGCATTGGGATTATTTGAGCTGAACATGGACCATTTAAAAAATTCCTATTCTTGCTTCTCAGGACTATAAAAAGGTTTTCCATCGTGTAAGTGCTGTTTTGGAAGATTACCCTTGCCTAAGACTAACCCATGGGAGGAAGGTGAGGATTATGCACCGTTAGAAGGCTTTCCTTATCAAAATATTTGTTGTAAGCAGTTTGAATTTGATTAATATTCAATCACACTCTTCAATCCAGGTTTTTGAGGTCCGTCCTGTTATTGATTGGAACAAAGGTAAAGCTGTGGAGTTTTTACTCGAATCGCTTGGGCTCAACGAGAGTGAAGATGTTCTCCCTATCTATGTTGGAGATGACAGAACAGATGAAGATGCATTCAAAGTATGCCTAGTTCACTTGAATGGACTTCTAAAGCATATATTTCCACAACACATAATTTACTCTTGGTTCAAATAGGTTCTGAAGGCAAGCAACCGTGGCTTTGGAATATTGGTGTCATCTATACCGAAAGAGAGTGGCGCCTTCTATTCCTTGAGGGATCCAGCTGAGGTAACTCATAGCACTGCGGCAACCACAACAAACTTTTGCCTTTGAATGTTTCTTGGTTCAAAAGGAAAATTGAAAACTTCTGAACTTTTGACTATGTGTTGGGTATTGCAAGTTTAGATTTCTTGGTTCAAAAGGAAAATTGAAAGCTTCTGAACGTTTGACTATGTGTTGGGTATTGCAAGTTTAGAGAAATGAAACATTCTTTTGATGCATATAGGTGATGGAATTTCTGAGAATGTTGGCAGCATGGAAGGAGCAGTCCACCTGATACCAGTTTTGCTGGGTCTGGAGAAGAACCAAGATTATAAATATTAGCAAGATATATAATGCTAACCAAATAAGTCGGCTATTTGGAGGAGTCAAGCCAAAATATTTTTGATTTGGCATTTTATAAGAGGCTACCATATTTTGATACCTTTTCAGTCCCACTTTGTTCTTGTGTTAAATGGGTTTCTCAATCAGTTCAATTCTTTCATTTTTTAGTTTCCTTTAGTATATATGGAAATATTCTTAAAAAGGAATTTTGGTTCCTGCTAGTGTTTTGCTGTGTCGCGAATTTTGTATTCTTCAAGCTGTAAAGAACCGGTCCTTCGTTTAAACAACATTTGGCTGACAAGTGACTATGGCTCATGGAAAGTCAAGTTATGAGCAAAGGAGCCGCGGAGACCTACATCGCAGGCATGCTGTGTGCCTGGGCTTTCTTTTTTGTCTTTGCTGCAAGTGTATCTGGATGCCTGTCTGCCTGTTCCGAATATCTGTTCCATTGTTGAGCTGGACCAAATCTATAATCTGACGATCAAAATGCTCAGCTCGCTATTCGCGAATGTGCCAATGCGATGTGTGGCATTAGTCTAGGCCCTGTTTGCATAGAGCTAAAGTTTAGCCCACCTCTTTTAGTCACTTTTTAGCTCTCGTGCATTCAAATAGGAGGGCTAAATTTTAGCCTATCTCTTTTTCATTAGCCCCCTTTAAGATGGGCTAAAGAGAGCTAAAAGTGGTTTCTTTATGACAAAAGGCGCATATTACCCCCACCCATCCCTATTAGTCATGTGTATGAGTATTAATTAGGAGCAAATTAGTCTTTGTAGGTAATCTTTAGCCCATGGATCCAAACAGCCCCATAGGCTAAATTTTAGCTCTTTTATTGTAAGGGTTAATCTTTAGCTATGAGCTAAAGTTTAGCCCCATGGATCTAAATAGGGCCTTAGTCTCGTTTGAATTGTGAGACTTTTGCTTGACACACATTTATGGTGATTTTGATAAAATTATAGTGATAATTTCAATGTCGTTGGGTGAATTTTTATGGCAATTGTCCTGAAATTGAGGTAGCGATCATTAAGGATGGCAACGGGGCGGTTTTGGGTCGGATATCCACGGGTTTTGGGTCTTGCGGGTTTAGGTTCAGGGATGATTTCTCACCCATGGTTTTCGGGTTCGGGCCCCGAAACCAATCGAGTTTCGGTTTTCCACCCGTGGATATCCAAAATAAATCATTTGGAATTAAAACTCATATTTTATAATAGGTTAATAATAACTTTTTTACTTAGATTATTAAACTTATTCTATGTTGACTCATGAAAATATTTATTATTTGTTGCCTCTTGTTTATATATGTGAATATGTGTATATATATCATGCATATGTTTATAGAAAGTCCTTATTACTCTTACTATGTTGCCATACAAAGTGGGTTTTTGGTATTTATTCGGGTTTCGGGTATCCGCGGATTTGGTTTTAGGGACGGATTATCACCCGAATCGGTGTTCGGTGCGGTTTTGAGTTTCGATTTCGGGTTTCGGGTTCGGGTGCACAAAGACTCCATCCGATCCGAATCCGCCCCGTTACCATCCTTAGCGATCATGTCACGTGGCAAACACTGGGCAACAGACAATAAAAGGGTTCCTATGGAAAAGAAAAAAAGGCTCTTTTTTTTTTCCTTTGGCATTGATTTCAATTTTTTTTTGTGAGGATTGCATCCATTTCAATTCTTTGAGATGAAGCATCCATTTCAATTGATATTTTGATTCAGCAAAACTAGACTATCAATTGAATTGTATCTATAAGAGCAACTTAAAGAGTGATAGGAACAGAGATTTTGGTGGGAAGATCTTTAAATATTGCACCGTCTATTTCTAGTTTCTTGCTTGCTAAATATGAAAAGCGTGGATATCTCTCTAAAAGTGCTACAAGATATGAAGAAGCTGTTGGAAGATACTCCAGTAGAAAAGTTATAAAGAATAATAATTTTTATTCAAATTAAAATTTAGAGAGTGAGTTTAAGAAAGACTGATGTAATTCATTTCATTTTTTTGAGGGGATGTAATTCATTTCATTTAATATTTTGATTTGATGCAACTCGTTCATGCGGCCCACCGCACTTTCCAGGTCACTAGGTTGACAGTTCGGCCCATGATCCCTAGCCCATACACAATCAGACCGAGTTTCTTCCCATCACGGCACTTCGACGGGCCACACTTTTCCTTTGAGGACCACTCCACCTTCCACTCCAGAGTCCAAAACCCTACGATCCGCGCCACCATGCCGCGCCTCGCCGCCGCCGCCGCCGCCGCCGTAGTACGCCGCGCCGGCGAGGCCCTGCGCCGCGGTGCGCTTGGGGGACTGCGGCCTCTCTCCTCCCTCCAACCGTCGAACGCCGCCTCCAGCGACGAGGTAACCAAGCGCCTGGTCCGCCGGGCCCACCGTTGTGGCATCCTCCTTCGGCATTGAAGGCGCGGGGTTCCGTCGCTGACACCGTATTTTGCGCAGGTGCTCGTGGAAGGAAAGGCAAGTGCGCGCGCCGCCGTGCTCAACCGCCCCGGCTACCTCAATGCCCTCACCACCACCATGGTTCGTCCCCATTTCCTCTCGTACTATTGTAGGTAGTAGTTGGTGCGCAGTTTTGTTTCGGTGGTGATTGGAAGACTCTTTGTTCGATGAGATGCTTTACATAGTTGTGCGGTGATGGGGTTCGGGCTCACTGAACTGTAGGTGATATTGTTTGATGAAATGAGTCGGTGATCATGCTCCATAGCTGTTTGGTGAATTATGTTTTCTATTTTAGGCCCCTGCTATCATTTGCGGAGCATGTGTATAATGTAATGCCCACAGAGTCATTTATGCGTGCTTGGTGCCTTGGTGTTGGGACTTGGGTGAAGTACCCTTTTCTTCAACAAAGGTGGAGCTTCTGCAGATTGATTTAGTCCCTTTCTTGCAATGCAAATGATTAGGCTTAGTTTATTCGTGTGTTGATAATGCTGACTTCATTTATTTTTTCTGTCCATGGGTTTATAGATTATAGCTTACAGATTTACATTGGAAACAATTGATCTGATGCTTGGTGAAATGTCTGTCTTGAAAGGGAGCTAGGCTTAATAAATTTTATGAATCATGGGAGGACAACCCAGACATTGGCTTTGTCATGATGAAGGTATGGTGCTTCATCATTTCAGTTCCGCTTATATTGCTGACCAAATATAAATTGAGTTGTTCATTGAATGAAGGGCAGCGGCCGAGCATTCTGTGCTGGTGGGGATGTTGTTAGATTACGTGAACTTATCAGTGAAGGTGGGTGGTTAAGCCCTGCATAGCATATAGTTTGTATCCCATTGTGAACTGTTGATAGTAATCATTCCATTATATTTCTGTCACCTGTGTATCCTTTTTAGTAAACTGTCTGTCATGCTTGCTTTTGCTTTCACAAAACAGCAGCAAGTTATTACGATGACACAATTTGGCAAAACAACTCTCCATTTGCTTGCTTGCTGAACCTGCTTTATTTGTCTCTAGAAAAGGTTGATGGAAAGAACACAAATCAAAGGTTTTTTTACCCAATTTATTGTACAAGAAGTTCCTTAAATTTGGATGGTCCACTGTAAACTTGTGCATTGTAAAAACGTTTTGTGCTGTCCAAGTTACCTTAAATTTAATATTTTTTTCCTTTATCAGGCAAGCTGGAGGAATGTAAGGATTTTTTCAAGACTTTGTACATGTTCATTTATTTTCTGGGCACGTACTTGAAACCACATGTAAAGTATATGGATTCAGAACTATTTTCTTTTTACGATTCATTATAATATTGTTTATTTAACATCTGAGATTGCATTTATCTGCTAATATAGATTGCCATTCTTGATGGTGTTACTATGGGTGGTGGTGGAGGTGTTTCCATTCCTGGAACATTCCGCATTGCAACAGATAGAACAGTATGTCAATGTATTTTTACCCATTCACTTTTATTTTCTATATATTTCTGTGGCGAGCTTATGCTATTTTCCTCTTGCTGCCTCCTCTATTTCTTGAATAGTTTGGAGTCAGGTATTTGATATATTTTTTTAAATGCGACGATTTCAGGTCTTTGCAACTCCAGAAGTTCATATTGGATTCCATCCTGATGCTGCAGCCTCATTTTATTTGTCACATCTAACTGGTCATGTTGGTTAGTGCTCTTATGTGGAGTTACATCTTGTCCCTTCTACTTTATTGGTGGTTGTGCTGTAGTCCATTGCAAAATAGGAATATGTAATCAGTCTGCTAGTTTTCACACTGGAAGCCTCGCAGGGGAATATGTGGCCTTGACTGGTGAAAAGCTCAATGGAACAGATATGATTGCTCTTGGCCTTGCTACACACTATTCCATGAGTGGCGTAAGATTCTTTTTACTGTATGTCTCATGTTTGAAGTCCAGATATTTCTACTGTGGTATTTTATGAACATTTTATGTTTGGTTTTTTGGACAGCATCTGGATCTGATCAATGAACGACTTGCAAAGTTAGTAACTGATGACCCATCAGTTATTGATTCTTCCCTTGCACAATATGGAGACATGGTTTATCCAGACAAAAAAAGCATTGTTCATAGGTAATCTATTTTACCAAACATTGCTCATCAAACACTTTACCATGTGTCATCTCTATGGCTGCCAGCTATAACTCAGTAACCCTGCTTTGTTATTCCAAAATCCTTTTTGGGGTTCTGGATACATAATTATTAATCACGCACCCGGTAGAAAAAGACAGAAATGTTATGTTTACCCATTTATGAACAAGAATTGAAAGCTAGAACCAGCGCTTGTTCTTTCCTGGAATCGATTCTAGCATGGCGGGCTTTGATCTATGTGTTCCTTTCTTTCGTGCCATTACTTTTGGGCATGTCAGTTTATTTTCTTCATAAAAATGTTATATTGGTTGGATTTATATGTGTGCTTGAGATGATGATAATCTGGATGCTGCATTGTCTGCTCTTTAAAAAACAATCGACTGTTTCTTCTTTTTAGTTAAGACTAGGTATTGGCCCATGCGTTGCTATGGGCACATAAAATTTAAACGATACTAATATTTTTAATTTTAAATCCTAACAAACAATGATTTGCTCATCCCTTACCTCTCTATTTTTTAGCCCATTGCCTCGTTACTTTTTAGCCCATTGCCTCTTTCTTTCTATAGAATCAACTGGGAGTGGCTTTATAGGCATGGGAAATAATGTCTAAATAAATGCCCTGCCTTTTTTCTTCTGAACCTCTCTCCCCCATTGGTCTTCCACTTTTGCATTTCAGGAAGCAATCCGCTCTGTAATATGGCCACTGTTATCTTGCCAGGAAGTAAATGTAAGGAACAAATATTGTAAGCACAAACATCTGTACCTGATGATGAAATTCACTAAAATCACTGCATGAACCAGAGCACTAACGGGAACCTAATTACATATAAAAAATATGAGACACCTGATGATATGAAGTCCATAAACTAAAGCACGGGCTAATAATTTGAGATGACAGGTGATAGTGCGGACCTGGTTCAGACCAACTGCAAGATGAGAGCTTCAGTTCGTGGTGAAGCCACTGCCACCATCCGTGCTGGCGTCCAGGTCTTTCACCGCTGACCACATCAGTGTACATGAACGCACGGACAGCCAAGAGCAGTGGATTCGGGTACAAGAAGTAGCTGTCTGCCGGTGAGCAGGCCGGCCCGCTCCCTCTACTCGTACTCACGCCTCTGCCACCCCTGCCTTAGCTCGCGCAGGTCCGCCACCAGGGCCGCGCACCTCACATCCCTGGCCTGACCTGTGGCCGCCAAGCATCTTGCCGCCGGTCCAGTATCCGCGCCATCTTGGCGTGCGCTCCTCCGCAACACGTGGCGCAGCGCTCCGCCACAACACGTGTTACAGCGCTCCGCCGCAACATGTAGCGTAGCGCTCCTGGCAACCTCCACACACGGATCCATGTCCACCACCACTGGCCTCTGCGCCATGGCATCCTCACATCCAACATCCATGAACCTCGCCAGAGGCGCTGGAGGGATCATCGCCGTCCACGCCTGCCACCAGCACACATAAACGGCTGAATACATTTACACAGTTCATCAGTAAGGCATGTACGAAAGAAGAGCACCTTATGAAACTTTTTTTTTTTCACGAGTGTATCAAGGACCACATTTAAAGTAGGCGAGATGTGCTGTAAGGATCAAGAGTGTACCTTCATATTGCGTATATCATCTTGATTGTCATCCCTCATTTTTCCATTTGTGTTACCTTAGGCTGGAGGTGATTGATAAATGCTTCAGCCATGACACAGTTGAAGAGATTTTTGATGCCTTGGTGAGTGATGATTCAGCTGCTTTTTTTTTTACTATCCTAACATACTTCATTGTTTGATTGATTTGATAACGAGTGAAACATGAGATATAATTCATTAATATATGCCATTTGTGGCTTGGTTGGTGACCTTTTGCTAGCATCTCACTATTTACCGTGAAACTTTCATGAATCTTATAGTTAACCTTTGATGAAACTTACCATACCTCCTTGATATGTTTTCATCATTGCAATTTTGCTGCCCTGAATGGTGCTTGATTTAGTTGAGTTCAGTGTTTTTTTGTTCTGTGACTAAAAGTTCTGTTCAATTTTCATACGATTTAAAACTGAGTACTGTCATAATCAGGAAAGTGAAGCAGCTAGCTCAAATGAAGAATGGTGTACCTTGGCACTGAAACGATTGAAAGAGGCCTCTCCGTTAGCTTTGAAGGTCTCACTGCGATCGGTAAGTAGAAGTTCTACAGCCTCAGTTGTTTGTCCTTGTGCTGTTGACAGAGATTGTTTCTGGCCATGATGTAGATACGCGAGGGTAGGTATCAGACACTCGATGAGTGCCTTGTCCGTGAGTACCGCATGTCCATGAATGGAATCTCAAAGCGATTTTCTCATGAATTCTGTGAGGTATGTTCTTAATGCTGCATTCTTTCCAGAAGTTCAGAGAATATCTGTAAACATTATGCTTGATAAAGTGATCATTGTTGCCACAAACTTTTAGAACTTGAAAGTGAATACTATCAAACTTGTGATTTGGAAATTGAGAGGTTCCTGTCACTAAATTTGTGAAATTATGGAAGCTGTTTGTTATAGAAGTGAATGAACTATAATTTAGCATTTTATTGTTTTTGTTGTTGCTGGTTAAAGATCGCATCTTTTATTATATACTAGTTCTTAATTTCTCATCCCTGTGTAGGGTGTCAGAGCACGACTAGTCGAAAAAGACTTCACTCCTAAGGTAATTATTTTGCTGTTTTGATTGATCGGTTCTTTATGCTAGGAAAAACAATTCTGTTGTTTGTGATCTATATAAGTTGATTTATATGTATTTGTTGTCTCAGTGGGATCCTCCTGCCCTTGAATATGTTACAAATGACATGGTTGACGCTTACTTCGCACCTCTTGGTGATTTGGAGCCTGAGTTGAAGCTACCTACAGAATCTCGAGAGGCATTTGTATGATTACAAATCATTCAAGGACTGGACTGAGACCTGATAAACGTGTTATAATTTGTGTAGCCATTATTTTTGGCAGCACAACAAGCCCTGTTGAAGCAACTATCCAATCCATGTGCCATATAAAACGTTTTGGCGCATTGAATTTTGAGCACCAATGGGAACTTTCAGTATTTGTCATGAGTTAGCTCTTCACCTTAAGGCCTTGTTCCCCTAAACCAAACAATAGGGGTTGAGGAGGATCGGAGGGGATCGAGGAGGATTTTGACCTGTAGGGGAGTTTATACCCCCTTAATCCCTCTCAATCTCCTTGGTTTTAGAACAAATCGAACAGGGCTGTAAGGCCCGTCTCAATGGGGATTTCATGAGAGTTTTATAGGCAATAAATGAAGTGACATGCTAGAAAAAAAACTACAGTTTTGCATGTAGCGAGGAAGAGAGGATTAGAGTTTCGTGGCATGAATCTCGTCAGTGTTGTTTCCCATACCTTGGAAAACAAATGAAAACAGCACTGAGCCAGTTCAGTTCGTGTCATCCGATCCGCCGTGGCTAGCTGCAGCAGCGTCAATTCTCTCTACCCCTTCCGTCATCGGTAATGCTCGGGAGTTAAAAAAAAAAAACGGTAACGCTCGGGTCAAGACTTCTGTCCGTGTGGTAGGCTCCTCGACGGGCCTGCCCACTACCACTACCGCCTGTACGCTACCACTACCGGCCCAACAGTGGTAGGCTCCTCGACGGGCCTGCCCGCTACCACTACCACCTGCACGCTACCACTACCGGCCCAACAGGCCTGTGTACTCATACGCTCTTCTCTCACGAAAATATCTTCCCACTCCGCTTCCCATCACATGCTTCAACACGTGAGGCCGTGATTGTGTTCTGTGACCGCGTTTTGCCACAGCTCCCGTATGCCTTCCTCTCCATCACACCTCTCGCTAGCCTTCATCTCCACCGCCGTGGCATGCCCCTCACTACCGCACAACCGATGCTGCCTCGCCGTGCGAGGCTGCACCCACCTGATTGCTGCTGTCGCCTCCACCGCAGGCACTGCTCGTCTGGGGCACCACATGCGCCCTATTGCTGGGGTTAGTGCAACCCTCAGCAGGGATTGTGTAGTCGCCGGCCTGCTACCATCCTCTTTCTCCACCGTGATCACACAGCCAAATCCCGTTGTGCAGTGCTCCACCCATCTGCCTGCCAGGTTTTGCTAAAAGCGTATGTTGTAAGCGTATGTTTCAAGTGTTTCGGATGTTTTAGAGGTCTACTGCAAGTGTTTCAATGGATGTTGTAAAAATAGATTGGGTGTTGCATATGTTGCAACAGTTGTACACTTATGTTGTAAACTTCTGTTACTAATGTTTCATCTATGTTTTTGGGACGTATGTTGCAAGTGTGTTTATCTGTATGTTGCATATGTTTCACATATATGTTGCAAGTGTTTTATCTTGATGTTGCATATGTTTGCAATAATTTTCAAGTGTTTTTATGTGTTTTTTCTTCAAGTGTTTCATAAGAATGTTTCAAGTGTTTCTTCTGTCTTCTTTTGTATGTTGCAAGTGTTGTATTTAGATTTTTTTAAAGTAGATCGAGCAAGTGTAGTGGATCTCCATCTGGTTGGTGTGGATCTGATTTCCGACGGTGTTTCTCGACCCCACGGTGGTTAGTGGCGCCGGGCAGACCACACCCCTATAGCAGTGGTCAGCGTCGGCTTGAGGCAGCTCTCGAGCATATGCCTCCGGCGCGCGGACCTGTGTGGGGTGCGTGAAATGACGTGGAAGCGGACTACAGGTGCGCGCGGACCTGTATGCTGCATATGTTGTAGCGGTTGTGCCTGGGATACTTTGACCCTCTAACAAAGTTGGAATGACTTAGGGAGTGTTTGGATGCAGGTGACTGAACTTTACTATCTGTCACATCAGATGTTTATATACTAATTAGGAGTATTAAATATAGACTAATTATAAAACTAATTGCATAAGCCATGACTAATTCACGAGACGAATCTATTAAGTATAATTAGTCCATGATTAGCAAATTAGTAAACATATGCTAATTATGGATTAATTAGGCTTAATAAATTCGTCTCGCGAATTAGTCACGACTTATGCAATTACTTTTATAATTACCTCATGTTCAGTCCTTCTAATTGATATCCAAACATTCTGACAGGGACTAAACTTTAGTCCCTAGATCCGAACACCACCTTCTAATTTGGGATTAAGGGAGTATGAAATAGCGAAATGAAAACGTGCACTGAGAGAGTGTTTCATTCAAAATTACCAATGCTGTAGAAATAGTGAAATGAAACCTTCCACCGAGGCTGGCCTAAAGGGGACAGTTGTGAGTGCTCTTCATAAAAGTATTTCAACAGGTTACTTATCCATCATCCTCTAAATATATATATACTTATATATAATAGTAATGTAGATTCTTCTTCCCCTCATCCAACAAATTACCAAAACCCAATACCCTGTATCCCCTCTTAACACTAACACATAGGACCCGTTCCTCTCTGCTTCCTCTCCCTTCTACGGACGTGGTGTGACGTGCCGCCTCTCTCTCGCTTCTCTATGTGCGATGCAACCGCTCTCTCCTCCCTTCTATGGACTCTCCCCTCCCTTCTGTGGATGTGATGTCTCTCCTCCCTTTTAGGGTCCCGTTTGAAACAAAGAAAAACAAAACAGAGGAATGGACGAGACCATGAATAAGGTAGAGTGAATAGTGAAAAACTATAGGATTTTAAAACATAGGAATAAATACTTTGAGCTATTTGGAATAGAGGAAAAAAAGTACAAGAACATGAGTAAGTTTTAGCAAGAGATGGAGAACAAAGATTCTTTCCATTGGATCAGAGTGGATGTTTTATTTCCTTTGTTTTACACTAGTATCCTTCGGAAAGTAACTCAATATTCCCTCGTTCCAAACACTATCAAGTGATTCCTTTTCATTGGAATTTATTTCTTCAAAAAATACTTTGATCCAAACATACCCTTATGGATTCTCCCTTCCCTTATACGGACGTGGTCTCTCTCCTGTTTGTCCCACGTGACTCCCTTCCCTTCTTTCGTTTCTCTCGCGTGACACCTTCTGTTCTTTGTACGTGGCGTCTCTCCCATTTTACTCACCTCCCTTCTATGGACATGGCATCCCTCCCATTTCTCTCGTGCGATGCGTCGCCCCTCCCATTTTCCCCATGGTCATCACGGTGTCTCTCTGTTTCTCCCACATAACGCATTGCCTCTCTCATTTATCTTTCCCGAGGCCACCCCACCCTTTTCTCTCCCGCCTCTCACACTTCGATCTACTGTTCTCCCTTGGCCGAATTTGTCGGCATGGAGCTCCCATGGCTGGATGTGCTGGTATCTAGCGTCCCTTCTGCTGGTATCTAGTGCCCCCCTCCCTGTCATCGGATCTGACTAGAGCAGAGCTTGGGCGTGGGGTGGCGGGTCAGGGCTGCAAGGGTCATTGGCCGCCACCGGCGTAGGGCAGCAGTCGTAGGCGGATCTGCATCTTCAAGCTCCACTCCAGTCGATTCATGAGTCTTCGACCTCTGCTCAGGCCGATTCATGCCGGTGAGGGCTCGGTGCTTGGTTCATGATGCGAAATGGCGAGCGGCAGTAGGAATCGGGCTCCCTGACCCAAACACACTTACACACCCACCGGGTCTCCTCGTGAGCTGCCATAGGGATCGTTCGGTTATTTTAGAGTGGGACTAGGAACCATTCCAGCCGATCAATTGTTATACAAATTAGTCGATCACGTTCCAGAGAATGATTCCTATACAACCGAACGAGCCCTTATTAGCAGGCCACGTGACACTGGGTCACAATCGCTACTGTGGACTGATGGAGAGGTGAAGCATGCAATAGAATTTTCGCTAGAGGAAACTTATCTCCAACCTCCTTTCCTACTTCTACGGCTGGATCTGAAAATTTACGACCTGAACCCGCGAACGGTGCCAACAATTCCAGGTCTCTCTCACATGCTAAATCCAGCAACCAAACACGAAGGAATATAATATATATGTGATCTGGCCAGAACATGCAAAAGAATAATACAGTAGTATTAGAGTCGTACGAACCCTACACGGTTCAACGAATCAATCACTGGGTTCACGGGCATGCTCACGTCCAAAATCCAACGACATTTTATAAGCAATAAGCGGAATGATCCATATGCGCCAGCTCGAGCACCACATGGCGTGGTTCCATCTCGCATCCGCCATCACCGCTATAAATACCACTGGCCATGCACACACGCACTCCCACACAGCAGTACTCCAGCACTAGCAGCAGCAGCTCGAGCTAGCTTAGCTACTATACGTGTGCAAGCAGCTCGATCGATCGCCATGGCTGCGAGAGCGGCGCTCCTCCTGGCTGTCAGCCTAGTCCTCGCTGCCGTGGCGAGCGCGACCTACTGCCCGCCGCCGCCAGCCCCCAAGCCGCCGACGCCGACGCCCAGCGGCCACCACGGGTCGTGCCCCAGGGACGCGCTGAAGCTGGGAGTGTGCGCCAACGTGCTGGGCCTGGTGAAGGCCAAGATCGGCTCGCCGCCGTACCAGCCGTGCTGCTCGCTGCTGGACGGGCTCGTCGACCTGGAGGCCGCCGTCTGCCTCTGCACCGCCATCAAGGCCAACATCCTCGGCATCAACCTTAACCTCCCCATCGACCTCAGCCTCATCCTCAACAACTGTGGCAAGAACTGCCCCAACGATTTCCACTGCGCATAGATGATCAATTGATCGTCGTCCATAGCCGGCCACGGTTCATTGATCTTCCTGTCAGATCATTGCTTAATTGTTGATTGATCTTCCTGTCAGTTCCAGCCTATTTATTTTGATCTCTCTCTCTCTCTCTCTCTCTCTCTCTCTCTCTCTCTCTCTCTCTCTCTCTCTCTCTCTATATATATATATATATATATATATATATATATATATATATATATATATATATATATATATATATATATATATATATATATGAGTGGTGTGGTTACACTTTTACATAGCCCAGGCACCACACGCGCATGTATATGTCTGGCCTGGGGTGATCAGTTAATTACTGATCGGTGTTACAGTGTATTCTTGATTTGTTCTGATGAATCATGATCTGTTTGTATGGTTCGTTCAATAAATGAAGCTGTAGTTTCTGTTTGATAAAACTGAGTATGCAATTTCGTTTGACTAATAACGCTAAGAGAATGGTCATAGTTTTGACGAAATAAACCTACAAAAAGTTGTAACACGTAAGACAGCGATATATAAATGTCGTCTCTTTTCTTGAGAGATATCAATAATCATGCCACATTATTAACCTATAGATCATAAAGTTAGAAATCAGTGAGACAGTGATGAATAATACTTCTGCATATGAAAGAAAAAACCCCTCTCTGTGCATCTTGCGAGATGTAGTATTGTCTATTGTAACTCTGTCTTGATGAATGACACGTGTCCCTTGTGAATCATTCCCACTAAAGACTTGTTTGGATGCACTTGTAGCTCATCCAATTCATGTGTACTGGAGTGGATTTGAGTGAAAATTTAATTTCCTCCAACGCACATTGATTGAGGTGGATTGGATACGTACAAGTGCATCCAAAAGAGGCCTAATGTTTTGTTCGGTTAGCCTCCATTTCGAGAGGATTAGAGGGGATTGAGGAAGATTTTGACTTCTGCTAGGGGATTGAATCCTCCTTAATCCTCAATCCCCTTAGATTGAAGGCAAAACGAACAAGCCCTAAAAGAGCCAAGTGACGTTCTTGAGGGCTACATTCATCTAGGTAGGATCACATATGGGTGGTTTTAAACTCCAAGCACATACACATATTTTTTAGCCCGTCTAGCCAACAACTAAGTGATCCAAGGACAATCATCATTGATTTTTTTGCCCTTAGATATAAAATGGGGAGTCTAGATCAAATCTTCCTCTCCACGTCATTTTTCTTCTCTTCTTTTTCTTCCTTCGTCCACACCTGACCCCGACGACCACTTGTCCCGCCGCCTCCACCTCTCTGCTCCGTCCCAATTGGCTCCCCCGCCACCAGATCCGTTGCCGTCCACCATAATCCGGTCCTAAAATCTATTAGATGTGCCTCTTCATTGCCATCTTCTTCATTCATATCTCCGCAAGATGGTCCGCACTTATCAGAAACACATACACACGCGCCCGCCCACACACCGAACAATAGGGTATGTCTGGTGTTTGCAAAAATGATCTCGAGTAGGGAAATTTCAGAATGAGCGCAAAATGGAAAATTGGTCCAAACCTTGACCAGATCAAGTCCAATTGAGATGAGATTCTAGCAGTAGCCTTGCCACAACATGTGCAACTCATCTCGATAGCAAAACCTCAGAAAGATAAAAAAAATCAAGAACTAATAATTTCAGAAAGACGAAGAAACCCTAGGGAGTGGGGAGATTTGGTAAAAGCCATCGATTAGAGGTGCTCATGAGGGAATCCAACAAGTTGATGATAGGGCTACGTCCTACATGTCCTACCACTGATTTTCCCCAAAGATCTTCACAAAAAATGGAACAAAAAATGAGGAACAATTTTTCCAAGAAAAAGCCCAAAAACTTAGAAAGGAAAAATGAAGGAGGGACAAGATGAACTCGAGAATTTCATAAATTATTCTATTAACCAACCATGAATTCACCTATACAAATTAAGTCAACCAACCTCCACTCATCCTCGCACTTGATTAAAAAAATAGAGCATGAGGAGATAAAATCTCTCTACTCTAGCCACTCAGCACTTGGCTAACCTAGAGCAAATAATATTAGGGTTGAGCATGTCATGGCAGTCGATGGTGATCGAGAAGGTCAAGTAAATTGCTCGTGTCATTGAGTTACCTCACTTATGATGTGCAAGTTGAGCATGTCATAAGCAAAGAGAAAAGTCTCACAAACGTCACTCCTTCAAATACACCGCTGGTCCTTCAAATACATCATAAGCTCTAGTAAATTGCTCGTGTCATTGAGTTACCTCACTTGTGGGTCGGTTGAAGGGTCGAGATGGCAGACTAGAGGGGGGGTGAATAGTCCTTTCTAAAACTTAAACGCGTTGGCTAACCAAAACAAATGCGGAATTAAACTTATCAGTTTAGTCAAGATTACACATCTCTATCTAAGTTCTCTAGCACCTTACAAAGATCCTAATTAAGTAACTAAGGTGCTAAGCTTAGCAAGAGCTCACCTAATCAATTCTAGAGCAAGGTCACACAAACCTATGCACTAGTACTTTGCCAACCGAGGGAGCTCCTATACAACTAGTGAAGCAAAAGTATAAAGCTCCTAAGCTCACTAGCAAAGCTCAATAACAAGACAACCAATGCCAAATTAGAGAACACAAATTACTTAGCTACACAAACTAAGCAATGTGACTAACAAGGTTACACAAACCAAATTAGCCACGCAAGGGGAAGCTTCTAGCTACACAAGCAAGAAGACAACTAGCAAGCTACACAAGCAAACTAGTTACGAGAGCAACTACACAAGCACAAGTATATATGAAAGTAAATACAAGCTTGTGTTGCACGAAGGCAAACCACCAAAAAGATGAAGAACAATGTTGACACGGTGATTTTTCTCCTGAGGTTCACTTGGTTGCCACCAAGCTACATCCCCGTTGTGTCAACCAACACTTCGTGGTTCGGCGGCTAATCGGTATCACACACCGAGCCTCTCAAAAGGCGCCGCAAGAACCCACCATCAAGTGTGGTAGCTCAATGACACGCTCAACTAAAGTTGCTCTTCGCGATCCCCGCGGGGTGAGCACAATCCCCCTCACAAAGCTTCTCTGGAGCCTCGCACAATCTTCTTGCGAGCTTCGACGGAGCCACAAGCCACCAAGCCGTCTAGGAGGTGGCAACCTCCAAGAGTAACAAGCACCACCGGCTTGCAACACGATCACCTAGTGCCACTCGATGCAATCTCTCAAAGCAACGCACTAGAATCAACTCACTCGTAATCGATTCATACTCTTGCAAGCACAAGTGAGTTAGAGGCTCTCCAAGCACTCCCAAAGCATGGACACTAAGTCCCAAGGGTGCTCAACTCCTACTAAGGCCAGCCACCACTTCTATTTATAGCCCCACAAACGAATATAGCCATTAGCAATTCACTAGATGAAAATCGCGAGCGACTGACGCGGGGATGCCCACCGACAGACGCGGCACCCCAGCGTCTGATGCACTGCTCGCTGCCACGTGTCCCTGAGCTTCGAAATCCAATGGTCGACTCCTAGTGTCCGACGTGAGACCGCTCCAGCGTTTGTCGCACGATAGACGCGGTCCAGAACGCTCCCGCGCCCTGCTCAGCCGTGACAGACGCGTCTGTCAGTCGATCGACAGACGTGGCGTAGCATCTGACGCTCGCACACTCGCTAGGCCACCGAACACTGAGCGACAGACGCTGACGCCAATGTCTGTCGCGTGAGCGTACGCGTGTCTGTTGCCTCTTCCTCTGCTGACCGCACCTGGGGTATGCCGACAGACGCAGGGCCAGCGTCTGTCGCCTCCGCGACCAACGTCTGTTGCTTGCAAAACAGCGATGACCACCTCCGCGACTTTACCACTTCTTCCTGCTTCCAGCGTAAAGGAAAATAGTCATTTCATTTCCTCAAAAACGGCTGAATCCCGCCTCGCAAGCTCGGCGGGAGGGAGAGAGGATCCCAAACCCCTCTCAACCGCTCAAACTCCATCGCCTTCGCAAATGTGCCAACACCAACAAGTGATCACCATCTTGTGCATGTGTGTTAGCATTTTCACAATCATTTTCTCTAAGGAGTTAGGCACTCAACTTGTCACCCCACTCGATCCTAACACGTATGCAAAGTTAGATCGCTCAAGTGGCACTAGATGACCGATATGCAAATAAGTTTGCCCCTCTTGACAGTACGACCATCTATCCTAAACCCAGTCATCAACTTCTCTACACACCTATGACCGGTGAAATAGAAATGCCTTATGGTTATACCTTTGCCTTGTGCATTCCATTCCAACTCCTCCGACGTTGATGCAACACATGCACCAACCAATCACCAAATGATATGATCTACTTTATATCATCACATGAACATATTGGTTCATCGATCTTGACCTCACTTGCTCTTTACCGTTGCCTTGGTCCATCGGTGTCAAGTCTTGCCCAAGCTTCACTGTCACACGCGGTCCCTCGCTTCAAAGCCTCCGACTTGCCCTTCACACTTGCAACTGGTCCATCGAGCCAAGCCTCATCTTAATCTTCTCCACCTTGGTCACATGACTCCATGTCATGTCTCATATGCAATAAGCTCCTTCATGACACAATCACATGTGGACTAATCTCCTGTGTATCTCATATTAAACACAATTAGTCCACATAAGGTTGTCACTCAATTACTAAAACCAAACAAGGACCTTTCATCGGTTCTTGCGATGTCTAATGTGTGGACGAGGTTTGTGTAACACCTCTTAGCCGCCGAACCACCAAGTGTTGGTCGACACAACGGGGACAAGCGTGCCGGCAAGCACGTGAACCTCGGGAGAAAAATCACTTGTCTCTTGCCATTGGAATTCTCTCAGTATTCATATTGTGTTGATTAATTGATTGGTTCATCACTTCTACGCAGCGGTATAATCATCTTTCTCACTCATTTACATTCTCATAAACTAGTTGTAACAAGCTCTTTAGTGTAACTAGTTTTGAGAGCTTGTCTTTCCCTTGCTAGTATAGCTTCTCACCTAGTTGAGCTCTTTAATATAGCTAGCTTTGAGAGCTCTTAGTGATTTAGCCATTGTTTGTCTTAGAGATTATAGCAACTAGAATTGTTGGGATAGGAGGATTGCAACACTTGTTTGAGCTAGTGCAAAAAGCTTTATAGCCAATTAGTTATCTAACAAGTTTATTTAGTGGTTTATAGTTTTTAAATTAGGCTATTCACCCCCCTCTAGCCAATTAGGACCTTTCATGATGGAAGGTGAGTGCGAGGGAGAAGGTGGTGGGGTTGATGAGGACATCACTCCTTCAAATACACCGCTGGTCCTCCAACCGCTATGCAAGGTTCAATGACTAGAGCTCGAATGCGACAACTAAATCTAGAGGTGAGCTGGTTCTTAAGTGATCCTTTTCACAGTTTTAAGAACAGATTACAGCCTAATGATGTTATCATGCTTAGGAACATTGAAGAGGATCATGAAGTACTTGGAGGGAGGTGTGGAGGCGAAGAAGACCAGCAAGGACATCCAAGTCAAGCGAGAGGCTCAATCCAACTCAAGTTCAAGTCTGACTCAGCCTCCAGGACCAGCCTACAGTAAAAGGACGCCTAGGACAAATACAAACTCTATTTTTGATAGTCCACATATGCATGGAAAAATAATTTCATAAGCTAGCTAATGGCTTTGGTTTGACATAAAAATTCCACCGGAGTCAACGGGATCATCGAAACAAGTCAGCGTCCAGAATCTGTCAGGGTACTACATCATCGTCTTTTGGTCCGTTGGGCTATGTATAATCCTAGAACCCATTAGGAGGGCGCGTCTAGGAGGTATCACACCCTCAAACACTTTATATTGAGTCATCATCGACCAAGTTAGGTTCTGGGTTTTGCTTTATATCAATCTATCTTTGATAGTCGCCGTCATCGGTTTTGAAGCACCAACTTCGACTGCTTGATAATAGATCTGCAATTGATCACTTCAATTGAGTTGCTTCTTTCGAGTTCTTTCTTGTGTTCTTCATTTTATAAGCAGGGATTAGCCTTCTCAGCGAGGTCAACCGGTTTGTGACGTGGTTGATAACCAGAGGAGTTGTGGTGCTTAGGTTGTAGAGTTCAAGTCTTTCTAAAACGAGAGTCGTTATCTTCACCCGGTGGAAGATCGAAAACCCTATCCCCATAAGAGGTGGTGGAACTAAACAACACCCTCACAAAGACGAGGTGATTCTATCAAGACTATATAGGAAACCAAACAAAATTTTTATTTGCTAGAATTAGGTTCTATAGAAAGAAAACATATTTTGCATTGCCTTATGCTGGCTTAGACTGACCAGGCTTATTTTTGTAGCTAGACTTAGTGAAAAAAACACAACCAACCAGATCCTATAAGTAGTAGTCCTTGTGATCATTGGCGATAAATTTATTTATTTACTGTGACATAAGGACTCATGACAATGGTAAAAGTCATGTTTACAGGACCATTGAATTTCATGAGAATCATTATAAAAGAGAATCTATATCCTATTATAAAGCTAAACCCCACTAGATGATTTCTCTCTTTTATGCAAGGTGTCCACATCATTCCCCACTAAGTGACCCTATTAGATGTTCTATCTCTTCATGCAAGGTGTCCACATCATTTTTCACTAAGTCCATGTCATCCCTTATTAATTACAAAAAATGTCCATGTCATCTCTATCATGTAATACTTTAAAATTTTAATCTATTAATATACAAGTCATCTACATACGCTATTTGTTTCATCACTTATTCCTCTATAATGTAATCAAATATTATATTAGTTTTTCTTCTATTAGCTTACAGATTTTTTACCAGATCTAATACAATAAAATAACATGCAAGTCAAATTCATATATATATATATATATATATATATATATATATATATATATATATATATATATATATATATATATATATATATATATAGACACACACACAAAATATCATATAGTAATATTATGTATATAATAGATTTATTTGTAAGAAAGTTACGCGGCAACATGCTAGGTATACTTCTAGTTATAAGAAAATGCAATTATACATGGTACTCTCTCCGTCCTGAAAAAAAAATGCAATTCTAGATCAGTGGGTGTGTTGTGGATTTTCGCAACCTACTATACTATTTTGATGGGGAGTGCATTGGTGGATGTACTCATTATCAATAACAATTCTTGGTTGTTTGAATCTTGTCCCATAATGGAATGGAGAGTCTGACTCAGCACTCAATAGCAAAAGTGATATGTGTCCGGACGCAGATTATTTGCCCTTAAGGGTATATACCCCTATGTGCATGCACCGTTAGATGCACATGAGGATATGTGTTAACACTTTTGAACATCACCAGCAAGTTTTTTTTTCTAAAATGAGGAGGCCTAATAAAGAAACTGAATCATCCTTAAAAGGCTGATATTCTGGAAAATTATTATGAATGAACTTTCACATTTCTTCAATGAACTTCCATAGTTTCTAGTTTACAGCTTCTCTTTCCACCCTTGTTTATGTAATAATATTAACAGTAGATGAGACGTCTTGCCTTTCTGCATACAGAAGAGAAGACACCATTTGCATGCTAGCAGTAATCATGACAATTTTTCTATTTGAAGCTACATGCCAACGGACCTTTGAGGCAAATAACCTCATGTGGTGGATGTGTTGTGGATTTTTGCAGCCTACCATTTTAATCAAAATGGGGAGTGCATTGGTGGAGGAATTCATTAATTCTTGATTGTTTGAATCTTGTCCCATAATGGAATTGAGTATTTTGATACCAAGTAACTTATTATGGGGAGATATAGAGTCTGACTCTAAGCACTCAATAGCAAAAGTGATAAGTGGTCGGACGCAGAAAAATTGCTCTCAGGGGCATATTCCCCTATGCATGCACCGTTAGATGCACATGGGATGTTTGTTGGCCATTTTAAACATCACCAGCACGTTTTTGTAAAATGAGAAGGCCTAATAAAGGAAGCGAATCATCCTTAGAGGGCTGATATTCTGCAGTTTTTATATTTGGAGGTAAGACGTCAGCCGCGAGAACGTGGTGGCAGTGGTGAACGTCGCTCCGGAGAACATCATTCCTCAAGAGTTGTGTGGATGGAGGTGCACTCCTCGGGAGTTGCGAGGACGGAGGCGAGGTCATGTTGCTGCTAAGAACGTCACTCCTCGGGAGTTGTGGGGACGGGTCGCTCCTCGGGAGTTGTGGGGACGGGTCGCTCCTCGGGAGTTGTGGGGACGGAGGCAGCTTCTCGCCAACTAGCACGGCCAGTGCCAACATGGCCACTAGTAGTGCCAATGCTGCCATGCTATATGCCTGTCGGTCGAGCTTACGGGGGAGATATGGAGTCTGACTCTAAGCATTCAATAGCAAAAGTGACAAGTGTCCGGGTGCAGAAAATTTGTCGTTAAGGGCATATGCCCCCTTGTGCATGCATGGTTAGATGCACATGTAGATATGTGCTGGCAGTTTTGAACATCACCATCAATTTTTTTTTGTAAGCCCTTATTTAGTTCCCTCAATTCTCCCCAAATTTCACTATGCAAAAAGAAGATTCTCTGTCACATCAAAATGTCGGCAAATGCATGGAGTACTAAATGTTGATGAAATCAAAAACTAATTGCACGGTTTTGTTGTACTTTGCGAGATGAACATTTTAAGCCTAGTTAGTCAAAATTTGGATATTTTTTACCAAATACAAACGAAAATGCTACAGAAATTCTGATACAGTGTTTTTCTCCCCAATTCACCGAACTAAACGAGGCCTAAAATGAGAAGGCCTAATAAAGGAAGTGAATCATCCTAAGAGGTCTGACATTCTGCGAAATTATTATAAATGAACTTTCATATTTTTTTAATGATAGGAATCGTGACAATTTTGCATGCTGCCAGGAATCATGACATTTTTTATAGGAATTTTCATTCCATTACTCAACCATGTCGGCTAAATCGCCTGACACCAAAACCATGATACAATTTGGCACACCGGCCAACACTGAGGGCGCTAAATCATGACTCCTACTCCCTATAGAAGCAAGCTCATGTGCTACTCTATTGCAGTCACGTGGAGCATATTTGACAAGGAAAGATGCAAAATTTTCTACCACCAATTCTTTGAGCTCATGTACTAAGGGCCTGTTTGGTTTGGGTGTTAAAATTTAACAAACACTGTAGCACTTTCGTCTTATTTGACAAAAAGTTTCCAATCTTGGACTAATTAGGCTTAATAAATTCGTCTCGTAAATTACTCCTAATCTGTGCCGACATGTATGCAATTAGTCTATATTTAGTACTTCATGCATTTGAGGAAACATTGATGTGACGGGAGTTAAACTTTAACTGCTCGAAACCAAACAGGCCCTAAGACTACCCGCAGTGGGTACTCTAAAACGATACTCTAAAGTTTTAGAGTATAAATATAGAGTAAAAACTGCTGCACTGGGTACTCTAAAACGATACTCTATCATTTCTCTCACTCTATATTTAGAGTAGTACTGTGCTTACTCTATACTCTGTAGTGGCGGACCCCACTAGCTAAACAAAGGAAAAATGATATAACTCACAAACCAAAAATCCAAATTAAATTTTGATTGCACCATTAAATTCGTCTCAATAAATCATTCAAAACTAGATCACACATGGATATATTTAGATAAAGTGACAAGTGGGTCCCACAGTGGATAGAGGATGATATAGATGATGGATGGGTGCGGGAGAATTGAGTATAGAGGAGAGAATCTTGCTGACTAGGACATATAGAAGATGAATATAGAGGTCCATGAGTGCGGATAGTCTAAGCCACCCACCACTGCAAGTCTGAAATCATCACCCTGTATTGCCCACACCCACGGACGGAGCACAATGGAGGCCAAACTGGGCTCCGGCCCCCCCTTGTCCAAAACAAAATTCCCAAGTATTATGTGAAATGTGACACAACTATAAATATATATAACTAGCTAGTTTTACTCCATAACTTGGTTAAGAGCAGGCTGACAGTTTCTGTAGTCACTTGATATGTGACTAGTTAAATTTAACATAGTATATATGATTTTATTTCGATGTCAACATATTTCACTTGTGTTTTTGTCAAGTTGGCCCCCTTGATTTTGTGCCGTGCTCCGTCACTGCCCACACCACCTGCTGTGCATCGATCTCCAGGATGATATTATTGACGCCGAGGGATATCGTTGCCTTCACTCCTTCGATGCTTGCAATAAGCTCCATTTGTATCGGATTGATTGCAGGGGCGAAGCCAGGAAAAAGTATCGCCGGGGTCGATGCAAACACAGTGCTCCTTTCATTTCAAAACAAGTGCCGCTACACTATTTGTACCGGTCAAATTTTCTTAAGTCCAACTAAATTTATAGAACATTTAGCAATATTTGTATCTTCAAATAAATTTATTACAAAATAAATTCAATAATTATCTAATGATACTAATTATGTACTATAAATATTAATATTTTATTATCTATAGCTAGTCAAAGTTAAAAGTATTTGACTTTTGGGAAGCGAGAGCGAGTGAGTACTAAGGGGGTGTTTGGCAAGACTCTTCTATTTATCACTAAAAAACGGCTTCTTTGAAAAAAAAAATTTGGCAGGCCTCCTCTTCGAAGGAGCAAGAGCTGGAGTCGGGGAGGAGCCCTACCAAACAGGCCTTAACTCTTAGCTTGTGATAATATAATACTCTCTTGATTTCAAATTATAAGCTCGCACCTTATAGTATAAATATTATTCTCACTACCAAGTTCGTTTAGATTAAATTGTAATCGTTGGGGATGACAGGCACCTCTATGAATCTCTAAAATTTAAAAAATGTCAAAAGAATTCTTGGAATTTATTCAACGATATAAGCGATTTAGAATTTACCTAGTTAAAACACCCTCTAACTTTTATAAGTTGCAAGTCAATAACTTGATTTAAGCAATCGCCAATATATTTTTTATTTTGATCTCTACATAAATTATGCTCTTAGTGATTCGTTATTTTAGTTCTGACATCCAGTTTATTAAAAAACGCTCTCCAGAAGCAAACATAGAAAAAGGGACAAAAGAAAAACGTCTCGCTAGAACGCAGAAGAGCAAGCTAGCAAACTTTTAATTTGCATGTAATGTTGTTTGGATTTGTCCGGAAGGGGAATATCCTCGATCAGTGCGAAGGCCGAAGTCCAAGCCTTTTTGGTTCACCCGTGCTATGGTGCTGCACATTCATGAAGGTAAAAGGGCCGAGCCTACTGGGCTTGCCGATTCCCTTTGGTCCTGTGGCTTGCATAATTACATCGCAAGCCTGCTGCACTGAACTGCAAGGCGCCTACCGTCTAGGACCGCCGGGGTCAAACATTTTTTCTACCGGGGTCTACGTGGCGGAAATTTACGTGCTACGAGAGCCGTCACGAAGTCGTCGGGGTCGCCCGACCCCGACCGCTTAACGTAGCTTCGCCCCTGACGCTTTGGTTAGTCCAACACACACACTTAACCAAAACTCAATCATCTCCTTGACAATCACTCGTCACTCAACAATATGGGTACATATCAACTAGGTGTTCTCACCAGGTTTTAGATTGGCCTGGCAGTGATATTCTCATAATCACTGTGGGTCATGGTTCTACCAGGGATCATGGCTCTACCCAGCAGTAAGAGGGCGCTTTACTGCTGGATCACAAGGATCCATTATTATTATCTAGATCCTAAGCTCATGACCTGACAGTGAAGCTAGATCACTGCAGACTCTAGCACACTCGGTATTATATTGATGGGCCAACAGGAATTTTGGGTGTTCTGACGGTTGTGAAATGAACCCATGCATGAACTTTTGTCCGGTCTGGGCCACCAGCTAGCAGGTTCTGATTTCAGTGGCAGCTAGACATTGTGATTTGGTCATCGTATAATAGAGATATCTATATGTAATCTAATCCTGTAATTTTTTTTAGAAATGACGGCAAAAGTTTTGCCGCAATTTATATTAGACGACGGAAAAAAAGAGATGTCGGCTCAGTTTTTTTAGTGGAAACTAGGCCTAAAAATCACACAACTAAGGAGAGTACATCCTGTAATTTTTAAAGGGAGTGCTGACAGATAAGCCTGGCGATCAGTTTCCGGGTGGCGCCGATATTCCTTCCTCGCCCACCGCGTTAGCTACTAGTCCAAGTGCTCACACCAAGTTGTCAGATTTTAAATGCGAGTACTGACGAGAGATAAAGCCCGTAATTGTGCTAACCGTACTCAGATCACGACGTGTTAATTACTGCCTTATTGTACTTCGCTAGGAACTCTGTTTTGTTCATTAGCGAATAGAGGTGCCAAAAAAGCAGCAGCAGGCCAGCAGCACAGCAGCGTGAACTATGCTTTCAGGCCTCGTTTAGATACCAGATTTTACCCTAAATTTCACTATGTAAAAAGAAGATTTCCTGTCACATCAAAATGTCGGCACATGCATGGAGTACTAAACGTAGATGAAATAAAAAAAACTAATTGCACAATTTTGTTGTACTTTACGAGACGAACATTTTGAGCCTAATTAATCAATGTTTGGACAAAAATTTACAAATACAAACGAAATGCTACAGTGCAGAATCGTGCAAAATCGGCACGTCCCGATTCGGCCGAACTAAACACGGCCTTAGTTTTAGTCCACACCACGACGTGTTAACTACCGAGTTGTTGCAGTTCGCTGCGAGCTCTGCTTCGTCCGTTAGCAAACACAGAGAACTGCAAAATATCAAGCACGAACTATGCACGTCACGGGTGATATTATGAAAACACATCGTCACATGCAACCCAGCTGGAGAGTAGTGGGACTGCCGACTGCTCCATACACGCGACTGCCGACCGTCTGATGATTCAGTGATTTCAGGAGTCACATTTCTTCAGCCTTTGGCAACTAAATGTACATTATTACAGGAGAACTTCCAGCCGATAACGTCGGTGTTCTTCTCCCGGGAATGGAAGAAATAACAGGAAGCTAAGAAATTCCAAAGTAGTGCGCAAAGTCGCATGGAAGCGAGCTCATGGCCTCAGCAATTTTGGTGGGCTGATGAATTCTCGACCTTCAGTGTTTTTCTAGAGCACTTGGTGGCTGTAGCTAGATGAGACTTCTAACAAATAAGCCTTGATCTGGGATGGAGGTACCATGAACAAAGTCAGATTGTTGCCTGTTCAATGCAGTCACAAAGATCACACTTGTGATGGATCAAAAGCATCCTTTTGTTTCTCGGCCCGGTTGGATGGCGAATGCTCAAAGGACCCGGCGCCCTTGATTTTTGAAATCAGTGAAAGAACAGAACCTTGCAACAAGCTTTATTAAAAAATAACTTGGTATAGCACATTAATCTCTTGGCATTTAATAGCATATACACCCCTTCACTCAACTTATTCTCTGCTTTCGCAAGGAGTACCAGATATGGAATCAAACCCGGAAACTCAGTACCAAATTAATACATGGAAGCTCACTGTATCCATGGAACACACAATTCGCTCAATATACTTGGCATAATTTATAGGTACTATAAACTCTGACTTCGACATGTCAACGTAAATTTGGTGAAGCCACGTCACCAAGGGGTCCACTTCTCTCCGACACTGCCCACCACGAATGTACTTCATTCTGTTTCCTTCACGCGAACACAGAGAGGCTGTTTAGTTGGCAAATTTTTCGGCGAAACGCTACTGTAGCAGTTTCGTTGTTATTTGACAAATATTGTCCAATCATAGTCTAATTAGGCTTAAAAGATTTGTCTCGTCCATTTCGTCTAAACTGTGTAATTAGTTTTATTTTTTATCTATATTTAATGCTTCATGCATGCGTTTAAAGATTCGATGTGACGGGGAATCTGAAAATTTTGGCAAAATTTTTGGCATCTAAACGGTGCCAAAGCATCTATCCGCCTGTACCCTTGCTGCACAGATGACCCATGGTATCCCAGTGACTCATGATCTCCTGTGGATATATTTAAAAGTGGCATAAATGCATCTACAATTTAATGAGGCATTCGAGTAGTCACTCACTCCGTTACCTTAAGGCTGTGTTTAGTTGAAAAAATTTGGGTGAAAAGTTACTGTAGCACTTTTCGTTGTTATTTGGTAAAATTTGTCCAACCATGGATTAATTAGACTCAAAAGATTCGTTTCGAACTTTACAGACAAACCATGCAATTAGTTATTTTTTTTATCTACATTTAATGCTTCATGTATGCGTCTAAAGATTCGATGTGACGGGTGAAAGAGGAAATATTTTGGGTATGCATGGCAAGTGAACGCGGCCTAAATGTGCAGAAGCTCCTCCACGAGGCCACAACACCGAAACGCGGCAACTCTTCTCCATGGTCGACACGCGTGCATGGGCACTTGGACCTGCCATCGTCCACATGATATACTTTGGCGGCAGCGTGGTCCGTGGTCGAGGTACAGTGGTGCTAACCCATGGCATGGCTCTCCTCTCACTCTCGCAGTGTGCCGGTGATGACTACGCATAATCGCTAGCTGGTGGACTACTGGAGGGCGCTGCTATTTTGGAGACTTGGACAGGCATACTATTGCTATTGCAATTGTACTAGTATTATTCGAGCTCAATTCCGGGAGAGCGTGGCGCGCCCATGTTTGCCCGACACGGTAGCACATCTAATGATGATGTAATAATAAAAGCTGGAATCATGCTTCTTGTGTTCAAAACAACGTTTCGTGTCATCACTGATTCAATTGTCTTGTTCTAAATTTTGATTTGTTGGTTAGCGAGATCAAAGCAAGGTTAAAAAAATTGATCGAGTGAATCATGGAGGATCAGAGTTGGTTGCATGTTGCAACCAACGATTGCAGCTGCTAGATGCAACGAGCTTGAAGCCAGGCCTGCACTACCAGAAACTCATGATTTCGTAAGGGGGACCGTTTTTCGTGAGAGTGGAAAACACACTCTCATGAAAATAATCGTTTTCATGAGAGTGATGTAAATCCCGCCACGAAAACTTATTTTCATGAAAGTGCTCCACACACCATCATGAAAATCAGCTATTTTTGTGAGAGTATTTAAATGCCCCCATGAAAATGACTATCCCGCCATGAAATTGTCTATTTTCATGAGAGTGATCATTTTCATGAGAGTCAAATTCCACCACCACGAAATATGGGTTGTTGGTTTTCAGTAGAAAAATAATTGCTTAAATACTAGAAATTGAAGAACATGAACAAAAGTTTTCTCCCTTTAATCCACAGCGAAATTTTGTAACTAGTCTTTCTCCCTCATGTTAACTCCAAATGTGGTGATTATTTTTCCTAAATGTTTCTAAAATCATGCTGTATCAATTTATTGTGTTCTTACAGCTATTATTTTTGTCATCTTTTCATGTGAATTTGTTCTATCAATTCAAAATTTGAATTTCAAAAAATGTCAACTTGAAACAACATTTTCAAAGAGTAAATTATTTTAGTTGAAAAAGTCATGAACATAAAAGAGAGATATGTAAAATTTGTGAATAATGTTACTATCACTTTGTCGGATGAACAAATGACCAAAATAAAAGTTGTAGATTTTGATGAGTTGTACAACTTTTATGTTCATGACTTTTTCAACTGAAATCATTTACTACTTAAAAATATTGTTTCAAGTTGATATTTTTTGAAATTCAAATTTTGAATTGTTCAAACAAAGTAGGATGGAGAGATGACCAAAACAAAAGTTGTAGATCTCTTTGGTTTCTACAACTTTGTTTTGGACTACTTTTTCATTTGAAATCATTTACTTTCTCATAATATTGTTTGAAGTTTTCATATTTTGAAATTCAAATTTTTGGAAGAAAAAGAAGAGTGTAATTCAGCCCATTTAACGGTTTTTTTGGGCCAGCACTATGTGGCCCGATGTCTTCCAGCCATTGGATGAACCCTAGATGAATGAGAGCCGTTGGATCAAAAGCACAAGTATATAAACACCTCTTCATCCCTCCCAAACCCTAACCTCCTACTCGCGGCACAATCTCTCTCCCCCTCCCCCTCTTCCCCCATGACGCAATCTCTTCCACCCGCGCGGTCTCTTCCCCGCCCATCAAAGACCTACCCCCTCTCCCTGACACCACGCCGCCATGTCCGCCCCCAAGACTGTCACACCCCAAAATTTATGATTTTGGATTGTGCATAGATTTTGGATTGTGCATAGAAAACATTAAGTAAAATAAATGATTTCAATATTGATATAAAATTTTTCAATATTAGTTTAAGTTTCCGCAAGTTTAGATGTAGAAAATGGTGTTTTTCAAATATTTTAGAATTAATTTGATGGGCTTTTGTTGATGTGATGGTTGCTATTAGTGTTTATGAGTGCAAATGGTTTTAAAGTACGATAGGACGACGTTTCTTTTGCTCTAGAGAAACTTTGGAGAATTTTTTCGTGAGCTTAATCTTTTTCCTTGGTCATCTCAATAATTTTTCCATGAGTTTCAAACTCTTTGTTTTGATCCATCACATTCATATATACCTTGGGAAATTTTCTCAGAATTTTCTCTAATTTCTGTGATTTTTCGTGGCTTAAATACGATTTCAGGATTTTCCTGAAATTATTTTTAAAACAGGAAATAAATTCTAAAATTAAGAAATTCCAAAAAGTTTCCAAACCCTAACACTATATATATATCGGCGTAGCCATCGACGCGCTGATTCCAGAAGTAAGGTCCGTTTCCCAAGCCACCACTCGTAGCCTCGCAGATCAGACGCTGAAGTTCGAGAAAAGCTAGGTTTCCGACGAACTTCCGGTGAGCTTTTCCGGTCATTTCATCGTGTCCCAGTGAATTCCATCACCACCACAAGGTAGCCCTCTTCGTTCTCTATGTCGTGGTATACTCCTTATTTTGAATACGTGCCCGTTTCATTGTTTTCCAATCTATTCTTCCTCTTTTCCGGCGAGCTCACCACGGAAGCTTCTCTGTTTTGCAGCAGGCTGGTGTTTTCTTCTTGTGTCGTGGCCATCCCGGACCCTCGTCGTCCCTTCCTGGCGCCGCCGCCCCTGGCCCCATCCCACGGCTGCACCTCGCGCCCTGCTGTTGCGCACGCAAGGGCGCAGAGCGCCGCTGCTGCCGGCCGCTCGGGCATGCGCCCAGCGAGCCCGCGAGGGGCCAGCGCGCCGCTTCCGGTTGCTGCTGGTGCGTGCCCAGCGCCGCTGCCATCTGGTCAGCTCGGCCAGAGTCCCTCCCTGCACGGGAGCAGCAGCAGCGGCACTCCGCCATGGTCACGTCGTGATGAACATAATACCAAAGGTAGAAGACGAAGTAATTATAATTTTGTCATTGATCGTATTTTCTCCGCCATTTAGTCGTTTGATCTCCTATTCGAGTACTTCCAGTTGCGATAGTTTCGTGTCGACGCGCTCTACACAGTAGTAACATTGCTTCTTGTGTCACATGTTTTTGAATATATAGTTGAATATTTAATATGTGCACATAATTTTATTGTTAAAAGCAACATAGAGTTATAATTTTGTTATCGTTGCGATGCGACCGTGACAATGTAACCTACATGCTAGTGACAATATTTACCATGTCACCTATCAATTAAATTAATCATATTAATTCGATTAATGATTACACAAACTTGTTTCTAAATAAAAGCAACATAGGACAATATTGATCTTTTATGATTATCTTTCAACTTAAATATGTATTCAATGCCTTTTTGAATCAAAGTTAATTTAGGTTTATCTCCGGTCTTTTATAAATAATAAAATGTTAACACGGTAAATAACAACTTAAATATTTCTTTGTTAATTATTGTTTAGTTAAACATGAAACATATAATTAAGTTGATTAATGTTTATCTAATGACTATTGATTTATTAAAAGCCACTTAGGTTTATAACCTCGGTATCTCTTAAGTAAATGTTCATATGATTTATATCAATGTGAATGGCTTTTCATTTATGACCTATTTAGTTCAACCTTGATTTATAAATATTTTCGTTTAGCATTTGCCACATGTTCCATAATTATCTAGATTATAAAATATTTACATGACTTAAAATACTATGATATATTAATGAATAAATATGGCTAAGGTACAACGTTAGCTTTTATAATTTAACATAATTTGGTTAGTTCCACTTTAGTATATTTTTCTAAAAAATTCAACACTTTAATTGCTGCGAATAGAAGAAGTGTTGTTCGTTTGCGCTGAACACCAGGGATGTGCATTTGGGTAGCTTGGCTACTGCAAAAGTTATGAACAATGATCTTATAATTTGACTAATGGATTATGCAACCAACCTTTTAAGATGACTTTCTTACTGTTAAAGGGTGCTAGAGCATTATGTTGTTTTTATGTTGCTATAATTTCTCTCCATAAGGACTCATCTGTGAACGAATATCCGGGACTTACAATATAGCTGTGAGGGCTATATGGCTTTGGCTCTAGCTATTTGAAAGACCTTTTCTAGCTTGTTAGCGGTTATCTTAATTGGCGTAAGAATGACTTGACGATTCGGGTATAGGACAACCTCTAGTCCCATGTGTATAGTCGGGAAGAAATGTGCCATGTGAAAAGGGGTTCCTATATCTGCTTGCCGAGTGAATCTAATGACCCTAACTTGTTAGACGAATTTTTGAATGACTTTATTTGATTTTCGGTGTTTTGGGACTAGCTACCCCATGCATTTGGAAATCATGACTCACAGTGAAAGTGTACACCTCTGCGTAAAGTTTAATAAACTGTTATAACAGTCGTGCTCACGGATACGAGCGGTCTTGAACCTTCACGGAATAGATATATATTAATGACTTTATGTTTTTGCTATTCGTTATTCATAATTATTTGATCATTGTTGATGGAGGGAATTGTGATAAACCTGTTGCTACTCTATCTATTAAAATGTATGATTCATAAAAGCTAACAGCAGTAAACCAGTGTCAGCCTTTTGAGCCTCATGAACCCCATGTTATATTTGTTGAGTATGACATGTGCTCACCCTTGCTATTTCCTTCACACTCTAGTATGTAGTAAGGTGCTGCTTAGAAGAAGGATAAAGACGTAGTAGAGTTTGCAGAAGACTATCAGAAGTGCTTGGCATACGGAGCCCCCAGTTAGCCGTCCCTGAGAAGAATGGAGCCCGAGCAGAAGCTTAGCCATCGTTCTGCGATACTCTGATAGTTGTAAGTGTTAATATAGTATGTATTCCGCTTTATATATTAATATAGTATGTATTCCGCTTTATATAAACATTATTTTAATATTTCTATTCTGTTATTGTATGTGTGGACTTCCTGGACATGCATATAACGAGTGCTTGATCTTCTTAGAAAAACCGGACGTGACAAAGACGCCCCTCTGCGATGCCACGCCGTTGACAGCAGGCCGGGCTGCACGCCGCCGCTCCTCTCCCGTTGCCGATGCCAGCGAGCAGTGGAGGTCCGGCGAAGGCAGCGACGCCAGATCCGGAGGAGCCCGTGGCCGAGGAGCCCTTATGTTGTGGCGCCCGGTTCCTCGCCAGGTCCTTCGATGGCAACGAGCATCAATCAGGTAGCCCCTTCTCTTCCCTTGGTGTTGTGGGAAAGCCAGCACCGAAACCCCAACTTCAGCTATTTGACTATTTGCATCCAGATATGATCTATACAGGTGTGTAGATGCCTACTAATTTTGATTTTTTTTGGCAACTAGCAGTAGTAACTGTTAACATATACTTTATGGGTATGGGTACTTTGATGTGGGCTTCGCAGCAGATTAGAAGTCAATCTATTTCAATATCAATAATGACATTATAAATGGTAGAGCATGAAGCATGTAATCTCGTATTCCTGAAAAATTAGCTGAAAAATGGGTGGCAAGGTTTCTCTGTCTTGTTTTCTAGGAAGTATATTTCTGGAATTCATGTGCAAGCTGAGGTGCACTATGTTTTTTTTTGTGAGGCTGTGATGATGAGATGTTTTTAACCTTGAAATCAAACCCACTTAACTGATGTTTTTTTGTGAGGCTGTGATGATGAGATGTTTTTAACCTTGAAATCAAACCCATTAACTGTTCCAAGTTTCTTTGCGTTTTGTATGACAGGCTTTTTTGCATTATAATTTTGATAGAATCCGATCCAAAGATGAAATTGCAACAAAGGTATACTTTATAGACATGTTTCAGTTCAATTTCGTGTTATGTTATTTGCCTGCAAGCCTTTTTAGCTATGTTGGTCATTCACTTGCTACTGTTCTTTGAGAGAATAAATACTTGACATATTAATCTGAGCCTATCTTTGCCGTAGGTCTGTTAATGGTAGAGGCATGCTTCTAAAAACTAGTAATCCTTTGCTCCGGAATTGTGAATACTCATGATAATCAAGTGAGGTATATATCTTCCTGTATTAATTGCTCAGAAATTGGTTATTTTTGTTATAGCACTTTAGGCTACTACTACTGCATGCTTCATAATTTTGGCCCCGTTCGACTGTGCTGATAAGCCGACTGAAAAACACTGTTGGCTGATTTGTTGTGAGAGAAAAACATTGTTCCGGCTGAAAAAATAAGCTGAAAAGTATGGATTATAAGCCAGATGAACCGGGCCTTTGTGATCCTTCACTGTATCATGCACTTAGAAAAGTTGCAGCTCCTTTATCTGTAAACAATGTTTTGCAGCAGTCATTATGAGAATAAAAGAACCCAAAACCACGGCACCGATACTTGCAACGGGTAAAATGGTGTGCCATCTACATCTTATGCTGTCAATTTTCAAGGATTTGCATGCTTTTTTCCCTAAGAAAACAATAGAGTAATTTTGAATTGCAATAGTTTAACAATTTAGAGAGAACAATTCAGTCAAATAGCACTCAGTTCAGTCAAAACAGTTACAGAGAACAATTCCATAAACAATGCTACAGAATGAGTAGGCCACCCTTTTAATCTGTAGAAATTTTAAAGTCCAACTGATATTTTCATAGTACTATCTGTTTTCAGCTACCCAATACTTCCATCTCATGTTGATGAGGACACCCATGGTGACGACATGGACAATGAGGACATATGGACGACGAGGACTTTCTTTTGAACAGCTTATGTGTTGGCTGCCTTTTTGTCTTTTGAACATGTATGATTGAGCTTAGATAACTTAGTACAAAGTTAGATGGTCTCTGCTAAAAGCAGGACGTGGCCTGTAACATGGCTGTACATGAATAACTTAGGAAGCGTGTGCTAGTGGTAGGATGTTGGTAGTAGAACTGTAGATGGACTTGTAATTTGTGAGGTCTTATTTTGCCTTTTCGTGTAATGGTTGGACACAGATGAAGTTGCAATATACATGTATTGGAATTTATTGTATTTGTGTTCTGGATTGACATTTGGACCATATGTGTGCATTTGGAATTTGGATTGATATGCTCATGTTGGGTAATTTTCATGGTGGTTTATACTCTCACGAAATAACTTGTTTTCTTGGTGGTGTTCTCTCACGAAATACTATATTCTGTATGTTTGTGATACTCTCACGAAATCAATTTCGAGAGGGTGTCTCATGAAATCCATTTCATTACGGTGACTCACAAAATACCAAACTCTCATAAACTCAAATGACTAATGCCTCCAGGGGGGCAGGGGCTGGTATATATAGCTCGGAGCATCCAACGTGAGCCCTTAGATCAAACCGACTTAAGGAACGGTGTAGATGCAACCTAGGAGGCGGTGGAGAACCAACATTGTGACGAGAGGTTGACGAGTGGCCCAAGGGGGCTGGGTGGCCTGCAGAAAATATTCTGCTTCACGGCGGATAAGGGTGATTAATTCTGACATGTAGGTCCACCTTGATGGTTTTTTGGATATACCCTGCAGAAAATACAGTTTCATCAAAACTCGGAGAATTTATTAATTTAAACCCCTATACCTTTGTTGGTGATCATAATCGTGCTCTTATACATGTTTTATTGACGATTTATAATGGTTGTTAACTACCATTAACCAGCTCTCCCAAGCTTAACCTTTGCTAGTCCCTTAGCAAAGCTAAACTCAGCAAAATAGATCAGAAGTTGCATCAATGTTTTTACTCCTCAAAAGTACGCATGCGTTCAAACAAGAATTCTGCTTCGAATTAGAATAAACCGATCTGACTTTCAAACTTACTCATTACCTTCTACCATGGGGCTTTAACCTTCACTTGGGTCTTGAGAAATTGAAAGACGGAATGATCAAGTCAAGTACTATGTCTCAAGTTCTTTGCTCAACCATTATTCTGAAGTTTTTGTAAGTTTTTAAAATAAAACTCAAAGCATCTATTGTATGACACTCTCAAGTCTCTCAATATATGTGGTATCTGTGGATCCTCACCAAGGCAATAGTAATGTTATGGCTTTCTCTTCCTACAACTAAAGCTTATGTGGAGCTCATAGGAGGGGAGAAAGCATGAAAGAGCATACTTATAATATATATATTGTAAAGTCAAACCTCGAATCCAAAGAGAGTTGAGTCATATAATCAAATCAAGATATGCATGTATGTGAATGTATATGGTGGCTAACCTATTTCTATTATGCTCCTTGAAACATATCTCTCTTTTGAAACTTAGAAACAACTTTGCAAGAAAATATTGACTATCTTATTCATTTTTTTTTCTTTTCAGGCGGGCATCTAAGTACCCATTGTTTTAGATATCTTGGACACTTGTCTATTTTTTCAATACTTTTTTTATGAATAACTTTTGCATAGCCACATGATTCTTTTCTGCAACAAACTTTTGAGAGATAGCAACAAGATCTTTGGAGCATTTATTTGGGGATATCCTATAGGGTATATTTTTGGTGTTCACTCCCAGTGTAGGAGTAAAACATTTTTGGTGGATCTAGATGAAATAGGATATTTTTACGCCTACCCCCTGTGTAGGAGTAGTGCATACGTGAGTGGTGTGTATGTGATCTTGATTTTAAGAGTAATACAAACTTCTCATAAGTATAAATAAAGCTTGACTAAACTCAATGCAAAACAAACAACATATAAGTGAAAGTTTTCCTAGTCTAAATATCATATATGGCTTTGCTAGGAATTTAAGTTTTGTCATACAGGAGCTCGTCATGTAGTATTTTTATATTTTTTCAAAATAAATCTCTAGAATTTTAGTATCACTAGGAACAAGATAAACAACAGCTCAGACCTTCTCATATCATATCCATTAATTACCTAGACTTAGATCAAGCATATGCTACCCATGAGTTTCCAGTTCAGAGTAAATTCTTATATCAAAACAGTCATATCCAAAACCTGAAAGAATTCAAGGCTGAAAATTAGGTACTTTAAAGAAATTACGACAGAATAACTATTCATCATTTCCATTGTAAGAGATTTTTTAGGGTTCTTTTATTCATTTAGCTCTTAAGAAAAAAAATCAAACTTAAAGAAATATAGACACACCTTTTTATTTTGTTTTAGTTTATTATGCATCTTTTTATTTTATTATATCTAGCCTAAAGCAAACTTAATAATAGTAAAACCAAAAGGAAAAGAAAAAGTTAGCTAGATACACGAGGGATGCTCCTCTCCTAAGCTAGATGTTGTCGTGGTTGATTATTGAATGTTGAGTGATCCTTCTCAAAGTGGGTTTGCCGGCGTATACCCTTCTCATCCATGAGTGGAATGAGATGAAGACAACCGTGAACTTGCTCTTGATTATGTGCATCATCCTGCAAAATACTCCAACAAGAACATAACAACTTGTGGCTCGATTAAAATAAGAGATTAGCGGTCAGCCATTTGAGAATTTGTTCTTATGGGTTTAGATAGGTTTTCTAATAGTAGAATTTTAATAGGATGGCTATCTAATATATATATATATATATATTTGAATTTTCTTATTTTTATAATACAGAAAAGAAAATATGAATGCATAGTATTATATATTTTTATGCCACCACGGTGAATATTTTGGAGGGTGTTTATACACCACAGATTTATCCACATGGGCTTAATGATTTTTATGATGCAATAATAAGATTTTATTTTCTTTTCTTATGCAATAATGATATACAGTAATGAATTCTTCTTTTCTAATGCAATGCTAGTGTAGAAAAGTAAATATTCTAAAGTAAAAATAATTCATGCAATGCGAAAGAGGTAAATATAGATAACTACCGATGTTACCTCACGGCGATGTTACCTCATGGTTCGGATTTTTTTAGTTTTCCGGATAGGACTTGACTCCAATCTTGTTCATTGCTTGGGCGCATCATCTGGTCTCGGTGATGGAGACCCTGATGGTTGTACCTCTTGTGTTCTAATCTTCTCTGCAACGCAGGCAAGCCCCGGTGCATGAACCCTCTTTTAGTATTTACAAATCTTTATTACACCTTAAGTCCTGTAAGATGTGCATTTAAGTAATTAAGAGTTGGTCGAATACCGTTGCTGCATGATTACCTTGATTTAGGTATCCTTAGTTCTACCATGTTAGTATGAATAGGTCGATATCTCTTATACTTATTAATGCTTAGACATCGATAGAAGTTGAATGATGGTTTTATTGTTCGTGGGAGATAGGTTTACCTGGCTCTTCTTGGCTCTGCCTTTGGGTCACGAGAATACCATGATACATGTTAATATTTAAATTGAGACCGAGCGGGAATCGAGGTTAAGGTAAGTGTTCTTGGGCAGACAGGTTCGCTTGGTCGTGCTCGTCCCGCCTGTGTCGATTAAGAACCGATCATTGTAGGGCCGCTTGTGCTTATGACTTGTAGTACTGGCCACATACTCCGGTAAGCATGATACCTCGACTATTCCATTATGTGAAAAGACAAACTGCGCACTGGGTGTGGAAGATGGTGAGAGTAGCGTGTACCCATCCTATGAATCCAGCTAGGCCAAATCGATATGAATCGCCGTTTGCTCCACGATAACAGGAGACACGATCAACTGAACTGCATCATAGTTAATCAATGAAACATGGTTACTTATGGATATGAGATGAGATGACTAATGAAGTGATTGAGCTAGATCAGGTGTAAACTGGATACTGGTAATAACTTAATACACAACTAAAACATTGAAAGTAAGGATTTACTTGTAGTAAGCTTTTCTGCAAAAGTTATTCTTGTTTCCAACTTTTCTTTAAGCCAGCATGCCCTTAGAGTCTTTTCTTTTAGTCGGGTAAGACTTGTTGAGTACCCTCAAGTACTCAGGGTTTGTTAACCCCTATTACAGGTGCTGACTAGTGCTGTTAATCAAGGACATATCAGTAGGCTCGACATGGTCTGACGGTCTCTTTTACCTTAGATGTTTCACCTAAGTCTCTTCCACAACTCTACCCATTTTTGAACTCAAGTTAAGTTTTATTTAAGCACGTTTTGTAAACTAATGTTATAAGTCTTCCGCACTCCAATGTAAATTATTTTGTACCAAATGTTGTAATGTTGTGGTAACTCCATGTTGATCATGTATGAGTTATAAAATGTGGATGATTCAGGGTTCTCCGAGGACACCCGACAGACTACCGGAATTATCTGGCTCTCATGTGCGGCAGTCAGAGGTCTTCAGAACAATGACAGATGCATGTGGGCCATATAATTTGGGTGGTTCTGTCACAATAACTGTTCTATCGATATAGATATAGACAGGCTCACTATGGATGCTTGGTCCAATGGTATAACTAACCATTGCGATTATTCATCTTGTTGTGTTAATTTATATACGGAGACAGAGAATATATAGAACTAATAGTATTAAGATTACTAAGCTCTCGATAAAGAGGAAGAATGTTAGGATTGATCTCGGTTGGTCAATTGCTTAACTGATTCTTGAGGAGCTTAACAAAACTTTTTTAATCTAGGCCCATGATCGGTGGGTCCGATAACTAACTAATGGGCCTGGTCCAGGCCACATTGAGCTATAAGTAGGTGTATTCTCTGTGATTAGAGGATGATGTGAATTAGTGCTAACCAAATCTAAGACCAACCGATAGGTGAGTTCGGGAGTGCTGCTGAAGACTTGAGCGAGCCATCGGCCACCCAACAGTGCCGATGTCCACCATCTCCCCAACGGGTGTCTGCTACTACGAGCAGGCACATTAACTTCAGCAGCCCACTGTGCATCTACGTATATGGGTCAGTCAGTACCAATCTAAGTGCAATTAAATAGTATAAAGTGAGGATGAGATTAATCTCGATCCTAAATAAGAGTAAGTACTAACACATCAAGCTATGAGGTACAAAATTTTGGTAGCTATCTTGCATTGTCTCTATTCCTAACTAGTAGAAAGGATATTGAGTCTCTAGCTTGGAGTTGCTGTTAGACATGTAAAAATAGTCAACGTGCATATATATTCCCCTGTTTCTCAACACAAAAAACGTGAACCACCAAATTGTTCATAACAACTCCCTTCAAATAAATGCTCAATCAATGTATATTTTATTGTGAATTTGATTAAATTGATTTGTAAGTGCAAATGTTGATGTGTTCTACTATAAATTAGTCAAACATAGGAAAATTTGACTTAGAGCAAATCTAGACATGCATGCTAGAAAGATGTAGTCCTAATGCATTTGAGTTCACTGAACATGGAAAATATATATCTCTTTTTTCTTGAAATAAAAAACATGAACATTTATTATTGATAATTAAAATTTAAAATATAACTCCACAAACATACAATCATTAATGGTACAGGGAAAGAATTTGTAACAAACTTATTTGAAAATTAAAGTTTAAAATATAACTCCACAAAAGTACAATCATGAATCGCGAGATTGAACACAAGGGGTACGTTCCATGGATGCGGGCTTTTAGCTCCATCCTTCGGCTCATCAGCTTAATTAATTAGTAAGTGGGGCATGTGAAGTCCTCCGTGCAAAACTTGCCGCAGTTGTTGAGGATGAGTTTCACGCCAAGGTTCACACTGAGGTCGATGATGTTGAGGACGTTGGCCTTGATGGCAGTGCAGAGGCACAATGCGGCGTCGAGGTCCACCAGCCCCATCAGCAGCGGGCAGCATTCCTGGTGCGGGGGCAAGCCGACCTTGACGAGGTCCAGCACGTTGGCGCACACGCTGAGCTTGAGCGCGTCGATCGGGCAGCGCCCGTGGCTGTGCGACGGAGGCGGCGGGGTCGGGACAACTGGGCCGGAGCAATATGGTTCGCAGCCGTGCGCGGCGGCAGCCAGGAGGAGGCCGAGGGCAAGGAAGAGAGCAACCTTGGGAGCCATTGGTGATGGATTATTGCTACTACGGTGTGAGCAGGAAGTGGTGCTTTAGTGCTGCACTTCGTGCTCTTGTGCTTTGGGATGGTCTTCTCATGCTGTTTGGCAAGGTTTTTATAGCTGCATGAACGATGGTGTGGAAGGAGATGCTTTAGTGATTGCCATCGTGCATCATGCAGCTTGGATAATCAGCAACGCATGTGTGATTTGAGCGTTGCCTTGCGCTGGATACAGGGGAAGCAAGCTGAGATATCATGCCAAATACACTCAACGTGCTAGCTACTAGTGATGCATGAATTAGGACTCTTATGCTATATATAAAAAGATTAATGCAGAAATACAATAGTGCTAGCTAGAATCATTATTTCAATCTGCCGTTTATTATTTTCACGAAACTAGTGTGCTCGCCTTATTTTTCATTCTACCATCGGCGGCAGAAATCATTCCAAAACATGTGCACGGACTTCCTCACGAGTCACGATTTTTTCCAAAACATATGCATAGATGACACATCTACATAAAATGGAATCAGCTAATCTCTATTGACGAACTCCTCGCGCACCAACGAGTTGTCCCAGGCCTGGCTTCCATCTCGTTGCCTCTAGCTGGTGCGTGTGATAAATCGTTGGTTGCAACATGCAATCAACTCCGTTCCGATCCTGCATGATTTGCTGCATCAATATTGTTACTTGCTTTGATCTCGCTAACGAACAAATCAAAATTCGGAACAAGACAATTGAATCAGTGATGACAAGAAGCATGATTCCAGCTTTGATATTTATTATTACATCGTCATTACACGTGCTACCGCGTCGGGCAAACATGGGCGCACCGCGCTCTCCCGGTATTGAGCTCGAATAATACTAGTACAATTGCAATAGTAATAGCCCATGTCTCCAAGATAGCAGCGCCCTCCAGTTAGTCCACCATCTAGTGATTGCGCGTTGTCATCACTGACACACCACAAGAGTGAGGAGAGCCATGTAGACCATGGGTTAGCGCCACCTCAACCACGGACAGCACTGACATACGCACCGTGTCACCAAAGTATATCCTGGGGACAACGGTAGCGCCAGGTGTGCAAGCATGCGTGTCGACCATGGAGAAGAGTTGCAGTGTTTCGGTGTTGTGGCTTCATGTAGGAGCTTCTGCAAATTTAAGGTAATGGAGTGGGTGACTACTCGTATGCCTCATTAAATTGTAGATGCATTTATGGCACTTTTAATTGTATCCACGGGAGATCATGAGTCACCGGGATACCATGGGTCATCTGGGCAGCAAGGGAACAGGCGGATGGAAGTTTTTTGTTCACGTGAAGGACAACAGAAGGAGGTGCGTTCGTGGGTGGGCGGTGTCGGAGAGAAGTGCGCCCCTGGTGACGTGGGTTCACCAAATCTACGTTGACATAAGCATTATATAATTAAGTCATTTGTATTATATGATTAAGCTATTATTTGCGGTTAAAGCTAGCTTGTAACCGAGATTTATTTTGGCAAACATAGTCCAGGATTGGACCCCTCAAAAGTTGTAAAGTAACTTTGCATTTTACACATATAAAGTATTACATGCTCATGAACAATGAATCTAGTAACCACAAAGTTACAGGTTACTATGACAATAATCTTCTTTTTGCAGGGTGTGTTGATATTAAAAAAAATCCACATAAGTATATTTTTTAATTGGATAATGGTTTTGTGATATATATAGTGTCATCTCCCTATAAGCTTTCTCTAATAAGTGTGTGTAATTGTTCTATCGATATAGATATAGACTGGCTCACTATGTGTAACATCCTAGATGTTAAAAGCAACTAAAACTTGGTCATGAGCATCATCATGCATAATCACCAAGCATTGTTGCATAAATGCACCATATGTTTCAAGAATAGCACTCATATGTTTCATATGTTCCATGGTAAGGTTTTATTAAGAGCATGTTCATGTAGCACCTACAATGTTTCATGTACTGCTTTACACTGTTGCATTTATAAAGTCTCACATGTTGCATGAGTAATGCTCTTACGTAATGTTTCAGATGTTATTTATAATATGTTCATATGTGTCACATGGTATGTTTCACATGTTTCATGCAATAATAGTAGACAAGGTTCTTTATGAATTTATATATGAGAATTGGCTTAAGCAAATAAAGTTTTGTTTAAATAAAAGTTGTAGTCTTAAACATGCCTTATAATATGGGATCAATGATTGATAATATTTTGTAAGTCAAACATGTTCAAAATGGAGCTCAAAGATTGAATCTATAACTAATTCCTACACTTGGTCTTTTTGCCTAAGTGTTGTTATTAGCTATAAAGATTCAAATTTTGGGATTTTGTTAAATGAATTTTCATATATAAAATTTGGTCAACCTTTGCTTTATTGTTTGGTCCTACACTTGAGCTATGATAAAATGTAATTAGTTGTGATGTTTGGTTGTTAATTGCTCTTAAATTAAATCCACAAAGTAGCTTAACAAAACTGTTTTTGAATCTTAAGACTGAAACATGATGTTTCAGTGTAACTCTTTTCAATGTATCTCTGTTCCTCCCTCCCTATGTTGCAATGTGCTGAGAATCAAAGCCTATGTGTTATAGCAAAGTTGGAGAATGCACCAAGGAGAACAACTTCTACATTTGGAGTTTTTGGAGTTGTTTAATGAAATTTGGAGAAAAGGGAAGGGATAGAAGAAGATTCAGTCGGCTACAGTACATCACAGGCAGCAGCCTGCCTGCCTCCTCACCGACGAAGACGCGGCTCTTCTCCGCCGACCTTGCACGCGGTGACACGCAGACGGGCGCGTGGGGGGCTCAACCAGGTGCTGGCGAACTGGAAGCCTCCTCGACGCTCTTATCTCACCTAGCCGGTCGCCTCTCGTCTTCTTCTTCATCCCGACGCCGACGTGATCACCTCCGCCGTCGGTCGAATTCGTCTTCTCTACTCCACCTCACCTCGATTCCTCTTACAGTCTAGCTCGCCATCGTCTGGCGAATCGATTGCGCCAGCTAGCTCCAGCTCTAGTCACCAGAGTCGGCCGCACCGCCATTTCCGCCGTGGCAGCTCACCCCATCGCCGAGCTACCCTGCCACCGCGGCCAGCACTCTCCACCGCATCCCTCGCTCCTTTGAGTAGCCGAGCAGGTCCGTGGTACATCCCTGGTGATGCTCAACTGCTCAATTCCACCTCTCCTGCCTCGCCGTCTCCGGCGCACCGTCGCTGCTCCACCGTGGCCACCATGGTCGACGGTGACCCCGCTACAGAGCCCTTGACGTCCAACCATCACCACCATCACTTCGTCTCTTCCCCGCGTTTGTTCTGGTGCTGCTCCTACCGCCGAGCACCTCGTCACCGGCAAGCAAGCGCCGCCGTCCCGCAGGCCAGTCGCACTAGAAATACGGCTGGGCCGTTTTGGCCACAGGTCGTCTGCGTCCCCTAGATGGGCCGGGTGGGCCAAGAGGATAAGAGAAAGAGCTGTGGGCCGGTTGAGAAAAAGGGTTGGGCTGAGAAAAAGAAAAACGTTTTCTGTTTTTCTGAAAAATGCAAATGAATTGATTCTTGTTTAATTCATAGTTAGATAGTTAGAGCTTATAAAATTATGAAACTTTTTGTGTGAGCTCTTTATGATACACTCTACCTGGGAAAAATTTGAACTGGGCAATTTATGTACTTTTGATATGTTTTAAAATTTACTCTTTTAATTAATAAATGGCACTTCCATGATTTTTAGGGGCTAAAATAATTATCCAATGATCGTGAAACTTTTTGTGTAACTGTTTATGCCAGTATCAACCTTCACAAAAAGTTTGAGATTAATTTGATGACATTTAATTATATCCTTAAGTATATGCTTTAAATATTAGTTATTAATTACTGAATGGATTAGCATAAATCAAGATAGGACTTGGTGCATTTTGGAGTTGATTGAAGACCATGAGACACATCCACACTTGCTGTTTCATGGCAAAGTGATTACCTTCTTGATATGCTTATGTTTACTTTTTAGTTAATAAATAAGGTAGTTTATTTAAATGCTTGATTGGTGAATGCATGTGACTAAAGTCATGTAATGACCATTGTTTTCCCTCATGGTTAGTCTTGATATAATGCCTTGCCTTACTTGACTAGTTTACTATAATAAGTGTTGCTTTTATGCATTGGTTATAATCTACTTGTTATATATATTAAGTAAATGGTTTACTTAAATGGTTAATTAATAGATGCATGTAAATGAACCTTGGTTGCTCCTTTGTGTGTAATAGTTGAAATAAATGGTTATTCTTTGGAGATGCTTCCATGATTAATCTTGTGATCACTGTTAGGTTATGCCTATCATGATAGACAACTAATTAACTTAATAGTTAATTAACTAAAATGCTTGTAAGGTAATAACCTTAATTCTTAGTGAAGGAAAGTTGTACTCAACTTTCTTATCTTCATTTGAGTCCTATCATGCATTACATGTCTGACATCATACCTCATGCATCATAGCATGCATTCCATCATGTTAAGCAAAACATCATTTATTACGTGTAGTATGTACGGGAGCGAGAAGACTCGTGTTGATTAGTCTCGGAGTTGGTCCATCCACTAGAGGTGTTGGTGTCTATTGGACCACTCTGAGGAAACTAACTTCTCTGCAACGAAGGCAAGCCCCGGTGCATAACATATTCTTGTATTTTATAAAATGTTATTCACATAAGTCTATGTTCTGTTGCATTAAGTAATAGGAGTTGAATGATATACCGTTGTTGCATATCTTCCTTGACTACAAATTACTTATCCCATGTAACATAGCTTAATATGATAGTGGTTATAATGTTTAGCCTTACTTAGATGATAAAGTTGATAAAGTAAGTTATCCTAAAACTTTGATAAACCTGAAGTATGAGATTGATCATGAATTCTTTTAATATGAGACCGGGTGGGTGGTTTGGCCATAGCTGGCTTGCATTGGGAATGGAGTCTCAATGTAGTGCCTCTGCTTGTGTCGATTAAGGACCGTTCGTTGTAGGCCTGCTGTGTTCGAGACTTGCTAGTACTGGCCACATACTCCGGTAAGCCTTTGCCCCAGTTTATCCTTAACTTGAAAAGACAACTGCGCACTGGGTGAATGGAGATGGTGGGAGTACCGTGTAACACACTTCTGCGAATCCGTCAAGGACGAACGACACAGTGTAGTGGGTACTGTGCTCCCGGGTAGCGCAGACCGGTTTAGGTTTTGGGGGATCTGGGTACGGGTTGATATATGTAGGTTCAGATCTAGATCCGGTTCTAGAACCTAGACCTACATATGTCGTGTGGTAAGGAAACCCCAGCTGGGCCAAATCGATTCGAATCGCCGTTGCTTCTCGGAGAAGAAGACTCGATCCTTCGACCACTCATCGTAGTTAATAATTGAAACTGTGATGCTCATGATCATATGATGAAATGATTTAAAAAGTGATTGGTTTAGATCAGGTGTTCTTATATATAATGTTGTTGCTTAATAATCTTAAAGTTATAATATTGAAAGTAAGGATCCACTATTAGTAAGCTTTTCTGCCAAGGATACTTCTTACTTCTACCTTACCTCATAAGCTTGCATATCTTTGGAGTCTTTTCTTTAGTCGGGTAAGACTTGTTGAGTACCCTCAAGTACTCAGGGTTTGTTAACCCCTGTTACAGGATTTGACTTGAGCAACATAGTGAGATCATGTCAGTGGGCTCGACATGATCTGACTACCTCTTCTATCTTAGATGTTCTTCTCGGATGCTTCCGCTCTTCTACTCATTTTTTGGAGCTTAAATTAAAGTTTAACTTATACATGTTTTGTAAACTAGAGTTATATTATTCCACACTCTGATGTAAGTATTTTTGTATCTATTGTTGTAATGTTGTAACAACTTCTTTGTTGATCATGTATGAGTTGTAAAACGTGGATGATTCGGGGTTCCCCGAGGACACCCGACAGACTACCGGAGTTATCTGGCTTGCATGTGCAGCTATCAGAAGTCTGAAAGACAATGGTAGGCACATGTGGGCCATATAATTCAGGTGGTTCTGCCACACTATGGATGCTTGGTCCAATGGTATAACTAACCAATGCGATTATAAATCTTGGTGTGTGTTAATTTATATATGGAGACGAAGAATATATAGAACTAATAGTATTAAGTTACTAAGCTCTCGATCAAGAGGAAGAATGTTAGGATTGATCTCAGCTGGTCAATTGCTTGACTGATTCTTAAGGAGCTTAACAAAACTTTTTTAATCTAGGCCCATGATCGGTGGGTCTGATAACTAACTAATGGGCCTGGTCCCAGGCCACATTGAGCTATAAGTTGGTGTATTCTCTGTGATTAGAGGATGATGTGAATCTGTGCTAACCAAATCTAAGACCAATCAATGAAGGTGAGTTCGGGAGTGCAACTGAAGACTTGAGCGAGCCGACGGCCAGTCTCCAGTGTCATTGTCCACCATCTCCCCGACGGGTGTCTGCTACTACGAGTAGGCACATTAACTTCAGCAGGCCTCTGGGAATCTGCGTATATGGGTCAGTCAGTACCAATCTGTCAATGCGGGACCCGCAGGGTTCCATAGCAGTATGACTACGAGTCGTGGGCCCTGTCCTGGCCCACGGACTAGAGCAAGGAGAGGTGCAACGTTCGCTACACCGAACCCGAGTAGAATAGGTCAGACTACTTCTATGTTTAGTTTAGGACACCTTCTTTGAATCCAACTAGGATTGTAACCGCACCATAGCCTTCTCTATCGATATAAAGAGAGGGCTTGGACAACCCTGTAAGGAGAGACAATACAACACAATCAATCCAACGCAAAGGCTAACACCGACTAGATGTAAAGGCTATTACTCGATTACGATCGAGGGCCCGAACCAGTATAAATCGACTGTCTCTGAGTTCACCATCGAGCTCTAGCATACGCCGAAGCCTAAACAACTATCCCGAGTACCCTCGTGGTAGGCTATTAGAGGTCAAACACTGATAGCTGACGCACCAGGTAGGGGCTTTCGGCTCAATCACGATAAAAAAAACTCTATGGATTTCGACAACATGATCTTCCCGACGGGATCAATCTTCATCTTCGGATCATGGGTTTGCAAGGTGGACGATGAGGGCAACCTCCAAGGATGCCTCGTCAAAGCTCAGGAAGCCCGTGAGGAATTCACTCTTCTGACGGGGCTAGCCAAAGATCTCGCCAAAAGGTTCTCAGGCCTTATGTTGTCCGAATCGACTCGGGCTCTGATGACAACCAGACTCAACTTAGTGCCCGAGTTAGATTCCTCTTCGGAGTCCGATTCGAGTTCCTTTAGAGACAAGCTAAGTTCTTTTTCAATTGGACTCTGGAATGCATCATCAACTCTTCAAGAGATCAATTCGAACCTACTTCAGGTTTCTTCTAGGAAGTTGAGTCGCCTCCCAACCGGACTTAACAACGTGGCGAGAGCGTATCAAGACTTACTCCAAAAAGTAGCTAGTCCAGTATGGAGGCTACGTCTTATCGGGGTGCAGAAAGTTCTTGTATTAACTGTAACATCTCAAGATTGCCTAGTCCACTGGCCGGGTACTTTTCCCTAGAGCAGCAACACTCGACTAGTCGAAGAAGCTATCACTCTACCCTACCAAGAAGGTGGTGCGTTCCATGATGCCAACGCTCTAACTGAAGTCATCAGCAACTCTAGCAGGGTAGGGTTGGTGCCAGCCTGAGAAGTCTTCATGATTCAATGGCCACCACCGATGCCACCAACTGCACCTAACGTTAGGTCTTCAGATGAATCAGAATCAAACATATCGTCCAACGCTCTTGAGTATGATGGTGAATCTGAGGACCAGAAATGAGCTAGAGAAAGAAAGAACAAACTAAAGGAAGATCACAGACACCGTGCCAGGCAATGAAAAGAAGCATGGGACACGTACGAAGCAGAGCTAGTCAAATACAGCAAGAGGAAATCAGAAAGGGAAGCCAAAGAGAGCCACGCGGCCAGAGCACACAGAGCTCCTTATGACAAGATACAAGAACCAATAGAATAACTCAAAGCGATCTCGCATCCCAACAAGGAACAAGTATAACTCCAAGAAGTTCTCTAGACAACGGCCCTGAAGGCGCATGACGGAAGAATTGTTCCAAGCTTCTCGCTAGGACAGCATCACATGAACAAGAAGCACAAAGCCAAAGGAGATCTGCCTTTAAAAGGCTAGGACCAAATGGGAGCCAGAATAGAGAGAAAAGAAGAGACCGCGCCCAAAGTAATCAAGTCAAACATCCAAGAGAAGAGAGAAGCAGAGCTTCTTACCACTCATCACCATGGTTTCTTCCTAGGCTAAATGACAGCTAGCAAGAAGGGGAGCTGAGTCAAAACACAAAGAAGTCGGAATGCATGATATGTTTCCCTATTTTTCAAGGCAACTTGCTTCAGTAAGCAAAGCGACTGGATACTTACCTTTTTCTTAGTATATGGATCAGAAGTCATGCTACCAGCAGACTTGATCTGGACATCCCTAAAAATCAAACAATACGAGGAGGGAGAAGCAAAACACACCCAAACATTGGAACTCGACAGTACAGAAGAAATCAGAGTAAATGCTACCCTTCAGTTAGCTCGATACCTCCAAGGCTTAAGGCACCACTACAACAGAAGTACTCAACAATGCTTAGTTCAAGTCAGAGACCTAGTACTACAAAGAATACAAAAAATTGATGGACGTCATAAACTACTCAGCCTATGGGAAGGTCCTTTTATTGTCGCAAAAGTCACCGGATCAGGCACATACAAGTTGATGACTAAAGATGGAATAGAAGTAAGGAATACGTGGCATATCAGCTAGCTAAGAAGATTCTACGCTTGAAGAACTCAAGACAAAATTTATGTAGCAAGAGAGCAACATGTAATTAGGATTCACGACCAATAAAATAAAGATGTTGTTCCTCGTCAACATTTGTCTTATTATGACTTATCCCGAGTTGTTTTCACAACCGGATGAGAGCAAAAGAGATGAAAAGACACTTGAGCTCGCAATTCACAAAATCAAGAGCAAAAGAGTTACAAATATACTTGAGCTCGTTTAGTCTAGAATCCTTCAGACATGGATGGAAACTAAGTCTACGCTAAGTAAATACAAGACTATGATGGGCAAGAAAGGATAAAAGAAGCCTGAGCCCACCAAGACTACTCCTGATATGAATAAAAGCACCGGTGCTCGCCAAGGTTCATGATCAACAAACAAGATAGAAAGAAGTTACTAAAAGGAAACTCCCTTACAAAATAACAAGGAGAAAGCCTAATTCTCAGACTCATTGCCAAAAGAAAGAAAAGACACTTTGAGAATAGAGGCAATCCTCAACGATAGACCTTCAAATTTGGGCACCACCATAAGAAACTACTCGGACTCAAGGAAGAACAAAATATTTACATATTAAGATGGTTAAAAGAGTTCAGATGGGCACAACATACATAACTACTGGATACATTCACAACCTAGCAAGATGAGTCTACGACTGGACAGCCCACCCTTCGATCCCCTTTACGCCAACATCAAAGCGAGGGTTAATCATAGTACACCCAAGCCGTCATCAGATCCTCGACGGGGACCAACTATCCACGAACTCAACATCATCGTCATCTTCGCCAACAAGAGCTTCCTAGATGATTTCATACTTAGTGATGAGCGCTTCCCAGTCTACCTCGTCCTCACTACCGCTGCTAAGAACGATCCAATCCGCATCCATAGAGGCGGCATAAATAGGAGAGACAGAGACAAGATTGACTGTAGGGGCAACCCCTGGATCCTCGTCCTTCTGCGAAGAAGGAACTAGCATTGATGTCCTGGCGGGCGGAGCCTTCTCCACCACCGAAGCCTCTCGAACTCCAAGGGACAATGATACCGGCAATGAGGATGATGACGATGAAGACCCTCCGCTCGACGACACCACCAAAACAGCCGATCTTGGAGAGCGGGCAAGCAACGAACGCGACACCTTATGGACGCAACGCTTTTGGATAAACTTCTTCTTTACCATTTTGGTTGTGGCAAGATTAAAAAGATGAAGGTGACGAAACAATCGTGAAAGGGACAGTTAAATAGGCCTAAGTCATCTCCTCAAGTAGTCCAACAACCTCCTCAAGATAAAGGCTGAGTTAATTTTTTCTCCTCAAGTCAAGGGCAGAGTTAATTCCTTCACCCAAACCAACATGGTGCTTTAGTTTCCAACATTAACTACGCAACACAACATGTGTGAAAGTGATGCACTTTTCATGCGGAGCAGCTCAAAGGACAGATTTCAGATTCCCCCATACGATATCCAAGTGGATGAGAACCTGCAACAACATATTAGCGCAAGGCCAAAATAGCAAAAAGTACTCCTCAATTGCTCAAATAGAGAGTTACAGAATATAGGGAATAGCAATACAAAAGAATACCCAACAAAGGCAGCAAGAGCAACAATACAAATACCAACAAGGAAACCAATGGAATGCCAACTCTAAGGAGAACTAGTTGCCACTGAGCAGACCAATCGAGTTCTTCTTGTTACTAGGGAAAAGACAAAACACTTGGACAATCCCAGAGTCAATCATCCTGGATGAGAGCAAAAGAGCTGAAAAGATGCTTGAGCTCACCCTATCCCAAGTTTTTTCAGGCTTGGATTAGAGTACAAAGGCTAACAAGCCAACACTCGACCTACCCTAGGTTGTTTTCATGGACTGGATGAGAGCCAGATAGCGCTCGGCCTATCCTAGAGTTGTTCAACCTAGATGAGAGCAATAGATCTGAAAAGATGCTTGAGCTCGCCCTATCCCAAGTCCTTTCAGGCCTAGATGAGAACCCGACTGATCTAGCACCTATAATCGACAAGACACACAAAAACAAGAGCAAGGCTAGTTGGAGGGACATGACTCAAAAGTACCTGGATATGCCTACAAAGATTAAGACTTATATCTAGCACGTATTTAAAGAAAACTCCAAGGTCTGGGAAAACAACTCGGAAAGATTCACTCGAATGATTCAAGCAAAATAGTAAAGATGCATCCAAAGAACCAGAATTTCCTTACAAGGCACAATACAGAGTATATCTTTTACAAGAGGGAGGCGCCCGGACACTACAAAGCCTAACCATTAGCTTCATCATCAGAATAAGACAGCTGAATATCAAGCTTCTCGGTGATGAAGTTGGCCAAATATTCAACTTCAGGTCCAACCTTCTCGATGGAATCTAAATAATTATCATCATTGGCTTCCTCCCTAAGTTTTTCTAGAGGGACCGATGGAGCAAGAATACGGATATGAGCTAAAACATTCTTGACACACGTCTAGACCCTATTCTTGATGAAGCTCTAAAGGCGCACAGGGATCAGCGAGATAAAGTCGCCCCAGGTCCTTCCATCGTCTTCAGAAGTCCAAAGAAGCTTCGTGACAGTCTTGAAAGATATTCACAAGGTGGTAAACCATTGGTCAGATACCGCCAGCTTCTTGGACAAATCTTCAATAGTTTTCATTCCCTGCATAAGATCCTGGTCAGCACCAAGTCTAATCAACTGGGCACGAGCGAGTTCTTCTTCAGCACAAGCTTTTGCCTCCTCGGCCCTATTGTGATTAGAGTGAACCAATATCTTCATATCTGTCTGCTTATCTCTACAGAGGGCTGATCAAGTCAATTAGAGAAAATCAGATAAATGAAGAACAAAGAAATAAGAAATAAGAGGAAACAAAAAATAAAAGAACTCAGAATACCATCGCACTCCTTCTTCATGGCCTCCACCTTCTTCAAGACCTCTTGGACAGGAGCTTTCCTTCGCTCTTCTGCCTCAATCACCTGGGCACAGAGAGCCTTTTTCTCCCTCTGGTGCGTCTGACGCTTGGTCTCCACCTTGGCCCAATAGAGGTCCAGCTCCGTCTTCAGAACGCTAATTTCGAAGGATAACTTTTCTTGGTTTCAGATGAGAAAAAGAAGTCAGCATAGTCCTAAGAGAAAGACTAATCAAACAAGACAAAAAAAGAGAGACAAGATGTAAGAACATAAGAAGCCAATCAACCAAAGAAAAAGCTTAAGGAAAACTTACCTGGAGTTTTTTCCCCAAAAGAAGCAACACCAGCCGCCAGGATTCTCTAGTTCGTAGTCAGCTCTGACAAGTGACGGGTGGCATCAAATTTCCACATAACGTCATCATCTGACGCTAACTACTAGTGCCAAGAGCAACAAGAGGAGAAACTGACCTATGCGAAGATGATAAGACCAAGGCCGCAACCTGGGCAGTAGAAGCCCTAGCTACCTCCTTAGATGGATCAGCCACCATGGTCACCATCACCTCTAGGGTTGGTGACTCCGTGGCAGCATGATCATCAGGAGCCACCGTCTCCCTCATAGTTGCCTCGCTAACCGTGCATTCTGAGTCCTGAGACTCAGTACGCAAGGACGCACCAGCAGACTGAGAAGAAGCCAGCTGAGGGTTGGGGGAAGGCGAAGGTGAGGACCTGCAAGATGATGGACAACCTCAATGATAAGAAGATGAACCATAAAAAGGGAAAACAGAAGCAAACAACTTGACTAGAATTCACTTACTTGACCGTCTTCCTCTTCATACTAAAACCCCCAAGCCAAACTGAAGGTTTCGGCGGAGGCATGGCGGTAGCAAAAATATCATCACCACCCCACGCCAGGGATGGTGTGATTGACACCTGAGCCCTAGAAGAACTCAGGCTCGATAACCGCTTACTACAAAGGACAAGGACAAGGACAAGTCAAAAGAAGTGCTCGAGAATAACAGCAAGAAAACAAAAATACAATGACAACTCACCGACGTGTGTCGAGGGCCGCATCATCATCCTCATCCTTCTCACCCTCAAGCATCTCAACCATAGTACCATCTGATAAGGGAGAAAGTACTCGGTTAAGTACGCAAACAAATAACAAAGGGGACAAAGCATACTGATGTGCTCACCTAGGAGTATGCTACCTACAATTTGAGTACCTAGAAGAGTACCCGGTTGATGAGGTTTCTTGGAAGAAGACGCGCTGGCAGAAGCATCATCCGCCCGCGCCCACTTACTGGTAGAATGAGGAGCTCGAGGAACTGGATGAGGAACAAACTCAACGTATGGGTCGAGTTTTGCAGAGGAAACGCCAGGAAAGATTGTGGTGGCTTGAGACTTACTAATTGAAGACACTCTAGCAAGATTCTCCCCAACTTTCGCCCTAGTAGGGTTGTCATCAGTAGGGATTGTGTCAACGAAGCTACGCCCCAATTCCTGCAGGGAAGCAAAACAACTAAAGGAAAACAGACTAAGCAAAAAGTGAAGACAGAAAGTACCAACAATGAAGAAAATATACTCGCACAAATAAAATAACTCACAGCAGGGGGCAGATTATCTCCATGATATTCGAGAATTGCGTGGGGGCAATGGTCACCCTCTTTAGAACCTTCTTCAGGCGCTCTAGCACCTCTTCTTCAGTCAACTCAAGAGCAGGGACTATCCGAGATGGGTCCTCAGCCCCATAGTACTCAAAGCTGAAATGCTCCCTCTCCTTCAGGGGTTGAACTTGGCGACGTAGGTAGCTGGCGATGATCCCAAAACCAGTCAAACCTTGCTGCTTCAGAGTTAGATCCTCTCAAGAAGTGGCTTGATTGCCTAGAGCTCATCGCTTGTCAAGGGATTCTTCTCCCAACGGTCATTAACCGTGGGACCAGATCTAGAATGACAACAAGGGGAGAAATAATGTTCACAGCATAAAACCACTCGAAATGTCAGTCCCAAATAGAATCAACATCACAATAAAAAAAAGAGAATTTTCTTCTCCTGACGAAATTGGATGCCACAACCACCCAGCGGAGAAGTATTGTCACTCCGAGGATGCGGCTTCAAACGGAAAAAGAAGCGAAATAGAGAGATTGAAGGAACAATGCCAAGAAAAGCTTCACAGAGATAGACAAACACTGACAGATGGAGGACAACGTTCGGGGTCAAGTGGTTCAGAGAAATATCGAAATATTGAAGGAAATGATGAAGAAAAGCAGAGGCGGGCAAGCAGAGACTAGCTCGAACGAAAGAGATAAACAGGACAATCTCACCAGGACCAGGAGTAGGAACCCGGTGCTGGCCTAGGATCTTCTAATCGGCAAAATTCTTCTCCTAGATAAGGTCGTCGCTGACTAACTCAAGTAGTTGATCCTCCGTTGTAGTCAAAATTGGCCAGAGCTTCTCTGCAGCCCTCATGGCGATGAACTCCTAAATCTCAATGATCGAGAGCGATGCCTCCTCGTCCACCAAGACCTCCTTCGACTTGCTTGATGACTTCTTCTTGCCCATACAATGATGATGACCTAAGGTCGGTGGCAAAGTTTGATGGTGGCAGTGATAGCGGCGGTGGAACTCTAGAGGCTAGGGTTTCGCAAAGGCCGAATGCTAAAGGGCAAAGACAGGGTAAGAAAGAAGAAGCAGGAGGACCCTTAAATAGATTTACAACGGTAAAAGCATGGCCCACCAGGCCCGCTTATCGCGGCACAGTCTGTTTCTTGCCATAAATGACATAGCCGAAATGAAGGACGATGCAACTTTCCACAATGGTACAGTGCAACGGGCAGATTTCAGACTTATCCATTCAATACCACGGCAGAGTTGTTATATTACTCAAAAAAGAACTCATTAACTATGAAGCAAATAAGGGTTACCACACTAGGAAGACAAAGAACTCGATTTTCACAGAAAGAACTCAGGAATCTCATAAACAACCAGGGCAATACACTAGGGAGAAAAATAACTCAGAAGATGAAATTCTTTCCATTACTAATGACTTCAAAATATACAAGATTACAGATCTTACAAGACCCAATGAACTTGGTACTACGATGAGCAAGGTAGCAACAAGGAGCCTAGGAAGAACACGACTCTAGAAAACAACTACGTGCTCCTAGTTACAACACGGCAGAAGACACTCAACTCGGATACACTATTTTCTTCAAAGGAAGGACGCAGTGCATCCAAGACGGATATCAGCAGCACAGCGGGACAATACAGACCAAGTGAGGCTCGTAGGCATCAGTCTACCCAAGCCCGATGTGATCCTAGATCAGATGCTGATCTGCACCAGACCATCGTAAGGTAGTGTGGAAGGATCAACCCGGAGCTACTGGATGATGGAACGCATCCCACATCACAAGACTTCTTCCACCAGCCACCACGTACTACCTGGTACAATGCTGCTGTGAGAATAGTGTACCTCTAATCTTGATCACAAGACTTCTTTTATCTGCTACAAGACTTATAAGATTCACAACTCATGCCCGGGGGCTGCTCTACTTCACAAACTATCATATTCATGGCTGTGGAGGCTTAGAACTATACAACAAGACGCTTGATGAATCGAAGCAGCACACTAGGAGGGTATTTATAGGCCGAAGAGCGGTGCACACAGACCGGGAGCACCAACAGAACAAGCCTGATAAAGGTTTCAGTGAAAAGAAAGAAAGCAATAAGAGAGGACATGCACGTGAAGGAACAGTACTCAAGGACAAGCATATTCAAAAAATATACTAACACTGTACACTTCGTGACTACAGAGAATTCAATTCAACCGCCAACCACCACCAACCTCGAACATAAAGTTGGCTACCTAAGAAGACGATAAAAGACCCTCTATCTGAGCTCTTGACGATCAAAAAGAACTTGGAAAGATGTTCGGGGCTGCAGGGTACATACCCTCAGAAGATATTTTTAGTTTTGTCGACAATCAAAAATTCAAGACCCTCTAACTTTTGTTCTAAATAGTAAGAGGCTCAGGGGCTACACTCAGTGAGTCCACTTTTTTCAAAAAAGCGCACGTCACTCAAAAGACTTCTTTAAGACAGGACCACTTCAAGGTTTCACGTCGAAAGAACCCGGAACAAGCTTGATTCATCAGGCAAGGCCAGAGAAACAAGGTCTTCGAGTTCAACCATGAAATGCTCGAGGGCTTATCGATGCAGGACCCACAGGGTTTCGTAGCGGTATGACTACGAGTCATGGGCCCTGGCCTGGCCCACGGACCGGAGCAAGGAGAGGTACATTGTCTTCTACACCAAACCAGAGTAGAATAGGTCAGACTAGCCGGATTCCTATGGAAAGTAACTTCTGTATTTAGTTCAGGACATCTTCTTTGAATCCGACTAGGATTGTAACCGCACCACAGCCTTCACTATCGATATAAAGAGAGAGCTTGGGCACCCCTGTAAGGAGAGACAATACAACACAATCAATCCAATGCAAAGGCTAACGTCGACTTGACGGAGAGGCTATTACTCGATTACGATCGAGAGCCTGAACCAGTATAAATCGACTGTCTCTGTGTTCACCGTCGAGCTCTAGCATACGTCGAAGCCCGCACAACTGTCCCGGTTACCCTCATGGCAGGCTATCGGTAGTCAAACACCGACACAATCTAAGTGCAATTAAATTGTATAAAGTGCGGATTAGGTGTTCGATGAGGCTAATCTCGATCCAAAATAAGAGTAAGTACTAGCACATCAAGCTATGAGGTACAAAATTTTGGTAGCTATTTTGCATTGTCTCTATTCCTAACCAGTAGAAAGGATATTGAATCTCTTGGAGTAGTTGTACATACATGTTAAAATAGTCATCGTGCATATATATATATATATGTATATATATATATATATATGTATGTATATATATATATATATATATATATATATATATATATATATATATATATATATATATATATATATATATATTCCCCTCTTTCCCAAAACAAAAAACGTGAACTACCAAATTGGTTCATAACAACTCCCTTCAAATAAAAACTCAATCAATATATATCTTTTCTCTTGAAATAAAAAAACATGTACATTTCTTATTGACAATTAAAATTTAAAATATAACTCCACAAAAATACAATCATTGATGGTACAGGGAAAGAATTTGTAACAAACTTATTTGAAAATTAAAGTTTAAAATATAGCTCCGTAAAAGTACAATCATGAATCGCGAGATTGAACACAAGGGGTACGTTCCATGGATGCGGCTTTAGCTCCATCCTTCGGCTCATCAGCTTAATTAATTAGTAAGTGGGGCATGTGAAGTCCTCCGGGCAAAACTTGCTGCAGTTGTTGAGGATGAGTTTCACGCCAAGGTTCACACTGAGGTCGATGATGTTGAGGACGTTGGCCTTGATGGCAGTGCAGAGGCACAATGCGGCGTCGAGGTCCACCAGCCCCATCAGCAGCGGGCAGCATTCCTGGTGCGGGGGCAAGCCGACCTTGACGAGGTCCAGCACGTTGGCGCACACGCTGAGCTTGAGCGCGTCGATCGGGCAGCGCCCGTGGCTGTGCGACGGAGGCGGCGGGGTCGGGACAACTGGGCCGGAGCAATATGGTTCGCAGCCGTGCGCGGCGGCAGCCAGGAGGAGGCCGAGGGCAAGGAAGAGAGCAACCTTGGGAGCCATTGGTGATGGATTATTACTACTACGGTGTGAGCAGGAAGTGGTGCTTTAGTGCTGCACTTCGTGCTCTTGTGCTTTGGGATGGTCTTCTCATGCTGTTTGGCCGGGTTTTTCTTGCTGAACGATGGTGTGGAAGGAGATGCTTTAGTGATTGGCTTCGTGCATCATGCAGCATGGATAACAATCAGCAACGCATGTGTGATTTGAGCGTTGCCTTGTTGCCCTGGGATACGCTAGTTATGAAGGAGAGATATCGATCAGGATACAGGGGAAGCAAGTTGAGATATCATGCCCAATACACTCAACGTGCTAGCTACTAGTGATGCATATGAATTAGGAGGACTCCTAAGCTATATATAAAAAGATTAATGCAGAAATACAATAGTGCTAGCTAGAATCATTATTTCAATCTGCCGTTTATTATTTTAACGAAGCTGGTGTGCTCGCCTTATTTTATATTCTGCCATCGGCGGCAGAAATCATTCCAAAACATGTGCACGGACTTCCTCACGAGTCACGATTATTGCAAAACATATGCATACATGACACATCTACATAAAATGGAATCAGCTAATCTCTGTCGACGAACTCCACGCGCAGCAACGAGAGTTGTCCTGGGCCTGGCTTCCAGCTCGTTGCATCTAGCAGGTGCATGTGATAAATCGTTGGCTGCAACATGCAATCAACTCCGTTCCGATCCTCCATGATTTGCTCCATCAATATTTTTAACCTTGCTTTGATCTCGCTAACGAACAAATCAAAATTCGGAACAAGGCAATTGAATCAGTGATGACAAGAAACGTTGTTTTGAACACAAGAAGCATGATTCCAGCTTTAATATTTATTATTACATCGTCATTACACGTGCTACCACGTCGGGCAAACATGGGCGCGCCGCGCTCTCCCGGAATTGAGCTCGAATGATACTAGTACAATTGCAATAGCAATAGCCCGTGTCTCCAAGCTAGCAGCGCCCTCCAGTAGTCCACCATCTAGCGATTGCGCGTAGTCACATGTATTATAAAATTAAGTCATATGTATTATATGATTAAGCTATTATTCACGGTTAAAGCTAGCTTGCAACCGAGATTTATTTTGGCAAACATTGTCCAGGATTGGACCCCTCAAAAGTTGTAAAGTAACTTTGCATTTTACACATATAAAGTATTGCACGCTCATGAACAATGAATCCAGTAACGACATAGTTGCTGGTTACTATATGACAATAATCTTCTTTTTGCAGGGTGTGTTAGTATTAAGAAATCCACATAAGTATATTTTTTAAATTGGATAATGGTTTTGTGATATATAGTGTCATCTCCCTTATAAGCTTTCTCTAATAAGTGTGAGTAATTGTTCTATCGATATAGATATAGACTGGCTCACTCTGGATGCTTGGTCCCATGGTATAACTAACCATTGCGATTATTCATATTGGTGTGTTAATTTATATATGGAGACGGAGAATATATAGAACTAATAGTATTAACATTACTAAGCTCTTGATCAAGAGGAAGAATGTTAGGATTGATCTCGGCTGGTCAATTGCTTGACTGGTTCTTGAGGAGCTTAACGAAACCTTTTTAATCTAGGCCCATAATCGGTGGGTCCGATAACTAACTAATGGGCCTGGTCCCAGGCCACATTGAGCTATAAGTTGGTGTATTCTCTGTGATTAGAGGATGGTGTGAATCGGTGCTAACCAAATCTAAGACCAACCCATGAAGGTGAGTTCAGGAGTGCTGCTGAAGACTTGAGCGAGCCGGCGGCCACCCTCCAGTGCCGATGTCCACCATCTCCCCGGCGGGTGTCTGCTACTACGAGCAGGCACATTAACTTCAGTAGCCCTCTGGGCATCACCGTATATGGGTCAGTCAGTACCAATCTAAGTGCAATTAAATAGTATAAAGTGCGGATTAGGTGTTCGTGGGATGAGGCTAATCTCGATCCTAAATAAGAGTAAGTACTAACACATCAAGCTATGAGGTACAAAATTTTGGTAGCTATCTTGCATTGTCTCTATTCCTAACCAGTAGAAAGGATATTGAGTCTCTTGGAGTCGCTGTCAGACATGTAAAAATAGTCATCGTGCATGTATATTCCCCTCTTTCTCAAAACAAAAAACGTGAACTACCAAATTGGTTCATAACAACTCCCTTCAAATAAATGCTCAATCAATGTATATTTTATGCTGGGTTTGATTAAATTAATTTGCAAGTGCAAATGTTGATGTGTTCTACTATAAATTAGTCAAACTTAGGAAAATTTGACTTAGAGCAAATCTAGACATGCATGTTAGAAAGATGTAGTCCTAATGCATTTGAGTTCACTGAACCTGAATATATATATATATATATATATATATATATATATATATATATATATATATATATATATATATATATATATATATATCTTTTTTCTTGAAATAAAAAACGTGAACACTTCTTATTGATAATTAAAATTTAAAATATAACTCCACAAAAATACAATCATTGGTGGTACAGGGAAAGAATTTGTAACAAACTTATTTGAAAATTAAAGTTTAAAATATAGCTCCGCAAAAGTACAATCATGAATCGCGAGATTGAACACAAGGGGTACGTTCCATGGATGCGGGCTTTAGCTCCATCCTTCAGCTCATCAGCTTAATTAATTAGTAAGTGGGGCATGTGAAGTCCTCCGGGCAAAACTTGCCGCAGTTGTTGAGGATGAGTTTCACGCCAAGGTTCACACTGAGGTCGATGATGTTGAGGACGTTGGCCTTGATGGCAGTGCAGAGGCACAATGCGGCGTCGAGGTCCACCAGCCCCATCAGCAGCGGGCAGCATTCCTGGTGCGGGGGCAAGCCGACCTTGACGAGGTCCAGCACGTTGGCGCACACGCTGAGCTTGAGCGCGTCGATCGGGCAGCGCCCGTGGCTGTGCGACGGAGGCGGCGGGGTCGGGACAACTGGGCCGGAGCAATATGGTTCGCAGCCGTGCGCGGCGGCAGCCAGGAGGAGGCCGAGGGCAAGGAAGAGAGCAACCTTGGGAGCCATTGGTGATGGATTATTACTATTACGGTGTGAGAAGGAAGTGGTGCTTTAGTGCTGCACTTCGTGCTCTTGTGCTTTGGGATGGTCTTCTCATGCTGTTTGGCAGGGTTTTTATAGCTGAACGATGGTGTGGAAGGAGATGCTTTAGTGATTGGCTTCGTGCGTCATGCAGCATGGATAACAATCAGCAACGCATGTGTGATTTGAGCGTTGCCTGGTTGTCCTGGGATACGCCAGTTATGAAGGAGAGATATCGATCAGGATACAGGGGAAGCAAGTTGAGATATCATGCCAAATACACTCAACGTGCTAGCTACTAGTGATGCATATGAATTAGGAGGACTCTTAAGCTATATATAAAAAGATTAATGCAGAAATACAATAGTGCTAGCTAGAATCATTATTTCAATCTGCCGTTTATTATTTAAACGAAACTGGTGTGCTCGCCTCATTTTATATTCTGCCATCGGCGGCAGAAATCATTCCAAAACATGTGCACGGACTTCCTCACGAGTCACGATTATTCCAAAACATATGCATACATGACACATCTACATAAAATGGAATCAGCTAATCTCTGTCGACGAACTCCACGCGCAGCAACGAGAGTTGTCCTAGGCCTGGCTTCCAGCTCGTTGCATCTAGCAGGTGCATGTGATAAATCGTTGGTTGCAACATGCAATCAACTCCGTTCCGATCCTCCATGATTTGCTCCATCAATATTTTTAACCTTGCTTTGATCTCGCTAACGAACAAATCAAAATTCGGAACAAGGCAATTGAATCAGTGATGACAAGAAACGTTGTTTTGAACACAAGAAGCATGATTCCAGCTTTAATATTTATTATTACATCGTCATTACACGTGCTACCACGTCAGGCAAACATGGGCGCGCCGCGCTCTCCCGGAATTGAGCTCGAATGATACTAGTACAATTGCAATAGCAATAGCCCGTGTCTCCAAGCTAGCAGCGCCCTCCAGTAGTCCACCATCTAGCGATTGCGCGTAGTCATCACTGACACACCGCGAGAGTGAGCAGAGCCATGTAGACCACGGGTTAGCACCACCTCAACCACGGAACATACGCACCGTGTCGCCAAAGTATATCCTGGGGACAACGGTAGCGCCAGGTGTGCATACATGCATGTCGAGCATGGAGAAGAGTTGCAGTGTTTCGGTGTTGTGGCCTCGTGTAGGAGCTTCTGCACATTTAAGGTAATGGAGTGAGTGACTACTCGGATGCCTCATTAAATTGTAGATGCATTTTGTGGCACTTGTAGTTGTATCCACGGGTGATCATGAGTCACCGGGATACCATGGGTCATCCGGGCAGCAAGGGAACAGGCGGATGGATGCTTTGTGTTCGCGTGAACGACAACAGAGGTAGGTGCGTTCGTGGGTGGGCGGTGTCGGAGAGAAGTGCGCCCCCGGTGACGTGGCTTCACCAAATCTACGTTGACATAAGCATTATAAAATTAAGTCATATGTATTATATGATTAAGCTATTATTCACGGTTAAAGCTAGCTTGCAACCGAGATTTATTTTGGCAAACATTGTCCAGGATTGGACCCCTCAAAAGTTGTAAAGTAACTTTGCATTTTACACATATAAAGTATTGCACGCTCATGAACAATGAATCCAGTAACGACATAGTTGCTGGTTACTATATGACAATAATCTTCTTTTTGCAGGGTGTGTTAGTATTAAGAAATCCACATAAGTATATTTTTTAAATTGGATAATGGTTTTGTGATATATAGTGTCATCTCCCTTATAAGCTTTCTCTAATGAGTGTGAGTAATTGTTCTATCGATATAGATATAGACTGGCTCACTCTGGATGCTTGGTCCCATGGCATAACTAACCATTGCGATTATTCATATTGGTGTGTTAATTTATATATGGAGATGGAGAATATATAGAACTAATAGTATTAACATTACTAAGCTCTTGATCAAGAGGAAGAATGTTAGGATTGATCTCGGCTGGTCAATTGCTTGACTGGTTCTTGAGGAGCTTAACGAAACCTTTTTAATCTAGGCCCATAATCGGTGGGTCCGATAACTAACTAATGGACCTGGTCCCAGGCCACATTGAGCTATAAGTTGGTGTATTCTCTGTGATTAGAGGATGATGTGAATCAGTGCTAACCAAATCTAAGACCAACCCATGAAGGTGAGTTCAGGAGTGCTGCTGAAGACTTGAGCGAGCCGGCGGCCACCCTCCAGTGCCGATGTCCACCATCTCCCCGGCGGGTGTCTGCTACTACGAGCAGGCACATTAACTTCAGTAGCCCTCTGGGCATCTACGTATAAGGGTCAGTCAGTACCAATCTAAGTGCAATTAAATAGTATAAAGTGCGGATTAGGTGTTCGTGCGATGAGGCTAATCTCAATCCTAAATAAGAGTAAGTACTAACACATCAAGCTATGAGGTACAAAATTTTGGTAGCTATCTTGCATTGTCTCTATTCCTAACCAGTAGAAAGGATATTGAGTCTCTAGCTTGGAGTTGCTGTTAGACATGTAAAAATAGTCAACGTGCATATATATTCCCCTGTTTCGCAACACAAAAAACGTGAACTACCAAATTGTTCATAACAACTCCCTTGAAATAAATGCCCGATCAATGTATATTTTATGGTGAATTTGATTAAATTGGTTTGCAAGTGCAAATGTTGATGTGTTCTACTATAAATTAGTCAAACTTAGGAAAATTTGACTTAGAGCAAATCTAGACATGCATGCTAGAAAGATGTAGTCCTAATGCATTTGAGTTCACTGAACCTGAAAAAAATATATCTCTTTTTTCTTGAAATAAAAAACGTGAACATTTCTTTTTGATAATTAAAATTTAAAATATAACTCCACAAAAATACAATCATTGATGGTACAGGGAAAGAATTTGTAACAAACTTATTTGAAAATTAAAGTTTAAAATATAGCTCCGCAAAAGTACAATCATGAATCGCGAGATTGAACACAAGGGGTACGTTCCATGGATGCGGGCTTTAGCTCCATCCTTCGGCTCATCAGCTTAATTAATTAGTAAGTGGGGCATGTGAAGTCCTCCGGGAAAAACTTGCCGCAGTTGTTGAGGATGAGTTTCACGCCAAGGTTCACACTGAGGTCGATGATGTTGAGGACGTTGGCCTCGATGGCAGTGCAGAGGCACAATGCGGCGTCGAGGTCCACCAGCCCCATCAGCAGCGGGCAGCATTCCTGGTGCGGGGGCAAGCCGACCATGACGAGGTCCAGCACGTTGGCGCACACGCTGAGCTTGAGCGCGTCGATCGGGCAGCGCCCGTGGCTGTGCGACGGAGGCGGCGGGGTCGGGACAACTGGGCCGGAGCAATATGGTTCGCAGCCGTGCGTGGCGGCAGCCAGGAGGAGGCCGAGGGCAAGGAAGAGAGCAACCTTGGGAGCCATTGGTGATGGATTATTACTACTACGGTGTGAGCAGGAAGTGGTGCTTTAGTGCTGCACTTCGTGCTCTTGTGCTTTGGGATGGTCTTCTCATTCTGTTTGGCAGGGTTTTTATAGCTGAACGATGGTGTGGAAGGAGATGCTTTAGTGATTGGCTTCGTGCAACATGCAGCATGGATAATAATCAGCAACGCATGTGTGATTTGAGCGTTGTCTGGTTGTCCTGGGATACGCCAGTTATGAAGGAGAGATATCGATCAGGATACAGGGGAAGCAAGTTGAGATATCATGCCAAAAACACTCAACGTGCTAGCTACTAGTGATGCATATGAATTAGAAGGACTCTTAAGCTATATATAAAAAGATTAATGCAGAAATACAATAGTGCTAGCTAGAATCATTATTTCAAATCTGCCGTTTATTATTTTAACGAAACTGGTGTGCTCGCCTTATTTTATATTCTGCCATCGGCGTCAGAAATCATTCCAAAACATGTGCACGGACTTCCTCACGAGTCATGATTATTCCAAAACATATGCATACATGACACATCTACATAAAATGGAATCAGCTAATCTCTGTCGACGAACTCCACGCGCAGCAACGAGAGTTGTCCTAGGCCTGGCTTCCAGCTCGTTGCATCTAGCAGGTGCTTGTGATAAATCGTTGGTTGCAACATGCAATCAACTCCGTTCCGATCCTCCATGATTTGCTCCATCAATATTTTTAACCTTGCTTTGATCTCGCTAACGAACAAATCAAAATTCGGAACAAGGCAATTGAATCAGTGATGACAAGAAACGTTGTTTTGAACACAAGAAGCATGATTCCAGCTTTAATATTTATTATTACATCGTCATTACACGTGCTACCACGTCGGGCAAACATGGGCACGCCACGCTCTCCTGGAATTGAGCTCGAATGGTACTAGTACAATTGCAATAGCAATAGCCCGTGTCTCCAAGCTAGCAGCGCCCTCCAGTAGTCCACCATCTAGCGATTGCGCGTAGTCATCACTGACACACCGCCAGAGTGAGCAGAGCCATGTAGACCACGGGTTAGCACCACCTCAACCACGGACAGCACTGACATACGCACCGTGTCGCCAAAGTATATCCTGGGGACAACGTACGTCGCATGTGGAGATGTCTGGATTTTAAGCAACGTACGTCACAACTTGCTTGAAACATTTTTAATTTTTTATCATAGCCTCCACATGCGATATCATGACATCTTGGTAATTTTTATGATTTTCGGACATCGTTTGCATTTAATAGAATTTAAAAACAAATCGCCCGCAAGTCGGTGGCCATGTTTCGTGAACATGATGTTCGAAATTTCAGGTGAGTTCCTCGATAGCGCCTCACAATACGCTCAAAAGCATGAATATCATTTTTTGAATGGCTAAATTCCAATATTCCATGTAACTGCAGTTCAAACTTGCTTTTTACGAAAAAATTCAAGTAAATGAAACAAATTAACTAAATAGAGGAAAAAACATAAAAAATTTACCAAATTTTAAAATTTAGCTCCTAGTACTGTAGTAGGGCTGCAAAAAATTTTTGGGTGCAAAAAGCAAAAAAATTAAAATTCTTTGCCGAGTGCCAGGATCCTTTGCCGAGTGTCGGAGTCCTGGCACTCGGCAAAGAAATTTAAAAAAATCACGAAAATTCTTTGCCGAGTGCCAGATCGCGGGCACTTGGCAAAGAAATTTTAAAAAATAAAAAGTGAAAATTCTTTGCCGAGTGCCAGATCGCGGGTACTCGGCAAAGCATTTCTTAAAAGAAAAATAAAAACCTTTGCCGAGTGCCAGATCGCGGGCACTCCGCAAAGTATTTTAAAAAAAAAGCCTTTGCCGAGTGCCAGATCGCGGGCACTCGGCAAAGCATTAAAAAAATAAAACTCTTTGCGGTCGCTCGCACACACACGCACAACACACACGCACACGCCCGCGAGCCCGCTGCCACCACGCGCCTGTGCCTGCGCCGGCCGTGCCGAGCCCGCCCGCCCGACCGCGCGCCCGCCCGTGCCCGAGCCAGCCCACGTCCGCGCCGAGCCTGCCTGTTCGGCCGCGCGCCCGGCCGCGCCCTTCGCGCGGCGCCTCGGCATCTTCACCGCCGACGAACACACACTAGGTTCACCCATCCCTTTCTATTCAATTCGTGCAGTGTGAGAAGTAGTCGTGTTAGTACTAATTGTTGTTGTATGTGTTGTCGTTGTAAGTGATTTTTGGACATCGAACCGTTGTATGTGGATGTTGGCCATCGAGCCATTGTATGTGGATTTTGGCCATCGAGCCATCGTATTTGGATGTCGGCCATCGTGCTGTTATTTTTTTTGCAGGTCTTCGAAACCTCCCCGTGCAGGGGAGGTTCCGCCGAATTTTTAATTGACAGTATTATTTTTCTTTCTTTTTTGCAGAGAAGAGCCCGTCAGAGTGGAGTTGGAGTACGCCGATCGTCTTCCTCGACGTTGCGGGTCTGCCAGCACCATGTCGCCTCGCCGCTGCACCGACTCGCCACGGCCCCGCTAGCCTGACTCTACCGGCACCCTAGGTATAACCCCATTCCTTATCATAGTCGTAGCTCGTGTAACTCAGTTAGGCGTCTCTCGTTCGAAAGAGATACGGTTATTGGTATGTAGATATTTGCATATCTACGACCGTGTCTATTTTGGATTGTCCACGTATTTTGGACAGCCCGCGGATGCGTAGATGAGTTAGTTTCCTTGGTCTGCTCTAATTCGAGACAGGGTTTCGACATCATCTCCTTGATGTTCTCCGGATACACACTCTCCCGGCTAGGACGTGTATCGGGAGAACAGCGGGGAGGTGCTGCCGAAATTCTGTCTCAGATAGGAGTAGAGCATGGAAACTAACCACATCTACACATTCGCGGGTGGGATTAGGACCTATCCTCACCTATTAGACAATACGAACGATATGTAGCTGCAATTGATGGTTACTTTGCTCGCTGGTATATATGTTAGAGGATGGATGACCATGAGTGGATGTACACGGGCCGCTCAAGTCAGAGTGATTTCACCACTGAATGGATGATGAAGACCAGTGATTTCTTGGAACTAGCATTTGGCGAGTCTGCTAAAGGAGCGTTTCTAGTTTTGTGTCCCCGCAAGAGATGTGCAAATAGAAAAAGGAAAAACAAGGTGGACATGGGTAAACATCTTTTGAAGAATGGACTTACGACGGACTATACTCAGTGGGTCCACCATGGTGAATCCCATCGTCTGAGAGAGGAGGTGGTGAGACCCCGCGTCGAGGATTTTGATGCTACTGCCGGGGCAGCAGACATGTTAGATGACTTTCACGAAGGACAGTACACTAAAGGACGTACAGAGGAGGAGATGGAGGCAACTGCAAAGGCGTTCTATGACATGATGTCTTCAGCATAGAAACCCCTTCACGACCAGACAACGATTTTTCAATTGGATGCCATTGGACATTTAATGGGGTTCAAGTCTGAGTGTAGCATGAGTCGAGAACACTTCGATGGTATGTTGACCGTGATTGGCAGCCTGCTTCCGGATGACCACATTCTGCCAAAGAGCATGTACGAGTCACAGAAACTCCTTCGTGCATTCAAGATGTCGTATGATCAGATACATGTTTGTTCGAAGGGGTGCGTCCTATTTAGGAAAGAACACAATGATGCAAATTACTGTCTAAAGTGTAAATCATCCAGGTACCTAGAGGTAGACTCTGGTGATGGCCAGAAGAGGCAGCTTACGATCCCCGTGAAGATCCTACGGTACCTCCCGTTCGTACCGAGGATCCAACGGCTATACATGACCGAAAAATCTGCAAAACAGATGACATAGCACAAAAAGGGAAAATGATACAATGCTGACAAAGTGGTACATCCATCTGATGGTGAAGCATGGACCCGCTTTGATTGCATTTATCGTGAGAAAGCAGATGAGGCTCGTAATGTACGTGTTGCGCTGGCAACAGATGAGTTCAATCCTTATGGATTGATGGCTACCCCATACACATGTTGGCCCCTGTTCATTATCCCCCTCAATCTCCCCCCCTGACGTATGCTTTCAAAGATAGAATATATTCTTGTCATTGATAATTCCTGGACACCCGAGGAGTGATATGGGTGTGTACATGGAGCCTGTGATTGATGAATTGGTCAGTGCTTGGGAGAAAGGCGTATGGACATACAATCGAGCTACAAAGACAAGCTTAAAAATGCACGTTTGGTACCACTACTCTCTGCATGACTTCCTGTCCTATGGGATATTCTGCGCCTGGTGTGTTCACGGGAAGTTCCCATGTCCAATATATAAGGAACGTCTGAGGTTCATTTGGTTGCAGAAGGGTGGCAAGTATTCGTCGTTCGACAAACATCAATTTCTCCATCTTGACCATCCATTCAGACAAGACATCAAGAACTTTACGAAAGGTGTCATAGTGAAAGACCCTCCACCGCAAATGATGACTGGTGCCGAGGTTCATGCTCAAATAGATGCTCTCGTGGCCAATCAAGAAGGTGGTGGTTTTATGGGGTATGGTGCGGAACACATGTGGACTCATAAGTCGGGGTTGACGAGGCTCCCCTATTTTTGATGACCTCCTTCTCCCACATAACATTGATGTAATGTACACTAAAAAGAATGTCGCTGAGGCACTTTGGGGAACCATCATAGAAACTGAAAAGTCAAAAGACAACCCTAAGGCTAGAGTGGACTTAGCAACGTTATGAGATAGACCAAAGCAAGAGATGCAACCTCCTAGAGGCGGCAAGACATGGAAAAGGCATAAGGCCGATTTTGTCTTGGCTAGGAAACACAGGAGGAAAGTACTTGAATGGATGCAGACGCTAATGTTTCCTGATGGGTATGTAGCGAATCTGAGGAGGGGAGTGAACTTATCTACTCTGCGAGTCAACAGGATGAAGAGTCATGACTACCACATATGGCTTGAGTGGCTTCTTCCGGCGATGGTTCGAGGCTATGTCCCTGAGCATGTGTGGCTAGCGCAGGCAGAGTTAAGCTACTTCTTCTGCTAGGTTTGTGCTAAGGAGTTATCTCGTACCATGATTGATGACTTGGAAAATGAGGCGCATGTGTTGCTCTGTAAGTTAGAGAAGATCTTTCCACCCGGCTTCTTCAATCTGATGCAGTATTTGATATTGCACCTCCCGTATGAGGCACGAATAGGGGGCCCGTGCAGGCCCGTTGGTGCTATCCAATCGAGAGATGTCTAAAGACTCTTCGCAAAAAATATAGAAATAAAGGGAAAATTGAGGCTTCTATTGCAGAGGCATACATTCTGGAGGAGGTGTCAAACTTCACAGAAAAATACTACGCCGAGAACCTTCCTAGCGTGCATAATCCACCCCCTCGTTACAATGCTGGTGAAAATGAATCGAACCTCAGCCTTTTCCGAGGGCAACTCGGAAGCGCAAGTGCATCAACCACTAAGACCTTGACACATAAAGAGTGGAGCTGCATCATGATATATGTGTTGAACAACCTTGACGAGGTGGCGCCGTACATTGGGTAAGTTCTCAACGAACTTGTTTCAATACGCCATCACTATTCCTCATCCAACCCCTTGTTTTACGTTGGTACAGGGAATTTATTCATCACTTCTGGAATCAATCAAGGGATCCTACCCCGCAGGAAGCTGATACCCTTCTTTCAAAGGGTGCGGGACTAGGGAGGCCCGATTTTATTTCTTGGTTCAAAAACAAGGTACTTTTGAATTTAGCTGATGCTTAGTTCGACCTTCCAAGTTGCTCGTACATTGAAATAATATAATGATCTATCCTGCTCAAGCTTGCAGGCTAATCGATGCGCCTATCAGTGGCGAGCTGAGACAGGTTGCAAACGGTTGTGCCTATAGGGTCAAGTCATTTACCGGTTATGATGTGAATGGATATCGCTATCACACAGCAAGCTACGAGCAGAGTCGGCCCAACCGAAGAACCACAAATAGCGGAGTTTTTACCCCTAGCACTGATGGCCTAGACTATTAAGGAAGAATTGAAGGAATATATGAACTTTCATTTGTAAATGCCATCGGTTGCAAACCTCTTAGTCCTATCATATTCAAATGCCATTGGTTTGATCCTGGAGTAACGAGACAGACCCCTCATCTTGGGCTAGTCAAAATTCGATAGGATTCTATCTATCCAGGAGATGATGTCTATATTGTGGCTCAACAGGCCACGTAGGTTTATTATACCTCATATGCATGCCAAACCAAAGAGCATCTTAAGGGTTTGTCTATTGTGCACAAGGTATCGCCACACGGTAAACTACCTGTCCCAAACGATGAAGATTACAACTTCAACACAAACACATATGACGGGGAGTTCTATCAAGAAGAGGGGCTACAAGGGAGGTTCGAGATAGACTTAACCGAAGCGATAGGAATGGATATAGACAATGATTGGGTTGATGACGAGAATGATGGAGATGACGTGCAAGATGTGAAGGACTTACAAATGCTTGAGCGATTACGTTTAGGCAATGACAATGAAGACAACATTCCTCCTTCCGATAGTGTTGATTATTTTGACATAGTTGATAGTGATGATGAGACTTATGATCCAGCTAATCCCGATCATGCAGATTATTTCTAATACATGTAATATAATGTTATTTTGTAATTATGTTTTGTTTATTTTGCATCTATTTCTAATTACTTCTTGTTTATTCTTTCTAATTTCTAATTAGCTCTTGTTTATTCTTTCCAATTGTAGGTGATTGAACAAAGATGGTGGGTAGCCGTCAGAGGAATGTGTTCTCGATTTACCGAAGGACACGCCCTATGCTGGCTGCAGAAGAGGAGCCGTCGGACAGGAGAAGGAGCAGCAGCAGGAGGCAGGCTCGTCCTCCCACGCCGGTGGAGGACAAGGTGGAGGAGGTGGAGGCCGGGGATGGAGACGGGGAAGGGGACGAGGAGGAGCAGGCTCGGCAGACGGATGAGGAGGGGGGTAGGGACTCGGACAACAAGGAGGAGGTTGTAGGTATGGGTTCTGCTTCCTCTAGTTCATCAAGTGTCTACTTGCGAGGTCCCGCGAGCCTCCCTCCTCCGCCGGTAACTCATCGACGCCCGATGATTCGTCCCAAAGGGCAAAAGTAAGTAAATATGTTATCAATACTTCTTCATATGATATGTTAAAAAATAAAGTAGAAACTAATATTTTTTCTTAATCACTTATGCAGGAACTGGACCGTTGTGTCGGGTGGTGGTATCGCACGCCATGTCAATGGCATCCTGGGTCTTCTGTGCAGGACCCACTTTCTTGGCCTGGTTGACTACGCCAGGAAGAGGGAGCCAGCCTACACCTTTGACCACTACGCCAACGCCCCTGATGCGGAGGCTGAGAACAAGATGGTGCGGGTGAAGCGAGACTTTTGGGTAAGTCTTCATCGCACCACATTGCTCAATACATCACATTCATTAGACTTTTCGTGAAATAATGAATGGATAAATAATGAATGGATACATCGTGTTTGTATGCAGATTTATTACAGATACGAGGAGGGATTTGAGGCCAGGGCAGAGGCGGTGCTTACCAAAGCCTACAAAAAGCTCATCGTGGACATCCATTATGAGGCGCGCGTCCAGGCTGTCGTCACTTACCACAGGTCGATCCTTGGAGAGGATGTTAAGAAGCCACAAGCAATAAGCATGACGCTGACCCAGGACCAGTACATACAGGTAGATAAAGAACATTAATATTGATTCCTTTTGAGATTAAGTACTCTTAATTTGTTGCTCTTATATATCAAATACTTGATGACGTGCAGATGTGTCCCTGGTGGTGCGCCGCGTATCCTGAGTGCTGGGAAATGATAGTGGACAGGTGGTGCGGTCCTGAGTGGACCGAAGCGCACAACGCTACCCGGGAGCGGCGATTGCTGATGCCAGGTGTACCGCACCATCAAGGCAGCCGCAGCCTCGCCGCACACGGACAAGCATGGGTACTCGAATTCATTTCTCTATTCTAACGCTCAATTCTGCCTGATTTCTAATCATCTTGCTGTCTTTCTCGTAGTCGGCGTCACATGCGGGCTAGGAGAGCACCACGTTCATGGCATATGCTATGGTCCACAAGGGCAAGGTGACGTCCGACGTCTCCTACAACCTAGAGGACCTGCTCGAGGCGTACAGCAACCCGACCGTCTACACCCGCATCAATGAGTACACGTCGACGGCAAGGTCTCTCCATGAAGACGACTACGACCCGAGCTCCCAGGACTTTGATCCAGAGGTCGTCATGAGGATTGGAGGAGGCAAGAAGCATGGGCAGTACTATCTTGGCGACGGCGTCATCGATGCTACCTCTACTCCCTCCCTCTCCCAAATTCGAGCACGGAGCACGGACGCAAGCATTCTCATACGCCCACGGCCGGAGACTTCACAGCTCCGGATTCTATCACTCCAGGTGATTCCTGTTTTATTCATCATACATTGATATTTACATATCTTAGCTTTGCATTGTTTAAACATTATGGTTGTCGGCGTTCGGACCCGAGGGGGTCCTAAACCAACGAGTAAATGTTGCGTGTCTCTTTCCTGGATGGTGATGCAAGGAGAACACACGGAGGTTTATCCTGGTTCGGGCAAGAGAAGGCCCTACGTCCAGCGGGGGGGGGAGAAGTTTGTATTTCCTTGCACCGAAGTGCTCGTGTAGGGGTTACAAGCATGCGAGAGAGGGCGTCGAGCCCAAGTCTCAAAGAGAGGAAAAAGAGGACAAGGGTGATTGCTTGAGATATCGATCTCTATCTTGCGTCTTGCCTATTGTCTCTTGTATTTCTTCGTTGTCCGTCCCCGTTGTAGAACCCTGGCCTGCCCTTTTATAGGGCGAGAGGAGGCTAAGACGACGGGGAGCCTTGAGGTGATGTTTTGTCGATTCCTGTTGAGCTGACCGTAGCGACGTGCTCTGGGAATGGCCAGCCATCCCTAGACACCATGGCATCATGGGAGACGAGACAGCAAAATGACCCGGAGCGCCGTGCCACACCGTCCTTCCCTTGCCGTTGAACTGTGCCGAGCGTCGAGGTTGGGTCGAGGCCGGGTTGAGACCGGATGGATAAGGCCAAATCCCCGAGATTGCGGAGAACTGGCCTTGTCTTATCCTCCCTCGAGGGTGATCGATGGTAAACAGTGCGCGGTAAGGTGGGTACAGTAACGGTTTTCACCTCCCATCACGGGATGGGCGGTAAAACAGTGAGATCTGACACGGGCATTGTTCCCACGTCGATCCTGGTCGCATCCATGCCGGTAGGTGGTAGTAGGTAACCGCATTAAATGCTATGGCTTTTGTCCTGGGGTAGGTAAAGAGAAGGAGCCGAGGCACTCGACCCGGGCTTACACGAGTCGAAGTTTTTCCCAGTGGGTGGACGAGCCTCGCGCGGGTCGGAGCGCCGTCAAGGTACCTTGCTGTACAGGATGGGGCGCGGTCGAGGCGTCCCGTCGAGAGGGCCTCGTACGAGTCGGAGCCAGAGCGCGGTCGAGGCGCCCCGTCGAGCGGGCCTCGTACGGGGCGGACTGGATACGCGGTCGAGGCGGGCTGCCTTTTATTGTGGTTTCAGTCGTTTTAGTTTTTTATTAGCGATGGATGTGGGTACCCCCGTACTGTTGGTACCGATAGTAGCCCCCGAGCCTTTGGGTGAGTGTGTGATCACTCTCCTAGAGGTTTGTTTGAACTGGAGTCGTAGCGTCGTGATTTTTTCCGGTGGGGGCGCACGAGCGCACCCGCCGGGTGTAGCCCCCGAGGCCTCGGTGGAGTGTTGAGACTCCTCCGAGGTCTTGTATTCGTTTTATTGGGGAATGATTCGTTGCGGTCAAGCCCCCAAGCCTCGCATGCACGAGGTCGATCAGAGCCTCGGCCGTCTTTTGCTCTGCGACCCTCACGCTCCTCCTTTAGGAAGGAGGAGGAGGGGTGGGGAACGCCGTACTACCCCTGTTTGGGTGAGTTCCGACGATCTCCGGTGAGCTACTAGCGGGGGAATTCGAGTGAGAGCCCGTGCCCCAGTCGTTAGGGGTCGGCTAGTGGCCCGGAGGCGCTCTCAAAGATGCCAAGAAGTGGTCGTGTGGATCTCGATTCCCTGCGCAGGATTCGAGGGCTCGGTGCCTCCCCCGAGGGGATTCCTACGTCAACCTCCTCCTTTGGCCTCGAATATGTCCTGGGGTGCCTCGAGAGCGTGGCTCGAGCCCTGGCCATGTACGGGCGCACCCTTGGTCGTCCCTAACTCTGTTACTCAAGGGCAGTTGTCGAACCCTGGTCGAGGGCCAGCTTTCGATCCCTCAAGGTTTAGGTTTCTGCGGTCGAGCCCCCGAGCCTCGCGCGCGTGAGGTCGATCAGAGTTCGGACCGTCTTTTACTATTTGTCCCTCATGCTCCTTTTCCGAAAAAAGGAGGAGGGGTGGAGAACGTCGTACTACCCTCGTTTGGGCGAGTTCCGACGGCCTCCGGTGAGCTGCTAACGGGGGAATTCGAGTGAGAGCCCGTGCCCCAGTCGTTAGGGGTCGGCTAGTGGCTCGGAGGCGCTCTCAAAGATGCTAAGAAGTGGTCGTGTGGATCTCGATTCCCTGCGACAGGATTCGAGGGCTCGGTGCCTCCCCCGAGGGGATTCCTACGTCGACCTCCTCCTTTGGCCTCGAATACGTCCTGGGGTGCCTCGAGAGCATGGCTCGAGCCCTGGCCATGTACGGGCGCACCCTTGGTCGTCCCTAACTCTATTGCTCGAGGGCAGCTATCGAACCCTGGTCGAGGGCCAGCTTCCGCTCCCTCGAGGCTCATACCGGGCTCGGGACCCGTTTCCCAGGTATTCGGGAATATCCGTCCGCGGATCCCTCCCCCGCCCGTTAGCCGGGCGCGTCTTTTTAGGAGGGGAGGCGAGATCGGCGCGGTAGTGGGTGACGTGGCGTACGGTTACGACGTGGGGAACGGCCACGTGCCCAACTCCTGTGAGATGTAAGGAAACGGTTAGGTGGGCGCATTTAATGCGGGAAACTGTTCCTACCTTTTCGCGCGGCCGTTGGACTTCCGCCTGGGCATATAAAATCAAGGCCTAGGGGTCTGCGTTCCCCACCGGTCCCTTGCGCTCTTGCAATCTTCTGCCTCAGACAACCCTTGCCTTATTGCGCTCTCCGCCCGCGTCGCTGCCGCCACCGCATCCTCTCCGTCCACCCCCCTTCCGACAGCACCGATGGCAGGAAAGAGCCAGATCCTCCCCGTCGACGACTAGGTCACCTCATCGGTGACGGAGAGGAGGTTGGAAGAGTTGGTCGAGGACGGGCTGCTGCGGCCAAGGATGAGTCGGTCGTAGCCGGAGTGGATCACGCCGCCTCCTGCCCACTGGGAGCCAGCGCCCCCTGAAGGGTACGTGGTGAGCTTCGTCTGCTTCCACGAGCTAGGGTTTGGCGTGCCGGCGTCCGTCTTCATGCGCGCGCTCCTCCACTACTACCAGGTGGAGCTTCACCACCTTGCCCCCAACGCCGTCGCGCAGGCCGCCATCTTCGCAGCGGTCTACGAGGGCTACCTTGGGGTGGAGCCACAGTGGAACCTATGGCTTCACCTTTTCAAGGCTGAGCTCTTTGCCAAGAAGGCGGGGGAGAAGGGCGTCCTGTGTGCGGCTTGAGTAGGGAGCTGCGTCCTGTAGGTGAGGTCGAGCCGGGCAGATCTGTACATCCCGGCTCGCCTTATCTCTTCGAACAGCGGGTGACACGAGGGTTGGTTCTACCTCCGCAACGATGAAAATCAGTTGCCGAGGTACACCGGCCGCGTGCTAACCGCTCGAGAGGATCGCTGGACGTACGGAGTGTCGGAAGCTGAGAAGCCGCGCCTGGACCCACTGCTGGCGGCGCTGCAGCAGCTTCGCCTTTGGGGCTTGACGGCTGCAGCGGTGGTCGTGGCCTTCCATCGCCGCAGAGTGATGCCGCTGTGCCGGCGTCGTCTCCGCCTCGACCAGATGACTCCAGAGGCATCTCTGGAGGGGACCCGGATGTCCCACAAATCCCTTGCCCTCGAGGAGGTTCTCCGGCGAGCGCGCCGGATGGTTAGGAACTTCAAGGTGGAGGAGGCCAACCGGGTCCCTATGTGACCTACTGAAGGGTTCGAGCCTGTGGTACGTATCTTAGGGCTGGTATGTTTGTAATTTTGTTTATTTTTGGATTTCGCTGATTTGGTCGAGGCCGGCGCGTAGGATTTGTCGGCGCTGCGGGAAACGCGTCCGCCAGTCCCAGAGGACCGGCCCACCCGGGAGGCTCGACGCCAGCATGCCTCCAAGAAGAAGCAAACCAAGGAGACGGCCAAGAAGCGGGCAATCCGCAAGGCCAAAGAGGCGGAGGCATTGAAGAAGCTCCGACGCTAGCAGACCGTCGACGGGGTCCCCCTGGCGCCGTCGCCTTCCGAGACGATCTCGGGGGAGGACGACGACAGCAGCGGCGAAGACGACGATGCCTTGTCGCGGTATGAGACCGCGACCGGACGGGGGGACCTTCCCGACATTCGCCCCCTGCTGGAGCCCATCAGGGGGGCGTCCTCCTCGGTCGTCGTGATCGAGGCGTCCAAGGAGGAGGAGAAGGCGGAGAAGGAGATGGGCCCCTCGACGGGAGGGGCCATTTTACCCCGGACCCAGCAAGAGGGGTCAACGGGGACGCCCGCACCAGCCCAGGCCCCGCAAGCTTGGGCAGGGGCTGGGACGGCGGTACCGGCGTGGTCATCGGCGGCGGCGTCGGCAGGCGTGAGAACCCGAGGCCAGCTGGCCTCGGAGGCACAGAAGGCGCAGGGCGGTGCGTCGGTCAGGGCCCCAAGGAGTACCTGCCCTACTGGTGGGGCCACTGCGAGGCCACAATCGGCCACCCTGAGAGGCACAGATCGCACGGGGTCGAGGCCCTTGGTGCCGATTTCCGGGTAAGCGTTTCTGCTTGGTTGTTCTGCCCTTCTCTGGATCTGTTGGCTGACATTTCTTCTCACTTTGCAGGTTAAAGCGGAAGGCGGAGCCGATGGAGCCTACCCCCGTGAAGTCACTGCGGGCCAGCACCGTTGTCCTTAACTAGACGGCGGAGCGGGATGCGGCCTGAGTCCGACAGGTCGAGGCCGCGAAGGGGTGCCTACGACGATGGCAGGGGGCAGCGGATGCCACGGTGGTTGCTGACCCTGATCCTGCCGTGGAGGGGTCCGAACCGGCAGAAATGGTGGCGCCCGGTGCGGTCGAGGCGGGGCCCAGGTCGTCGGTGACGGCCGAGGCTGCCATCGAGGTCGTGACAGGCGAGGCACCCGTCCATGGCACGGAGCGGGCGGGTGCTGACATGACCATGGAGGAGGTCGCGTCGGCGTCGGGGCAGGAGGCGGCCCTGGCGAGGGGGCGCGGCCGCAGCAAGACCCGTCGGCGGAGCCAGTGGGTACGGTGGAGGGCGGGGCGGTCGAGCCCCTGACCGGAGCACTAGAAGAAGAGGCGCCGGCTCTGGGGGCGCCAACGGTCGAGGCGCCGGTACCGGAGCCGTCGTCGGTCGAGGCGCCGGCTCCGGAGGCGCCGGCGGTTGAGGGGCCAGTTCCCTTAGGAGGGCGGGCACCCATGACCGTGGACCTTACCCTCGATGACACCCCCCTAGACAAAGGGAAACAAGTGATGGGGGTCGAGGGGGGTGAGGCCACGGATCAGGCCGGTGCCTCGACGGCCGTTGGAGAGGCGGGAACTGCGGGCGAGGTCGGTCCTTCCGCGGGACCTGGAGATGCCCCGACCGGGTCGTCGTCGTCATGGCCTGACATCGCCGCGCTGGCGATAGCGCGGGCAGAGATGGAGATACCGAGGTGGGGGGGCGTCCCTCCAGTTTAGGGACGCCGCGAACCCCGACGCCGAGCCCATCTTCGTCCTGAACGACAAAGATGAAGTGCACCGATGGGAGTACCTCGAGGCCGTCCGCCGGCACCTTGATCGGTTGCTCCGAGTGGCGTCCGAGGCCATGTCGCGGAGTATGCGGGATGTCACCGAGGTATGATCGACCCGTCGTTTTTCTCTGTGGTTTTCTTGGTGTCTTTTTCCCTCGGCTTTTTAACCTTTTCGGTTTTTTCAGATTGCGTTCAGGAGCTGAAGGAGTACTCTCGCCGTAAGTCACTCTTCATCCGGGATGAGAGTGGCGTGTGGGCCGCGCTGTCTCAGCAACGAGTCCTGGTCGAGGAGGCCCAGAAATGGCTTTCCGATCGGAACGCCGAAATGGCTGAGCTGCGCGTCGCGTACGCGGTGGTGAAGGAGGAGGCGATGCAGGCTTGGGCGGCCGAAGCTGTGATGCGCACTGACATGGACAAGGCTCAGGAGGAGGCTGCCCAGGCCCACAGGGATCTCGAGCCCCTGTCGGGACGGGTGAAGGAGCTCGAGGAGGATGTCTCCCGGGTTAGCCGTCAGCGCGACGCCCTCAACGTCGAGGTCGAGCAGGCCACCGCTCGTTCTGATGCTCTGAAGGACAAGGTCACGACACTGAAGGGAGCCGTCCAAGAGAAGGACGCAGCTCTCGAGTCTACTCGGCAAGAGATCGAGGCGCTAAAGGCGACCATCAATGACAAGGACAGCGCCCTCCTAGGGCTCGAGCGGACGTGCGGGGGGCTTCGCAACGAGGTCGTGGGCCTGCAGACCCATATCGAGGGTAAGTGTGATTGTTATGGCCACGACGTTGAGGGCCTCATGTTGGGTATTAATTTGTTTATCGTGTTTCAGAGCTGGAGAGGGAGAATCGAGAGGCCCAATCTTCTGCCAACTCCTTCCAGAGCCTCCTCAAAGCCGAGATCCAGAGGACCCAGCTGCTCCAGGGCGCGATCACCACCGTGTGTGACGGCCTGGGGGTCGAGCCCGATGCCGACACCGGGGAAGATGTTCTGGGGAACTCCTTCGTCCGTCGGATGGTGGCGCTGGGCCGCCTTGCCCGGGAGAAGATACGGGACGGCCTCCATCACGGCGTAAAGAGGGCGCTGGCCATCGTCCGTTCAGGGTTTGTGTTCGACATGAAGCTCATCGCTGCACAGACCTGGATCGGACGGACGAGGAGAACGAGGATGCCTGCCTGGAGCTGATTGAAGCCGCGGAAGAGCCTGGAAGCCGTCTGGCCTCGCTTTTTGAAGCCGAGGTGGTTCCGCCTGCTAATGATGAGGGCCTATGAGCCAAATCTGGGCATGAAGGCCCATGTAATAAGTTAGTATTTTGAATTTTGGTCACGGTGGCCTCGAAGGCCCTAAGAACTCAAAACATAAACCGGTTCGTGGTTAATTTAGTTTTATTCGAGCTTTTCTTCCCTTTATCGCTTGGATCGTGTTCTCGCGTGATTTACTTAGCACGCAGTTGCATCCTTTGGCGTAAGGGAGCGAGTGGAGGTACCGTAGCCTCGGGGGCGTAAGTGATCTCATGGCTCAACTGCCCTCGAGCTTCAGGGTGATGTTGCGGCCTTGTAAATCGTGTGAGAGCCTGATCTAAGCGACAGGGGGTATGTTCTTTTTCAAAGTTAGGAACCGTTATTTAGATCTCCCTAGCATGAAGTCGCACCTCTAAAAGGTGTGAGGGGTGAGTGGAGGTACCGTAGCCTCAGAGGCGTAGGTGATACTCCTGACTCGAGAGTCCTTTCGAACCTTAGGGTGCTCTTTCAGCGAAGTCGATCTAAGAAGCGGTTCTTAAATTTAAAAAAGAGCATAAGTTTTTTTGGGGACTGGGGGGTTCCCCCCTTGTAGCCCCCGAGGGAGGGTTGATTCTAGGAGTGCAGAGTCGATCCTTCCTCATTATGAAACGAAAGTTTGAACATCGCTGTATTCTTTATTGACGAAAAAGAAAATACAGAGCCTCAAGGCTTTTTAAGGAAAGAAGCGACGTAGCTGTTCAATGTTCCAAGCGTTGGTGAGGATTTCGCCCTTCTCGTTGGATAGCTTATAGGTGCCCGGCTTTAGTACTTCTGCGATGATGTATGGCCCTTCCCATGGTGGTGTGAGCTTGTGCCGTCCCTTGGTGTTCTGGTTCCGTCGTAGCACCAAGTCGCCGACGTTGAGGTCACGCTTGTGGACGTGTCTGTCGTGGTAGCATCGGAGACCCTGCTGGTACCTGGCAGAATGCAACAGAGCCACATCTCGGGCTTCCTCGAGCTGGTCGAGGGCGTCCTGTCTTGTGGCATCGTTATTTCTATCGTTGTAGGCCTTCAACCTTGGGGATCCGTATTCTATATCAGTTGGGAGCATAGCCTTAGACCCGTAGACTAAGAAGAACAGAGTGAACCCCGTGGCTCGACTCGGCGTTGTTCTTAGGCTCCACAGGACCGAGGGTAGCTCGGCAGCCCATCTTTTGCCATGTTTATTTAGTTTGTCAAAGATTATGGGTTTCAGGCCTTGTAGGACCATGCCATTGGCACGTTCCACCTGACCGTTTGTTTTTGGATGGGCCATGGCTAACCAGAGCACTCGGATGTGGTGGCTATCGTAGAAATCCAAAAACTTTTTACCAGTGAACTGGGTGCCATTGTCTGTGATGATACAGTTGGGGACCCCAAAGCGATGAATAATGTCGGTGAAGAAGAGCACAGCTTGCTCGGACCTGATGCTGGTGATAGGGCGGGCCTCGATCCACTTGGAGAATTTGTCGATTGCGACGAGCAAGTGGGTGAAGCCGCCAGTTGTCCTTTTCAATGGTTCGACAAGGTCGAGCCCCCAAACGACAAACGACCATGTGATGGGGATAGTTTGCAGGGCATGTGCCGGAAGATGGGTTCGTCTCGCATAGTACTGACAACCTTTGCAGGAGCGTACTAGCTTGACAACGTCGGAGACCGCGGTCGGCCAATAGAATCCTTGTCGAAAGGCGTTTTCGACGAGGGTTCGAGGTGCTGCGTGGTGACCGCAAGCCCCCGAGTGGAGATCGCTGAGCAGGTTCCTGCCTTGCTCATTTGTGATGCATCGTTGGAGGATACCAGTAGGGATACGGCGGTAGAGCTCTCTGCTGTTGCCAATGATTACAAAGGTTTTGACCCGGCGTGCGATCCGTCGAGCCTCAGTCTTATCCGAGGGGAGGTCCCCTCGGCTGAGGTAGTCGAGGTATGGGGTGCGCCAGTCAGGCTCGAGGTCAGACGGTGGGGTCAAGTCTTCCACCTGCATGGCTTCAGCCCCGGTCGAGGGGGCTTCTGCCTCAGGTGGAGGGTTGAGTGACGTCCCGTCAACCCCTCTGTCTGGCCTGAGGTCGACAGATGGCTGCTGAAGGTCTTTTGCGAAAACGTCCGGTGGAACCGTAGCTCGACTGGACACGATTTTTGCCAGTTCATCGGCAGCCTCATTATACCTGCGTGCGATGTGGTTGAGCTCGAGGCCGTGAAACTTGTCCTCGAGGCGCCATACTTCTTGGCAGTAGGCTTCCATCTTGGGGTCACGGCAGCTCGAGCTCTTCATGACCTGATCGATCACGAGTTGGGAGTCGCCTCGAACGTCAAGGTGTCGGACCCCGAGCTCGACGGCGATTCTTAATCCCGTGATGAGCGCCTCGTATTCGGTGACATTGTTAGACATAGGAAAATGAAGCCGGATGACGTAGCGCATGTGAACCCGGAGGGGTGAGACGAAGAGCAAACCCGCACCTGCTCCCGTTTTCATCAATGACCCATTGAAGTACATGGTCCACAGCTCCGCCTGAAGCTGTGTAGGGGGGAGTTGGGTGTCGGTCCACTCAGCCAGGAAATCTGCTAACACCTGTGACTTGATAGCTTTTCGCGGCGCATAGGACAAGGTCTAGCCCATGAGTTCGACTGCCCATTTGGCAACCCTACCCGAGGCTTTCTGGTTCTGGGCTATCTCTCCCACGAGGAAAGAAGAAACCACAGTAATCGGGTGACCCTCAAAGTAGTGTCGGAGCTTGCGCCGTGTCAGGATGACGGCATATAGCAGTTTCTGGATCTGTGGGTATCGAATCTTGGTTTCTGAGAGCACCTCGCTAATGAAATAGACCGGCCTCTAGACGAGCAAGGTATGTGCCTCCTCGGCCCGTTCGACAACCATGGCAGCACTGACTACTTGTGATGTCGCGGCGACATAGAGTAGGAGTGGTTCCCCCGGGGTTGGAGGGACGAGGATTGGTGAGTTAGAGAGTGTGGCCTTGAGTTTTGTGAGAGCCTCCTCAGCCTCAAGGGTCTAGGAAAAATGCTCCGATTTCTTCAAGAGACGGTACAGAGGGAGTGCTTTTTCGCCGAGGCACGAAATGAAACGGCTGAGTGTCGCCAAGTAACCTGTGACCCTCTGTACGCCCTTCAGATCTCGGATGGGGCCCATCTTGGTTATCATAGAGATTTTTTCAGAGTTGGCCTTGATGCCGCGTTTAGACACGATGAACCCTAAAAGCATACCTCGTGGGACGCCAAAGACGCATTTCTCTGGATTGAGTCTGATGTTTTTTGCCCGGAGGCATTTGAACGCAACGTTGAGGTCGTTGACCAGATCGTCGGCTTGTTTGGTTTTGACAACGATGTCGTCGACATAAGCCTCGATGGTCGACCCGATGTGCTTTCCGAAAACGTGCTGCATGCATCGCTGGTACGTAGCCCCCGCGTTCTGGAGACCGAAGGGCATCGTAACGTAGCAATACATGCCGAATGGGGTGATGAATGAAGTTGCAAGCTGGTCGGACTCCTTTATTTTGATTTGGTGGTAGCTGGAGTATGCATCTAAGAATGAGAGAGTTTCACATCCCGCAGTGGAATCAACAATTTGGTCAATGCGTGGCAAAGGAAAGGGAACTTTTGGACATGCTTTATTTAAACTGGTATAGTCTACACACATCCTCCATTTCGCATTCTTTTTCCTAACTAATACAGGATTAGCTAGCCACTCGGGATGATGAACCTCCTTGATGAATCCGGCCTCCAACAACTTGTGTATCTCCTCGCCGATGACCCTGCGCTTCTCCTCATCGAAGCGACGCAGGCGTTGCTTCACCGGTTTGGATCCGGCTCGGATCTCCAAGGCGTGCTCGGCGACTTCCCTGGGTATGTCCGGCATATCTGAGGGACTCCACGCAAAGATGTCGATGTTTGCGCGGAGAAAGTCGACGAGCACTGCTTCCTATTTAGGATCGAGGGTGGCGCTGACGTTCAGCACCTTTCCCTTGGGATCAGCGGGGTCGAGGGGTACGAGTTTGACATCTTCCGCGGGCTCGAAGCTACCGGCATGGCGTTTTGGGTCGGGAATTGCATTGGTGAGGCCGTCGAGGTCTGCAGCCAAGATCACCGACTCCAAAACAGCCTCGCCGTGCTCGATGCACTCGACGTCGCACTCGTAGGCATGTTCATATGAGGGCCCTACAGTGATGACACCGTTTGGGCCTGACATCTTGAGCTTTAGGTAGGTGTAGTTCAGGATTGCCATGAACCTGGCGTAGCATGGGCGCCCTAGGATAGCGTGGTACGTTCCACAGAATCCGACCACTTTGAAAGTGAGAGTCTCCTTTCTAAAGTTGGCCGGTGTGCCAAAACAAACAGGCAGATCGACCCGTCCGAGGGGTTCTGCCCGTTTCCCTGGTACGACTCCGTGGAAGCCCCCGACGCTAGGTTGGAGGCGCGCTCTCTCGACCCCCAGAAGGTCGAGGGTCTGGGAGTAGATGATGTTGAGGCTGCTTCTGCCGTCCATGAGCACCTTGGTGAGGCGTGTGTTGGCGATGACAGGGTCAACAACGAGCGGATAGACTCCCGGGTTGGGGACGTAGTCTGGGTGGTCGTCACGGTCGAAAGTGATGGCCACCGCAGACCAATCAAGGAAGCAGGGGACTGCCGTTTGTACGGAGAAAACCTCACGCCGTTCTCACTTGCGCTGGCACCCCCAAAGTCGAGAGGCGGGTCGAGGGCCCTCAGTAGATCATGAAGCAGTCGTGGATCTCGGGGAATCCCCCGTCCTTGTCGTCACTCTTAGGGTCCTCCTTCTTGTCATCCTTCTTGACGCCGACACCCCCAAAGTACCTGCGAAGCATATGACAGTCTTTGAGGTTATGGTTAGTGGGTCCCTTGTGGTAGGGACACGGCTCTTTGAGCATTTTGTCAAAGATGCCGCCACCGGGGGGGCCTCGAGGCTTCTTGTGCTCGGTAGCTGCGACGAGCTCGTCGGCCGGGGCCTCGAGCTTGCCCTGCTGGCCTTTCTTCTTCTTGCGGTTGTTTCTCTTGGAGCCCCGGGTGGAGCTCACGGGGTCATCGACCTTCTGCTTCCCCCTTTCTGGGTCGCTACCAAAGATTGCACCAACCGCCTCCTCGCCGGCGGTGAAGTTGGTGACAATGTCCATCAACCCGTTGGCAGTGAGTGGAGTGTTACGGCCCAATTCTTGGACCAACTCCTTACAGGTGGTGTCGGAGAGGAAGGCCATAATTACGTCGGAGTCGGTGACGTTGGGGAGCTCGGTACGCTGCCGGGAGAAGCGCCGGATGTAATCCCGGAGGGATTCACCTGCTTTCTGCTTGCAGCTCCAGAGGTCCCACGAGTTGCCGGGGCGCATGTAGGTCCCCTTGAAATTTCCCTCAAACACCCTTACGAGATCGTCCCAGTCGTGGATCTGTCGAGGTGGGAGATCCTCGAGCCAGGCTCAGGCGGTGTCGGAGAGGAACAGGGGGAGTTGTCGAATGATGACCCGGTCGTCGGTGGCCCCGCCCAGCTGACACGCCAAGCGGAAATCGGTGAGCCAAAGTTCGGGTTTGGTTTCGCCGTTATACTTGGTGAGAGTCGTGGGGGGCGAAACCGAGCCGGGAGCACCGTCTCACGGATAGCCTTACTGAAGACCCGAGGACCCGGGGGCTCGGGTGAAGGGCTACGATCTTCCGAACTGTCGTAGCGTCCACCCCTGTGGACGTGGTAGCCTCGAGGCACGCCGTCACCGTGCTTGCGCGTGCGGCGCTCGACGATGTTACCACGGGTGTCTCGAGGCTCGTGGTCGTTGGTGGTGGGCTTAGGGGCCAGAGCTACCCGGTTTCACCGGGCAGGCTCAGGGTGAACCGAGGCTTCTCTCTCCTGTCGGGAGGGCTCGATGATTCGCTCCGAGGCTGCCTCGCGTCGCCTCGAGGCAGAGCTCTCGGCCTGCTGCATGGTGGCGGTCTCGAGGAGTTCTCGGATTTCATCTCGAGCCCGACGGGCGTCGGGGTTTGACGGCTCGGGCATGTTGCGGAGGAGCATGGCGGCGGCGACGACGTTCTGGCTGGCTCGAGCGAAAACCGGGGGGTCGACCACCCGATCCTCGTTGATGCGACGGTTGACGTCGCGAGCTCTCTCGCGAGCTCTCCCGCCAAGTGCACGTTCCACACGCTCACGCTCGAGGGTTTGTTGGAGTAGATCCAGGTTTTCCCGTTCCTCGTCAAGCCTGTCCTGCAACTCACGAATCTGCTCGAGCTGCGTTCCTTGATCCGCAAGGAACTGAGGGTCGTCTCGCTCAACAGGAAGCTTGACATGAGGTGGCGTGTGCCTTCCTTTGACTGGCTCTTCGTCCTCTGATTCCGAAGTGCTTTCAACATCTATGTTGAAGCATTCACGGGTCGGATCATAGGTGTCGTCAGCCGAGTCGGAGTCAGGAGCGCCAAAGTAGTAGTATGACGCGGGAATCTGTGGCCGTTGCAAATCGTCACTGGGGTTGCGATGTTGAGAAGCAGTCACATGGGGCTCTGTTTTCGGTGTCTCCGTAGAGTCCCGATAATCAGAAGCCGGTGTGGATGCAACAAGGTCCAGAGTGGAGCGTAGATGGTGCCCGGGGAGTTCCTCATAAGCACTCATGCGAGTGCTCACGGAAGATGCGTATACCCGGGCAGCCAAGTCTAGCCCAAACGGGAATGGTGATGGAGATGTTGCTGCCCGGGCCGGAATGGATGCTCCAGACAGTGGTGTCTCACCGGACGGGGGAGCGGCGGGATTCTCCGTTGGCATGTTACCCTCAGTCAAGCTCGTCCTACCCAAACCTTCCATAAGGAGATCTGGGCCGGCGCCTGGCTGGGGGGTGCCGGACCGGGGGATCCCATCACCCTCCGCGAGGTGAAGACGGTGGTTGTACCGGGCTCGTCGTCGTCGGGCGGCCCGCGCCCGCCTAGAGCGACGGTACTGGCGGATTGCTCCCCCGGGCTGGGAGAGCTCATAGTCCTCGTCGGTTGGGTGCCTGGGTGGAAGTAGGACCATATCATAGCCATAGCCAAGCGACATGAACTCCAAACTTCCGAACCAGATCACCGTGGCCAACAGAATAGGGCGTTCGGGATCAGCCATCCAGGAAAAAAGGCGAGAAAGCGACGTTGGCACGCAGCGATCCCCTACCTGGCGCGCCAACTGTCGGCGTTCAGACCCGAGGGGGTCCTAAACCAACGAGTAAATGTTGCGTGTCTCTTTCCTCGATGGTGATGCAAGGAGAACACACGGGGGTTTATCCTAGTTCGGGCAAGAGAAGGCCCTACGTCCAGTGGGGGGGAGAAGTTTGTATTTCCTTGCACCGAAGTGCTCGTGTAGGGGTTACAAGCATGCGAGAGAGGGCGTCGAGCCCAACTCTCAAAGAGAGGAAAAAGAGGACAAGGGTGATTGCTTGAGATATCGATCTCTATCTTGCATCTTGCCTGTTGTCTCTCGTATTTCTTCATTGTCCGTCCCCGTTGTAGAACCCTGGCCTGCCCTTTTATAGGGCGAGAGGAGGCCAAGACGACGGGGTGCCTTGAGGTGATGTTTTGTCGATTCCTGTTGAGCTAACCGTAGCGACGTGCTCTAGGAATGGCCGGCCATCCCTGGACACCATGGCGTCGTGGGAGACGAGACGGCGAAATGACCCAGAGCGCCATGCCACACCGTCCTTCCCTTGCCGTTGAACTGTGCTGAGCGTCGAGGTTGGGTCAAGGCCGGGTCGAGACCGGATGGATAAGGTTGAATCCCCGAGATTGCGGAGAACGGGCCTTGTCTTATCCTTCCTCAAGGGTGATCGATGGTAAACAGTACGCGGTAAGGTGGGTACAGTGACGGTTTTCACCTCCCATCACGGGATGGGCGGTAAAACAGTGAGATCTGACACGGGCATTGTTCCCACGTCGATCCTGGTCGCAGCCATGCCGGTAGGTGGTAGTAGGTAACCGCATTAAATGCTATGGCTTTTGTCCTGGGGTAGGTAAAGAGAAGGAGCCGAGGCGCTCGACCCGGGCTTACGCGAGTCGGAGTTTTTCCCAGTGGGCGGACGAGCCTCGCGCGGGTCGGAGCGCCGTCGAGGTACCTTGCTGTACGGGATGGGGCGCGGTCAAGGCGCCCCGTCGAGCGGGCCTCGTACGAGTCGGAGCTGGAGCGTGGTCGAGGCGCCCCGTCGAGCGGGCCTCGTACGGGGCGGACTGGATACGCGGTCGAGACGGGCTGCCTTTTATTGCGGTTTCAGTCGTTTTAGTTTTTTATTAGCGATGGATGTGGGTACCCCCGTACTGTTGGTACCGACAATGGTGAAATGTTGTAGACCCAGATCAAGCAATTAGAGGCCCTACGGGAGGCCGATCGCCAGAGGATGGAGGCTATGGAGGCCCAACACGTTGCGATGGAGCAGAGGCAGCAGTAGCAGATGGCAGAGGTTCTCCAGTACATGCAAGCTCTTAGGAAAAAGACGGGTGTAGCTCCGCCGGCTTCGCTATTTGTTACACCGCCACCTCCATCTTTTGGGCACGCTACTCCTGTAAGTATGAATATGATTGTTTAAGTTTATATGTTCATGCTTAGGGTCAAACCGTAACACTACTTGTAGCCTAGTGGATTATTGTCTGACACATGCAATGTCTTCTCCTTTGTGCAGCCTCAATCGGCGGGTTCGAATAATCCACCTCCCGGGCCCTCGAATGATCCAGTTCATGGTACACCATAGTCTTAGTGGGGAGCTTGGGGATCCGGGTAGTTATCTTTGCATTTGTTGTTCACTTGGTGATCGACTTGTGATGCACTAGTGTTAGTTATTTTGACTTATGATGAACTTGTGTTAGCTATTTGGACTTATGATGCACTTATGGTTATATATGTTGTGATGCATCTGATCTATATGAGATATTTGTGATGTATGTGAGATATATGTGATGGATGTGATATATATATAAAATATTATTTTTGTCGTGATGGAATATAAAAATTCAAAAAAATGGGTCGGTTATGGTCACTTTGCCGAGTGTAACACTCGACAAAGGAAGCCTTTGCCGAGTGCAATCACAAAAACACTCGGCAAAGCTGGGAAAAGGAAGCCAATTTTGGCAAGTTTCCCAGCTTTGCCGAGTGCCAGGGAGGAAGGCACTCGACCAAGAATTTTAAAAAAATTATCTCTTTGCCGAGTGCCATGCACAGGGGCAGTCGGCAAAGAATTTTCAAAAAAAAATTCTTTACCGAGTGCCACGCAGAGGGGCACTCGGCAAAGAAAAAAATTCTTTGCCGAGTGTCGCGCAGAGGGAAAATTCTTTGCCGAGTGCCACGCAGAGGAGCACTCGGCAAAGAATTTTCAAAAAAAAAATCTTTGCCGAGTGCCTCGCAGAGGGGCACACGACAAAGAATTAAAAAAAAAACAAAAAATTCTTTGCCGAGTGCCCAGCAGTGGGGCACTCGGCAAAGCACCCGTTAACGTTGTGTGCGCCGTCACGACAACTTTTCTTTGCCGAGTGCCCGACAAAAAACACTCGGCAAAGAGGTCTTTGCCGACGAATTTTTTGCCGTGTACCCTTTGCCGAGTGCGGCACTCGGCAAAGCCTTTGCCGAGGGCAAAATGGCCATGCGTTTCCAGTAGTGAGTTGGAGTATTCTCTGTGATTACAGGATGATGTGAATCAGTGCTAACCAAATCTAAGACCAACCCATGAAGGTGAGTTCAGGAGTGCTGCTGAAGACTTGAGTGAGCCGTCGGCCACCCTCCAGTGCCGATGTCCACCATCTCCCTGGCGGGTGTCTGCTACTACGAGCAGGCACATTAACTTCAGTAGCCCTCTGGGCATCTACGTATATGGGTCAGTCAGTACCAATCTAAGTGCAATTAAATAGTATAAAGTGCGGATTAGGTGTTCGTGCGATGAGGCTAATCTCGATCCTAAATAAGAGTAAGTACTAACACATCAAGCTATGAGGTACAAAATTTTGGTAGCTATCTTGCATTGTCTCTATTCCTAACCAGTAGAAAGGATATTGAGTCTCTTGGAGTTGCTGTTAGACATGTAAAAATAGTCGACATAAATATATATTCCCCTGTTTCTCAACACAAAAAAACGTGAACTACCAAATTGTTTATAACAACTCCCTTCAAATAAATGCTCAATCAATGTATATTTTATGGTGAATTTGATTAAATTGATTTGCAAGTGCAAATGTTGATGTGTTCTACTATAAATTAGTCAAACTTAGGAAAATTTGACTTAGAGCAAATCTAGACATGCATGCTAGAAAGATGTAGTCCTAATGCATTTGAGTTCACTGAACCTGAAAAATATATATCTCTTTTTTCTTTAAATAAAAAACATGAATAATTATTATTGATAATTAAAATTTAAAATATAACTCCACAAACATACAATCATTAATGGTACAGGGAAAGAATTTGTAACTAACTTATTTGAAAATTAAAGTTTAAAATATAACTCCACAAAAGTACAATCATGAATCGCGAGATTGAACACAAGGGGTACGTTCCATGGATGCGGGCTTTAGCTCCATCCTTGAGCTCATCAGCTTAATTAATTAGTAAGTGGGGCATGTGAAGTCCTCCGGGCAAAACTTGCCGCAGTTGTTGAGGATGAGTTTCACGCCAAGGTTCACACTGAGGTCGATGATGTTGAGGACGTTGGCCTTGATGGCAGTGCAGAGGCACAATGCGGCGTCGAGGTCCACCAGCCCCATCAGCAGCGGGCAGCATTCCTGGTGCGGGGGCAAGCCGACCTTGACGAGGTCCAGCACGTTGGCGCACACGCTGAGCTTGAGCGCGTCGATCGGGCAGCGCCCGTGGCTGTGCGACGGAGGCGGCGGGGTCGGGACAACTGGGCCGGAGCAATATGGTTCGCAGCCGTGCGCGGCGGCAGCCAGGAGGAGGCCGAGGGCAAGGAAGAGAGCAACCTTGGGAGCCATTGGTGATGGATTATTACTACTACGGTGTGAGCAGGAAGTGGTGCTTTAGTGCTGCACGTCGTGCTCTTGTGCTTTGGGATGGTCTTCTCATGCTGTTTGGCAGGGTTTTTATAGCTGAACGATGGTGTGGAAGGAGATGCTTTAGTGATTGGCTTCGTGCATCATGCAGCATGGATAATAATCAGCAACACATGTGTGATTTGAGCGTTGCCTGGTTGTCCTGGGATACGCCAGTTATGAAGGAGAGATATCGATCAGGATACAGGGGAAGCAAGTTGAGATATCATGCCAAATACACTCAACGTGCTAGCTACTAGTGATGCATATGAATTAGGAGGACTCTTAAGCTATATATAAAAAGATTAATGCAGAAATACAATAGTGCTAGCTAGAATCATTATTTCAATCTGCCGTTTATTATTTTAACGAAACTGGTGTGCTCGCCTTATTTTATATTCTGCCATCGGCGGCAGAAATCATTCCAAAACATGTGCACGGACTTCCTCACGAGTCACGATTATTCCAAAACATATGCGTACATGACACATCTACATAAAATGGAATCAGCTAATCTCTGTCGACGAACTCCACGCGCAGCAACGAGAGTTGTCCAAGGCCTGGCTTCCAGCTCGTTGCATCTAGCAGGTGCATGTGATAAATCGTTGGTTGCAACATGCAATCAACTCCGTTCCGATCCTCCATGATTTGCTCCATCAATATTTTTAACCTTGCTTTGATCTCGCTAACGAACAAATCAAAATTCGGAACAAGGCAATTGAATCAGTGATGACAAGAAACGTTGTTTTGAACACAAGAAGCGTGATTCCAGCTTTAATATTTATTATTACATCGTCATTACACGTGCTACCACGTCGGGCAAACATGGGCACGCCACGCTCTCCTGGAATTGAGCTCGAATGGTACTAGTACAATTGCAATTGCAATAGCCGTGTCTCCAAGCTAGCAGCGCCCTCCAGTAGTCCACCATCTAGCGATTGCGCGTAGTCATCACTGACACACCGCGAGAGTGAGCAGAGCCATGTAGACCACGGGTTAGCACCACCTCAACCACGGACAGCACTGACATACGCACCGTGTCGCCAAAGTATATCCTGGGACAACGGTAGCGCCAGGTGTGCATACATGCATGTCGACCATGGAGAAGAGTTGCAGTGTTTCGGTGTTGTGGCCTCGTGTAGGAGCTTCTGCACATTTAAGGTAATGGAGTGAGTGACTACTCGGATGCCTCATTAAATTGTAGATGCATTTTGTGGCACTTGTAGTTGTATCCACGGGTGATCATGAGTCACCGGGATACCATGGGTCATCCGGGCAGCAAGGGAACAGGCGGATGGATGCTTTGTGTTCGCGTGAACGACAACAGAGGTAGGTGCGTTCGTGGGTGGGCGGTTTCGAAGAGAAGTGCGCCCCTGGTGACGTGGCTTCACCAAATCTACGTTGACATAAGCATTATAAAATTAAGTCATATGTATTATATGATTAAGCTATCATTCGTGGTTAAAGCTAGCTTGCAACCGAGATTTATTTTGGCAAACATTGTCCAGGATTGGACCCCTCAAAAGTTGTAAAGTAACTTTGCATTTTACACATATAAAGTATTGCACGCTCATGAACAATGAATCCAGTAACGACATAGTTGCTGGTTACTATATGACAATAATCTTCTTTTTGCAGGGTGTGTTAATATTAAGAAATCCACATAAGTATATTTTTTTAATTGGATAATGGTTTTGTGATATATAGTGTCATCTCCCTATAAGCTTTAGTGTCATCTCCCTATAAGCTTTCTCTAATAAGTGTGAGTAATTGTTCTATCGATATAGATATAGACTGACTCACTCTGGATGCTTGGTCCAATGGTATAATTAACCATTGCGATTATTCATATTGGTGTGTTAATTTATATATGGAGACGGAGAATATATAGAACTAATAGTATTAACAATACTAAGCTCTTGATCAAGAGGAAGAATGTTAGGATTGATCTCGGCTGGTCAATTGCTTGACTGGTTCTTGAGGAGCTTAACGAAACCTTTTAAATCTAGGCCCATAATCGGTGGGTCCGATAACTAACTAATGGACCTGGTCCCTGGCCACATTGAGCTATAAGTCACTACCGGAGATGGGTTCTATGCCGAGTGCCAAATGCTTTGCCGAGTGTCTTTTATCGGGTACTCGGCAAAGAGGATCTTTGTCGAGTGCCGCACTCGGCAAACTATGACACTCGGCAAAGATCTCTTTGCCGAGAGCCAGGCGCTCGGCAAAGAAAGTCTTTGTCTAGAGCCCAAAAACGCCCTCCTCTAACCGGAGGCACCGACGGCGACCCTTTGCCGAGTGCCTGCTGTTAGACACTCGGCAAAGTTTTTTTTGTAATTACTTTGCTGAGTGCCAGGATACCGACACTCGGCAAAGAATTTTAATTTTTTTTCTCTTTTTGTACCCAAATTTTTTTTCAGCCCTACTACAGTACTAGGAGCTAAATTTTAAAATTTGGTACATTTTTTTTTGCTCTATTTAGTTAATTTGTTTCATTTACTTGAATTTTTTCGTAAAAAGCAAGTTTGAACTGCAGGTGCATGGAATATTGGAATTTAGCCATTCAAAAAACAATATTCTTGCTTTTGAGCGTATTGTGAGGCGCTATCCAGGAACTCACCCAAAATTTCAAACATCGTGTTCATGAAACATGGCCACAGACTTGCGGGCGATTTGTTTTTAAATTCTATTAAATGCAAACGAAGTCCGAAAATCACAAAAATTGCCAAGATGTCATGATATCGCATGTGGAGGCTATAATAAAAAATTAAGAATGTTTCGAGCAAGTTGTGAAGAACGTTGCTTCAAACCCAGACATCTCCACATGTGATATTGTGATAACACATGTGGAGATGTCTGAGTTTTAAGCAACATACGTCACAACTTGCTTGAAACATTCTTAATTTTTTATCATAGCCTCCACATGCAATATCATAACATCTTGGTAATTTTTATGATTTTCGGACATCGTTTGCATTTAATAGAATTTAAAAACAAATCGTCCGCAAGTCGGTGGCCATGTTTCGTGAACATGATGTTCGAAATTTCAGGTGAGTTCCTCGATAGCGCCCCACAATACGCTAAAAAGCATGAATATCATTTTTTGAATGGCTAAATTCCAATATTCCATGTACATGCAGTTCAAACTTGCTTTTTACAAAAAAAAAATTCAAGTAAATGAAACAAATTAACTAAATAGAGGAAAAAACATAAAAAAAATTTACCAAATTTTAAAATTTAGCTCCTAGTACTGTAGTAGGGGTGCAAAAAAATTAGGTGCAAATAGCAAAAAAAAATTAAAATTCTTTGCCGAGTGCCAGGATCCTGACACTCGGCAAAGAAGTTCTTTGCTGAGTGTCAGAGTCCTAGCACTCGACAAAGAAATTAAAAAAAATCACGAAAATTCTTTGCCGAGTGCTAGATCAAGGGCACTTGGCAAAGAAATTTTAAAAAATAAAAAAGTGAAAATTCTTTGCCGAGTGCCAGATCGCGGGCACTCAGCAAAGCATTTTTTTTAAAAAAAATAAAAACCTTTGCCGAGTGCCAGATCGCGAGCACTCGGCAAAGTATTTAAAAAAAATAAAAGCCTTTGCCGAGTGCCGGATCACGGGCACTCGGCAAAGCATTAAAAAATTAAAACTCTTTGCGGCCGCTCGCACACACACGCACAACACACACGCACACGCCCGCGAGCCTGCTGCCGCCACGTGCCCGTGCCTGCGCCGGCCGCGCCGAGCCCGCCCGCCCGACCGCGTGCCTACCCGTGCCCGAGCCGGCCGCACCGAAACCGCCCACGCCCGCGCCCACGCCGGCCGCGCCGAGCCTGCCTGCCCGGCCGCGCGCCCGCCGCGTGCCCGCCCGCGCCCTTCGCGCGGCACCTCGGCATCTTCACCGCCGACGAACACACACTAGGTTCACCCATCCCTTTCTATTCAATTCGTGCAGTGTGAGAAGTAGTCGTGTTAGTACTAATTGTTGTTGTATGTGTTGTCGTTGTAGGTGATTTTCGGACATCGAGCCGTTGTATGTGGATGTCGGCCATCGAGCCGTTGTATGTGGATTTCGGCCATTGAGCCGTCGTATGTGGATGTCGGCCATCGTGCTGTTATTTTTTTGCAGGTCTTTGAAACCTCCCCATGCAGGGGAGCTTCCGCCAAATTTTTAATTGATAGTATTATTTTTCTTTCTTTTTTGTAGAGAAGAGCCCGTCAGAGTGGAGCTGGAGTATGCCGATCGTCTTCCTCGGCGTTGCGGGTCTGCCTGCACCGCGTCGCCTCGCCACTGCACTGTCTCGCCACAGCCCTGCTAGCCTGACTCCACCGGCACCCGAGGTATAACCCCCCTTTCCTTATCATAGTCGTAGCTCGCGTAACTCAGTTAGGGTCTCCCATTCGAAAGAGATATCGTTATTGGTATGCAGATATTTACATATCTATGACTGTGTCTATTTCGGATTGTCCACGTATTTTGGACAGCCCACGGATACGTAGATGAGTTAGTTTCCTTAGTCTGCTCCGATTCGAGACAGGGTTTCGACATCATCTCCCTTATGTTCTCCGGATACACACTCTCCCTGCTAGGACGTGTATTAGGAGAACAACGGGGAGGTGCTGCCAAAATTCTGTCTCGGATAGGAGTAGAGCATGGAAACTAACCTCATATACACATTCGCGGGTGGGATTAGGACCTATCCTCACCTATTAGACAGTACGAACGACATGTAGCTGCAATTGATGGTTACTTTGCTCGTTGGTATATATGTTAGAGGATGGATGACCGTGAGTGGATGTACACGGGCTGCTCAAGTCAGAGTGATTTCACCACTGAATGGATGATGAAGACCAATGATTTCTTGGAACTAGCATTTGGCGAGTCTGCTAAAGGAGCGTTTCTAGTTTTATGTCCCTGCAAGATATGTGCAAATAGAAAAAGGAAAAACAAGGTGGACATGGGTAAACATCTTTTGAAGAATGGATTTACGACGGACTATACTCGGTGGGTCCACCATGGTGAAGCCCATCACTCCGCGTCAAGAATTTTGTTGCTGCTGCCGGTGTAGCAGACATGTTAGATGACTTTCACGAAGGACAGTACACTAAAGGACGTACAGAGGAGGAGATGGAGGCAACTGCAAAGGCGTTCTATGACATGATGTCTTCAGCATAGAAACCCCTTCACGACCAGTCAACGGTTTCTCAACTGGATGCCATTGGACATTTAATGGGGTTCAAGTCCGAGTGTAGCATGAGCCGAGAACACTTCGATGGTATGTTGACTGTGATTGGCAGCCTGCTTCTGGATGACCACATTCTGCCAAAGAGCATGTACGAGTCACAGAAACTCCTTCGTACACTCAAGATGTCGTATGATCAGATACATATTTGTTCGAAGGGGTGCGTCCTATTTAGGAAAGAACACAAGGATGCAAATTACTGTTCAAAGTGTAAATCATCCAGGTACCTGGAGGTAGACTCTGGTGATGGCCAGAAGAGGCAGCTTACGATCCCCGTGAAGATCCTCTGGTACCTCCCGTTCGTACCGAGGATCCAACGGCTATACATGACCGAGAAATCCATGAAACAGATGACATGGCACAAAAAGGGAAAACGATACAATGCTGACAAACTGGTACATCCATCTGATGGTGAAGCATGGACCCGCTTTGATTGCATTTATCGTGAGAAAGTAGATGAGGCTCGTAATGTACGTGTTGCGCTGGCAACAGATGGGTTCAATCCTTATGGATTGATGGCTGCCCCCATACACATGTTGGCCCGTGTTCATTATCTCCCTCAATCTCCCCCCCCTCGATGTATGCTTTCAAAGACAGAATATATTCTTGTCATTGATAATTCCTGGACACCCGGGGAGTGATATGGGTGTGTACATGGAGCCTGTGATTGATGAATTGGTCAGTGCTTGGGAGAAAGGCGTATGGACATACGACTGAGCTACAAAGACAAGCTTCAAAATGCACGTTTGGTACCACTACTCTCTACATGACTTCCTGGCCTATGGGATATTCTACGCCTGGTGTGTTCACGGGAAGTTCTCATGTACAATATGCAAGGAACGTCTGAGGTTCATTTGGTTGCAGAAGGGTGGCAAGTATTCGCCGTTCGACAAACATCAATTTCTCCCTCTTGACCATCCATTCAGACAAGACATCAAGAACTTTACGAAAGGTGTCGTAGTGAAAGACCCTCCACCGCAAATGATGACTGGTGTCGAGGTTCATGCTCAAATAGATGCTCTCGTGGCCAATCAAGAAGGTGGTGGTTTTGTGGGGTATGGTGAGGAACACATGTGGACTCATAAGTCGGGGTTGACGAGGCTCTCCTATTTTTGATGACCTCCTTCTCCCACATAACATTGATGTAATGCACACTGAAAAGAATGTCGCCGAGGCACTTTGGGGAACCATCATAGAAACTAAAAAGTCAAAAGACAACCCTAAGGATAGAGTGGACTTGGCAACGTTATGCGATAGACCAAAGCAAGAGATGCAGCCTCATAGAGGCGGTAAGACATGGAAAAGGCCTAAGGCTGATTTTGTCTTGGCTAGGAAACACAGGAGGGAAGTATTTGAATGGATGCAGACGCTAATGTTTCCTGATGGGTATGTAGCGAATCTGAGGAGGAGAGTGAACGTATCTACTCTGCGAGTCAACGGGTTGAAGAGTCATGACTACCACATATGGCTTGAGCGGCTTCTTCCGGCGATGGTTCGAGGCTATGTCCCTGAGCATGTGTGGCTAGCGCTGGCAGAGTTAAGCTACTTCTTCCGCCAGCTTTGTGCTAAGGAGTTATCTCGGACCATGATTGATGACTTGGAAAATGAGGTGCCTGTGTTGCTCTGTAAGTTAGAGAATATCTTTCCACACGGCTTCTTCAATCTGATGCAGTATTTGATATTGCACCTCCCGTATGAGGCACGAATGGGGGGCCCATGCAGGCCCGTTGGTGCTATCCAATCGAGAGTTGTCTAAAGACTCTTCGCAAAAAATATAGAAATAAAAGGAAAATTGAGGCTTCTATTGCAGAGACATACATTCTGGAGGAGGTGTCAAACTTCACAGAAAAATACTACGCCGAGAACCTTCCTAGCGTGCATAATCCACCCCCTCATTACAATGCTGGTGAAAATAAATCGAACCTCAGTCTTTTCCGAGGGTAACTCGGAAGCGCAAGTGCATCAACCACTAAGACCTTGACACATAAAGAGTGGCGCTGCATCATGATATATGTGTTGAACAACCTTGATGAGGTGGCGCCGTACATTGGGTAAGTTCTCAATGAACTTGTTTCAATACGCCATCACTATTCCTCATTCAACCCCTTGTTTTACGTTGGTACAGGGAATTTATTCATAACTTCTGGAATCAATCAAGGGATCCTACCCCGCAGGAAGCTGATACCCTTCTTTCAAAGGGTGCGGGACTAGGGAGGCCTGATTTTATTTCTTGGTTAAAAAACAAGGTACTTTCGAATTTATCTCATACTTAGTTCAACCTTCCAAGTTGCTCGTACGTTGAAATAATATAATGATCTATCCTGCTCGAGCTTGCAGGCCTAAATCGATGCGTCTATCAGTGGCGAGCTGAGACAGGTTGCAAACGGCTGTGCCTATAGGGTCAAGTCATTTACCGGTTATGATGTGAATGGATATCACTTTCACACAGCAAGCTACGAGCAGAGTCGGCCCAACCGAAGAACCACAAATAGCGGAGTTTTTACCCCGGCACTGATGGCCTCGACTATTATGGAAGAATTGAAGGAATATACAAACTTTCATTTGTAAATGCCGTCGGTTGCAAACCTCTTAGTCCTATCATATTCAAATGCCATTGGTTTGATCCTGGAGTAACGAGACTGACCCCTCATCTTGGGCTAGTCGAAATTCGATAGGATTCTGTCTATCCAGGAGATGATGTCTATATTATGGCTCAACAGGCCACGCAGGTTTATTATACCTCATACGCATGCCAAACCAAAGAGCATCTTAAGGGTTGGTCTATTGTGCATAAGGTATCGCCACACGGTAAACTACATGTCCCAAACGATGAAGATTACAACTTCAACACAAACACATATGACGGGGAGTTCTATCAAGAAGAGGGGCTACAAGGGAGGTTCGAGATAGACTTAACCGAAGCGATAGGAATGGATGTAGACAATGATTGGGTTGATGACGAGGACGATGGAGATGACGTGCAAGATGTGAAGGACTTACAAATGCTTGAGCGATTACGTTTAGGCAATGACAATGAAGACAACATTCCTCCTTTAAATAGTGTTGATTATTTTGACATGGTTGATAGTGATGATGAGACTTATGATCCAGCTAATCCTGATCATGCAGATTATTTCTAATACATGTAGTATAATGTTATTTTGTAATTATGTTTTGTTTATTTTGCATCTATTTCTAATTGCTTCTTGTTTATTCTTTCTAATTTTTAATTAGCTCTTGTTTATTCTTTCCAATTGTAGGTGATTGAACAAAGATGGTGGGCAGCCGTCAGAGGAATGTGTTCTCGATTTACTAAAGGACACGCCCTATGTTGGCTGCAGAAGAGGAGCCGTCGGACAGGAGAAGGAGCAGCAGCAGGAGGCAGGCTCGTCCTCCCACGCCGGTGGAGGACGAGGTGGAGGAGGAGGTGGAGGCCGGGGATGGAGACGGGGACGGGGACGAGGAGGAGCAGGCTCAGCATATGGACGAGGAGGGGGGTGGGGACTCGGACGACGAGGAGGAGGCGGTAGGTACGGGTTCCGCTTCCTCTAGTTCGTCAAGTGTCTGCTTGCGAGGTCCCGTGAGCCTCCCTTCTCCGTCGGCAACTCATCGACGCCCGGTTATTCGTCCCAAAGGGCAAAAGTAAGTAAATTAATATGTTATCAATACTTCTTCATATGATATGTTGAAAATTAAAGTAGAAACTAATATTTTTTTCTTAATCACTTATGCAAGAACTAGACCGTTGTGTCGGGTGGTGGTATCGCATGCCATGTCAATGGCATCCTGGGTCTTCTGTGCAGGACCCACTTTCTTGGCCTGGTTGACTACGCCGGGAAGAGGGAGCCAGCCTACACCTTTGACCACTACGCCAACGCCCCCGACGCAGAGGCTGAGAACAAGATGGTGCGGGTGAAGCGAGACTTTTGGGTAAGTCTTCATCGCACCACATTGCTCAATACATCACATTCATTAGACTTTTCTTGAAAATAATGAATGGATACATCGTGTCTGTATGCAGCTTTATTACAGATGCGAGGAGGGATTTAAGGCCAGGGCAGAGGCGGTGCTTACCAAAGCCTGCAAAAAGCTCATCGTGGACATCCATTATGAGGCGCGCGTCTAGGCTGTCGTCACTTACCGCAGGTCGATCCTTGGAGAGGATGTTAAGAAGCCACAAGCAAGAAGCATGACGCTGACCCAGGACCAGTACATAAGGTAGATAAAGAACATTAATATTGATTCCTTTTGAGATTAAGTACTCTTAATTTGTTCCTCTTATATGTCAAATACTTGATGACGTGCAGATGTGTCCCTGGTGGTGCGCCGCATATCCTGAGTGCTGGGAAATGATAGTGGACAGGTGGTGAGGTCCCGAGTGGACCGAAGCGCACAACGCTGCCCGGGAGCAGCGATTGCTGATGCCAGGTGTACCGCACCATCAAGGCAGCCGTAGCCTCGCCGCATACGGACAAGCATGGGTACTCAAATTCATTTCTCTATTCTAACGCTCAATTCTGCCTGATTTCTAATCATCTTGTTGTCTTTCTCGTAGTCGGCGTCACATGCGGGCTAGGAGTGCACCACGTTCATGGCATATGCTATGGTCCACAAGGGCAAGGCGACGTTCGACGTCTCCTACAACCCAGAGGACCCGCCCGAGGCGTACAGCAACCCGACCGTCTACACCCGCATCAATGAGTACACATCGACGGCAAGGTCTCTCCATGGAGACGACTATGACCCAAGCTCCCAGGACTTTGATCCAGAGGTCGTCATGAGGATTGGAGGAGGCAAGAAGCATGGGTAGTACTATCTTGGCGACGGCGTCATCGATGCTACCTCTACTCCCTCCCTCTCCCAAATCCGAGCACGGAGCACGGACGCAAGCATTCCCATACGCCCACGGTCGGAGACTTCACAGCAGCGGATTCTATCACTCCTGGTGATTCTTATTTTATTCGTCATACATTGATATTTACATATCTTAGCTTTGCATTGTTTAAATATTATGGTGAAATATTGCAGATCCAGATCGAGCAATTGGAGGCCCTACGGGAGGCCGATCGCTAGAGGATGGAGGCTATGGAGGCCCAGCACGTTGCGATGGAGCAGAGGCAGCAGTAGCAGATGGCAGAGGTTCTCCAATACATGCAAGCTCTTGGGCAAAAGACGGGTGTAGCTCCGCCAGCTTCGCTATTTGTTACACCACCACCTCCATCTTTCGGGCGCGCTACTCCTGTAAGTATGAATATGATTGTTTAAGTTTGAATGTTCATGCTTAGGGTCAAACCGTAACACTACTTATAGCCTAGTGGATTATTGTGTGACACATGCAATGTCTTCTCCTTTGTGCAGCCTCAATCGGCGGGTTCGAATAATCCACCTCCCGGGCCCTCGAATGATCCAGTTCATGGTACACCACAGTATTAATGGGGAGCTTGGGGATCCAGGTAGTTATCTTTGCATTTGTTGTTCACTTGGTGATCGACTTGTGATGCACTAGTGTTAGTTATTTGGACTTGTGATGAACTTGTGTTAGCTATTTGGACTTATGATGCACTTATGGTTATATATGTTGTGATGCATCTGATCTATATGAGATATTTGTGATGTATGTGAGATATATGTGATGGATGTGATATATATATGAAATATTATTTTTGTCGCGATGGAATGTAAAAATTCAAAAAAATAGGTCGGTTATGGTCACTTTCCTGAGTGTAACACTCGGCAAAGGAAGAGTGCAATCACAAAAACACTCGGCAAAGTTGGGAAAAGGAAGCCAATTTTGGCAAGTTTCCCAGCTTTGCCGAGTGCCAGGGAGGAAGGCACTCGGCCAAGAATTTAAAAAAAATATCTCTTTGTCGAGTGCCATGCACAGGGGCAGTCGGCAAAGAATTTTCAAAAAAAATTCTTTACCGAGTGCCACGCAGAGAGGCACTCGGCAATGAATTTTCAAAAAAAAATCTTCGCCGAGTGCCGCGCAGAGGGGCACATGGCAAAGAATTTTCAAAAAAACAAAAATTTCATTGCCGAGTGCCACGCAGAGGCGCACTCGGCAAAGAATTTTCAAAAAAAAATTTATTTGCCGAGTGCCCAGCAGTGGGGCACTCGGCAAAGCACCCGTTAACGTTATGTGCGCCGTCATGGCAACTTTTCTTTACCGAGTGCCCGACAAAAAACACTCGGCAAAGAGGTCTTTGCCGACGAATTTTTTGTCGTGTACCCTTTGCCGAGTGCGGCACTCGGCAAAGCCTTTGCCGAGGGCAAAACGGCCTTTGCCGAGTGCCCCTGGCACTCGGCTAAGCATGCACTTCCAGTAGTGAGTTGGTGTATTCTCTGTGATTAGAGGATGATGTGAATCGGTGCTAACCAAATCTAAGACCAACCCATGAAGGTGAGTTCAGGAGTGCTGCTGAAGACTTGAGCGAGCCGGCGGCCACCCTCCAGTGCCGATGTCCACCATCTCCCCGGCGGGTGTCTGCTACTACGAGCAGGCACATTAACTTTAGTAGCCCTCTGGGCATCTACGTATATGGGTCAGTCAGTATCAATCTAAGTGCAATTAAATAGTATAAAGTGTGGATTAGGTGTTCGTGCGATGAGGCTAATCTCGATCCTAAATAAGAGTAAGTACTAACACATCAAGCTATGAGGTACAAAATTTTGGTAGCTATCTTGCATTGTCTCTATTCCTAACCAGTAGAAAGGATATTGCGTCTCTTGGAGTTGCTGTCAGACATGTAAAAATAGTCATCGTGCATGTATATTCCCCTCTTTCTCAAAACAAAAAACGTGAACTACCAAATTGGTTCATAACAACTCCCTTCAAATAAATGCTCAATCAATGTATATTTTATGCTGGGTTTGATTAAATTAATTTGCAAGTGCAAATGTTGATGTGTTCTACTATAAATTAGTCAAACTCAGGAAATTTTGACTTAGAGCAAATCTAGACATGCATGTTAGAAAGATGTAGTCCTAATGCATTTGAGTTCATATATATATATTTCTTGAAATAAAAAACGTGAACATTTCTTATTGATAATTAAAATTTAAAATATAACTCCACAAAAATACAATCATTGATGGTACAGGGAAAGAATTTGTAACAAATTTATTTGAAAATTAAAGTTTAAAATATAGCTCCGTAAAAGTACAATCATGAATCGCGAGATTGAACACAAGGGGTACGTTCCATGGATGTGGGCTTTAGCTCCATCCTTCAGCTCGTCAGCTTAATTAATTAGTAAGTGGGGCATGTGAAGTCCTCCGGGCAAAACTTGCCGCAGTTGTTGAGGATGAGTTTCACGCCAAGGTTCACACTGAGGTCGATGATGTTGAGGACGTTGGCCTTGATGGCAGTGCAGAGGCACAATGCGGCGTCGAGGTCCACCAGCCCCATCAGCAGCGGGCAGCATTCCTGGTGCGGGGGCAAGCCGACCTTGACGAGGTCCAGCACGTTGGCGCACACGCTGAGCTTGAGCGCGTCGATCGGGCAGCGCCCGTGGCTGTGCGACGGAGGCGGCGGGGTCGGGACAACTGGGCCGGAGCAATATGGTTCGCAGCCGTGCGCGGCGGCAGCCAGGAGGAGGCCAAGGGCAAGGAAGAGAGCAACCTTGGGAGCCATTGGTGATGGATTATTACTACTACGGTGTGAGCAGGAAGTGGTGCTTTAGTGCTGCACTTCGTGCTCTTGTGCTTTGGGATGGTCTTCTCATGCTGTTTGGCAGGGTTTTTATAGCTGAACGATGGTGTGGAAGGAGATGCTTTAGTGATTGGCTTCGTGCATCATAAAGCATGGATAATAATCAGCAACGCATGTGTGATTTGAGCGTTGCCTTGTTGCCCTGGGATACGCCAGTTATGAAGGAGAGATATCGATCAGGATACAGGGGAAGCAAGTTGAGATATCATGCCAAATACACTCAACGTGCTAGCTACTAGTGATGCATATGAATTAGGAGGACTCTTAAGCTATATATAAAAAGATTAATGCAGAAATACAATAGTGCTAGCTAGAATCATTATTTCAATCTGCCGTTTATTATTTTAACGAAACTGGTGTGCTCGCCTTATTTTATATTCTGCCATCGGCGGCAGAAATCATTCCAAAACATGTGCACGGACTTCCTCACGAATCACGATTATTCCAAAACATATGCGTACATGACACATCTACAAAAAAATGGAATCAGCTAATCTCTGTCGACGAACTCCACGCGCAGCAACGAGAGTTGTCCTAGGCCTGGCTTCCAGCTCGTTGCATCTAGCAGGTGCATGTGATAAATCGTTGGTTGCAACATGCAATCAACTCCGTTCCGATCCTCCATGATTTGCTCCATCAATATTTTTAACCTTGCTTTGATCTCGCTAACGAACAAATCAAAATTCGGAACAAGGCAATTGAATCAGTGATGACAAGAAACGTTGTTTTGACCACAAGAAGCATGATTCCAGCTTTAATATTTATTATTACATCGTCATTACACGTGCTACCACGTCAGGCAAACTTGGGCGCGCCGCGCTCTCCCGGAATTGAGCTCGAATGATACTAGTACAATTGCAATAGCAATAGCCCGTGTCTCCAAGCTAGCAGCGCCCTCCAGTAGTCCACCATCTAGCGATTGCGCGTAGTCATCACTGACACACCGCGAGAGTGAGCAGAGCCATGTAGACCACGCGCAGAAATACAATAGTGCTAGCTAGAATCATTATTTGAATATTCCGTTTATTATTTTAACGAAACTGGTGTGCTCGCCTTATTTTATATTCTGCCATCGGCGGCAGAAATCATTCCAAAACATGTAAACGGACTTCCTCACCGGTCACGATTATTCGAAAACATATGCATGCATGAGTGCATGACACATCTACATAAAATGGAATCAGCTAATCTGTGTTGATGAACTCCACGCCCACCAATGAGTTATCCGCGCACTATCTGAAACAGGAGATTTCGTGAGAGGGCAAAACACGTCACGAAATATGATTTTACTCTTACGAAAATAATACGTAAGGGTACACCTTCATGTATCACCTCTCACGATAATAGACTCATGAAAATCCCATTTTCATGGGAGTTCACCGCCACGGATTCTTTTCGTGGCGGGAGTGCGTGAAGGCCACTGTAACAGCCCCAAATGGGCCAAGCGGGGCCAATTCGCGGAATGGGTCGATACTACTGTAGCCAGGCAGTGGGCCGGTCATAGTAGCAGCATGTACTGTTCACCGGCTCGGCCCAAGCCAACTTCGGCTTACTGTAACTCGGGTACTGTAGCAGCACGAAACACTGTGCAACCAAAAGTTTAGTACCAAACAGTGAATCCTGAGTGAGTTCAGCCAGCTTAAATACCAGAGACAGGGACGTGTAGTAACCTTCGGTTAACCGTTTTGAGCGAAGCGAGGACGAAAAAGCTCAAGCGGGTTGCTACGCAGGTGGGATCACTCACTATGCCAGAAAATGTAATCAGTGACGCGTCCAGAGGGCCATTAGTGACGCGGAAAAAACACGTCACTGTTCTTGCGTCTGTGATAAGGGGAAATCAGTGGTGATACGCCGATACGAGTGACGCGTATTTAGTACATGCGTCACTAATAAGGGGAAAACGCGTCACTAGTAATGAGGTACCAGTGACATGTGATGATAACCCGCATCACTAATAAGGGGATATTAGTGACTCGCACTGAGAATACGCGTCACTAATAAGGGGATATTAGTGACTCGCAGTGATAACACACGTCACTAATAAGGAGATATGAGCGACACGTACCGAGAATGCGCGTCACTGATAATTGATATCAGCGACTCATGTCGACATAACGTGTCACTAATACCGGATCATAACAGTGACGCGTCTACTCTTTAATGTCACTCATGTTTTCCATTAGAGCTACATACCACAATGTTCACAGCACATATATATATGAAAGGCATCAATATATTACAACATGTTCACAACAGAAGCTCTTCAAATAGATATCAAGTTCAACAGATTCACATTTATATCAAATTCATTGATAAATTCACAGCAGGTTCACAACTTGTTCGAAATCCATCACAACATTGGACTTAACTTACTTGGTCATACACTACATCACTGGACCCATATTAATAATGGCAATCACACATCAGTGGTGCTTAACTAGCAGGATGATAGAACTCTCCTTTCTTGTCGATGACCTGTGCCACTAAGAACATGGCCAGCTTTTCTCTAATCATGCGCATATCCATGGGCGTCGTCAACACTTCAAATTCCTATGTCAAGATAGAACTTTGGTCAAAAAGAAAACATGGTACAGTACAATATAGAAGAACATGGCTGGATGTTGGTGCTTGGTTTCAGATTGTTAGTTGCATTTTTACTGTGCATAAACATTTGTAAAACAGCAGCAAATTTTGCTTAGCTTTGCTCCACTTAGCTAAACCCAGATACACTCAGACCCACACACATGGTTGAAAGCAACAGCAATTAGTAGGTACAGATAAAGGTGGACACAGTGGACACAGAGAACAGCAATTAGTTGATGACCTGTGCCACTAGGACTTTTCCTCATCGACACAACAACTACACCACCACTAATGGCTTTTGTGCAGGCACAGATAACAGTGGACACAGTTAACCTGCACTAAGAAACTGTACTATGCACTCTCTTTTCCTTTTCTTTCAGCTCCATGCCAGCTAACCTGTACGCTGCAATAACACATCTCAAATTTGTTGCTGGGGAACCTCTTTCAACATATGATCGTAATTTGCACACACACATACAGTTTTCCAATTATACGATCAGGTTAATTCTAGAAAGACAACAACAATTGATCGTAATGAACTGAACTTTGAAACTTTTCTGCTAAACTGCACTAAGAACTTTTCTAGTAGCAGCTCTGAAATAAACCAACAGTAGCAAATCAAGAACACTATTGTCGTTTCTGAAATAAGCCTGCTACTTGCAGTGGCGGATGCAGGCTAAACCTGTGGGGCCACCTGGCCCCACAGGTTTTGATGAAACTAGTAGAATTTTACTGTAGCTTATATGTCTTGGTCCCACAGTGTCTACTAGCTGGCCCCACAGGGTTTGATTGCTGGATCCGCCACTGGCTACTTGGCAGTATTTGAATCAACACATCCAAAGATCATATGAGATAAAGGCTGCAACAAGGTTTGATTTACGTTTTTTTATCACATGAACTGATATAAGAAGTAGAGAGGTGACCAGTAGCACATGTACACTTAATTAATAAGATTAGATGTGAATACCTCAGGACATTCCAAATTTGTCTTTTGCATGGCTAAAATCAAGTGGTGTGCAGCATAGAAGCCGGACCGATGCCAGTATCCCACTCTTGTCATTGTTGACACAATCTTTCATGTAATGAGCATGAAGAGCACAAAACCGAACCGATGTATATATTTAACTCGAATAAGGTTTCTACAAGCAAGCTAATAACACACTTATCTGCACCTCAACCAGAATGACATCCATGAGATCAAATATACAGAGGGCTACACAAATGATGAGTTCTTCGTTTTCACTTTCACCAGGTTCTTTTGGACACTATATATTTTATTCAAAATAAGAAGAAGAAAAAAGACCAATTGGAACAGGGATCCAACACTTCACTCCCCCCAATCTAATCCAACATGGTCACCCTTCTCTGCCTCACCAACACAAGAACCATCCAATTAAAATCTATGGGGATAGGGTTACAGATGATAACAACAATAATGATAATAGATGGATAACTACGCCTGTACAATTTGAAACATACCCGAATTCACCAATCCTCAATGTTGGGGGTGATACTGAGATGGCAATGTTGGAGGTGCAGCTGCCTGTTAGTAGTAGACTTGTGGGCGTCAAGAAGGAGCCGGAGGAAGGAGCCTGGGTCTTTGCTCGAAGGGCACAGGCCGCCGCCGACGAAGCCTCCTGTGTCGCCTCCAACAGCGCCGGCGCCGCCTCCTCCTGTGTCGCCGACGCCTACGCCGACGCAGCCTCCTCCTGCATCGTCTACACCATCCTCACCTCCTGCATCGTCTTGCTCGCGAATGGCTACACTGGCTGCTAGAGAGTCGAGGGTGGGAGAGACGGCGGCGCACGCGATAGGGCTACGGGAGAGAGGCGGCTGCGGGACTGCGGGGGAGAATCGGCTGCGGGACTGCGGGGACTGCGGGGATAGGGTTACAGACACGAGAGTGAGTGGAGGGATGCGCGTACATGTTACTTTGGGCCTGCCAGGTTTCCGGCCCAAACAGAAAAGAACGACCCAGTTGCTGTCCCTGCCTCTGCTCTGCGTACTGAAATGAGAAAGAGGAAGTAACCTCTGAACCAACTACCCAATCAAACACTGAACCTCTGAACCTATGTGTGACACTCGATAACCAGACAACTATCCGCTTGAAAACTGAAATCTGCATATAAAAAATAGAAGTATCAATCTACAACATTGTCTACACACAAAAACACTGACTACACACAAAAAAGAAAAGAAAGAACGATATTCAGCTGCATTTACCTCTGAACAAAATAAGGAGAGCTACTATGGCATTTACCTCTGAACAAAATAAGAAACAGTACTATGGCAATGTCAATGTCAATGTATGCAAAGCAGTACATCAAGCAATTTGACAAGCTCTGAATTATGCAACAGTAACTATGCAAAGCAGCTGAGATTATTGGATTCAACAACACCCTTGAGTCCAGAAGCAGGACCAGATGATGACCTCACTGATTTAGAGCTTGTTATTTGCTCTGAATACAGGGCCAACCTCAAATACTCGTTCAAAACCAGCAGAGATAGCCATTTGCCTGAACAAATGAGTCCTTTGACAACAAAAAAAACAGCTTTGAACAATAAATGACTCATGCTGAATTTTGAAAAGTGAAACTACTGTAAGTAATTAGACAGAATCACATCAGATTTGGAGATTCTCTGGAAAATGAATTATTAACAACTAAAGAAGATATGCAATTCTGTACACCTAGAAGGAGATTCATGGAAAATACATAAGCTACTGGTCATGTTCATATAGAAGGCATGTGTCTCAAGTTGTATAATATAAATACCTGTAAATTAACAGTCTGTCATCCAGTGTTCTCTACATTAACAGGCAGTAAATTTAGCCTGTCAGAATGCAGCTTTGCTTTGCCTTTCCATGAAAGAAATGCAGGTTGTATCTTTATGAACTTCCTAACTAGATTGTGGGTCTTTATCCCTGTAAACAAATAGATAATGGATCATCAAGTCAGTGCCATTTCAAGCAGCAGTTCTGACCGTAAGACTGACAATGGATCATCTCAGAAAAAAGATCTGGTAGTAGTACATGGATGTCACACCCATTTTTAAGGACAAAAATAGGATGCATAAAATACTCATGTGCGCCCCAGGTCATGATCGCACACATAAGCAGACAAATTACATAGTATCATCACAGTGCTTATTACATAACGAATATATGTTTAAAACATAGTCTTGAACAATAAATAATAATAACTAGTAATAATCTCCAGCGGAAACTCCACACAGGGACACGGTTGACTGGTTGACACCAAGACTAGTACTCATTACGATAATCCTCATCATAATCTTCATCTGTTATGGTGGAAATAGCAAGAGTGAGTCCATGTCGAACTCAACAAATATAACACAGGGTTCATGAGGCTCAAATGGCTAGACACTGTTTAACTGCGGTTAGCTTTTAATCTTATAACTTTCATTTGAGTAGCATCGAGATAAACCACTTCCCATTAAAGAACCAATGATCAATTGCAATAATGATAACGAATAACATTAACAAGAGCATAATAATAACAACAGTAATTAAACATGATATAACAATGGTGATCATCTATCTGTAAATGTTCCAAGGCCGCTCGTATCCGTGAGCACGGCTAGTATACCAGTTTTTAACTCTGCGCAGAGGTGTACACTTTCACTGTGAGTCATGATTTCCGAATGAGTGGGGAGATCAAGCCCAAACACCCAAAAACCATATAAAGCCACTCAAGAGTTCGTCTAACAAGTTAGGGCCATTAGATTCACTCGGCAGGCAGATGTAGAACCCCCCTTCCCTGTGGCACAACAACCGCAGCCTATACACACTAGGCCAGGGGCTCGCACTACACCCAAAGTGTCAAGCCATTCTTACGCCATTTAAGGTAACCACTAACAAGCTAGAAAAGGTCTCTTGAACAACTAGAGCCAGAGCCATATAGCCCTCACAGCTGTACTGTATATCCCGGATGATCACGTACAGATAAGTCCTTACGGAGAGTAACTAGAGCATCAAAAATAATACACATGCTCTAGCCCCCTTTTAACAAAAATTAAATCATCTTAATAATTGGTTGCTTGATCCATTAATCATATTGCAAGATCATTGTTCTTAGTTTAAGCACTAGCCATAGCTACCCATATGCATACCCAAGGTTGACAAGGAATCAAGACATCAAGCACTAAGTTATAATCTCTAAGGTTGTCAAGGTAAGCACATGCATATGTATGATCATTTTGATGAATAGGTAGCAAGGATAGTCCTGTGTTATACTTGCCTTGATCAAAGCTCTCCAAATGATACTGCTGACTTGGCTCAAAGTAATACTCCGAATCGTCCAAGTACTGCTCACCTTCTATACTCGATCATCAATCAACAACATACATGCATCCAATCAAACATACACGAAGCAAACAAATAGATATAATTAGAACAGTACACCAACAGTAACAAAACAGTAATAAAAGTTTATAAAACTCTTCTACACGTTTCTACGATCACACAGACGCAAAGATCACCAAAATCGGAGTTAAAACGTAAAAGTTATGAATTTTCTAAGATTTCCTATAGATAAATAAATACTTAATTATAAACTCGAAAAATAAATTATCAAAACTAACTGTAAAACTATACTAACATGTAGAGTTCGCAAATACGAACCTAACGCAATTTGAACGGATCAAATCGGAGTTAAAACGAAGATTTTATGACTAAAACAATTCCAGTGGCAAAACTGTAAATTACTGAAAACGTATTTTTGATTTAACCGGATGAAAATACGTTTTCAAAATACAAAAGCGTAACCTCCTGGAATGCGCCAAGGACCGCGGGTTGTTTACTAAAAACCACAGGGTCTCTTTAGAAAGTTTACCCGCGAAGGGGTATCTTCTAATCTGGGCCATCGATCTCGAATCGGACGGTTCGGGTTCATCTGCAAGTCTACAGTATAGAATCCAGTCATCTTCTCCATCACCGACCGCCGGCCGCCATGCCCGCCATGGCCGCCTCGCCGGAGAGTTTCGGCCCCGCCGTTCCCGACCGCCAAACAAACCGCAACTAGGTCCAATCGAGAGAGGAGGGCAACCCGCACCCATCTACGCGGTTTTGGAGAACTACAACCGCACGAGGAAAGAACGCGGCAAGAAGAGAACGGCGATCTCCATTGCCGGTTCACCCGAGCTCGCTAAACCGTAATCCAAAGCATCTCAACCCAAAAGAATAGCACGGGGAGGAAGAGAAGGAGATGACGAACTCACCAACGCGAAGAAATCGAGCCCGCACCGTCCCGCAAGACCCACCGACGACCAACCGTACCCGACGAACTCCTAAACCCTAAAAACCCCGATTTCTTGTGGCAACCCTAACGTTTTAGTTGAAAAACGGAAACTAGAAGATCCTCTCTTCCTATTTATAGCCTCAAGTGACCGTATAAGGATAGGAGATCCCGGATTTGCGAGTCGGTTGTTGCGTCCACCTCCGGTTCGAAGTCCGGCTTGAACACGGGAGGAGGAAGAAGCTTATGACATGCGGACCCCACTGGACAGCGACTTAGAGAGAGAGGAAGGCGCAGCTGCCGGACCCTGGGCCGAGCTGGGCCATGACACCGAGTTGGGCCGCGTCTATGATGCCGCTGATCGGCCCACCAAGCTAAGAAGAGGAGCGGGCCGCATAGCAGGCTTCCAGGCCGCCAGATAGGTAAGCTTCTCCTTTTTCTCTTTTTTTTTATTTACTTGTTTCCAAAAATATTTCAAATACATTCTACTCCAAAATAAAATAAAATAAAATAAAACAAATACAGCACCACACAATAAAATATATGCAATAGCATGAATGCAACACAAAATTTATTTTATTATTATTTTAAATTGGACATTATTTGTTATCTAAATCATTTCAATTTTTGTTATCTCTAAAATTTGGGTGTTACAAATTCTACCCCCTTAAAAGAATCTCGTTCTCGAGATTGGATTGCTTACTCAAACAACTGCGGATATGATTTCCTCAATTCATCCTCTCTTTCCCAAGTTGCCTCTGCCTCTGAATATCGATTCCACTGTACTTTACACATCTTAATAACCCGACTTCGAGTAACCCTCTCAGCAGTCTCTATAATCTTAATCGGAATCTCTTCATATGTAAGATCCTCCTTAACAGTCAATTCTTCCAAAGGTATCTGCTCCTCAGGCACCCTCAAACACTTCTTAAGTTGTGAAACATGAAACACATCATGCACCCCAGATAAATTCTCAGGCAACTCTAATTGGTAAGCAACTTCCCCACGTCTAGCAATAACTTTAAATGGTCCAACATACCTTGGTGCTAGTTTACCTTTCATGTTAAATCTCTTCACACTTCTCATAGGTGACACCTTCAAATAGACATAATCACCTACCTCAAAAACTAGATCCCTTCTCCTATTATCAGCATAACTCTTCTGACGAGACTGTGCCACTCTCAAATTCTCACGAATCACTCGCACTTGATCTTCTGCGTTTCTAAGAACATCTGTACCAAACACCTGAGATTCACCTGTATGATCCCAAAACAATGGAGTTCTACACTTTCGTCCATACAAAGCTTCAAACGGTGCCATCTTAAGACTCTGTTGATAACTATTATTGTAAGAAAATTCTGCATAAGGCAAACTCTTATCCCAACTAGTTCCATATTGCAATGCACAGGCTCTCAACATATCCTCTAATACCTGGTTGGTCCTTTCAGTCTGTCCATCTGTCTGTGGATGATATGCTGTACTAAAGTTCAATTTAGTTCCTAAAGATTCATGCACAGCTTGCCAAAAGTGCGATGTAAACTGCGTACCCCGATCAGACACAATTTTCTTTGGTACTCCATGCAAACATACTATCCTTTCCATATACAAGGTAGCTAATTGTACTCCCGTGTAATTAGTCTTGACTGGAATAAAATGAGCAACTTTAGTCAACCTATCCACTATCACCCAAATAGAATCATAACCTCTCTGAGTACGCGGTAACCCCACTATAAAGTCCATACCAACTTCCTCCCACTTCCATTCAGGGATCTTCATTGGTTGCAACAATCCAGCAGGTCTCTGATGCTCTGCTTTCACCCTCTGACAAGTATCACACAAAGCCACATACTCAGCCACATCTCGCTTTAGTCCAACCCACCAATATTTCTGTTTAAGATCCAAATACATCTTAGTACTACCAGGATGAATAGAATAAGCTGACTCATGAGCTTCACGAAGAATTGCCTGTCTAATAGCTTGATCCTCAGGTACACACAGCCTCTTTCCAAACCACAAAATTCCATTATCATCCATTCTAAAGCCTGGTGACTTACCAATCACTATATCCTCCGCTATCTTCTTTAGTTTCTCATCCTTCAATTGACCCTTATAGATCTCTTGCTCTAAAGTAGGCTCTATTACTAATTCCATTGCATTAGTAACAATTCCCAAGTTCAAATATTCAAATTCAGCACATAACTCACTAGCCATAGACAATGTTCTTATCTCATTGGCATAACTCTTCCTACTAAGAGCATCAGCTACTACATTAGCCTTACCAGGATGATAGTGTATCTCAATATCATAATCCTTAATCAACTCCAACCATCTGCGTTGCCTCAAATTCAGATCTGACTGAGTGAAAATATACTTCAAACTCTTATGATCAGTGTATATATCACTCTTATGTCCAATCAAATAATGTCTCCAAATCTTTAAAGCATGAACGACAGCTGCTAACTCCAAATCATGTGTAGGATAATTCAACTCATGCTTTCTCAACTGTCTAGATGCATATGCCACAACTCTGCCTTCTTGCATAAGAACACATCCCAAACCTTGACGAGAAGCATCACAATAAATAGAAAACTTCTTACTCAAATCTGGTAAAACCAAAACAGGCGCTGTAGTTAACCTCTTCTTCAATTCCTCAAAACTAGCTTGACATTTATCAGACCACACAAATTTAGCATTCTTTTCTAACAGAGATGTCATAGGTTTAGCAAGTTTAGAAAACCCTTCAATGAACCGTCTATAATATCCAGCTAAACCCAGGAAACTGCGAATCTCACTAACATCAGTAGGTGGTTTCCAATTCAATACATCCTTTACCTTGCCTGGATCCACTGATATACCTCCATTAGAAACAATATGACCAAGAAAAGAAACTTCCTTCAACCAAAACTCACATTTACTTCGCTTCGCATACAGTTTATGCTCTCTAAGCTTCTGCAATACCAACCTCAAATGTTCAGCATGCTCTACCTCTGTCTTGGAAAATACCAGTATATCATCAATAAACACTACCACAAACTTATCCAAGTATTCCATGAACACCTTATTCATCATGTACATAAAGTATGCAGGTGCATTGGTCAATCCAAACGACATAACAGTATACTCATACAATCCATACCTTGTAGTAAAAGCTGTCTTTGGAATATCAGAGGCACGAATCTTCAACTGATGATATCCAGAACGTAAATCAATCTTAGAGAACACACAAGCACCTCTCAACTGATCAAACAAGTCATCAATCCGGGGCAAAGGATACTTATTCTTGATAGTTACTTCATTTAGTGACCGATAATCAACACACATCCTCTGACCACCATCTTTCTTATCAACAAAAATAACTGGTGCTCCCCAAGGTGATGAACTAGGTCGAATAAAACCTTTTTCTTGTAATTCTTTAATTTGTTTCTTAAGTTCTTCTAATTCATCTACTCCCATCCTATATGGTCGTTTGGCTATAGGTGCAGTTCCAGGTAATAATTCAATAAGAAATTCAATGTCTCGGTCAGGTGGCATACCTGGCAATTCATCAGGGAAGACATCCGGAAATTCCTCAATCACTGAATTCTCCTTAATAGTATCTTCAATCTGATTCACCACCGCGGTTGGTTGCTTCTGCATTGCTACATCCACATTGATTTTATCTCCATTAGGCGCAGTCACAATTACCACTTTCTGCTGACACTGAATCTCTGCCTGATTTTGCATCATCCAGTCCATACCCAATATCACATCAATCCCAGATGTTCTCAACACTATAGGAGTTATCTTAAACTCTACCCCCCTTAATACCATACTAATCGGAAGACAACGATTACTAGTTTGCATGGTACCTCCAGGTGAATTTACTAAGAGAGGTTCTTTCATAGCTAGCATGGGTATACTATGCATTTTAACAAAAATATTGGATATGAATGTATGAGATGCTCCAGAGTCAAAAAGAACAGTTGCGGGAGTGGAATGTACATTGAACGTACCAATCATAACTTCTGGTGCATTATGAGCTGTATCAGAAGACACGTGATTCACCCTTCCAGCACCGGATTGCCTCTGGTTGCTCTTCTGGCTCTGAGGAGTCTGTTGGTTCTGCTTCTCAGGACAATTATAAGACAAATGACCCTCTTTACCACAGACAAAGCATCTAATAGGAGTGCTGGGAGTACTATTCTTTATGGGGGTAGCATTGGGATTTCCAGTGCGAGGAGTCTGTTGCCCAGTCTGCTGATACTGTTGACGCTGTGGATATGATGAACGCTGTTGCGACTGATTGTTTTGCCAATTTTGGGACCACCTCTGATTTGAATTGCGATTCCACTGGCTAACCGGTCCCTGAAACTTCTGATGAAAGCCATGCTGAGAATTTGTGCGTTGACGGTTGTTGCTTCCTGAGCCTTGCACCTTCATCTTCCTCTTTCTATCCATCTCCCTACGCTCATTATCCAGCACAATCGCTTTGTTCACCAGCTCTTGAAAACTAGCATAGTTATTCCCCTTCAGCTGCAAGCGAAGATCATAATATATTCCCTTCAAGAAAAGACGCTGCTTGTCTGCATCTTCCCTAACTTCATTGGGAGCATAGCGAGCCAACTGGGTAAACCTGTCATGATATTCACTCACACTCATCTGTCCCATCCTCAGGTTTCTGAATTCTTCCTGCTTCAGCTCAATTATACCTTCAGGAATATGACGAGCTCGAAAATCTCTAACAAACTCATTCCAAGTGATAGGAGGAGCATTGTCAGGGCGTGCAGCCTGGTACGACTCCCACCAAGTCTGAGCTGTCCCTTGTAACTGACCAGATGCATACAACACCTTTTCCATATCATTGCATTGAGCTATATTCAGCTGTTTCTCCACTGCCCTTACCCAATCATCTGCTTCTAAAGGATCAGCAGCATGAGAAAACACTGGAGGGCGTCCCTTCAAAAATTCTCCACGCTTATCCCTTACTTGAACAGGTGGTGGTCCTCCAACAGGGGGATTGTTCTGCATATGCTGCATAAACATCTGCATCAGCTGATTCTGGGTTTGCATGAGTTCCTCCATAGTAACGGGTGGATTAGCACCCCCACGACCTCTGCCACGACCTCTGCCTGACATCTGTTTCCAAAACACAGAAGATGGAATTCAGTACAATCCGAGATGATGTATACAATAGATAAACAAAATCTGATTTTCTGGGCGAACTCCAATTTCAGCAACTCAGTAAAACTATCATATCTCGAGCTACAGATGTCCAAATCAGATGATCTTTACATGGTTGGAAAGCTTATAAAATTATCTACAACTCGTATTCACAACACTTTTTCTGATTCTGTCAATAAATTGGTCAAAAACTGAACTTAACAGAAACTGTTCCAGATTTCCAGACTGTGCAGTAACTCCAACTTGAAACAGGTATATCTCTTAACTCATAATAGATATTAAGGTGATTCTTATGGGATTGGAAAGATATAGAAGTCTAATTATTCCCAGTAAAATTTCTTAAATTTCTCATGAACGGATTTTAAGTTATTTCTAAAACATCCCAGACTGATCCAAAAATCAGCAAAGGACAGAACTAATTTAACCTCATATTCAACTAATATATCTTGATCAAACTTAATATTCTTAACCATGGAATTTGTAGACATGTCTACAAAACTCCAGCACACATTACAAAGATCCAAATCACACATTATCATAATAACAATCCATCAATCACACAATTGTTCACACCACAAACTGACTCTTAAAACAATCCAAACTCGAAATTAACTCGCAACTACTATCGTTCTTATTGCATAGGGATTTTTCCTATTTCCTAATTAAGCTTCTCATAAATCTTAGGACGACCTAACTCCGCCCTTAATTGGTCAATCTCCTTGTAAGCTTGCTCCTTAAGTTCTTTTTCCTTCAGCAACTCATCCTTCAAGTCCGCCTCATGAAGAGCCAATTCACGAGCTAATGCCACCGTAGCTTGCAAAGTCAAGGAGGAATCATCTGCAAGTGGCACGGTCCAAATTCCCTTGTCATGCAAGAAACAAGGAAAGTGCCGAAGTGCACCCTTTAGCGTCCTGTCCGAGCGTAGACCATGGTAGTAAACAAATGCATTGAAAGCGACATCCTCCATGCTTGTCTCCACAGTTGCCCGGCTCACTCGGGTAATGAACTTTGACTCCACCTTAGGCTCCTTAGTGGTAGGATCCCTTTTCTTGACCCATAATTCCGTCTTCCAATAGGAATCCATCCATGGATGACTATACTCTGCACTGCGATACTCTAAAGTAGCCTCCCAGTCGTAGTAGTAGTTATCCAAGGTTCTTGTCAACATATCATGGAAGAAAGCATCAGCCTTAGGAACCATGATATGAAACTTCGTAGTCCACCCCATAACTACATCCTCCATAGGTGTATCACCAACTCTTGATTCAGCATCGGATAGATCTTGATCGCCCTCTTCCTTTGGCTCCTGGGGTTTGAAACGGGCAACATATTGTGCAGCTGACAAACGGGGATGAGGAGGCATCTACAAGATTTAGACATAGATTAGATAGAATCAATGTATTTTCGCAATAGAATAAAGTAGAGGAAGCATAAAACTTTAGTAATTAACAAGGTGAAAGACGAAGCATGAATTAAGTGAGGTATGGATGCTATCAACGACCATTCTAACTAGGCTTGCGTCCTACAGTCAACACGGCTCTGATACCAATCTGTCACACCCATTTTTAAGGACAAAAATAGGATGCATAAAATACTCATGTGCGCCCCAGGTCATGATCGCACACATAAGCAGACAAATTACATAGTATCATCACAGTGCTTATTACATAACGAATATATGTTTAAAACATAGTCTTGAACAATAAATAATAATAACTAGTAATAATCTCCAGCGGAAACTCCACACAGGGACACGGTTGACTGGTTGACACCAAGACTAGTACTCATTACGATAATCCTCATCATAATCTTCATCTGTTATGGTGGAAATAGCAAGAGTGAGTCCATGTCGAACTCAACAAATATAACACAGGGTTCATGAGGCTCAAATGGCTAGACACTGTTTAACTGCGGTTAGCTTTTAATCTTATAACTTTCATTTGAGTAGCATCGAGATAAACCACTTCCCATTAAAGAACCAATGATCAATTGCAATAATGATAACGAATAACATTAACAAGAGCATAATAATAACAACAGTAATTAAACATGATATAACAATGGTGATCATCTATCTGTAAATGTTCCAAGGCCGCTCGTATCCGTGAGCACGGCTAGTATACCAGTTTTTAACTCTGCGCAGAGGTGTACACTTTCACTGTGAGTCATGATTTCCGAATGAGTGGGGAGATCAAGCCCAAACACCCAAAAACCATATAAAGCCACTCAAGAGTTCGTCTAACAAGTTAGGGCCATTAGATTCACTCGGCAGGCAGATGTAGAACCCCCCTTCCCTGTGGCACAACAACCGCAGCCTATACACACTAGGCCAGGGGCTCGCACTACACCCAAAGTGTCAAGCCATTCTTACGCCATTTAAGGTAACCACTAACAAGCTAGAAAAGGTCTCTTGAACAACTAGAGCCAGAGCCATATAGCCCTCACAGCTGTACTGTATATCCCGGATGATCACGTACAGATAAGTCCTTACGGAGAGTAACTAGAGCATCAAAAATAATACACATGCTCTAGCCCCCTTTTAACAAAAATTAAATCATCTTAATAATTGGTTGCTTGATCCATTAATCATATTGCAAGATCATTGTTCTTAGTTTAAGCACTAGCCATAGCTACCCATATGCATACCCAAGGTTGACAAGGAATCAAGACATCAAGCACTAAGTTATAATCTCTAAGGTTGTCAAGGTAAGCACATGCATATGTATGATCATTTTGATGAATAGGTAGCAAGGATAGTCCTGTGTTATACTTGCCTTGATCAAAGCTCTCCAAATGATACTGCTGACTTGGCTCAAAGTAATACTCCGAATCGTCCAAGTACTGCTCACCTTCTATACTCGATCATCAATCAACAACATACACGCATCCAATCAAACATACACGAAGCAAACAAATAGATATAATTAGAACAGTACACCAACAGTAACAAAACAGTAATAAAAGTTTATAAAACTCTTCTACACGTTTCTACGATCACACAGACGCAAAGATCACCAAAATCGGAATTAAAACGTAAAAGTTATGAATTTTCTAAGATTTCCTATAGATAAATAAATACTTAATTATAAACTCGAAAAATAAATTATCAAAACTAACTGTAAAACTATACTAACATGTAGAGTTCGCAAATACGAACCTAACGCAATTTGAACGGATCAAATCGGAGTTAAAACGAAGATTTTATGACTAAAACAATTCCAGTGGCAAAACTGTAAATTGCTGAAAACGTATTTTTGATTTAACCGGATGAAAATACGTTTTCAAAATACAAAAGCGTAACCTCCTGGAATGCGCCAAGGACCGCGGGTTGTTTACTAAAAACCACAGGGTCTCTTTAGAAAGTTTACCCGCGAAGGGGTATCTTCTAATCTGGGCCATCGATCTCGAATCGGACGGTTCGGGTTCATCTGCAAGTCTACAGTATAGAATCCAGTCATCTTCTCCATCACCGACCGCCGGCCGCCATGCCCGCCATGGCCGCCTCGCCGGAGAGTTTCGGCCCCGCCGTTCCCGACCGCCAAACAAACCGCAACTAGGTCCAATCGAGAGAGGAGGGCAACCCGCACCCATCTACGCGGTTTTGGAGAACTACAACCGCACGAGGAAAGAACGCGGCAAGAAGAGAACGGCGATCTCCATTGCCGGTTCACCCGAGCTCGCTAAACCGTAATCCAAAGCATCTCAACCCAAAAGAATAGCACGGGGAGGAAGAGAAGGAGATGACGAACTCACCAACGCGAAGAAATCGAGCCCGCACCGTCCCGCAAGACCCACCGACGACCAACCGTACCCGACGAACTCCTAAACCCTAAAAACCCCGATTTCTTGTGGCAACCCTAACGTTTTAGTTGAAAAACGGAAACTAGAAGATCCTCTCTTCCTATTTATAGCCTCAAGTGACCGTATAAGGATAGGAGATCCCGGATTTGCGAGTCGGTTGTTGCGTCCACCTCCGGTTCGAAGTCCGGCTTGAACACGGGAGGAGGAAGAAGCTTATGACATGCGGACCCCACCGGACAGCGACTCAGAGAGAGAGGAAGGCGCAGCTGCCGGACCCTGGGCCGAGCTGGGCCATGACACCGAGTTGGGCCGCGTCTATGATGCCGCCGATCGGCCCACCAAGCTAAGAAGAGGAGCGGGCCGCATAGCAGGCTTCCAGGCCGCCAGATAGGTAAGCTTCTCCTTTTTCTCTTTTTTTTTATTTACTTGTTTCCAAAAATATTTCAAATACATTCTACTCCAAAATAAAATAAAATAAAATAAAACAAATACAGCACCACACAATAAAATATATGCAACAGCATGAATGCAACACAAAATTTATTTTATTATTATTTTAAATTGGACATTATTTGTTATCTAAATCATTTCAATTTTTGTTATCTCTAAAATTTGGGTGTTACAATGGATTTTACTTGCTGAACACTACAACATATTTACAAAAAATCTCTGAATTTCTGCACATGTTTAGCAAAAAGAATACATCAAAAATCAGTAGAAAGAACAGTATAACTTACAGCAGCTCCTGCAATCATTCCTTATGATACATTGCCAACTAACCAGCATTGTTGAGAGCATCAGGTCGGGGCTGGTGTGATGGGGAGGCGCTGAGGTGGGCGGCGGCGGAGCTGCAGGTGCCGAGGTGGGCTGTGGTGATGGCCGGAGCTGGAGGCGCCGTGGTGGGCGGCGGCAACTGTGGCCAGAGCTGGAGGAGGTGCTGAGGTGCGGGGCACGCGATGCCGGTCGGGGCTGCTGGTGTCAGCGTAGGGGCAGCCACCGGCAGGAGCTAGGTGCCAAGCGGTGGTGGTGGTCGGGGGTCACAAACAAATGGGGAAAGCTGCTTGCAAATGACGACCTCTCAAAAAAATAAACAAATAATAATTCCCGGCCGGCCTGTCCAGTATAGTCAATGGCGACATATCAGTGACGTGTGTAGACAATATGTGTCACTTTTATCACCAGTGACGTATATTGTTAAGAAGAGTCACTGATATGCATATATATCAGTGACGCGTCTAGATAAAACGCGTCACTTTCCTTACCAGTGACGCGTTTTGTTGAGAAGAGTCACTAATACGGCAAAATATCAGTGACGCGTCGGGATAATACGCGTCACAGATATTATCAGTGACGTGTTTTCCTACGAAGAGTCACTGATATTTTATAATTAGTGACGCGTCTTGTTCTTGGGGCATGGGTAACAACTAATCAGTGACGCGTCTGGTTTACCCGCGTCACTAATATAGTAATTAGTGACGTGTTTTGTTTCTGAGTCACTAATCGAGACGTCACTAATTACATTTTCTGGCATAGTGACTCCTCGGCAGAGTGGGCCTGGGCCGTGTATGTCGGGACTGTATGTTACAGCCACCCTCATGAAAATAACGTTGCCATCAGGCCTGGTATTTTATGCATCAGTGTTTTCGTGGCGGTATTTTATGCTATTTCGTGAGAGGTCACCGTCACTCTTACTTGATCTTATATAAACTGGACTGTTCTGTCACAGCTAGTACACGGTTTGAATCCTCAAGAATGCATTCACGCGATCAGAAGTAAACTCCAGGGCCCACGGCATGCGAGTGAATGTAATGAACCGAAGGCCTGCAATCAGATCGTTTACGAGTCAAAATGTTGATTTCAACATTTGTATGTATTATTATGATAAATTAACGGACACTATTATATTAAGTGACTGTGTGGTGCGGTTGTAGAAGTGTTATGCGTGAGGCGAGACGTCATAACTGCACTTGTGCAAAATAAACTGAAAATGAAACCTTGGTGGGGCCTTTGGCCACATTATTTTTTTTCTTAAAAAATCTAAAAATATTTTTTAGAGACGGTCTTAAAAATCAACTTAGGTACGGTGGACTTAACCAAATCGATTGTAAAAATCAATAATTAAGGGCAGTTAGTTGTCTTGAGAAACGTACCTGAAAATCAGTTTTTAGAGATAGTTTTAAACTTGTCCGTAAAAATAAGTTGTTTTATAAAAATAATGGTTTTGCTAAGCGGCTCTAAAAATCATTTTTGACCGTCTCTAAAAAAACATTTGTGTGGTAGTGCTGCCTGATCACACGAATGCACACCTAACAAACTAAGGTCTTGTTTGGCAGTGTTGTACGTATATATACTTCCATCATGAAATTGAAATTTGCACCCTCTATGGTAGGTACGCACGCTCTTCCCTCCTCCATAGTAGGCTAGGAGCTGCCAACACCTGCTGCCCGACCCCAAAAACGACCTCTCCCTGATCATCACCACCGGTCCACCGTCGTCCATCATCACGCGTAGTTGCTTTTGGCGTTGGTGCTTTGAAAATCATGTAAGCAGCTGCGTCGAATCACTATCTCTCGTTCGTATGCATGATTACTCAAATCGATTCTTACCCGAATCGATCGACCGGTGTAGTACCGCGTACCGGCGGTCATTACCTCTTTTTTTTTAACCGGGGCACGGTGTCCCGATTCCCACTCACTAAGCGGAAATACCTGCGGGTGCCGGAGATCGAACCCGGGTTGACCGAGCTTTCGTTGAAAGCTGCTAACCAACTGAGCCACCGCTTCGGCTCACCGGCGGTCATTACCTAGCTGGCGCAAGCTTCTTCCATCAATCCGTGATCCAACGGAAGCCACAATGCACATCGTTCGATCGGGATAACCAAGCAACTGAAGCAAGCTGGCCAGCTCGACGCTCCCCGAGAAAACCATCACGAAAAACGTACGCCTAGCTGGCTAGCTCGGAGCTTGTCCAAGCAGCTCTTCAATGAGCAGTGCAACGGATCTCGAAATGGCTGCGAGGCTTGCGCTCCTCCTCGCCGTGACCCTCCTCTCCGCCGCCGCAGACGGGTGCAGCACCACCACCTGCCCGTCGCCGGAGACCCCGACCCTGCAACCGCCAGCGACCCCGACGCAGGGGCGAAGCTACGTTGTAGCTTGTGGGTTACAATGGTTGCAGATTAAATTTTTACACCTATAAGAGAAAGACACCCCTCTAATTTATTCTAGCTTCGCCACTGTCCGATGACGAGCAGTGCTGCCCGCTGCTGCGGGGGCTCGTCGACCCCGACGCCGCCGTCTGCCTCTGCCTCGCCATTAGGGCCAACGTCCTCGGCATCGTGCTCGACATCCCCCTCGACCTCACGCTCCTCCTCAACTACTGCCACAACCACAAGGACCGCGTCGACAGTTTCACCTGCCCTGCCAATCGTACGTACGTGTGCATGCAAGCGTGCATGATGTCAATATATATGTGTGTACGGAGTAATGTTTATTTCTACAGCTAGACTTCTATATGTGTACTCCGGCCGCGTACTTGGCGTCGTCCCATGCAGAATCGATCTAGGCCACTGTTTAGTTCCTAGAAAATTTTGCAAAATTTTTCAGATTCTCTGTCACATTGAATCTTTGGACACATGCATGAAGCATTAAATATAGATAAAAAAAAATAAAACTAATTATACAGTTTAGACGAAATGGACGAGACGAATCTTTTAAGCCTAATTAGACCATGATTTGACAATATTTGCCAAATAACAACGAAAAAAGCTACAGTGCCGTTTTGTAAAAAAAATTTGGATCTAAACCGGCCCCTATTGTGTTTCTGTGTCTACTGTCATGTCAAACGGTGCAGCTCATGCTTGTTGTGTAGGCTCGTGCGTTGCATTGTAGGCCGTACGCCGTAACGTCTCATCGAGGAAACTGTGTACCGTTATACGTATGTGTCTATATATGTATTATTTGTGCATAAATAAAATCTTGTCTCGAATTTGCGCGTGTGTCGGGTGTAGTATCTTTCTTGTATTGCAAAAACTAGACTTTCCGTGACTCACGTCCGGACGTGGCTCATCCTCGTCACTAATCCGTGTACCCCACCCGCGTCACCTGCGCACCCACGCCGCCCCTACTAGCGGGATGGACTCTGCCTATGCCTCTGCGCAGCCCTTGCCCGCGCCGCCCTCACTTGTGGCTCGTGGGACGGATTCCGCTGGCGTCGCCCACGCCCACACTTGCGCCTTCCTTCGTGGCCACGCTCCATCCGCCTGTCACGGCCACTGCCGAGGTCCGTGCCGCCGTCGTGCTCCGCACCGGCGACCTCCACGTACTCTGGCGAGCTCCACAACGACGAGCTCCATTCGTCCAAGCAGCACGGTGATATTGCACTGAAAGCGCATATTGCAAGCGTTTGTTTCAAGTGTTTCAGTTGTTTCAGAAGTACGTTACAAGGGTTTCGTATGGATATTGCAAAAGTAGATCGGCATGTTATATATGTAATATGTTACGATGGTTGTACACTTATATTGCAAATGTCTATTCCCAATGTTTTATCTGTGTTTTCATATGTATGTTGCAAGTGTGTTTATCTGGATGTTGCATATGTTTCACACATATGTTGTAAGTGTTTTATTTGGATGTTGCGTATGTGTTGCAATGATTTTTCAAGTTTTTCATGTGTTTTTTAAGAGTTTCAGACGCATGTTTTAAACGTTTCATCTGTCTTCAGACGTATGTTGTAAGTGTTGTATCTGGATGTTTCAAAAGTAGATCGGGTGTTGCATCTCCCTCCTCGCCTTCTACTGCCTCGCCTTAGTGTTTCCTCACCTTCTGCTGCCTTGCATCTTTCTCAGACTGGGGAGGGGGCACGCCGAGGGATGACAGCGCGGACGCGAGCGCATGCTCTCCTCTTCCGTTATGTGGGCAGGTAGCGCTTCGATTCACTTTTTCTATTACGCGGGGATGCTTAGATGAGGTGCTCTCGTTGGTGGGCCTAGGACTGGGAGTTGAGCCACGGTTTGGTTGGCTAGGACTGGGAGCTGCGTCCAGACGTGCTCCTAGCGCCGGATATCCGGACGCTAGCGCCTCCGTAGGTATATAAGTAATTGTCACGCTCTTGCTATGCTGGAGGTGACCAGAACCGAGGATCTGGTACAAGTTGGGAGAAATTGAAAGGTGGAAGGAAGAATTTAGAGGTTCAATACAACACGAGGTTTGAGTGAGATTTCATTATCCAATGCAATTCATGTCTCCCTTTCGCAGCATCGATATTGCCTCACAATTTGGATTGAACTCGTATACGGCCCAAGGCCCCGCATGCTCCCTTCTATTTGAGGGAATCAGGGGATGCTTCGAGGGATTGAGAAAGGGGATTGATGGAGCAATTTTTTTCACCTTATTTCCCTACATGACAAATTTTAGGAAAAGAGGATTGCTTTTCTCAATCTAGTGGAGTTGCTCTTATTATTAGTGATAGTAAGACATATAGTTATATATATAACATGTATCGGTCTCTTTTGTAACAAACCATAAATAGAGTTGTCACTCTCTTTTGTAAAAATAAATGGACACTTTGAATTACCTTGAGGGCCCATAATTTTCTTGAGTGCCAAAATGAAACTGCCAAGAAAAATGTAGTTTCCTTGGCTAGAGACTAGACCTCCAAGAAAATGCATATTCTTGACTGCTAAATCATATTGTCAAGGTAATTGCTCGTTTCCTTGAGTACCAGTCCAAATCGTCAAGGTAACTCCATGTTTTCTTGAGTGTTATTACAAACCATCAAGATAATTGCTCATTTCTTTGGGTGCTATTCGAAATCCACCAAGGTAATTCGTATTTTCTTGAGTGCTATATGAAACCGCCAAGGTAATTCATATTTCTTTAGGTGTAATTGGAAACCGCCAAGGAACTTCTCGGAGCTTTGAAGTTCAAACTTTTTGAATTTTCCAAATGGTCTCGGATGGACCTAAACCAAAGTTATAGTAATCGACGAGATCTAAAACTTTTTAGTTCAATTTTTTTACATTTAAAATTGTTTAGGACCTCAAATATATAATATTACAAGATTCAATAAAGTGGATACAAAAAAAATAATTCACAAGTTACTCCAAGGTGTATACCCCGAACCAGCTCTCCATTGAGTGTTGTCATAGGCTCATAGCCGTGCCCTAACAGCCCAGACACCGCCTTCGATGAGGACGCACCCAAGTGGGCGGGCTCCGACGTCTTGAGAGGAACGGATCCCTCACCGATGACGGGGTTTGGCGAAGCTGAAGAAGACTTGAATTCCTCGAGCTGTTGGCGTAGCGAGTTGACGCAGTCATTGAGATCGGCGACCTTGTTGTCAACCTGCGGGCGCCAACGCTCGAAATCGTCCATTGCCGTCTTGAGATCCTAGATGGAGACATGGACCTTGTCCGATTCCCTTGGACTAATCGTCGAGAGCTTGGTTAGGATGAGAGTGAATTGCTTCTCAACCTTCTTGGTGACTCGAGACACGTACGGTGCTCGTGTGACAGGATCCAGACAAGAATCAAGATGGCAACGGTGCTCGTGTGACAGGATCCAGACAAGAATCAAGATGGCAACGGTACATACCCCCGCTGGGTACAACAAACCCATACTCGAAACCGCGAAGAATAATTATACCCGTAAGAACCCATACCTACAGACGAGTATAAATAAATAGGGTACCCCGGGTTGCCCATGCCCGACAAGGCTTTAAATGCTTGTCTAATAATAAATATCTGATATGAATAAGATTGTTGATATTCATCAGATATCCATTATCTAAAATTTCATTTTAACTCAAATACATCCAAATAAAAATTTGGAACATCTAAGCAAAAAAAAAGTTTAAATAATATATATATATACATATATATATTGTTCAAATCTCTATTTTAATTCTCATTCTGAATCTGATCAAATGTTAATCAGCTAAGGTTTATGCGTCAGCACAATACTGCGTTGCATCTATACTGGCATCCTCTAGTCTCCTTTATAGTTCACCTCTTCACTATGTTTGTGTTCTATAAGCAGTGTGGTACTAAACTTAAAGGGCAGCAATGAGTAGTGTCCATGCACGAGCAGGCCGGAGCACTAGCTTTCAGCATTTCAGCCCATGCACCAAACAAACGGACGATCCGTTGGCTTTTGGATTGCATGCATTGCGGGAGCAGCAATTCTCCTTTCTCTCTTTTTTATTTTCCTGCTATTTTCTCTGCTGACGTGATATGGGATGGGCATATGCCACTAAATGAACCATTCTACTTGAGAAAAATTATAGTACTCTGGATTTTTTTATGCTTTATTATGATAGACCGGGTTTAAAAAACCCCATGGGTTTATGGGTTTGGGTACTACACCCCCAGACCCACACCCAGAAACCCGTTGGGTTTAACTTTTTGCCCATTAACAAACCCATTGGTAAAGAAATTGATCCATACCCTTACTCTAATAGGGTAAAACCCGTCGGGTTTTCGTGTTTCGGGTACATATTGTTGTCTTTAGACGAGACATCCGATACCAGGTGTAACAACACGGCTGCTACTAGTTACTATATCAATTCGATTGTTGGTAGAGTAAACTACGAGGAATTGGCCATCGCTGGTGAACTCGAGCCGCAGCTCACCTCCATCAACACCGGTGTGAACCAAGACAAGACTCAGTTTGCTTCCTTGCCCTCTCTTAAACCAATTCCGTTACAGCCGTGAGTCAAAGCACATTCACCAGACGCAGCTGGTGGGGCCGCAACTACTGCTTCCACTCTGGGCCGATTAGTCTTGGGTTGGGCTTCCTGGGCCGCTTGCTCTTGGGGCCTTCTGTGACTGCTCGTACCGTGACAGCAATGATGGGCATGGTGGACACACTGCATCGTATACACATACACGGTACACACTAGTACAGCGTTAAAGCTAATTAAGATGCCCGCACCGATCAACCGGACAGGTGGCACCGGATCGGAGCATCTGTAACTGAGCCGTGCCGTGATTTAACCGTCATCGGGTCCTGCCTGATACACACGTTAAGGGCACCGCAGAATTCAAAGCTTCCATGAGAGTACATGGCCTTTGCAGCCATGAATCACTATGGCACCGCCGGAGTAACGCAGCATTCCAAAAGACCAAAACCGGCCACCTCCTCCCTGTCCCTGGTCCCTTGCCCCCTTTCCATCCCTCAAGATCAAGCATTCTATCATCCCTGACATCATGCAATGCAAGATCAAACAAACTGGTTGCTACTTGTATCGATCACCCGTGAAACGTATAGCGCGCACCCCTCCCCTCCCCTCCCCTATAAATACTACCTCCAGACTCCAGTACCCGTGGCAGCTAGAGCATCGTACGATACATAGATACACTCCCTGCCTGTAACATCATATCGATCGGGCACGCTCAACACAGGCATAGCCAAACCAACTGGGAAGCCTGGCCATGGCAGTGCCACGCAGAAACGGTAGTGGCGCGACGGCACTGGCCGCCGTTCTGGCGCTAGGCCACTTCCTCCTCCTCGCCACCCACTCGGACGCCTGCGGTTCATCATCGTGCCCCAAGCCGACGCCGGCGCCAGCGCCGTGCTCCCCGACGGCCCCGAAAGCGCAGGGCGGCGGCGGGGCCAGGTGCCCAGTGAACGCGCTGAAGCTGGGCGCGTGCGCCAGCGTGCTAGGCGGGCTGGTGAGCCTGGAGCTCGGCCAGCAGCAGCGCCCGGCGGCGTCGTCCAGTTCGTCCACGCAGCCGTGCTGCCCGCTCCTGGGCAGGCTTGCCGACCTGGACGCGGCCGTGTGCCTGTGCACGGCGCTGCGGGCCAACGTGCTGGGCATCGTGCAGCTGGGTGCCCACGTTGAGCTCAGCGTCCTCGTCAACTACTGCGGCAAGAAGCTCCCCCAGGGTTTCCAGTGTGCCCGAGCTAATTAATTAAGACGTATCCACACGCCGCCGACCGGCGACCGCGGTGCCCGAGCTTCCTGATGTACTAGTTTGCTAGCAGTAGAATAACATCTGTGTTAATTAGGTACTACTAAGGTTAATTATTAAATTGTCTGTGTTAATTTGTAGCACTAGTTATCGGTGGTTTAGGGCTCTGACTCTGTGGATTGTTCCGTTCCGTGTGATCGGGCGCCGCTATGATAACGCCCACGCTCTGTGCTTGTGTAGGCAAGTCGTGTTGAGTCATGCTTCGCTTATATCTGTTTGAAATTGCATTGTGATGACTAATCAGTCAGGCATCTGAATCCAAAGCTTGTTCAGAACATGCATCGCAAGTTTGTCAACCGACAACTACACGAGTGAAACATCTGCCATGCGACGTCACGTCTGAAAAACTGAAATAATTCGTGCCTCTTGGCGCCTCGTGAGCCCATTCTGTTTGTTAGTGCAATACAGCAAAAACGTTCAGTGCAAATGTCCACTTCGGTGGAAACGTGAAAACTATCATGCCAAACCCACGTAATCACTACACTCGAAAGTTTGCTGCCAGATCAGGTTCAGAGTGGTGCGTAACGTTTCAAGATACAGATGAACAAAGAAATTCTGGCACCGGATTGTTAATAATCGAATCCGTGGCATCAGGAATGGAATAGTTGCTCAGAGCTGGTTGCATTATTGTAGGTGTAGGGCAAACCCATGCTTCACAATATTCAGCAAATCACATAAAGGTGTTTACAACAAGGCAATCACAACAAAAAACAACCATGGTAAACAAAAGTTTCCCCTGCTTTTCTCTGATGGAAGGAGATAGAGAGCTCAATTCATCAAGGTGCCTTGTCAAACAGATAAATAATCTAAAATGGTCTGTCACCAAGTTTCAGCTCTCAAGTTGTCATACGGGTAGACTTTGGGAGTCTGCAAGAAACAATTGGACACGTTTAGGTTAGCTCATTCAACAAAACATGTCAGGAACAGATACTGATTCACAAGAAATAACATGACTTCCGAATAAAGTTCAGAAATCATAGGGCATACACATTCTTTTTACATATTGTGAAACACGCACGCCATTGTACAGAAGGCCCTTTTGCAGAAGAGAGTAAATAATACATTGTGGGTACTTCCTGATTTCCCTATAAATATTGTTATAGAGTGCAACTTTGCCTAATCAAAGCTCTTTGAGAAAACTCATTCAGTACAACATTTCTAAGATTACCCACTACCCAGTGTTTGTAGACAGTACATACCAAAGAAAACAAGCTTATATATAGCTCAGTTCTCACATTCATGTGGTGTAGCCATCCTTAGTTATTTAAATATTGATTCTATTTAAATCTAGTGTGACCAGTGGCATATTTAGTTTGCCACTTCCTGTCTGGACTTCAATTTTGGGTCTGATGCACTTGCTTTCCCCTTTCCTGTCTCCCTACTTTGTTAGCATGCGTACTACATCTTTTTTTTCTTCCATGTCGCATATGTGACACTCATTGCTGACTGAGCCCCAAGCCAATGGCTGGGACCCAACTAACACAAATAACTCTGTACATAGGCTAGATAATAATCCAGTTTCAAATATTTGCAGCAAAAGGACTTTTGCGAACCTTCCATGCAGTTACAGAATCAGAAAAAAGTGAAGTGAGGAGGTAATTTCAGTTAGCATCTACACTTACTGTTGTCATTATGTGCTTACAGATTAAATAATCAGGCAGTTCTATGAGGATTCAATCTACATAAAACACGCGTCAATCTACATAAAACACGCCAGAAAGGAAACCTACAACTACCTCTCAGTGCAGCTCATAGACATGTACAAAAAACTGTTCCCTCATTTTGACAGCATGTCACTATTATATACAACTAAGACTACCATGTCACGGGATTCGTGCACTGCTAAGAAAAAAACATTTAGAATCAGAATTCAATATGGACATTGGTATCAAGCAGACATTTTCAGGGTTGAAAGGTATAACACTAGACATTTTCAGGGTTAAAAGGTATAACACTGATCATCCTCAAGTTACAACAATGTTTCCTTAGATGACTCTACTCAATCTGATGGAAAATCCCACACCTTCTAGTGCATACACATAAATAGGACTCAGTCATAGCTAATTCACAATTCCCTCCACCAATCAATGTAGACCGTATTTTCTAGGATAAAGCCTTCAAACATAGATTTTTTACCTTTAGTTTCTCTTGCAATATATTCTCAAAATGCCACAAAATAAACATCATCACAAAATTCCTCTGAATACGGATCTATCCATATAGCTTTTGTCACTATAAACACATACTCCCTACATTCCAAGTTATAGTACACTTTAGCTCTGTCTTAAGTCAAATGTTGCTAACTTTAACCAAGTATTTAGAAAAATATATGAACATCTATAAGATCAAATAAATCATCTACCAAAATATATTTCATGGAGAATCTAAAGAAACTAATTCCATGTTGTAGATGTTGGTGCATTTTCTATAAACTGGTCAATGTTTGTCATGGGCAGTCAGCTAGGCCTTATGCACCAGATCCACAGTATGAGAGGCCCATTAGAGTTAGGTTTAAATATAAGATTAGCCACCTTTCTTAGTAGTCAAGTAAATCTCTATATAGAGAGGGGAGTTGTATTGATTGGGATTAAGCAAGAAATCACCAGAAGAGATCCTCATCTACCCCAGGCCACTATCACCGGCATGCCTGATCACAAGTGTGCGGTTCAACATCCATTCACCGCACCACCCACAATCCCCCAACATTCCGCATGCCCCGCCCCTCTTCTAACCAGGGGGTGACAATACGTATCAGCTTGCCAGGGATCCTTTCCCATGGCCTCTGCTACTGGTGACCAATCCACATCAATGGAGAATTTGCGCACCAATGTGTCGGCTGGATGTGCAACGAAATAATCAATTATTGAGGAACTGAATATGAACATGGAGCGTGGATTCATGGTGAGGCGTCGTCAAGTGCGGACAGCAGCCACCAGATGTCATCTCCTTGGATCAGCTCGCATCTGATGAGGCCCTAGTTGCTCTCAGCCCGGACCGTGCGCGATTCCACCGCACAGCAGCAGCAGCCAGTCAGTAGCTCACAGCCCTGTCTGGTTCAGCTTATAATCGGATTCTGGGTAGGAAAAAAAAAGCAAGAATCCCACCAAACGCCTCAATTATTTCTGCTTTTTCTGACCATTGCTTAAGAACTTTGCACTAGCACAATCCAGAATTGAGAATCGAAAACAAAAAAACAATGGTACTGAGATTACAAGCGGAAACAGATAGGGCCTACATGACATTTCCATAGACTGGTTCATCTGCAACGTCATCCCTGATGCTTCTGCTATGGCCCTAGCGCAAGATGTAGCATGTGCAGCAATGCTAGTAGAAGACTGCCATGCAAACACATGTTTGTGCAATGGAATCTACAAGCTCATGTGTTTTTCCTGGGAACTAGGAGGGGTGATTGCTGCATGCCCTCTCTTGTGAGATGTTTCCACGAACAGATTTGTGCATATATGGTCAAGTTTAGTGGATAAGGCGGCTACAATCTCTTTACTGGGATCTGCAAGTTGAGCAATCTGGAGTACATCCTCAGCTTGGAGTCCATCTGCACTATGCGCATGGAGGAACATGTGATCTCCTGTGCAATACTACTCCTGAAGGGCATGATTATGACATCATGGTTGGTTTGCTTCCATGGGATCCAGGCAAATAGGAATTGGAATCTTGCATTGGATGTGCAGATTGCGGCCAGCTGGCAGTCAGGAAGGGCATATGCCGCAACAAATAAAGATAGTTCCTCATTTATTGTTACTTGTTAGTAGCGAATAAGACACTAAGCCGAGATGTAAAAGGCTTTTTAGGTGATAGCTTTGTGTCGAGTCGAGTCTAAGTCGTCATGACCAGAACCACACTATGAGAGGCCCATTAGGGCTAGGATTAGATATAAGATTAACCACTTCTCTGTAAATCTCTCTATATATAAAGAGAGTTGTTGTGTTAATTGGAATTAAGCGAGGAATTACCAGGAGAGATCCTCATCTACCCCGGGACTTGAACTATAATTTACAATGGAGGGAGTACTCCCTCAAGTCAATAATACTTGTCAAAATTGACTTTGCACGGACTTTGGTGCATATCTTTGATCACTAATTTTATCTAGAATATATTCTCAAAATCCTTCAAGTTTATGAGATTTTGCAAAAAGTTTTTTCAAATACAAATCTACACATATAACTCGCATGTTTCCAAACTCAATGATTTAAAAGTTATTGATATTTTTAGTTCGACTAATGTTTTGTCATTGCAAAATTGGATAATGCCTTACATTGATGGACAGAGGAAGTATTAGCCATCAAGAAACAGTTCAAGTCGAAATTTGGGAGTACAGATCAAGTTATTTTAGAGTATATCTCCTCAAAACAAGTTATCATGATGGTCACTCAGAAGAAATTCAAAAACTAGTATCCACGGCCTAACCTGGCTGTTAACTTATGGGATCACCATAGCCATAGAATTGAACGCCTTAGATTATTAACCTTTAATATGCTACCATAAACAGTTCCTCCCATAAACATTTGAGTGCCAAATAAAACTTCAAGAATCAAAATCCAAATTGCTAAAAAGTGAGCCACAAACGAAACTTACAAGTTTTAACTATTTGATTTGATTGATGCATTAAGGTGTGAAAGTATTACTTAATAGTACTGTTCACCTAAACCTAAACAACCGTTTAGCCGATTTAAACACCATGAAAACGCTACAATGTGGTACGCTATTTCCGTTTAATCGGCAGTTGAACCCATTTAATTGGTCATTTAGACCGAATAAAGGCTAAACAGTAGGTGCCCAACTGTTCACCGTTTAACGTTTAGGAAAACACTGCTTAAAAGTTTAAGACATGGATAAGTTCCAGTATTAATTTAATTTTGCTGAAACATCAAGCCATGTGCCCATCTTTATGAATAGAACAAGATTCTCTACGGGGCCTTGTTTAGGTACCCAAATTCACCCCCAAATTCCACTATGCAAAAAGAAGATTCTCCATCACATCAAAATGTCGGGACATATATGGAGTACTAAATGTAGATGAAATCAAAAACTAATTGCACAGTTTTGTTGTACTTTGCGAGACGAATATTTTAAGCCTAATTAATCAATGTTTGGACAATTATTACCAAATAAAAACAAAATTGCTACAGTGTTCAACAATAAAATCGGGACACCCCGATTCGGTGATCTAAACATGGCCCAGATACTTAAGGCATGGTCGCATGGATAAGCTTTGCTCATAGTGAATCTGTTACCTCAATTCCATCAACCCATTTCCCAGTTTCTTTTCCTACAAAATGCTAGCTTACCGTGGGTGGAGTGATATCTATAGGCATGCAAAATCACAGACATCTTCTATGAGGGTCCAGATTTTCAACATTTGAAAGCAATATTATCATTTTGTCTGATAGGATCTTTAAGTAATAATATCTTCTAGTAACTAAACAATAATCCAAGGAGGCAGGTTTTTAAAACATCATAGTAGAAACATAGTTACCGTAGGTGGAGTGATATCTATAGCACAATATAAACACTGAAATATCAAAATGCAATCAGATAAACAGCAGTTAGCAATGCGCACTCACATATGGTATCTTGGAGGCCTTGTCGTTCACAGCAGCAGCCACACCGAGGGCAGCGAAGAACCCCAGCCCTCCGCACAGCCACGCCAACGCCTCGTACTATCGATCAGCAAACAATAACCAATCAAACAGCCAAATCAAAAGAATCCAGACGCATATGATGCTGCAATGCGCAACGTATTTGATCAGGTCCATACTACCTTGCCGATGTGCGGGGCAAGGCGGTCGATGCAGGGTTCCGGGAAGGGCGTGCCGTTATCCCACACCAGCTCGTCGTTCACGGGCAGCTGCGACCCAAACAGAAAATACCCCAGATCCAATCGATTTGAGACGGCAATTCACTGGGCGGGGATGAGGAGAGCACTAGCTGAGGTTGGATTTGGATTTTTGCGGGGGACTTACGGGCTTATCGGGGACGATGTGGCGGCCCACGGGGAGGCCCATGCCGGCGCGGTGCCGGAGGGCGGAGGCCGCGGCGCGTGCGCCGCCGCCGCCCAGGATGCGGGATCCCGCCGCGGTTAGCCTCCCGGCCATCTCTCTCTCGCTCACCCTCCGATCTGTGCGAGTCGTCGGTCGTGTAGTGGGTGCGGTTGCGCGGCTCGTCGGCGGCGCTGGAGACAGAAGGGAGCTGAGTGGGCTTTGTTCGGGGGCCTCATGTGCTGTGTATCCAGTGGGGAAAACTGAAAGCAGATTGGGCATGTATTTCGGCCTTGTGGATTCCACTGGGTCAGGATACGTTTGCTGGGCCACGCTTCACTGGCCTTTGCATTGTGGGAAATGACGATCACTGGGCTTCAGAACACTGCCTCTGAAAATTTACTCTAAAAAATCCATCAAAAAGACTACGGAAGTGCTAACGCCGGACATCCGGACTGACGCTTTCGCACTCCACATGGGACCACGCTACCTGAGCGACAAGAGGGGAAGGGCACGCGGCGCCTCTAATTCTGAAAGAGCCAGCAGCGACATCATATGGATGCCCTGCCGGCGCCGAGAGGGACAATGTAGCAGAAGGTGGGGAGGAGAGATACAACACCCGATCTACTTTTGAAACATCCAAATACAACAGTTGCAACATACGTCTGAAGGCAGTTAAAACATGCTTTTTTGAAACACTTGAACAAAAAACACCTGAAAACACTTGAAAAACATTGCAACCATACGCAAACATCCAAACAAAATACTTGCAACATATGTGTAAAACATATGCAACATCCAGATAAACACACTTGCAACATGCGTCAAGAAAACATAGATCATACCTCTGAAACATCTAAAACACTCTAACCATACGCTTGCAACATGCCTCTGAAACGAATTGCAACATATGCAACATGTGCAACATCCCCCGATCTACTTTTGCAACATCCATATGAAACAAATTCAAATATACATATGAAACATCTGAAACCCTTGAAACATACATATGCAACATGGGGGGAGAGAGAGCCTGGTGCAGGGAACGCCATGGCCGTCGGGGGTGGGAGGGCGTCTCGACCGGGTGGGGGAGCACCGCCGACTCCCCTGCAACACCGTCGTGTTACCTCCAAAGGATCTTGCTCATGCTCCATGGATCTCGCTGGTGTGGGGGAGAGGGCCGCCGGATCTACTAGCGTTGGGGGCTCCCGGTGGGAGAGGATGTCGGGGTGAGGGAGGACGTCGGGTTGGGGGAGGGGCATCGCCGAGGCGGGGAAAGGAGCTATCGGGGTGGGTAAGGGCGCCACCGCCGGCCAGAAAAGGTAGCCATGGCCACACGTCGGGGTAGGGGAGGGCGCGCACCAGGGTGGATGAGGGTGCCACTGCATGCCATGGAGGGAGCGAGCGGCGCACGCGATGGAGGGCGAGAGGTGAGCGAGCCAGTAGATGAGTGGAGGATAAGCGCAGTGGAGGATTTTTTTTTGAAAAAAGCGAGTGAATGAGTGGTGGAGTTGTGTCCGACGGGTCGGACGTCTGGTAAGTACCATTACTGAAAATACTATGTTTCTTTGAACAGTTTTGTACTCTACCACTATTGTCATGGGGTCTCTCACTACCTCGATGATGTTTCATTCGACATCAATGAAGGAGCAGTAAGAATTTTGTTTATCAAATCTATTGATCTTCTTTAGATCTTGGCATTTGATGCGTTTATCAGACGAAGTAGTTCGTTGGTATTTTATGCAGCGATCTCCACCTTTTCTTTTAGTTTGTTCTACAGCAAGGTCTGACATCTTCAAGACTTTTGTTCTGATGGTGAAGAAATTGTAAACCTACATTCTTTATAGGGTTTCCTTCGGGCGATGGTCTTTCAAGTGGATACTAAATCTCGTTGTCAGCAGCGAGTGGCTTTTGCAGTCTTCAAAGCTTTGTTTGGCGAGAATATTTGCGGGTGTCTCTTTTTTCCTATCTTTTCAGAAGTAGACGTTCGAAGGAAGGAAATGATAGATTTAGTTTTTAATGTACTCTTATTTTTTAGAGATCATTTTTCTGTCTTATTATCTTTGTTTTCTATGAGGCACTCTTTTGAGTCTCCTTATAAAAAAATATCGTCATGGAATTGTTTAAATCATACCGGACTAAACATATATAGGCATAATTAAGCAAGCAATTTGCACTTGAGAATTCAGGCAGTTGCAATTGTTTATGCAGCTCCCTTGCCCTCGGCGCGACCCGCCACCGAAGCAGCAATAAGCTTCTGGTGTTGTTAACTCGCTGGCAGCTGACGGATTAAACATAGTACCGACATCTGATGCAGATGTTTCCATGAGCATCCACATCAAAATGATTTTGCCCCTGCGTGCCGTCAGCACAAATCAGACCGCCAAATCAATCTGTCTCCGGCTTAGGGTCGCCTCCGGCTGTCCAGCTGCTCCGTCAGAGATGAAATAGACGAGAAAGTACCAAAACTCAAGTCGAAGCAAAAAAATTAACATATTTTTGTCTGATGGTTTAGACTTTTGCTGATAAAAAAATTGTTCAGTTATAAACAAACAGTCTGATTGATGAGAGAAATTAAAACAGCTAGACAAACACCAGAGCACTGTAAACAATTACTGTCATCGACTGTCGAAGGGCGCATGCGTCATGCCTGTACTGTTCTTGGATTACAAATTCGGGCATGAATGAACACTAAACTATTTGCAGACTCCGACTCCAGACTGCACCGACCTGGGTACATTCAGCTAATCTTGCTGTTAGCTAACTGCCACGGGGAGCCGGCCGACTAATCACTCGATCATAATCAATCAGTCTGTGAGATCGATGACGGAATAAACTATGCGGAGGCTCACATGGCTTTCAATGCTTGATGTGTCATGTCTCCTCGCTTCAATTCGCACCAAAGAAAAATTGGACTAGCAGCGCTAGCGGTTGATCATTGCTTATAGTATTATCTTTACTTAGCAGCTATATATGTTACTTGGACGTTCGGTAACGTACCGTAATCTAGCCGTAGATATGCACAACATGCTGAGTAAACTCGCCAACCAGACATGCCCAACATGCATGCTGCATCAAATAAATGCGATGCAACATGATAACCAATTAACCATGTTCAGAACATGAGAATTCAACGAGCTGTACACGTACGTGGAACTTTATATTCAACATAATTTCTACCAAATTCCGGCGTTCTAGCTATGTGTAGATGCTTAGCATATAGTATATGAACAGGATTTTCCCAACTTGTTTTCTTGGATAGAGACTTCTAACACGGAGGTAATGTTAGCATTAAAGTAAATGATCATATTGGCCCATATTTTTGGTAAATAAGGAATTAAGGCAAGGTGATCCTTTGTCTCTAATATTATTTAATATAGTGGTGGACATGCCAGCTATCTTAATTGTAAGAGCCAACGATGATGGCAGGGGTAGTGCTGCACCTAGTAGAAGATGGCTTGTCTATCTTGCAATGTGCAGATGATACAATGATTTTCTTAGACCATGATTTTCAGTAAGCAATGAACATGAAGTTGTTCCTATGCACTTTTAAACAATTATCAGTCTAAAGATAAATTTCCATAAGAGTGAGATCTTCTGCTATGGGCAAGCTAAGAATTGTGAGATACAATGCTCACATCTTTTTGGATGCAAACTGGAAGCTTACCCTTTTTGTTACCTAGGTATGCCAATGCATTATAGAAAACTTAATAACAAAGATTGGAAAGTCATTAAAGGTAGAATTGAAAAGAGGTTGGCTAGTTGGATAGGAAAATTGCTTTCTTTAGGCGGTTTTCTGGTGTTGATTAACTCATTGTTGTCAAGTTTATCTATGTTTATGCTCTCTTTTTCGAAGTCCCTAGAGGGGTCCTTAAGAAAATTGAGTACTATGTAGATCACGGTTCTTCTGGCAATACGATCAACAAAAGAAGAATTATAGACTTGCAAAATGGTTCATCATTTTTCAACCAAAAGAGCAGGGAGGCCTAGGCATACAAAATCTCGACATACAAAACAAATATTTATTAAGTGGTTATTAAGTATATAATAAAGATGGTTTGTGGCAACAACTACTTATAATTAAATAAATATGTCAAAGACAAAACCCTTTTGCAGCTCAAAAATGGGTTGGAGATTCCCATTTTTAGATGAGTTTGATGGGGGGTGAAGGACCAATTCTTAAAATTAGTCAAGTTTATGTTGGGAGAGGGAACCTAAATTAGATTCTGGGAAGATACCTATCTTGAAAGAGTTCCTAAGAGAATCTCCAAGAGTTTCTAAAACCTACTCCCAATATAGTTTTTTTGGTAAGACTGGAAAAAAGTACTCTCCAACGACTCTTCATCTCAACTTCCAATCTTTCCGCACTTGGGAACAACAATCCAATCACGTGGAAATATCCACGCGCGTATTGATCCGCCAATCTAAAGGTGGGATGACGTGGAAAGAATAAGGAGTAGGATAGGGTTCACAATGTAAATGCACAAGAGAGAAAGAAAGGATAAAAGTGGTTGGTGTGATTTATAATAGTTTATGATTTCTGATGAAAAATTATCTTCTATATTTTACGAGCAAGATTTTGGAAACCGTTGGAGAAACTAAACAAATATGCTCGCAACATTTTTTTTAGCCACTTAGAAAACTTCTTAAGTTACCAATTATTATTTTGGGAACTATTGAAGATGCTCTTAAGTTCCAATATACTAACTTGTATATATTATATTTCGGTAAAAACAAGATACTATTGCAATAACCCTTGGCGCTAAACCACTTAATGTTTTCTTCAAACGAGCTTTAGTAGATAAAAATTGTTAGGTGGCAGCATCTTGTAGCAGGACTTGAGAGCATAGATTTACAAATAGGAAGAGATACCTTCTTTTACTTGCTTAAAAATAATGGTTTCTTCACAATAAATTCCATGTATAAATATCTTTGTAAATAATGGAATAATGGTTTCAAAAAATATGGAGGCTAAAGATACCACTTAGAATTAATTTTTTTCTTTTGTGATTCCTACAAAGGGATGTTATTCTAACAAAAGATAATTAGTGAGAAGAAATTAGAATGAGAGCAAAATGTGTGTTTTTTTGTTCCGAGAACAAAACAATTCAACATCTCTTCTTTGTCTGTTAATATGCTAAATTCCTCTAGAGAAACGGTTCACTTTGTACCAGGATTTACACCCCAAAAGATATCCATGATCTTCTTTTTGTAGGTGGTACAAACAAGCGGGAGTTTTAAATAAATCCTTATTGCTGATAGCATGTAACACCTCGGGTGTTATAGTGGCTAAATAATCTGTCATGTCATCATATTGCACCGCAAAGCATCCATGATTAGGTCAACTACGATATGCATCAACTAAAATGAGTTTACATTCTTAGGTTGGATGTGCTTCTCAGTGGTGTGGCTCGAACCGAAAACCCTAATTTCGAATGTCACCGCAAATACTTAGTTTATGCCCTGCGTGATTTGATGTGTGTGACTGTGTTACACACTAGTGCCAAGTGTAGGGTATGAACTCAAGTCTAACACATAATATGGAGCCTCAAGTTTGAGTTTGAATTGGAATCCAAAACTTGTCGCGAGTTTTTCGATTCGAATTTAAATTCAAATTTGGGGAATTATTAAAAGAGTTTCAAAAGTCAACTTGGTCAACCAAGAGTGGCATTTGGTCAACCATGTGATGCTTGACCCAATGATACCCTTGGATGATGGTTTGATCACTAATAATCACCAATTAAAATAGCAACAAGATTCAATTTGAAATTCTTCTAAAAACCCTAAATTCCAAAACCCTAATTTTACCCCTTTTGAAATAATTTAAAATCTAAGGAAAATTTGGGAAAAAGTTTAAAACCAAGTTTGTAGATATTTTCAAGGGCTACAACTTTGGTGTTTTGAGTTTTCAAAGTTTTAGTGTAAAATGTGGAGTAATTTTGAAAAGAAGCAAATTCCAAATTTAACCTCTTTTCATCCCCAAACTCAAATTTCAAAATGGAGGCAGAATTTGAAAATGGTTTGAACATCAAAGTTGTAGGTCTTGGCTAGGTGTACAACTTTGGTGTTTGGAGTTTTTGAAGTGTCAATATAAAATTTAAAGTAATTTCTATATTACCAAATTCCTAAGAAGTGTCCCCTTTGAATTTCAAATTCAAATTTCAAAATCCAGTTCGAATTTGAAAAAGTTGTCAACATGAAACTTGTAGATCTTGAAATTCTGAAGATTTCATACTTTGGGAGTTTTTCAAGTTCCTACATGATTCTAGGAGTAATTTGGCAAAAACAGTTTGAATTTAAAAATTGGGGTGCTACAGTGACCGGCGAATCACCGCCGGGCACCGAGCGGCATGGGCACCGGCGAGCCGCCGGGCTGCTTTCAGGCCATTTCCACGAGCGCTCGATCGCCACCTCATCCACACGTGCGCCTTCTAGCACCGCTGGAGACCTCTTTAAAAGGCCCAGCACACCATCGTTCTTCTTCTTCTTCTCTGTTTTTGGCCGTCGCCACCGCATAGCTCCGCCGCTCACCGCTGCCGCTGTTGAGCTGCCTCTAGCTAAAACAACCGCACCATCACGTTCGCCTCGCTCTTGCGCACCTCCTGGTCCACCTGCACCAGCCTAATTCCGCCTGAATCACCCGCACGACCATTTCCTTTCCCAACTCCGGTGACCGGGCGCCACCGAGCCGCCTCACATGGCCAGCCACCTCCATTGCCTCTCCATGCTTGTTGTTTGCTCCACTGCACTCGCGGTGAGTGGTTGATGCTTCCCATGCCTTTCAATTTGGCCACTACTAGCTGGTATCACCGGGACGCCGGGTGCCGCGACCACCGTGCCGCCATGGCCGGTGGGGTGCTACCTCCGGGGGGTTTGCAGTCGAGAGAATGGCCTGGTAAGGTTCGCGGGTGAAAGGTCTTGATGGCTAGAGGTGGGTGAATATCCTTTTAAAAATTTCTACAAAGATAAGCTAAACAAGTTTATCAATATAACAAGTAGCGAGATGCGAGTTTTGCTTAGCCTACAGGGTGTTTGCAAGCCACCTAACCAATTCACAATTCTAGTATATTTGCACTCAACCGCACAAGACAAACCGAGAAGGTAACTACAACTACAACTAGCAAGCTACATAAAGGAGCTACTCTAGCAAAGCTAACTAGCTAGCAAAGATAACTAAGAAGGTAATGCAGAGTTGAGTTAGGAGAGTTTCACCGAGGGGCGAAGTATTGAGCCAACCAATATGATCAACAATGAATACCAAGACAACCGAACATCGGGATCAATCAATCACAATATGAAAGTAAAGACATGAAGATTTATCCTGAGGTTCACGTGCTTGCTGGCACGCTAGTCCCCGTTGTGTCCCTCTTCACCATGTGGTTCGGTGGCTAATCGGTCTCACACCAAGCCTCTCAAAAGGCGCCACAAGAACCTACCAAATGGCAAAAGGTTGCAATGACACGAGCAATTCACTAATGTTGCCTTTGGCGCTTCACCGAGGTAGGCACAAACCCCTCACAATAGGAAAATATAGGAGCATTGACTACCAATAGGTGCTAAGTGTTTTAGATTATAGACCTTTGAAGCGTGATACCATCGGAGTAGCGATAAACACCATCTTAGCACCTTGTGTAGTTAGATACCACTTGAAAAAGCACAAATATAACTAGAAACCTCATGAGATCAACATTATAAGCAAGGCTCTAGTACCACTTTGAAAAACATGAAGCAAGAAAAATCTAACTACTTCCTATTCATAGTACCTCAATATACCATTCAAAATATACTAGCAAGTCACCACACAAGCAATGTATCAGAGAAAAAGAAATGCATAACTATGCATCATACATATGAAGTGCACATAGAAATGCAACATTCATGTTTAAGAACTTGCTCCCCCTACTTGTGTGCTCAAAATTTTAGTTGATCCCCTTCTTTTATCATTTTCTCCCCTTTAGGTTTTCTTCCCCTTTAGAATCTATCTTTGTGAACAACACTTTCTCCCCCTTTGGCACCAATGACCACAAGGGACCAATTTTAGATAGAATATCATGTCATGTTATGGGGTGAGGATCAAGTTTGTGATTCAACCTAGATTGCTTGCATGAATAAAATTGCTTCGGTTTGATCCAAGGGCAAGCTTCTTCACACCTTGCTAGAAGGGTTATCATGCACCATGTTAAAGCAAATATTTAGACAAGTGATCTAGATTAAACACTTAGGATCACAAGCTACTTAAATAAGTTATATGCTACCACTAGATCATACATAGCAAAGAAACAATAGTGGCACCATATAACCTTCAAACTCATTTGATTTTCATGAATGAGCCTAGAACATAAGAAATCATGACTAGATGCACTAAACATGTCCTTAGTATAGAATGTATGACATTTCAACCAATTGTACCTTAGGGCTCGAAGGAGAGGCATGTCATATCATGGAGGTGCATCAACTCATGTTGGAGAAGTCAAGTATGTTCAACTCATTCTTTAGCTTGTGAAATCTCTTCTCATCAAGTGGCTTGGTGAATAGATCGGCTAATTGATCTTCGGTGCCCACACTCTCAATAGCAATGTCACCCTTTTGTTGATGATCTCTAATGAAATGATGACGAACATCAATATGTTTTGTTCTTTGATGTTGAACCAGATTGTTGGTTAGCTTCACGGCGCTTTCATTATCACATAGCAATGGCACATTCTTGAAATTGATTCCAAAATCCTTCAATGTTGCCGTCATCCACAAGATTTGTGCACAACAACTACCCGCGGCGATGTATTCGGCCTCGGCGGTAGATAGTGCAATACTATTTTGCTTCTTGGATGACCATGAGACAAGTGATCTTCCCAACAATTGACAAGTCCCGGAAGTGCTCTTTCTCTCCACTTTGTCACCGGCATAGTCGAAATCCGAATATCCAACTAGCTCAAAGCTTGCACCTTTGGAATACCATAATCCAATATCTTGTGTATGCTTTAAGTACCTCAATATTCTCTTTGTTGCCTTCAAATGACTTTCTCTTGGGAAGGCTTGAAATCTTGCACGCATGCATACACTAAACATTACATCGGGCCTTGATGCCGTCACATAGAGTAGGCTACCAATCACTGATCTATATAGCTTTTGATCCACCATGTTGCCATTCTTGTCACTATTCAAGCTTCCCTTAGTGCTTATTGGAGTAGTGATTCCTTTTGTATCTTCCATGCCAAACTTCTTTAGCATATCATTTATGTATTTAGTTTGGCTCACAAATATTCCTTTCTTCATTTGTTTGATTTGAAGTCCAAGAAAGAAACTAAGTTCACCAATCATTGACATTTTAAATTCATTTGCCATCATTTTCCCAAACTCATCACAATAATCTTGATTGCTTGAACCGAATATGATATCATCAACATATATTTGCAACACAAACAAGTCTTTCCCAATCTTCTTGGTGAAGAGAGTAGTATCCACTTTGCCCATGACAAATCCTTCGGATAGCAAGAAGTCCCTCAATCTTTCATACCATGCTCTAGGTGCTTGCTTCAATCCATACAAAGCTTTTCTCAATTTGTAGACATGATTGGGTTTCTTTTCATCTTCAAAACCAGGAGGTTGCTCCACATACACCTCTTCTTGAATGTACCCATTGAGAAATGCACTCTTCACATCCATTTGATATAGCTTGATATTGTGAGCACAAGCATAGGCAAGTAAGATCCTAATTGCTTCCAATCTAGCAACCGGGGCATAAGTTTCACCAAAGTCAAGACCCTCTATTTGTGTATAACCTTGAGCCACTAGTCTTGGTTTGTTCCTTAGTACTATTCTATCTTGATCTTGCTTGTTGCGAAAGACCCATCTTGTTCCAATGACATTGTGACCCTTAGGCATCTCAACTAGTTCCCATACTTCATTTCTCTTAAAGTTGTTGAGCTCTTCATGCATGGCATTTACCTAATCCGGATCTCTCAATGCTTTATCAATGTCCTTGGGTTCTTCCATTGACACAAAAGTAGAGTGAGCACAAAATGATGCCAATCTTGATCTAGTTTGAACTCCCCTTTGTATGTCACCAATGATGGAATCCAATGGATGGTCTCTTGCAGTGTTAGTTGGTTGAAGCACTTGGATTTGATTGCTTGGATGTTGATGTTGATCATGAGTTGGAGATGATGAACTAGCCACTTGTTGATCTTGTTACACTTGAGATGATGTACTAACTTGATTTTGCATTAGAGAACCACTAGCTTGTGTAATTGGACTTTGGAGCATTTGATCTTTATTGTCATCCACATCAATCACTTGCTTTGGCCTCATATCACCAATATCCATTTCTTTCATAACATTTGTCAATTGAGTTCTTCTCACATTATTCAAGTTATCTTCCTCATCTTGAGAGCCATTTGTTTCATCAAACTCAACATCATGAACTTCCTCAAGTAAACCACTAGCCAAATTCCAAACTCTATAAGCTTTGCTAGTAGTGGAGTAACCAAGTAAGAATCCTTCATCACATTTCTTCTCAAACTTGCTCAATCTAGTGTCCTTCTTCAAGATGTAGCATTTGCAACCAAATACCCAAAAGTATGCAATGTTAGGCTTTCTTCCATTTAAGATCTCATATGGTCTCTTCTCTAGGAATTTGTGGCAATAGAGGCGGTTGCTATAGAAGCAAGTCGTGTTGATTGCTTTGGCCCAAAATAAATGACTAACATTATACTCATTCAACATTGATCTTGCCATATCAATTAAGGTTCTATTCTTTCTCTCAATTAGGCCATTTGATTGAGGTGTATACTTGGCCAAAAATTGATGTTTGATTCTAAGCTCATCACATAGCTCGTCAACTCTTGTGTTTCTAAACTCACTTCTATTATCACTTCTCACTTTCTTGATTGTGGTCTCAAACTCATTTTGCACTCTCTTGATGATCTTCTTGAATATGTCAAATACATCACTCTTGTCTACAAGAAAGAATACCCATGTGTATCTAGTGAAATCATCCATCACAAAGTCATACTTGTTGTCACCAATGCTTGTGTATGTAGTTGGCCTAAATAGATCCATGTGCAACAACTTAAATGCCTTGAAAGTACTCATAATGCTTTTTCAATGGATGAGTGTTGCCTACTTGCTTTCTGGCTTGACATGCACTACATAGCTTATATTTCTCAAATGTGACATCCTTCAAGCCTCTAACTAAGTCATGCTTCACTAACTTGTTCAATTGCTTCATGCCAACATGACCAAGTCTTCTATGCCATAACCAACCCATACTTGATTTTGTGAGCAAGCATGTTGAAAGTTGAGTGTCACTAGCATTGAAATCAACCAAGTATAGATTCTCATATCTAAAACCCTTGAAGATCAAATTAGAGCCATCAACACTAACTATCTCCACATCATCAACACAAAATATGCACTTAAAACCAAGATCACACAATTGAGCAACCGAGAGAAGATTGAAGTTCAACTTTTCAACTAAGAGCACATTGGAAATACTATGATCATTTGAGATTGCAATCCTTCCAAGAGACTTTACATTACCCTTGCTATTGTCACCAAATATGATGCTATCAATGCCACTATCATTTGATTTGAGAGAGTTGAACATCCTTAAATCACCGGTCATATATTGAGAACACCCACTATCAAGCATCAAATGCCTTTCTCCGGCCTTGTAATTTACCTATAAAAGAATTTAATGTATTTTAGGTACCCATACTTGCTTGGGTCCTTGAAGGTTAGTAACTAAGCTCTTTGGTACCCAAATGGCCTTCTTCTTTGGACCCACAATTGGTGTACCAACAAACTTAGCTTGCACACCCTTCTCACCCTTGGTAAGAACATAACAACAATCAAAAGGAATGCAATCCATTTTAGCATGAAACTTGTTGTTGTTCTTGTTTATTTTATTATAATTAATCCCTAGATGCCAAACTTGCTTGCATCTATTGCAATAACGACCATTGCTCTTCACAAAGCGAAGCTTTGGAGTAGCAAAGACCGCCTTGCCCTTCTTGGGAGTATAGCTCAAACCCTCTTTGTTAAGAGAGAACCTTTGGCTACCCAAGCATTTTAGCAAGCGGGTATCCCCACCATAGACATTGCCTAATGCGCGGGTGAGATCATCCACCTCTCTCTTGAGAGTCTCATTCTCAACCACAAGTGATGAATCACTAGTAGTAGAGATAGAGTTGGTTATGGTGGATGATGATGAGCTACATGAAGCATTAGTAGGTCCAACAAATAAAGAATCATCAATAATATCACATGTTAGTCCAATATCACAAGTAACAATCACTTGCTTCTCCTTAGCTTCCTTTTATGAACTTCTCCAACTTGAGGTCCTTTTCCTTGATGAGCTCAAGTAGAGCGGAGTGGGTTTCCTTAAGCCTAGTGTGAGCAACTTTAAGGTCCACGTGGTCTTCATTTAGACACTCACGAGAGGCCTCTAGCTCATCAAAGGATTTCTTAAGAGCTTTGAGCTCTTGTTCAATTCCTTTGCACTCCTTACTCTTTTTTAGAGCAACATGCTCCTCTGTCAAGGCATCATTTTCATTGCTCTTGGCAATGAGCTCTTACTCCAAGATTTTACATCTCTTTGTGGTCCTCTTGTAGCTTTTGCTCATTTGATCTATTATGCCCAATAGATCATCCTTGGAGTAGTCCTCATCCTCCTCATCATCACTTCTACAACCATCACTAGCACAAGAATCATCATCACTATCATCATATTTTACCTTGGTAGGCTGGGCCATAAGGCATGTCGATGTAGTGTCGAAGATGGATGGCTTATTGGAGAGGGCGATGCTTGCAATGGCTCGCCGAGTGGTCCTCTCATCATCACTAGAGCTTTCATCATCATCACTATCGGAGTTGTCACTATCCCAAGTGACCACATAACCACCACTCTTCTTCTTCTTATTGAATGTGAAGCTCTTCTTCGCTTTCTTCTCCTTCTATTTCTTCTCCTTCTTGTTCTTCTTGAGCTTCAAGTCCCCATTATAAAATCTCTTATCTTCATAGGGGGAATCCACCACTATGTGATCGGGGCTATTGCAATTGTATCAAATGATCTTTGCCTTCATAGTGCCTCTCCTCTTCCTTGCCCCATATCCTTTCTTCTTCATGAACCTTCCCATCTTGTGCACAAGGAGGGCCATGGTATCATCATCTAATGGATCATCATCATCGCTCTCCACCTTGCTCTTGCCCTTAGAAGGTGAAGCCTTGAATGCAATGGACTTCTCTTGCTTGACCTTGATCTCCTTCTTCTCTTCTACCTCATCTTCATCATCATTGTATTGGGCATCGGTCATGATATCTCCAAGCACATCGGTTGGTTTGACCTTGTCCAATCCCTCTCTAAAGATCATTCTTCTCAAGGTGGCAAACTTCTTGGGTAAGCATATCAAGAACTTATGTGAGAAGTTCTTGTCCTCAACCTTCTCCCCAAGCCCCTTTGAGATCATTGACAATGACTTGGAGCCTATAGAACATCTCCGGGATGGATTCATCATCCTTCATCTTGAAAATAGAGAACTTGTCCTTGAGCATATATAGTTTGGCACTTTTTACTGTTGAAGTGTCTTCATATGTTTCTTCAAGCCTTATCCAAAGCTCATTTGCCTTTTCAAGATCTTTTATTTGCTTAAATACTTTATCATCAATGACACGGTAGATTGTGTTAAGTGGCGCCATGTTGCATTGTTTGTTGATGCGGTCATTTGGAGTGAGATTTTCCTCATCAAGAATGATATATCCTTCTTTGGTCACATCACAAACCTTCTCATGTATATTGCCTAGATATTGCTTCATCTTCCTTTTCCAATGATCAAAGGAAGAGACGCCATCAAAGAATAGAGGCTTGCCATTAACATGATTGAACATAACTTGAGTCATCTTACACCGAGGTTGTTAAGCCTAGAAAATGGTGACCACGGCTCCGATACCACTTGAAAGGTCTTGATGGCTAGAGAGGGGGTGAATAGCCTTTTAAAAATTTCTACAAAGACAAGCTAAACAAGTTTATCAATATAACAAGTAGCGAGATGCGAGTTTTGCTTAGCCTATGAGGTGTTTGCAAGCCACCTAACCAATTCACAATTCTAGTATATTTGCACTCAACCGCACAAGACAAATCGAGAAGGTAACTACAACTACAACTAGCAAGCTACACAAAGGAGCTACTCTAGCAAAGCTAACTAGCTAGCAAAGATAACTAAGAAGGTAATGTAGAGTTGAGTTAGGAGAGTTTCACCGAGGGGCGAAGTATTGAGCCAACCAATATGATCAACAATGAATACCAAGACAACCGAACACCGGGATCAATCAATCACAATATGAAAGTGAAGACATGAAGATTTATCCTAAGGTTCACGTGCTTGCCGGCACGCTAGTCTCCGTTGTGTCCCTCTTCACCACGTGGTTCGGTGGCTAATCGGTCTCACACCGAGCCTCTTAAAAAGCGCCACAAGAACCTACCAAATGGCAAAATGTTGCAATGACACGAACAATTCACTAACGTTGCCTTTGGCGCTTTACCGAGGTAGGCACAAACCCCTCACAATCACTGGAGGTGGCCAAGAACAATCACCAACTCTTGTCAACGCCTCTGAGCTGCTCCGAGCCGTCTAGGTGGTGGCAACCGCCAAGAGAAACAAGAATCCCACAGCAAATCAACCACCAAGTGCCAACTAGATGCAATCTCACAATGCAAATACACTTGGATCACTCAATCTCACTTTGAATATACAAAGAAGCAAGATAGATGAGTGTGAGGGGAGTTGCTTAGCTCAAAGTGCTCACAAGTATGTCAAATATCCAAGAGATGGAGCTTTGAGCTGGCCAACGAGTATTTATAGGCGTACCCCTTCGAATATAACCGTTAGGCACTTGAAACAGTGCCAGCGTCCGGTTGGAGTCCAGTAAGCTCCCTCAACGACCGGACACGTCCAGTCGGTCATGACCGGATGCGCTGCGCGTCCGATCAAAAAGCTGAGACACATGCAGACGCTGAACACTGACCGGACGCATCCAGTCAAACAGAGACCGTGTCCGGTCACCTCTGTGACATCTGTTCGTTTCCGTTTCTTTTTCGACTTCCGGCGTACTGGAAAATAGTCGTTTCAACTCCTTGAAAACGCCTGAATCCCGCCTCGCAAGCTCGGCGGGAGGGAGAGAGGACCCCAAACCCTCTCTACCGCTAAAAATCTAACGCCATCGCAAAAGGTGCTAAACACCACCAAGTGATCATGTCATGTGCGAGTGTGTTAGCATTTTCACAATCATTTATCGAGACGTTATTAGTTCTATCCAAATGCATATGATTATGAAATGCACACCTAGAGGCACTTAGGAGTTCAATAGCCTCATCATTCCCCTCTTTATAGTATGGCTATCTATCCTATAATGTAACCACACCCACTAGGTGTCTTGGTTACTAAAACACAACCCTTAAGCATATACCTTTGCCTTGATCACGTAGGGTTGCGTCCAAATCCAAGTGTAGCCATCATGATCACCATGTCCATTTTGCCACCAACCTTGGAATGTACTAATCATCATATGCTATATACAACTTTGTCGGTGTTCAGACCCGAGGAGGTCCTAAACCAATGAGTAAATGCTGCGTGTCTCTTTCCTGGATGGTGATGCAAGGAGAACACACGGGGGTTTATCCTGGTTCGGGCAAAAGAAGGCCCTACGTCCAGCGGGGGGGAGAAGTTTGTATTTCCTTGCACCGAAGTGCACGTGTAGGGGTTACAAGCATGCGAGAGAGGGCGTCGAGCCTAAGTCTCAAAGAGAGGAAAAAGGGACAAGGGTGGTTGCTTGAGGTATCGATCTCTTGTTTTTCTTCGTTGTCTGTTGTTGTCCGGTCGAGTGCTTCGTTCCTCCCCTTCTCGTAGAACCCTGGCCTGCCCTTTTATAGAGCGAGAGGAGGCCAGGATGACGGGGAGCCTTGAGGTGATGTTTGGTCGATTCCTATTGAGTTGACTGTAGCGACGTGCCCTGGGAATGGCTGGCCATCCCTGGACACCATGGCGTCGTGGGAGATGAGACAGTGAAATGACCCGGAGCGCCGTGCCATACCGTCCTTCCCTTGCCGTTGAACTGTGCCGAGCGTCGAGGTTGGGTCGAGGCCGGGTCGAGACCGGATGGATAAGGCCGAATCCCCGAGATTGCGGAGAACGGGCCTTGTCTTATCCTCCCTCGAGGGTGATCGATGGTAAACAGTGCGCGGTAAGGTGGGTATAGTGACAGGTTTCACCTCCCATCATGGGATGGGTGGTAAAACAGTGAGACCTGACACGGGCATTGTTCCCACGTCGATCCTGGTCGCAGCCATGCCGGTAGGTGATAGTAGGTAACCGCATTAAATGCTATGGCTTTTGTCCTGGGGTAGGTAAAGAGAAGGAGTCGAGGCGCTCGACCCGGGCTCACGCGAGTCGGAGTTTTTCCCAGTGGGCGGACGAGCTTCGCGCGGGTCGGAGCGCCGTCGAGGTAGCTTGCTGTACGAGATGGGGCGTGGTCGAGGCGCCCCATCGAGCGGGCCTCGTATGAGTCGGAGCCAGAGCACGGTCGAGGCGCCCCGTCGAGCGGGCCTCGTACGAGGCGAACAGGATGCGCGGTCGAGGCGGGCTGCCTTTTATTGCGGTTTCAGTCATTTTAGTTTTTTACTAGCGATAGGTGTGGGTACCCCCATACTTTAGGTACCGATAGTAGCTCCCGAGCCTTTGGGTGAGTGTGTGATCACTCTCCCAGAGGTTTGTTCAACTGGAGTCGTAGCGTCGTGATTTTTTCCGGTGGGGGCGCGCGAGCGCACCCGCCGGGTGTAGCCCCCGAGGCCTCGGTGGAGTGCTGAGACTCCTCCGAGGTCTTGTTTTCGTTTTATTGGGGGATGATTCATTGCGGCCGAGCCCCCGAGCCTCGCGCGCACGAGGTCGATCAGAGTCCCAACCATCTTTTGTGCGACCCTCATGCTCCTTTTCAAAAAAAGGAGGAGGGGTGGAGAACGCCGTACTACCCTCGTTTGGGCGCGAGTTCCGACGATCTCCGGTGAGCTGCTAGCGGGGGAATTCGAGTGAGATCCCGTGCCCCAGTCGTTAGGGGTCGGCTAGTGGCCCAGAGGCGCTCTCAAAGATGCCAAGGAGTGGTCGTGTGGATCTCGATTCCCTGCGACAGGATTTGAGGGCTCGATGCCTCCCCCAGGGGGATTCCTACGACGACCTCCTCCTTCGGCCTCGAATACGTCCTGGGGTGCCTCGAGAGCGTGGCTCGAGCCCTTGGCCATGTACGGGCGCACCCTTGGTCATCCCTAACTCTGTTGCTCGAGGGCAGCTGTCGAACCCTGGTCGAGGGCCAGCTTTCGCTCCCTCGAGGCTTAGGTTTCTGCGGTCGAGCCCCCGAGCCTCGCGCGCACGAGGTCGATCAGAGTCCCGACCGTCTTTTGTGTGACCCTCACGCTCCTTTTTGAAAAAAGGAGGAGGGGTGGAGAACGCCGTACTACCCTCGTTTGGGCATGAGTTCCGACGATCTCCGGTGAGCTGCTAGCGGGGGAATTCAAGTGAGAGCCCGTGCCCCGTTCGTTAGTGGTCGGCTAGTGGCCTGGAGGCGCTCTTAAAGATGCCAAGGAGTGGTCGTGTGGATCTCGATTCCCTACGACAGGATTCGAGGGCTCGATGCCTCCCCCGGGGGGATTCCTACGACGACCTCCTCCTTCGGCCTCGAATACGTCCTAGGGTGCCTCGAGAGCATGACTCGAGCCCTTGGCCATGTACAGGCGCACCTTGGGTCGTCCCTAACTCTGTTGCTCGAGGGCAGCTGTCGAACCCTGGTCGAGGGCCAGCTTTCGCTCCCTCGAGGCTTAGGTTTCTGCGGTCGAGCCCCCGAGCCTCGCGTGCACGAGGTCGATCAGAGTCTCGACCGTCTTTTGTGCGACCCTCACGCTCCTTTTCGAAAAAAGGAGGAGGGGTGGAGAACGCCGTACTACCCTCGTTTGGGCACGAGTTCCGATGATCTCCGGTGAGCTGCTAGCGGGGGAATTCGAGTGAGAGCCTGTGCCCCAGTCGTTAGGGGTCGGCTAGTGGCCCGGAGGCGCTCTCAAAGATGCCAAGGTGTGGTCGTGTGGATCTCGATTCCCTGCGATAGGATTCGAGGGCTCGATGCCTCCCCCGGGGGGATTCCTACGATGACCTCCTCCTTCGGCCTCGAATATGTCCTGGGGTGCCTCGAGAGCGTGGCTCAAGCCCTTGGCCATGTACGGGCGCACCCTGGGTCGTCCCTAACTCTGTTGCTCGAGGGCAGCTGTCGAACCCTGGTCGAGGGCCAGCTTTCGCTCCCTCGAGGATTATACCGGGCTCGGGGCCCGTTTCCCAGATATCTGGGAATATCCGTCCGCGGATCCCTCCCTCGCCCGTTAGCCGGGCGCGTCTTTTGGGGGAGGCGAGATCGGCGCGGTAGTGGGCGACGTAGCGTACGGTAACGACGTGGGGGACGGCCACGTGCCCGACTCCTGCGAGATGTAAGGAAACGGTTAGGTGGGCGCATTTAATGCGGGAAACTGTTCCTACCTTTTCGCGCGGCTGTTGGGCTTCCGCCTGGGCATATAAAATCAAGGCCTAGGGGTCTGCGTTCCCCACTGGTCCCTTGCGCTCCTGCAATCTTCTGCCTTAGACAACCCTTGCCCTATCGCGCTCTGCGCCCGCATCGCTGTCGCCAGCGCGTCCTCTTCGTCCACCCCCCCTTTCGACAACACCGATGGCAGGAAAGAGCCAGATCCTCCCCGCCGACGACTGGGCCGCCTCCTCGGTGACGGAGATGAGGTTGGAAGAATTGGTCGAGGATGGGCTGCTGCGGCCGAGGACGAGACGGTCGCAACCGGAGTGGATCGCGCCGCCCCCTGCCCACCGGGAGCCGGCGCCCCCGGAGGGGTACGTGGTGAGCTTCGTCTGCTTCCACGAGTGGGGGTTTGGCGTGCCGGCGTCCGTCTTCATGCGCGCGCTCCTCCACTACTACCAGGTGGAGCTTCACCACCTTTCCCCCAACGCCGTCGCGTAGGCCGCCATCTTCACGGCGGTCTGCGAGGGCTACCTTGGGGTGGAGCCATAGTGGAACCTGTGGCTTCACCTTTTCAAGGCTGAGCTCTTCGCCAAGAAGGCGGGGGAGAAGGGCGTCTTATGCGCGGCCCGAGTAGGGAGCTGCGTCCTGCAGGTGAGGTCGAGCCGGGCGGATCTGTACATCCCGGCTCGCCTCATCTCTTCGAACAGTGGATGGCACGAGGGTTGGTTCTACCTCCGCAACGATGAAAATCAGTTGCAAAGGTACACCGGCCACGTGCTAACCGCTCGAGAGGATTGTTGGACATACGGAGTGCCGGAAGCCGAGAAGCCGCGCCTGGACCTGCTGCTGGCGGCGCTGCAGCAGCTTCGCCTTCGGGGCTTGACGGCTGCGGCGGTGGCCGCGGCCTTCCATCGCCGTAGGGTGATGCCGCTGTGCCGGCATCGTCTCCGCCTCGACCAGATGACTCCGGAGGCATCGCTGGAGGGGACCCGGATGTCCCACGAATCCCTTTCCCTCGAGGAGGTCCTCCGGCGAGCGCGTCGGATGGTCGGGAACTTCAAGGTGGAGGAGGCTAACCGGGTCCCCATGAGACCTACCAAAGGGTTCGAGCCAGTGGTACATATCTTAGGGTTAGTAGGTTTGCCAATTTCGTTTATTTTTGGATTTCGCTGATTTGGTCGAGGCCGGCGCGTAGGATTTGTCGGCGCTGCGAGAGACGCGTCCGCCAGTCCCAGAGGACCGGCCCGCCCGGGAGGCTCGACGCCAGCATGCTTCCAAGAAGAAGCAAACCAAGGAGACGGCCAAGAAGTGGGCAATCCGCAAGGCTAAAGAGGCGGTGGTGTTGAAGAAGCTCCAGCGCCAGCAGACTATCGATGGGGTCGCCCTGACGCCGTCGCCTTCCGAGACAATCTCGGGGGAGGACGACGACAGTAGCGGTGAGGACGATGACGCCCTGTCGCGGTATGAGACCGCGACCGGGCTGGGTGATCTTCCCAACGTTCGCCCCCTGGTGGAACCCATCAGGGGGGCGTCCTCCTCGGTCGTCATGGTTGAGGAGTCCGAGGAGGAGGAGAAGACGGAGAAGGAGACGGGCCCCTTGACGGGAGGGGCCGCTTTACCCCGGACCCATCAAGAGGGGTCGACGGGGACGTCCGCACCAGCCCAGGCCCCGCGAGCTTGGGCAGGGGCTGGGACGGCAGTACCGGCGTCGTCATCGGCGGCGGCGTCGGTAGGCGTGAGAACCCGAGACCAACTGGCCTCGGAGGCACAAAAGGCGCAGGGCGGTGCGTCGGTCAGGGCCCCCAGGAGTGCCCGGCCTGCTGGTGAGGCCGCTGTGAGGCCACAATCGGCCGCCCCGGGAGGCTCGGGTCGCACGGGGTCGAGGCCCTTGGTGCCAATTTCCGGGTAAGCGTCTCTGCTCGGTTGTCCTGCCTTTCTCGGGGTCCGTTGGCTGACGTTTCTTCACTTTGCAGGTTAAAGCGGAAGGCGGAGCCAATGGGGCTTACCCCCGTGAAGTCGCTGCGGGCCAGCGCCGTTGTCCTTAACCGGACGGCGGAGCAGGATGCGGCCTAGGTCCGGCACGTTGAGGCCACGAAGGGGCGCCTGCGACAACGGCAGGAACCAGCGGACGCCACGGTGGTTACTGGCACGGACCCTACCGTGGAGGGGTCCGAACCGGCGGAGATGGTGGCGCCCGGTGCGATCGAGGCGGGACCCAGGTCGTCAGCGACGACCGAGGCTGCCGTCGAGGTCGCGACGGGCGAGGCACCCGTCCGCAGCGCGGAGAGGGAGGGGGCTGACGTGACCATGGAGGAGGTCGCGTCGGTGTCGGGGCAGGAGACGGCCCTGGCGGGCGGGTCGCCGTCGCAACAAGACCCGTTGGTCGAGCCAGCGGGTATGGTGGAGGGTGGGGCGGTCGAGCCCCTGACCGGAGTGCCGGAAGAAGAGGCACCGGCTCCGGGGGCGCCTACGGTCGAGGCGCGGGTACCGGAGCCGTCTTCAGTCGAGGCGCCGGCTCCGGAGGCGCCGGCGGTTGAGGGGCCAGTTCCCCTAGGGGGCGGGCACCCATGGCCGTGGACCTTCCCCCCGATGACACCCCCCTGGACAAAGGGAAACAAGTGATGGGGGTCGAGGGGGGCGAAGCCGCGGATCAGGCCGGTGCCTCGACGGCCGTCGGAGAGGCAGAAACTGCGGGCGAGGCCGGTCCTTCCGCGCGACCGGGAGACGCCCCGGCTGGGTCGTTGTCGTCATGGCCCGACATCGCCGCGCTGGCGATAGCGCGGGCAGAGGCGGAGATACCGAGTTGGGGGGGCCATCGCTCCAGTTTAGGGACGCCGTGAACCCCGACGCCGAGCCCATCTTCGTTCTGAACGACAAAGATGAAGTGCACCGATGGGAGTACCTCGAGGGCGTCCGCCGGCACCTTGATCGGTTGCTCCAAGTGGCGTCTGGTGCCGTGTGGAGTATGGGGGATGCCACCGAGGTACGATCGACCCGTCGACTTTTTCCGTGGTTTTCTTGGTGTCTTTTTCCCTCGGCTTTTTAACCTTTTCGGTTTTTTCGGATTGCGTTCAGGAGCTGAAGGAGCACTCCCGCCGCAAGTCACTCTTCATCCAGGATGAGAGTGGCGTGTGGGCCACGCTGTCTCAGCAACGGGTCTTGGCCGAGGAGGCCCAGAAACGGCTTTCCGATCGGAACGCCGAAATGGCTGAGCTGCGCGTCACCTATGCGGTGGTGAAAGAGGAAGCGATGCAGGTGTGGGCGGCCGAGGCCATGATGCGCACTGGCATGGACAAGGTTCGGGAGGAGGCTGCCCAGGCCCGCGGGGATCTCGAGCCCCTGTCGAGACGGGTGAAGGAGCTCGAGGAGAATGTCTCCCAGGTTAGCCGTTAGCGCGATACCCTCAACGTCGAGGTCGAGCGGGCCACCGCTCGTTCTGATGCTCTGAAGGACGAGGTCACGACGCTGAAGGGAACCGTCCAAGAGAAGGACGCAGCTCTTGAGTCTGCTCAGCAGGAGATCGAGGCGCTAAAGGCGACCATCAGTGACAAGGACAGCGCCCTCCTGGGGCTCGAGCGAACGTGCGGGGGGCTTCGCGACGAGGTCGTGGGCCTACAGACCCATATCGAGGGTAAGTGTGATTGTTACGGCTACGATGTGGAGGGCCTTGCGTTGGGTATTAATCTGTTCGTCGTGTTTCAGAGCTGGAGAGGGAGAACCGAGAGGCCCAATCCTCTGCCAACTCCTTCTAGAGCCTCCTCGAAGCCGAGATCCGGAGGACCCAACTGCTCCAGGGCGCGATCACCACCGTGTGTGATGGCCTGGGGGTCGAGCCCGACGCCGACACCGGGGAAGATGTTCCGGGGAACTCCTTCGTCCGTCGGTTGGTGGCGCTGGGCCGCCTTGCCCGGGAGAAGATACGGGACGGCCTCCATCACGGCGTGAAGAGGGCGCTGGCCATCATCCGTTCAGGGTTTGTGTTCGACATGAAGCTCATCACTGAGGCCTTTATCACAGACCCGGACCGAACAGACGAGGAGAACGAGGATGCCTGCGTGGAGCTGATTGAAGCCGCCGAAGAGCCTGAAAGCCGTCTGGCCTCGCTTTTTGAAGCCGAGGTGGTTCCGCCTGATGACGATGAGGGCCTGTGAGCCAAATCTGGGCATGAAGGCCCATGTAATAAGTTAGCATTTCGAATTTTGATCGTGGTGGCCTCGAAGGCCTAAAAACTCGAAACATAAACCGGTTCATGGTTGATTTAGTTTTATTCGAGCTTTTCTTCCCTTTATCGCTTGGATCGTGTTCTCGCGTGATTTACTTAGCACGCAACTGCATCCTTTGGCGTAAGGGAGCGAGTGGAGGTATCGTAGCCTCGAGGGCGTAAGTGATCTCACGGCTCGACCGCCCTCGAGCTTCAGGGTGATGTTGCGGCCTTGTAAATCGTGTGAGAGCCTGATCTAAGCGACAGGGGGTATGCTCTTTTTCAAAGTTAGGAACCGTTATTTAGATCTCCTTAGCATGAAGTCGCACCTCTAAAAGGCATAAGGGGTGAGTGGAGGTACCGTAGCCTCGGAGGCGTAGGTGATACTCCTGACTCGGGAGCCCTTTCGAACCTTAGGGTGCTCTTGCAGCGAAGTCGATCTAAGAAGCGATTCTTAAATTTAAAAAAGAGCATAAGTTTTTTTGGGGACTAGGGGCTCCCCCTTGTAGCCCCCAAGGGAGGGTCGATTCTGGGAGTGCAGAGTCGATCCTTCCTCACTGTAAAACGAAAGTTTGAACATCGCTGTATTCTTTATTGACGAAAAAGAAAATACAGAGCCTCGAGGCTTTTTAAGGAAAGAAGCGACGTAGCTGTTCAATGTTCCAAGCGTTGGTGAGGATTTCGCCCTTCTCGTTGGATAGCTTGTAGGTGCCCGACTTTAGTACTTCTGCGATGATGTATGGCCCTTCCCATGGTGGCGTGAGCTTGTGTCGTCCCTTGGTGTTCTGGTTCCGCCGTAGCACTAAGTCACCGACATTGAGGTCACGCTTGCGGGCGTGTCTGTCGTGGTAGCGTCAGAGACCCTGCTGGTACCTGGCAGAATGCAACAGAGCCACATCTCGGGCTTCCTCGAGCTGGTCGAGGGCGTCCCGTCTTGTGGCGTCGTTATTTCTTTCGTTGTAGGCCTTCAACCTTGGGGATCCGTATTCTATATCAGTTGGGAGCATAGCCTCAGACCCGTAGACTAAGAAGAACGGAGTGAACCCCGTGGCTCGACTCAACATTGTTCTTAGGCTCCACAGGACCGAGGGTAGCTCGGCAGCCCATCTTTTGCCATGTTTATTTAGTTTGTCAAAGATTCTGGGTTTCAGGCCTTGTAGGACCATACCATTGGCACGTTCCACCTGACCGTTTGTTTTTGGATGGGCCACGGCTGACCAGAGCACTCGGATGTGGTGGCTGTCGCAGAAATCCAAAAACTTTTTGCCAGTGAACTGGGTGCTATTGTCTGTGATGATACAGTTAGGGACCCCGAAGCGATGAATAATGCCGGTGAAGAAGAGCACAGCTTGCTCGGACCTGATGCTGGTGATAGGGCGGGCCTCGATCCACTTGGAGAATTTGTCGATTACGACGAGCAAGTGGGTGAAGCCGCCAGCTGCCCTTTTCAATGGTCCGACAAGGTCGAGCCCCCAAATGGCAAACGGCCATGTGATGGGGATAGTTTGCAGGGCATGTGCCGGAAGATGGGTTCATCTCGCATAGTACTGACAACCCTTGCAGGAGCGTACTAGCTTGACAGCGTCGGAGACCGCGGTCGGCCAATAGAATCCTTGTCGAAAGGCGTTTCCGACGAGGGTTCGAGGTGCTGCGTGGTGACCGCAAGCCCCCGAGTCGAGATCGCCGAGCAGGTTCCTGCCTTGCTCATTTGAGATGCATCGTTGGAGGATACTAGTAGGGCTACGGCGGTAGATCTCTCCGCTGTCGCCCCTGATCACAAAGGTTTTGGCCTGGCGCACGATCCGTTGAGCCTCAGTCTTACCCGAGGGGAGGTCCCCTCGGATAAGGTAGTCGAGGTACGGGACGCGCCAGTAAGGCTCGAGGTCAGACGGCGGGGTCGAGTCTTCCACCTGCATGGCTTCTGCCCCGGTCGAGGGGGCTTCTGCCTCAGGTGGAGGGTCGAGTGACGTCCCATCAACCCCTCCGTCTGGCCCGAGGTCAACGGACGGCTGCTGAAGGTCTTTTGCGAAAACGTCTGGTGGAACCGTAGCTCGACTGGACGTGATTTTTGCCAGTTCATTGGCGGCCTCATTGTACCTGCGCACGATGTGGTTGAGCTCGAGGCCGTGAAACTTGTCCTCGAGGCGCCGTACTTCTTGACAGTAGGCTTCCATCTTGGGGTCACGACAGCTCGAGCTCTTCATGACCTGATCGATCACGAGTTGGGAGTCGCCTCGAACGTCAAGGTGTCGGACCCCGAGTTCGACGGCGATTCTTAATCCCGTGACGAGCGCCTCATATTCGGCGACGTTGTTAGACACAGGAAAATGAAGCCGGATGACGTAGCGCATGTGAACCCCGAGGGGTGAGACGAAGAGAAAGCCCGCGCCTGCTCCCGTTTTCATCAGCGACCCATCCAAGTACATGGTCCACAGCTCCGCCTGAAGCTGTGCAGGGGGGGTTGGGTGTCGGTCCACTCAGCCAGGAAATCTACTAACACCTGTGACTTGATAGCTTTTCGCGACGCATAGGACAAGGTCTCGCCCATGAGTTCGACTGCCCATTTGGCAACCCTACCCGAGGCTTCCCAGTTCTGGGCTATCTCTCCCAAGGGGAAAGAAGAAACCACAGTAATCGGGTGACCCTCGAAGTAGTGTCGGAGCTTGCGCCGTGTCAGGATGATGACATATAGCAGTTTCTGGATCTGTGGGTATCGACTCTTGGTTTCAGAGAGCACTTCGCTAATGAAATAGACCGGCCTCTGGACGAGCAAGGTATGTGCCTCCTCGGCCCGTTCGACAACCAGGGCAGCACTGACTACTTGTGATGTCGCGGCGACATAGAGTAGGAGTGGTTCACCCGGGGTCGGAGGGACGAGGATTGGTGAGTTAGAGAGTGTGGCCTTGAGTTTTGTGAGAGCCTCCTCAGCCTCAAGGGTCTAGGAAAAGTGCTCCGATTTCTTCAAGAGACGGTACAGAGGGAGTGCTATTTCGCCGAGGCGCGAAATGAAACGGCTGAGTGCCGCCAAGCAACCTGTGACCCTCTGTACGCCCTTTAGATCTCTGATGGGGCCCATCTTGGTTATTACAGAGATTTTTTCAGGGTTGGCCTCGATGCCACGTTTAGATACGATGAACCCTAAAAGCATACCTCGTGGGACGCTAAAGACACATTTCTCTGGGTTGAGTCTGATGTTTTTTGCCCAAAGGCATTTGAACGCGACGTCGAGGTCGCTGACCAGGTCGTTGGCTTGTTTGGTTTTGACAACGATGTCGTCGATATAAGCCTCGACGGTCGACCCGATGTGCTTTCCGAAAACATGCTGCATGCATCGCTGGTATGTAGCCCCCGCGTTCCGGAGACTGAAGGGCATCGTAACATAGCAATACATGCCGAACGGGGTGATGAATGAAGTTGCAAGCTGGTTGGACTCCTTCATTTTGATTTGGTGGTAGCCAGAGTATGCATCTAAGAATGAGAGAGTTTCACATCCCGCAGTGGAATCAACGATTTGGTCAATGCGTGGCAAAGGAAAGGGAACTTTTGGACATGCTTTATTTAAACCGGTGTAGTCTACACACATCCTCCATTTCCCACTCTTTTTCCTAACTAATACGGGATTAGCTTGCCACTCGGGATGATGAACCTCCTTGATGAATCCGGGCTCCAACAGTTTGTGTATCTCCTCGCCGATGACCCTGCGCTTATCCTCATCGAAGCGACGCAGGCGTTGCTTCACCGGTTTGGATCTGGCCTGGATCTCCAAGGCGTGCTCGGCGACTTCCCTGGGTATGCCTAGCATATCCAAGGGACTTCACGCAAAGATGTCGACGTTTGCGCGGAGAAAGTCGACAAGCACTGCTTCCTATTTAGGATCGAGGGTGGCACTGATGCTCAGTGCCTTTCCCTTGAGATCAGCGGGGTCAAGGGGTACGAGTTTGACATCTTCAGTGGGCTCGAAGCTGTCGGCATGGCGTTTTGGGTCGGGAATCGCATTGGCGAGACCGTCGAGGTCTGCAGCCAAGATCGCCGACTCCAAAACAGCCTCGCCGTGCTCGACGCACTCGACGTCGCACTCGTAGGCATGTTCATACGAGGGCCCTACAATGATGACACCGTTTGGACCCGGCATTTTGAGCTTGAGGTAGGTGTAGTTCAGGATCGCCATGAACCTGGCGTAGCATGGGCGTCCCAGGATAGCGTGGTACGTTCCACGGAATCCGACCACTTCAAAAGTGAGAGTCTCCTTTCGGAAGTTGGCCGGTGTGCCAAAATAAACGGGCAGATCGACCCGTCCGAGGGGTTCCGCCTGTTTCCCTAGCACGACTCCGTGGAAGCCCCTGACGCTAGGTTGGAGGCGCGCTCTCTCGACCCCCAGAAGGTCGAGGGTCTGGGAGTAGATGATGTTGAGGCTGCTTTCGCCGTCCATGAGCACCTTGGTGAGGCGTGTGTTGGCGATGACGGGGTCAACAACGAGCGGATAGACTCCTGGGTTGGGGACGTGGTCTGGGTGGTCATCACGGTCGAAAGTGATGGCCACCGCAGACCAATCAAGGAAGCGGGGGACTGCCGTTTGTACGGAGAAAACCTCGCGTCGTTCTCGCTTGCGCTGGCACGCCGAGAGGCGGGTCGAGGGCCCTCCGTAGATCATGAAGCAGTCGTGGATCTCGGGGAATTCCCCGTCCTTGTCGTCGCTTTTAGGGTCCTCCTTCTTGTCGTCCTCCTTGACGCCGGCACCCCCAAAGTACCTACGAAGCATATTACAGTCCTCGAGGTTATGGTTAGTAAGTCCCTTATGGTAGGGTCACGGTTCTTTGAGCATTTTGTCGAAGACGCCCCTGCCGAGGGGGGCCTCGAGGCTTTTTGTGCTCGGTAGCAGCGATGAGCTCGTCGGCCGGGGCCTCGAGCTTGCCCTACTGGCCTTTCTTCTTCTTGCGGTTGTTTCTCTTGGAGCCCCGGGTGGAGCTCGCGGGATCGTCGACCTTCTGCTCCCCCCTCTCCGGGTCGCCACCAAAGATTGCACCAACCGCCTCCTCGCCGGTGGCGAAGTTGGTGACAATGTCCATTAACCCGTTGGCAGTGAGCGGAGTGTTACGGCCCAATTCTCGGACCAACTCTTTACAGGTGGTGCCGGAGAGGAAGGCCATAATTACATCGGAGTCAGTGACGTTGGGGAGTTCGGTACGCTGCCGGGAGATGCGCCAGATGTAATCCCAGAGGGATTCACCTGGTTTCTGCTTGCAGCTCCGGAGGTCCCACGAGTTGCCGGGGCGCATGTAGGTCCCCTTGAAATTTCCCTCAAACACCCTCACGAGATCATCCCAGTCGTGGATCTGTCGAGGTGAAAGATCCTCGAGCCAGGCTCGGGCAGTGTCAGAGAGGAACAGGGGGAGTTGTCGAATGATGACCCGATCGTCGGTGGCCCCGCCCAGCTGACATGCCAAGCGGAAATCGGCGAGCTAGAGTTCGAGTTTGGTTTCGTCATTGTACTTGGTGAGAGTCATGGGGGAGCGAAACCGAGCCGGGAGCATCGTCTCATGGATAGCCTTAGTGAAGACCCGAGGACCCGGAGGCTCGGGTGAAGGGCTTCGATCTTCCGAACTGTCGTAGCGTCCGCCCCTATGGATGTGGTAGCCTCGAGCCACGCCGTCACCGTTCTTGTGCGTGCGGCGCTCGACGATGTTGCCACGGGTGTCTCGAGGCTCGTGGTCGTTGGTGGTGAACTCAGGGGCCGGAGCTACCCGGTTTCGCCGGGCAGGCTCGGGGTGAACCGAGGCCTCTCTCTCCTATCGGGAGGGCTCGATGATCCGCTCCGAGGCTGCCTCGCGTCGCCTCGAGGTGGAGCTCTCGGCCTGCTGCATGGCGGCGGTCTCGAGGAGTTCTCGAATTTCATCCCGAGCCCGACAGGCGTCGGGGTTTGACGGCTCGGGCATGTTGCGGAGAAGCATGGCGGCGGCGACGACGTTCTGGCTGGCTCGAGCGAAAACCAGGGGGTCGACCATCCGGTCCTCGTCGATGCGACGGTTGACGTCGCGAGCTCTTTCGCGAGCTCTCCCGCCAAGTGCGCGTTCCGCACGCTCACGCTCGAGGGTTTGTTGGAGTAGGCCCATGTTTTCCTGTTCCTCATCAAGCCTGTCCTGCAACTCGCGAATCTGCTCGAGCTGCGCTCCTTGATCCGCAAGGAACTGAGGATCGTCTCGCTCAGCAGGAAGCTCGACATGGGGTGGCGTGTACCTTCCTTCGACTGGCTCTTCGTCCTCTGATTCCGAAGTGCTTTCAACGTCGATGTTGAAGCATTCGCGGGTCGGATCATAGGTGTCGTCAGCCGAGTCGGAGTCAGGAGCGCCAAAGTAGTAGTATGACGGGGGAATTTGTGGCCGTTGCAAATCGTCACTGGGGTTGCGACGTTGAGAAGCAGTCACATGGGGCTCTGTGTCCGGTGTCTCCGTAGAGTCCAGATAATCAGAGGCCGGTGTGGATGCAACGAGGTCTAGAGTGGAGCGTAGATGGTGCCCGGGGAGTTCCTCATAAGCACTCATGCGAGTGCTCACGAAAGATGCGTACACCCGGGCAGCCGAGTCTAGCCCAAACGGGAATGGTGATGGAGATGTTGCTGTCCGTGCCGAAATGGATGCTCCGGACAGTGGTGTCTCACCGGACGGGGGAGCGGCGGGATTCCCCGTTGGCATGTTACCCTCAGTCAAGCTCGTCCTTCCCAAACCTTCCACAAGGAGGTCTAGGCTGGCGCCTGGCTGGGGGGTGCCGGACCGGGGGACCCCATCGCCCTTCGCAAGGTGAAGACGGTGGTTGTGCCGGGCTCGTCGTCGTCGGGCGGCCCGCGCCCGCCTAGAGCGACGGTGCTGGCGGATTGCTCCCCCGGGCTGGGAGAGCTCGTAGTCCTCGTCGGATGGGTGCTTGGGGGGAAGTAGGACCATATCATAGCCATGGCCAAGCGACATGAACTCCAAACTCCCGAACCAGATCACCGTGGCCAACGGAATAGGGCGTTCGGGGTCAGCCATCCAGGAAAAAAGGCGAGAAAGCGACGTTTGGCACGCAGCGATCCCCTACCTGGCGCGCCAACTGTCGGTGTTCGGACCCAAGGGGGTCCTAAACCAACGAGTAAATGCTGCGTGTCTCTTTTCTGGATGGTGATGCAAGGAGAACACATGGGGGTTTATCCTGGTTCGGGCAAAAGAAGGCCCTACGTCCAGCGGGGGGGGAGAAGTTTGTATTTCCTTGTATCGAAGTGCTCGGGTAGGGGTTACAAGCATGCGAGAGAGGGCGTCGAGCCCAAGTCTCAAAGAGAGGAAAAAGGGACAAGGGTGGTTGCTTGAGGTATCGATCTCTTGTTTTTCTTCGTTGTCTGTTGTTGTCCGGTCGGGTGCTTCGTTCCTCCCCTCCTTGTAGAACCCTGGCCTGCCCTTTTATAGGGCGAGAGGAGGCCAGGACGACGGGGAGCCTTGAGGTGATGTTTGGTCGATTCCTATTGAGTTGACTGTAGCGACGTGCCCTGGGAATGGCCGGCCATCCCTGGACACCATGGCGTCGTGGGAGACGAGACAGCGAAATGACCCGGAGCGCCGTGCCATACCGTCCTTCCCTTGCCGTTGAACTATGCCGAGTGTCGAGGTTGGGTCGAGGCCGGGTCGAGACCGGATGGATAAGGCCGAATCCCCGAGATTGCGGAGAACGGGCCTTGTCTTATCCTCCCTCGAGGGTGATCGATGGTAAACAGTGCGCGGTAAGGTGGGTATAGTGACGGGTTTCACCTCCCATCATGGGATGGGTGGTAAAACAGTGAGACCTGACACGGGCATTGTTCCCACGTCGATCCTGGTCGCAGCCATACCGGTAGGTGATAGTAGGTAACCGCATTAAATGCTATGGCTTTTGTCCTGGGGTAGGTAAAGAGAAGGAGTCGAGGCGCTCGACCCGTGTTCACGCGAGTCAGAGTTTTTCCCAGTGGGCGGACGAGCTTCGCGCGGGTCGGAGCGCCGTCGAGGTAGCTTGCTGTACGGGATGGGGCGCGATCGAGGCGCCCCGTCGAGCGGGCCTCGTATGAGTCGAAGCCGGAGCGTGGTCGAGGCGCCCCGTCGAGCAGGCCTCGTACGAAGCGGACAGGATGCGCGGTCGAGGCGGGCTGCCTTTTATTGCGGTTTCAGTCGTTTTAGTTTTTTACTAGCGATGGGTGTGGGTACCCCCGTACTTTAGGTACCGACAAACTTAGACATAGGATTAGTACTTAGGCATTGTCACTAATTTCCAACACCAAACATAGAGCTTTCAATCTCCCCCTTGTTGGTAATTGGTGACAGCCCTTTCATAAAGATATTATGATAAAATTTTTATTGAACCCATGTCACATTGTCTAAGTATATTACCATGTGTAAGAAGTATTGACATGTGATCATGAATTCAAATTGATAGCAATGGCTCCCCCTACATGTATGCTATATGTTTGGATTTTGGAAGCATACATGTTAGATAGGAAAATATAGGAGCATTGACTACTAATAGGTGCTAAGTGTTTTAGATTATAGACCTTTGAAGCGTGATACCATCGGAGTAGAGATAAACACCATCTTAGCACATTGTGTAGTTAGATACCAATTGAAAAAGCACAAATATAACTAGAAACCTCGTGACACCAAACATAGAGCTTTCAGCGGGGTGGTGTAGATCATGTTGGTCGAGTTGATTGAGTTACCAGCGTCGTGGTCGCCGGTCGATCGCCGTGCGGGCATGGCCGGGCCACGGGAGAGAGAGGGCGAGAGAGGGAGGAGGGAGATGACATGCGGGGTCGGCGTGTTAGTGAGCGAGAGAGGGAGAGCGAGCGCGCGGGGGTGGGCCGCGTTGTTAGGCCACGCGCGTTACTGGGCCAAGCAAGCGCGGGCGTGAGCGCGCGGGTAGGACGCGCTGCTAGGCCGAGCCGGAGGGGAAGAAGGGAAGTCAGCCTGAGCGGCAGTTTTTGTTTTTCTTTTTCAAAAATATAAATAGTGCTAGTATTGTTTATTTCAATAGAATTTTTGTAGAGCTCCAAAAATAGTGAAATTTTTTGTGTAAGCTTTACAAGGTGTAAACTATTTAGGAAAAATGTTAAATGCCAATTTTGATTACTTTTTGTAAGTTAATTAATTAGCTCAATTAAATATTAAACGCAACTTCTAGGAATTTTAGTAATTAAAATGTTAATCCAAAAAATATGAAATTTGTTTTAACACTGTTTTAGGCCATTATTAACCTATAGAAAAAGTTTGAGCTCAATTAGATGATATTTAATTTATTCTTAATTTATGCCTTAATTTGTTAAGTGTTTAAATAAATGTAAATCGATAACTTTAAGTGTTGTGTGTGTAACAGAACCGCCCAATTATACGAGATTAAGTAAGAAAATCATCCAACGGCAGGACAATTTAACAAACTTAAGCCCGTATAACCCGGTAGTCCGTGAAATCTCGACGGATTTCAAACCATTCACATAACAGCCAAGATCGTACTAAGTTCAGCGGTTACCGTCATAAGTTACATAGAAGTTCGCGGCACAAAGTACATCGGAGTTTAAACATAGTTATTACAAACTAAGTTTGAATAAAAGTAGCGGAAGCATTAGTTTAAAACACGCACACACACGTTGTTTTGAGATAAAGTGCCAGCTTGCGATCATCTCCAGCAAAAGCATCAGGCGAGAAGTAGTGAGTGACCATTGCCCATGGTCCTAAGCTTCGCCCATCGCAGGGTAGAGACAGTTGATACAATAACCATAGTACATCTGTCCATCTGCAACAAGTGGGAACAAAGCCCTGAGTACGAGAAGGTACTCAGCTAGACTTACCCGACAGAACCAAAATAAAAGACACCAAGGATCATGATAGGCTTTTTGGTGGGGTAGCTGACTCCTTTGCATGAAAAGCATTTTTAACTTAGCAGTCCTTTTTGCAAAAACAGGTAGTATTTTAAAGCTTTATTTCCCTGTCAACTATATTTGAACTTATGCTAGAGTAACCAGGTAATTAAGCAAGCAAGGATTACCATTGAGCATTAACAATAATTACCACATCATTTTTCTCATAACTATCCAAGTGTTTCATCAAATTTTTCTACGATGAAGTAACTCAAGTCAAGTGTTCACTATCCAGTGAACGATGGCGATTCGAATCGATTATTGACCAGCTGGTAATTTATTCCTCACACAAACCTCACTCACCCGCTAAAGTGAGGTATTGGTCACCGAGTCAACCATTCAGGTAAAGTCGCGAGCTTGCCAGGAACCACATGTACCCGGGGGCCGCCCGACTGCTCTTTGGCCTTATCATCGCGCCCCCGTTTCCTGCCACTACTGCTCCGGTACAGTGCGTTGCGGGCAATCCACTCGGCCCGAATAATCTCCCAGCTTCGCGGTCGAAAGGTACTTTATTCGGCCAGCTAAATGTGAGGCATGCGTTCAACATGACTCGAGGCCCGACAACGGACGGTCCTTAATCGACACAGACGGAAGACACTACAGTCCAGAACCCTGCAAGCTTCCGCCCAGTCTCAGATTCATTTCGACACTTAGTTATTCTCACATGACATTCTTTCACATAGATCCAGGTAATCCCCTCTATAGCTCGCGGATGACAGGCAATCACCCGACTTCTACCGGTCTAAGCAAGCTAAGCAATTATTGACCGTGGACACCAGGGTAAACAAGGATCGGGTAAAGCAAGGTGAGACAAGGTATAATGCAACAACGTTTGCAAACAACTCCTAAACGTAATGCATCAAATTAAGTAAAGTTAATAATAAATTATTTGCAAACCGAGGGAGAAATGCTCCGGGGCTTGCCTCGCTCAAAGGAACTCGGACGATGGTCGGGGCACTCCGGAAGGTCTTCACTGGCCTCCTCTTCTGCTTCTGTCAACTCCGGCTCTGGCACCTCGAGCTGCTCCTCTGCGTCCTCGGGAACTACTGCCGGAGCCACTTCCTGCGATCCTGTATGATGCAGAAGTATGAGTGCATCATGCATAAGTGCATTGCAGAGGTGACAGGAGATGATGATGATGAATGAATGATATGCAAATGAGCATGTTACGATCTTTGGATTACGTGGAACTTATGACTCTTCTATAAGGTAGTCTACGTCATCCAAGAACATGTACTCGAAAACTACCACCACTATTCTCTACCATGCAAAGACACTTTAATACTCAAGATGCTTCAAAGATACACCAAAGTATAGTTTACTAACTAATCTTGCATTAAAGAGTGGATGTAAACCCTAATTAGCACTATGCTTGAACAGCAACACATAGTTTAATGGCACAGAAAAATCTTAGAAAATTACAGTGGGTTACTAATATCAAAACTAGCTTGACATAAGATTTTCATTGTAGTTGGATTACTAGAACTGACTATACAAAAATAATCAAATTAAGGCCTAAATGAATATTTAAAATACTTCACATTATGAAAAGTATCAAACAACAGATTTAGAAATTTTACTACTTCCTACACAGTAAACAAACACTATAGAAAATTTATCACTTGCATGTTTTATTCAAATTTATTTATATAACAAAAATAACAAATACTAGTGATAGAAAGCACTTGAACTACACCTATATATTTTTCTATAGAACAGACATGAGATAAAATTTTTCCTAGCCAGTACATGGCATAAAAAGATTAATAAACTTGGAATCATATTTTTCTAATTTTTCTAGAATTTATTAAGCATTTATCAAGAAAACAGCCATTTCACTAGTTAATTAAAACTCTACAGAAAAGTATCTCAAATTTCACATGCAATACTTTTATATCATAGATCTAGTTCCAAAGAGTACATAGAAATTTATTTCACCATTTTTGGAGCTAAAATGACCAAGAAAACATTTTCCAAAGTGTTTTTTTCATCATGAATATTAATAGAAAACAGAAAATGATTTTTCGTTAAGGATATTGGGCCGGCCCGTGGAAAACAACCGGCCCGTGGCCGTTCTCGGCCTGCTCGCGCGCGCGGACGAAACGGTGAGCCGGCCCACTCGGAGGCGCGGCCCAGAGGGCGGTGGCCCAGAGGAGGCTACGGGTGGGAAAGAACGGGGCGGCCTCGTCGGCGTCCCTGACCGCGACGGCGTGGCGATGGCCGACGGCCAACGGCCATCTCCGGCCACGACCCGACCAGCGAGCCCGCGCACGGTGTTCGCGAGGAGGTAGCGAACCCGAGAGAGAGGGTCAGGGGGATGGAGAGGGAGCGAGGAAGACGGTGGGCGGAGCGCAAGCCCGGCGGTACCGACGCGGTGGCGCGGCGAGGAAAACTCGATTGAGCCGTACCGTATGCGAACAGGGCAAACGAAGGTCCGTTCGGAGGAGAAGAGGAGGTGGCGGAGCTTCGTGCACAGGCAATCGAACGGAGGCGGTGTACCGATGCCGGAACAAGGCGGAGGTGGCGGTGGTGCGCGGTGGCGAGCGGCGTTCCGCGGTGGATGGCGCTGGAGGGAGGAAGAGAGGGAGCGAGCGAGGCGGAAATGGGAGGGAGACCCAGCGCTCGGCCGTTTTGAAGCTGGACGCGGGCGCGGGGTTCACGGTGGCCACGCGGCGCGTCGCCGGCATGCGTCCGCCACGCGGCGGGCGCGTTCTGCCGCGGCGGACACGAAGCGCGGGGCGAGCGGGAAGGGAAGGAGGAGGCCGAGCGGACGCGGGCCGGGCCGCCTGCGTCGCGCGGGCGCGCGCGCGGCTGGCTGGGCCGGGCGGCTTCGCGAGCGGGCTGGGAAGTGAGGCCGCGGCCTGCTAAGGCGAAAATTCGTTTTTCCAATTTCCAAAAATTCAAATCCAAAGAATTTCAAACTTCAAACTACATTTTGAACAAGAGGGAGACATTTTCTGGAATTGACCCAAAAATAAAAGTTGCTTAGAATTAAATTCTCTACAACTTTGATTAAGGGGCCAACTGAAAATTCTTGATAGATTTTGAATGGCAGAATAAAAGCAAAAATAGGGAATATTTTTGAATATTTTTCAGGAATAATTTTGAACAAGTTTTGACAAAATTTGAGTCATCTAGCTGCTCCAAAAATTGAACTAGGGTTTTAAGTGATGTAAGAATTATAGTTGCAAGGCTTTCGGTGTAATGTAATTATCATATTAATATAGCTCATCAAATTATCTCATTTTCAAGCTTTTAATTTACTCAAATTATACCATTATCACACATGATTATAATGATATAAATGCTATGCAATATGATTGCCATGCAAAATGCATTGCGTAACATCGGAGTGTTACAGCCTTCCCCCCTTAGAAAAATCTCGTCCCGAGATTTGAGTTACGAACCATTTATTATAAAAATCTTCGTAAGCTTTTTGTAAGTATTCGCCCGTTTCCCAAGATGCATCCCCTTCATCATGATGACTCCATTGTATCTTATATGTTTTCACCATACTGTTTCGAGTAGCCCTCTCCTTGGAATCCAAGATTCGAACTGGCTGCTCACGATACACCAAATCTGACTTAAGTTTTATGCCTCGAGGTTCAATCCTTTCCTCTGGAACGCGCAAACACTTTTTCAGATGTGATACGTGAAAAACTAGGAATACAGCACCCATTGCTTCTGGCAAATCCAATTTGTAAGCCACTGGACCCTTCCTTTCTAAGATTTTGTAAGGTCCAACAAATCTAGCGGCAAGCTTTCTGCGTATACCAAACCGTTTCTTTTTCATCGGCGTGACTTTTAGATAAACATAGTCACCAACTTCAAACACAAGCGGTCTCCTTCTCTTATCTGCATAACTTTTCTGACGTGACTGAGCGGCTCTCATATTTTGCTGGATGATATGAACTTTCTTTTCGGCTTCCTCCACGAAGTCAATCCCATAATACCTTCTTTCTCCTGGTTCAATCCAGTTCAAAGGTGTTCTACACTTTCGGCCATACAGAGCCTCAAAAGGTGCCATCTTGATACTTTCTTGATAGCTATTATTATACGCGAACTCTGCTAATGGTAACCATGATTCCCATGAACCTCTGGAAGACAACACGCAGGCTCTTAACATATCCTCCAAAACAGCATTAACTCTTTTAGTCTGACCATCTGTTTGAGGATGATAGGCAGTGCTACGAATCAGACTAGTCCCCAAACCTTTGTGTAAATGCTCCCAAAAGTGAGCAGTGAACTGTGACCCTCTGTCAGACACTATAGTCTTTGGTATGCCATGCAATCTCACAATCTCTGCAATATACTTCTCGGCATACTGAGGTGGTCTATATTCTGTTTTGACAGGCAAAAAGTGAGCCGTCTTGGTAAGACGATCCACAATTACCCAAATTGAATCGTGACCTTTTTGAGTAGTGGGCAGACCCGTGATGAAATCCATACATATATCATCCCACTTCCAACCAGGTACTGACAAAGGTTGTAGCAATCCGGCAGGTTTCATGTGAATCGCTTTCACTCTGCAACATGTGTCACATCTGGCTACATAAGCTGCAATTTCCTTCTTCATCTTTGTCCACCAAAAATGAGGTTTTAGCTCTTGATACATTTTACTGCTGCCAGGATGAATGGACAACTTAGAAAGATGAGCTTCGTCCAAAATTTTATTCTTAAGTTCTCTATCCTTTGGAACAACAAGACGGTTGTCGAACCACAACACATCTTGCTCATCCACCCTGAAGTGTTTCGAGGGTTCTTCTTTACTCTTCTTTTTGATGTGGAAAATCCCTTGGTCTGCCTTCTGACCTTCTATTATCTTACTCTCCAAGGAGCAACTGATCTGAATACTATGTAACACGGTAGGGTGCATTAGATTGAAACCATCTTCCAGCAAGGGTTGCATATTCAGACAATGTGACTTTCGACTCAAAGCATCAGCTACCACATTGGCTTTTCCAGGGTGATACTGTACATTTAAGTTGTAATCCTTGATTAGTTCTAACCATCTTCGCTGTCTCATGTTCAATTCTGGTTGGGTAAAAATGTACTTGAGACTCTTATGATCGGTGAAAATATTGCACACATTACCAAGTAAATAGTGTCTCCAAATCTTCAAGGCATGCACTACAGCGGCAAGCTCAAGATCATGTGTCGGATAATTGATTTCATGTTTTCTCAATTGCCGGGAGGCATAAGCAATAACTCTTCCTTCTTGCATCAGAACACATCCTAATCCTGTTTTTGATGCGTCACAGAACACATCAAAATGTTTCTCGATGTCGGGCTGTGCAAGAACTGGAGCAGTAGTCAACAGTTTCCGCAAGGTGTGGAAAGCTGTCTCACACTCCTCTGTCCACACAAACTTATGATCTTTCTGTAGCAGACTTGTCATTGGCTTGGCAATCTTCGAGAAGTCTGGGATAAAGCGGCGATAGTAACCAGCTAACCCTAGGAAACTTCTGACTTCTGACACCGTGGTTGGAGTCTTCCAATCCATAACCTCTTGCACTTTACTCGGATCTACAGAAACTCCATTCTCAGATAGAATATGACCGAGGAAGGGAACTTTCTTCAACCAAAATTCACATTTGCTGAACTTAGCATATAACTTATGGTCTCTCAGTCTGGTTAAGACAATTCTCAGATGCTCCTCATGATCTTTCTCATTCTCGGAGTATATAAGAATGTCATCGATGAAGACAACCACAAACTGGTCCAACTCTGGCATGAAAACCGTATTCATCAGATACATAAAATATGCAGGAGCATTTGTTAAGCCAAAAGACATAACAAGATACTCGTACAACCCGTATCTGGTAGAAAAGGCGGTTTTCGGAACATCTTTTGGCCTAATCTTTATCTGGTGATACCCTGATCTTAGGTCTATCTTGGAGAACACTCTAGCCTTAGCCAACTGATCAAACAGAACATCGATATGAGGCAAGGGATATTTATTCTTGATAGTTACAGCATTAAGAGGTCGGTAATCTACACACATCCTGAGAGTACCCTCTTTCTTTTTCTTTACGAACAGGGCAGGACATCCCCATTCAGACTTACTTGGGCGGATAAACCCCTTCTTTAGCAATTCTTCTAGTTGTTTCTTCAACTCAGCTAACTCATCCGGAGGCATCCGATAGGGTCTCCTTGAAATAGGAGCTGTCCCGGGGATCAACTCGATTCCAAACTCAACATCTCTATCTGGAGGAAGGCCAGGTAACTCATCTGGAAACACATCCGGGAACTCACACACTACCGGGATCTGGTGGATAGGAACAACTTCCATGGCACATGTCACACTCACAAGGTCTGTTCTTTTAGGCAAAGGTACCCGGAAAGTACCCTCTGCCTGGGGATCCTTAAGGGTAAGCATCCGACTGGCTGTATCTATGACTGCTCCCCAGTCTTTCATCCAGTTCATTCCTATTATTACATCCAAAACTAGTCCAGGCATAACTATTAGGTTTACTCGGAACTTCCGACTACATAACTCAAGGGTTGCCCCTCTAACCATCTTATTGGTTAACACATCAGCTCCTGCTGAACTTATGCGATAACCATAACCCAACTCTGTGCATAGTTGTTCATGCTTCCGTGCAAATGCTTGACTCATAAAAGAATGCGAAGATCCAGAATCAAAAAGAACAACTGCAGGGTGATGGTTCACAAGAAACTTACCGGCAGTTACAGGCTCTCCTTCAGGAACCTCATCAACGGTGGTGTGGTGTACACGAGCATTGTAAGTCTTTTGCTTCTTTTTAGGCGGATAAGGGCAGAACTTTGAAAAGTGGCCTGGCTGACCACAATTGTAGCAGGGCCCCTTTACTGTACCAGCAGACCCTATAGCTCCCTTGGAGTTGTTCTGTTCTGCAGCTGCGGTGATCTTTGCTGGCGGCACGGCCATCTTGTACGGCTTCTGTGGTCCCTTGTAGTTCTGAGCTTTATGTTGTGGCGGCCTGAACCTTGCACCAGGTGCGGACGGACGATAAGAAGAGCGATTTGCAGTGACAACTCTGGACTGGGATGGTCCAGACTCAAACACCCTCTTGCGATTCTTGGATGCGGTGTAGGCGTTATTGTTCTTTTCTTGCTTCAAACAATCACTGATGAAGTCGTTGAATCTGATGCGGGTATTGGTACCCACATGCTTCATCATCTTCGGACTTAACCCTCTCTTGAAACTAGCAATCCTCTTTGCATCTGTGTCGACCATGTCGGGAGCATAACGACACAAGTTGTTAAAGGCATGCAGATACTGCGTCACGGTCTTGGTACCCTGATTCAAGGCTAAGAACTCTCCAAGCTTCATTTCAACCAACCCTGGGGGAATATAAACTCCCTTAAAAGCTTCAGTGAAATCTCTCCAAGTAATCTGAGTATTGGGAGGAAAAGTGGTGCGGTGATGTTTCCACCACATTCCTGCCGGTCCCTGTAGCTGATGTGCAGCATACTCTGTTTTTAGAACTTCTGTCAGCCTCAGCACACGGAATTTATCTTCCATAGTGTTGATCCATTCTTCAGCATCGAGTGGCTCTGCTGCTTCCTTAAAAATAGGTGGCCTAGTATCCATGAAATCCTTGAAACTGCTGTACTGGTTCACCCCATGGCCACCACCTTGATTATTACCTCTTTGAACATTTTCAGCGATGGTACGCAGAAAATCTTCCATATTCCTCTGTGACTGCTCGGCATTGCGTTGACTTCCAAGGAACTGCGTGAAGAACACCTCTGCAGTGAGCGGTGGAGGAGGGGGCAAATGTGGCTCTGGCTGTGGTCCCTGGTGGTTGACGTTGTTTGCACCACTTCCACCAGCCCCTGCACCGTTACCACCGGTTTCAGCGGCTTCATACGTGGCACGGCGAGTGTTTGCCATCTGCATATTTCAGTAACAAGCAACAATTGAGCTAAGTCGTAGAAATTGTATTTGAACGAACGATCATGCCATACTGAATTCATTGGAGAGAACAAGTCATACAAGAAAACAGAGGCACAATAATCACATTCCAATTAAAACAACAGCACCAATTTAAGTTACTTCAAATGCAACATCGCGTTCCATACAACCACGTCGCCAGCATACATACACTGGACTTTTATGCGTTCAGGCACCGCATACACAACCAAGATCCAAAAGATCGTCAGTCTCAAGGTCGAACAGGATACAACATGACACATGGAAACCAAAAGAAGGCTATCGCGACAAAGTCTAGCTACTAACGCAGGACACTATCCTACTCTTCAGGGCCGTCGTCGAGGTCGGAGGCATCACTATCGCTACCTTCAGCAGCAGCGTCGTCGTCGACGTCCATCTGAGCGGCGTCCGGAGGAGCATACGGGCCTATCCCGTTGTAGAGGGCATGAAACTCTTCATGCAAGTTGGCATTGTACTCCTCTAACTCCTCGACCCTCTGCCTCAGAAGGTCCCTCTCGTTCCAGGCTTCATTCCTTTCTTATACTAGCTGTCCCATCATGCGGTCTGCATTTCTGTTGGCCTGAGTCAACCTCTGTACTTGCTGCATGGAACTCTCGCCTCTCTCGAGAGCTCGGTCCCGCTGCAAGCTCATGTCGGCCAACTGCTCCTGCAAGCTAGCTATAGCACGTGCTTGCTTCTTCTGTTGCTTCCTTGCTTCAAGCCGATCATCACCACGTAGGCCAGTCAAGGTCCAATAGGTATTCTCCAGACCTTGGTATGCTCTGATGGCTGCATACATGGCACTCATGGTGTGGTTATCGCTAGCCCGTCCTTCACTGGGGCCTCTAACCAGGGCACTTCCCTGCGGCTGTACCCAAATGGCATCGCGAGGATCATCTCTCGGGAAAGCACCGGCCAAAGCTGCTGCCAACTCATTGGGGAACCTGCTCATGATGTCTCGGATGACGCGAAAAGCCGCGCCCTCTGCACCCTCGGCTGGAGTGCGTCCTTCAAACTCCAGATGCCAACCATCCCATTCTGGTGCATCACCAAGAGCAGGGACGGTGATCTCCACGATAGCAAGTCCATCCTCAGCTAACTGGCTCTCACTCCAAGAGTATACCGGCTCTTGACCCTCCGGGTACCCCACATCATGGAGCACTCTCCAAAGCAAGGTGGGCATGCCAAACTCGCTTAGAAAAGTGTCCGTGTTGCGGTGCTCCCGCGGGGCCAGCTGACGACGGGGTGCTCTTCCGCCGGTGGACTTACGGGCAGTCTGCTTCGTGCGGGCCATCTGTAGCACAAGATTTAATTACCCAGTGAGAACATATTTTAAGTTGATGTCACTTTTATCGAAATGGAATAATCCTTTTATAAGGGGAGGAATGCATGTCATGAATGGAATGCACAGACAATATGATGCATGCACGAGTCTTACGTCCTCACAAACTTATAAAAATAAAGACATCTAACGGTGAATTTGGTGGCATACAAACGATCTCTCATATACGTAACTAATTCGGTCTACACGATAACGCTGTTATGTACCTGCAGAAAATTTATTTCAGCCCATTCCCCATGAATGCATGAAAGCAGTAAACCTACCTACACGCTCTACACGTATCCCCAGATGCGTGTACAACGGTAGTAACTACCCAAACACATCGTCCTATTGACGGCATCGCCTCAACGGACGGAACACCCACGCATGCGATACTTTCATAAAAACATGTGTAGAACATGTAATTATTCTTAGTATCATATAAGCACTCTCCCTAGATCGGCGGTGTATCCGATCATGCTCTCACAACTCACACTTACCAAAGCGTAGAGGTAACTGATCCATACATTACCACTCAATTAAGTGGCACTCATACAATAGCACGCCGTATGAGCAACGAAAAAGAAATATGGTGCAAGAACCCCAAGTTAGTACTTAAATAGCCACCTAGAGTCCTTAACTGGGCATACAGGATATGACCACTGTCACACTTTTAGTTTGAAAATCACACTTTTTAAATAGGATTTTGTTTTAAATACACTTATGAACAGTAATTACGCTAAACCTTGCTCCGATACCAGCTGTAACAGAACCGCCCAATTATACGAGATTAAGTAAGAAAATCATCCAACGGCAGGACAATTTAACAAACTTAAGCCCGTATAACCCGGTAGTCCGTGAAATCTCGACGGATTTCAAACCATTCACATAACAGCCAAGATCGTACTAAGTTCAGCGGTTACCGTCATAAGTTACATAGAAGTTCGCGGCACAAAGTACATCGGAGTTTAAACATAGTTATTACAAACCAAGTTCGAATAAAAGTAGCGGAAGCATTAGTTTAAAACACGCACACACACGTTGTTTTGAGATAAAGTGCCAGCTTGCGATCATCTCCAGCAAAAGCATCAGGCGAGAAGTAGTGAGTGACCATTGCCCATGGTCCTAAGCTTCGCCCATCGCAGGGTAGAGACAGTTGATACAATAACCATAGTACATCTGTCCATCTGCAACAAGTGGGAACAAAGCCCTGAGTACGAGAAGGTACTCAGCTAGACTTACCCGACAGAACCAAAATAAAAGACACCAAGGATCATGATAGGCTTTTTGGTGGGGTAGCTGACTCCTTTGCATGAAAAGCATTTTTAACTTAGCAGTCCTTTTTGCAAAAACAGGTAGTATTTTAAAGCTTTATTTCCCTGTCAACTATATTTGAACTTATGCTAGAGTAACCAGGTAATTAAGCAAGCAAGGATTACCATTGAGCATTAACAATAATTACCACATCATTTTTCTCATAACTATCCAAGTGTTTCATCAAATTTTTCTACGATGAAGTAACTCAAGTCAAGTGTTCACTATCCAGTGAACGATGGCGATTCGAATCGATTATTGACCAGCTGGTAATTTATTCCTCACACAAACCTCACTCACCCGCTAAAGTGAGGTATTGGTCACCGAGTCAACCATTCAGGTAAAGTCGCGAGCTTGCCAGGAACCACATGTACCCGGGGGCCGCCCGACTGCTCTTTGGCCTTATCATCGCGCCCCCGTTTCCTGCCACTACTGCTCCGGTACAGTGCGTTGCGGGCAATCCACTCGGCCCGAATAATCTCCCAGCTTCGTGGTCGAAAGGTACTTTATTCGGCCAGCTAAATGTGAGGCATGCGTTCAACATGACTCGAGGCCCGACAACGGACGGTCCTTAATCGACACAGACGGAAGACACTACAGTCCAGAACCCTGCAAGCTTCCGCCCAGTCTCAGATTCATTTCGACACTTAGTTATTCTCACATGACATTCTTTCACATAGATCCAGGTAATCCCCTCTATAGCTCGCGGATGACAGGCAATCACCCGACTTCTACCGGTCTAAGCAAGCTAAGCAATTATTGACCGTGGACACCAGGGTAAACAAGGATCGGGTAAAGCAAGGTGAGACAAGGTATAATGCAACAACGTTTGCAAACAACTCCTAAACGTAATGCATCAAATTAAGTAAAGTTAATAATAAATTATTTGCAAACCGAGGGAGAAATGCTCCGGGGCTTGCCTCGCTCAAAGGAACTCGGACGATGGTCGGGGCACTCCGGAAGGTCTTCACTGGCCTCCTCTTCTGCTTCTGTCAACTCCGGCTCTGGCACCTCGAGCTGCTCCTCTGCGTCCTCGGGAACTACTGCCGGAGCCACTTCCTGCGATCCTGTATGATGCAGAAGTATGAGTGCATCATGCATAAGTGCATTGCAGAGGTGACAGGAGATGATGATGATGAATGAATGATATGCAAATGAGCATGTTACGATCTTTGGATTACGTGGAACTTATGACTCTTCTATAAGGTAGTCTACGTCATCCAAGAACATGTACTCGAAAACTACCACCACTATTCTCTACCATGCAAAGACACTTTAATACTCAAGATGCTTCAAAGATACACCAAAGTATAGTTTACTAACTAATCTTGCATTAAAGAGTGGATGTAAACCCTAATTAGCACTATGCTTGAACAGCAACACATAGTTTAATGGCACAGAAAAATCTTAGAAAATTACAGTGGGTTACTAATATCAAAACTAGCTTGACATAAGATTTTCATTGTAGTTGGATTACTAGAACTGACTATACAAAAATAATCAAATTAAGGCCTAAATGAATATTTAAAATACTTCACATTATGAAAAGTATCAAACAACAGATTTAGAAATTTTACTACTTCCTACACAGTAAACAAACACTATAGAAAATTTATCACTTGCATGTTTTATTCAAATTTATTTATATAACAAAAATAACAAATACTAGTGATAGAAAGCACTTGAACTACACCTATATATTTTTCTATAGAACAGACATGAGATAAAATTTTTCCTAGCCAGTACATGGCATAAAAAGATTAATAAACTTGGAATCATATTTTTCTGATTTTTCTAGAATTTATTAAGCATTTATCAAGAAAACAGCCATTTCACTAGTTAATTAAAACTCTACAGAAAAGTATCTCAAATTTCACATGCAATACTTTTATATCATAGATCTGGTTCCAAAGAGTACATAGAAATTTATTTCACCATTTTTGGAGCTAAAATGACCAAGAAAACATTTTCCAAAGTGTTTTTTTCATCATGAATATTAATAGAAAACAGAAAATGATTTTTCGTTAAGGATATTGGGCCGGCCCGTGGAAAACAACCGGCCCGTGGCCGTTCTCGGCCTGCTCGCGCGCGCGGACGAAACGGTGAGCCGGCCCACTCGGAGGCGCGGCCCAGAGGGCGGTGGCCCAGAGGAGGCTGCGGGTGGGAAAGAACGGGGCGGCCTCGTCGGCGTCCCTGACCGCGACGGCGTGGCGATGGCCGACGGCCAACGGCCATCTCCGGCCACGACCCGACCAGCGAGCCCGCGCACGGTGTTCGCGAGGAGGTAGCGAACCCGAGAGAGAGGGTCAGGGGGATGGAGAGGGAGCGAGGAAGACGGTGGGCGGAGCGCAAGCCCGGCGGTACCGACGCGGTGGCGCGGCGAGGAAAACTCGATTGAGCCGTACCGTATGCGAACAGGGCAAACGAAGGTCCGTTCGGAGGAGAAGAGGAGGTGGCGGAGCTTCGTGCACAGGCAATCGAACGGAGGCGGTGTACCGATGCCGGAACAAGGCGGAGGTGGCGGTGGTGCGCGGTGGCGAGCGGCGTTCCGCGGTGGATGGCGCTGGAGGGAGGAAGAGAGGGAGCGAGCGAGGCGGAAATGGGAGGGAGACCCAGCGCTCGGCCGTTTTGAAGCTGGACGCGGGCGCGGGGTTCACGGTGGCCACGCGGCGCGTCGCCGGCATGCGTCCGCCACGCGGCGGGCGCGTTCTGCCGCGGCGGACACGAAGCGCGGGGCGAGCGGGAAGGGAAGGAGGAGGCCGAGCGGACGCGGGCCGGGCCGCCTGCGTCGCGCGGGCGCGCGCGCGGCTGGCTGGGCCGGGCGGCTTCGCGAGCGGGCTGGGAAGTGAGGCCGCGGCCTGCTAAGGCGAAAATTCGTTTTTCCAATTTCCAAAAATTCAAATCCAAAGAATTTCAAACTTCAAACTACATTTTGAACAAGAGGGAGACGTTTTCTGGAATTGACCCAAAAATAAAAGTTGCTTAGAATTAAATTCTCTACAACTTTGATTAAGGGGCCAACTGAAAATTCTTGATAGATTTTGAATGGCAGAATAAAAGCAAAAATAGGGAATATTTTTGAATATTTTTCAGGAATAATTTTGAACAAGTTTTGACAAAATTTGAGTCATCTAGCTGCTCCAAAAATTGAACTAGGGTTTTAAGTGATGTAAGAATTATAGTTGCAAGGCTTTCGGTGTAATGTAATTATCATATTAATATAGCTCATCAAATTATCTCATTTTCAAGCTTTTAATTTACTCAAATTATACCATTATCACACATGATTATAATGATATAAATGCTATGCAATATGATTGCCATGCAAAATGCATTGCGTAACATCGGAGTGTTACAGTGTGCATTTTTGACTGAGTGATGACCTTGGGTCACTAATTCTTGGTGATCCCTGGTGCCTTAATTACTTGGTTGAGCTCGTTAGTTGCATGTTCTTTAAGAAGCGTTAGTGTTGCTTAAGTAATCGTTGTTAGTTAGTAGGTTTTGTTGTTTTGCGACTGTACTGCGAAGGAATGTTGTACTCAAGTTGTTAACCGTGGCATGTCATCATCAAGCATCATGTGTTATCATCGCATCATATTAAAACATGTTATACTATCGTATAGTTCCTGCTTTCGAGGAAGTTGACGTTGTTGAGCAAGCCTCCACAGAAGAGCAGTCGCTAGTGGGTTCTGGACCGGACGTCGGAGTTGTTGAGCCCGAGCTAGTCGTCTCATCAGAGCAAGGCAAGCCCCGGTGCATTTAAACCCTTCCTTGAGTTTTATGAGTCTTTATTATTTATACTATGGTTTACTGCATTAAGTAATTAGGAGTTGAGTGATACCTCAATTGCTGCATTATCATCCTTGATTATTGCGATATCACCTTTGGTACCTGTTTTACTAAAAATGCATAGTATGGTTCGCTATGCTTAATGACTTAGCCTTTTAAATGAAATGTTTACATGGCCATGATGGCATATTTGAGGAATCATGGAATATGAGAATGAACTTGAAAGATCGGACGGGTGGTTTGACCACTGCTAACTTGCATTGGGAAAGAAGTCTCAATGTAGTGTTTTCGCCTTGGACCGTACGTTGTTGGCCCTCGCGTCAAGGAGTTTTTATTAGTACTAGCCATGTACCCATGTTGGATAAGCCTTACTTCGGTGGCTATTCCATTACGAGAACGTCTAACCTCGCACTGGGAGTGGAGAGATGACGAGAGTAGCGTGTACCCTCGAGGCTAGAATTGGGCCAGGTTCGAGGAGTACTGTGCTCTCGGGTGGCGATGGACACGGTCTGGTTTTGGGTTACTCGGGTAAGAGTTCATATATGCAAGATTTGGTTCTATATATGTCGTGTGGTTAGGAAGCCCCAGCTGGGTAAATCAAGTGGTTCGAATCATCGTTACTCCACGAGAAAGGAGTCTTAGCCTTGCACCAACATCGTAGTTAAGAAATGGAATTGGAAGAAAGAATAAGAAAGGATCTTGATGAGAATTACTTGATCTAAATTAGGATCACTTAGAATTGGTTAATGAACCATCAATGATAAAAATAAAATATTGAAGGTAAGGACTTACTTTAGTAAGCTTTTCTGCAAAAGAATTTTTTATTCTTAAAGCTAGCATGTCTTTGGAGCCTTTTTCTTAGTCGGGTAAGTCTTGTTGAGTACTCTCCGTACTCAGGGTTTGTTAAACCTCTTATTGCAGGTGTGGTTCATGAGCAAGTCTGCTTTGAGCCTTGCTGCATGACCGTTGTGGTTGAAGAAAGTGACGACGAGTATGCTGTGTGGCCTCTGGGCAAGGCATCTCGGTTGGGTGTTGTAATAAAGTTACTACTGATACTTCCCTACTACTGGTTTGTAATAATCCTACTTAAGGTTTGAAATTTAGAAACTGTGGTTTGTAAACTTAAGTTATTGTAAGACTTCCGCTACTTTACTCTAATGGTATTTTGAATAAACTGTTGTAATATTGCAATACTCCTATAATTGGATCCTGTTCGGAGGAAAACATGCCTTTTGAGTTATGAGGAACATAAGTACGGCTGTCAGAGGTCATTATGATAATAACTTGTACATATGGGTCATCAGAATTAGAAGATTCTGTGACATAGCATGTGTAGTTTTTTTACTGGATAATATGGCTTATAAGAAATTATATTCTTTTTAACAAGTGTCGACCCAAACTTCTTTATAGGTTATTTTTAAAGGAACGGACTGGCTACGCCAATCGACACAATTACACCAAGATGACGCCATGAGCAACACATTATCCAAGTCTGACAGAGGCAGTGGCAATGATTTTTTTTTTGTGTCCTTTGGATAGCCTTATAATGTTAGAATTAAATTTTAAGTGTGACATTTGTGTGGTTACACAATATTACAGTAACTGGTCTCATCCTCTCGGAGACCAGAGATGAAACCAGTCTTTTTTTCATTATCTAAAAAATGTGATAGGTCTCTTCAACTGAAGTACAGTACTCGGACCCATGCCTTTTAATTGTGCAGAGATCTATTGTTAATCGCTTATTAATCTGATGTGAACGTATGGCCATGTATGTTTCATCTTGTTATTATAAATAAGATTATTGGTTGTTGGAACTTTGAAACGAAAGGGTAGCGCGGTTTGTCTCCATCAGTCTGCTATAGTTAAACAGTTCGTGTGGGTCGCTTGGTCCATCACTTTATCATGAGGCGGATATTTATTTGTGTTGATTATTGGTGCAGCAACGCCGGGCGCAGCGTGATTTGACCCTATCATCTACTCCCTCCCTACCATAATACTATCGTTGTTTTTTCCGTGCCACAGGTTTAACTCGATTAGTAGAAAATACGTATAATATTTGTATCTTAAATAAATTTATTAAAAAATTAGATTTAAAAATCTTTCCAATAATAATAATTATATATCATAAATATTAATATTTTCTAATATATATTTTGTAAAAATTGTTTTTTCAAAAACGAAAACGATAAATATTTTGGGACGGAGAGACCATCGATGCATTGGGCATGAACGTTTTTTACATGTAATCCTGCCTTCCAAGTCTCTCAAGTTAAGACGTTTCGTCTGAAGAAAATGGACAGGAACCAGATGCCATCAGTTGCCGTTTCTTCTTGGCTACTAGTACATGCATGCACTGATTTTGATAGAAGAACAAAGACAGATTAAATATCGCAGAGTAGTACTAGGGTCCCGTTTGGATGAGATTCTAAAATCCGGATTTGGGATAAAAATAATCTTTGATATTTCTTGGATTCTGTGCATGTGAGTTAAAATCCTGCAAAATTCGAGTCTGTTTGGATGGGATTTTAGAATTCTGAGATTTTTTTAATCCAGATTCTTAAAATCCAGTGGTAACCAAACGGTACCTAGTGCAGGTACCAATAAAGAGACTATTTGCATGATCTTTCGGTAGTATTTTTTTTATATAATAAATTAGTATTAGTCAAAATCAGCTGGTCAGAAAACGTCCCGAGCCAAAAATGGAATGTTATTATTTAGTCAGTAGTTTATTACTTTTGTTAAAAGATCATGATTGGAGAACACCAAGTAGAATACTCTCTATAACAAATAAAGAGCAGTACAGTGTATACTGTAATGAATTGAAACAGTTTTTGAGTCAACAACTGATAACAGCAACAAATCATGGACCACGGGACAATGAGGTGCTAGCAGCTGGTCGCATTTACTCCTGTGTGATGATGGTGATCAACAGATGTTCTTGTCTCCAAACATTGAACCACGTTCCTATTGGCTATTGCCTTGACATCTACCCAAATCCACAGTAATTTCAGTTTCGGCTCCGGTTTCAGCTCAGCTTCTGCAGGAGCTGTATGAAGCGACAGCGCATAAAACGATTTAGCGGCAACGGTTTAGAGAGGTCAGAGCCGTTTTATATTAGGAGAAAACTCAAGATTTATAATTTTTCGAAGCAATAGAATTGGAGTTGTTTTTGAAAACGGTAATGCTTTGATTAGAGCGTTCACGTATTATATCCACCACCGGTGAAAATATCTTATACCTCCCCTCAAGTGACTACTCAGACTTATCTTCTCCTCTTCCATCTCATCTCTCTCCTCCATGTCTCTGTAAAATCACATAGCGCCATCGTTGCTTCCTTCCTCCACCCAACCTAACCAGCCGTCTTCTCCCATAGTTCACGCAGTGCTTCCCTGGCCTGTTCTCCAACCCCAGCGCCGAGCCACCGACGGGATGCCTCGCCGCTACGGGGGTGCCGCCGCCGCCCCTAGCCAATGGCCGCTGGGCGCACGTGCCAGGGCACCTCAGGTTGTCCCCCGGCTGAGCCAAGGGCACCCACGAGCGCGACCGGTGCTGGTGATTCTCGTGCACCGCCACTTGCCGCCGGCTCCCACCCCGACGTCCGGAATCGATCGCCTGTCCTCTCCCTCCTATATTGCAAATGTAGGTTTCAAGTGTTTCGATTATTTAAGTGAAATCTTGCAAATGTTTCATATGGATGTTACAAAAATAGATCAAGATGTCGCAAGTGTTTTGAGAGGTATGTTTCAAGCGTTTTATTGAAAATGTTTCATCTGTTTTCAGTCCTATATTGCAGTAAGTGTTTTCATGTTGCAAGTGTTTTATCTAGATGTTACATATGTTTCACACATATGTTGCAAGTGTATCTTCTAAATGTTTCGTCTATTTCATACGTATATTGCATTCAAGTGTTTCATGCTGCAAATGTTTGATGTTGTTCGAAGAGTCATGGGGTGCGGTGAATGATGGGCGCACGGACGGGGGCAAGGTGCGCGTGCGGGGCGACGAATGGGGCTGGCTGCATGGGCGACGAACAGGGGTGAGCTGCCCGAAAGCCTCGTTGCTTCTTACGCGAGCAGCAGGCGTCTGATGCTAGCACCTTGGAACTGATGTCTGGGCGCTAGCAAATTCGTTTTTCAAAGGGGCCAAAGCCCAAAGCCTTACCAAACAGTGCTTAAAACATTCGGTTTCAAAGTTTTCAGGAGGTGTTTCAGGTTTTAAGTGGTTGCTAATGCAAGGATCTTCATTTTAAGTGGTTGCTAATGCAAGGATCTTCATTTTACTTATTATATGTGTTGGAAAAAAATTTAAAAATGGTGTTGAGCGTCAAAAGGTTACTACTACATGATGAACGTGGCTAGCAAATGATGGTGCATTTTGGAGCGACCGGCCTTCAGCTTTCGCTCCATCCCTTTTCTGTGTCGTTGATTATTCACTCTCCTTTGGGACTTGGAGCCTTGAATATACCGGGCTGCAGCTGCACTGCTGCAGTGCAGCGACTACTGCATGCTGCTGAAGAACGACGACAGGAAAGGGAGGGGAAGAGCTTTCGTGCAGTGCAGTGCAGCCATGATGCACACCACACCAACTGCGTTGCACTGCACATCTGATATGATGAAGCATTGCCGATGTCGCATTTCATCGGCTCCACCAGGACAGCCATGGGCTGCACCGCATACCGAATTTTGACAAGGCGATTGGCCAAAGTGCAAGCATCCATGGCACCGATCATTGATGAGTAAGGCTCGTTTAGTTTCCAATTTTGACCCCAAATTTCACTCTGTAAAAAGAAGATTCTCATCCCATCAAAATACCGGCACATGTATGGAGTACTAAATGTAGATGTAATTTAAAACTAATTACACAGTTTTGTTGTACTTTACGAGATGAACATTTTAAGACTAATTAGTCAAAATTTAGATAATTTTTACTAAATACAAACGAAATGCTACATTGCGCACTGTTCTAAATTGGTGCCTCCGATTTTGGAACTAAACACGGCCAATTTTCTGAACTCTCTCTGTTGTGCCATGCTTTGCAGCCATTCCCTAGAATCTGGATGCTGTCTCTCTGTGTGCTAATAAATACCGATCTACAGTGCGTTAGGATTGTCGATGACGAGCCCAAGAGACAATCATACACGTTATGCATTGGATTTATACTAAAACATGATAATGGTTCACTAATGGGCTTTTTATTAAGGGGTGGATTTAAGTTTAATGCCCATGAGTGGAGGTGAAATGTACAAGCTTAATTAATACTACACTGCTAGTTGATATAGACGTAAGAAGTTCTTCTCCCTATATAAAATGTACCGACACTCTATTGTTTAAAACTAATAACTTGGTTCTTTGAAACCTGAACCTAAACCTCCTCTCTCCCTCTCCGCGCGCTAGCACACCGGCACCGACTCGATATTTACAACGTGTCAAAGTGATAACAATCTATACTTTTACATTGAACAAGATCATTCTTCTGAGGCAAAGTGAGCTTGCAGGGTCGCTATAGAAGTTCCTGGCTCAACATTAGAAGCTACTCCGTACTAGTGCACAGTTGCTCAAACAGTATTATGTCTGCGGAAATATCTCTTTCCTGCACCATGCATCAGGAATTTTGCACAGCGCAGCCTTTTGCACCAAAACGAGAGCTACAGTGCTAAAGCCTCCCTCCCTTTGAGCCATTTTTTTTATTTGTTTCAAGGAAAACAAAATCTACTCCTACTCTACTGTATGGACAGAGAGATAAAGTGATGTCGAGAGAGAGAGAAATGAACGAAAGAGAGAGGAGAGGACAGTAGGAGGAGGAAGGCAAGTCCTCAGCGGGAAGGCCACCCCACTTTATTGCCTTTTTCATGTTGTACGCTATCATTTCGAGATCAAGACGCTGCCAGGAGAATAAAATACTCTCTCCTCCCCCCCACACCCCTCCTCACCCCTCTCATCACAATCGCTCAAGGCTCGCTCAGCCGCGCAAGAGAAGAGAGGCCAGACCACTACGACACACAGAAGAGGAGGTAGAGAGGGAAGGGCCGAGGAGCTGGTAGTACGAGAGCGTACTGAATGATGAGTCCTTGGACTCTACAACCAAGCGCTCTCTGAAGCTAGAAGAGAAGCAACAGGCCATAGGACAAGACGTGTCGAGAGGAGGAGGAAGAAGCAGCCAGGGACCAGCAACCGTCGCCATTCCTGGTTTGCTTTTGCTGTTATGAGGAGTTGGTTTAGATGAGAGGAATGCTCTTTGCTGGTAGCGCACGAGAAGGGCACGCGGGGACACTGCTGCAACAGCAACGACAGGGGCTCGCCGCCGGCAAAGTCTCCGGCGCCGGCGACCTCTGGGAGCCCACCTCGGTGCTTGACCACCGACACAGCCCGAGCCCGAGCCCTCCGACCTCGGTTTCCACGCTGTCGTCGCCCCTGGGCGCCGCGACCGCCGGTGTGGCGGCCCTCGCCGGTGCTAACGCCAAGAACGTCTCCCCGCCGCCGGTGGCGGCGGCATGGCCAGGGGGAGGGGCTGGGGAGGAGGCCGTGGCGGGGGGCAAGGAGGAGTGGCAGCTCACGCCGCTTGACATGGGCCTTAGCGCCGGCGAAGGGTGGGACGCCGCCGGCGGCGTCCTGTCCGACGCCGCGGCGCCGCCGGGACTCGCCCCCGACCACACCTTCCTCAGGTGGATCATTGGCGGCGAGGACGCGTCTGCGGCCATGGGGTCTGTCATGGACCCGCCGGTCCTTGAGCTGGACCACACGCCGTCCATGATGTCGCCGGCGTTCGGGGCCAGCATGCCGTTCGCGCCGGCCATGGAGGACGTCAAGGCGGTGCCTTTCGTCCACACGCCCAACTTCCTGGTCCACCACCACCAGCACCACCCCCAGCCACACGCCGCCTTCTTCGGCTCGCACTCGCACCCGTCCCTCGACGCGGCGCCGCAGCCGAAGCGACCCCACCCGATGGCCGGCGCGCCGGCGCCAAAGCTGCCATCTTTCCCTGGGCCCGTCGCCCAGGCGGGCGGGTTCGCGCCCGCTCTGAAGCCCAAGGCGGAGGTAGCTAACGATGAGGTGACCGCTGCGGTGGACCAGCTTGCCGAGGCGGCCAAACTTGCCGAGGCTGGCGACGCCTTCGGCGCCCGCGAGATATTGGCGCGGCTCAATTATCGGCTCCCCGCCGCTCCCACGGCCGGGACGCCGCTGCTCCGCTCAGCCTTCTACTTCAAGGAGGCCTTGCGCGTTGCGCTCTCCCCAACCGGCGAGGCCCTGGCGCCCCCGGTTTCCACGCCATACGACGTGGTCCTCAAGCTCGGGGCGTACAAGGCCTTCTCAGAGGTCTCCCCCGTGCTCCAGTTCGCGCACCTCACCTGCGTGCAGGCGGTGCTGGACGAGCTCGGTGGCGCCAGCCGCATCCACGTGCTCGACTTCGACATTGGCATGGGCGAGCAGTGGGCGTCGCTGATGCAGGATCTCGCGCAGCGCTGCCCCGCGGCGACACTCAAGGTGACCGCATTGGTGTCTTCGGCGTCTCACCACCCGCTGGAGCTGAACCTCATCCACGAGAACCTCTCCGGCTTCGCCCGTGAGCTCGGCGTCTTCCTCCAGTTCGCGGTGTTCAACATCGACACCCTGGACCCCGCGGAGCTGGTGGCCATCACCAGCGGCGACGCCGTGGCCGTGCACCTCCCCGTCGGGTCGGCCCACGTGGCCGCAATGCCGGCCGTGCTCCGCCTCGTCAAGCGGCTCGGCGCCAAGGTGGTGGTCTCCGTGGACCGCGGCTGCGACCGCACGGAGCTGCCGTTCGCCGCGCACCTGTTCCAGGCGTTCCAGTCGTGCGTGTCCCTGCTCCACTCCGTCGACGCCGTGGGCACGGACGCCGAGGCGGTGGCCAGGATCGAGCGGTTCCTGGTCCAGCCCGACGTGGAGCTGCGCGTGGTGTCGCGCCACCGCGCGTCGGTCATGGACAAGCCGCCGCCGCTGGCGTGGCGGACCGTGTTCGCGTCGGCGGGGTTTGTGCCGGTGCAGGCCAGCACGTTCGCCGAGTCGCAGGCCGAGGCCCTCCTCAAGAGGATGGCGCTGATGGGGTTCCGCGTGGAGAAGCGCGGCGGCGCGCTCTGCCTCTACTGGCAGCGCGGCGAGCTGGTGTCCGTGTCGGCGTGGCGGTGCTGACCGCCGCCGCCGTCGGCACGGCGGCCAGCCAACCGTGAAATTCTACCACAAGCCCGGTTTAGCTAGGACTAATGATCCTACTGCGAGCAAAAATATTTTTCACCGTCGGTCGTCGTTGTAATGATCTCAGCTGATCTGGTCGTCTGCTTATTAGTCTGTCCTACCTATTAATCGGAGTAAGTTGTCCTGTAAAAGCCTGGCTTGCAGCCCCGGTCGCTCTGCTCATGTTGATTTGCAGAGTAGATTGTGGTTTGCATGTTGTAAAACGTAGGCGTGGTGCAGTAACCAGCGCATTCTACCGCCTGTGTTGCTACTCTTTTTATTGCTGTGAAATCAATCAATGGTTATGGCGTTTGAAATGTTCTTTCTGCTCTGCAAATCCTGCAATTGGTTGGACACACTTCCCTGAGAGTTTCGTTTACAGACAGAAAAGTTGCATCCGCAATCTGATCATCTAGCCTAGCCCCCTCAACTTCTACAACACTATCAGTATCTTATTGAAAATTTTGCAACTCAAAGATCATCTGAATTACGGAGAAACTGGTGCGGCGGCAAGAACAGACACCTGGCAAAGGAGGGCCCTCTGCACGAGAATGGCGTGTGCGGCGGAGCTGGGACCGGGAGAGAGGCCGACAACTGGACGACGGAGAAGAGTCTCCGGCTGAGCATGAGCAGCAATGGCGCGAAACAAAAACAACGATCGGGAATAAAGCGGCCACCGCATGGGCGCCCGCCGGAAGCAAGCATAAAGGCGGCCGGCCGGCAAATTTTGTTCCCGAGTGGGATTCCGATTTGCACTTGGCCAGGCTAAGATATACCACTGCTATAGGACTCCGGTTGCTTAGCCTCCTAAACAAGCTGTGGCCGCAGGTGGCTTCAGCAAGGCTCTGAATCTACCTGTCTATTATCCCCATAAACGTTCTGGTATCAGTCAGACACCGCTTAAAGCAGCTAGTATCATTAGGTAGACTGTTAATGCTACAGACTGACAAAAGTGTTTACGACCATTATTTTGTTCCATTAGTTGCTGGTGGTATAAAAAGCTAGGATCATTCGCACTAGGATGCAAGTTCTAATTACTTAGCATCTGCCCAAAATTTTGCTTAAGTGTAATATGATATGATTTGAATGAGAGGAGAAATAAAGTAAATTTGCACTAGTAATGATATTCATATAATATAATTTGAATGAGACGAGAAATAAAATAGAATGATATCTTACTGTATTTAGTTACCTAAAGAGTAACCAACCACTTGTATCCTTAATTCAAACAGTACATGCAAAAATGTAATTTCTCAACGAAAAATCTCTATTCCTATCAATAAAGAAGAATGTGTAGAGGCTTTGGAGATTCTTTAACAACCGTGTGCTTGGTGTTAACTGTGTGCACCGCTCATCCTCCATGGGCTGCTAACTGCCAAAAGTGGGCACATTACAGCTTAACCAAAGTTGCTAAACCAAGTAACTTCCCCGTCTATTCCTGCCAAAACAAATGGAACCCCTGCAAGTGTTCTCACATCGCGCACACACATGACAGATGATCCATGTCCATGATACTGTTGCTCATCCAAGGACATATGCCGCCGGTGGGGTCGGCCACTGCATTCTGCAATGCACTGTCTTGTCGTCATGATGGAATTCGCCGGCACAGGCAGCATGAACCGAATCCCCTGCTTGCGCCTCGTTTAGTTCGGCGAATTGGGGAGAAAAACACTGTATCAGAATTTTCTGTAGCATTTTGTTTGGATTTGGTAAAAATTATTTAAATTTTGACTAACTAGGCTTAAAATGTTCATCTCGCAAAGTACAACAAAACTGTGCAATTAGTTTTTGATTTCATCAACATTTAGTACTGCATGCATTTGTCGACATTTTGATGTGACAGGGAATCTTCTTTTTGCATAGTGAAATTTGGGGAGAATTGGGGAACTAAACAAGGGCTTGTTCTATGCTCTCCCTCCTCTGGACCTGTTCGGCTGGTAGAATTTCAGCTGATTTCGGCTGATTGAACAGTATTATGTGAGAGAGAAACAAGCCGAAACCAGCTGAAACCAGCTGAAATATGACCAGCAGAACAAGCCCTCTGATTGTTCTCCTGCCGTTGCACCGCTGCGGGGAGATGCAAAGACGGCAATCATCGTGGAAAGCGCCGGCGCTTTGCGGAAACGGCGGCGAAGCATCTGCCATCGGCAGCGCTAACTGGATTGGAGTACCCAATTCGATCGGCCACGTTGTGCGCCCGCTAACGACGATGAGGAATAAAAACGTGCCCTCTGCGACGGCTAGTCTGCACTGCAGGAATATATGGGTCGATAATAATGGCGTTGCTGGAATAATCTCGCCATGCATGATGTCAATGGAGAGGGAGTGAATGATACGCTCCAGCAAATTGTGGGTTTCAGCAAGAGGGTTCAGGTTCAGCCAAAAACACTTGCTTCCAACTGGTCTGGATTGACATGGGATTCTACATGAACAAAGCTCTTGCCCTTGATGTGCTACGTACGATACTTACTAGTTACTACAGAATCAATCCAAGGAAGAAGCCACGCACCAAGATGGCAACAGCCTCTACTCTTATGTTTGCAAGCAGAACGGCCACAGGGAGCACCCTACGGCTGAAGTCAGGCAGAAGATCTCACCGTCACCGGGCCTGGCCGGACGAACCAAGAGAGCATGGAACCGGAGCATGTGGGCCACGGAGAGATCCCTTGAGCCCGGCTGTGCTGTCTGTCCTTCACAGTCCACAGTCCGCTCCAGCACAGCCCTGTGTTGCCTGCTCTGCTTCCGTGCAGTGCACCTGTTGACCGCACCACGCACGCAGGCTCCGGGCCCCACCCACGCGACGGTGCCACAGTGCCACTGCCAGCATCGGTCCGTGAGGACCTGTCGATCGGGTGATCCAGGTCTAGCTCGTGTCGGGCGGTGAGGCGCCACCAGATGGCGCGCGGGGCCCGCGCGCCAGCGCCTTGTCCCGCCGTGCACCGTCAGCCGGACGGCCCTGATCTCGCCGGGGCCTGTAGTTTATTCATTCATAGCACCGCCTGCTATGCATCGTGTAGGTGGTAGCCAATGCATGTGCTTCGTGTCCTGGCGCATGTCACGGCTGGATCCGTTGGCTTCATTTTCCATCGTTCTTTTGCCTTGTTATTAGTATACAAATCGAATGTGAACGATCAAACACTAATCCTTTTGCGGCCATTAATTATACTAGCAAATACTCGGCGTTTTCCACAAATCTTGCAGGAGGAGAAGACCTAGGGCTTGTTTAGTTGGTGAAAAAGTTTGAGTTCGGCTACTGTAGCACTTTTCGTTTTATTTGGCAATTTATGTCCAATCATGGACTAATTAGGCTCAAAAGATTTGTCTCGTGATTTACAACTAAACTGTGTAATTAGTTTTTTCTTTCGTCTACATTTAGTACTCCATGCATGTGCCGTAAAATTTGATGTGACAGGTACTATAACACTTTTTGAGTTCACTTTTTATCAAGCTCCTAGAGAAACTTCGCGAGAAGCTTCATTTCCAGCGCTGCTATTGCCGAGCGAAGCATAATAGCAGGCTCCCTCGAAACTCCAAAATGCAGGCAGGCAGTGCAATGCTCTCGAGGTCCAGCCGTCCAGGCCTCCAGGCTGCAGGCTCGAGGGTACGCCTCCTACTCCCATGTGTGGTCTCCTTGATGTGTCGGGCTGCCGCCTAGCAGCAGCCGTGCGAGAGCGCATGTGGCTCGCATCACTCGCCCCACGGCGGCGGTGTTGCTTCCTTCCTGGCCTGTGCCCGGTTTTGTCTTGTGTGATGTGCGCTGCATCAGGCCAATGCATCCTCACATGCACCGTGGCACGTCGCACGTAACCGAACCCAGCGTTTGTATCCGGCAACGGGGATACGACGACCAAACTCGGGCTGCCAGTTTTGGCCACGCCGCTCGTCATCTTTCCCGTCTCACCAACCACCACTCTATCTACACCTACAGCGACAGGGGAGGGAAACACGCCTGCACGCGCGAGCACAACACAAGCCCTTGGTCACGGGCACGATGCGCTGGAGGAGCCTGGAGCCTGGAGGACAGAGGACTTGACTGGACTGGACCGAGGCCTTTTTAGGTGGCCCAAATTGGGGGCGGCCGAATTACTGTAGAACACTGTAGCGTTTTGTTTTTATTTGGTAAAAATTGTCCAAACATTGACTAATTAGGCTCAAAACGTTCGTCTCGTAAAGAACAACAAAACTGTGCAATTAGTTTTTGATTTCATCTACATTTAGTACTTCATACATGTGCCGACATTTTGATGTGATGGAGAATCTTCTTTTTGCATAGTGGAATTTAGAGAAAAATTTGTCATCTAAACGGGCCCCGACTACTGAGAGAGACTGGACTTGTGATGTTATCAGAGGACAGGCACATCATCAGCAGGGCTGCAGAGCAGCAGGCAGCCCAACCCCACCCTGAGAGTGGAGCAGTGGACTGGACATCTGGACACTGGCTTCAGAACGGGCGTATGGCTGGCGCCTGGCGGGCGGGCCGGTGCGCCGGTGCTGCGCAAGTGTGTGTTTAGTTCGCGATTTTTTTTTTCTTGGGCTACTATAGCACTTTTGTTTATATTTATCCATTACTGTTTAATTATGGACTAATTAGGGTTCAAAAGATTCGTCTCGTGGTTTTCTACCAAACTGTGTAATTAGTATTTTTTCGTCTACATTTAATACTCCATACATATGTCTAAACATTTAATGTGACGGGAAATCTTGAAAATTTTTGAAACTAAACATGACCTGACACACGGGACGGCGAGGCCATCATCGGTCCAAGGCTCCAAGCTCCAACAAAACCGCCAACCGCCCCGGTCTCGGCCATGCCCTCTCCCAGTGCCGGCCAAACTGCCATTCCGCCCACGACCGCACACGCCACAGCATGGTTCCTCTGCCTCTGCCTCGGCACCGCCACAAGCCCACAACTCGTCACTCGTCAGCGTGGGGGCACAAGACAGGAGCATACCGGCAAGTAACCTGCAAGGCAATTACAGAGGAATAAGCTGTTAGTATAGTTCAGAAAAATGGGTACCCTGCATCTAAAATTCAGAGCGAGTGAGCTGGGCAATACAAAATCTAAAATTCAGAAACCCTGCATCTTTCTCAGACGCGCCTCAAGTACCCAGCATATGCACGTACGGTTAGGAGGTATTCAGTGAATCAAAATCATTCCTCAGCCACATAAATTACCAGCAATACAAAATTAGGCTACACCAGCAGATTATTCGCACCGTAGACTTGCAATCGTAAAGAGGCCAAGACAAGCGCACGCTTTATTCCCCCACCTCCAACATCCCGAACGCTTAGTCGCGGCTAGCGTTCACACTGCCACCTCCGTAAAATCGAATCGATCGCAAAAGGGAGAGGGAGGGTGCATTGTTAATGGTTAGCATGATTTGAAGGTTCAAGAGCCCGGGAATCGGAAGCCACTGGACCAGATGGCCGATCCTCCAGGTCCCGTTCATACGGGTTACAGATATCACTCACTCATCCTGGAGGCCAAAGCCAAACCAAACCAAAGAGGAAATGCGGTTGCACGAGGGCAGTGACCAGTGGGAGAGTGAGTAGTGGTAGCAGGGTGCTGGGGGAGGCTGGATGGAAGTACCCTCCCTTGGAAAGAGCTATAGATACGCAACTTTTGAGAACCAAAACCAAAAGGAAAAGGAAAGCGGTGGGAGATGAAGAGGAGGGGGCATACCAAAGAGATGGATGGTGTCATGGTGAAGCTGCCTCGGAGAGTGGGATTCGGTGCCAACTACAAGGTTGATGCATGGGGTCACACCACACCATGCATCGGCCAGCCTTTGCGCCCTTCTTTTCCCTATAGTGTTTCTGGTGAGGAAAAGATGGTGTAGGGCTGTTAGGCTAGCTGCACTGTTGCACGGTACGTGAACCGGCACAGCTCCAGCTCAACACAGGTCAGCACAGATAGGGGATACGCGCCTGCAGCGGGAGACTGTAAAACGCACGCCATCAGCCAGAGAACGCTAAATATGGCGCAACCACCAGGCTGTAGCGGACCTGTCTGTCCACCTGCTGTAGGCCCAGAACATGCAGGAGAGAGGGAGGAGAGAGAGGTAAGAGTGGGCCCCACAGTGGATAGAGGATGATATAGAGGATGGATGGATGCGAGAAAACTGTATATTTTGTGGTGACTAGGATGGAATATTCCTTTTAGAGGATGAATATAGAGGTCCATGAGTGCGGACAGTCTTAAGCCCTCACTACGGCTAGTAATAGCTTAGCATTATCCGTACGTGCGGCCTACGGGTTGAGGAAAAGCAGTAAAGGTGGTTACCATGAAAGAATGCTATTTTTTTGGATCTACTTTTGATCGAAAAAAAGGGGAGCAAAGAACGAACAGAATGATGAATGCATCTACGTAATTCACACCCTTCAGCAATACCATGCATGTCCTATAATGTTGTAGTAACAGGTAAAGTTCTTACAGCAACCAGCTATTCCAGAAGGTTTGAGGTTTAAAAATGATGTTAGCTACTGCAATATTTATTATGGTAACAATGAGGCTCAACACAAGCAGTTAACAAAGAGTCACAAGGAAATTGGTAGTAACAACTGAATATGCAAAAGGGGTGCAAAGGAGAAGCAGGTCCATTTGCAAGCAATTTCAAAGTTCTGTTTTACAAACCTTAAACTAAGACTACCATACCTGAAAAATAGGACACAACAGCATCCATTTTGTTATTCCCAATCTCCTGCACTCTAGATGAAATTCAAGTCGCTGTGAGTATTCAATGTATCACACAAGACACCACGAATCAGTTCTTTGATAGAGATGGAATTGTGCTTTCAAGCGACATGTCATTCATCTGACGTTAAGGCAACGGCGGAGCATAAATAATGCAGACATGGTCCTGTGGATGATCTTATCAGGTCAACTGCAGATTCTAAGTTTGGGCCTGTTTAGTTCCGAAAAATTTGGCAAAATGGCACTGTAGCGCGTTTCGTTGTTATTTGGCAAATATTGTCCAATCATGGTCTAATTAGGCTTAAAAGATTCGTCTCGTCCATTTCGTCTAAACTGTGTAATTAGTTTTATTTTTTATCTATATTTAATGCTTCATGCATGTGTCCAAAGATTCGATGTGACGGGGAATCTGAAAAATTTTGCAAAATTTTCTGGGAACTGAACTGGGCCTTTGTTCTCAGGATTTGCATCCGCACAAGTTATTTTCTGTAGCTATTTGAGTCAAGATGCACAGGCAAATATATGCCAAATAGATGCCCAAATAAAGGTCAAGTTGGCAATAACATTGCTAATCCACCAAACAGATTGTTTTGTAGCAGAAATAACACAAGTGTAAGATTACGTGCAATACTTAGCGACATATGCCTATAAGAATCACACGCTTACCTTGGTCAGTTCGGTTGATAACTGAATTACAAAACTCGAATCCAATTGTAGTAAAAACTCTAGCTCACTTTTCTCTCAGCAGACAAACTATTGGGATGTGCATAAGCAATGACTTAACAATTGCCGACTATTTAATATACCTTAAAAAGTATTGTAAAGAGAAGATAGGCAGAACCTTCGTTAAATGTTACTAAATTCATGTCATGAAACAAGAATATTGTTGCTGGTCAATTTCAGGGAATTAAGGTAGAACCTTCATTAAATGATACTAAATTCATGCCATCAAACAAGAATATCATTGCTGGAATGCTGGTCAGTTTCAGGGAATGAAACGATCTTAACACGTGCAAGAAAGAACTAGGAAGCAGCATGACAAAATATCACTGTAGAGGGGAAATTAAAGATAATGCTCTTGCATCCTAAATCCTTCCCCAGCTAATAGACTTGTAAACCGACGAAGCTCGTGCAATATGCTTTCCTGCAGAATAGCCTGTCTTTCATCAAACACACAAATTTTGTTTCTAACACTAAATTCTTTTGCCACTTGCCTACCACTAAATTGACTACAATAATTGACGTTATGATAACGTTCCTGTATAAAATTTCTGGAAAGCAGGAATATATCCCTAGAAATTGGCTAATGCGTCAATGCCAAACACATGTCTGCCGTAAGGCATCTGATCAATGAAAGAGAAGATGAAAGGAGATGCTCTTTTATCTTCAAGAAGAAGGCTCTACAAAGAAACCTAATTTATAAAGAACATTTGACACAGACTTTCCACGATGGCTAAAGGATGATATAATGCACCTGGAACGTTTATCAGGTTGACGAGCCAGTTGTACCGAAAGAGGTTACGTCAAGACCCAATAATGGTCATCCATAGTTTGTTGCAGAACAGTGTGTATTTATTTTCTTCGGGAGCATATCATGAACATCCCAACCCAGAGGTGTAAAAACAGGAGATGGAAAAACAAAGATAGACATAGACATGATATATGACTTGTAATAGCAGCCCAAAGAAGTAACACGAGATAGAACCAATTATGCTGCGTGATAAAATAAAAGTTGTGCGCCTGCAAATCAATCAGCACCAGAAGATACATAGGATGTTCAGGACTTGCGGATCAGTCATAAAGCTGAACCAGTAAGACTAATAACTTTGTGATGGATTAAAAACATTGTTTCCCATCTAAAGAATACTGTGTAGACTAAAGTTTTCAATTTTCAATCCCCCAGATGAACATGTCAAGCAAACAAAACCAACAGAATGTATCGTTTTTTTCTCGGACATGAAGGAGGGCTTCGTATCATTGTTTTAAGAAGAAAAAAATCGGGCAAGAACCCATACCAAAAAAAACACGCACACACCACTAGGATCTTAAAGAAACAAAAGCGCCCTTTACAAGAGTTTAACAAACAGAATTATTATGTTATGGGGAAATTTAAAGATTATATTCAACAGCTAGACTGCAATTGTCTCTATCAGACACCGAGTGTTCAAGTTAAGCCCAATGCCACATGACAACACCGTAACACTTGATGGGCCTTGGAGCAAGTCAAGTTTATGCATCCTCTTTGCACATAAGGAGGGAACAGAGTATAATATTTGCAAGGGCCAGTGCAAAGCTTTGGAAGGAAACTATGACCATCTAAAAGATCTGAAATGTGGCCACTAATGCTTTATCATCGAAATATCAAAGACAAAGGTTAACCACTGCATGAAGCTCGCAATCACAAGTACCAAAATTGGTCATTATTATCATCAATCTGAGATGGTGCACAGCTGCTCGATCTGAAGGTAGAGCATGCTGCAAGTGTTACACTGAGCTTATTCTTAATAAGCTAGTCAGTAGACCAGTATGTGACCTGTGCAATTTTCATGACCATGCATGTTGCATGGTAAACAATTTTACCTAACCCTATTTGTCTTTCACAAGTTACCTCAAAAGAGACTAACCTTTTGCAAAAGTATGCAGATTTTCTTCCTCCAAGTACTCCAGCTAAAACAATGGCATATGGTTTCCCTCACTCCAAGGGAGTTGGAGACATCGGCCAAGATTGACACCTGAAGCAATCATCAAGAGCAGAGTGTTGTGAAGCTATGTGTTGTGTTGAGGACTTGAGGTGTTGAACTTCCAGCAGAAAAAAACATTTGAGAAACAAATCTGACCAATTGAAGAGTTCTTGTGGAGGATCACAAATCTCCCAGCTGCTATGGATTCACAAATCTTTTCTGCAATTTTCTTTGCCTAGACAAAGATGGCCAAACTTCTTCAGTTAAACAGAGTTGAAAAGAATGTAACGATTACGTGTCCTGGAGCAAAATAAGGCATACTACATTGTTTTCAGTAAGTGTATGATTGAGAAACCTTGACATACATCAGGATCAACGTGCATTGGAGATTAGACTTGTCCAGTACATTATTGCCTGCAATGCAGAGCCCAGAGGTACATTGAGAAAACCTGCGGATTGAAAAAAAAAATGTAGCAATACAACTCAAAGATCACAAATATAGTATATGACAGCTATTGTTGCAAAACTGTGTAAAGCCTTCTAGTGCAATGGGCTCGTGTTTTGAATAGCAATAACTCAGCATCATATAAGGTATGAAGTCCTGTCAAGATTATAAAAACTGTGAATAGAAAGACCATTAAAATATTTCCCAGATTCAGATCAAGAGATTAATCTGACACATGGAAACATTCAAATATGTTTATAGGAAGTAGAAATGTGGTCATATTAATCTGAAAACAGTACACTCTCATCTGAAGAACCATAAACTTAAACCAAGTAAACAGACTCTAGACTGCTAGATCCGTAGATCATGTATACTGACATGGAATTCAGTACAAAAATTGCCTACGAAACAGTGAGAACCAACCTTTATACCTGACACATGTTTAATGTTTCCTCCTCTTCTCAGGGCTCTGGCGCACACCTTTTACCATCCGCACTATCACAGTGCCCATGAACTAGATATCCATCACACTCTACCCATTATTGACTCCCAAAACTTCAATCTGAATCAATCAATCAGCCCCTCAACCCTTCGGCGCACGCCATCTGCCTCGGCCTCGCAATGGAGCTTCCACGATCTTGATAAACTCGCCGTGGGCCGTATATCCGCGCCCGCGCGGGCTCCCCTCCACGCGCGTGGCGGTGAGAAGTGCTTCGACCGGCAGGCGGCGACAATGACGAGGCCACGGGCGTCGCGAAAGGCCGTGAGCAGACGAGCCCCACCGATGAAGGGCCTGAGCGAGGCAGGAACACGGTACCGCAAGAATCAGGACCCATCACCACTGAGACGATGACCCCATGGCTCATGCAGCATTTCGTCGAACGCGTCGCGAGCCTCTGCGTCACGGAAATGCAGCGAGAGGTCGGCTAGGTTGCCGTTAGCAAAACCGATGTCGCTGCGCCTGGTTCATCGTGGCGGGTGGTACGAACCTCTAGTCGGTGGTATGGAACCTGGTGCGCGATCGAGCACGGGAAGAGGAGAGGGAGAGTCGCCGGAGACGGGGAAGCATGCGGAGGGCGCCGACGCGAGCAGCTCTGGGTGCTCGTGGTGGTGTGGTGGACCGTCTTTTTTTTTTTTGGTTTTTTTAGCTCTTTTTTTTTGTGGGAAGATTTTCTCAAATATGTACTTGACGGAAAGATTTTAGGAAATGGACCCAGGGCTTGGCGCCATCAACGCTGGCGCCAAGATAACACAGCTTGGCGCCGTTAACGTTGGCGCCAAGCCCCCATGCTACTTGGTCGATGATGTCGAACTGGCGCTGACGTGGCAGCACCTTGGCATCGTCACCATTGACGCCAAGCTTGACGCCATCATCATTGACGCCAAGCCTGGCGCCACAGACCTGTTACCATGTATATTATTTTTTATCCTAAGTATTTCTAGGTTGTTCTAAGTGATCAAACAGAAAGTCACTGTTAAAATTCTAGAGTTAGTCACATTTCTCAATATCCAAGTCATGTTAAATTTTTAAAATTGTAAATGTCCAAGTCATGGTAAAAAAGCCAGCCATTTTTTCATATATCTACCACATGGTAGTTAGTATTCTAACATATTCAAGCCGTAGCAAAAATTCAGATTTATTTGGCTAAGTCTTTAAATTTACTACGAGATGGGGATCGAAATATGGCTAAGTCTAGATTTTTACTGTGATTTAGACATTGACAAATTTAAAATTTTACCATGATTTGGATATTGAAAAAGGACTTCATGTTAAGTCATGGAATTAGGGTCCAAGTCATGGTAAAATTTTAAATATCTAAATTCAAGACTTAGCTAAATTTCAAATTATTCATGTTTTGGATTTGGGTCCAAGTCATAGTAAAATTTATAGTAAAATTAACATGAAGCCCCAATTCCATGACTTAACATGAAGCCCTTTTTACCATGACTTAAAATTCCATCTTATAGTAAAATTATGGTCCAAGTCATGGTAAAATTTTAAATATCCTAGTCCAAAACATGAAGTCCATTTTCAATATCAAGTCATGGTAAAATTTTAAATTTGTCAATGTCCAAATCATAGTAAAAATCGAGACTTAGCCAAATTCTAACATAGTTAAGTCATAGTAAAATTCAAGACTTAGCCAATTTCTAGGTTGGCCATCATATGGTAAATATCAAGACTGCCAAAATTTTGTATGTCTATCTCATAGAAAATTTAGGGTACAAGTCATGTTAATTTAGAGCTTTGTATGTCCATCTCACGGTAAAATTAGGTAGTCAGGATTTTTACTGTGGCCTAGATATATTAGAATACGAACTACCATACGATAGCATCAAATTTGTCAATGTCATGATAAAATTCCAGACTTAACAAATTCCAACATGTCCTATCTCATGGTAAATTTATAGACTTAACAAATTTTCATATGTTCATCTCGTGATAAAATTTCAAACTTAAGAAATTCCAACAGCTCGACGCCAAGATCCCTTGACGCCAATGATGATGGCGCCAGGCTTGACGCCAATGATGATGGCGCCAATGACGATGGCGCCAAGCTTGCGCTAAGGTATTAGTTGTTCTTCAATATTTCTTGCTTTTAAATATTTCAGTTTTTTGTTTCAATGTTAATTTTTTTTAGTTTGTGTTTGCTTGTCAATTTTAGTTTCATTTTTTTGGTAGCTATGTTGTCATTTTAAGTTTTAGTTTCCTTTTGTTATTTTTAGTTTTCGGTAATTCAGTTTCAGTAATATATGTTTTTTTATTTTTCATTGTGTTTACTTTATTTTTCAGTTTTTGTTTGTCACTTTCGGTTCAATTTTCTGGTTGTTAATTTCAATTTCATTTTCTGGTAGCATCTATTTCAGTTCTCAGTCTTTTTTTTAGTTTTTCTTTAGTTTCAGTTTTTAGTCAAGTTTTTTTTATTTTTTTAGTTTCAGTTTTTAGTTTTTTAATGTTTTTAGTTTCAGTTTTCAGTCAAGTTTTTTTAATGTTTTTTTAATTTCAGTTTCTTTTTTTAATTTCAGATTTCAGTCACCCTTTTAGGTTCGAATGCCTTCATAAATCCTGCATATGCATATTAGTAGCCTCATCTACAATGTATAAGTTGTTACTAAAGGGTAGCCATTGTACACATAAGTTGACACAAAAGAATTTACCCATCCAGGTTGTAGCTTGTCTTGTTTTGATCCGGGTTAGTACCTTTATTTAAATACTATATACCAAATTTATTATTTTCTCATGATAACAGCGATGTGGCAAAAACTTTAGTATGTTTTTGAGTAGCAACTTTAATATTACATAGTAGTAACTTCTTTGATAAATCTCTTAGCACATATTTACACATAAATCGCTATTAAAAATATTCTTCGAAACATATGCAAATGGGGTCTAATTTTATTCGCCTCGTCATGTGGAACATATCAGTGCACACGGAATTAAAAACGGATGCATCTTTCAAAAGTTATAGCAATTCAAAGAAAATATTTTAATTTTGTTTGCTTACGTCAGCTTTTGCATCAGCTTGCATTACACATCCGCACATGCAGCAGGGAGCAGAGGACGGCCAGATAGGTCACCCTGGGCATTCGAGCCGATTGGTTCGGTACTTCGGATTCTTGAAAAACCAGTACCTTTAAAAAAAATCGGTATCAAGAAAATTCGGCATCGGTATTTTTAGTTCGGTTTCGATTTTTTTTAAAAAAAACCGAACAGATTACAGAGGAGTGAGGATAAGCACCTAGGCAACCCGCAGTCAGACAGCCCGTAGTCGCTCCTCATCGCCGCTCGCTGTTCCGTCACCCAGAGGCTCAGTCCTCGGACTGCGGACGCGCCCAGGCCACAGCCACAGGGCTCGCCACCACCGCCACCGGGGTTATGGAGCGTCGGCGCAGTGCGGCTGTCCTGCCGCCGCTGCTGCTGGTGGTGGTGGCGGCCTGGCAGGGGAGGAAGAGTGTCTGGCAGTGGCAGGTGGCGTGCTTCCCTGCTGGGCTGTTGGTGGTGGCGGGCAGGGCGTGGCACGGTGGCTGGGGATTGAGCGGGCGAGGACGAGTGGACGACGGCCCGACCGCGTGGGGGCTGGCAGCGTGAGGGCGCGTTCGTGACCGCGAGTGGGAGACGACGCGGGTTGATTGTGCCGCTGCGGCGCTGCACCTGGGGGCTGGGGTGGGCAGGTAGCTAGGGTTACGTGAGTGAGGATGACTTTTGTGGGCTGTTGGGCTATATTATTTACCGGGCCTTCTACGTATATTCGGTAAATTCGGAAATTTCGGTAAACCGAGGTAAAGAACCGAATTTACCTCTATAATTTTGGTTCTTGCCGATGAAGAACCGAACAGGGAACCGAAATCTTCGGTTTCGGTATTTTTGGTTTGGTTTTTGGTATTTTCAGTTTGGTTTTCAGTTCTCGGTATTTTTTTTTGTCCAGGGTTACGAACAGGAGTAGGGATCGCAGCAATGCCGGGCGGAGGGTTGCGCGCTCGGCTTTTGCTACGACAGGTCACACTATATCACCCTCCTTTATTTTTGTCTATATTGTTTTTAAGAGAATTGGAACTCTGTATTATTTTTATAAGAATTAAAAGTACTCTAAAAACTTGAAGCGTACTTCCATTTTTTTCCATATCGGTTATAACCCATTAGACCTTTAATGCCAGTAGTATTGTAAAACATATGGACTCTATCATATAAGGAAAGGAGAAGGAATAATCATAATCCTAGTCCGTTTGTACGTGTGCTCTTACCAAACTCTTAGACCTTGGTATGACTATATATATATGGGAGCACTACATTGGAATTACTGATATTCGAAGAAATAAAGAATTGTCTCCCTATCTCCTATTTTTGTCTATATTATTTTTTAGAGAATTAAAACTCTGTATTATTTTTTAGAATTAAAAGGACTCTGAAAACTTGAAGCGGACTTCCATTTTTTTCCCATAGCGGTTATAAACCCCATTAGGCCTTTAATGTCAGTAGTGTTGTAAAACATACGGACTCTATCCTAAAAGGAAAGGAGAAGGATGAATCATAATCCTAGTCTGTTTGTACGTGGACTCTTACCAAACTCTTAGACTTTGGTAGGACTATATATACATGGAGGCTCTATGTTGTAATTACTGATATTCGGAGAAATAAAGAATAGTCTCCTTGTCTCTTTTGTCTATGTGTTCTACTTTCATCTATTATGTTGATCGTGAGAGACGGAGAGGAAAATGTTTTAAATGTTGGTAACATGTTTTATAACACGTTATCAGCACGACAAGCTCTACGTCGACATCGTCATTGAAGCCGTCACCGATCTTCGATGCTGACACTCGTGCCGACGTCCCTGCCGCGACTACTTCACCGACGTCGACACTTGACGTTGTTAGCGGAACGGATTTGTACCTCTTCCTGCAACTAATATGCATTGCCTCGACATGCACCGTCGGCATCAAGCAGACAGATCTATGACAATGCCAAAAAGCCCTACGCGGTATGTATCTACTAACTACTACCCTACGCGGCATGTGAGGTAGATAAAATTGGCATCTTCTCAGGTATGAAAAGAAACATCTTGCAGATTGCATCCGTACCGACCATCGAGTCAGGCTAATATTTTTTGCACTAATTATCTCTACACGTAGTAGATACATGTATATGAAGTATGTGCATAAATATGTAAAAGTAATTGCATCTACAGAGAATTGCATCTAGGGTTAAAAAAACAAAAATAAAAAGAGCATGCGTCTCTTGGCACGATACTAGCACGTGGCTTCCTTCCCGTTCAGTGCTTGCATGCACATATAAAAGTGCTAAACGCCATTTAGTACACGTCCGCACCTAAATGTGTGACGTCCACGACATTGGCTTAGCATCATGGACGTAGCAACGTATATTATCAGCTCGAAGCTGCTGTGACATCCTACCACCCCCAAAATCGGTCTGGCTCGCCGCAGATGTTTTGCGGCCCGCATGCCGCAATCAGCACTATTGGCATACACGTTTGTTGGCTTGAACGCCATGGTCGTTCCACTCGCGTTCCACTCGCCGGCTCGCTGCTAATCGTAGCCCATCTGCCGCCTTTGATCTGCGTAGGCTTATGGCCCGTACATCATTTGTCACTTGCGCATTACACCAGCTCAAAGTTACCGCAACACTGTGCTCAACGAGAGCGTTGCCAACATACACTTGGCCTCGGCCCGCATGCCGTTTGTCCCGCCGGGCGCTCATCGGATACGACCGGCTAGAAAAATCCAGAAAAAAAAAAAGAAAGGACTGAATTAATTTGAAGTTTTTAGTGAGCCCCTGAATCTAGAAGATCTTACACTGTGATCTTGCACTATATTCTTGCAGAATACGTCCTATACTTTCTGGAAATTATGAAATTCGGGTGTTTTGAATGAAACTTATCGGAAATTTCAGTTTTTACCGCACTTTTCTGAATAATTAACCCTAGACCTTCTGTTTATGCATATTTATTGTATTTCTTATACCCGCATGTATAAGAGTTTGTATACAACATTAAATCTGCAATTTAGTTGTCATTTTCTAGCTTTATTTTTCTGAATTACATGGTAGAATTAATTCTGAAAAAAATCTACATTGTGAATATAATTCTGAAAAATGCTAGTGCAACCCCGTTATGAATTTTATACCATGTAATTGTAAGAATAAAAATTTGAACAATTACATTAGAAACATCGTATAAGGTTTATGAGCACTCTAAATCCTGCAGACCTTAGACTTATCACCTTTAAAAGGCTCATATTTGTTTTTCCTAGCATAATGAATTTTTTGGATGAATGAATGGTTGGTATTAATTCTGAAAATTAGCATGTACCATGATAAGCTCCTGAAAAATGCTAGGATGCCTCTAGAATATTATTAAGTAACCATCCACTACCTTTTTGCACCTTGCTACTTGTTTACATGTAGTAAACATATATGCACATTGTCCAATATATGTCGATGTGCGTGCCTTAAAAGAAGAAGAAATATCCTGAAATTATTCTAAATAGTAGAATCATTTGTTATGGTCATTACTAAATCCATGTAGGATATTTTGTTACCATTGAAGTGTAGTGAACTCAAGATTTACTGATTACTCTCAAGAATGAGTATATGGCTGAGATAAATAAAAATGCATTGTGGGACTCACTGCATGAGAAACATCTCAAATTATGATTATTACAAAATATCATATTTCACTAAAAGTTGAATTTTCAAGGTTGTATGTCTATAGATTGAGGTATAATGCTGCTCTATAAACAATAGCATGAAGCTTTGTATTAAATGTCTAGAAGACAAAATGTGGTAAATAAGATTTTATCAATGTATATTCTCGAAGAAATGTCTCTTGTGTATAGAATATCAAAGAGCAATGTAATACATAAAGTATTTGAATTTACCATCGAAAATTACTTAGGTAGAAATAGAGTTGGAATATTTAGACAGCTTTATAAAGTAGGATATTGTCAGTTGCAATAACTTTAAATATGTGGCTCGCATATGTTACAACTCTTGAAGGCTTGTGACCGTATATGATAACTATTGAGAATAAAGCATGAAGCTACCACCTGTCATGTATAGAAGCTAAGACATGCAAGAATGGATATTATTTAGAATATTTAAGGGTTTTTCGAAGAAGAACTTAAATCATGAGCTTAAATTTGTTGTCTTTGAAATTCATATCATGAAGTATTGATAATAGTGGTAGTGGTGCTTTAAGTTTTAATTCCCGTTAAATTAAGTGGATTTTGTAAACTCATAGAAGAGGTAATTGCTACTTTATTATCTTGAAGACTAATATGAAGCATTTAGTATTCTTAGTTGAAATTCTTAGTAGCAGTAATATGTGTCAATCTTGCATGGAATGAATTATAGATTTATATGGTTCACATAAACAATTGTCTAACTTTGCCTATCTAACTAAGTTTTGTATTAATTTTATCCACAAAGAAGCATCTGTTAACCATGAAGGTTATAGTTATTTGTGCACCACTACCATATAGGTAGAAGAAAATTTGAATTTCCTAGAAGCACATGAACAATTGGACTATACTGACATATGAATTGATCTTAGAAGGACCAATTTAGCTAAGAAATAGTATAATCCATATACTAAATATTTAATACTTCTTCCCAGAAACTAGAAGTTTATGTCCTACCTTAAATATGTTGTTGTATATTGAATATTTTACTTGATATGTGAATTCATACCAAAATCAATGAATACTGGAAGTATAATTGGATTCTATGGAATACTAATGATTATTCATAGATGATGCATAAAGTATATTACTACTTAAAGTAGTTATTGTAACACCTCAGGTGTTTAGCTCCTTAATTGCATTACATTTGCATAAGCATAAGCAAGCATCATTCATTTCATGCATAAGCTTATAATATGTGAAACATGCTTTGGAAACATTGCCACATATGTTTATATTTCATGTGAAGTAAGAAGTGAGTAGTGTGCAACACGCAAGTACCTTATGTGCAATTTCCTTTGTGAGACATGTCAACCACTTTAGTGTAACATAATTAGCAAGTGTTATGCAACACACTCATGTAACATGTGCAACATGAGCTTGCAACATTTGGGAGAAAGTATTGAATTACTTGTTCCAAAGTAAGTGACACTAGGAATTTTGTGCAACCAATGTGTAGAGTGGCTAATTAGGTCTTATAACACCTTAATTACATTTAGGGTAAGTAGTGGAGCAATGTTCATGTTGACCAAAATTACCAAATTGCCCTTCCAAATGTGGTTGACTAAGTTAGACCCCTAGAGTGATCTGGTTTGACCAATTAAAAAGTCTAGCTTAGAAATCTTGCATGGAGGAGCACCCTTAAGCAAAGTTGTAGAGAATTTCATAAGGAACAAAAGTTCTAATATGGCCATCTCATGAAAATGATCAGAACATGCTCAAAAATGGCCCACAAGTCAGTATTAGAGGCTATTTTGGGACTTAGCAATTTTGGCTAAGTGTGAAGCTGAAAACCGTTTCACTGTACCTCACTTTGACAACTTGTAACTCACAAACTAGGCCGAACCAGTCTTTGAGCCAATTGACAAAGTTGTTGTCCACGCATAGCTCTACAACATTGTCAATATCACCATCATCTAGTTCTAAATGGTTTAGGAGTTATGGTGCCTGGAAAAAAACGAGTTTCAGTCGGTTAGCTAACTGAAACTCGGTTTTAGTTTCTGGGTACCTCACTTCAGGGCCCTGTATGTCACTAACTAAACCGAACCAGCTCATGATGTCTTTTACAAACTTGTAGTGCTCACATAGGTCTACAACTTTGTTAATTGGAGGTGTCACTAATTCGAGCTCGTTTACGAGTTAATCAACGTCAAACATTCGCTGTCAGGCCACCACGCCGGGCTTCGTTCAGTCGACCGTCACCGACAACTTCGCGTCGTGGCGCTCGGACAGAGCTCGGTGGCCGCGTGGTGCTCACGCCCTGCCATCGCCTCCACATCGCACGCATGCGCGCGGGCGTGAAGTTGGGGCCGCCACCTCAACCCCCACCACTCGCGCTCACCATTCCCTCCTCTACTTCCTCCTCCGCGCGCGGGCGGTGACCAGAGAAGCGGAACGGCGACCGCGTTCGAGCCTTTCTCCCAAACCGCAGCTCCATTCGCCAAACCGTCTAGACCACCGCACCATCGTGAGCCCCTCCACCTCCTCGCCCTCACCGAACCCTCGCTATCGCTTCAGGTGAGCTACACTGCGAAGGCGGCTCCACCGGGCCGCCATGTCCGCCGCCGTTGAGCTCGCACGTGGCCATGCCATTCGGGCCCCCCCTATCCTATCTCCTCCATGCTGTAGGTATAGTTAGATATGCTAAAGCTCATAGGGTAGGCAAATTGAGCCGGGATGCCGGCGACTCGTCGGAGTTGGTCGAGCCACGGCCGCACGCCGCCATGACCGCTGCCATCCTCTCTAGCCGCCATAATCCTAGCAATTGAGGGTACCCCTAGGTGCGCGAGGTTGAGGTGAACGCACTGGTACCGTAGCTTCGCCGGAGGCGCCGTCGTCGGTGAGCTAGAGCTCGCCGGAGTCGCGGCCGTCTCCTTCCCTCCGTCTCTCTCTCTGACCGGTGGGGCCACCTGGTCAGTCACGTACGCGCGCGGGCGGGAGCCGTAGCAAGCCGCGCGCGCGAGTCGTGGGCCGCGTCTTTCCCGGGCCGGCCCAGTAATGAATAAGATTTGTTTGATTTTTATTTATTCTATCACAGTTTTGGTTAAGTTTTGGAAAATGTAGATCTAGGGTTTTACTTGCTCAAAAATCATGAGATAAATTTTGTTAGGATCTACATGATGTGTAGTATTTTAGAAAAATATGAGTTTGCTATGTGATGTTTAGTTTTTGGGATATTTAAATAGGTCTTTGAAATGTGTTTTAAAGCACATGCAAACTTGTTTAAATTATATCTTGAGTTTCAGTGTTTCCAAAATTATGAAATTTGGTGGGTAGACTAATTTATACTTGCTCTAGCTCTGGTAAAAATTTGGGTAGTAGTGCTTAAGTACTTTTCAAGTTATAATGTTATCTTTTTATTTTAGGAAATACTTAAATGAATTTTTGTAATTTTTCTACTTGTGCAATGTTCATATAAATTTTTGGAGAATGTTTTGGTACCCTAGAGTGTCTAAGAAAATTAGGAAATCTGTTGTTTGACACTTTTTACTATGCTTTGTTATTTATACAAAAATCAACCTTTTTGTCTTGGGAATTTTGTGTAGGAAGTTCCTGTGAATAAATTTAGTTCAAATTTTTACAGTAGCCTCTTTTTGTGTCAGAGAGTCTCCTGTAATTTTTGTAGAATTTTAGGAGCAGCTTACATATATGTTTGAAATTCCACTTAATTACTTAAGTAAATTAAGAAATGAGTTTAAATAAATATTCTAGGTGGGCACACCTTACTTTCTGGTGTTTTTGTGACCTTTGTGAACTTGTAGTAGTATTAGTTTGGTCTTAGAGAATGTTTGCCACATCAATAAATATTTAACCTTTACAATTTTAGGTTTTCTGGACAGCTGATAGTATTTCTAGGTTTGACCTTGGATAAAGGTGGTTGCTGGAAAACTTGTAAATACCAAAGTTGTAGTAAAATTTGTAAATAAGCTTGTGTCAAAATTTGGGAGCTTTTGGCTTAGTAGTTTGGGAGTTATTGCTGTTTAAAGTGACAGTCCAGAATTAACTGCTCTCTGTTTAGAGAGAACAGATTCTGGGACTTTGGAATTTCGACTAGGTAAACTTTGGAATTAAGGGTTGTGGTCTGAAAACATTTTTTGGTACATTTCTTAAGCTTTCCAGATTGTCTTAGATCATATCTTTTGGATTTGGTAATCTCCAGTTATGTTAGAAACAAGTAGCTGCTGTCCAGAATGTCTTACCGTGATATTTTGGGTTGGATGTGGTAACCTAAATAATGTCACTCTTGTGTTTGTTAGGTGTTAGGGCCTTAACCGAAGATGAACAACTATATCTTAGGTTGGGTAGATTAGGTAAGTACTTCTCCACCGGAGAAGAGATTTGCACGTACTGATGAAGTAACTTGATTAGATTATTATATTTTATTTCTGAAATGCATTTCATTCTGAGCATGTTGCACCATTATGCACCCACGATATTTATTGTGCACTCATGCAATAGGTGTTTCGGAGGGGGTAACTCTCCTCGAATTCGAGCCGGTGATTCCGGAGGAAATCCAGGACCAGCCGGAGCAGCTAGAGAAACCAACCGGCGGAGAAGTTCCCGCAGAAGACCTGCCTGAGTGTCCTGACCACCGGCCTTCGACCTTTCTGAAAGGCAAGCCCCGATGCATGCTGAACCTACTGATTTATAAATTAATCTTGAGTACTTTTAATTGTTTACTGCATTAAGTTGTAGGAGTTATATGAAAACACTTGTTGTATTATACCTGTCCTTGTCCAGATATCGTACTTAATCCTATATTAGGTTTAGGCACGTGTCAATGCTTAGCCCTGCTTAGTACGGTAGAAGTCGGGTGATTTCCGGTCATCCGCGAGATGTAGGAAGGAGTCACGAGTGGCGTTACGGCTATCGTGGATGGAACCATGCTTAAAAATGAAATTAAGACCGGGCGGGAGTTCGATAGTACAGCCGCAAGACACTTCACGTCTTGGGTGTGGAGCTATGCCCGTCTGAGTCGTTTAAGAACCGATTCGCTGTACGTCCTTGAGTCATGTTGAACGCAGTCTAACACTTAGTTGGCCGGATAAGTCGTTCCGACCGCGAAGCCGAGTAATGTGGTTCAGGCCGGGAATCGAATGGTAGGTTGCTTCTTGGAGGAGAGAAATGATGTGCTTGGGGACATTGGCGTAAGACCAAGGGGGGGTTAGAGTCCCTATCACCTGGCAGAGTGTCGCCCTTGGGGTCGCGACATCATTCGGACCCGCGATTCCTGAATCATATGAAAAGGTGGCTTGTGCGACCCTGACAGGGGCCTGCGGGTGAGTGTTAGAAATACCCCTCCAGCTGGATAGGAATTCGATTCGAATCACCGTCGCTCCCGGTTAGTGAGTACTTGACTTGAGCAGCGGCAACGTAGATCTTATTAAATGAACTGGTGGTTAAGGGAATGATACAATGTTGCCACAATTCATACCTGCTCTGGATATAATGATGATAATTGTTTGATTTAATCAAGTGCATGTTTAGTACAGGTGCTAAGATAGATGACAGGTAAATGCTAAAAATAACTGCTAGTACAGGTTATAAGAGTCTTAATTACTTATGCCTTTATGCAAAAATGTGATGTCAGCTAGCCTCTTGTGTAAGCCTTGCATAATCCTTGGTGTCATCTTATTTCTGGTTTTCGACGGGTAAGTCTAGCTGAGTACATTCCAGTACTCAGGGTTTATTCCCTCCTGTTGCAGATGATATGCTCTACCAAGGCTTCTGCAAAAATTGTCTCCACCCTGCGGGTGACGAAGACTAGATCACTTGGGCGTGATCATCTTTTATGTACTTTCCTGATGCTTTTGTGGGATGTTGATCAACAAGACTGGCAGTAGTTAAACAACTGGCGTGTGTTTGCTTCCGCTACTTTTATAAACTTGGTTTGTAATAATTGCGACTCCGTGTGTGTAAACTTATTTCAGAACTACTTGTGAAATGTAACGTATGATGTTGTATGTTGAATGATGCGATCCTGGTTGTAAGCAAGTTGGTTTGAAATCCTTCGTGGTTTCGATTGACTACCGGGATTATATGGGCTCAAGTTCGAAAATTTGAGCGCTTCGGTGCTTGTTTTTGTACTTGTGCTCTTATAATTTGGTCGGTTCTGTTACAGTTATGGTGTGAAAAGGATGAGGAATTTTGGGTAAAGGCATAATAAAATATGGGTAATATATATTTAATAGGCATAGCCTTTCGAAATCTATCTTTAAGTGCACTAGGACTTGAAGTCCTAGCCACGTTTTCTCCGGTCGAGTTAACTTTCTCTATATTGCACGAATTGCAAGCAAGTTTGTAGCTTTGCATTTCGTTGTTATCTATTACGTTGGATTGAATACCAACATTTTACATTACACATGAATGTGTATCACTATGTTGTGCTCTCGTTGAGCTACAACTTCTCCACTCCTACATGAGTATTAGCATAGAAGCTATATTCGTAGCTTGTAGCTACTACCTTTTTCCCTCATAATTAAATTAGCTAGCTAGCACGCTAGTTCTCGTTGAACTAAGAAATATTTTGCTTTTAGTGCGTTGCATGCATAAGCAATACATTAGTCTATGGCCATGTAGCCTAAGATCAGGGGGAGTCCGTTAATATGAAATTAGCTAAATGGACAAGTAACCTAATTGATGGGATGAATAATTATAGAATTAAGATGGTGGATAACACACTTAGATGATTTGGAATTTGTGAAGAAAAGGGTTTTCGGGAATTTTGTATTAATGGCAATTAGAAATTTTTAGAAGAAATTCCATGTGATTTTGAATATTGCATATTTTATACATTTGAAGTATATGGTCCATTTTATGTATGAGTAATTGGATCATTTTCTTTGGCTAAACAATAAAGAAGTTAGACGACGAAATAGTTTTCTAAACCATGATATGTGCAAATTAGGGGAAGAACATCCCTGAGTTTGTAGGAATGCTGAACATTCTTAAGTGCACTTTATGCATTTAGTGAATAATAACCCATGTGTTAAAATATGTGCGTGAATATTTCTCATAAGACAGCATCATAGCATATATGATTGGGCCTCCACTTGTAATTAGAAATACATGAATTTGAATTATTTTAAGCCCATGATAGGGGATATCTTTTGAAGTATGCTATTAAAGATCTAATATTGACATTAGGGGGAGAGAAAGCCTACGTTAAATGCCAAATATTATTTCCATAAAAGAAAAATAGTCTTAAGATAAAATATTCCTTGAAGCTTGAAACATGAATAGTATCATGCACTAAATCAAACAATAGTTTGATAATGCTCTTGTGAAGCATGAAGCGGAGCATATGCCAGATATTTTTGAAAATGAGAGGTATAATTTGAAGTTATAAATCAGAAGTTGTGTTTACTAGTAGTAAACTAAATGTTGTATACTATCAAGCTAAAATCTATGGGGACGCCTGTGGATTCTAGTTTAGTGTATACTTGTTAAAAAGAAATAAAATGAAAATCATCCATTCTCATGAAGAGAACACCTCATGAAGAAGGCTAAGCACCTCATAAAGAGGATCATCATGAAGATGAAATCCAGCACACTAAGTGTGCGCATCATAATGTTGGGTACGCAGAACAATAAATTAGCTCTTGTTTGGGAAAGACAAAGAGATAGAATAATCTCACATTGTGAGAGTGTTGGGATAAAAATAATAGTTGTCGACAACGCTATCTCTACAATTACAAATGTTTCTCTTATGAGAACATGGATCTGAAAAATAAAGTCCATGACAAAGTCGCCTATAGCGATTATATCGGGTCAATGAAGAAAACAATTGAGGTTGAATCTCCTACTAAAAAGAAATAAATGTTCTACTGTATCTCTGGCAAATGAATTGAATGATTATGGAATATGCAGTTAATAAGTGGATTATGAAAATCCATATAATTCCCGAAGAATATAATCACAACATATGAAAAATTGAATCTCATATAAGTACTAAGAAGTCTAAGGTAGAATATATTCGTGAATGAATATTGACGTCTCAAGAAGAGCATATCCTACAAGGAATAGAGTCATCGAATGGCTTGGTAGTGAATAACACTATATTGTTGTGTAGATCACATATATAATAATCTCTCATGTAGTAGAGAATATATCTTATAGAAGAGAAATATTATTACCCAAAATGAGAAAGTCTTTAAAGGAGTTATTAATCTATAAAGAATTTACCAGTCGATTCTTGAATAAACACCATTAATCCCTGAAGTGAATAGAGACCCGAGAGATAAGAAATGAGGAATCTTAAACACCATGAAGGTGTCATATAAATACTTAGAAAGTACATATTGAAAGGCTATCAATGAAGTGATGATATCCTCTAAATACAATAGAAGGTATAAGAATAATGGTGACTTTGGCAATTAAATTATTCCCTAAATGTCAAATGCAAGACTGGATTTATTATTTAGTGGTACAATCAAAATCCTGAAGATTTGTAGAACATATAATTGAAAAAATCACTAAGAAAAAATTATAAATATCCAAACTCTAGTATAAGTTTGATGCACTATCTAGAAGATATTGAATATTGTGACTTATTTACTCCTATAATCCTCTAAAAGGATTTGTTACCCTGAAGGATAAAATTTATTTATTTTTGCACAACTAATAAGTGGTTACTATGCACGTAGCATATTGCTCTTATTTATACTCATATTATAATTCACACAAGAATTGTAACCCAATTTTTGAAAGATATAGTATTATGGTACCGCATACCATTATTAAACACATATTTATAAGGGAAAATTAGTTCTATAGCATTGAAAGTTCCCAAAAATCAAAAAATACCATCGAAAGAGCTATGTCACGTAAAATACCATTCAAAGATGCAAACGTTAACCGAAAGTAGCATTCCATCATGTTCCGTCACGTTCAGAGCTAGCCGCGTCCGTCTCCACCCGCTGAGGGCCTGTGACGTACGCTCCTTCTTCTTCCTCCTCCATCCATCTACTGCTCGCTGGCCAGACTGTTTGTCGAAGCCAAAAAGGACGAATGCCGGTGACATGTCGAGCAGAGCAGCGGCGATGCTGCTACCTCCCGAGCTGCGTGGGTTCTCGATGGGCCTCGACGCTGCGGTCGACGGCTGGTGGACCACGAACGCGTCCGAGATGGGTGCCGCCAACCAGAAGCTGCGGGGGCAGGTAACATCATCGATCGCGGGCCTCAGCGTGAACGAAAATGCCAGATTGGACACCCATGGACAACAACGGATCATGTGTCTCTGCCGTCCTCTTGGGAGAGCACGCACATCAGTGGACGCCGAGCAGCCGGCTGGCCTCACAGGACATCCACGGATCGATTGGGCTGGTGCATGCACACGTCGTCCTTTTCCATGCGAGAAAGCCGAAAGCACTCGTTTTGGCAGAGTCCGGCGAGCTGGTACCTGGTGCAAGAATCGTCGGTCTCCTGGATCGCGAGTCCGCGACAACACGGTCGTGCACAGCGCCACTAGCGGCGCCTGTCCGAGCGGCGAGCGGACGGAGAGAGAGGGAGATAGCAGAGAGAGGGAGAGAGCAGACCGGCGGCGGCGACTGTCTTGGTGCCGGCGGCGCTCAGCTCTGGCCTTCGGCGCGGCGTCGGCTTCGATGCGGACGAGTGCTCCATGCTAACGCACTCGGCTCCAGTGCAAGGAGCTCCGGGCAGCAGGGTGGCGGCGGGCAGGCCCCGTTGCCCGTGGGCCGTGGTGGCGAGCTTCGGCGCCTGGCTGCTGCGGGCGGAGTCGCGGGCAGGTGCGGCGCAGCTTCGGCGAGCCGGGGCGAGTGCATCTCCGTCGGCGTAGGGCATTGGCGCTAGAGTGCTAGGCGGCAGCGTCCGAGGCAAGGACAGGCGCTGGGCATGAGCTCCGAGCTGCCTAGGACGTGGCTGTACCACCGCAGGTCTGCCCAGGTTGATGCGACGTATACAGGCTGTTCTCCACGTCCTCCCATGGCTCCTGCTCGTTTTTGAGTGAAGCACCGGAACCGAGTCCTCGGACGGACGCAACCAACGACGTTACCAGCGAAAGTAACAGAGTGCTAGATCGCGGAACGGATAGTCACTTTCAATGGTATTTTACGGTACGATGAACTTTCGATGGTATTTTTTTGATTCTTGCATTCTTTTCGGTGCTATGGAACCAATTTCCCCTATTTATAAAAAAAGTGTGGTTTGAACAATAATGTTCAAATGATGACTTTATGAGGGGGAGCAATTTAATTAAATCTGCCTTAAAGGTAATTAAAACCATTACAATTACAAAGATAAAGTAGATTATATTTGCTAAAACCACATTCGTTGAAGTTTATACATTTATCATGAAGATAAATATCTATTTATGAAGAATAAAATATCCTAAAGAATACATGACCAAGAAGGTTAATTGTTGTACTCTTTTTCCCTATGTGAGTTTTTACTTGAAGGTTTCTCATACAAGGTTTTTAACGAGACAACATGTGCAATGCAATTAACGAATGCAATGTACTTTTTTCTCCAAGAACCGTTTTTTCCACTGGGTTTTCAGATGGAGTTTTTAATGAGGCATATGCATCTCGTGGTAATCGCCTAAGGGGGAGTGTGGTAAAATATACGGACTCTATCCTAGAAGGAAAGGAGAAGAGAGGAATCCTAGTCCTAGTCCGTTTGTACGTGGGCTCTCACCAAACTCTTAGGCCTTGGCAGAGCTATATATACATGAGAGCTCTATGTTGTAATTACTGATATTCGGAGAAATAAAGAATAGTCTCTGTATCTCTTGTGTCTATGTGTTCTACTTTCATCTACTATGTTGATCATGAGAGACGGAGAGAAAAAGGTCATAACCGCTAGCAACATGTTTTATAATAAGTAGCTCTAAATAGTTGAAGCTCGCTCTTGATGAAATAGAGTGGGTTCTAATTTTTTGGTACTGCTTTGTAGTGTATGTGAATTAAATCACTTATTGGTTCCAGAAATAAAAGGATGAGTTCCAGAAATAACGTTGTCCTGACTGGCCAGAATTATTAGGAGGAAAAAAACATCTAACAACTTCAAGATTCGATTCAACTTCCATAGAAAGATATGGCCGAGGGCGCAAGCCATCAAGTTATGTAGTTGGAGTCCGGGAGCATGGCGCCTCATTGCCATTGATGGGCCGGCCTGATCAGCAATAGCTGGTGGGGGTCCTCTAGGTTTGTTGGCTGTTGTGAGGCCTTCTGTAGTCTGTTGCTTGAGTGATGCCTATAGAGGAGAGAGAGGATTAAGGCAGCACTCGTCATATTGCAAGAGGTGATGCTAATTTCAACTGATGCGAAGAAATCTAGGAGCGAAACAAATAGATTTACCGGTGCTAACTCAATAAAAAAAATAGTTAGCGGCATGCCCGATAGTGCGTGATTGGACGCAGCCTAGTGAAGCAAGGAGGGGCACTAGTACTTTATTTCACACGGGTCCTACAACAAGTAAAGGCCTCGGTGCCTGGCTTTTGGACACCGCAGCACTTTTGGGTTCGATGCCAGTTACTCGATGTAGGACTTATTTTTTTTCTAGGCACCACTAACACACTGTGGATGGTCTGACATGGAAGCATAACTACTAGTTTGTTGCAGTGCACGTACGAACGGGGCAGACAGTTGAGAAGTGAGAGCTTCATCAGGTGCCAGTTCTAAATTTCTTTTAAAAGATGTCCACCCCTATTCTTTTAAAAGATTTCCACAGAAAAAAAATTCCTTCTGCGCTACTAAAATTGGACACTTAGAAGTGTTCCAGCGCCCTCCTAAACCATAAGGGATAGTGCCATCTGGCCTAGGATTAATTAAATGTTGAACCAAATACACTATTAAGTTTTATGGCGTACTCATAAATAGTCGAAATAAATCAAGTTCAGAATTGATTAAGTAAAAAAATTATGTTTAAGCGAAATTATAAAAAAAAGAGTATAAATATTTATGACGTCAAATAAGTATATTATAAAATATATTTTATGCTATATCTAACAATACTAGTTAATTTCTTGTCATAACGGCCTTCCGTATAAATTTAGTTAAATCTAAAAAATTGACTTAAGATAACTTAGAAGTTAATTTATATAGGGAAAGTTTCAAACGCCCATAGAAAGTGAAGTCAGCAACTCAAGCTCCTACACGTTCCACCCAACCAAAACCAAGAACCTTTTAATAAAAAAACACTAAGAACCCTGAACATTAAAAAAAGAGAAAAATTCATCGTCGGTTCCTGAACTTGCCTGGCGGTGTCGTTTAGGTCCCTGAACTTTTAAACTGATATCTGTGGGTCACTAAACTTAACAGACGGTGTCATCCAGGTCCCTAAACTTTTTAAATGATCACCACAAGTCCCTAAACTTAGCTGGCGGTGCCATTCTGGTCCCTGAACTTTCAAGGTGACCACCGCAGGTTCCTAAACTTGGCAAGCGGTATCATCCCTGTCCAAATATAGTTTAACCTACTCTATAAGCTGGCATGGCACGCTGACTACAGGTTAGATGTAGATTCAACATGTGTTAATCAATCATTATTTATACAATATTTATCATAAAAATATAAATTATATAAAATTATTTACATCAGCAAAAAAATAAATAAAGGTATTAAAATAATTTAACATAACAAATATATTAGGTTTAAACTAAAATAGAAAAATACTGAAATTAAGTTAGTATTTCTGTATCATTAATAGTATTAAAATGATATTAAAATTCCTATATTATTAAAAGTTTTCTCTATTAAAAGTTACTTGTAATTTTAGTATTATTTTAAAAGTTTTAGTAGTAGTATTATAGAAGTCACTTTTCTATATTATTAATACTATAATATTATTACATTATAGAAGTTTTAATATTAGAGCTTTTAATAATAGTATTATATTATTAAAAGTTTTAATAATAATGTTATAGTATTAATAACGAGAAATGTTACTTCTATAATGCTACTATTAAAACTTTTAAATTAATAATACTATAGGTAACTTTTAATATTATTACATTTGAACAGGGATGACTGTCAGCGTCGCAGAGGAGCCAGAGGACCAAAGCCGGATGCGGTCACCACGGGACATGGCGCACTCGAGCCTAGGCGGAGCGACCGAACCAGGCGTCCAAGTGTGTGCATCGCTAGACATGAGTGGGCATGAACCATAGGCTAGCGCAGCTGCGCCTGTGGGTTCATGCCACGACAATGCCCTGTATAAAGAGCGAATGCGAGGGAAATGGGGGAGAACAATTATTATTACAAATAGATCAATACACTAAGCCTTCATCTGCCCTTCGCTTGCGTGTTCATGCTTCCTGTCTTCTTCTTCTTCCCTAATCCTAGCAATTTCCCTTCCCTGCTATCTCTGATGCTAACATCTGGTACTGAAAGCCAATTCCGTTGATCGCGATCTCTTCCCTCCCTTTTGATTCACAAACGGCCTCGGTTGGATCCCTCTCGGTGACGAGTAGCGGCTGTTGAGCGACGCCTGAGAGCCCGTAATTCCCCGACCCCATGAGCGAATCGGAGCAATTCGTGATCTGGATTCCTATCCTCCACCACCGCCACCCCCACCACTCCCACCCAAGCCGCCGGTCACCCGCTACTACACTAGCAAACCCAAATGCCCTGACACCATGAATCCTGACATGCAACACCTGCTAGCGGAGATCGAGAAGCTTTCTGCCGACCAAGCTACCATCCAGAAGCAGCTCTCTGACTAGAAAGACCTCCTCAAGCGCCGATTCGTCGAAGCTGATGAAGCCCTAGACAAGCGCTTTCGGGAAGCTGACGCTGCGGTTGAGCAGCGGATCATCGATTCTGAGCTCTGCTAGGACGCGCGCCTCATCAACATCAAGAAGGCCACCTCTGACCTGACCTCCTGGCGTCAGGAGCATAAGGGCATCATTGATAACCTCCGCCTTTGCATCGGCAAGCTCGACAAGTACTAGAACCAGTTGGTGATCGAGACCGCCGCTGCTCACATCGAGACGACCATCTTCTCCAAGCCGTTGGTCAAGTCGGAGCAGCACGCTGCATCTGCATCTGCGGGCTACAAGGTTGCTCAGCCCAACGGGCACTGCATCAAACCTCACCACCAGGAGAATGAGTTTGGGATGGTCACCACCTATACTTATTCCCCGGTCACGGGTATGGACAACTCCTTTGAAAATCCCCCTAAGATTCATGGTGCTGCATATGATTTGGTGTTGTTGCGCAATCGCCCTCTTGAACACCACCATAATCCCACTGACAAGCTGCCTAAAATGACCTTCCCAACCTTTGATGGCACCGATCTCAAACTTTGGATCACATGTGCTGAAGACTACATCGAGATGTACTTTGTTGAACTTTTCGTTTGGATCCAATGCTCTTGCATGTAGTTTCTTGGCCCAGCAAAACGTTGGATTCAGTCTGTGACTGACCAACTGAAAACCATGAAGTGGTCTGAATTCTGTCAAGCCTTGCATACCCGCTTTGATCGCAATCAACATGAGTTTCTCCTTCGCAAAATGAACCACATCCGCCAAATAACCACTATCTAAGATTATGTGGATCATTTTTCTGAGCTAGTTGACCAACTCAAAGCATATGATTCCTCCACCAGCGCTTTGCATTACATTACTCGCTTCCTAGATGGCCTGCATTTCGAAATTCGTTCAGTCATTCTTGTTCAGCGTCTCGATTCCTTAGATACTGTGTACACGCTGGCCTTGTTGCAGGAAGAAGCAGTGGAGTCATCCCAAATACGTGATTTTAGGCCATGGAATCAAAAGGTGGGGTATCCTCTGCCGCCCCGTCAAGATCGCCTGCCCGCTGAGGCGGCTGACAAGCCTGTTCTGAATCAGAAGTCACTGGATAAGAAGCTAGCCGATCTCAAGGCTTATGTAACACCCCTGGGTGTTAAGCATGCATTATCATTCAAAGCATAAGCATTCAGCATCATTGCATGATTAACATTAATTGATTTGTAGCTCTTTCAAATTTAATGTGAAAAACAAATAAATGGGAACCCTAATTTTGGTATGAGTGTTAAAAAGTTGGTGAACTTTTGAGAAGTAGCAATTTTAAATAATCTAGAATAAATCAACTTGATTATTGGAGCAAAATTTTGAATTCAAGTTTTCCTCAAATTCTGTTTTAAAAATATTCTAAGTAAATGAGTTTTTGATTTTAAAATTAGCTTTAAATCTCAAATTCAAAATCTATTGAGAATTTTGAAAAGTGCTCTATATGAAAGTTGTAGAGAATAAAATTTTGAACAACTTTTATTTTGGGCCAAATTTCTGAAAACCTCTTTTTCATCTCCAAATTCAATTTTGAAACAAAGAATTAAATCTGGAAAATATTTTGAAAAAGAAAAATCAGATTTTCGCCTTAGTGGGCTTCGGCTTCCCTTTCGGCCCAGCTTCGCTGGCGGCCCGGCCCGCGCCCGCGTCGTCTCCCTCCCGCCCCCGCGCGCGCGCGCGCCCGCGCGTGGCGTCGTGGCGCCGCGGCAGCGCTCGGTCGCCGCGTGGCCGCACGCCGTCGGAGCTGCGCGACACGCGCCCCTGTGGCCCCCGCAGCGTCCGCGCCCGCTTACCCCCTCCGCGCGCTCGTCCTCCTCGGATTGCCCCTCCATTCTCTCCCTCGCCCGCCCGCAGCAGCAGCAGCAGAGCTCCGCCTCGCCATCGCCGGCTCCCGAGCTCCGCAACCGCCTTAGCCGCCGCTCCGGCTCACCGCCTCCGCCTCCGTCTTCACCCTCGCTGCGCCTTGTCGTTGCGCGTCCGGTGCTCGCCACAGCCCGCCAGGATTCGGCCTCCCTCCGCGGTAATAGCTCGCCGGAGTTCCGGCCGAGCTCACCGGAGCAACCCGCTCCGTGGGCCGCACCCCTCCACGCCACTTCTCGCCCACTTCTCGAGCGCACGAGCACCCCACTTGCACCACGAGTCTCACTGACCTCACCGCGCGGCTCCTCTCGGTCGGAGTTGGCCGGCCGACGGCATCCCGCGCCACCGAGCCGCCATGCACGCCGGCGAGCTCGATGCCGAGCTCGTCTGGCCACCCACTGGGCACCACTGGGTTCGCGTCGGTGAGAGGAGCACGATGGTGCCCTCCCCGTCGTCGGAGGACTCGCCGGCGGCGAGATCCCGGCGGTCTGCGCCGCCCCTGACCGACTGCGGCTGACGGGTGGGCCCGTCTGACCCATGGGTCCCGCCTGTCTGTCTCAGTGTTTCGGTTTCGGGTGTCACAGCGGGGTGCACGTAGCGTTTAAAGCCGGTTTTGATTTTCGGTTTTAAAGAAATTGATTTACAGAAAATCTGAAAAAAGCTTCTAAAAATTGTATCTCAAGTTTTATAGCTCCAAAAATCATGAAACAAATTGTGAAATGTTCCTTTTGAATAGATCTACAGTTTAAAAATATCTCATGTGATTTTTGTGACACTCTACTGTGCAATTTTATTTAATTGCTATAAATGCTGATATCTTAGAAAAAGTGTAGTAAATAAAATAATAAAGGGAAAAATGTGATTCTTGTGGCATTAATCTTTATTAGTGATGTACTTTCTAGGAAAAATATTAGTGAAGCATGTTCTGTGGAAAAATGTTGAAGTGTAGTTCAAATGCTTTTAATTGGTAATATCTGTTATTTTTATTATAGAGTAAAAATTGTATACAACATACATGTGATAATTTTTGTAGTATGTTAGTTTACTGTTAGTAACCTAAGAAAATTGTGAAATCTGTTGTTTGATACTTTTTCTAGTATAAAATAAATTCATGCTCACATTTGGGCTATAGCTTGTTTATTTTGTATAGGCAGTTTTACTTGTGCAATTCTCATGAAAATTTAGTGGTAGGTTAGTTAGGGTAAGAGTAGTCTACTGTAATTTTTGTAGATTTTTATCTACACCAGAGATAGGTGTTGTTGTGTAACCCTAGCTAAATAGGAAATAAAAGATTATTCTTTATGAGAAATTGAGAGAAATAAAATATGTTTGGTGTATCTTTAAAGCATCATTATGCCTTGCTGATGTTATGGATGAGCTAGGTTGGTAAGCTTTGGTAGCTTAGGTTCAATTGTATGTGTAGATGGTAGCCTAACTAATAGAAGGATAAGGTGTATGATTTAGGTTACATGTTCTTGGATGACGTTGACTACCTTGTAGAAGAAATAATTATGTTCAAACTGCTCATTACATGTGCTCATCTGCATCTCATGTCATTAAAGCACTCCACCGCATTTCGATGCATTCTTCGCATGTTTCCTTATGCACTTGCATCATACAGGATCGCAGGAGGAGTTGCAGGCAGCAGTTCCGGAGGAGCAGGTTTGGGCGGATCAGCAGGAACCCCAGGCACCGGAGGTGCCCGAGGAGGAAGAGTCAGGCGAGGAACTGCCAGAGTGCGTCGATCACCACCCTAGTTCGTTCGAAAAAGGCAAGCCCCGGAGCATTCTAAGTCTCCTAATTTATAAAAAGTATTCTTTATTATACGAGTTATAGTTATATATTGTTGCATTAAGTTATAGGAGTTGAGTGAAACCGTTGTTGCATTATTATCTTGGCCACCGGATTATCTTTTACCCTGTTAGGTCAGGATCGAGTAAATTGCTTAGTCATGCTTAGACCGGTAGAAGTCGGGTGATTTCCTGTCACCTGCGAGTTATAGGTGGATACCGGGTTATGGTTAGCTGTAATTGTGATCATGAAAAGTAACCAAGTGTTGATGGATAAACGGAGACCGGGCGGAGTCTTATAGGGTTTTGGACTATAGTGATTCCGTCTGTGTCGATTAAGGACCGATCGTTGCTCGTCCCTCTTGTCATGTTGAACGCATGCCTCACATTTAGCTGGCCGAATAAAGTACCTTTCGACCGCGAAGCTAGCGACACTTTTTGAGCCGGGATAAACTCGGGTTGGCAGACTGGCGTTGAAGGGGGTGTACGGGGACGCGAAGAGTGAGCCCAAGGCGCGTCCTGGCAGTCGGGCGGTCCCTGGGTAGTGCGATCCATGATTGTTATCCCGCGGCTTCTCGGAAAGTGTCATTGGTGATCTACGCGACCCTGACGGGGGAAGCATGGTTTGTGTGAGGAATAAATCTCCAGCTGGATAGGAATTCGATTCGAATCGCCGTCGCTCCCGGTTAGTGAGCACTTGACTCGAGCTATGGCATCGTAGTATTAATGATGGAACACGGATGGTTATGTGAATAATGTTGGAAATGCTAAAACCTGAGATGGTAACCTTTGATGTTAATGGTTAATCCAGTGATTGCTTTAGCATAGGTGCTTACCTAGATCGAATAGGTTATAATAAATATGACGCAAAAAGGACTTAAATGAGTTTACTCATAACAACTTGTGCTTTTCGCAAAGGAGTCAAGCCAATCCAGTTTTCATAGCCTTGCATGCTCCTTGGTGTCATGTTATTTCTGGTTTTCGACGGGTAAGTCTAGCTGAGTACATTCTCGTACTCAGGGCGTTGTTCCCATTGTTGTTGCAGATGGTCAGATGTACTACGGGTACTGCTCCAACTGTCTGTATCCGGCGATGGGTGACAACTAGGACCTTGGGCAAGGGTCTTTCTGTTAGTCTTATCTACTGCTTTTGTGGACCATGACTATCGACTGGCACTGTAACTAAACTAAGTGTGTGTGCGTAAAGTTATTTGCTTCCGCTACTTTATGTTGAACTATGTTGTAATAACTTTTATTTCCGAACTCCGATGTATCTTACCTTTATGATCAGATTTATGTATCGTGTGAATTGTGGCTGCTAAATCAGTACGATCTTGGTTGTATGTTAGTGGTTTTGAAATCCTTCGTGATTTCACGGAATCTCGAGTTATACGGGCTTAAGTTTGTTAAATTAACCGCCTTGGTGGAAGATTTTCTTACTTAATTTCGTATAATTACGTTGATCCGTTACAGCTGGCATCGGAGCATGGTTTAGCATGCTACTGTTCACATGAGTATTTAAAAATAAAACTGTGTTTTCAAATAAGCTTTTGAACTTAAAAGTGTGCCAGTGGTCATATCCTTTATGCCCGATAAGGACTCTAGGTGGCTTAATTAAGTACTAACTTGGGGGTTTGCATCATATTTTAAATTTCGTCGCTCATACGGCGTGCTATGGTATGAGTGCCATTCACTTGAGTGGTAATGTATGGATCCTTTACCTCTACGCCTTGGTAAGTGAGAGTTGTGAGTGCATGGTCGGATACACTGCCGATCTAGGGGAGTGCTTATGTGATACCAAAATACTTACGTGCCCTGCGCATGTTCGTATGAGGGTATCCAAATTGTGGGGAATTCCGTCATGCAGTGACGATGCCGTCAATAGGACGACGATTCGGGTAGTTGTTACCGTTATACTCGTATCTGGGGATGCGTGTAGAGCGAGTAACTTACTTTACTGCTTTCTGCACATTTTCATACTGTGAGGTTTGGGCTGAAGTGATTTCCTTTCTGCAGGTACATAACAACGCTTTCGAGTAGTACGTGTTAGTTACGTTACGAGAGATCGTTGTATGCCACCGATTATTCCGTTAGTAGTCATTAGTTTTCTAAGTTTGTGAGGACGTACTGAACGTGCATGCATCATGTGTGCATTTCATTCATGGCACTGTTCCTCCCCTTATAAGTTGATTATCTCATTTTGATAAAAATGCCAACTTAAAAATCTGTTCTCACCACGGTAATAAAATTTTTGCTACAGATGGCACGTACCAAGCAGACCGCTCGCAAGTCCACCGGCAGAGCTCCCCGTCATCAGCTTGCTCCGCGCACTCGCCAGCGTCACACTTTTCTTGGAGAGTTTGGGATGCCTACACTCTTGTGGAGAGTGCTCAGCTATGTAGGCTATCATGATGGGATGGAGCCCCGATATTTTTGGTCAAATGAGCGGTTGGGTGAAGGACTTTTGGTGACTGTGGAAGCAGTAGTTCGTCCCCGAGGTGATGGTTCTGAGTGGACCGGTTGGCGTTTTGAGTCAACTGGCAGGACCCCTGAAGAAGCCGCTGAGAGGGCAGCCTTTGGAATCCTGAGAGATATCATGGATCGTTTTCCTCAGGAGTTGGCAGCAACTATAGCGGGAGTCTTTCCGAGGGGCAACCCCTCCACTGACTCGTGGCAACAAGCCAGGGGCAGGTCTCGGGAGATTAGCACAGCAGAGGCACAGAACAGTGACAACCCCGCTATGAGTGCCATGTTCGCAGTGATGAGGGCCTTCGATGGAGTGGAAGGTAGTCTGAGGCGTGTTTCTAGTGCTCTTGGTCAGGCTCGCGACGACCGCCGTCAGCTTCAGAGAGAGCACGACGCCGAGATTGAGAGGCTCACTGCTGAGATGGCTCAGTTGACTCGTCAGAGAGATCAGGCCACTCAAAGGACTGTGATTTTTGAGGGAGATGTACGTGCCCTGAGAGAGCAGCTTGGACGACTGACCACCGCCCACAGGAATGCTGAGAGCATGTTGGCTCATGTGCTCCATCAGAGGAATGAAGCCTGGTCCACAGAGAATGTGTTGAGAGCTAGACAGTTTGAGCTCGAGCAGCGACTGGCTGATGCCGAAGAGTACAATGATAACTTGCATGAAGAGGTCCATCGGCTGAACAATCAGCTTAACCCTTATGACCTTCCTGGCGCAGCAGAGATGGATTTGGATGCAGACGAAGATCCTGAAGAGCCCGTGGCGCCAGCTGAGGAGCACGACGACGCTGCAGTCGGCGACAACGCCAACGTCTCTGACCTAGATAGCGATCACGATGAGTAGGCTAGTAGTTGTTGCACTAGCTACTAGGTTCCGTTTGCATGGTCTTTTGCTTGTTAGCACTTTGGACATGTAATAATGAGTAGAAAGACTAAAGCTTGATGTAAGGTTGGAAAGTTTGGATGTGTTTGTGGCGGTATCCGAACGTCCAAAGTCCAGTGTATGTATGCTGGCAACTTGGTTGTAATGGACGCGATGTGTGTGCTTTAAGTAATATAATTAGTGATGTTGTGTTAATTGGAATGACTTATTGTGCCCCTGTTTTATTGTATGAATTTATTCTCTCCAGTGAATTCAGTTCGGCATGATTTTTCATTCGGTCGCGATTCCTACAACATCACCTAATAATTACTGTTGCTGAAACATGCAGATGCCGAACACTCGTCGTACCGTGTATGGTACCGCTGAGGCTGGTGGAAGTGCAGCTGCTAATGATGACCGAGATCCACCACCGCCTCCTCCACCTTACACTGCGGAACAGTTTTTCGCCCAATTTTTGGGAAGCCAACGAAACATGGAGAGCATGCAACAGAATATGGAAGCGGCGCTGCGCAGTATTGCAGATAATACCCGTCGGGGGATAAACCCGGTAGGTCACGAAGCAAATCCGTACATCAGTTTCAAGGACTTCATGGATACTCGTCCACCGATCTTCAAGGAAGCCGCAGAACCTTTAGATGCAGAAGAGTGGATTAATACGATGGAAGATAAGTTTCGTGTCTTAAGAATGACTGAGGTGTTGAAGACTGAGTACGCAGCTCATCAGCTTCAAGGTCCGGCAGGAATGTGGTGGAAGCATCACCGCACCACTTTTCCTCCCCATGCCCATATCTCTTGGAGGGAGTTCACTGAAGCCTTCCGTGGAACGTACATTCCACCTGGTCTGACTGAGATGAAGCTTGGGGAATTCCTGGCATTAAATCAAGGCACGAAGACTGTGACTCAATACCTGCATGCCTTTAATAACCTGAGCCGTTATGCTCCGGACATGGTGGATACTGATGCCAAGAAGATCGCTAGTTTCAAGAGAGGCCTGAGTCCCAAGATGATGAAACATGTGGGTACAAACCTGAGGACTAGTTTCAATGACTTCGTTAGCGACTGTTTGAAGCAAGAGAAGAACAACCATGTGTATGCTGCTTCCAAGATCCGTAAGAGGGCTTTCGAGTCGGGTTCGTCTCAGTCCCGGACCCCAGTAGCCAACCGCCCGGCTTATCGATCGCCTGCCCCAGGTGCAAGGTTTAGGCCACCGCAAAGGAGGAATCAGAATGCTCAGCCACCCCAGAGGAACCAGAAGCCGTTCAAGATGGCATTGCCTCAAGCAAAGGCAGGACAAGGCAGTTCATCTGGAACTGTGGCTCAGGTGAAGGGACCGTGCTTCAACTGCAACCAACCTGGACACTTTGCAAAGTATTGTCCCTACCCTAAGAAACAGCAAACGCAGTATCAAGCTCGTGTGCACCACACCACTGTGGATGACATCCCTGAGGGAGAACCGGTGACAGCTGGTATGTTTTCTATCAACAATCACCCTGCAGTAGTTTTGTTTGATTCCGGATCATCTCATTCCTTTGTAAGTCAAGCATTCGTTAAGAGACATGAGCAAAAGATAGTCGAATTGGAATGTGCATATAAAATCAGTTCAGCTGGGGCTGATCTGTTGACTAATCAGATTGTTCAGGGAGTAACCCTAAACATATCGAACCGGCAATATAAGCTTAACCTGATAGTCATGCCAGGGTTAGTTTTGGATGTGATCATGGGTATGAACTGGATGAATCAAATGGGAGTTGTAATTGATGTTGGAGGAAGGAGTATCTCTCTTAAGGAACCCAGTGGGGAAGGCACCTTTCGAGTGGTCCTACCTCGGAGGGTAGACCTAGCTAGCACGTCTTGTGCGGTACAAACTACTCTGCTAGTCCAGATTCCAGTGGTCTGTGAGTTTCCAGATGTGTTTCCAGAGGAGTTACCTGGACTCCCACCAGACCAGGAGGTTGAGTTTGCCATTGAGTTAATTCCAGGAACAGCACCGATTTCAAGAAGGCCTTATCGGATGCCTCCCAATGAGTTAGCAGAACTGAAAAAGCAACTTCAGGATTTGCTAAGGAAAGGGTTGATTCGTCCCAGCTCGTCCGAATGGGGATGCCCCGCTCTGTTTGTGAAAAAGAAGAAGGATAACTCCTTACGCATGTGCGTGGATTATCGGCCACTGAATGCAGTGACAATTAAAAACAAGTATCCTCTTCCTCGGATTGATATCTTGTTTGACCAATTGTCCAAAGCCAAAGTGTTCTCTAAAATAGATCTGAGATCAGGGTACCACCAGATAAAGATTAGGCCGCAGGATGTGCCTAAGACTGCGTTCTCTACCAGATATGGTTTGTACGAGTATCTTGTCATGTCCTTCGGGTTGACAAATGCTCCTGCATATTTTATGTACCTGATGAATTCGGTTTTCATGCCCGAGTTGGACAAGTTTGTGATAGTGTTCATTGATGACATACTGATATACTCAGAAAATGAAGAAGAACATGCGGAACACCTCAGGATAGTCTTGACTAGACTCAGAGAACATCGACTGTATGCTAAGTTCAGCAAGTGTGAGTTCTGGCTTAGGACAGTTCCTTTTCTCGGCCACGTGTTGTCTGAAAATGGCATTTCTGTCGACCCCAGTAAGGTACAAGAGGTTATGAACTGGAAGTCACCAATTTCAGTTAACGAAGTTCGCAGTTTCCTTGGTTTAGCCGGTTACTACCGTCGCTTCATACCAGATTTCTCGAAGATTGCCAAACCAATGACAAGCCTGTTACAGAAGGATCATAAGTTTGTATGGACAGAGGAGTGCGAAGCAGCCTTCCGTACCTTGCGGATGTTGTTGACCACTGCTCCTGTTCTGGCCCAGCCAGATATAGAAAAGCCGTTTGATGTTTTCTGTGACGCATCCAAGAATGGGTTAGGATGTGTGCTAATGCAAAATGGAAAAGTCGTTGCTTACGCCTCCCGGCAATTGAGGAAGCATGAAGTTAACTACCCTACACATGATTTAGAGCTTGCAGCAGTGGTACATGCTCTAAAGATTTGGAGGCACTACCTGTTGGGTAATGTGTGTAATATCTTCACAGATCATAAGAGTCTCAAATACATCTTTACCCAATCTGAGTTGAACATGCGACAGCGGAGATGGTTAGAGTTGATAAAGGACTATAATCTGAACGTGCACTATCACCCTGGAAAAGCTAATGTAGTAGCAGATGCACTGAGCAGAAAATCCCATGCTATTGATGTGCAACCGTTGTTTGAAGAAGGGTTCAATTTGTTACATCCTGCTGTGTTGCATAATGTTCAGGTCAGTTGTACTCTGGAAAGCCAAATCATTGATGGTCAGAAAACAGATAAGGGAATCTTTCATATTAAAGAAAGGATGAAGAAAGAACCCACCAAACACTTTCGATTGGATGACCAAGGAGTGTTATGGTTCAAGGATCGCCTGGTAGTACCTAAGGATAGAGAGCTTAAGAACAAGTTGATGGATGAGGCCCATCGTTCTAAGTTATCTATTCACCCCGGAAGTGGTAAAATGTATCAAGATTTGCGACCCTGTTATTGGTGGACTAAGATGAAAAAAGAAATTGCAGCATACGTTGCTCGTTGCGACATGTGTTGTAGAGTTAAAGCTCTTCACATGAGACCTGCAGGACTTCTGCAACCCTTGTCGGTACCCGATTGGAAGTGGGACGATATAAGTATGGACTTTATCACTGGTCTCCCCACCACACAAAAAGGGCATGATTCTATTTGGGTAATAGTAGATCGTCTCACCAAGACAACTCACTTTCTGCCTGTTAAGACGACATTCCGACCACCTCAATATGCAGAGAAGTACATTGCCGAGATTGTCAGACTGCACGGGATACCAAAAACGATTGTGTCCGATCGTGGTTCGCAGTTTACCTCTCACTTTTGGGAACATCTGCATCAAGGTTTGGGTACTAGTTTGATTCGTAGCACAGCTTACCACCCACAGACGGATGGGCAAACCGAAAGAGTTAATGCGGTACTCGAAGATATGCTTAGAGCTTGTGTACTATCATCCAGAGGCTCATGGGAATCCTGGTTACCATTGGCAGAATTCGCTTACAACAACAGTTACCAAGAGAGTATCAAGATGGCACCTTTTGAAGCCTTGTATGGCAGGAAGTGCAGGACACCGTTAAATTGGGTAGAGCCTGGAGAAAGAAGGTTTTATGGAATTGATTTTGTCGATGAGGCAGAGAAAAAGGTCCGTGTTATCCAACAAAACATGCAAGCTGCACAGTCTCGTCAGAAGAGTTATGCAGACAAGAGAAGAAGAACATTGGAGTTCCAAGTAGGAGACTACGTCTATTTGAAGGTTACCCCAATGAAGAAGAAACGGTTCGGAATCAAGAAGAAACTGTCTGCAAGATATATAGGGCCCTACCAGATCATAGAGAAAAAGGGTCCCGTGGCGTACAAGTTGCAGTTACCAGAAGAGATGAGTTCGATATTTCCCGTTTTTCACGTATCCCAACTGAAGAAGTGTCTGCGTGTTCCAGAGGAGAGGATAGAACCTCAGGGTGTTCGGATCAAGGCAGACTTGGAGTATCGCGAGCAACCGGTTCGAGTCCTGGATACTAAGGACCGAGTCACTCGAAATAAAGTGGTCACAACCTACAAGATTCAATGGAGCCACCATGATGAGAGCGATGCTTCTTGGGAAACAGGAGAATATCTTCAAACCGCGTATAAAGCTTTTTACGATAAGTGGTTCGTAACTCAAAATCTCGGGACGAGATTCTTATAAGTGGGGGAGGGCTGTAACACCCCTGGGTGTTAAGCATGCATTATCATTCAAAGCATAAGCATTCAGCATCATTGCATGATTAACATTAATTGATTTGTAGCTCTTTCAAATTTAATGTGAAAAACAAATAAATGGGAACCCTAATTTTGGTATGAGTGTTAAAAAGTTGGTGAACTTTTGAGAAGTAGCAATTTTAAATAATCTAGAATAAATCAACTTGATTATTGGAGCAAAATTTTGAATTCAAGTTTTCCTCAAATTCTGTTTTAAAAATATTCTAAGTAAATGAGTTTTTGATTTTAAAATTAGCTTTAAATCTCAAATTCAAAATCTATTGAGAATTTTGAAAAGTGCTCTATATGAAAGTTGTAGAGAATAAAATTTTGAACAACTTTTATTTTGGGCCAAATTTCTGAAAACCTCTTTTTCATCTCCAAATTCAATTTTGAAACAAAGAATTAAATCTGGAAAATATTTTGAAAAAGAAAAATCAGATTTTCGCCTTAGTGGGCTTCGGCTTCCCTTTCGGCCCAGCTTCGCTGGCGGCCCGGCCCGCGCCTGCGTCGTCTCCCTCCCGCCCCCGCGCGCGCGCGCCCCCGCGCGTGGCGTCGTGGCGCCGCGGCAGCGCTCGGTCGCCGCGTGGCCGCACGCCGTCGGAGCTGCGCGACACGCGTCCCTGTGGCCCCCGCAGCGTCCGCGCCCGCTTACCCCCTCCGCGCGCTCGTCCTCCTCGGATTGCCCCTCCATTCTCTCCCTCGCCCGCCCGCAGCAGCAGCAGCAGAGCTCCGCCTCGCCATCGCCGGCTCCCGAGCTCCGCAACCGCCTTAGCCGCCGCTCCGGCTCACCGCCTCCGCCTCCGTCTTCACCCTCGCTGCGCCTTGTCGTTGCGCGTCCGGTGCTCGCCACAGCCCGCCAGGATTCGGCCTCCCTCCGCGGTAATAGCTCGCCGGAGTTCCGGCCGAGCTCACCGGAGCAACCCGCTCCGTGGGCCGCACCCCTCCACGCCACTTCTCGCCCACTTCTCGAGCGCACGAGCACCCCACTTGCACCACGAGTCTCACTGACCTCACCGCGCGGCTCCTCTCGGTCGGAGTTGGCCGGCCGACGGCATCCCGCGCCACCGAGCCGCCATGCACGCCGGCGAGCTCGATGCTGAGCTCGTCTGGCCACCCACTGGGCACCACTGGGTTCGCGTCGGTGAGAGGAGCACGATGGTGCCCTCCCCGTCGTCGGAGGACTCGCCGGCGGCGAGATCCCGGCGGTCTGCGCCGCCCCTGACCGACTGCGGCTGACGGGTGGGCCCGTCTGACCCATGGGTCCCGCCTGTCTGTCTCAGTGTTTCGGTTTCGGGTGTCACAGCGGGGTGCACGTAGCGTTTAAAGCCGGTTTTGATTTTCGGTTTTAAAGAAATTGATTTACAGAAAATCTGAAAAAAGCTTCTAAAAATTGTATCTCAAGTTTTATAGCTCCAAAAATCATGAAACAAATTGTGAAATGTTCCTTTTGAATAGATCTACAGTTTAAAAATATCTCATGTGATTTTTGTGACACTCTACTGTGCAATTTTATTTAATTGCTATAAATGCTGATATCTTAGAAAAAGTGTAGTAAATAAAATAATAAAGGGAAAAATGTGATTCTTGTGGCATTAATCTTTATTAGTGATGTACTTTCTAGGAAAAATATTAGTGAAGCATGTTCTGTGGAAAAATGTTGAAGTGTAGTTCAAATGCTTTTAATTGGTAATATCTGTTATTTTTATTATAGAGTAAAAATTGTATACAACATACATGTGATAATTTTTGTAGTATGTTAGTTTACTGTTAGTAACCTAAGAAAATTGTGAAATCTGTTGTTTGATACTTTTTCTAGTATAAAATAAATTCATGCTCACATTTGGGCTATAGCTTGTTTATTTTGTATAGGCAGTTTTACTTGTGCAATTCTCATGAAAATTTAGTGGTAGGTTAGTTAGGGTAAGAGTAGTCTACTGTAATTTTTGTAGATTTTTATCTACACCAGAGATAGGTGTTGTTGTGTAACCCTAGCTAAATAGGAAATAAAAGATTATTCTTTATGAGAAATTGAGAGAAATAAAATATGTTTGGTGTATCTTTGAAGCATCATTATGCCTTGCTGATGTTATGGATGAGCTAGGTTGGTAAGCTTTGGTAGCTTAGGTTCAATTGTATGTGTAGATGGTAGCCTAACTAATAGAAGGATAAGGTGTATGATTTAGGTTACATGTTCTTGGATGACGTTGACTACCTTGTAGAAGAAATAATTATGTTCAAACTGCTCATTACATGTGCTCATCTGCATCTCATGTCATTAAAGCACTCCACCGCATTTCGATGCATTCTTCGCATGTTTCCTTATGCACTTGCATCATACAGGATCGCAGGAGGAGTTGCAGGCAGCAGTTCCGGAGGAGCAGGTTTGGGCGGATCAGCAGGAACCCCAGGCACCGGAGGTGCCCGAGGAGGAAGAGTCAGGCGAGGAACTGCCAGAGTGCGTCGATCACCACCCTAGTTCGTTCGAAAAAGGCAAGCCCCGGAGCATTCTAAGTCTCCTAATTTATAAAAAGTATTCTTTATTATACGAGTTATAGTTATATATTGTTGCATTAAGTTATAGGAGTTGAGTGAAACCGTTGTTGCATTATTACCTTGGCCACCGGATTATCTTTTACCCTGTTAGGTCAGGATCGAGTAAATTGCTTAGTCATGCTTAGACCGGTAGAAGTCGGGTGATTTCCTGTCACCTGCGAGTTATAGGTGGATACCGGGTTATGGTTAGCTGTAATTGTGATCATGAAAAGTAACCAAGTGTTGATGGATAAACGGAGACCGGGCGGAGTCTTATAGGGTTTTGGACTATAGTGATTCCGTCTGTGTCGATTAAGGACCGATCGTTGCTCGTCCCTCTTGTCATGTTGAACGCATGCCTCACATTTAGCTGGCCGAATAAAGTACCTTTCGACCGCGAAGCTAGCGACACTTTTTGAGCCGGGATAAACTCGGGTTGGCAGACTGGCGTTGAAGGGGGTGTACGGGGACGCGAAGAGTGAGCCCAAGGCGCGTCCTGGCAGTCGGGCGGTCCCTGGGTAGTGCGATCCATGATTGTTATCCCGCGGCTTCTCGGAAAGTGTCATTGGTGATCTACGCGACCCTGACGGGGGAAGCATGGTTTGTGTGAGGAATAAATCTCCAGCTGGATAGGAATTCGATTCGAATCGCCGTCGCTCCCGGTTAGTGAGCACTTGACTCGAGCTATGGCATCGTAGTATTAATGATGGAACACGGATGGTTATGTGAATAATGTTGGAAATGCTAAAACCTGAGATGGTAACCTTTGATGTTAATGGTTAATCCAGTGATTGCTTTAGCATAGGTGCTTACCTAGATCGAATAGGTTATAATAAATATGACGCAAAAAGGACTTAAATGAGTTTACTCATAACAACTTGTGCTTTTCGCAAAGGAGTCAAGCCAATCCAGTTTTCATAGCCTTGCATGCTCCTTGGTGTCATGTTATTTCTGGTTTTCGACGGGTAAGTCTAGCTGAGTACATTCTCGTACTCAGGGCGTTGTTCCCATTGTTGTTGCAGATGGTCAGATGTACTACGGGTACTGCTCCAACTGTCTGTATCCGGCGATGGGTGACAACTAGGACCTTGGGCAAGGGTCTTTCTGTTAGTCTTATCTACTGCTTTTGTGGACCATGACTATCGACTGGCACTGTAACTAAACTAAGTGTGTGTGCGTAAAGTTATTTGCTTCCGCTACTTTATGTTGAACTATGTTGTAATAACTTTTATTTCCGAACTCCGATGTATCTTACCTTTATGATCAGATTTATGTATCGTGTGAATTGTGGCTGCTAAATCAGTACGATCTTGGTTGTATGTTAGTGGTTTTGAAATCCTTCGTGATTTCACGGAATCTCGAGTTATACGGGCTTAAGTTTGTTAAATTAACCGCCTTGGTGGAAGATTTTCTTACTTAATTTCGTATAATTACGTTGATCCGTTACAGCTTACACACGTGCAGGAGGGTTGTGTGATCACTGCGGAGAAAAATGGAATCGTGAACACAAGTGTGCGCCTCATCGGTCTCCGTGTTTTGGACGAGCTATATGCTCTTTTCTCAACAAATGACATTGTAGACTGTTCGACAACAGCTTGTGAAGATGAGCAAGAGATCGAAGAAACATGTTGTTGTCTTTCTTCTGACACTTCAGTGGTATCAGGGGTGAAGACATTGCAATTTCAGGGATAGTTTCAGCATCGATCGGTTTTGATTCTCGTGGATTCTGGCAGCTCAACCTTTTTCATCAGTCAACAGTTACTTTCACAATTGTCTGTCAGACCAATTCAGTGCCCTTCGCTGGTTGTCAGAGTGGCCAATGGGGAGCTTATGTAGTGCTTGGCTCATTTGCCTGGGCAGTGTGGAGCATCCATCAGTATCAGTTTATTCATGATCTGAAGATCCTGCCTATCTCACACTATGACATAATCCTCGGCATGGATTGGCTTCAGCTTTTCAGTCCAATGAAGGTTGATTGGCTCAGGCGTTCCTTACAAGAACAGTACTATCAGGCTACAAGACATTTCACCCTTCGCCATTACCACTGACGATGAACTGTTGGTTTAGGTTTTCAGTATAGCAGCAGAGTCCTCCAACACTGAAACATTGCTACCTCTTGCTATCAGTGAGCTGCTCCAGGAGTTTCCAACAGTGGTTTCTCCCCCATATGGTTTGCCTCTAAGCCGGGATTGTGACCATGAAATACCACTAGTGGAAGGGGCTAGACCTGTCACTGTCAGACCATTCTGGTATCCTCCAGCCCTCAAAACCGAAATCGAGACTCAGGTGGATACCATGCTACAACAAGGTATCATACATCCCAGTACATCTCCTTTCAATTCCCTGGTGCTGCTCGTGCGGAAAAAAGACGGTTCTGGGCATTTTTGCATTGATTACCGCTACCTCAATGCCTTAACTTTCAAAAATGCATTTCCAATACCAGTGTTCGACCAGTGGATGGATAAGCTGGCCGGTGCTCGTTATTTCTCCACCCTCGACTTACTGTTAGGATATAATCAGAATCGGCTGCGCGAAGGTGAGGAACATAAGACTGCATTTTCCACCCATGTCGGCCACTATGAGTTCAGAGTCATTGCTTTTGGTCTTTCGGCACCCTGGGCACCTTTCAGGAGCCATGAATTCCACACTTAAGTCCCTTCTCCACTGTTGTGCCATTGTTTTCTTTGACGACATCTTGATATACAGCAAGACTTTTGAAGAACACATCAAACACCTGCGTCAAGTGTTCTCTCTACTCTCCAAAGACCAGTGGCATATCAAGTTGTCAAAGTGTAAATTCGCCCAAACCGAGATCTCCTACTTGGGGCATGTCAGTCGCCACCGATCCCTCAAAGATTGAGGCAGTGGTGTCATGGCCTACTCCTACCATAGTCAAGGAGCGTCACAGTTTCCTCGGGTTTGCGGGCTTCTATCGCCGCTTTGTGCACCACTATGCTATCATTTCCAAGCCCCTTACAAGCCTTTTGAAGAAAAACACCTTGTTCGTCTGGTCTTCTGAACATGAGACAACTTTCAACACTTTGAAGAAATGCCTCTGTACTACTCCCATTCTCGCTCTGCCAGATTTCTCTTGCCAATTCTGTATTGAAACATGCTTCCAATTACGGGGTTGGTGATGTGCTCCTACAGGATGGAAATCCTCTTGCCTTCCTTAGTCGAGCTCTCGGCTCCAAGAATCAAGGCTTATCGGCATACGAGAAAGAGTACATGGCCATCCTACTGGCAGTCGATCAGTGGCGCTCCTACTTGCAGTTAGGTGAGTTCCTCATCTTCACAGACCAAAAGAGTTTAACCACTTGAGTGATCAACACTTTCACACCATCTGGCAATAGAAGGTATTCACTAAACTCTTGGGTCTCCAATACCGCATCGTGTATAAGCCTGGTGCTGACAACAGAGTGGCGGATGCTCTTTCCTACCATGGACATCCTGACGAACCGATGGCCATTTCTGCTCTTGTTCCGTCCTGGCTCGATGCTATCAAAGCTAGCTATCTCTCTGATGCTAAGGCTCAAGACTTGTTAACTAAGCTAGCTTTGTTGGATACTTCTGAAACACGCTTTACCTTGCAACAAGGGCTTCTTCGATACAAGGGTCGACTCTGGGTAGGCAATAACTTATAGCTTCAGCACAGGATTCTAGATGCTTTCCATTCTTTCCCTATGGGCAGTCACTCAGGTTTCCCGACCACATATCAACACATAAAACAGTTGTTTGCTTGGATAGGCCTGAAATCTTTAGTGCAACATTTTGTCTCTGCTTGCCTCATTTGTTAGCAGGCAAAACCAGATCGTGCTCGGTATCTAGGACTCCTTCAGCCTCTACTGATACCCACTATGGCTTGGCAAAGCATCTCAATGGATTTTTTTTGAAGGACTGTCGTCGTCAAGTGGAAAGAACTGCATCTTGGTGATTGTCGATCGATTCTCGAAGTATGCCCATTTCATACCCTTGGCACATTTGTTTACTGCTCTGACCGTGGCAAAGATTTTCATTTCTCATGTCTACCGCCTTCATGGTCTGCCAACATCCATTGTGTCTGACCGTGATCACGTGTTCACTAGTCAGCTGTGGCAGGAGCTCTTTCGCTTGGCAGGAGTTCAACCCAAGATGTCCTCAGCTTACCACCCGCGGACGGATGGTCAAACAGAACGAGTTAATCAATGTATGGAAACCTTCTTACGATGCTTTGTCAGTGCTTGCCCCTCCAAGTGGATTGACTGGATTTACCTGGCTGAGTATTGGTATAACACCACATGACATTCTTCTCTGAGCTATTCGTCATTCTATGTTCTATATGGCCATCACCCTCAACATTTCGGCATCTATGTTGACAGTGCCATCAATTCGGTTCCATTAGAGGACTGGATCAAGGAGAAGTCCATGATGAACACACTGATTCAACAACATCTGGTTCACGCCCAGAAGAGAATGAAGACCCAAGCTGACAAATCTCGCTCTGAGCGTCACTTTGCCGTGGGCGATTGGGTTTACCTGAAGTTGCAGCCCTATGTCCAAACATCTCTCGCGCCGCGTGCTAACCAGAAACTGGCTTTCAAGTTCTTTGGCCCATTTCAGGTCATCTCGCATGTCGGCGATGTTGCCTACGAACTCCAGTTGCCAGCGGCGACCGCCATACATCCTGTCTTCCATGTGTCCCAACTCAAGACGGCGGTGCCTACATCCCACTCCGTCTCGGCGCTACCTCAAGCTCTCGATGGTCTGCAAATTCCAGTGAAGATTCTCCAACGACGTGTCTCCACCACCGACCACGCCGTTGTGTCGCAGGTGCTTAGGTGCTTGTCCAGTGATCAAATCTCCCACGATCGTTGGCTACCTGAGAAGATCTGGAAGCCCTGAAGCAGCGGTTCCCGCGCGCTCCTGCTTGGGGACAAGCAGGTCTTCGTCGGGGAGGGGATGTCAGCATCGCGGAGGAGCCAGAGCAGGGCGTGGTGACCACCAAGGAGGACGTTCCAAGACCAGAGCCGAATGCGGTCACCACGGGACATGGAGCACCCGAGCCCAAGCGGAGCGACCGAACCAGGCGTCCAAGTGTGCACATCGCTGGACACGAGTGGGCGTGAACCATAGGCTAGCACAGCTGCGCCTGTGGGGTTCACGCCGTGGCAATGCCCTGTACAAAGAGCGAACGTGAGGGAAAGGGAGAACAACAATTATTATCACAAATAGATCAATACACTAAGCCTTCCTCTGCCCTTCCCTTGCGTGTTCATGCTTCATGTCTTCTTCTTCTTCCCCAATCCTAGAAATTTCCTTTCCCTGCTATCTCTGATGCTAACAATGACACCGTTTGCCAAGTTTATGGATTTGCGGTGATCACCTTGAAAGTTCAGGGACCGGGATGACACCGCCAACCAAGTTTAGGGAACTGTGGCGATCACCTTGAAAGTTTAAGGACCTCGATGACATAATCTGCCAAGTTTAGGGACTCGCAGATATCACTCTAAAAGTTCAGGGACCTGAATGATATCACCGGCCAAGTTCAGGACCAGCGGTGAATTTTGTCAACCAAGAACCTTGTTCAGGTTGTTCTTGTCTACTAGAAGCAAGAGGTGAACGACTGGACGTGGTTGCTGCCCCGCGCGCTCCGGCGCAGCGGCCACCTGGTGCGGTGGGCGCCGTGCGCCAAGGCATTCGTGGCGAGCCTATTTATTAGAGCTAAGATGGATGTTCGGGTACGGGTGCAACGTGACCGAGGCAACCCAGAGAGAAGAAACTCTGGAGGAGACGGCACGCAACGAGGCAAGCGTCGCATTGTGGCGAGCATACAAGATCCGCGTGGCATCATGATCTGCTTGCATGCCCGCGCCGGCAGGAGGTCAAGGTCGTTGATCTGAGAGATGCTTCATGCCCCCTACTACATGACGATGATGATCAAAGGCAGTGTTTAGTTCCTTCAAAATTTCAAAAAATTTACAAGATTTTCCGTCACATCAAATTTATAGACGCATGCATGGAGCATTAAATGTAGGTAAAAAATAACTAATTATACAGTTTTTCTGTAAATATCGAGACGAATCTTTCGAGCCTAGTTAATTCATGATTGGATAAATTTTACCAAACAACAACGAAAAGTGCTACATGAACTTTACACACAATTTACAACCATCTAAACACACCCAAAGTAAAGATGAAGTTTTCTTACTCTTTCTCGGCACGAGGGGTGGAATTCACAACTACCAGAGGCTCGCGTGATCCAGCAAACTTTTGCTCGTTCGTCATCAAGAACTTCGGAAAGCAAGTTTGGCTCTGTAATGCGGTACGAGGAATTCTGAATGAATGATGGATGGATGGATAAAGTTTTCCTATTTTTTTTTCGTAGACTTAATGAGAAGAACTCGATAGTCGTCTACTCGGGTACGACATGTGCACTTAATTATTCGCGATGACATGTGCTGATTATTCGTGGTGAAGGAAGTAACTTTAAAGTAGTTGGTTAATTTCATGCTAGATCCAATGAAATCAGTATGAGGTTGCAGATATACTATTCAAAAAACTAATCAAATTTGAAGAAATTCGGTCTATGATGAAACTAGAACGGGGACAGACCAGCCATTTTAGGCCTGATATATATATATATATATATATATATATATATATATATATATATATATATATATATATATATATATATATATATATATATATATATATATATATATATATATATATATATAGGGAGCGTATGCTATGGAAACTAGCTTCTTGTGGAAACTATGGAAACTTTAATCTAAGTCCACATGATTCTAATCCGATGATCTCAGATGAAGGTGGGTCATTTATTCACTTAAACCCTCCCACCAAGATTCTAATCCGATGATCTCAGATGAAGCACAACCCACCTTCAGCTGAGGCCATCGGATTAGAATCCTGTGTACTTGATTGAAGTTTCCATAGTTTTCACAAGAAACTAGTTTCCATAGCATACCTTTGGAGATATATATATATATATAACTATTACACTCTAGCTGGCTACAAAATATCATATTTTGTAGCCTGACCCAACTCGCGTGTCTGATGCAGCCCAAACAGGCCTTCCGTCCGACCTGCCTCAGGCGCATGCGCACCATTATTATACGATCAGGTTGGCACCATTATTATAGGCTCATTACCATTAATGACCTGTGACCGAAATTACCTAACGTGAAGGACCAACCAGAACGATCCCTCGTCCCGCGACCCAAATTGCGCCCATTAGCATTTGACCATTTGGAAATTCCCAAATCCCCGTCGCCTGATTCTTTCGCTTTCAGATGCACCATTGGAGATCCCCTTCGCAGCTGCCTCCGCCGCCCCCGCACTCCGTCCGCGGTCCACCGGCAACGTCTGTCTGCGGTCCGCCGGCGACGCCCCCGGCTCCGTCCTCTGTGCGCCGGCGACACCCCCGCACCGTCCGCGGGCCGCCGCCGGTCCGCGGTTCCAGGAGCGCGCTTGTCCTCGACGCTGAGGGCATCACAGTTCTTCACCGGCAACGCTGCTGCCGGACGTCGTGGTTCCATCGGGAGGGCATCTGCGCACAAGGTTTTTTTTGACCCAACCATCTCCGTGGAGTCCAGTGGTGGCAGGCTCAGGTACGGCCAATTCAGTGGATTAGGATACGATCCCCTTAGAATTATATTATATATTTACTGTTTATTGTCGATCTGGCCTTTCTGAAGAAGACGACAATGTTGATGTGCATGAGGTGTTCTTGGGGGCAGTTATGCATACCTGAATCTCTCCGTCAGGCTATTCATATTACTACTTCACCGTAGATCTTATTCTACGCGTTTCCGGCGATCTGGTAAACCAGGACGATATGTGTTAGCTACCCCAAACATGTTAATCTGGCAATTATCCTTGCACTGTTATGATTTTTTTCTCTCTGTATAATCTTCACTCATTATTCTGAAAATAGCCTCAATTGACGCTAATTGTGTTTCTCGTAAATTTACTATATACTGTTTGGAAAAGCAATTGTTCTTTATCGTCACTATGCCTTCAGTGATTTCGTACACAAGCTACTACTGTTATATCGTACCACATAATTCTTGTAATTTTGGACTAAGGAGCCGGTTCCCATTAGATTAGAATCATTGATTTAATCTTTTGAATGGTTTACTGATTTTACAAACAAATAGTTTCCCTGTTGTGAGCAGACCGGGCAGATAGAAGATGTTAGTCTGCTCTTATCTTTCTCGAGGCAGATGGCTATCTTGATCTTTCACTTGATTAGTAGTGGTTTAAAAACCGTTAGTATTCAAGATTGTACACGATTATTACTTCAAATTCAAGATTCTACACCTCCAGAATACTTACTATTGTTCTTTTTTTTTACGATTTCAGGCAATGAGCCTTCTAGACAGCAGCTAGTTACTTTACAGAGCAGCAAAAAGACATGACCTATTGATCTCAGTCTGATCACTACACAGGCACTAGGATGTACGTGTTGGAGTAGTACCACATAGAGAATGTGCAAGAAAAGCACATGCATAGAGAATGTGCAAGAAAATGTCCAGTTATCTTTGAGATGACATACGTAGTTTCACAATATGTAGGGATGGCGTGTGTTGTATTTTGCGTACTGTATCTACTACTGTTATTTAGAATTCGAGCCAATATTTTGCTATGTATTTGCTTGCTTTGTTGCTTTTTATATTTATTTAAATTAAGTTGGATCAGTATATTCTCGTAAATATTATTAGGGTAGATTCTCGTAAATACTCTTAATACAGATTCTCGTAAATACTTCTTAGTGCAGATTCTCGTAAATGTTATCAGTGCAAATTCTCGTAAATACTTGTTAATGCAGATTCTCGTAAATATTTCTTAGTGGACATTCTTGTAAATATTTCTTATTGCAGATTCTCATAAATATTTCTTGGTGTGAATTCTCGTAAATATATAGTACATAATCTTAAAAATCTGGTAAATAGAATATCGTAACCACTAGGGGGCAGAAAGACATGGATTCTAGTAAAAAAATTGCAAGTCTAGTGAACAGACTATGTAACTAATAAAAGGAGGCGTCATATATTCTAGTAAATCATTAAAAAATATCGTAAAGATTTTTTGCATCCATATATGAAAATAAAATATAGATAATCACCATACTAGCACATGCTGACATGCATGTACGCCTCCTGTTACCATACTAGGCAATTACCGGAAACCAAGCAATTACCACCGGCTAGCTCGCTCCATTAAATCAGCATCACGTGATTACGGGAACCCACCAGCGCTGAGCCGTGCGGTCGGACGGCTTGGCTACAAAATAACCTATTCTATAGCCAGCTACAGAGTATACTCTCCACATATATATATATATATATATATATATATATATATATATATATATATATATATATATATATATATATATATATATATAGAGGTTTCCGCTCAACCCAAGCCTGGACCGGCCCGGCCTATATATATATAGGTTTCCGCTCAACCCAAGCCTGGACCGGCCCGGCCTGGCCCAGCTCCAGGGCTAACGTAGAAGACCACATGACGATGATAGAGACGTTGGATATGGAAGTGTGGACAAATTAAGCAACAAATGGCTGGTTGAGGAAACAAATCGTGAGCAGCTGCGCTGAGTTTTCGCTCCGTCTTCGTGCATTATCGCCGGTGCATAGCGGCGAAGCAAGATGGACAAGTCGTGAGTGTGGCGGCGGCGGCGTAGCGCAGAAGAGATGTTGTTGAGCGGAGTGCAATGTGCAGCTCACCGAAGAAACGAGCGATCAAAATGGAGTAGGCGAGTAGCGCAAGAGCTAATGCTTGCCGTCATACATTCTACAGTAAATGGGACGTGGGGTTCTCAGTTTTAGCTGTTGTTCCTTGCATTGTTGAGTGGCCATCGTGGACTCGTGGTTAATTAGCGATCCCCTGCTTCCCCGGGGGAAGAAAAAAGGAACTCGAGGCAAACCGCCGCGAGTGAAGGACAGTAGGAGTAGGGCGATGTGAGTCGGTACTGGGTAGCCTAAAAATACCAAGAACATTATTCCATTCATTCGATTATTTATTCAAGAAAGCCCCGGATACATCATCAATGTCTGAAGACTGTTGAAGGGTGTATTTACAGCTTCTACCAGCCTTCAACTCGCCCTTGTCCCAGCTTCACCTTCACAGGCACGGCCGACCCGACCCGACCCTCACAGGCTCGACAACAAGTTCACCTCACTCGCGTCCCGCCACCGCGGCCTTGACCCTCCTCACCAACTCCTTCCTGCACCGGACCATGCATCATCAAGCCAAAAACAAATGTCAGATCACACAATCCACATCAATGGGATTGGGAGTACTCCTATCTTGCAGCAGATACTAGATGCCTGATGGCCGGCCGTACCGGAGCAGGTGCCTGTCGAAGGAGGAGGCGGAGAGGAGTCCCCTGTTCTCCTCGGCGCGCCTGATGAGGTAGGGGATGATCTGCTCCACCGGCCCGTACGGCAGGTACTTGCTCACCTGGAACCCGGCGTTGCGGAGGCTCAGCGACAGCCCGTCCGCCATGCCCATCAGCTGCGCGAACTGCAGGTTGCGGTCTCCCTTGGGGATCCCCAGCTCCTGAGCACGCGCCGCCGCGAGTTGGCCTGCCAAGTGGCAACGCACCACGATCGGCTCATCAGTTGGATTGGATGCATTGTGAAGAGAAGGGTTGCTTGTCCGGCCAGTTGCTGTAAAAGGGGCTGCCTGGACGACTTTTACCTGACTCCACGTTGTGGGTGGCGAGCATGACGGAGGCGGACCCCCGGCGGACGCGGTCGAGGAGGAAGGCGGCGCAGCCGTTGTAGCAGTCGTGGGTCTCCTGGATGCTGCCGTGGACGGGGGACGGCACGCCGAGCGCCGCCGCGAGCCGGGTCTCGCGGGTCAGGTACGCGCCGCGCACGACCTTGAGCCCCAGCCGCACGCGCTCCCGCTCCGCGGACCGCACCATGGCCTCCAGCCGGTCCCGCGCGTCGCGGAGGTACGCCTGGATGGTGCCGTGCACGATGGGCCGCTGCTCGCCGTCGGCCGCGTCGTTGAACGCCAGCGCGCCCACGAAGGTGAAGTAGTCGATGGCCGGCTGCACCGTCGCGTACTCCGCGTCCACCAGCAGCGGGATGCCGTGCTCCGCGCACCGCGCGCACACCGCCAGCAGCCGCTCGTGCGCCAGCTGCAGCTCCCTCTCTTCCTCCGCCGTCAGCGCCGGCGGCTCCGACGCGGTCAGGTGGAGCGGGCTGGACTCCGACAGGATCGGGAAGGAGTGTGTCTTCCATGGCAGGTTGAACGACGGGTGCTTCTTCTGCCACCGAAGCAGGTCGCTCGTCTTCTCCAGCAGCGCGATCGGGCAGAGCGCCGTGATCTTGATGCACACGCTCGCCTGCACGCACAACAACGACCCACAAAATTACTCTATTTGATTTGATTTGAGCAGTACTTACTTGCTGTAGTATTTATCACATAACCTCTCTCCTTTTTTGTGTTGATAAAAATAAAAACGGGCTACAATGAAACGCAAAATCACTGAGGTTTAACGCACGCGGTGATTAGGAATGTCTAAATAAGGAAGATTCCGTGTTGTAGGGTTTTGGTGTGAGAAGTTTTGTGGCTGAAACGAGCGGCGCAGACAGGGCAAGCGTGACATGCTAAAAATAAAATCAGCAGCTGGTTTTCAGGGCCCACAAGCAGTGACCGAATCAGCACCAGCTAGCTAGACAGCCGGGCGATTCACTAGGCAAGGCAACCTACTACGAGAAGATTCCCACGGAATCCGGGGGTCCGTCCACTCGCGCAGACAGCAGACTGCAGACGGCACCGAAGATTCCGTCCGACGTGGCAGCCTCCCGTCCCACCGCCATGCAAGCCACGGAGGAATTTTTTTTTGAAGAGGCGGAAGAGTAAGCGGTGACGACGGCGACTCACCGAGCCTGGAGGCAGCGCGGAGGCGACGTCGACGGCGGAGATGAACCCGGCGGCGTTGCGGTCGCACGCGTCGCCGTCCTCGGCGTCCTCGATCCCGTAGTCCAGGATCCCGCCCATGCCTCCGCTCCACAGCCGGCGCACGACCGCCGCGGCCTCGTCCGCGGTCTCGCCCGCGCAGAAGTGCCGGTACGCCGTGGCCCTGGCCGCGGCCCGGCCCAGCGCGCTGCCGGCCACCGCCGGCGACCGCAGCGCCGCGGTGGCGACGTCCACCAGCGGGCCCACGGACAGCGCCTGCAGCGCGGCGAGCGTGCGCAGCAGCGCCGACGTCGGCTCCCCAGCGAACAGCCGCCCGGTGTCCTCGAACTGCAGCAGCGCCTTCTTGGTCCGCTCGGACGACGCCAACGGCACCGCGGCCGCGACCGCCTCCTCCGGGAGCTTGGCGGCGGCGAAGGTGGACAGCGCGCGCTTCGTGACACGGGAGGCGATGGCCATGGAAGGACGGGCCTGGCGGGATCGAGCGAGAGAACGAAGAGCGGCGGCGCTTTCTTGGGAACGAGAGAGAGAGAAGAACACGGTTGTGGTGTGCAAGCTACGCAGGCAGAGGCAGGGCAGGAGGTGGAGGATGCTGCAATGAGATGAGATGAAATGGAATTCAGCCCGGCGCAGCGGCTTATATAACACAGGAGCAAACGGCAACGAAAAGGCGGCTGTTTTCGTCAAGGTCCCCGAGGAAAGGTATCAGGTTTAGGTGAGTCCAAGATTGGAGGAAGCGGGGCTCTGCTCTTCTTTTTCTTTTATATACTTAGGGCTGTTTTAGATGCAAAAAATTTTGCAAAACCACATTGTAACTCTTTTCGTTGTTATTTGGCAAATATTGTCCAATCATGGTCTAATTAGTCTTAAAAGATTCGTCTCGTCCATTTCGTCTAAACTGTGTAATTAGTTTTATTTTTTATCTATATTTAATGTTTCATGCATGTGTCTAAAGATTCGATGTGACGGAGAATCTGAAAAATTTTGCAAAATTTTCTGGGAACTAAACAGAGCCTTACATAGCAAGGTCACGACGTGCGGGCGGTGAGCTTCAGAGCTTGCGGAAGGGTGGTCGTCAAGAAATCGGGTGGGAGAGGAGGGTTGAGGAGACGCGAGGTGAGTCAGCGTGGGAGCGCGCAATGAGACGGGCGAGACAGCTAGCGGGCCGCATGGCGGCATGGGCGCGCGCGAGATCGCAGGGGACGCAGCTGACGCGGACGACTAGATCGATCGGTCGGTCGGAGTGCAGGCAGATTGCCGTGGGAATTTTGACTTGTGATGACGCGGATCCTGCGTGGAGAGATCAGTGCTGCTCCTGCTCTGCTAGCTCTCGGCTGATCTCCCACCCTTCCTTACTTTTCAGTCCTTGCACGCCTCTTGGGCGGAGTGGCTTCTCTCTCCCGCCAACAACGACACTGATCATGTGGAACAGCCGCCAAGGATCTCTCTGGTAGTAAACCCTAATCGCCCTGTTCGATTCCATAGGTTAATTAATGTTTCATCTCACCGTTCGTACGCCAGAGAGAGAGAGAGCCTGGATCCAGCATCGTGCCGCGAGTGAGACGCGGTACTGACAGCCAGGGACTGCCTTCGTTCACCTGCAGCGTGTGACTTGAGAACGCGGAGCTGGTGCTGTGCTGCCTGCGAGTGCTAGCGGCTCCGTCGACGGCGCTAACGGCAGCATTAGCAAGGGTAGTGTGGTACAACAAGTGCACAACACGCTACGTCGCCCGGGATTAATAATAATTCTACGCTTGATCAATGAGTAGTCTCGTCGACTGATCCCGCGTGATCAAGCGGGTAACGTGGTCTGACTAAGCTGTGCGAAGGCAGGAAAATTCATCAGATAAGACAGATTTGACTGAGGTACCGAATATGCAGTAGGGCCACGTTTAGATTGCAATTTTTTTTAACCTGATGAATAGTACCACTTTCATCTTATTTGATAAATATTGTCTAATCGTGGACCAACTAGGCTCAAAAGATTCATCTCGTGATTTTCAACTAAACTGTGTAATTAGTTATTTTTTTTATCTACATTTAATACTCCATGCGAGCGACTAAAAATTGATGTGATGAAGAGAGTGAAAAAATTCTAACTTTTGAGTGTATCTAAACAAGGCCTAGGAATATCTTGGATCTAACGGCTGTCGTTCAAGAAGGTGATACCGTACGAACCTTCATATGGTGATACGCTCATGTCTCTTTCTGTCAGCAAATCAGCGAGGACTGCTTTGGCTCTCTCAGCCTCTCGTGTTTTCTCTGCAACATAAAAAAAACTAGCACAACGGGCGCGTTACGCTACCCTAGTTTTTTCTATACGTGAACAAATTTTAAAGGTAACATGGAGAATTTTTTTTAAGGAGGTAAAAAAGGAGGGGAAAAAACCAGCTACAGTGATGAGCAGCGCCTGAGCGCGTGGGAGAGCTCCATTTTAGGCCTCAGTGTGGAGAAAAAAATTGTGGAGGAAAAAAAGGAACAAAAAAATGTCACGTCAACTACAGTGATGCGCGTGGGAGAGCTCTATTTTAGGCCTCAACGTGGAGAAAAAAATTATGAAAGTAAAAAGAGGATGAAAAATAAGTCACGTCAACTATAGTGATGAACAGGGTGTGAGCGACCTCCATTTTATTCCTCGCTGAGGAAGTATAGTCCAACGTGGCAATGCTAAGATGTTTTATGGAACATTTGGTGTGGACTGATTAAAAGCAAACCAATATTGACATCAGTGCATGGATAGGATCGGACGAGCTAACTACACCGATAGCGTCACTACCAACTTAGGTGTCATGGATCACTGCATCACGTACGAATGATCACCATGTGACGCTGCCCAACGTACGCCTCATATATAGGTTCGGCTGGTGGAAAAGCCGGCTGATTTCGGCTGATTCAATAGTGTTCTGTGAGAGAGAATAAGCTGAAACAAGCTGAAACAAGCCGAAACATGACTTGCAGAACAGGGCCATAGGGACCTTTTCGATAAATAAAAGGGAGATGAAAGGGTGGGGCGCAAATATGGCTTCAATTTAATCCACGCACCTCCGACGCGGCAGCATCATGAGATCAGATGAAGCGTTGAAGCCTCTGGACGTTGACACGGCCATTAATTAATCTTCTTTATTACGTGCTTGTTTCCCTTTCTTCCATCGGACGAATTGAAAACCATGCCAAATGGTGTGTAGTGTAATGGCTCATCACTCATGCCCATTCGTGTGTAACTTTAGCTTTGGTTCTTGGCTTTGACGTGCAGCTTGCCCACGCAAGCGTGCCGAGTGCAAGTGTAGTAGCAGGATCGCACCACGACGACGGCCGACCAGCCAACGGTACGGTTCTCCAGAACAGTAGCAGCGCCAGCGTGAAATGAAAATGCAAGCGCGAGACCACCCTGCGGTGCCGTGCGCTGTGCGTGCAGCTCACCGCCGGATCCCGACGGCAGCTCGATCGCGTCGCGCTTTCTCTTGCTTGGACCGCTAGGCCGGTGCTGGCGCCGCCGCCGGGCATCGGGGCGACGGACTTCCGCGACCCGACGACGGCGTGGCGGGCGCCCAACGACACGACGGCGTGGCGGGTCGCCATCGGGTCCAAGGACCGGGACCATGCGGGCCTGGCGCTGGTGTACCGGACGGAGGACTTCGTGCGGTACGACCCGGCGCCCGCGCTGATGCACGTCGTCCCGGGCACCGGCATGTGGGAGTGCGTCGACTTCTACCCGTTGGCCGCGGGCGGCAGCGCCGCGGCGGCCGACGGGGATGGGCTGGAGACGTCCGCGGCGCCGGGGCCTGGCGTGAAGCACGTGGTCAAGGCCAGCCTCGACGACGACAAGCACGACTACTATGCCATCGGCACGTACGACCCGGCGACGGACACGTGGACCCCCGACGACGCGGAGAACGACGTCGGGATCGGACTGCGCTACGACTACGGCAAGTACTACGCGTCCAAGACCTTCTACGACCCCGTGCTTCGCCGGCGGGTGCTGTGGGGGTGGGTCGGCGAGACCGACAGCGAGCGCGCGGACATCCTCAAGGGCTGGGCATCCGTGCAGGTACGTTCGTTAAGTTCCTTTTTTTGAAGCTGGGCTGGGCTGGGCTGGCAACATTTGGATTTGACATCCGGATCATTAATGATCAGATAATTGATATAACTTGATAATATATCTGGGTTGTTTTTGTGATGGGCGATGGTGTCACGTAACGTAACTCGATAATAATGTAGCTAGGCTGGTTTATGATGGGCAACGGGGTTGCGTATAAACGACAGGTCTGCTACCATTAATTCTGACAGCCGATTGAAGGAGACAACGGTAGGGGTAGCCGGTAGGGTTCGTCGACTTGTGTTTTTTTTTTTTCCTTTGTTTTTGGAAGAAGAAAATGACGGCGCAGGAGCGCCCGGGCGTCACAATCGCCTGTGAGTGCTGCTGGCCGATGGGTACCTTTTTTGTCTCGGCGGGCCCGATTAGCTCAGGAGCAGCAGCTACGTAAACAACTCCATATTATAACACAAAAACGAGGATCACGCATGCCCAAATGGCCGAATCGTGAAGGAATAGGAACGATGACTAGGAGAAGGGGCAAAGTGACAAGGCCGGATGAGCTGTGGTATAGCAGCTGCCTGCCATCATCGACGTCGACTGCCATCATCGCGGGCTGCCAGACTGCCACCGACTTATCCATCGGCAATTAGTGCTAACCGATGCATCGGCTGACGACGACTTTATTTATTCGGTTCGAGATGCAACTTATGGGCAACTGAAGCTCCAACGGCCAATGCCATTCCATTCCGCCGCACTAAACTTATGGGCAAGTGGTGGAAACCGATCGATTTGATTAAGCACGGCAATTGATCTAGCTAGTGGCCCATGCACGCGCACGCACGCACGCGTTCGTGAAACTTCTGCGCTAAACCTACAGCAGCGCTGCCTGGGCAAATAATGAAATAAAGTAGCTTATCCATCCAGCCCAATTGGTCCATGTGAGCAATCAAGGACCAAAACCCTATCCTGTCCCCGCCGGGCCCCGCGCTGTACCCCCAGGGCGCCAGGTCCTGCGAAATCGCGAATGCGATGCGAGTCCGCCGACAGCGACGCGGGCAGCTGCGTTGCCGCGGCCGGCCAAGCCGGGCGTAACCGCACCGCGCTGCGGGCGGCTATGTTTCCTTCCCCGTCGGGCCGGGCGCACGGGCGCCCGGGATTGAAAGCCTGTTCGCTTAGACTCGCAGCCGCTTATTTTTAGTTAGTCAGCAGCGTTTTTCTCTTATATAAATTAGCTCATAGTACTTTCAGCGCTTATTTTTAGCCTAAGCGATCAAGCTTGAAATGAGCGCGGCGGGGGCGTGGCGTGTTGGACTGGGTGTTTATGTTTTGCCCGTCGTCGACTGGCCGGGCTGGGATTCAATTCATTCCTCGGTAGTAAGTATTAAGTAACCAACCCGGCCGGCGAGAGGGATGGATGCCCGGAACGGCGTGACGCCACCGGCCACCGCCGGAACCTTCGGACGCCGCTTTCAGGCGAAGGAGTTGGGGGAGCGGGGCCGACCGGGCGTAGCGCGCGTCAGCTGTCACGCCGATCTGTGCCTGGCCGCGGACGGCATCGCTGATCCTGTGGTGCACGAGATGGAAAGCGACAGGCCGACAGTTTGAGCGCCCCCCGGCTGGCTGGCCGGCCCGCCGGCCCCCGCCACGCCGAGTACCTGTTGGGCTTGCCTTCATCTGACGACAGCTCCTAGATTAATGGGCCTCATGAGTCTTGAGCCATCGCCCCTGTTGGGAAAAAGTCTAATTTTCCCCTCTCAACTTTGGCGTGCGTCCGTTTTTCCTCCCCGAACTATAAAACCAGAAATCTTTCCTCCTCCAACAAAATTAGATTTTCTATTTTACGATTTTTCTGTGATTTATTATGATTTTTTAAAGATTCAGCCGAAATAAATAAAAAAAGAAAAAGACAAAACCGCTGCCACTGTAGCAAATCAACTGTTACTGTAGCAAAACCACCGTCCAAAACCGGTCAGGGAGGTAAAACAAATGATTTTCAAAGTTGGAGGAGGAAAGATTTCTGGTTTTATAGTTCGGAGAGGAAAAACGGACGCACGCCAAAGTTGAGGGGGAAAAATTGGACTTTTTCCCCCTTGTTGCTATATTGGCCCATTGCCAGGATTGTTTTGTTCATATGCAAAGCAGACCGAAGATTCTTCTAAGAAAAATCGGGGCAAAGCGCGGGACGGCCCAATAGTGATAGCCGAACCATCACGATGGACCAGGTGGATTGTTACTAGGCTTACTCGCCGAAGAAAACGACATGTATGTATGCCTTCTGGCTTCTGGGTTTCGCTTGGCAACTACTCCTAATTACATTTGCTCAAAAAAAAAACTCCTAATTACACGTTTCTCAAAAAAAAGCTACTCTTAATTAGAGTCACAAGCCACAAATGCTAGCTATCACATGGGATGATAGGAATGAAAGAATGATAGACTCCAGAGGCTTCAAGCTAGCAGTACTCCGTACCTCACATATGTGAGGATGAGCCGCAATTATAAATGGAGTTGCAGCCTTGCAGAAGCATGGCGCTTGCCCGGGCCCCGGGGATCTGCTCTGGTCAATAAGGCCAAGCCCGGGTCAAGACTCAAGACTACAGATGGTCCAACCTGTCCTTGTCAGCTAGTTTTTTTTTGAGTGGACCTTGTCAGCTGTAATGGCAGCCCATCCGGCTGATCCCTGCCCCTCACCTGGAATCACCACCAGACGAGGGCCACAGCCCACACCCAACAGCAACGCTAAAGCGAGCACTGAGGTGAGAGCACCTCATTTTGCAGATCCGACCTCACCAGAAACACAAATTCCGCCTCCACGTTCCGTGGCCTTGCACTGCCTATTATTGGCACGGCTGACAAGAAAGGTGCAAGCAGATCCAAAGTTGCAACTCTGAAACCAGACAAACCTACCTCGATGCCTCTGCAAAAGAAACATCCAAGGACTGGCAACTTTAAACAAGTTTGAACTTCTTCAGGGCTCCAACTCCAAACTGCTTAACTATCAGGCTTGCACCCAGAACTTGAAGTGAAACAAAAAAGATCAGTAAACATGTTGGATGCTGCAAGTCGAACAAGCAAAAATGTACACACAAGAACCAAGAAATGGTTGCACCGTGTTTACTTGTGCTCCTGTTCAGCTTCTATGAAACACAGTAAAGCACCACATAAATGTCAAACCAACAAGGGCACAAGGGCAATTGCAACTAGCAGAAGCAGACCCACCAGTCTACCAACCAATGCAAGAATTGAAACGGACATGGCGCCAAAAGGCATGATCTCATCGTGGTGCATTTTTAACTGTTCAATGCGCATTCAGTCTAAACTTGAAGCAATCGACAGTTGTATACAGATTGAAACAAATATCTTAATTCCACAAAGCTGAATGAGAATGAGAAAAGAAGCACTTGCAACCAAACATATCAGAGTTCAGAATGTTGTTACATTTAGGAAAAATGGCTACATTATGTTTTTTCTATGCTCATGTTCTTTCAGAACTGGCTGACACATTGTGTATCCTCTGGTGGATCGCAACAACAATTCATGCCCCCCTTGGTTGCTAAAAGCTAAGACTACTGCTATAAACTACCAGCTCCATCTATCCTTATGAACAGGGTCATTTTCCTTTCCTATCTCACACAAAAATGAACATGGTTAAAACTAATACTTGCTCGACAATGTTGTACATGATGAGAAGATTCTGGGTTTCTTATCTTTCCACTCCCAAGAGCTATTGCTCTGCTTATCCACATGCTATACTCTTCCCATGGGAGAAAAGGGAGGGTCGATGACGATAGATGGTGGTGTCTTTTCATTCCTGCTCTTTGGTTTCTTCTTCTCCTTGGGTGTGACTGAATCAATTAACTGCCTCACTTCTTCCTTCAGGAGAATCTTCAGTGAGCTGGAGTATAGCTTGTTCTTAAACTTCTCGATACCAATGTCTGAAGAAGCTTCAGAACAGTGAAGCAAAGAGATGCAGATAGAAAAGGCCTGCAATGCCGATAATCGTGCATGGAAATCCACTGAGAAATGTCCATTCCCATCTGCCTTCATCGAAAGGGCAGGGAGAACATCTTTGTTACCCTGTTCAAACATTTGTAGCATATATATTAAATGTGTCATTTAGTCAAATATAGCTTCAGAATGTGAATGTAAATATTTTGTGCAAAAATAGTTGTTACTGTCTTGCTGCATAGCTTTTAGGGAGGGTAAAACAAGAAACAACTACCCTGTTAACTTTAAATGCATCAACAAATAGCAAACTTGTATCCTAGCTCATCTTAAAATGTCGCAGGCAGCCATTTTTGGAAACATGAATATTTGGACATACAAAATCTTACTTTTGTCATGTTTAGTTGTCCCTGCACTGCCTAAAATATGAAACAATAGCCACTATTTGTCTGATAAAAGAATAAGAGATAATCAGGTGTACCTGAGCAAATAGCTCCATAGGAGCTTGGCTTTCGTTCATTACTGAATCAGCCCAGTAACTATCATATGCATTGTCAAGGACAACAATTGGGCAAGACATGTCCCATCCACCACAATCACAGGCTCCACCGGACTTTAGACGGTCAAGTAATGGTGATGGGCTGGCCTCATCATCCCTTGGTAACCCATGTGCACCACCTGCTGTAACTGCTTTGATAGTACCAGGTGACGATCCAGCTTTCAATTCTTTGGACTTTGTTTTATGAAATGGCACCTGTACTACGATGGCAGCAACCTCCAAATGTGGATGAAGATCTTCTCGAGACCAAAGACAAGATGTCGATAGATCTGAGTCAGTCCTTGTAGTATTTTGTCTCTGCATCAGATCATTTCTGGTTTGTCCAGACATTGAATTATTGACAACATTGCAGAATGATGGTCGAATGGCATCTGTAAATTGAATTCTCTCAACAGCAGAACTCCGTCTTGCATGAGCAATGTCATACAGAACAAATTCAGTGGTGGCTGAGTTCTTTAAAGTACCATCTTCTCCAACGCTAGAGTACAAAAAGGAAGACACATGCATCTGGCCTACAATCGGAGGTAGACACCCATGCCTATCCTTGGAGGTCCTTCCCACAGTGCTTGCTCGCTTGCCACTGCTATGGAAAGTGTAAATCCAATTCAGTTCATCCCCAGCTTTCCATGTATTAACATATATTGATTCTTCTGGGCCCTTTGTACTAAACACAAAACCGAAAGCACCGTGATTTGGATCCAATTTAATAACAGCATGAAGATGAGTTGGCGATGAAGTAACGGTCAATTTCTGGGCTTCCCCATTTGTCTGGCAATCAGGTGCAAGGCTTTGCTCAGCCCTTGAGATATCACTTAACAAAGATTTGTGTAATACTCTGCATTTTCCTCCAAATGGAGTACTGCTTGATTTTGAATCTTCTGTTTCCATCAGAGAAGGGTTCCGTTGAGACTTCGACTTCATGATAGGATCAAGAATTTTCTTGAATGGACTAGAACGAGCCTTTTTGTTGCCAACACATTCTGATGGGCATGTAGCATCAAAAACACCCACCTTTGTTGACAAGGACTTGGGCAAATTAACTACATCTCTTTCATCAGGACAAAAACCAACTGACTGTTGGCAATCTGATCTTCCAATTTTGCTAAAACTGCCTTGTGGCAAATGAGGGGTTGCGTTTGTGCATGAACCTTTGGTGGTATCTTCTTCAAGTGATATCTCCAGGAAACTGTCTAGTGCATCATTTTTCAACAAATTGCAGTCCCTGCGCGGTTTCTCGAGTGTTAAGTCATCCTCAGGAATCTCATGGAGTGAAAGCTTCATAATCCCCCTGGAAGCTTGATAAATTCTTTGATTTGTCCCCATAGAAGACCTTGTATTGCATGAATAGCTCCGCAGTGGAAAGGAGCAATCACCACTTGTGCTAGTCTGAGACTGAGAGGATGAATTGGCAACCTCAAAGGACAAAAATGTGTCTTTACTGCTTGAATAATTTAGTTTGCTCCTCCCTTGGAGATTCCTGAGTCTGCTAACCTCTCCGGAACTCTGGTACATAGAGCCACGCTTGTGCATGATGCCATCTTCCGGGTTTGCGTCTCGATATCTTGAAGGCAAACTTTTGCAGTGGAAATTAGGGATCCTGTCAAGGCATGGTTCTCCCAATGTTTCATCTGTGCACTTCAATCTGTGAAACTTGCTTGTTTCTGCTTCTCTGCTGGTGCTCTCAGTTTGTGCACTGATTGATTTCATGCTTTCCTTACCTGCTCTTAGCCGAGAACGGTTCCCCATAGAGGTACCTGCAAATGAAACCACAAACATAGCCAGATACTTAGGTCCAAAATTAACACTTGTTTTCTTAGGACAATGCAGTGGCACATAAGCTAGTCATAAATGGGAGGCAATAAAAGGGATTTTTTTTAATGGCGCATAAGGTAGTCGTAAATAAGGATGCTGTACTGGAACATCAAGGCAGAAAGATCCATGTTCTACCTATTAATGGAACTACATGCATCTCTCTTTTTTGCAAGCAGTTCTTGCGGGTAAATCACGCAAACAAGAAAATACTGGAAATTTAATTTTACATCAACCAACATTTTTTTCTAGGTAAAACAAAACAACCTTATTTTCGCCCAATAAACACAGTATATACGGTTTCGCACCCTTAAACGAGATTCAGCGTTCACCAAAACCGCACCGTCAATCCCACAAAAACCGAAACATTTCCACATCCCAATCAACCGGACCACCAAACAGTCAAACCCTCCTCCAGAAATTCTCACCCCTGCATGAAATCCAAGTATCTCATCGATAGGCATCCGCATTTGTTGAAGAAACGCGTCGTTTTTCACCAAGAACATCTGCCCCCGATGACATGCCCAAACCCAACTTTGGCCTATCTCTAGTCCAGCGCCCGAATCCCCACCCATTGACCTTCAGCATTAGAATAGCGGGCAAAGTAGCAAAAAGGCAGGAGTTCGAAATCGAATGAACTCAGTACCAGACTACCAGTCCCAGAAACGAGCCGGCAAATCCCATTACCTCAGTCTCGGTGAGAACCAGATCAACGCAGCAGAGCTGTAGAGGAGGTGGATTCGTCGCGCCTCCCGCTCCCAATCTCCCGCGCGGGCGCAAAACCAAAATGCATTGGTGTGGGGACTTGAGAGAGAGTTGTGGGCGAGTGGGTGGGTGAGCTTGCTGACCTACTCTACTCTACTCTACTCTACTCCCTTGTCCCCTCCTTGGCGGCTGATGAAATGAAGTAGGGAATCTACTGGTCTGTGGCCTGGAGTCTGGAGAGTGTGCTCTGAAATCTCAAATCCGCGTCTGCAGGGTCCAGGTACGAAATAGCATAAGCTCAAGGGACTGGAGCCTAAGATTTCCTGGAAGTATCCGGTTTAGTTTAGGTGCTTTGGAACACAGCACTTTTGCGTATCTCGAGCTCGAGGTGTCTCCTCCTCCGGCTGCTGCTAATTAAGGCCACTAATGAGAGAGAGAAGATGGGTGCTCTGCTGCTCTTTCCATAGATTTGATGCTCATACAGTCATACATCTACGTCACTACGTGTCCAACTGTCCATTATCTCTCGCGTACTGTAGCAGTAGGAGTAGAAAACTGCCTATGCAAGAAAAGTAGAAAAAAAACATGAGCGAGTGCTATCACATCCAGGCACTCATTCTCATGTTGCTTCGCTGCATTGGTGATTTGGGGGCACTCCTCTGCTCGCTTCGGATTCAGAGAGATTGCAGTACAGGAACATGACACAAGGCATTGATTAGGCCTGTTTAGTTCTCAAAAATTTTCCCAAAAAAATTCAGTAATGAATCTTTGGACACATGCATAGAGCATTAAATATAGATAAAAAATAAAACTAATTACACAGTTTAGCTGTAAACCACGAGACGAATCTTTTAAGCCTAGTTAGTTCATGATTGGACATTAATTATCGAATAACAACGAAATGCCACAGTGTTTTTTTGCAAAAAATTTTGGGAACTAAACAGACCCTTACTTGTATTCTACTAGGCTGTGTTCAGATGATGAATTTTTTGCAAAATGTTACTGTAGCACTTTTCATTGTTATTTATCAATTAGCGTCCAATCATGGACTAATTAGGCTTAAAAGATTCATCTCGTAAATTACGGCTAAACTGTGTAATTAATTTTATTTTTTTATCTATATTTAATGCTTTATGCATGTGTCTAAAGATTTGATGTGATAAAAAATCTTAAAAAATTCTGCAAAATTTTCTAAAACTAAACGAAGCCTAGGCCAACAATCCACGAAAAATACAGCTCCATGTTGCCTGCTTGGGTTCTGTGGCGGAGGGAGGGAATCCAGACGACCAACCACGGGTGCATATGTTGATTTCGCGCCTAACGCCCTGACACATGGGGTGGCACGTGACTGACTGTGAGTAGGGACATGTAGCTTTGACAATCTTTGGCTATGTTTTGTTCCTAAAAATTTTCAAGATTCTCCATCACATCGAATGTTTGACATATGTATAAAGTATTAAAGGTAGACGAAAAAAAACTATTTACGCAGTTTGGTAGAAAACCACGAGACGAATCTTTTGAGCCTAATTAGTCCATGATTGGACACTAATTGACAAATACAAACGAAAGTGCTACAATATCCAAAGCCAAAAAATTTCACGAACTAAACACGCCTTTTTTTTTTCCTGTTTTCCTTTCATTCTGCTTATCCTGCCGCCCATGACCCATTCCATCTGCCCCTCCGATCCTTTCGTTTGCCGTCGTGTGCTCAGCACCTTGCCTCCGTCTCTGCATTTCCCATTTAGGCGCCGTTCCGTTATGCTGTTTCCGGCCTGGTATGACCAGCAATGGTTCCCGCGCTATTCAAAATACTAAAGAAATGGCAGGCCAGGAATGGTTCTGACCAGGAACGGTGATAACCGAACGAGCCCTTAACATGATGATGGTGATCCAAAGTTCAGACACACCATTTGCCCTCACGTCAATAGAACTATAGAATAGGATAGAAGTACTAGATGCGCTACGAATCGAACCGAACCGACTATTCCTAGTTGCTTTTCCTCTCATGATCACGTAGTCTTGCCTCCTTTGGCTGGTCCAAACGATTTAACAAAAGCAAGCCACGTTGTGCTTCCTTCGGAAAGCGGCATCAGCCTGCACGCTGCACTTCGCCCCACAAAAACACACACACAAGCCGGGTAGCCAAACCAAGCATCGTCACGGAACGGATGAAATGCATGGGGACCCATCTATCATCGATCGGCATCGCTCACGCTCTGTGGCCAAGATTCCTAACCCGATCGATCCACCTATCACGAGCTCGGCTTGCCTGCTCTGTTGGTGTTGGCTCCCCTCGTCAGCCAGCCCACCAGCCCACGTTGCTGGTCGTCCTAAGATGCCGGATGCCGCTGCTCTTGTCTATCTTTACCGTCCTCTTGCTAAGCGAGTATTGTATTGATTGACTGTGCTTGTCTTTTCACCCTCCAATGCCAGCTTCATTTCATTGGTAAAATGCAACTAGAACTAGTAGTACCTTCTGTAATTACCGTCAGTAAGACTGTCTTCAACAACTGCGACCCAAAATACAAGACTCATTCGTCATTTGGGTAGCGCTACAGGCAAATGGTTCGATACCTATTTTTGGTCTTCTCCAGCAACAAGACCCAAAAGACAACCCTTTCTACAAATGAGTCTTCAGGAGAGAGGATACTTAGATTTGGGTTATGCCTCTCCTGGCATCTAAAATGGGTTTTCCATATAGGCACTCTATTAGAGGCTATAGGTATTGTGTTAGAGACCCATTTTAAATTGGGTTCCACAATGAGTCTCCGTTGGAGATAGCCTGAGGCCCACGGTTGCAGCAGGCAGCAGCAGGAGATCCAAGTCATCGAACACACATCGAGCGCGAGCTGTCAGCATTCTGAGCCGAGCGCAATCCTCCAAGGTGACAGGTCATATGCCCTGCAGTTTTGGCCCAATCATTGCTTCGCCCTCGAGATTCCAGTCCAGAACAGCACGCACGCGCTGGATTCAGTTCTGTCGGACTTTTTTTTTTATTTGAGAGAACAAGGGCTTATATTAATTAAACGTCACCGTTACAGTCATGCTGGATACTTGGGAGAATACATTCAGGGGTTTCATACAACCAAGTACGCTCTAAACATGAAACTGAGGCATACTTAGCAAGACCATGGGCTACAGAATTTACCTCTCTTTTGACATGAGATAATTCAAAAACCATGCATGTCCCCGTAAGCTCTTGAACTTCATTTAGAACAGGCAGGATAGTCAACCTGTTATTATCTTTACTTCTCCATAAGGATTGCAACTCTAAACTATCAATTTCCAACATCACCTTTGGTCGATTCAGCAAATTCATCAATACAGCCCCATCACATGCTGCATAGGCTTTAGCAGTAAGAATGTTTGGAATCGAATCATACCATTTGCATTTAGCCGCTAGAACATGACCATTTTCATCACGAATTACCACCCCAGTAGCACCATGTCGACTTTCCGCCTTGAAAGCAGCATCCACATTGATCTTCACAAAGTCAGCAGGAGGTGGCTTCCATTTCATAATTTATGTATTGTCCTTCTTTCCTGTCAGAGATTAACCGGCCGGCCTGAATCAGTATAATTTCTTGTGTCTTTGAATGCTACCATCGTCTTCCTAGAGCAGTACGACATACGTATAAATTCACTACCCGGTTATCAAAACACCGACACTCCTTCTCCACCGCGACCACACGGCCAGATCCTGCTATGCAGTGCTCCGCCCGCCTGCCTGCCAGGTTTTGCTGCAAGCGCATGTTGCAAGCGTATGTTTCAAGTGTTTCAGATATTTCAGAGTTATGTTGCAAGTGTTTCAGATAAATGTTGCAGAAGTAGATTGTGATATTGCATATGTTGCAATGGTTGTACGCTTATATTGCAAAGATTTGTTACCAATGTTTCATCTCTGTTTTTGGGACATATGTTGCAAATTGCATATATTTCACACATATGTTGCAAGTGTTTTATCTGAATGTTGCGTATGTTTGCAATGATTTTCAAGTGTCTTCATGAGCTTTTTTCAAGTGTTTTAGAAGCATGTTTCAAGTGTTTCGTCTCAAGTGTTGCATCCGGATGTTTCAAAAGTAGATCGAGCGAGTGTAGCGGATCTCCATCTGGTTGGTGTGGATCAGATTTTCGGCGGTGTTTCTTGACTCCACGGTGGTTATGGCGGCAAGCATACCACGCCATGCAGTAGTGGTCAGCGACGACTTGAGGCAGCTCTTGGGCAGGTGCCTCCAACGTGCGGGCCCTATGTGGGGCGCGTGAAATGGCGTGGAAGCGGACTGCAGGTGCGGGCGTTTGGACGCCGAGCGTCCGAATGCTATCTGTTTCCAATTTGGAAGCCATGGACACCGCTCAAGAGTCAAGATCAACATCTTCCTTTGGTTATCATTCTGGATCGGGAGCCATTGCACAGGGTCGTCGACATGCATGGGCTCGATGCTCCACCTCTCCGCCAAATGTGTGACCAAGCCCAAGGATCGTGTGATCACGTTCGCTGTCCCCTCCTGAGGCCCTGACTAACGCATGAGGTCTAGTCTGCGTCCGCCAAATGCGAGGCTCAACTCTGCGTCCGCCCTAATCCACTTTCTTCTTAATATAGAGGCACAGCTGTCTTACATTTTTTAAAAAAAACGATAATACTCTTCCCGCAGGCGTCCACACGCGTCCTTGGACCTGCGGCCTAGGCAACTGGTCTACGTTCTCCCCCAGCTCATCTCTCTACTGCACATGTTCCTAAAAAAATCTCGACTGCCATTTTCCCCCACTCATCCAACCGCAGTAGCGGTCGAGGCTGCCTCCACTGTGCCTTATGCCCGCCGTGGTCGCCTTCACCACGCCGCCGCCTCGACCTCGACATCTGCCCTCCTCGGCCACTCCACCGTGCCGCCTAGTCGCTCCACTCTATCTCGCCCACCGCGGCCATCCCCGCGTCGCGCGCACCCCAATCCTGCGCCCTGCTACGTGGGGCATCCCCGCTGTGCCCCCATCCACCTCGTCCCGTCGTGGCCATGTCCTGCACTGCGCCACCACCACCCTGGCGCCACCAGGAGGAGGTTGCCGTCGGTATCGCGGTTCCCCACCAGCAGGGTCGTCTCAACAATTTCTAGGGCTCTTATGCAAGCAAGACACTAAGGGCCTAGCAGTCTAATGTTTCAATATGACGATTGAAGTATATAGTACTATTAATAAGATATAACTTGCTGCATATATTTTGTTCATAAAAATGACATTACATCAAGCAAGCTAAAAAACAGTAAAATAATTGTTATGGTTACCTCAAATAAAACTATAGTGCTTTTAAAAAACCGCCTTCGGGCATTTCTTGATGCAAAATCTTCAAAAACAATATCGAGATCAATTTTATCCAAAATATCATTCTCAATGCTGCACATAGCAAAGCCATTTAATCTTTCTTGTAGCATAGTTGACCTCAAACAATTTTTCAATAACTTCAATTTGGAGAAGCTTTTTTCAGCTGGTGCTACTGTCACAGGAATAGTTAAGAGAATCTAATATGCAATAGAGACATTCGGATAGCAATCTGCAGCTTTAACAAAGTGAAGAATCTCAAGTGCTGACATCAAATTATCTGGCAAAGTTACTTGCAACACTTTTAATTCAGAGAACAAATCATCTAACTCAACATAAGACTTGTTGTCATGAGAAAAAGTTTTTACAAAAGTAGTGCAACACTTTTGTAAATCACTATCATCCAAGGACTTAAGATTTTCTAAGTTGAATAAGAAACCAAATACTTCTTCAAATTTCTTTAGCGGATCAAATCGACTAGTCAATGAAGCAATTGCAGCATCAACAATAATTAGGAAGTACTCAACTTTGAAGGAATCTATAGCTGAACATTGCAATTCTTTAGTTTCATCATTTTGTTCATCAAAATGCTTATTTCTTTTACCTTGACGTTTTGTAGGAAATGTTGGTCTACATCCATACTAGATGCAATAGATTTTGCAGTCTCAATACTAGCACTGAAGCATGTGTCTCTGTAGTTCTGAAAATATGATATGACCCCTTCAATTTGTTTCAGAGTAGCATCCAAGCACACAATCGGAGATTGCGACTTTTTGCTCACCATGTTGATAGTAGATAAAATATCATCCCAAATAACCATACCAACTAAAAATTCAAAATTCTCAAGTGTAGTTACCAATGATTGAGCATCACTCACTACTTTTGGGTCATCAGAAGAAGCTCTTTCCACCTCCTGCAAAGCTGATCTTATTTGAGGGGCTTGATATCTAATAGGTTGCACACACTTTATTCGACTCTCCCAACGAGTATCAAACAAGGGTTTGACTGTGAATCTCTCACATTACCGGTCAAAATTTTCCACCTTTTAGTAGAACGTGAAAACAATGCATATATCTGTTGTATGACACCAAAAAATGAAATAACTTTTCTATAAGATTTTGCCATATTACAAAGAGTAAGGTTCAGACTGTGACATGCACATGCGTCTGCACACCTTGATGTTTTCCCTTCATATTGGAACCATTGTCATACCCTTGACCTCTCACATCATCAATGCTCAAATCAAGAGACTGCAATGCATCCAACAATACATTAAAAAGCCCCAATCCTGATATGTCATCAACCTTTAAGAACTCCAAAAAAATTCATCTACTCTTGGAATGACACTTACATATTAACACAACGCACAATTAGTGTCATTTGTTCTTCATGGCTCACATCTGGGGTGCAGTCCAAGATAATAGAGAAGTACTTGGCATCTTTTATGATCTTTAAGATATGTTTTTTCACAACATCAGTAAGAATAGTAATTAACTCATTCTGAATACTGGGGCCAAGATAATGATGATAAATCTCATTACTATGAATGCGCCTAATATATTTTTGCATCACAGGATCAAATTCAGCAATCATTTCTACTATGGTCAGAAAATTACCACTACTAGTATATTGCCCGTGTGAACGCTACGGCGACATCTATCAATACAAATCAAACAACCAACAAATATCTTTTAGTAATCAAGCATAGAATGAGAAAATATTTATAATTCATGCAAAAAGCAATTTAAAACTTTCCAGCAAACAAACATAAGCAAGCCTTGCTTTCACCCAGTTAGCGATGAAAACGAACGGAAACAAACAGAAAAACCCTATTTCTACTTCCGTTTCTATATTTTTTTTGTTGGAAACGGAATCGAGTTCGGAAAATGCGGGTTTGGAAACGGAATCGGGATATGCGGATGCACGGAAACGAACAAATACGAATGGAGAGCCGGAAAATTAAGTTAGAATAATATGATTAAATATTCATGAATATACATGAGCAAAGTCACAAATTAATATACACATACGACGTTATTGGTCTAGTATTCACTAGCATGCCATGTGTTAACATGCATATTTGGTGATTAATAGGTTTATGAACATATTAATTTCTACACATCTCATATAGATTTAAAACGGGATGAAAAACGGAATAAATACGGGTCAATTTCGGGTGAAAACGGGATCCCGCGGAAACGGACGGAAAAACCCTTCTCCCATTTCCGTAAATACGGAAACGGGACCCCGCAAATACGGAAACAAATGGACAAAAGTGGAAAACGGAACGGGTCGAAACAGGAATTTTTCCGTCCGTTTTCAACGCTACACCGAGTCACAAAGACAAGCTCTATAATCTTGCAGTGTAGTTGTAAACAAAAGGCCCAAAGAAGATATTGCAAGTCCTAGCAACAATTTTACTTACCAAACCCAATTAACTACTTTAGAACTGCTGCCTGCAACAACAAACCGGTAGCCAAAACAAAACCACTCTAGTATTGCACCCACAAATAGAAAGCTGACAACCAAAACAAAACTACTTCAGTACTGCACCTTCAACAGCAAACCAGCAACTAGAAAGATATGCACAGAGAAATACATCTCCTGCAGGAGCACGTTCCTAGGCAGCCAGATGGCTTCAGGTCTTCGAGCTCCACTATCTTCAGAAGGTGCCCTTAGAGCTTCCAATTAGCTGTGCTTTATCTGGATGTCTAGTGGAGTTAAGATGCACCAGTTAGCGAGATCCTCTGTACCCTTGGTATTAGAGCTTCAGACATCAGGCACCATCTTCTCTACTGCTGCAGATATCTGATATGGCATAGTCGCTCCCAATTCTAGATTTTGGACAACATGGGCTGGTGAAGCTGAAGAAAACCTTGCCACATGCCAATCATTTTAAAGTTACCGCAAACTCCATATAGCAGTAAAACTTAAAGCATTGAAAAAATATGTTTTTTCTCACTAAAAATAGTAGGAGTAACACTAATGTATATAGGAAAATTCTTTGCAAGAGCAGACTCTTGAAAAAAGAAACCTATAGTATTATGCATAAAAGAATTCTCATAACTGCTGGCTATACACATGAGAAAGGGAAACCAGTGTCAACAGTCTTGGAACTGATACAGAAAGCAACACATGTGAATCAAGTAATATTTCAAAAACCCCACCCCCAAAATTCTTCTTCATTCAGAATGAGTTAGACATGTTCAAATTCTTCAGATACAGATATATGACAAGTATGTTAACTCACAGTGAGCATCATGGTGATTGAAATAATGAGTTGCTGAAACCAGTTGTACTTACACATTAGCTTTTTTCAGATTTTGAATCTCTGCTTCTTTAGCTTTGATTTGAAGATCTTTCTTTGTTCTGTCCTTTCTCAGCTCGGTGCATTCATTTTTCTGCAAACAAGATTACAAGGAATCAACACCTGCTGATCATACGACTTAGCTAAAAACAATTCCCATTAATCGACAAAAAAGAGTTTGTCAACAACACCAGTTTAGCAGATCAACCTCATCTCAATATAAATTCAAATATAAAAAAATGCACAGGTCAACACAGGAATATAGAATACTGCCACAGATGGTGACACAAGGTACGCACCGATTCATTCATTTGCTTGGAGACACGGTTCAGCTCCCTCTGCGGTGGATTAGATCAAAGGCATTAGGAACAAAACACACATGCATCCAGTCCGCGAATGCCTCGTCGGGCACGTCCCTTCTTGTCCTCATCAGTCACCTCAAGCTACAGACCCCGCCCTGCTCCGATGCACCGCCGCGCGACCCCCTCCGACCCGACGCGCAGGCGTCGTGGCCTTGCGACCTGGCCCCACTGCTGATGCGCCAGCGTCGCTGGCGGACGACCCCGCTCATCGCCGCCGCCATTAGATGCGGCCATGGTGTCGGCAGGAAGCGCCCCCGACGGCCAAGCGGAGGGAGGAGCGGCGCGGCTAGGGAAGCCACGGCGCGGGCGACACGGCGTGGCCAGGGATTTTTTTCTTTCCTTTTTTGTCATAGGGATCAGGGATCGAACCTGTGTGTCGCGTCTCTTGTGTGGGGACGTTAGATGCCGGGTTGCGAGGAGGAGGGCCGGGGGCTGAGGAGTACCATACACGTAATCATACACATAATCCTGATCGTCAAATTTGAGTGAGTAATGAGAGAGAATATGGAGAAGTAATCTGGATGGTTTATTTGTACGAGGTTGTTTTTCTGGATACATTTCGTGGAGTGTGTGGAGGAGGGCCATCTCAGCGGAGGAGTTTTTTTTGTAGACTTTGCATAGAAAAGGATGATGCTTTAGTAGGGTAGATTTTGTTGATAAAGTTTTGCATTTGATCCTCGAAAGGTTAAATTTTGTTTAGCAAGAAACTTCACAGAACTTGTCTCCAACGCTCCTTCTCTTTTGCAATTTCCCACTGTATTTCATCATCAATTGTTTGATTTTTGCTTAATCTAATCCGAAGATCATTCCGTGTATTCATGTTCGTCAAATGCTCCACACTGTTCTTAGGTTGTTTAAGTTTCTCACTCATGCCTCCAATCCCTCACTCCATCAGATGCAAAATTAGACTTGTTCAGATTTGATTTGAACAACTTGCAACAAAAACAATAGACATTGTCCACGTGTTTAGAGTAAACCAGCCACTTCATGTCAACAACCTCACCATTAGTTAACTTTCTGGAGTAATAAGCATATGAAAACGCCTATTACTAGGATCACTAGGGAATTGTAAATCCATTTCTCTCACAGGCCCTTTCTCAATTAAGATATCCTTTTGCTATTATCAAGATTTTCCCATGTTCTAGGATCAAAGATAGTGAACGATGAATCTTCTTGTTCATCAATGTTTACATTTTCTGTATCATCCGAAGGCTGCAAATTTTCCTCCCCTGTAGCACCTACATTGGAATCAGCTTGCGCATCTAAATTTTCCTCCCCTGTAGCATCTTCATTGGCATCAGCTTGTGCATCTAAATTCTGCTCCTCTGTACCACCATCATTGACATCAACTTGTGCAATTATTGGTTGATCATATTCCTGTCCCTGATCTTGATTGACTCCGGCATTAGTTGAAGTTGGAAAAAACTTATGTATAGCACCCTTTTGCGATTCTCTGAACTGATCCTCTAGTTTTCTTTTTTCCTTTTCTAAGCACTAGACAAATGTTTCTTTGGCAACATCTAACATGGTCAAAAAAATACTGAATTAGAAATTCAGAAAATTAGATCAAGCCCTATGCCCCTATCCTTAATTCCCTTTAACTGATAACTGAAATCTGGTCTCTAGAACTGCAATCACTTACCGTTGTCCGCAGTGCCGGCGTGCCACTGACCGGTGGCCGAAAGGATTAGTGGATCACAGTCACAGAGACGACAGACAAGATAGGCAAGATTCAGGTGAGGAAGACAGGGAACGCCGGTCACCGGAACCTGCATGCTGACCTAGTGACCTGCATGCAGATGCGCCGTCACCACGAAGGAAGCCGCGATTGCGAAACGAAGGGTCGCGACCAGGGCTCATGCGTGAATAGAATACACCGATACGAAGCAATGGGCTGTATGAGCCTGAATACCTGTACTACAGAGGGGTATACTCATGGGCCCTAGCGCCATGGGCCCCAACCCGTCGCACTGCCTGCACCCACCTATTAGATGGGCCTGCCCACCAGGTAGGCCATGGCCACCGGCGACGTCGTGTTTCGAGTCTTTTAGGCCTATGTTTCAGGTATTTCAGTTGTTTCAGACATTTGTCTCAAATGTTTCATACAGATGTTTCAAAAGTAGATCTTGGTGTTGCACATGTTGCAAAGCTACACACGCATATTTCAAGTATTTTATCTGTTTTAGACTTACGTTGCAAATGTTTTATCTGGATGTTTCAAAAAACGATCGTGGTGTTACACATGCTGTAATGGCTACATAGCATGTTTTAAGTGTTTTATCTGTTTTTAGATTTATGTTGCAAATGTTTTATTTAGATGTTTCAAAAGCAGATCGACTGTTGCATGCCGCCGTCCGCTTGCTGCTGCCGTGGTTCATGTGCCGGAGTCTGAGGCCTGCAAACGCCTCCGCAACGTGCATATGCAGGTGGTGCAGGTGGGCGTAGGTCCCGATTACGCCATGCAGGCATGGGGCGCATTCCACCATGCGGACGCTGGATAGGCGCGGGGGGCATAGTTTCTGTCGTGCGGGCACGGGCCACGATTTCGAATGCTGGCACTGGTTGGGAATGAGATGGAACGCGTGGGAGGTGATGCGTGACAGGAGCGCACGAGGTTCGTCCGGACGCGGGCCTAGGGCAGGCGCTAGTGGTACCAGGAAAAAAAACTTAACAGACATCTCTAAAATTCCAGACTGAAAGTTCTGAATCCGTTTGCATGGCTGAATAGTGCAATTCTGAGAGCACTGAAACAAACCATTTGACGGCCAACTAATGCTGGGCATGCATGATACATTCCCGCCATCCACATCGCCGGAATCAACAGCAGGCAGGACAAACCTAGTTCTTATCTCACTCTCCCTGCGCCGCTGCCACAGGTCCACCCACCCAAAATCCTGTCGACGCTCGCACCCTTCGTTCAGGCGGGGCGGCCATCAAGATCGATCGATCGGTTGTTTCTCCGCCAGATTTGACTCGAGGTATACACACTTCTCACCGCCATGGTCTGCAGTACGTCCTTTAATCTATAGAAAGATAGATGGAATTCTCTGGCTGTGATATATTTCCCCCCTTCTTTCGAACAGCGTCCCCAGTTGTATGAGTCTCTGATCTTGTGTCTTGTGATTTGCTCTTACAAGGAAGATTGCGATGATCCGGCTGTTCGTTAACATTGTGGCGGAGAATTACAGGAACGGCGTGTACTCGCTTCACCACCTCGAAGTCTCCAAGCATCTATTCTACCCATCGACTCCCCAAGAACAAGCCAACACTGGCGGTGGTGATGATGATCCACCAATCATAGAGAGGTTGCAGGAGCTACCTGTGCCTTGTGTTCGCATCCGACCGGACCCCGCCATGGCGCTGCCAGTGACGCGGTCTATGATGGACTTCTTCGGCCTAGTAAGCCCCCGCAAGAACGAAGGTAGGATCGTCTTCCTAAACAAGGCAGGCCACGCCCTTCTCATGGACGCTAACGCGAACGCCATTAGGCGAATGCCCAGCCTCAAAGATGACAAAGGACTCATGCCCATCTTAATCTCCCTCGCTCCTCCAGATGCCCAGGACCAGCTGGAAGAAGAAGAAGATGTTGACGTCGGATGTGGTCCGAATCACACACCAGAAAGGGCATTGGACGCCCGGGCCGCCACGGACCAAAGAACGTAGCGAGGATATCACTCTTACGTGGTGAAGCACGGAGAGGTTTACAAGCAAACCACCAAAGGATAACCAACATGCTTGCGTGACGAAGAACTGGATAGTTTTCAGGCAAACTAGCAAAGGAACCGTCGAAGCTCTCGCCTGGGAGGGACTCCGTCAGGGCAAGGACGTCGCCGGGTTGCCCTAGGTCGGCCGGCGAGCCTAGGGCGCCACCCTTGGTCGTGGATCAAGGGATGAACAACATGGAGGTTGAAGGAGAAGAGAAAAGGGGTAAAAGGAGTAGATTGATTTGTTTGTATATCGATTGGATAGATGGGAACTCAATTGGTCATGATCCTCTCATATATATAGAGGGGGTGGTCTTATCCCAGTAGGAAACCTCTCTAAGGCTTATTTTCTAAGTTTCCCACATCCCAAAACCGATCTAGAAACAGATCGGTTTGAGATCTGAGAGTTAGATTCGGAATAAACACCTACCGGAAGTTCCGGTCAGGCTTCACCGGAAGTACCGATAGTTCATTTTCGTGCAAAACTGCGCCTTCCTCCACCAACCACCGGAAGTTCTGGTATCATACCAGAAGTTCTGGTTTCAGACCGGAAGTTCCGATCTCGGACCGGAAGTACGGACCGGAAGTTCTAGTAGCCCAAACAGATATTTTCTTGGAGGCATAACTCCCTCATTTGGACCCCAAATTAGACATTCCATATATGTTTTTCGACCATCTCGACGAGAGGAACACAATGGTGAAGTCTGTTACACATTTTAACAACTTCACAAAATGAACATTTTTTGTTGTCAACATATGCCCTCCTGTTTTCAGGTTTATGATGGATGAACCTAAAAACACTTGATCAAACAAATATAATTAAACCAAACAGTAACGATACCCATCTCATCGGCTGCATGGTGACTAAGGGCGATGTATACATTAGCCATTTGTTCTAAAGGCGATACATGTATCAACCATTGTTTGAAGAGCACTTAGGCTTCTTGCTAAACACTTAGAAAATACTTTTTTAAGTATCTTCCGTTGAATGCTACTTTGAGACATTCACCTTGTAATGTCTCTAGCAAATAGGAATTACTGTATATGACTTTGATCACTTTGTAAGGACCTTCTTAACTTGGTGATCTTTCGCCGAACTTGCTGCTCCTCATTCACTTGGTGGCATAGTTTCACCTAGCACCATTCCTAAATATGCAATGTGCCCATAGAGCTTCAAACAACACTTTAGGCCACCTCCTTGGATTATCCCAATTCTCTTCTTGATGAACTTGATCAAAGTCCATAGACTTTTTCCGTAACCATCCTTACTTGATCAAATCCTAAACACCTTAGTGACAGATCTTCAGTAATTTTTAGTATAGCTCATGGTGCAAACAAACTCTGCACTTCATCGAACATTTATCAACTTTGGTGTTTGGACCATATGAATACCGCAATATGGGAATCCTTTAATCATCCAAATCGGCCCCAACACCACTGGAAGTTTCATTGGGTCGATTTGGGAGCTTCTCGGACGAATTGACCGGACTGGTCACAAGTGAGTCGGTTGAGCCGACTACGACAGTCATCTTAGCCGACTTGGAGGAGTCGGCCTAGCCGACTGTAGTAGCCGGCTGAGCCGTCTTGACTTTAGTAGAGGGGAAGTCGGCTGAGCCGACTGAGTCAGTCGGCTTATCCGACTGGTCTGCACCTATATGAGAAAAATTAAAATTTTTATGCATCGGCTATTCTTGAATATGAAAATTATGCCCACCGACGTCATAGCCAGATGCTTGTTGAGCTAACATGTTGGCCTTTTGATTTTCATGCCTCAGAATATGTCGAATTCAGAATTCGGCAAAATAGGCAATAATATCAAGGCAAACACCAAGACAAGCTCTTAGTGATCCTTCTAAACATTTAAACATACCAGCAACTTATTGCACCACTAGTAAAGAATCACCATAGGCTTCAACATGTAATACTTCATGGATTGCAATATAAGCCAAGTTGAATAAGAAAACTTCACATTCAACTTGAATTTTGGTGCAAATGTAGTTTTAATCGGCTTGATGTCTCAAACAACACTATTGTGAGAAATAAGGATTATGCCAACACCTTCGCCTTATTTACAAGCCGATTAATCATATTGTTACATCCATGAAGTAAATCCAAAATACATATATCATGCCCCCCGGGCTTGAAAGCCATCAAAGTAAATTTCATGGGGGCTTTCTAGTAGCACGATGGTCACAAGCACTCATCGGCTATATTTTATACTAAGGGCGATATCAAAATATCGGCCATATGAATTCATCCACAAAAACATACATAACCAAAATAAATATTTTGGCTCTAGATCACTGATGAGCAAAATAATTTGGCAACCCTCCATAACATAAAGATCCATAACAAGGATCAAAATAAGGAGTTAAGGGATAACCATGCATACCAGGGGATGAATTCCACATAAGCTTAGACAGAAAGTATAAATGATGCCATGACCAATGATTTTGATAATTTGGTGCAAACCTCCAACTTGATAATTGTTTTTTAAATCTTCTTCTCTCCTTTGCCTTTGTTGTGCCACTTGCTTGAGCATTATCCTTCTGAGCTTGAATACTTCCTTTAGGAACCCATGCTAAGCCTTTTTCTTTTAGCTTCTCTGCACTAAGCTTTTGCAACTTCTTTTCTTGCCACTTTGGTAAACCGATTGAGCACATCGATTTTATTTCTATTTTGGACAGCAGCAAATCATTCTTGACTTTGGGCACTCTCACCTTCTTTTGTTCAGATTTGACACCTATAATATCAATAGATGATTTCCCCACTTCTTTGCCATCAATAGCCAGATTTTTTAGCAATGTAATTGGCTTTTTAATAGTTGAACTCAGATCTAAACTTTCCTTCTTTCGGCCATCATACTTCACACGGTAAACTTGCTTTACCACTTTCTTCTTTGGTTAAGCTCCAGACCGATTTTGATCAAAACGGTCTTTACAAGATGATGATCTCTCTGAATGCCTAGGAGCTGCATATTCTATATATTGTGGTCTAAAATATGATGGAACATGTGTCTCTTGATCAAACCAGCCCCAAGATGAATAAGGATGAAAATATGTGGGTTGTGATTCATATGACATAGGAATTGGCTGCTCAAAAGGAGAATATGTTGCTGCTACGTGAGATCTATCTCTTTGCCAATTCTACTCTTGAAACTTGTGCTTTGGAGGTGATTTTGATGATTGCACTTTCTTTGGCCGATTGGTGACATTTACTTCTGCTATCTTCTCATATTTAGCTAGAAGTTCCTCGAAGCTAAGCTTTGGTCTTCTACTTTTTAGCTTGTCATGGCCTTTACCTCCATCAGCTTTATGAGCATCCTCCTTCTCCTCATCTTGATAGACATGCTTTAGAGGAGGATCATTAGCCGATTCCACTTGCTCAATGGGATCAATCGACTTTTGTTTTAGTTGGAGAGATTTCACCTGCCCCCCAGTGTCTTCTAAAACTATGATAACATTGTTGTCCTCTTGAGTATCTTCAATTTGTAATTCATGGACAACAACCTTGTCTTCACTTGAGGGCTTCACATCTCTCGCTTGGGCATTTGAGCCTTGAGCTTTGAGTGAATCGACTATTGCAAGCCAATTCAAAACCTGTTTGCCATCAAGACCAATTGAATCTAATTGGTCCATCTGTTGAGCTTCAGAAAACCTCAATCGTCCATTATCAACGACCGATTGGATCACTCGACGAAACACATTGCAGTTAGAAGTATTATGATTAGAAGAATTATGCCACTTGCAATATGTAAGCTCTTCTAAGTTTTGAATAGATGGCAAAGCACTGTGATCAATGATTCTAATAAAATTATTCTTGAGCAAGATATCAAAGACACGATCACAAAAGGTAAAGTCAAAGATGTATTTTGATTTCTTTAGCCTATTCTTTTATGGAGTCGGCTTTAAAGCTAGGCAAACGAAGGGATCAGATTTAACATCAACCCATTCGACCACACCTTTGTAGCTGCTTTTGAGAAGCCTTAGCTTTGACAAACTAGCACTATCGGTCTTGCCATATGGCACATTGTGTTGGCCGATAGAATCTAAATTTGTTTTATCACCAACAAATAAATTGCTATTCTCAATCGGTCTATTACCATTATTAGCAAGGATATCTCTAATAGATGCTGAAATTGAAATAGTGTGACCAGATTGGAATTTGAGCAAAATATTTGTGTCTTCTACCTTGTTGATCATGTTAGAGAAGTGCATGTCCTTGATTTGCATGATGTTGCTCTTCTTCTTCAGAAACCAATCAACAAGTGGGGTCAAATAATCCGAAGATGCATCAACAGCTACCGAAATAAAAAAAAGTCGGCTTAGCCAACTGGAAATTAGCTAGGCCGACTTGGGCACTAGCAGGGGCAGTCGGTTTGGCCGACTGGGAAGTCGGCCTAGCCAACTCAGGGCAGGCGGCAGAGGCAGTCGGCCTAGCGGACTGAAAAGTTGACCTAGCCGACTTGAAGCTGGTGGCAAAGGTAGTCGGCTTGGCCGACTGGGAAGTCGGCCTAGCCGACATAGAGCAGGCAGGAGTCAGCTTAGCCGACTTCAAAGTCGGCTCAGCCAATTCTGAGCAAGAAGATAGCCCTCCTTTGTTGCTTGTAGGGGCTTGATCTCCATCAATGATGTAGTAATCGCTAGATAAATGTACAGCCCATTTAGCTCCTAAAAATCAAGTCTAGCTGATTTCTGTCGCTTCTCATGTTTTTCAGAAGGTATAGTGGTAGCTTCTCCTGAATTGGCCCTATCTATTTCAGGCATCGAAGAGACCAATATAGTTTTCTTCCTAAAAATAAGTTTGCCATTTTGATCAAAATAACAGTAAGACAACCTCTTACCAGGAGGTATAGTAGTTGCCCCTCCTGAACTGGCCCTATCGGTTTCAGGTGCCGAAGAGGCCAATTTAGATTGAGTCTTTGCAATCACTCTACCATGCTGGTCAAAATAATAGTAAATCGGCCTCTCATATTGAGGTTGACTAAAAGCCGGGGCCGATTCACTAGTATGTCCAACATGAGACGAAGTAGCAATGGGAGTATCAAATATTCCTTCCTCTAACTTATCAAATGTAGAATTCACCTTAACCATAGTATAGAAAAGAGGAGAATCTTCAGTGATCCCATCTACCTTTAGCTTAGCTATGGTTGTAGACCTGACGAGGATTTCCTCACCCATTGCTGAATTTTCATTGATTTGGCTACAATTATTAGTAACATGTGAAGCCAAATCACAAGTTTTAGCACTCGAATGCCTTGCTGAAATTTCACTAATTCGGCTTTGATCGTGAGCAGAATTCGAAGCCGAATTGTGGGCATTGATCATTGCATAAGGTGCTGAATTTTCTTTGATTCGGCTTGAGCTTTGAGCTACACATGAAGCCGAATTGTTAATATGAGGATTAGCATATGGTGCTGAATTTGGGGAGTAATTAGCTAAGTAATTAACATCATCATAGCCAATTCTCTCATTCATCGGCATGTCTTGTGGTGGAACCACATAATGTGAGCTTATAACCAATGAATATGGATTTACATGTTGTATGTTGCTAGAAGAATTATAGCTCAATGAATTTTTAGCACACATCGGCTCTTGATCATAATATTCATAAAAAGTATTAGCCGATGCAACATATCTAGGATTATCATAGCTAGCAACACCAACATGAGAATTTATATCACTTGCAAAATAATTACTATAACCATTAGATGCATTTGCAAGTTGTACCTCGGGATAATTGTAGTAGTTTTGTGATGAACCACCTCGGTACTTCATGATTTAGAACTTGGCCGCCTTGATGATATCTCCAATGAACAGCATGACACGTTGCAAAATAGCAACCTAGATCGCAGCGGATCAAAACCAGATGCAATCAACCTCTCGGGTGAAAGTCTTGATGGCTAGAGGGGGGTGAATAGCCTTTTAAAATTTTCTACAAAGACAAGATAAATAAGTTTATCAATATAACAAATAGCGAGATGCGAGTTTTGCTTAGCCTACGGGGTGTTTGCAAGTCACCTATTCAAAACACAATTCTAGTAGTTGCACTCAACCGTACAAGTCAAACCAAGAAGGTAACAACAACTACAACTAGCAAGCTACACAAAAGAGCTACTCTAGCAAAGCTAACTAGCTAGCAAAGATAACTAAGAAAGTAATGCGGAGTTGAGTTAGAAGAGTTTCACCGAGAGGCGAAGTAATGAGTCAACCAATATGATCAACAATGAATACCAAGATAACCGAACACCGGGATCAATCAATTACAATATGAAAGTGATGACACGAAGATTTATCCTGAGGTTCACGTGCTTGCTGGCACGCTAGTTCCCGTTGTGTCCCTCTTCACCACGTGGTTCGGTGGCTAATCGGTCTCACACCGAGCCTCTCAAAAGGCGCCACAAGAACCTACCAAATGACAAAAGGTTGCAAATGACATGAGCAATTCACTAACGTTGCCTTTGGCGCTTCGCCGAGGTACGCACAAATCCCTCACAATCACCGGAGGTGGCCAAGAACAATCACCAACTCTTGCCAACGCCTCCAAGCTACTCCAAGCCGTCTAGGTGGTGGCAACCACCAAGAGAAACAAGAATCCCGCAGCAAATTAACCACCAAGTGCCAACTAGATGCAATCTCACAATATAAATGCACTTGGATCACTCAATCTCACTTCGAATATGCAAAGAAGCAAGAGAGATGAGTGGGAGGGGAGTTGCTTAGCTCAAAGTGCTCACAAGTATGTCAAAAGTTCGAGAGACAGAGCCTTGAGCCGGCCAATGAGTATATATAGACGTACCCCTTCGAATAGAGCCGTTAGAAACTTAAACAACCAAAATCGTGCTGATCGGACGTGCTGGTCCAACTGACCGAACACGCCGGTCGCACAACGGCTAAGTCGCGAAGCACTGACCAGACGCGCTGGTCCAACTGACCGGACGCGCCGGTCGCACAACGGCTAACTGTGAAGCAACGACTGGACGCGCTCGTCGCGCAGACAGGACGCGCTGGGATCGACGGGACGCGCTGGTCCCGTGACTGACCGGACGCGCTGGTCAAGTCTGAGCAGCGCACGATAAAACAGTGACCGGACGCGCTGTAGAACTGACCGGACGCCACAGTGCCAGCGTCCGGTTAGAGTCCAGTAAACTCCCTGAACGACCGGACGCGTCCAATCGACTGTGACTGGACGCGCTTCATGTCCAATCATCAAACTGAAATATGCGCAGACACTGAACACTGACCGGACGCATCCGGTCATGCAAAGACCGCGTCTGGTTCAGCGTTCGGTCACCTCTGTGACATCCGTTCGCCTCTGTTTCTTTTTCAACTTCCAGCGTAGTGGAAAATAGTCGTTTCAACTCCTTAAAACACTTGAATCCCGTCTCGCAAGCTCGGCGGGAGGGAGAGAGGACCCCAAACCCTCTCTACCGCTCAAACTCCACCGCCTTCGCAAACGTGCTAACACCACCAAGTGATCTCATCATGTGTGAGAGTGTTAGCATTTTCACAATCATTTTTCAAGACGATATTAGTTCTATCCAAATGCATATGATCATGAAATGCACACCTAGAGGCACTTAGGAGTTCAATAGACGCGTCATTTCCCTCTTTATAGTACGGCTATCTATCCTATAATGTAACCATACCCACTAGGTGTCTTGGTTACTAAAACATAACCCTTAAGCATATACCTTTGCCTTGATCACGTAGGGTTGCGTCCAAATCCAAGTGTGACCATCATGATCACCATGTCCATCTTGCCACCAACCTTGAAATGTACTAATCCTCATATGCTACATATAACTTAGGCATAGGATTAGTACTTAGGCATTGTCACTAATTACCAACACCAAACATAGGACTTTTATCGGGGCCGGATTGGACGGTAATGGCAACCACAAAAAGATAAATCAGCGAAGAATAGGGCTAGGGCAAAGAGATTCGGCAACAAAAAGTGAAGCCGAAGCAATCTTCTTCCCTAGCGGAGTCACCAAAAAGTGTGTTGACGTCGGATATGGTCCATCACACACCAGAAAGGGCATTGAACGCCCGGGCCGCCATGGACCGAAGAATGTAGCGAGGATATCACTCTTACGTGGTGAAGTACGGAGAGGTTTACAAGCAAACCACCAAAGGATAACCAACGTGCTTGCGTGACGAAGAACTGGTTAGTTTTCAGGCAAACTAGCAAAGGAACCGTCGAAGCTCTCGCCCGGGAGGGACCCCGTCAGGGCAAGGACGTCGCTGGGTTGCCCTAGGTCAGCCAGCGAGCCTAGGGCGCAATCCTTGGTCGTGGATCAAGGGATGAACAACATGGAGGTTGAATGAGAGGAGAAAAGGGGTAAAAGAAGTAGATTGATTTGTTTGTATGTCGATTGGATAGATGGGAACTCAATCGGCCATGATCCTCTCATATATATAGAGGGGGGTGGTCTTATCCCAGTAGAAAACCTCTTCAAGGCTTATTTTCTAAGTTTCCCACGTCCCAAAACCGATCTAAAAACAGATCGGTTTGAGATCTGAGAGTTAGATTCGGAATAAACACGTACCAGAAGTTCCGATCTCAGACCGGAAGTACCGGTAGTTTATTTTTGCGCAAAACTGCGCCTTCCTCTGCCAACCACCGGAAGTTCCGGTTTCAGACCGGAAGTTCCGATCTCGGACCGGAAGTACGGATCGGAAGTTCTGGTAGCCCAAACAGATATTTTCTCGGAGGCATAACTCTCTCATCCGTACCCCAAATTGGACATTCCATATATGTTTTTCGACCATCTCGATGAGAGGAACATAACTGTGAAGTCCGTTACACATTTTGACAACTTCACAAAATGAATATTTTTTGTTGTCAACAGAAGACCTCTACATCATGACTAGGAGGGCGACTCGTTCTCTGCCGGGTTTCCGCTCCTGCTTCGACGTCCTCAAACTAGGCTTCTCAGGTGAGTTCGAGCAATGACTGGGTCTGCCGTCACTGCCTTTCGTCGACAACCCCCGGTATGACGATAAATATGCTCCAGCCATCATCTGATCCCACGCGGTGGTCGATGGTGGCCGCACCATATGCGTGTCGTTTCGACAAGGGTTGTTGGATTTATTGTGGGCCAGGCCCATTTTAAATTGAATAAATCAATAAAATTCTACGGTGTGTAACTGTTGGGTATTTAATATTTATACCAGATTGAAACTTGACCAAACGTTGACTCGACTTATATGGTTGGACTTCATCCGTCCATATTGAGAAGTTGAGAAAAGGATAAAGGCGTGCCACGCTCGCGCGCCGCCGCCGCCGGCAGCCGGGCCGTGGCGGGGCAGGCGGCGGCTTGCGAGCGGACGGGCAAGGCGTGGCCCGGTTTTGCCACTCACTCTCCATGATAGCGAGAGTTACAACTTTCTGAGTTAATCCCGGGAGTTACCGTCTCTTCACTTGCCCCTCTCTTGGAGTGCCTACGTGAGCCTCTTCTCCTTCCTCTGCGCGAAAGCATAAAAGAGACAACACCAGTTCCTCAAGTCCTCTCTCTCGGTACCTGGAACACAGAACAAAATCAGACCTCATCTTCTGTTGCGGAAAGGTTTTCCCCGTCTCATACCTTTGCGCGTGCGGCAATTAGGTTTTTGGGGAGCGACTACGCGACTGCTCGTTCCCGGTTAGCGGCATCTTCTTCCTCTGGACGCGGACGGGAACTGCACTGCGATCACCTTCCTGCATCGACAACGCACTATGGCGACTAGTGCGAATGAAGCCTCCGATGCCCTCGGCATGGAACCCTCCAATGGCTACATCATATTCTCATCTCTTTATCAATTCATGGTATTCATGTGCTATGTTGTCTCTGTTACATTCTATATGCCATGCATGTTTGTTTATGTGACACTCATGCTTGCTGATATGTTTAGACTATCATGCTTATATGTTTTTTTTTATCATGATCTTGCCTCGTATATGATATATAACCTTGTTGTTATATTTGTTTTGTCTTATCTTGGTACATATGAACATGTTGATCATCCTTTTTGTATTCATGTGAATATATATGATGCTATGCTGCAATTGTTTATTATCATACATGTCATCACCGTGCAGTTATTATTTTTCAAAATTAAACTGTGTAGAAAATTGTCTAAATTTTGTTGTTGGCACCTACGGCTTCGACACAGCTCTGTGCGCATGGAGGCATGTGGGTGACTGGAGCCTGCCCTTTGACGGCTGTGCCGATTACGTCCCCCATCTCAACCCGGCTCGGCTTCTCCCCGCAGGACCACCTGTGCTGGACGTCAGAGCTTCTCTGGCATGCCAATGGAACAGCCACCTGAGTTGCAGCACGTCTGGCGGTATTCAGTCACGCCCGAGAATTGGTCACCAGCGATGTCCACACTCGTGAACCTGGGTCCGGCAGGTTTTGCCTCACAAAGCTCTTCGAAATTAAGCGCAGCACATGTGATGAAGGCTATTACGGATACTATTACCCTGATATTCCCCCTGAGGTTGCTGTGCTCACCGGCATTGAGATTTGCAGCGGGAAGCAAGGGCCCAAGGTGCTCAAGCACAAGTTCATAATCTACCAGTTTGTGCATGATGCCATACGGTGGGTGCTGTAAATCATCTCGATAGACAGTGCATCCATTTGGTTCCAAATATCTGCCTGCATAAGCTAAGACTGTAAGAGCCGCTTTTAGTTCCTGTTAGGAAGCTAATATTGGTTCTAAAAAAAAAAAGCAGGCAGGACGAATGGTTGCTACCAGCTGCTCTAGTTTCAGAAAATTGCAGAGATAATAATGGTGACTGGTACTTTGAAAGTTGATTGAAAGGCGCTGTCAAGCAAACTATGAGTTGATTTGTCACAGCCAAAACTCTGGAACAAACAGCCAGCTTTCTTTCTTTCTTTTTTCCCCTTCAGGCTTGTTAGGTTCACAGGGTACATTCCAGGGAGGGATTGAGTTAATCCCCTCCTGTCACTTGAACCCCTTGGGGGTATAATCCCTTCGGGCTGTAATCCCTGGCTCCAAAAGGTTGTTCGGTTAATACAGGGAGAGATGCAATTCCTGTTACAATGAAGGCAGCCTTATTACAATGTGTTTGGTACTACTATTGATTGTACTCAATGGCCTATCTTAAAATAAAAACTCATTCCGAGCCCACCTGCCTCCTACTGAAGCTTCTACACCGCTTACACCTTCCGCAATTCTTCTTGGGCTCAGTGGGCAATCAATCAGATCAACCTTTTGGACCTCACAGGCGCTTTGGTCGGAGCACACTGGTCGACGCTGAGGGACCTGCTGCCGGCGTACCAACAAATCACGACGGTGTCAGTAGGGAACGGAAAGGCTACGTCGTTCTGGCATTACACTTGGCTGGTACAAGGACCCCTAGCCCTCAAGATGCCGGCTCTCTTCAGTCATTTCGTTGGCCGTTCGTCTTCTGTGCACGACGTTCTGCTCGCGGGCGTCCGAAACCTCATCCAGCAACGCCTTAGCCCCCAGGCCACCGAAGAGCTCCAGGTGCTCGCCTCCCTTCTGAATGATGTTTAGCTTGATGACACGCTAGATCAGCGCTCAAGCTTCTTCCAGGATGAGGCTGGCAGACTACTGTCCGGGCTCATCTACCGGGTGTCCACGAGAAAGGAACAACCATGCCCCTCCTTTAAGTTTCTCTGGCGTAACTTCGCGCCCCCAAGTGTCAAATTTTTCGCCTGGCTGCTGACGAAGAACAGGATCAACTGCAGAACAGCCCTGGTGACCAAAAACATTCTTCAGGAGGCGACTTGTGAAATTTGTGGACAAGCTGACGAAACTGCAGATCACATCTTCTCGGAATGCAACTTTGTCAGGAGCTTCTGGAGTCGAATTGGATGGAACCCTGATAATATTGCACCAATTGCAGAACTTTGGCTCACTCAAACACCGCCAAGAGTCCATCCTGACATAGCTCATCCAACCATCCTACTCTGCTGCTGGGAGATCTGGAAGCACAGGAATGAAGTTGTCTTCCGAGGGCTGCAGCCAAACATTGATCACCTGGTCGTCGCTTGCAAAGAGTCAGCACGCTCTTGGGCCTGCAGGATCCCACGACGGAATACTTCCCTTGCTACCAAGTGGAGAAACTCATTCGACATGTAATCTTGCCTAATTCTTTCATAATTGCTGTAATCCTATTTGTACTAGAGGGGCCTCGCCACTTCCACCCACCGGCTTTGCCGGAATCTGTGGAATGAAATCAGGTGGGGATCTTGTGGATCCCCCCGTCGTTTGCCTCAAAAAAAAAACTCAGTTGAATATTCAGGTGGGGATTAATTCCCCCCTAGACCTTTAAAAAAATCAGCTGAATATTAATGCATTTTCAAACAACAAGAACAATAAGCTCCTGGTCTGTTAACACTGATAAGTGGCAAAAGACTACATCTCCAATGAACTGAACATGACGAGATCATGGATCCCGACAATGATGCATCTCTCTCTTTGACAGAACAAGTACATAACAACAGCTGAGAAAAGATCTTCAATACATTAATTAGAATGACACTTACAGACAATATAAACAGAGAAGACATTCTTCCTATGAAGACTGGAGCTACTTCATGCAGAACTCGAGCTCCTTACCTTCAAAGATGTAACTGTCATAAAAAGAAAAATGCCATTGTAAGTACCTGTCAGCAACTATAAGCTATTTAAGCGAGGTGAATATTCAGTGTGTTGCTTTAAAAATAAAATCAGCATTATTGACTAAATTAAGTTTCTCACGGTACAACCAAATTTACATAGTATTTGCCGCCTGATAGAATCAAGAGCAAAAAACCTAAGGTTTCATGTCTCTACCAGAACAAAAAGAGAGAAGGCATGTATGAAAGAACTTCACTTCCACTTCCTATTGTACCATTGCATAATCAATTTTATAGGATGCAAGTTGCAGTCATATGAAGAGTAGAGGTACCTCTAAGCCATTTCATTTCGTAAGTCGTAACCATATAAGGGCAGATTCTTGATCCTCATCGCAAGCACTCAAAATTTTTTGCCTGTTGTCTGGATTCTTGAAGACCTCATATGCTTTGGCCTTCTCCACCTGTCACTTCCAATGTGTTGAGAACAGATATGCATATCTTGATTGAGAAATCACTACCTTGAGAAATCTCACCTTTTCTTTTGCTAATTGTGCAGCCTCATCCTCAGCTTGTTTAATCCTCATGTCAAGATACCTCTCCATCAGTCCTTCTATGTTACCACTCTTTCTCTGTTTTTTTTTTGTTCTTTTTCGTCTCTGTTTCTTGATGCAACATCAACACTTCTTGGTACACTTGTAGCTTCAAAACTTGCAGCTTCTTCCTCTTCAGTTGGCTGCACACTTGCATCACCTTCTTCCCCTTCACTTTGCAGATTTGGAATTATTGCACCAACCTCATTTTCAGCTCCTGATAGTTTTGATGTATGCCGTTGCTTCCTTTCTCTTCCCTCACTCCTTTCTCTTTCCCCACTAGAACCCAACAGGTGCAATGCAGGGAGAATAAGCAACATCATGTCATCATCATCATCATCCCTCCTCCTTCTAATTCGATCCCTTACTCTCGTATCCATTGCAAAACTAATAATAAATCCAAATAACACAAAAGTGAAAAACTTACAGCAAACAATCAGTTATAATCATTGGAGCATTCATTTACCTTTCGCTTTACTAGGTTCAGGTACAAGTTCCCAAGGGTCAGACACTGGATCCCAGCTAGGTGGAGGCTCGTCCTCTCCTATTCTTACTTGGGCACGGGCATTCTAGAAAAAAAAAGGTAAACTGTGGTCAGAGGCAGACATAATGTATGTTTGTCAGGTTGCAAATGAAAAGGCATAGCAATACAGTTTCCTTCCAATACAATATCTTTAAAGAGAAAATGTCATCACAGCTGGGTAAAAAGTTGCACAGTTAATAAGGCATTAGGTTCTGTGTAGAAAGAGTTGGAGATCAGACACTCAACCAGTCAACCTTACAGTTTTTTAAAACCCTATTATATCCCCAAGGATTTAGCTATGGACAGGAGCGCTTGGAGATTGGCAATCAACGTGCCTGAACCGTGACCTCTTTTGTCTTGTGCCCTTTATGTCCCTTTTTGTGTCTCCCTGTTTCTCGTCTCTTTTGGGTTTCATCTCTAGCCTACCCCAACTTGCTTGGAACAAAAGACTATGTTGTTGTTGTTGTTGTTGTATTATATTAGTATAGATCACATCTATCCTTCCATTCCTGTGTATTGCCATTGATACATGTTTTGTCTTTGAACAGTTCAGTTTTATGGCCATGAGAAAAATGTGGATAGTAGTTTGCCCCTCAAAACTGACAAAGATACACTGAGAGAAGGATACAGGTCAGAATGATGCGAGTAACAAACCTTTAAAATTGAAGTTTAGAACTTAAAAGGGTATTTTTAAAAAAATGTATCAAACTATCAATGTACATGTGGGGGTTGCTTGTTACACTTAGCAAAGTACAGGTGGGGGTTGCTTGGTTCGAACAACCTCAAACTCGAAATAGATCAGAACAGAATTCTAGTTTTTGAAAGCCATCGTTGTAGTTTTCTCATGTAACAGAACGCAGAAAGTTCCCGAGAGATCAGAAATATATATTCTTGCAAACAGGATCCGCTATTTGTTGATCAATATCAATAATATTCAGTAATAACCAGAATATGCTCTTATGCAGACAGTAATCAGAATAACACTAATCTGCACTAATTGAAAGATTGATTGGCATGGCTTTCCATGATTCCAGTTTCAGGCCAGCACTCTATGCTACTTGCCCATGATTTCACTACTCTTCAGATACAATCCAAACATGTGTTCTAGATGTCAGCATTTCATCAGTAACAAAACTCATGCCTCTAGCGCAAGATACGTGCGCGGTTTGCACCAAACGTACCATAGGCACAAAATTCGTTTTGGACACACCCGATGGTACTCCTAGGTAACCAGGCTCTAGTGGAAGCTCGTTTGAGTCCCGATCGGAGTAATGATTAATAGGGACAGTAGGGGGCATTCGTATTTTATAGTCAGAGGTGAAATTCTTGATTTATGAAGAAACTACGGCCATCCGTCTATGGTCGACTAATCTTCACTTCACAGACAGTACAATCCAAACGCATGCGATGCGAGTATATACAGCCAAGCCAACTGATCCAACAAATTCGACCAGCAAGGGGACGGAGATGTGCACGCATCCAGACTGAATAAAAAAACACGCACCCAACCGCAGTCCGCAGGCCGGTTCCTCGCCCCTAAGAACCATAGGGCGGAATCAAGAACGCGCACCCAAGAACCCTAGGACTGAGACTAGAGGAAGGAAAAGGAGGGCTGTGCATTATCGGCGAGAAGGCGGCTGGAGATGATAGGTGCCACAGGAGAGAACGCCGAGTCGCTGTCGCGTCCGAGTCGCCCCCCGGCGGGAGCTGCTGCAGCGCCGTGAGTCGGCCCGGGTGCAAAAGCTTTTGTGCTCTCAATCAGCGAGTCGCGGTGGGGTCAGTTCTTGGGCCGGGCTGAAGGGAACTCGCCAGGATAGGCCGGGACAGAACCCCGACTGGGCTTAAACAAAGACATGTTTCACGGTGGGCCAGGAACGTTTCCACGCCTGAATCATGAACTTTGCCCAGCCGCATGACCACATAAAGCATCCAATGAGTGCTGAGGATAGTAGGGTGTGTTTGGTTTCCTGGCTAACTTCGCCTGGACAGCCTTAGCCTATTCCGATCAAGCTAACTTTTAGTTATTTGATTGTCTGTACTGTGTAAGTCAAGCTAGCTTCACGGCGTGTTTGGTTGCCTGGATTATTTTTGATACAGTCGCCTCTTCTCCGAATTGGTAAATTTACCCCCTGTGAGGGATTTCGTCGAACATGTGGTGGGCACCCTAGGCAAGCAGCAGCACATGGTAGCGGTGAGCAACGGGCAGCAGCACACGACAACAGCAGGCGAGGAAGGTGAGCACGGCAGGGCGAGCACGACGGCACCATGGCTAGCACGACGAGCACCTCGTCGAGCACGGATTGCCCGGCCTGGCCTCCTGGAGAGCACCTCAGTGAGCACGGCATGCCTGTCGCGGCCACCACTCCCGTCGCTCATGAAGAAGAGAAGGACGAGCTCCCAGTGCGCCGCTACCAGGTGACGCGCCGCCATACTAGATGTGGACTTCGGTGGGAGGAGGACGAGCTTCCGGCCGCTACCGGATGACCCCGCCGCCGCCACACCTCGAGACGACCTCGCCACGTCGTCCTGCCAAGACCGCGGCCACGTCGTCCCGAAGCTGCGCCGCCTTGAGCCTGCCTCCGACAATCCCGAGCTCCATTCGAGCCACGCCGACGCCGTGCTTTATCTTCACCGAGCGCAAGGCCGCGTCTTCCCGGAGCCTTCCTTCACGCGGTGCCCACGATGCCAGTCCGAGCTCCCTATGCCATCCGGGACCTCACCGCCGTGCCGTGCCCTTGGCGCCCTGCTCCACCAGACGCACCACCAGGGGCCAGCGCGATGGGGACGGAGGCCGGGGCCAGCGCGGCGAGCGCGAGCGCCCCCGCGGCGTTGGGCAGGAGGAGCGCGAATGATACGGTGTCGAGCGAGAAGCGGAGGCGGGAGAGGGGGAGGAGCGCGACCTGGCCGCCGAGGACAAGGAGGACGGCGAGCGCGGAGGTGAGCAAGGCCGCCGCAGATGATTTCGTCGCGGGCGAGGGTGAGCGCGGTTGAGGGAGGTGATGAGTTGAGAGCAGGCCATCGGTGCTAAGCCAAGCCTGGCTCATAGAAAACGACCTCCCCTGTGTTATGGAGCCTGGCGAGAGGGGGGGGGGGGGGGGGGGGGGGCGCTTCCTCTAGCCTGGCTTCAGACTTAAAATAGACAATCAAATAGCACGATGGTGGCTTCGTGGAGCTTGGTTGGGACTTAGCCACCCAACCAAACACATTCTTAGTATACTGAGTTATGTTCGGGTGTTAGCGTCCGGACGCTCGCGCTCGTTGTGACCCCGCGTACTGTGTTCACTCGCACACCTGCGCCTGCTTCACATGGGGTCTGCGGTGCTCTGTTTTTCATGCATGTGTGCGCCCACGTGGGGCTGCGTCTCGATCCGTGTCCGCTCCATTTCCCGCGCCTGCCGCTTGCGTCCCTCCGCTCCCACACGCATGCACGAGGCCCAGCAGCTGCAAGCAGGCGGCCGTGGCAGGTGGGTCCCACCACAACAGTAGTTAAAACATTTGTAACATATGTTTAAAAATAGATGAAACATTTGTGATATACACTTGAAACACTATTGCAACATGTTCAACGTCCCGATCTACAGATGCAACACTTACAACATAAAAAAAACCCTTTGCTTACCGGCTAATGATTGTATATGGGTGGGGGAGTGCGGAAGGTGATCATTATAAACTGACAATGTCAGGATTTAGAGTTAACACATAGTAACCCACTACACCAGTATGTTGGTGGATTCCTGTTGTGTATGCTCCACAGGAAGATAATGCAAAGCTTGAATTCCTAAATGAGATTCAACAAATAAGGCCGATTACCTCGGAAAGATGGATCCTCATCGGGGATTTTAACATGATAATGCAAGCGCAAGACAAAAGCAACAACAATATGAACAGAAGGCTGATGGGAGCATTCACAACTGCAATTGATGAGCTAGAACTAACTTAAGGAAATTCGGTTAAGAGGCAGAAAGTACACATGGACCAATAACGTTACACACACCAGAATTGACAGAGCCTTTTACAGTACAGAATGGGGAAATGGTGCTTCTAAATTGTGTGCTCAGGCACTATCCTCACTAGTGTCAGATCACTGTCTGTTGTTGTTAGTTGGTGATAATACGCTGAAAATGTATTGAGGGTTCCGGTTCAAATCTTTAGGGCCTATGATTCAGGGTTTTAAGGAGGAGGTGTTGGATATCTGGAATAAGCAGCTATCGCTGCATAATCGTTCCTATGGCTACATACTGCCAAGCGTCTACGCGGATGGGCCAGATCAGGATCGGCATGCAATAACAAACTGCTGCTAATTGCTGCGAAACAGTTGATCGGGATACTTGATGTGGTGAAGGAATTCAGAATGCTGAGCACCAAGGAGCTTTTACTTAGGAGATTTGAAGAACATATACCTTGCAATGACGGCAATAGAGAAATTGGGGGCAAGGCAACAGGCAAGAGTAACTTACATCAAGGCAGGGGATGCAAACGATGACGAAAACGACAAGGCACAATACATTTGCAAGAGGAGAAAGAGAAAGTTGCACTTAATCTTTTTGAGGCATTGCTTGGAAGAGACGATGGTACAAATGAAACTCTGAACTGGGAAACTATAAACCCGCCAAGACATAACTTGCAACATCTTGACGAAGACTACACCGAGGAAGATATCAGAGAGGTAGTTATGGAGATCAAACCGGATAAGGCACTGGTCCCGGACAGCTATATTGGAAAATTCTTTAAATCATGTTGGGATATCATCAAAGATGACTTCATTCTAGCAGTGCAATTCTTCTATAATTTGCATGGGCAGCACTTCAACCGCTCATATTATTTTGATACCTAAATCATCTGGAGCTAGGATCGAAGATCACATAGGCCGATGCCGCCGATCAGCTTGACCAGTAGTATTGCAAAGATTATTTCTAAATTACTAGCCAACTGTTTCTTTGGAAACCTCAATGTTCTGATCGTCTCAAGAAATCAAAGTGCCTTCATCCGAAAAAGGAGTATACATGACAACTTCCTATACAGAATCGCATCAGGGACCTGCATCGGGACAAAAGACTAGCACTGTTTCTTAAGATTGACATAGCAAAAGAATTTGATACAGTAAGGTGGGACTACAGACTACCTATTGGAGGTCATGGAGCATATGGGTTTTGGGACAAGATGGAGGGGATGGATCTCTAATCTGCTTTTCGCTGCAACATCTTCGGTCCTCATCAATGGGGCATAAACAAGAAAATTCAGAGATTGGACAGGCCTGTGACAGGGGAGATCCATTATCTCAAATGTTGTTTATTCTTTCCCTTGAGCTGCTGCAGAGATTACTGGAGTTCGCAGATGAAAAGGATATCCATATCCTCCATGCCAGTTTACTTCCTTTCGGTGTTTCCACTAAAGAAATGGGCAGTGAAAAGGGTTGATAAACTACGGAGAAGTTTCCTATGGAAAGTGCCGAGCAAGAGAGTGAGAGACACTGTCCGGTAAAATGGAAGAAAGTGATAATTCCAGAAGGAGTTAAGGACTAGGAGGTCTTGGGACACTTGATTTGCAAAGCTTTCGGCCGGGTATGCACTATGATTACGGCTGTGGTTTGAATGGATGGAACTGGATAGGCCGTGGGTTGGGATATCTCCACCGTGTGATGCTGGACTGGCAGCTGTTCAGAGCAAGCACCTTGTGGCAACAAGGCGAGGTTTTGGCATTGTAGTTTGTTGGATAGAAGAGTGCCAATGGACGCTCCGAATTTGGACAAGTTGGCATGGAGGAAGGGCAAGTCAGTAAAGAAGGATGTCACGGACCATATATAACTGGACTAGCTAGAGGGCTGTGGCGTATGAGCAATGTAGATGAGATGGTGGAGTTCATGACGTTGTGGGGTTTGTTTGAGAACTTTCAGCTAAACGATCAAGATGACAGTATAGTGTGGAGATGGACCACCAATAATGGTTCGTACACTACAAGGTCGGCATACTTTTTTTCTTGAATACGCAGGAGAGCTGCGTATCTTTGCATTAAGAAGAAGAGTTGTAAAATACAACCCAGAAGTTCAAATAAAATACAAGAGTGGCCGTTACCGGCCCGACCGACACCACGATGGGGCTACATTTTGAAAATGACAACGTAGGGATCCACATTGGTCAACCAACTACACGCGCCACCCTCTACAAGTTGGGAATAGCTCGTCGAGGGCCTCAATGTCTGCAGTCGAAAGGTCGCCCTTGAAGTAGGAGTCATAGGAACGCTTGGCCGCAGAGGAAGGCGGTGCCGAAGGTTCCAAGAACCCCATCTTCTTCATGAGCAGTACTTCACCGCGTTTGGACGCCGGGAGGTCGGCATACTTGGCACGGCTAAACGGCACTTTCAACACATTTGATGCACTGAGCACATGGTGTGCACACTCAGAAGGGAAATCGAAGTTCTTTGCATGGTTACTCATGCAAAACAAGATCCTGACGGCTGACAAATTAGCAGCTAGAAATTGTCCATGTAAACCTTCAATGTGCATTATGCAACCTGGTGCAAGAGACGGCTTCTCACTTGTGTTTGCAGTGTAGCTTTGCAAGAGAAGTATATGGTTCCTGATCAGAAATGGGGCGGGGTACCTCATCCCTGTACTAGAAACGGAAGAGGAAGATGTGGAGTCCCCGTGGACAAGGACGCTGGAACCATTACTGGTGAAGAAAAGAAGAAACACAGCTGCAATCCTCATGTATACACGGAGTGGCACATTTGGAAGGAGCGCAACAGACGGGTTTTTGAAGGCAATAACTTGAGGCATGGGCAGGTTTTCTATCTAATATAAGATGACATCAACATGTGATGAAGGGCGTGTGGAAACCCAGATCTGGGCTAGAGCCTATGTAGTATCTTTATGTACGAGTTGAGAGAGCGTTTACTTGACCCTCATGTTTTTCTCCTTAAATGAATACTAGTAGCATGCCCACATCCACATCTGGATAGGACAATATATAATAATCAACAACGCATATTAGCAACTGTTAATTTGATCTTGTGGACACTATATTGTGAATGTTCACCGGTTAATTTTTTAGCAAAAAAGACAATGTTTCGACGATATTAAAGCTTCTAAATTAAAGGACTACATATACTTATCCAAAACCAAGTTTTACCTACCAGCTCTGGGATCCACCAAAAAACAACCAAAAAGTACTATTGCATTTAACCTAGTAGGCGATCAAAAGGCGCGAAGTGCCATGGCGTCCAAACAAATTAAGATTGATCCTTCCAATTAATAACACATTTAGCACTAGGGAAGTATGGATATGAACGGGCCTTAGATGCATATGGTAACAACTACAAATAGAGCATATATTCATACACAAGGAAAAATAAAAATTGCAATACTAGCTAACAAATAGTTTATATACTATATATAGGAAGAGAATTATCCAGACTAATTACTTACGTTGGCGGCTCCTTCATCAGTGTGGAGCTGAGAAGAAAGTCAAAACCATGCCATTCTTGACTAAAACACCGTTAAAGAATGGGGTAGACCAAAACAACTTTCGCAGGCCAAGCAAATCTTTCGCATATGATTTCCCAGTTGGAGTTCCTATACCGAAAACCTTGATCTCTCAGGATGATTACGTAAATGCCTCTTTCGAAGAGGTTGCCAAGCACCACACCTTTGGTTCTGGACAAGGCAAGCACACGGATCCAGTTCCTGCGAAACAAAATACATACAAAGATGCATGAGTACTGGTGGTCGATCAATTAGTCCCTGCTATATCAATTCACTTTCTCCACATGCAAATACTAGTAGCTAGTACACAGTATGTACAGATCGATCCATAGAGGCATGTGATTTATTGATAGTTTATATACGCACCTCACAGTTCTTCTCCAGAACTCTCGCAGTTCTAGCATGAGTGAGTCTGTAAAGAAAGCTGTGACTTGAGCTTGTTCTTTCTGGATTTTGTCGCTCAAGTAGGTATCGAACCTCTAGCATGTCAGAACTCACTTCCCGGACTTCTCGCGATAAGTGGTGAAGTAAACCTCGAGCACGGGTTCATGGTCGAGCTTGGAGGCCTTGTCAACGGTATTGTAACAGATGTCTCCATCATGCTGCCCTCATAGAATGAAGGTTGTTTGGTGCTCGAAACCTTTAGCATTGCCAAGATCAAACCAAAAGATGTCATTGAAAATGGTCTTGCTACTGTCAGTCGAAAGATCATAGTCAAACTTGAAGGCCTTGACGATTTCGCCAAGAATAGCCTTCATTTCATTATCTATATCAGCAACAGCAAGAGGAGAAGAAGAAAAGAACATGCATTCCAACTTAACCGTGAAAGTGGCCTAGAGACAGATCGAGTAGCTAGCGCCTAACGAAACAAATCACTATAGCTTTTCTGAGGGACTACCACTACGCTATTTCCAATTGTTCTACTATTGCAACTAATGACATTTTTTAGCTTTGCTAAACACCGATATTTAGTTAAACCATAATATTATTTTTAGCATAGTAATCCTGATTGAGGTAGATATTCATTTCTTAGTCTATAGGACTATAATATATGTCTCTCCCTTTAGGTTTTTTACTTAATTAATGATGTAATAAACCTTTAAACAATTATTGAAGTGTTAAGTATTGAGTGTTGATCACAACAATACGTTGATCAATGTGATGAATGTTAAATAATTTGTTGGAACTAATGGTTCCGAATAGGAAAGAGAGGGGGAGGGAGGAGAGAGCTTAACGATGGAGAGAAACACACTAGTGCTTTGAACAAGTGAAAATATGTGGAAGGTGAGGTCCCTTGCCCTCATGCCCTTTGGGCACTTATATAGGCAATGGCTACTTGCAAGTGGCCCCTTGGTGAGGTTAGATTTCACAGGACAAGTTGCTAGATGGGCCTCTTTTTGGGGAAGATTTGGCCCATATACCTCATGGGCTCCCCCAAAAGTAGCTCCCCAGCTATTGGGTTATGAAAGGTACAAGATGACCTAACATATGCTCATATTAGACGAGGCATGGAGAAAAGAGCATGCACATGACTCTAGTCTATACAAGTGCTAACTCAGGAAGCTACTCACTCCAAGTGCCTCAATGTCGATCTCCCCGGTATCTTCATATTTGGCCTTTGGTTTCCTTGGCTGTTCCTATGACATGGATTGTTAGCTTCGCTCGAGCACAGGTCTTTGCCTCTAGGACCTTCTTCGTGTGCAGATCTTTGCCTCTGGGACCTTCTCGTTGCATAGATCTTCATCTCCGAGACATTATTGGCGTGAAGATCTTTAGAAGTCATCAATGAGCCCCTCGAGCCAAAGTGGTCGAGGAAGGTGAAGTAGTCCTTGGTGCCAAATGAGTTGATGTAGACCCTCAAACTAGCGATGAAGGCTAGTTGTCGTAAATGTTGATGCCAAAGGTATTGACAAAGGCTCTTGAACCGTTGTACTAGCCCAAGATGATAGGGAAGCCTCTCCTGGCGAAGTGTTGATGGAGACAGTCATCACAATCATAGAAGATGTTGGCGAAGCCCCTCATGCAAAAGTGTTGGAAGAGGTGAGTTGTTGTGGACGCCGAAGATGTTGGTGAAGGCCCTCGTGCCGAAGGTGTCGACGAAGGCGACGTTGATGTAGATGTCGAAGATGTCAGTGAAGCCCCTCGTGCAAAAGTTTTGGCGGAGGCAAGTTGTTGTAGCCTCTGAAGATATCGACAAAATATGTTGTTAGTGTTGGCATCAAAGGTTAGTCATTACAATCACCGAAGATGATGGTGAGGCCCATCGCTTCGAAGTGTTGGCGTGGGTGAGTCGTTGTAGTCGCTAAAGTGTTGGCGAAGCCCTTCCTGCTAAAGTGTTTGCCAGGAGCAATGTTGGGAGAGCCTATGAGGTATATGGGCCAAGTCTCCTCCTAGAAGAGGTCCAACTAGTAGCTAGAGTAGTGTCATTTGAAATCTAACCCCACCAACGTGTCACTTGTAAATAACCATTGTTTATATAAGTGCCCAAGAGCATGAGGGCAAGGGACCTCACCTCCCACTCATTTTCACTTGTTCAAAACAAGTGTCCCCTCTCCTCCCTCTCACTTGTTTAGAACTGCCAATTCTAACATAATAGACTTGGAAACATATTACCCTATATATTCTACATGTATTTGAGTATTTATGTTAATAATTTTTTTTGTTTAGTTAAATGTTTCTGTGCATAATTCATTAATAATTTTCATGTTTTGTATAAAACCACAAAATGAATAGCTTCCGCTATAGCTCGCTATAGCTTTCTATAGCTTTTGGGGAAGGTCGCCGCTAAATATCATTTCCCGCTATTTGAAACATGGACTAGTTGGTCAGGTGGAAGGGGGGCCTTTCTGATGCCCGGATGACTGCGCCTCCAATCAAAGTCTTCCCGTAGTACCACTACTTGATCAGCATGTTCATATATCGCCCGGTTCCTCCTCGACATCTGTCACCAGTTGGGAGCTGCTTCTCTGGATGAAATTGCTTAGGGGAAAGATAGGAAGGATAAGCTGCGAAAGTAAAGCAGCCCGCAATTACAAAGGGTCAAGGAGAACAAGAAAGACAATGTATGCAACAAAGTAAGCCAGGAAAAGAATCGATGCTTGCTAGCTACAAAGTTTGCAACCAAACCTTGCTTAGATTGTGGTCGCTAGCTACCCTCCTGACTTTGAGTCCTGCTGCGCCATGGGTGATTGGGTTGATGAGAGTTGGGAGGAGCAGAGGAGGAGCCCATCGCCGAGGTCTTAGGAGTGCACCTACGAGCTGAGCTGCCGTGAGGAAGAGGGTTTGCAGCCTATGCCCTTTAGCCTCGTAGGTCTGTGTCTCTCTCGTCCATGATGCATTTACCGGCTACTCAGCTCAGACCTGCATGCACTTATGTAGCATGGGCACGCAATGGGAACAACACCTCTTTCTAACTACAGGCTTTGCACAGTAGCAAATGTTCAACAACCAATGCAAAGCTCTATTCAATTCAGCACAGGCGTTGGCGTGTTGCACCCTCCTGCCCAACACAATAGTGTATGTCCTCCTCTCGTGTGAGAGCAGTAGGCTGGTGGTCATCATGTTGCCCTTCCTTATTTTTCAACATCTTATTAGTAATTTGTCCAAATTATGAAGAAAAAACTAAAACCCTATCTAGGTCTTTAAATTAGAAATATAAGCGCATCTTAAGTTTGCTTCATGTATTGCACCTCTTTACGTCGAGAGTGAAAAATATTGTTCATTCCCACAACAACTTCCCGTCGAGTCTAAGATGCTGACGGACTGCACATGCACCTCTACATTTGGAAAGCAATGACAATGCACATAGTATTCCTCCTAGAGAGAGATCAGTAAATGAACAGCTGAGAACTAACGAAATTAAAGATCTGTTTAGATCCCTACAACTAATAGTTAACGGAGGATATAATTAGATCCTCAGCTAATAAACCTAGCTAATGTCTTACCTACAATCCAGCTAATAATTACTTCATTTATTTTAAATTATAGGATGTTTTATTTTTCTAGATATATAATTTTTACTATGTACTTAGATATATATTATATCTGGATACATGGTAAAAACAATATATCTAGAAAAACTAAAATATCTTATAATTTGACATGGAGGGAGTAGCTATTAACTGGTTTAGCTAACATGGCTAATAGTTTGTTGGGTGGATCAATTAGGGCGTAAATCCTTGGAATCTAGGCGCAAGGCAGGTTAGTGGCGAACTGTGTTTTGACATGCATTCGACGCCGGCATCCTCCGGATTTTGAGAATCAGGATAGAAAAAAACCCATAATTCTAGATTCTCATCCAAACGAATTAGATTTTATAGGAATTTTGACTCACAAAATTTTATTAAAATCTTGAAATCCAATAAAACTGTTGGGATTCTTTTATCTGGATTCTCAGAATCCCCTGGGATCCAAAGGCACCTAAGAGGAAGGAAACAGCTTGACGCCGGCAAACTGCCATACATCTCACTTGATGCTCTTTTCAGTAACTGCTCCAATAATAATTGTACTCCAAGAGATAATAAGAGAAAGAAATCTTTTCTATATGGACTAGTAGAAATACAGTATCTTCTTCATGCAGATTACGCCATTGATCTGTCTTCTCTGGCTGCAATGAATAAGGTAGGAGTAGGAGTAGTAGTAACCATTAACCATACGAGCTGGAAGAGAGGAATTAATCCACCAACTAAAAACGTGATCTACCCACACAGGCACACACAAATCAATCCAACCACCCCGCCGCGTCCGAGCCGAGGGAGAAGAAATCAGATCACTGACGCGACGCGACTGATCGTCGTCATGATCTGCTGACTGCTGGCCTGCTGCTGCTGCACTCGTGCCGTCGCCCGCCACATCGCTTTTTCCACGCACCCTTTTTGGCTGCACGCATACGCACGCTCACGTACGCGGCGCAGGTTTCTGTTCTGTGGCGGTGGCGCCATCCATCCGTTACAGGTGCGAAGGGTCCAAGGACGCCGGCCCAGTTTCTTCTTCTCCCGTCCCTGCGCTCTCGGTTCCCCCCGCAACCGCGCCGCGCCATGGGGCCTCCGTGGGGCAGGCTATTGCCTGCTGGCGTTGCCGCGGTGGTGGCCATCATCATCTCGTCCGCAGCCGCTGCTGATGTGGTCGAGGAGAGGCTGACGGTGCCCATGACGATCGTCGCCGGCGCCGCGTCGACGGGGGCAGGCAAGCACACGCCGCGCGCCTCCGTTGCTTCTTCTTCTTTCCCATGCTGACTGAGCAGCGTAGTCGTTCGAGAGCGCCGGCGTTTAATTTCTTCCTACCCGCACCCGCAGTGTGCCTCGACGGGAGCCCGCCGGCGTACCACCTGCACCGCGGCTCCGGCGCAGGCACGCGGAACTGGCTGCTCCAGTTCGAGGGCGGCGGCTGGTGTAACGACGTGCCGTCGTGCGCGGAGAGGGCCGGGACGCGCCGAGGATCCACCCGGCTCATGACCAAGGTCGAGTTCTTCTCCGGCATCCTCAGCAACCGTCCGGCCATGAATCCAGGTATACCGTATACGACGGACGGACCAATCTTCTCACCTCCCTCTGAATTCAGCTTTCAGGCGGCTAGACAAACAAATCAAACATACTTGAGATCGCTAAGGTCCAATCGCCGATCCCATGCATTCATGTTTGGACGTGTGAGCTCAAACTCTTTTGCAATTCATTCGACAACAAGCCGTTGGCAGCAAACAGCGTACGTTCCCGTTCCTGGTGGTACAGCTTACTTTTGCAAAAGGTGACAGCAAGATGGCGATCACAGATTCACAATCGGGTAGGTACGCGAACAGTTTGCTTTAATCTAGGTCCGTGCATTTCTTTGGCGAATTCAAGCTCATGGCCCTACAAGTGGGATAAGATGCACAGTGCTTTAATTAGTTTCTGGCCCACGTAAGTCTACATGGTACATCTGCATTCTGCTTCAGGCGTCCACTGTAAAATTTCTGGTGACAGGACTTAGCAGAGTTCGATGCAAACACAAATTACTGTTAAATATTTTGAGAGGATTTGCATTATATACTTTGACCATCATTCCTCTTGTGGCATTGTTATATGTAACACTAACATGTGCCATTCTTGATTTGCATCACGAAGCTAAGTCTCCATCCGAGAGCTTCACAAACTTCCTTTTCCCTGTTTTTTTTTTCAATTGATATTTCCATTCTTTGCTTCGCTGCAATCTGATTTGTCCAAGTTTTTTTTCAGCATATTTTTACAGAATTAAATGTTCTAAGACCTCGCTAAACTGTTGAGCAGACTTTTACAACTGGAACCGTGTGAAACTGCGTTACTGCGATGGCGGATCCTTCATGGGTGATTCAATATATACAAACAGCGTATGCTTACTGTTTGGTGCAACTGTATATATGAATCCTTGCACTCTGGAGAACTAGCTTACCGTTTGGTATTTGCCAATTTTTGCAGTCCACAGTCCTCTACTTTAGTGGTCAGAGGATATGGAATGCTATCATCACTGATCTGCTTAGGAAAGGACTGGCGAGAGCCGAAAAGGTTCCCCATCAGTTTTGCTTGCAACCTGCTATGCCCGTGTCACCTTGGCATCTTCACCTTGACATCTTCAGCATAAACATCAATTGCTTCGGTTGATAAATTAGTCTGGACTTTTGCTTTGCATATTTCAGGTTCTGCTCTCAGGTTGTTCAGCGGGAGGCCTAGCTACATTCTTCCACTGCGACAGCCTTAAGGAGCGGCTTGGAGGCACTGTCATGGTTAAATGCCTCAGTGATGCCGGATATTTCCTTGATCTGTAACATTGGATGCCTAGCTACCAAAAATTTTTTTTTTTGGCTTTTTTTGGTTGATCCGACAAATGCTTCAAATTCTGATATCCCTTCTTTCCAGGAGTGACATTTCTGGGAACAACACCATAAGGCAATTCTTTAGCAGCCTAGTCTCCCTGCAGGTTTGTCACTACTGTCTCTTTGTCTAATTGAATTTGGGAACATCTGATAATAATGTTTTGGAACCATGGGCTTTCCTGTAGGGAGTTCAGAAGAATTTCAACATGGACTGCCTGAATTCAACAGACAATGCATACCTGGTATATATTCTTGGGATTCTTAGTTCACCTTCAGGATACTAATCAAAATTTTAGCAATGAGCCGATGATCAGTTTTGATGATCCTTGTCTATGCAGTGTTTATTTCCACAGTTCGCACTTCCAAACATCGGAACCCCGTTTTTCATCTTGAATTCAGCTTATGATGTATATCAGGTAAATCGACTTGTGTTGCTGAAGTTCTCTCCTTCTTTAATAACTTATTAGTATAGTTTTTCGACACCTGGTGTCAAGTAATAATGCTGGTTTAACATTTTTGGACAGTTCCATCACATTTTGGTGCCCCCTTCATCTGATCCTAGGGGCCATTGGAGCCGCTGTAAGTCAGATCCTGGTGAATGCAGCACACCACAGATAGTAACCCTCCAAGGTTAACTTTCTGCTAAACCAATGGTTCAGATTCATATTATACAGAACAATCATCTGCGATGTTCTAAATTGAAGCTACTGTTTTCATGGCATGATTCAGATTTTGAGTTTTGTTTGCAGGACTGAGAAGTGCAATGTTGTCATCTCTGAAACAGTTTGAAAACAAAGCAAAGGCAGGGATGTTCATTAACTCTTGCTTTGCACATTGCCAGAGTGAGCTGCAGGACACATGGTTTGCACCAAATTCTCCATTGATAGATAACAAGGTAAACAAGCTGTATTGCCAGAAAGTACATGTTCTTTTTAGCCATAGGTGGTGCTTTGGTTAACATTATAGAGTTTCAGAAAATTGCAGAGGTGGTAGGTGATTGGTACTTTGAAAGAGGTGCTGCCATGGAGATTGACTGCGCCTATCCTTGTGATTCAACTTGTCACAACCTTATACCATTTGATCAGGTTAGTTTCTTCTGTGAAAAGAGGTTTGTTATTTTGTCAAAATAACTCTACTGGTTAGTAACACTTTAGCCAAAAATGGAACTGAGAAATAATTCGTCATTGAACATAGGAATGAAGATTTATTAGGAGTTTGGCAGACGGTTATACTCAATTATATCATCATAATAGCAAAACTCTCTTCTAATTGGTGATAATATGTTAGTTGCATCTGGTAGCAGGCCAATGATACAAAATATTGGTTCACGCCATAGTTACCTTTTACTTGATTCTTGCTTTGTATGTATAACTGAATATTAAAAAAAGATGAAATCTGTATTTTTCAACTTAAACAGCACAAATATTCCCATCTTTCACATTTCACAGTTGGACTGTAAACTATACTCTGCAGGTTGAACTAAAAGTTTCCTACACTACCCTTTTCTGCAGAATGGAATCTCTGGTGCCTGAAGTGGTACCTGTATATATTGCACATTGCATCACAATTCAATTTGGCACATGGATGAATAAAATGTAGAGCCAATGCCCTTTAAAGATATGCAACATTTGGCATGTTTTTCTACGACTCCTCTGGTTATTAACCATGTCACTAATCAGGTTGACCTCACCAAGAAGGCTAATCCCTGACTACGAAATGAAGAGCGCAATCAAAAACTCGAAAGTACGCAGCTCAATAAAAGTGACAATTGTAGATGCATGATTAAGATCACGAAATTGGGGTTTCCCAACTAAAGACGGTGACTATTCGAAGACAGATTGACCTAAAGCAAAAACACAAACCCTAACATGTGGTGTGACAACTCAATATAGGGTTTAAGGGTCGTCACCCCACTTGGACGCGCCCCCTAACGGGCTCTAAAACGATACATGGCCCAATGGACCGACGGTGACGCAGCACCTTGACAAATTCTGAATGTTGACTTATTTCAACGATTTCCGTTGACTCCGGTGGAATTTGGACCTGAAACCAAAGCCATTGCTTATTTTATGAAATTAGTTTTCCATCTATATGTAGATCGTCGAAAACGGAGTTTGTATGCATCTCGAGCGCCCGTTTTACTGCAAGCTGGTCCAGAAGGCTGAGGCAAACTAGAACTCGAGTTGGACTGGGCCTCCGTCTTGTCTTAAACGTCCTAGCTGGTCTTCTCCGCCTCCACACCTTTCTCAAAGTACTTCATGACCCTCTCCAATTTCCTGAGTAACATAACATTATTAGATAGCAATGTATTCTCAAATCTATGAAATGATAGCTTAAAAACAAGCTCACATTTGAATTTAATTATCGTATTCGAGCTCGGGTCATTGGACCTTGCATAACGGTTGGAGGATCAGCGGGCGCATCCGAAGAAGTGATGTCCTCATCACTAGGGAGTGTACAATTTCCACGAGGGTTGCAAAACACATCAGAACTGAATTTGCTCTAGTTATTCTTTGAGCAAAAGCACTGACTTCATCCCCTCATTGATTTATCGCTAGAAGCTTATCTGCAATTTTTTCATCTTTTTGTAATATATTTTTTGTTACTTAATTTTTGTATGTTGAGATCTTCTCCTTTTTGCAATAAAATTCGTGCAGGGGCTCACACCCCTTCTGTTATCTTCAAAAACTTTTTTTCCATAAACAATGATAAAGGGGATTAAAGGTAGAAACCAAACTCTAGCCGATCCTCTTTCCTATCTTTTTCCCCTTTTCTTTCTCAATTTAGAAACCGTCCCCTCAATTTCCAGGAGAGCAAATTAATCCCCTTTGCCTTTCCCTCCTTTGCATGGAGAGTGGTGTAGTGGCCAAAGACGACAACGACAATGAAGGTTTCGGCATCGGTATAGCAACCGGAGACAACATGACCCAACAAAAGGATGCGATGGCGAAGGGGCCACATAGGGAAGCCAGGCAGACACATGGGCCAACCATGTTTGCGCCACCACGCTAGAGAACCTGTGGGCTAGCCACGCCACCGTACTAGGCTGGCGCTGGCGAACGAGTTGGGTCGCCACTCCACGCGCGAGCTAGCCGTGTTGCCGAGCATGCGAGTGGTGGTGCGGGAGCACTGTACTATGGAATTTTATGTTATTTTTTCAATCCTCGGTAGCAATCTTAATACAACAGGAAAATAAGATATAGTCAAGATGCTCTTAGGGTGTTCGCAATAGTGAAATCTAAATCGCTAGGTGACGTGGGAGGTAAAGAATAAACAAAACCATAAAACTATAGTGTTCTCACCGTGCTAGAGAAAGTGTAGAGATGTGGGTCTTGCGGATTCTCTCGGATGGGTTGTGAATACGCTTCCCTCATCGCTAACGTCGGTCAGCTAGTGATTTCGCTATCTTGTTGGAGGCGCCCTTAGGTAGTTATTAGGTTGTTCATGGCTTAGACCGTCTTTTAGGTCCGATTTCATGATGTTTACAAGGATTCAAGTTGCACATGTATTTGTTGTACTAGTTAGGTAGTAGACCCATACATAATTTTGTCTATACTAAGGGAGTGTTTGGTTCCACCTCCTAAACTTTAGTCGTTGTCCCATCGGATGTTTGGACATATGCATAGAGTATTAAATATAGACTGTTTATGAAACTAAATGCACAGATTGAGACTATTTTGCGAGACTAATTTTTTAAGCCTAATTAGTCTATGATTTGACAATGTGGTGCTACAGTAAACATGTGCTAATGATGGATTAATTAGGCTTAATAAATTCATCTCCCGGATTACTGACGAATTCTGTAATTTATTTTTTATTAGTATCCGAACACCCCATACGACACCCTCATGTGACACCTCCTAAACTTTGGTCACTAGATCCGAATACCCCCTAACACCCTAAGGGGGTGTTTGGTTTGAGGAGTTAAAGTTTAACAAACACGGTAGCACTTCGTCTTATTTGATAAAAAGTTTCCAATTTTGAACTAATTAGGCTTAATAGATTCGTCTCATAAATTACTCCTAATCTGTACCGACATGCATGCAATTAGTCTACATTTAGTACTCCATGCATTTAAGGAAACATTGATGTGATGAGAGTTAAACTTCAACAAAACCAAACCAAATGGGGCCTAATAATAGTAGAATACAAACCCACTGAATCGCGGGTTGCGGGTCCTATTGCCATCTCTAACCCATAGGCAGCGCACGAGCGGCACATTCGCCCGCCCGAGCTCCATCCTCATGGCTCATCGAACCAAACCATGATGTGTATGCATATACCGCTAGAGCCCTCCATCAAGTACGATTTGGTATAAAGAAAAGAAGAAATAGAGCGAGAAAGGGAAAACACAAGCGGAAGGCGTTTCAGGTGGCATTCCACTCTAAAATTTACCATATTCGTTTCGCTAAAATTTGGCTTATGTCGTTGTTTATGTTGATTTGTTGTAAGAGAAAAACATTGTTCGTTCGTTGAAAAGTAATACTGAAGTAGTACATGAAGAACAAAGCAGAAAAAATACGGCTCTAGATCTCTTCATAGAAGAAGGTATCAATTTAAAATAACATACACAACCAAAATTCAACACATAGAAAGCATTCAAGCATTGTTGACTAATACACAATATAAATAGTTATCCGTAAAACGGGAAGAACTGCTTGACTCTTTGGCTTTAGAAAATTGGCATGACTTAGGGGTGTTTGGGACTGCTCTACAAACTCCGCCGTGAAACAGCTCCATAAAAAACTAGAGTTTGTGGAACACCTCTGTATGTGCTCTCACAACTCTACACTTTTTTTTCTCAAACAGAGTGCGTGGAACTGAAACCGTTTAGCTAAAAAAACGTGAAGCTGAGTTAAAAAACGTGGAGCGGAGCAGTCTCAAACACCCTCTTAATTGGCCTGATTATCCCCTAAAACCAATCCGATATGCTAAGGTCATGTTTAGTTCCTAAAAATTTTTAAGATTCCCCGTCACATCGAATGTTTAACACATGTATGGAGCATTAAATGTAGACGAAAAAAACTAATTACACAGTTTGGTAGAAAACTACGAGACGAATCTTTTGAGCCTAATTAGTCCATGATTGGACACTAATTGACAAGTATAATCGAAAGTGCTATGATAGACAAAGCCAAAATTTTTGGCGAACTAAACACACCCTGAACAGCACCTACACCTAGGGGAATTAAATTAACCTGTCAGTCACGTACTAGAATTGTAGCGTAGAAAGCTGATGTGATAATAGAGGCCGCGTTCACTTCCCCTTCCAACCCAAAATATTTCCTCTTACACACATCACATCAAATCTTTTGACGCATGCATGGAGCATTAAACGTAAGTAAAAAAGATAACTAATTGCATAGTTTGTCTGTAAACGTCGGGACGAATCTTTTGAGCCTAGTTAGTCCATAATTGGATAAATTTTGCCAAATAACAACGAAAGATGCTACAGTAACTTTTCAGCTACTTTTCGCGAAGTGAACACACCCAGAGTTATTATGGAGAGAGAACAAAAAAAAAGGAGAAAAAACTGTTTCTCATGTGAGAAATGAAGTCGGCTCGTAGTCCAACCCACAAAGAAACTGCAGCTTTTATGTGGAGAGGAAACGAGTTGTTTCTTGGATGTGGGGTTGGACTCCTCTGTACGTCTCTCGCCGGTTATGCCCGGCACTCAGGCTCGCTGTGCTCACTGAGCTTGAATGCTGGTTGGTTACCTTACCTCGCCGCGCCTTGCCGCTCGCACGTACGCAAGCCGTGCACGCCGATGGACGGCCTTGCCGCTCGCCACAGTCGGTGTGCTGCAACCTGCGCATGCCATGCTGCCGGCCGCCGCTAGCAACACACCCCTATGTCACGCCATGACCACCGTCGTCCGTACACCATCCCCAGCCACAGTGGCGTATCTCAAAAAATAAGTTTGGAAGGGCTTTTCTCGTTGCCTCTCATCTCTAGCTCATCCTTCCAAGTTTCCATGGGCATCAATTTATAGAGGGAGGTATTGGGAGGGACTCTATGTTTCGAGTAACTGTAGCGGGGCTCGAGACCACCCCGTCTCAGTGCTAGATCCGCTCCTGCCATGACACATGCTTTGGATAAGGAGAGAAAGAGCAGATGAGAGAAAATAAAAGTGTGGACGGTGAAGAGAGAAAAGGCAATGGATTTATTATGATCCCATGTTAAGAAATTGGTGTGTTGGATAGTTTCTAGAGGTGGTTTCCACCTAATATGGTTCTTGCTAACATAGTTTTTAGTGGTTGATGACTTCTTCGAAGGTGGTTCAACGCAGCGCATTCCTGAACCGCACCTTGCGTCGTCTCCTATGAAGCGGCTCGGGGCGACGCGTCACCGCCGTCGAGGCCCCCTCCTCTGGCTGGTCCTTGGCCGCCGCCGCTGCTCTCCAGCGAGCAGTGGCAGCGGCTGCGGTGGGGCTTAGAAAGGCAGCCATTCGCATCCTTCCTCGCCCATCCCTTTGCTATCTCGCCCTCCCCAAGCTCCTCCTGTAGTCGTTGGTTTGCGCCTAGATCAGTGGCTCTCGACGCTGGATCCGACATCTACAACTTGGGTTACGGTGCCTCTGACCAGATCTGGTCGTCCGGTGCTAGGACTCGCGGTGGTGCCAGGGTCTTCGTGGTGGTGCGACTCCTGGAGCAGGCCGTGGTCCAAGTGAAGGCCATCGTCTCCCCCGGCCTGCAGCTCTCGACGTCGGGCGCTTGCGAGCCTGCTCGTGATTGCGTCGCATGCGGTCGTCGGCCACGGCGCCGCTGGCCCGCTCGATGAGATCTGCTAGGTGGGGGCGTTGCTGCCCGCTCGAGGGACCCACGCGACCTCCACACGACACACAGGAAGCACGAGGTCGGTCCTGCACAGCTCCCATGCGCTATGGCACCCTCCTGCGCGCTGAGGACCACGCGGCCACGCACGAGACCGAGAGGTGGCGCCTGAAAGCCCCTGCAGCCGACAAACGGCCCAGGGGCAACCTGATCCAGCGGCCAGGTGGCCGGGCAGCCACATCCCGTGCTCGCTCGTGGCCGAAGGCTGCGGTGATGGGCGCCGGTGGGATCTACATGGAGTTCTAGGCGAAAGCTCAGCTCAGCTTTGGCCGGGCCGACGACGGTGACGCCTCGGACGCCACATACCTCCTTGGAGGCATCGTTGATGAACCAATGCTCCACGCCGGTGGCGTCAGATTCTGGGCGTAAGTCCCGCCTTACATGTTGTATGGCCAGTGGCGATGGCGTCTATGGTTCTACCCTTGGGTGCCACCCCTTCTTGAAGGCGTTGCCGAAGAATCAGTCGCTTGGCCTAGTGTGGTCACCGGCTTCCGTGGCTCCTTCCATCGGTTCCTGGTGCAGTTCCTCGTTGTGCCTATCTGCACCTATGCTCTACTCGCAATGGTTTGTCTTGCAACAATTGACCTTGCCGTCGTCGTTGGGCTTTCATAGCGGATGTTTTGCCGCTATTGGTCGTTGGCCTCCCTCTGGCAGATGCTTTGATGTCGAGTGTTTCATGGTCGTTCGCCCTGCAGATGCTTTGCCGCAGTGGACGTCTTCTTCGTTGGGGGATGTTTGTCGTCGTTGTTGCTAGATGCTCGCCTCTCTTCGCTGGTTGGATTCTCTGTCGCTAGGGCATTGTCTAGTTTGTAGGCAACCATTGCATTATTGTATCCTATCTTGCAGGCACAGTTGGTAGGTTTTGGATGTTAAGGACATTCACTCTTTCTTTCCTTCTTTTATTGGTTCCTTTGTTGTATTCCAGGTCACTGACCACTAACTCAGTGATTTGTAATCTGTGCTATGAGGGCTCTCTCGTAGCTGCGTCGGGTAATTCATTTCTCTTAATGAAAAACATGCTATATTCCCCACCGCGAAAAAAAAAGAACATGAGAAATTTTAATGTGGTTCCTATGAAATCTGCCCTGTTTGGAACATGAGAATTATTTTTCGTTCCTATATTTTTCCTATGAGAATGAACTAAATCCTATAAAATTCCTACACGATTCTCGTGAAATTTTCACGTTCCAAGCAGTGCCATAGCGTGAAAAACCAGGGCCAGAGCGCAAAAGATTACTAGTCTGTTAGACTGTTACCACAGGTTAAATTGGAACTGAATTCATGTTTGAAACTAATCATATGCAAACTGGACAGAAAAAACAAAAGAATCCATCTGTCGCACGATACGATTCTGATGTTGTACACTGCGGCACATGTTTCAACTAGCTAGCTAGGCCGGAACTGAACAATACAGTTCAGCTAAATCATGCAAATCTCACACATCCTACACCTATCATAACCTGAACGGGTGTGCTTCTTCTGTGCTTGTGCTGCTTCTTGGCATCAGGAAAAAACCTCGAAGCCATCCGTCCTACGGGCAATCACTTTCATCAATGCCGGGGAAGAACCAGAATGAATCACCGGTTGTGAACTCGCCCGGCCACTGCGGCACCGTCTTCCTCATCACCAGCTGATCATCAGCCAGCCCCGCGCCCAAACGCGACTCCGTCCAGAACCAAGGTTGCTCGCCACCACCGCCGCGAAAGCTTAGCCCAATGTCCACGTGCAGGAAGCTACACCTCCACGGCTGACGCACAACCAGAACTGTGCCCGGCGAGCGGCCCGATGCGGCCGACGCTGGCACGGCCGCCGAACAACCGCGGCCCAGCAGCAGCACGCTGTCGCCGAGACCGCTCGCGGGCGTCGGCACCCACAGCCTCGCCTCCCAACTGAGCCTGTAGAGCCCGAGGCGCTTGTGGTGCTCGTCCGAGACCACGAGGAGGACGTGACCGAGCGACTCCACGAGGTAGTGGCGCCACCTCTCCCCTTGCGGGAGCGCGAACGCCGTGTCCCTGCGCTCCACCTTGGGCTGCGCGGCGGCGAGGTCCGCGCGCCAGAGCTTCCTCCGCTCGTCCATGAGGTACACCGTGGCGCCAACGGACACGAGGTCGCTGCAGGCCGTGTCGTAGCGGAACCCCGGGGCGCGCAGCGTGGCCCAGTCCCCGCCGACGGCGGGGCGGCAGTACTTGATGAGCCTGTCCGTGGCGACCGCGAGGAAGCACCCGGGGTCGCCGAGCGGTGCCGTCAGGACGGCGTGGAAGCCCTCGGTGGGGTCCTCCCCGAACGGCCACGACACGACCACCTGCCCAGCGGTGATGGGGTTCAGCACCAGGAGCCGTCGCGGCGAGTCCGAGGCGGCCAGGACGAGCCAACCGCTGCGGCTCGTGACGTGGCGGTAGGACGCGGGGATCGGGTACGCGTAGGATCTCCCGCTGGGGATGTCGTAGAAGACTCGGCGCTGCGGGGTGCCGGGGGCCGGGCCAGCCCCACGCTCGGCGGGCGGCGGCGGCGGGAGCATGAGCCACGGGAAGGGCGGCGGCGCCCGGCCGATGATGCGGCAGGAGCGGCGCCAGGCGCGGCAGACGATGCGGTGGACGAGGTGATCGGCGAAGCGGAGAAAGGGGGCCAGCGCGGCGATGATTTGGTCGCCGGGAAGGAGGTGGCGGCGAACCCTATGGCTCCCAGGCTTCGCTGGCGCCGCCATTGCGGCGCGGCGCGAAGGCGAGGGGGTCCGCATGGAGCACGATACGGCGCGCTTCAATTCGTCTCCGCGCCGGTCTCTTTGTTGCCGCCAGCCCGCGCGCGGGCGCGTGCGTGCCCTTTTATTTGCGCGGCGGAGCCGTCAGATAACGGGGCACCGGCAATCCTGCATCGCGGTCGCGGCGGCCGCTGGCTCTGCCAGCATTAATTTGCTTTCGATCTGTAGATACGCAGGCCTAGGTTGCAGATTCGCTGGAGATTAATGCCGATTTTTTTATTATTTTTTAGCCTTTTCCTTTAAAAAAATTATTCGTATTTAGATTCCTGGGTGTTTTATTTTACTTTTTGTTTTTTTGGCCCTGGGCTCGTGTTGTGCCCCACGGCGCGGATGTAATCTGTTGGAAAGAAATTGGGTGCGCCATGGGCGCAGCGACGCGCATGCGCCCCCCTAGATGGACGCCACGTGGATCTGGCAGGTCGCAGACAGCGCAAGCACGGGTACAGGCAAGGGCGGCATCGGAAGAGGTTTACCGTGGGAACGGGCCAATGTGAGTGGGGCCATGTGCCTGTCTAAAGCCCATCGGGAAATCGTTCACAGATACCATGATATTGGAGTTTAGATCCATGCAGCGATAATCGGGCAAGGGGCGCACATGTGCCTCGGTGCGCCCATCGCGCACCAAATATTTTCCAACATGTTTCAGCGTTGTGGACCATGGTGCCGAGGTGGAGGGCTGGCGTCAACGTGGCGACATGCGTGGTGAAAATGGGGCAGTGACATGGCGGCTGGCTCGGCGCCAAGATCTATGTGTCATGTCCTATGGCACTGAGCCATGTCCCTAGCCAAGCCACTCATTTTTCCATCCGTTGTCTCCCTTTCTCTTTGATTTTGGTAGGTTCTTGAATTGAATCGGTTATTGCACGTTGTGGCAATTGGTTTTACTTTTGATGTTATGGAACATTGGATCTCTTAAATTGAGGTTGGTATTGTGTAAACTTAGAAAAATTAGAACTAGTTATTGCACACACCCTAACTTGCTTGGTCTTTCAACCATTTCAAGCAACAAACACGTTTGATTAACCCAACGCTACATGGACACTACATGGAAAATAAAAAAATCAGACACACATATCGACCTCTGTTTAAATTACTTGAATCCAGCTGGACTCTTGTGTATATTCTATTGCTATTGGGAGACTATCACCTTGCAATGTCTCCGACATATATCAATTTCTAAATATCACTTTGATCACTTTGTAAGGACCTTCCCAACTTGATGACCACTAACTACTTGCCAAACTTGCTGCTCTTTGTCCCAAGCTTCCACACTAAATCTCCAACTTCAAACAACTTGCTTTTAACTTTCCAGTTGTAAGCCCGGGCAACCCGAGCTTTGTCTTTCTTCATATCCTTGAGAGCCTTGATTCTTTTGTCGGTCACCTCATCAATATTATCCATCATCAAATCATGATACATAACAACCGATATATCATTTTGCTTAGCAAGCCTATATGCATCCAAATTTACCTTTATGGGCAACACAACCTCTTGTTCATATACCAACTCAAAAGGGGTAACTTTAGTAGCACCATGCCTTGATATACGATGAGCTAATAGAGCTTCGTACAAAACATCATCCCACCTCCTTATATTGTCCTCAATTTTGTTCTTGGTGATAGCTTGATTAAAGTCTTATTACTAGACTTGGCTCGAGCAACGTATGGAGATTTGAGCAACTTGATTTTATACAATTCCGCAAAATCTCGTATCTCCTTTGACACAAATGACGTCCCTTGATTCGTAATTAATGTTTGGAGATGTCGAATCTATGTATTATATGCTCACTAATAAACTCAATAACCTTCTTATGTGTCATATTCTTCACAGTAACATTCTCAGTCCACTTGGTAAAGTAAACCATAGTAACCAAGACAAAACAATATCCCTTTGATGATGGTGGATGAATTTGGCCAATTAAGTCTAACCCCTAGCTAAATATTAGGATGTAACATCGCAGTAGGCACCAGCTAAATATTACCAAATTGTTGGCACTCCTCACAACATTTGTAGTAGCGAAAACAATTGGCCATCATGGTAGTCCAATAGAAATCGGCTCTATCTAATAACCACTTTATCTTCGGGGTCGATTAATGCATACCTCAAATACCTTCCTGAACCTCTCCCACAGTCGCCTTTGCTTGATCAGATCCTAAACACTTTGGCAACAAGTCTTCGGCAATTCTTCAGTATAGCTCATCATTGTGCAAACTAAATTTGAACGCACTTCGCAAACACTTTTATCAACTTTAGTGCTTGGATCACGTACAAAATGGGAGTCCTCCAATCATCCAAATCGGCTCTAGCATCAATGGAACACAAAATGAGCCGATTTGGGCCGTCATTGGGCAAATCGGCCTGACTAGTTCTACTAAATCTGTATACACAGTGAAACTGGCCTAGTTGGTTCCTAGAACTGGCTTGGCTGGTTCTGGCATGCTTGTTGAGTCAACATGTTAGCCTGAAAATTCTCATGTCTTAGAACATGACAAATTTTAAATTCGGTAAAAGAGGCAATAATATAAAGGCACATATCAAGATACATATTGATTGTTCCCTCTAAACATTGAAACTCACCCGCTACTTGTTATACCACTAGCAAGGAATCACCTGACCTCAACATGTTTTACCTCCATGGATTATATTTCTAAGCCGAATAAGAGAGCTTCATATTGGGCTTGATTGTTGGTGCAATAGAAATTCAATCGGCTTGATGGAAAACCTCACCGCTAGAGAGAGGGTCGATTCCTCGCTCGCCTGGAAGAAACCTCATTGCCGATGAGCCGTAGGATAGCACCGAGTGATCCTCTACAAAATCCCTATTCTCTTCCGTTGTAACCTCCGATTTGGGTGCTCCTGAACACGAAGAACATCTCACTGCTGGATGTAGGACCTCGATATCCCGAACCAAGATAAACCGTTTTGTCGTCATTATGTTTTATAGTACATGAGCCATCAGAGACCCATATTACCGACATCCAACAAACAACCATGATGCTTGCCGCGGCAATGAACCCGCAACTAGAAGCGTAGTGCAACATTGATGCACGTGTGAGTGTCTACACATGGATTGTATTTTGGAAAACAAAGTCAATCATTTTTTATTTATTTCGTGTCCTCATGTACTGTGTAAACCCTTATAAGAATCTCCAAGGGATTCGAGCTGTAAAAAGGAACGAAGATATAAGATATATCTTTTTTTCCGAGAAGATATCCTATCATATAGCAAAAAGTCCACGACACCTCCTTTACCTTTTACGAAAGTCTGTTTTTCCTTCCTGAACTCTAAAACCGGGTAAACCACCTCCCTAAACTTTTAAAACCGTTAGTTTTACCTCCCTGATCGGTTATAGGCGGTTTTCCAAGGCAGTTTTATCTTTGTCTTTTTTATTATTTCAGCTAAATCTTTAAAAATCATAGTAAATCATAGAAAAACCATAGAAAATCCATTTTGTTTGACTCAACATGAGTAGATCTCTACACTGAACATATAATATAGTGTGCTTTAGTACAAACTTTTTGCTATAACTTTATATTTATGTTTTTATATAATTAATTCATAACTGCAGTTTCTATGGTTCAATTATGATGAAATTTTTATGGTAGGCTAATTTTTGTATGCTTGAACTATAGTAAAAATTTCATACCTATTGGATCATGTATAACTTAGTTATAGACTAAGTCTATAACTATGAAATTTTTACTACAGTCCAAGTATACAATAATTATCGCACCATAAAAATTTCACCATAATTGGACCATAGAAACTACAGATATAAATTAATTACAAAAAATCATGGATCTAAAGCTACAATAAAAAAGTTATACTAAAGCATGCCATATTATATGTTCACTGTGTAGACCTATTCATGTGGAGTCCAACAAAATTGGATTTTCTATTTATGATTTTTCTTTCATTTTCTAGGATTTTCAAAGATTCAGCCAAAATAAATAAAAAAAGAAAAAGACAAAATTGCCTTTGAAAACCTCTTATAACTGGTCATGAAGGTAAAACGAGCGGTTTTAAAAGTTCAAGGATGTGGATTACCTAGTTTTAGAGTTTAGGGAGGAAAAAACTGACTTTTGCAAAAGTTGAGGGAAGTAATGTTGACTTTTTCCTATCATATAAGAGCAACTCTAATAGAAGAGTCATCCATGTTGTGTAATCTATATTTTACTATTTTAGAAAGAAAAGAGAGTCCAATAATTATTGTATCTGACTTTCTAAAATAGCAAGCCATCTATCTTGGAATTCCGCATGGAAAATATAGCTTGCATGTGCCGCTAGCCATTTGTCTCGCCGTACTAGAAAGATTATTGGAGTTTTGTGTTTTTTTATAGGGATTTCTATTTTAGAGATCAGCTAACTCAAGGGTTTAACTATCTATTTTTACCAACTCAAAAAAGAAAAACTCTCTTGGAGTTGCTGTAAGAGGGCACGAACAGGGCTGCGGCAGATTCTTATGGGCTAAACATCGATTCAGACCCATGTCATATGAAGGCATTAACTTCAGCAGCCTATTGGCCCAACTTACTGCAATAGCCCATCTAATTACTAAGGACTAAGGAGCTAGCCCAACTTAGTGCAATATAGCCCATCTAATCTAAATACTCAAGGAGCCTGCGTGTGATGTATCTTTTTTTGTCAGTCTATTAGGGCCTGTGGCTGGCCATTTCTTTGCAAAAACTGGCTTGCATGGGCTCCTAAAAAAACGGTTTAAAAAGCTATATAAAAAGTTGTATTTATGGATTGGCATTTAAATGAATGAAATGTACAATACATGTAGGATCACATCCTATAGTAGCCAACAAAAGCAGATGTGTACCGAATTTTGGCTTCTATTACAAATACAGCTTTTGCTTTTCAAAATCCGAATTCAAAAGCAAGTTGTTTATTTCATCTTTCGGATTTTGACTAGTAGCCAAAAGCAGAAGAAGCAACTGCTAGGCATTTAACCCTATTTGCCTAAAAAGAACAGTAGGAACCAAAAAAAAAATCAAGGATCACATCAAACTATTTGGAAGAAAAACAAACTCATGTTAACTCACATCGCCTATGAATGCTGATCAAATTACTCACCACTATTGTTACAGAAAAAACAACCTAAAACACCTTTATAATACTAGTTCCCCAATAATGGAGTTAGATATGATTAAACAAGCTAAACAACCATTTAATTCACTAGTTAGCTAATAGAAGAATTACAACCACAACATCGGCACCCAGCTAATTAACCTTGTAAATGTATGAGCTACAGTGAGATTTAGTGTGCTTCCTAAAAAATTATTTGCTAGAATATTTATATTTTACACGCGTAAATATTATGCTCTCTAGCATATTTAATTCTAGGCATGCACAGGAGCACAGCGAGAAGCCAGTCTGGCGAATCTTGTGCTAAAATCCCTTGCCCTTGTTTAGATTGAAGATTTTTTCAACCTGATGAATAGTACCACTTTCGTCTTATTTGACAAATATTGTCCAATCGTAGACCAACTAGGCTCAAAAGATTCATCTCGTGATTTTGAAATAAACTGTGTAATTAGATATTTTTTTTACCTACATTTAGTACTCCATGCAAGCGGCTAAAAATTGATGTGATGGAGAGAGAGTGAAAAAACTTGGAATTTTGAGGTGATCTAAACATGGGGTTGGTTTTGGAAACCATGATTCAGAAATTTCAGATACACTGAAGTTACCTAGGATTACGGACCTCTCATCTCAGGGTGGAACAAAATACGATTAACAAGGTTCAGTGATTATTGATCCCAAATAATGTAGTACCAAAACATAATGATCTTCTATCAGTAATGGCCATGAAGAGAGCTGTGGCATTTCTTTATATTTCCAGAGCCAATCATGTGTATTACTTCCGTGTCTCATGGAAGAAGTGTAATTTACGCCATGTCATGTGCACAATGACTGAGGGGCTGTTTAGTTGGCAAATTTTTTGGCGAAACGCTACTGTAGCAGTTTCGTTGTTATTTGGTAAATATTGTCCAATCATGGTCTAATTAGACTTAAAAGATTTGTCTCGTCCATTTCGTCTAAACTGTGTAATTAGTTTTATTTTTTTTATCTATATTTAATGCTTCATACATGTGTTTAAAGATTCGATGTGACGGGAAATCTGAAAATTTTGGCAAAATTTTTGACATCTAAATGGTGCCTCACTGATTGTGCAATGTCCGGTATAAGGAGGGAAGATAATATTAGTTTTAGTATGGTCCTTGCTCTGCAGACTGCAGCCCCTGTGTTTGGCAGTCACGATGTAAACTAAGAGTGTGTTTAGTTCCGCGAAAAGGTGTAAAAAAAGTATTGTAGCACGTTTTGGCTTTATTTGGTAAATAGTGTCCAATCGTTGACTAATTAGGTTCAAAACGTTCGTCTCGCAAAGTACAACCAAGCTGTACAATTAGTTTTTGATTTCATCTACATTTAGTACTCCATGCATGTATCGCAAGTTTGATGTGACGGGGAATCTTTTATTTGCACAGTGTTTTTTAAGGAACTAAACACAGCCTAAGGCCTCTTTAGATGAGAGAAACACTGTTTCAAAATTCTTGTAGCATTTCATTTGTATTTGGTAAAAATTATCTAAATTTTAACTAACTAGACTTAAAATGTTCGTCTCGCAAAGTACAACAAAACTGTGTAATTAGTTTTTGATTTTATTAACATTTAGTACTTCATGCATTTACCGACATTTTAATATAACGAGAAATCTTCTTTTTACATAGTAAAATTTGGAGAAAAATTGGGGGAACTAAGGGCTAAACGTGGCATCTGGCAGTCTGAATGTGCAATTCTTAAATTTTGATTATGAAATATTCTGAAAATCTGAACCTCAGTTCTAGATTTCGCCATGTCATAAGGGCGTGTTTAGATGCGAAAATTTTTGAGGAAAAGTTTCTGTAGCACTTTTTCGTTGTTATTTGGTAAAATTTATCTAATCATGGACTAACTAGGCTTAAAAGATTCATCTCGATATTTACAGATAAACTGTGCAATTAGTTATTTTTTTACCTACATTTAATGCTCATGCATACGTCAAAAGATTCGTTGTGACAGTTACTATGCAAAAATTTTTGGCTCTTTTTGTGCTGAAATCGCTGCTCCCTGCGCATCCGATCGTGGCTCCGTCCGTCCGTCCGCCCTCTCTCAATCTAGGCCTTTAGCCTTAAAGGGTAGGCTGCTTTCTTGCCTCTGTAATATAATAATAGATTAAATTAATGCTTCAGTGCTTTGCTTGGCATCTATGCCCTTTCTCTGCCCGATTTTATAGGAAACAATATTAAGGCAGCGTTCACTTCCTACAGGAACCCAAAATATTTCCTCCTCCCTCCATCACATCAAATCTTTAAACGCATGCATGAAACATTAAATGTAGGTAAAAAAAAAACTAATTGCATAGTTTGTCTGTAAAGTTCGAGACGAATCTTTTGAGTCTAATTAATCCATGGTTGGACAAATTTTACCAAATAACAACGAAAAGTGCTACAGTAACTTTTCACCCCAACTTTTTCATCTAAACACACCCTAAGCGCAAGATAATCCCGGTCATTGAAATTTCATCGTGCACTTCGGCGGGGGTTCCGTCAGGGAGACGGCATCCACGTCAGGCAGGCACCTCAGTTATCACTTAACAGGAAGAAAAGAGAAGAAAAATAGAAAAATCAACACCGCTCATGATCATTGCCTCAGTTATCAACATAGTATGTAGATGTAAAGGAAAAATCATCGTAGCTCCTGAACATTGCCTGAGTCACCAGGGAAGTAGCCCACGATCACTGCAAATCAGACATTAAACATGGATTACGATGCAATCATCACAGCAGCAGCCCATTCCCTGAAACTAAACCGTAACCAGAGAAAAGATAGGCATCATTGCAGGTGACCAAGATGCAAACAATAGACCCAAAATCATCAGGGACACACAGCAAAAAACCAAACAAATATCGTTGACATGGCCACGTGCTCAGCTGTATGGCACAACAATGCCTGCTGTCAAGATCCAGTAGAACCGAGCAGGCCACACCCTACAGAACGGAAAATAAAAACAGTAGTAAGCTAGGGTTTCCTCCATTAGAGGTCAACAGGTCACCCGCACATAGATTGGCGTCCACAGCGAAAGGGAGCGAGCCTCCGCGAGGTCTGGGAGAGGAAGATCCCGCAGGGAAAGGTAAGAAAAGAGAGGGGGGAGGGACCAAACCGAGGAGGGGATGAGGCAAGGAACACCAGAGCTGTCGGGACCACAGACGTTTCGAGGGAGAGCAGAGCTGCGCCGACTATCTGTAGGAGCTTGCGCGGAGGGGGACGGCTGCGGCCACCGGTGGTGGCTGCCCGTGCCGCGCCGCTGCATGAAGCCCACGTTACCTATGGCGCGCCGTGCCACGGGGGGGCCTGCCTGCGCGGGGAGGTGGGGGAAGGGAGGGGGCGGCCAGGCTCCTCCCGCGCCGGCGTGCCGTCGCCTCGCGCCCTCGCATGGTAGAGAGGGAGGGAGGGATCGAGAGAGAAAGGGGAGAGGAGACGGAGCAGACGAGGAGACGCTTCGAGAAGGCAGATATTTTTGTACGGACCAGCGAACAGGGGCTACTAAGAGATCTGGACGTCCACGTTGCGATCAAACGGGCCAAAATAATTTTGCTACCATGGACGTCCTGGTTGACGTCCAAACTCTTCCGCTTTGATAAGAGTAGATCTTAACATTTGATCCACGTAGCCAATCAGCTTTGTCAACCTCCGTCATAAGTTCAGATTAAAATCGGATGTAACATAGCAGATTCCTTAAATTTACTACCATAATTTTTTTTAGAATCTAGTATACTAATTTTGGTGTACACAGATCTAATAGCGATGCGACCAGCTTTACCGATTCCTTTCATAATCTCAGAATTAATTTAGTTTATTGTTGTTTAATAAAAAAAGCTCAAACATAGCATTATCAGAAGAATTTTTTTTGTCGAACATGCACGAGAGTGCGTATCATTGCATTAAGAAAGGAGTAAGCAATATGCAAGTACAAAGAATGACCAAAACCGGGACAAGAATCGCTACATTGTTACAGCAACTCCCATGAACTCGGCAGGTAGTGGCCTACCCTCCCGACGCAATATTTAATTTTAAATGTACAAATTTTATGAAACTAGATCTAAGTACAATGGATTGTGCTTGATTTTCAGCATTTCTAGAAAAATTATATGATTTTAGAGGTCCCTAGGTCCTTCGTTCTGGATATGAAACATAACTTTCCCTAAACCGACGTGGGTATGTCGGCAAATATAATCCCAATTAATGTTGTGGGCCCATGAGTTGCTGACAAGAGAAACTAAGAGCAAGTATTATGGTTGGCTGCAAGCCAGCTGAATCCCCGCTGGCGGAGAGAGCAAAGGAGAGAGAGTGCGGAGTGGGCGTCTCGTGAAACGCCGACTTGAAGCGGGCGGTATACGCGCGCCCGTGCTCCCATTCGATGCTCTGCTGTTGCGCTCGCTCCGCATTGGCTGCATGCGCTGCTGCAGAGCTACGGCTGCCGCTGCCGCATTAATTGGAAGCCACGCTGGAGTTTATTTCGCCGGCGAGCGGGCGGTATCATTGCCCTTGCTCTAAAGGCCTGGTTCACCTCTCCTAGTCACTTTTAGTCACTAAAATGCCAAACACCTCCGCTAAAAATTAGTGGCTACCTGTTGACCTTTTCACCCTATCATGCAGATATACCCGCAATTCGAGAGCTGGTGATAGGCTACCTGTTGACCTTTTCACTGTCGGCAGGCTACTAGTTTTACAATTTACAAAAGTAGCATCTAGATGAGTATTTATATTCATTAAAATTAAAATAATATTATTTAAAAAACATAAATTCTAACCATGTTGTTCTAGATCAATCAATCGTATATTTAAAAACTAGTATTGTGACTATTTTAGATTTCAAGTACTTCATAGGTTGTAATTTTATTTCCACTGTCACTCTCTCCGTCTCAAAATAAATGCGCATCTTATTTTCGAGAAGTCAAAATTTTTAAAGTTTGACCAAATTTATACAAAAATATATTAATATTTATGATATATATATATATATATATATAAGAAGTATTCTTAGATTGAGCGTGGATTCGTGATAAACTCATTTAGAGATACAATTTTTGATGCTATTTTCTATATTTTTTTTATCAAACTTAAAAATATTTAACTTCACGAGAAACAAGGTGTGCATTTATTTTGCGACAGATAGAGTATGTGTTACGATGTGTTATTCATTAAAATAACATCGAGGTCCTTCAGATTAGAGCGTGTCGCACCTTAACATCTTTATAATTACAGTCAGGGCCGTTTGGATTCTTTTATTTGGAGGAATTAAAATCTACTTAATAAATTAGATTATTTGGTTTGAAATTTGACAGTCCATCACTTTCCAAAGTTGGCAGATAAGTCTCTCAAATTTTTAGGGTGAAAGATGGAAATTGATTCTATAAATCATCATTCTATGTTTCTATCTTGCAACTTATAAAACACTTTTCAACTCACTCCCACATGCAACACATGAGTATCTCTCTCGCATAGCCAACAATAATATACAAATATAATCTATATATAACCATATTAATTTAATTCATATGTATCTAAATTATAATTATTAAAAGTAAGGATCCAAAGGGCCCTCAGTGAACCGTATAAATTGGACATTCTGCTGCACTAACAGTCACTCGAGACGACTAGTAGAGCAAGCAAGTACGGCGTGCAGTGTATGGGAGGAAAGTAAAGCTAGGACTATAGCACATGTTGACTCGTGACTCGTGAGGTGGGCTATCCGTTGACAAACCTACTAGCACAAGACATCCCGTTCGATGTGCATTAATGGTGGATACGTGCCCTGCACAAAATCAAGCTCCCCGTATATAGAAATGTAGAAGAAGAAAAAGAAGCCGGTAGGCATCGTGACGGCCACGCAGTGCCCACGACTCCACACGCCGCACCGGCCCGAGACTACTTTAACGCCATGTTGGGTCAACGGCCATGCCCTGGCGTCGGAACTCCTCTTCTCTTCCAATTTTCTATCCACAGGCATGCTCGTGGATAGGGACGTGGCGGTTTGGTGGAACTCATGTCCTAGCACCGGGGCGCCTGCGTCAGGCATGGCTTGTCCGATAGCCATTGGCGCCACTCCACTCCACTCCAGAGCAGCAGCCAGAAAATCTCTCGATCGCGTTGGCGTCATGTGTCATACTGTCATGGCGTGGGAGTGGGAAACGCGATCGCGTTGGCGTCATGAGGCCTGCCCGCCCGTGCGCTGCTTTCCGGCTTCCGCTGCCTGGAAAATGGAAAGCACCGGCACCACTGCAACAGCCCCAGCCCCAGGCAGCCCGATAGGTTTGGATCGGAATTTACCTCGGTTGATTTGGATTGCTTGAAACTCAACCGCATGCATGTCCACACCACACACCAAGGGCTAGACTCTGCGTTCGGCGAGACGTTGGATGCTGCACGGAAGGTGAAGTTAACGGCACCAACTTTTGTTAGAGAGTCTTGGACACCCTGCACGCAAAGCTACTCCGATCCTAACATAAATCACGCGCCGTGCCACGCCGCGCAATCAGCGGCCGACCCACCGTACTTACGTTACCATTACCAGGCCGGGCGGCCTCAGCTGTAGGCCATCCGATCCGATGGCACGCTGCATCCTGTGGTGTGGTGGACTGGTCTGGTGCACATCCGTCCTCCTTCCTCTTCCTGGGAGCTGAGCTGGGACTGGCCCTCGCAGCACGGTTGATTTTCGTTGGTGTTGCCCTGCGTCGCACCGTCATTTCGTGCCTGGCTGTCTAACTAATCCTGTCTTTACACAGCTCATCGGGCCATACATGATGCATGCATGATTGCTCGTCACCTCACCAATCCTGTCCCCCAATCATTGCCATCTCCGCCGTTTCCTTTAACTAACAAACTCACGCCGTGACGACGCATTTTGTTTTCGTTTTCCCATTGTTCAGTTTTGGGTTGCTATATAAATCCCTCTGTTATTTTTTAACTAAACTTTTATTATGGACTGCTGTCAGAGAGACCGTATGCTATTATTATTCCGACGAACAGATTGAACTGTTTGGCTTAAAAAAATTGTTTAACATGCATACTCCATCTAGGATAATCACCACCACTTAATTCCAGGGTTGACCGACCCTCTGGAACCATAAACTGTATGCTCATGCACGTTCCTGAAGCAACCGTAATCTTGCCGCGATTTTTGACATTCACTTCCATTCCACACCTGATAACATATTTTAAAATAAAAATTAAAAATAATAAACCACCAATGTCTCCTCTGGCAAGGCCAGGCTACTATCCGTTCCATGCCCAGGACGACACACAAGTACACAACAAAACCAAGCCAGATTCAAGACAACGCATCCTTTTACCTCTCAACGCCTCATCATCACTTTTTCTTTCATCAATCAATCAAGGACAGAGTTGCCAAAGCTAGAGGAGCGTTATCAGAGCAGGGAGGAGTTTCAGTGTTCGACGCAGGAGCATTGCGACTTGCGAGGGACAGCAACACAACTCTGAACTCTGGAGAGAGAGATCTTGCGAGCCAATGCATGGCAACTGCCAAGGGCTGATGAGCTGCTCATCACAGGCGTAGCGCGTAGGAATCCAAATCAGATCAAATCGGCGTCTGGAAAGGTGAGAAAGGGCCAATCTTTTGCTTGCCATCTTTACCGCCCCTTTCATTCCATCTTGGCAGCAGCCGAGCATTTGCAGTTACCAAAGGCGTGCTTGTTTCTTTCCATGTTTTTGCAAATTTTGTTTTCCATCTGGATTGGGTCTCTGGGAGATGAGATGATGAGGAGAATGACACGCGCCGTCGCACTGTTCGATGATACGTATTCTTTTTTGGCTCTGCTGCATCTGCGTCTAAAAGAAGGTTCAAAGGCAAAGGCGTCTGAATCTTTAGCCGTTTCATTTTTTGCCGTCTCGTCCTCTTTCCGACTGCTCTGCATCTTTATCTGCATGCCATGATATAACCATGATTTCATAGTCGTCGCCTCACAATCCCCTCAAAAGCAGCAGAGCTCGTGCATAAACAACAGGCTTCTCCATCAATCCTCACCAAGCACAAAAACTTTGAAAAATACTACATCTGCTACAAAACGACACGGCAGTTTCGAATTTAAACCTGCGAATTACAGTATCTCTAGTCCAGTGCGTCGGCTTCTCCCGTTTCGATGGATCTGTCGTGTCCATTGCATCAGTTGGGCGGGGCCCTTATAAAGCCATCTCGTGTGTCCGTTGTTTTGTGCAGTGCCCAACTGAAAAGCGTGACGACGGCGGAAGGCGAAGGCGACGCGGAGCAAAGAAGCGACGCCATGGACAGGGACAGCAGCTCGGTGTCCGACGGGAGCTCGGAGGCCGGGGAGCGCGGCGGCGGGTGCTGTTCGTCGCCGTCCACGCGGAGCCTCCTCGACGCGGCGGCGGGCAACCTCAGCCGCACCGTGTCCGACGTGTCCACGTCCGTCTTCTCGGAGCAGTACAGCAGCAGCGTCGAAGTCGACCACAGCGGGCCGTTCGAGCCCACCGCCGCCGTGGCCAAGCTCATCGGCGGGAGGTCCCCGGCGTCCGCCACCGAGTCACTCAGACGGCTCAGCATCAAGCCCCGCGCCGACGTGCTCGACCGCCGCTCCACCGACGACGGTACGTAACGTAATGACGCCGGTTCGTTCTTTCGTACAGATCGATCACCGTGTCGGCTGCCGCGTCTTTTCTTAACTCGACCGACCTGGTATGTGCGCGCAGAGATGGAGCTGGTGAAGGAGAGGTTCTCCAAGCTCCTGCTCGGCGAGGACATGTCCGGCGGCGGCAAGGGCGTCTGCACCGCCGTGGCCATCTCCAACGCCATCACCAACCTCTACGGTAAGCATTTAAGCAAGCAGGGCAATGGAGCCAAGACTCGGAACATTTCGTGTACTGGGCTTCTGGCATGCATCTTCATCAATCAGTACTATAGTAACATGTCCTTGGATCGGTTTTAATTTCGCAGCGACGGTGTTCGGGAGCTGCCACAAGTTGGAGCCGCTGCCGGCGGGGAAGAAGGCGATGTGGACAAGAGAGATGGACTGCCTCCTCTCCGTCTGCGACTACATCGTCGAGTTCTACCCGTCCACGCAGACCCTGCCTGATGGGACCAAAGTTGAGGTGCTGCATTGCATTGCATTGCATTGCATTGCGCTTCATCATATTTTTATCCATCCATGGATTTCTTCGTTCTTGCAAGATTCAGTTCTTCCAATAAACTTGAAAAATGTCGTCTCTCTTCCAATCGAGACTCGACATTATTGCTGATCAGGATGGATCAATTCGTGCAGGTCATGGCGACCAGACCAAGATCGGACATCTACATCAACCTTCCCGCGCTCGAGAAGCTCGACGCCATGCTCATCGTAAGAATTAAGATCAAATCCCAATCACTGCTCCCTCCATTGATTTTTCTTGGTCTCAGTCAGCAATGATGATCCCGATCTTGCGCGACGGACGGTGCAGGACATTCTGGACAGCTTCCAGAAGGCGGAGTTCTGGTACGCGGACGCCGGGACGAGGTCGTTCGGCTCGGTCACCTCCTCCTCGTCGAGGACGATGTCATCGTCGTTCAGGAGGTCCGCTCAACGGAACGAGGACAAGTGGTGGTTGCCGGTGCCCTGCGTCCCGGACGCCGGCCTCACCGACAAGGCGCGCAAGGACCTTCAGCAGAGGCGCGACTGCGCCAACCAGATCCACAAGGCCGCCGTCGCCATCAACAGCGGCGTGCTCAGCGACATGGAGGTGCCAGAGTCGTTCATGGCCGTGCTCCCCAAGGTACGAAACGAAGGTGGAACAGTATACACATCTCTCTCCTCGCTGAAATCCTTGGGTAAATAAAATCATGGTGTTCGTTCAGAGTGGGCGGGCAAGCGTGGGGGACTCGGTGTACCGCGTCATGCTGGGCGCCGACAAGTTCTCGCCGGAGTTCCTGCTCGACACGCTCGACATCTCGTCGGAGCACGACGCGCTGGCGATGGCCGACCGGGTGGAGGCCGCCATGTACGTGTGGCGGCGCAAGGCTAGCGGCAGCCACGGCAAGCTTCCGTGGAGCAAGGTCAAGGAGCTCGCGGCCGCCGACGACGACAAGAACGTGACGATGGCGAACAGGGCCGAGAGCCTCCTGCTCTGCATGAAGCACCGCTTCCCTGGCCTGTCGCAGACCACCCTGGACACCAGCAAGATCCAGTTCAACAAGGTAACCCAAAACTGTCCAATCACATTGGCAAGCACGCAAGATCATCCTAGTTCACTACCGGAATCCCGGCGTTTGCCGTGTGCCCGACCTTTTGTTGTGTGCAGGCTGTCGGGCACACGGCAAAAAGGGCCCTATGCCCAGGTTCCCAAGTTTGGCCTGTTTGCCGTGTGCACGTGCCATAGCACACGGCAAATATGCACACTTTGCTGTGCGCTATGCATGGGACACACGGCAAAGTGAGCTTGTTTGCCGTGTGCTGTCCATGGGGGCGCACGGCAAAATGTACATGTTTGTCGTGTGTCTTGCATGTGGCTGATGACAAATATTTTTATTTTGTTTTTTCTTCTTTTTCGCGTTTTCTTTTTTTTCCTGAAAAAGCTTTTGCCGACGGCTGGGCCTGGCACACGGCAAACTTTGCCGTGTACCTCACGTCTGGCACATGGCAAAGTCGCTGTTGACGCCGTCCGCTCGCCGTCTACTGGAGGCAGACTTTGCCGTGGGCTAGAGTTGGCACACGGCAAAGTTTGTCGTGTGCTTCTTCCCTGGCTCACGGCAAAGCGTGGGTATGCCGTCTGGTATTTTGCCGTGCGCTCGATGCCGTGGGCTGCTCACGGCATACCATTTGCCATGTGCCCTCGGGGCTTTGCCGTGTGCCTCGGGCACACGGCAAATATCCTGAATCCGGTAGTGGTTGGCATTTTTCATCTTCTTTTTAGTCATCTGCTCATCAAGCATCATACTCAACAGACAAAGGCATAGTTATCTGCACTGAAATTATGTTCTTGATCTGATTTGATGAAATGAACTGAAAATTTTGCAGGATGTTGGGCAAGCGATCCTGGAGAGCTACTCAAGGGTTTTGGAGAGCTTGACTTTCAACATTGTTTCATGGATCGATGATGTTCTTTTCGTCGACAGGTCGATTAGGAAATTGAGTGACAACCTGAAGCCCTGAGTTCTTCATCCTGCACTGAAGCTTCCCAGCAAAGGTTTTAGATGACTGTTGGTGAAGTTGCAAAAGAAGAGTACGTGACTGTAGCGTTAGTAGGGTGATTTTGCTGACCTAGAGAAAATGTAAGCCCTAGCTTGCAAGAATGCAGAGTGTCTGACGAACAGTGAATGTGTATGTAGTGTGTTTTGATTTTTGCTGTCCTTTTATTTTGAGCTCTCGCCCTCTTATCACAGCTTGGTAACACGAGGATGAGTAAAAAGGGATCAAAATGTTCAATGGCTATATACGACTCGTCTTGCATCTTTTTAATACTGTGCTTTTCGCAGCACGAAAAGCTGTACAAAGCCCCCTATCCAGTTAAATTAAACACGTTTTGCTAAAAAAAAAGTTAAATTAAACACGTGCATAACAGAGTTTTAGTTTTGGAAACACGGTGAATTGAATTTCGAGATCAGGCAATGACAGTCCAAGAGATAACTTGCTATTAAGGGCTTTTTTGTTATACTTTAATCCGCCCCAATCCACGTAGAGGCTTGTTCACCGTATCCATCTTAATACACGTGTGTTAATGTATTGAGATGGATACAAATAGCCAAACAAAACCTAGTTGGGAGGACACTACGTTTAGCAGTGTGTCTATTTTGCCCTGATCTACTTGCCTCACTAGGCCCATATGTCAGGTGGTCTCTTCTAACAAAACAATTCATATCTTTTTCATATGAAATGCGATCAAGACAAACTTTATATCAAAATTATAGAGCCCGACGTGGTCTACAATTTTGCTACTGAAAACTATTCTTTTTGAGATAATTTAAATAAAAGATTACTTGACTTCTAAATAATCTCAAATAAACAATTTCTGTGGGAAAGTTTTAGATCTCACTTAGCACTACAGCTTTTGTGTAGATCGTTTCTCCATCCGAGGTCATCAACAAATTTAAAATTTTGAACTTTAAAATATGCTAACTTAAAATAAGTATTTGAGCCTTTAAATTATATCAAATTAAAAATTTGCCAACTACAAATTTACAGATCTTATTATGGGCTACAACTTTTATATAGACAATGCTGACATATGAAACCCTTTGAAACGGTAAAAAAGTTAAATTTCAAAACCTGATAACTTAAAATGAATATTTGAGCATCTAAATTATATCACATAAAAACATTGTCAACTACAAATTTATAGAAGGCATTAAGGGCCCAACAGAGCTGGGACAATGAGATGAATGAATTGGTCTTATCTCAAGATTTTGGATCTACTCAAATGGATATGATATCAGTTCAAAGTTCTAGTGCTTTTTCTTGGCTTTCCAACAAGTCCAAGATCATTAAAATCGGAGTTCAAAGAAAAAAGTTATGCACAAAATACAACATTATGTTGGGCTGAGAATAGAGTAGCAGATTTATCTATTACTATTGTTCATAAACTCCGGTGATCACAGGAAATACGGTTGACATCCTTTAGTCCAACATCTAGTTTTTGGCACAGAAAAGCTTTGGTACAAAACTCCAGTGCATACAAGAGAAATCTAGTGCTCACGTTATGGCTAGCAACAGCTAGCTTTTGGCATGCAGTGCTCACATAACGGCTAGTTTCTTGGTTTGGGCCTATTTATACCCCTTGGCCCACCATTTAAAGGGTGTTAGAGCTTGGACAAGCTACTGGAAGTGTTGAGGCATATACTCTTGTACGTGCTCTAGCCACCAAAGTGCTTAAGAGAAGATTGGTGCAATTAGTAAAAGAATTAGTTGGTGCCCACTTGTTGGTGCTTAGGCTAGTTTAGGTCGTATTAGCGCTTTGCTTTAAATATTAACCTAGATTTTAGTGAGGTTTGCATACCTCTTTGCTATCGGTGCTTGCATACACCAAGGTTGTACACATACTTTGTAATCTTGCGAGATCACACTAACCACGGTTGTGGTGTGGCAGCCAATCTTATTCATAGGACGAGAGGCTCTCAAAGTTTTGACCGACTCTCCATAGTGGTGTGTTGGGTGTGATAGCCCCCGCCTTGCTAGCCAATCAGCCGTCCAACATCTGTCGTGTGCGACCAGCCACATGAAGAAGCGGAACTTGGATAGAGCCCAAGATTTCCATATTCTAGCATATGGGTCAAAATGAATGGATCCTATGAAAAAAGATTTCCAGATTCTCTTACCGGGATTAAGGTTAGAAGGATTTTTTTCTTTTATTTCTGTTTGTTTTTAAATTAAACTGATCCTTATGAAATTACTACACTTCAAATGGTCTCTAAAAGAAAAAGAAAAACATCAAAGATTTTAGCTGCTTTGTATGCATGCAAAGTTAACAACTTGACATAGAAAAAAGTGACCACAATCCCTATACTTGTCCGCATATGTTTGTTATGTTCGTAATGTGCCCTGCTAACTTAACTGTACTTATATACATATAAAAACCTGTAGCTCAATGCATTATTTCGATGGATCCGCCCGGCCAGCACGCTGTCAAGCTGTGACGGCCGGCAGATTCCTTGGCCTTCCTTTATATGATCACAAGTGTTCAACGTTATTCAGGAATCTGCAGCCTGTCCAAGGTGAAAAGGTCCTGGTTCCTGAGTCTGCAAACATCCTGATCCTGATGGACAACGTTGAACTGGTGAGAGTATCTCCTGAAGGACTTGGTCAGTTTGTGCATCAACCTTGTATGAAATCTAACTTCTGTTTTTGCATATGGCAATGTTCTTTCTGTTTAGTTTTGAAGTTTGTTTTGTGATCAATGTACCTTTTGCCAAAGCGGGAACATCTATCCATCTAAGTTACACCTGAAGTCACTTTAGTTTTTGTTCAGTTGCATCATACATGTGTCATAGAAGATAGAAGTACTTTTGTTTTCGGAGAAAGTCAGACAGGTACTGAACATAAAGCGACGTGGTAAGACTGTTTGGTTCTCCTCCTTGCAGGGCCGTGGTTCCAGGCAGCTACAGCTAGGCGAGCCTAGGAAATGGTACCGCATCAAGAAGATTTGGCTGGCCATCGGCCTCGCCGTCATCATCGTGGTGATCCTCCTCATGGTCCTGATAGCTTGCCATGGCTTCAAATGTCGCTGATCCTTGAGCCAGGGTTGCTCGCTGCCAACGGATGGAAGCACAGTAACTCCTGCATGCTTTACATACGCTCAATAATCATCTATGCAGCATTACAGCTTCCCATGGCGATGCGTTATGCTTGATGTTGTGGCGGTCTCTGTTTTCTCCTCTCGTTTTGATGTACCCTCCCAGTAGTTAGAGTTGTGAGCGATTCACAAATCCTTCTAAATTTTGTGGGACTTTTTGTCATATGGAGTATATATGCTTAATATAATTTTCTAGTTGCATGAGATGGACGAGCCTGATTCCTTGATAACAAAAACAGATATAGGCATAAAATGTATACACATTTGAATGTACTAACTATCCCAACAAAACAATATGTCCTCCTTTTGAAATTAAATGCCTAACAGTTCAGTACTGGTCTTCATTCAGTGAGGCACCTGCCAAGCAATGAAAAATATAAGACTTCCTTTTTTTCTCTCCCTCTTGCCGAGTACTTGCCCATCAAATTGCTCACAGCAACATGAATACATGATAGTAAGAAGTATTCCATGTTAGCAATATGCATGCTAATAAAGTTGTACTCCCTCCATTTCAAATTATAAGATGTTTTAGTTTTTCTAAATATTTTGCTTTTGCTATGTATTTATATATACACTATGGGCTTGTTTGATTCTTTCGTCTCTGGACACACTTTAGTCCCTGCGGTGTTTGGATGGACAGACTAATGGTCATTAAAGCTATTGTACAAAGACCACACAATCTTCTTTGTTCGTCATTTCACCCCACCCGTGCAGGCTCACCCGACTCTTTCCCCGCATCGCCAGGACCTAGGTCACCGCCGTGCGCTTCCACTAGCGTCGAGAAGATGACCGGCGCCGCCCTGTGACCTCACCGGAGCTCCCCGATTGGCGTCGGTCTTCCTCTGCCCACACCCTCCTCCGCCGGATCTAGAGGGCCGCTGCCCCGGACGTCCTCCACGCCGATCATCTTCCTCTGCGCTGGAAGCCTCCTTAGGTCCCGATCTGCGTCGCCCCAGATCATCTTCATGCGTCGTTCGTCTTCCCTCGCCATCCCAATCTGCGCCAGCTCAAACCGTCGGCCCTAGCTCCCACCGGCGGTCGACCCCAGCTCGTCGAATTGAGGTCCTCATCGAGGAACGGCGCGAGCGGCGGTGGGAACACGACGACATCGGCCCTGTTTATCTGGCTTATAATCCGTCTTTTTCGGCTTGTTTTTTTAGCCGGAACAGTATTTTTCTCTCACAAAAAATCAGCCAACAGTGTTTTTCAGCCGGCTTATAATTTCAGCCGAACGGCCCCATCCATTGCACAGCGCAGGGGAGCCGTGGTGGCACGTGCGTGTGTTGGTTGATGGGCTACGGTCCGTTAATGAGGGGCGGAGGGTGTCTTTTTGCCCCTTTAGTCTCCTTTAGTCACCCCAAGGGACTAACAGACTAATCCTTTTAGGCACCCATTTAGTCACTCTGTTTGGGTCTTTAGAGACTTAAAGTTTAGTTACCTGGATCTAAACAGACCTATATATATAAAAGTCAAAATATCTTATAATTTGGAACGACTACATATTAATGGTTAAAGTTGAGAAACACGTACAGAATTTTAAAACAACACTTTTATGGAGGCAAACAAACATTTTCGTTTGTTATGTGCAATGATTAAACCTAATAAAAACTGAAAATTCAGAAAGAAAAATTGTTGCCATAGATGGGCAGGCCACTCCAAGAAAACCCCCTTTAGGCTATTTACCGGTTTGGCCAAATGGGCTGGATCCATCCTTGCATAATATTTTCTAAAAGTCAGTTTGACCTCTCCTAACTAGAATTAATATAAGCTAGTGTGTACATACGAGAGTGAGTGTGTGATTCAAAAAAAAAATCTAGAATTAACATAATCCAATTTATCTTCCCAGAGGATGACATCAATCATGAATAAGACCTTATTTGGATGCATGTGTATTCACATCAATCTACATGTGTTAAGGTGAAATAGAATGAAACTTAGTTTAATTCCACTTCAATCAACTTCAACACATGTGGATTGAGACGAATACATGCGCATCCAAACAAAGCCTAAAAGGGAACAAAAGCGAATAGTTTCAAATGAAGAATGAGCAAAAAAAAAAACAGTTTTCCAATTGGGAGAGGCAAATCACATTTTGGCAAAAGTTTAGGGGAGGTCGAATAGTCATTTCCCCCTAGCATTTGACTCCTCCGTTTTCATATAGCACGCTTGTGGAACTTGTCATGCTCGTCGCCAATTCGCGCCGAACCGCCGACCGCAGGCTGTCAGGTGAGTGGAACAATCCCCACACCCCCACGTCCCCGATGCGCTTGCTCTTCTGATCGCAGCATTTGAGTTGGTTGGAGAATTTCAAATACAAGTGGCATTTAGAGCTCTGTGGCCTCGGATCGTCTTGTGAGACGCGGAGATTTTCGGTTTGTAGAGGCCAATTTTCCGTTTCGTAAAATTCCAATGTGGGCCTTGTTCAGTTCCTGACTTTGGGAACCCGATTCGGGCACTGTAGTAACTTTTGTTTTTTAGTGCAAAAAATTATCAAAAAATTAATTAATTAGACTCAAAATGTTCGTCTCGCAAAGTACAACAAAACTGTACAATTAGTTTTTGATTTCATCTACATTTAGTACTCCATGCATTTGCCGACATTTTGATGTAATGGAGAATCTCCTTTTTGCATAGTGCAATTTAGGGTGGAATTGGGAACTAAACAAGGCCGTGAGGTTGCTTGCTGGGCTCAATCTGGGCAAGTAAATTTTGATGCGGGTGATCGTGTAGATTAGTTAATTTCGTTCCGCGGTTTGAACTCAATCTGGGCAGGTAAACTAGGGCTTAATACATTAATTAAGTAGCGTGGGGGCGTGGAGATGTGGGCAAGCAGGAGCATAATTTCAGTTATAGCAATGGGTAATGCATGTTCTTTCTTTTTGATCCGTTCCCTACAGGGTTTGAGTAGCAGAAAATCATTGACTACAGATGTGATCATGTGAATGATAACTTGATAAGTAAAGCTTATATCTATCAATACGAGGAGCGAAATAATGGTCAAGCATACAGAAAACATGTCATTGGATTAATCATGTATGATTATTTTCTTGCACATTTACACACAAAACAAACATATACAATAAGCGCGGTCTGATCCCGCTGAAAAATGCATGCATCACACATGCACACAACTCTCAAATCTCAATGGACGAGGAAAATTGCAATGCGCTTCAGACTGCTATACACCGCTGTTCAGAGGCATGGCTGTGATCTCTGGTGACAGACCGCGCCCAACTTCATCCACACAAACTGCACAACTCTGGAGATTTGCTGAACCTAAACTTTTGTTCTCATCCACGAGAATCATTTCCACTGTAGTTACACACTTGACTAGTAGTAGTAGTAGCCCATCATGTTATTCTGCCGCATAGAATTTGGTCATTGTCAGCACGAAAACTCATGTATCCTACTCACTATACTCACACACAAGGCAACATGGACGAGATCTAATGAGAACTTCAAATCCACAAATCAAAGACAGTCTCATCTATCAACTCATTCAATACAAACTCCCAGATCTCCATAACAACCCCTTCTGTTTTCGATCTAATGTTCATCCACGTCTGAACTTCCAGATCCCTCTTAATTATCTGCTCTAGAGTACTTGGAAGACTATATTGGATATACCCATAAACATATCTATCAACTTCTGTGATGAGGTTTTCTCCTACTGGAGGTGGTGTCCGTATGTCGTGTTTTAGAAAAGTTAGCCAAGAAGAGAGTCTAAAATATCTCTCTTGGATCTCTGTTAGAGCTTCACAGATACAGTCAAACAGAAGCTTTAGATCATCTGTTTGATCACCCTGACTCTGTAGTTCTTCAAACAAGCAGGGGCTGATCAATTCATCCTCTAGGTACCATACCTCTAAATTTTGTTCTGCACACAACTCTGAGAGTTCTAGCACCAACTTTATGTAATCCACCCTGACACTCTTGTCCTCCCAAAGGACGTGAACACCTGGTTCATTATCTGGAAAATACAGGGTCCTTTGGAGACCATGCAGCTCACCTGTATGCCATTAAAAAATAAATAACCATATAGATATGTAGAGCATTTTATTTTGTATCAGTAAAACTGAATAATGTTCAGTAAGTTTTACCACTTGAACTTACATTCTTTCTTATTTATGCAGTCTGGACTGCCAATATCTTCAAAGAATGACTCAAGAACAGATACTGGACTGGGCCTCTCTTGCTTTTCATCGCATTGCTCAGGAGAACCATCTGAGATTAATTTGGTTGATGCTCTTGGTTCTCGTGTTTCTGGCTCTTGCTGCCCCAATTTTTCAACTATGCCCTCAGCAGAAGTTAGGGACATTTTAACATGTTCTTTTCCTTGTTTTATTTCTTCTAGTATTTCCTTTATGAAACATGGGACATTTAGAAAAAATAATCACAAAAAGAAAAAATATGCATTTATTTAAGCTTACATGATATACACCGTCTCTGCTTTGTTCTGCTGGAATGGACTGTTCGCTGCAAATGTTTTCGCCGCAAATGAATTTGTCAATTCCTTCAATATACAGAGTGCCTGGCTCATCATGAGCATGTATTGGTCCTGTCCAAAATTCTTGTGTTTATTTGTATTCAGAGAATAAACATGCATCATTCATAGCATCAAGTGAATTACCTTCTTGTGCTTCAATCGTGTAATATCCTTCTCGAACTGTCACCTGATCATCCACTGCTGCACTAGTACAGCGAGCAATGCTTCCTAAATCCTCTTGTGATTGGCTTCTCTCTTGTGTGCATTCTTCTCTCTCAACCTCACATGCAACATAAACATCTGTTTCTCCAGGTGAGGGGTCAAGGTAATCCTTTCCCCTCAGGCTACTCCTAGGGGTTGACACATTGCCATGAGGAAGGGAAAGTATGCCTTCCAAAGATTTTGAGATTTGAACTGCTGGATAGTTTACAGAACAGTCATTATCTTTTAGCATCTCTGTTAAATGCCGCTTGGCCTCTTCATAGAAGATAGACGCACCTTTTGGTGCTACTATATGGCCACTGATTTCGCTTATGCTCCCATTTTGCTGCTTTTGCTTACTGCTGATGAAAGGTTTGATGTCATTCTTAATGTCTGAAACAGACTTGTTTGCCAAGCTCCCTTCCGGGAGATTTCTAAAATCTTTATTGGTTGCAGTAACAGAATCTTTGAGCTTACGTTGGCCTCCTTGAAGATCCTCTGCAGGTGCCAAATTTCTTTCTCTTCTACTCTCACCAGTCACAAATCTGAATCTTTTCTTGACTTCCTTAATTGAAAACTTTGAGTTTTCCCTTCCACTGCATTCAGGAGCATGTGATGTACAAGGCTGTTGATGTAAAGTTCTTGCAGTAGCTGCTTTCTGATTAATCCCTCTTTCTGGATTTGGCTTCAGAATAACAATTTTGCTAACAGTCTGAGCTGTGTCAGTTGCCTCAAGCATCTGCCTTCTATTTGATTTACCCTTCCTCCAGAAGAACATATATTTTCTCTCTTTAGCCTGCTCTTTTGTAGCCAAAGGATGCTGTCTTGAGCCTCCTCTTCCTCCAACAAAATTGGTCTGTCCATGAATTTTATTGGGCTCTAATCCAGCAGCTACCATGCTGTTTTCATGCTTTTGGATACTGCCAGCTATATGTGGATTTGGCTTCTGAAGCAGCTTCACAAAAAGTTCATTGTTTGAACCCAGTATTTCCAATGCATCCTTGAATTGTTTGGATTGGGCTGCCATGGTGTTAGAAAGATTATTCTGGTCAGATAGCTTAACATCATTACCCTCTTGAGATTGCCCACAGCCAATATTGCGAGGAAGATTATTCAATTCATTGACCTTTTTATGGATTAGGGCCTTCAGTGAAGGACACAATTCATTCTTATTTTTGCAATCACTGTGTGGGCATTCATTGTGACAACTATATATTTCACCTAGGAAATTCACCAGGACAGATTCAAGATCAAATTCTTCAGCATAATTCAAAACCCCAGAATCCATTGATGGAGTTGAAGGCGTAGAGATTCCTGCCTGGTGATATGAGTTATCTGTTGATTTATTTCTATGCTCTGAACTCCTATCAAGAGAGACATCATTTCCCAGGTACGCTGATCTTCTCTGAACCTCATCATTTGGAATTTTCTTCAGCAGCTTTACTTTTCCCAATTCATCCTCCATAAGGTTTTTGACTGTTGGTTTCTGGGAAGTGCATTCTTCTATGTTCTGAATGAGAAACAGTCAAATGCTCAGATGCATTCGTATGTTGAAGAAAATTGTATATTGCGATGTGACAGAAAATGTATTGGCTACTTAATTTAATTAATTGAGCTAGTTCTGATAATGAGGTCCCTCAAGCATAATACTGAATTGACATACTGTCCTAGATAACGAGCCTGATTCAGCATTGGTGGTTCACTGCCTCACCATTCATAAACTAGAGATACTTCTTACTTTCTTTGCTTGGTTAAAAAAAATGTAGTCTTCAAAGTTGATAATACCAGTGTAAATAAATTAGATTATGGTAACTAATAAAAACATGACTAGGTGGGTTTGCTTTGCTCCTCAAAAAACTACTTGTTTGTTCATGCAACTTACACCATCTTCTTCTACCTCGTCAAAATCCTTGGGCCACTTTGCTGAATGCCCCCTCTCTGCACAAATAATGGCCCATCATCAGAACAATTATCTGTCAATACCCAAGTTGATAGAAAAATAGTACTGCACACTGTTTTTTTTCTGAACTATTTTGACTAATTCTAAATCATACACATCAGATGTGATGTTTGGTCTTGCTTAGCTTTAGAAATCAATGCAATGACTAGAGCAGTTCATGAATCAAATCCTTGTTGCTATCTTGCAGGCCGTGATTATGGATTGTCAATATAATATGCTGGAACAACCCTACCAATGTAACCAAACAAATGCAAACAAACATATACTAGTAGCATATATTGTGGCATTTCATGGATGACAAAGTGAATTTATTGGAGCAACAGCATCTGAAGTTACTAAGCATCTTTCGCTAGCTTGAAGTGGAGCTCAAATAGCTATGCCTGTACTGTTACAATTACCCTAGTCTATCTAATAGTAAAAAAAATGCCATGGAAACAGTGATTACTGATTAGTGAAGAAAACTTACCACTGGCCTCCCGGAACGTATGCCTCCCACTCAATTGCTTTGCATCCAGCAAGAGTTTGGGGTCTCGGCGGAAGTAAAGCATGCGCATGAGGCCCCACACACAGCCCACATTGTCCTCGTCTTGTGATGCAGACCGCCTGTGGCCTCGTCTTCCCATTTCTGATGATTTATTTTCTGTAGCAGAAATAGCCCTTTTGTTTCTTCTATTGATTGCTCAGTTCATGAGGGAGATCGGCGCAAGCTGCACCTGATGAACACTGCATTTTTTTTTGAATGAAAATAATTCATCAGCCAAGTTCGGACAAGTGATAACAAAGGGTGCAAAATTCTGTAAACAAGACAAACACAAGAGGTGAACTTTTGCAAGATCAGAGCAGGGGGTGGATGCAAACAGGTGGATGCCTGGCACCAACTTTCTTTCTATTGTCTTTACTCTTGATATAAATCTCTGTTCAACCAATCCGGCTAATCTATCAATTGAGCACCAAACGAGGACAAAAGGCAATCCAAACACTTCCAAATACAGACAAACATATCAAAACATTGCTTTGGGCAAATTTTCAAATTGAACCTATTTTCTAAAAAGAAAAAAATCAAAAACCAAATCCCCAACAAATTATCAATCAGCCACCTAAAGTCAGTAGTATTGGCACGGAGAACAAAGATCAGATTTATCGTACAAATAATAGCTACAGTGCAACACCAAGAAAGAAAACCAGCAGAAATACCTTCCAAGCAAAGGAACAAGAGCAAGCACGGAATGGAGGGAGCTTCACCGGCCGGCCTTTCTGAGTCTCTATCCCCTTCTCTCTGTCGGCCGGTGTGACGCCACAGAGACGAACACCCATCCAAAGTCCTCAGTCCTCGCGGCATCCCGCGGCCATGTGAATCGGCGCCGGAGCCCGCAGCCCTGAGCTGTCCATCCTTCCTTCTCCCTTTCGGCGAGGAGGGAGAGGAGGGAAGGAATCGGAGGCTTTTCTTCTTCTTCCGGGGTTAGCTAGCCCAACTAATCCAGGTCTGGATCACCTTTGCCTTTGCTTTTCTTTCTTTCTTTTCTCCTCTTCTTATCTTCTCCCCCTCGCGTTTGCTCTGCTCTGCTATGTGGAATGGAATGGAATGGAACGGAACGAGCGGAGCGCACCACGGCACCAGCGCACCAGGGCAGCAGAGTGCTACAGCGCTACGGCAGCCTACCACATGGCCGGCCATCGTGTCGCACCAGTAGATTAGTGGACTTTCGGCAAGTAGACAAGACAAACAGAGTAGACAAGACTACGGCCAGCTTGCTTGTTCGTACGACGCATGGGCGCTGCCTGCTCGCGTGTCCGTCCTTGGCTCACGCTTAACGACCCAGTTGCAGGTGAGCAGCAGGATGCGCGTCTTGTTTAGTTCTCCAAATTCATTCTAAATTCCACTATAAAAAAAAGGAGATTCCTCGTCACATCAAAATGTCGGCAAATGTATGGAGTACTAAATGTAGATGAAATTATAAACTAATTGCACAGTTTTGTTGTACTTTGCGAGACGAACATTTTGAGTCTAATTAATTAATTTTTGAACAATTTTTTGCATAAAAAAAATGCTACATTGTTCGATGGTGACACTGTGCAAAGTTGGCCACCCGACTCGGGCATCTAAACAAGGCCCGTGTTTAGATCCAGGATTCGGCCACCCGAATCGGCTCTGTCTGCTATAGTGTTCCTGCCGGAACACTGTAGCAGCTTTTGTTTTTTAGTGTAAAAAATTGTCCAAAAAATGATTAATTAGACTCAAAATGTTCGTCTCGCAAAGTACAACAAAACTGTGTAATTAGTTTTTGATTTCATCTACATTTAGTACTCCATGCATTTGCCGACATTTTGATGTGATGGAAAATCTCCTTTTTGCATAGTGCAATTTGGGTGCCAAATTGGGAACTAAACAGGGGCAAGGCGAAAAAAGTGCTGGTATTCGTAAGCGATGGGTGCAATCAGGACGACATGGATACCTACCCGGCTAGGATCGGACGGACGCGGACTGAAAGACTCATTTTTCTACTTCTGCTGGTATATTTTTAAGCGGAACGGGATCGGATTCAGAAACAAACAGAATTAAAAAATGGATAGAGATATACGGAAATACGAAAACAGATAAATACAGACAAAGAGTTGAAAAATTAAGTTAGAATAACATGATCAAATTTTCTTGAGTATATATGAACAAAAGTCACAAAATAGTATACACGTACAAAGTTATCGATCCAATATTCACTACCATGTCATGTGTCAATATGTTAGCATGCATTATTTGTGATTAGTAAGTTTAGGAACATATCAATTTCTAGACATATCTTACATAGATTGAAAATGGGACAAATATGGATCAATTCCGGATAAAAACGGGATTATGCGGAAATGGACGGGAAAACTTCTCTCCTGTTTCCGTAAATACGGAAACGGGATCCCATAAATACGGAAACGGGCGGAACAAAATAGAAAATAGAACGGGTCAGAACAGGATTTTTTCCGTCCGTTTTCGACACTATACCTGTGGATCATGGTTGCGTGTTAAGCATTACTCCTACAGTGATGGCAGGATTAATAATAATCCTATATATGATTCTCCCTACGCGAGGGGAAAAGGATATATGGGCATATTAGAGATGGTTTTGGGGATAATATATAATATTAACAATCAAAATCATTCATTTTCTGAGACCAATCAAACTCAGGCACCGTTTAGATGCCAAAAATTTTGCCAAAATTTTCAGATTCCCTGTCACATCGAATCTTTGAACGTATGCATGAAGCATTAAATATAGATAAAAAATAAAACTAATTACACAGTTTAGACGAAATGGACGAGACAAATCTTTTAAGCCTAATTAGACTATGATTGGACAATATTTACCAAATAACAACGAAACTGTTACAGTAGCGTTTCGCCAAAAATTTTGTCAACTAAACAGCCTCTCATTCACATGGCAGGAAGAGCCTGAAAGAAGTCACCCGTGTCATCTGTCAAATGCCGAGATGGAGATTGCACGCGACTTTTTCTGTACCCGGCACCCGGTACCCGGTACCAGGTACCCGGATGATGGCTAGGCTCAGTGTGCTAGTAGATGATAGTATTTGCGTATCGACAATGAGTAGTGGCAATCAAAAGTTTGTTACCTGTCCATCGCAAACCGGTTGTTGTTCGTCCGAGAAAGAGACGCGCGCCCACAGGCACAACCTTTCCCCTCAAATGCTCAAAGAGGCTTCCGTGTGAGCCTTTGGATCTACTACGAGCAAGTCTAGTAATTTTTTTTCAGCGAAACACCCTTGATTGACATAAAAACATGTGTTACCTATTAGAAATTTAGAACACTAGAAATCTCCAGCGATAAATATAGACTTCGTAATTCCATGTGCTGGCTTGATATATGTTTTAGTGACAGGCTAGACAGTTCATTTTGCAGGAAAATAAAATATGTGACGTTGATTATTCGGTGCCGGACAGGAGTTAGTGGCTTGGATGGGATCTACTCTACCGGGTGGGGTCCAGCAACAGCAATTCCCTGTTCTTCCTCACTTTACAACTCGAATCAGATTCATCAGAAGAAACAGGGGGTCCGCGCCCACTGTCACGCACGAGTCACGACACCCCTGGTTCGTTCGGTCGGCCAGCGACTGGATTTAGCTAACCCTCTGCTCTACTATACTAGTATACTATAACCACTGCCATCGGCTGCTAATTACGCTATACTGTTAGGGTGTTTGACAGAGGAACTAAAGTTTAGTTTGTGTCACATCAGATGTTATATGGAGTGTCACATAAGGTGTTCAGATACTAATAAAAAAACAAATTACAGATTCTGTCACTAAACCGTGAGACGAATTTATTAAGCCTAATTAATTCATCATTAGCACATGTTTACTATAGCACCGTAGTGTCAAATCATGAACTAATTAGGTTTAAAAAATTCGTCTCGTAAATTAGTCACAATTTGTGCAATTAATTATTTTTTAATTTATATTTAATACTTCATGCATGTGTCCAAATATCCGATGGGATAGGGACTCAACTTTAGTCGTGAAACCAAACACCTCCTTAATCGCTTGCGTCCCACGGAACGGAAGGGAGGAAGGAAAAGGGCGATGGACTGTGACGCGGGTGGTGATGCCAACTCGATGGCATTCATTCATGTGCCGTGACGTATCAGATCCAGGAAACTTTTTGGCCTCACTCGTCTTCCTCGCCACGGCTTTGGGGTTGGACTTTGGGTGGCCGGCCTAACGAGTACGAGCGCTCGAGCAGTGGCCAAATCACGGCTGTTATTTAGTCGCGCTTCCGGGACCATGCAAACCGGGCATCAAGGTTCTCCTCCCTTCCCATCATGTACGTTGCGTTGCGCGCTCAGCGTGTGACGCCGTATCTTCAGAATTTGGTGTTGCTGCCTAGTACTTTTCATTTTCGATTAGGGCTGTGTTCAGTTCCGAAATATTTGTAGGAAATATTCATGTAGCACTTTCGTTGTTATTTGGCAAAAATTATCCAACCATGAATTAATTAGGCTCAAAAGATTCATCTCGACATTTACAGACAAACTGTACAATTAGTTATTTTTTACCTACATTTAATGCTCCATGCATAGGTCCAAAGATTCGATGTGACGGGTGGTAGAGAAAATATTTTGGGAAGTGAACGGGACCTAGATACTTTGGATGCTACTTGTACCCGTAGCCTATAGATCCTGGAGATATCCACCATCACCTTTTGGGGTCCAATTAATTAATCTATGCATTCCAATTAATTAATTTATGCATTCTTAAGTCTCCCGAGAGGACAGCTGGTAGCTCAGGAGCTGTTTGGATGGATGGCTCAGGAGCGAGCCATGCTACAGCCGCTGCTTGTTTGGATGTTTAAGTGCTAAGCTAGGTTCTATGAAGTTAAAATGTGAGATAGGGGCTGGCTAACTGGAAACGACTGGAGGGATCGTTTCTAGAAAACCAAGCTTGGCTAGCCATTCATACCGTGTCGCCTCATCGCCTCGCGAGCTCGCCTGTGCCGCCCTCGTCACCAGGTCGGTTCGTTCGTGTGTCGCTCGTCCGTCTACAACCTGTCCACACACACACACGAGCTCCCCCCATCCGCGTGAGCTCTGTCACCCACCACGTAAGCTTCGCCGATCCTGCACAAGATCCATCGGACCTCTACATGTCCGAGCCGTCCCCACACGAGCTTTGCATCTCCCATGCTCGTCTCTGGCCACCACCGACCTCCGCCAGCCCCCCACTCCCCATGCGTGAACTCTACCTCTCTCCCACGCTCATCTTCTGGCTCCTGCGCAAGCTCCGCTCCTCCTGAGATGGTGATGGTGGTGCATGTGGGAACTAATGGTGGCGGAGGTGTGAAAGCCCTAATTTGGTTTTGGATAATTGATGAAATCTAGTATTTACCTTTATGTTAAGTGTGTGAATTAGATAAAGTTGGTACATTCCAAGTGGTGAAGCTAGAAGATGGTCCACGGAGGTGATGATGGACATAGATGATCAAGTGCTTATCATTTGGAAAAGAAGAAAGAGAAAAACAAAAAATGGGCTCAAGGCAAAGGTATATGTGACAGAGCCATTTTTTGTTTTGCACTAAAGACACCATAGAGAGTGTAAGTGACTTAGGATCGATAGCCGTACTATTAAGAGAGGAAAATCTCGATTAAAACAGCTATCAAGTGTCACTAGGTGAATTCATATGAGCATATGCATTAGAACCTAGTGTGAGCTAACATCGACCCTTATAAAATGCTTTGAAAAATGCTAACATATGTGCACACAACTTCTACACTTTGTGGTTAACAAGTTGAAAGCAAGGGTGATGTAACACCCCTGGTGTTACGACCCCGCTTAGCACCTCGGTTAAAGCCTAAGAATTTTTTTTTCAAAACAAGCTCTCAACTTTTATAATTTTACTGCACATGAAATGATAAACGAATAATGCAAGTTAGGTTGTTTCATGGGAAATCATGCTAATGAGATCGAAGTTGTTGAATTAATTGACATGAAAAACAATTTTTATAAATAAAAAAAATAAAATATGACTTGTGTGTAGCACTTAAGCAAAAGTTAATGAGCAAGTTGTGTAGATAAAAATGCAACTCTTATTTCGGAAAAATAAATGTTGCTAACTAGTATTTTGTAAGCTCAAAAATCAAATTCGGAATTCAATCCGACCTCAACTCTAGATCTCGTCTAAGTTGGAACCAGCGTTAGACAATGCCGCTTTGGCATTCGAATTCCAACAAAAATGTTTAAACACTAACTTCATGATTTTGCATGAGTGGTTGCATCAAAGTGAGTGCTGGAGTACGGTGTAGATCATAGTTGCGTTGGGTGTCGAATTGCTCTCTTATAAATTGCCCAAAGTTCGCCAGAATATGCTGTGAACCCCGTGTTGATGCTCTGTTCATGAACCGACATCGTGTGTGACGAACTGTGGCAGAACTATCTAATCTAATGCTCTCCCAAGAGTATTCGTCTTCTATTAGACCCTAAGTACCCAAGGGAGAACACTAAACTCTGCGATTCCGTCGAGCACACCACAAGGGAGAATTCAAAGATCCACATTTTTACATCAGGATCACAAATGAGAGAATAAAACTTACAACATTCTTGTCATTTCTTACATCACTTTTAGTACAACATCAGAGTAATTCATTATTTGATTATAATAGCGGAATATAAAATGTTATTAGAGTTCAGCGGAAATAAAACCATTGAATGATAAGTAAAACATTAACATGATGAGCTTTTATAAGCATGAAACAGTAACAAGTTGCAAGTATTTTCTTTGGAAAACTTTTGGTGGGATTTTTGTTAAATAAACTCTACCCGTATCGTAAAGGAAATCCTCGTTGAGCCCACCAGAAGGTTTTTACACACAAACGTTAGCTCCAAAAATGCCTGTCACCTGCAACAGGGGAATAAAACCCTGAGTACTCAATTGTACTCTGCAAGACTTACCCGTCAGGAGGAAAGAAAAAAAGACTCCAAGGATTATGCAAGACTTTCTGGCTTGTGGGTTTAATGCATCTGCAAGAAGCATTACTAAATGTGTATCCTTATATTTCTTTTATTAGCAGGCATCATCAGTTCATTCACCGACTATTTTATGTAAGCACCAAGGCTACTTTCAAGCAGGTGGTAAGCAATCAGAACTATTTAACCATCTTTTATATTTCCGTTCTTACTATGATGCCAGATTATAGTCATGTCGTACCGCCAAGTTGATGGCGATTCGCGAATCAATATGCTCAGCTAGGTGTCCCGAAAACACATACCTTGCTTGTACCCCGGGCACAAGCAAGACCAATCCGTTCCTCTCCTGTCAAGGGGTCCAGGTCCCCGTCCAAGCTCAAACTCTAAGCCCCCAACACTGCAGTCCCAGCTGTAAGGTCCTAGATGGCTAGAGGGGGGGTGAATAGCCTATAAAAAAAAATTCTACAAGCACCACTAAGCAAACTTGTTAGAATAACAAACGGCGTAGAGCGAGTTTTGCTTAGCCTACGGTTATGATGCAAGCCTCCTATCCACAAGTCTAGTAGATTATAATCTCTAGTTCACACAAGTGCTAGGTCACTAACTTACACTAGTGAGCAAGCTAACAACTACTAGCAAAGGCTACCACTAGAGCTACACAAGAAAAACTAGTGAAAGTAAATGCAAGAGAGAGGATTGTGATTCTTATACCGACGGTGGAGTGAAGATGTTGCCAATCACCAAGATGATATACAATCAAACAATATTGACAACAACACAATGTGAAGACCAATCACCGGGAGAAAAGAGACACAATATTTTGTTCACCCGGTGTTCACTTGTGCACCGACAAGCTACGTCACCGGTTGTGTCGACCAACACTTAGATGGTTCCTCGGTGTGACCCTCAAGTCACTTGCCCCTCAAGGCACGCCCCGCAAGGCACCGCAAGACACCACTCTCAAGTGAGGTAACTCAATGACACGCGCAATGTAATAGAGTTGCTTTTGGCACTCCGCCGAGGAAAGCACAAGAACCTCTTACAATCAACCGGAGGTGGCCAAGAACAATCACCTTCTCTTGCCAACGCCTCCAACAATCTCCAAGCCGGCTAGGAGCGGTACTCTCCAAGAGTAACAAGAAATCCACCGGCTAAACCACCCACAAGTGCCACTAGATGCCCTCAAGCTATGCAATGCACTTTGGGATCACTCAATCTCACTTTTGATTTGCAATCAAGCAAGAGAGATGAGTGGGAGGAGTTGTTCTAGCTCAAAGGATGCACAAGTATGTTAGAAATGCCAAGAGGCCTCCCCAAGGGCCGGCCAACAAGTATTTATAAGCATCCCATCCAAATAGAGCCGTTACAACTCCACTCACGATTTTCGCGGGACCACCGGACGCGCCGGTCGTAACAGACCGGACGCGCTCAACCGCGTCCGGTGCCCCAGCGAATTCAAATACGTCCGTTAGAAACTCCAACGGTCACTGCGCGCCAACGGTCAAACGAGCGACCGGACGCGCTGTTGCGAACCACCGGACGCGCCGGTGCGCACAGCGCCCACGCCCGCGAAGACATCACCGGACGCGCTCCTCGCAACCACCGGACGCCACAGTACCCGCGTCCGGTGCGAGTCCAGTAAGCTCCCGAGACCACCGGACGCGTCCGATGGTGTGACACCGGACGCGCACCGCGTCCGATGATTTCGTGAATCTCTGTTCGCCAGACCGGACGCGCCGGTCCCGTGGGTCACCGGACGCGCCGGTGCCAAACCCTAGCTCGCGCGCCTGACGCCCGCGCTGCACTGACCGGACGCGCCGGTCCACAGTGACCGCGTCCGGTGCAGCGTCCGGTGCGGCGTCCGGTGCTCCGTCCAGTCACTTCCGTGACCGCGTTCGCCTCCGTTTCTTTTTCGACTTCCGGCGCAATGGAAAATAGGCATTTCACTTCCCCGAAATCGCCTGAATCCCGCGCTCGCACGCTCGGCGGGAGAGAGAAAGGAACCAAACCCCTCTCTACCCGCAAACCACAGCGCGACCAACGCCACCTTTGCAAATGTGCCAACACCATCAAGTGTACATCTCCATGTGCTTGTGTGTTAGCATTTTCTCAATCATTTTCAAAGGTTTTCCAGTTAGCTCACTAGGCCCTACATGCAATGCACTTCATGAATTCACCTAGTGGCACCCATGCGTCGAATAACCGATAAGATTTCCCCTCTTAATAGTTCGGCTATCGATCCTAAACCACTCACACCCTCTATGGTGTCTTGAGTGTAAAACAAAATGGCCCTATGGTTATACCTTTGCCTTGAGCCCATTTTGTTTCTCCAAATGATATGATCCACTTCATATCATCACATGACCGTCTCGATCCATCGACCTTGACTTCACTTGCTCTTCACCGTTGCATTGGTCCGTCGGCGCCAAGTCTTGCTCAAGCTTCACCATCGCATGGTCCTTCGCTTCGAAGCCTCGACTTGCCCTTCACCTTCACAACCGGTCCATCGAGCCAAGCCTCATCTTGGTCTTCACCATCTTGGTCATATGAGTCAATGTCATGTCTCATATTCAATGACCACCTTTATCTAAATCATCCACTTAGATACAAAGGTTAGTCTTAGGTTTCATCAATTAGCCAAAACCAAACTAGGGACTTTCACCAGCCTTAGTATGGTGTTTAGACCTCCTCAACCCACTATATATAACCACCCAAAAAGCTGGTCCGGAAAGAGCCGAAACCTATGACAAGAGAGAAACAAGTCTTCCCGCTCCCATAAGCAAGTATATGCTCGGGACAAGTAGGTCTATGACCTGACTATGGAATCCAATGCAACGAATGGTCCTTAATCGACACAGGCGGAACAAATGCAATCAGAGCCCCGCTCTGTTGCCCAACCAAGTCCAAGTACATCCAACCCGTTCCACCCAGTCTCCAATTATCTATATATATTTATATTCCATGTGATAGTAATATGATAATAGTAATAATAATATATTTCCTATCTCTCGCGAGTGACCGACAATCACTCGACTTCTACCGAAATCCTATAGTATAGCACACTACACGATCCTATCATACTAGTAAGACTCATAGGAAAGGATATATATATACGCAAGTGAGTTTCATTCAACTCTTTTAAACTTAATGCATGAGCATAAATTAAAGTGCAGAATAATAGGGGTTATGCACTGGGGCTTGCCTGGGTATGATTTAACCAAAGTTAGCATTCCACCAAAGTGACACGATTATCAAGGCATCATCTTTTCTGCTACCTCCTTATGACTCTACGATATATCATTGCTCCTATTATGATATTTGTGGATGCAATGTAGAGACGTAAATAGACAACGATAATTGCAACTAGGAGAACACAATACGCTTCGTAAGCTCACGAGCTAACTCTAACGTACTAGACTACGTACCCATATGGTTGAATAAGATATGATTTACCCAACAAGTATTTTTGATCATAAGAACCCAAAGTGTTGCTTTATTTATTTCATCGATTTAATGTTTATACTCTAACTAGGGCTCATTAACTAATTAAGCAAACTAATTGTTTGGGAGCTACAACAATTACAGTGAGCATGTAATAACATTATGAGGCTACCACAAGATTTTCAAAGCTAACACTATCATCCTTTGGCCATAAAAATTACTAGAAGTTCATATATTAACAATATTAAGCTTCTCAAATTAATTAAAGAACTTCTGAAAACATTATGAGACCACACGAATAAATTATACCAATAGATAGATCCTGATTTTTAGGAACTGAACAAACTTGGTTTCATAATTTTTGGACTTCTACGCATTTAGATTTTGAATTTACAAGTTGAGCTTAGAACTAATTGGAAAAGCATTTAGAAAAGGGAAAAGGTTGGCGGCCCGAGAGGGAGAAACATGGACGCCAACCAGGGCTTGTTAGGCTGTGTTCCAGAGCGCGAACCGGGCTAGACAGAGGTGGTCTTAACTACCTTTACTAATTTAATTAGTGGCCCAACAGACTCTAATAAGAACAACCAATATACTCTTACAAAGTACTCACTAAGACGTGACTACAAAGTAAAAACACGACATTAGTGCTTGAGTATTCTTGTTTGAAATTTAAATGCCAAAGTGGCATTGCCATCACTAATACAGACGAGAATTCATGAGTGCGGTTAGGACTAACGTGCGTTAGTACTTTAAGCACAATTTTTAAAAGGTCTAAACCTTATTAATTTCAACTAACAAATATCCCATGTGATAATCCATGCTTTATACTAACTCGTAAAGGCAAAACATTCAAGCTCTATTTGATTATTTTGCTCAATGTAATTCACCCAAAAATGGCACTTCTTATTCATAAGCTATATTACACCTTTGTTTAGGAATTGCTTTTCATGCCAACCATTACAGCAACTTATTCCATTTTTCTTATTAAGATCTCGTAGCATATTTTCACATAACATAGACTAACTTTCAATGCTCATTTAGTTTTTCTCGACCACAAAAGTGAATCATGTAGGATTTGCATTTATCATTTTGTGTGAGTTTAACATTTAAAATCCGAGGAACTTGTTTTAATAATTTCTCCCAGGCCTTAACTGCGGTGCTAAGCAAGCTCGTAACACCAGAGGTGTTACAACCAACCCCCTTAAAAGAATCTCGTCCCGAGATTCGGAGCGAGAATCTGAAAAGGAAAAAACACGATTTTCACTTCTTAGAGCAGAGATTACAATAGGAGATTACACGACTACCAAAACTAAACCTCTCAGGGATCAAGAGACAACACGACCAAGAACAAATCTGATACAACTCAAAGCCTCTCTAGAAACTAACGAAGACGGGGACAGTGGAAGAGCAAAAGGAAAACGATTATCCAGAACATAGCGTATGCCCAACAGATCCAGAAACAAGAGACTGATAAATAGATCATCGTGAACCAGCAACCTAAACTAACCAATGGCGAACTTGAACTCCTTCGACGAAAACCAGATCCCTCCTTCTTCTTCTCAATTTACACCATCACCTCCGATCGGCGACCCTAGACCTATGAGCAACGGCTGGATCTCGTAGCCCTGTCCCCAACTACTCCTTCCCGACTGCTTCCCAACCTTCTCCCACCTGAGCATAGACGAAGGGGAATGATTCTACGAGCTCCACTTCATATTTGGGGGTGGAATGGAGGAGAGGCAAGCAAGGTGGCATTTATAGCCTGGTGGACGGGGAGAAGGGTGCAACGCGCTGGAAGTGGAGGCAGCGTGGAGGGAATCACCAGTGGGTCGCAAGGTGGGGAAAAACATCAGCCATGGTGCTCTCCCTGTGCGAGCTTGAGTGGGGAAAAGGAGAAAGGAGGGGACAGGGTTCACTCCGCAAGGTGGTGTGCGAGCGACGTGCCCACAAGAAAAGAAAAGAGGGGGGTCCGGTACGGGGACGAGGCGAGTGCGGCACCACGCCGCGGACACGCGAGCGTGGCACGCGGGGGCCCCGCCACTGACGGCTTCCGTAGGGCATGCGGCGACGGCAACCCGACATGCGCAGCGTGGTCCAACCAGTCACAGGGACGACCTCACGTCGGGTGTTCCAAATAATCCAGACCACTAGTGGCTAACTTTTCCTCATCGCCATGGTGGTTGGCCGCCTACGTGAGCAGCGCGCTAGGGTCAGTGTTTGGCTTTAAAATCACCGCCTAGGGTTTTGTCTTGGCTTCGTGTTGCTCGTCGGCCCGCTTTGTGCGCCGATTCAGCCCCCGAGTGGCCGGTGTGGCTGCGCAGCGCCGGCCAGAGCCGTGCCGCCGTGGGTAGGGGCGTTGGGGACTGCCCCATTGTCAAGAAAGCACGGTTAGTAATGCTCCTTGCAAATGCAATAAACCCACAAGCCAGAAAGCCTTGCATAATCCTTGGAGTCCTTTTCTTTCCTCCTGACGGGTAAGTCTTGCAGGGTACAATTGAGTACTCAGGGTTTGTTCTACCCTGTTGCAGGTGGCAGGTGCTGATAAGCTGACACTTGCGTCTGGAAACCCCTGGTGGGCTCAGCAAGGATCTCCTTTACGATACGGGTAGAGTTTATTTAACAAAAATCCCACCAAAAGTTTTCCAAAGAAAATACTTGCAACTTGTTACTATTTCATGCTTATAAAAGCTCATCATGTTAATGTTTAACTTATCATTAAATGGTTTTATTTTTGCTGAACTCTGATAACATTTTATATTCTGCTGTTATAATCAAATAATGAATTACTCAGATGTTGTACTAAAAGTGATGTAAGAAATGGCAAGGATGTTGTAAGTTTTACTCTCTCATTTGTGATCCTAATGTAAAAATATGGATCTTCAAGTTCTCTCTTGCGGTGTGCTCAACAAAATCGCATAGTTTAGTGTTCTCTCTTGGATACTTAGGGTCTAATGGAAGATGAGTACTCTTGGGAGGGCATTAGATTAGATGGTTCTACCATAGATGAAGTTGTTGTGAACTTGGAAAAAGAAAAAGGAGGAGACAACAGCGACCGGACGCTGGCCACATCCTGATCGGACGCTGGCTGGCCGCATCTGGTCAATTATAGCGCAGTGTGGCTCAGTTGGCCGAGAGTGCGAAGTCGCGACTGGACGCTGGCCTGGCTTGACCATTGCGTCCGGTCACATGTTGGATGACGGCAAAATCACGCGATCAGACGCGCAGGAGGAGCATCAGGTGATCACTGACGTACGGTGACGTCAGCCTTGCCTTCACGCGCAGTGAAAAGGAGCAAGGACCGGACACTGGGGCCCGTCCGGTCACTGTTTTACACTAAGAATCGTCTCTGGAAACGATCTGACTCCACGCGGTGCGGCGTCCGGTCGATCTTTGACTGAGGCGCTAACCATTACGTGACCGTTGAGATCGAATGAACGATATTCAAAACAGGGACACGTGGACGCATCCCTGCGACTAGACACAGGGGGCCGAGTGTTCGGTCTCTTGACCGGCGCGTCCGGTCCCTGCGTAGTGAGCCCAATGTTGAACCTAACGGCTCTATTCATTTGGGGACGTCTATAAATAGTGTTTGGCCGGCTCCAAAGTATCCTCTTGGACTTTTGACATTCTTGACATCCTTGTGAGCTAAGCAAACTCCCTCTCACTCATCTATCTTGCTTGATTGTGAATTCAAAGTGAGATTGAGTGATTCCAAGTGCATTTGCTTGAGTGATTGCATCTAGTGGGACTTAGGGATCGTTGTGGCTGTGGATTTCTTGTTACTCTTGGTGATTGCTGCCACCTAGATGGCTTGAAGCAGCGGTGGAGGTCTAGCACGTGTTGATGATTGTTCGTGGCCGGCTCCGGTGATCTTGTGAGGGGTATTGCACCTTTCCCGGCGAAGCGCCGCAAGGTAGCTCTAGTAAATTGCTCGTGTCATTGAGTTACCTCACTTGTGGGTTGGTTGAAGGGTCGAGATGGTAGACTAGAGGGGGGGTGAATAGTCCTTTCTAAAACTTAAACGCGTTGGCTAACCGAAACAAATGCGGAATTAAACTTATCGGTCTAGTCAAGATTACACCCCTCTATCTAAGTTCTCTAGCACCTTGCAAAGATTCTAATTAAGCAACTAAGGTGCTAAGCTTAGCAAGAGCTCACCTAATCAATTCTAGTGCAAGGTCACACAAACCTATGCACTAGTACTTTGCCAACCGAGGGAGCTCCTATACAACTAGTGAAGCAAAAGCACAAAGCTCCTAAGCTCACTAGCAAAGTTCAATAATAAGACAACCAATGCCAAATTAGAGAGCGCAAATTACTTAGCTACACAAACTAAACAATGTGACTAACAAGGTTACACAAACTAAATTAGCCACGCAAGGGGAAGCTTCTAGCTACACAAGCAAGAAGACAACTAGCAAGCTACACAAGCAAACTAGTTACGAGAGCAACTACACAAGCACAAGTATATATAAAAGTAAATACAAGCTTGTGTTGCACGAAGGCAAACCACCGAAAAGATGAAGAACAATGTTGACACGGTGATTTTTCTCTCGAGGTTTACTTGGTTGCCACCAAGCTACATCCTCGTTGTGTCGACCAACACTTCGTGGTTCGGTGGCTAATCGGTATCACACACCGAGCCTCTCAAAAGGCGCCGCAAGAACCCACCATCAAGTGTGGTAGCTCAATGACACGCTCAACTAAAGTTGCTCTTCGCGATCCCCGCGTGGTGAGCACAATCCCCCTCACAAAGCTTCTCTAGAGCCTCGCACAATCTTCTTGCGAGCTTTGACGGAGCCACAAGCCACCAAGCCGTCTAGGAGGTGGCAACCTCCAAGAGTAACAAGCACCACCAGCTTGCAACATGATCACCTAGTGCCACTCGATGCAATCTCTCAAAGCAACGCACTAGAATCAACTCACTCACAATTGATTCGCACTCTTGCAAGCACAAGTGAGTTAGAGGCTCTCCAAGCACTCCCAAAGCATGGACACTAAGTCCCAAGGGTGCTCAACTCCTGCTAAGGCCAGCCACCACTTCTATTTATAGCCCCACAAACGAATATAGCCGTTAGCAACTCACTGGACGAAAATCACGAGCGACAGACGCGGGGATGCCCACCGACAGACGCGGCACCCCAGCATCTGACGCACTGCTCATTGCCACGTGTCCCTGAGCTTTGAAATCCAATGGTCGACTCCCAGCGTCTGACGTGAGACCGCTCTAGCGTTTGTCGCACGACAGACGTGGTCCAGAACGCTCCCGCGCCCTGCTCAGCCACGATAGACGCGTCTGTCGATCGATCGACAGACATGGCGTAGCGTCTGACGCTCGCGCGCTCACCAGGCCACCGAACACTGAGCGACAGACGCTGATGCCAATGTCTGTCGCGTGAGCGTACGTGCGTCCGTCGCCTCTTCCTCTGCTTACCGCGCCTGGGGTAAGCCGACAGACGTAGGGCCAGCGTCTGTCGCCTCCGCGACCAACGTCTGTCGCTTGCAAAACAACGATGACCACCTCCATGACTTTACCACTTCTTCCTGCTTCTAGCATAAAGGAAAATAGTCATTTTATTTCCACAAAAATGGCTGAATCCTGCCTCGCAAGCTCGGTGTGAGGGAGAGAGGATCCCAAACCCCTCTTAACCGCTCAAATTCCATCGCCTTCGCAAATGTGCCAACACCAACAAGTGATCACCACCTTGTGCACGTGTGTTAGCATTTTTACAATCATTTTCTCTAAGGAGTTAGGCACTTAACTTGTCACGCCACTCGATCCTAACACATATGCAAAGTTAGATCGCTCAAGTGGCACTAGATGACCGATATGCAAACAAGTTTGCCCCTCTTGACAGTACGACCATCTATTCTAAACCCGGTCATCAACTTCTCTACACACCTATGACCGATGAAATGAAAATTCCCTATGGTTATACCTTTGTCTTGCGCATTCCATTCTAACTCCTCCGACGTTGATGCAACATATGCACCAACCAATCACCAAATGATATGATCCACTTCACATCATCACGTGACCGTATTGGTTCATCAATCTTGACCTCACTTGCTCTTCACCGTTGCCTCAGTCCATCGGCGCCAAGTCTTGCCCAAGCTTCACCGTCACACGCGGTCCCTCGCTTCAAAGCCTCCGACTTGCCCTTCACACTTGCAACTAGTCCATCGAGCCAAGCCTCATCTCAATCCTCTCCACCTTGGTCACATGACTCCATGTCATGTCTTATATGCAATAAGCTCCTTCATGACACAATCACATGTGGACTAATCTCCTGTGTATCTCACATTAAACACAATTAATCCACACAATTAGTCCACATAAGGTTTGAAAGGTCTTGATGGCAAGAGGGGGGTGAATAGCCTTTTAAAAAATTCTACAAAGATAAGCAAAACAAGTTTATCAATATAACAAGTAGCGAGATACGAGTTTTGCTTAGCCTACGGGGTGTTTGCAAGCCACCTAACCAATTCACAATTCTAGTATTTGCACTCAACCGGACAAGACAAGCCGAGAAGGTAACTACAACTACAACTAGCAAGCTACACAAAAGAGCTACTCTAGCAAAGCTAACTAGCTAGCAAAGATAACTAAGAAGGTAATACGAAGTTGAGTTAGGAGAGTTTCACCGAGGGGCGAAGTATTGAGCCAACCAATATGATCAACAATGAATACCAAGATAACCGAACACCAGGATCAATCAATCACAATATCATAATGATGACACGAAGATTTATCCCGAGGTTCACGTGCTTGCCGGCACGCTAGTCCCCGTTGTGTCCCTCTTCACCACGTGGTTCGGTGGCTAATCGGTGTCACACCGAGCCTCTCAAAAGGCATCACAAGAACCTACCAAATAGCAAAAGGTTGCAAATGACATGAGCAATTCACTAACGTTGCCTTTGGCGCTTCGCCGAGGTAGGCACAAACCCCTCACAATCACCGGAGGTGGTCAAGAACAATCACCAACTCTTGCCAACGCCTCCAAGCTGCTCCAAGCCGTCTAGGTGGCGGTAACCACCAAGAGAAACAAGAATCCCGTAGCAAATCAACCACCAAGTGCCAACTAGATGCAATCTCACAATGCAAATACACTTGGATCACTCAATCTCACTTCGAATATGCAAAGAAGCAAGAGAGATGAGTGGGAGGGGAGTTGCTTAGCTCAAAGTGCTCACAAGTATGTCAAATGTTCAAAAGTGAGAGCCTTGAGCCGGCCAACAAGTATTTATAGACGTACCCCTTCGAATAGAGCCGTTAGAAACTTAAACAGCTGAAATTGCACTGACCGGACGCGCTGGTCCAACTGATCGGACGCGCCGGTCACGCAGCGGCTAAAACGCGAAGCACTGACCCGACGCGCTGGTCCAACTAACCGGACGCGCCGGTCGCACAACGACTAACTGCGAAGCAACGACCAGACGCGCTTGACGCGCGACTGACCGGACGTGCTGGTCAGCCTGAGCAGCGCACAACAACACAATGACCGGACGCGCTGGAGAAATGACCGGACGCGACAGTGCCAGCGTCCGGTTAGAGTCCAGTAAGCTTCCTGAACGACCGGACGCGTCCGATCGACTGTGACCGGACGCGCTTCACGTCCGATCATCAAACTGAAATATGCGCAGACACTGAACACTGACCGGACGTGTCTGGTCAAGCAAAGACCGCGTCCGGTCACCTCTGTGACCTCCGTTCGCCTCCGTTTCTTTTCCGGACTTCCGACGTAGTGGAAAATAGTCGTTTCAATTCCTCGAAAACGCCTGAATCCCGTCTCGCAAGCTCGGCGGGAGGGAGAGAGGATCCCAAACCCTTTCTACTGCTCAAACTCCATTGTCTTCGCAAACGTGCTAACACCACCAAGTGATCTCGTCATGTGTGAGTGTGTTAGCATTTTCACAAATTATTTTTCGAGGTGATATTAGTTCTATCCAAATGCATATGATTATGAAATGCACACCTAGAGGCACTTAGGAGTTCAATAGCCACGTCATTCCCCTCTTTATAGTATGGCTATCTAACCTATAATGTAACCACACCCACTAGGTGTCTTGGTTACTAAAACACAACCCTTAAGCATATACCTTTGCCTTGATCATATAGGGTTACGTTCAAATCCAAGTGTGGCCATCATGATCACCATGTCCATCTTGCCACCAACCTTGGAATGTACTAATCCTCATATGCTACATACAACTTAGGCATAGGATTAGTACTTAGGCATTGTCACTAATTACCAACACCAAACATAGGACTTTCAATCTCTCCCTTGTTGGTAATTGGTGACAAACCTTTCACAAAGATATTATGATAAAATTTTGATTGAACCCATGTCACATTGTCCAAGTATATTACCATGTGTAAGAATTATGGACATGTGATCATGAATTCAAATTGATAGCAATGGCTCCCCCTACATGGATGCTATATGTTTGGATTTTAGAAGCATGCATGTTAGATAGGAAAGATTAGGAGCATTAACTATCAATAGGTGCTAAGTGTTTAAGATTATAGACCTTTGAAGCGTGATACCATCGGAGTAGCGATAAACACCATCTTAGCACCTTGTGTAGTTAGATACCACTTGTAAAAACACAAACATAACTAGAAACCTCGTGAGATCAACATTATAAGCAAGGTTCTAGTATCACTTTGAAATACATGAAGCAAGAAAAAATCTAACTACTTCCTATTTATGCTAGTACCTCAATGCATCATTCAAATTATACTAGCAAGTCACCACACAAGCAAAGTATCGGAGAAAAAGAAATGCATAACTATGCATTATACATATGAAGTGCACATGGAAATGCAACAATCATGTTTAAGAGCTTGCTCCCCCTACTTGTGTGCTCAAAATTTTAGTTGATCCCCTTCTTTTATCATTTTCTCCCCTTTAGGATCTATCTTTGTGAACAACATTTTTTTTGTGCTTGTCCTCCTTTGAGTTCTATCTTTGTGAACAATATTTTCTCCCCCTTTGGCACCAATGATCACAAGGGACCATTTTAGATAGATTATCATGTTGAATTATGGGGTGAGGATCAAGTTTGTGATTCAACCTAGATTGCTTGCATAAATAAAATGCTTCGGTTTGATCCAAGGGCAAGCTTCTTCACACCTCACTAGAAGGGTTATCATGCACCATGTTGAAGCAAATATTTAGACAAGTTTTCTAGATTAAACACTCAGGATCACAAGCTACTTAAACAAGTTATATGCTACCACTAGATCATACAAGTCATGGAAACAATAGTGGCACCATATAAACTTCAAATTCATTTAATTTTCATGAATGAGCCTAGAACATGTAAATTATGACTAGATGCACTAAACAAGTCCTTAGAATAGAATGTATGACATGTCAACCAATTGTACCTTAGAGCTTGAAGGAGAGGCATGTCATATATGGAGGTGCATCAACTCATGTTGGAGAAGTCAAGTATGTTCAACTCATTCTTTAGCTTGTGAAATCTCTTCTCATCAAGTGGCTTGGTGAATAGATCGGCTAATTGATCTTCGGTGCCTACACTCTCAATAGCAATGTCGCCCTTTTGTCGATGATCTCTAATAAAGCGATGGCGAACATCAATATGCTTTGTTCTTTGATGTTGAACCAGATTGTTGGTTAGCTTCATGGCACTTTCATTGTCACATAGCAATGGCATATTCTTGAAATTGATTCCAAAATCCTTCAATGTTGCCTTCATCCACAAGATTTGTGCACAACAACTACCCGCGGTGATGTATCCGGCTTCGGCGGTAGATAGTGCAATACTATTTTGCTTCTTGGATGACCATGAGACAAGTGATCTTCCCAACAATTGACAAGTCCCGGAAGTGCTCTTTCTCTCAACTTTGTCACCGGCATAGTCAAAATCCGAATATCTAACTAGCTCAAAGCTTGCACCATTGGGATACCATAATCCAACATCTTGTGTATGCTTTAAGTACCTCAATATTCTCTTTGTTGCCTTCAAATGACTTTCTCTTGGTGAGGCTTGAAATCTTGCACACATGCATACACTAAACATCACATCGGGCCTTGATGCCGTCACATAGAGTAGGCTACCAATCATTGATCTATATAGCTTTTGATCCACCATGTTGCCATTCTTGTCACTATCCAAGCTTCCACTAGTGCTCATTGGAGTAGTGATTCCTTTTTCATCTTCTATACCAAACCTCTTTAGCATATCCTTTATGTACTTGGTTTGGCTTACAAATGTTCCTTCCTTCATTTGTTTGATTTGAAGTCTAAGAAAGAAACTAAGTTCACCAATCATTGACATTTCAAATTCCTTTGCCATCATTTTTCCAAACTCATCACAATAATCTTGATTGGTTGAACCGAATATGATATCATCAATATATATTTGCAACACAAACAAGTCTTTCCCAATCTTCTTGGTGAAGAGAGTAGTATCCACTTTGCCCATGACAAATCCTTTGGATAGCAAGAAGTCCCTCAATCTTTCATACCATGCTCTAGGTGCTTGCTTCAATCCATACAAAGCTTTTCTCAATTTGTAGACATGATTGGGTTTCTTGTCATCTTCAAAACCGGGAGGTTGCTCCACATACACCTCCTCTTGAATGTACCCATTGAGAAATGCACTCTTCACATCTATTTGATATAGCTTGATATTGTGAGCACAAGCATAGGCAAGTAAGATCCTAATTGCTTCCAATCTTGCAACCGGGGTATAAGTTTCACCAAAGTCAAGACCCTCTATTTGTGTGTAACCTTGAACCACTAGTCTTGCTTTGTTCCTTATTACTATCCCATCTTGATCTTGTTTGTTGCGAAAGAACCATCTTGTTCCAATGACATTATGATCTTTAGGCCTCTCAACTAGTTCCCATACTTTATTTCTCTTGAAGTTGTTGAGCTCTTCATGCATTACATTTACTCAATCTGGATCTCTCAATGCTTTATCAATATCCTTGGGTTCTTCCATTGACACAAAAGAAGAGTGAGCACAAAATGATGCCAATCTTGATCTAGTTTGAACTCCCCTTTGTATGTCACCAATGATGGAATCCAATGGATGGTCTCTTGCAATGTTAGTTGATTGAAGCACTTGAACTTGATTGTTTGGATGTTGATGTTGATTATGAGTTGGAGATGATGAACTAGACACTTGTTGATCTTGTTGCACTTGAGATGATGTACTAGCTTGATTTTGCATTAGAGATCCACTAGCTTGTGTAATTGGACTTTGGAACACTTGATCTTTGTTGTCATCCACATCAATCACTTGCTTTGGCCTAATATCACCAATATCCATTTCTTTCATAGCATTAGTCAATTGAGTTCCTCTCACATCATCCAAGTTATCTTCCTCATCTTGAGAGCCATTTGTTTCATCAAACTCAACATCATGAACTTCCTCAAGTAAACCACTAGCCAAATTCCAAACTCTATAAGCTTTGCTAGTAGTGGAGTAACCAAGTAGGAATCCTTCATCACATTTCTTCTCAAACTTGCTCAATCTAGTGCCCTTCTTTAAGATGTAGCATTTGCAACCAAATACCCGAAAATATGCAATATTGGGCTTTCTTCCATTTAAGATCTCATATGGTGTCTTCTCTAGAAACTTGTGGCAATAGAGGCGGTTGCTATAGAAGCAAGCCGTGTTGATTGCTTCGGCCCAAATTGAATGACTCACATTATACTCATTCAATATTGATCTTGCCATATCAATTAAGGTTCTATTCTTCCTCTCAACTAGGCCATTTGATTGAGGTGTATACTTGGCCGAGAATTGATGCTTGATTCCAAGCTCATCACAAAGCTTATCAACTCTTGTGTTTCTAAACTCACTTCCATTGTCACTTCTCACTTTCTTGATTGTGGTCTCAAACTCATTTTACACTCTCTTGATGAACTTCTTGAATATGTCAAATACATCACTCTTGTCCACAAGAAAGAATACCCATGTGTATCTAGTAAAATCATCCACAATCACAAAGCCATACTTGTTGCCACCAAGGCTTGTGTATGTAGTTGGCCCAAATAGATCCATGTGCAACAACTCAAATGCCTTAGAAGTACTCATAATACTCTTTAATGGATGAGTGTTGCCCACTTGCTTTCCGGCTTGACATGCACTACATAGCTTATCTTTCTCAAATGTGACATCCTTCAAGCCTCTAACTAAGTCATGCTTCACTAACTTGTTCAATTGTTTCATGCCAACATGACCAAGTCTTCTATGCCATAATCAACCCATACTTGATTTGGTGAGCAAGCATGTTGAAAGTTGAGTGTCACTTGCATTGAAATCAACCAAGTATAGATTCTCATATCTAAAACCCTTGAAGATCAAATTGGAGCCATCAACACTAACTATCTCCACGTCATCAATACCAAATATGCACTTGAAACCGAGATCACACAATTGAGCAACCGAGAGAAGATTGAAGTTCAACTTTTCAACTAAGAGCACATTGGAAATGCTATGATCATTAGAGATTGCAATCCTTCCAAGAGCCTTTACATCACCCTTGCTATTGTCACCAAATGTGATGCTATCAACGCCACTATCATTTGATTTGAGAGAGTTGAACATTCTTGAATCACCGGTCATATGTTGAGAGCACCCACTATCAAGCACCCAATGCCTTCCTCCGGCCTTATAATTGACCTACAAAATAAATTAATGTTTCTTAGGTACCCATACTTGCTTGGGTCCTTGGAGGTTAGTCACTAAGCTCTTTGGTACCCAAATGGCCTTCTTCTTTGGACCCACAATTGGTGTACCAACAAACTTAGCATGCACACCTTTCTCACCCTTAGTAAGCACATAACAAGAATCAAAAGGAATGTAAGGTACATTAGCATTTTTCTTATTCTTGTTCATTTTATTGCAATTAATCTCTAGATGCCCAACTTGCTTGCATCTATTGCAATAACGACCATTGCTCTTCACAAAACGAGGCTTTAGAGTAGCAAATGCCGCCTTGCCCTTCTTGGGAGTATAGCCCAAACCCTCTTTGTTAAGAGAGAACCTTTGGCTACCCAAGCATTTTAGCAAGCGGACATCCCCACCATAGGCATTGCCTAATGCGCGGGTGAGATCATCCACCTCTCTCTTGAGAGTCTCATTCTCAACCACAAGTGATGAATCACTAGTAGTAGAGGTAGAGTTGGTTGTGGTGGATGATGATGAGCTACATGAAGCATTAGTAGGACCAACAAATAAAGAATCATCAATAATATCACATGTTAGTCCAATATTACAAGTGACAATCACTTGCTCCTCCTTAGCTTCCTTCATGAGCTTTTCCAACTTGAGGTCCTTTTCCTTGATGAGCTCAAGTAGAGCGGAGTGGGCTTCCTTAAGCCTAGTGTGAGCAACTTCAAGATCCTCGTGGTCTTCCTTTAGACACTCATGAGAGGTCTCTAGCTCATCAAAGGATTTCCTAAGAGCTTTGAGCTCTTGTTCAATTCCTTTGCACTCCTTACACTTTTTGAGAGCAACAAGCTCCTCCATCAAGGCATCATTTTCATTGCTCTTGGCAATGAGCTCTTGCTCTAAGATCTTGCACTTCTTGGTTGTCCTCTTGTAGCCCTTGCTCATTTAATCTATTATGCCTAATAGATCATCCTTGGAGTAGTCCTCATCCTCCTTCTCATCACTCCTACAATCATCACTAGCACAAGAATCATCATCACTATCATCATGTTTTACCTTGGTAGGCTTGGCCATAAGGCATGTCGATGTAGTGTCGAAGATGGATGGCTTGTTGGAGAGGGCGATGCTTGCAATGGCTCGCCGAGTGGTCCTCTCATCATCACTAGAGCTATCATCATCACTATCAGATTTATCACTATCACAAGTGACCAAATAGCCACCACCCTTCTTCTTCTTGTTGATAGTGAAGCTCTTCTTCTCTTTCTTCTCCTTCTTGTTCTTCTTCAACTTCAACTCTCCATCATGATATCTTTTGTCTTCATAGGGGAACTTTGCCACTATATGATCGGGGCTATTGCAATTATAGCAAAGCACCTCCTTTGCCTTTATGAAGTCCCTTCTCTTTCTTGCACTATATCATTTCTTCTTCATGAACCTCCCCATCTTGTGCACTAGGAGGGCCATGGTCTCATCATCGAATGGATCATCATCATCGCTCTCCACCTTGCTCTTACCCTTAGAGGATGAAGCCTTGAATGCGGTGGTCTTCTCTTGCTTAACCTTGATCTCCTTCTTCTCATCTTCATCATCATCATATTGAGCATCGGTCATGACATCTCCAAGCACTTGGTTTGGAGTCACCTTGTCCAAACCCTCTCTTTGGATCATCTTCATCAAGATAGCAAACTTCTTAGGTAAGTTCATCAAGAACTTATGTGAGAAGTCCTTGTCCTTGACATCTTCTCCTAGGCTCTTGAGATCATTGACAATAACTTGTAGCCTATAGAATATCTCCGGTATGGACTCATCATCCTTTATCTTGAAGCTTGCAAATTTATCCTTGAGCATATAGAGATTGGCACTCTTTACCATTGAAGTGCCCTCATATGTTTCCTCTAATCTTGTCCACACTTAACTTGCCATCTTAAGATCCTTGATTTGCTCAAAGACCTTTGCATCAATCCTATTGTAGAGAGTATTGAGAGCCATAGTGTTGCATTGGTTGTTGATGCGATCATTGTTGGTGAGGTTATCGGGATCAATGATAGCATAATCATGGTGTGTCACCTTCCAAACGTTCTCATGAATAGAGCCAAGATATTGCTTTATTTTTCTTTTTCAATGATCAAAAGATGTGACACCATCAAAGAATGGAGGCTTGCCCCCGACATGGTTGAACACAACTTGAGCCATCTTACACCGAGGTTGTTAAGCCTTGCAAACGGTGACCACGGCTCTAATACCACTTGAAAGGTCTTGATGGCTAGAGGGGGTGAATAGTCTTTTAAAAAATTCTACAAAGACAAGCTAAACAAGTTTATCAATATAACAAGTAGCGAGATGCGAGTTTTGCTTAGCCTACGGGGTGTTTACAAGCCACCTAACCAATTCACAATTCTAGTATTTGCACTCAACCGGACAAGACAAGCCGAGAAGGTAACTATAACTACAACTAGCAAGCTACACAAAAGAGCTACTCTAGCAAAGCTAACTAGCTAGCAAAGATAACTAAGAAGGTAATACGAAGTTGAGTTAGGAGAGTTTCATCGAGGGGCGAAGTATTGAGCCAACCAATATGATCAACAATGAATACCAAGATAACCGAACACCAGGATCAATCAATCACAATATCATAGTGATGACACGAAGATTTATCCCGAGGTTCACGTGCTTGCCGGCACGCTAGTCCCCGTTGTGTCCCTCTTCACCCGTGGTTCGGTGGCTAATCGGTCTCACACCAAGCCTCTCAAAAGGCACCACAAGAACCTACCAAATGGCAAAAGGTTGCAAATGACACGAGCAATTCACTAACGTTGCCTTTGGCGCTTCGCCGAGGTAGGCACAAACCCCTCACAATCACCGGATGTGGCCAAGAACAATCACCAACTCTTGCCAACGCCTCCAAGCTGCTCCAAGCCATCTAGGTGGCGGCAACCACCAAGAGAAAGAAGAATCCCGCAGTAAATCAACCACCAAGTGCCAACTAGATGCAATCTCACAATGCAAATATACTTGGATCACTCAATCTCACTTCGAATATGCAAAGAAGCAAGAGAGATGAGTGGGAGGGGAGTTGCTTAGCTCAAAGTGCTCACAAGTATGTCAAATATTCAAAAGTGAGAGCCTTGAGCCGGCCAACAAGTATTTATAGACGTACCCCTTTGAATAGAGCTGTTAGAAACTTAAACAGCTGAAATTGCGTTGACTGGACGTGCTGGTCCAACTGACCGGACGCGCCGGTCACGCAGCAGCTAAAACGTGAAGCACTGACCGGACGCGCTGGTCCAACTGACCGGACGCGCCGGTCGCACAACGACTATCTGCGAAGCAACGACCGAACGCGCTTGACGCGCAGACCGGACGCGCTGCAAACGATCGGACGCGCTGGTCCCGTGACTGACCGGACGCGCTAGTCGGCCTGAGCAGCGCACAACAACACAATGACCGGACGCGCTGGAGAAATGACCGGACGCGACAGTGCCAGCGTCCGGTTAGAGTCCAGTAAGCTTCCTGAATGACCGGACGCGTCCGATCGACTATGACCGGACGCGCTTCACGTCCGATCATCAAACTAAAATATGCGCAGACACTGAACACTGATCGGACGCGTCCGGTCAAGCAAAGACCGCGTCCGGTTCAGCGTCTGGTCACTTCTGTGACCTCCGTTCGCCTCCGTTTCTTTTCCGGACTTCCGGCGTAGTGGAAAATAGTCGTTTCAATTCCTTGAAAACGCCTGAATCCCGTCTCGCAAGCTCGGCGGGAGGGAGAGAGGATCCCAAACCCTTTCTATCACTCAAACTCCACTGCCTTCGCAAACGTGCTAACACCACCAAGTGATCTCATCATGTGTGAGTGTGTTAGCATTTTCACAAATCATTTTTCGAGGTGATATTAGTTCTATCCAAATGCATATGATTATGAAATGCACACCTAGAGGCACTTAGGAGTTCAATAGCCGCGTCATTCCCCTCTTTATAGTATGGCTATCTAACCTATAATGTAACCACACCCACTAGGTGTCTTAGTTACTAAAACACAACCCTTAAGCATATACCTTTGTCTTGATCACATAGGGTTGCGTTCAAATCCAAGTGTGGCCATCATGATCACCATGTCCATCTTGCCACCAACCTTGGAATGTACTAATCCTCATATGCTACATACAACTTAGGCATAGGATTAGTACTTAGGCATTGTCACTAATTACCAACACCAAACATAGGACTTTCAGTTGTCACTCAATTAACAAAACCAAACAAGAACCTTTCATTGGTTCTTGCGGTGTCCAATGTGTGGACGAGGTTTGTGCAACACCTCTTAGCCGTCGAACCACCAAGTGTTGGTCGACACAACGGGGACAAGCGTGCCGGCAAGCACATGAACCTCGGGAGAAAAATCACTTGTCTCTTGCCATTGGAATTCTCTCAGTATTCATATTGTGTTGATTAATTGATTGGTTCATCACTTCTACGCAGCGGTATAATCATCTTTCTCACTCATTTACATTCTCATAAACTAGTTGTAACAAGCTCTTTAGTGTAACTAGTTTTGAGAGCTTGTCTTTCCCTTGCTAGTATAGCTTCTCACCTAGTTGAGCTCTTTAATATAGCTAGCTTTGAGAGCTCTTAGTGATTTAGCCATTGTTTGTCTTAGAGATTATAGCAACTAGAATTGTTGGGATAGGAGGATTGCAACACTTGTTAGAGCTAGTGCAAAAAGCTTTATAGTCAATTAGTTATCTAACAAGTTTGTTTAGTGGTTTATAGTTTTTAAATTAGGCTATTCACCCCCCTCTAGCCAATTAGGACCTTTCATGGTGGAAGTGAGTGCGAGGGAGAAGGTGGTGGGGGTTGATGAGGACATCACTCATTCAAATACACCGCTGGTCCTCCAACCACTATGCAAGGTTCAATGACTAGAGCTCGAATGTGACAACTAAATCTAGAGGTGAGCTGGTTCTTAAGTGATCCTTTTCACTGTTTTAAGAACAGATTACAGCCTAATGATGTTATCATGCTTAGGAACATTGAAGAGGATCATGAAGTACTTGGAGGGAGGTGTGGAGGCGAAGATGACCAGCAAGGACATCCAAGTCAAGCGAGAGGCTCAATCCAACTCAAGTTCGAGTCTGACTCAGCCTCCAGGACCAGCCTACAGTAAAAGGACGCCTAGGACAAATACAAACTCTATTTTTGATAGTCCACATATGCATAGAAAAATAATTTCATAAGCTAGCTAATGGCTTTGGTTTGACATCAAAATTCCACCGGAGTCAATGGGATCATCGAAACAAGTCAGCGTCCAGAATCTGTCAGGGTACTACATCATCGTCTTTTGGTCCATTGGGCTATGTATAATTCTAGAGCCCATTAGGAGGGCACGTCTAGGAGGTATCACACCCTCAAACACTTTATATTGAGTCATCATCGACCAAGTTAGGTTCTGGGTTTTGCTTTATATCAATCTATCTTCGATAGTCGTCGTCATCGGTTTTGAAGCACCAACTTCGACTGCTTGATAATAGATCTGCAATTGATCACTTCAATTGAGTTGCTTCTTTCGAGTTCTTTCTTGTGTTCTTCATTTTATAAGCAGGGATTAGCCTTCTCAGCGAGGTCAACCGGTTTGTGACGTGGTTGATAACCAGAGGAGTTGTGGTGCTAAGGTTGTAGAGTTCAAGTCTTTCTAAAACGAGAGTCGTTATCTTCACCCGGTGGAAGATCGAAAACCCTATCCCCATAAGAGGTGGTGGAACTAAACAACACCCTCACAAAGACGAGGTGATTCTATCAAGACTATATAGGAAACCAAACAAAATTTTTATTTGCCAGAATTAGGTACTATAGAAAAAAACATATTTTGCATTGCCTTATGCTGGCTTAGACTGACCAAGCTTATTTTTGTAGCTAGACTTAGTGAAAAAAACACAACCAACCAGATCCTATAAGTGGTAGTCCTTGTGATCATTGGCGATAAATTTATTTATTTACTGTGACATAAGGACTCATGACAATGGTAAAAGTCATGTTTACAAGACCATTGAATTCCATGAGAATCATTATAAAAGAGAATCTATATCCTGTTATAAAGCTAAACCCCACTAGATGATTTCTCTCTTTATGCAAGGTGTCCACATCATTCCCCACTAAGTGACCCTATTAGATGTTCTATCTCTTCATGCAAGATGTCCACATCATTTTTCACTAAGTCCATGTCATCCCTTATTAATTACAAAAAATGTCCATGTCATCTCTATCATGTAATACTTTAAAATTTTAATCTATTAATATACAAGTCATCTACATACTCTATTTGTTTCATCACCTATTCCTCTATAATGTAATCAAATATTATATTAGTTTTTCTTCTATTAGCTTACGGATTTTTTTACCAGATCTAATACAATAAAATAACATGCAAGTCAAATTCATATATATATATATATATATATATATATATATATATATATATATATATATATATATATATATATATATATATATATATATATATATATATATATATATATATATATATATATATATATATATATATATATATATATATATATATATATATATATATATATATATATATGAAGCTACATGCTAGCAGTAATCATGACATTTTTTCTATTTGAAGCTACATGCCAACGGACCTTTGAGGCAAATAACCTCATGTGGTGGATGTGTTGTGGATTTTTGCAGCCTACCATTTTAATCAAAATGGGGAGTGCATTGGTGGAGGAATTCATTAATTCTTGATTGTTTGAATCTTGTCCCATAATGGAATTGAGTATTTTGATACCAAGTAACTTATTATGGGGAGATATAGAGTCTGACTCTAAGCACTCAATAGCAAAAGTGATAAGTGGTCGGACACAGAAAAATTGCTCTCAGGGGCATATTCCCCTATGCATGCACCGTTAGATGCACATGGGATGTGTGTTGGCCGTTTTAAACATAACCAGCACGTTTTTGTAAAATGAGAAGGCCTAATAAAGGAAGCGAATCATCCTTAGAGGGCTGATATTCTGCAGTTTTTATATTTGGAGGTAAGACGTCAGCCGCGAGAAGGTGGTGGCAGCGGTGAACGTCGCTCCGGAGAACATCATTCCTCAAGAGTTGTGTGGATGGAGGTGCACTCCTTGGGAGTTGCGAGGACGGAGGCGAGGTCATGTTGCTGCTAAGAACGTCACTCCTAGGGAGTTGTGGGGACGGGTCGCTCCTCGGGAGTTGTGGGGACGGAGGCAGCTTCTCGCCGACTAGCACGGCCAGTGCCAACATGGCCACTAGTAGTGCCAATGCTGCCATGCTATATGCCTGTCGGTCGAGCTTATGGGGGAGATATGGAGTCTGACTCTAAGCATTCAATAGCAAAAGTGACAAGTGTCCGGGTGCAGAAAATTTGTCGTCAAGGGCATATGCCCCCTTGTGCATGCATGGTTAGATGCACATGTAGATATGTGCTGGCAGTTTTGAACATCACCATCAATTTTTTTTGTAAAATGAGAAGGCCTAATAAAGGAAGTGAATCATCCTAAGAGGTCTGACATTCTGCGAAATTATTATAAATGAACTTTAATATTTTTTTAATGATAGGAATCGTGACAATTTTGCATGCTTCCAGGAATCATGACATTTTTTATAGGAATTTTCATTCCATTACTCAACCATGTCGACTAAATCGCCTGACACCAAAACCATGATACAATTTGGCACACCGGTCAACACTGAGGGCGCTAAATCATGACTCCTACTCCCTATAGAAGCAAGCTCATGTGCTACTCTATTGCAGTCACGTGGAGCATATTTGACAAGGAAAGATGCAAAATTTTCTACCACCAATTCTTTGAGCTCATGTACTAAGGGCCTGTTTGGTCTGGGTGTTAAAATTTAACAAACACTGTAGCACTTTCGTCTTATTTGACAAAAAATTTCCAATCTTGGACTAATTAGGCTTAATAAATTTGTCTCGTAAATTACTCCTAATCTGTGCCGACATGTATGTAATTAGTCTACATTTAGTACTTCATGCATTTGAGGAAACATTGATGTGACGGGAGTTAAACTTTAACTGCTCGAAACCAAACAGGCCCTAAGACTACCCGCAGTGGGTACTCTAAAACGATACTCTAAAGTTTTAGAGTATAAATATAGAGTAAAAACTGCTGCACAGGGTACTCTAAAACGATACTCTATCATTTCTCTCACTCTATATTTAGAGTAGTACTGTGCTTACTCTATACTCTGTAGTGGCGGACCCCACTAGCTAAACAAAGGAAAAAATGATATAACTCACAAACCAAAAATCCAAATTAAATTTTGATTGCACCATTAAATTCGTCTCAATAAATCATTCAAAACTAGATCACACATGGATATATTTAGATAAAGTGACAAGTGGGTCCCACAGTGGATAGAGTGGATAGAGGATGATATAGATGATAGATGGGTGCGGGAGAATTGAGTATAGAGGAGAGAATCTTGCTGACTAGGACATATAGAAGATGAATATAGAGGTCCATGAGTGCGGATAGTCTAAGCCACCCACCACTGCAAGTCTGAAATCATCACCCTGTATTGCCCACACCCACGGACGGAGCACAATGGGGGCCAAACTGGGCTCCGGCCCCCTCCTTGTCCAAAACAAAATTCCCAAGTATTATGTGAAATGTGACGCAACTATAAATATATATAACTAGCTAGTTTTACTCCATAACTTGGTTAAGAGCAGGCTGACAGTTTCTGTAGTCACTTGATATGTGACTAGTTAAATTTAACATAGTATATATGGTTTTATTTCGATGTCAACATATTTCACTTGTGTTTTTGTCAAGTTGGCCCCTCTTGATTTTGTGTCGTGCTCCGTCACTGCCCACACCACCTGCTGTGCATCGATCTCCAGGATGATATTATTGACGCCGAGGGATATCGTTGCCTTCACTCCTTCAATGCTTGCAATAAGCTCCATTTGTATCGGATTGATTGCAAACGACGCCCTTCCAGACCCTGATTGAATCACTACGCCACGTTCGTCGCGGATGACATACCCCCATCCACCATTCTTATCAGAGTCCCTGAACGCTCTGTTCACATTCAGTTTTAACATGCCATGTGGGGTGTCTCCCATCTCCTTTTATAATTAATCTAATGATACTTATTCAGTGTCGTATCGTAGACGTTAATTTTTTTTATATAAATGTAAAAAAAAAACTTATTTTTTCATTTTTTTCTAAAAAAATAGAATTGTGTCTTTTTATTCGGGGACAGTAAAGAATTTCTTTGCTGCCTTGAATTGCCTGGCGAAGTGAGAGCTAGCGCGGCAAAGAAACTGTCCGACCAGGGCAGATTTATTTCTGTGCGTGCTTCAGACAGGCGCCATCATGGCCGTCCTCTGCATCGGACAGGGCCCTGAATCGTGGCCATGCCATGCGCAACTCAATAAATCCTTGCTCTTGAAGAAATGACGGTGCGTGTGCAGTGGGCGTGGTGGGCCGTGGCCGCGGTGTTCCATTGGATTCGGCTTCGATCCACATCGTCTAAAGGAGGTCTAGTATATCTTTTGCAACGTGTGTACTCGACGCTGGCTGGTATAGGAATCGTGTCAGCATGCGTGGCAACCTTTAATTTTCAGCGCCGGTCTTTGAAGTGAGTAAAATGGCGTTGCTACTGGTGATCTTTGGACATTGGACTTGCTCTGAATGCATGTCTTCTTGTGTCTCGCGATGAAGCTGAAATTATATGCCCTGCGGCAGGTTGGACGAGTGTCGGCCGGAAGGGGTGATCGCGTGATGATGATGCCGTGGGTACCCCAAACCCCCACCCCGTCCCCGATGTACTCCTCCTAGCAATTACTCCTGCGTATACATTCTGATATGGAGATATTGGTCATTGGATGCGGCAGTTTCCGGTAGGCAATATGGTTATTAACCCCGGCCCGTTCTTCCAGCCTAGGGCGCGTGTTCCGGTTTTCTATTGCCTTTTCTCTCGGTCACCAGCTGGAAATTCCAGGCAGGGCGTCACTATCTAGAATCTGCTGCCTTGTGCTTTGCAACAAGCACTATTCTCCTGGTGAAGCAACCGTAGTGCTAACACGCCGACCAAAAAAAAAGGACTCATGCCGCGGAGCAAGATGTGCGTTAATTAGTTTATCGTGAGCGTGGTCATAAGTTTATCCTAAACTATTTGCAGAAAAAGTTTATTCTAACAAACACGGAGTATGCGGTGCACGCCAACAAATAAACAGCCGCGCGTGCTGCATGCTCAAGGACACGGGAGCGCATGGAGAGAATTGAACATGACCCTTGAGTCCTTGACCCGGGTGGGCGAGCGAACGCGGGGCACCGCATCAATTGCGTCGCGGCGTGCCCGGTCGAAGGCGACCGTGCATGCATGGCAGCGCCACTCTCCTTTTGATGAAACGAAACGTGCCTATGCTTTGGTGAGAACACATCTGGATCTAGAGACGTACATGCCCAATTGTCAGGTCAGTCCTAGCTCAAAAAATATGCCAAATCATGTACTCCCTCTCTCTACCAAAATAAGTGCACATTTCGCGTTTTGATGAGTCAACTAATTCTAGATTGGGCTAGGTATGTAAAATTTTATATTAATATATGTATATTCAAATAAGTTTACTACAAAAATATGTGGCTTGATTAATCTAACGATAATTATATGGTATCATGAAAATTAATATTATATTTTTAATATATCTGATCAAATAAGATTGATTGACTCATCAAAAATAGGTGTATGTAGTTCACTTATTTTGGAAGATGGATATGATGATTTTTTTTCTTGGATCTCGGAACCAGATACTGATCATGTCATATATTGATATATATCCCATATACATAACATAAATCTAATTTTGAGTATTCAAATTCAGATATTATACGATTACTAAATGTTCGAACTCAAATACGGACTATCCACATGTAAGGTTTTAACCCTTTTAGGATGGACGAATATCGAGAAATATCTGTCCCGTTTACATCCTTAGAGAGGGAGTAGGCACTACACATAAGACCTATATATTTAATATATGGTTTCTTTAAAATGATTTTTTGTCCAATTACATGCCTTTTTCTCTTCATCGTCTATCTATCCCATCTCTTCATATTTTCGTTCTTGTATAGACATAGTTTTTTTATTTGTCTAAGAACCAATTTTCTCCTCTCTTCTTTAATTCCGATAGTATGTCACCACGTTACTTAGTTGCATCCTAATTAATAAAATAGAAACCATTTTAGTTTCTGGTTAGCCATCTTAGTTTCGTGGTTATGACTTATGACTGCGCTCAGGCAACTACAGTGCTGCCTCCAAAAGGCACGATACATATTTGGGCCTCACAGCTTTGCCTGCTCTTGCTTGATGTAATTACTCCAGCTTGGCTCGGCGTGCAAGGCTGCAACCGGTTCTTCCTTGCTCAATCGCTCAAATGCACAAAAACCAGTGTCCACGATAAAACTAGAACTGTTCTTCGTTCAGAAAATAAAGAAAATAACCGAACTGTACTTGTCTCCGGCAGATGCTACAAAACTGAAGGGTACAGACGACGACTGTTATATGGTTTAAATACTGTCTACGAAATACTATACAGCAGGACGCCATCGCATTAGACACTACAAAACTGTAACTGAAGGGTACACATGATTGTGATCGTCTAGATGAGGATCTTGCAAACCCATCATCTGCTGCGGATGGGAATGATCCGCGGTGCAGGGATGATCCAGGTCAACTAATTCAGTTGCACAGTCCAGCCCATCCAGTCCTCGGTTTGACCCATCTGAAGACTCGTCAGTGAAGTGTATAGCTGCTGGGACACAACACCGACACCTTGGTGGCCGTATTCCACTCTGCAAAGTGACCTCCCTTACATGTAATGATATCATTGCTAAATAATTCTCCGAAAATAATAACATTTGATTAAAAGAATAAGTTGTAAGACCCATATGTACAAATGTTCAAGTGATTCCATCTTGCATAATGACACCAGTCTTCATTTATTGGAGAGTTGACATGTGAGGGGACTTAAAAAAAAAGGTTTTGTTGTTTTTCAAGGATTTGTTGAATTGAGGGCATTCAGTCATTCACTCAGAATATAACCGGGATGCAAATATCTGCATATTATTTCGCCTAGACATCCAGGCATGTCCACAGTCCACGACACCATATGACTGACCTGAGGTCCTAGCTGCACCTTGTTACCTAAGGCATGCCCCCCACACTGTACACCACAGTGCCTCCAAAACCATGTTTAGCAGTCATGGAGGACAATGCTGATGAAAGAAACTGACATTTTGCAATGAAGGCAGAAAGTGCACAGCAAAACAAGGGCGACAAATGCCAGTATACCAAACACTAACACACATGATCAAGGAGAGTGAGAAATTAAGCAAGTAGCCTTCAAATGGTTCACGGCTTGTCTCATGTATTCAAGGGACAATGCATGATAATGACTGTTAGTTACCTTACGCAACAAACAAAATTAAGTTGATTTAATTGCATGTTTATTTCAATTAAAAACTGAGTTCTCAAGCAAAGATAATGTTTCACCTTTTCCCTTGATATGTAATACTCCCAACAGGAGACACGACAACAGCGGTTCCTGTGCAGAATACTTCATCAGCATCAAGCAGTTCATCCACTGAAACAAGCCGCTCCTCAACCTTGCAACAGAAACAAAACATTAATTAATATTACAACAAAAGTTTTATCTTATGCATTGACTTTTCGTCATGATTTCAGAAGAATGTCTTGCCACCTCCAACTGGGTCAACATCACCACCAAGGTCTAATTTCATTCACTTAATGATACAGCCCACATAAGTAAAAGGGGAAGAACAGTGAAAGGGGAAGAACAGTGAGATGCACTAACAAAATGAATATAGAAAGGGAAAAAAGACTAGGTGCTCAGCTAGTCAGCCTCCTGCCATATGAAATGGCATCTGTGCAAACCAGGAATCCAACCATGGTTGCTAGCTCCAACTCCAAAATGAGCTAGCCAACATGGTTAGCCCACTTGCAAAACATGGATAGATGGACCTAGGCTCACTATTTCCTGTCCCAAAACCACTGCTAACTTATATAAGCAAAGGCATTGAAGCTAATATAAGAAGCAACTAACCTCCTAGATGATTTCTCAGTTCATGGGAATGACAAGTAATTACCTGGAAGCCCTTACTCAAAGCAACATCAATTATACTTTTCCTTGTGATACCAGGTAATATTGTTCCTTTTATTGCTGGTGTAGAAATAACATTGCCCTGGCGCATAAGACAATAAATGGAATAAACACGTCCAAGTAACAGATAACATGCATAAGCTAGCCCATTAATTTGCTGAACTAACAACAACAACAACAACAACAACAACAACAACAACAACAACAACAATGGCACTATAGCCTATTGAACAGCCATGCAACAATCTGGCAAAGAACTTTTTATCTGTGTATAAAATAGTCCTGACCTGTAGACCAACCCACAAATCAATGTGTTACAGACATGCTTCTGGTTTCCATTAGGTGACTAGCCACAAAAAGTTTATGCATGATAGGAGGTTAAAATTTTTAAGTCACAAAGATTTACTCTACATAGAAGGCCTGACATGAAAAATCTCTTATCCTACTTCACTGGAAGAGCACACTTGAGAGTTGGGATACTAATGTGGTTATCAATTAACTACTCATAGAAGACAGGCCTCATGACAGGCTTATCGTTTCAAGACAGATGTAATTCACCTAGCATTGCAGGCATGAATTAGAGCAAAATGAGAAAAAAACTGAATTAAATAGGTTAATAAGCTTGGCTGATTACTAGCTTTCAGAACTTAAAATCATTGGACCTGCTAAAACCAAGATTCAAGCCAAAATAAAAAGGTGTTAGCAGTTTTACCTTGACAACAAAAATATTGCATGAAGAAACTTCTTCAAGGTACTTCTTGTGAACAGCGTCCAAGTAAAGGACATCAGAATAGCCCTTTTCCTTTGCAATTTTCTGTGCCATCAACACCTATGCAATGACAAGAACAGATGATGACAATCAAAAAGACTATACTGCTGAAATATTTGTGTATACAATATCAAATTTCTGCCACAGAATATAGCAAAAGGTAATAGTTAATAATAGATAACGACCAATCATGACTCATGAGACTGACTGGAATGTCAGGACATACACCATCACATCTATGATATTTATCTAAATGACAGAAAGCACAAAAACTATAGAATTTTATGGTGAAAAATCTGATGTTCCAGTATAATTAACGGAAAAAAAAGAATGCTCCTTGAATGTTTGATAACAAAATACTGCGAAGGAAATACTTGGTTTTAAAACCTCTTATACAACACTAAATTTTTAGGAAATCTCCATGACACTGTTCCATTCCATTTTTACCACATGCTTAGCTTCAAGTTTTGTCGTTTCATAGCAAGGTACAGATGATGTATTCTTAAGAATTGTATGCCACATTATATTCAATCACCTTTTTCGTGTTTTTTTTTTTTGCAATTTGAATATTTGAAGCTAAAAAGTAACTACATTAGTATGTAATAGGCAACAGCAGTATCAGGGAGCAAGGTTGCAGAAATGACAGTGGTGTAGCTTCAACAACTTGCGCAGCAAAGTAGAATAGATAAATTACCGAAGCATAATTTCCTATGGTCTTCACACCTCCAGTACCACCAGGAGTAGCACGATGGAACTTGTCTTCAACTATCAAATTTATCGGTGCTAAACCTTCCTGCAGACACCAGTGAATATATTCAACAAATAATCTTTAGCTTGACGCATCAACATTCAACAATTCCATAGGTTGATTTATCATAACCAATAACAGTACAACAATAACCATAATTCTAGTTGCAGGCTTGCAGCATAACTTTAATTCCACAGCACAATGCCATGGGGCACATAGCACATGGTTTATAAAAATACATCAGTATCTAATCTAATGATTATTTATTTAAACAAGTATTTTACAGAAATAGTGGGAGCAGAATTTTAAACAAAAAATACCAACCTTAAAGTAGTTCCCAACAGGAGAGACAAATATAATGAATGTATACTCAGGAGCAGGTGCAAGACCAAGAACAGTCCCACTTCCCATAAGTAAGGGCCTAATATACAAAGAACCTTTACCAGTAGGAGGAATCTGGAAGCATAAGATATTTGATAACCAATTAAACCATGATTCGTAAGTAATGGGTATAGCACTACAAAAGTACCCTAACTTTGTATCCAGTGAACTTACCCATCTCTTATTTGCTAGAACGGTTTGTTTTACTGCATCAATAAACTGCTCAACAGAAGGTGCAGGCATGCACATCCTCTCAGCACCTGTTTGCATCCTCTGAGCATTTTCCTCTGGGCGAAATAATAGGATGGATCCATCAGCTTTCCTATACGCCTTTAGGCCCTCAAACAATCCCTATAAATCAGACTCCACATCATTTTACCGCAAACAATAGAGTATTTATGCCTTCAAAAGTATTCTGCTTTCAACTAATCTGATCTACCACAGAATATATGAAGCAAAGAGATCTATATATCCTACTGACCTGTCCATAATTCAGGACTCCAGAAGATGGACTCAGCGCTATAGGTCCAAAAGGCACCATTTCACCCTCAGAAAAATTCCCATCTGTCCCGCACTTAGCAATATACATATAATCAGTCTGCACAATCCCAAAACCCAGGTTCTCCCAGTCCAAATCAACTGTTTCAGATGTTTGCCTGCTAAGCAGTAGGTGCCATGACATCAGAAGATCATAACTACATTGAGGACATGAACACAGTCGTGCACAATTTGGTGCAAGAAAATATCAATGACGGGTACATGCCAACCAGGCATGCTATAACTATGGAAATGCCATACGTGTAGCTGCTGGCTAAAGAAGCTCTGCATGCCCTCACAGGTCCAGCCTTTAGTGGGAGTGACGAGATCGAATAAAGACGATTCTGAATCTGCACGAGCAAAAAAGCACTGCAGCTTAGAATTTTAAACGCATGGGCATAAAAATACTGACCACTTCGTTGATTTAGGGGGTGTTTGGGCTGAGGAGTTAAAGTTTAACAAACACTGTAGCACTTTCGTCTTATTTGACAAAAAGTTTCCAATTTTAGACTAATTAGGGCCTCGTTTAGATGCTGAAAAAATTTCAAACTGATGAATAGTACCACTTTCGTTTTATTTGACAAATATTGTTCAATCGTGGACCAACTAGGCTCAAAAGATTCATCTCGTGATTTTCAACTAAACTGTGTAATTAGTTATTGTTTTACCTACATTTACTACTTCATGCATAAGTCCAAAGATTAATGTGATGGAGAGAGAGTAAAAAAATTTACTTTTTGAGTGCATCTAAACGAGGCCTAGGCTTAATAGATTCGTCTCGTAAATTACTCCTAATCTGTGTCGACATGCATACAATTAGTCTACATTTAGTACTGGAACATTGATGTGATGGGAGTTAAACTTTAACGCATTGAAACCAAACAGGCCCTTAACACCTCGGGTTCCCCTCGTACCAAAATTCCCCACCTCCCACTCCCGATCAATCACCTCACCAGATTCCACGCATCCACACCAAAAAGGCGTCTCACACCAAACAGGTAAACACAACGCTAATAGCAGTACAGCAGGACCTGAATAGACGACGCCGGTGGCGGCGGCGAGAGTAGGAGCCAGGTCGGCCGTGCGACGAGCGGCGCGGCGGCGAGGACGGCGCCGTGAGAGGCTACGCCGTATTCCATTTTCTGCAAAGCTACGCCGTGCAGGCCGTGGGGCGTAGCAGGGTCTAGGGTTCCCTGCGGCAGCGGGAGCGGCGGCGGCGGCAGAAGTGCAGAACAGGTGGGCAGTGGAGGAAGGAGACGATGTCCAAATCGGACTGGAATTTGCAAGGGAAAAATGGGTGGTTGCGCGGATAACGATCGGTACGATGACGTGTAGCTTTTTTTTTTTTTCCTGACGTGTAGCTAGCCCTGGGCATAATTAACCGAAGACCGAAGACCGAACCGAACTAACCGAGACCGAGACCGAAGTGACCGAGACCGAAAATTTCGGTCACAAGTTCGGTCTTCAGTTTGAAGTAACCGAACTAACCGGACTTAGTTCGGTCATTACCCTCGGGTAACCGAACTAACCGAATTAACCGAACATTTGAATTTTGTTGACATAATATGTAATTTATACTATTATTAGTGATATAATATTTATTCTAGTGGGTTTATATCAACCATCACTCTTGTCACTATGTTTAATCTATATTTTGTATTGTATTTTTGCCTTGAAATAGAAAAAATATTGGTAAGATTTGCTACAAATTACAATATTTAGTAGTTGTTTTGTGAAGTTCGGTTAGTTTGGTCATGACCGAGACCGAACCGAACTAACCGAGATCGAACTTGCTCGGTCCTGAGTTTTGAAACTAACCGATCGGTCTCCGTTTTTAGATGACCGAACTTTCGAAATGACCGAAGACCGAGACCGATCGGTTCGGTCAGACCGAACGCCCACGGCTACGTGTAGCTGTGTACAGTAGGTTGCCGAACCATGGGGCCCATAATTGCTCGGACCGAGAAGTCAGTGGATGAGAGGCGCCAAACCGCCCAGTAAGGCCCGTTTGGTTGGTTAAAATGTTAAAGTTTAACTCTCATCACATCAATATTGTGGTAATATACGGAGTACTAAATGTAGACTAATTACATACATGTCGACACATATTATGAGTAATTTACGAGACGAATCTATTAATCCTAATTAGTCCAAAATTAGAAACTTTTTGTCAAATAAGACGAAAATGTTATAGTATTTTGTTAAACTTTAACACTCAAACCAAACCGACCCTAATTCAGCAGGCCAACAGGTTTTCTGGCAAATGGGCCCACCAGCCTTGCAGTTTCCCGTTCGTCAGTTCGTGGCTGCGGTGGCTTGGGACTGAACCATCCAACCTTTAACCATGGTTCATGGAAGTAGTAGTTAGTTTGTTAATTGTTACGCATGGACACCGGCCTCCGGCGGCTCCACCTCCACTCGTAGTGCTCTTGCTATCCTCACGTTGGAATTGCAAAAAGGAAAAAAAAACATGGATGTCGTTGTTAGTTTGTTAATTGTTACACATGGACATCGGCCTCCGGCGGCTCCACTCCTAGTGCTCTTGCTATTGTCACGTTGGAATTGCAATAGCTAGTTTAGGGTTTATATAACCCAGAACACTTAAATAATTTCTAAGAAAGTCTTAGCTATAATCAAGGAAGCTAAATATGTGTTTGGTTTAAGGACAAGTAAGATAGGATAGATTCGTCCATAAATTTACCATAGAACTAACCCACTTCGTGTTTAGTTGAAGGGATAAGTTTATCTTAATTTTTTGTTTGGCACTGTTAGTAGGCGCCATCCCTGAGCTTTTTTTTTTCTCGATCGAGCCTTATCTTCTCCGTGTGCATTGGCAGAAGCAGGGCACGCCTCCCAATCGCTCCACCGTGCCTCCTCTCCCCCGACGGCCTACACCACCTCCACTACTCGAGGCGCCCGACCTGCACCAACGGTACACCCCTTCATGTATCGATTAGCCACACTTCGCGTCGCCTGCGCCATTGGTCCACAATTGGCCCTGCCTGTCCACACTGGCCTAAAAGTGTTGCCCATCCATCTGTCGCAACCCTTGGCACCGCCCGTTCATTCGATAGAGGAAATAGGGCCTATTTGGTGCGGCTCCCGCACTCCGGCAACGGAGCCACACCAAACGATGCAGGGCGGAGGAGCTTTTAGCGCGAAATGGGTGGGGAGGAGTTGTTTTCTTGTACGGCAGGCAAAGCCATGATTTCAAGCTTCGGTAGAAGGACTATGGCTCCGGTATGGGAGCACGCGGAGCGGAGCCCGCCAAACATCCCCATAGTCTGGGCACCCCAAAATTAAAGAGTGCACACATATGACACATCCAACCCAAACTGCAAGAAGCTTGGATTGGAAGGTATATGAACATCGCAAAGAAGAAGGATTCTGACGTTGATGATGTATGGAACCTTGAACTCGAGCATCCAAAATCCAACACGATAAAGAAATGACTTCAGTCAGAACACAAATAAGCGGACTAAAATGTACTCCCTCCATCCCAAATTATAAAGGCATTCCAAGAATCTTGGAGAGTCAAATGATCTCAAGTTTGACCAAATTTATATGATAAGATAATAATATTTATGACACCAATTAAGTATCATTAGATTTTTTATTAATTATATTTTCATAGTATACCTATTTGATGTTATAAATTTTTTTAATTTTCTCTATAACTTTGGTCAAACTTAAGATGCTTTAACTCTCCAAGATTCTTGAAATGCCTTATAATTTGGAATGACGAGAGTACCTTACTCCGGATGCACGAGAGGAACAGAGTCTAGAAGTATCATCACCGGGAGAAGAAGAGGGAGCAATACCATGCCAAAGTTTTGGCATGAACAAACTAGACTAAGCTAAATACTACGGTAGCTCCTCAGACCTCAGCTGCCTGCACCTATGAGGCGGCCGGAGGTAAAGGGGCCCGACGGAATCGACGTGGAGATGACGCCCGGTCGCAACGGCACAGGCACGTTTACTGGTCATAAAAACCAGCCCACTAACCAGTCCCCTTCAGCTTTCGAGAGTTGGTCCATATGTTTGGTGCCCCGGCCCATATGTTTTGTGAAACCGCTCGGTCCATAAATTCAAAACCCAGCCCACTAACCCAGTCCCCACCACCTCATCCCCTTCTTCGAGAGTTCCAGTTCTCCCCAATCCAAAACGACCAAAACCTCCCACCAACAGCGGCTGCAGCGCTAATTCCCACACCTTCCCAGGCCACGGCGCGCCTCCCATGGCCACGGCGCCCCTCGCCTCCCGCCTCCCCTTCCCATTCCCCTCCGCCTCCCGACCTCCACCTTCCAGAATCCTAGCCCCTCCCAACCCCCGCCGCCTCCCCCTACGCCTCGCCGCCGCTGCCGCACGACGGTTCCGCCCGCCCACCGCCGACGACGAACCTCCTGAGGCCGCGGAGGACTCTTCCCATGGCCTCACCCGCTACGACCAGCTTGCGCGCAGCGTGGAGCGCGCCAGGAGCCGCCAGCCGGAGATCACCCCCGACAACCCGCTCTTCTCGTCCCCCTCCTCGGCCGGAGGCGGCGGCGGAGGCAGCTACGACCCTGACGACGAGTTCTTCGACGAAATTGACCGCGCCATCGCCGAGAAGCGAGAGGAGTTCACTCGGCGCGGACTCATCAAGCCGTCCCCTGCTTCGCCGCCGCCGTCGTCGTCGCAATCGCAGCCGGAGGACGAGGACCTCGCCGACGAGCTCTCCCCTGAGGAGGTGATCGATCTCGATGAGATTCGGAAGCTTCAGGGACTCAGTGTTGTATCCGTGGCGGACGAGGAGGATGAGGAGGTGGAGGGGGGCGAGGACGAGGACGGAGACGATGGATTGCCGCTCGACGAGGACGGGGAAGGCTTTGATGTGGCCGAGGAGCTCGGCCTCAAGGGGGTCAGGATGCGGCAACCGGCCTTCCGGATGACGCTGGCTGAGCTCCTTGACGAGAGCAAGCTCGTCCCGGTGGCCGTGACGGGCGACCAGGACGTCGCGCTCGCAGGGGTGCAGCGCGACGCCAGCCTGGTGGCGGCGGGCGACCTCTTTGTGTGCGTGGGAGACGACGGGCTCGCGGGGCTCACCGAGGCCGACAAGCGTGGGGCCGTTGCCGTCGTAGCCGATCAGGACCTCAACATCGAGGGCACACTGGCCTGCCGCGCGCTGGTCATTGTGGACGACATTTTGGCTGCATTGCGCGTGCTCCCTGCCTGCCTCTACAGGCGGCCGTCGACGGACATGGCTGTCATAGGCGTCACTGGCACAGACGGCGTAACTACCACAACTCACCTCGTCAAAGCAATGTACGAGGCCATGGGGGTGAGGACTGGCTTGGTGGGCGTTCTTGGCGCCTATGCCTTTGGCAGCAACAAGCTTGATGCACGCACTGATGCATCTAGTGACCCCATTGCTGCGCAGAAGCTGATGGCGACAATGTTACACAATGGCACTGAGGCAGTTGTGTTGGAGACAGCCACTGATGGGATGCCTCCATCTGGTGTGGACAGTGAGATAGATTATGACATTGCCGTTTTGACTAATGTTAAGCACACTGATGGGGAGGATGGCATGACCTATGAGCAGTATATGAGCAGCATGGCCTCTCTGTTCTCCAGAATGGTAGACCCTGAGCGCCATCGTAAGGTGGTCAATATTGATGATCCATGCACTCCATTCTTCGCAGCACAAGGAGGGCATGATGTCCCTGTGGTGACATATTCGTTTGAGAACAAGAAAGCTGATGTGCACACTCTCAAATACCAGCTTTCCCTGTTTGAGACGGAGGTTCTAGTTCAGACGCCACATGGGATCCTCGAGATCTCCTCTGGGCTGCTTGGAAGAGATAACATCTACAACATCCTTGCAACTGTGGCAGTTGGCATTGCAGTGGGTGTGCCACTGGAGGACATAGTCAGGGGCATAGAAGAGGTGGATGCGATCCCAGGCCGGTGTGAGCTAATCGATGAGGAGCAAGCCTTTGGGGTAATCGTTGATCATGCGAGGACACCAGAAGCTCTGTCGAGGCTTCTGGATGGTGTAAGGGAGTTGGGACCACGCCGGATCGTCACTGGTAAGATAATTTTACCTGTAGCTTTTGTTAACAACACACACTGCCTACAGAGCTGTATGAAATGTTGATTATTTGTACATGCTGCTATATTTTCTCTATTCTGGTTATAACATGGGAACTGAACCTCCTGCTATGTTGTTTAATTTAGTTGTTGGATGTTGCGGAGAGAAAGAAAGAGGGAAGAGGCCGGTGATGACAAAGATCGCGGCTGATAAAAGTGATGTTGTCATGTTGACATCAGACAATCCAGCAAATGAAGATCCATGTATGATTCTTAATTAATATCTAATATGTAGACCAGATCTCAGGTTAATGCATAATCGCCCTGAATTTTTACACAAATTTGTTGTTCTATTCTGCAGTAGATATCCTAGATGATATGTTGGCAGGAGTAGGGTGGACCATGGAAGAATACTTGAAATATGGTGCTAATGATTATTACCCACCCCTTCCAAATGGGCATAGGCTATTCCTACATGATATTAGAAGAGTTGCAGTGCGAGCTGCTGTTGCAATGGGCGAACAAGGGGATGTGGTGGTAAGTTTTCTCCAAGGTCTATGTTATCAGGAAGCCAAGCATGCAAACTATGTTACTGTTGTTGTATCACCATCTAGAAAGCGGTAACTGTTCTACATTAGTGTTGTGATGAGAAAGTGGTCTTGATTCTTTAAACCACACAGTTAATGCAGTAGTGTTCACCTGTCTCACTTCTTGGGTTCATCATGATCCTGATATCTATGCTTCTACCTTCAGGTTATCACTGGCAAAGGGAACGATACTTATCAGATTGAAGGTGATAAAAGTGAGTTTTTTTATGACAGAGAAGAGTGCCGAGAAGCATTACAATATGTCGATCAATTGCATCGAGCTGGAATAGACACCTCAGAGTTCCCTTGGCGGTATGTTTCCTCTAAATCATTAGTTACTAGGTCATCTTTCGTGAGTTTGGACCTATTGCCAGATTGCTGAGCCCTTTCAAAAAGTTTTTTCCAAGCATTACAAAAAAAAAATCCCTGACACTACTGGGGAAAAAAACCCAAAAAATCATAACCTGTTAATCTTTAGAACTTGAGTTCCTGACACTGTCCTCGCAACTCATGATTCCACATGCAATTTCTATGAGAGCTTCAGCTATACTGATTTTGTTGCTTGAAACTTTCATCTCACATGAAAATTGCCAATTTATTGTCTTGTTCTATTTGTTGTCACAGGTTACCGGAAAGCCACTGATTTTGATTTAGTCAAGATAGCCGAGTTTATCAACTCAAGGAGCAACATCAGACTCCCAATTTAAAGAACGTGTGCTTTTCGAGGATAGGATATCCAAGTCCTGCAACAAAATTACTCCTTAAGTGCTGAGTTTTCTATCCAAAGTGCTAACAGCTAACCAACTTCTAGCTTATCAGCTATTCAGTTACACTGCCATACTAGTTACTTCCTCTGTCCCAAATTATAAGACGCTTTGGCATTCCTAGGTTCATAGTTTTTACTTTGTATCTAGACATAACATATATCTAGGTGCGTAGCAAAGGCTATGAATCTAGAAAAGCCAAAACGTCTTATAATTTGGAACGGAGGGAGTAGTAAATAACCAGATGGTCCAGTAAATGTTGTACTAGTTCACGCAAGTAAATGAGGTGTAGCGGTTGAAAGTAGATTGATGAAGGTTCCTGATGCGAAAAGTCAAAACACAATGTAAGGGCTTCTGGTGTCACAAATTTCAAAAGATTTTGTCCCATGGCAGTGATTGTAAGATCTTTTGGAAGTTATGCCTTCTGTTATTCTGCCATCTAGATTGTGTTTCACAGAATGCCTTTTTCGTTGACAATTTATATGGTTTCTTTCCTATTTTAGTTGATTATTCATCTGAATTCTTCATAGCTAACAACAACATCCTCTTTACGGTATCCAACTTTAATAGGGATCTATTCTGATCTTAGACAGAGCTTTCAGCTCCTGAACCTCCAGATAGCTTTTATTCTGTGCCTACTTCTGCATGCTTAAATAATCTAATGAAATAAGTTTTTTTTTGAACGGGAACATGAAATAAGTTCTAGTGACGGTGTACCTTCTATGCTGCATATTAAGTGAGCTGCAAGCCTGTATGCTTAATATAAGCTCAAGAATGGATTGTTGGGTTCTAGTGCATGGCTGTATGTTTAATCTACCTGCCATGTGTCCTATTGCACCCTAACACTATGTTTTTTCTTCTGGTTATAACAAAAACTAGGTTTATGCTACATCTAAAAAAACAAACCCACACAGTATCTGGACTACTGTTATCCCAGTACAACACCACCACCTTTGAATTGGTTAAATATTCTGTATTGAAATTTGAGTGATATTATATTGCTCATTGTCTGCATGATTGCCACTTATCAATGTTGCTGGGAGCCTGGGACTCTGCTTTTGTTATCAGGCATATGTAGCCAAATCTGCCCCAGAGGTTAAACACTATACAAGATGGAAATTATGATATTCTAATTTAATAATTTAATATGTGTAATTCAATATTTTAATACTAGATATTCCAACATGTCCGTCTTGTACCAGTATCTGCTTTCAGTTTTCTTCGGTGATGTTATTATATATAGTACATACTAGCTTCATGCCGTGTGCTTTGCTCCCAATCAGTTGAAACTTGAACCAGCAAAATATTGCATAGATGACTGATGAGTCAGTCAACTTTACAAGGCATCATGAAACAAGCAGAAATTTTGTCTGATGTGACAAGTGTTCACACTGAGTTAAGAACTGCAGGTAGCCTGGGAACTTCCTCCTTGTCTCTGTACGTCTCTGTCGCGTGCCATTGGCTTCCTCCTCGCACGGTGTCACTGTCCCGCGTCCAAAGTCTCTTGTATATTATACCAAGTCCAACGTCTGCGTGTTTCTTATGCCACTTGCCACCAGACAAGGAGCTCTTTTAAACCTAGGCTTCACGGCGAACTCTGCGAAGAAGTTGGCGGCAGCGATGGAGAAGGTGTTCGTCGTGCTGCCGGCGGAGTTCAAGGCGGGGCAGTCCACGCTGTCGTGGGTTCTCGATCATTTCGGCGGCAGCAGAACCACGGTTGTGATCACACATGTGCATGTCCCACCACAGATGATTCCAGTGAGTACGTGTTTCTTGATCTTATAATATGCTTTTACCTCTCGTTCTGTTGCTCTTGCAAACGGTAGTTCGATGATTCTGGCCACGGGAATTCGAGGCCACCGGCCACATGAATTGATCATGATGTATTGTGACCGGCCACATGATTCTGGCCACGAGAATTCTCCTGGCTAACGTTTCCTGTAGTTTGCTTGTTTCTCGTGTTTCAAACTTTCAATAAGGCGATTGTCCAATCGGACTAATACTTTATATGTGTATATATCAGATTAAATAGGATATGTACTAACTGTGGTGAAATATTGGATTGTTACTTCATGTGACTGTAAAATGAATGTTAGCCTAACCATAATCCACTCTCTTCCTGTGGGCTGCGAACAATAATATTACCTTGCCTTGAGGAGAAGAAAACTACTCTGTGATTTCTTTTCCAGGACATGCAAATTCTACCCGTGCCTGCTGTGGATAGGAGATATTAGTTCTGCTTGTGCCTGCTGTGGTTAGATAATTTTATTAATTCTATCTTTCTATGCAGTGGGAGTTAAATTCCACTGTAGTAAACTGAGTCCGGAGCAAGTGAAACTGTTCAGAAGGGTCGAGCATGAGAAAGTGGATAAACAGCTAGACGGATATGTTTATCAATGCTTAAAAATGAAGGTGCTATTTTGGTCCTTCCTCATGTTTCATGACCACTGTGTTGGTGTGTCATACACTCGTATATTTTACATTTACCTTCTTTATATCGTTTTGGCATGCAGTTAACAATTTAAAAGTTAGCATCAAGTTTCAAACTGAACAGGATGACTGATAGGTCCCCATGTTTTGCAAATTCAGGTCAAATGCGAGAAACTAATTTTTGAGAAGGAAGACGTTGTAGCTGGTCTGGTTGAACTTATTGTCTTGCATAAAGTCACTAAGCTAATTATTTCAGGTGCTGCAGACAGGCAATATTCAAGGTGAATCTGACATAAGTAAATCCTTTTTTTTAATTTGTATCTGGTAAACTTGGAAAATTATAAATCCATCATGTATCAAAAGTACATTCGTCAACTTTGGTTTCAGAAAAATGGGCAAACCTAAATGTAAGACAGCAACAGAAATTATGCAGAGAGCTGATCCATCATGCAAGATTTGGTGTGTTTGCAAGGGACAACTAATCTGTACCAGGTACAGCCTGAGTTGTAACTTTTGGATTTCTGGTAGCTAATGACAATGGGGGTCACAAATTTCTGATCGACTTTTCTATGATAGGGGTGAGGAAGAGGAGATTGCACCATCAGCCACACCTTTTCTCCCTGATTTTGATCACCAAGCTCTGCAGTTAGTACCTTACCAGAAAGAGGTGTGACAGAGTGTTTAATGAGATCTCCTGATTCTAATGATTCTGGCAAGCTTAAATTTCTGTTTTTTTTTTCATTTGTGTAGGACGACGTCAAGTCGGAGTTGGGGTTGTACGATGAGCTCAAAGAGGCATGCATAGCAGCTGAGAACTTGATGAAGAGAGCCCTAAACGAATCTTCCAGGCGCCAAAAGGCAGATGGAGAAGTGGCCTCTGCTCTTCAGAAAGTACAATTCCTTGCCCCTTGAGAAGTAAAATCTTACAAACTTATTAATGGAGTTGCTATATTTCAGGCAGCGCCTGAATTTTCAGGCAACAATCTCGTACAGTCAATCAGTACAACTCAATAACAAAATTACCTGTTGCCTGAATAACAACAAAAAATCAGACACATGACGTATATAATAAATGGCTTATTAGACCACTGAAACATTCTACTAGTTGCATACATTTTTTAGATTTTGATGAGAACTCTGAACCTTGCAGGCAAAGGAATACCAGGAGTTGTACTTAGAGGAGACGAGAAAGCGTGAAGAGCTTGAAGGAGCTCTTGCTAGAGCACACCGAGAGATCGCTCGGTTAAGGAAAACAAACCAGGTGCCCGTGGACGAGCAAAACACGGCAACAGACGAACTCCAGGAGGCAATGTCAGAGCGATCGTCCCTGGAAGGCCACGTCGTCGACGTGGATGCCGTTTTCGGAACAGCCGGTCAAGTAACTGAGGCACAGAAGGAACATGTCCTGATACAAATCGATCTGGGCACCGGTGAAAGGGACCTGGAACTGGAAATTCAAGCGCTGCTCAAGGTCAACCAGAGCAAGCTGGCCACGTTCTCGCCGTCGTCCGTCATTGAGTCGCCCTACGACGAAGATCGCGTCCCGTCCTACTTCCTCTGCCCGATCCTTCAGGTGGGTGCCTGCATCCTCCTCTGAGTAGTGAGTACAGTGCGTGGCGCTCTGCAAGACAGACAGTTAAGTTTGTGAACATGTTTTCCGCGAGTCGATTTTTGCAGGAGCCCATGAGGGATCCCCACGTCGCGGCAGACGGGTTCACGTACGAGGGCGACGCCATCAGAGGCTGGCTGGACGCAGGGAACGACGCGTCCCCCGTGACCGGGCAGCCGCTCGCGCACCGGGAGCTGGCACCGAATCTCGCGCTTGGTGCCGTGATGGAATAAGAGGAAGAACAGCTGCTGTCTTCGATTTTGCCTGTGTCGTGCGAGCTTTTTGATGAATACTGGAAGTGGAAGACATCCCAATGACCCAAACCCATCTGAGAATAGGATCCCCAAAGAGGCAAAGAGCCAAGATCCTCGCTTGCTTGGTTCGCTCCCAAATATTAAAACTTAGGTAAACTATAACGGTCACGGGAAAAATGGCCACCAAAATCTTACACATTTATGGTAAAATTTGGTAAGTAATGAGTCTATGGTATTTGGGACAAAATACTAAGTTTAGCACGTCATAGTTTCATCACTGAACCAAACTAACTGTTTAAAAATTTATGGCATGACTAACATGTGGCTTAGCAGTCATTAGAGCATCTCCACCGGATCTATTTCCGTATCTATAAAGATCTTTAAACGTGGTGAACCTTATCTACAGTGCCACTGTTCATCCACCCAGTTTTCCCTCTCATAGCAGTATCATCCACAGTGACTAACTGCTGCCTGTCCGATCCTGCCTGCTCCCAACGGATGCCCGCCACGCCTGCCCAACCCTGCGCAACGGTGCCCAAATAAATAAATGTCTTGTTTAGATTCTAGAATTCACCACAAATTTTACTATGCAAAAAGAAGATTCTCCATCACATCAAAATGTCGGTACATATATGGAGTACTAAATGTAGATGAAATAAAAAACTAATTGTACAATTTTGTTGTACTTTGCGAGACGAACATTTAAAGCCTAATTAATCAAGATTTGGACAATTATTACCAAATAAAAACAAAATTGCTACAGTGTGATATGACACTTACTATACAAACTTTGCCTCCCAATTTTAACATCTAAACAAGGCCAAAGAGCCTTGACGATGCCACCGAGAAAGGGCGCCACCCCTGTACCTTTCCTCCGCACCCGTCCGCCCCAGAAAACTGAATTCCGGGTATCAAAGCAGATTGAGAAAATTCATTCCTTTAGTTTACATGAGTCCCACATGTTAGTGGCGAGTGGCCCTCTCTTATTTCTTCTTTCTCTTCTATCTTTCTCCCTCTCTCGGTGCTCGTATGGCACCCAGCCGACCAGAACACTCGCCCACCCCCGCGTGGCGGCAGCTCGGTAGTGCAGTCGGCCCGAACGCTCGCCCGACGGCACAGTGGCGGCGGCGGCGGCGGCGGCCCACGCACTCCTCCCGCCTGGTGTGATGGCCCGCGCTCTCAGCCGCCTGACACGGCGGTGTCTCGATGGCCCACGTGCTCACTGCAATGACGACAACCGCTCAACCATCCTCTAGGCCCGTGGTGTCAATGACAGGAGTAAGAAGAAAGGGGATTGAGAAAAATAGTGAACGATTTCCTTTGTTTGTGGGATTATGGATTTTAGAGAAAGGAGATTGAAAAGATGATCAGCTGATCACGTTTTTATTTAATCCCCCTATATTAGGGGTTATAGGGAAAAAATAGTTTGCAATCTGGTGGTGATACTCTAACGTTCCGCAGGTGAGAGCGGATCACCAGCTTAAGCTTTGCCACCCGCAATCCGCATGCCAAGCTCTGAGGTGAGACGTCAAACAATAATTTGGTTACATGATTTTTTCGATTATACGCTTCAAGTGCTACTATTTTTTAATGATTCCAAATCTGTTTTCACCATCCTATTTGTTATGATTTTATCTACAAAACAATGACACCCAAAGCAACATCCCTTAAAGAAAAAAAAAAGTATACATGGGCTCTACATGTCATATTCATAATTGTAGCAATTTTGGGCATGGTCATTTTGTGTGAGTCACAGGTAAGCTAGCTACTGTATAAATGAGTTGACAGGTAGGTGGTAAGTGTACATATAACCAATAGTATATTGGCAAAATTTGACAGGGGCACTGAAAGTGAGGTCACTTTGCCGGTGAACACCGAAAGAAAATCAATTTGCTTGTGGACACTCTACTTTGTGCCAAATTTGCTGGAGGACACCAAACACATTAAATGTCATTTTGGGCTCCAACACTGAGGCGAGCCGTGCGTTTTGCAGCGCACATGGAGGCCCAGGGCGAAAACAATCAAACTTTTATGGAAAATGACATGCGCTCTGGAGGACATCCTGGCAACGGCGTGTCGCCTCAGACCTCGCCAGTGGCGTGGGCGCACCTAGTCGCACACATGGGGGTAGTCGACGGCGCGGGCACCCTGGCCGGCATCGCGTATGCAACGGCGTGGGCGCCCCGAGCGGCCTAGAGGAGCGACCCCATCTAATGTCCTCCTCGATTCTTTCTCTGATTTCCTCGGTTCAATTCTTTCTCTGATTTCCTCTTCGGTCGTTCATGTATCGATGGAGAAGGAGTTGATTTTTGTTAGTAGAAGAAACAACAAATTCATTGATTTGATTTTAGGAAAAAGTCTAAATAACCCCCTGAACTATCCAAAACCGTCTATTTTACCCTTCGGGCGGTTTCGACTGCGGTTTGCTACAGTAACATTAGGTTTGCTACAGTGATAGCGGTTTTGTCTTTTTTATTTATTTTCGCTGAATATTAGAAAAATCATAAAATAGAAAATCTAATTTTGTTGGGCTCCACATGAGTAGATATACACAGTGAATATATAATACGGTACGCTTTAGTACAAAGTTTTTGCTGTAGCTTTAGATTAATTGGAAAATCCAATTTAGACTAAAGTTACAGCAAAAACTTTGTACTAAAGTGTATCATATTATATGTTCACTGTGTAGATCTACTCATGTGGAGTCTAACAAAATTAGATTTTCTATTTTATGATTTTTCTATGATTTACTATGATTTTTCAAATATTCAGCGAAAATAAATAAAAAAGACAAAACCGCTATTACCGTAGCAAACCTAATGTTATTGTAGCAAAACCGCCGTCGAAAACCGCCCAGAGGGTAAAATAGACGATTTTGGATAGTTCAGAAGGTAAATTAGACCGTTTCATAGTTCAGGGGGTTATGTGTTCCAGGGTCCATAGTTCAGGGGGTTATTTAGACTTTTTCCTTTGATTTTATAAGCTATTGTCTTTCTAGAGTTAGTCTGATTTTGGTTTGGATTTGGATCGATGTGGTGTTTTTGGTTTAGTCTCAGTTTGGTTCCTTGCACCTTGCTTGCCGATTTGGAAAATCCTTACTATCGATTTGGGGGACCGGAGGAAATATAGTTGATTTCGGATTGACGATGGTTAGAGATGAAATACACATAACAAATTGCTCAAGATTTCAGCTTCCTTTTAATTTAATTTGATTAGTGGGACTGAACCAAGTTATAATAAAATATATTTTATTTCTAATCAAATTAAGGCAAAAACTTGATGGTGAGAACCTCTACTTCTTAAGAAATGAGTCAATGGCTCAAAGATCCATAATTATTATGCTTATCATTATCATTTATTATGATATTTATATTTATGAAAAAATAGAAGCATTTAAGAAGGAAAGTGATTTACGTGGAGGGCAAAAACCGAAACGGACGCTAACACCATCACCTATCCATGGTCTGTGTATGGTCAGGTGAAAGGTCTTGATGACTAGAGGGGGGTGTATAGCCTAATAAAACTTTCTATAAAATGTGCTAGACAAGTTGATTAGTAACAATAATTAGCGAGATGCAAGTATTGCCTAGCTTAAGGGGTGTTGCAAGCCACCTATCCAATTAACACTTCTAGTTTGGTTCACACAACCACCACACGACAAACCGCAAGCTAGCAAAGCTACAAGACTACTACAACTAGAACTACACAAGCTAGCAACTAAACAAGAATAACAACAAGCTAAACAAGACGATAACAAAGTAAGTGCAAGAGGAGATTTAGAATTTTATACCGAGGGATGATGATTGATCCAACCAAAGTGAATACCAAGATAGCCAATAAAGTAACCAATCACCGGGATAAAATCCAATTGATCAAACACAATTGAGACACAAAATTTATCCCAAGGTTCACGTGCTTGCCGACACGCTAGTCCCCGTTGTGTCCCCCTACACCACGTGATTCGGTGGCTAATCAGTATCACACACCGAGCCTCTCAAAATGCGCCACAAGAACCTACCAAATGGTGAGAAGTTCCGACACGAGCAATCCACTAGAGTTGGAATTCGGCGCTCCGCTGGGGAACCACAACAACCCCTCACAACAAGTTCACCGGAGCCGGCCACGAACAATCACCAACACGTGCCGGACCTCCACCGCTGCTCCAAGCCGTCTAGGTGGCGGCAACCACCAAGAGAAACAAGAATCCCGCAGCAAATGAACACCTAAGTGTCAACTAGATGCAAACTCACAAGCAAATGCACTTGAAATCACTCAATCTCACTTTGATTAGGCAATCAAGCAAGAGAGAAAGAGTGGAGGGCATGTGCTCAGCTTAAAGGAGTGCTAGAATGATCAACAAGCCAAGAGTGACTCCAAAGAGCCGGCCAACAAGTATTTATAGACGTTCCCAACGAGAACTAGCCGTTAAGCACTTGATTCTGCTGCAGTCGCGCTGACCAGACATGCTGGTCGAACTGACCGGACGCGCAGGTGCGCACACCACCCATGCGCGAAGCACGACCGGACGCGCTGGTCCCGTGACCGACCAGACGCACTGGTCAAGCCGAGCAGCGCTCCAGCGAGTCAACGACAGGACGCGCACGCTAGACGAATCGGATGCCACAGTACCTGCGTCCGGTCATTTCCGGTAAGCCTCCACGCGTGACAGGACGCGTCCGGTTGATCGTGACCGGACGCGCCACCACGTCCGATCACAAGACCGAGACACGCACAAACACTAAGCACTAACCGGACGCGTCCGGTCAAACAGAGACCGCGTCTGGTCATCTCTGTGACCTCCGTTCGCCTCCGTTTCTTCACCTCTGGCGCAGTGGAAAATAGGCGTTTCATTTCCCGAAAAGCGCTGAATCCCGCCTCGCAAGCTCGGCGGGAGGGAGAGAGGAACCCAAACCCCTCTCTACCGCTCAAACTCCACTGCCTTTGCAAATGTGTTAACATCACCAAGTGTACAACACTATGTGCATGTGTGTTAGCATTTTTACAATTATTTTTTAGGCGTTAAGTTAGCTTTCCACTAGATCTAAATGCATATGCAATTGAATCTTCATTCTAGTGGCACTTAAGTGATCAATAGCCCCGGAAAATTCTCCTCTTTATAGTACGACTATCGATCCTAAGCCATCCACACCCTCTATGGTGTCTTGGATGTAAAATGAAAAGCCCTATCGTATACCTTTGCCTTGAGCTCCATGATTTGGCTTTGCACCTACATCAAACTCTATCATGGTAAGCACTTGATCACATCACCATTGCTTGATCACCATGCTTCACCATGTCTCGTGCCAATCATCATTGCTATACACATTCCTATACATATGATTAACACTTAGGCATTGTTACTAATTGTCAACACCAAACATAGAACTTTCACCAGGGCATTGTTGTTTGTCGGCACAAGGAATTGAAACCGGAGAAACCAGAGAAATATATTTGAGGATTGTGAACGGAGACAATTTCCTTATTCACGTAGTTAGTTAGAGGAGGGTCAGACGAAAAAAATAGGTGAACAGAAATTTTGCCTCTTTAATATTAGGTATAGATAGAGATACGAGTATCAAAGTAGATTAAACTGTTTTATTGATATTTTTATGATGGTACTTAACTTAAGTAGTATTGTAAGTGGCTATATTGTTCATATGGTGCATTTGATTACAACGTCGTGTTAGAATTAAATGCTACATGTAACTTATGGAATACTGAAACGAAGCGAAACTATGGACTGAGATCATGATCTAGTTTCTAAGACCGCCACGTCTTAAAAAAGAGCATGAATCTTTCCACTGAGATCAGTGACGAGCGTGCTATAAAATGAGGGGGAGGGGTGGATTGTTCGTTGTACTACAGTACTTCACTTCGGCATGTAAAAGCGGCTGCAGGGGCCTAACACGAGTGATGACACAAACTCGTCCCATCGGTTAGCGAGTACCGGGGGTGTTGGGTTCGCTTGTTTTTTTTTCAACACCTATCACATCGAATGTTTGGACACATGCATGGAGTGTTAAACATAGACTAATTACGAAACTAATTGCACAGATTGAGATTAATTTACGAGACGAATCTATTAAGCATAAATTAGTCCATTATTAGTATCCGAACACCCTATGGTCAACCCCATGGTCAACACCTATTAAAGTTTAACAGGGCGAACCAAACAGGCCCGGAGTACACGTATTAGTGCTGCATGTAAACCTGTACACTGCACAGTCCTTTGTCTTTTTGCAGCCATGAGCTAGGCAGCGCGCGTCCAATGCAAGGCAAGTCGCGCTCCCCCTGCGTTGGCTTCCACGTATGCAGTACTCTGCTGGTGCCTGGTGCTGAGTTTCTGTCTCCCTGACGCGTGCATCACACAGCAGTCTTTCGTTCGTGGTTGCCTTTGCAGTACACGTATTGCTGCCGCTGCTGCATTTAAGATTTTAAGCTTGCTTCACGAAACTTGTAAGCTTGCAGTGGTTCTTACCAACGTGTCAGCGGGTAAGGAGGGGCCAGAGCCCAATTTCGCCTCCACTGGGCTCCGTCCTGGACTGAGATCGACTTGTGTATTGTTGCATGCAATAGCCTTTATTTTCCATATTGTTATTTATTTGTGTTTGGTTGCCTAAAGATGTTTTTTATGCGGGCTTGCACAAAAATGATAGGGTTTAGATAATATACCACCTATATTAGAATATGAAGTTGGCTACATGCAACACAATTTAATTATAGAAGACAACTTTACTTTGCGTTTGCACAACATATTGAATGTATTTATTTCGGTTAGGGGCTGGTTTAGTTCCAAAATTTTTTGCAAAATGACACTGTAGCTCTTTTCGTTGTTATTTGGCAAATATTGTCCAATCATGGTCTAATTAGGCTTAAAAGATTCGTCTCGTCCATTTCGTCTAAACTGTGTAATTAGTTTTATTTTTTATCTATATTTAATGCTTCATGCATGTGTCCAAAGATTCGATGTGACGGGGAATCTGAAAAATTTTGCAAAATTTTCTGGGAACTAAACAGGACCTAGGTTTTTTTGACAGTTATTTATTTTGGTTAGGTTATGCTCCATATAAATTGTTTTTGTGATTCCAAATTTTGTTCAGTCGCTCTATGAGTTAATGGGCCCCAATTTCCTTAGCAAAAGCTGGGCCCGTAATTAGGCCACTGTAAACTGGCCCCGCAGAAAAGCAAATCTCCAGGGTTTTAGCAGAGCCCAGTAACAACAACGGAGGCATCCAACCGGGTTGCGACTCCCCTCTCTCGCCGCTGCCTGACTCTCTCCCTCCTTTTCCTGGGAGTCGCGACCGCGCCGCGCTAGGCGATCCCATTTCCCCACTTCGCCGTCGCCTCCCACTAGGTTGGTTTGGTAGCCGCCGCCTCCCCCCGGATCTGTCCACCGCAATCTTTTTGCATGTATTTTTGTTTACATAGATTGTTCCAGTCTCCGTCCGCTTGCAATTGAACGTGTGTACGTTTGTTTTTTCACCTCCTGTTGCTGTCGTTTGATCCGTTCCGTTTTCTCTTGATGTCGGACTAGGGTTTCGCTCCTTCCGCAGTCGCGGGCGTGATCCATGGAGAACGGCTGCCTCGTCGGTGAAGGGCGGCCGGAGGATCGGGCGGGCGAGAACGGCGGAGTCGCCGAGGAGGAGGAATCCACCGTGAAGGCAGCCACTGCGGCGGATGAGGGCGATTGTGATGTGGTGGTGGAGGGCGGGGATGAGGGGGACGTGCCGCCCGGCGCGGTGGCGGCGCAGGATGGTGGCGGGGATGAGGATGGGGAAGAAAACCGGGGCCGGGGAGAAGGTGCGGTGGAATCCGCGGGGGTGGCTGGCGATCACCAGCCAGTGGTGACGCCGAACACCAGAGTGGTGCTGGAAACCGGACAGCTTGCGGCAGATAAGTGGGACGAGGACGATACGCCCCGCGTCGTTGATGTGGAGGAAAGCTTTGCCGATGATGTAAATCAAGAGCAGGTCACTGCACAATCTGGGAGCGAGTATGAAGATGTAAGAGGTGGTACTTTGGTGTATCAAAGCAAAAATCAGCCTGGGAAGAGCACACAAGAGATTGCTTCCTCTCATAGCAGGCCAGGGTCAGTCACACATTCTGCAGCTGAGTCTGCTGTTGTCATTGAGGAATTGGATGACTCAAGCTCCTCAGACGATGAGAATACCGCCACCTCTGCTCCCCCTGCACAATCCTCAGCTGGTAGTTCTACATCTGCACAATCCAGCAGTGCTGCTTCTGCTCGTTCTACTAATGTTCCCTCTCTGCCATCTCGTCCTGCTGGCCTTGGATCATCGTCTTCCCTGTCGCAGCCTCCTGCCCGTTCTGTTCAACAGATCCGTGCCAATAGGCCAGCTGCTGTGGATAGGGGAACCCAGGAGGCTACTGAGTCTGCTGAGGATGATAGAGATGAGAATGATGAAATCCATGAAAAGCTTCAAATGATCCGGGTTAAGTTTCTTCGCCTCGCTGACAGGTTTGGGCAAACGTCTCATAATATGGTTGTTTCACAGGTTCTGTACCGGCTTGGGCTGGCAGAACAACTTAGAAGAACTACTGCTAATGGGACATTTAGCATTGACCGTGCAAGAGAGATGGCAGAACGTCTTGAAGCTGCTGGAAATGAGCCACTTGATTTTTCATGCACCATCTTGGTTCTTGGTAAAACTGGGGTCGGTAAGAGTGCTACCATTAATTCAATTTTTGATGATACCAGGTTGGATACAAACGCTTTTGATTCTAGTACTAGGAAGGTTCAAGAAGTAGTTGGTACAGTTGAGGGAATCAAAGTAAAAGTGATTGATACACCTGGACTTTCCTGCTCATCTTTAGAACAACACCACAACCAGAAGGTTCTCAACTCTGTCAAGAGACTTATTAGCAAAAACCCTCCGGATATTGTTCTTTATTTTGATAGGTTGGATATGCAGAGCAGGGACAACGGTGATGTTCCTCTGCTGCAAACCATCACAAAAGTGTTCGGAGCATCAGTTTGGTTCAATGCCATTGTTGTGTTAAGCCATGCTGCATCTGCACCACCAGATGGGCAGAATGGAATTCCTCTGAGCTATGAGATGTTTGTTACCCAGAGATCTCATGTAGTGCAACAAGCTATAAGGCAAGCTGCTGGGGATGTGCGTCTTATGAATCCAGTATCCCTGGTGGAAAACCACTCAGCGTGCAGGACAAATAGGGCTGGCCAGAGGGTATTGCCGAATGGACAAGTCTGGAAGCCACAGCTACTGCTGCTTTGTTTTGCTTCAAAGGTGTTAGCAGAAGCCAATGTGCTCCTCAAGTTGCAGGATAGTCCCATTGCTAAACTTTCTCGTACAAGGATCCCTCCACTGCCTTTCCTGCTCTCTTCCCTTCTTCAGTCTCGTGCCCCACTGAAGTTACCAGAAGAGCAGTTTGGTGGTGATGATGATGATCTTGAAGATGATTCGGCAGACGATTCTGATTCAGATGATGGTTCAGATTATGATGATTTACCTCCATTTAAGCGTCTCACAAAAGCTCAGCTTGCCAAGCTGAACAAAGAGCAGAGGAAGGCCTATCTTGAGGAGCTAGATTACAGAGAGAAGTTGTTCTACCGAAAACAACTGAAAGAGGAAAGCAAGCGCCGTAAATTGATGAAGAAAATGGCAGCAGAAGCCAATGCTCGAGCAAATGATTTCAGCAACAGCAACCTAGAAGATGATTCTAATACTCCAACTAATGTTTCAGTGCCTATGCCTGACATGGTACTGCCCTCATCTTTTGATTCTGACTATCCTAGCCATCGTTATCGTTTTCTGGATACACCAAGTGAATGGCTTGTCAGACCTGTATTGGAAACCCAGGGCTGGGACCATGATGTTGGTTATGAGGGACTTAATGTTGAAAGGTTGTTTGCTGTAAAAGGTAAAGTTCCTCTATCCGTGTCTGGCCAGCTTACAAAAGACAAGAAGGATTGCTCCCTGCAAATGGAGGTTGCAAGTTCAATTAAGCATGCTGAGGGTAAGACTACTTCACTTGGGCTTGATTTGCAGTCTGTCGGCAAGGATATGGCATACACAATTCGTGGTGAATCGAGATATAAGAACTTCAGGCGCAACAATACAGCTGCTGGGATATCTGCCACACTCCTTGGGGATTCAGTATCAGCTGGTGTGAAGATTGAGGACAAACTGATAGTGAACAAGCAGCTCAGGGTCCTGGTTAGTGGTGGGGCCATGAGTGGGAGGGGAGACGTGGCCTATGGAGGCCGCCTCGAAGCAACAATGAGAGACAAAGATTACCCGATTGGGCGGATGCTTTCCACTATCGCGTTATCTGTTGTGGATTGGCACGGTGATCTGGCAATTGGCTGCAACATCCAGTCTCAGATCCCTGCTGGAAGAGCTAGCAACTTGGTTGGCCATGCGAATCTAAGCAACAAGGGGACCGGCCAAGTCGGGATTCGCCTGAACAGCTCGGAGCATCTTGAGATCGCACTTGTTGCCCTTGTGCCGATATTCCAAAACATCAGGAAGCTGTTACAGAATTACTCAGAATCTGGCTAGTATTTTCTTTTTCATGTAAGCCTGAGAAAACAGTGAGCAGAGCATCATAGGTTAAAATCTAGCATAAATTAGAACTTTATACTTTCAATTTATTTTGTTCTTTTGTTGCCAACTTTTGTAACTATGCTCTCCCCTGGGCTCTTTTTTTTTTGGTGAAAGCTGGAGTAGTACTCATCTAATGTAATACTTTTCCCTGAGCTCTTTCTGATGAAGCTGGATTGGAGAATTCATCGTGCCACTTCGTCAGATTTCTGGGCATACTATATTGCTATATTATATTAACATCTGAATCCTAGTGCATTTTTTCCCAAAAGTTTGATAATTGTGATTTTCCAGCGATGCAAGGCAAGTCGAGAGCGAAACAAACGAACCAGTCAAATTGTCAATTGTGAGTTGTGTCAGAGTGGGGCGCAACGTTTCAGCTCTCTGTCAATTGTCAAAAGTTTGATAATGACGTTTCACAGAAATTCCTCGTGAAAACGAGTCACCAAAGCCATGGTCTGCACTCTCTGCCTTACGTACACGTTAATCAGGCCGTGTTCAGATGCCGAATTCGGCCGGCCGAATCGGTCACTGCTAGCAGCTTTTGTTTTTTATGTAAAAAATTGTCTAAAAATTGATTAATTAAACTCAAAATGTTCGTCTCGCAAAGTACAACAAAACTGTGTAATTAGTTTTTGATTTCATCTACATTTAGTACTTCATACATTTACCGGCATTTTGATGTGATGGAGAATCTCCTTTTTACATAATGGAATTTGGGGGGAGAATTTGAGATGTAAACAAGGCCCTAACCAGTTGTACAGAGATTTTTTTCGTTCCTTTTCAGACGGCCCCGGGGGGAGTGACGCTGACAAGCTGCGCGTAGCTGAGAAGGGACATCTCTGCCTGAGAAGATTCCCTGTTTCCAGTGGGCAGAAATTTCCATCTCCTTTTCCGCGCTTCCGCAGATGAGTCGCCGCCAAGGTAACGACTCCTACAAGCTTCTTTTTATTTATCTGTACCTTCTGATCCCATGCTCCTGTTCAGAAATTCTCGCGCGCTTTCCTACAAGAATCTAGTGAGACTGCGCGAAATTCTTATGAGCTCTGCTCTTCTCGGTTCTTAATAAGTTCCTCTGAATATTAACTAAAGTCTATGGGCTATGGCTGCCTCTGGAATCTGGATACTCTTTTACTGCATGTATGAGCCTACCTGATGCCATGGCTCCAGAGTTTTTGCGGTGCGATAGCCTTGCTAACTGTTCTTCTTCCTGAATTTATGCCCTCCGGGATGATAGCTTGCTTCGGTTTTGGTTTTCGTGCTGTTGACCTTAGGGTGGAAGTAGATACCTTATTAAGACCGTCAGACATGGACATGCTAAGACCTTTTTCATGTAGTTATGTCACTAGAATTAGATAAGAAGTAATCCTTATCCCTTGTTCTTAACTGCTTATTATGACATGATTGTTTTGTTTCAGGTGCTAGCTCAAGCTCTTACACTGTATCATCATTCGTGTCCGATGAATTGGACTACTCAGATTTGTTGTCCTTGCACGAGGACAGCAGTACCGAGCGCAGTGGCTCTAGGTCTGAACTTCTGTCGTCCCTCTCAGTTGATCTGAAGATGCCCTCCCCAACAGAACATGTTCAGAGTCCGGCACCTCATAGAGATCTGGTTTGCACCAAACTTAGCATCCTGGTTCTTTATTGAGCTGTACCCTGAACTGTTTCTTTTGGTGGATGTTCATCAATTGAAGCAAGTATCCTTTGGGATGCATCTGTAACTTATTGGCAGGAAGATATAAATTTTGATGCCGACTTGCAAGATAGACTTCAGAAGGCCTTTGATGAGATTGTCAAGTTGAAGAAAGAAAACTTTGAAGAGTCTTGCCAGCGCCAACAGGTTGAGAAGGAGCTACTACTCGTCCGCAAGAAAGTAAACTTCTTTTGCATTTTTTTGCTCTCACTTTCTTCACTAATGTATGTTTTTAATTAACACTCGAGTATGGACTGTCATGAGTAAATTATTGTTACACTATCAGTAAGCACATGTTCCATCCATTCTATGCACATAACATCTAGTTAATGCTATCTTTTCAGGCTAAGAAACTACAGGAGCACCTCTTAAAAGAGCTACAACACTCGAAAGGATTTGAGCAAGCTCGTGCTGCAGATCAGCACTTGATACAAAAGCTTAAAAAGGATATTGAACTGCTAAAGATCCAGCGTGATGAATATCTTGAAAAGTTTCGTCAGGCAAGTGACCAGATCTTGCTTCAACCTTTAGGAGCAGCTAAGGAAGCTCATGAACAGGATAAACATGAGGTGGAAACACTGAGAGAAGAAATTAGTCAGCTTAAGATCCACCGAGACAAATACCTTGCAAAGTTTCAGGAGAAAAATAAGCCCAAGTTGGCGCCGGTGCAGTGTGTTTCTGATACTAATGTTACAGAAAATGATTTGGAATCATACAGAACTTCCCTTGACAACCGGTTGTGGCCTTACAGGGACAGTGCAGTCAAATATTCTGAAGGACACACTCAGTTTACCCTCGATGAGCTGAAGCTGGCAACAGAAAATTTCAGTGAGTTACTAAAGATTGGAGAAGGTGGGTATGGGCGTGTCTACAAGGGCACTATCTGTGACACTGCCGTGGCCATTAAGATTTTACGTCATAATGAGAACATCCAAGGCTTACTGCAGTTTCAACGCGAGGTAATTAAAGTAGGACTTTGCAATTTCATGTTACTAGTATTTATATAGAGGTTACGCAAAGTGATTCAGAATTTGTGCTGTCATTCCAGGTTTTGATCCTGACCAAAGTAAGGCACCCGCATCTTGTCAATCTCTTAGGAGCCTGTGATGAAGTGTCAGCTCTTGTGTATGATTATTTACCTAATGGAAGCCTTGAAGACCGTCTTTCCTGCAAGGGTAACACCCCAGCGCTGACATGGCAGGTCCGAACAAGGATTATTGGAGAGATTTGTTCTGCGCTAATCTTCCTCCACAGTCATAAGCCCAAGCCTATTGTCCACGGTGACCTTAAGCCTTCCAACATCCTCCTTGATGCTGATTTAGTGAGCAAGCTTGGAGACTTTGGCATCGCTAGATTTCTTGTGCCATCTGACACCAGCACCATGGTCCATCTTACTGACCATCCAATTGGGACAATGTTTTACTCAGACCCAGAATACATGGCCCACGGTGAGCTGACCCAAGGATCAGACATCTACTCGTTTGGTATCATTATCCTACGCCTCTTAACAGGGAGACACCCAAGGGAGATAGTGAAAAGAGTGGAGGATGCCATGATCAATGACGAACTGCACACCATCATTGACAGATCCGCCGGTGAATGGCCCTTTGTGCAGGTGCAGCAGCTTGTGCGTATCGCAATGAGATGCGCAGCGGAAAAAAGGAGGCGACGTGCTGATCTTGTCACTGATGTGTGGCCAGTGGTTGAGACAATGATGAAGAATGCCTCCTTATCAGCGTGTCCCTCAACTTCTTCATCTATTCAGGATGAAAGCAGCGTGCCACATTACTTTTTGTGCCCGATTCTGCAGGTACTTGTGTTGCTTCACATTGAATCCTTTTATCTCCATGATAGTTACTTCCATTCGTCAGAAATTGTGCTGACATATTCATATGGATGCTGCTAATGAGCTCAGAAGATCATGAAGAACCCGCACATAGCAGCGGATGGATTCACCTATGAAGCTGAGGCCATAGAGGACTGGCTTGAAACCCATGACACATCACCCATGACCAATCTGCCACTTCGAAACTGCGTTACAATTCCAAACTCAGCGCTTCGCTTAGTCATCCAAGAACATCTTCAGCGTGGATCATGACCGATGCAGATCCCTCGCTGTAGGAGTTTATGCCTACAGGCTACATCTATATGATTCTCAATTCATTCCTGCTTGGATCCTGAAGGGGATGCAAGAAAGCTAGAGAGTTTTTTTCCCCTTTAAATTCATAGTGTGTACAAAATTGGCCTTATGATTCTTTGTGTAGCATGTGCATAACTGGTTGTGACTATGAAAGAAAATAAATATGTAATTTGTCAAGTTCTGATTTCTCAAGGTAGTTTTGTTAGTGAAATGTCTTTACCAGTTTACCTTATTCTTCAGACGACATCAGACATTTTAGAGAAGAGGGAGTTGATGATCCAGTATGACATCCACCCCACGTTGTTGCTTCTGTTTTCTTACAAAAAAAAAATCTTACTTCACTGCCATTAAGGAAGATATGTCGTAAACAACGTCCCCTTCCATAACGTTGTCTATCTGAAGTTGTCGACAAGGTATTGCTTTATGCTTTTTGTTTCCTCTAAGCATTGTGTGCAGTGTCCATGAAAACCTACGTCTCATGTGTTGCTAACCAAAGCTTACACCAAAAGAGATAATCACCTCTATTCTATACCAGAGAGACAGGTGTATTTATCACTTGGCAACCTCTCCTAACCATTGCTGTTATTACTCCCTCTGTCCCTAAATAAATCAATTCTTAGAGTTGTCTGAAGTCAAACTTTTTCAAATTTGACTAAATTTATAAAAAAGAGCGTCAAGACTTGTGACACCAAATTAGTATCATTATATACATCATAAACTATATTTTCATAATATATTTATTTGATATTATAAATACTTTTATTTTATTTCTATAAATTCAGTCAAACATAAGAAAAGTTTGACTTAGGACAACTCTAGAAATAGACTTACTCAGGGATGGAGGGAGATTTTTTTTTTCTGCAAATAAGAATGAGGTAGCGATTTAGTTCGACACCACGGATTAGAGCCGTGTTTGACAATTCACCGGTTCTAAAATTATGCTGGATTTTGAGTTTGTTAAAAAAACAGAGTGGCGTAAACACATTTAATTAATGCAAAATAAAAATAAAACTGCTAAACTAAACACCGTTAACGTGTCAACCGCTCTAACTCCAAGAATTTATGGAGCTAGCGATGATCAACTCAACAAATATTGGAGCTCATAGGTTTGAACCGTCCATTAGATTTTCGGTAGATTTTGCAAGTTTTAGCATGCACGAGCTCCACCAATTTTAATACAAGCGCTCCTTGCAAAACACACACGAACGTGAGAATTTATAAGTTGTTACTGTATTATCGCAGTGCCGTACTGAGTACTGCTGTGTGGCTGTGTCCTAGACTCGTACTGCTACAGTTGAAAGTTGTACGGAATACCTTACATTCTGCAAAAAATAAAAATACGTAAAAAAAAAGGGTAATGGGTGATGCCCAGTCACTCTCAGCCTCCCTATGGCGGTTGACTTGGCCTAATGGCCTCCCGTCAAGCCTTTTTGGCACCACATATCACGTAGGCCCCACCTGTTAGCGTCACAATGGGGTTGGCACGTGGCAGTGCGACCAGTCCACCGTCCGAGCGAATTAATCTCAGTTCGTTAGTTAGTTACGGTCCTAGTTGCGATGTGTATGAGTCTCGCGCTACCGATCGTAATTAACCTCGACTTGCCCGGCACGCGCCCGCCCGCCATTTCGCTGCGCCCATGGACGCGTGGGAGAACGGCGGCGGCGGCGCCGACTCTTACTCCTCCAGCACTACTGGCGGCGCGACGACGGCGGAAATATTCGAGGAGCAGGCGGCGGCCGGGGAGGAGGAGACGACGGAGAAGGTGTTCGTGGCGGTGCCGGAGAAGCACAAGAGCGGCAAGTCCCTTCTCGCGTGGACGCTCCGGCACGTCGGGGCCGTGGCCGGCGCTTCCGTGGTGGTGGCACACGTCCACGCGCCGGCGCAGATGATCCCGATGAGTACGTGTGCTCCCGCTTCGCTGCCTCGCTGCTCCGCAACGCCTCACCGTCGGATCGGGGTCGTGCGGCTCTCTGATTGAGAAGAACGTGGTCCCTGTCCCTGACTCGCTGTGGCATGTTTTGCGTTAGAACCCTTTTGTCTCGTCGTATTGCGCATTTTGGTTCACCCTGCTGGTGCCGGAACCCCAAATGAAATGCGGTGCTTCCGTCGTCGTCGTCGTCGCTGCCGGCTGCCGGCGGCGGAAAAGTTGGGGAGTGGAGGATCACGCCGGCGAGCACATTTAGGATATTCATGTGCCGGCGCAGGGGGTTCCACCTCTCCGCTGGGTTTGTTTAGTGGCGGAGCCAGAAATTATGGACAGGGGGCCGGTCCAAAGAAATTATGGACAGAGGGCCGGTGCAAAGAGTTTCAATTATAAAATAATTGAGTGTAGCTTATTTGTTTGGATTTTTGCACCGTGGATGAGCTCATCTAAAGATAAAATACAAATTTATGTGATTTTATTGTCCAGAAGTCATCAAAAAATATATAACAAAACTTTTATTATATTATTCTAATATAGATTATTAAATTATCTATTACATAAAAAATTTACAGTTATGTTGGGTGGGGTGGGTGGGTGGGGGCATGGCCCCTCCTTGGCTCCGCCAGTGGGGTTTGTACTGAGATTTCTCTCTCGGCTTGGGTCGAGTAACCGGGTTACTGTTGGTTTGCAAAGGCCGCGCCGTTAGGATCTGTATTCGCTAATTTGCTTCGGCAGTTGGTTGGCAACTGGATTTCCGTTTTCATATTCTTTAGTAATAGTAGTATTACTAAACTGGATTTACTTAAACTTACTCGCTGGTGGCTGGTGAATTGAGGATACCTAGTCCTATGTGTACGGTGTACCTATTGTTAGGTCCTGGTGAAATGTAGTATGAATGAGCTCGCAAAAAAAATGTAGTATGAATGTGATAATTATTTCAAATTACATACTTTGTTCGCGTGGTGTAATTACGAACTTACATTATCATCACATTATTTATCAGTGGGGAGCAAGTTCCATGCAAGTAAACTGAGACCAGAGCAGGTCAGTGCTTATAGACAGTATGAGAGGGAGAAGGTTGAGAAACACTTGGATGAGTACATTCACCGGTGCTCAAAAATGAAGGTGCAACCAATAATCTTTCAATCTTTGTATTGTGACAAGCATTTGAGAATTGAATGAGGCATGAGTAGAACAGGGAAATTATTGAAGCACCACTCCCTTTTCAGGTCAAATGTGAGAAACTTGTGATTGAAAATGATGATGTTGCTAAAGGGATTGCAGAGATTGTTTCGCTGCATGGTGTGAGCAGACTCATCATGGGAGCAGCTGCTGACAAGCACTTCTCTAGGTATGCAGCAAAGGTTCACACTTCAGCACTTATATCCATTGCTTATAATTTAATCAAGGTTTTAAATCGCCGGCTAAACCTCTTAGCTTTTGCCCTTCACAACAGCTACGAACAGCTATATCCGGAGATAGCCTCAGCTACGTCATTTAGCTGTTTTTGCAAAAATCATGAAAAAACACAGATCCTTAGCCCAAGAGCATAACCTGAGTATACCTGATAACTGTTACTGAGTTACAAATTGATTCATAAGCACATCTTTGTTGAATGCATCTACACTCCGCAAGGCAGAAGCACAAGACAACTTGCCAGATTGCACGTCAGAGTGGCCGCTCTGCCTTCTAGCCATCGTGCCTTCAGTCGGGGAAGAGGAAGAGATGTGGGGTGCCGTACCGCCGACTTCGGGGCTCCATGGACTGGTTGCCACCACCAACCACTCGCAGCCACCGCGCCACTGCTTGGAGGAGACGAGATGTGGGGAATCGCTGTCGCGCCGCCTTCTCCGGTCCGGCGCCGATTTGGTGGACAGGCCACCACCGCTCACAGCCTATCTGCCTTGTAGCCGCCGCGCCGCTGCCTAGGGGAGAGGAAGAGATGTGGGGCGACGCGCTGCCTTCTCGTCCGGCGAGTTCGGGGCATGGGGCACCGGCTGCCGCCGCGGCCGCCTTTTCTTCTGTGAGGAGTAGGAGAGACCAAGAGAGTCGTCTGGAGCTTGGAGCCAAGCGAGCATAGAGAGCTAGGGTTATGTTTTTGGGCTGGACGGCCGGTGCAAGCTTTTTGGGCTGGACAATGGTTTGTTTTTGGGCCCATGCAAATTTTAGCTGCGCTAAATGAAGTCCCATTTAGCGGCAATCTCCGGCTAAATGCCGCTATTAGCGTTTACGATTGCTTAGCGTTAAAAGTTTCTTCTCCTAGCTGTTGCCTTCTCCAGCAGCTATCTCCGGCTATAGCTGCAGCTATAGCCGGAGATTTAAAACTTTGAATTTAATAGGTTAGAATTTTTACATATTGATGCCCTACTTCCTAATTCCAGGAAAATGAAAATGCCTAAATCCAAGACGGCGCTTGCTGTCCTGCAGAAAGCTGATACTTCGTGCAAGATTTGGTTTGTTTGTAAGGAACATTTGATATGCACTAGGTAAGAATTTGACAGCTCATCATATTCTCCAGCGGTGTGTCACGGGTGTGTTAAAAAAAACGAGATCCAACCTAGGAGAAACTAGGCGGTTTTTCATTAAGAACAGAAAATAGGGACCCAAATTCAAGTCAAGAGGGGACTTGAACCTGGATGGTTGGGTGCACAACCACACCTCCCACCCAACTAGTTAAGCTGGCTCACTTCCTTGTCTCACGGGTGTGTTGTGTAGTATCTGTCCTGGGTCTGTGTTAAAGGGGCTGGGAGATTTACTTCTCTCTCCTGGTGTACTTTCCTCAATTCTTAATGAAATGGTATGCAACCCTCCTGTGTATTCACAGGAAAAAAAATCAGTCTTCTATTCAAGGAAAAAAAATCAGTCATATATTGTTAGCTAAGGTGAATTTGTCTATGAGCAGCATTTAAATCATACTGCTTCCTTTAATCTATCTTGGACCTCCTATTTGCATATCGATTTAAGATTATTCTTATGATCTCATTTCCTATCTGCACATCACATTTTAGTTGCTACCATTTTGTTGCTGCTCAGTCTTTTCCTATAAGCACTTAATTATTTTCCCTAAATCAACTTTATACAGGGAGGCTGGTGCTCCTGTGCACAGTGCAGCAACACCCTCAGCTACCTCAAGTTCAATGTCCAGTTTATCTGAGTGGGGTGGACAACCAAATGGATATGCATGCAATGCGGTTGATGGTCACATACAAAGGTCGATATCAGAAAAGGTTGTGCCTGCATCTGTTAGAACATCATTGCGACTACCTTCTCAGTTGTCTGTGCGGACAAGTCTTAGCAGGCGAAGCATAGAGGATACCTCTGTCAGTTCCTGGGATAGTGTTCCGAGAGGTAATTTTCCAAGTTCGCACCAAGCATCCTCTACTGTGACTGACGAGGGGTTCAGTGACTACAGCTCATTTTCAACGCCTAGGCGTGATGCCTCTGAAATCCTACCCTTAGTACATGTTGGGCATAATCTTCAGAACTCTTCATGCCATGAACAGGTTTGCCTTTTAAGACCCAAATTGAGTAGTACAGGGTTGAGTTGGGAATTGATCTGATCAGATGAAGGTGCATGACAGGATGCCATGAATTCAAATATTGACATATTTGATAAACTTGGAGAAGCCTCCACTAAGGCTGAGAAGCATCAGAAGCAAGCGTTTGATGAGTCTGTGAGGAGAGAAAAAGCAGAGGAAGAACTGGTTTTGTTTCGCCGAAAGGTAAAATCTTCACCACATTATCATGGAAACTATGTAGAATCTGACACAAAGTTCTGATGATTATAGGCAAACAATTGTGAGGATATATCTTTGGATGAGGCAAAGAAGAGGAAAGAAGTCAAGGAAGCCCTAGCGAAGGCAAATGGCGTCATAGAACAGATGAAGCAAGAAATGGATGCACTTAAACGTGACAGAGATGACATCATTGATAAGCTTGTTAAGGTGAGCGAACAGAAGGAAACATTAGAGCAACAAGTCGATGACTATGGTGGCATTGTCAAGGATCTTGAGGATACGTTGGCAGCAAGTAAATCCCTTATTCATTCACAGAAGTTGGAGTATGAGAAATTGAAGCATGAAAGGGACAAAGCGCTCAAGGATGCAGATGAGCTGCGCAAAGAGAAAGCGAAGACCGAATTCTCTTTGTCATGGAACACCGAATTCTCTTTGTCAGAGTTGCAGCTGGCAACACAGAATTTCAGTGACACACTGAAGGTTGGTGAAGGTGGATTTGGGCGTGTCTATAGAGGTCTCCTGCGCAACACAACTGTGGCAATTAAGATGCTGCGCTCTCATAACTTGCAAGGGCAGTCGCAGTTTCGGCAAGAGGTAATAACTGCTGAATACTTGAATTATGCAACGATGTTACTGTTTTAGGTTACTAAAGTAATTTTACTGTGCAGGTTGTTGTTCTTAGTAGGGTGCGGCATCCAAACCTTGTAACGCTTATGGGTTCTTGCTCAGAAGCTTCGGGTCTTGTGTATGAGTTCCTACCAAATGGAAGCCTTGAAGACCGTCTAGCCTGTGAAAACAACACGCTTCCACTAACATGGCAAGTCCGTACGAGGATCATTGGTGAGATATGTTCTGCACTCGTCTTCCTTCACTCTAACAAGCCTCACCCAGTAATCCATGGTGATCTGAAGCCTGCAAACATCCTCCTTGATGCCAATTTGGTCAGCAAGCTCAGTGATTTTGGCATCTCTTGCCTCCTAGTTAAGTCTAGCACAATGTCCACAAGCGTCTACCAAACGATGAACCCAAGAGGCACTTTTGCCTACATGGACCCTGAATTCCTTACCACCGGGGAGCTAACAGCACGGTCTGACATATACTCTTTGGGCATTGTCATACTCCAACTAGTAACTGGGAAGCCAGCTTTAGGCATTGGAAGGGCAGTGGAGGATGCACTTGAGAAAGATGAGTTGGAGCTTCTTGTTGACCAATCAGCTGGGAGTGGCCATTTGTGCAAGCCAAGAAGCTGATGCTTCTGGGTCTGCAGTGTGCAGAGCTTAGCAGAAGAAGGCGACCGAGTCGTATGAGTGACGTGTGGTGTGTGATTGAGCCCCTGGTGAAATCAGCTTCGCTGTCAACCACATCACGGTCCTTTGGATACCAGTTTGTTGAGAGCCACACGCCTTCTTGCTTCGTATGTCCTATTTCTCAGGTATTTTTTATGTCCATTTATTGTGCTACAGAACCTTATTTTTGCAGTTTGTTAGAACCGGAACTTCAGAAGAGCAAGATAACTCCAAGACAATTAAGTAATTCAAATTACCGAACAAATCAAATGAAACAGCATTCCTATACTATAAGCAATAAGTGTTTTTGTTCGAGTAGAAACCTTGTCTGAGTCTTGTGCCACTTGAGCTTCTTATGGCTTGAGTGTGCATGTGGTCGCTGAAACTCTCTTCCTCTTAAAAGAATATAAATGTTCAAGCATGTTATAAAAAAAGTGTCATAGCAATCAACCCCATCCCAAGAGTCTCTTGTTTCCGGGACTGCTATTTTCCATCCTGAAACCATCAGAAAGTCATTTTGTGTTGGATCTTCTTGGAGCTCATTGTCGGACTAGATTTGCTAGCTTATTCAGTAGACCTCTGGTGTTCTTAGTCTAACAAAACTTGAAAACTAAGGTATGGTGGAAGAATGTTTTTGAGAACAGAAACCATTTAGTTTGGATTCTTTTGTTAGTATAGTGCTCGATTAAATAAGTGCCTACCTTCATGATTCCAAACTCTAGTAGGGTATTTGGTTTGAGGAACCACTCCTTTCTAGATGAATGGTGCATCATGAGTCCACGAGGAATCCTCATATTGCCATGAAATAAGTTTGATTTTAAAGTAGAAGATTATTGTTCTTGCTTAAGTAAAAAAACAAGTTCATATACTGATGTGAAGTGTGTTAATAACGTCGGGTTACTAACAACTGGTTCCTTTTTTGTGAAATAAAACTGTAGGAGGTGATGAGGAATCCTCATATTGCCGCAGATGGGTACACTTACGAAGCAGAGGTCATAAAGGGCTGGCTCCACGGTGGGCGCAGCACGTCCCCAATGACAAAATTACCTCTGGCACACCATCATCTCATCCCGAATCATGCTCTTTATTCTGCTATACAGGAACATTTCAAGCAGCAGCAGCAGAAGCCACCATTGTAAAACTTTTTCGCGAATGTGCCTAAGCATGTGTTTCATTAAGAGGAAGAGAATTACACAACATAGCCACCATCACAATTGGTTCTTTCTATTTTCAAGAACTCGCAGGAGGTTGGTGAATCAACGCATTAAGAGAAGAAAAGATGAGTCAGACCAACCCGCTCCCAATTGGTCCATTCAACTTTAGTTTTGTTATCGTTCTGATTCGATAATCTATCATTAGTTCAGAAGCCTTCTCTTTGGGATGTAAGTTGCAACTCGCAGTGAATTGTACATTTGTACATAAGAGTATTGTGCTTGGAACAAAAGTGTTTCAGGTTCAATTGACATTTTTTTCTCGTTCACGCAAAAGGTTTGCGCTTATTTGTATTAAAGTATAGAAAAAGTTTAATATAACACGCCTTAGCGGCGTTCTAGAGGGTCAGAAGAATTGTACATGGACGCTTAGACCCATCCTAGTGTAATGAAATATATGGTGTTATATTGGGAATTGATCAACCCGAAACGAGACATCGGCTAGGAGGCCTATGCCCGCATGAGCAGCGGCGGCGCCGCCTGCATGCACCCACGTTGCCGTCTGGCGGGAACAGCTCACGAAGCGCCTCCATGTGATCGGGGTCACCGCTGTAGATTTCTTCGTACGCCTTTATGGCCGACGTGGACGGAGTAGGTTCAATCGACATTTAATGGCTTCCATGTTTAGTTTTGTTATTAAAATCTCAGGATGAACTGCAAGTATTCAGCAAGCGAATATATGTAATCAGAGCACCTTTTCTTTGAGATGAACCATTTCCTGGGATGTAGCAAATTTGTATCTAACTTTTTTTGTTATATATATGGATACAGAAACTCTGCACTCTCACATTCTGCTATATATCTGCATATATATACATGTTGGAACAGTTTGAAGTCTAGAACAATAGCACATTTCAAGTATCCATCAATGATATATATATATATATTTAACCTTTTGCTTGTTTTCCACTTTTTCGAACTCGATCATGAACCCGAACAACAACAGGACTACAGGAGTACATACTAGAAGAATTCAGAAGTCTCAATATGGTTAGCGGCGCATGCCCTCTCATGCAAACATAAGCGGCCAACTTAATTAGCTTGCTGCAGGTCCGCAGGCTGCCGGACGAAGGGCATACAAAAAGTCTCTAGTAGAACTGGATGTTGGAGTTGTAGAGGGTGTCGGGCTTCCAGTACGCCGGGATGACGTCTTTGGCGATGAGCTTCTTGCCCGACTCGCTGGTGAGGCGGATGGAGAAGGGGCCCTTGAGCGGCTTGGGTGTGTCAAACCTCCAGATGGCGCCCCAGGAGAGCTTCATCGGCTTAAATAACCCCGGCGCCGACTTGTCCTCGAGTTCCATCAGCACGATGTTGCCGTCGTCCGCCACGTTCTTGACCAGCACGGCCAGGTAGTTGGGGTTGCTCCCCTTCTCAACGTGGAACAGGATCTTTGCCCCAGGCAACTTGCACCGCACCCTGCAGGACGACGGCCGGCGTGTAAGTTTTGCGCTGCTTGTTGCGTGTGCATGGCATATTGGACATGGACATGGAGAAGCTAGTTTTTCTGAGATCGTCGTCCAGGAATATATACCTCCTGAACTCCACGTCCATGATGCCGCAGTGGCGGAGCTTGTCGTTGAGGCCGGGCTTTGCCAGGGAGCCGAAGGCCTTGCCGCTGAAGTCGAAGTGGTAGGGAGCGATGGGCTCGTAGTTCATGTCGGTGATGAACACCGTGATCGGTTGGCCCGAGCACTCGGGTTTTTCCTTGCATCTCACCTGCATGAACAGTGCCCAACATCATGTAAAGCAGTTAGCTGCTGCCCATGCATCCATCAAACCAAACGAAGGCATGCATGCTTCGTCGACAAGCAAACAGCAGAGTGAGATGCTGACCTCGTAGCATGAGCCGCAGCCCTTGCCGTCCTTGAAGATGGGGATGTTACCGCAGGCCGTGAAGCCGTTGTAGGGTGGCAGGTTCACGTTCTTGATCCCGCACGCACCGCCTGCATCATATATATCACACATGCATGCATGAATCATGATCGATCTATCGGCTGACCGCCGGCCGAATTGAATTCATTCCCAATCTCAAGGCAACCTGCTAATACTATACATACCGTTGTCGTCAGGGCCGGCGCCGTTGGGCTGGCCGTACCAGGTGGCCCTGGCGGTGAGCCACTGGCCGTCGTAGTTGGTGGTGATGTTGGGGCCAGGCGGAAACTTCGGGGGCGCGCACGAGCCGCCGGCGACGAGCGCCGCAAGGACGGCCGCCACGGCCACGATGTTATTGCCGAGGGATCCCATCGTCGTGTTATTCGAATGTTTCTCTCTGTGCGTGTGATTGATACACGACGGTGCGGGGGTGGCTACTTATAGGGAGGACGGGTGGATCAGCAGCGCCGGCGACGCATGCAGCAGGGGTCAGCGCTGCGCGCGGGCGGCCGTTGGCGTCGGACGGACGACGCGCGAGCGCCGCGCGTGTTTCACGTTAGCTACAGGCCGGTGCGTGGTCTGGGCTGACCGGTGGAGCGGCCGGCGTTGCGCTGTTCGCGCTCTCCCCAGGCTTCGCTGTTGTTGGTTCGAATTGAAGGGACATGCATGAGGATAGATGCATACGATGCACAGATGATGCGATGTGATCAGTGCTGAGACTGAGAGTATCTGCATGCGGTTTTTTTTGTTTTGTTTTTTTAGATTTATTATAAGGAACGACGTATGAGCGAGTATAGCCGTATCTGTGTTTTTTTTGTTTCCATCTTTTTTTTTTGAATCGAGGAGTTTTTTCTCCCCATTCTCGTGCACTGTGCACGAAAATACCGCGGTCACCAGGTTTCGAACCCGGGGTGGTCGATTTTGGTTTCCATCTTGTACATGTCACTATGATCGCCAGCAAACCCCTGCTGCTGTAGCTACTCCATATACAACAGTGTATGGCTGCATTGTCATGCATATGTATGCTCTTCCATACTCTTGCAAATCAGATGCTCGATAGTGTCGCACTGTCGCTCGTCCATCTCATCCGACGTCGTTCGCGTGGTCCATAATCATTTAAATAAAAAAGAAAACAAAAAAAGAGAAAGGAACTAGCCAGTTTTTCAATAAGAAAAAACAGCATCCAAATAATTCGAGTTAAAAAGAAGTCGAATATGAGTGGTTAAGTGTGCGATCATACCTCTCAACAAATCAATTGAGTTAAGCTCACTTTCTATGACCATCATCATTTCGTTAGCTAACCATAGCCAATGGCTTGGGCGGCTATCATGCCACCCATTTGTATAAGATAACTATGTTATTGATATATTGACGCTGTGGCCTTTTATATCTAATGATTATGTGATCGATGGTTTCCGTTGCCTGATCACAGAGATAGAAGTGCTCCCTCGCTTCCAGTCCATGGCGTCTGCGGCGATCCCCCGTCCAGTGTCTTTGACGGAACGCCAACCAAAGGAAAATCTTTACTTTTAACGGTGCCCAAATATTCAAGATTAGCTTGTGTCCGCAAAATTGGGTAGCGCCTGCATGCATCATTCTGTATGCTGATTTGGCCATGTAGTCCCCGCTTTGTGTCTGTCGATGCAGGAGCCATAGGGCTCCGTATTGGTGTGATTATTGGCAGAGGGCCCTGGCCTGGCTAGCAAGCTGGACGAGAAGAGGCATGAAGAGAAGCGAAGCCGATTCCGAGTAGAATAGGCCAGACTAGTCGGACTCCTATGGAAAGTACCTTCTGTAATTAGATCAGGACATTTTTTTGGATCCGACTAGGATTGTAACCGCGCTACGGCTTTCTCTACCGATATAAAGAGAGGCTGTAGGCACCCTTGTAATAGAACAACACAATATACCAATCAATCCAACGCAAAAGGCTAACGTCAACTGGACGTAAATGCTATTACTCGATCACGGTCGAGGGACCGAACCAGTATAAATCGACTGTCTCTTGCGTTCAACGTTGAGTTCCGCACCCGCCAAAACCCGAATAACTGTCCCGAGTACCCCCGTGACAGGCTATCGGTGGTAAAACATCGACAGCGGGCGCGCCAGGTAGGGGCTTTCGGCGGATTTGCATCCGTTAGCTTGACGAACCTCGACAACATGATCTTCTCGATGGGATCAACCTTCATCTTTGTATCATGGATCTGCGAGGCAGACGACAAAGACAAGCTCCAAGGACGTCTCTTCGAGGATCAAGAAAACCATGAAGACTTCGCTCTTTCGGCGAGATCGATAGAAGAACTCACCGAAAAGCTCTCACGTCTTGCGATGTCTGAATCGACTCAGGCTTCGCCGATGGTCGAATTCAACTCAGACTCTGGGTCAGAATCCGTCTTGAATTCTGATCCAGGTTCTTTTCATGACAAACTGGGTTCTTTTCCGATGGGACTCTGGAACATGGCATCAATCCATCAAGAGATCAACTCAAGTTTTCTTCAGGGTTCTTCCATGAAGTCGGGTCCCTTCCCGTTTGAGCTCGACAACATGGCTAAGTCCAACCAAGCACTACTTCAAGAAGAAGCCGGACCAGTACAAAGGGTACCACTCACATGAGGCCAAGAAGGCCTTGTGTTGACCATAACACCTCGAGATTATATCGTCCACTGGTCGGCTCTTAATTCTAAGAATAACGACACCCTTCCTGTTGGCACAACAACTGTCCTACCTTACCAAGAGGGGAATACAATCTGTGATACCGAAGCTTCCACCAAGATCCTTAGCAACTCTAATAACGTATGCACAATTCACGCCTGAGAAGTATTCATGATTCGGCGACCACCATTGATCCCACCAAGAGCTCAGATCTTCAGACGAGTCAGAATCCAACATATCACCCAACGCTCTAGAATACGATGGTGAGACTCAAAACCAGAAGCGTGCTAGGAAAAGGAAGAATAAGTTGAAAGAAGGCCGTAGACGCCGCGCAAGGCAACACAAAGAAGCCTAGACAAGATACGAGTCTGACCTGGCTAAATATGATAGAAAGAAGTCAGAATAGGAAGCAGAAGAAAGATACGCAGCTGGAAAGACAAACACCGCTCCATACAACAGGATCAGAGAACTAGTGAAGAACTCGAAGCTATTTCTCACCCCAATGAAGAACAAGAACGTCTCCAAAAAATCCTTCGGTCAACAGCTCTCCGGGTACAAGGTGGGAGAGCCAACTCAAGACAACCCGTCAGGTCAACCTCTCACAGAGTAGATAATCAAAGTCAACAGAGGTCTACTTTTGAAAGATTAGGTCTAAGCGAAAGCAACAACAAAGGAAGTCAGGAGGACCAAAGCAGAAGCAACCGGGTCGAACAACCCAGGGAAAACAGGAGCAGGCTTCCCCGAATTGAACAACCTAGGGGAAGCTGGAGCAGGCTACCTTCTCACATGGCCCCACGAAACTAGTCCCACCAAGCCGACAGTTGGCAAGAAGGAGGGGCTGAATCTAAACTCAAGAGGACTGAAGTACCCGATAGGTTCCCTTGTTTTGCAAACCGACTACTTTCGGTACGACTACCTCACAAGTTCAAGCCGTCCAACCACTCTAAATATTATGGCAAGACCGAGCCTAAGCAATGGCTCAGAATGTACTCTCAGTCAATCGAACTAGCTAGCAAAGATGACGACATCAAAGCACTCTTCTTCCCTATGGTATTAGAGACTATGTCTCTCCAATGGTTTGACAAATTAAGCCCAGGATCCATCAGGGGGTGGGAAGATTTGCAAAGAGCCTTCTGTGAAAACTTTGTAGGCATCATCACACATCCAATCACACATGCAGAGCTAAAAGGGCTCAAGTAGAAAGGAGGCGAAAGCCTCAGAGATTATTATCATCGATTTGGTGAACTACATGCTCAAGTATATGACATCACTGAACGAGAAGTAATCGAAGCTTTCTCCCACGAGATCATGGCCAAGTGGCAATTTTAGGACTTCTTTGCTAGAATTCTAGGTTCTAGGAGCAAACACTAGGACAAACTAGCTCTAATAACCATCATGGCGGCAGAACCGACTACTCCAGTTACCTCAATTGGTCGCAATATCCAATCTAGTTTTCAAGAGAGGATCAATGGACTAGCATGGGAAACGCTGGCCACTAACCACTGGTTTTAGATCCAACAATCGCTAGTATGATCGTCACAAAGGTGCTAATCAATGGGGGAGCCAGACTCAACATAATATTTTCAGAAACACTAAGAAAGATGAGACTAGAATTCACCGGGATGATTACTCCAACAAGCGTTCTTTTCTACGGGATAGTACCCGGCAAGGAAGCCATGCCACTTGGACAGATCACTCTACTAGTTACTTTTGGGACTCCCTCAAACTACCGTACATAGTTCATCGAATTTGAGGTTGCATACTTCGAATCTTCATATCACGCTATCCTTGGAAGACCAGCATTAGCCAAGTTTATGGTGATACCACACTACCCATACCTCCTACTCAAAATGCTAGGGACCAATGGGATCCTCTCCCTCAGAGGTGACCTGAAGCGTGCCTTCGACTGTGACGTACAAGCAGTCCAGATCACAGCTAAGGCACAAGCAGCCAGCGGAAGAGAAGAGATAGCGACCATAGCAGCTGAAATCAACCTGGAAGAACTAGAGATCCTAGCCAAGAAGCCTAGCATTCTTGCTCCTAAAAAAGAAGCCGACGTGAAGCAAATCGACCTGGGTACTAGTGGTCCCTCCAAAACAGTGACTATCAGTGCCCACCTCTCGGCAAAATAGGAACTCGCGCTCACCAACTTTCTTCGGGACAACAAAGATATCTTCGCTTGGAAGTTGGCCGACATACTAGGTGTCCCAAGAGAGTTGGCTGAGCACATAATTGATGTTAATGAAGGCTCCAAGCCTGTAAAGCAATGGCTACGACGATTCTCACCTGACAAAAAGTCGACAATTAAAAAGGAGATTGCAAAGTTGATGGTAGTAGGGTTCATAAGAGAAATCCTTTATCTAGATTGGCTAGCCAACCCAGTTTTAGTATAGAAAAAATACAGCAGAGTGGTGCATGTGCGTCGACTACACAGATCTAAAAAAACATTGCTTAAAAGACCCGTTTAGACTACCAGGCATTGATCAGATAGTTGATTCAACAGTAGGATCTGCCCTATTGTCTTTTCTTGATTGCTATTTAGGATATCATCATATCACACTAAAGGAAGAAGACCAGAGCAAGACATCTTTAATCACTCCGTTCAACGCCTACTGCTACAAATCCATGTCGTTTGGACTCAAGAACATTGGTGCTACTTACCAGAGAGCTATCCAGACATGCCTTGGTGAGCAGATTGGTGAGAACGAGGAAGCATATGTGGACGATGTAGTAGTAAATACGAAGAACCCAGACACACTAATTGAAGACTTGAAACAAACTTTCGAGAATCTAAAGAAGTGGAAGTGGAAATTGAACCCAAACAAGTGTGTACTCGGAGTACCATCAGGACAACTACTTGGATTCTTGGTCAGTCATCATGGAATCGAGGCCAGCGCTAAGCAAATTCAAGCTATAACAGAGATGGGCCCTCCTCGATGTGTCAAAGATGTGCAGAAACTGACAGGTTGTATGGCAGCCCTCAATCGTTTCATATCATGACTCTTTGAAAAATGGCTACCTTTCTTCAAGTTACTAAAGAAGATGGGCAAGTTTGAGTGGACAGAGGAAGCTAAGGAGGCTTTCAAAAGCCTTAAGGCGTACCTCACCTCCTCGCCCATTCTCACACCTCCAAAGAAGCACAAAGACATGATGCTATACATTGTGGCAACTTCTATGGTGGTCAGCGCAACAATCGTCGTGGATAGAGAAGAAGAAGGACACGTGTACAAAGTACAATGACCAGTTTACTACATCAGTGAGGTACTATCATATTCCAAAATTCGGTACCCATGTGTGCAAAAACTACTCTACGCCCTCCTGATCACCTCCCACAAGCCTCGCCACTATTTTGAAAGCCACAAGATTACTGTGGTAACAGATTTTCCACTCGAAGACATCCTATAATGGAACCGCCCAAATTATAAGAACGTAAGTACAAAAACAATCGCCGGAGCAATTAAATTCCCATACTTAAGCTCCTATAACTCCGATAGTCCAATGAAATCACAAGAGATTTCAAACCAACCAACGTACAAGCTAAGATCGTAGTGATTCAACACAACAAGTTATATGTTACATCCATTTCGTAAGTAGTTCAACATACATCAGAGTTCAATATAGTTATTACAACTCGAGTTGAAAGGTAGCGGAAGCAAAGTAGTTTGAAACTAACATCACCCTTATTTCAAATACATACCAATACCAAGGTCAACTTCGAACAAAAGCATTAGAGACAAGATGACTCAGAAGGATCATGCCCATGATCACACTCCGCCACTACGGCAGGAGAAATCCAATTCTTGTAGTAGCCATGATACATCACAACCTGCAACAAGTGAGAATAAACCTTGAGTACGAGGGTTACTCAGCTAGACTTACCCGTCATAAACCAGAATAATATGACACCAAGGAGTATACAAAGCTTTCTTTTAGTGGGCTAGCTTGACTCATTTGCGAAAAGCATAAGTTATGATGAATAAACCAATTTAAGTACTTTTGCATCATCTTTGTTATCACCTGTTAATCTAGGTAAGCACCTATGCTAAAGCAATAACTTGATTAACCATTAACGTCAAAGTTACCATCTCAGGTTTAACATTTCCAACATAATCCACATAAATATCTATGTTCCATCATCATTACTACGATGTCATAGCTCGCGTCAAGTGCTCACTATCCAGGAGCGATGACGATTCAAATTGATTCCTAATTAGCTGATGATTTATTCCTCATATAAACCACACTTACCGATTAAGTGAGCTACAGGTCACCAATGACACTATTCTAGTAAATGTCGTGGGATAACAATCATGGACCGCACTACCCAGGGCCTCTCGACTGCCAGGAATCAGGACCTAGCCTATCCTTGGACTCACTCTTCGTGCCCTCGTCTTACTCCCTTCAGCACTAGTCTGCCAGCCTGAGTTTATCCCAGCCCGAATAATGTCACGAGCTTTGCAGTCGAAAGGTACGTTAGTCGGCCAGCTAAATATGAGGCATGCGTTCAACATGACAAGAGGGACGAGCAACGATCGGTCCTTAACTGACACAAATGAAAAACTACAAGCACCCCAGAACCCTGTCTGGTTGCATAACAACTATTTCGTCCGGTCTCTAATTATCCATCAATACTTGGTTATTTCTAGGATATCCTCCATTCCATAGCTAAAGTATTCCAGTAACCATCTATAGTTGCCGGTGACAGGAAATCACCGACCCCTGCCGGTCTAAACAGGGCTAAGCATTTATTCGATCCTACACCTAATAGGGTATAAGGATATGACAAGGTAGACAAGGGTATAATATATGCATTAACGGTTTCACTCAACTCCTATAACTTAATGAAACAATATATATGTCGGGTACCTGAATTTGGGGTACCCAAAACCAATGATTAAAAAGGAGCAAACCCACGAGGAATCCACGCCCTAAAACCCCCTAAAAATCGTACCAAAGCTCCACCTACATGGATACGCCAAGCTCGGTCCACATACGTGCGGCCACGCCAGGCACCCTCCACTATGTTCCGACTCGCATGAGGCCCGCTCGACTAGAGGTCTCGACCCTAGAAAAACTCTGACTCGCACGACCTAGGGTCAAGACGGTCAACCCTCCTCCTCCACCTACTCACTGACAAGGCATTCAATGCAACCACTCCCACCTACGTGGCTACAGTCCTACTGGCGTGGGAGCAGTACCCGTGTCTAATCCTACTTTTTTCTACCCATCCTAGGATGGGCGGTAAAAAAGTAACCACAATTCACACCATGTCGAGCAATGTTCTACCCCTGACACCCCCTCGACGCACAAGACGACAACCACCGCACCCAGGTTTTCTAGGATCCGGCCTTATCCATTCCTCGTCGACCCCCTCAGCTAAGCCCCGACCCGGCCTCGACCACCGTCGGTCAACAAAGGAACAACGCCCGCACGTCGACTATAGGGAATCGCACATCCGCCATAGCGCCCAAGGTGTTTCACCGTCCCATCATCAACATCATCGTGACACCCCGGGGATGGTCACCCTTTCCGGGGCACATCGCCACAGCAACCTCTATAGTGCCCGCCATGCCTTCTCCTCCAAGGAATTACCCTAGAGTTTTTAGGACGCCTCGACCTCCACTTGACACTATAAAAGAGGAAGAGGGGGCATAGACAGACATACAACGGATGGACGAAGACTTCCTCCACTTCTGAGATCAACATCTCAAGCAATACTCTATTTTTCTCTTTTTTGAGACTTGGGACCGGCTCCCTCTCTCACTGCTTGTAACCCCTACACAAGCACTTCAGTGCAAGGAAATACAACACTCTCCCCCCGCTGGACGTAGGGCCTTCTTTACCTGAACCAGGATAAACTCCCATGTATTCTCTTTGCATCACCATCCGGATTAGGGAGCACGCAGCACAAATTCACTCGTCGGCTTAGGGCCCTCCTAGGTCCGAACACCGACAGTTGGCACGCCAGGTAGGGGTCCGCTCCGTGCCAACATTGCTTTCCCACCATTCTTTCGGATGGCTGACCCCGAACATCCACTTTCGTTGGCCATGCTGATCTGGTTTGGGAGCTTGGAGTTCATGTCCCTGGGCTACGGCTATGACATGATCCTCCTCCTGCCCAAACACCAAACCGACCATGACCATGAGCTCTCCCAGTCTGGTGGAGCGGTGTGCCAATACCGCCGTTCTCGTTGGGCTCGCACAGCCAGGCGACGGTGTACCGACGTAGCTACCACCATTGTCTCGTGGAGGGTGACAGTGTGCCCCGCTCTGGCGCTCCTTAGCTAGCCGCCGACACAGAGTCTCTCAATGAGGACCTGCGTAGGATGAGCTTGGCTGCGGGCAAGAGGCCGGCAGGGCATCCCGCCATCCCACCGTCTGGCGTGGCACCGCCTCCTGCCGGATCAGGATCAGTTTCCCTAGCGGCGCGAGCAATGCCGCCGTGGACATTCCCATATGGGCTGAACACGTCTGCCCAGGGGTATGCCTCCTCCATAAGCACCAACATGGGCATTTATGAGGAGCTCCCTGGGCACCATCTATGTTTCATCCTCGACCTCGTGGCATCCACGCCAGCTTCCGACTACCTGGACTCTATGGAAACCCCTGGTACAGAGCTCCGTGCGATCGCCTCCCACCGTTATGACTCCATGAATCAACGACCCCACATGCATCTGTCGTACTATTACTTCGATGCCCCCAACTCTGACTCGACCGATGATAGCTACGATCCAACTCGTGAGTGCTTCCAAATTGATGGGGCCATCGCGTCAGATTTGGAAGCAGAGTCGGCTGCTAGAGGAGGAGGAGGGAACGCCACACCATCTCACGCCGTGCACCCTGGTACGCGGGACGGAGCCCAACTTCTTGAGGTAGACCAGGGAGCGCAACTCGTGCAGATTCAAGAACTATAGACCAAGCTTGATGAAGAATGAGAGCGCTTGCACCTACTTCAGCAGACCCTCGAGCGGGAGCGCGCGGCGCGTGCACGTGGTGGATGAGCTCAAGAGAGAGCTCGTGATGTCAATCATCGCATCGTCAAGGATCGGGTGGGCAAACCCCCAGTCTTCAACTGAGCCAGTCAAAACGTTGTTGCCACCGCCATGCTTCTCCGCAATATGCCTTAGCCATCTGCACCCGAGGCCCGCCGGGCCCGTGATGAGATTTGAGGTCTCCTCGAGACTGCCGTCATGCAGCAAGCCGAGAGTTCCGCCTCGAGGCGTCGCGGGCTTGCCTCGGAGCAGCCTGCGGAGCCCTCCCGACACGAGAAAGAGGCCTCGGTTCATCTCGAGCCCGCACCACAACGGAACAAGGAAGCCCCTATCCGTGAGCGCGTCATCAACAACCACGAGCCTCGAGACACCCGCGATGACATTAACGAATGCCGTAGGCACAGAAGCAGTGACGGTACGTCTTGAGGCTACCATGAGCACAGGGACGGGCGTTATGATAGCGCGGAGGATCGCAGTGCATCCCCTGAGCCTCCGGGCCATCGGGTCTTTAGCAAGACTATTCGCAAGACACAACTTCCAATTCGGTTTCGCCCCCCGATGACTCTCACCAAGTATAACGGCAAGACCAAACCTGAGTTTTGGCTTGCTGATTTCTGCTTGGCTTGTAAGTTGGGCGGGGCCACCGAGGACCGAGTCATCATTCAATAGCTTCCCTTGTTCCTATCAGACACCGCTCGAGCATGGCTCGAGGACCTCCTGTCTCGACAGATCCACAACTAGAACGACTTGGAAAAGGTATTCGAGGGGAACTTCAAGGGACCTATGTACACCCCGGCAACTCTTGGGACCTCAGGAGCTATAAATAGAAGCCGGGCGAGTCCCTCTGTGACTATATCTGGCGTTTCTCCAAACAACGCACTGAGCTTCCCAACATCACTGACTCCAACGTCATCATGGCTTTTCTTTTTGGAACTACCTGCAAAGAGCTGGTCTAAGAGTTGGGCCGCAACACCCCCGCTACTGCTAATGAGCTGATGGACATCATCACCAACTATGCCACCGGCGAGGAGGCGGTTGGTGCCATCTTTGGTGGCGACCAGGACAAAGGGAAGCGTAAGGATGATGATCCTGAGAGCTCTAACCGGGACGCCAAGAGGAACAACAGGAAGAAGAAGAAGAACTAGCAGGGCAAGCGTGAAGCCACGGCAGACGATCTTGTCGTCGCCGCTGACCGCAAGATGCCTCGAGGCCCCCCGACGGGGGTATCTTCAACAAAATGCTCAAGGAACTATGCCCCTACCACAAGGGACCCACAAACCACAGCCTCGAGGACTGCCACATGCTTCGGAGATACTTCAAAAGCCTGGGCATCAAGAAAGATGATAAGAAAGAGGACCCCAAGGAGAAAGATGATGACAAGGACGAGGGGTTTCCTGAGATCCATGACTGCTTTGTGATCTACGGGGGACCCTCGACATGCCTCTCCACGCGCCAACGAAAGCGTGAGCGTCGAGAGATCTTCTTCGTACAACTTGCAACCCCCCTCTTCCTCGACTGGTCTAGGACCGCCATCATGTTCAACCGTGATGACCATTCGGACTACGTCCCTAATCCTAGGGTCTACCCGCTCATCGTCGATCCCATCATCGCCAATATGCACCTCACCAAGGTGCTCATGGACGGAGGCAACAACCTCAATATTATCTACAACTAGACCCTTGACCTCCTAGGGATCAAGAGAAGACAACTCTGATCCAGCGTCGGGGGCTTCCATGGTGTCATGCCGGGGAGACGGACAGAGCCCGTTGGGCGCATCAACCTGCCCATCTGCTTTGGCACCCCCTCGAACTTTAGGAAGGAGACCCTCACCTTTGAGGTGGTCGGGTTCCACGGGACCTACCACGCCATCCTTGGGCGCCCCTGCTACACCAAATTCATGGCGGTTCCCAACTACACCTACCTCAAGCTCAAGATACCGGGCCCTAAGTGTGTCATCACCGTCGGGCCCTCCTACGAGCACGCCTATGAGTGCAACATGGAGTGCGTCGAGCACGAAGAAGCCATCTTGGAGTCGGCGACCTTGGCTGCAGACCTCGACGGTTTGGCCAAGGAGATCCCCGACCCCAAGCACCACGCCGGCAGCTTCAAGCCCGCAGAAGACGTCAAGCTCATGCCCCTCGACCCTACCAGCTCGGATGGGAAGGTGTTGAAAGTCAGCGCCACCCTCAAAACACAAATAGGAAGTAGTGCTTGTCGACTTTCTCCGCGCGAATGCCGACGTATTCACGTGGAGTCCCTCGGATATGCCGGGCATACCTAGGGAAGTCACTGAGCATGCCTTGGAGATCTGAGCTGGCTCCAAACTGGTGAAGCAACGCTTGTGCCGCTTCAACGAGGAAAAGCACAAGGTCATCGGTGAGGAGATTCACAAGCTTTTGGAGGCCGGATTCATCAAGGTGGTTCACCATCCCGAGTGGCTAGCTAATCCTATACTAGTTAAGAAAAAGAGTGGGAAATGGAGGATGTGTGTAGACTATACTAGTTAAATAAAGCATGTCCGAAAGTTCCCTTTATTGTGCCACACATTGATCAAATCATCGATTCTACTGCAGGATGTGAAACTCTATCATTCCTAGATGCGTATTTTGGCTACCACCAGATTAAAATGAAGGAGTCCGATCAGCTCACGACTTCTTTCATCACCCTATTTGGTGTGTAGTGCTACGTCACTATGCCCTTCGGTCTCCAAAACGTGGGGGTTACGTACTAGCGATGCATGCAACACATTTTCGGGGAACACATCGGACCAACTGTTGAGGCCTACATTGATGAAATTGTGCTCAAATCCAAGAGGGTCAACAACCTGGTCGACGACCTCGACATTGCATTCAAGTGCCTCATGGAGAAAAACATCAAGCTCAATCCTGAAAAATGTGTCTTCGGCGTTCCTTGAGGCATGCTCTTAGGGTTCATTGTTTCCGAGCATGGCATCGAGGCCAACCTAGAAAAAATCTCTGCAATCACCAAAATGGGCCCCATCTGAGATTTGAAGGGCATACAGAAGGTCATGGGCTGCCTTGCGGCCCTTAGTCACTTCATCTCGTGCCTCAGCGAGAAAGCGCTCCCTCTGTATCGTCTCCTGAAGAAATCGGAACACTTCTTGTGGACCCTCGAGGCAGAAGAAGCTCTCACCAAGCTCAAGGCAATGTTGTCCAACCCTCTAATCCTCGTCCCTCCAGCCACAGGGGAACCCCTCTTACTCTATGTTGCCGCAACAACACAAGTGGTTAGTGCGGTCGTAGTCATCGAGAGGGCAGAGGAAGGACATGCTCTACCCATTCAGAGGCCAGTCTACTTCATTAGTGAGGTACTCTCGGAGACCAAGGTTCGCTACCCGCAAATCCAGAAGCTGCTATACGCTATCGTGTTGACATGGCTCAGGCTCTGATACTACTTCGAGGGTCACCTGGTGACCGTGGTCTCTTCTTTCCCTTTGGAGGAGATAGTCCAAAACCGGGAAGCCTCGGGAATGATAGCTAAGTGGGCGGTCAAGCTCATGGGAGAGACCCTCTCTTATGTGCCACGCAAAGCAATTAAATCTCAAGTGCTAGCAAATTTTATGGCGGAGTGGACCGATACCCAACTGCCTCCCGCTTAGATTCAGGCCGAGCTGTGGACCATGTACTTCGATGGGTCGTTGATGAAAACAGGAGCAGGCGCGGGCTTGCTCTTCATCTTGTCCCTTAGAGTTCACATACGCTACGTGATTCGACTCCACTTCGCTGCCGCCAATAATGTATCTGGGTATGAGGCCCTTGTTAATGGCTTGCGCATCACCATCGAGCTCGGAGTTCGACACCTCGACATTCGTGGTGATTCCTAGCTCGTGATCAACCAGGTCTTAAAGGACTCAAGCTGCCACGATCCTAAGATAGAAGACTACTACAAGGAGGTGAGGTGGCTGGAGGAAAATTTCTACGGCCTCGAGCTCAACCATATCACACGAAGATACAATGAGGCTACCGACGAACTCGCAAAAATCGTGTCCAATCGAACTACGGTTCCGCCTGATGTTTTCTCGAGGGACCTTCATGAACCTTTCATCAACCTTGGTACGACAGAGGGGGTCGATGGTCTAACGCTTGACCCCCTACCTGAGATAGAAGCTCCCTTGACCCGGGCTAATGTCATGCAGACGGAAGGCTCGCCACGACCAGTTGACCTCGAGTCCGACTGGCGCATTCTATACCTCGACTGTCTCATTCGAGGGGACCTCCCTTCGAACAAGACCGAGGATCGACGGATCGCTTGCCAGACCAAGACCTTTGTGATATACGACAGTGACAAGGAGCCTTATCGACGTAGCCCCATGGACATCCTACAGCGTTGTGTCACAGTCAAGGAAGGCAGGAAACTACTCAGAGATCTACACTCGGGGGCTTGCGGTCATCACGTGGCACCTCGAACCCTTGTCGGAAACACATTCTGGCAGGGCTTCTATTGGCCAACCGTGGTCTTCGACGCCATTAAGCTGGTACGCTCCTGCAAAAGATGCTAGTACTATGCAAGGCAGACCCATCTCCCGGCTCATGCCCTACAAACCATCCCCATCACTTGGCCATTCGCCGTCTGGGGGCTCGACTTGGTCAGACCCTTGAAGAAAACAACCGGGGGCTTCACCTACTTGCTCATCGCCGTTGACAAATTTTCCAAGTGGATCGAGGCCTAACCCGTCACCAGCGTCAGGTCTGAGCAAGCCGTGCTGTTCTTCACCGACATCATCCATCGCTTTGGGGTTCCCAACTGCATCATCGCGGACAACGTAATGAGGACATGGCCTCCATGCACATGACCATGCTTGGAGAATCACATGAAGGCCAACGAGATCAGCAAGGGCATCCAAATCGAGGAGGAGGCCCAAAGCTTATTCGGTTCGAGTTGCCAAGGTGGAGGCCCAAATCAAGTTCGAGTCCATCTCGGGCTCCAGGAGCAGTGTGTAGTAAAACAGACGCTCAGGCCACATATGAACTCCGTTTTCGATGATCCACATATGGATGGAAAGCTTATTTGATAAGGAAGCCAACCCAAGTGGTCCCACATCAAAATCTATTCGGAATCAATAGGAATCGTCAAAACAAGTCAGCATCCAGAATCTATCAGGGCGCTGTGTCGCCGTCTTTTGGGTCGTTTGGGCCTTGTAACGTGTCGGCACTTCCCAGGAACATGGATAGGGGTCCTTGGACGCCCCTTAGGCTATATAATCAGTAGTTTCCACTTACATTAGGGTTGGGTTTTGCTTAGATTATTCTGTTGACAACAGTTTCGCCGCCGCCGTCGGTTTGTGAGACCCCAACTTTATGAGCCTCATATTTATTTGCAATTTCAGATTGCGTTTTACCTGTTCTTGCTCGTGTTCTCGATTCGCTTGCAGGAAAGCCTTCTCGACGAGGTCAATCGCGTTCGCGTGGTTGATAACCAATGGAGCTGTGGTGTAACGGTTGCGGGGTCCGAATCAGTCTTGGTTCGAAGCCTAAATCGTGAACGTCGAGTCTCCACCAATCGACGCTATCATACCTATCGGAAGATCGGGCCTTGTCTTTATCAATTGGTATCAGAGACCTTGTTGCCCGTTAGGTATACCCTTGTTTTTTCCCTTTAGATTGAATCTGTTTTTGCATTACCTAGAGTCCACAAAAAGCCAAAAAAAACACCACCACATATTTCCTATCCTAGAGCCCCTTTGTGCCATTGCAATATTTTTAATTTTAGTTTGCTTTCTTGAACGGTCGTCCCTCGCCGTGTCATTGTGCCTGTCGTGTCTATCTTTTAAGTTCTGGTCACCGTGTTCGTCCCATCACTGTGTTGGTATTTTGGTCCCGCTTTGCAACCCATCCAAGAAGTTTCATCTATTAGACAAGACCATCTTTGTTCTAGATTATTATTATTTTTTACTTGGTCATGTGTTCTACAGAGGAGACATGAGAAAAAATAAGGAGACATACATCTACGTGGGCAGTGGGCATATTGTATTTTGTTTAGATTTTTTTTCCATCCCAGGAGTTGTCGTGACTATCCAAATCTTTCAGTTGGCTCTGTTTCCAAATATCTCGCCTGTCCATACTCTGAACCATATGTGCTGATTGGTTTAGACAGTTTGCTCACTTTTCAGACGCTACATGCTATCTATATACAGCAAGCGGCTAGAAATTTTGATAGTTAAGTTCACTGGCATTAGAACTTTTGTGCCGTGGTGCACTTGTTGAGTGACTTAATTTTGTGCCACACTCCTTGGATTTTAAAAAAAGTAAAAAATAGAAAAAGGAAATAGGTGCTTAAAAAAAAGGCCGCACCAAATAAAAAAATAAGAAACACAAAAGGCAGAGGTGCTAAAAAAAGAGCCGCACCAAAAAAAGGAAAATAGTAAAAAAAATCAGAAGTGCTTGCATCCTTTTGAGTCCTCATGCTGAGTTGTATTATGTTGCTTACTTGAACTAGGTCTAGGACGAGTTTAGGCCGACGACATAGACTAGCTTGGGACTACTTTTCAATCTTGCAATTTCTTAATTAACTTATTGCTATTCCTTGCTACTATATTGTGTCTGTCCAAGCCCCACTTTCTTCTAGCCAAGTACAGGTTCGCCTTGCGACTGTTACACTCAAGCTACACCGGTATCACAGTCACCGGCCGATTGCACCGCCTGTTGCGTTGGTAAGAACACTTGCAAGCACGTGGTAAGATGTTTGAGAGTGTGTGACTTTACTCCTTGACCACATCCTAGTAGACGATAGGAAAATACATATTTGTGTGTTTTTTTGTTTGATGCTAACAATGACAGGTTACAACACTCGCCGATATGACACATCGAAGATGCATGAGACACGCACTATTGCTGCTACACCTCCTTCCATAGGTCGTTCTATTCTTTCTTCCCCACCTACTTATGATGGTATGGGTGCTGATGAGTACATTGAGTGGGAAACTAAAATAGATAATATTTTTGCACAATGTCATATGTGTGAACAGAGGAAGATTAAGAATGCATCTAGTGTTTTGCGACATTTAGCTTCAACTTGGTGGGAGTCCTTAAGTTCTTCAGATAAACCTCATACATGGAACGATATGAAAATTCTTATGAGAGAAATTTTTGTTAATCTGTCTCTTGTTACTAATCATATGATGAGGAGCATCAACTCGACCAGTCTCTTGTTAGTCCTCCTGCAATGCCTAACCTTTTGCAGGACAACATACAAAAGAGCGAGGATGACATGACAGAAAATGCGGTGCTCATAGACTCATGTGACAGTTCAGAACCATCACCTATTACTCCTGCTGAACATGAGAACAAAGGTAATGCCCATGATGCTATTCTCACAAAAGAAGTGAGTTCTCTTGATGTGCTAAATTTTTTCACCAATCATGTTATGATAGAGCAAATATTAGTGGAACCTTCGCTTGATTTACTTTTGTCACAAGATGATTTGCTTGATGTTCCTTGTCATAAAGATGACTTGAATGATGATATTTATATTATTCCAATGCAACCATTAATGAATGATCATGCTATATGTATGTTGGAATCGAACACTACTGCTGAAAATAGACATGTTATTCATAATGTTAGTAATGTTGATGAACTGAAATTGATGTCTTCTTTAAATACTTTGGGATATATTGAATTTAATGTTCTTTGCAATCTTAATTATATAGAGGAGAAACTTTATGCATATGCTGATTTGCCATGATTGTCTAGACATACGTATCATGTTTTTGGCAAATATAGCAACCAAGGACAATATATGGTACAACGAGTTTATATTTGTATAAATCTGAACTCTTCTTTTGTTGTGCAAAATAATGATCAATTAGAGGACTGTAAAATCAACAATGTTGTCATGCCATATTCCTCTAGTTTTGCTTTACAATCCCAAGTGGAATCCAAAGAAGGGGAGCATATGTTTTTTGTTAGTACTGATCTTTTGCAGGATAGTATTGACAAAGATCGTGTGCATTTTAATAGAGGAGACTACATGTTTGTAGGAGAAGGAGTGCTGCAAACCGAAACATGTGGTCATATTCTTTCTTCCAACAATGTCAATTCCCAATATTTTGGCAACCTCGTTTGTCTTCATGTTCTGCAGAATGGACTTGAAGCAACATCGACGCCGAGGATGACTTTTCATCAAGAAGGGGAGGATAATGAGGACATGGCCTCCATGCACATGACCATGCTTGGAGAATCACATGAAGGCCAACGAGATCAGCAAGGGCATCCAAATCGAGGAGGAGGCCCAAAGCTTATTCGGTTCGAGTCGCCAAGGTGGAGGCCCAAATCAAGTTCGAGTCCATCTCGGGCTCTAGGAGCAGTGTGTAGTAAAATAGACGCCCAGGCCGCATATGAACTCCGTTTTCGATGATCCACATATGGATGGAAAGCTTATTTGATAAGGAAGCCAACCCAAGTGGTCCCACATCAAAATCTATTCGGAATCAACGGGAATTGTTAAAACAAGTCAGCATCCAGGCGCTATGTCACCGTCTTTTGGGCCGTTTGGGCCTTGTAACGTGTCGGCGCTTCCCAGGAACGCGGATAGGGGTCCTTGGACACCCCTTAGGCTATATAATCAGTAGTTTCCACTTACATTAGGGTTGGGTTTTGATTAGATTATTCTGTTGACAATAGTTTTGCCGCCGCCGTCGGTTTGTGAGACCCCAACTTTATGAGCCTCATATTTATTTGCAATTTCAGATTGCGTTTTACCTGTTCTTGCTCGTGTTCTCGATTCACTTGCAGGAAAGCCTTCTCGGCGAGGTCAATTGCGTTCACGTGGTTGATAACCAACGGAGCTGTGGTGTAACGGTTGCGGGGTCCGAATCAGTCTTGGTTCGAAGCCTAGATCGTGAACGTCGAGTCTCCACCAATCGACGCTATCATACCTATCGGAAGATCGGGCCTTGTCTTTATCACAACGGCACCCAGTTCACCGACAAGAGGTTCTTGGATTTCTGCGACAACCATCACATCCGTGTGCTCTGGTCAGCCGTAGCTCATCCAAAGACAAATGTCCAAGTAGAGCGTGCCAATGGCATGGTTTTACAAGGCCTAAAGCCGAGAATCTTCAACAAATTGAACAAACATAGCAAGAAATGGGCCGCTGAGCTCCCTCGGTCCTATGGAGCCTAAGAACAACATCGAGTCAAGCCACGGGGTTTACTCCATTTTTCTTGGTTTAGGGGTCCGAGGCTATGGTTCTAACCGACTTAGAATATGGATCCCCGAGGCTAAAAGCCTACAATGAACAAAGCAATGATGCCACAAGAGAGAACGTCCTCGACCAGCTCGAGGAGGCTCGAGATATAGCTTTACTGCACTCCGCAAGATACTAGCAGAATCTCCGACGCTACCACGACAAGCACGTGTGCAATCGGGACCTCCATGTTGGTGACTTGGTGCTTTGGCGAAGCCAGAGCAACAAGGGACGACACAAGCTCACCCCACCGTTGGAAGGCCCTTACATCATTGCAGAGGTGTTGAAGCCCAGGACTTACAAGCTATCAAATGACAAGGGCGAAACCTTCACCAACGCATGGAACATCAAACAACTACGTCGCTTTTACCCCTAGAGCCTCGAAGCTTTGTACATTTTTTCTCAGTTCTATGAATGAATGAATAAAGAGTACATCCGTGTTCAAAGTGTTATTTCATAAAAAAATAGGTAGGCTCGACCCTATTTTCATAGAGTCGAACCTCCCTCAGAGGCTAGAAAGGGGCGAACCCCCTGTGTCCCTAAAAACTCGCATTTTTTTTAAAACTTTTACATAGTCAACGAGGCCGCGAGAGCACCCTAAGGCTCAAAGGTTGTCAAGCTGCGAGATCACCTGCGTGTCTACGCTAACGGTACCTCTACTCACTCCCCTACACCAAGGGGTGTAACCGCGCACTAAGAAGATCTAGTAAAAGCTCACAATTTTGAAAAATCATCGTCTAACGTTCCTATACGCTTCGATTCAAGTTCTTACATAGTCGACGAGGCTGCAAGGCCATCCTAAGGATGAGGGGTAGTCGAGCCGTGAGACCACCTATGCCTCTAGGCTATGGTATCTCCACTCGCACCCCACGCTAAGGGGTGCAACCGCGCGCCAAGAAGACTGTGTAAGATTGCGATTCGAACGAAAAGGGAATGAAAGACTTGAACAAAAAAAGACATTTAGTACATATTTACATCTAAATGTTTTAAGGCCCCTGGGGCCATGATAGTATGAGTCACAAATGATAACTAACTTATTACATGGGCCTTCATGCCTAGATTTGGCTCACAGTCCCTCATTGTCGGTAGGCGGGAGCACCTCGTCCTCGAATAGCCTCGTGAGTCGACCCCTAGGCTCTTCCGTAGCCTCGATTAGCCCCAGGCAGGCCGCCTCACTCTCCTCTATAGTCTTGGTCAGGTTGGAAGTGAAGCCATCATCAACGAGGCCCATGTCGTACTCAAAGCTAGAGCGGACGACCGCCAGGGCCCTCTTCATGCCATGGTGCAGCGCACCCCGCACCTTCTCGCATACGAGGTTGCCCAGCGCCATCATCCGGCCCACAAAGGAGTTCCCCAGTGCGTCCTCCTTGGTGTCAGCATCGGGCTCGACCCCCAGGTTGTCACACACCATGGTGATGGCAGCCTGGAGTAGCTGGTTCTGCCCGACCTCGGCCTCAAGGAGGGCTTGAAACGAGGAGGCGGTCGCCTAGGCCTCGCACTACTGCTTCTCTAGCTCTAAAACACGAGATCAGTTCAACAAAAACACAGGAGTCCAAAGTCAAGGTCAGTGTTTGGCAAAAGCTTACCCTCATCATGGGTCTGCTAGCCCACAATCTCATCGCGCAGCTCACCGTGCGCCTTCTCGGCCGCTCGAAGAGCCTCGTTCTTGTCGTGGACAGTCACCCTTAGCGTTTTGATCTCCTGGCCGATGCCCAAGAGAGCCTCATCCCTCTTTTAGATGGTATCCTTCAGCACCTCGACCTCCTTAGTAAAGGTCCCGATGCGAGCGGATGCCAGCCCGATCTGCACGTTGAGGGCATCACGCTGGCCGCTGATGAGAGCGACGTCCTCCTCGAGCTCCTTCACTCACGCCAACAACGGCGCAAGATCCTCACGAGCTTTGGCCACCTCCTCTCAAGCCTTGGTCATGTCATCCTAGGCCTTGGCCGCAACATCCCGAGCCTGCGCCGCCTCTTCCTTAAGCGCTACGTGGACGACTCGAAACTCATCTGCCTTGGCACTCTTCTTGGACAACTGCCTGTTGGCGTCCTCAACCAAAGCCCGTTGACGAGGAAGCGTCACCCACACATCGCTCTCATGACAAATAAATAACGATTTGTGGCACGACCGCTCCTTGAGCTCCTGGTCACGATCAAACCCAAAATCAGGACCAAGGGGAAAAGGGGGGGTCGAGCCAAAGAAAACATCAAGATAAACGCAATTTACCTCGAAGGCCTCCGACATGTGCCGGACTAGGGTATCCATGACCATTCGCAAAGACTGCATAGAGTGCTTGTGGAGCCCCTCGACGTACTCCTAATACTTCATCTCATCCTTATCGTCGAGGACGAAGAAGGGCTCGGTGTCGGGATTGGCCGTGTTCTTGAACTCGAGGGGCGAGCGACCCCAGCGCAGGAGTTCCTCCTTAGCCCGCACGAGTGCCAGCTCCGCGAAGTTGGGCCACCTGACGGATGCCTCTACCATGTCATCATCTGGCGCCGCAGAGGTCCCAGGCTGATCTGAGGCACCGATCATCTCGACGTTCGCCTTCTACTTCCCCTTATCAGATGGGGGATCATCAGAACGGAGGTCGATCACAGTCGGTGCTGGCCCTTGAGGCAGAAATGGCCCCTCGCTCGCCGATGCCTCCGCCTGCGCGTCAGGCGATGGCATGGCCACCTCCTGCTCTGCCTCGGCCACTGGCTTCTCCGGCCGGCACAACTCACGTGGCTCCACCTCCGGCTGCGGTAGCGACGGCTGCCCTTGCTGCTGTTGCAGCTCCTCCTGCTCCGTCTGTAGCTCCGATCGCTCCTCCTCGTTCCCCAAATCTTGCAGGGTCTCCACCACATCCTTCGTCTCTTTCACATCCGCCTGCCCTGCATCGCGGGCGGATGTTTTGGCCTTGCCAGCCTCAATGGTCTCTGGGGTCCCCGTGGCTGACCCTGGCTCGCACCTACTGCTTCTAGACCCATCAAGCCTGGTAGCACTCGGGGCTATCTCAACCTGCCCTGGCTACTGAGAGGCATCCCCAACTCCGACGCCCTCCTGAGCGCTCGCACCGGCCTTAACGGTGGCCTCTTTCGCCTTAAGCCGCTCAATCACTGCATGACACCTCTTGACCCAAGCAGCGTCATTCGCCGGCATCCGCATCATCAGGGCAGCACCGGCCTTGAGCGCCTTGGCAAGTGTCATAGCCGCTGGCTCCGCCTTACATTTGTAGCTGCATGATGAACGAGTATGTTAGAACGAAAAGGTGAAATAAGCCAATCAGAAAATGAAGTAAGGCACTTACCCGGACATAGGGATCTAGGGCTTCGCCCCCGGCTTCCCCGAACCACTCGGGGGCTTCTCTGACGGCCCCTCCACCGAGCATTTAGCCGGTCCAGGGCTCTTTGGAGCCTTGGTTGATGAGGCCTCTGGGGCCCTTGTCGCCGTCAAGGCTGCCTAGCCTTGGGTCCTCACGCCTGATGATGACGTCCTGGTCTCGAGCGGCGGCGTCGCAGACTTCCCCGCCGATGAGGTCCAAGGCGACCGGGCATGCGAGCACGGCCCCACTAACGATGACAGTGGGACCGCTGGCTCGGTGGATCCCCTTCCCGAAGGCCCCTCGAGGGCCCTCCTTTCTGTCTGCTCCTCCTCCCCCTCAATGGGTGCCGAGGCTGCCCTCAACACCTAGGAGGTCGACCACCCGCCGATAGGCTCCTACAGGAACCGCATGTCAGGAAGATGGGCAAGTGCAGTCATGGTATTGTACCATGACTCAGCATCATGATCCATGTCATCATCGCCATCATCCTCTTCCCCCGAGGCCGTCTCATATGGGGACTCCTCCACAAGGAGACCCTCGAGCCTTTACTAGCAACGACGCTTATTCAACGCCTCACGCTCGAGGATCTTCCTGTTGCGCTGCTTCTTTGAGGCATCTTTCTCTTTTTTTTTCTTTTGAGCCACGGAGAAGCGTCTCACCTGTCGAGCCATGTGATCCTCCGGGACCGGTGGCGGTGAGTCCTTAACCGCTGATAGATCCTGCATGAAACCTTGACGGGCTAAATTAAGAAAACCAAGGAAAAAGAGGGCACGAGACTAGCGAGACAATACTTACCAGGGGCTCGAATCCCTAGTTGGGTCGCATCAGGACCCTATCGATGTCCTCCTGCTTGAAGGCACCCATCACCCACCGGGCTTGCCGAACAACCTCATCGAGGGGGAGGATCTCGGGCGACATCTGACTCCTCTCCAATGAGGCACCCGACTTCATCTGGTCCATCCGCAGTCGATGCTGCATCAGGGGCAAGACCCTTCAGCGATGGAACAAGGCAGCCACCATGCCCGCAGTCAGCCCGCGCAGACGGAGCCTCCTTAGCGCATCAAGGAGTGGCTACAGCTTCGACTGGTCTTCCTTGATGACACCGTACACCCAGTTCTCCTTCTAAGACATCAGCACCTGGCTAGAGAAGCGAGGCAGCTGGTCATCATCATTGCACAGGTAGAACCAACCGTCGTGCCACCCGCTGTTCAACAAGATGAGCTGTACCGGGATGTACAGCTTACCTCGACTGGGCCGCACCTAGATCGTGTAGCTCCCAGCGTGCACCGCCCGTCGCACTCCCTTCTCACTAGCCTTCTTGGCAAAATGCTCTGCCTTAAAGAGGTGGAGCCATAGCTTCCAATGGGGCTTGATCCCCAAATACCCCTCGCAGACGGTCACAAAAATGGCAGCCTGCAAGATCGAATTGGGGGCGAAGTGATGGAGCTCCACCTAGTAGTAATGCATGATGGCCCGCATGAACCGGCTTGGTGGCATCCCAAACCCCCTCTTGTGGAAAGCAACAAAGCTAACCACGTATCCCTCTGGCGGCGCTGGTTCCGAGTGGTTGTCCGATGGCACCCTCCACTTTGGCAAGTCTCGGCTGGTCCTCGGACGAAGGAGACCGTCGTGCACGAGCTCTAGCAATTTCTTCTCCGTCACCGAGGAACGAACCCACGCGTTAGCGGGGAGGACTGGACTCTTTCCTGCCATGGATGCAGGGATCATAGGACAGCGATGGCGGGGTTTGGAGGATGGTGGCTATGGGGAATCGATGATGGTGGCAAAGGAAGGAGAGGGCAGTTGCAAAAGGCTAGGAAGGAGCGAAAGAAGTCCAGGGCTCCGTATTTATACCCCGGCATAAGACCAATGGGCAGATCCGGTGAAGAGGCAAGTAAAATTCCCGCATTTAATGCCCTTACCTAACCGCCCCCCTAAAACCCGCATGCACAGGCACGTGTCAGCTGCTCGCTTGCCAACTGCTCGCTGCGACGCCCACTTCCACGCTGTTTCCGCTTCCCCCCTAAAAAGACGCGCCTCAACGACCGGGAAAGGAGACTCACAGATGAACACTTCTAGGCAAAGGAACCACGGGCTCTGAGCCTGCTTCAAACCTCAAGGGTTCAAAAGTTAGCCCCTGACCGGGGTTCGACAGCTACCCTCGAGTAAACAGAGTTAGGGATGACTGAGGGCTCGAGCCATTTTCTCGAGACACCCTCAGACATATTTGAGGCTAAAGGAGAGGTCGGTGGTGGAATTCCCTCGGAGGGAGGCATCGAGCCCTCGGATCCCATCGAATAGAGCCGAGATCTACACGACAACTCTTTGGCACTTTTGGAGAGCGCCCCCGCGGTCGCCAGTTGACCCCTATCAAATGGGACACGGGCTCCCACTCGAATTTCCTGCTAGCAGCTCACCAGAGATCATCAGAACTCATCCCTCCTCCTTACCTAAAGGATGCGTAAGGGTCACATGATTAAAGACGGGCAGGACCCTGATTGACCTCACGCACGCGAGGCTCAGGGGCTTGCCCGCAACAAGCAAGCCTCGAAAAAAGAGGACCAAACGCACCACGAGGGCTCGAACGCAGGAGCATCCCTCAACATAACATATTAAAAAGCCCTCGAAGGAGTCACCTACTTCTTCGAGGCCTCGAGGGCTACACCCGGTGGGTGCGCTCGCACGTACCCACCAGAAAGCGACAACACTACGACTCCAGTTCATAACTCGCTGAGCCTCTGCGAGAGTGTCCACACTCGCGCAAAGGCTCGGGGGCTACTATCGGGTACCTGAATTAGGGGTACCCAAAACCAACGATTAAAAAGGAGCAAACCAATGAGGAATCCGTGCCCTAAAACCCCCTAAAAAATTGTACCAAAGCTCCACCTACACGAATACGCCGAGCTTGGTCCACATACGTGCGGCCACGCCGGGCACCCTCGACTACGTTCCGACTCGCACGAGGCCTGCTCGACTGGAGGTCTCGACCCCGGAAAAACTCTGACTCGCATGACCCGGGGTCGAGACGGTCGACCCCCTCCTCCACCTACTCACTGACAAGGCATTCAATGCAACCACTCCCACCTACGTGGCTACAGCCCCACCGACGTGAGAGCAGTACTCGTGTCTAATCCTACTTTTTTCTACCCATCACAGGATGAGTGGTAAAAAAGTAACCACTATTCTACCCCTGACGCCCCCTCCACGCACAAGATGACAACCACCTCACCCAGGTTTTCTAGGATCCAGCCTTATCCATTCCTTGTCGACCCCCTCCGCTATGCCCCGACCCGGCCTCAACCGCCGCCGGTCAACAAAGGAACAACGCCTGCACGTCGACTATAGGGAATCGCACGTCCGCCATAGCGCCTAGGGTGTTTCACCGTCCCATCATCAACATCATCGTGACACCCTGGGGATGGCCACCCTTACTGGGGCACGTCACCACAACAACCTCTATAGTGCCCACCGTGCCTTCTTCTCAAAGGCATTACCCTAGGGTTTTTAGGACCCCTCGACCTCCACTTGACTCTATAAAAGAGGAAGAGGGGGCACAGATAGATATATGGCAGACGGACGAAGACTTCCTCCACTTCCGAGATCAACATCTCAAGCAATACTCTATTTTTCTCTTTTTTGAGACTTGGGACCGACTCCCTCTCTCACTGCTTGTAACCCCTACACAAGCACTTCGGTGCAAGGAAATACAATACTCTCTCCCCCGCTAGACATAGGGCCTTCTTTACCCGAATCAGGAGAAACCCCCGTGTATTCTCTTTGCATCACCATCCAGATTAGGGAGCACGCAGCACAAATTCACTCATCGTCTTAGGGCCCTCCCAGGTCCGAACACCGACAATATATAACATATATATTTAATTGCTTGTATAAAGTAGGAGGCTTAGAATGCTCTGGGGCTTGCCTAGGATCGAACACTTAGGTTAGTGTTTGACAGATGACACTCACTTGGCGAGCATCACCTATCCCGTCACTTACTTAGTCCTTCCATTTTTGGGATAGGTCCACCAAACACCGTCTTCGGGTTTGGCTCTAATATCTCATCCTTCATGTGGTGCATCTTGCATATCTAGATAAGATGCAAGATGCATATATATGAATATGATGAATGGTAACACAAGATGCATCACATAAGCATTCAAACAAACACAAGATTATGCAAGACATAGACACCAATAGCTATTTAACTAGCATCACACAACCAATTATAAAGGGAAAGCACATCAAGCATAATACAACTTTAACAAGATCACAAACATCTTAACTTGACCATCATCAAGGGCATAAGCCACACTTAGCAACACAGGGGGTAAACAACCACAACTAGCATCTGTCCATTTCTGGACTGCAAACAACAACTGCATGTTTGGATCATAACTTGAGTTATACAAATCCAATATCCATGAAACAAGACATTCTAGAAATCTTATGAAATTATCTACAACTCTTTTATTTACACCTAGAGCTGATTCTAAAGCTAACCAAGCCAAAACATAGCAAGAAGCAAATCTGCCCAAGTGATGGACAGAAAACTGACATGAACTTCAGAGATGCATAACTAGAGTTCTATTCATCCAATAAGGGTGGTTCTTAACTTTTTAGAAAGCTTATTAAGTTAGCTACAAGTTTGTTATTGTCATCTAGAGGTGATTCCATACGTAAATAAGCCAACTAATGCAATCATTCAGATCTGTCCAGAGGACAAGCAAAACCTGACAGCAGACTTGCAAAATCTAAAACTCAAAAACCATCAGGACTAAAATCATCAAACTTTAACACAAGCTATATCACAAAGTCTCCTACAACTCTTGTATTCACCACTTTCACAGATAACATTATTTTCATGCTTAATTTAATCAGAGCTCATATTAAAGCATTTATTAAGCACTCAAGCAAGGTGAATCAAAAACTAGGCCATACTACATCCAATGACCACAAAATTTTTTATCACACATCAAACATCACATAAGTAGCATGCCATAAAAATTTCACTTAATTTAGAGACCAAGATTTGCAGTTATGAAAAATAACAAATTCAACTAGCATTAAAACCCTATTGCACAAATCTATTCTTGCAGCTAAAACTTTAAACTAAAATATGTCATATTATAGATCTACTGCATATACAATTTTACAAGGATTTCAAAAAGTCCATATTTGCTATTTTACGAATTTTGTATGATTTACTATGCATTTTCAAAGTTTTAGCACATTTAAAACAAATAGGTCCAAACGACACTATTCATTTGAGTCACAGACTTCGCAAAAGGCCCCTTCCTTTCTTCAAATTTGAGCCCGAGGTCCTTGATGGGAAATAAGCGAAGGAGGGTCGTCGGGGAACTCGATTTCCGACCGGGGGAGTGGCCGGCGACGGCGGGGAAGAGGCGGGGGAGTACCCAGGAGTCCATGCGCACTCGCTGGTGCCTCCAGTTCGGCTCGAGGTGGCCGAGGCCGGCTGGCCATGATAGCATGGCAGGCTGGGGCTGCGGCCACGCTAGCAACAGCAGACCACAGCAGTTGGATGGCTGGTGAGGCACGTGGGGTAGTGATGGACCTGGCCGCAGGCGTGGGAAGCTGTAGTTGGGCAGGGCGCGGCCAGTGGTGGCCCTGCCACGCGTGTAGCGGGCATGACATACGACGGCGGTGTGGCAGGCTAACTCCGGTGACTGTGTGCTTCGACGAGTGTGAGCGGGGCATAGAGGGGAGCGAGGAGGAAGTGGGGGTGCCGACAGTCGAACACGAAGAGAGGTGGAGCGATGGAAGCGGCAGTGGCTGAGCTCTGGCTGGCCATGGCCATGGCGACGGTGTCTACACTCAAGCGTGTGAGGAAACGAAGAGGCAAAGAAGGGAGCGGAGAGTGAATGGGAGCGCTCAGGTGCTCCCCATCATGAGTGGAGAGGCAGGAGGGGCGCACAGCAAGGAGGAGGATGCGCGGTGTCCATGGAGGGTGCGAACTCGTGCATGTCGGCCACGTTGGCATTTCTTTGGGCACCTGGCGAGCGTCGAGGTGGCTTCCTTGGGATCAAATTTTCAGCATCTTTCAGGCATATTTGTATCCAGCGCCTATAGTAAAGTTGCTACTCTCCTGATGATCTACAAGATTGCTTAAGGGGTCCTAGATAAAAGGGATCTGAATCAGCAGGTAATTAAGCCCCAAATTGACAGTGTCAACAACTTAACAATGGTTAGGACTTGTTCTACTTGAGCTCGCAATACATGGTCAAAACATGGTCAAACTGATCCCAACCTTTTGTATGTCCTTCTCCATGATGCAAACTCCAACTTTTATAATTGTCTCAACTTGAGTTGCTTAACAAAAATCCAAGAACGTGAGACACCAATGCCGATGTCGATGAATTTCCCGACTTAGAATATTTCTAAGTGCTGAAAACTACAGCAGATTCAATCTTTGTGCCCCAATTAGACTCGCTTCTAGGCTGATCTAGCTCTTGGTCCAAAAACAAAGTTTCTTCTGCATAACATGAACTACAACTCTTATTTAAGGTCCAACCTTAAAATTGGTATAGAACCTATTGTTATACTTTGACCAAAGTAGTATCACGATAAAGCTTGAACTATCCTTTTTGGATCCATGGAAGCATTTTCTGGCCACTTGCTCAACATGAACCCTTAATAACTTTTGTTGTAGAGTTCAATTAGAGTCATTTGAGCAAGGTTGCATGGTTTGGTTGATGAACTATATTTTCATTCACTTAATAGTGCAAATTCAAGCACTTAGTAAAGACATTCCAACAAGGATATAACTTATCATTTCATGTGACTTTTTGATTCCAAACTTCATGAAACTTTTTGAGTGACCAATATAGATGGGTATTGATATGAGACACAAAAAGATATTTCAATAACACCACCCAAGCATATATCTTGAAAAGGGCCTATATGTAAAGCAAGGGTGCAATATCCAAGTTTAGGTTGGGGCTCCTTTGCATAGGTTTGACCTTGATATCTTCATCACCACTTAATTTGTCATGTCTGAGATCGAGCCCATCGCTTAACTAGTGACAAACACTTGGGGTGTTACACATCCTACATAATAGAGACGCAACATGGCACATATCTAAGTGGGCAGTTGAACTTGGCGCTCTCAACGTTGATTTCACCCCATGAAAAGCGATCAAATCTCAAGACCTTGCTGATTTTGTTACCGAATGGACAGAAATCCAACAACCTACGCAAGAAGCCATCCTCGACTATTAGAAGATGTACTTTGATGGGATCACTCAAACTAAGCGGGGCTAGCGCAGGTGTTCTCTTCATCTCTCCAGATGAACAACAACTCAAATATGTCCTTTAGATATTATGGCAAGCCATGAACAATGAAGCATAGTACAAAGCACTCATCCATGGGCTCCGGGTAGCTATCTCCCTTAGAATCAAGCGACTTCTTGTCTATGGTGATTCGACAGTAGTTGTCAATCAAGTCAACAAGGATTGGGATTACAACAAAAATAACATGGACGCTTATAGTGCTGAAGTACACAAATTGGAGAAATTTTTTAAGGACTAGAAATTCTATATTTCTTGCGTGATTCAAACATCGCGGCAGACATCCTCGCTAAGCTAGGGTTAGACAAGGCGAAGGTACCACCCGGTGTGTTTGTGGAGGAGTTATCAGCACCCTCTATCAAACAACCCGGTGAGATAACCCTTGAACTCCCAGCATCAGCTACTCAGATTTTGGTAATCACCCAGTCATGGACTCAAGATTTCATCGATTACATCAAAGAAAATAAGTTACCAACAAACAAAGAAGAAGCCATCAGGATAGTTAGAAGAAGCAAGAACTATGTCCTTCTGGGAGACAACCTCTATAGATAAGAGTTGCATCATCAGTACTACTAAAGTGTGTCTCATCAGAAAAAGGCAAGGAGATCCTAGACAAAATCCACTTGGACTGCTGTGGCAATCACGCGGCCTCAAGGACTCTAGTCGGTAAAGCTTTCCGCTCTGGATTCTACTGGCCGACTACTTTGAAGGACGCAGAGGAACTCGTCAGAAAGTACAAAGGTTGCCAAATGTTTGCAAGACACGCTTATGTCCCAGCACACAATCTTATCTGTATCCTGCCTGCTTGGCCATTCTCCTGCTGGGGGTTGGATTAGGTAGGACCTCTCAAGAAAGCCAAGGGCAGTTTCGAATACAACTTTGTGGCCATTGATAAATTCACCAAGTGGATCAAGTATAAACTGCTCGTAAAATACAGCACAACCAAAGCAGTCGAGTTCATCGAGGACATCATACATCGCTTTGGTATGCCTAATTGGGTCATCACAGATCTGGGTTCTCCCTTCACGGCTATCGAATTCAAGAGTTGGTCACAAGATTGCGGTATCAGCGTTGATTATGCATCAGTCGCCCACCCAGAGGCCAATGGACAGGTAAAAAGAGCCAATGGACTTATACTAGCTAGATTAAAACTCAGATTGTATGAGGAACTAGAAGACTATGGTTCCAAGTGGATTGAAGAGTTACCCAAAGTAGCATGGGGGCTATGAACTCAAATAAACAGAGCCACCGGGTACTCACCTTTCTTCCTAGTCTATGGATCAGAAGAAGTATTACCTGCTAACCTGATCTAGACATCGCCAAAGATTGAGCAATATGATGAAGGAGAAGCTAAACACACCCGAAGACTAGAACTAGACAACACAATATACTAATCAATCCAACGCAAAAGGCTAACGCTGATTGAACGTAAAGGCTATTACTCGATCACGGTCGAGGTCCTGAACCAGTATCAATGCTACCATACAGTCAGCCTGCTATCTCCAAGGTTTGAGACACCACTATAACAAAAGTACCCAACCAGGACATCACAAACTACTTAGCCCATGGGAGGGACCCTTTATCATCGCCAAGGTCACCAGACCAGGAACTTATAAGCTGATAACTAAGGGCAGAGTACAAGTCAGAAATTCATGGCACATCAGCCAGCTACGAAGATTCTTTGCCTAAGAACACAAGATTGATTTTTCTTTAGCACAAAACACTATGTAATCAAGATTCATGCTCAAAGTAATAAAGATAATGTTCCTCATCAACACTTGCCTTATTGAGATCAACAAAACATATCCCGAGTTGTTTTCACAGCGCGGATGAGAGCCAGATAGCACTCGACCTATCTTAGAGTTATTCAACCCGGATGAGAGCAAAAGAGCTGATCAAGCTTGAGCTCATCCAATCCCAAGTCTTTTTAGGCTTGGATAAGAGTAAGAAGACTGACAAGCCAACACTTGACCTATCCTGAGTTGTTTTCACAGTGCGGATGAGAGCCAGATAGCGCTCGCCCTATCCCGGAGTTATTCAACCCGGATGAGAGCAAAAGAGCTGATCAAGCTTGAGCTCATCCTATCCTAAGTCTTTTCAGGCTTGGATAAGAGTAAGAAGGTTGACAAGCCAACACTCGACTTATCCCAAGTTATTTTCACAGTGCGGATGAGAGCCAAATAGCGCTCGCCCTATCCCGGAGTTATTCAACCTAGATGAGAGCAAAAGAGCTAATCAAGCTTGAGCTCGTCCTATCTATTCCTAGCATGAATAAGAGCAAGATAAGCTATAGAAGCTAATACGCTCAAACTATCCTGATTTTAACTAATCGGATGAAAAAAGTTGATTGATCCATCGTCGGCACTTGCCAAGATTCATGAAGCCACAAAGACAAGAGTTCGGCCAAAAGATGGGACGAAGCTCTAAAGCACTCGGATATGCCTACAATGACTAAGGTTTGCATCCAACACATAGCAGATAATGCAAAGGAAAAACTCTATAATTGCAAGGAGAAACAACTCAAAAAGAGTAACAAAATAAACAACTACTCAAATAACAAAGAAGTTTTTTACAAGACAGAATTTAAAAAGAGTATCTTTAAAGGAAGAGATGGGCCATTTGAGCATCACAGAGCCTAGATATTAGCTTCATCATCAGAACGAAGGATCCAAATCTCAACCTTCTTGGCAATATGGCTGGCCAAAGCCTCAAACTCAGGCTCCGCTCTCTCAATGGATTCTAGGTAGTTTTCATCATCAGTTGGTTCTCCAAGCTTCTCCAAGGGGACATTTGGATCAAGAACTCGGACATGTGCAAGGACGTTCTTAACGCACGCCTGAACTCCCTCTTGAAAAAGCCTTGGAGACGTTGAGCGATCAGCGGGATGAAGGTGCCCCAACTACTCCCATCATCTTCAGGAGTCCAGAGAAGCTTGGCGACAGACTTGAAATATTTCTAGAAAGTTGAAAATCTTTGATCAGAGACTGCCAACTTGCTAGACAAGTCTTCAATGGTCTTCTTGGCCTGCACAATATCCCTATTAGCTCCATATCTAATCAGCTTGGCAAGAGCAAGCTCTTCCTCAGCATGCGTAGTTACCTCATCCACCCGGTTGAACTCAACCTAGAGAGTCGTCTTCATCGTCTCTAGATCCTCTGAGAGCTTTTTGATGCTCTTCTGAAGGGCTGTTCATAAAGAACACGGATCAAGAAACCTACACGAAAAGAAATGAAGGAAGCACACAAAAAATACTCAGAATACCTTCACACTCCCTCTTGTAATCATAAGATTTCCCAGATGCCTCCTTTAAGGTAGCCAGGGCATCCTCCTTCCTCTGCTCTGACTCATCGATTTGAGCATGGAGGGCCTCTTCAGATGTTCAGCGTCCCTGGCACTCTAATTCTAGCTCAACTTATTTGCAAGCCAGTTCCGCCTTCAGCTGATTCACTTCAAAGACCAATTTCCTCTCGACTTCACCCGAGCCAAAGAAGCTGGATTGGTCTTGAGAAAAGACCTTTACACAGAAGAGAGGAAAAATAAGAAAGAGAAGGAACAAAAAGAAGTCAGACCACCAAAAAGAACAAGTAAAAATGCCTACCTAAAGCAGCTCACCAAAAGAAGTCGCCCTGGCCGAAAGGCCCTCCCACGCCGTGGTCAGCTTTGAGAGGTGGTGGGTGGCATCAAATTCTAGCACCACATCCTCGGCTAAACGTCGGGAGGGCGAGGAAGTCAATGCCAGGACCAAAGCCCTGTCCAACATAGTAGAAGCCCTTGGATCACTCAATCTCACAAGTGCCAACTAGATGCAATCTCACAATGCAAATGCACTTGGATCACTCAATCTCACTTTGAATATGCAAAGAAGCAAGAGAGATGAGTGAGAGGGGAGTTGCTTAGCTCAAAGTGCTCACAAGTATGTCAAATATTCAAGCAAGAGAGCCTTGAGTCGGCCAACGAGTATTTATAGATATACCCCTTCGAAAAGAGCCATTATAAACTTAAACAGTCGAAATCACGCTGACCGGACGCACTGGTCCAACTGACCGGACGCACCGGTCGCGTAACGGCTAAGTCGCGAAGCACCGACCGGACGCGCTAGTTGCGCAGACCAGACGCGCTAGGATTGACCGGACGCGCTGGTCCCATGACTGACCGAACGCGCTGGTCAAGCCTGAGCAGCGCACGACAAAACAGTGACCGGACGCGCTGTAGAACTGACCGGACGCCACAGTGCCAGCGTCTGGTTTGAGTCCAGTAAGCTCCCTGAACGACCGGACGCGTCCGATCGTCAGTGACCGGACGCGCTGCACGTCCAATCATCAAACTGAAACACGCGTAGATGCTGAACACTGACCGGACGCGTCCGATCAAACAGAGACCGCGTCCGGTTCAGCGTCCGGTCACCTCTGTGACCTCCGTTCGCCTCCGTTTCTTTTCCGACTTCTGGCATAGTGGAAAATAGTCGTTTCAACTCCTCGAAAACGCCTGAATGGTTGTTTCAACTCTGTAGTGGAAAATAGGAATAGTGGAAAATAGTCGTTTCAACTCCGTTCGCCTCCGTTTCTTTTCCGACTTCCAGCGTAGAGGACCCCAAACCCTCTCTACCGCTCAAACTCCACCGCCTTCGCAAACGTGCTAACATCACCAAGTGATCTCATCATGTATGAGTGTGTTAGCATTTTGACAATCATTTTTCGAGGCGTTATTAGTTCTATCCAAATGCATATGATTATGAAATGCACACCTAGAGGCACTTAGGAGTTCAATAGCCACGTCATTCCCCTCTTTATAGTACGACTATCTATCCTATAATGTAACCACACCCACTAGGTGTCTTGGTTACTAAAACACAACCCTTAAGCATATACCTTTACCTTGATCACGTAGGGTTGTGTCCAAATCCAAGTGTGGCCATCATGATCACCATGTCCATCTTGCCACCAACCTTGTAATGTACTAATCCTCATATGCTACATACAACTTAGGCATAGGATTAGTACTTAGGCATTATCACTAATTACCAACACCAAACATAGGACTTTCAGCATGGGGGCTAAAAATATCAGTACTAGCCTGCTCCAGGGCTAGCAAGACTGGCACTTGAGTTCCTGCAGAACTTTGACTCGATCCCCGCTTACTGCCAAAGACAAAAAGAACATGAGTCATCAAAAGATCTTGGGACAATGCAAGATAATAATAGATAGGCACTCTAACTACTCACCAACGAGTAACAAGGGTCGTGCTATCATCCTCATCCTTGTCCTCGAGGATCTCCACTGCACTTCCATCTAAAGAGAAAAAGTACTTGAGTAAGGAAACATACAAATAATAAAGGAAAATAAAGAACACTATACACTCACCTAGGTGCATGCTACCTATGGCTTGAGTACCTGTGCGAGTACTCAGAGACGAGGCTTCTTAGTAGCATACGCACTGGCGAAAATGTCATCTACCTACACTCTCTTGCTGGTGGAACGAGGAGCTCGAGGAACTGGGTGAGACACATACTCAACAAATGGATCGAGTTTTCTAAGGGAAACGCTAGGAAGAATAGTAACGGTTTGAGACTTACTAATTCCTGAGGCTCCAGCCTGGCTCCCATCGACCACCACTCCAACAGGATTGTCCTCGGTAGGAAGCGGGGGCAAATCATTAAAGTTCTGCCCCAAGTGCTATAGATAACCAAATAGCAAGATTGAGCAGAAGAAATAAAGAAGGAAACTACTTGCGAAGAAATAACAAAAACAACTTACAGAAGGGGGCAGATTCATAGTGGTGTACTCCTTGACTTGGAGAGGAGCAACACTCGCATCCTTCAAGATTTTGTGGTGGCGTCCCAAGACCTCCTCCTCCATCAGCTCCTGCGTAGGAACCATTCGAGATGGGTCCTCCACTCTGGCATACTCAAAGCCATACCTCTCCCTCGCCTTCAGAGGCTACACTCAACGATGGAGAAAACTGGCCATGATACCAAAGTCAGTCAAGCTCTGCTTCTTCAAGACCTTGATCCGCTCAAGGAAAGGCTTGATCTTCTTGAGATCTTCTGGTGACAGAGGCAGCTTCTCCCAGCGGTCATTCACAACTGGACCGACATCCGAATGCACTGCAAGGGGAGGGGCCATATTCCAAGCATAAAACCACTCGGATCGCCAGTCCTTAACCAAGTCAACCAAGTTGTACTCGAAGAACTCTTTCTACTTACTTTAGCAAAATTGGATACCACAACCACCTAGGACAGAAGTACTATCACTCAGGGGGGTGTGGTTTCAAACAGAAGAGGTAGCGAAATAAGGAGATAGAAGGGAGGATTCCAAGAAAGGTTTCACAAAAATGAAAGAACACATAAAGATAAAGAACTGCGTTCAGGGTCAGATGGTTTAAAGAAATATCAAAATACCAAAGGAATCGATGGAGAAAAGAAAATGCTAGGAGGCAGAGTCCAGCATGGATGAAGGATACAAAGAGAATGATCTCATCAGGACTGAGGGAAGGAACCCGGTGCTCACCAGGAATCTTCCACTCAACAAAACCCTGATCCTGGATCAAGCCGTCGCTGACCAACTCCCTCAGCTGATCCTCCGTGGTGCTGGGAGCGGGCCAGACCATCTCTGCGGCCCTTATGGAGATGAATTCTTGGTTCTTGATCACATGGAGCCCCTCCTCCTCGTCCACTAAGACGGCCTTCAACTTGCTGGATGAACCTCTCTTCTTGCCTATACATTGGATGGTGCTCTCCTCTCAGAAAACAAGACGACGATGACACGTGAGCAGTGGCAACACACGAATGGCGGCGACGGCGATGGCCAAGCTCTAAGAGGGGATTAGGGTTTGGGAGACCAATAGCGGAAGGCAAAGAGCAAGTGAAGAGGAGAAGAAGGGAAAGAAATCATTTTTATAACAGTAAAAATGCGGCCCAAACGGCCTGTTAAGCCAACGGATCGTTTCCACCTTTTGTGCATTGAATGTAGGACATGACTGAAGTGATAGATGGCACGCCTTTTCACAACGGAACAGTGCAACGAGCAGATTTTAGACTTATCCGTCCACATGGTACTATTGCCGACTAGTTTCAACACGCACTACTTAGTGAGAAGTCGACATTTACAATATGAACAAAGAAGACCCAGAAATAACCCGGGAAATATTTAGAAGAACTCGGGAAAAACTCAGAAGACAACATTCAGGCAAAAGATCCTTTTCCATTATAAATATCTTCAAAAGATACAAGATTACAGATTTTACAAGACCCAATGAACTCGGTACTACAACGAACAAGGTAGCAACGAGGAGCCCAGAAAGAACACAGCTCTAGAAACGACTACGCGCTCCTAGTTGCTACACGGCAGAATACACTCTACTCGACTACACTGTTTTCTTCAAAGGAAGGGTGCAGTGCATCCAAGATTGGTGTTAGTGGCATAGCGTGGTAACATGGACTAGGTGAGGCTCGTGGGCATTAGTCTATCCAAGTTCGATGTGATGCTGGATCAGGTGCCGATCTGCACCGGACAGTCACGAGATAGAGTGGAAGGATCAACCCAGAGCTGCTGGATGAGGGAACGCGTCCCACATCACAAGACTTCTTCCACCTGCCAGCATGTACTACCTAGTACAATAACGCTGCGAGATTAGTCTACCTCTAATCTCTATCACAAGACTTCTTCCACCCCTACAAGATATACAAGACTTACAACTCACGCTCGGGGGCTGCTCTACTTCATAAACTATCATATTCATGACTACAAGACTTCAAGATCTACACCAAGACTTTACCGGTTCACAGCAGCTCGTCAGGGGGTATTTATAGGCCAAGGAGCGGTGTACATGGACCTAGTGCACCAACAAATTCAACCTAAAAAAGGATTCAGAGAAATGACAGAAAGTAGTAAAGGAAAAACAACCATGTGTGAAGACACAATACTCGAGGACGGTATATCCGAAAGAATATGCCAACACTGTACAACTCATGACTAAGCAACATTTACACTCAACCACCACCAGCCACCTAACTCTGACAAAAAGGCAACTCACTTGAGTATTCGACAAGAAAACCCTCTTTCCGAATTCTTTTTGGAAAAAAAGAAGAACCAAGACAAAGGCTCGGGGGCTGTAGGGTACATATCCTCAGAAAAGATTTTTAAAGTTTTTCATCTCAGAAGATTCAAGACCCTCTAACTTTTTGTTCCAAATAGCAAGAGGCTCGAGGGCTACACTCAGTGAGTGCGCTTTTTCTTCGTCACCCCAGAAAAATCTCCTAGGAAAGACCACTTCAAGGTTGCTCTTCAAAAGAACCCAGATCAAGACTTTGTTCCACCCGGCGAGACCAGAGGGAACAAGAGGGCTTCCGAGTACAACCGTGAAATGCTCAGGGGCTTGTCGATGCAGGAACCACAGGGCTTCGTATCGGCGTGATTACTGGCAGAGGGCCGCAAGCCGGACGAGAAGAGGCATGAAAAGAAGCGAAGCCAATTCCAAGTAGAATAGGTCAGACTAGCCGGACTCCTATGAAAAATACCTTCTATAATTAGATCATGACACTTTCTTTGGATCCGACTTGAATTGTAACCACACTACGGCCTTCTCTACAGATATAAAGAGAGACTGTAGGCACCCTTGTAACAGAACAACACAATATACCAATCAATCTGGTTCCTTTTTTGTGAAATAAAACTGTAGAAGGTGATGAGGAATCCTCCTATTGCCGCAGATGGGTACACTTACGAAGCAGAGGTCATAAAGGGCTGGCTCCACAGTGGGTGCAGCACATCCCCAATGACAAAATTACCTCTGGCACACCATCATCTCATCCCGAATCATGCTCTTTATTCTGCCATACAGGAACATTTCAAGCAGCAGCAGCAGAAGCCACCATTGTAAAACTTTTTCGCGAATGTGCCTAAGCATGTGTTTCATTAAGAGGAAGAGAATTACACAACATAGCCACCATCACAATTGGTTCTTTCTATTTTCAAGAACTCGCAGGAGGTTGGTGAATCAACGCATTAAGAGAAGAAAAGATGAGTCAGACCAACCCGCTCCCAATTGGTCCATTCAACTTTAGTTTTGTTATCGTTCTGATTCGATAATCTATCATTAGTTCAGAAGCCTTCTCTTTGGGATGTAAGTTGCAACTCGCAGTGAATTGTACATTTGTACATAAGAGTATTGTGCTTGGAACAAAAGTGTTTCAGGTTCAATTGACATTTTTTTCTCGGTCACGCAAAAGGTTTGCGCTTATTTGTATTAAAGTATAGAAAAAGTTTAATATAACACGCCTTAGCGGCGTTCTAGAGGGTCAGAAGAATTGTACATGGACGCTTAGACCCATCCTAGTGTAATGAAATATATGGTGTTATATTGGGAACTGATCAACCCGAAACGAGACATCGGCTAGGAGGCCTATGCCCGCATGAGCAGCGGCGGCGCCGCCTGCATGCACCCACGTTGCCGTCCGGCGGGAACAGCTCACGAAGCGCCTCCATGTGATCGGGGTCACCGCTGTAGATTTCTTCGTACGCCTTTATGGCCGACGTGGACGGAGTAGGTTCAATCGACATTTAATGGCTTCCATGTTTAGTTTTGTTATTAAAATCTCAGGATGAACTGCAAGTATTCAGCAAGCGAATATATGTAATCAGAGCACCTTTTCTTTGAGATGAACCATTTCCTGGGATGTAGCAAATTTGTATCTAACTTTTTTTGTTATATATATGGATACAGAAACTCTGCACTCTCACATTCTGCTATATATCTGCATATATATACATGTTGGAACAGTTTGAAGTCTAGAACAATAGCACATTTCAAGTATCCATCAATGATATATATATATATATATATTTAACCTTTTGCTTGTTTTCCACTTTTTCGAACTCGATCATGAACCCGAACAACAACAGGACTACAGGAGTACATACTAGAAGAATTCAGAAGTCTCAATATGGTTAGCGGCGCATGCCCTCTCATGCAAACATAAGCGGCCAACTTAATTAGCTTGCTGCAGGTCCGCAGGCTGCCGGACGAAGGGCATACAAAAAGTCTCTAGTAGAACTGGATGTTGGAGTTGTAGAGGGTGTCGGGCTTCCAGTACGCCGGGATGACGTCTTTGGCGATGAGCTTCTTGCCCGACTCGCTGGTGAGGCGGATGGAGAAGGGGCCCTTGAGCGGCTTGGGTGTGTCAAACCTCCAGATGGCGCCCCAGGAGAGCTTCATCGGCTTAAATAACCCCGGCGCCGACTTGTCCTCGAGTTCCATCAGCACGATGTTGCCGTCGTCCGCCACGTTCTTGACCAGCACGGCCAGGTAGTTGGGGTTGCTCCCCTTCTCAACGTGGAACAGGATCTTTGCCCCAGGCAACTTGCACCGCACCCTGCAGGACGACGGCCGGCGTGTAAGTTTTGCGCTGCTTGTTGCGTGTGCATGGCATATTGGACATGGACATGGAGAAGCTAGTTTTTCTGAGATCGTCGTCCAGGAATATATACCTCCTGAACTCCACGTCCATGATGCCGCAGTGGCGGAGCTTGTCGTTGAGGCCGGGCTTTGCCAGGGAGCCGAAGGCCTTGCCGCTGAAGTCGAAGTGGTAGGGAGCGATGGGCTCGTAGTTCATGTCGGTGATGAACACCGTGATCGGTTGGCCCGAGCACTCGGGTTTTTCCTTGCATCTCACCTGCATGAACAGTGCCCAACATCATGTAAAGCAGTTAGCTGCTGCCCATGCATCCATCAAACCAAACGAAGGCATGCATGCTTCGTCGACAAGCAAACAGCAGAGTGAGATGCTGACCTCGTAGCATGAGCCGCAGCCCTTGCCGTCCTTGAAGATGGGGATGTTACCGCAGGCCGTGAAGCCGTTGTAGGGTGGCAGGTTCACGTTCTTGATCCCGCACGCACCGCCTGCATCATATATATCACACATGCATGCATGAATCATGATCGATCTATCGGCTGACCGCCGGCCGAATTGAATTCATTCCCAATCTCAAGGCAACATGCTAATACTATACATACCGTTGTCGTCAGGGCCGGCGCCGTTGGGCTGGCCGTACCAGGTGGCCCTGGCGGTGAGCCACTGGCCGTTGTAGTTGGTGGTGATGTTGGGGCCAGGCGGAAACTTCGGGGGCGCGCACGAGCCGCCGGCGACGAGCGCCGCAAGGACGGCCGCCACGGCCACGATGTTATTGCCGAGGGATCCCATCGTCGTGTTATTCGAATGTTTCTCTCTGTGCGTGTGATTGATACACGACGGTGCGGGGGTGGCTACTTATAGGGAGGACGGGTGGATCAGCAGCGCCGGCGACGCATGCAGCAGGGGTCAGCGCTGCGCGCGCGCGGCCGTTGGCGTCGGACGGACGACGCGCGAGCGCCGCGCGTGTTTCACGTTAGCTACAGGCCGGTGCGTGGTCTGGGCTGACCAGTGGAGCGGCCGGCGTTGCGCTGTTCGCGCTCTCCCCAGGCTTCGCTGTTGTTGGTTCGAATTGAAGGGACATGCATGAGGATAGATGCATACGATGCACAGATGATGCGATGTGATCAGTGCTGAGACTGAGAGTATCTGCATGCGGCTTTTTTTTGTTTTGTTTTTTTAGATTTATTATAAGGATCGACGTATGAACGAGTATAGCCGTATCTGTGTTTTTTTGGTTTCCATCTTGTTTTTTTTGAATCGAGGAGCTTTTTTCCCATTCTCGTGTACTGTGCACAAAAATACCGCGGTCACCAGGTTTCGAACCCGGGGTGGCCGATTTTGGTTTCCATCTTGTAAATGTCACTATGATCGCCAGCAAACCCCTGCTGATGTAGCTACTCCATATACAACTGTGTATGGCTGCATTGTTATGCATATATATGCTCATTCGACGTCGTTCGCGTGGTCCATAATCATTTAAATAAAAAAGAAAACGAAAAAAAGGAGAAAGGAACTAGCCAATTTTTCAATAAGAAAAAACAGCATCCAAATAATTCGAGTTAAACAGAAGTCGAATATGAGTGGTTAAGTGCGCGATCATACCTCTCAACAAATCAATTGAGTTAAGCTCACTTTCTATGACCATCATCATTTGGTTAGCTAACCATAGCCAATGGTTTGGGCGGATATCATGCCACCCATTTGTATAAGATAACTTTGTTATCGATATATTGACGCTGTGGCCTTTTATATCTAATGATTATGTGATCGATGGTTTCCGTTGCCTGATCACAGAGATAGAAGTGCTCCCTCGCTTCCAGTCCATGGCGTCTGCGGCGATCCCCAGTCCAGTGTCTTCGACGGAACGCCAACCCAAGGAAATTCTTTACTTTTAACGGTGCCCAAATATTCAAGATTAGCTTGTGTCCGGGAAATTGGGTAGCGCCTGCATGCATCATTCTGTATGCTGATTTGGCCATGTAGTCCCCGCTTTGTGTCTGTCGATGCAGGAGCCAGGAGCCATAGGACTCCATATTGGTGTGATTATTGGCAGAGGGCCCTGGCCTGGCTAGCAAGCCGGACGAGAAGAGGCATGAAGAGAAGTGAAGCCGATTCCGAGTAGAATAGACCAGACTAGCTGGACTCCTATAGAAAGTACCTTCTGTAATTAGATTAGGACATTTTTTTTTGGATCTGACTAGGATTGTAACCGCACTACGGCCTTCTCTACCGATATAAAGAGAGACTGTAGGCACCCGCCGAAACCCGAACTAAGTCTCTTGCATTCAATGTTGAGTTCCGCACCCGCCGAAACCGCACTACGTCTCTTGCATTCAATGTTGAGTTCCGCACCCACTGAAACCCGAACAACTGTCCCGGGTACCCCCGTGACAGGCTATCGGTGGTAAAACATCGACAGCTGGCGCGCCAGGTAGGGGCTTTCGGCGGATTTGCATCCAATAGCTTGACGGACCTTGACAACATGATCTTCTCGATGGGATCAACCTTCATCTTTGTATCATGGATCTGCGAGGCGGACAACAAAGACAAGCTCCAAGGACGTCTCTGTGAGGATCAAGAAAACCATGAAGACTTCGCTCTTTCGGCGAGATCGATAGAAGAACTCACCGAAAAGCTCTCACGTCTTGCGATGTCTGAATCGACTCAGGCTTCACTGACGGTCGAATTCAACTCAGACTCTGGGTCAGAATCTGTCTTGAATTCCGATCCAGGTTCTTTTCATGACAAACCGGGTTCTTTTCCGATGGGACTCCGGAACATGGCATCAATCCATCAACTCAAGTTTTCTTTAGGGTTCTTCCATGAAGTCGGGTCCCTTCCCGTTTGAGCTCGACAACATGGCTAAGTCCAACCAAGCACTACTTCAAGAAGAAGCTGGACCAGTACGAAGGGTACCACTCACAGGAGCCCAAGAAGGCCTCGTGTTGACCACAACACCTCAAGATTATATCGTCCACTGGTCGGCTCTTAATTCTGAGAATAACGACACCCTTCCTATTGGCACAACAATTGTCCTACCTTACCAAGAGGGGAATACAATCTGTGATACCAAAGCTTCCACCAAGATCCTTAGCAACTCTGATAACGCATTCACAATTCACGCCTGAGAAGTATTCATGATTCGGCGACCACCATTGATCCCACCAAGAGCTCAGATCTTCAGACGAGTCAAAATTCAACATATCACCCAACACTCTAGAATACGATGGTGAGACTAAAAACCAAAAGCATGTCAGGAAAAGAAAGAATAAGTTGAAAGAAGGTCGCAGAAGCCGCGCAAGGCAACACAAAGAAGTCTAGACAAGATACGAGTCTGACCTGGCTAAATATGATAGAAAGAAGTTGGAATAGGAAGCAGAAGAAAGATACGCAGCTAGGAAGACAAACACCTCTCCATACAACAGGATCAGAGAACTAGCGAAGAACTCGAAGCTATTTCTCACCCCAATGAAGAACAAGAACGTCTCTGAAAAATCCTTCGGTCAACAGCTCTCTGGGTACAAGGTGGGAGAGCCAACTCAAGACAACCCGTCAGGTCAACCTCTCATAGAGCAGATAATCAAAGTCAACGGAGGTCTACTTTTGAAAGATTAGGTCCAAGCGAAAGCAACAACAAAGGAAGTCGGGAGGACCAAAATAGAAGCAACCGGGTCGAACAACCCAGGGAAAGCAGGAGCAGGCTTCCCTGAATTGAACTACCTAGGGGAAGCAGGAGTAGGCTACCTTCTCACATGGCCCCACAAAACTAGTCCCACCAAGCCGACAGTTGGCAAGAAGGAGGGGCTGAATCTAAACTCAAGAGGACTGAAGTACTCGACATGTTCCCTTGTTTTGCAAACCGACTACTTTCGGTATGACTACCTCACAAGTTCAAGCCGTCCAACCACTCTAAATATGATGGCAAGACCGAGCCCTAGCAATGGCTCAGAATGTACTCTTAGTCAATCGAACTAGCTAGCAAAGATGATGACATCAAAGCACTCTTCTTCCCTATGGTATTAGAGACTATGCCTCTCCAATGGTTTGACAAATTAAGCCCAGGATCCATCAGGGGGTGGGAAGATTTGCAAAGAGCCTTCTGTGAAAACTTTGTAGGCATTATCACACATGCAGAGCTAAAAGGGCTCAAGTAGAAAGGAGGCGAAAGCCTCAGAGATTATTATCATCGATTTGGTGAACTACGTGCTCAAGTATATGACATCATTGACCGAGAAGTAATCAAAACTTTCTCCCACGAGATCATGGCCAAGTGGCAATTTTAGGACTTCTACAAAGAGAACCTGAGAAGCAATAAAGAATTTAGATGCACAGTAGAGAAGATGATCACTGCAGATGAGAAAACATGAGAAAGGTTCCCGAATAGAAACAATCGAGACAACCCGAACAGGCAAAATCATAGAAACAATGGGCATCAAGACAGAAAGCGTGGACCAGACAACACCATAGCGATGGCTAACAAATCAAAAAAATTCCAAATTCAGAAAGTTCAAAGACATTGAAAATATGCATTGTATCTGGCACCCTTAGGGAAATCACACAACGGGAGACTGCCGTATCTTCCTTAATCAATACACAAGAAAAGGTAATAAGGGGGGACAAGAAAGAAGACGACCAAAAAAAGGAGAGGATAACATTGAAGATAAGGGATTTCAGCAATCAAAGGGAATAGTAGTAGTCATCTTTGCTAGAATTCTAGGTTCTAGGAGCAAACACTAGGACAAGCTAGCTCTAATAACCATCATGGCGGCAGAACCGGCTACTCCAGGTACCTCAATTGGTCGCAATATCCAATCCAGCTTTCAAGAGAGGATCAATGGACTAGCATGGGAAACGTTGGCCACTACCTGATGGTTTTAGATCCAACAATCGCTAGTATGATCGTCACAAAGGTGCTAATCAATGGGGGAGCCGGACTCAACATAATATTTTCAGAAACACTAAGAAAGATGAGACTAGAATTCACCGGGATGATTACTCCAACAAGCGTTCCTTTCTACGGGATAGTACCCGGCAAGGAAGCCATGCCACTTGGACAGATCACTCTACCGGTTACTTTTGGGACTCCCTCAAACTACCGTACATAGTTCATCGAATTTGAGGTTGCATACTTTGAATCTTCATATCACGCTATCCTTGGAAGACCAGCATTAGCCAAGTTTATGGTGATACCACAATACCCATACCTCCTACTCAAAATGCCAGGGACCAATGGGGTCCTCTCCCTTAGAGGTGACCTGAAGCGTGCCTTTGACTGTGACGTACAAGCAGTCCAGATCGCAGCTAAGGCATAAGCAGCCAGTGGAAGAGAAGAGATAGCGATCGTAGCAGCTGAAATCAACTCGAAAGAACTAGAGATCCTAGCCAAGAAGCCTAGCATTCTCGCTCCTAAAAAAGAAGCCGACGTGAAGCAAATCGACCTGGGTACTAGTGATCCCTCCAAAACGGTGACTATCAGTGCCCACCTATCGGCAAAATAGGAACTCGCGCTCACCAACTTTCTTTGGGACAACAAAGATATCTTCGCTTGGAAGTCGGCCGACATACTAGGTGTCCCAAGAGAGTTGGCTGAGCACATAATTGATGTTAATGAAGGTTCCAAGCCTGTAAAGCAACGGCTACGACGATTCTCACCCGACAAAAAGGTGACGATTAAACAGGAGATTGCAAAGTTGATGTAGCAGGGTTCATAAGAGAAATCCTTTATCCAGATTGGCTGGCCAACCCAGTTTTAGTATAGAAAAAAATACGGTGGAGTGGTGCCTGTGCGTGGACTACACAGATCTCAACAAACATTGCTTGAAAGACCCGTTTGGACTACCAGGCATTGATCAGATAGTTGATTCAACAGTAGGATCTGCCCTATTGTCTTTTTCTTGATTACTATTTAGGATATCATCATATCACACTAAAGGAAGAAGGCCAGAGCAAGACATCTTTAATCACTCCGTTCAACGCCTACTACTACAAATCCATGTCGTTTGGACTCAAGAACGTTGGTGCTACTTACTAGAGAGCTATCCAGACATGCCTTGGTGAGCAGATTGGCGAGAACGAGGAAGCATATGTGGATGATGTAGTAGTAAAGACAAAGAACCCAGACACACTAATTGAAGACTTGAAACAAACTTTCGAGAATCTAAAGAAGTGGAAGTGGAAATTGAACCCAAATAAGTGTGTACTCGAAGTACCATCAGGACAACTACTTGGATTCTTGGTCAGTCATCATGGAATCGAGGCCAGCGCTAAGCAAATTCAAGCTATAACAGAGATGGGCCCTCCTCGATGTGTCAAAGATGTGCAGAAACTGATAGGTTGTATGGCAGCCCACAATCGTTTCATATCATGACTCTTTGAAAAATGGCTACCTTTCTTCAAGTTACTAAAGAAGATGGGCAAGTTCGAGTGGACAGAGGAAGCTAAGGAGGCTTTCAAAAGCCTTAAGGCGTACCTCACCTCCTCGCCCATTCTCACACCTCCAAAGAAGCACGAAGACATGATGCTATACATTGCGGCAACTTCTATGGTGGTCAGCGCAACGATCATCGTGGATAGAGAAGAAGAAGGACGCGTGTACAAAGTACAGCGACCAGTTTACTACATCAGTGAGGTACTATCATATTCCAAAATTCGGTACCCATGTGTGCAAAAACTACTCTACGCCCTCCTGATCACCTCCCGCAAGCTTCGCCACTATTTTAAAAGCCACAAGATTACTGTGGTAACAAATTTTCCACTCAAAGACATCCTATAACGGAACCGCCCAAATTATAAGAACGTAAGTACAAAAACAATCACCAGAGCAATTAAATTCCATACTTAAGCTCCTATAACTCTGATAGTCCAATGAAATCACAAGAGATTTCAAACCAACCAACATATAAGCCAAGATCGTAGTGATTCAACACAACAAGTTATATGTTACATCCATTTCGTAAGTAGTTCAACATACATCAGAGTTCAATATAGTTATTACAACTCGAGTTCAAAGGTAGCGGAAGCAAAGTAGTTTGAAACCAACATCACCCTTATTTCAAATACATGCCAATACCAAGGTCAACTTCGAACAAAAGCATTAGAGACAAGATGACTCAGAAGGATCATGCCCATGATCACACTCTGCCACTACGGCAAGAGCCATCCAATTCTTATAGTAGCCATGATACATCACAACCTGCAACAAGTGAGAATAAACCCTAAGTACGAGGGGTACTCAGCTAGACTTACCTGTCATAAACTAGAATAATATGACACCAAGGAGTATGCAAAGCTTTCTTTTAGTGGACTAGCTTGACTCATTTGCTAAAAGCATACGTTATGATGAATAAACCAATTTAAGTACTTTTGCATCATCTTTGTTATCACCTGTTAATCTAGGTAAGCACCGATGCTAAATCAATAACTTGATTAACCATTAACATCAAAGTTACCATCTCAGGTTTAACATTTCCAACATAATCCACATAACTATCTGTGTTCCATCATCATTACTACGATGTCGTAGCTCGTGTCAAGTGCTCACTATCTAGGAGCGATGACAATTCGAATCGATTCCTAATCAGCTGATGATTTATTCCTCATATAAACCACACTTATCGATTAAGTGAGCTACAGGTCACTAATGACACTATTCTAGTAAACGTCGTGGGATAACAATCATGGACCGCACTATCTAGGGGCCTCCCGACTGCCAGGAATCAGGACCTAGCCTATCCTTGGACTCACTCTTCGTGCCCTCGTCTTACTCTCTTCAGCACCAGTCTACCAGCCTAAGTTTATCCCAGCCCGAATAATATCACGAGCTTTGCAGTCGAAAGGTACGTTAGTCGGCCAGCTAAATATGAGGCATGCATTCAACATGACAAGAGGGACGAGCAATGATCGGTCCTTAACCGACACAAATGGAAAACTACAAGCACCCCAAAACCCTGTCTGGTTGCATAACAACTATTCTATCCGGTCTCCAATTATCCATCAACACTTGGTTATTTCTAGGATATCCTCCATTCCATAGCTAAATTATTCCAGTAACCATCTATAGTTGCTGGTGATAGGAAATCACCGACCCCTACCGGTCTAAACAGGGCTAAGCATTTATTCGATCCTACACCTAACAGGGTATAAGGATATGACAAGGTAGACAAGGGTATAATATATGCATTAACAGTTTCACTCAACTCCTATAACTTAATGCAACAATATATATGTTGGGTACCTGAATTAGGGGTACCCAAAACCAATGATTAAAAAGGAGCAAACCCACGAGGAATCCGTGCCCTAAAACCCCCTAAAAAATCGTACCAAAGCTCCACCTACATGGATACGCCAAGCTTGGTCCACATACATGCGGCCACGCCAGGAACCCTCCACTATGTTCTGACTCGCACGAGGCCCGCTCGACTAGAGGTCTTGACCCCAGAAAAACTCCAACTCGCATGACCCGGGGTCAAGACGGTCGACCCTCCTTGTAACAGAACCGACCAAATTATAAGAGCACAAGTACAAAAACAAGCACCGAAGCGCTCAAATTTTCGAACTTGAGCCCATATAATCCCGGTAGTCAATCGAAACCACGAAGGATTTCAAACCAACTCGCTTACAACCAGGATCGCATCATTCAACATACAACATCATACGTTACATTTCACAAATAGTGCTGAAATAAGTTTACACAAACGGAGTAGCAATTATTACAAACCAAGTTTGAAAGTAGCGGAAGCATAACACACACTAGTTAATTAAATACTGCCAGCCTGGATGATCGACAACCCGCAAAAGCATGAGGAAAGTACATAAAGATGATCACGCCCAAGTGACCTAGTCATCATCACCCGCAGGGTGGAGACACGTCTTGCAGAAGCCCTGATAAAGCATGTCATCTGCAACAGGAGGGAATAAACCCTGAGTACTGGAATGTACTCAGCTAGACTTACCCGTCGGAAACCAGAAATAAGATGACACCAAGGATTATGCAAGGCTTACACAAGAGGCTAGCTGACATAACATTTTGCATAAAGGCATAAGTAATTGAAACTCTTATAACCTGTACTAGCAGTTATTTTTAGCATTTACCTGTCATCTATCTTAGCACCTGTACTAAACATACACTTGATTATAATCAAACAACATGATTATTATATCCATAGCAGGTATATCATTATGGCAACATTGTATCATCCCCTTAACCACCAGTTCATTTAATGAGTTCTACGTTGCCGCTGCTCAAGTCAAGTGCTCACTAACCGGGAGCGACGGCGATTCGAATCGAATTCCTATCCAGCTGGAGGGGTATTTCTAACACTCACCGCGCAGGCCCCTGCCAGGGTCGCACAAGCCACCGTTTCATATGATTCAGGAATCGCAGGTCCGAATGATGTCGCGACCCCAAGGGCGACACTCTGCCAGGTGATAGGGACTCTAACCCCCCCTTGGTCTCACGCCAATGTCCCCAAGCACATCCTTTCTCTCCTCCAAGAAGCAACCTACCATTCGATTCCCGGCCTGAACCATATTACTCGGCTTCGCGGTCGGAACGACTTATCCGGCCAACTAAGTGTTAGACTGCGTTCAACATGACTCAAGGACGTACAGCGAATCGGTCCTTAAACGACTCAGACGGGCATAGCTCCACACCCAAGACGTGAAGTGTCTTGCGGCTGTACTATCGAACTCCCGCCCGGTCTCAAATTTCATTTTTAAGCATGGTTCCATCCACGATAGCCATAAAGCCACTCGTGACTCCTTCCTACATCTCGCGGATGACCGGAAATCACCCGACTTCTACCGTACTAAGCAGGGCTAAGCATTGACACGTGCCTAAACCTAATATAGGATTAAGTACGATATCTGGACAAGGACAGGTATAATGCAACAAGTGTTTTCATATAACTCCTACAACTTAATGCAGAAAACAATTAAAAGTACTCAAGATATATTTATAAAACCATGGGTTCAGCATGCACCGGGGCTTGCCTTTCAGAAAAGTCGAGGGCCGGTGGTCTGGACACTCAGGAAGGTCGTCTGCGGGCACTCCTTCGCCTGCTGGATCCTCGGGCTCCTGCTGCTCCTGGTCCTCCTCCGGAATCACAGGCTCGAATTCGAGGAGAGTTACCCCCTCCGGTGCACCTATTGCATGAATGCACAATAAATATAATGGATGCATAAATGGGTGCAACATGCTCGGAATGAAATGCATTTCAGAATAAAATACTCTATTCAAGTTATTTTACTAGTACGTGCAAATCTCTTCTCCAGTAGAGAAGTACTCACCTAATCTACTTAACCTAAGATAAAGCTGCTCATCCTCAGTTAAGGCCCTAACACCTAACAAATACAAAAGTAGCATGTCTTAGGATATTACCCCATAACAAACAGCGAAACACCACAGAAAGCATTCTGGACAGCAGCTACTTGTTTTTATCACAACTGAAGATTTACAATTCCAAAAGATATGATCTAAGACAATCTGGAAAGCCTAAGAAATGCACTACAATTCATTTTTAGACCTCAACTCCAAACTCCTAAGTTTTCCATGTCAAACTTCACAAGTTCCAGAATCTGTATTCTCCAACACAGAGAGTAGCAGATTTTGAACTGCCACTTTAAACAATAGTAACTCTCAAACTACTAAGCCAAATGCTTCCAAATTTTAACACAAGCTAGTTCATCAAGTTTACTCCAACTTTGGTATTTACAAGTTGTCCAGCAACCAATTTTTATCAAAGCCAAATTTAGAATTACTACTAGCTGTCCAGAAAACCTAAAATTACAAAGGTTAAATATTTATTGATGTGACAAACATTCTCTAAGACCAAACTGATACTACTACAAGTTCAAAAATGTCACAAGAACACCATAAAGTAAGGTGTGCCCACCTAGAATATTTATTTAAACCCATTTCTTAATTTACTTAAGTAATTAAGTGAAATTTCAAACATATATATAAACTGCTTCTAAAATTCTACAAAAATTACAGGGGACTCTCTGACCCAAAAAGAGACCACAGTAAAAATTTGAACAAGTTTTATTCACAGAAACTCCCTACACAAAATTCACAAGCTCATAAGGCTGATTTTTGCATAAATAGGAAACCCTATTGAAAAGTGTCAAACAACAGATTTCTTAATTTTCTTGGACACTCTAGGGTACCAAGACATTCTCCAAAAAGTTATATGAACATTGCACATGTATAAAAATTACAAAAATTCATTTAAATATTTCCTAGAATAACAAGATAGCATAATAACTTGAAAAGTAATTAAGCACTGATGCCCAATTTTTTACCTGAGCTAGGGCTAGCATAGAGTAACCTACCCACCAAATTTCATGATTTATGGAACACTACAGCTCAAGTTATAAATTTAACAAATTTGCATGCATTCCAAAACACATTTTAAAGGATCTATTAAATTCTCCTAGAAATTAAACATCCCATTCCAGATTTATATTTTTCTAAAATACTACACATCATGTAGACCCTAACAAAATTTATCTCATGATTTTTGGATCATTAAAACCCTAGATCTATATTTTTCCAACTTGTACAAAAATCAGTGACAAAATAATAAAAACGAATTTCATTTCGGATGAACTGGGCCGGCCCGGAAGACGCGGCCCACGACTCGCGCGCGCGCGGCCTGCTCGGCCGTCCCGCCCGCGCGCGCGCTCTGACGAGCGGGCCCCACTTGTCATCGAGACGAAGGCGGGGGAGGAAACGGTCGACGGCAAGCTCGCCGCCGGCGGCAGCTCCGGCGAAGCTACCGTACCAGCGCGTTCACCTCAACCTTGCGCAACGATTGGTATAACTAATTGACACTATGACCGTAGCTAGGGGGGGTGGCAGCGGCAATGGCGGTGTGCGGCCACGGCTCGACCAACTCCGGCTAGTCGCCGGCAACCCGGTCCAATTAGCCTACCCTACAAGCTTTAGCCTACCTAACTGTACCTACAGCACGGAAGAGATAGGATAGGGAGGGGCCCGAATGGCATGGCCACATGCAAGCTTGACGGTGGCGGACATGGCGGTCCGGTGGAGCCGCCCTCGCGGTGTAGCTCACCTGGCGCGATGGAGACGGTTTGGTGAGGACGAGGACGTGGAGGGGCTCACGGTGGTGCGGTGGTCTAGCTGGTTTGGTGAATGGAGCTGCGGTTTAGGAGAAAGGCTCGAACGCGGTCGCCGTCCCGTTCTCTGGTCACCGCCCGCGCGCGGAGGAGGAAGTAGAGGGAAGGGTGAGCACGAGTGGAGGGGGTTGAGGTGGCGGCCCCAACTTCACGCCCGCGCGCATGCGTGCGATGTGGTGGCGATGGCAGGGCGCGAGTGCCACGCGGCCATCGAGCTCTGTCCGAGCACCACGACGCGACGTCGTCGGTGACGGTCGACTGAATGACGCCCGGCGTGGTGGCCTGACAGCGAAAGTTTGGCGTTGATTAACTCACAAACGAGCTCGAATCAGTGACACCTCCAATTAGCAAAGTTGTAGACCTATGTGAGCACTACAAGTTTGTAAAAGTCCTCATGAGCTGGTTCGGTTTAGTTAGTGACATACAGGGCCCTGAAGTGAGGTACCCGGAAACTGAAACCGAGTTTCAGTTAGCTAACCGACTGAAACTCGTTTTTCCAGGCACCATACCTCCTAAAACATTTAGAACTAGGTGATGGTGATATTGACAATGTTGTAGAGCTAGGTGTGGACAACAACTTTGTCAATTGGCTCAAGGACTGGTTCGGCCTGGTTTGTGAGTTACAAGTTGTCAAAGTGAGGTACAGTGAAACGGTTTTCAGCCCAACACTTAGCAAAATTTGCTAAGTCCCCAAACAGCCCCTAATACTGACTTGTGGGCCATTTTTGAGCCTGTTCTGATCATTTTCATGAGATGGCCATATTAGAACTTTTGTTCCTTATGAAATTCTCCACAACTTTGCTTAAGGTTGCTCCTCCAAGCAAGATTTCTAAGCTGGACTTTTTAATTGGTCAAACCAGATCACTCTAGGGTTCCAAACTTGGTCAACAACATTTGAAAGGGCAATTTGGTAATTTTGGTCAACATGAACATTGCTCCACTACTTACCCTAAATGTAATTAAGGTGTTATAAGACCTAATTAACCACTCTACATATTGGTTGCACAAAGTTCCTAGTGTCACATTCTTTGGAACAAGTATTTCAATACTTTCACCCAAATGTTGCAAGCCCATGTTGCACATGTTGCATGAGTGGGTTGCATAACACTTGCTAGTTATGTTACACTAAAGTGGTTGACATGTCTCACAAGGAGATTGCACATAAGCAGTGGCGGATGTAGGCTAAACCTGTGGGGCCACCTGGCCCCACAGGTTTTGATGAAACTAGTAGAATTTTACTGTAGCTTATATGGCCTGGCCCCATAGTGTCTGCTAGCTGGCCCCATAGGGTTGGATTGCTGGATCCGCCACTGCACATAAGGTACTTATGTTTTGCACACTACTCACTTCTTACTTCACATGAAATATAAACATATCATAAGCTTATGCATGAAATGAATGATGCTTGCTTATGCTCATGCCATGCAAATGCAATGCAATTAAGGACTAAACACTTGAAGTGTTACAGCCCTCCCCCCTTATAAAAATCTCGTCCCGAGATTTGGAAAGCGTACCATTTTTCATAGAATTCTTTATAACCATCCCGCAAATAATCCTCCCGTTCCCACGTAGCATCACTCTCACTTCCCTGATTACTCCACATCACTTTGTACCACTTAACCACTTTACTTCTAGTTACTCGTTCCTGAGTATCGATCACTCGGACTGGCTTTTCTTCATAGGTTAGGTCGGATTCCAGTCTGATATCACCTAAAGGAACTTGTTCCTCTGGAACCCGAAGACACTTTTTAAGCTGAGATACATGGAAAACGTTGAATATGGCTCTCATCTCAGGAGGCAACTGGATTTTGTACGCAACAGCTCCACTCTTGCCTATGATCTGGAAAGGACCCACGTATCTTGGTGCAAGTTTCCGCTTAACACCAAAACGTTGGACACTCTTCATTGGAGAAACTTTCAAATAAACGAAGTCTCCAACTTCAAATTCGAGTGGTTTTCTACGACGATCCGCATAACTTTTCTGTCTCGCTTGTGCTGCAGCCATGTGTTTCTGAATGGTACGGACTTGTTCCTCGGCTTCCTGGACAAAATCAATGCCATAATACCTTCTTTCCCCAGCTTCTACCCAGTTTAGTGGAGTTCGACACTTTCGACCGTACAAGGCTTCGAATGGGGCCATCTTAATACTCTCTTGATAACTATTATTGTACGAAAACTCGGCTAGAGGTAACCATTTTTCCCAAGAACCCTTGGATGAAATCACGCATGCTCGCAACAGATCTTCCAAGATTTGGTTAACTCGTTCTGTCTGACCCGATGTCTGAGGGTGATAAGCCGAGCTTCTCACTAACTTGGTTCCCAGAAGGTGATGCAAATGCTCCCAAAAGCGAGCAGTGAACTGGGGACCACGGTCAGATATGATAGTACGAGGTATCCCATGAAGCCGGACTATCTGATTGAAGTACAACTCAGCATAGTCAGTAGGACGATAGTCCACTCTAACTGGAATGAAGTGAGCTGATTTGGTCAAACGATCCACAATTACCCAGATGGAATTATGATTTTTGACAGTAGGAGGAAGACCGACAATGAAATCCATACTTATCTCTTCCCATTTCCAGCCTGGAATGGAGAGTGGCTGAAGTAGCCCAGCTTTCATGTGCACAGCTTTAACTCTGCAACAGGTGTCACATCTAGCGACATATGCAGCTATCTCTTTCCGCATCTTGGTCCACCAATAAAGGGGTTTCAAATCATAATACATCTTATTACTACCCGGATGGATGGACAACTTGGACGAATGTGCTTCGGACAGGATCTGATCTCTAAGCTCTCGGTCCTTAGGTACCACTAACCTATCCTTAAACCACAGCACACCTTCGTCATCTAACCTGAAATGCTTAGTCTCTCCTTCATTCATCTTCCGTTTTATGTGAAAGATACCCGGATCAGTCTTTTGGAGCTCAATGATTCTATTTCTGAGAGTACCACTGACGGTGATGTTGTACAGGACTGCCGGATGTAACAGGCGAGATTGGTAAAAATCAGTTTCAATTAAGGAATGGCAATGAGACTTACGGCTTAAAGCGTCCGCAACCACATTTGCCTTGCCTGGGTGATAGTGTACTTGAAGATTATAATCTTTAATCAACTCGAGCCATCTTCTCTGACGCATATTTAGCTCGGGTTGAGTGAAGATGTATTTGAGGCTTTTATGATCGGTGTAGATATTGCAGACATTTCCCAGCAGATAATGCCGCCATACTTTCAAAGCATGAACAACTGCAGCCAGTTCTAAGTCATGCGTTGGATAATTCACCTCATGCTTCCGAAGTTGTCGCGAGGGATATGCAATTACTCGGCCTTCCTGCATCAAAACGCCTCCCAAACCTATGCCTGAGGCATCACAATAAACATCAAATGGTTTCTCGATATTCGGTTGTGCCAAAACCGGAGCTGAGGTTAGGAGGGTTCGTAGTTGGTGAAAAGCCGCATCACACTCAGGAGTCCAGACAAACCTGGTGTCTTTCTGCAGCAACCGAGTCATTGGCTTGGCTATTTTGGAGAAATCCGGGATGAAGCGACGATAATAGCCAGCCAACCCAAGGAAACTCCGAACCTCGTGAACCGAGATAGGAGCCTTCCAGTTCAGTACTTCCTGTACCTTGGCGGGGTCCACCATAATTCCTCCATCGGACAACACATGCCCAAGGAAAGGTACTTCTTGAAGCCAGAATTCGCACTTACTGAACTTTGCATAGAGTTGGTGTTCACGCAGTCTTGTGAGGACTATACACAGATGTTCAGCATGATCCTCCTCATTCACAGAATATACCAGGATGTCATCAATAAATACCACCACAAACTTGTCCAATTCAGGCATAAACACCGAATTCATCAAGTACATGAAGTGTGCGGGGGCATTTGTCAAGCCGAAAGACATAACAAGATACTCATAAAGACCGTATCTGGTAGAAAAGGCTGTCTTTGGAACATCTTCCGGGCGGATTTTAATTTGATGGTAGCCAGACCTTAGATCGATCTTGGAAAAGACTTTAGCCTTGGACAACTGATCGAACAAGATGTCGATACGCGGTAGAGGATACTTATTCTTAACAGTGACCGCGTTCAGAGGTCTGTAGTCCACGCACATCCGCAAGGTTTGATCCTTCTTCTTTACAAAGATAGCAGGGCATCCCCACGGCGATGAACTAGGACGAATCAACCCTTTCTTCAAAAGTTCATTCAATTGCACCTTAAGTTCAGCTAATTCATTAGGAGGCATCCTATAGGGTCTCCTAGAGATGGGTGCCGTGCCAGGCAACAACTCAATTTGAAACTCCACATCCCGATCCGGAGGGAGTCCCGACAAATCATCGGGAAAAACGTCCGGAAACTCATTTACTACTGGAATTTCGGCCAACGCCTTTGCTTGCACAGCATGAATTTCCCCCGACAATTCAACCTTTCTGGGAAGTTGTACTAGAAAACCTTTTTGATCTGTAGGATCTCTGAGCATAACTACCCGAGCGGATGTGTCAATGAGTACCCCGTTCTGACTCATCCAATTCATGCCCAAGATAACATCTATGTCTAAACCAGGTAAAACCAATAGGGCAAGCGAATAACTTCGCCCTTCTATCTCAAACTTAAGGTTCCCCACTACTTTGTTTGTGGAAATATTCCCACTTGCAGCGCTAATACAATAACCCACACCTTCAACAGTATGCAACTTGTGTGCAAATTTAGATGCAAACTTAGGACTGATAAAGGAATGCGAAGCACCTGAATCAAAAAGTACCACTGCGGGGTGTTGGTCAACTAGAAACTTACCAGCGGTGACCACCTCACCAGATGGAATTTCCTCAATGCTGTTATAATGGGCGTGTCCCTGACGACTACCTTGGTTGACATTTTTCTTCGGGTACGGACAATTCCTGGACCAATGACATGGCTTGTTGCAGTTCCAGCAAGGCATATTGCTAGGAGGAACACTAGAGCTGCTCTGTCCAGAAGTCCCCTTTGGCAGAGCGACGGTATAAGCCTTACGGAACCCCGTTTTTGCAGCAGGTTTCTTCTGCGGCGGACGGAACTTTGTATTCTGAGCAGGTGGGCGAGGGGAAGACCTCGGTGCCGCTGAGGCCCTTGACTGAGAAGCACTTGCCTCAAGGGCCCTTTTACGGCTCTTAGAGGCAGAATAAATAGTATTGTTGTTCTCCTGGGTCAAAGCATCGCTGATGAAATCATTGAAAGTAGTACATTTGCTAGTGCCCATAGTTTTCATCAGTTTTGGGCCGAGGCCCCTTTTGAAGCTAGCAATCTTTTTGGCATCGGTATCCACAAACTCAGTGGCATACCTTGCCAGGTTGTTGAAGGACTGCAAGTATTCAGTCAGGCTTTTGTTTCCTTGCGACAGCCTCATAAACTCTGTGTGCTTGATTGCCATAAGACCGGGAGGGATATAATTTCCTCGGAATGCCGCCTTAAACTGATCCCAAGCAATTGGGACATTGGCAGGCAGTGTGGAACGATAGTGGCTCCACCAAATGCCCGCCGGACCATGCAACTGATGGGAAGCATACTCAGTTTTCAGCTCATCAGTCAGGCGTAGCAGACGAAACTTCTGTTCAATTGTATTCAACCACTCGTCAGCCTGCAGGGGTTCTTCCGCTTCCTTGAAGAGCGGGGGCTTTGTATCCAGAAAGTCCTTGAAATCGCTGTACTGATTTGGCTCTGGGCCCTGGCGGCCAGGACGAGCTTCCCGGTTAGCCAGCTGGCGCATAGCATCTGCCAACATGCGCTGCCCTTCGACCACTGTCTGCATCAACTCGGCCGGAGTAGGTGGCGGCGGAGGGGGTGGCTGTTCCTCCTCCTCATTTCCACGACCCCGACATAGATTGTACGACATCTGCAAAAATGCATAGCCAATGAGCACTGACGATGTGGGAAATTTGTAGATGAATTATTGCGAAATGTCAATCTGACTGTATGAATAGATTTCTCATAATGATTAAGGCACAATAATTCATCACGACCGCACAATCCATTCTAGCGCATCATTTGACGAGATCATACTTGGCAATCCAACAAGATGCTCATTGATAAAGGCTCACTCACAGGGAGCACAACGGTTACCGAACCGTTTACGTTGCTATCTACGTGATTTTTGATCTTTTGCACGGTACTTGGATTCGATCTCAAGATTTTTAGTTGACTGGGAAAGGCTACTTCAAACTGACCACAAAGAGACTTCTCAATGAAGAGTTCCATGGTGGATCATGACTAGCTACCTCGATACCTGCGCGTGCCAAGCAGCACAGCCTTATGTCGCGCGCCATAGGAGGCCCTCGGTTTCGTCGCGGCACCGAAGGGTGCTAATCGTGACACCATCATCGAACGCAACATAATAAGACATCAAGTTGTGATCGAAATTAACGGGTTCAAACTACATTCAGGAAACATACGGTTCAACCTTACATCCCAAAGTCAAGTTATTACAAGGCCTCACTCCTTCACAGGGAGGGCACAAAAGACGATCCTAACACTATAGGCACGTGATGACTACTCTAAGCATCATCCTCCGAGTCAGTGTCAAGGATCTCCCCGCCGTCCTCATCACTGACAGGCTCTAACTCCTCGTCTTCTTCTTCTTCTGGCTCTTCCTCTGGTGCTTCTGCAGGTGGGGCATCCTGTGGTCCATCAACCTCCACTTCATCATCATCCTCAGCCATGAAGATTCCCGAACCCATGTCCTCATCGGCGTTGTTGTTTTGAGGCAGCAGGGGATTAAGCTCGTTGTTCAGACGGTGCACTTCTTCATGAAGATTATCATTGTATTCTTCAGCGTTCTCCAACTGTTGCTCGAGCTCAAACTGACGAGCTCTCAGAACGTTCTCCTCGTGCCAGGCTTCATCCCTCTGTTCCATCACACGGACCAACATGCATTGATAGTTGTGGTTTGCCACTGTCAACCTCTGGACTGCAAGCGTTTCTTGATCACGATCATGAATCACTTGTTCCAGTTGTTGCCGTGCTGCATTCCTGGCGGCAGTCACTTCAGCCAACTCTGCCCTCAGCCTTTCCACCTCAGTAGGCTCAGGGCGGGGCTCACGTGGAGCGAGCTGGTGACGCGGTGCCCTGCCCCCAGTGGACTTACGAGCGGTCCTCTTGGTACGTGCCATCTGTAGCAACAAGATAAGATACGGCTTAAAGTGAGGATCATTTAGGGGATACGAAATTTACTTTAGTCGGGAGTACAGAATTTTTTTTTTAAGGAGGGAGTAAATGATATGTATGATATATTTAAACATGATGCATGCACGTTCCGTACGTTCTCTCACCTTAGTAGAAAACTAAAGGGCTAACGCTAAGCGGTGGCATACATACGTTCTCTCATATAAGCGAAACTATCGGTCTACTCGTTACGCTGTTAGTGTACCTGCAGAAAATTCCATTGCAGCCCAACAATTCCCAATATATGCACACAAGAAAGCAGTAAATTAAATACTTTCCATATACACATCCCCGGATGTATATACTTTAGTATCAAAGCTACCCGATAATAATGTTCCCACAATTAAGTGCTTACATAATTACATGGTTTAAACACGTAAGTATGCAAGTCACCAAAACTACTCTCCCCTAGACCGCCGGTTGGACGATCATGCTCTCACAACTCACACTTACCAGAGCGTCGAGGTAATTGATCCATACATTACCACCCAAGTGGATGGCATCCATACAATTTCACGCCGTATGGACGACGAAACAGAAACAAACAAGGCCCCCAAGTTAGTCTTTATAATAAGCCACCTAAGAGTCCTTATTTGGGCTAAGGGTTGTGATCACTGGCATACCTATAAAATAATTTTTAGAGTTCAACCCTTTTCGCAAACAAATACTTTTTGTTTTTAATTACCCGTAAGATGTGTTTAATGTTAAATTATGCTCCGGTACCAGCTGTAACAGAACCGACCAAATTATAAGAGCACAAGTACAAAAACAAGCACCGAAGCGCTCAAATTTTCGAACTTGAGCCCATATAATCCCGGTAGTCAATCGAAACCACGAAGGATTTCAAACCAACTCGCTTACAACCAGGATCGCATCATTCAACATACAACATCATACGTTACATTTCACAAATAGTGCTGAAATAAGTTTACACAAACGGAGTAGCAATTATTACAAACCAAGTTTGAAAGTAGCGGAAGCATAACACACACTAGTTAATTAAATACTGCCAGCCTGGATGATCGACAACCCGCAAAAGCATGAGGAAAGTACATAAAGATGATCACGCCCAAGTGACCTAGTCATCATCACCCGCAGGGTGGAGACACGTCTTGCAGAAGCCCTGATAAAGCATGTCATCTGCAACAGGAGGGAATAAACCCTGAGTACTGGAATGTACTCAGCTAGACTTACCCGTCGGAAACCAGAAATAAGATGACACCAAGGATTATGCAAGGCTTACACAAGAGGCTAGCTGACATAACATTTTGCATAAAGGCATAAGTAATTGAAACTCTTATAACCTGTACTAGCAGTTATTTTTAGCATTTACCTGTCATCTATCTTAGCACCTGTACTAAACATACACTTGATTATAATCAAACAACATGATTATTATATCCATAGCAGGTATATCATTATGGCAACATTGTATCATCCCCTTAACCACCAGTTCATTTAATGAGTTCTACGTTGCCGCTGCTCAAGTCAAGTGCTCACTAACCGGGAGCGACGGCGATTCGAATCGAATTCCTATCCAGCTGGAGGGGTATTTCTAACACTCACCGCGCAGGCCCCTGCCAGGGTCGCACAAGCCACCGTTTCATATGATTCAGGAATCGCAGGTCCGAATGATGTCGCGACCCCAAGGGCGACACTCTGCCAGGTGATAGGGACTCTAACCCCCCCTTGGTCTCACGCCAATGTCCCCAAGCACATCCTTTCTCTCCTCCAAGAAGCAACCTACCATTCGATTCCCGGCCTGAACCATATTACTCGGCTTCGCGGTCGGAACGACTTATCCGGCCAACTAAGTGTTAGACTGCGTTCAACATGACTCAAGGACGTACAGCGAATCGGTCCTTAAACGACTCAGACGGGCATAGCTCCACACCCAAGACGTGAAGTGTCTTGCGGCTGTACTATCGAACTCCCGCCCGGTCTCAAATTTCATTTTTAAGCATGGTTCCATCCACGATAGCCATAAAGCCACTCGTGACTCCTTCCTACATCTCGCGGATGACCGGAAATCACCCGACTTCTACCGTACTAAGCAGGGCTAAGCATTGACACGTGCCTAAACCTAATATAGGATTAAGTACGATATCTGGACAAGGACAGGTATAATGCAACAAGTGTTTTCATATAACTCCTACAACTTAATGCAGAAAACAATTAAAAGTACTCAAGATATATTTATAAAACCATGGGTTCAGCATGCACCGGGGCTTGCCTTTCAGAAAAGTCGAGGGCCGGTGGTCTGGACACTCAGGAAGGTCGTCTGCGGGCACTCCTTCGCCTGCTGGATCCTCGGGCTCCTGCTGCTCCTGGTCCTCCTCCGGAATCATAGGCTCGAATTCGAGGAGAGTTACCCCCTCCGGTGCACCTATTGCATGAATGCACAATAAATATAATGGATGCATAAATGGGTGCAACATGCTCGGAATGAAATGCATTTCAGAATAAAATACTCTATTCAAGTTATTTTACTAGTACGTGCAAATCTCTTCTCCAGTAGAGAAGTACTCACCTAATCTACTTAACCTAAGATAAAGCTGCTCATCCTCAGTTAAGGCCCTAACACCTAACAAATACAAAAGTAGCATGTCTTAGGATATTACCCCATAACAAACAGCGAAACACCACAGAAAGCATTCTGGACAGCAGCTACTTGTTTTTATCACAACTGAAGATTTACAATTCCAAAAGATATGATCTAATACAATCTGGAAAGCCTAAGAAATGCACTACAATTCATTTTTAGACCTCAACTCCAAACTCCTAAGTTTTCCATGTCAAACTTCACAAGTTCCAGAATCTGTATTCTCCAACACAGAGAGTAGCAGATTTTGAACTGCCACTTTAAACAATAGTAACTCTCAAACTACTAAGCCAAATGCTTCCAAATTTTAACACAAGCTAGTTCATCAAGTTTACTCCAACTTTGGTATTTACAAGTTGTCCAGCAACCAATTTTTATCAAAGCTAAATTTAGAATTACTACTAGCTGTCCAGAAAACCTAAAATTACAAAGGTTAAATATTTATTGATGTGACAAACATTCTCTAAGACCAAACTGATACTACTACAAGTTCAAAAATGTCACAAGAACACCATAAAGTAAGGTGTGCCCACCTAGAATATTTATTTAAACCCATTTCTTAATTTACTTAAGTAATTAAGTGAAATTTCAAACATATATATAAACTGCTTCTAAAATTCTACAAAAATTACAGGGGACTCTCTGACCCAAAAAGAGACCACAGTAAAAATTTGAACAAGTTTTATTCACAGAAACTCCCTACACAAAATTCACAAGCTCATAAGGCTGATTTTTGCATAAATAGGAAACCCTATTGAAAAGTGTCAAACAACAGATTTCTTAATTTTCTTGGACACTCTAGGGTACCAAGACATTCTCCAAAAAGTTATATGAACATTGCACATGTATAAAAATTACAAAAATTCATTTAAATATTTCCTAGAATAACAAGATAGCATAATAACTTGAAAAGTAATTAAGCACTGATGCCCAATTTTTTACCTGAGCTAGGGCTAGCATAGAGTAACCTACCCACCAAATTTCATGATTTATGGAACACTACAGCTCAAGTTATAAATTTAACAAATTTGCATGCATTCCAAAACACATTTTAAAGGATCTATTAAATTCTCCTAGAAATTAAACATCCCATTCCAGATTTATATTTTTCTAAAATACTACACATCATGTAGACCCTAACAAAAATTATCTCATGTTTTTTGGATCATTAAAACCCTAGATCTATATTTTTCCAACTTGTACAAAAATCAGTGACAAAATAATAAAAACGAATTTCATTTCGGATGAACTGGGCCGGCCCGGAAGACGCGGCCCACGACTCGCGCGCGCGCGGCCTGCTCGGCCGTCCCGCCCGCGCGCGCGCTCTGACGAGCGGGCCCCACTTGTCATCGAGACGAAGGCGGGGGAGGAAACGGTCGACGGCAAGCTCGCCGCCGGCGGCAGCTCCGGCGAAGCTACCGTACCAGCGCGTTCACCTCAACCTTGCGCAACGATTGGTATAACTAATTGACACTATGACCGTAGCTAGGGGGGGTGGCAGCGGCAATGGCGGTGTGCGGCCACGGCTCGACCAACTCCGGCTAGTCGCCGGCAACCCGGTCCAATTAGCCTACCCTACAAGCTTTAGCCTACCTAACTGTACCTACAGCACGGAAGAGATAGGATAGGGAGGGGCCCGAATGGCATGGCCACATGCAAGCTTGACGGTGGCGGACATGGCGGTCCGGTGGAGCCGCCCTCGCGGTGTAGCTCACCTGGCGCGATGGAGACGGTTTGGTGAGGACGAGGACGTGGAGGGGCTCACGGTGGTGCGGTGGTCTAGCTGGTTTGGTGAATGGAGCTGCGGTTTAGGAGAAAGGCTCGAACGCGGTCGCCGTCCCGTTCTCTGGTCACCGCCCGCGCGCGGAGGAGGAAGTAGAGGGAAGGGTGAGCACGAGTGGAGGGGGTTGAGGTGGCGGCCCCAACTTCACGCCCGCGCGCATGCGTGCGATGTGGTGGCGATGGCAGGGCGCGAGTGCCACGCGGCCATCGAGCTCTGTCCGAGCGCCACGACGCGACGTCGTCGGTGACGGTCGACTGAATGACGCCCGGCGTGGTGGCCTGACAGCGAAAGTTTGGCGTTGATTAACTCACAAACGAGCTCGAATCAGTGACACCTCCAATTAGCAAAGTTGTAGACCTATGTGAGCACTACAAGTTTGTAAAAGTCCTCATGAGCTGGTTCGGTTTAGTTAGTGACATACAGGGCCCTGAAGTGAGGTACCCGGAAACTGAAACCGAGTTTCAGTTAGCTAACCGACTGAAACTCGTTTTTCCAGGCACCATACCTCCTAAAACATTTAGAACTAGGTGATGGTGATATTGACAATGTTGTAGAGCTAGGTGTGGACAACAACTTTGTCAATTGGCTCAAGGACTGGTTCGGCCTGGTTTGTGAGTTACAAGTTGTCAAAGTGAGGTACAGTGAAACGGTTTTCAGCCCAACACTTAGCAAAATTTGCTAAGTCCCCAAACAGCCCCTAATACTGACTTGTGGGCCATTTTTGAGCCTGTTCTGATCATTTTCATGAGATGGCCATATTAGAACTTTTGTTCCTTATGAAATTCTCCACAACTTTGCTTAAGGTTGCTCCTCCAAGCAAGATTTCTAAGCTGGACTTTTTAATTGGTCAAACCAGATCACTCTAGGGTTCCAAACTTGGTCAACAACATTTGAAAGGGCAATTTGGTAATTTTGGTCAACATGAACATTGCTCCACTACTTACCCTAAATGTAATTAAGGTGTTATAAGACCTAATTAACCACTCTACATATTGGTTGCACAAAGTTCCTAGTGTCACATTCTTTGGAACAAGTATTTCAATACTTTCACCCAAATGTTGCAAGCCCATGTTGCACATGTTGCATGAGTGGGTTGCATAACACTTGCTAGTTATGTTACACTAAAGTGGTTGACATGTCTCACAAGGAGATTGCACATAAGGTACTTATGTTTTGCACACTACTCACTTCTTACTTCACATGAAATATAAACATATCATAAGCTTATGCATGAAATGAATGATGCTTGCTTATGCTCATGCCATGCAAATGCAATGCAATTAAGGACTAAACACTTGAAGTGTTACACTCCTCCTCCACCTACTCACTGACAAGGCATTCAATGCAACCACTCCTACCTATGTGGCTACAGCACCACCGGTGTGGGAGCAGTACCCGTGTCTAATCCTACTTTTTCTATCCATCCCAGGATGGGCGGTAAAAAAGTAACCATAATTCACACCATGTCGAGCACTGTTCTACCCCTGACGCCCCCTCGACGCACAAGACGACAACCACCGCACTCGGGTTTTCTAGGATCCGGCCTTATCCATTCCTCATCGACCCCCTCCGCTAAGCCCCGACCTGGCCTCGACCACTGCTGGTCAACAAAGGAACAACGCCTGCACATCGACTATAGGGAATCGCACATCCGCCACAGCGCCCAAGGTGTTTCACCGTCCCATCATCAACATCATCGTGACACCCCGAGGATGGCCACCCTTACCGGGCCACATCGCCACAGCAACCTCTACAGTGCTCACCGTGCCTTCTCCTCCAAGGCATTACCCTAGGGTTTTTAGGACGCCTTGACCTCCACTTGACACTATAAAAGGGGAAGAGGGGGCACAGACAGATAGACGACGGACGGACAGAGACTTCCTCCACTTCTGAGATCAACATCTCAAGCAATACTATATTTTTTCTCTTTTTTGAGACTTGGGACCGGCTCCCTCTCTCACTGCTTGTAACCCCTACACAAGCACTTCAGTGCAAGGAAATACAACACTCTCCCCCACTGGACGTAGGGCCTTCTTTACCTGAACCATGATAAACCCCCATGTATTCTCTTTGCATCGCCATCCGGATTAGGGAGCACGCAACACAAATTCACTCGTCGGCTTAGGGCCCTCCCAGGTCCAAACACCGACAGTTGGCACGCCATGTAGGGGTCCGCTGCGTGCCAACATCGCTTTCCTGCCATTCTTCCGAATGGCTGACCTCGAACGTCCACTTTCGTTGGCCACGGTGATCTGGTTTGGGAGCTTGGAGTTCATGTCCCTGGGCTACGGCTATGGCATGGTCCTCCTCCTGCCTAGACACCAAACCGACCATGACCACGAGCTCTCCTAGTCTGGGGAGCGGTGCGCCAGTACCGCCGTTCTCGCTGGGCTCGCACAGCCAGGCAACGGTGTACCGACGTAGCTACAACCATTGTCTCGTGGAGGGTGACGGTGTGCCCCGCTCTGGCGCTCCTCAGCCAGCCACCAACACATAGTCTCTCAATGAGGACCTGTGTAGGATGATCTTGGCTATGGGCAAGAGGCCGGCAGGGCATCCCGCCATCCCACCGTCCGACGCGGTGCCGCCTCCTGCCGGATCAGGATCAGTTTCCCTAGCGGCGCAGGCAATGTCACCGTGGACATTCCTGTATGGGCTGAACACGGCTGCCCAAGGGTATGCCTCCTCCATAAGCACTAGCATGGGCATTTATGAGGAGCTCCCTGGGCACCATATATGTTTCACCCTCGACCTCGTGGCGTCCATGCCAGCTTCTGAGTACCTAGACTCTATGGAAACCCCTAGTACGGAGCTCCGTGTGATCGCCTCCCGCCGCTATGACTCCATGAATCAACGACCCCACATGCATCTGTCGTACTATTACTTCGATGCCCCCGACTCTGACTCGGCCGATGATAGCTACGATCTGACTCGCGAGTGCTTCCAAATTGATGGGGCCATCACGTCAGATTCGGAAGCAAAGGCGACTGCTGGAGGAGGGAACACCACACCATCTCACGCCGTGCACCCTGGTACATGGGATAGAGCCCAACTTCTTGAGGCAGACCAGGGAGCGTAACTCGTGCATATTCAAGAACTGTAGACCAAGCTTGACGAAGAACGTGAGCGCTTGCACCTACTTCAGCAAACCCTCGAGCGGGAGCACGCAGCACGTGCACGTGGTGGAGGAGCTCAAGAGAGACCTCGTGATGTCAATCATCGCATCATCGAGGATCGGGTGGGCAAACCCCCAGTCTTCAACCGAGCCAGCCAAAACATTATTGTCGCCGCCATGCTTCTCCACAATATGCCTGAGCCATCTGCACCTGAGGCCCGCTGAGCCCACGATGAGATTTGAGGTCTCCTCGAGACTACCGCCATGCAGCAAGCTGAGAGTTTCGCCTCGAGGCACCACGTGCTTGCCTCGAAGCAGCCTGTGGAGCCCTCCCGACACGAGAAAGAGACCTCGGTTCATCCCGAGCCCGCACCGCAACAGAACAAGGCAGCCCCTGTCCATGAGCGCGTCATCGACAACCACGAGCCTCGAGACACCCGCGATGACATTAACGAATGCCGCAGGCACAGAAGCAGTGATGGTATGTCTTGAGGCTACCATGAGCATAGGGACGAGCGTTATGATAGCGCGGAGGATCGCAGTGCATCCCCCGAGCCTCCGAGCCCTCGGGTCTTCAGCAAGACTATTTGCAAGACACAACTTCCAATTCGGTTTCGCCCCCTGATGACTCTCACCAAGTATAACGGCGAGACCAAACCCAAGTTTTGGCTTGCTGATTTCTGCTTGGCTTGTAAGTTGGGCAGGGCCACCGATGACTGAGTCATCATTCAATAGCTTCCCTTGTTCCTATCAGACACCGCTCGAGCATGGCTCGAGGACCTCCCGCCTCGATAGATCCACAACTAGAATGACTTGGAAAAGGTATTCGAGGGGAACTTCAAGGGGACCTATGTACACCCTGACAACTCTTGGGACCTCAGGAGCTATAAACAGAAGCCGAGCGAGTCCCTCTGTGACTATATCCGGCGTTTCTCCAAACAACGCACTGAGCTTCCCAACATCACCGACTCCAACGTCATCATGGCTTTTCTTTCTGGAACTACCTGCAAAGAGCTGGTCCGAGAGTTGGGCCGCAACACCCCCGCCACTGCTAATGAGCTGATGGACATCATCACCAACTATGCCGCCAGCGAGGAGGCAGTTGGTGCCATCTTTGGTGGCGACCAGGACAAAGGGAAGCGGAAGGATGAGGATCCCGAGAGCTCCAATCGGGATGCCAAGAGGAACAACAGGAAGAAGAAGAAGAACCAGCAGGGCAAGCGCGAAGCCACGGTAGATGATCTTGTCGCCGCCGCTGACTGCAAGAAGCCTCGAGGCCCCCCGACGGGGGTATCTTCGACAAAATGCTCAAGGAACTATGCCTCTACCACAAGGGACCCACAAACCACAGCCTCGAGGACTGCCACATGCTCCGGAGATACTTCGAAAGCCTAGGCATCAAGAAAGACGATAAGAAAGAGGACCCCAAGGAGAAAGACGATGACAAGGACGAGGGGTTTCCTAAGATCCATGACTGCTTTATGATCTACGGGGGACCCTCGACATGCCTCTCCACGCGCCAATGAAAGCACGAGCGTCGAGAGATCTTCTCCGTACAACTTGCAACCCCCTCTTCCTCGATTGGTCTAGATCCGCCATCACGTTCGACCGTGATGACCATCCGGACTACGTCCCTAATCCTAGGGTCTACCCGCTCGTCATCGATCCCATCATCGCTAATACGCGCCTCACCAAGGTGCTCATGGACGGAGGCAACAGCCTCAACATTATCTACACCTAGACCCTCGACCTCCTGGGGGATCAAGAGAACATAGCTCCGACCCAGCGTCAGGGGCTTCTATGGTGTCATGCCGGGGAGACGGAAAGAGCCCGTTAGGCGCATTGACCTGCCCATCTGCTTTGGCACCCCCTCAAACTTTAGGAAGGAGACCCTCACCTTCAAGGTGGTTGGGTTCCACAGGACCTACCACGCCATCCTTGGGCACCCCTGCTATGCCAAATTCATGGTGGTTCCCAACTACACCTACCTCAAGCTCAAGATACCGGGCCCTAAGGGTGTCATCACCGTTGGGCCCTCCTACGAGCACGCCTATGAGTGCGACATGGAGTGCGTCGAGCACGAAGAAGCCATCTTGGAGTTGGTGACCTTGGCTGCAGACCTCGACGGTTTGGCCAAGGAGATCCTCGACCCCAAGCACCACGCTGGTAGCTTCGAGCCTGCAGAAGACATCAAGCTCATGCCCCTCGACCCTACCAGCTCGAATGGGAAGGCGTTGAAAGTCAGCGCCACCCTTGAAACCCAAATAGGAAGTAGTGCTTGTCGACTTTCTCCGCGTGAATGCCGACGTATTCACATGGAGTCCCTCGGATATGCCGGACATACCTAGGGAAGTCACCGAGCACGCCTTGGAGATCCGAGCTGGCTCCAAACCGGTGAAGCAACGCTTGCGCCGCTTCAACTAGGAGAAGCGCAAGGTCATCGGTGAGGAGATTCACAAGCTTTTGGAGGCTGGATTCATCAAGGAGGTTCACCATCTCGAGTGGCTAGCTAATCCTATACTGTTAAGAAAAAGAGTGGGAAATGGAGGATATGTGTAGACTATACTAGTTTAAATAAAGCATGTCCGAAAGTTCCCTTTATTGTGCCACACATTGATCAAATCGTCGATTCTATTGCGGGATGTGAAACTCTATCATTCCTAGATGCGTATTCCGGCTACCACCAGATTAAAATGAAGGAGACCGATCAGCTCGTGACTTCTTTCATTACCCCGTTTGGCATGTAGTGCTACGTCACTATGCCCTTCGGTCTCCAAAACGCGGGGGCTACGTACCAGCGATGCATGCAACATATTTTTGGGGAACACATCTGGCCTACATTGATGACATCGTGCTCAAATCCAAGAGGGTCAACAACCTGGTCGATGACCTCGACATTATGTTCAAGTGCCTCATGGATAAAAATATCAAGCTCAATCCTAAGAAATGTGTCTTCGGCGTTCCTCGAGGCATGCTCTTAGGGTTCATTGTTTCCAAGCATGGCATCGAGGCCAACCCAGAAAAAATCTCTATAATCACAAAAATGGGCCCCATCCGAGATTTGAAGGGCGTACAGAAGGTCACGGGCTGCATTGTGGCCCTTAGTCACTTCATCTCGTGCCTCAGCGAGAAAGCGCCCCCTCTGTATCGTCTCCTGAAGAAATTGGAACACTTCTCATGGACCCTTGAGGCAGAAGAAGCTCTCACCAAGCTCAAGGCAATGCTGTCCAACCCTCCAATCCTCATCCCTCTAGCCACAGGGGAACCCCTCTTACTCTACGTTGCCGCAACGACACAAGTGGTCAGCGCGGTCGTAGTCATCGAGAGGGCAGAGGAAGGACATGCTCTACCCATTCAGAGGCCAGTCTACTTCATCAGTGAGGTACTCTCGGAGACCAAGGTTCGCTACCTGCAAATCCAGAAGCTGCTATACGCTATCGTGTTAACATGGCTCAAGCTCCAATACTACTTCAAGGGCCACCCGGTGACTGTGGTCTCTTCTTTCCCTTTGGGGGAGATAGTCCAAAACCGAGAAGCCTCAGGAATGATAGCTAAGTGGGCAGTCAAGCTCATGGGAGATACCCTCTCTTACGCACCACGCAAAGCAATTAAATCTCAAGTGCTGACAAATTTTCTGGCGGAGTGGACCGATACCCAACTGCCTCCCGCTTAGATTCAGGCCAAGCTGTGGACCATGTACTTTGATGGGTCATTGATGAAAATAGGAGCGGGCATGGGCTTGCTCTTCATCTTGCCCCTCAGAGTTCACATACGCTACGTGATTCGACTCCACTTCGCTGCCTCCAACAATGTATCCAGGTATGAGGCCCTTGTTAATGGCTGGTGCATCACCATCGAGCTCGGAGTTTGACACCTCGATGTTCGTGGTGATTCCTAGCTCATGATCAACTAGGTCATGAAGGACTCAAGCTGCCACGATCCTAAGATGGAAGCCTACTGCAAGGAGGTGTGGTGCCAGGAGGACAATTTCTACGGCCTCGAGCTCAACCATATCACGTGAAGATACAATGAGGCTGTCGACGAACTCGCAAAAATCGTGTCCAATCGAACTACGGTTCCGCCTGATGTTTTCTCGAGGGACCTTCATGAACCTTTCATTGACCTTGGTAGGACAGAGGGGGTCGATGGTTTGACGCTTGACCCCCCACCTGAGACAGAAGCTCCCTCGACCGGGGATGATGTCATGCAGATGGAAGGCTCGCCACCACCAGCCGACCTCAAGTCCGACTAGTGCATTCCGTACCTCGACTGTCTCATTCGAGGGGACCTCCCTTCGGACAAGACCGAGGCTCGACGGATCGCTCATCGGGCCAAGACCTTTGTGATATACGACAGTGACAAGGAGCCTTATCGACGTAGCCCCATGGACATCCTACAGCGTTGTATCACAGTCGAGGAAGGTAGGAAACTACTCAAAGATCTACACTCGGGGGCTTGCGGTCATCATGTGGTGCCTCAAACCCTTGTCAGAAACACATTCCGGCAGGGCTTCTATTGGCCAACCGCAGTCTTCGACATCATTAAGCTGGTATGCTCCTGCAAAAGATGCTAGTACTACGCAAGGCAGACCCATCTCCTGGCTCATGCCCTGCAAACCATCCCCATCACTTGGCCATTCACCGTCTAGGGGCTCAACTTGGTCAGACCCTTGAAGAAAACAACCGGGGGCTTCACCTACTTGCTCGTCGCCATTAACAAATTTTCCAAGTGGATCGAGGCCTGACCCGTCACTAGCGTCAGGTCTGAGCAAGCCATGCTGTTCTTCACCGACATCATCCATTGCTTTGGGGTTCCCAACTGCATCATCGCGGACAACGACACCCAGTTCACCGGTAAGAGGTACTTGGATTTCTGCGACAACCATCACATCCGTGTGCTCTGGTCAGCTGTAGCTCATCCAAAGACAAATGTCCAAGTAGAGCATGCCAACGGCATGATTTTACAAGGCCTAAAGCCGAGAATCTTCCACAAATTGAACAAACATGGCAAGAAATGGGCCGCTGAGCTCCCTTGGTCCTATGGAGCCTAAGAACAACGCCGAGTCGAGCCACAGGGTTTACTCCATTTTTCTTGGTTTAGGGGTCCGAGGCTATGATTCTAACCGACTTAGAATATGGATCCCCGAGGCTGAAAGCCTACAATGAACAAAGCAATGATGCCGCAAGAGAGAACGCCCTTGACCAGCTCGAGGAGGCTCGAGATATAGCTTTACTACACTCTGCAAGATACCAGTAGAATCTCTGACGCTACCATGACAAGCACGTGCGCAATCGGGACCTCCATTTTGGTGACACCTACTCCTCTGAGGCCTCAGGGGCTACACCCGGTGGGTGCGCTCGCACGCACCCACCAGAAAGCGACGACACTATGACTCCAGTTCATAACTCGCTGAGCCTCTGCGAGACTATCCACACTCGCGCAAAGGCTCGGGGGCTACTGTCGGGTACCTGAATTAAGGGTACCCAAAACCAACGATTAAAAAGGAGCAAACCCACGAGGAATCAGTGCACTGAAACCCCCTAAAAAATTGTACCAAAGCTCCACCTACACGGATACGCCGAGCTTGGTGCACATACGTGCGGCCGCGCCGGGCACCCTCGACTACGTTCTGACTCGCACGTGGCCTGCTCGACTAGAGATCTCAACCCCAAAAAAACTATGACTCGCATGACCTGGGGTCAAGACGGTCGACCCCCCTCCTCCACCTACTCACTGACAAGGCATTCAATGCAACCACTCCCACCTACGTGGCTATAGCCCCATCGGCGTGAGAGCAGTACTCGTGTCTAATCCTACTTTTTTTCTACCCATCACAGGATGAGCGGTAAAAAAGTAACCACTATTCACACCACGTCAAGCACTGTTCTACCCCTGACGCCCCCTCCACGCACAAGATGACAACCACCACACCCGGGATTTCTAGGATTCGACCTTATCCATTGCTCGTCGACCCCCTCCGCTACGCCCCGACCTGGCCTCAACCGCCGCCGGTCAACAAAGGAACAACGCGTGCACGTCGACTACAGGGAATCCCACGTCCGCCACAGCGCCCAGGGTGTTTCACTGTCCCATCATCAACATCATCGTGACACCCCAGGGATGGCCACCCTTACTGGGGCACGTTGCCATAGCAACCTCTACAGTGCCCACCATGCCTTCTCCTCCAAGGCATTACCCTAGGGTTTTTAGGACCCCTTGACCTCCACTTGACTCTATAAAAGAGGAAGAGGGGGCAGAGATAGACAGACAACGGACGGACGAAGACTTCCTCCACTTCCGAGATCAACATCTCAAGCAATACTCTATTTTTCTCTTTTTTGAGACTTGGGACCGGCTCCCTCTCTCACTGCTTGTAACCCCTACACAAGCACTTCGGTTCAAGGAAATACAATACTCTCCCCCCCGCTGGACATAGGGCCTTCTTTACCCGAATCAGGATAAACCCCCGTGTATTCTCTTTGCATCAACATCCGGATTAGGGAGCACGCAACACAAATTCACTCGTCGGCTTAGGGCCCTCCCAAGTCCGAGCACTGACAATATATAACATATATATTTAATTGCTTGTATAAAATAGGAGGCTTAGAATGCTCTGGGGCTTGCCTAGGATTGAACACTTAGGTTAGTGTTTGACAGATGACACTCGCTTGGTGAGCATCACCCATCCCGGCACTTACTTAGTCCTTCTATTTTCGGGATAGGTCCACCAAACACCGTCTTCGGGTTTGGCTCAAACATCTCGTCCTTCACGTGGTGCATCTTGCATACCTAGATGAGATGCAAGATACATGTATATGAATATGATGAATGGTAACACAAGATGCATCACATAAGCATTCAAACAAACACAAGATTATGCAAGACATAGACACCAATAGCTATTTAACTAGCATCACACAACCAATTATAAAGGGCAAGCACATCAAGCATAACACAACTTTAACAAGATCACAAACATCTTAACTTGACCATCATCAAGGGCATAAGCCACACTTAGCAACATAGGGGGTAAACAACCACAACTAGCATCTGTCTATTTCTGGACTGCAAACAACAGCTGCATGTTTGGAACATAACTAGAGTTATACAAATCCAATATCCATGAAACAAGACATTCTAGAAAGCTTATGAAATTATCTACAACTCTTTAATTTACACCTAGAGCTGATTCTAAAGCTAACCAAGCCAAAACATAGCAAGAAGCAAATCTGCCCAAGTGATGGACAGAAAACTGACATGAACTTCAGAGATGCATAACTAGAGTTCTATTCATCCAATAAGGGTGGTTCTTAACTTTTTCGAAAGCTTATTAAGTTAGCTACAAGTTTGTTATTGTCATCTAGAGGTGATTCCATATGTAAATAAGCCAACTAATGCAATCATTCAGATCTGTCCAGAGGACAAGCAAAACCTGACAGCAGAATTGCAAAATCTAAAACTCAAAAACCATCAGGCCTAAAATAATGAAACTTTAACAAAAGCTATATCACAAAGTCTCCTACAATTCTTGTATTCACCACTTTCACAGAAAACATTATTTTCATGCTTAATTTAATCAGAGCTCATATTAAAGCATTTATTAAGCACTCAAGCAAGGTGAATCAAAAACTAGGCCATACTGCATCCAATGACCATAAAATTTTTATCACACATCAAACATCACATAAGTAGCATGCCATAAAAATTTCACTTCATTTAGAGCCCTAGATTTGCAGTTACGAAAAATAACAAATTCAACTAGCATTAAAACCCTACTACACAAATCTATTCTTGCAGCTAAAACTTTAAACTAAAACATGTCATATTATAGATCTACTGCATATACAATTTTACAAGGATTTCAAAAAGTCCACATTTGCTATTTTACGAATTTTGTATGATTTACTATGTATTTTCAAAGTTTTAACACATTTAAAACAAATAGGTCCAAATGGCACTATTCATTTGAGTCACAGACTTCGCAAAAGGCTCCTTCCTTTCTTCAAATTTGAGCCCAAGGTCCTTGACGAGAAATAAGCGGAGGAGGGTCGTCGGGGAGCTCGATTTCTGATCGGGGGAGCGGCCGGCGACGGTGGGGAAGAGGCGGGGGAGTACCCAGGGGTCCACGTGCACTCGCTGGTGCCTCCAGCTCGGCTCGAGGTGGCCGAGGCCGGCTGGCCATGAGAGCATGACAGGTTGGGGGCTGCGGCCGCGCCGGCAACAGCAGACCATAGTGGCTGGACGGCTGGTGAGGCGCGCGAGGCAGTGACAGACCCGGCCACAGGCGTGGGAAGCTGCAGTTGGGCAGGGCGCGGCCAGTGGTGGCCCTGCCATGCGTGTAGTGGGCATGACGGATGGCAGCGGTGTGGCAGGCTGGCTCCGGTGACTGTGGGCTTCGACGAGCATGAGCGGGGCATAGAGGGGAGCGAGGAGGAAGTGGGGGTGCCGGCAGTCGAACACGGAGAGAGGTGGAGCGATGGAAGCGGCAGTGGCTGAGCTCTGGCCGGCCATGGCCATGGCGACGGTGTCTGCACTCAAGCGTGCGAGGAAACGAAGAGGCGAGGAAGGGAGCGGAGAGTGAATGGGGGCGCTCAGGTGCTCCCCATAACGAGTGGAGAGGCAGGAGGGGCATGCAGCTAGGAGGAGGACGCACAGTGTCCATGGAGGGCGTGAACTCGTGCATGTCGGCCACGTTGGCATTTCTTTGGGCACCTGGCGAGCGTCGAGGTGGCTTCCTTGGGATCAAATTTTCAGCATCTTCTGGGCATATTTGTATCTGACGCCTATAGTAAAGTTGCTGCTCTCCTGATGATCTACAAGATTGCTTAAGGGGTCCTAGATAAAAGGGATCTGAATCAGCGGGTAATTAAGCCCCAAATTGACAGTGTCAACAACTTAACAATGGTTAAGCCTTATTCTACTTGAGCTCGCAATACATGGTCAAAACATGGTCAAACTGATCCCAACCTTTTGTATGTCCTTCTCCATGATGCAAACTCCAACTTTTATATTTGGCTCAACTTGAGTTGCTTAACAAAAATCTGAGAACGTGAGACACCAATGCCGATGTCGATGAATTTCCTGACTTAGAATATTTCTAAGTGCTGAAAACTACAGCAGATTCAATCTTTGTGCCCCAATTAGACTCACTTCTAGGCTGATCTAGCTCTTGATCCAAAAACAAAGTTTCTTCTGCATAACATGAACTACAACTCTTATTTAAGGTCCAACCTTAAAACTGGTATAGAACCTATTGTTATACTTTGACCAAAGTAGTATCACGATAAAGCTTGAACTATCCTTTTTGGATCCATGGAAGCATTTTCTGGCCACTTTCTCAACATGAACCCTTAATAACTTTTGTTGTAGAGTTCAATTAGAGTCATTTGAGCAAGGTTGCAAGGTTTGGTTGATGACCTATATTTCCATTCACATAATAGTGCAAATTCAAGCACTTAGTAAAGTCATTCCCACAAGGATATAACTTATCATTTCATGTGACTTTTTGATTCCAAACTTCATGAAACTTTTTGAGTGACCAATATAGATGGGTATTGATGTGAGACACATGAAGATATTCCAATAACACCACCCAAGCATATATCTTAAAAAGGGCCTATATGTAAAGCAAAGGTGCAATATCCAAGTTTAGGTTGGGGCTCCTTTCCATAGGTTTGACCTTGATATCTTCATCACCACTTAATCTATCATGTCTAAGCTCAAGCCCATCGCTTAACTAGAGACAAACACTTGGGGTGTTACACATCCAACATAATAGAGACGCAACAGGGCGCATATCTAAGTGGGCAGTTAAACTTGGCACTCTCAAAGTTGATTTCACCCCATGAAAAGCGATCAAATCTCAAGCCCTTGCTGATTTTGTTACCGAATGGATAGAAATCCAACAACCTACACCAGATGCCATCCTCGACCATTAGAAGATGTACTTTGATGGGATCACTCAAACTAAGCGGGGCTGGCACAAGCGTTCTCTTCATCTCTCCAGACGAACAACAACTCAAATATGTCCTTTAGATATTATGGCAAGCCACGAACAATAAAGCATAGTACGAAGCACTCATCCATGGGCTTCGGGTAGCTATCTCCCTTAGAATCAAGCGACTTCTCGTCTACGATGATTCAACAGTAGTTGTCAATCAAGTCAACAAGGATGGGGATTGCACCAAAAATAACATGGACGCTTATTGTGCTGAAGTACACAAATTGGAGTAAAATTTTTAAGGACTAGAAATTCTATATTTCTTGCGTGATTCAAACGTCACGGCAGACATCCTCGCTAAGCTAGGGTTAGACAAGGCGAAGGTACCACCCGGTGTGTTTGTGGAGGAGTTATCAGCACCCTCTATTAAACAACCTGGTGAGATAACCCCTGAACTCCCAGCACCAGCTACTCAGATTTTGGTAATCACCCAGTCATGGACTCAAGATTTCATCGATTACATCAAAGAAAATAAGTTACCAACAAACAAAGAAGAAGCCATCAGGATAGTTAGAAGAAGCAAGAACTATGTCCTTCTGGGAGACAACCTCTATAGATAAGAGTTGCATCATTAGTACTACTAAAGTGTGTCTCATCAGAAAAAGGCAAGGAGATCCTAGATATAATCCACTTGGACTGCTGTGGCAATCACGCGGCCTCAAGGACTCTAGTCGGTAAAGCTTTCCACTCTAGATTCTACTGGCCGACTACTTTGAAGGACGCAGAGGAACTCGTCAGAAAGTACAAAGGTTGCCAAATGTTTGCAAGACACACTTATGTCCTAGCACACAATCTTATCTATATCCTGCCTGCTTGGCCATTCTCCTGCTAGGGGTTGGATCAGGTAGGACCTCTCAAGAAAGCCAAGGGTAGTTTCGAATACAACTTTGTGGCCATTGATAAATTCACCAAGTGGATCAAGTATAAACTGCTCGTAAAATATAGCACAACCAAAGCAGTCGAGTTCATTGAGGACATCATACATCGCTTTGGTATGCCTAATTGGGTCATCACAGATCTGGGTTCTCCCTTCACGGCTATCGAATTCAAGAGTTGGTCACAAGATTGCGGTATCAGTGTTGATTATGCATCAGTCGCCCACCCAGAGGCTAATGGACAGGTAAAAGAGCCAATGGACTTATACTAGCTGGATTAAAACTTAGATTGTATGAGGAACTAGAAGACTATGGTTCCAAGTGGATTGAAGAGTTACCCAAAGTAGCATGGGGGCTACGAACTCAAATAAACAGAGCCATCGGGTACTCACCTTTCTTCCTAGTCTACGGATCAGAAGAAGTATTACTTGCCGACCTGATCTAGACATCGCCAAAGATTGAGCAATATGATGAAGGAGAAGCTGAACACACCCGAAGACTGGAACTAGACAACACAATATACTAATCAATCCAACACAAAAGGCTAACGCCGATTGAACGTAAAGGCTATTACTCGATCATGGTCAAGGGCCTGAACCAGTATCAACGCTACTTTACAGTCAGCCTGCTATCTCCAAGGTTTGAGACACCACTATAACAAAAGTACCCAACCTTGTTCCGTTCAAGTCGAGGATTTGGTACTTCACCGAGTGTAAAAAGCAAATGGACATCACAAACTACTTAGCCCATGGGAGGGACCCTTTATCATCGCCAAGGTCACCAGACCAGGAACTTATGAGCTAATAACTAAGGACATAGTACAAGTCAGAAATTCATGGCACATCAGCCAGCTACGAAGATTCTTTGCCTAAGAACACAAGATTGATTTTTCTTTAGCACAAAACGCTATGTAATCAAGATTCATGCTCAAAGTAATAAAGATAATGTTCCTCATCAACACTTGCCTTATTGAGATCAACAAAACATATCCCAAGTTGTTTTCACAACGCGGATGAGAGCCAGATAGCACTCGACCTATCTTGGAGTTATTCAACCCGGATGAGAGCAAAAGAGCTGATCAAGCTTGAGCTCGTCCAATCCCAAATCTTTTTAGGCTTGGATAAGAGTAAGAAGACTAATAAGCCAACACTTGACCTATCCTGAGTTGTTTTCACAATGCGGATGAGAGCCAGATAACGCTCGCCCTATCCCGGAGTTATTCAACCCGGATGAGAGCAAAAGAGCTGATCAAGCTTGAGCTCATCCTATCCTAAGTCTTTTTAGGATTGGATAAGAGTAAGAAGGTTAACAAGCCAACACTTGACTTATCCCAAGTTATTTTCATAGCGCGGATGAGAGCCAAATAACGCTTGCCCTATCCTAGAGTTATTCAACCTGGATGAGAGCAAAAGAGCTAATCAAGCTTGAGCTCGTCCTATCTATTCCTAGCACGAATAAGAGCAAGATAAGCTATAGAAGCTAATACGCTCAAACTATCCTGATTTTTAACTAATCAGATGAAAAAAGTCGACTGATCCATCATCGGCGCTCGCCAAGATTCATGAAGCCAGAAAGACAAGAGTACGGCCAAAAGAAGGGACGAAGCTCTAAAGCACCCAGATACGCCTACAACAACTAAGGTTTGCGTCCAACACATAGCAGATAATGCAAAGGAAAAACTCTATAATTGCAAGGAGAAACAACTCAGAAAGAGTAACAAAAGAAACAACTACTCAAATAACAAAGAAGTTTTTTACAAGACAGAATTTAAAAAGAGTATCTTTAAAGGAAGAGATGGGGCATTTGAGCATCATAGAGCCTAGATATTAGCTTCATCATCAAAACGAAGGATCCGAATCTCAACCTTCTTGGTAATATGGCTGGCCAAAGCCTCAAACTCAGGCTCTGCTCTCTCAATGGATTCTAGGAAGTTTTCATCATTAATTGGTTCTCCAAGATTCTCCAAGGGGACATTTGGATCAAGAACCTAGACATGCGCAAGGACGTTCTTAACGCACGCCTGAACTCCCTCTTGAAAAAGCCTTGGAGACGTTGAGCAATCAGCGGGATGAAGGTGCCCCAACTACTCCCATCATCTTCAGGAGTCCAGAGAAGCTTGGCGACAGACTTGAAAGATTTCTAGAAAGTTGAAAATCTTTGATCAGAGACTGTCAGCTTGCCAGACAAGTCTTCAATGGTCTTCTTGGCCTGCACAATATCCCTATTAGCTCCACATCTAATCAGCTTGGCAAGAGCAAGCTCTTCCTCAGCATGCGTAGTTACCTCATCCACCCGATTGAACTCAACCTAGAGAGTCGTCTTCATCGTCTCTAGATCCTCTGAGAGCTTTTTGATGCTCTTCTGAAGGGCTGTTCATAAAGAACACGGATCAAGAAACCTACACGAAAAGAAATGAAGGAAGCACACAAAAAGTACTCGGAATACCTTCACACTCCTGCTTGTAATCATCAGATTTCCTAGATGCCTCCTTTAAGGTAGTCAGGGCGTCCTCCTTCCTCTGCTCTGACTCACCGATTTGAGCATGGAGGGCCTCTTCAGATGTTCGGTGTCCCTGGCACTCTAATTCTAGCTCAACTTGTTTGCAAGCTAGTTCTAACTTCAACTGATTCACTTCAAAGACCAATTTCCTCTCTACTTCACCCGAGCCAAAGAAGCTGGATTGGTCTTGAGAAAAGACCTTTACATAGAAGAGAGGAAAAATAAGAAAGATAAGGAACAAAAAGAAGCCAGACCACCAAAAAGAACAAGTAAAAAATGCCTACCTGAAGTAGCTCACCAAAAGAAGTCGCCCCGGCCGAAAGGCCCTCCCACGCCGTGGTCAGCTTCGAGAGGTGGTGGGTGGCATCAAATTCTAGCACCATTTCTTTAGCTAAACGTCAGGAGGGTGAGGAGTCAATGCCAGGACCAAAGCCATGTCCAACACAATAGAAGCCCTAGCTGTATCCTCGGCCGGGTGCCCCACCATCGTCATGACCTCCATTGGATGCGCATAATCAACGGCAGGTTGCTCAACTAGGATCACTTTTTCTCCCGTCCCTGCCTCACTAACCGTCCGCTCCGAGTCTTGCGACATAGTAAGAGGAACGGGCCCAGTCGACTAAGAAGAAGTTAATAGGGGATTGGGGGAGGAAGTCAATGATGATCTTCAAAGCATAAAAGAAGTCATCAAAGAAGGATCAGGGTCAAAAGGCAAAAGAAGGGCAAACAAGTCAGAAAAAGCTTACTTGGCGCTCCTTCTCTCCATGCCAATATTCCCAAGCCAACCAGAAGACCTGGGAGGGGGCATGGGGGCTAAAAATATCAGTACCAGCCTGCTCTAGGGCTGGCAAGACTGGCACTTGAGTTCCTGCAGAACTTTGACTTGATCCCCGCTTACTGCCAAAGACAAAAAGAACACGAGTCATCAAAAGAACTCGGAACAATGCAAGATAATAATAGATAGGCACTCTAACTACTCACTAATGAGTAACAAGGGTCGTGCTATCGTCCTCATCCTCATCCTCGAGGATCTCCACCGCACTGCCATCTAAAGAGAAAAAAGTACTCGAGTAAGGAAACATACAAACAATAAAGGAAAATAAAGAACACTGATACGCTCACCTAGGAGCATGCTACCTATGGCTTGAGTACCTATGTGAGTACTCAAAGACGAGGCTTCTTAGTAGCAGACGCACTGGCGGAAATGTCATCTACCCGCACCCTCTTGCTGGTGGAACGAGGAGCTCGAGGAACTGGGCGAGACACATACTCAACAAATGGATCGAGTTTTCTAAGGGAAACGCCAAGAAGAATAGTAATGGTTCGAGACTTACTAATTCCTAAGGCTCCAGCCTGGTTCCCATCGACCACCACTCCAATAGGATTGTCCTCGATAGGAAGCGGGGGCAAATCATTAAAGTTCTGCCCCAAGTGCTACAGATAACCAAATAGCAAGATTGAGCAGAAGAAACAAAGAAGGAAACTACTCGCGAAGAAATAACAAAAACAACTTATAGAAGGGGGCAGATTCATAGTGGTGTACTCCTTGACTTGGAGAGGAGCAACACTCGCATCCTTCAAGATTTTGTGGAGGCGTCCCAAGACCTCCTCCTCCGTCAGCTCCTGCGTAGGAACCATTCAGGATGGGTCCTCCACTCTGGCATACTCAAAGCCATACCTCTCCCTCGCCTTCAGAGGCTACACTCAACGATTGAGAAAACTGGCCACGATACCAAAGTCAGTCAAGCCCTACTTCTTCAAGACCTTGATCCACTCAAGGAAAGGCTTGATCTTCTTGAGGTCTTCTAGTGACAGAGGCAGCTTCTCCCAGCGGTCATTCACAACTGGACCGACATCCGAATGCACTACAAGGGGGAGGGGCCATATTCCCAGCATAAAACCACTCCGATCACCAATCCTTAACCAAGTCAACCAAGTTGTACTCGAAGAACTCTTTCTGCTTACTTTAGCAAAATTGGATACCACAACCACCTAGGACAGAAGTACTATCACTCTAGGGGTGTGGTTTCAAACGAAAGAGGTAGCGAAATAAAGAGATAGAAGGGAGGATTCCAAGAAAGGTTTCACAAAAATGAACAAAAACATAAAGATAAAGAACTACGTTCGAGGTCAGATGGTTTAAAGAAATATCAAAATACCAAAGGAATCGATGGAGAAAAGAAGATGCTGGGAGGCAGAGTCCAGCACAGATGAAGGATACAAAGAGAATGATCTCACTAGGACTGAGGGAAGGAACCCGGTGCTCACCAGGAATCTTCCACTCAGCAAAACCCTGATCCTGGATCAAGCCATCGCTGACCAACTCCCTCAGCTGATCCTCCGTGGTGCTGGGAGCGGGCCATACCTTCTCCGTGGCCCTTATGGAGATGAATTCTTGGTTCTTGATCACATGGAGCACCTCCTCCTTGTCCACTAAGACGGCCTTCAACTTGCTGGATGAACCTCTCTTCTTGCCTATACACTGGATGGTGCTCTCCTCTTAGAAAACAAGATGGCGATGACACGTGAGCAGTGGCAACACACAAATGGCGTCGACGGCAATGGCTGAGCTCTGAGAGGGGATTAGGGTTTGGGAGACCGATAGCGGAAGGCAAAGAGCAAGTGAAGAGGAGAAGAAGGGAAAGAAATCATTTTTATAACAGTAAAAACGCGACCCAAACGGCCTGTTAAGCCAACGGATCGTTTCCACCTTTTGCGCATTGAATGTAGGACATGACTGAAGTGACATATGGCACGCCTTTTCACAACGAAACAGTGCAATGGGCAGATTTTAGACTTATCCATCCACATGGTACTATTGTCGACTAGTTTCAACACGCACTACTCAGTGAGAAGTCGACATTTACAATATGAACAAAGAAGACCCAGAAATAACCCGAGAAATATTTAGAAGAACTCAGGAAAACTCATAAGACAACATTCAGGCAAAAGATCCTTTTCCATTATAAATATCTTCAAAAGATACAAGATTACAGATCTTACAAGACCCAATGAACTCGGTACTACAACAAACAAAGTAGCAATGAGGAGCCTAGAAAGAACACGGCTCTAGAAACGACTACGCGCTCCTAGTTGCTACACGGCATAATACACTCTACTCGACTACACTGTTTTCTTCAAAGGAAGGGCGTAGTGCATCCAAGATTGGTGTCAGTGGCATAGCGTGGTAACATGGACCAGGTGAGGCTCGCGGCCATTAGTCTATCCAAGTTCGATGTGATGCTGGATCGGGTGCCGATCTGCAACGGACAGTAGCGAGATAGAGTGGAAGGATCAACCCGGAGCTGCTGGATGAGGGAACGCGTCCCACATCACAAGACTTCTTCCACCTGCCAGCACGTACTACCTAGTACAATGCCGCTACGAGATTAGTCTACCTCTAATCTCTATCACAAGACTTCTTCCACCCCTACAAGATATACAAGACTTACAACTCACGCTCGGGGGCTGCTCTACTTCATAAACTATCATATTCATGACTACAAGACTTCAAGATCTACACCAAGACTTTACCGGTTCGCAGCAGCTCGCCAGGGGGTATTTATAGGCCAAGGAGCGGTGTACATGGACCTAGTGCACCAACAAATTCAACCTGAAAAAGGATTCAGAGAATTGACAGAAAGTAGTAAAGGAAAAACAACCATGCGTGAAGACACAATACTCGAGGATGGTATATCCGGAAGAATATGCCAACACTGTACAACTCATGACTAAGCAACATTTACACTCAACCACCACAAGCCACCTAACTCTAACAAAAAGGCAACTCACTTGAGTATTCGACAAGAAAACCCTCTTTCTGAATTCTTTTTGGAAAAAAGAAGAACCAAGACAAAGGCTCGGGGGTTGTAGGGTACATATCCTCAGAAAAGATTTTTAAAGTTTTTTTATCTCAGAAGATTCAAGACCCTCTAACTTTTTGTTCCAAATAGCAAGAGGCTCGGGGGCTACACTTAGTGAGTGTGCTTTTTCTTCGTCACCCTAGAAAAATCTCCTAGGAAAGACCACTTCAAGGTTGCTCTTCAAAAGAACCCGGATCAAGACTTGTTTCACTCGGTGAGACCAGAGGGAACAAGAGGGCTTCCGAGTACAACCGTGAAATGCTCAGGGGCTTGTTGATGCAGGAGCCACAGGGCTCCGTATCGGCGTGATTACTAGCAGAGGGCCGCAAGCCAGACGAGAAGAGGCATGAAGAGAAGCGAAGCCAATTCCAAGTAGAATAGGTCAGACTAGCCGGACTCCTATGAAAAATACCTTCTGTAATTAGATCATGACACTTTCTTTGGATCCGACTTGAATTGTAACCGCACTATGGCCTTTTCTACCGATATAAAGAGAGACTGTAGGCATCCTTGTAATAGAACAACACAATATACCAATCAATCTGGTTCCTTTATTGTGAAATAAAATTGTAGGAGGTGATGAGGAATCCTCATGTTGCCGCAGATGGGTACACTTATGAAGCAGAGGTCATAAAGGGCTGGCTCCAGAGTGGTGCAGCACGTCCCCAATGACAAAATTACCTCTGGCACGCCATCATCTCATCCCGAATCATGCTCTTTATTCTGCCATACAGGAACATTTCAAGCAGCAGCAGAAGCCACCATTGTAAAACTTTTTCGCGAATGTGCCTAAGCATGCGTTTCATTAAGAGGAAGAGAATTACACAACATAGCCACCATCACAATTGGTTCTTTCTATTTTCAAGAACTCGCGGGATGTTGGTGAATCCACACATTAAGAGAAGAAAAGATGAGGCAGACGAACCCGCTCCCAATTGGTCCATTCAACTTTAGTTTTGTTATCGTTCTGATTCGACAATCTATCATTAGTTCAGAAGCCTTCTCTTTGTGATGTAAGTTGCAACTCGCAGTGAATTGTACATTTGTACATAAGAGTATTGTGATTGGAACAAAAGTGTTTCAGGTTCAATCGACATTTTTTTTCTCGGTCACGCAAAAGGTTTGCGCGTCTTTGTATTAAGGTAGAGAAAAAGTTTAATACAACACGCCTTAACGGCGCCCTAGGTGGTCAGAAGAATTGTACATGGACGCTCAGACTCACCCTAGTGTACTGAAATCTATGGTGTTACATTGGGAACTGATCAACCCGAAATGAGACACCGGCTAGGAGGCCTATGCCCGCACGAGCAGCGACGGCGCCGCCTGCGTGCACCCACGTTGCCGTCCGGCGGGAACAGCTCACGAAGCGCCCCCATGTGATCGGGGTCACCGCCGTAGATTTCTTCGTACGCCTTTATGGCCGACGTGGACGGAGTAGGTTCAATCGACATTTAATGGCTTCCATGTTTAGTTTTGTTATTAAAATCTCAGGATGAACTGCAAGTATTCAGCAAGCGAATATATGTAATCAGAGCACCTTTTCTTTGAGATGAACCATTTCCTGGGATGTAGCAAATTTGTATCTAACTTTTTTGTTATATATATGGATACAGAAACTCTGCACTCTCACATTCTGCTATATATCTGCATATATATACCAGGGCCGAGCCGGCGAAATTCGAGGCCCTGTACCAAACTCTAAAATGAGGCATACCTCCTTAAAAATTAGTGACCAGATTAGTACATAATACCTGAAGACTTGACGTACGGCTGTCCTACTCCTGTCGCTCTTCACTCCTGCGGGCTACGGACCTGGCGAGTGGTGACCTGCTGTTGCTGCCGTGGACGAACTACTGAAGGTCCAAAGCAACTCCGCATCGCTGTTTACTCCGACGGTCGCCGTCCTGCGGTCTTGCTGAGTCGACGATTGGGAAGAGCGGAAGACGCGAGATCGGGAAGAGTGGAAGACGAAACGCGGACGAACGGACGGAGTTCCAACTATACAGAATAGAAATCTGGGCTAAAACCTTGTAGGCCAAGTGCTAGAAAGTAGAAACTATGGGCCGCTGAAAATTGGGGCCCTGTCGCACGGGCTGCACTCCCGTGGGGCTTAGGCCTGATATATACATGTAGGAACAGTTTGAAGTCTAGAACAATAGCACATTTCAAGTATCCATCAATGATATATATATTTAACCTTTTGCTTGTTTTCCACTTTTTCGAACTCGATCATGAACCCGAACAACAACAGGACTACAGGAGTACATACTAGAAGAATTCAGAAGTCTCAATATGGTTAGCGGCGCATGCCCTCTCATGCAAACATAAGCGGCCAACTTAATTAGCTTGCTGCAGGTCCGCAGGCTTCCGGACGAAGGGCATACAAAAAGTCTCTAGTAGAACTGGATGTTGGAGTTGTAGAGGGTGTCGGGCTTCCAGTACGCCGGGATGACGTCTTTGGCGATGAGCTTCTTGCCCGACTCGCTGGTGAGGCGGATGGAGAAGGGGCCCTTGAGCGGCTTGGGTGTGTCAAACCTCCAGATGGCGCCCCAGGAGAGCTTCATCGGCTTAAATAACCCCGGCGCCGACTTGTCCTCGAGTTCCATCAGCACGATGTTGCCGTCGTCCGCCACGTTCTTGACCAGCACGGCCAGGTAGTTGGGGTTGCTCCCCTTCTCAACGTGGAACAGGATCTTCGCCCCAGGCAACTTGCACCGCACCCTGCAGGACGACGGCCGGCGTGTAAGTTTTGCGCTGCTTGTTGCGTGTGCATGGCATATTGGACATGGACATGGAGAAGCTAGTTTTTCTGAGATCGTCGTCCAGGAATATATACCTCCTGAACTCCACGTCCATGATGCCGCAGTGGCGGAGCTTGTCGTTGAGGCCGGGCTTTGCCAGGGAGCCGAAGGCCTTGCCGCTGAAGTCGAAGTGGTAGGGAGCGATGGGCTCGTAGTTCATGTCGGTGATGAACACCGTGATCGGTTGGCCCGAGCACTCGGGTTTTTCCTTGCATCTCACCTGCATGAACAATGCCCAACATCATGTAAAGCAGTTAGCTGCTGCCCATGCATCCATCAAACCAAACGAAGGCATGCATGCTTCGTCGACAAGCAAACAGCAGAGTGAGATGCTGACCTCGTAGCATGAGCCGCAGCCCTTGCCGTCCTTGAAGATGGGGATGTTACCGCAGGCCGTGAAGCCGTTGTAGGGTGGCAGGTTCACGTTCTTGATCCCGCACGCACCGCCTGCATCATATATATCACACATGCATGCATGAATCATGATCGATCTATCGGCTGACCGCCGGCCGAATTGAATTCATTCCCAATCTCAAGGCAACCTGCTAATACTATACATACCGTTGTCGTCAGGGCCGGCGCCGTTGGGCTGGCCGTACCAGGTGGCCCTGGCGGTGAGCCACTGGCCGTCGTAGTTGGTGGTGATGTTGGGGCCAGGCGGAAACTTCGGGGGCGCGCACGAGCCGCCGGCGACGAGCGCCACAAGGACGGCCGCCACGGCCACGATGTTATTGCCGAGGGATCCCATCGTCGTGTTATTCGAATGTTTCTCTCTGTGCGTGTGATTGATACACGACGGTGCGGGGGTGGCTACTTATAGGGAGGACGGGTGGATCAGCAGCGCCGGCGACGCATGCAGCAGGGGTCAGCGCTGCGCGCGGGCGGCCGTTGGCGTCGGACGGACGACGCGCGAGCGCCGCGCGTGTTTCACGTTAGCTACAGGCCGGTGCGTGGTCTGGGCTGACCGGTGGAGCGGCCGGCGTTGCGCTGTTCGCGCTCTCCCCAGGCTTCGCTGTTGTTGGTTCGAATTGAAGGGACATGCATGAGGATAGATGCATACGATGCACAGATGATGCGATGTGATCAGTGCTGAGACTGAGAGTATCTGCATGCGGTTTTTTTTGTTTTGTTTTTTTAGATTTATTATAAGGAACGACGTATGAGCGAGTATAGCCGTATCTGTGTTTTTTTTGTTTCCATCTTTTTTTTTTGAATCGAGGAGTTTTTTCTCCCCATTCTCGTGCACTGTGCACGAAAATACCGCGGTCACCAGGTTTCGAACCCGGGGTGGTCGATTTTGGTTTCCATCTTGTACATGTCACTATGATCGCCAGCAAACCCCTGCTGCTGTAGCTACTCCATATACAACAGTGTATGGCTGCATTGTCATGCATATGTATGCTCTTCCATACTCTTGCAAATCAGATGCTCGATAGTGTCGCACTGTCGCTCGTCCATCTCATCCGACGTCGTTCGCGTGGTCCATAATCATTTAAATAAAAAAGAAAACAAAAAAAAGAGAAAGGAACTGGCCAGTTTTTCAATAAGAAAAAACAGCATCCAAATAATTCGAGTTAAAAAGAAGTCGAATATGAGTGGTTAAGTGTGCGATCATACCTCTCAACAAATCAATTGAGTTAAGCTCACTTTCTATGACCATCATCATTTCGTTAGCTAACCATAGCCAATGGCTTGGGCGGCTATCATGCCACCCATTTGTATAAGATAACTATGTTATTGATATATTGACGCTGTGGCCTTTTATATCTAATGATTATGTGATCGATGGTTTCCGTTGCCTGATCACAGAGATAGAAGTGCTCCCTCGCTTCCAGTCCATGGCGTCTGCGGCGATCCCCCGTCCAGTGTCTTCGACGGAACGCCAACCAAAGGAAAATCTTTACTTTTAACGGTGCCCAAATATTCAAGATTAGCTTGTGTCCGCAAAATTGGGTAGCGCCTGCATGCATCATTCTGTATGCTGATTTGGCCATGTAGTCCCCGCTTTGTGTCTGTCGATGCAGGAGCCATAGGGCTCCGTATTGGTGTGATTATTGGCAGAGGGCCCTGGCCTGGCTAGCAAGCTGGACGAGAAGAGGCATGAAGAGAAGCGAAGCCGATTCCGAGTAGAATAGGCCAGACTAGTCGGACTCCTATGGAAAGTACCTTCTGTAATTAGATCAGGACATTTTTTTGGATCCGACTAGGATTGTAACCACGCTACGGCTTTCTCTACCGATATAAAGAGAGGCTGTAGGCACCCTTGTAATAGAACAACACAATATACCAATCAATCCAACGCAAAAGGCTAACGTCAACTGGACGTAAATGCTATTACTCGATCACGGTCGAGGGACCGAACCAGTATAAATCGACTGTCTCTTGCGTTCAACGTTGAGTTCCGCACCCGCCAAAACCCGAATAACTGTCCCGAGTACCCCCGTGACAGGCTATCGGTGGTAAAACATCGACAGCGGGCGCGCCAGGTAGGGGCTTTCGGCGGATTTGCATCCGTTAGCTTGACGAACCTCGACAACATGATCTTCTCGATGGGATCAACCTTCATCTTTGTATCATGGATCTGCGAGGCAGACGACAAAGACAAGCTCCAAGGACGTCTCTTCGAGGATCAAGAAAACCATGAAGACTTCGCTCTTTCGGCGAGATCGATAGAAGAACTCACCGAAAAGCTCTCACGTCTTGCTATGTCTGAATCGACTCAGGCTTCGCCGATGGTCGAATTCAACTCAGACTCTGGGTCAGAATCCGTCTTGAATTCTGATCCAGGTTCTTTTCATGACAAACTGGGTTCTTTTCCGATGGGACTCTGGAACATGGCATCAATCCATCAAGAGATCAACTCAAGTTTTCTTCAGGGTTCTTCCATGAAGTCGGGTCCCTTCCCGTTTGAGCTCGACAACATGGCTAAGTCCAACCAAGCACTACTTCAAGAAGAAGCCGGACCAGTACGAAGGGTACCACTCACATGAGGCCAAGAAGGCCTCGTGTTGACCATAACACCTCAAGATTATATCGTCCACTGGTCGGCTCTTAATTCTAAGAATAACGACACCCTTCCTGTTGGCACAACAACTGTCCTACCTTACCAAGAGGGGAATACAATCTGTGATACCGAAGCTTCCACCAAGATCCTTAGCAACTCTAATAACGTATGCACAATTCACGCATGAGAAGTATTCATGATTCGGCGACCACCATTGATCCCACCAAGAGCTCAGATCTTCAGACGAGTCAGAATCCAACATATCACCCAACGCTCTAGAATACGATGGTGAGACTCAAAACCAGAAGCGTGCCAGGAAAAGGAAGAATAAGTTGAAAGAAGGCCGTAGACGCCGCGCAAGGCAACACAAAGAAGCCTGGACAAGATACGAGTCTGACCTGGCTAAATATGATAGAAAGAAGTCAGAATAGGAAGCAGAAGAAAGATACGCAGCTGGAAAGACAAACACCTCTCCATACAACAGGATCAGAGAACTAGTGAAGAACTCGAAGCTATTTCTCACCCCAATGAAGAACAAGAACGTCTCCGAAAAATCCTTCGGTCAACAGCTCTCCGGGTACAAGGTGGGAGAGCCAACTCAAGACAACCCGTCAGGTCAACCTCTCACAGAGTAGATAATCAAAGTCAACGGAGGTCTACTTTTGAAAGATTAGGCCTAAGCGAAAGCAACAACAAAGGAAGTCAGGAGGACCAAAGCAGAAGCAACCGGGTCGAACAACCCAGGGAAAGCAGGAGCAGGCTTCCCCGAATTGAACAACCTAGGGGAAGCTGGAGCAGGCTACCTTCTCACATGGCCCCACGAAACTAGTCCCACCAAGCCGACAGTTGGCAAGAAGGAGGGGCTGAATCTAAACTCAAGAGGACTGAAGTACCCGATATGTTCCCTTGTTTTGCAAACCGACTACTTTCGGTACGACTACCTCACAAGTTCAAGCCGTCCAACCACTCTAAATATTATGGCAAGATCGAGCCTAAGCAATGGCTCAGAATGTACTCTCAGTCAATCGAACTAGCTAGCAAAGATGACGACATCAAAGCACTCTTCTTCCCTATGGTATTAGAGACTATGTCTCTCCAATGGTTTGACAAATTAAGCCCAGGATCCATCAGGGGGTGGGAAGATTTGCAAAGAGCCTTCTGTGAAAACTTTGTAGGCATCATCACACATCCAATCACACATGCAGAGCTAAAAGGGCTCAAGTAGAAAGGAGGCGAAAGCCTCAGAGATTATTATCATCGATTTGGTGAACTACATGCTCAAGTATATGACATCACTGAACGAGAAGTAATCGAAGCTTTCTCCCACGAGATCATGGCCAAGTGGCAATTTTAGGACTTCTTTGCTAGAATTCTAGGTTCTAGGAGCAAACACTAGGACAAGCTAGCTCTAATAACCATCATGGCGGCAGAACCGACTACTCCAGTTACCTCAATTGGTCGCAATATCCAATCCAGTTTTCAAGAGAGGATCAATGGACTAGCATGGGAAACGCTGGCCACTAACCACTGGTTTTAGATCCAACAATCGCTAGTATGATCATCACAAAGGTGCTAATCAATGGGGGAGCCAGACTCAACATAATATTTTCAGAAACACTAAGAAAGATGAGACTAGAATTCACCAGGATGATTACTCCAACAAGCGTTCTTTTCTACGGGATAGTACCCGGCAAGGAAGCCATGCCACTTGGACAGATCACTCTACTAGTTACTTTTGGGACTCCCTCAAACTACCGTACATAGTTCATCGAATTTGAGGTTGCATACTTCGAATCTTCATATCACGCTATCCTTGGAAGACCAGCATTAGCCAAGTTTATGGTGATACCACACTACCCATACCTCCTACTCAAAATGCTAGGGACCAATGGGGTCCTCTCCCTCAGAGATAGAAGTGCTCCCTCGCTCGCTTCCAGTCCATGGCGTCTGCGGCGGTCCCCAGTCCAGTGTCTTCGACGGAAGGCCAACCAAAGGAAAAATATTTACTTTTAACGATGTCCAAGTCTTCCAGATTAGTTTGTATCCGCGAAATTGGGTAGCGCCTGCATGCATCATTCTGTATGCTGATTTGGCCATGTAGTCTCTGCTTTTTGTCACACCTAAATTTTTAGTTACACCAATTCTACATAAAAAAATTATACGGAAATAAACACTGTAGCTCTAGTACAAGTTGAGTGAAAATCCAACCTAAGTTGTCAATAATTAAAATTGAGTTGTAGGAGAGAAGATTTACACCTGAAATTACATGAAAATAATCACCATAACTCTAGTACAAATTGGGTGTAAATCCAATATAAGTTGGCACTGACTAAAACAAAAATTAGGGTAGAGAGGCCATATTATCAACTTCTGTTGTTTTTTTATTCGGAAGGGCTACCGTCCGGACGTCCGGCCACAGGACTCGTCCGGACGCTGCCCCCGCACTTGCGCCCGCATCGCATTCCATATCCCCTTGCCCGCATCGCATCCCATTCCACGCCCCAGCGCCCTGCATCCCATCCCACGCTAGCGCCTGCGTTCGAACGCAGATGACGCCCACTCCAATGCCAACGCCAAGGCATGATGGAAGGAAGGGAAGGAAGGGGAGGGCGAGGCGTGCCGCGCAAGGTAGGAGCCGAAGCTCTACGGCAGGCCGCTGTCCACCAGCTACTGGCGCTATTGCAATATGTGCAACACCCAATCTACTTTTGAAATATTCAGATGCAACACTTGCAACATACGTCTGAAGAAGATGAAACATTTAAAACATGCATCTGAAACACTTGTAAAAACACCCGAAAACACATGAAAAGCCATTGTGAAGCATACGCAACATCCAGATAAAATACTTGCAACACACGTGTGAAATATGCAACATCCAAATAAATACACTTGCAACATAAGTCTGGAAAAACAAGTGAAACATTAGGAATAGTAGCTTGCAACATACGTGTACAACCATTGCAACATATGCAACATTTCGATCTACTTTTTCAATATCCATATGAAATAGTGCAACATACCTATAAAACATATGAAACATAAGGCTTGCAACATATGTTTTTTACTCTTCTTCCATACGACGCGGCGCAAAGTGGGGGAACGCCGGTGGCTGAGAATGGTGGCGCGGCCTGGCAGTGGCCAGCTGCTCCTATGCCTGGCCTGGGCCTGGCCAGCGACGCCCCCCTCTCCTGGCCGCCTGGCCTGTGCGCAGTAGAGGACGAGTATGGTGCGGCGAGGGATGGGGTGCGCCGCAGGGGATGGCGGCAGGAGTGGCGCACCAGAGTGGGCCACGGTGCGAGATGGAGGCGGCGATGCGGTGGAGCAGGGCGGGCAGACAGCTGCACTATGGACGAGCGCGGAGTGGAGAGATTTGATTTTTTTATTTTTGGGTGCGGACAGCTGGACGCCCAAGCATGAGCATTATCGGTTTTATTTGGATGTGATAGTTCTTATAAGAACGTTCAATTTCGGTTGGCACCAAGAAACGTGTGAAAACATGAGCCTTCACACCTAAATTTTGCAAATCAGCAACGACAAGATCTGCACCTTTGATTTCTCATCTGAGTATGCAGTAGGCAAGTTCACTAAAGGTTCCTCTAATTAGTTTTCTTTACTTATGCTCTGAACCCGAACAAAAGGTGGGCTCTGATTACATATGCTAGATAGAATTCAGAAGTAGCCTCATCAGTCTGATGATTAATTAAAGGTACATGCATGCTCCGATCAGTTAATTGATTGGATCTAGAACTGGATGTTGGACTGGTAGACGGCGTCGGACTTCCAGTTCTCCGGGATGACGTTGGTGGCGGCGAGCTTCTTGCCGGACTCGCTGGTGAGGCGGATGGAGAAGGGGCCCTTGAGCGGCCTGTGCGGGTCTATTATCCTCCAGACGGCGCCCCACGAGTGGTGCATCGGCTGCCACTCCGGCGACGCCTCCCGCTTGAGGTCCATCTGCACGACGTCGCCGTCGCCCGCCACGAACTTGACCAGCAGCGAAAGGTAGGAGGGATTGGACCCGTGCTCCACGTGGAACACGATGTTCTTGCCGGGCGCGTACTTGCACCGCACCCTGCAATGCACGCCATGCAGGCGGTCGTTAGTCATGTTATTTCTGCTGCATATATATGTACATGATGATGAAGGATTTCTATTTGATCATCATCGTTGGACCTCCTGAATTCCAAGTCTGATGCCACGGTGGCGGAGCTTGTCGGCGAGGCCGGGCTTGGCCATGGAGCCGAACGCCGTGCCGCTGAGGTCGAAGTGGTAGGGAGCGAGGGGGTAGTCGTTCACGTCGGTGATGAACACCACCACCGGCCGGTGGGAGCACTCCTGTGTCAGCCTCCGACTCACCGGCGGCGATAGAGGCCGGGGCAAACTCGAGAAAAGCGTGGAGAAGAAGAACAACAATATGGAAGCCAGCCGGCTAAGCGCTCGACGGCGATAAATTGAACTGATAGAGCTATGTGTTTGGTTGTTTGATAATCCCTACAGACCAGGGGATATTCCCTTATACACTTAGCCACTATGGGCCTCAGGCCCTCAGCAATACAAACATCATAAACCCAGTCCGGCCCAGCAAGCTTGGTACTCTTGGCCCGCTTCCTGTTGCTCTTTCTTGGCTTGCTTGATCCACCTGGTACGCCGGGATGGGGAATACTGACACCCCCACCTCCTTGGGACGCGGCGTGTCCCCACGCCGGAGCTGCAGGGAACTGCTGGCGGATGGCTTCCTCGTCCTCCTAGGTCGCCAAGTCTTCGTCAAGGCCGGACCACTTGATCAGCAACTGAGGAACGGCACCAACACGGCGTGGATGCAGTCGGCGCTGCAAAACGCGTTCCGGGATCTAGAGGTTGTTGTCGATGTCCGGAAGCACAGGCACAGTTGACGGTGGGGAAGAGGGGACTGGCTTCAGCAACGACACATAGAATACTGGGTGTACCGAAGTTCCTGGAGGTAGTTCTAGCTTGTAGGTGACGTCCCCAACTTTGGCGATGACTTTGTAGGGTCCGAAGAATTTGAAACTCAGTTTCTGTTGAGCCCGAGGTGCCAGCGAGGACTGCGCATAGGGCTGGAGTCGGAGGAAGACGAAGTCGCCGACGTTGAAGGAGTGCTCGGAGGGGCGCTTGTCAGCGTGAGCCTTCATACGCTGCTGGGCGCGTAGTAGATGCTGGCGAACCGCAGCCAGCATTGTCTCCCTTTCAGCCAACTTAGCAGCAACATCCGGCACAGGAGATACAGTGGTGTCAGTCAAACCGAAATGACGTGGAGAGCGACCATAGAGTACCTCGAATGGCGACCGCCCGAGGGCTGAATGCTGACTTGTGTTGTACCAAAACTCGGCGAGGGACAGCCATTTGAGCCACTGCCTTGGGCAAGAATGGATGAAGCATCGCAAATACGTTTCCAAGCATTGATTGACGCATTCCGTCTGGCCATCCGATTGCGGATGCTAGGCTGAGCTCATGCAAAGAGTTGTGTGTGCCAGCTTGAAGAACTCCTTCCAGAAAGTGCTTGTAAAGATTGGGTCGCGGTCGGACACAATATGGGTTGGCATCCCGTGGAGGCGAAAAATGTTGTCCAAGAACACTGGAGCCACCTTGGAGGCTGAGTAAGGGTGGAGCAGAGGAATGAGGTGGGCAAACTTACTGAATTTATCAACCACCACCATAATACAGTCAGCGTGTCCAGAGCGCGGTAGCCCCTCAATAAAATCCATCAATATGACTTGCCAAGATTCATGTGGAACCGGCAGAGGAGATAGGAGTCCTGGGTAGCGAGCCTTGTCTGGTTTTGCCTGAATGCAAACTGTACAGGCAGCAACGAAGGCGCGAATGGAAGCCTTCATGCCACGCCAAGCGAACAGCTTCTTAATGCGGGCATGGGTTACTGGAAAACCAGAATGTCCGCCGACGGCACTTCTGTGCAGAGCAGCCATGACTCAATCCTGGACTGCCTTGTTGTCACCGACCCAAATATGGCCCTTGTAGCGGAGAATACCATCCTGCAGAGTGTAAGGATGGCGAGAATTTGGATCAACAGCAAGTTCCTGGAGCAGCTTTGCAGAGAACGGGTCAGTGGCGCAACCATCAGTGACCGCCGCCAGCCATACAGGCGAAGAGCAAGAAATGGCAGACAGCTAGGAAGGAGGATCAGGGTGGCGGGACAAGGCATCGGCCGCAAGGTTAGAAGAACCTGGTTTGTAGACGACCTGGTACTGTAGACCCGCCAATTTGTTGTACATTTTAAGCTGCCAGGGAGTATGCAGCCGTTGATCTGTTATGTGCATCAAATTGCGCTGATCCGTGAAAATAGTGAATTCCCTGTGTTGCAGGTAAGGGCGCCATTGTTCCACTGCAATCATGATAGCGAGATACTCCTTCTCGTATGTGGAGAGCCCACGAGTTGCTAATGTAGGCCAAGGGATGGCCATCCTGAAGCAACACAGCTCCCACTCCGGAGTCACAAGCGTCAGTTTGAAGCTGAAAAGGCTTGGCGAAATTGGGCTGTCCCAGAACAGGAGCTTCGATTAGAGCTGACTTGAGGGCAGCAAAGGAAGACTTGTGCATGTCAGTCCAGACAAACAGCACCTCTTTCTTCAGCAAATCGGTAAGCGGCTGGGCAATGATAGCATAGTGGCGGACAAATTTCTGATAGTACCCTGCAAGGCCGAGAAAGCTTCTCAACTGTTTGACGTCAGCAGGCTCTGGCCACTGTTTGATAGAGTCTATCTTGGAAGGATCAGTGCCAACGCCGGTGGGTCCAACCACATGGCCCAGATAGAAAATGCTCTGCTGTCCGAAGCAACACTTGCTCAACTTGATTTGCCAATGATCTGTGGACAGCAAAGTGAAGACTTGAAACAGATGCTGCAAATGTTCTTCCCAAGAGGAGCTGTATACCAAAATATCATCGAAGAATACAATAAAACATTTGCGAAGAAGTGGCTTGAGTGATGCGTTCATGGCGCCTTGGAAGGTGTTGGGTGCTCCAGTGAGGCTGAATGCCATGACTGTAAACTCGAAGTGACCCCAATGGGTTTGGAAAGCCGTCTTGTGTTCCTCCCCAGGCGCGAGGCGTATTTGGTTGAAGCCTGCACGCAGGTCAAGACAAGAAAACCATCGGGCCGAAGAGAGCTCATCCAACAACTCATCAATGAATGGTATGGGAAATTTGCTCTTGACTGTGAGAGCATTGAGCATGCGGTAGTCAACACAAAACCGCCACGACCCGTCCTTCTTACGGACAAGCAGCACCAAGGAGGAAAAGGAACTCGAACTTGGCTGAATAAGGCCACTGCTCAACATTTCTGAAACCTGTTGTTCTATCTCAGTCTTCAGGTTGGGAGCATAGCGGTAGGGGCAGATTGCAACCGGCTGAGCCCCCGGAATCAATGGAATCTTGTGGTCACACTGGCAGCGTGGAGGAAGGCCCTGAGGTACCGCAAAGAGGTCACTGAACTGATCAAGAAGCGACTGAATCTCCAGGGTCACTGGTGGAGCAGCAACAGAGTCTGTACTAGCAACATGGAGTAGCTGAAGAAGCTGAGCAGTGGGCTGTTTAGGAAGAAGACCTTGCAGCAAAATCTGACGATCTCCATAAGGGATAGAAATCCATTTGTTGGCCCAATGAACTTTCATGGGGGAAAATGCTTCGAGCCAATCCATGCCAAGAATCATATCGAAACCACCCAATGGCAGAAGTTTGAGGTTAGAATGGAACTCGAAACCTTGCACGGACCAGACAGCCAGAGGAATTTCACTAGAACATGGAACAGAGTTGCCATCGGCGACCTTCACGTGGACTGTCTTGGACATTGCTTGACGCCAGGTACGATGGATGCCAGCGAAGTACTCAGGAAGGAGTGGCTACTCCTCGAATCGACGAGGATAGAAATGTCTTGATCGTGTATTTTGCCCCATAGCTGCAATGTTCTGTGAGCAGAGACACTCGACGTTGCAACGGTTGACAGAAGCATGAACGCTTGTTGCGTTTATTCGGCCGATGCCTCAACTTCATCCCCGGACTTAGAAAGGTCTTCGTGACAGAGATCCCACACTTCTTGAAGGACATGGACCTGTAGCGCCAGGGAACACTTATGGCCAGGTTGCTACTTCTCCCCGCAGTGCATACAGAGGCCACGGGCCTTACGGTAGTTGCGCATGGATTGGAGCTTGTCATCGAGCGTCGGACGTTGATGGAAAGGCCTCCCATCAACTTGCTTCTTGTCATCGCCAGCAGCAGGAGCCATAGGCTGGCGCTGCAACGGTGCACCCGGGGTGCTCCGAACGAACTTGGAAGCGGCCGCCACCTCCGGCTTCCTGGCATCTCGACGTCGGCCTTGATCACCGGCCTCCTCCTGCAGCAATGCGAGGGTACAAGCAGCATCAAGAGTATCTGGGTGCTGAACAAGTATGACTGAACGGGTGTCATCGCACAGCCCATCGACGAAACGAGTGACGAGGTAAAGCTTATCGGGATTGGGGTTGTAGGCTTTGAGTTGGTCGACAAGCTCGATGAATCTGTCAACGTAGTCGGCCACAGAGGAGGATTGGCGGATGTTACAGAGTTGGCGAAGGATGAGTTCATGTTGATCATGATTGAAATGCTCATGGATCAGAGCACAGAAGCTAGACCAGTTGAGGTCCTTGAGCAAGTGTTCAATGGACTGGAGCCAACGGCCCGCAGCCCCTTTGAACTGCATAGTGGCGCAGGGAACCCAAACACTGGGATCCACGAAATACATCTCGAAGTAGGTTTGGGCTTGAGTGACCTAGAGCTGGGCATCTTCACCATAGAAGGGTGGGAAATCGAACTTGGGTAGTTTTCCCGTAGGAATATGTGGTGGTGAGGAAGAGGAAACACCAAATGGTGGAGGCTGGCAAGCCTGGGAGGATTGATGTGGAGGGGAAAATGAAGTAGGCTGGTACTGGAATTGTAATGGAGGGTTGGGATGTTGCACGGGCTGAGCGTGGTATTGCAACTGGTGGGGGAAAGGAGGGTTCGGGTGGTGATTAGGTGGGACGGAACGATGAACTGTTGGATTGGAATTATGGGCTAGCGAATTGTATTGAAGAACAGGTGGGTTGGGATGATGAACTGGTGGATGAGGGTGATGAATGGATTGGGTGGGATGATGAACTGGTGGATGAGGATGATGAATGGGTTGGGTGGGATGATGAACTGGTGGATTGGTGAATTGCGGGGATGGGCGCGGAACATGAACCATCATCTGCGAACTGGAATTGAATTGGACTGGAGGAGCAGCGAACTTACCATTGTTCGGGCTCGGAACCAGGGCCGATACTGACCCCAAGCCCCGCTCCCGAGCCACAAGTGCAGAGCCATGCCCATCAGGCCAATCATGGAACACGCCAGCCGCCGCAATTCCGGCAACCGGTTCACTAGTGTGGGAGAATTCCACGCCTGGAACCGCCATGCTTGGCTCCAGGGGATTTCGATCCCAGCTTGACTGGACCGGTATGAACATTGGGGAGATCTCCGCGCCTGGTTGGACAGATCCCGGCTCCAGGGGAATTCGATCCCTCGTTTGCTTGAGGCAATTGATCTGAAGCCTCATGTCGTCGATGGAGCCGTCGACGTAGGGCCGCCACTCAGTGTCGCCACACGGTCGCCGTCCTCGCCATACCCACTCGCGAAGGCATGCCAGCTCGAGGTCGCCCATGCGGTTCTCGATCTCCTCGACGCGCAGCTCGATCTCGTTCCCCCAGTTGTCGGCGACGATGGTGGAGTAGGACTGGGCCGCGCAGAACTGCTCCAGCGACTCGAGGCGTACGTCAGCCCCGGCGGGAACTCCTCCACACCGTGGATCTGCCCCTTCGACGCCTCCACTAGCTCGGACAGAGCCTCCTCCACCTCCGCGATGCGGCGCTCCGAGGCGCTGCCCTGCTCCTTGCGCGCGGACTCGCTATCGGCGGCTGTCTTCTCCAAATGGCCACACCGTCCATTGATTGAATCGAGGCGCTTCAGGATCTCGTCGAACGCCGTCTTCACGTTTGGCTCCATGACGCCCTGAGCTCGCTGGAGGCGCGTATAGTGGTGATGCGCCGGATCCAGCACTCCGCCGAGGAACGACGGACTTTGATACCAGATGTCAGCCTCCGACTCGCCGGCGGCGATAGAGGCCAGGGCAAACTCGAGAAAAGCGTGGAGAAGAAGAACAATACGGAAGCCAGCCGAATAAGCGCTCGGCGGCGATAAACTGAACTGATAAAGTTATGTGTTTGGTTGTTTGATAATCCCTGCAGACCATGGGAGATTCCCTTATACACTTAGCCACTATGGGCCTCAGCAATACAAACATCACAAACCCACAAACCCAGTCCGGCCCAGCAAGCTTGATACTCTTTGTAACATCCAGTCCCGGTATACACGGCACAGGCCCACTCTACTGAGGAGTGGTCCCACCTGCGTAGCAACCCGTTTGAGCTTTCGTCCTCGCTTCGCTCAAAACGGTTAACCGAAGGTTACTACGCATCTCTGGTCCTGGTATTTAAGTTGGGCTATCTCTCTTAGGATTCACGGTTTGGTACTAAATTTCTGGTTGCACAGTGTTTTCGTGATACTACAGTAACCGTTGAACAGTACCCGAGATACCGTATACCGAGACTGGCCTGACCCGATTCGATGAACAGTAACGGTCTGCTACAGTGCCCAAGATACCGTACCCCGGCCGGATGTACGGCGCTCCCATCTACAGCAATAAAATATTTCTGGATTGCCTCCGACATTAATAGCCTCCTGTTGGATTACCTCGATCAAGAAATTAATATCTCGCTCGTCGTCTGTCTGATCCGATGCAATCCATCATCAGTTGTGCAAACACACACCATTTTGAACGATCCAGAATCCCCCAGCCAATTTGAAATTTTCAAATGCGGCGCTTAAGCAAGTTATGAGTACTGTACTGAACGTTCAATGTTCCTTTCCGACGGGCTAACAAAAGATAAATTCATCAGATGGAATGGCATTTGTGCAAACAAATAACTGGAATGATTCATTATTTCGTTTGATTACATGGTCTTTGGTTACATGGGTGGATATTATTGTATTAGGTTTGTCAAGTCAAACATTTATATCTTTGACCAATTATTTTTAAAAAACTATTCCACGACATAAAATTTATGTGTTTAGATTCAGTATAAGAAATACACTTTTCATGATATGTTGTCAAACTATATATATAATAAAGACTTTTTGAAACAGATGGTTAAATATAGTAATATTTGACTTAGGACAAAGATAACGTGACATGTGAAAAGAACAAAGGGACCACATTGCTTTTCGATAAGTCAGTTAATTTTAAGTTTAGCTAGATATATATAGAAAATAATATCGATATTCATATCTTTAAATAGATTTACTATAAAAATATGTCGCATGATTAATCCATTTATACTTATTCGGCATCATAAATATTAATATTTTTTTATATTTGGTTAAATTTAATATTGGTTAACTTCTTAAAAAAAGGAAGATGTGCATTTTTTTTTGTCAGAGGGAGTACTTTCTTTGAGTTAAACTGTAATGTTAGCTAGTTATGTAGAAGAAGAATATTTGTACCTAATATTAAAGAGTGAAAATTTCTTCCTCAGTCAGTTGCCCTTCGCTCCTTAATATTAAAGAGTTAAACAGCTTGTCGGGTATATTTTCACCTTTCCTTACGTCTCTCACTCCTCTGCCATATTGTCCCAATCTCACCCTTCTCGCTTTGAGTTTATAGCTGCAAAATAATTTTTTTTAACGAACACATCCGACGTGTGTGTTTCTTCTACAGAGCTCGGAGAGGTATTTCTCCTAGTCCCTAGCCTTCTGCAGTCGTGGATTCATTAGCAGGACTATTTCTTGAGATTGCGTAAGATTTTTTTTTAGCGAATACGCACGAGTGTGCATATTTTTGTATTAGAAGGTAGAGATTTGAAAGTACAAGAGTGGCCGAGTCTGGCCCGACCGGAACCACGAAAGGCTACATTTTGACTTTAACAACATGTACCTGGTTGAAGGCGATGCCAACATTAGGTTTTTTCACCTGCAAGCCTGCCACCGTTCTCGAAAGAACCACATTGCTTCTCTGAAAGTGCATGACTCTGAGATCGTACTCAATGAAGAGATTGCGAACGCCGTGTTCGAGCACTACAACGCCATCATGGGCACACCATTCCAGCACACGGCTGACATCGACCTTGACGCGCTCGGTTTACAGCTTCACGATCTGACCATGCTAGATGTTTGTTTCTTTGAGTTTGAGATCTGGGCAACCATCGCTGAGCTGCCTTCTGATAAAGCGCTGGGGCCTGATGGGTTTACGGGACTCTTCTACAAGCTGGCATGGCCGATCATAAAGGCGGACGTCATCAACGCCTTCAACGCGTTCTGGGCGCTAGACGGACGTAGCTTCAACCTCATCAACGAGGCGTTCATGGTCCTTCCCAAGAAGAAGAGTGAGCCAGTGGAAATCAAAGACTACCGTCCAATAAGCCTGTCATGTGGGTGTCGTAGGGCGCACCATGCGGATCATGCATCTGGCACCAACAGGAAAGGCAAGGAGCAATCGGCGCCAAGAATAGGAGGATCAGGCTTGCGGCTAGAAGGAAAGGAGCCATGCATGCTGATCAGACAAGTGGCTAGAAGGCAAGCGTTGATCAGGCTTGTGGCTAGAAGGAAAGGAGAGCCGGTCATGACCTTAGATTCAGGATCGTTAGCTCCAATAATGTCTAGCCGAGTGGCCTATTTATATTTGTAATCTCGATATTGAGAGGCAAGCAAGAACAATATGTCAACTTCTTAATCTCACCCTCTTCAATCAACAACAGGGCGCTGAGGGGTAAAACCTCGCCCCAACCCTACAGATCGAGGCTATGAACTCCATAGCCAAGGTCTAGCTACCCTAGGGCCTAATGCCCATGACAACCTGGTATCAGAGACAGGAGATCCTCGTCAGCCACCACCCTGCCACTAAACTTCATTGCGCCCACTGCTTCAATGGATTTTCCTAAATTTAATGGGAAATCTGATCCTCTGGCCTTCATCAACAAATGCGAGTCCTACTTCAACCGGGAGCGCATCATGGAGGAAGAAAAGGTATGGATGGCTTCTCGTAATTTGGAAGATGGTGTCCGAATGTGGTTCCTCCAAGTCCAGCAGGATGAGGGCACCCCGGGGTGGCGCCGCTTCACCAAGATCCTGCACCTACGCTTCGGATCGCCCCCACGCTCCGACCTGCTTCATCATGTGTCCCCTGCTGCCAACGACACTTCACGCATCTTTGCTAATGTGTTCACACAGCTGGATCGCCTAAAAGCGTTGCTCAAGGAGGAGGAACGTGAACGTCTGGCGGCAGTACGCCTACAGGAAGCGGCACGTGGGCTTATGGCACGCCGGTGGGTGCAGTCTCTCCGCGGGCAGAAGTGTCTGCCTGTTATCTCAAGGGCCATCGTGTGCCCATCATCGGAGGAGCAGGCAGTGGTGCGCCTGCAAGCCGCAGGGTGAGGTTTCCTTGCCCGACGGAGGGTGCGGAAGATCCGCATGCTGCTCGGCTCGTCGCTGCACCAAATTGCAGCCTGCGCGTTCAACCACCCGGTCTCGTCTGTACTTGATGCGCCTCCCGCAGAAGTAGAGATCTGGGTATGCAGCCGCCCTGCACAGCCAAGGATGGTCATTCTGGCACCTGCTTTGCTGCTGGACAGATCCAGCGTAAGAGCCGGCCGGTACATCCTCCACCTTTCATCCAACATGAAGCCAACGGTTCGGTTCTTTCCATGGGATCCAGGAGGATATAGTTATAGTCCAAATTTATTTTATATTTTAGTTCCAAATTTATTTCACATTTTAGTCTTAAATAACAAAGGTAAGCCGAGATGTAAAAGGCTTAACCTTAGGTCGTGTCATGTAAGTCTACGGCAGCTCGTGGGCGAGCTGCTGCGAAAGGGGGGAGAGATGTCATGTAGGTGCCATAGGGCGCGCCATGCGGACCATGCATCCGGCACCAGCAGGAAAGGCAAGGAGCAATCGGCGCCAAGAATAGGAGGATCAGGCTTGCGGCTAAAAGGAAAGGAGAGTTGGTCACCATGCATGCTGATCAGACGAGTGGCTAGAAGGCAGGCGTTGATCAGGCTTGTGGCTAGAAGGAAAGGAGAGCCGGTCATGGCCTTAGATTCAGGATCGTTAGCTCCAATAATGTCTGGCCGAGTGGCCTATTTATATTTGTAATCTCGATATTGAGAGGCAAGCCAGAACAATATGTCAACTTCTTAATCTTACCCCCTTCAATCAACAACATGGCGCTGAGGGGTAAAACCTCGCCCCAACCCTACAGATCGAGGCTATGAACTCCATAGCCAAGGTCTAGCTACCCTAGGGCCTAATGCCCATGACAAAGCCTAATGCATAGCTTTGGCAAGCTTGTCAGCAAGTGCCTTGCCCGTCGCCTCGCGCTCGTGCTCAATGAGCTGGTGCACCCGTCCCAAAGCGTGTTCATCTAAGGAAGATCTATTCACGATAACTTCCATGCCGTCCACCTGACTTGCAAGGCCCTGCAACAGAGCAGAAGGAGTCACATTCTATTGAAGATAGACATTGCCAAAGCGTTCGACTCCGTTGGATGGCCGTTCCTCTTGGAGGTGTTGCAGCGCCTTGGTTTCAGCCGACGCGGGAGAGACTGGATGTCGCTCATCCTCGGAACGTCAAGCACCAAGGTATTGCTAAACGGCCGCCCGGGTGAACGGATTTGCCATGCCAAAGGTCTCCGACAGGGCGACCCCCTTTCCCCGATGTTGTTTGTTCTTGTCATGGAGGTATTTGGGGGCCTCGTCAGGTGGTGCGAGGCTGAGTCCATCTTCACGCCGCTTCACTACGCCGCGGTGCGCTCCCGGGTGTCCCTCTACGCGGACGACGTCGTAATGTTCGTAATCCCGGCTGACGGTGACATGATCGTCGTGTGGACCATCCTGAGGATTTTCAGGGACACGTCAGGGTTATATGCCAACATGGACAAGTGTGTTGCCACTCCGATCAATTGCACGCCTGAGGACCTCCAGCGCGTCACCTCGCCTTGCGTGCTCGATTGGTGCGTTTCCGCTCTGGAAAGGGCACCTGCTGAACGTGGCGGGAAGGGCGGCGTTGGTTCAGGCAACGCTCTCCGCGATCCTGGTACACTTGTCCATTGCAGTTTGCCTGTCCACCTGGGCCATCGAGCGGATTGACAAATTGCGGCGTGCTTTCATTTGGTGTGGTTCAAGCAGCGTTGGCGCTGGGAAGTGTCGTGTGGCCTGGGAGGTTGTCTGTCACCCTAAAGAACTGGGGGCTGGGAGTGCTGGACCTACGACGTTTTGGCATCACGCTGCGTCTGCGATGGAACTGGCTGCGCAAGACCGACAATACTAGAACTTGGATTGATCTCCCATACACCCCAGATAGGGTCGTCTCTATTGTCTTCCGCGCCGCCACCCTAATCACGATTGGCGACGGCTGCTCCACACTATTCTGGGAGGACTCGTGGCTGCACGGCCAGTGCGTTTGCCAATTCGCGCCCGCCGTCCACGCTGCAGTGCCGGCCGCTAGAGTCAGGTCGCAGATGGTGGCGTCTGCTCTTGTCGACCAGGCCTGGGTCTCTGACATCGCTGGGGCGCGCTGTACAAGTGATTTTGAAGTATCTTCAGCTGTGGGAGATCGTCCAAGGCGTGGTGACCATGCCGGGCGTTCCAGATGCGGTGGTTTGGCGCTGGTCTTCGAACCGGCGCTACTCTGCAGCGTCGGCGTATGGCGCAATGTTCATCAGCGCCGCCGCGCCGTTCGGCGCCAGCCTCATTTGGAACTCGCGTGCTCCGCCGAAGGTACGGTTCTTCTTTTGGCTGGCGCTCCATGGACGTTGCTGGACAGCCAAGACGACGACACTTGCGTCATGTGTCTACAGTCTGCTGAAACTTTGGACCACATCATCCTCGGCTGCGTCATCAGTCGACAAGTTTGGGTTCATTTGCTGTCCCGGATTGACCTGATGCACCTGGTCACCATGGGCGACGTCGACGTGTTCGCCTGGTGGGCGTTGGCTCGACGGCGAGTACCTAAAGCTTGCAGGAAGGGCTTCGACACCTTGGTCATGCTTACGGTTTGGGTGCTTTGGAAGGAGCGCAACACAAGGACGTTTGGGGGCTTGCCCTCCGATCCACCAACCATTATCGTCGCCGTTCTGCAGGAGGCAGAGCTCTGGCTCCGGGCTGGCTACTCGGCTCTTGCGTCACTCTTAGGCCTTATGTAATCGTTTCCTGCCTTCTCTTTGTTTCGTGTTTTTCGGTCTTGGCCGTGGGCTTGTTGGGCAATCCTTGTTATCCCGGTCTGTGTTTGTTTTGGATTCAGTGTTCTCTTGTTCCTCTTAATGAAATACGTGCTACAGTGTATGTTCGCGGAAAAAAATATAGAAAAACGAGTGGACTTCTTCCACTACTATCGATGTACTACACCTCGCCTATCATGTTCATTGGAAGAAACTACAATAATACACTTGTCCATTTGTTGGACTTAACTGAAATCTGAAGGTGACTTTTTGTTTCAAAAAAAATCTGAAGGTGACTTGCAAAGACTTGGTAAGTAACCTCCTCTGTAGGGAGTCAACTAGTCTATCGGACACAGCTCCTCCATGTAGATTTGGAAAGAGACTTCAAGTGATTCTTCTTGAAACGAAGTGACAGTCAACAGAGAACTTGTGGTGAGGTATTGAGTCAAAGGATGCTTCAAATAAAGCATATTAGACACTCCATTCAAATTTTGTCTCTTGCATTACCGTTTGCTAATGCGGGTCAAGCAGTCGGCACTTTTACATTGTCAAACGAGCAATTGTTTCCTATTCATGTCAGTATTTTATTCTGTATACATCAGCCGTCTGAACGGTGACCTGGTTGGTACCGTATAAAAGAACAATACCTCTTTGGTTCTCCTAGGCCTTGGCACCTTTGCAGCTGCACACATGATGCTGAGCCAGAAGAGTCTTTTTAGAGACAGAGTATTTGTTGCGCTTCCTGAGGAACCAAGGGATGGAAAATCCATACTGTCTTGGGTTATTGATCATGTATCTGACAGCGCACAGATCATCATCGTCCACATAGTAACATCACGAAACTTTGGTTAGTTATGTGCAGTGATTGTCCATTTGTCCTTGTTGAGCTGTATATGGGTTGTATCTATTGGTTCAGGCCCAAGAGGCCCATATTGATGTATATTTATATTTGTACTTAGAAATTAGAAAGAGAGAGACTTTCAAATATTTCCATATCAACATGGTGTCGGAGCTGTCCTGGGGGATGGCGGAGGCGACGACCTTCTCTACCTCGTCGGCGTGACGGTGGCTGACGGAGAGGCGTGAAAGAGGCAAAGAAGCAAGCTGCTCAGGTGGAGGAGGAGGCCGCCGCGCGAGCTCAAGCCCGAGAGGAGGCGCAGGCGCTGTTGTCCGAGGGAATGGCGTGTGCGTGAGTAGGCAAGAAGGGCCGTGGTGGAGCTGATTGGAATCGGCGAGAGGAGCTTCCAAATCGAGCGGTGGTGCTGCAAGGAGGAAGACATTGGTGAGTATTGGGAGCAACTCCTGCTGCTCGAGGTGGAGTGGGCTGCTGTGCAGTGAAGAAAGAGCTGCCGCAAGTCTATGATTTTCGAGTGCTCTGTATCAGGAAGCAGGGAAGCTCGAGCTGTGGATTGAAGGGAGAGAAAGAGTGGTGGTTCTGGTGGTGGCTTGCTTGCTCGAGAGTAGACAGGGAGGCACTGTGGTTGTGTACTGATTGGCAACGGCAGGACTACAATCGAAGCTCGAAGGTAATCCTGGGTGGATTTGGTGCTTCCTTCTGATTTGGGAAAAATAGAGGAGAGCACTGTGAGGGAGAATAAGCAAGAAGTTGTTGTCGTCCTGTGGATTCGATATTTCTTCCTGGTTTCTGGGAAGAAAGAGAGCAGCTGTGTTGGAGCATATTGTAGTTGTGCTCCAAAATCGAGCTTCTGTAGTAGAGCTGCTGCTAGCTAGTGGAGGTTTGAGTGCTTGAGGAAGAGGAGGTGAAGTGTGGTGATAGCAGCAACTAAGTAATGGCAGAAAGTGGAAGGATTGAGCAGATGTTTGAGAAGTTGGCTGAAATCCTCACCGTTAAGGAACTTGTGAAGTTGGCTCAATTATTTTTGGCGAGGACTTCTGAACTAATGTCAGCTATAGAAGAGTCAAATGGGAAGGAGAAGATGGAACAATTGCAAGGCAGCTCAAGGGGGAGCGAGTTTCCAAAGGAAAATAAAAAGGCGACTATGCTCAGCAATCTCATCAATCTTGCTCGTCCAGACAAAGGTACATGTGCAAATTGGATACTTGATTCAGGTGCATCTAGACATGTCACGGGTGCATCTACTGAGTTTGAATCATATAGTGCATATCCATCCACACATAGTGAGACTATTCAAACAGCTGATGGAACATGTCAACCTATTAAAGGTGTTGGTTCAATAAAATGCTCTCCATCAATTACACTGTCATCGGTTTTGCATGTCCCCTCCTTTCCAGTTAACCTACTATCATTAAGTGCTTTAGTTGATCAAATGGACTGTCGGGTTTCTTTTGATCGGGAAAATTGCATCATTGAGGACAAGAAGACAGGAAAAGAACTTGGAATTGGCATCAGGTACGGTGGACTATGGTTCCTAGACCGAAAGAAAGATGACAAGTTCTTGGGCGCTGCACTGACAGCAAGTATGAATGAAGATGAAGCTAAAGTGATGCTACAACATTGTCGATTAGGCCATTTATCATTTGATACTATGGTAAAAGTGTTCCTAGAGATGATGAGAAAGGTGGACAGGAGAAAGCTTGTGTGTGATGCATGTGAATATGGAAAGCATACAAGATTGACATATGTAAGCAGGGGTCTAAGGAGCTTATCTCCATTTATGCTTGTGCACTCTGATGTGTGGACATGCCGATCACCTCAATTAGTGGAATGAGGGACTTTGTTACTTTTATTGATTGTTATTCACGGGTGACTTGGATATATCTCATGAAGCACAAGAGTGAAGTACTTAAATGTTTTCAGGATTTCTGTTCATTTATTGGGAATCAATATGATGCTCAAGTTAAAGTATTAAGGACAGACAATGGAACAGAATATGTGAATAATGAGTTTGTCAATTTTCTATCAACCAAGGGAATATTGCACCAAACCACGTGTCCTGATACACCTTCACAAAATGGAGTAGCTGAAAGAAAAAACCGTCATATCTTGGAGGTTGCACGTTCACTAATGTTTACCATGAATGTGCCAAAGTTCCTATGGAGTGAGGCAGTGATGACGGCAGTATATTTGATTAATCGTATGCCTTCAAGATTGCTTGGTTGGAAAACTCCTTTTGAGATGTTGCAAGGAAAGAATGAGTTTATTGTTCTACCAAAGGTATTTGGATGCACTTGCTTTGTCACGGATCATAGGCCTTCGGTGGGAAAGTTAGATCCTCGAGCAGTTAAGTGTATATTTGTAGGGTACTCATCAAGTAGAAAGGGATATACTTGTTGGTGTCCCACTGAAAGACGACTATTTGTAAGTATGGACGTGACATTTCGAGAATTTGAACCCTATTATGGGGAGAAGACTGATTTGAGTTCCTTGTTTGAGCTTAATGGTCAAAGTATAAGTGAGGATGGTCAAGGGGGGAGGATGACATAGATGTGCCACAAGACAAGGAAGAAAATCAATCAAGGGGATCAGGAACTATCACAGGATTGATTCCATACAATGTGGGTAATGCCCAAGTAAATGAGAGGCAAGAAAATAGGGATAATATAAATATACATGCAAGGCAAGAACAAGGTACTCTTCAAGTTTATACTAGAAGAAAGAAGACAGTTGAAGTGCAGCAAGTTGAGCAACCACAATTGGTAGAGCAGCAAGAGGAGCAACCACAGAGTTCAGATGTTGGTGTTGATGTTACTGGTAAGGAGGTTGATCGGTCTACAGAAACAGGGGGAGAAGAGGTCGTACCTTCCATTAACTTGTCTATTGCTTTAAGAAAGGAAGCAAGGAGTACAGCTGGAAAACCTCCAACAAGATATGGGTTTCAGCATGATATAAGTAATTATGTCTCATATGAATCATTGTCTTCCACATATAGAGCATTTATTGCATCATTACAATCCACAAAAATCCCTAAAGATTGGAAAGAAGCAAAACTAGATCCTAAGTGGCGTAATGCCATGCTCGAGGAGTTAGCAGCACTTGAGAAGAACAAGACATGGGAACTTGTACCCTCTCCTATGGGAAAGAAGATAGTTAGCTGCAAATGGGTTTACACAGTGAAGCAAAATCCTGATGGTAAGATAGAGAGGTATAAGGCAAGACTGGTGGCAAAAGGATATAGCCAAACTTATGGAATTGACTACGATGAGACATTTGCGCCGGTTGCAAAGATGAGCACGGTGAGGACACTAATCTCTTGTGTAGTTAATTTTGATTGGCCATTGTACCAATTGGATGTCAAGAATGCATTCTTGCATGGAGATCTTCATGAAGAAGTTTATATGGAAATCCCACCTGGGTTTGCTACCGCACAAACCAAAGGAAAAGTATTGAGACTGAAGAAATCTTTGTATGGTCTAAAACAGTCACCAAGGGCATGGTTTGATCGATTCAGGCGTGCAATGTGTGGTATGGGCTACAGGCAGTGTAATGGCGATCACACCCTGTTTTATCGTCACTCTGGAAATCGTATTACTATTCTTGCAGTGTATGTTGATGATATTGTTATTACCGGTGATGACACTTTGGAAATAGCTTGACTTAAGAAAAACCTAAGCAAAGAGTTTGAGGTCAAGGATTTGGGTCAACTTCGATACTTTCTAGGCATTGAGATAGCAAGATCTCCTAGAGGAATTGTCCTTTCACAACGAAAGTATGTTCTTGATTTGCTAAATGATACAGGTATGCTTGGATGTCGCGCTTCTTCTACACCTATAGAGCAAAACCACACGTTGTGTGCTCAATCTGGACAGCCAATAGATAAAGAGAAATATTAACGACTTGTGGGACGCTTGATTTATTTATGCCATACAAGGCCCGATATAACATATGCAGTAAGTGTGGTAAGCAGGTATATGCATGATCCTAGGAGTGGACATATGGATGCAGTCTTTAGAATCTTAAGGTATTTGAAGAGTAGTCCTGGGAAAGGATTATGGTTTAAGAAAAATAATCACCTAAATGTGGAAGGCTATTGTGATGCGGATTGGGCAAGCTGTCTAGATGACAGGAGGTCGACATCTGGCTATTGCACCTTTCTTGGAGGAAATCTAGTATCATGGAGGAGCAAAAAGCAGCCAGTGGTGTCTGTGTGTCTAAGTGAGATGTTATGGGTGACAAACTTGTTGTCCGAGTTGAAGCTAGGGAAAGGTCCCATGAAGCTTTGGTGTGATAATAGATCAACAATTAATATTGCTAATAATCCAGTTCAGCATGACAGAACCAAGCATGTGGAGATTGATCGCTTTTTCATCAAGGAGAAACTCGACAATGGAACACTCAAATTGAGTCATATAGCTTCGGGTGAGCAAGTAGCAGATTGTTTAACAAAAAGGTTAGGAATTAAAGAATGTATATCAGCTTGTAACAAGATGGACATGATTGATATTTATCGCCCATCTTGAGGGGGAGTGTTGAGCTGTATATGGGTTGTATCTATTGGTTCAGGCCCAAGAGGCCCATATTGATGTATATTTATATTTGTACTTAGAAATTAGAAAGAGAGAGACTTCCATATATTTCCATATCAACAGGCCTGAATTTGATAGCCCCTTGTGAATAAATGAAAAGATGTACTTGTTTCTTGTCATAATCTTCAGTTGATTGCTTGCTGTGATATTTTTTATCTTAACTATTATTTCTTGTTTTGTCGTTAAGTGTTCTTAGTGTATGCTGCAAAGTATTATCATCTTACCTGATTCTTTTTTTATTATTCTTAAGAAAGCCGGCAGCAAATTTTGGACTGCTACCTGGATCAATGCTCAAGGAAAAAGGTGCATGACATCAATTTTGCTATTCTATTTGTTCTATAAAATTTTATGTGGAAACGTGCACATTACTGTCAAGGGCGTAGCGATCTAGGGTAGCTGGCCCTCGACTACGTAGTTCGTAGTCTCGTGCCTTGTCTTCCAGCGTGGAGGTTATACCCCTCGCAACGCCTGGGCTTGAGAGTGCGTAAGGAGGAAGAAAGAGATTGGAATAATTGATCTTGCTTAATTGTTAACACCCTGATACAGAGAGTTTATAGCCTTACGGCTTTAACCAACCGGGAGCCACGCTCCTACAATCCAGGCCGGCCCATGCAAACCAAAACAGAAAGCTATGCCAAAGAAAGGAAAACGCCGATCGCCTTCCAGTCAGCCACTGCCCGCGGTGATCGCGCGTGGCTGCTCCTCGCGTGCGCGCTGCATGCGCTCGGCGCGTTCCGCGTCGCGCCGGATGTCGTAGCGATCTAGGGTAGCTGGCCCTCGACTACGTAGTTCGTAGTCTCGTGCCTTGTCTTCCAGCGTGGAGGTTATACCCCTCGCAACGCCTGGGCTTGAGAGTGCGTAAGGAGGAAGAAAGAGATTGGAATAATTGATCTTGCTTAATTGTTAACACCCTGATACAGAGAGTTTATAGCCTTACGGCTTTAACCAACCGGGAGCCACGCTCCTACAATCCAGGCCGGCCCATGCAAACCAAAACAGAAAGCTATGCCAAAGAAAGGAAAACGCCGATCGCCTTCCAGTCAGCCACTGCCCGCGGTGATCGCGCGTGGCTGCTCCTCGCGTGCGCGCTGCATGCGCTCGGCGCGTTCCGCGTCGCGCCGGATGTCACGGGCCCGGCGTCTACGTGTATACGTGCGCCCGACCATGACAATTACACAGTCCCAGGGACTATAGGTGTGCTATATATGTGTGAAGAAAACAGAGAAAAGGAAAATGAAAATTATGTGCTTAGTAACTCTATGCATTGCTTTACTTTTGTCATGTACTGATTGAAAGTTTAAATATGCCAGCTTTTCATTGACCAAATAACTAAACCTACAAATTAGAAGTAAAGGTTCAAACCTACAAATTAGAAGTAAAGGCTCAAATCCAGTATGAACTTGTGTATAATGAAATCCCGCATTTTAATATGTTGGTTGTCCTATTTGAACTTGTTTCATGAATGCATACTTGCATCTTGATTACTAAAAGCGAGTACAAACTAAGTACATTCTGTGCCAGGAACTTCTTGATAAGCACGTTCATAGAGAAATATCCACAGTTTCTGTTTATACCATGGTCAGGTTAGAGCTGAGAAACGGGTGTTTCTATTCACCGAAATCGATGAGGGCCTTATTCATCTGATAAATATATAGGGGGTCACTGAACTTGTTATTGGTGCAGCAGCAGACAGACATTACAGGAGGTCTCTCTCTCCGTCTATAAGTATTACAAACTGAAATAGATTTGATCTTGAAGGAAATGGTTTTTTTTTGTGTTCTCCAGGAAAATGAAAGCACCGCAGTCTCAGACAGCACTGAGCGTGATGCAAAAAGCTCACTCACACTGCAATATGTGGTTTATTTGCAAAGGAAAGCTAATATTTTTCAGGTAGGATTCAAATCGCCAATGGGCCCTTCAGCAATTCTAGCTTTGGTTTCTCTTCTGTTTATCTTAAGCTATACAGAATTTTGCTTCTATTCCAGGTAACTTAAAGTCTTCATAAAAGTCTAGGTATTATAAACATTTTAATAGTCATTTCTCAATGTATATAAAACTACTTGATGAACTAAATGAACATGTTTATAACTAGCATGTGATTTATTGGTTTAAAACATGCTTTTTTATTTCTGTATATATTGTAGTATGTGGATTTATGGTTGAGAGTTTTTTTTTTGAAAGTAATGGCAGGAGCTCTGCCCTTCAATTAAGGTAGGAAATAGAGGTTTTTATGTACAAATTGTCATTCCAGGACTTGGCCGGAAAAATGACAGAACACAACAAAACTCACTGAGGAGTTGCTAAGCCAGTCTATCTATGGCCCTCCTTCTTAACATAATGTCTTCCCTCACTCTTGATGCAGTTTGTAATGCCGTTTCCGACACGTTATTGAAAATCCGTCTATTCCGTTCTTTCCATATGTTCCAGAAAGTGTAGATCGCCATTCCGTTAAAACGCCTTCGCTCTTCCTTGGGTACCTTCTTTGCGGCCTCCTCCCGCCAATCGTGAATGTGCAAGGGGTCATGCTGTGGCTGTGGGAGATGTATATCGAAGTGCTCCCAGTCCAAGATTTGGTTCCACACCGCTTTGGCGTATGGGCATAGAAGTGATAGGTGCAGTCCAGTCTCCAAGGGTCCGTCACAGAGAACGCAACGTTCCTGATGTGGCCATCCTCTTCTTTGTAAGTTGTCTGCTGTTAGGATTTTGTCCTGAATGAGAATCCACGCAAAGACTTTGCATTTATTTTCACTGTGTGCCTTCCAGATTTGGTTGTGCCCGAACCTCCCATAGGTGCCGCTGAACTGAATACGGTAAGCTGATCGAGTGGAATAGCAGCCGTCCGACGTCCATTTCCAAGTGATCGAGTCACGTACGCCTGGGAGCAGCTGTACATTTTGAATTCTGATCCATAGAGAGACGAACTCTTCTATATGGGTAGCAGTGGTGATCTTTCCCCTTAGTGATCGTATCCAATTATTGTTTTGAAGCTCCTGTTTTACCGTCTTGTTTTTTCTAGCGACTAGGAGGAACAAGTGCGGCGCCAAATTTCTGGGTGCTACTCCGTCGAGCCAGCTGTTATGCCAGAACCTGGCTTTTGCGCCATCTCCAATTGTGACCATGGTCGACAAGTTGAAGAGTAGCCGATCTGTTTCATTGCATGGGAGTTGGGAGCCCGCCCATGGTTTTGACTCGTCGACCCATTCTTGCCACAACCAACGAAGTCGGAGAGCCCTCCCGAATTTCTCTAGATCAGGCAACCCCAAGCCACCCAGATCTTTTGGTCGGGTAACCATTGGCCAATTTACCAGGCAGTGGCCGCCATTTGCGCTGTCATCTCCTTTCCAAAAGAAAGATCTTCTGATTTTGTCTATTTTCTTTCTTGCCCAAGCCGCTAGAGGAAACACAGTGAGGTGATAAGTTGGCATGGAAGAAAGAACCGCCGATACGAGCGTCAGGCGACCTGCTTTGTTGAGCCATCTCCCCTTCCAGGAGGGGAGCCTTTGTCCAATGCGCTCAATCAGGGGCTGCACGTGCACCTTTTGAAGGGACCTAGTATGGAGTTGAAGTCCCAGATAACGGCAGGGCAGTTGGCATTTAATTTAATAGGTGATTAACAGCCATTGCTTGAAATTATCTGTATTTATCAGTAGCATCCCTGTTATTTTTCCTCATGTGAATGAGTATTAAACTATTAATTCCTTGAATCTTAAGTAAATCTTTTGTTTCACTCATTTAAGTTGATGGAAATTTTCCAGGGAGGCAAATTACTGCCTGTTGACCAAGTCAAGATCAGCACGGCCAACTTGTGGTGTTGGCAATCCCAAAATGGATCTTCAGAGTTTGCTTCAACCAAATTTAGAGGTGTGAGAATTTTCTGGCATAATCCATATATACTATTTCTCATATTGAATATTTATATGCTTGAAACAGAAGGATCTTATTCATTTCATAGCATTTTGGCATCTATCCACCCTGTTATTTCAAAATTTTCAAGAACTACAGCAATGTGGTCTTGTTATGAGACTACTTCTGCCGATAAAAAAGGCCTTGATACACTTTTAGTATTTTATTCACACCATTATTTAGGTAAAAGAAAAGGTAGGATCATTGTACTAGTCCAGGGATTTCACTAATTTTCTATCAACAATTGCTAATTACATTCACAGGCTAAAAGATTGGAATATATGTATATTAAGGATATGGAAATAAGGAAAGAAATAGAGGCTGAAATCTCACAACAGAAAGAAGAAACAGAAACTCTGAAGGAAGCAACTTTGATGCTCCAAAATGAGCTCGATTGGTACAGATACCAATGGAATAAGAATGTCAATGCATTGCAAGAGGCAAACAAGCAGAAGCACCTTCTGGAACATCGCATATCAGAGTTAGACTCTGTTGCCAACTATTTAGGAGAGAGCATGAGAGCGTCTGATTCTCTTGTGCACTCACTAAAGTTGGAGTACAGTAAAGTGAAGCGGGAACGAGATGATGCGGTTAAAGAGGCAAGGGACATGCGTATGGAGAAAGAACTCACAGAACCTTGTGCCTATGGAGCAATGAACTCTGAATTCTCCTTGGTGGAGTTAGAGCAGGCTACCCAGGTGTCATGAACCTTGGGTCCATGGGGATAACTGTCATCTCCGGCGAGGTTATACCCCTCTGCCGCAGGCTTGGTTCTAGGGTAGCAGCCCTAGGCGCTTGAGAATCATTGGGGGAAGAGAGAGATATATTAGATTACTGATGTATTGCTTCCTTCTAAATGACAGACCTGCCTCTCTTTATATAGAGAGGAGACTAACCCTAAACCTTGACCTAACTTAACGGCTAAGCTAATGACTCTTGGGCCTATTGGGCCGGCGGCAGCCTGCTGGCTGCCCATGACATCTCCCCCTCCCTTGAGGACCAGCTCGTCCTCGAGCTGCCATAGACTTACCTGACACGACGTAAGGTTAAGCCTTTTACATCTCGGCTCACCTTTATTATTTAAGACAAAAATACGAAATAATTGTGGAACTAAAATATAAATTTGAACTATAGCTATGTCCTCCTGTCCTCCTGGATCCCAAGGAAAGAGCGGAACTGCGGACTTCATGTTGGATGAAAGGTGAAGGAGGAACCAGCCCATTCTTATGTTGGGTCTATCCAGCACCCAGGCAGGTGCCCGAATGAAGGAGACGACCCTCGTTGGCCGTGCAGGGGGCTGCATAGCCAGATCTCGACTTCTGCAGGGGGTGCAAAAAAATATAGACGAGACCTGGTTGTTGGGCGCGCAGGCTGCGAGTTGGTGCAGCGATGAGCTGATCAGCAAGCGCAGCTTCCGCACCGCCCGCCTAACAAGGAAGCCGCGCCCTGCGGCTTGCAGGCGCACCGCGGCCTGCTCCTGCGATGACGGCCATGGGGTGGCCCTGGAGACCACGGCAAGGTGCCACTCCCCACAAAGGGACTGCACCCGGCGGCTTGCCAGGAACCCTCGCGCTGCCGCCTGAAGCCGCAGCGCAGCCAGGTGTTCACGCAGCTTCCGGGTGGTGTGCCGCACCATGAATCCACGCGCTGCCGCTTGTATGCGTACTGCAGCAAGGCGTTCATGCTCGAACTTCTCCAGGTGAGCACGGTAGCGGTTGAGCATCTCAGCGACGCGATCCATGTTCTCTTGGAGATGGCGCATCCCATCCGCATGGCCTATGGTCGCAGCAGGAGGTGATCCGAAGCGCAGGCGCAGCAGCTCGGTGAAGCGACGCCACGCTGGGGTTTCCTCATCCTGGACCTGGAGGAACCACGTACGCGCTCCATCTTCCAGATGACAGGAAGCCATCCACACCTTTTCTTCCGCCATGATGCGCTCCCGACGGAAGTATGATTCGCAGCAGTTGATGAAGTTGTGGGGGTCGGATTTACCGTCGTAACGCGGAAAATCCCGCTTCTGGAATCGCGACGGACGATCGTTGTGGTGTTCCCCAGAAGTGATCCGGCTGTTGTTGGAGAGGGCGGTGGGGGATGGTGGCACGGCGGCTGATGGTGGCGCGGTGGGGAATGGTGATGCGGAGGCGGCGGTGGAGGGATGCGTGGCACGGCTGTGGCTGGTGTTGGCGCAGGAGGGGGGGGCCATCAGGTTGGTGGGCATGGCGGCGGCTGGTGAGGGAGGACGGACGGGCGATGATGACCAGGAGGCGGATATGGTGATCGTACCTGGATCTCTGATACCAGATGTCATGAACCTTGGGTCCATGGGGATAACTGTCATCTCCGGCGAGGTTATACCCCTCTGCCGCAGGCTTGGTTCTAGGGTAGCAGCCCTAGGCGCTTGAGAATCATTGGGGGAAGAGAGAGATATATTAGATTACTGATGTATTGCTTCCTTCTAAATGACAGACCTGCCTCTCTTTATATAGAGAGGAGACTAACCCTAAACCTTGACCTAACTTAACGGCTAAGCTAATGACTCTTGGGCCTATTGGGCCGGCGGCAGCCTGCTGGCTGCCCATGACATATTCAGCAGTTCACTTAACATTGGTCAGGGTGGATTTGGATTTGTCTATAAAGGTTTTCTCCGGAGCACCACAGTAGCTATTAAGATACTCAATACTGAAAGCTTGCGTGCCCAATCACAGTTCAAGCAAGAGGTAAAATGCTTATTTTGCTGCTTTGTATAGCCATACAATATTGCATTGGAACAACAGGGAGTAAGAATAAAGCCAACGAGTTTTGTTGCTCTAATTTATTTTTTCAGGTGGCAATACTCAGTAGAGTGAGGCATCCAAACCTAGTCACCCTTATCGGAGCCAGCCCTGAAGCTTCAGCCCTTGTTTACGAGTTCTTACCTAATGGAAGCCTGGAAGATCGTCTGAACTGTGTTAACAACACCCTGCCACTCAGTTGGCAGGTGCGCATCCAAATCATAACGGAGGTTTGCTCCGCACTGATTTTCCTTCACAAGCACAAGCCTCACCCAGTTGTGCATGGAGACCTCAAGCCAGGCAACATCCTCCTTGATGCAAACTTGGTGAGCAAGCTCAGTGACTTTGGAATCTCCCGTCTCTTGCTGGAGTCCAGTGTCACTGGCAGCGAGGCACACTTCACCACTCAGCCTATGGGCACACCGGCATACATGGACCCAGAGTTCTTTGGCACAGGGGAGCTGACACCACAGTCTGACACTTACTCCTTTGGCATTACAATCCTGCGCCTCTTGACTGGAAGGGCACCTCTACGCCTTACAAGGGTGGTGCAAGAGGCAGTGAATGACAATGACCTTCGCTCAGTGTTGGATCACTCGGCAGGTGAGTGGCCACTGGTGCAGGCAGAGCAGCTTGCACGGATTGGGCTGCAGTGCTCGGAGCTCAGCAGGCAGAAGCGCCCTGATCTTGAACTCGATTTGTGGAGGGTGGTTCAATCTATGAAAAAGGAAGCTCCTTCGCCGTTGTCACAATCTTTTCGGTCCATCTTCAATGAAAGCAGTAGAGCTGTTGCCACGCCATCCTACTTCCTTTGTCCAATCTCTCAGGTGATACGGTCTGAAAATATAAGGTGCCTCTGTTCTTTTGGTGCAAACTGCTGTCAGATACGATACTTAGCTAACTTTCTGTTATGCTTGTCTATTGTCTTCAGGTTGTCATGAGAGATCCTCAGGTGGCAGCAGATGGCTTCACCTACGAAGCTGATGCCCTTAGATACTGGCTCGATAGCGGGCATGACACATCTCCAGTAACAAACAAAACTCTTTCAAATCGTGATACCATCCCCAATCACGCACTACGTTCTGCCATCCAAGAATACCTCCGGCAGAACAAGCTGCAAAAACTATTTTCACAAGGGTAGGAGCAGGCCCTTGTTGGAGTTTCAATTGTGTCAACTGATAATCCTTGATATAAGGCGTGCCATTTGAGATATGAATGCCAAAAAATTGTCCCCTTTCATGATGTGCGCATCATCTATTTGGATATGATCCTGGTTGGATTCATTCGCTATTTGAGGAGATTTAGTCAGTGGTGCAATAGTTCTATGTACTGTATATGACGATTCATGATTTCCATGTGAAACGGCATGGGCAAATATACTTTATTTTCCAAGCACAACTCGAAGAATTTAGGAGTTGTTTAGTTGACGATAGTCATAGTCCATCGTTACTTTTGCTTTCGGAAGGTCTCCATCTGGCTATGCTTATGGTTGGAGATCCTCACGTTCACGAGCAGGCAAATTCTTCGGATGACTCTGTATCTGTCAAATAAGTGCATATGCGTCTTTGGTTTTGTCATGTACTCCCTCCATTCTAAATATATACATAAATTTTGCTTTGCATTTAGATGTATATATTGTGCCTAGACATAGCTTTTACTATGTATAGAGAAAAGCTTTGGATAGGGGGAGTACAAATCAAGATCAAAGTAGCTTGTGTCTGTTAGGCATCAAGCTTACTGGATACCTGATAAGGGTGGATACAGGAAGGAAGTAATTTCAACAGAACATCAAATAATACAGGAAAAAAATTGATCTATCTGCATCGAAGCAAGAGAAAGCAATCAACTATGTATTTGCTTCATTCTAAAATGTAAGCTGTTTAAGTTTTGTGCTATGTTAAACTTCTCTAACTTTTACCGTATCTAGAAAAATATGTTATCATAATAAAACTAATTTGGTGGTGAAGATTCTGGTGTTTTTTCTATGAACTTATTAGAGTCAAAAGAAACAACAACTTATATTTTTGGGACGGAAAGAGATCATAGTATGAAGTGTTACATGGCATGCATTTAAGAGATCAAATTTTAACATGATTGTTATACCAAAAGATTGGCCAACAGGAAGACCAACCAATTTGCTTGTCCATCAAGAGCCCGTGGAGAAATTCTCCACGCGGTCCAGCCCAACGAACATCGAGTACCCCAATGCAATACGAGGCAATTAACAGCCCATGGAAGAAGCCTACAAGGCCCAGCCCCTCTCAGCCACGCATCCGTCCGGCAATCGGCAAATTCGACATCCGCTCCTCCGCCTGCACGAGGAGCCGAGGTACCCCCATTCGCCTTCGGCGCTCGCGTTACGGCCGCCGCCGGTGCCTCCACCCCTCCCCAATCCTGCCCCAGGCCCCAGCCATCGAGACTCCAACCCCCAGGTGGCCAGGCCCAAGCGCCCGGCGGCTGCGGATCCTCGGCTTTGCAAAGGCGGCTGGGCCCCCCCAGCGACTCAGGGCGGATCCAATTACTCCCCAGCCCTGTTCTGGATTATTCACTGCTGATGCCCCAAGTGAAGGCCGCCCGTACGCTGGTGAGCTTGCTGCTCCCGGCAGCGCCTGCCATTTGCCCCGCACTGGTGAAGCTCAGAGCCCGGGGGTTCTGCAGTCATGGCTCTTTCCCCTCGGCGTCTCGGATTTCTTGCTCATCAGAGCTATCTGATGCTGATAGAGGTCCCGCCAAGGAGATGGAGGAGTCGGAATTCAGTGACGAGATATATGCCGTGAATGGTGCTGAAGAGGACGATGAAACAGAGGATTTAATTTGGAGCAAAGAAGAGATTGATGCTATATCGGCGCTCTTCGACCGGCCGATGCGCCAGAAGCCCCTGAAGCCACCAAACCCCACGAGGCAGAGGGCGCTCCCGTTGCCACTGCCGCACAAGACGAGGCTGCCCGTCGCTCCGGCGCCGAAGCAGCACGTCCGCCTCGCTGCAAGAGCGGGGCTCTCTTCTCGCGCTTCCGTCAGCGACCAGATGCGCAAGAACCCGGAGTTCCTCCTCGGGATTGCCCGGGAGATCGCCGCGCTTCCTCCAGAGCACGACGTCTCCACGGTGCTCGACCGGTGGGCGAGGTTACTCCGGAAAGGCTCATTGTCACTTACCATTCGTGAGCTCGGGCACATGGGGCTCCCCGAGCGCGCGCTGCAGACATTGTGCTGGGCTCAGAGGCAGAAGGCTGTGCCATTGTTCCCTGACGACCGTGTTCTTGCTTCGGCCATCGAAGTTTTGGCACGCTTTGACCAGCTCAAAGTGGACTCTGCGCTGGAGCAATGTGTGCCCACAGCCAGCCGTGCCGTTCTTGAGGCCATGGCGAGCGGGTTCATCAGAGCAGGGAAAGTAGACCGTGTGCGCAAACTCCTGGAACTTGCAAGGATCAATAACAGGACGCTGCATCCCAGCATCTATGTGAAGTTGATGTTGGAAGCCACCCGGACACCTGAAGGCTATGGGCTTGCATCGGCATTGGTCGATGAGCTCGGCGAGAGGCCAGACTTGGAGCTGCGTTCACAGGACTGCACGGCTGTCATGAAGGTCTGCATAAAGCTCCGACGGTACGCAGCTGTCGAGAGCCTGTTCAGCTGGTTCAGGGAGTCCAGTGGGAGCCCCACAGTGGTGATGTGCACGACGGTGGTCCACAGCCGCTGCCGCGACGGGAGGCACCGCGAGGCCCTGTCCCTGGTGTGGGAAATGGAGCAGGCAGGCTGTCTGCTTGATCTGCCGGCCTACCGAGTTATTGTCAAGCTGTGCGTGGCATTGCAGGATCCAGAGAGGGCTCTCCGCTATTTGTCAAGGATGAAGGAGGCTGGGTTTATTCCAACCGGCGACATGTATGACAGTCTGATCGTGGGCTATTTGGCAGATGGGAGGCTGGCCAAATGCCGACAGCTGATCAGAGATGCCGAGTCGGCCGGCGTGAAACTGGACAGGAGGCTGCTTTCACGGTTGTCTGAAATCAGAGGCAGACATCCTTAGTTAACTCTGATGAGTTTTGTTGATATGTGTTATGCACAGGTAGAATCAGGACAGGAAGACAGTTTGTAGAGGCAAATTATCTGTAGCATTTATTGTAGAGTAATAGAAAGAGTAATCTTGACAGAAGATTATGAACTATTCTTTTGGTTGTTGCCCTGTTGCCCTTGTACTTTCCAGTAAAATCGATGATTTCATGACAACGATGGATTGGTGACTGCAATGGGCTTAAGACAATCCTGAAACTGCTAATGCATGCTTGCAAGTTTTTTTGTATCCTTTCTTCTGACCATGCCATGAACAGTCTCTTTTAAGCTCTTAATCGATGCAAGAACTGGGTTTCTGAAGCTGTAGCTTCAAGACTGCCCAGTCAGCAGCGATGAATTTGTGTAGTTCGATGCCAGGAGATTGCTCAATGCTGAATTTGTGTTCATCCTTGAAGAGAAGCCTTGGAGTCCTGACAAATTTTTTGGGCATACTCAGACACCAGTGCTCTATGACTATGATCACAGCACCAGTGCATCAAACGTAGAAGAGATTTGTAACTATACCTAGTGCTTTTATTTGTGCTGTAACATTTGTTACCCTCATTGTTGAAGGAAGCACCAGATTGTGCAGACTGCAGAGGTGGGGTTATCTTGTCGTTGCTGCCAAGTTCCGCTTGTACTTCTCGAGCAAGCGATGATTTCATGACAAGGATGAATTGGTAGCTGCCATGAGCTTAAGCTGAAATCCTGAAACTGCAGATGCCTGCCTGCAAGCAACCTTTTGCGGCATTCTTCCTTCTGACCTTACAAAGTTACAATGAACAAGTATTTGTCTCTTGTAAGTTTTTATTATTGCAAGTAGTGAACATCTGAAGCTGTAGCTTCAAGATTGATCAGTGCTGAATTCGTCTACTTTGATGCCAAGGGACTTATCAATGCTGGATTGGTGTTCATCCATGGATCCAGAGAGGTCTGAGTGTTGGCATACTTTGGTTTGGTGACCTATGACATGATGACTCCATGAGAACGGCACGGCATCACTGCATCGATCGCACTATCTGGGAAATTGTCTTGACAGAAGAAGTTTGCTTTATGCCACTTGCAAATTGCAAAAGCTGCAGAAAGCCAAACCAGGGTACCCAAACGGCAAGAACATGGAAAACGGTTAGATCCAGAGGGAAAGGGGAGGGAAAAGGAAAACTGAGCAGGAGGCCGGTGTCTGGGTGCCCGTCGTCGCCAGAGGCGGGCACAATGCCGCGCCTCCGCCTCCCTCTAGTCCTCCTCCTCCCCATAGCCCTCACCATCCTCCTCCTCATCCTCTTCCCATCTTCCCCACGTCCGCGCTCACCCCCGCGGCAGCCGCTCCCATGCGGCGCCGCGCTCTCCGATGCGGCCGACGGCCGGTGGGTGCCGACCCCGTCCCCCGCGGCGCCGCCACTATATTCTCCGTCCTGCCCCTTCCACCGCAATGCCTGGAACTGCCTCCGCAACGGCCGACCCCAGCTCGCGGCGCTCTCCTGGGCGCCCACCCGCTGCGGCGGCGCCGTAGTCCCGAGGATCGATGCCGCGGGGTTCCTAGCCGCGGCCAGGGGGCGACGGATTGGGCTTGTGGGGGACTCACTGTCTGAGAACCTCGTTGTCGCGCTCCTCTGCGCCCTCCGCTCGGCGGACGACGGCGCCCGCAAGTGGAAGCGGCGTGGCGCGTGGCGCGGTGGGTACTTCCCCAAGGAGGACGTCGTCGTTGCTTACCACCGCGCCGTCCTGCTCGCCAAGTACACGTCAGTGAGTGCTCTCTGCTGCTAATAGCTGCTGGTTTCTATTACTACTTTGAGATTACCATGATTGGTGCGGTGGTGCCGAGTAGATAAAGAGGTGTTAGCACTTCATTCTTTCATTAATGCACTCCCTGGATGCAGAGAGCGCAGTTGCGATTTTGTGGGTAATGAGGGCAGATAACAGTTGCGATCTATGTTTGTAATAGTTGTAGTTTTCTACATTGCAGCAGTAGTTATATTTGAGATGAGATGTTTCGGTTGCTTGGCTTGTTTAGGATACAAACATGCTACCGAGAAGAGTTCTCAGAAATTGGAACAACTATTGAAACATTTAAAACTGTAAGACTGCAATGCCATTACATGAGGCAGAGGGCACAATCTGAGTCATGTGGTGGATTCTACAAAAAATGATCTTTATGGAAGATGCAAAGGCATACTAACAGTAACAAACACATACTGCATTCACATACATGCCTAGAAAACGCAAAAATGGCACACACACATTTTACCATTCAAATTGTTTATGTTTAAAAAAGGCTAATTGTTGATGACCGGTAAACCATCATTCTATTTCTATATGTATAGGAAAAATACTCCACTAGTGATGTACTTCCTCCGTTCCAAATTATAAGTCGCTTTGACTTTTTTGGTACATCCATTTTGCTATGCATCTAGATATAATAATATGTCTAGATACATAGCAAAATGGATGAACCAAAAACCTCAAAGTGACTTATAATTTGGAATGGAGGAAGTAGGCTGCAACACAGTTCGCTAAGAAATTTATTTTATCACACATTAGTCAGCCTGTGTTTTCAACTTCCTCACCATAATTAAACTGTTTTGAACCATAAGCATGAAAAAAAAACTTTTTTTTTACCTTTTTGTTCTTTTTTTTCTCGAACGATGCAAGAGAGCTGCGTGTCATTTCATTAAGAAGAGAAAGAATACAAGGAGAGGCCAGCGGCCCAGTCCCACAAATATCTAGTTACAGACGCACCACTTACAATGGAGACTCAACCTCGACCAAACAGGCCTTGATCTAGATGTCAAGGTTAAGTGACCTGATTAGTAGTTAGTGGAGAGCTGATGCTCCAGCCAAAGACCACAAGCTACTGTCGTTTGCCACTGCCTGTAACACTACCGAAATACAAGGCCTAACACCCTCAACACACACAAGTATTACGATGTTTCCATATCTCCCAAGACACAAGGGTGATGAGGGAATTTCTCTTTGTTGATATCCTTAGGAACACTTCTGACCGCACCATGGCACCAGCTAGAGAAACAAGTGGCAGCAGGTTGAGGAGCAAGGGCAGCCAGCCCCAATTTTTGGAGGATAAACAACCAAACCTGTCTTGTGAAAAGACACAGGAGACTAGAATATGTTGAATTGTCTCATCTTCTTTATCACAAAGGGGACAAGCACTGGGATGTGGCAGCCCTCTTTTAGCCAAGTGATGTGAATTCCGGCACCTATTCTTGATTGCCAACCAGAAAAGAACTTGCAGTTGTTATGGACGCTGTTGGGATCGAGAGGATCGAGGAGGAAGAGACGGGAGCGGCGGCGGAGCTACAGTACCCGCGCGCTACAGTGCCGCGGGTACTGTTCACGTCGGCGAGAGGCAGGCGGCTAGGGCTGTGAGGGGCGCTGGGAACGCCGGCCGCGGGGCTTCGCCCACGGCCGGCAAGAGAGAAGGTTTTTCCTTCTAATCTCTTGCTTGATTTTAGATTGATACATCTCCTCTCATTATATAGAGAGGTTTGACTTGGCCCTTAAGCAAGGGACTAATTAACCCTAATGGGCTAAGGCCCAATAGGCCCTTGACTCCTCTAACACTACACCCCACCTGGACATGCAGCTCGTCCTCGAGCTGCAACCTAACGATGACTCGACGAAACACAAACCTAACACCTAAAAACAAGTCTTTTACATCTCGGCTTATTTTATTGACCTGAAATCGACCGCGACTCTTTATTTTTGACTCCTGAAGATACGTCGGACACCCTCCGCATGATGAACCTGCACGGTAGCCACCTGGATCCCACGAAGACCACCGGAATGAGAGGGGTGCACGGGCATAGCCACCTGGAATTAGTCGCGATAGCGACCAACGGAGACGTCCTCGCGGCGGCCGGTGGCGGAATGTGGTGGCGCTGGGAAGTGCTTTCCTGCTGGTGGCAAGGAAGGGAGCGCCTCCCCTAGCGCCGCTGCCACAGACTTCGGGGTCGCTGCCCACGCGGTAAACAACCTGCACACCGCCCGTGGGGAAAACCGTATGTTGAAGATCCGCGGCGCAGCTGACAAGATCGAAGTCCTCCAGGCGGCGAAACACAACTTGGAGGGGCAGCGAAGGGGAGCAGGGCTGAATCAGCTGCAGATCACGCATCTCCCGCACTCGCCGACGTGCAAGGAAGCCGCGTGCAGCAGCCTGCAGCCGCACCGCAGCCGACATCCGAATCTGCTGGACGTCGGTACCCCTATAAAAGATGCCATCGGTGAATGGGTGCTGGAGGCTCGGCCCACCGGGAAAGAAAACAGCACCGGTGGTGGGTGTTGCAGCGACCGTCGCCGTGCTCGCCGGGGTGCTTCTGTTCTCGACGACCGGGAGCCCGCCGGCCGGCTGTGGCGGCAGCCAGCTGATCGGCTCGGGCGCCGGCGCAGGGAGACTGACCGAGGGCAGTTGAGGTGGGTAGATCGCCGGTGCGGTCGTCGGCGCCGGAGAACCCACCGGGAGCAATGGTGGGCAGATCGCCGGCAGCGGCGATCGGTTCTCCACCCGGCGAAGCTGACGATCCAGATTGGCGAACTGATGCTGGAGGTTGGCCATCTGATGCTGGAGGCCGTAGACGGCCGCCGTCAACGCCGCCAACGCGTCCGTGGGCGACGTAGAGTGCTGCGCTTGCAGGGGCGCCACGATGGCCGTGGCGGTGGTGAATACCGGCGGCGACGAGGCGGTGGCGGAACCAGAGATCGACATGGTCTCTGATACCAGATTGTTATGGACGCTGTTGGGATCGAGAGGATCGAGGAGGAAGAGACGGGAGCGGCGGCGGAGCTACAGTACCCGCGCGCTACAGTGTCGCGGGTACTGTTCACGTCGGCGAGAGGCAGGCGGCTAGGGCTGTGAGGGGCGCTGGGAACGCCGGCCGCGGGGCTTCGCCCACGGCCGGCAAGAGAGAAGGTTTTTCCTTCTAATCTCTTGCTTGATTTTAGATTGATACATCTCCTCTCATTATATAGAGAGGTTTGACTTGGCCCTTAAGCAAGGGACTAATTAACCCTAATGGGCTAAGGCCCAATAGGCCCTTGACTCCTCTAACAGCAGTGGAGCTGAGCCCATGATTTCCAGACGCATTTTCATTGCGATGGAACCAACTTACTAGTATAGGACCCTGACTGGGTTAGGCGACATATGTGTTGGTCTGGCACATTTTGCTGCAATGCGAAGTTATCTAGCAGATCCCACAGGAGAATATATTCAGCAAGGACTTGTACAGTCAGTGCTTCGTTAATGTCTGCCACCAATCTCTTTCCATCAAGAGCTTGGGAGACTGTCCACTGCTTAACTGCTTGTTTTGAGATTATCTTGATCAGGTTTGGAGCAAGCTCTGCCACTGTTTTTACTTGTGACCAGTGATCAATCCAGAACCTGCTATCTTCACCATTGCCAATGACTGTCACAACTGCCACTCCAAAAGGCTTGAGCATTGCGTGGCCATGAATTGGTAAACCAGCCCATGGCTGATCAGCCTCAGTTTTCTGTAACTAGAGCCAACGTATGTGCAAAGCCCACCCCATCGTGATCTCGAAGTTTGTTATGCCTAAGCAACCATACTGGAGGGGTCGCTCAACGCGCTCCCAGGAGACAAGAAATTACCTCCATTTACTAGCTCCCGACCTTTCCAGAGAAAGCCCCTTCTTCTCTTGTCAATTGATAACCGACATACGTAAATCCGTGGAAATCATTAGGTAAATAGGGATGGAAGTCAACACCACATGGACAGTAATCAAGCGACCCACTTGATTCATGAGAGAGGCTTTCCAGCCTGGGAGACTGTCAGCCACCTTGTCATTGAGAGGTTGGAGCTCAATCTTAGTGGGTATGCAGACTGTTAGGTGAAGGTAGGTGCATGGGAGTTCTTTGATCTGACAAGGTATAACTTCAGAGAGGACTGCTAGCTCATCATCAGACCATCCAATAGGAGTTAGCGAGCTTTTGTGGATCAAAACATTATTATCACAATCAGAACCTTATTGATAGGAGAGCTGATGTCAAGGTTTCTAATTGATAGGAGAAAAGCTATTGCTAAATGCTAAAACATTATTATTAATCTCTTCTGACGTCCATTGCATACAAATCACAATCAGAACCTTCACCGCCCGTTTTTGTATCTATGAGGGGCACACTGTTTTTTTTACCGGGAGTACTAATGGTGCTTATAGGGCTTTAATAAGGAGCTGGCAGAATTTGAGTGGGGGCCTGGGCCCCTGCTCAGGTTACCGTAGGTCCACGGTACGCCCCTGATATGAGGGTGTGATGGCAGGAGTTGGTAGTATTCCAGTGGGGGTTGGGATGATGCTAAATAGAAATCTGGATCAGTTGCACTTGTGGTTATCTGTTCTGGAAGATCTTTTCTTGATTTCAGGTATTTGATGTGTAAGGGGCTTAACTCCTATGGTAGTGCTGTTCCCTTGAAGAAACTAGGATGATATGTGACAAATATTGTTCTATGCTGCATGGTTAAGCTGTGTATATTGTTTGTTCAAACGTGAGTAATTATGCCATTGCTTTGCTCTTCATTGTACATCCCTATGCATGTAAAGCAGCATGTTTAAGTGCATTTTGTTTAGGATTAGATGTACTGTAACACCCAAGGAAGCAAAGAATGTACTTATTTGCCACATAAAGTTCATATTTGTTAAACATGTGGCACTTGGACATTTCTATTTCTTGCGCTTGTGTTTTTCTAGAATAACAGGATTGCATTTTTTTATATACTTCTAACAAAATCATGAAGCTTACTTGGTGGTGACTAATGATACAAAGGTGGCATCCTGTGGAGAATCCAGAAGAAGTTCGGAAGGATGGAATAAAAGGAACATACAGAGTGGATGCTGACATTCCAGCTGATGATTGGGTAAATGTCACCAAGTTCTATGATGTTCTAATTTTCAACACTGGACACTGGTGAGTTCGTTTCCCCAAATGAAGCCTTTCTTTTTGCATACTAGTAAAGTGAAAAGACCATCTCTTGTTTAGTCAGAGGCAATGCGAATTGTTCAAATGTTTCTGTCAGTAGTACGGTTCCAGCTCTCAGCTTCATATTGACATCATGTTCATTCATAAAAGGGTCTTTCTTGAACAAGAACAGCCTTCAGTTATTTTCACCTGTTATTGTTAATTTTCTTGACGAATATGTTTGGTCATGAATATACTAATTTGTCATTATTGTTCCTGTTGTAATGCTTTACACATTTCTCCATATCAGGTGGGCTACATATAAATTCCCAAAAGACACTCCCCTTGTTTTCTACAAAGGAGGAAAGCCGATTGAACCTCCACTTGACATACACAATGGACTGAAAGTAGTCCTAAAAAATGTTGCTTCTTACATCGAAAGGGAGGTTCCTAGGAGAACGCTGAAGCTGTGGCGCATGCAGTCACCTAGGCACTTCTATGGAGGTGAGTGGGATCACAATGGTAGCTGTGTATCTGATAGACTTCTTGAAGAGCATGAGGTATGGTTCTGACAATCAAACTGTTTAAATTTAGGTTATGCATTTCAAAGTTGTGAATTGATTATTCCTTTTCACAAATCTTGTGCAGCTCAATTCTTGGTTTGATCCCCGGTTTGGGGGAGTGAACAAAGAAGCAAGAACGGTGAATTTAGCAATTCAGGAAGCCCTAGCTGACACAGAAATCCAGTTGCTCAACCTCACTTACATGAGCGAGTTCCGTGCTGACGCCCATCCAGCTATCTGGCTCGGGAAGAAGGACGCGGTGGCTGTCTATGGACAGGACTGTATGCATTGGTGCTTGCCTGGCGTGCCGGACACATGGGTCGACATCTTGGCTGCACAGATCTTGCATCACTTCAAGCAGGGGAAAGGCTGATCACAGTTTTCTTAAAATCTGTAGTTTTGCGATAACTACAGCACATATTACAGATATATGTAGTTTTGTGATACAACTCTTTAGATTTGTAATTTTAGTTCAAAATTATAGGTCAATTTAGTTTTGTAGTCAAACTTCTTAGTTTTTTTAAACATCAAACACACCTTTTGTAGAACGGATGGATTAGTCGGTAATGTTGGGGCCAGGGCGAATGTCCCTCCGGACGCTTCTCTCTATTGGGCCACTTCTCCACTCAACTGACCGTTGGTCGCTCCACTGCACCGCCCCCTACTCCGCCCCGGCTTCCCCATTCTGCCTCCACCGTGCTGCCTGCCTACACCGCGGCATCCGCCTCTCGTAGCCGCTCCACCGAGCCGCGCGAGCCTCCACGACGGATGCTCTAGCAAGCAATGGGAGGAGCTTTGTGTGACGCCACCCCACCGGTGAGTTGCCAGCGCCGCTGTCGTGCCGCCGCGAGCTCCATGCACCGTCGCCGCCCTCCGTGACGGCGTAAGCTCCGCAACGACGAGCCTCCATTCGTCAAGCAGCAAGGTGACATTGTGCTAAAAATGCATGTTGCAACCGTATGTTTTAAGTGTTTTAGAGGTATATTGCAAGTGTTTTATATCGATGTTGCAAAAGTAGATCATGATGATGCCCATGTTGCAATGGCTACACTTATGTTTCAAGCGTATGTTCCAAATGTTTCATCTGTTTCAGATGTATGTTGCAAGTGTTTCATCTAGATATTGCAAAAGTAAATCTGCATGTTGCGTATGTTTCAAAGTGTTTTAGGTGTTTAATACGTATGTTGCAAGCGTTTCATCTGGATGTTGCATATGTTTGCAACGGCTACACACGTGTTTTTCAAGTTTTTTCTAATGTTTTGCAAGTGTTTCAGACATACGTTGCAAGTGTTTTTATCTGGATGTTGCAAAAGTATATCTGGTGTTGCACATGTTGCAATAGGACCCACGCCTACCGTAGCCGTCTGTTTGCAGCTGCTGGGGCGCCGCCGAGCAGACCAGACGGTCTCGCGTGCATGTGTATGGGAAGCGGATGGGGCACGAGCGGTCCTTGCTTGCGGTCGAGGGGTGCGGGCCTTAGCGTGGGCGCGGTACTGTTCGATGGATCGGTATCCGATCGGACGTCCTGACGCTAGCAGTTCCTTTTGAATAAGATCATGTTTGGTAGAGCTTCTCTGACACCTCTTAGGTTGTAGTGTTTAAGGGTTTGGTAGAGTCTCTTGGTTTTGATTCTTTGTGGGTCCCAAAGCATGTTCTTGCCGTGTTACAAGTTTTTTAGGCATGAGTTAGTCTTACGTAGCGTGTAGCGTGATGCCCAAATATTTCTCCTCTTTGGGTATGCTCCAAGCAAACAATGTGGAATGTCTTATATAGATACATCATATATATTTATTTGATGTTGTATACTCTCTTCGTCCCAAAATAAATCAACTTCTAAATTATTCTAAGTAAAACTATCTTAAGTTTAATTAAATTTATAGAAAAAATACCAATATTTATAATACCAAATTAGTATAGCTAGATACATCATGAAATATATTTTTATAATATACTTATTTGGTGTTATAGCCGATGTTACTCTTTCCTATAAAGTTTGGCAAACTTATGATAGTTTGACTTTAGATGATTCTAATGATTAATTTATTTTAGGACATAGGTGGAATGTTAATATATTTTCTATAAATTTGACTAAGACTAGATGAGTTTGACTTTAGAAAAACTAAAGTGACTTACAAATTTGAATCTGAGGGATTTATTTTGTTTTTTGATTATAGAGGCATTGTATTTTCAGAGGAGAAGATAAAGTTGGTTACAATATTCTTCAGCTCGCTTATTTATTGCCAATTCGGTTCAGTGGGATAATGATCCGTGAACTAGTGAACCACGAAAATGTTTACAAACTCTAAGAGCGGATCAGCCCAGACAACGGAATGATGTGTTCCAACTTAAAACTTACACGAACAAGTTCTTTATCAGAAAGAAAAAAGTACGACCAAGTCCATGTGCACACATTTTAGAGGATTGAGTGAAATCAACATTAACTGACTCAAAAAGATCTTAGTGTGATTAAAGGTATATTTTGTAGAGCTTCTCCTTATTTCGACTGTCTATGGGTATTTGTAGTAGAGTTCCTTCTGCTCTTGATTCCCTGTGGCATACGAAAATAATTCTATGAGAAAAGAGATTTAATTGTCAAAAGAAATGGTGAAGCTAAAATAATTAGAGCGGATGTATTTGTTTCGTGGGTGTATAAACTTATGTCATAAGGATCCATATATGGTGTAGTCAAAATCACTATTTTTCTTTTTACATTTTTAGGGGTGCATTTACACCCCCTAAACACTACAAAACTTTACCCCAACACTACCAAATAACTAAATAAACAGTGATTCTGTAGCACCCGGTTTTAAGAACAAAACCAGATACACACCATATGTGAGCCCAGAAAGTCAAATCTCACATATATCTACAAATAAGGGTAATACCACTTGTAAAGCTACTCTCAACAAATCATCATTCAAGTTCTATTTCTAGCAAACACCATTCAATCATGAATATGAATTTAAGCTTTGCAATGCAACAATTCATCATGTTAATGCACATACAAATACAACAAATAATCCATGAGTTTGCTCCCCCTACTTGTGTGCTCAATTTTAATTGATCCCATTCTCCCTCTTTGTAACTTAACTTTTTATCTTTGTGACTTTTCTCTCCCCCTTATTATATCTTATTTCCTCTTTGAAATATCTTTGTGACTTTTCTCTCCCCCTTTGTCAACAATCACCAAAAAAAGTACCAATTTTAGTAAGAGATCAGTCAATCAATATGAGGGAGTCCAAATTATGGTTCAATCTAGATCACTTGCCTAGAATATGTAATTCGGTTTGATCCAAGCACAAGCTTCTTCACACCTCATAAAGTATAAGGGTTATCTTGAGCATGTTGAATTACACATCATGAGCTCATTTTCTAGATTCAACACTAGGTTCGCAAGCCCATAAACATGTCATATGCTACCACTAGATCAATCAAACATAAAAGCAATAGTGGTACCATATATACATCAAAATCATTTGATTTTCATGAATGAGACTATTAGTCATGCAAATATGTCTATATGTTCTAACAATGTCCTTAGCAAAGTATGAATGATATGCCAAACAACTTTACCTTGCTACGTTGGAGGAGAGGCATGTCATATAAGAATGTGGGGGTGCACTCATTTCAAGTTGGAGAAGTCAAGTATGTTTAATTCATTCTTCAACTTGTAAAATCTCTTTTTATCAAGTGGCTTTGTAAAGATGTCGGCTAGTTGATCTTCGGTGCCAATGCTCTCAATGCTAATATCACCCTTTTGTTGATGGTCTCTTATGAAGTGATGTCGTATGTCAATGTGCTTTGTTCTTAAATGTTGAACCGGATTTTGTGTCATCTTGATAGCACTTTCATTGTCATAAAACAATGTCACATTCTTAAACTTGATTCCAAAATCATTCAAGGTGGCCTTCATCCAAAGCAATTGTGCACAACAACTACCGGCACTAATGTATTCGGCCTCGGCGGTAGATAGTGCAACACTATTTTGTTTCTTTGATGACCATGAAACAAGAGACCTTCCAAGCAATTGACAAGTGTCACTTGTGCTCATTCTATCAATCTTGCATCCACCATAGTCTGAGTCTGAATATCCAATCAACTCAAAGTTAGACCCCTTTGGAAACCATAATCCAACATCATGAGTGCCCTTAAGATATCTTAATATCCTCTTGGTTGCTTTCAAGTGACTTTCTCTAGGTGAAGCTTGATATCTTGCACACTTGCACACACTAAACATTACATCCGGTCTAGAAGCGGTGACATAGAGTAAACTTCCAATCATAGACCGGTATAGCTTTTGATCTACCATGTTTCCACTATCATCAATACCCAATTGATCATTTGTGTCCATTGGTGTACTCATTTGCTTAGCATCTTGTAATCCAAACTTCTTGATTATGTCCTTGATGTACTTGCCTTGACTTACAAAAGTGTCATTCTTCATTTGCTTGATTTAAAGTCCAAGGAAGTAACTAAGTTCTCCAATCATAGACATCTCAAACTCATTAGCCATCATATTTCCAAACTCTTCATAAAAGTCTTGGTTAGTTGATCTAAAGATAATGTCATCCACATAGATTTGCAACACAAACAAGTCATTTCCAAGCTTCTTGGTGAAGAGAGTGGTGTCAACCTTTCCCATCTTGAACCCTTTAGAGAGAAGAAAGTCCCTCAACCTCTAATACCATGCTCTAGGTGCTTGCTTTAAACCATACAATGCCTTCTTTAGCTTGTAAACATGGTTGGGCTTCTTGTCATCTTCAAAACCGAGAGGTTACTTAACATAAACTTCTTCATTGATGTAGCCATTGAGAAATGCACTCTTGACATCCATTTGATAGAGCTTGATGTTGTGTGCACAAGCATATGCTAACAAGATTCTAATTGCTTCTAATCTTGCAACTGGTGCATATGTCTCTCCAAAGTCAAGACCCTCAACTTGAGTGTATCCTTGTGCTACTAATCTTGCTTTGTTCCTCACAACCATGCCATCTTGATCTTGCTTGTTTCTAAAGACCCACTTAGTACCAATCACATTGTAGTTCTTTGGCCTCTCAACAAGTTTCCAAACTTGATTTCTAGCAAAGTTGTTTAGTTCTTCATGCATGGCATTTATCCAATCGGAATCCTTCAAAGCAGCTTTCAATTTCTTAGGTTCTTCAAGTGACACAAATGAGTAATGTTCACAAAAGGATGCTAGCCTTGATCTAGTTTGAACACCACTTTGAATTCCACCAATGATTTGATCCAACGGATGATCTCTTGCAATGCTAGTAGGTTGGAGTATTGAGAGTTGATTGCTTTCACTTGTTTGACCTTGAACTTGAGCTTCATCATGAGTACCACTAGAGCTTGCTTGATTTGTATGAATTTGCACATTTTGGTTGATCACATGAATATCATCATCATCATCAACTTGCATCGGCCTTATATCACCAACGTTCGTGTTCTTCATTGCATTTGACAATTGATCTCCTCTCACATCATCAAGGTTTTGAGCTTCATTTTGAGATCCTTGGGTTTCATCAAACTCAACATCATGAACTTCTTCCAAGGTGCCATTTGTGAGATTCCAAACTCTATATGCCTTGCTTGTGGTAGAATAACCAAGTAAGAATCCTTCATCACATTTCTTTTCAAACTTGCTCAATCTAGTGCATTTCTTGAGAATATAGCATTTGCAGCCAAACACTCTAAAGTATGCAATGTTGGGCTTTCTTCCATTCAATAACTCATATGGTGTCTTCCCAAGCTTCCCATGGCAATAGAGACAGTTGCTACAATAGCAAGCCGTGTTGATAGCTTCACTCCAAAATGAATGACTCACATTGTATTCACTAAGCATTGATCTAGCCATATCAATTAAGGTTCTATTTTTCCTTTCAACTACACCATTTGATTGAGGAGTGTATGTTGGTGAGAATTGATGTCCAATACCAAAATTATCACACAAATCTTCAATTCTTGTGTTCTTAAACTCACTACCATTGTCACTTCTAATCTTCTTGATGGTAGTCTTAAACTCATTTTGCACTCTCTTGACAAAAGTCTTGAATAGATTATAAACATCACTCTTGTCATAGAGAAAGAACACCCAAGTGTATCTAGTGTAGTCATCCACAATCACAAAACCATACTTGTTGCCACCAATGCTAGGGTATGTTGTTGGCCCAAACAAGTCTATGTGCAATAGCTCAAATGCCTTTGATGTGCTCATTTCACTCTTACTAGGATGTGTATTTCCAACTTGTTTGCCGGCTTGACAAGCACTACATGGTTTATCCTTTTCAAAGGTGACATCTTTCAAGCCTCTAACTAAGTTATGCCTCAAAAGTTTATTTAATTGTTTCATTCCAACATGACCAAGCCTTCTATGCCACAACCATCCCATACTAGATTTGCTAAGCAAGCATGATGTCAATTGTGTTTCACTATCATTGAAGTCAACCAAGTATAAGCTACCATGTCTAAATCCTTTGAATATCAAGTTTGATCCATCAACACTTATGACTTCAACATCATCACTACCAAATATGCACTTGAAGCCAAGATCACAAAGTTGTGCCACCGATAAAAGATTGAAATCCAAGCTCTCAACTAGCAACACATTAGATATGCTCATGTCATTCAAGATAGCAATTTTACCAAGCCCATTGACCTTGCCTTTCTTGTTGTTGTCAAAAGTGATAGCATCAAAACCACCATTTTGACTTGTATCAATTGAATTGAACATACAAGAGTCTCCGGTCATATGTTGAGTGCACCCACTATTAAGCACCCAATGCCTTCCTCCGGCTTTGTAATTGACCTACAAGACAAGATCAATTCTTTTTAGGTACCCAAACTTGTTTGGGTCCTCCAAGGTTAGTGACCAAGCTTTTTGGTACTCAAATGGCTTTCTTCTTTGAGCCCATCCATGGTGTACCAATGAACTTAGCATGAACACCATTAGTACCCTTGGTAAGCATATAGAAAGAATCAAACTTAATTGAGGATACATTAGCATTTGATTTCTTGTTCATGTATTGTTGCTCTATGTGACCAACTTGCTTGCAACTTTTGCAATAGCTACCATTGTTCTTCACAAAACGAGTCTTGTGAGGAGCAAAAACGGCCTTACCTTTCTTGGGGTTATAGCCCAATCCCTCTTTATAGAGAGAAGCCCTTTTGGCTACCCAAGCACATAAGCAAGCGGTCCTCACCACCATAAGCCTTAGCTAAGGTGTGATTGAGCTCTTTTACCTCCTTCTTGAGATTTTCATTCTCAACTATTAGTGTGGAATCACAAGTGAAACCGTCACTACTAGATGAGGATGATGTAGATGAGCTACATGAAGGGTTAGTAGGAGCAACAATAATAGGCTTATGAAAAGTTTTATCAATTATATCACATGATATGCCTATGTTGCAAGTTTTAGCTTTCTCAACATTAGTTGGTATGTTTTCAAAATTTTCAACTAGAGAGGAATGAGCTTCTTCAAGCTTAGTGTGAGACTTTTGAAGCTTCTTATGGTCTACCTTTAGACTCTCATAAGATGCCCTAAGCTTATCAAGTTCTTGCATAAGGTTTTTCTTTTCTTTAAGCAAGCCCTTGCACTCCTTTCTAGATTCTTTAAAATATCGAGTGCAATCTTCTAGCATAGTGATTAGTTCATCTTTAGTGAATTCTTCTTCATCACTATCACTATCACTATCACTATCATTATTATGATCACTCTCATCATCGGATGATACCTTAGCGGCCTTAGCCATGAAGCATGATGTAGTGTCGAAGAGGGAGACCTTCTCTTGGATGGCAATGCTAGTATGTCCCTTCTTCTTGCTCTTGTTGTCATCCTCATCATCACTTGAGGAATCATCACTATCCCATGTAGCAACATGAGAATCATTCTTCTTCTTATAAGAGCTCTCCTTCTTCTCTTGCTTCTTCTTTTGCTTTTTTTCTTTCCTTCTTGATAGCATCTTCATCATCACTATCATAAGGACATTTTGCAATGAGATGGTCCTTGATATGGCATCTAAAGCATCTCATGGTATGCTCATTCTTCTTGGATGAGTTCTTCCTCCTTTTTGCATGAAAGCCTTTCTTCTTCATGAATTTGCCAAATTGCTTGACAAAGAGAGCCATCTTCTCATCAATGTCATCACTATCACAAGAGCTTGAGTCTTCATCACTTGATGATTCAATCTTAGATTTACCCTTGGATGTGGTGGCTTTGAATGCCACACTCTTCTTCTTTTCATCATCTTTCTTCTCATTTTCTTTCTTCTTCTTCTTGACCAACTCATCCTTCTCATCATCTTCTCTATATGAATCATCGGTCATCACCTCTTGAAATATTTGTTGAGGAGTTGAATCCTTCAATGTAGTCCTCACTAGCACGGTGATCAATGTATCAAATCTCTTGGGTAGACTTCTCAAGAACTTCATAGAGAATTGATTGTCCTTGACCTCCTCACCAAGTGCCTTGAGCTCATTGACAAAGACTTGCAACCTATGAAACATCTCCGGTACACTCTCATCATCTTGCATCTTGAAGCTTGAAAATTTTTCTTGCAAGATATATGCTTTACCGGTCTTTGTGCCTTCGGTGCCCTCAAATGTTTCTTCTAGCTTGGCCCAAGCATCATGAGCAATCTCTATGTTCTTTACTTGCTCAAATGTCTTGTCATCTAATGCCTCATGAAGAGCACTAATGGCAATGTCATTGCATTGGAGCTTCTTCTCTTCCACCGGTGTAGGTGCTTCCGGATTAGTAACCTCAAATTTTATTTCGGTGACCTTCTACACTTCTCTATTGATTGACTTTAGGTGTGCGGTCATCTTAACCTTCCAATATGCATAATTTATGCCATCAAAGTGAGGTGCCTTCTTGGTGTTGTTGATGTGCAAGCTTAATTGAGCTATTTCTTTTTTACTGTATGTTGTTAAGCCTCAAATAAACGGTGTCTCGGCTCCGATACCACTTGTAAGGTCCAAATAGGCTAGAGGGGGGGGGGTGAATAGCCTAATTAAAACTTATACAAGAATTACTTAACCATAAGTTAGTACGAAAGGTGACAAAGCAAAAGCACTAGCTCTAACTAATTAAGCAAGCCACCTACACAAGTCTAGTACAAGGCTATTCACTAAACACAACAACAACTACAAGCTATAAACAAGAAGTAATACGAGAGAAGAGCTTCGAGAGATTATACCGCCGTGTAGAGATGAGAAGTATCAATCAATCAATAACACAAGAGAAATCCTCGGGAAGAGAATGACACAAGAATTTATCCTGAGGTTCACTTGCTTCCCGGCAAGCTACTCCCCGTTGTGGCGATACACCCACTTGTCGGTTCACGAGCTAATCGACTATCAAGAGTCGAGCCCTCGGCGGGCGCCGCACAACCGCACACAAGATGGAGATCCTCTAAGCCACTGAAAGGTCTTGATGGCTAGAGGGGGAGGGTGAATAGCCTATTAAAATTTTCTACAAAGACAAGCTAAACAAGTTTATCAATATAACAAATAGCGAGATGCGAGTTTTGCTTAGCCTATGGGTGTTTGCAAGCCACCTATCCAATTCACAATTCTAGTATTTGCACTCAACCGCACAAGTCAAACCGAGAAGGTAAGTACAACTACAACTAGCAAGCTACACAAAAGAACTACTCTAGCTAAGCTAACTAGCTAGCAAAGATAACTAAGAAATTAATACAAGAGAGATAGGAGGGTATCACCGAGGGGCGAAGTATTGAGCCTGTAACAGAACCGCCCAATTATACGAGATTAAGTAAGAAAATCATCCAACGGACGGATAATTTACCAAACTTAAGCCCGTATAACCCGGTAGTCCGTGAAATCTCGACGGATTTCAAACCATTTCACATCACAGCCAAGATCGTAATAAGTTCAGCGATTACCTTCATAAGTTACACAGTAGTTTGCGGCACAAAATACATCGGAGTTTAAACATAGTTATTACAAACCAGTTTCAAATAAAGTAGCGGAAGCATTAGTTCAAAGCACACACACACACACATCTTTTCCAAAATACAGTGCCAGCTCGCGATCATCTCCCACAAAAGCATCAGGCGAGGAGTAGTGAGTGACCATTGCCCATGGTCCTAGGCTTCGCCCATCGCAGGGTAGAGACAGTTGATACAATAACCATAGTACATCTGTCCATCTGCAACAAGTGGGAACAAAGCCCTGAGTACGAGAAGGTACTCAGCTAGACTTACCCGACAGAACCAAAACAAAAGACTCCAAGGATCATGATAGGCATTTTGGTGGGGTAGCTGACTCATTTGCAAGAAAAGCATTTTTAGCTTAGCAAATCATTTACAAAAGCATGTCATCTTCTAAATCTTTATTCTCCTGTCAACTATATTTGCACTTTATGCTAAAGTAACCATGTAATTGAGCAAGCAAGGATTACCATTGATAATTAACAATAGTTACCATGTCATTTCCTCATAACTATCCAAGTGTTGTATCCATATTACTACGATGAAGTAACTCAAGTCAAGTGTTCACTATCCAGTGAACGATGGCGATTCGAATCGATTATTGACCAGCTGGTAATTTATTCCTCACACAAACCTCACTCACCCACTAAAGTGAGGTATTGGTCACTGAGTCAACCATTCAGGTAAAGTCGCGAGCTTGCCAGGAACCACATGTACCCGGGGGCCGCCCGACTGCTCTTTGGCCTTATCATCGCGCCCCCGTTTCCTGCCACTACTGCTCCGGTACAGTGCGTTGCGGGCAATCCACTCGGCCCGAATAATCTCCCAGCTTCACGGTCGAAAGGTACTTTATTCGGCCAGCTAAATGGGAGGCATGCGTTCAACATGACTCGAGGCCCGACAACGGACGGTCCTTAATCGACACAGACGGAAGACACTACAGTCCAGAACCCTGCAAGCTTCCGCCCGGTCTCAGATTCATTTCGACACTTAGTTATTCTCACATGACATTCTTTCACATAAAACCAGGTAATCCCCTATAGCTCGCGGATGACAGGCAATCACCCGACTTCTACCGGTCTAAGCAAACTAAGCAAGTATTGACCGTGGACACCAGGGTGACAAGGATCGGGTAAAACAAGGTGGAACAAGGTATAATGCAGCAACGTTTGCAAACAACTCCTAAACTTAATGCATCAAATTAAGTAAAGTTAATAATAAATTATTTGCAAACCGAGGGAGAAATGCTCCGGGGCTTGCCTCGCTCGAAGGTACTGGGACGATGGTCGGGGCACTCCGGAAGCTCTTCACCGGACTCCTCTTCTACTTCTGCTGGCTCCGGCTCCTCGGGCTGCTCCTCTGCGTCCTCGGGAACAACTGCCGGAACCACTTCCTGCGATCCTGTATGATGCAGAAGTATGAGTGCAATATGCATCGGTGCATTGCAGAGGTGACATGAGATGATGATGATGCGGAATGCATGCGATGTAACGAATGTATTACGTCATCGGATTATGTGGAACTTATGACTCTTCTACAAGGTAGTCTACGTCATCCAAGAACATGTACTCGGAAACTACCAACACTAGTTCCTACCATGCGAGAGTATTGGAGAATCAAGAGGCTTCAAAGATACACCAAAGTATATTTTTCTAACTAACTTTGCATTAAGAATAAATAGAAACCCTAATTAGTCCTATGGTTGAACAGCAACACATATTTTAGTAGCTCAGAAAAATCTCATAAAATTACAGTGGATTACTAATATCAAGAATAGCTTGACACAAAAATTTTACTACATTTGGATAACTAGAACTGCCTATACAAAAATAACAAATTAAGGCCTAAAATAGATATTTAAAATACTTTACATTATGAAAAGTATCAAACAACAGATTTAGGAATTTTTCTACTATCTACTACCTAAACAAACACTATGGAAAAATTATCACTTGCATGTTTTATTCAAATTTATTTAATTAACAAAAATAACAATTATTGGTAACAAAAAGCATTTGAACTGCAACTACAAATTTTTATACAGAACACCCAAGATATAAAATTTCCCTAGAAAGTACATGACACAAAAAGATTAATAAATTTGGAATCATATTTTTCTGACTTTTCTAGGATTTATTAAGTATTTATCAAGAAAATAGCCATTTTACTATTTAATTATAAACTCTACAGAAAAGTACATCAAATATGACATGCAACAATTTTATACCATAGATCTGGTCCCAAAGAGTCCATAGAAATTTGTTTCATCAAATTTGGAGCTAAAATGAGCAAGTTACAATTTTTTTTCTAAAGCATTTATACATTTTCTGAAAAATCATTTCCAAAAATCCTTTTTAAATCCAGTCGCTGAACGGCTAGACGCACCCGGCGATCTACACACGCGCGCGCACACAGAGACAGACAGGCGGGCCCGCGGGTCAACCGGGTCCCACGCGTCAGCCGCTCCGAGTCAAGGAGGGCGCTGACCGCGCGGATCTCGACGACGGCGAGGTCGCCGGCGACGAGGTCACCACCGTCGTGATCCTCAAGGCGAGGCGGTCCCGTTGAGATCATTGGCATGACCGGAGGAGCTCGAAATCGAGCTTGCCACCGGCCATGGCGGCTCGGCGGCGCTGCTCACCGGCGGGAGCTCCTCTCCGGCCACGGGGCGGCACGGGAGATGGTGTCCGAGCACCGGGAGGAGGAGGCGAACAAGATGCTCGCGCGAGTGAGGGAAAAGAAGAGGCGGAGGCGGGGTTTCCACGGAGCGGAGAACCACGGTGAGCTCGGCCGGAACTCCGGCGAGCGATTGGCGGGGCTGTGGAGCTTACCGCGGGAGATGGAGGTGAGCACGGGGTGCGCCAGAGAGAGAGGAAGCTCGTGGCGAGATGGAGAGGTCTGCGGTGGCCGGAGCTCGTCGGAACGCGCGCGTCCGGCGAGCGCGTGCGGTGGCGGAGGCGGAAACGGCAGCTGCGCTCGGTGAACAAGCGAGGAGGCAGAGCGGAGGGAGGAATGGCGAGGCGCTGCGCGGGGGGGGGGGGTTAAGGCGTGGGCGCTCGCGCTGGTGGGGGCGACCGAGCGCCACCCGGCCGCTGTGGCCGGCATGCGGCCGCCACGCGGCGTGCGTGCTCTGCCGGAGCGCCAGCGCGCGCGGGCGAGGGCGCGGGCGGAGGAGGGAGACGGCCGGCTGGGCCGGGCCGGAGGCGGGGCAGCGCGGGCGCGCGCGCGCGGTGAGGCGGGCCGACTCTGGCTCTGGGCCGAATCGGTGGCGGTGGCCCGCGAGGAAAAGAAATGAAATTTTTGATTTTCGATTTTCAAATTTAAATGCATTTCAAACTTCAAACCCAATTTTTAACAAGAAGAAAGCATTTTATGGATTTGGCCCAAAAATAAAAGTTGCTCAAAATTGAATTCTCTACAACTTTGATTAAGGGGTCATCTCAAAATTCTTAATAGATTTTAAATGACAAAATAAAAGCTAAATTAGGGAAAAATTTTGAATATTTTTCATAATTGTTTTTGAACAAGTGTTTGACCAAATTTGAGCTCCAAAATTTGAACTAAGGTTCCAAGTGATGTAAGAATTATGGTTGCAAGGCTTTTGATATAATGTGATTATCATATTATTATAGTCCATTAAATATAGCATGTTTAAGCTTTTATTTTAATCGAATTATACCATTATCATACATGATTATAATGATATGAATGCTATGCAATATGATTGCCATGCAAAAATGCATTGCTTAACACCGGAGTGTTACAGAGCCAACCAATAAGATCAACAATGAATACCGAGATAACCAAACACCGGGATCAATCAATCACAATATGAAAGTGATGACACGAAGATTTATCCCGAGGTTCACGTGCTTGCCGGCACGCTAGTCCCCGTTGTGTCCCTCTTCACCACGTGGTTCGGTGGCTAATCGGTCACACACCGAGCCTCTCAAAAGGCACCACAAGAACCTACCAAATGGCAAAAGGTTGCAATGACATGAGCAATTCACTAATGTTGCCTTTGGCGCTTCGCCGAGGTAGGCACAAACCCCTCACAATCACCGGAGGTGGCCAAGATACAATCACCAACTCTTGCCAACGCCTCCAAGCTACTTCAAGCCGTCTAGGTGGCAGCAACCACCAAGAGAAACAAGAATCCCGCAGCAAATAAACCACCAAGTGCCAACTAGATGCAATCTCACAATGCAAATGCACTTGGATCACTCAATCTCACTTCGAATATGCAAAGAAGCAAGAGAGATGAGTGGGAGGGGAGTTGCTTAGCTCAAAGTGCTCACAAGTATATCAAATGTTCGAGAGGGAGAGCCTTGAGCCGGCCAACGAGTATTTATAGACGTACCCCTTCGAATATAGCCGTTAGAAACTTAAACAGCCGAAAGCGCGTTGACCGGACGCGCTGGTCCAACTGACCGGACGCGCCGGTCGCGCAACGGCTAGTTTCGCAACACTGACCGGACGCGCCGGTCGCGCAACGGTACTTTTTGAAACACTGACCGGACGCGCCGGTCGCAACGACCGGACGCGCTGGTCACGACCGGACGCGCCGGTCCCGTGACTGACCGGACGCGCCGGTTAGCACTGAGTCGCGCAAAACGAACCAGCGACCGGACGCGCTGAAGAACTGACCGGACGCCACAGTACCCGCGTCCGGTCGGAGTCCAGTAAGCTCCCTGGACGACCGGACGCGTCCGGTCGCCTGTGACCGGACGCGCCTCGCGTTCGATCAAACAACTGAAAAACGCGCAGACACTGGACACTGACCGGACGCGTCCGGTCACACCGTGACCGCGTCCGGTGCAGCGTCCGGTCACCATTGTGACCTCCGTTCGCTTCCGTTTCTTTTTCCGACTTCCGGCGTAGTGGAAAATAGGCATTTCATTTTCCCGAAATCGCCTGAATCCCGCGCTCGCACGCTCGGCGGGAGGGAGAGAGGACCCCAAACCCTCTCTACCGCTTAAACTCCACCGCCGTCGCAAACGTGCTAACATCACCAAGTGATCTTGACATGTGTGAGTGTGTTAGCATTTTCACAATCATTTTTCGAGGCGATATTAGTTCTATCCAAATGCATATGATTATGAAATGCACATCTAGAGGCACTTAGGAGTTCAATAGCCGCGTCATTCCCCTCTTTATAGTACGGCTATCTATCCTATAATGTAACCACACCCACTAGGTGTCTTGGTTACTAAAACACAACCCTTAAGCATATACCTTTGCCTTGATCACGTAGGGTTGCGTCCAAATCCAAGTGTGGCCATCATGATCACCATGTCCATCTTGCCACCAACCTTGGAGTGTACTAATCCTCATATGCTACATACAACTTAGGCATGGGATTAGTACTTAGGCATTGTCACTAATTATCAACACCAAACATAGGACTTTCAGCCACGAGCTTCACTAGAGTATCAAATTTGCGAACTCCCACGGGGAAGGATCAAGAACCCCTTACAACACTTGGTGAAGGCTCCAACAATCTCCAATTGTGAGCTCAATCACCTCCGCTGCTCCAAGCCGTCTACCGTGTCGGGAAACACGGAAGAGTAACAAGAAATCCGCAGCAACTCGAAGATCAAGTGCCTCTAGAATGCAACTCTCAAGCAATGCACTTGAATCTCACTGAATCTCACTCAAGATGTGCAACTATGCAAAGAGATGAGTGGAGGGGTTGTTCTCTAGCTCAAAGTATGTCTCTAGGTCTCAAAATGTGCAAGAGTTACCCTCAAACCCGGTCAACGTCTATTTATAATGAAGGGGTACGCAACTAGCCGTTAGGAACTCAAACAGTCGAAATCGCACTGACCGGACGCGCTGGTCGTACTGACCGGACGCGCTGGTCACACTGACCGGACGCGTCGGTCACACTGACCGGACGCGCCGGTCGCGCAATGGCTAATTTCGAAACACTGACCGGACGCGCCGGTCACGCAACGGCTAAATTTCAAAGCACTGACCGGACGCGTTGGTTGTGACCGGACACGCTGGTCCCGCAACTGACCGGACGCGTTGGTCAGGCCACCGGGGCCTACGGTCCACCAAATCAACCCTAGAGACCACCGGGCGGAAGTGGGGGAAAGGGCGCATCCATCTCGGAGCTTTTTGCGGCAACAGAATGACCCGCGCGGCGCTTGCCACGGTCGACGGCCAGCGTACACATCGGCCCGCGCGAAAGACGACCCTAGAGGCCACTATTCGACAAATTGGAGGCGCGGGGAGGAATAGGAGATGAAGGCGATCAATCCTAGACCCTAAACGCGGCTGGGGATGAGCCCGAGTGGCTCCCGCCATGGACGGCGGCGAGAAGGTCGTCGGAGCGAGCGGGGACACGCCACAAACGTCCACAATTGAGGAATTGAGAGCACAGAAAGAAAGAGGAGGTCAAGGCGGAGCTCACCACCGCTTCAAATGAGACGGAGGCGGCTCTGGAGCGGCGGTCCACAGGAGCGGCAGATGGTGACTCTGGCGGTGGTTTTGCTGCCTCTGCGCGCGCGAGCGAGGGAGAAAGCCAGGTCTAGAAGTGGCAGGGGAGCAGTGACGGGTGCAGGCTCCCCTTTATGGAGGCCAGGGCGCGGACGCTCCCACGACGCGAGAAGAGGTGGGTGCGGGCGACGGTTCCGCCATGACCGTGTGCGTCCAAGACAGAGGGAGGTGGTGGGGGGATGGCGCTGCCAGGTGGGGTCCGAGCGATCAGCTGCTGATAGGAGGAGGGAGGGGCAACGGCGGTTTTTCAGCCCTCGGTTTGGGCCGGCCCAGGAAGAGAATGAGGGGGAGGGAAAAGGGGATAGCCACTTTAGGCTGGGCTGGGCTGGCCTTAGCCGAAAAGAGGAGAAGGGGGAAGGGTGGCGAGCGGGCCCGGGAAGGGGGTTGGGCCAGCAGGCCGATGAGAGGGAGGGAAGGAGAAATAAAGATTTCCCTTTTTCTTTTTCTAAAGTATTTTTCCAAATTTATTTTTTAAAAGTTTTTTGAAATCTTTTAGCATTTTGATTAAAACCAATCATCAAAGTAAAACATGTGTACCAGCATGAATGCAGAAACAAGTTGCTAAACCTTATGATTAATTTTACTTTAATGAAAATTTTAATTTTCCTATGTTTTCATGAGCACAAAAATACGAAATTAAATCAATTTAGCTTTATTTCCAAAGAAGCAAATTTTAGGGTGTTACAAATTTTATGCGTAGAGTGAATTAGAAGAAGTTACTTTTTTAGCTCTTAGCCTCTAAGTTTATTTCAGAGAATCAGAATTTGTTTGACTTTTTCTAGATTTAGCCCAAAAATACTATTGTGGGTGCTTTGTCAGTGAGGAAGTGGGCCGAGAAATGATCCTCTAGGATTATTTAACTGAAGCGATTCTCTGTGACAAAATTTTATAGAGAAAATGATTTTGTTAGGCAAGGAAGCTGATTTTTTTCTCAGCCCCTTAATTTATTTTAGAGAGACTTGTGTAACTTATACCACTATATTAAGAAGAGGAAAAAAAGGGAAAGAAGCCTGACTAACATTGCACCTATTGTTCTCCTATTACACCCAAGTAGACACACTATACATAATGATAACTTTATGTGTGTGGATAAGGAGAGTCTTCCTTAGTGGAAAACTCTACAGTGGATAGCGCCAAATGTGACTAGAAGAGTCGAGTGACTCATGTAAAAAAAAGAGTCGAGTGACGGTAATGAGCCTTAGTGACTTACGCAATTGTCTTGGTTGGTGAGAGATTTGTGGCAACACTATGACTTGGAGCGTACTTCGGTGGAGCTCTAACATTGATTAGAGATTGTGTTTTGATGATGGACGCAAGGGGTACATCATCTCATCTGGAAAATTTGTACCCCTTACTTGAGCTATTTACTTCTCACATTTATATTATCTGTATGTGCTTGTATTATGTGCCTTTATCGTTCCTATACTATATTAGACTAGTTAATGGATTTATTTAGTTTTAGATTGCAAAACTCTTGGTAGGTATGCATAAATAGAGAACAACTAGATAAACTTTAAGTACACATCTTGCTAATTAGTTTTGTTTATTTAGCATGACATCAAGCAAAAGCCCTATATTAAGTTTTAGTAGCCGAATTCACCCGTTCCCTCTTGAGTTGGCTATATATACTCACATTCCTTTTCGATGTCTGGTGCCCCGTTATCTCTTTTCTTTGATGATTTGCGTAGATAATTTATGTAGGACACAATTAATCACCCTGTTTGTTTGAACTTATCCCACCATTTAGCAGTATTTTTCTCTCATAACAAATTAGCATCAGCCATTCAGCAGTGTTTTTACCGCCAACCGAACATGGTGATTATAATTTAATTTAATCTCTTTTTTTTGCGACAATAATTTAATTTAATCTCTATGGACTGTTTCTGAGCGCATTGTGGTGATAACAAGAGGACCCAAACTGGGAGTGGGCGGAGTCGAGACTCGACATCAGCCAGGTTCGGCCCCTTTCCTCCACGCTCCGTTTCGCCGGCCACCGCCGCCGCTGTCTCCCGCCGCGCTACCTCGCCGACGACATGCCCGAAACCGTACTCCGCTATATCTCTCTCACACTCTCCCGCTCCCCTCACTTCTTACTGACCTGGTCTTCTACCCCCTCGCAGGCGGCGGAGACCAATCTCCGCAGGCAACTGGAGCAAACCCTCGCCGCCGAACCCTCCAGCTCGCTCCACCACTACAATCTTGTAGGTTTCCTTGTACACTGCATTGAGCCCGTGGTCGCGCCCGCGCTTCTCCGTTGCGCCTGATCACCTGCTGCTTGGTCCTGTGCGTGCAGGGCGTCTTCCTATGGGACCGCGCCGAGGCAGAGCAGGAGGGTGACGAGGAAGAGGCGCGGAAGCTCCGCGCGGCAGCTTCGGAGCATTTTCTCGAGGCGGCCAAGCTGAACCCCAACGATGGCGTCCCCTTCCGCTTCCTCGGCCACCACTACGCCCGCGGCGGAGACAATCAACGAGCGGCCAAGTGCTACCAGCGTGCGGTGACCCTCAACCCTGACGACGCTGAGGCTGGGGTATGTGTGGGAATGTGTATATTCATATGCCCAATGCATTCGTCCGTTTGCTTGTGCTGGGTTCTAATGTGTTTTCCCCCTTTATTTCTGGGCTATGGTGCAGGAGACGCTCTGTGACTTGCTAGATGTTGAGGGGAAGGAGAGCTTGGAGCTTGCTGTGTGCAAGGAGGCAGCTGGCAAGTCACCGCGTGCGTTCTGGGCTTTTCGGAGACTTGGCTACTTACAGGTTACTTGTATGGCAATTTCTTGAATAGACTATCTGTTGAAGTAAGAATTCCAATAGTATGTGTCATTAACAGAGGTCCTGACTAGATGTGTTATGTTAATGAATCTTACGGCTTCATTTTGGATTGGGTCAGAATCTACAGGTCCAAACCTGTCCAATAAACCCATGATATTGGTTAAGGGCAACATTAGTTTGCAGTAATTAGTTAGATTTAACATGGTTATGCAGAATGATGAAAATGGTTGAAATTTAACCTAATCTAGCCCCTTCAATCTTTAAATCTTATAGCAATCTCATCCATTTGTCATTGATGTTTCTCATAGTTTATACAGAGGCAGTGTTCACTTCCATTGATTATGGCATTGATATCACCACCCCACAAAACCTTTATGTTAAGTTGTTAATGTTAGTGACTTTTAATTACTCAATTCTGTGGCTATCCTTTTAGATTAGCTGACAGATGAAATTAGATTGTGCAGGATAACATGACTCAGTTGGTCATTCACCATTAGTATAGCATTATTAAGTAAAAATCTGGATTGTGCTGGTCTTGAAAATATTTGAAAGGTTTACACGCCTGGAGCAATATCTCTTACTGTAACTTCTACTTGAGATGTTGGTTGCTTATTTTCTTTAAAATTTGCAAAGGGTTTTCTGTTGGAAGGAGATACTACTGCTAATATTTTAGGTGTGCAATTTGCTTTTGTTAGGGATAAAGCATTACAAAATTTGTATATATTGTGTATTGACATGAGTTGGTGAAAGATTAGGTTCATCAGAGGAAATGGTCAGAGGCTATACAAAACCTTCAGCATGCAATACGAGGTTACCCAACATGTGCAGATTTATGGGAGGTGGGTGCTTTTTCAGTTTGCTCTTGCCAAGGTTTCTTAGTGTAACTTATATGTGATGTGTTTTCAAGTTATCAGTTGTTGAATTTAAACATTCCATATTTATGGCTACAGGCACTTGGTCTGGCATACCACCGTTTGGGCATGTTCACTGCAGCAGTAAAGGTTTGCAGTTTTCAGTTTTGAGTATACTTAGTAACTGTTGCAGTGCGCTGTATCGAGCCTTCTCAATGTGCTTAATTCAGTTTTTGCCGGCAGTCATATGGACGAGCTATTGAACTTGATAGTTCCAGGGTCTTTGCACTGATAGAAAGTGGAAACATCCAGTTAATGCTTGGTTACTTTAGAAAGGTAGGAAGTTTTCTGCTTGCTTTTTTTAACTATCTATCGTTCTGCTGGTATACATGATTTAATCAGCCAATGCTAATCTAACAGTGCATCCATTCAAAAATCTATTTAGCCCTTATCTCTTTCATTGTTAATACTATTTAATTTCTCTCTAAATACACAATACCAGGGAGTGGAGCAGTTTCGTTCTGCTTTGGAATTGGCTCCATGTAATCATTCGGCATACTTTGGCCTTGCTTCTGCATTGCTTGCATGGGCAAGGAATTGTGTAACTACTGGGGCCTTTGGTTGGGCTGCTAGCCTCTTGAAGGTATTTTGATCTGATACTAGCTTTTAAATGTCATTGAATAGGCCATAGCTGTATAGCTTCACCATATAGATTGTTTTCTCATAGGAAGCTTCAGAAGCTTCCAGAATTTGTACTTCTTTGACTGGAAACCTTTCATGCGTCTGGAAATTGCATGGAGATGTTCAGGTATTTGATTTTTCATCATTTAAGTCTGCTTGTCATCTACTTATAATGTGAAGAGTTATAATATTATATTCTACCATATACCTTGCCTGCTTGGTGTCAGCTCGTACTTGCGAGATGCTTTCCATGGGTGGATGGGAAGACCAAAAGGGGCATGGATGCACAGATGTTCAAAGATTCTGTTCAAGAGTGGAGAAATACATGTTTGTCAGCAGCAAATGGTGCAAAACTCTCATATCAACATGCTTTGCATCTTACTCCCTGGGAAGCTAATGTTCACAATGATACAGCTATTTGTCTTGATCTAATTTGTTCCATGGATGACAACAACATACTCAACCCCAATGTTTGGTAGGTTTCTTTGTTGCATAGGCTAATACCATATTACCTTTGAGATGGTGTTTTGTGAGTTGTCTAAGAGTATATATTTTTCCTTTTTGTGCAACAGGGAGCTGCCAGAGAAAATGTCACTGGGTGCCTTGATGTTGGAACCAGTTAATAAGGATTTTTGGGTTACTTTGGGTTCAATGTCAAGTTATCTGGCTTTGAAGCAGCATTGTTTTATTAGGGCACTTCATCTCGACATGTCATTGTCTGAAGCTTGGGCATGCCTTGGAAAGGTACTGCTCTTAAAGCAACAGCTGATTTATATCTGCTACTAGTAGGGGGTATCTAATAGTTTGGCCTTCAGATTTACAGGCAGTCTGGTGATAAGCAATTGGCAAAACAAGCATTTGATCGAGCTCGAAGCATTGATCCTTCGTTGGCCTTGCCATGGGCTGGAATGTCGGCGGAAAATTATCACCAATCTGGGTACCCCTCACCCCTCATTTCATGGAAAAGGTTCCTATGCTGTGCTCTGAAAAATTAGTTGCTCAAGCTGTTTTTTTCTATTTCATGTGATTTTAAAGGAGCAGTCGTGTAAATGAATCTATCGAAAGCTGCTTGAGGGCTGTGCAGATCCTACCTGTAAGTGCAATTTTTTTAACATCAATGATGTCTTCACTTGTCAGTATAACAATTTTCTGATTTTTCTTCTCCAAGCTAGCCCTGATTTCATTCTATTATGTTCTTGCATTAGCTGCCAGAGTTCCAGATTGGTCTTGGAACAATTGCTGCCCGTTCTAGTAATCTTCTTTCACCTCAGGTATATATCCAGTTTTATATTCATGGTTGAGGCTCTTTTAGGTGGCAATGGTCTATTCAACTCGATGGCAATTTTTTTAGTTGGCCTTCATTCTTATATTCTACAAAAGGATGGAGACATTGATGAAGACGACGACGACGACAACAACAACAACATAGCCTTTTGTCCCAAGCAAGTTGGGGTAGGCTAGAGATGAAACCCAAAAGAGACGAGAAACAGGGAGACACATAAAGGGACATAAAGGGCACAAGATAAAAAGAGATCACGGTTCAGGCACGTTGATTGCCAATCTCCAAGCGCTCCTGTCCATAGCTAAATCATTGGAGATATTCCACTCCTTAAGATCTCTCTTAACGGACTCGTCCCAAGTTAGTTTAGGTCGACCTCTACCGCTCTTTACATTATCGGCCCGCTTTAGAACTCCACTACGCACCGGCGCCTCAGGAGGCCTCCGTTGGACATGTCCAAACCATCTCAACCGATGTTGAATCAATTTCTCCTCAAACATTGATGAAGATGTTAGGCATAAAATTTCAGCCGGCTGGTTGAAATGGCGTCAAGCTTCTAGCGTTCTCTGTGACAAAAGGGTGCCTCAGAAGCTGAAAGGTAAGTTCTATAGGACGGCGATTCGTCCGGCGATGTTATACGGTGCTGAGTGTTGGCCTACAAAAAGGCGACATGTCCAGCAATTGAGTGTAGCAGAGATGCGTATGTTGCGTTGGTGTTGTGGGCACACAAGGAGGGATAGAGTCTGGAACGACGATATTCGGGATAGGGTTGGGGTGGCACCAATTGAGGAGAAATTGATTCAACATCGGTTGAGATGGTTTGGACATGTCCAATGGAGGCCTCCTGAGGCGCCGGTGCGTAGTGGAGTTCTAAAGCGGGCCGATAATGTAAAGAGCGGTAGAGGTCGACCTAAACTAACTTGGGACGAGTCCGTTAAGAGAGATCTTAAGGAGTGGAATTGTTAGAAGAGTCAAGCCCTTGACTCTTCTAACAATTCCACTCCTTAAGATCTCTCTTAACGGACTCGTCCCAAGTTAGTTTAGGTCGACCTCTACCGCTCTTTACATTATCGGCCCGCTTTAGAACTCCACTACGCACCGGCGCCTCAGGAGGCTGCCCTTGACTCTTCTAACAATTCCACTCCTTAAGATCTCTCTTAACGGACTCGTCCCAAGTTAGTTTAGGTCGACCTCTACCGCTCTTTACATTATCGGCCCGCTTTAGAACTCCACTACGCACCGGCGCCTCAGGAGGCCTCCATTGGACATGTCCAAACCATCTCAACCGATGTTGAATCATGCAGCCGCACCGCCGCCGACACCTGGCGCGCAAACGCCGCCTGACGGCTCTCCATGGCGGCCAACCATGCGTTGATGTCGGCCGTCGCCTTGGCGAGCTGATCCCACAGTGGCTCATCGAAACCTGGCATCTCCGATACCAGATTGTTATGGACGTCGTTGGGATTGGGAGGAGAGAGTCGAGGGAAGCGGCGGCGGAGCTACAGTACCCGCGCGCTACAGTGCCGCGGGTACTGTTCACGTCGGCGAGAGGCAGAGGGCCGACGGCTAGGGCTGTGAGAGGCGCTGGGAACGCCGGCCGCGGGGCTTCGCCCACGGCCGGCAAGAGAGAAGGTTTTTCCTTCTAATCTCTTGCTTGATTAGATTGATACATCTCCTCTCCTTATATAGAGAGGATTTCTTGACTTACAAGCAAGGCTTACTTGACCCCTAAGCAAGCAACTAATTAACCTTAACGGGCTAAGGCCTAATAGGCCCTTGACTCTTCTAACAGGAATATCTCCAAGGATTTAGCTATGGACAGGAGCGCTTGGAGATTGGCAATCAACGTGTTTGAACCGTGACCTCTTTTTGTCTTGTGCCCTTTATGTGTCTCCCTGTTTCTCGTCTCTTTTGGGTTTCATCTCTAGCCTACCCCAACTTGCTTGGGACAAAAGACTATGTTGTTATATTCTACATTATTTAACTGGTTGACACTAAGAGATACATGATGATTAGCTAAGTCATAAAGATATTTCTATTGCATAATCTGCTACCTAAAACCTTAGTGCCTATTTTAACAAATCAATTTCTTTATACTTGGTTCCATTATGTAGGTATTGATGGCTGTAAGACAGGCTGTTCAGCGAGCACCTCATTACCCAGAGTCTCACAATTTAAATGGCTTGATTTCTGAAGTGCGATTAGATTTCCAGTCTGCAATCACATTTTATTTGCAAGCGAGATTTGCTTTAGGCATGATGTACAATTCCAAGTCAGACAATAGACAAGCTTTTGCTGATGTTTCAGTGAATCTTGCCCGTGCACTGTGCAAGGTAAGAGTGTTAACGGTTACTTTACATCTGGTTTGATGAATTTAAACACACTAAGCAGCTAAAATCATGGTGTTTCGGATGACACATCTGAGATTCTAATCATTGCATTAATTGCAGGCTGGTCTTGCAACTGATGCAGTGCGGGAGTGTGAAGAGCTGAGATCTCAAGGTATATTGTTTTTATTCCACTTAAGCAATGGAAGGGTTCCGTTCCCTAATTTGCCACATAGCATTGACAGTATATCCTTTCACAATATTTTCCACATGCTATATAACATATAAACTAACAAGTACTCCTAAATTTTCTAGGACTGTTGAGTGTTGATGGATTGCAGATATATGCTCTGGCATTGTGTAAAATTGGACAAAGCAAGGAAGCTCTTTCTGTATCTAGAAGCTTGGCTGAAAATTTAAGTGGTATAAAGGCGGAGAGTGCAACTGCAGCTTGGGGATTTATATGCACCTTGATGTATGGAATTTCTGGGAAGGACTCTGCAGCTGCCATCATTCACAAGCTTCCTGGTGAACTCAATTACAACTCACAGTTGAAATTCATTATCTCTGCATTGGATGCTTTGCATCCAACCAAGCGTCTCCAGCTGCCTCAGTTGAATATGCCTCCTAAGCGTACAGCTTATGAAGTGATGAGTGAAGTACACTCGAATATTGCTCTTGGGAAGGCTGTAAGTATTCTAAAATACTGGTGTTCTATGTTTCTATGGAAAACTAGTTTATTTTGAGTACATGCTTGATGTACTAATATATATATATATAATCCTTTTAGATTGGTGCGGAATTTGACAAGCCTCTGAGGGTTGACGGTAGTTTGTCTTACCTGAAAAAAGTTCTGCACATGTATCCCGACTGCAGTTTAGTGAGGTAATTTTCTTGCTTGGAATGGTCATATCAGGAGTTCAAAAGGTTACTAAACTTGAGGCTTGAGTCAAAATATTGCTCACCATTTTCTCTTTTCTACATGCTGCAGAAACCAACTTGGATCCCTGCTGCTGTGGAGTGGAGATTGGATGGCTTCTCATAAAGCAATAAGGGTTACCTCTCTGTCGTCACATGGACACACATCCAGTATGGGCCTAAGATCACCACATCATGTTCAAGCCTGTGCAATGGTTTCTTGCTATGCTACCTGCCCCGCTTACACAAAGTTCTCTTTCACAACATGTGAACACCAGTACCTAAGTGGACCTGATGCAATACACCACCTGCAAAGGTATATCTTCTACTTGTTGTATTGACAATGTATGCCTTTGGTAGCAGAGCTATTCATGTTCTTTTTTGCCCTCTCAAGGTGGGTTCATTGTGAACCATGGAACCAAGATGCACGCTACCTGCTTGTGCTTGCCATTTTCCAAAAAGCACGGGAAGAGAAGTACCCCAAACATATCTGTGTTATTCTGAAGAAGCTCATTATGCAAGTGTTGTCCAATATTAGCAATCCACACGAGAAAGAAGCTATGCAGTATGAGGTGTTCTTGCTACTTCTTTTGTCATCAGAGGTCTGTTTGCAATCTTTAGACTATGAAAATTGCATTGCCCAAGCTAAAGAAGCCCTAAGAACCACCCCGTCAAGCTGTGTGGATACTTTTTTTGCACACTTGCAACTGTGTCGGGCCTATGCGGTGCAAGGGGATCTTTTGAACTCCAGGAATGAGTACATGAAATGCTTGAGAAACCATACAAATACTGAGATTGGCTGGGTAATGCTGAAGCAACTTGAATCTGCATGTTCATTGGAGGGCTCGTCTGATGAAATAGATGTAAATCTGCGTGAATGCGTTAAAAGGAATGGTAGCGACTCATCGAAATGGGCATCCCTTTTCAATCTGGCGTGTGCTCAGTGCTTTCTGTGGGATGGAAACTTTGAAAGCGCTGAAAAAGCTCTTGCTCAGGCATGCACTCAAGTAGATCCAGATATCTGCATCTTGTTCCTTAATGGTTAGCCGCTTTCTTCTCACATAGCTCATTAGTCTTCAAGGATTCTCTAAAACCCTTTGCTGTTTATGGTATGAAGTTGCACCGTGAACCTGGTTGTTTTCTTCCCTCCAGTAGAATCCAGGAATAAACTTGGTTGCTTTCTTTCCACCAGTAGAATCCAGGAATAAACTTGGTTGTTTTCTTCTCTCCTGTAGAATCCAGGAATAAACTTGGTTGCTTTCTTCCCTCCAGTAGAATCCAGGAATAAACTTTGGTTGTTTTCTTCTCTCCAGTAGAATCCAGGAATAAATTTGGTTGTTATCAGATCAACAAACTTTCTGCCAGTCTTATTCATGTTGATATGTACTATGTAGTACATTCCTTGCACTGGTTATTGAGTGGTACTAATTGTTCACTGCTAATAGTGAATTAAGGAAAAATGTGCTTAGATGGTACTTTCTTGATAATTTATTTTGTGGAATTAAATTATCCAATCTTTTAAGGACGCTGTGTGAAGAATGCTGCTTCTAATTTTAGACTGTTTCCCTGCATGGTCTGAGAGTACTAGTCTCCTGATTAATTACTAATTATGAAATATTCCTGTTTTATGTAATTTGATTTTGTGCTGAATGAAACATCACTGATAGGTGCAAACTGTATGGAAATTGCCCGGAGGTTTGTAGCTCCTCAATTTATATCCCGTGCAGCTTCCAGCCTCAGAAAGGCCCAGCAGAAATCACATGCTTCATTACCTCTCGTGTCACTGCTACTGGCTCAAGCTGAGGGCAGCCTTGGCTCCAAATCCAAGTGGGAGAAAAACCTTCGCCTGGAATGGTTCTCATGGCCCCCAGGTGCGAATTGAACCAGCCTTTGAATGAACATTATTGGGTTTTCAGTCAACTGTTTGGTTTCAGTCTCAATGCCCTTTTGTTCCTTTTCCCGTTTGGTTGTGCAGAACTGAGGCCTGCGGAGGTGTACTTCCAAATGCATCTGCTGGCGAGGCAGTCGGCTGCAGCGGTTTCTCAGCAGAACCAGCTGGTGGAGACGATGCAGAGCCCCGAGTTGTGGTTGCTTCGGGCGATTCACTTGAACCCGTCCTGCCCCAGGTACTGGAAGGCTCTGCTGCAGCAAATGGATGTGTAGCCTTTTGTATCACAGGTATCATCAAGGCGCATTCTAGCGGGCGATTTATTTGGCTCAGATTGCTGGGACGCTGGCGATAAGTTTGTAACTCGTCGTAAGGCTTTGCGTTGGGAACTAGGGATAGTTTGCATCCCTTTCCGCAATGATATTACTGGAGCTTGTGGGATTATTTTGTCGATGTGTCTTTGTTAATTGTTATAACCTTCAGTTTGTAGGAACCAATACACCTGATCTCTTAAAGAGTGTTTCTAACAATTATAGTTGTTGCTAGCTGCTCGTTAATTGGTAGTGAGAGCCAGAGAGGCGAAGTTCCAAGTGCTTGTCGCCCAGGCACAACACACTAGTTAAAGTGCGCCCTAAAAAAACTCTATTTAATGTGAAACTAGCTCCACCCTCCCATCGGAAATAAAAGTTCTTGCTTTCCCTAATAATATATTGCTTAAATGAAAGTAATTATGCATTATACAAATATTTCCATAATGAATATGAATATAGCAATGATAATCTTGTGTCGCTAGTTGTCTAGGGGTACACTAAATTTGCCTTTAGGTTAGTGAGGAAGCCAATACCAAATCGGAACTGAACACTTAGGCTGTCTGAAAGAGCATTTTTTTTCGTAACTGGCTTCACTAGAGAAGTTCCTTTTTTTTAATAACGGAATATCACGATCATAACATTGAGTTGATACAATAATCGTAATAATTGTGAACTTACTACTAGCCTATGTATAAACAAAGAGAGGCTTTACACTCTAATGTAATATCAATCAAAAGACTAGATCACCATCTAAGTGTCCTGGAGAAAAAAAAATTGTAACCGCTTGTGCCAATTGTTGAGATGCTGTGGTAACTTGTAAGCCTATAAAGTAATCTCTTGGAGAATAACCTAAATTTGAAGCTAATGGATAACCAAATGTACCACCTATAAATAAAGGGTAGTAAACATGCCTCTTTTTAAATATGAAACCATCTAGTAAGGAAAAACCGTTTTTCACTTCTAGAGCTTTGTAACTAGCTTGACTAGGAAGCTAGAGAATCCATGTTTAGGTGGCTTCATCCAATCACCTATGTAATATATAATAAAAACCTTTCTAGAGCTTTCTCGTGCAGTCATTTTTAAGTTAGGGTCTTTTTAGCACAACTTTGACTCTGGCTCTAGCTTTTTGCCGCTCTTGCTATGAAGCCATGCCAAACAACTAGGGGTGAAAACGAGTGAAAATGGTATGGATGTTTTCCGACCATATTCGAGATAAAATCTATTTGGAGGAGTTCAGATATGTCTGTATTTAAGTCTGGATATTCAACATCTGATATCATTTCTGTATTCGAACACTCAAATTACATATTTATGATGTCGATATCCAATCGTATCCTATTCGACATAGCTGACATTATCCGTATTCAAATTTAAATCCGAACAGAAATATAAAAATAAAGGAAAAAGTCTACTTAACCCCTAAACTATCAGCCAGTGTCTAACCTACACCCCCAACTATAAAACCGTCTGTTTTACACCCTGAACTTTTCAAAACCGTTCAAATTACACCCTGGAGCGGTTTTGGACGGCGGTTTTACTACAGTAACCAGGGTTTTGCTACAGTAACGGCGGTTTTGACTTTTCTTTTTCTATTTATTTCCGTTGAATCTTTGAAAAATCATAGTAAATCACAAAAAAAATCATAAAGTAGAAAATCTAATTTTGTTGTACTCCACATGAGTAGATCTACACAATGAATATATAATATAGTATGCTTTACTACAAATTTTTTTCTGTAGCTTTAAATTGGTTAGAAAATCAAAATTTGTCTGTAATTAATTGGAATAATTCATAGCTACAGCTTCTATGGTCCAATTATGGTGAAATTTTTATGATGGGGTTATTATTATATGCTTGAACTATAGTAAAAATTTCATACTCATTGGATCATATATAACTTAGTTATAGATTTTATTTAGGTTTATGTTTAGGTTTATGCTTGTTAAATATAAATAAATCTATAACTAAATTATACATGATCCAATCAGTATGAAATTTTTACTACAGTTCAAGTATACCATAATTAGTTCACTATAAAAATTTAACCACAATTGGACCATAAAAGCTGTAGCTATGAATTATTCCAATTAATTACAGACAAAATTTGATTTTCTAACTAATTTAAAGCTACAAAAAAAATTTATACTAAAGTATACTATATTATATATTCATTGTGTAGATCTACTCATGTGGAGTCCAACAAAATTAGATTTTCTATTTTATGATTTTCTGTGATTTACTATGATTTTCAAAGATTCAGCGAAAATAAATAGAAAAGTCAAAAATGGCATTACTGTAGCAAAACAATGGTTACTGTAGCAAAACCGCCGTCCAAAAACCGCTCCGGGGTGTAATTTGAACGGTTTTGAAAAGTTTAGGGTGTAAAACAGACATTTTTATAGTTGGGGGTGTAGGTTAGACACTAGCTGATAGTTCATGGGTTAAGTAGACTTTTTTCTAAAAATAAATATAATATCAGTGATATCCGTTCGTATCTGATCCGTTTACATCCCTACAAATAACTATCTAAAGAAGGTTCCTTGTAAGGAATTTGGAGGAGCTAGAGCCGTCTTTGTACCGAGGAACTAGAGCCGCAAAATTGTGGCTTTTCTCGACTCGTCCTCGTAAATTTTACACAAATTAATATAAAACGATCATTAGAGCTACTTTTGCTAAACCTTTTCTAAAATGGCTTTAATTTCATCGAAGTTGCTCCACAAGAGAAACTAAAGCCAAAGTCCTTTTAAGAAGAGCCAGAGTCCTACCAATTTTTCTCTTAACATTTATAGGGCCCTGTTCGCTGAATGGTTTTTGGCTAACTGATTCTGGCCGATACTGATTTGTTGTGAGAGAAAAGTATTACAGAATGGCTAGCTGATTCTAGCTAATAAGATCAAGTGAACAGGCTGTAGATAAAGAGTTAAACGTCCAACTAAAGTTCCTCGTGAAACCTAGCAGCAACCAACAAGAGCAGACGAGCTCCTTGTTTCCGATGGAAGCGGCGTGTGCCATCTACATTTTCTTGGGCAATATAAAGCATCTGAAGCAACTCTGAAGGACTCTTAATACCCTTTCATATTAATGGAGGTGGAGATTTCAGTGAAAAAAATTCTCTTCAAAATGTATAGAGAATGTACTTGTTTTTTTTAAATGTCAAACAAGTTATATAAAAGTTGTTGAAGGGCAAGACAACAAATTTTATTAGAATAGTGGCTTTCCAAAGGAGAAAGTAGGGAGTGAATTTATGTATAAAAAAAGGAGAACCTAGCGAGCCCAACCACAGCAAAACACGCCTAGAAACACGTAGCCTCTTTGTCAGTTGTTTAGGCGACGGCGTGGAGCTCTGCAGACTGCAGCTCACAACTCTCAACATGTGTCATCCTAATTTCAAGGAGGTGCCCACGTCAGGCCACTTGCAGGTCGGCTCTCGCCGCGCTGTTGAGCTGTTCTCCCAGGCCGGTAAAATAATCGATCCCAAATCCCTCCCACTCAGCCGTCAGCCCACGCGGCGCTCCGCCGCTTGCCCGGCCACCGCGGCGCGCCACACGTCCTCCGCACCCGCGCCAGCCTCCTTCGTCTAACTTCACCGCTATCGCGAGCCCGAACGCCACCCACCCACCGCTTCCAGCATCCAGCCAAAGCCCGCGCACCGCGCGCCGCTCACGCGCAGCACCTCAGCTCGCCAGGTCATTCATGTCAGGCGGCGTCGGCCCGACGGCGGGGGGCGGCATCACGCTGCCGTCCATGGGCGCGCCCCCGCCGCCGCTGCACCCGACGCCCACCTCGCCCACGCCGCGCCCGCACCACCACTACTACCTCTTCTCCATCAAGCAGCTCAACACGCTGGGCGCGGCGGCCGTGCTGGCCTTCTCCACCACGGTCCCGCTGTCGGAGATCGCCTTCGCGGTGCTCCTCCTCCCCTACCTCCTCGTCCTCGCCCGGCTCGCCTTCCCGCAGCGCCCGGGCAAGCCCAACCCGGTCGCGCCCGTCTTCCCGGGCGCCGGCGGGCGGCTCACCCTCGCCGTGCACACCGCGGTGGGCTTCGTCGTCGGCGCCGCGCTCCCGGCGCTCTACATCCTCGACGGCCTCCGGGCCGGGGACACGGCCGGCGTCGCAGCCGCGGCCCCGCACGCGTTCCTCCTCTCCGCGCAGGTGTTCACCGAGGGCATCGCGGCGGCGTGGCCCGGCACGTTCTCGCTCCCCGTCAGGGCCGCCGTGCCCGTGATGTACAGCGCGCGCAGGATGTTCGCGGCGTCCGAGTGGCTGCGCGAGGAGCTGCAGGAGCGCGACGACCTCGGGCGTGGCCCGCCCGTGCCGCCGCGGCGGGTGGTGGCCGGCAGGGCGCTCGCGGCCGCCAACCTGGCGTTTTGGGGGTTCAACCTCTTCGCGTTCCTGCTGCCATTCTACCTGCCCAAGGCGCTCAGGAGGTACTACCTCGGCAGCGACCATGAGGATGACGGCGGCGCACACGCGCACTTGAAGCAGCAGCAGGGTGAAGGGAAGAAGGATTCGTAGATTCAGGCTAAATAGACGTGTGTGATTAGTAGCGGAACAAGCTGTACTACCTGTCTGTCTCTGTGCCCTTCATTATGTATGCCAGTAGTTTGCTGGCTTGATGCATGCCAAACTTTTTTGCTCCATGTTATTACCAGCAGAGTAACGCTTACAAACAGCTAGTAATATCTTCTACTACTATCAACAATTTTATTCAATGAAACTATCTATTATTTGTTTTTTAATAAAAGATAAAAATCCGGCTTCATCTACACATGGTAGAATCAGGCTATTTATTACAGTGAACCCAAGGTCCAAGCACAAACGCGTCCAAACTAGATTTAAACAAACAAAAGGAAACACTAATGGAGACTAATCCGATAAGTAGATAACTATCCAAACGCTGAAAAAAAAACCCCGCAACACAGCCTCCTCTGGTAGCCAAGCAGCATGAAGAAAGGAGCATCTCTCGGTCTAATAGGGACCAATCCGACAAGTACCATCCAAACGATGAAAAAAAACACATAGCCTCCTCTGGTAGCCGAGCAGCCTGGAGAAGGAGCATCTCTGGGTCCTCGTGGCATTGTAGGTGTACCCACTTCTGAAGCCAATGCGTTCCTCTGAATAGTACCAGCAAGAAAGTTTTGGTTCTACATTTGTCAAACACCACTTTGTTTCTTGTGACCCAAATGGTCCAGCACAATGATGCTATTGCAGTTAATAGCGGTAGATTATGTTTGCTCTCCACAATTCACATCATCGATTAAATAAGTCATGTATGTTAATTGATCTTGGGATGCCAAACAATAAATGAACACCTCTCCACAAGAAACTAACATATGCACATTCAAAAAACAAGTATTGAATACTCATTTATATGATAGGATAGGATGAACAATTTTTTCGTTCCAATTCCGTCTAACCAGATTATCTTTAGTCAGAATTATATATCTTTTTAAGTAGCACATAAAAATCTTGATCTTCATTGGCATCTTTGCACGCCAAATTTCCTGTAAATTTCTCACATCATTATTAACTAACGTAGCATACATAAATTTAACTGAGAACTGTCCCATTGAATGTAGAGACCTTTTAAAAACATGTGGGCTATCTTGAAGATTCAATTCCGTTAAAGAGAAAGAAGACACAATTCTATTCCAATCTCTCAAGTTTTGCCCCACCAGGCTTCTCCTAAACGAGATATTGCGGGGTGCTGTCTGAAAGATATTAGCCACAATGTCTTGCTTCCAACGGACTATGTTAAGGGTACTTAAGTTTTAGCGGCTGATTGCTCAACCATCTATCTTTCCAAATTCTAATTTGAGAACCATTCCCTACTTTGAAGCATCCCTAGTTTAAAAATTGGTCTTTCACATTTATTCGGTCTTTCCAGAAGTGCGAGCCAATTGCTTTTTTTGTCACCTCTCCTAAAGTTTTGTCTCTCACGTATTTGTTCCTCAATAGTCATTGCCAAATCCCATGCTGGTTATAAACCTTAAACAACCACTTGCTGAGTAAACATTTATTTTGTAACTCCAAATTTTGTATTCCCAGACCCCCTTGCTATTTAGGTTGACAAATAATATCCCATTTGACTAATCTATATTTTTTCTTGTGTTGGTCGTTTCGCCAAAAAAAATCTGGATCTGTAATAATTTAACATTTTGGACACTCCTTTTGTTTGTTCAAAAAAGACATCATAACATTGGTAAGCTCGAGAGCACCGAGTTTTTGAGCACTAGACGACCTCCTACCGTCAGCAGCTTTTCTTTCCAGCCACTCAATAATTTCTTCTCAAACCTCTCTTCTATGACCTTCCAATCTCTATTGTTTAGTTTCCTAAAGTGCACAGGAATAGCTAGGTATCTGAAGGGGAAATTACCAGTTTATAACCAAACAATTGTGAATAGGCCAGTTCATACTCCTTTGCTTTACCAAAGCAAAATATTTCACTTTTGTGGAAATTTATTTTTAAGCCTGATAATAGTTCAAAAACACAAAGTACAAACTCAATGTTTATTGCTTTCTCCATATCATGGCTCATAAAAATGACCGTATCATCCGCATAATGTAGAATTGACAAACTATCATCTACTAAATGTGGAATCACCCCTTCAACCTAACCATTATCTTTAGCCCTAGCAATGAGTAGAGCCAGCATGGCTGCCACTATGTTAAACAATAATGGAGACAATGGATTACCTTGTCGTAAGCCCTTCCTTGTTTGGAAGTATGCACCTTGCTGGTTGTTTACTTTAATTCTTACATTGCCCCCTTGCGTGAAGTGTTCGATCCATTTGCACCAAGTCTCGGACAAACCTTTCATTCTAAGTGTTTGCTGAAGGAAATCCCATTTTACCTTATCGTATGCTTTTTTTTAAATCAATCTTGATAATAATACCATCTTGTTTTTTGGTACGTAACTCATGAATTGTCTCGTGTAAAATGAATGCACCCTCCATAATGTTTCTTCCTGGTAAAAATGATGTTTGTGTCGGTCTTACAATTCGTTGGGCTATGCTCGTTATTCGATTAGTGTCCACTTTTGGAAAATTTTTGAAGCTAACATTTAACAAATATATGGGTCTATATTGTGTTAGAAATTTAGGCAATTTTAGTAGAAATTTAATCTAGAAAATAGCAATAACAAAGAGGTTTGTGACATCATGTATGTGCTTGTGTGATCTAAGCATGAATACCATGTATATGATACTAACTAGCAAATTTTTGACACAAAACCTTACTGGATAGCGAAGAACAGAAACATACCCAGCGGCAGAGCCGGATGCACTAGTCGACATAGTGCCTATCAGTGTAGTCGTCCTGCTCATTGTAGTGTAGACAGGAAGTAGTGCCGATCACCGGAGAGCCTTCAATGTGCGTCAAAAAGAAGAGGACGTAGACGTAACGAGTAGTCATGCCGCCAGCGATACTCCCCAAAAACGTGATTGTCACCCTTCACCCGTTGGAAAGAAAAGGACATAGATGTAGTGAGTAATCGTGCCGCCAGCGACACTCCCTAAAAACGTGATTGCCGCCCTTCACCCGAGTAGGTGAACTCGAAGATGGCAGGCATTCCAGAGGCCCTACTCTCCCAGTTCTAGTGCACGCAAGAACCAGGATGGGGAGAACCAGAGAGTAGCTGAACATGTGGTGTCTCGAAAGTGTGGCAGAACCATCCAAAATAGCACGCTTTCAGAGGCACTTATCTTCCACTAGACACTGAGTACCTTAAAAATGAACTAAATCGAGCAGTTCCGTCGAGCACACCCAACGGGAGAACTCGAAGCAAACCACAATTTTCATCCATGATTCAATACTGAGTACAAGCTTACAATACTTAGTCCATTTCATACAACATCGAGTCTCAGAAATTAATTATTATAATACCAGCGTTCAGAGTGCGATAATTAAACAACGGAATGAAATAAACACCTAACGGAGCCATACAAGGATCTGTCTGTGCCCACCAAAAGAATTCTCCACACAAGATCTAGCTTCTCAAGGTGCACCTGCAACATGGGTAAATAAACCCTGAGTACACAATGTACTCGCAAGACTTACCTGACTACGAAATATATTTTCCTGACTCACAAGGAATATGATAGGCGATTTGGCTTGTGGGTTTCTTTTGTTATGTGAAAAGCATTACTAATCGTTTGTCCTTATAATCAAGTTTTATTAGCAGTCACTTTACTTCATTAACTAACCATTCTAGATAAACACTTATTCTACTTTCGAGTAAGGGTAAGGGTTGAGCAATCAAACTCATTTCACCACCTTTCATATTCCAGTTCTTACTACAGTGCCAGATACTAGCCAAGTCGTACCGTCACGTAGAAACGGTGATTCGCGAATCAATGTAGCCCAGCTGGATACCCAAAAAACACACGCCTTGCTTATACCCCAGGCACAAACAAGACTAACCCATTCCACTCCCATCAAGGGGTCTAGGTCCCTGTCCAAACTTGGACTCCAAACCCCCACACTTGAGACTTGCCCTCAATGCGGTGCCTAGACCTCCACCTGTCCCCGCCTCCAATCAGTCGGTCCGAAAAGAGCCGAAACCCACGAGAGTGATGAGCCTTCCCGCTTCCATAAGCAAGGATGTGCTCGGGACAATAAATCTGTGACCTGACTACCATCCACAGCAACGGACAGCCCTCAATCGACACGGACAGGGAAAACAGTGCAACCAAGCTTTGCCTCGTGGCCACGAGACACAATCTGTTACACCCACTAATATCCATACCATATCCCTGCCCGGTCACCAATTTTTCTTTCCATCATTTTATCACGAGAGTTATAATAATAATAGCCACCTATTGTGAGTAACGACAGGTTACTCACGCTACCGATAAACCTAAGCAAAGCGCTACGCAAACCTGCACTAGTAAGACTCATAGGTAGATATATATGCATGTGGTTTCCATGGAATTCCCTGCAACGTAAATGCGTAACATATAGATATATTGTGATTATAAAAAATAAGGGCTATGCACTAGGGCTTGCATTGGGTAGGTGCAACGTCAGCGGTGTCAGTCACGGGTGGCTTCGGGAACTCTCCTATACGAGTACCTCATCGTACTCTTCTACGATCTCCTCGTATTCCTGATCGACGGGGTTCACATACTCCACTAACTCGTTCTCTATATGTATGCGATGACGATGCAACAATTTAGAAATTAGACAATAACAACTCTTAAAATATAAGTACACATGCTAAACTACTGAGCTAGCCCTAATGACCAAAATGCTAAGCTAACTATCATTTCTAGCAGCAAGTGTTAAGCTCACCTAAACGTGCTTAAGTTTAGATATCAATATTATATGTTTATTCGTGTTAAGTTTAAGTGGATATTTAGCTACCCTAGTAAACAGTCTACTCTAGGGCTGCAAAATTTACAGTAATCACATAATAATTCTACGAAGCTACCATAAAAATTTTAGAGTTAAAGCTATCACAAATTTGCCACAATAATTCCTATAAATATTATCATAATGATATTAAATGCTTTCAATTGATTTAATATATCTCAGCATCATCACATATAAGCCTAAACTATTTACATCGACAGGTAGATCACATTTTTAGGAATCTAACAAATTTTGTTCTATAATTTTTGGACACCTCTATGAATTGATATCAATTATCAAAGTTCAGCTTAGAAAATAAAATGCAAAGCTATTTCTAATTTTTACTAAAAAGGGAAAACGAAATCACCAGCGCGGCCCACCGCGCGCGGCCTGCGTGACTCGGCCCACGCACGTGAGGCGGCCCACGTAGGGGAGCCCACGCGCTAGCGTGTTTTTGTAGAAAGGCCCCTGCACTAACCATGAATAGTACAACCACCAAGCGCCCTATTCCCGCAGTCAGCGCTTTTGCGCTAAGGCCCTTGTCTAAACCTACCTTTGCATTGGGGAGGTCCCCGACGCCCCCCCGCTCACTGTCTTAGCACCGGGCGGCATTGGTCGGCCACGCCGGCCACCTACGGTTCCCAGCGGCCCAGCTAGCAGGCCACCTCCATCTACAGACCTAGTGCCTACGCTAAACGGGTACGGGAGCAGCGGCGCTCTTGAAAGCAGTGGCCACGGCAAGCGGCCGCTCGTGATGGTGGCACGCCTGTTCTGTCCACCATAGGCCACCGCACGACTACCTAGCTAATGCATGAGCATCCTTAGCTTACTCCGGGCTCTGCCACAACGTTTGTTGAAGCCGAGGGTGGCGGAGAAGGCTGGCCACATGCGACCCGAGCGGTACGGCGGCGCTCTACGATGGCACGGCCGCGTCAGCAGCTCCCGTGTGGCAGTAAGGGTAGAGGTGAGGTACAAGGGTGGCAAGGGAGTTGATGCGAAACTGGCAGTGCAGGTGGATTGGCTCTAGCGGCTTCGTGGGGCAACTACCTTCGGCCTATGCCGCTCTCGGCCTTATCGGCCCGGTGGCGAGAAAAGCTCCAAATTGGAGTTTGGCTAGGAGCTAATCAAGGCAGGGTGGGGCTGACTGGCGGAGTGGGTTGCTGGCGTAGCCGTTGCCCATGATGCAATGGACCGAGATGACACCTCCCTGCTGATTTGATATTGCAGCTCAGACAGCCATGGTGACGTGGTGGGAAGAGGGAGGAGTTAGGGCTCGACGTGACCCCAGTTGGCGGGACACGACCGAGCGACACACGCGCAGGTGCTACGAGCCAACGCAACCAGGGAGCGTGCGTGCGCAGTGTAACACCTCAGGTGTTTGGCTTCCTTAAGTGCATTGCATTTCATGAGCATTAACATTAATCACCCCATTCATGAGTGGGAGCATCATTCATTTCATGCATGAGCTTATAATATGTGAAACACTCTTTGGAAACATTGCCACATATGTTATATTTCATGTGAAGTAAGAAGTGAGTAGTGTGCAACACACAAGTACCTTATGTGCAATTTCATTTGGAAACATGCTAACCACTTTAGTGTAACATAATTAGAGAGTGTTATGCAACACACTCATGCAACATGTGCAACATGAGCTTGCAACATTTGGGTGGAATATTGATTTGCTTGTTTCAAAGTGTGTGACACTAGAAATTTCATGTAACCAATGTATAGAGTGGCTAATTAGGTCTCATAACACCTTAATTACATTTGGGGTAAGTAGTGGAGCAATATTCATGTTGACCAAAATTACCAAATTGCCCTTCCAAATATTGTTGACTAAGTGTGGACCCCTAGAGTGGTCTGGTTTGACCAATTAAAAAGTCCAGCTTAGAGATCTTGCATGGAGGAGCAACCTTAACCAAAGTTGTAGATAATTTCATAAGGAACAAAAGTTCTAATATGGCCATCTCATGAAAATGACCAGAACATACTCAAAAATGGCCCACAAGTCAGTATTAGAGGCTGTTTTGGGACTTAGCAAATTTTGGCTAAGTGTGAAGCTGAAAACCGTTTCACTGTACCTCACTTTGGCAACTTGTTACTTACAAACTAGGCCGAACCAGTCCTTGAGCCAATTGACAAAGTTGTTGTCCACACATAGCTCTACAACATTGTCAACATGACCATCACCTAGTTCTAAATGGTTTAGGAGTTGTGGTGTCTTGAAAATAGGGTTTCAGTCGGTTTCACTGACTGAAAACACGTTTCAGTTTCCAAGTACACCACTTTGGAGCTTTGTAGTTTCAAATCCAAACCAAATTTGTTCTTGAGCCAATTAGCAAGATTGTAGCCCTCATGTAACTCTATCATTTTGATGTTATCACCTTCGGCTAACTCGAGCTGTTTCCAGAGATAATCATCGTTGAAATCGCGCTGTCAGTCGAAGGATGATGGCCTCTATTCAGTCAACACCGACGCCATTTAGCCGGACAGCCGGCTCGCGTCGTGGCGCTCGGGCAGAGCCCAGTGGCCGCGTGGCGCGTGCGTTCTGCTGTCGTCTCCACGTCGTGAGCCCAGGCGCGGAGATGAACACCGAGCGGACACCTCCACCCCCACACTCGCGCTCACTCTTCTCTCCTTCACTCTCGCTCTGGCCGGGTTCACCGAGGCGGAAAACGAAGGCGCCATTGCCGCCGCAGCCCGCTCCGTGCTCGTGCAAGCTCACCGTCGCACCCCCGTCCTCCAAATCCCGTCCACTGCTCCACCTGAATCCCCTCCACCTCCTCCACCCGTGGCTTGACCGGATTGTGTCGAGGTGAGGGCAAATTTCGGTTTCCGCCACCGTGAGTCCTCACCGGCGCACTGTCCGCGCGGCGGCTCACCGTGGCCAGCTCCCTACGGTCACCCTCCAGTCTCCCCGCTAAGTGTTCTGGGTTCCGGGGTGGGTAGAGCAGCCTAGGTGATGACGCTACCAGTTGGTATGGCCGGTACATGTCGGAACACCGTCGTGCGCTGCCACGCCATGGCCGCCGGTGCGGTGCTCACGCGGCCAGCGGCACTCACTCCACCTCTGTCCTCTTCTTTGGCATAGAGAGGTCCGCCATGTCCTCAGGAAGCCGTAGTACACCTCACTTAGGTCCCTGGCCCCCGGAGTTCGCCGGACCGCCGCCGGGTGCCGCCTCCGAGCCGCGGTCGCCATGGCCGTCGTAGCTAGGGTGGGATAGGGTTAGCAAATCTAGGTTTGGTCGATGTGGAAAGTCGCGGGGAAGCCGTTGGTGCTCTTTCCGTCGCCGGAGGCGCCGTCGTCGGCGAGCTAGAGCTCGCCGGAGTCGCGGCCGTCTTCCCCCTTCGCTCTTCTCTCTCTGGCCTGCGGGCCCGCGCTGTCAGCGCCACGCGCGCGTGGGCGGGAGTTCGGGGCAGGCCGCGCGCTGGCTGGGCCACGCTAGCAAGCCGGGCCGGCCCAGTAACAGTAGCGAGTTAGGGTTCGGTTTTAGTTTTTTCTTTTCATATTATCACAGATTTTTGTTGTTGTTTGGAAAATGTAGATCTAGGGTTTTACTTGCTCAAAAATCATGGGATAAATTTTGTTAGGATCTACATGATGTGTAGTATTTTAGAAAAATATGAATTTGTTATGTGATGTTTAGTTTCTGGGAGATTTAAATAGGTTTTTGAAATGTGTTTTAGATTGCATGCAAACTTGTTTAAATCATATCTTGAGTTTCAGTGTTCCAAAAATTATGAAATTTGGTGGGTAGGCTAATTTCTACTTGATCTAGCTTTGGTAAAAATTTGGGCAGTAGTGCTTAAGCACTTTTCAAGTTATAATGCTATCTTGTTATTTTAGGAAATGCTTGAATGAATTTTAGTAATTTTTCTACATGTGCAATGTTCTTATCAATTTTTGGAGAATGTCTTGGTACCCTAAAGTGTCTAAGAAAAATAGTCTCCTGTAAATTTTGTAGAATTTTTGGAGCAGTTTACATATATGTTTAAAATTTCACTTAATTACTTAAGTAAATTAAGAAATGGGTTTAAATAAATATTTTAGGTGGACACACCTTACTTTCTGGTGTTTTTGTGACCTTTGTGAACTTGTGGTAACATTAGTTTGGTCTTATGGGATGTTTGCCACATAAATAAATATTTAATCCTTGTAATTCTAGGTTTTCTGAACAGCTGGTAGTATTTCTAGGTTTGACCCTTAATGAAAGGGTTTTCTGGAAAACTTGTGAATACCAAAGTTGTAGTAAACTTGATAAACTAGCTTGTGTCAAAATTTGGGAGCATTTGGCTTAGTAGTTTAGGAGTTATTGCTGTTTTAAGGGACAGTCCAGAATTGGCTGCTCTCTGTTTAGAGAGGACAGATTCTGGAACTTTGGAATTTCAACTAGGTAAACTTTGGAATTAAGTGTTGTGGTCTGAAAATATTTTGTGGTGCATTTCATCAGCTTTCCAGATTGTATTAGATTATATCTTTTGGAGTTGGGAATCTCCAGTTATGTTAGAATCCTTGAGCTGCTGTCCAGAATGTCTTACTGTGGTAATCTAAGTAATATTACTCTTGTATTGTTAGGTGCTAGGGCCTTAACCGAAGAAGAACATCTATATCTTAGGTTGGGTAGATTAGGTAAGTACTTCTCCACCGGAGAAGAGATTTGCACGTACTGATAAAGTAACTGGATTAGATTATTGTTTTTATTTCTGAAATGCATTTCATTCCGAGCATGTTGCACCTTTATGCATCCATGATATTTATTGTGCATTCATGCAATAGGTGTACCGGAGGGGGTAACTCTCCTTGAATTAGAGCCTGTAATTCCGGAGGAGGACCAGGAGCAGCAGGAGCCCGAGGATCCAGCAGGCGAAGGAGTGCCCGCAGACGACCTTCCTGAGTGCCCAGACCACCGGCCTTCGACCTTTCTGAAAGGCAAGCCCCGGTGCATGCTGAACCCATCAATTTATAAATCTATCTTGAGTACTTTTAATTGTTTAATGCATTAAGTTGTAGGAGTTGTATGAAAACAATTGTTGCATTATACCTGTCCTTGTCCAGATATCGTACTTAACCCTATATTAGGTTTAGGCACGTGTCAATGCTTAGCCCTGCTTAGTACGGTAGAAGTCGGGTGATTTTCGGTCATCCGCGAGATGTAGGAAGGAGTCACGAGTGACTTTATGGCTATCGTGGATGGAACCATGCTTTAAAATGAAATGGAGACCGGGCGGGAGTTTGATAGTACAGCCGCAAGACACTTCACGTCTTGGGTGTGGAGCTATGCCCGTCTGAGTCATTTAAGGACCGATTCGCTGTACGTCCTTGAGTCATGTTGAACGCAGTCTAACACTTAGTTGGCCGGATAAGCCATTCCGACCGCAAAGCCGAGTAATGTGATTCAGGCCAGGAATCAAATGGTAGGTTGCTTCTTGGAGGAGAGAAAGGATGTGCTTGGAGACATTGGCGTGAGACCAAGGGGGGGTTAGAGTCCCTATCACCTGGCAGAGTGTCGCCCTTGGGGTCGCGACATCATTCAGACCCGCGATTCCTGAATCATATGAAAAGGTGGCTTGTGCGACCCTGGCAGGGGCCTGCGCGGTGAGTGTTAGAAATACCCCTCTAGCTGGATAGGAATTCGATTCGAATCGCCGTCGCTCCCGGTTAGTGAGCACTTGACTTGAGCAGCGGCAACGTAGATCTCATTAAATGAACCGGTGGTTAAGGGAATGATACAATGTTGCCACAATTCATACCTGCTCTGGATATAATGATGATAATTGTTTGATTATAATCAAGTGCATGTTTAGTACAGGTGCTAAGATAGATGACAGGTAAATGCTAAAAATAACTGCTAGTATAGGTTATAAGAGTCTCAATTACTTATGCCTTTATGCAAAAATAGGATGTCAGCTAGCCTCTTGTGTAAGCCTTGCATAATCCTTGGTGTCATCTTATTTCTGGTTTTCGACGGGTAAGTCTAGCTGAGTACATTCCAGTACTCAGGGTTTATTCCCTCCTGTTGCAGATGATATGCTCTACCAAGGCTTCTGCAAAAATTGTCTCCACCCTGCGGGTGACGAAGACTAGATCACTAGGGCGTGATCATCTTTTATGTACTTTCCTGATGCTTTTGCGGGTTGTTGATCAACAAGACTGGCAGTAGTTAAACAACTGGTGTGTGTTTGCTTCCGCTATCTTTATAAACTTGGTTTGTAATATTTGCGACTCCGTGTGTGTAAACTTATTTTGGAACTACTTGCGAAATGTAACGGATGATGTTGTATGTTGAATGATGCGATCTTGGTTGTAAGCAAGTTGGTTTGAAATCCTTCGTGGTTTCGTTTGACTACCGGGATTATATAGGCTCAAGTTCGAAAATTTGAGCGCTTCGGTGCTTATTTTTGTACTTGTGCTCTTATAATTTGGTCGGTTCTGTTACAGCTGGTACCGGAGCATAATTCAACATTAAACACCTCGTACGAGTATTTAAAAACAAAAGTATTTGATTATGAAAAGGGGTTAAAACATTAAAAATTATTTTCATAGGTATGCCAGTGATCACATCCCTTAGCCCAAATAAGGACTCTTAGGTGGCTTATTATAAAGACTAACTTGGGGGTCTTGTTTGTTTTTGTTTCGTCGTCCATACGGCGTGATATTGTATGGATGCCATCCACTTGGGTGGTAATGTTTGGATCAATTGCCTCGACGCTCTGGTAAGTGTGAGTTGTGAGAGCATGATCGTCCAACCGGCGATCTAGGGGAGAATAGTTTTGGTGACTTGCATACTTACATGTTTAAACCATGTAATTATGTAGGCACTTAATTGTGGGAATCTTTATATCGGGTAGCTTTGATACTGAAGTATATACATCAGGGGATGTGTATATGGAAAGTATTTAATTTACTGCTTTCTTGTGTGCTGATTTTGGGGAAACTGTTGGACTGAAATGAGATTTTCTGCAGGTACACTAACAGCGCAAACGAGTAGACCGATAGTGTCGCCTATATGAGAGAACGTATGTATGCCACCGCCTAGCGTTAGAAAATTTATGATTCTACTAGGATGAGAGGGCGTACGGAACGTGCATGCACCATGTTTAATTATATCATACATATCATTTACTCCCTCCTTAAAAATTTCAATAGTCCCGACTAAATTAAATTTCGTATCCCCTAAATGATCCTCACTTTCAGTCGTATCTTGTTGCTACAGATGGCACGTACCAAGAGGACCGCTCGCAAGTCCACTGGAGGCAGGGCACCTCGTCACCAGCTCGCTCCACGTGAGCCTCGCTCTGAGCCCACTGAGGTGGAAAGGCTGAGGGCTGAGTTGGCCGAAGCGACTGTTGCCCGGAATACAGCGCGTCAGCAACTGGAGCAAGTGATCCGTGATCGTGACCAGGAAACCCTTGCAGTCCAGAGATTGACAGTAGCAAACCGCAACTGTCAACGCATGCTGGTCCGTGTCATGAATCAGAGGGATGAAGCCTGGCACGAGGAGAACGTTCTGAGAGCTCGTCAGTTTGAGCTCGAACAGCAATTGGAGAATGCTGAAGAATACAATGACAATCTTCATGAAGAAGTGCACCGCCTGAACAACCAGCTAAATCCTCTGCTGCCTAGAAATATCAATGCAGATGAGGACATGGGTTCGGGAATCTTCATGGCTAAAAATGATGATGAAGTGGAGGTCAATGGGCCCCAAGATGCCGCACCAGAAGAAGCACCAGGAGAAGAGCCAGAAGAAGAAGAAGAAGAGGAGTTAGAGCCTGTTAGTGATGAAGACAGCGGGGAGATCCTTGACACCGACTCTGAGGACGATGCTTAGAGTAGTGACCACGTAGCTATGATGTAGGATTGTCGTTTGTGCCCTCCCTGTGTTGGAGTGAGGCTTTGTAATAACTTGACTTGGGATGTAAGGTCGAACCATATGTTTTCTAGATGTTTATTTGAACCTGGCAATTTTGATCACAATTGGATGTCTTTTTGCATGCGTTCGATGATGGTGTCACGATTAGCACCCTTCGGTGCCGCGACGAAACCGAGGGCCTCCTATGGCGCGCGATATAAGGCTGTGCTGCTTGGCACGCGCTGGTATCGAGGTGGCTAGTCATGATTCACCATGGAACTCTACCGTTGAGAAGTCTCTTTGTGGTCAGTTTGAAGTAGCATTTCTCAGACAACTAAAAATATTGAGATCAAATCCAAGTACCGGGCGAAAGGTCAAAAATCACGTAGATATTAACGTAAACAGTTTAGTAACTGTTGTGCTCCTTGTGAGTGAGCCTTTATCAAGTACATCTTGTTGGATTCCCTCGCATGATTGTGTCAATTGATGCGCTTGAATGGATTGTGCGGTTGTGATGAATTATTGTGCCATGAGTATTTTAAGAAGTCTATTTCATGAAGTCAGTTTGACATATTTACAATAATTCATCTACAAATTTCCCACATCGTCAGTGCTCATTGGCTATGCATTTTTGCAGATGTCGTACAATCTCTGTCGGGGTTGTGGCAATGAGGATGAGGAACAGCCACCCCCTCCGCCACCACCTACCCCGGCTGAGCTGATGCAGACAGTGGTCGAAGGGTAGCGCATGCTGGCAGATGCTATGCGCCAGCTTGCCAACCGAGAGGCTCGTCATGGCCGCCAGGGCCCAGAACCCAATCAGTACAGTGATTTCAAGGACTTTCTTGATACTAAGCCCCCGCTCTTTAAGGAGGCGGAGGAACCACTGCAAGCTGATGAATGGTTGAACACTATTGAACAAAAGTTTCGTCTGCTTCGCTTGACCGATGAGCTAAAAACTGAATATGCTTCTCACCAACTACATGGTCCAGCGGGTATTTGGTGGAGCCACTATCGTTCCACACTGCCTGCAAATGTCCCGATTGCTTGGGACCAGTTCAAGGCCGCATTCCGTGGGAACTATATTCCTCCAGGTCTTATGGCTATCAAGCACACAGAATTTATGAGGCTGTCGTAGGGCAATAAAAGCTTGACTGAATATCTGCAATCTTTCAACAACCTGGCAAGGTATGCCACAGAGTTTGTGGATACCGATTCCAAGAAAATTGCTAGCTTTAAAAGAGGTCTCGGCCCAAAGCTGATGAAGACTATGGGCACTAGCAAGTGCACTACTTTCAATGAATTTATCAGTGATGCTCTGACTCAAGAGAACAATAATTCTATCTATGCTGCTTCTAAGAGCCGCAAGAGGGCACTTGAGGCAGGTGCTTCACAGTCTCGAGCTCCAGCTACCTCGAGGGCTCCTCCTCGCCCTCCTGCCACAAGTGCTAAGTTCCGTCCTCCGCAAAAGAAGGCGCCAGTGAAGACCGGGTTTCGCAAGGCATATACAGTGGCTCTACCAAAGGGTAATTCGAGCCAAGGCAGCTCCAGTGTCCCTCCTAGCAACATGCCTTGCTGGAACTGCAACAAGCCAGGCCATTGGTCCAGGAACTGTCCTTACCCTAAGAAGAATGTCAACCAAGGTGGCCGTCAAGGGCACGCTCATTATAACAGTATTGAGGAAATCCCATCTGGTGAGGTTGTCACTGCTGGTAAGTTCCTAGTTGACCAACATCCTGCAGTGGTACTTTTTGATTCGGGTGCTTCGCATTCCTTTATCAGTCCTAAGTTTGCATCGGAGTTTACACACAAATTGCATACTGTTGAAGGTGGGGGTTATTGTATTAGCGCAGCAAGTGGGAATATTTCCACAAATAAAGTAGTGGGGAATCTTGAGCTTGAGATAGAAGGGCGAAAGTACTCGCTTGCCTTAGTGGTTTTGCCGGGATTAGGCATAGATGTTATTCTGGGCATGAATTGGATGAGTCAGAATGGGGTACTCATTGATACATCCACTCAGGTAGTTATGCTCAGAGATCCTACAGATCAAAAGGGTTTTCTGGTACAACTCCCCAGAAAAGTTGATTTGGCTAGGGAAATTCATGCTGTGCAAGCAAATGCGTTGGCCGAAATTCCAGTAGTAAATGAGTTTCCGGACGTTTTTCCCGATGATTTGCCGGGGCTCCCTCCGGATCGGGATGTGGAATTTAAAATTGAGTTGTTGCCTGGCACGGCTCCCATCTCTAGGAGACCCTATAGGATGCCTCCGAATGAGTTAGCTGAACTTAAGGTGCAATTGAACGAACTTTTGAAGAAGGGGTTGATTCGTCCCAGTTCGTCTCCGTGGGGATGTCCTGCTATCTTTGTAAAGAAGAAGGATCAGTCATTGCGAATGTGCGTAGATTATAGACCTCTCAATGCAGTCACTGTCAAAAATAAGTATCCTCTACCGCGCATCGACATCTTGTTCGATCAGTTGTCTAAAGCTAAAGTTTTCTCCAAGATTGATCTAAGATCTGGCTATCATTAAATTAAAATTCGTCCTGAAGATGTTCCAAAAACCGCCTTTTCTACCAGATACGGTCTTTATGAGTATCTTGTTATGTCCTTCGGCTTGACAAATGCCCCCACACACTTTATGTACTTGATGAATTCGGTGTTTATGCCCGAATTAGACAAGTTTGTGGTGGTATTTATTGATGACATCCTGATATATTCTGTAAATGAGGAAGATCACGCTGAACATCTGCGTATAGTCCTCACAAGACTGCGTGAACATCAACTATATGCAAAGTTCAGTAAGTGCGAATTCTGGCTTCGAGAAGTACCTTTCCTTGGGCATGTGTTGTCCGATGGAGGAATTATGGTGGACCCCGCCAAGGTACAAGAAGTACTGAACTGGAAGGCTCCTATCTCGGTTCACGAGGTCCGGAGTTTTCTTGGTTTGGCTGGCTATTATCGTCGCTTCATCCCGGATTTCTCCAAAATAGCCAAGCCAATGACTCGGTTGCTACAAAAAGACACCAGGTTTGTCTGGACTCCTGAGTGTGATGCGGCTTTTCACCAACTGCGAACCCTCCTAACCTCAGCTCCGGTTTTGGTACAACCGGATATCGAGAAACCATTTGATGTTTATTGTGATGTCTCAGGCATAGGTTTGGGAGGTGTTCTGATGCAGGAAGGCCGAGTAATCGCATATACCTCTCGGCAACTTCGGAAGCATGAGGCGAATTATCCAACGCATGACTTAGAACTCGCCGTAGTTGTTCATGCTTTGAACGCCTGGCGGCACTATCTGCTGGGCAATGTCTGCAATATCTACACAGACCACAAAAGCCTCAAATACATCTTCACCCAACCCGAGTTAAATGTGCGTCAAAGAAGATGGCTCGAGTTGATTAAGGATTATAACCTTCAAGTGCACTATCATCCTGGCAAGGCAAATGTAGTTGCGGATGCTTTAAGCCGTAAGTCTCATTGCCATTCCCTAGTTGAAACTGATTTTCATCGATCTCGCCTTCTATATCCAGCAGTCTTGTACAACATCACTGTCAGTTGTACTCTCAAAAGCAGAATTATTGAGCTCCAAAAGACTAACACTGGTATATTCCACATCAAGCGTAAGATGAAAGAGCAAGAAACTACACAGTTTAGGGTAGATGAAGAGGGTGTACTATGGTTCAAGGATAGGTTAGTTGTGCCTAAGGACCGAGAGCTTAGAAATGATATTATGTCTGAAGCACACTCCTCCAAGTTTTCCATCCATCCGGGCAGCAATAAGATGTATTATGATTTGAAGCCATACTATTGGTGGACCAAGATGCGGAAGGAGATAGCTGCATATGTGGCTAGGTGTGACACCTGCTGTAGAGTTAAAGCTGTGCATATGAAAGCTGGGTTACTTCAACCACTTTCTATCCCGGGTTGGAAATGGAAAGAGATAAGTATGGATTTCATTGTCGGACTTCCTCCTACTGTCAAAAATCATAACTCCATCTGGGTAATTGTGGACCGCCTAACCAAGTCGGCTCACTTCATTCCTGTTCGAGTAGACTATCGTCCTACTGACTATGCTGAGTTGTACTTCAATCAGATAGTTTGGCTCCATGGGATACCTTGTACTATCATATCTGACCGTGGTCCTCAGTTCACTGCTCGCTTTTGGGAGCACTTGCATCACCTTCTGGGAACCAAGTTAGTGAGAAGCTCTGCTTATCACCCCCCAGACGTCTGGTCAGACAGAACGGGTTAACCAAATCTTGGAGGATCTGTTGCGGGCATGTGTCATTTCATCCAAGGGTTCTTGGGAAAAATGGTTACCTCTAGCTGAGTTCTCATACAATAATAGTTACCAAGAAAGTATTAATATGGCCCCATTCGAAGCTTTGTACGGTCGTAAGTGTAGAACCCCACTAAATTGGATAGAAGCTAGGGAGAGGAGATTTTATGGTATTGCTTTTGTTGAGGAAGCAGAGGAACAAGTCCGTACCATCCAAAAACATATGGCTGCAGCCCAAGCTAGACAGAAAAGTTATGCTGATCGTCATAGAAAACCACTCGAGTTTGAAGTTGGAGACTTCGTGTATCTGAAAGTTTCTCCAATGAAGAGTGTCCAACGTTTTGGTGTTAAGCGAAAACTTGCGCCAAGATACGTGGGTCCTTTCCAAATCATAGGCAAGAGTGGAGCTGTTGCGTACAAAATCCAGTTACCTCCAGAAATGAGTGCCATATTCAACATCTTCCATGTATCTTAGCTCAAAAAGTGTCTTCGAGTTCCTGAGGAAAGAGTTCCTTTGGGAGATATCAGGCTGGAATCCGATCTAACTTACGAAGAAAAGCCAGTCCGAGTGATCGATACTCAGGAACGAGTGACTAGAAGCAAAGTGGTTAAGTGGTATAAAGTAATGTGGAGTAATCAGGGTAGTGAAAGTGACGCTACATGAGAACGGGAGGACTATTTGCGGGATGGTTATAAGGAATTCTATGAAAAATGGTACGCTTTCCAAATCTCGGGACGAGATTTTTATAAGGGGGGAGGGCTGTAACACCTCAGGTGTTTGGCTTCCTTAAGTGCATTGCATTTCATGAGCATTAACATTAATCACCCCATTCATGAGTGGGAGCATCATTCATTTCATGCATGAGCTTATAATATGTGAAACACGCTTTGGAAACATTGCCACATATGTTATATTTCATGTGAAGTAAGAAGTGAGTAGTGTGCAACACACAAGTACCTTATGTGCAATTTCATTTGGAAACATGCTAACCACTTTAGTGTAACATAATTAGAGAGTGTTATGCAACACACTCATGCAACATGTGCAACATGAGCTTGCAACATTTGGGTGGAATATTGATTTGCTTGTTTCAAAGTGTGTGACACTAGGAATTTCGTGTAACCAATGTATAGAGTGGCTAATTAGGTCTCATAACACCTTAATTACATTTGGGATAAGTAGTGGAGCAATGTTCATGTTGACCAAAATTACCAAATTGCCCTTCCAAATGTTGTTGACTAAGTGTGGACCCCTAGAGTGATCTGGTTTGACCAATTAAAAAGTCTAGCTTAGATATCTTGCATGGAGGAGCAACCTTAAGCAAAGTTGTAGAGAATTTCATAAGGAACAAAAGTTCTAATATGGCCATCTCATGAAAATGAACAGAACATACTCAAAAATGGCCCACAAGTCAGTATTAGAGGCTGTTTTGGGACTTAGCAAATTTTGGCTAAGTGTGAAGCTGAAAACCGTTACACTGTACCTCACTTTGGCAACTTGTTACTCACAAACTAGGCCGAACCAGTCCTTGAGCCAATTGACAAAGTTGTTGTCCACACATAGCTCTACAACATTGTCAACATGACCATCACCTAGTTCTAAATGGTTTAGGAGTTGTGGTGTCTTGAAAATAGGGTTTCAGTCGGTTTCACTGACTGAAAACACGTTTCAGTTTCCAAGTACACCACTTTGGAGCTTTATAGTTTCAAATCCAAACCGAATATGTTCTTAAGCCAATTAGCAAGATTGTAGCCCTCATGTAACTCTATCATTTTGATGTTATCACCTTCGGCTAACTCGAGCTGTTTCCGGAGATAATCATCGTTGAAATCGCGCTGTCAGTCGAAGGATGACGGCCTCTATTCAGTCAACACCGACGCCATTCAGCCGGACAGCCGGCTCGTGTCGTGGCGCTCGGGCAGAGCCCGGTGGCCGCGTGGCGCGTGCATTCTGCTGTCGTCTCCACGTCGCGAGCCCAGGCGCGGAGATGAACACCGAGTGGACACCTCCACCCCCACACTCGCGCTCACTCTTCTCTCCTTCACTCTCGCTCTGGCCGGGTTCACCGAGGCAGAAAACGAAGGCGCCATTGCCGCCGCAGCCCGCTCCGTGCTCGTGCAAGCTCACCGTCGCACCCCCGTCCTCCAAATCCCGTCCACCGCTCCACCTGAATCCCCTCCACCTCCTCCACCCGTGGCTTGACCGAATTGTGTCGAGGTGAGGGCAAATTTCGGTTTCCGCCACCGTGAGTCCTCGCCGGCGCACTGTCCGCGCGGCGGCTCACCGTGGCCAGCTCCCTACGGTCACCCTCCAGTCTCCCCGCTAAGTGTTCTAGGTTCCGAGGTGGGTAGAGCAGCCTAGGTGATGACGCTACCAGTTGGGATGGCCGGTACACGTCGGAACACCGTCGTGCGCTGCCGCGCCATGGCCGCCGGTGCGGTGCTCACGTGGCCAGCGGCACTCACTCCACCTCTATCCTCTTCCTTGGCATGGAGAGGTCCGCCATGTCCTCAGGAAGCCGTAGTACACCTCACTTAGGTCCCTGGCCCCCGGAGCTCGCCGGACCGCCGCCGGGTGCCGCCTCCAAGCCGCGGTCGCCATGGCCGTCATAGCTAGGGTGGGATAGGGTCAAGAAATCTAGGTTTGGTTGATGCGGAAAGTCGCGGGGAAGCCGTTGGTGCTCTTTCCGTCGCCGGAGGCGCCGTCGTCGGCGAGCTAGAGCACGCCGGAGTCGCGGCCGTCTTCCCCATTCGCTCTTCTCTCTCTGGCTTGCGGGCCCACGCTGTCAGCGCCACGCGCGCGTGGGCGGGAGTCCGAGGCAGGCCGCGCGCTGGCTGGGCCGCGCTAGCAAGCCGGGCCGGCCCAGTAACAGTAGCGAGTTAGGGTTCGGTTTTAGTTTTTTCTTTTCATATTATCACAGATTTTTGTTGTTGTTTGGAAAATGTAGATCTAGGATTTTACTTGCTCAAAAATCATGAGATAAATTTTGTTAGGATCTACATGATGTGTAGTATTTTAGAAAAATATGAATTTGTTATGTGATGTTTAGTTTCTGGGAGATTTAAATAGGTTTTTGAAATGTGTTTTAGATTGCATGCAAATTTGTTTAAATCATATCTTGAGTTTCAGTGTTCCAAAAATTATGAAATTTGGTGGGTAGGCTAATTTCTACTTGCTCTAGCTTTGGTAAAAATTTGGGCAATAGTGCTTAAGTAATTTTCAAGTTATAATGCTATCTTGTTATTTTAGGAAATTCTTGAATGAATTTTAGTAATTTTTCTACATGTGCAATGTTCTTATAAATTTTTGGAGAATGTCTTGGTACCTTAAAGTGTCTAAGAAAAATAGGAAATCTATTGTTTGACACTTTTTAATATGATTTGTTAATTATACAAAAATCAGCCTTTTGAGCTTGTGAATTTTGTGTAGGGTTACTGTGAATAAAATTAGTTCAAATTTTTGCAGTAGCCTCTTTTTGGGTCATAGAGTCTCCTGTAAATTTTGTAGAATTTTTGGAGCAGTTTACATAAATGTTTAAAATTTCACTTAATTACTTAAGTAAATTAAGAAATGGGTTTAAATAAATATTTTAGGTGGCCACACCTTACTTTCTGGTGTTTTTGTGACCTTTGTGAACTTGTGGTAACATTAGTTTGGTCTTATGGGATGTTTGTCACATAAATAAATATTTAATCCTTGCAATTTTAGGTTTTCTGAACAGCTGGTAGTATTTCTAGTTTTGACCCTTTATGAAAGGGTTTTCTGGAAAACTTGTGAATACCAAAGTTGTAGTAAACTTGATAAACTAGCTTGTGTCAAAATTTGGGAGCATTTGGCTTAGTAGTTTAGGAGTTATTGCTGTTTTAAGGGACAGTCCAGAATTGGCTGCTCTCTGTTTAGAGAGGACAGATTCTGGAACTTTGGAATTTCAACTAGGTAAACTTTGGAATTAAGTGTTGTGGTCTGAAAATATTTTGTGGTGCATTTCATCAGCTTTCCAGATTGTATTAGATCATATCTTTTGGAGTTGGGAATCTCCAGTTATGTTAGAATCCTTGAGCTGCTGTCCAGAATGTCTTACTGTGGTAACCTAAGTAATATTACTCTTGTATTGTTAGGTGCTAGGGCCTTAACCGAAGAAGAACATCTATATCTTAGGTTGGATAGATTAGGTAAGTACTTCTCCACCGGAGAAGAGATTTGCACGTACTGATAAAGTAACTAGATTAGATTATTGTTTTTATTTCTGAAATGCATTTCATTCCGAGCATGTTGCACCTTTATGCATCCATGATATTTATTGTGCATTCATGCAATAGGTGTACCGGAGGGGGTAACTCTCCTCGAATTCGAGCCTGTAATTCCGGAGGAGGACCAGGAGCAGCAGGAGCCCGAGGATCCAGCAGGCGAAGGAGTGCCCGCAGATGACCTTCCTGAGTGCCCAGACCACCGGCCCTCGACCTTTCTGAAAGGCAAGCCCCGGTGCATGCTGAACCCATCAATTTATAAATCTATCTTGAGTACTTTTAATTGTTTAATGTATTAAGTTATAGGAGTTGTATGAAAACAATTGTTGCATTATACCTGTCCTTGTCCAGATATCCTACTTAACCCTATATTAGGTTTAGGCACGTGTCAATGCTTAGCCCTGCTTAGTACGGTAGAAGTCGGGTGATTTCCGGTCATCCGCGAGATGTAGGAAGGAGTCACGAGTGGCTTTATGGCTATCGTGGATGGAACCATGCTTTAAAATGAAATAGAGACCGGGCGGGAGTTCGATAGTACAGCCACAAGACACTTCACGTCTTGGGTGTGGAGCTATGCCCGTCTGAGTCGTTTAAGGACCGATTCGTTGTACGTCCTTGAGTCATATTGAACGCAGTCTAACACTTAGTTGGCCGGATAAGCCGTTCCGACCGCGAAACCGAGTAATGTGATTCAGGCCGAGAATCGAATGGTAGGTTGCTTCTTGGAGGAGAGAAAGGATGTGCTTGGGGACATTGGCGTGAGACCAAGGGGGGGTTAGAGTCCCTATCACCTGGCAGAGTGTCGCCCTTGGGGTCGCGACATCATTCAGACCCGTGATTCCTGAATCATATGAAAAGGTGGCTTGTGCGACCCTGGCAGGGGCCTGCGCGGTGAGTGTTAGAAATACCCCTCCAGCTGGATAGAAATTCGATTCGAATCGCCGTCGCTCCCGGTTAGTGAGCACTTGACTTGAGCAGCGGCAACGTAGATCTCATTAAATGAACTGGTGGTTAAGGGAATGATACAATATTGCCACAATTCATACCTGCTCTGGATATAATGATGATAATTGTTTGATTATAATCAAGTGCATGTTTAGTACATGTGCTAAGATAGATGACAGGTAAATGCTAAAAATAACTGCTAGTACAGGTTATAAGAGTCTCAATTACTTATAACTTTATGCAAAAATGGGATGTCAGCTAGCCTCTTGTGTAAGCCTTGCATAATCCTTGGTGTCATCTTATTTCTGGTTTTCGACGGATAAGTCTAGCTGAGTACATTCCAGTACTCAGGGTTTATTCCCTCCTGTTGCAGATGATATGCTCTACCAAGGCTTCTGCAAAAATTGTCTCCACCCTGCGGGTGACGAAGACTAGATCACTAGGGCGTGATCATCTTTTATGTACTTTCCTGATGCTTTTGCGGGTTGTTGATCAACAAGACTGGCAGTAGTTAAACAACTGGTGTGTGTTTGCTTCCGCTATCTTTATAAACTTGGTTTGTAATATTTGCGACTCCGTGTGTGTAAACTTATTTCGGAACTACTTGCGAAATATAACGGATGATGTTGTATGTTGAATGATGCGATCTTGGTTGTAAGCAAGTTGGTTTGAAATCCTTCGTGGTTTTGATTGACTACCGGGATTATATGGGCTCAAGTTCGAAAATTTGAGCGCTTCGGTGCTTGTTTTTATACTTGTGCTCTTATAATTTGGTCGGTTCTGTTACACGCAGTGCCATTAAGGCGAGTCAAAGGCGTCATGCCGGGCATGGACACGACGTGAGGTGATCGTGGCAGCAGCTGCATCACCACGCACAATGTGGGGGAAGCGGGGCAGCGCGGGGTCAGTGGTCGGCTGTGGCCGACCATGGCCAAGCCAAGGCAGACCCGGCCAGCCCAGCACGACAGCGTAGCCAGGCGCACGGCACAGGGTGGCCATGCAGGGTGACCGCGCGTACAGAGACATGCAGCCTAGGCATGTGTTCATGCATGATCATTAAAGCACGCATAAAAACTAATCTATCGAATTTGAAACCCAACCACCTTCACTACGCACAAGAGGGCACATAGGGCTATCTATAGAAGCTAAAATGTGACATCACTACTTACCTAAATTTGTCAGAATTTATTCCCCAATAATGCATTGTCACGCTATTTTCAGAGTTGAAAATCACTCTAGGTCTAGGCTGATTTGGTTCCAAGTTCAATTTCCATGTTATTAGAAATATTAGCTAACATTATTATTTTGCTAAAACAAAAGTTGCATTGCCACCTACAAAATGTGTACTTCCAACTTTATTAATGTGCCATACATTCTATAGAATTTTTGTTCATGAAAATTTGGTTTCGACCTTACTTGATATACAATGCAACATTGGACTACCATTCATTTCAACATTTTATTGATTAGTTTAAGTTACAAAATTTTATCTACACCAATTATTACATGCAATAAGAGTGATTATATTATTATCCTCCTCAGGAATATCTTTATGGGTTTCAACATTAGTGTGTATTACCAGTTCATGTGTCTCAGGCAGAAAAATAGATTCATGACTAGAAGTGCTAGGTGTATTTTTCATGGGAAATTCACTCTAAAAATATCGCATCTCTAGATTTCATAATTGTACCAATAATCATATCAAGAACACCACAGTTATTATTAAAAATCTATAACCCACGCTGTGAATAGCATAACCGAGAAAGACACAATCAACAATTTTTGGTTTAAGCTTTTGCTTTTTGTTTATTGTCACATTCATCTTTGCCAGACAACCTCAAGTTCACAGGTAAGAAAGATTTAATCTCTTCTTCTCCTATTCCTCGAATGGTGTAATTTCTTTGTTCTTTATGGGCACCCTATTCAGGATATGACATGCTTTCAAAATTGCCTCACCCCACCTTTCCTTAAAAGTCTCGCAGTCTCTAACAGTGTGTTAACCAACTCAGTTAGAGTACTGTTCTTTATCTCTACAATCCTATTGGACTATGGTGAGTACGGTGGCGTCCTCTCATGAATAATACTATGCACCACGCAAAACTCATAAAATTCGTTTGAGAAATATTCTCCCCCATGATCAGACCGCAAACATTTAATTTTCTTCTCAAGTTGATTTTCTACCTCGGCTTTATAGATCTTAAAATAATGAAATGCTTCATCTTTTGTTTTTAATAAATACACATAGCAAAATCGAGTGCAATCATCTATGAACGTTATGAAATATCTCTTGCCACCTTTGGTCAACTCTCCATTCATCTCACACACATCAGAATGAATTAGTTCTAACAGTACCAAGTCCCTCACCGCAACAGCCTTGTGAGGCTTGCGATGTTGCTTTTATTCAATACAAACATGGCACTTAGAGCCTTTGACCAAATCAAATTTCATAATTAAATTTAAACTAGCTGAGTGAGTGGTGCAACCAAAATTAATATGACATAATCACGAATGCCAAATATTTGTCTCATTATCGTGGCTCACGTGGTTCACGAAATTAAAACAAGTATCCATCAAAGACAAGCGGAACAAGCCTCCGCTCTCATAGCCTTTTGCAATAAAAGTTCCATAATTAGAAAGTACGCACTTATTAGACTCAAACACAAGTTTAAACCATCATGACAAAGCAAAGAACCACTAATCAAATTCTTCTTTATTGACAAGACATGATGCACATTCTTTAGCTGCAGGTCTTTCCCGAAGTAAGCTTCAAATCGACCGTACCAACACCACGTACAACCGCACATGCCCCTTTACCCATCAACAAGGAGGAAGTCCGCCTGGCCTGATAAGAAGAAAACAAAGAAACATTAGCACACATATGTATATTTACTCCTGTATCAACCCACCAATCAGGTGAATGATAAACTGAAAGTACAGTAGGTAATAAATTACCATACCCTGTTGTCCTAGCATCAGTCTCAACTGTTTTTGCTATTTTTTGGCTTCCACTTAGCCTCCTCGTACTCTCTAGCATAGTGCCTAGGCTTGCCACAAGCGAAATAATTTTCCTTTTCCTTCTTCTTCTTCTTAAAAGGAGTGGACTTTTGTTTGAGTTCTTGCTGGAATTTCTTCTTGTGGGATTTGTGAGGATTTTTCTGCACCACATGGGCACTAGAACTCCCCTCACCAATTTTCTTGCCACGGACGTCCTTTGCTCTCACCTTATCTTCAACATCCAAAGAGCCAATGAGCTCGACAATGCCAAACTCCCGTCTCTTATGTTTTAGAGAAGTAGTAAAATCTGTCTAAGCCTGTGGCAGCTTAGCAATGATACAGCTTGCCACAAACTTATCAGGCAACACACAACCAAAAATTTTGAGCTCTTTTGCTAGTGTTTGTATCTCATGAGCTTGTTCCACTACAGAATGGTCATCGACCATCCTATAGTCATGAAACTGCTCTATGATATACAACTCAGAACTAGCACTAGAAACCCCATATTTGGCCTCAAGTGCATCCCACATCTCTTTACCAGTCTGTAGCAGCACATATGCATCAACTATGGTGTCTCCAAGTATGCTCAAAATTACTTCCTTAAACATAGTGTCAGCATGTTTGAACGGACGCTCCTCATCAGGAGTATGCAGCCCAACAACCCTAGGTTTAGTGATAAAATAACAGTGCATAGAAGTCAAACATAGAATGCACATCTGCCGCCACCTCTTATAATGAGTGCCCTCAAAGACATTCGGTTTCAGCATACTCGCAAAGCCAACTACCGAGAATTGCAGATCATGTTTTTGGATTGTTAGAAATTTAGGCAATTTTAGTAGCAATTTAATCCAGAAAATTGCAATAACCAAGAGATTTGTGACATCATGTATGTGCTTGTGTGATCCAAGCATGAATACCATGTATATGATACTAACCAACAAGTTTTTGATACAGGACCTTACTGGATAGCGAAGAACAAAAACATACCTAGCGGCAGAGCCAGATGCACTAGTTGAGATAGTGCCAGATGCACTAGTCGACATAATGTCTATTGGTGTAGTCATCCCGCTAGTTGCAGTGCAGACGGGAAGTAGTGCCGATCATCGGAGAGCCTTCAACGTGCGTTGGAAAGAAGAGGACGTAGACGTAACGAGTAGTCATGCCGCTAGCGACACTCCCCAAAAATATGATTGCCACCCTTCACCCGAGCAGGTGAACTCAAAGACGGCAAGCATTTCGAAGGCCCTACTCTCCCAGTCCCAGTGTGCATAGGAACCGGGACGGGGAGAACCAGAGAGCATTTGAATATGTGGTGTCTCGAAAGCGAAGCCGAATGACTGACGGAGGGACTGAGATTATATGCTCGTGGCCAGGGAAGTGAACAGGCTCAGGAGGAGATTAGAGGATGGAGAAAGTGGGTGGATGTAGAAGGACGTAGATGGCAGTAATAGGCAAAACTCCCACAATGAAGCCACCACCAACATAAAAGAGAGTAATTCTATGTGGATTGAGTGGCATGGGCTCAAGAGGAGATCAGAGGACGAAGAAAGTGGGTGGATGCCAAAGGACGGAGATGGCAGTAATAGGTGAAACTCCTGCAATGAAGCCGCCACCAACATAAAAGAGAGTAACTCCCGTAATTATGTGGATTGAGTGGTAAAACCACTCCCATCCCATTCATCCGTCAGCTCGCTTGCCTGCCTGCCACACCATGCCACGCCATGCCCATGGCCCAGCCGGCGGCGACGACGGCACACATGTGGCACACCTACGTCATTTTCTCAGCTTGTCAATATAGATAGACAATATCCAACCATATAAGCGGAGTCAATGTCTAGTCAAAATCCTGTATGGTATTAAACCATATATCACACATTATTACGGGCCATAGAGTTTTTTTGATTTATTAAATATTATATGGGCAAGCCCATAATATATCCAACATATTGTTGAATTTGTGTTGCTTCAGTTTTCTTTGGGAGTAAGATGATTGTTCCAAAGTTGAGGCTATTTAGCGGTAGAGATCTCTGATGGAACTCCTAGAACAGAGCTGTAAGATCTTTTATGACATCCCAGAAAAACTCTGCTAGGAAATCATTAGGCCCTAGAGCATGAAGCACCCCTGGTTATCCAGGAACCCGAATGTGATACAAGTACTAGTCCAAGGAGGTTAGTAACAAATTTATTACATCAGATAACTCTCAGCGTAGTAGTCTCGACAAGCGTGGACAATGAAGGCATGCCACGATTAAAAGTAACCAGAAGATAACATAGGTTTAGCAGACCCTGAAACAAAACTCGCTAATACACATCTGACGAGTCGCAATGCCACATGCTTAGTTGGGTACAGACACGACCTTATTCATACGCCACTTCAGGGTTGAAGTCTGGATCTTCCTCTATTCAACAAAGCAAGGGTGAGTACAAAGTACTCAGCAAATCCAACCTTACCCAACGTAGGAATGTGATAGTAGTATATGCATATAGGTAAATCAAGGATAAGGCTTGGTTTATTTGCATAAAGCTATCTTTTCACATGCAGGGTTTCATTTATAAATACCTTTGCAAAAGACATAAATTTCCATATATGATAGTATTTCTGAAAAAGAGGTTGGTCACAATTTTAAGTGTTGCTGAACCCTTGTTCCCACAACATATGGCAGACAACCATTCATTTCCAAAATCACACTCACTCTCATGTTTTCACTCGTCCCAACCCATATAGTTGTTGAAACCAAACCATAACCCGTTCGAGACCGAACATGGCTATCCAGATAAATTTTACACTCTTCAGAGGTTGTACACTTTCCCCACATGTGGGATGCCGTAACTTAACACTGTCGTGCAAGCACAGATCCATCAAAGCCATTACCCTCCATAGCTAGCACTGACGCTCACCACGGGAACACTGAGGCCACATATCATAATACAATAATTTATAAAGCTCTTTACATTTCAAACAATTTTTCAATTTCCACATATATCTTCTAGTGTCCCATTGCACACCTGCCACCAGGTGATTGCCATACTAACTAAAGGGATTTAGACTAAGCCTTTCCCATGCAAGACGAGTGGTTGTACAATAAATGAGTTAGGCAATGTAACACTCCAGGTGTTTGTCACCAGTTAAGCAATGGTTTTGAGTTCAAAAATGACATGTGAAGTGGTAATGAAGATGTCAAAGCTAAGCCTATGGAATTGAGTCCCAACTTGAATTGGGTATTGCACCATTGCTTACATATCGGTCCTTTTCAAAATGTTTGCTTGGGAGATGTTAATGGAACTTATTTCATGTGTCTCACATCACTCTCTATCTATAGTGATCACTAGAAAAGTTTCATGAAGTTTAGATTCAAAAAGTCACATGAAATGATAAGTCATGTAATTGTTTCAAATGTCTTTACTATGTGCTTGGATGGTACCATTAAGTGAAGGGGATTATAGACCATGAAACAAATCTTGCAACCTTTCCCAAATGACTCTAGATGAACTCTACAACAAAAGTCATGAAGGGTTCATGTTGAGAAAATGCCAAGAAAATGCTCCAATGGATCAAAAATGATAATTTAAGCTTTATCGTGATCCTACTTTGGTTAAAGTGGAACCGTAGGTTTTGTGCTTGTTTTAGAGTTGGACCTTTAATAAAAGTTGTGGTTCATCTTATTTATAACAAACTTTGTTAAATGGTCAAGAGCTAGTTTAGTCTCTAACCTAGTCAAATAGAGCTCCCAAGATTCAATGAAGTGTTGTTTTGGAACCCCAAATTTTGGCTAAGTCAAATGGTGTCTCAGTTTTGGGTACCCTAGTTTGGAGCTGTGTAGTTTCCTAACTAGGCCAAAATAGTTGATGACTCTTTAATAGAAGTTGTAATTTAGATTATGTACTACAAACTTTGTTTAAGCACCAAGGCCAGGTACAACTTCTAACCTAGCCAAATAAGGGCACCAAGTTTGAATGTGTTGTTTTATCCAGTCTTTAAGTAATCCTTTATCATTAGGATTGGCATCCCGCATTCTCCAAAATTTGTTAAGATACTCAAGTTGAGCCAAGAATAGAAGTTGAAGACAATATGATGGAGAGGAGTATACAAAAAGATGGCACCAGTTTGACTTCGTTTTGACCATCAATTTTGGAGTTTGTTAATCGCTATCAATACATTGACAAGGTCATCTTCGAGCTTAATTAGTCGCTAAACCAGAGCTCTAATGGCTAGTTACCCTTAACGAAAGTTGGAGAGCCTTCTGAGAGAAACAACTTTGTTTCAGGCGCCAAGATCCAAATCTACATGGAATATGCTGAAATGGGGCTCAAACGTGTCTACAACCGCACCTACCAGATGTTCGCGGAAAGGCTGACGTGGCCGCCATGCACGAGTTTGCGCCCCAACTGGCTGATGCGTGCGCCCACCTCCCTGTCGTGTCCCTGTGTTCTCTTGGAGTGGACAGCGAGCCCCAGCTCACTTGCCCTCACTCCCTCTGACACTCTCTCGCCTTGTCCTGGCTCTGGGTTCGTGAACGTGAACATGCCACCGCCATGGACGGTCATCGGAGCTCACTGCCACCCACGTTTCTTACCTCCAGACGCCCTGTGCAGCGCGGCGGCCACCTGCTCCACCTCTGGCGCCCCTCCTGTTACCGCGTCCTGACCTAGGGTTGGTCGCCGCCGAGACTCCATTGTCTTCGTCGGAGCAACCGCCGGGCCGCTGCTCGTGCTGGTGGCTAGGAAGCCACGGTCAGCCTCCAGCAGGGCTAGGCTCGCCGCGGGCTCACCCTATCCTCACAACGTGGCCGGGGCCCCTCACCGCCGTCGCCGTTCAGCCGCAGGCCGAGCCGGCCGGTTTCCTCGCGCGTGCTCTGCTCCGACTCATCGTAGAAGATGAAGAGAGGGAGTAAAATAAATTAGAAGCTTTTTCCTGGGTCCAAATGCGAAGAAGTGACTCATCTAAATAGTGCCCTCAGGGAGCTTTTCGCTGGAGTCTTTATTTTTGTTTTCTGCAGGGACCCCAAAGCAAAAGCGTTTTTTCTTTTTCCTTTTCTATTTTTGCAGATTTGGGTGATGAACTTTGAGAATCCATATTAAATCATAGAAAAATCATAAAAAGGCAAATGAAGACTTTTTGGAATCCTTGTGAAATTATCTTTGCAGTGGATCTATAATATTTCATGTTTTAGTTTAAAGTTTTAGCTGTAAAAATAGATTTATGTAGCTAGGTTTTCAATGCTAGTCATATTTGTGTTTTTCATAACGGAAGTTGTAGGGCTCCAAATAAAGTGAAAATTTTTTAGAATGCTACTCATATGATGTTTGTTGTGTGATAAAAATTTCATGATTTTTGGTTGTAGTATGAGTGAGTTATTGATCCATCTTTCTCTCACATGATTTATTGTAATAGCCATTTGTTCTTTTCATAGAGGTTGATATACATGTCCAAATGGATTGAAATTTGGATAGTAGACTATAAGAAGAATGTGTAGACAACTGTAATTTTGGTATAATTTATTGTCCACTTTTGATATGTGCTCATAATTCCACCTAATTATGTAAATAAATTAAGAAAATGCATTAAAAGAATTTATTTAGGAATGTACACTATGTTTTCTGGTGTTAATTGGTCATGTATGACATGTTGGTAAAGTTGGTTTTATCCAATTATATGTTTGCAACATTAGTTAATAATTATTTCTTGCAATTATTAGTTTCTGGGTAGTTCTGGGGGCAATGTAAATTACCCCATATTAATGATGTTTTCTGGGAATGTTGTTTATAAAAAAAGTTGTAGATAACTCATTAAGATAGCTTATGTTAAAATTTAGTGGTATTTGGCCAAGTAGTTTATGAGTTATAGATATTTAAAGTTAGGTTCCATATTTAGTTGTTCTCTGTTTAGAGCAGACCAGATTCTGTAGTTTCATCTTTTGACCTATTAAACTTGGGAATCAGGCTTAGGTGATATTAAATTAATTATAGAAAATTTCATAAGATTTCTAGAATGTCTTGTTGCACATCATTTGGAGTTGTAGATCTTCAGTTATGATTAAATTACTCAGCTGCTATTTTGATGTCCAGAAGGTGGTAAATTCTAGTTTTAGTTCTTTGATTCACTTTGCCATGCTTGTGTGTTGAAGTATGACTCATATCCTTAATGGTATTTGGGGGTTAGTACCCTGTGATCTTTGAGACTTGTGTCTTGATTGATGTGTTTGCCATCTTCTATGTTATGCCTTAGTGAGGATCAAGTTAATTAGCTCTAGGTGCTTATGTGAACCTTGGTATGCTTGCATGATTACTTTGTTTATTGCACTTCTATGCATTCATACATATGCATTGTTGCACCTTATTTAGGTATGCTAGCTGAAACACATGAAGGATGTGGTGCTAGAGCCAAACCCGAAGACGGTGTTTGGTGGAACTATCCCGAAGATGGAAGTACTCAGCGAGTGTCATCTGACAAACACTGACTTTAGTCAGATCCCAGGCAAGCCCCGGAGCATTATAAGACTCCCTACTTTTCAAAGCAATACTATATATATGTTATATGTATTGTTGCATTATGTATAGGAGTTGGATGAAAACCTTGCTGCATCAATATTACTTCTTGTCCTGATATATGAATCCTTGAATCCTACATAGACCAGGATCGAGTAGATGCTTAGCCCTGCTTTAAGCGGTAGAAGTCAGGTGATTTTCTGTCACCTCAGAGATGTAGGGATATTCATATATGGTACGGTTGGCTATATTTGCTATCGTGGAAAAGAACCATGTGCTAATAATATAAAAAGAGACTAGGCGGGATGACGATAGTGAAGCAACAAGGCATGGAGGTCTTGTGTGTGGATCTATCCCCGTCTGAGTCGTTTAAGGGCCGATTCGCTGTACGTCCTTGAGTCATGTTGAACGCAGTCTAACACTTAGCTGGCCGGATAAGCCGTTCCGACCGCGAAGCCGAGTAATACAGTTCAGGCCAGAAATCGAAGGGTAGGTCGCATCTTGGAGGAAGTAAGGATGTGCTTGGGGACATTGGCGTAAGATCAAGGGGGGTTAAAGTCCCTATCATTCTGGCAGAGTGTTGCCCTTGGGGATGCGACATCAGTCAAACTCGCGCTTTCCTGAACTGTACTAAAGGTGACTTGTGCGACCCTGGCATGGGCCTGCGCGGTTTATGTTAGAAATACCCCTCCAGCTAGATAGGAACTCGATTCGAATCGCCGTCGCTCCCAGTTAGTGAGCACTTGACTCCAGCAGCAGCAGCGTAGATTCAATTAAATTGAACGGATGGTTAATTGGATGACGATGGAAATATTGCCTCAATTTATACCTGCTATGGTTAATATTGTTTGCTCTTAATCAAGTGAGTGCTCTAGTACAGGTTCTAATATAGATGACAGGTTAATGATAATTAACTTGATGCTTAAGCATTAATGATTACTTATTTATATTAAGCTTTTATGCAAAATGTTGTCAAGCTATCCCACTTTATATCAGCCTTGCATGATCCTTGGTGTCACTTTATTTTTGGTTTTTGACGGGTAAGTCTAGATGAGACCTTCTCATACTCAGGGTTCTATTTCCACTTGTTGCAGGCTGTGATGTTTCTTGGTGACTGCAAGAGTTGGTTGGCTCCTGCCTTAGTAGCGGAGTGTGATCATGGACATGATCCTTCTTATTTATCTTGTTTCTAATTTTTTTATTGGAAGTCGACTTTGGTACTGACATGTATTTGAAATAAGATTAATGTTAGTTTCAAACTACTTTGCTTCCGCTACTTTTCAATGTAAGTTGTAATAACTATGCTGAACTCTGATGTATATTGAACTACTTGTGAAATGGATATAACATGTGACTTGTTATGTTGAATCACTATGATCTTGGCTTATGTTGGTTGGTTTGAAATCTCTCGTGATTTCATTGGACTACCAGAGTTATATGGGCTCAAGTGTGAGAATTTGATCACTTCGGTGATTGTTTTTATACTTGTGCTCTTATAATTTGGACGGTTTCGTGACATGTACTATAGCTGCTAACTCCAAATTATGGGTAGGGTAATTTTGCTCATGACGTCTAAGCTGTCGGGAGGCATAAGCTACAACTTTTTCTCCTTGCATGCGAACACAACCTAAACCTTGTCTTGAGGCATCACAATATATAATGAAATCTTGGTGCATGTCTGGTAAAGTTAACACTGGTGCTATTGTCAATCTATTCTTTAATTCTTGAACTCTTCTCACATGGTTCTGTCCAAGTGAATTTCTTACCCTTTCTGAGGAGTTCAATCATGGGTCTAGCTATCTTAGAAAATCCTTCTATGAACCTTTGATAATATCTATCTAATCCAAGAAAACTTCTGACTTCAGTCACATTGGTAGGTTGTTTCCAATGAGTGACAACTTTCACTTTCTCAGGGTTCACTGCAACTCCTTCAACTGTCAGGATATGACCCAGAAATGCAACATTCTCAAGCCAAAATTCACACCTGCTGAACTTGGCATACAACTTGTGTCTTCTTAGCTTTTCGAACACTAGTCTCAAATGTTGCCCATGTTCTTCAGCACTCTTAGAGTAGATATGATATGACCACGTCAACCAACAACATGTTACAACCTCCAAGTTAAGCTACACCAACACCAGTCCAAGTCTTTGATAGACCAATTACACGTAGTCGAGCCAAGAAGCTACAACAAGAGGTGCACGCGCTACTTTCTGAAAATCATTTTAATGTTAATGAGAATCATATACTGCCTAAGTCGTGCATGTTGCTATTACTTAGGTGCACCATGGAGGATGACAAGACACCAAGGGTAAACCAAAGAGCAGGATCACGTTTGAGCCAATCCAGTATGACAGAACCATCAGAAAGAATCAGCCACCATTTTTTATTGCCAAAAGCTATGAAGGCACATGAGGACTTGTTGGAAAGCTTGTCAAGTCTAGTTTCCAATGCAATAAGTGCCGACCTGTTTGGAGTTTTCTTCTGGGCGTCAGACCTGTTTTAGTGAAGACTGGTCAGCAGTTTATCAGCCTGCATGATGATCAAATTCCCATGCAAAACTGTACCATTGTACAATATTTCGTGGTACATGCTGTACATGGTGTGAATGCTTATCAAGTTAGCTTTCCAACGCATCTAGCCGCACATCATTTGGAGGTTCCAAGATAGAGTTATTGCCAAAACACTGAAGACTGCGTAGAAGTCAAACAGCCACGCGGGAACCCAGCAGGAAGCCAGTTCGAAGAGGCCCTTTTACATAGTCCGACTTATCTTTTTTATTTCGTGTTTCTACCTATCCAGGAGGGTTGTTCCTTGTATAAATACCCTCTTACTCCATAGCATTTGGAGACAACTTGATATTTGATATACAGAAACCCTTTGTTAATCTGTGTGCTAACAAATATTCAGAGAGTGATCTCTACCCCTTTGCTATTGTGATTTCCTTGTGGGATTACAGAAGCGGCGGCTTCATCCGCTCCCAATTGGTGCTCCTACTCCCTTCAAGGTTCTCCTTGATTGATTGTAGGCTGTGTTGGTTGGTTCCTTGAGAGTGTGATTGGGCGAATCCTCGATTCAGGTTGCCGGTTAAAGACGGTGGTTGGCTTTGAGTTTTATTTACCAGGTTGCACTAGTTATCGCTGCTTGCAGCAAGTTATCTTGGCTTCTTTGGAGCTAGTTATCTGGTGTTCATCCTACGTCGTGAAGATCAGGACATCGTATTGTATCAAGATAAGTATGTCATCAATGAAGACTCCAACAAACTTATGTAGCTTCTCCATGAATACCTTGTTCATGAGGTTCATGAAATAAGCAGAGGCATTGGTTAATCTAAAGGACTTCACTGTAAACTTATATTGTCCATATCTAGTTACAAAGGCTTTCTCCGGGACATCACTAGTCTTGATCTTGAGCTGATGGTAACCTGATCTCAAATCAATCTTGGAGAAATACTTGGCTCCTTTAAGCTGATCAGAGAGGTCATGTATCCTCGGTAGAGGATATTTATTCTTGATGGTGACTTCATTTAGGGATCTATAATCCACACATCCTCATGCTTTCATCTTTCTTCTTCACAAACAAGACTAGGGCTCCCCATTGTGAAGAACTAAGTCTAATATACCCTTTCTGTTGCAATTCTCTTAATTGCTCTTTCAGTTTAGCTAACTCTATGAGGGCCATTCTGTAGGGTCTCTTGGCTATGAGAGCAGTCTCGGGGATAAGATCAATGATGAACTCTATATCCCTATTTAGTGGTATTTCTGGTAGTTCCTTAGAGAATACATCAGGGTATTCTTGTACTATAGGCACTTCTTCTATGGTCCTTGCATCCAGGTTAAAGACCATTGGGTCAACTTTAGATCCTCGGGTTTGGCATTTCACCTTAACTCCTTCATGGTTAACTAATGATACTTCCTTGGTTGCATAACTAATAACTCCATTGTGTTAGGTTAACCAGTCCATTGCAAGAATGACATCTATTCCTTTGGACTTGAGCATACCAAGTCTGCTAGGAGAACTATCCCACTTAAAATGATTCTTACATTTGAACAACCTAGATGACATTTGATGTTAGACCCAAGTGTTTGGGTTATTAGGGATAACTTTAGTAATACTATGGGTATTTTATGCTTCTCAACAAAACTTGATGATATGAATGAATGTGATGCTCTAGAATCAAACAATACTGTTGCAAGTACTGAATTGACTAAGAACTCACCTAGTACCACTCCTAAAGTAGTCTAAGCATCCTAAGCATGAATATGATTGACATGGGCTCGACCATAAGATTGTTGAGGTTGCTTACTCATCTGATTATTGTTGTTGGTGATGTTGTTATTGTTGTGAGGGAAACCACGATTGACTCCAGACCCGGCAGGCCTTGGTCCATTAATAGTGTGGGACTAGGTGGACACTGCTGGTGGGATGTTCTTATAAGGACAGTTGGTGATTTAGTGTCCAGTCTCATGGCAATGAAAGCAAGCCTTGCTGTTGTTAGTGACTTGACCAGTGCTGTTATGTTGAGTCTTTCCATATGTCTGATTTTGATAAGTTGTCTTAAGCTGATATGATGGCTGCATCTAGTTAGAGGCACTAGCAGGAGAGCGAAACTACATTGGGGCTTGAGTTTGCTGGCTTGGTTGGCTAAAGGTTTTCAGCCTCTGGGATCTAGCTCCTTCTTAAACTTTGCGCTCTAGGAACTTGCACTTGTTTTCTTTCCTTTCTTCAGTCTTGGCCATATCAATCAGAATGGTTCTATGCATCAAGATGTTGAGGTCTAGATAGATCTGTGGGGTCATAAGGGTTCTAAGCTCATAGGTCAATCCTTCTATGAACTTTGTCTGCATCTTGGCATCATTGTTGACCAATTTTGGGACATAGCGAGATAACTCAGTAAATTGCAAGATGTACTCACTCAGAGTTTTGTTTCCTTGCTTCAAGTTGCAAAATTCATCAGCCTTTAGCTTCATGATCCCATCTAGAATGTGGTACTGATATAATTCTTCCACAAATTCTTCTCATGTGATGGTGTTGGCATTGTCCACAACTCCACTATAGGCTTCCTACCAAGAAAGGGTGATTCCCGTCAGCTGGTGAGTTGCTAACAGAACTCTGTCTCTTCCATTATAGTGGATTGTGCCCAACTTCCTTTCAATGATCTTAAGCCAATCATCTGCTTCCATGGGGTTGTCAGATCTAGCAAAGGTGGGTGGCTTAAGTCTCATGGACTCAGGCATATTGTCTTGGACTCTGGCTCCACAGTTATTCCTAGGGCAGTTCATGCCTTGGGCCAGGGTCTCCAAAAGGCGGGTTTGAGTTGCCATGACTTGTGCTAAGTCAATTGCTGGAGGAGGGGGCAAGTCATCTTCTCCGTTGTGGTTCCCAGTCTGACTTAGTTCATCTTCATCAATACGATCGGCATTTGTATTGGCTTGACTTCTAGTTGGATTTTGACTTTGCCTACTAGCTACACGACCACTTGGTTGGGAGTGAGTAGCTAGCTTGGGAGTCATCTCTTGGTTGAGATGAGAAAGAAAACATTAGATAAGGGTTAGATCTATTGAGTGATGTTTTGTTTGATAAGACGTTATATTTTAAAAAGGTGCAAGTTTTTAAGACTTGCTATCCCATAAGGGAACCACATAGAGCACTCATTTAGCACAACCAACAAGAACAAATATATTTTTTTGAATAGGAGGGTGTTGACGGTAGTTAAAAACCATATTAAATCTGTAACACCCCAGATGTTTATCACCAATTAAGTAGTGGGTTTAAGCTCAAACATGATAGATTAGTGGAGATGACGATGTCAAAGTCAAACCTATGGAAATAAGCCCTAACCTAAACTTGGATATTGCACCCTCGCTTACATATAGGCTCAATTAAAAGATATATGCTTGGGTTTTGTTATCAAAGTATCTTCACATGTCTCACATCAATAACTATCTATACTGATCCCTGGAAAAGTTTCGTAAAGTTTGGAATCAAAAAGTCACATGAAATGATAAGTTATATGCTTGTTTGGATTATGACTAAAACCTGCCTTACATCCCATGGGAACTAGTGTTGTGCAACATACAAATGCAATATGTGCAACACATCTTGGACACATGTGGAACACCCTAGTGGAACATGTGTAGCATGTATCTTAAAACAACCACATGAAATGACTATAGCATTTCACTTGAGTTCTATGTTTCAAGGCATGTGAGGCCTACACTTTTGTGCAACCTATGCATGGTGGGTATGTTTGGCCTCTACAACACCTTAACTACACTTAGGATACTCTATGGAACAATGTTCATGTTGATCATTTTGCCTAAATGTGCTTCTAAGTGATGGTTGACCATGGATGGACCCTAGAACCCTTTTGTTTGACCATTTCAAAAGTGTGACCTAGAAGCTTTGCATGACTGTGCACCCTTTAACAAAGTTGTAGGGAATTTTATAAGGAACAAACTTTGTTTAAGAGTCAAGTCATGAAAATGTAGGGAACATGCTCAAACAGGGACCCCAAGTTAGTTTTGACCTGCTGTTTGGCACTTAGCCAATTTGGCTAAGTCTGGACTGTACAACAGTTTCAAGTAGCTTACTTTGGAGCACTCTACCTCCCAAACTAGGCAGAACCAGCTCTAGCTCCTATTGGCAATATTATAGTGCTCACATATCTCTATGATTTTGTCAACAACACTATGACCTAATTCCCACTAGTACAAGAGCTACAGAGCCTCAAAGATCGTGTTTCAGTTGGGTTCCTACTGAAACTAAAATTTCAGTTTCGTGTGCTCGACTTTGGAGCTCTGTATATTGTGATCTAAGCTGAACCAGCTCAAGGTCCTTTAATAAAAGTTGTAGATTGAGTTGTGTAAAACAAACTTTGCTTTTATAGCATACCATTTTTCAGCTTAAAAATAAGTCAAACAATGGGCCAAAGTTTGAATCTAAAGCTGTTTTCAGACTTAGAATATTTAAGTCCGAGATTAGTAACAACTTGATTAGCATGTCGCGTTCTCAAAATTTTACTAAATAAAGGGAGTTGAGCCAAATATAAAAGTTGGAGATTATTCTTTGGAGAAGGACATACCAAAAGTGGGAATTCGTTTGATCGAGTTTGGTATCTCAAAACCAGTGAAAACCGAGCTCTAATGTGATTGTCTTTAACATGTTGACAGTGCCAATTTGACGCTTAATTTTCTGCTGATGGAGAGCTCTAATGGCCATGGAACCTTAACAAAAATTGTAGAGCATCGAGTGAGCTCCGAATTTGCTTCTTGGCCCAGGTCCAAAATCGGCCCGTAGCCGACCCAGAACCAGCTCCCACCTTGCTCCCTTTATCGCCCACCACGTGTTCGCGTTTATGCCGCCATGGCGTTCATGTAGCAGAGCGCGCTCCACCATTGCTGGGTGCAGCTGCCACGCGCTCCACCTCCCTAGACACGTGCCCCGCGCCCCTGCACCCTCAAGGGCGGACGCCTGAGCCCTCCCTCACCTCCCCCATTCCCTTCACTCGCCTCTCCGCGCTCCCCACCTCGCTCTCGGACGTTCCAGAGCGGAGCAGCCATGGGCGTTGCCGCCAAGCTCCATGGCCGTCGGCATTCCTCCGCCACAAGCCTCCTTGACCTCAGCTGGGCATAGCACCATCTTTCCCTCCTTACACCGCCCCCGACGCGCCCTTCTTCAGTCCCCGTTCGTCGCCAACGAACGCCGCCAACGGAGCCGCCATGAACAGCACCGCTAGAGCTCATGGGCCGCCCACAGTGAGTCACCGTTGGTCGTGCTGTGGGCTCCCACGGGTTCGCACCGGCACTGCGCTGCCGCAGCACCACCCCACAGTCGCCGACGAGCCCCTCCGGCCGACATCACGAGCCACCGAAATTGTCGTCCTCAGCAAAGCAATGGCGTCTCTGTGAAGAAGAAGGTTCTGTCCCTATGACGAGTGGGCCCCACCTAAAGAGCAATACCACATCAAATCTACAGATTTTTCTTTTATTTTGTAAAATCTATATCTCATATTTGGTAGCTCCGAAAATTGTGCAATTTGTTTTGTTGGAATCCTTGTAAAGTGCTCTGCATGTTAGGGTAATCGGTTGTGCCATGCATGCATGTGTTTGTGCTGTAGAAATTCATTAGTGAAAAGTGGTTTTGGAAATGGATTAACTTGCTTTCATCAATATCTGGAGTTTTAGAAGTCCAAAATTAGTGATTCCAATTTTATTGGTCTTCTAGTAATATGCACTGTCTAAGAAAAATATAAAACTTATAGGTTGTTTTCGGGTTTCAGGATGTTTTACCTAGATCTTGTTAAATGGAAAATAAATGCTTGTTTTCCTTGTTATTTTTATATCTTGAGTTGTGATGCTCCAATTGATGTGAAATTTTTATGGTAGGATTGTCATACAATGGGTGTACTGTGGCATAAATTTCATGGTCATTGCTTACTGTATGCTCAAGTTATTGATTTAACTTGTTTATAGCTTGATAAATAGCTTATAAATAATATATAAATGATAAAATAGAAAATGTTGTTCCATTACCTTAGTATGATATTTCTCTATCATATTGATTCATAATATGGCCTTGTGTTCACAAAAAATATTAAGTGTTAAGTTTAACTTTCTCTCACATGATTATTGCAATAGATATTTGTCTTTTTCATAGAGGTTGATATACTTGCCCAAATGGATTGAAATTTGGTAGTAGACTTTTGAGAGCATATTTAGGCCACTGTAATTTTTGTAGAATTTATTGTGCACTTTTTATAGGTGTTCATAATTCCACCTAATTATCTAAATAAATTAAGAAAATACATTAAAAGAAATTATTTAGGAATGGACACTATGTTTTCTGGTGTTCATTAGTCATGTGTGACATGTTGGTAAAGTTGGTTTTGTCTAATTATATGTTTGCAACATAAGTTAATAATTATTTCTTGCAAATGAGGTTTCTGGACAGATCTAGGAACTTAGCAAAGTTCTTCATGATAATGTACTTTGTTGTGAAACTTATTTATACAAAAGTTGTCGATAATTTATGTATCTAGCTGCTGTTAAAATTTGGTGACATTTGGCCATGTGGTTTAGGAGTTATAGTTATTTAAAGTTGGGGTACAGAATTGCTTGCTCTCTGTCTTGTTAGATCAGTTGCTGTGTTTATGTAAATTCGACATGTTAAACTTTGGAATCATGCTGTGATAATTATAAATGAAATATAGAAAATTTCATAAGCTTTTCAGAATGTCTTGTTACAAGTCAATTGGAGTTACAGAACTCCAGTTATGTTTGATTTAACCAGCTGCTGTTCTGATCTTCGAAAAATGGCAGATTCTAAATTAAGTTGTTGCTTCACCTTGCTTTGCTATGTTGATTTCTAAGAGTGATATACATCTTGTTAGTGTTAAGTGTGCTTGAGATCTTGTGTGACTTGTGTCATGATCGATATGCTGGTCATCTTCTAAGGATATGCTTAAGTGATAGTTAAGTTGATTAACTCTAGTGCCCATGTGAACTTGGTGTGCTGGTATGAATGCTGTGTTATTGCATTTCTACGTATTCATAAATATGCATTGTTGCACCTCATTTAGGTACGCTAGCTGAAACACGTGAAGGATGTGGTGTTGGAGCCAAACCTGAAGATGGTGTTGGAGGATCCATCCCGAAGATAGAAAGATTGAGCAAGTGCTAGATTAGGAGTTGCTCGCCAAGCGAATTCATCTGACATACTCTAACTTGAGTCGGATCCCAGGCAAGCCCCGGAGCATTATAAGCCTCCTACTTTCAAAGCAATTAATTATATATATGTTATAAGTATTGTTGCATTAAGTGGTAGGAGTTGGTTGAAAACCTTGCTGCATTATATCATTCCTTGTCCAGATATATGAATCCTTGAATCCTACCTAGACTAGGATCGAGTAGATGCTTAGCCCTGCTTTAAGCGGTAGAAGTCAGGTGATTTCCTGTCACCTGCGAGATGTAGGGATATTCATATATGGCACAATTGGCTATATTTGCTATCGTGGAATGGAACCATGTGTTAATAAAATGAAATAAGACCGGGCGGGATGACGATAGTGAAGCAACAAGGCATGGAGGTCTTGGGTGTAGATCTATCCCCATCTGAGTCATTTAAGGACCGATTCACTGTACGTCCTTGAGTCATGTTGAACGCAGTCTAACACTTAGTTGGCCGGATAAGTCGTTCCGACCACGAAGTCGAGTAATATGGTTCAGGCCGGGAATCGAATGGTAGGTTGCATCTTAGAGGAGAGAAATGATGTGCTTGGGGACATTGGCGTGAGACCAAGGGGGGTTAGAGTCCCTATCACCTGGCAGAGTGTCGCCCTTGGGGATGCGACATCATTCGGACCCACGATTCCTGAACTGTACGAAAGGTGACCTGAGCAGCCCTCGCCAGGCGTGACTCGGTGAGTGTTAGAAATACCCCTCCAGCTGGATAGGAATTCGATTCGAATCGCCGTCGCTCCAGGTTAGTGAGCACTTGACTTGAGCAGTGGCAACGTAAATTCCATTAAATTGAACGGATGGTTAATTGGATAACGATGGAAAGATTGCCTCAATTTATATCTGCTATGGTTAATATTGTTTGCTCCTAATAAAGTGAGTGCTCTAGTACAGGTTCTAATATAGAGGACATGTTAATGATAATTAACTTGATGCTTAAGCATTAATGATTACTTATTTATAATAAGCTTTTATGCAAAATGTTGTCAAGCTAGCCCACTTAATATCAGCCTTGCATGATCCTTGGTGTCACCTTATTTCTGGTTTTTAACGGGTAAGTCTAGCTGAGTACCTTCTCGTACTCAGGGTTTTATCCCCACTTGTTGCAGGTTGTGCTATATCATGGCTACTGCAAGAGTTGGTTGGCTCCTGCCGTAGAGGCGGAGTGTGATCACGGGCATGATCCTTCTGAGTTATCTTCTCTCTAATGCTTTTGTGGGAAGTTGACCCTGGTACTGGCATGTATTTTAAATAATAGTGTTATTAGTTTCCAATTACTTTGCTTCCGCTACTTTTTTTCAAGTTAAGTTGTAATAACTATGTTGAACTCCGATGTATATTGAATTACTTGTGAAATGGTTGTAACATGTGACTTGTTATGTTGAATCACTACGATCTTGGCTTGTATGTTGGTTGGTTTGAAATCCCTCGTGATTTCATTGGACTACCGGAGTTATATGGGCTCAAGTGCGAGAATTTGATCACTTCGGTTATTGTTTTTGTACTTGTGCTCTTATAATTTGGATGGTTCTGTTACAAAACCGTCAATATAACATGTATAAGGGCATAATTGAGATCACCAACACAGGTCTAGGGATTTAAACTAACAAATTCCATAAGTTTTGGTGAATCTATGATTTCTATAGGGTATATCTAGAAAACCGTCAATGCAGACCTACATGTCAGAAGTAACAACGCAATTCCATCGCAAAACCTACGTGAGAAGGTTCCGGAAGACTCCAGAAGGCTCTCCACCAAAGTGGACCCCAAGGGGGTGACATGTGGGGCTGGCCGACCCCACCTACAGGCCGGCCGGCCTATGGGCCCCTCTATCAGTCTCCCAATTGCTATGGTGGTTCCCCACTAACTCCTAGGTTGCATCTACGCCATTTCTTAAGTCGGTTTGATTCAAGGGCGCATGTTGTAAGCTCTAGACTATATAAGCAGACCCTAGCCCCCTGAGACATAAGTCATTTGAGAAGACAGAAACCCTAATCATCCTCAGAGCTCCTCTAGTTTCTAGGGCATAGCTAGTTAGGCTAGGTCTAGAGAGAGGCAAGCAGATCTTCGCTTGGATTCCTGACATTGTCAAGAGCTTGGTTCAGTTAATCTTTGTACCCCTCTCTCATTGTATCTCTATTACTTTTATATGCTTGCTACAATTATTATGACAATATTAGTATTCATCTCATTCATGTTCAAGGCTGCAATGTTCATCATCTACTTTGATTATATACTTAGTATAGCTGGTTTATTATTATGTTTATGCATAAGTTCATATAGCGCTTACTCCAAAGTACACGGGGTAGGTGATAGAGATCATGTAAGCGTGGTGCTTATATGCTATTTACCTATGAATACACTCTATATTATGGGTCATGTGGTAGATCGCAGGTGTGACACTACCATTGAGTCCTTTGTAGTCCACTCTCCGAATATAGGTCATAGAAGTAGGGCCCGGTTACGAAGGAAGGGCAAGCGCTGTTCTTAAACTTTCCTAAGTAATGCCCCTTATGCATTGACTATTATATGTAATTGCACTAATCAATGTATGCTTTGACTTATAATTAAGAATGACTTAGGAATTATTCCTCTAATATTATACTTGACCATGCTAATGTTATAGATAGGAGTGCTCTGAGTGATTTATCATTATACTCGATCAATGCTTATCATATATATATTATCTTGTGACGTACCCCTATTATTAGTAGAGTGATTGGTTGTGGTTTATTTCTCCATCAATGTTATAAGTTATCAATACATGTCCAACGTTACACCTTTTCTATGGTAAAATATAAATAACAATACCTAGAATACTCTCGGGTGAAGTGCTACAATGGTATAATTATCTGTCCACTTGCAGAATCCTTTTATTCATATCTTTATATTCTTTTTAGTCACATAAAATAATAAGATATCTACTTAGTAGTAATGCTAGGTAATACCAACAAGTATCTCTGGCACCATCACTAGGGATGACAACCTAGTACTATAGTAATGCTAGGAGATGTAGGTAATTAATAGGTGGCTACTAAAATAAGTGACAAGTTAATAAATACCAACAGAGGGTGGTTTACAACTTAGTGATAATGTGTGTGCTACAATACGATTCATCTCCTTTGGGGTGAACAAAAGTGAAGTAAACTTCACTTTCCCAAGACAAAAGGAGGAAATAGGGTACAACCAATCTTCAACTTATGGATTCCTCTTATGGATGGCCCATTATGTCTAGAATTGTGAATTAATTTTCAACGTAAGTGTGAGAACCTTTTGTAATAATTTGGTCTGATTCCTCACCGTTGAGCAAGGATGAAGCCAGATGTTTATTCCATTATCTAAAAAAAGCACCCGCTACTAAGACTTTGTCACCGGTAAGAGCCAGCAAGAGGAATGTTGCCACCATGGATCAAGATTCAATGGAGAAAGTGACAAAGCTTAATGCCAACAAAAATTTGCAGCCAGTTCGCTTGGCTAAAATCTGGCTATTTTTTTAGAGAAAAACACTGTTGAATGGCAGGCTGATCTGGCTGATAATCTCAAGCGAACAGGTTGTTGGACGTTCCAAAACCTTAAGGTAACCTTCTAGCAAATCATTCTTTTACAAGTTTGATAATTGGTTTTACTTGAAAAGGTTGCTAGTTTAGGCATTTCGCTAGGATCAGATTGTAAGCAAGTTGCTAGTTTGGTTCAGTATTTGAAAAATGAGGAAGCTAGCAGATTGCACTAGTTGTCTTTGAACAACACAGTTCAATGCAAAGATGATGGGGATGCTAGTACAGAATGCTCAGTTGATGATGTCTTAAATTTGGAAGTTTTAAACAATTTTTGTGGTTAGTTAACATAGTGTTTCAGTGATGAGGGGTGTGATCTTAGTGTTCTACACTCTATTATATCACAAATTCAGTTTAAATGAAGACAACAAAATTAGTTTAAATGAAGGTATATTTTGGAATTGCAATGGGTTTGGGACCCAAAAGAACTAGAAGAATTCCCCGCGCGTTGTTGCAGGAATTTGAGAATAGCCTTTAGATGGCCTTTGGGTGAATGAAACAAAACAAATTACGGGTTGAAATATACATTATGTTTGGGTGAATTTCATTTCTCAAGTGAAAACTCCACATGTTACTGCACACATAAGTATATGAGGTAAACTGACAAATACTCAACTATTTGTTTGTGCCAGTTATGTAAGTAACTGTATAACTAATTCCATCATTGTTATCATTTACAACTATCATAGATAAACATTACTACCAAACTTCAGCATATCACGAAGAGAAGATGTCCTATCTTGTGTATTAATACTAAAGTAACTTAGAAAAATGTTGTGCGCTATCTGGCTAGTGAATAATAAACTTACAGCTATAAATAAAGGCTCGAGTGATTTATACCTAAAAAAAATTGACTACAGAAGCAGCATTAAGTAATTACTAACCATGAAGCCAGGACATGTGCTGCCAGTGCCATAGGACCAGCCTTGCCTCTAGAAGTTTAAAATTTGTAAGAAAAGATAATCCAAAATTAAAATTCAATATATTTTTAATCGATTCAACACCCCTTGTCTAGTCTAGCACCTTCTTTGTAGTCTTGCTCCGCTAGTGGATACCATTGAGAGGTGAGAAGGTATATATGTTGCAGAAGGAAAAGAAAAGATTGATAAGTACATATTTTAGTTCTCTTTAGACAAAGAAGGCATACCGGAAGAATAGGATTCCAAACCTTTTCGTTTAAAATACAGAGGTGTGAGTGAATAGCATCATCTTCGATCGGTGTGAACTAGAGACTTGTCGAGCCCCGCCGGCGGCCTCCTTGGCCACCGCCGGCCACTCCCCCCTCCCATTGGCGTACTCTGCTCTCCAGAAGATGTGATGACTTGCGTCACCGCCCCCCGTTCGTGGTGTCTCGTGCTGATCCTCGATGTCATCCATGGCTGGGCTCTCGGATCTATGCTTTGATCCGAGAATCAATTTCGCTGCGTTGGTCGCAGATCGTTTTAAGTGCTTAGGAGTCCATCCAGACCGCTATCACACTCGATTTTTCATCTTGTGGCAATTTTTGGTCGTTCTGGTGTTCGTCTCAATGAGGACTCTGTGAGCCTCATGCTCCAAGCTTGCCTGGGGGAATTGCCATAGACTTCAATGTCTTTCACCTCTCTGGATGGATGTTTAGTTTTTCAGTCTCCTGCAAGAATGTTGGTTTCATGATTTACAAATTAAAGAGCTATTCTTGCAAATCTTTTGCCATTTTTTTCCACCTCTGGGGAGATGGTGGACCGAATTGGCATAGAGACTATTCTCTTTGGCGTTCTGAGCAGGTGGCTGAATGGACCCTAGTCGGTTCAAAAGCCAAAATTTCTTATGCTGATGTTGTTCGTTCGAAGCCACCTTAGAAGAAACCAGTTTTTGTGCGCCTGCGCTGTTCTGATAATCATGTTTCAAATTTTGTGCAATCTTCTGTTGGTTCTGGGCATCGATCGGGAAAGGCTGGCCACCCTCCACCCCATTTCCTAGCAAATCCAAATCGCCAGCCTAATTCCCCCAAGCGTGTTCTTCGGTGAAAAGAAAAGGAAAGGGTTTTCAAACCCGAGTCATCCAAGCTGGACCACACACGCGGCGTTTCTCAAATTTTGAAATCCAAGGCTGCATCCCCGGTAGCCCAATCCAGCCCAGCTAATCCTACACCTGTAATCTCATGCAGCAGATGTTTGGCCCTGGGCCACGAAAGGAAAGCTTGCAATCAACTGATCAGATGCAAGTCCTGCTTTAATTGTGGACATATATCTAGTTGTTGCCTTTTAAAGAAGCGTGACAAACGGCGTTATAGAAAAGTTTCCCATTCTGAAGGTGAAGCGTCACGCCCCAAGAGTATTTATGCTGGAAATGAATCCTCTCTCGAGCCCTCTGACCCCTTCGCCCGTCTTCCCCAATCCATTGTTCATCGAGTAAACCCTAACGCCACCATGGCGAACTGGGAAGTTGATCCCCGCCCCTTCATCCCCACCGGCTTCACATTGGAGGAGCCAATGCAACGCCCCATGCTTCGCCAAGAAGTGTTCATCACTGGTTGCTACTCGCTCCTCAATGAGGATTTGGCGATAGTGAAGCTTGACCCGCCGATGGACAAGGCTGATTTCAAGTAACTGGCAGAGAGTCTGCGCACCTTCTTCCATGATGTTCACCAGGTCCGAACTGCTGAAATCCAACCCTATGCTCTTGGAGATGCATATGTAAGGTTCCTGAGCCCCTTAGACAGAGAGAGATTTTTAGGCCCTGTTTTTCGCTTTGGTAATTAAAACATGTCAGTTGTTAAGCATGATGCTGGGGCCAATGCTCACTCTTTTGATCTTGATTGTGAGGCTTGGGTGCTCTTAGTTGCTTTTCCTAAAGATCTAAAAAACTCTACCATGATTGCTAAAGCTGTGTCAGGGTTTGGAATAATGGTAGATTGGCATGAAATGGAGAACCTCGCTAGGGTTGTTGTCAAAGTTTATCTGAATGATGATGCTAAAATCCCAGATTCAGTGAAAGTGAATGCAGGACTACCCTAGAGAGGAAGATCCTAGACTGTGTCGTGCTATGTTTTGAAAAGACGGGGAGTTCCTGAGCTCATGGATGAAGAAGCCTTTGTGACGGTTGGTCCTTTGCACCCATGTCCACCTCAGCCTCCAAGATGGATGGGTCCAGTCCCACCTGCTTCCTCTGACACCACCCCTATTGGCTCCAACAATGGCAACCACATGCATATCAATGGTGGAGGAGCCGCTAGTAGACAGCAACAGCAGTTGGCACATGTTGATTTGGAGGACCCAGAAAGGACCATGACCCAGCTTCCAGTTGTTCAGGGTACTGCTGCTGCCGATCACAGTCATTGGATGGAACATATGGCTCCAAATTCAGTGGTGGTTGAAGAGCATAATATGTCTGGTGGCCTTGCATAGGGCTTTGTTGCAGCTAGGTGGTCCACCTTGGATATCATGGGGAGCAGTAGCAGAAAGTCTTCCCTATGCCTGCAGTTAAGTCAGTTATCATTGGACCCTCTACTCTAGAAGAATCCATTGTCACAGTGATACCCTCTCTCCTGAAGGAGCAGGTACTGAATTTCATATCTTGCATCCCTTCTCCTGCTCCTTTTAGATGCATATCAGTCTTAGACATTGATCACAGTACTCCTATTCCTGAGTATTTCAATGATTCATATCTTCTCATTCAGCTAGCTTTCTCTCTTTATCCACAGTTTAGGACAATGCTCTTAGGAAGATTGCCTTGTAGTACTTGGATTCTGAGTATGAAGAAGATGAATAGATTGGTGTTGACTTGGAAGTTGATGTGGAGAATGACACAAAAGCCATCATGGATGTGGACCAGGATCAAGAAGCTTCTGAAGATGATCTAGGGGTTCTGGAGGGGCCACCAGAAGTCTTCATGACGCCAGCCAGAAAGAAGAAACCCTTCATGGTCAGGGAGCAGCTTGATAGCTTCTGAGGCATAGTCACAGGCTGTCCAAGAAACTGATGGATACAAAGACACCAAGAGTGCCAAAGATGCTAGCAGTGCAAATAGCTCCAAGAAGGCCAAGGGCACTAGGAAGAGTGCCAGGAAGGACGCAGCAGTTGAGGATGAACCCATTCCTCTTGCCATAATTCCACCCTTAGGCAATGCAGCTGCTCCTCATCTCTCACAGGAGATTCTTTAGGGCATTGGTGAAGGATTCCTCTAGATACAGCCTAAGAGCATCTCGGCTGCACTTCTAAAGCAGGACAACATCAATGATTAGAAGCCTTAGGAAGTCTTCTAGTGCCTTGGCTGAGAACAAGGCACAACCTCCGTCTTTTGCATGCTCAATCTTTAGTCACTCCTCCAAGTCTGCGTACTGGCTAAATAAAATCTCCCTATGTTGTAACTGGTGTATCGACACCTTGGGGAATGATCTTTAGAACATGGTGTTTAAGTTATGGTCATATGCTCTTTGTCTAATCTGCAGTTTTTATTCCTGTCTTATCTCTGTTACTTGTTCTGTATGTTACCCTTTTCTAGTTTTGCAGCTTCCCCTCTTTGTTCATGTGATGTCTTTGAATAGCTGCTTCTTTGGTTTATGCCACATGCCAACTTTATTTTGTAGAATGCCTAATTCCTAGTGGATCAAGTGCATAAGGTTGCCTGTCCTTTGGCTGTGTTATGGATAATAACAGGTACACAAAAATTCTATTTTGGAATATAAGAGGGATTAATTCCCAGAAAAAGTGGGATGCCATTCGAGACAAAATCAGTGAAAGTGCATGTCAAGTCCTTTGTTTATAGGAAACCAAAAGAGAATATTTTAATCACTTCGATTTAAGAAAATTTTGCCCCAGATTTTTGGATAACTATGCTTTCTCCCCCTCCATTGGAGCTTCTGGGGGGCTTGCTCACTGTCTGGAACAGTAGCATGTTTGATGGAGTTACTGTACATTGTAATGCTTATGCTATCACTGTAAAACTTACATGCAGACTAGACAACAAGTGCTATCACATCACAAACATATATGGACCCTCCAATCCTTCACAAAAACAGGGCTTCACCACCTGGCTCATGAACTTTGACACAAGCAGCTTCGATGACTGGGCATTGGGGGTGATTTCAACCTCATCAGGAACCCTAAAAACAAAAATAAGCTAGGGGTGATATTGGAGAGATGTGCATGTTCAATGAGATGTTATCTGACCTAGATCTTGTTGAAATTCCCTTCAGTGGCAGGAATTACTCCTGGAGCAACATGCAGGCAGACCCCCTCCTGGTCAAGTTGGATTGGGTTTTCACCTTTAGTAGTTGGACTCTCTCCTGCCCAGCAACCTTTGTACAACTCCTGTCTAAGCCTCTATCTGATCATATCCCCTTTGTCCTGCATATTGGGAGTAAAATACCAAAAGCAAATATGTTCAGGTTTGAGAATTTCTAGGTAGAACATCCTGGCTTTCTAGATACCATCCGTCTACACTGGAACAATTCACCTGTGTTTGGTAATGCAGCAAGCAACCTGTCATCCAAGTTTAAACATGTCAGAGCTAGGCTCAAAAAGTGGAGCAGAAACCTATCCAACCTCAACAAATTAATTTACAATTGCAAGTGGGTTCTTGTAACACCCCTAGGTGTTAAGCATGCATTATCATCCAAAGCATGAACATTATCATCACATACCTGTTTATCATCGCATGCAATATAAGCCCATTAAAAATTTAAAGGTGAAAAACAATTGCTTAAACCCTAATTGTGCATTTGAGTGCTAAAGAGTGGTAGAATTTGTGTAGCTATAATTTTACATAATCTAGAATAAATTAACATGATTTTTGGAGCCACTTTTGTATTCAAAATTTCCTCAAATTTTGCTTTTAAAAATATTCTAGAAAAGTGAAATTTTAATCAAAAATTTGGCTTTAAATCATTAATTCAAAATCTATTCAGAATTTTGAAAACTGCCCTACATGAAAGTTGTAGAGATTTAAATTTTGAACAACTTTTATTTTGGGGAAAATTTGTGAAAATGTCCTTTTCATCTTCAAATTTGAATTTGAATCAAATTGGAAAATCTGGAAAATGTATTTATAAAAAGAAAAACCTTTTTCTAGCCTTACCGAGCCGCCGCCCCGTTTTCGGCCCAGCTTGGCAAGCTAGCCCGGCACGCGCCCACGTCTGCCTCCTCCCACCCGCTCGCGCGCGCGACGTCGTGGCGCCGCGGCAGGAGTTGGCCGACGCGTGACACGCGCCCTCCGGTGGCCCCATGAAAGTCCCTAGTTTGGTTTTGGCTAATTGATGAAACCTAGGACTAACCTTTGTATCTAAGTGGATGATTTAGATAAAGGTGGTCATTGCATATGAGACATGACATTGACTCATGTGACCAAGATGATGAAGACCAAGATGAGGCTTGGCTCGATGGACCGGTTGTGAAGGTGAAGGGCAAGTCGAGGCTTCGAAGCGAAGGACCATGCGATGGTGAAGCTTGAGCAAGACTTAGTGCCGATGGACTGATGCAACGGTGAAGAGCAAGTGAAGTCAAGGTCGATGGATCGAGACGGTCATATGAAGTGGATCATATCATTTGGAGAAACAAAATGGGCTCAAGGCAAAGGTATAACCATAGGGCCATTTTGTTTTACACTCAAGACACCATAGAGGGTGTGAGTGGTTTAGGATCGATAGCCGAACTATTAAGAGGGGAAGTCTTATCGGTTATTCGATGCACGGGTGCCACTAGGTGAATTCATGAAGTGCATTGCATGTAGGGCCTAGTGAGCTAATTGGAAAACCTTTGAAAATGATTGAGAAAATGCTAACACACAAGCACATGGAGTTGTACACTTGATGGTGTTGGCACATTTGCAAAGGTGGCGTTGGTCGCGCTGTGGTTTGCGGGTAGAAAGGGGTTTGGGTTCCTCTCTCCCTCCCGCCGAGCGTGCGAGCGCGGGATTCAGGCGATTTCGGGGAAATGAAATGCCTATTTTCCACTACGCCGAAAGTCGGAAAAGAAACGGAGGCGAACGGGGTCACTGAGGTGACCGGACGCTGCACTGGACGCGGTCACGATGTGACCGGACGCGTCCGGTCAGTACAGCGCGGTATCAGGCGCGCGGGTGCTAGGGTTTGCAACCGGCGCGTCCGGTCACTCACGGGACCGGCGCGTCCGGTCATGCGCCCAGAAGGAACTGAGGTTCACAGAGGACGATCGGACGCAGGGCGCGTCCGGTCACACATGATCGGACGCGTCCGATCGTTGAAGGAGCTTACTGGACTCCGACCGAACGCTGGCACTGTCGCGTCCGGTCGTTCGACAGGCGCGTCCGGTCATCGGGACCGGCGCGTCCGGTCGTTTTGAGAGGCGCGTCCGGTCATGGGTTTTGACCGTTGGCGCAGTGACCGTTGGAGGACCGGACGCGGTTGAGCGCGTCCGGTCAGTTTCGACCGGCGCGTCCGGTCGTCCCGAAAAAAACGGTCAGTAGAGTTGCAACGGCTCTATTTGTTTGGGGTGCTTATAAATACTCGTTGGCCGGCCCTTGGGGAGGTAGCTTGGCATTTCTAACACTCTTGTGCATCCTTTGAGCAAAAGCAACTCCTCCCACTCATCTCTCTTGCTTGATTGCAAATCAAAAGTGAGATTGAGTGATCCCAAAGTGCATTGCATAGCTTGAGGGCATCTAGTGGCACTTGTGGGTGGTTTAGCCGGTGGATTTCTTGTTACTCTTGGAGAGTACCGCTCCTAGCCGACTTGGAGATTGTTGGAGGCGTTGGCAAGAGAAGGTGATTGTTCTTGGCCACCTCCGGTTGTTTGTAAGAGGTTCTTGTGCTTTCCTCGGCGGGACGCCAAAAGCAACTCTATTACATTGCGCGTGTCATTGAGTTACCTCACTTGAGAGTGGTGTCTTGCGGTGCCTTGCGGGGCGTGCCTTGAGGGGCAAGTGACTTGAGGGTCGCACCAAGGAACCATCTAAGTGTTGGTCGACACAACCGGTGACGTAGCTTGTCGGTGCACAAGTGAACACCGGGTGAACAAAAATATTGTGTATCTTGTCTCCCGGTGATTGGTCTCCATTTTGTGTTGTTGTCAATATTGATTGATTGTATATCATCTTGGTGATTGGCAACATCTTCACTCCACCGTTGGTATAAGATACACAATCCTATCTCTTGCATTTACTTTTACTAGATTATCTTGTGTAGCTCTAGTAGTAGCCTTTACTAGTAGTTGTTAGCTTGCTCACTAGTGTTTAAATAGTGACATAGCTCTTGTGTGAACTAGAGATCATAATCTACTAGACTTGTGGATAGGAGGCTTGCATCACAACCCTTGGCTAAGCAAAACTCGCTTTACGCCGTTTGTTATTCTAACAAGTTTGCTTAGTGGCTTGTGTAGAATTTTTAATAGGCTATTCACCCCCCCTCTAGCCATCTAGGACCTTACAAGTGGTATCGGAGCCGTGGTCACCGTTTTAATCAAGGCTTAACATCCTTCGGTGTGAAAAATGGCTCAAATTGTGTTCAATCATGTTGGGGGCAAGCCACCGTTCTTTGATGGTGTTAGTTCTTTTGCTCATTGGAAGAGAAAGATGACAATGTACCTTGGTTCTATTCATGAGAGAGTATTGCAAGTCACCGAGAATGATTTTGCTATCATTGATCCTAATCATCTCACCGATGAAGATAGAGCAAATAGAACATGCAATAGAATGGCTCTCAATACACTCTATAATGGTATTGACACAAAAGTGTTTGAGGGCATCAAAGATTTGGAATTGGCTAGTGAAGTATGGACAAGGTTGAGTGAGACATATGAAGGCACTAAGGTTGTGAAGAGTGCCAAGCTATATGGGCTCAAGAGTGAGTTTGAGAACTTCAAGAAAAAGGATGATGAAACAATCATTGAAATGTTTCATAGATTGCAAGTGATAGTCAATGATCTCAAGAGCTTAGGGCACAAGACTCAAGATCAAGATTTTTGTCACAAGTTCTTATTGAGCTTACCTAGAAGATTCAAGATGTTGATCATGATGTTGCAAAGAGATGGGCTTGAAGCAATGAAGCCTAATGATTTGCTTGGTGAAGTATTAACCTATGACAAATATGATCAAGATGTTGATGACAAGGAGAAGGTGGAAGATGAAAAGAAGAAGAAGACCGTGGCGTTCAAGGCCATCTCCTCCAAGGGCAAAGCTACCATCATTGAAGAAGAAGACAATAGTGAAGATGAAGATTATGAAATTGATGATGAGGCATTTGCTTTTGTAGTCAAGAAAATGGGTCACATGTTCATTAAGAGAAGAGGCTTCAAAAAGAGAAATGACAACTTCAAGAGCAATGAGCAACAAAGGAGGTGCTTCAATTGTGATAGCACCGAACATCTTCAAGCCGAATGTCCCTATGATAAGAAGAAGAACAACAAGAGGGGCAAGTTTGAGAAGAAAAAGAAAGAAGCCAAGATAACATTCAAGAAAGGCAAGAATGGAGTCTATGTGGCCACTTGGGAAAGTGATGATGAAGAAGAAGAAGAAGAATTATCCAACAAGGCTTTTGCTTCCATTGCTATTAACAAGAAGCCTTTACTATTTGATTCATCCTCTTCATGCTTCATGGCCAAAGAAGCTAAGGTATTATATGATGAAAGTGATGATGAAAGTGAAATGGAATATGTTCATGATAGTGATAATGATAAATATGATAATGAAAATGATGATGATGATGAACCAACTAAAGAACAACTATATGACTTGTTGCAACAAACAAGAGACATAGCTATTGCCAAGAACAAGGAGTGCAAGAAGCTTTCAATGAAAGTAGCAATACTTGAGAAAGTTCTTGGTGAGCTTAAGACCACTCATGAGAGTCTAGTGGAAGACCATGAGGATCTTGGTAAGGCTCATTCCAAGCTTGAAAAGGCTCACTCATTGCTACTTGAGCAACAAGAAAAGAAGGAGGTTGTTGTATCATGTGATATAGGTGTTACATGTGATATAATTGATGAATTCTTTAATGAACCTATCATCATGTCAAATACTAACCCTTCTTGTAGCTCTTCATCCACCACCACCAACTCTACCTCTACTACTAGTGATGGTTTAACTTGTGATGCCTCACTAATGGTTGAGAATGAGACTCTCAAGAGAGAGGTGGATGAGCTCACTCACGCCCTAGGCAAGGCCTATGGTGGTGAGGCCCGCTTGCTTAAGTGCTTGGGTAGCCAAAGGTTCTCTCTTAATAAAGAGGGATTGGGCTACACCCCCAAGAAAGGCAAGTCGGCCTTTGCAACTCCAAAGCCTAGCTTTGTGAAGAGCAATGGTCGGTTTTGCAATAGATGCAAGCAAGTTGGGCACCTAGAGCATAATTGCAATAAAAAGAACCAAAGCAAGAACTTTGTTAATGCTATACCTTTTGATTCTTGCTATGTGCTTACCAAGGGTGTGAAGGGTGTGCAAGCTAAGTTTGTTGGTACACCAATTGTGGGCCCAAAGAAGAAGGCTATTTGGGTACCAAAGAGCTTAGTTACTAACCTACAAGGACCCAAGCAAAAATGGGTACCTAAGCTTCATTGATTTGCTTGTAGGTCAATTACAAAGCCGGAGGAAGGCATTGGATTATTGATAGTGGGTGCACTCAACACATGACCGGTACATCAAGAATGTTTGATTCATTCAATGACAATAATAGTGGTGTTGATTCTATCACATTTGGCAATAACAAGAAAGGCAAGGTTATTGGCTTGGGCAAGATTGCAATATCAAATGACATGAGTATCTCAAATGTGTTGCTAGTTGAAAGTTTGGATTTCAATCTTCTATCCGTGGCACAAATATGTGATCTAGGCTACAAATGTATCTTTGGGGTTGATGATGTGGAAGTTATTAGTGTGGATGGTTCAAATATGGCATTCAAGGGCTTTAGATATGAGAATCTCTACCTAGTTGACTTCAATGCTAGAGAAACTTCTTTGACAACTTGCTTAGTCTCCAAATCAAGCATGGGTTGGCTTTGGCATAGAAGGCTTGGTCATGTTGGCATGAAACAATTGAAGAAGCTTACAACTCACAATCTTGTCAATGGTTTGAAAGATGTTGAATTTGAGAAGAATAAGCTTTGTAGTGCATGTCAAGCCGGGAAGCAAGTTGGAAGCTCACATCCAAAGAAGAGTACAATGAGCACATGCAAAGCATTTGAGTTGATGCACATGGATCTATTTGGACCAACAACATATACAAGCATAGGCGGCAACAAGTATGGCTTTGTCATAGTGGATGACTTCACAAGATTCACATGGGTATTCTTTCTTAGTGACAAAAGTGAAGTGTTTGACACCTTTAAGACATTTCTCACTAGAGTTCACAATGAGTTTGAGATTAGAATCAAGAAAGTAAGAAGTGACAATGGAAGTGAGTTCAAGAATACAAGAATTGAAGAACTTTGTGATCATTATGGTATTGGACATCAATTCTCGGCCAAGTACACTCCACAATCAAATGGCCTAGTTGAGAGAAAGAATAGAACATTGCTTGATATGGCTAGATCAATGCTTCATGAGTATAATGTTAGTCAATCTTTTTGGGATGAAGCAATTAATACCGCTTGCTACTACATCAATAGATTATATTGTCATCCATTGCTAGAGAAGACCCCATATGAGTTACTTCATGGAAGAAAGCCCAATATTTCTTACTTTAGGGTGTTTGGTTGCAAATGCTATATCTTGAAGAAGGGCACTAGATTGGGGAAGTTTGACAAGAGATGTGATGAGGGGTTCCTACTTGGATATTCAACTACAAGCAAAGCTTATAGAGTTTGGAACAACTCAAGTGGCATTCTAGAAGAAGTCCATGATGTGCAATTTGATGAAACCAATGGATCTCAAGATGAAGAAGAAAATCTAGATGATATTGGTGGAACTCTATTAGTGGAAGCAATGAAGAACATGGACATTGGAGACATTAGAGCAAAGCAAGTAATTGATATTCAAGATGATGATAAAGATCAAGTGCTAAATTCACCATTCAAGCTAGCTAGTGACTCTCAAGTACAAGATCAAGGTGCTAGTTCATCTCATCAAGATACATCAAGTGATCAACCAAGCTCAAGCAATCAAGTGCAAGTACTCCAACCACAACATGTTGCAAGAGATCACCCCATTGATAGTGTTATTGGTGATATTAGAAGTGGTGTGCAAACAAGATCAAGATTGACTATGTTTTATGAGCATGCATCATTTGTGTCAACCATAGAACCAAAGAAGATAGAAGAAGCTTTGAGGGATGCCGATTGGATTATGGCTATGCAAGAAGAACTAAACAATTTCACAAGAAATGATGTTTGGGAATTGGTAGAAAGGCCAAATGACTACAATGTGATTGGAACCAAGTGGGTGTTTAAAAACAAGCAAGATCAAGATGGCATTGTAGTGAGAAACAAAGCAAGACTAGTTGCTCAAGGTTACACTCAAGTTGAAGGTCTTGACTATGATGAGACATATGCTCCCGTGGCAAGATTGGAGGCAATAAGGATTCTATTGGCTTATGCTTGTGCACACAATATCAAACTTTATCAAATGGATGTCAAAAGTGCATTTCTCAATGGGATCATCAATGAGTTAGTATTTGTTGAGCAACCGCCCGGATTTGAAGATGACAAGAAACCCAACCATGTCTACAAGTTGAAGAAGGCTTTATATGGCTTAAAGCAAGCACCTAGAGCATGGTATGAGAGGCTAAGGGATTTCCTTCTCTCTAAGGGATTCAAAATGGGCAAGGTTGATACTACTCTATTCACCAAGAAGATTGGAAATGATCTATTCATAGTGCAAATATATGTTGATGACATCATCTTTGGATCAACCAATCAAGCTTATTGTGAAGAATTTGGTGCTATGATGGCCAAAGAGTTTGAAATGTCTATGATTGGTGAACTTAGCTACTTCCTTGGTCTCCAAGTCAAGCAATTGAAGAATGGAACATTTGTGAGTCAAGGGAAATACATAAGGGACATGTTGAAGAAGTTTGGAATGCAAGATGCAAAGCCAATTTCAACTCCAATGGGCACAAATGGCAATTTGGATAGTGATCTTGATGGCAAAATGGTGAATCAAAAGGAATATCGGTCCTTGATTGGAAGTCTACTCTATGTCACCGCATCAAGGCCGGATGTCATGTTTAGTGTTTGCATGTGTGCTAGATATCAAGCCTCACCTAGAGAGAGTCATCTCACGACCGCAAAGAGAATATTGAGGTACTTAAAGCAAACAAGAGATGTTGGACTATGGTATCCCAAGGGGTCAAAGTTTGAATTGATTGGATATTCGGACTCCGACTATGGGGGTTGCAAGATCAATAGAAAGAGCACAAGTGGCACATGTCAATTACTTGGAAGATCACTTGTGTCATGGTCCTCAAAGAAACAAAATAGTGTGGCAATCTCTACCGCCGAAGCCGAATATGTGAGTGCGGGGAGCTGTTGTGCACAATTGCTATGGATGAAATCAACTTTGAAGGATTATGGCCTCAACTTCAAGAATGTGCCGTTGCTATGTGATAATGAGAGTGCAATCAAGATGACACAAAACCCGGTTCAACATGGAAGAACAAAGCATATTGACATAAGACATCATTTCATTAGAGATCATCAACAAAAGGGAGATATTGCCATTGAAAGTGTTGGCACCGATGATCAACTTGCCGATATTCTCACTAAGCCACTTGATGAAAAGAGGTTTTGCAAGCTAAGAAATGAATTGAACATTCTTGATTTCTCAAACATGAGTTGAATGCACCCCACCCACTTATTGACATGCCTCTCCTTCGACATTGCAAGGTAAAATTGATTGACATGTCTTTCATCCTATGCTAAGGACTTGATAGAGCATGTAGACATAATAAGTGGTACGCATAAGCATTCATGATAAATCAAATGAATTTTATGGATATATGTTACCACTATTGCTTCTATGCTTATTTTGATCTAGTGGTGGCATATGACATGTTTGTGAGCTTGTAAACCTAGTGTTGAATCTAGAAGATTTGCTATAAGTGTTTAATTCAACATAGGCAAGATAACCCTTATTTTGAGGAGTGAAGAAGCTTGTCTTTGGTTCAAATCGAATTAAATATCTTTGGCAAGTATTCTAGGTTAAACCAAATTTGATAAATTTTTTTTTTTAACCTTACATGTGGTATCGAATTAATTTCAATCTACTCCATCAAACACTTTTCCTTCTCTCCACAATTTGATCCCCTTTTTGGGTAAGTTGTTAACAAAGGGGGTGAGAAAAAGAAAAAGATGATTCAACTTGATAAAGGGGTAAATAAAATTTGTTGATGCACACAAGTAGGGGGAGCAAGCTCATAAACAAAGTTGTTGCATTTGTTTGTGCATTCTCATATGACTTGCTCATTGCACATGTACTTAAATTCAATATACATGCTTGTGTGGTGCAATGCTAGTATAGAAATTAGATGATGAAATGATCTACTAGCATGCATAGGAATAGTTTACATGTGGTATCTAGACTTGCCTAAAGCTTTACAAATGGTTAGCTTTACAAGTGGTCCAAGAACCTTTACATATAATGTTGATCTCACGGGGTTCTTGAGTTTTGATGGATGTCTAGTTACTTCATGATGCTAAGGATGGTGTAAAAGGCAACTCCGATTGGTATCACGCTTCAAAGGTCCATTTCTTACACCATAGCATCATTTTGGTAGAATTACTCTCCCAACATTTCTATCCATGCATATGTGCAAAGCTTTCAATCCAAACTCTATGCACATATGTAGGGGGAGCTAATGCTACCAAAACCGAGCTTGTGATAATTGTCCAAACTTTACTTATGAGCAAAATGATTGGACAAGTATGACAAGTTCAAAACTTTTATTATCAAAATCATCTTTGTGAGGGTTGTCATCAATTACCAAAAAGGGGGAGATTGAAAGTCCCTAGTTTGGTTTTGGCTAATTGATGAAACCTAGGACTAACCTTTGTATCTAAGTGGATGATTTAGATAAAGGTGGTCATTGCATATGAGACATGACATTGACTCATGTGACCAAGATGATGAAGACCAAGATGAGGCTTGGCTCGATGGACCGGTTGTGAAGGTGAAGGGCAAGTCGAGGCTTCGAAGCGAAGGACCATGCGATGGTGAAGCTTGAGCAAGACTTAGTGCCGATGGACTGATGCAACGGTGAAGAGCAAGTGAAGTCAAGGTCGATGGATCGAGACGGTCATATGAAGTGGATCATATCATTTGGAGAAACAAAATGGGCTCAAGGCAAAGGTATAACCATAGGGCCATTTTGTTTTACACTCAAGACACCATAGAGGGTGTGAGTGGTTTAGGATCGATAGCCGAACTATTAAGAGGGGAAGTCTTATCGGTTATTCGATGCACGGGTGCCACTAGGTGAATTCATGAAGTGCATTGCATGTAGGGCCTAGTGAGCTAATTGGAAAACCTTTGAAAATGATTGAGAAAATGCTAACACACAAGCACATGGAGTTGTACACTTGATGGTGTTGGCACATTTGCAAAGGTGGCGTTGGTCGCGCTGTGGTTTGCGGGTAGAAAGGGGTTTGGGTTCCTCTCTCCCTCCCGCCGAGCGTGCGAGCGCGGGATTCAGGCGATTTCGGGGAAATGAAATGCCTATTTTCCACTACGCCGAAAGTCGGAAAAGAAACGGAGGCGAACGGGGTCACTGAGGTGACCGGACGCTGCACCGGACGCGGTCACGATGTGACCGGACGCGTCCGGTCAGTACAGCGCGGTATCAGGCGCGCGGGTGCTAGGGTTTGCAACCGGCGCGTCCGGTCACTCACGGGACCGGCGCGTCCGGTCATGCGCCCAGAAGGAACTGAGGTTCACAGAGGACGATCGGACACAGGGCGCGTCCGGTCACACATGATCGGACGCGTCCGATCGTTGAAGGAGCTTACTGGACTCCGACCGAACGCTGGCACTGTCGCGTCCGGTCGTTCGACAGGCGCGTCCGGTCATCGGGACCGGCGCGTCCGGTCGTTTTGAGAGGCGCGTCCGGTCATGGGTTTTGACCGTTGGCGCAGTGACCGTTGGAGGACCGGATGCGGTTGAGCGCGTCCGGTCAGTTTCGACCGGCGCGTCCGGTCGTCCCGAAAAAAACGGTCAGTAGAGTTGCAACGGCTCTATTTGTTTGGGGTGCTTATAAATACTCGTTGGCCGGCCCTTGGGGAGGTAGCTTGGCATTTCTAACACTCTTGTGCATCCTTTGAGCAAAAGCAACTCCTCCCACTCATCTCTCTTGCTTGATTGCAAATCAAAAGTGAGATTGAGTGATCCCAAAGTGCATTGCATAGCTTGAGGGCATCTAGTGGCACTTGTGGGTGGTTTAGCCGGTGGATTTCTTGTTACTCTTGGAGAGTACCGCTCCTAGCCGACTTGGAGATTGTTGGAGGCGTTGGCAAGAGAAGGTGATTGTTCTTGGCCACCTCCGGTTGTTTGTAAGAGGTTCTTGTGCTTTCCTCGGCGGGACGCCAAAAGCAACTCTATTACATTGCGCGTGTCATTGAGTTACCTCACTTGAGAGTGGTGTCTTGCGGTGCCTTGCGGGGCGTGCCTTGAGGGGCAAGTGACTTGAGGGTCGCACCAAGGAACCATCTAAGTGTTGGTCGACACAACCGGTGACGTAGCTTGTCGGTGCACAAGTGAACACCGGGTGAACAAAAATATTGTGTATCTTGTCTCCCGGTGATTGGTCTCCATTTTGTGTTGTTGTCAATATTGATTGATTGTATATCATCTTGGTGATTGGCAACATCTTCACTCCACCGTTGGTATAAGATACACAATCCTATCTCTTGCATTTACTTTTACTAGATTATCTTGTGTAGCTCTAGTAGTAGCCTTTACTAGTAGTTGTTAGCTTGCTCACTAGTGTTTAAATAGTGACATAGCTCTTGTGTGAACTAGAGATCATAATCTACTAGACTTGTGGATAGGAGGCTTGCATCACAACCCTTGGCTAAGCAAAACTCGCTTTACGCCGTTTGTTATTCTAACAAGTTTGCTTAGTGGCTTGTGTAGAATTTTTAATAGGCTATTCACCCCCCCTCTAGCCATCTAGGACCTTACACCCCAGCGTCCCCCGCACCCGCCTACTCCCTCCATGCGCTCGCCCGCCTCGGCTGCTCCCCTCATTCGCCTCCCCGCAAGCCAGCAGCAGCCGCGACGCCGTAGTGGACGCTCGTGCCACCGCTCGCCGTCGTAGCTCCGCGACCGCCGCACGCTCCCGCAGAAGCTTCTCCGGTCAATTCCTCCCGGCCTCAGCCCCGCCTCGTTTCCCTCCATCTCGTGCTCTTGCCAGTTCCGCCGCTCAAGCTCAGGTGAGGGCCAATTGGCTGCCTCTCTCCTCCGCTGCCGCCATGGCCGCCGTTGGCCAGTGTGCATGGCCGGAGCTCCCTACCCCATTTCGCCTCCTCCGGTCTTGAGCATCAGCTTCCCCTTCACCTCGCGGTGCTCGCGCGCGCTTCCTTGGCCGCTCCCGTGACCTGCACTGGCCGGTCGTCATGCGCCCGCGCCACCGTGCCGCCATTCCCGCCGGCGAGCTTCCTCCGAAGCTCCCGCGCTGCTCAGGGTAGGTGCGCTAGGTGCGCCTCGGTGCGAGGAGCACTGTGGTGCCCTCCCCGTCACCGGAGACCTCACCGGCGGCGAGCTTGTCGCCGGTCAGCGCCGTCCCCGCTCGGCTCCGGCTGACGGGTGGGCCCCGTTGACCCGGGGTCCCGCGCGCCAGTGAGCCCGGGTGCACTGGACCGGGTGCACCCAGGGAGGGGTCCGGCTGATTTTCAAAAAGATTTGAAATAATGAAATTCCAGAAAACTTGAAAAGGATTTCAAAAATCATATCTCAAGATTTATAGCTCCAAAAATTATGAAACAAATTTTGTAGTGTTTCTCATGAGTAGATATACAGTTTAAAAATATTGCATGTTAGTTTTGTAATACTTTTCTATGTAGATTTATTTAATTATTATAAATGCTGATTTCTTAGAAAATGTGTAGTAAATAGAATAATGATGAGAAAAATGTGGTTCTTGTTTCATTAGTCTTTCTTAGTGATATAATCTCTAGGAAAAATGTGTGTGAAGCATGTCTTGTGAAAAATTATTGAAGTGTAGTTCAAATGCATTTAATTGATGATCTTTGTTATTTTTGGTAGAGAGCAAAAGTTGTATAACACATGCATGTGATAATTTTTGTAATATGCTTGTTTACTGTGGGTAACATAGGAAAAATGTGAAATCTGTTGTTTGATACTTTTTCTAGTAGAAAGTATTTTCATGCTCATTATTATGTTATAGCTTGTTTATTTTGTATAGATAGTTTTACTTATCCAAATTCCATGAAAGTTTTGTAGTAGGTTATTTGGAGTAAGAGTGTGCTACTGTAATTTTTGTAGATTTTTACCTGCAACAGAAATAGGTGTTGATGTGTAACCCTAGTTTAAATAAGAAATAAAAGGTTATTCTTTATGGGAAATTAAAAGTAATAAAAAGTGTTTGGTGTATCTTTGAAGCATCAAAATGCCTTGCTCATGTTACTTGATGGGTTAAGTTAGTAAGGTTTGATAATTTATGGCAGCACTTGTGTGTATTTTATATGCTAACTAGTAGGAGAATTAGATTACATGTTTTGTGGTACATGTTCTTGGATGATGTGGACTATCTTGTAGAAGATTTTGTTGTAATACATACTATCCGTTCAATGTGCTCATCTGCATATCATGTCATCATAGCATTCCACCGCATTCGAGGCACTGTTTACATGTTTATTTATGCACTTGCATCATACAGGATCGCAGGAGGAGTCGCAGGTAGCAGTACCGGAAGAGCAGGCTTGGACCGATCAGCAGGAGCCCCAGGCACAGGAGGTGCCCGAGAAAGAGGAGCAAGGCGAGGAGCTGCTCGAGTGCGTAGACCATCAACCTAGCTCATTCGAAAAAGGCAAGCCCCAGAGCATTCTAAGTATCCTACTTTTATAAAAGCAATTGTTTACTATATGAGTTATATATATATATATATATATATATATATATATATATATATATATATATATATATATATATATATATTGTTGCATTAAGTTATAGGAGTTGCATGGAACCGTTGTTGCATTTGTTATCCTTGTCCACCTGATTACCTTTACCCTATTAGGTTAGGATCGAATAAATGCTTAGCCATGCTTAGACCGGTAGAAGTCAGGTGATTTCCTATCACCTGCGAGCTATAGGTGGATACCTGGTTATGGTTAAATATAATTGTAATCATGGAAAGTAACCAAGTGTTGGTAAATAGAGGAAGACCGGGCGGACTCTTATAGGGTTTTGGACTATAGTGATTCCGTCTGTGTCGATTAAGGACCGATCATTGCTCGTCCCTCTTGTCATGTGTAAGGTCCAAATGGCTAGAGGGGGGTGAATAGCCTATTTAAAACTCTACAAGCTTCACTAAACAACCACGTTAGTATAAAAGATGGCTAAGCTAATTCTAGCACTAGCTCAACTACACTATGCAAGCCACCTATACAATTCTAGTGAAGCAAGGCTATGATCTCTAATACACACCAATAAGGCTAAGTCACTAAGCTACTTAATCCTATGTGATAAAAGCTACACTAAGCAAACTACACTAGGACTAGTACAAGAAAGTAAAGAGCAAGTGACTTGATTCTTATACCAACGATGTAGGGAAGTAATCCACTCGAAGAATCAATTACAATGATCAACCACAAGTGAAATCCTCGGCAAAGAGATGACCCAAGATTTTTACCAAGGTTCACTTGCTTTCCGGCAAGGTACTCCTCGTTGTGACGATGCACCCACTTGTCGGTTCACGAGCTAATCGACTATCAAGAGTCGAGCCCTCGGCGGGCGCCGCACAACCGCACAAAAGATGGGGATCCTCCAAGCCACGAGCTCCACTAGAGTATCCAATTTGCGAACTCCCGCGGGGAAGGATCAAGAACCCCTTACAACACTTGGTGAGGGCTCCAACAATCTTCAACTGCGAGCTCAATCACCTCCGCTGCTCCAAGCCGTCTACCGTGTCGGGAAACATGGAAGAGTAACAAGAAATTCGCAGCAACTCGAAGATCAAGTGCCTCTAGAATGCAACTCTCAAGCCATGCACTTGAATCTCACTCAATCTCACTCAAGATGTGCAACCAAGCAAAGAGATAAGTGGAGGGGTTGTTCTCTAGCTCAAATGATGTCTCTAGGTCTCAAAATGTGCAAGAGTTGCCCTAAAACCCCGGCCAACTTCTATTTATAGCAAAGGGATACGCAGCTAGCCGTTACCGGATGACACAGTTCAAAACGTGTTGACCGGACGCACCGATCAGGGTGATCGGACGCGTCCGGTCACTACAGGACAAGCGTGAACAGTGGGCATCAGAAGTAACCATTGCCGTGACCGGACGCGCTGCACCTGGCGTCCGGTCGAAGTCTAGTAAGCTCCTACCATGACCGGACGCGTCCGATCGCACGTGACCGGACGCGCCGAGCGTCTGGTCGGCTCTACGAACAGCTCTGCCCCTCTGGGTGCCTGACCAGACGCTCCGGTTCCATGAGGGACCGGACGCGCCGGTTGCGCGCTCTTCTTCTGCGCCTAGGTGAACTGACCGGACGCGTTGGTCAGGCCAGACCAGCGTTCGGTCACAAACCCTAGGCGCGCTGCACCTCTGCCCTCGACTTGAGCTGACCAGACACGCTGGTCCACCCTGGACCACGTCCGGTCCAGCGTCCGGTTGATATTTTTCAGTGATAAACACTCCGGACTTTCATGTGTTGCTTATGCCTAACTCAAAACACTTAACACATGGCATTAGCAACTTGGTGTCATTAATTACCAAAACCAAACTTGGGCTTTCAATCTCCCCCTTTTTGGTAATTGATGACAACCATCACAAAGATATGAAATGAAATCAATTTTCAATTTCGATAGTATTAGCTCCCCCTACATATGTGCTTCTATGAGTTTGGTTCAATTGTGCACATATGTATGGATTTGAATTTTGGGAGAGTTACTACTGTCAAATTGATGCTAAGGTATATAGAATGGACCTTTGAAGCGTGATACCAATCAAAGTTGCCTTTATATACCATCCTTAGCATCGATGTAGCTAGACACCACTTGTAATTCATCACTTGTAAAGATCACAAACACTAAAGTACCCCGTGAGATCAACATTATAAGCAAAGGTGTCTACATACCACTTGTAAAGCTACTCACAATAAATCATTATTCAAGTTCTATTTCTAGCAATCACCATACAAACATGAATATGAATTTAAGCTTTACAATGCAACAATTCATCATGTTAATGCTCATACAAATGCCACAAATAATTCATGAGCTTGCTCCCCCTACTTGTGTGCTCAATTTTAATTGATCCCTTTCCAAAGTCACAACTTTGAATTCTCTTCCCCTTACTATATCTTTCTTCCTCTTTGCAATTTAACTTTTGATCTTTGTGACTTTTCTATCTTTGTGACTTTTCTCTCCCCCTTTGTCAACAATCACAAAAAAAGGTGCCAATTTTAGTGAAAGTCAAGTCAATCAATATGATGGAGTCCAAATTATGGTTCAATCTAGATCACTTGCCTAGAATATGTAATTCGGTTTGATCCAAGGATAAGCTTCTTCACACCTCATAAAGTATAAGGGTTATCTTAACCATGTTGAATTACACATCATGAGCTTATTTTCTAGATTCAACGCTAGGTTTGCAAGCTCACAAACATGTCATATGCTACCACTAGATCAATCAACCATAGAAGCAATAGTAGTACCATATATACATCAAAATCATTTGATTTTTATGAATGAGCCTATTTGTCATGCAAATATGTCTATATGTTCTAATCATGTCCTTAGCGAAGTATGAATGATATGCCAAACAACTTTACCTTGCTATGTTGGAGGAGAGGCATGTCATATAAGAATGTGGGGGTGCACTCATTTCAAGTTGGAGAAGTCAAGTATGTTCAATTCATTCTTCAACTTGTAAAATCTCTTCTCATCAAGTGGCTTTATGAATATGTCGTCTAGTTGATCTTCGGTGCCAATGCTTTCAATGCTAATATCACCCTTTTGTTGATGGTCTCTTATAAAGTGATGCCTTATGTCAATGTGCTTCGTTCTTGAATGTTGAATCGGGTTTTGAGTCATCTTGATAGCACTTTCATTGTCACAAAACAATGGCACAGTCTTGAATTTTATTCCAAAGTCATTCAAGGTGGCTTTCATCCAAATCAATTGTGCACAACAACTACCGGCACTAATGTATTCGGCCTTGGTGGTAGATAGTGCAACACTATTTTGTTTCTTTGATGACCATGAAACAAGAGACCTTCCTAGTAATTAACAAGTGCCACTTGTGCTCATTCTATCAATCTTGCATCCACCATAGTCGGAGTCCGAATATCCAATCAACTCAAAATTAGACCCCTTTGGAAACCATAATCCAACATCATGAGTGCCCTTAAGATATCTCAATATCCTCTTGGTTGCTTTCAAGTGACTTTCTCTAGGTGAAGCTTGATATCTTGCACACTTGCACACACTAAACATCACATCTCGCCTAGAAGCGGTGACATAGAGCAAACTTCCAATCATAGACCGATATTGCTTTTGATCTACCATGTTGCCACTAGCATCAACACCCAATTGATCATTCGTGCCCATTGGTGTACTCATTTACTTAGCATCTTGCAATTTAAATTTCTTGATCATGTCCTTGATGTACTTCCCTTGACTTACAAAAGTGTCATTCTTCATTTGCTTGATTTGAAGTCCAAGAAAGTAACTAAGCTCTCCAATCATAGACATCTCAAACTCTTTTGCCATCATATTTCCAAACTATTCACAAAAGTCTTGGTTAGTTGATCCAAAGATAATGTCATCCACATAGATTTACAACACAAACAAGTCATTTCCAATTTTCTTGGTGAAGAGAGTGGTGTCAACCTTTCCCATCTTGAACCCTTTAGAGAGAAGAAAGTCCCTCAACCTCTCATACCATGCTCTAGGTGCTTGCTTCAAACCATACAATGCCTTCTTGAGCTTGTAAACATGGTTGGGCTTCTTGTCATCTTCAAAACCGGGAGGTTGCTCAACATAAACTTCTTCATTGATGTAAACATTGAGAAATGCACTCTTGACATCCATTTGATAGAGCTTGATGTTGTGTGCACAAGCATATGCTAATAAGATTCTAATTGCCTCTAATCTTGCAACCGGTGCATATGTATCTTCAAAGTCAATACCTTCAACTTGTGTGTAACCTTGTGCTACTAATCTTGCTTTGTTTCTCACAACTACACCATCTTGATCTTGCTTGTTTCTAAAGAACCACTTAGTACCAATCACATTATAGTTCTTCGGCCTTTCAACAAGTTCCCAAACTTGATTTCTAGTAAAGTTGTTTAGCTCTTCATGCATGGCATTTCCCCAATCGTAATCTTTCAATGCATCTTCTATTTTCTTAGGTTCTTCAAGTGACACAAATGAGTAGTGCTCACAAAAGGATGCTAATCTTGATCTAGTTTGAACACCACTTTGAATTCCACCAATGATTTGGTCCAATGGATGATCTCTTGCTATGCTAGTAGGTTGGAGTAATGGGAGTTGGTGGCTTCCACTAGCTTGACCTTGATCTTGCACTTCATCATGAGTACCACTAGAGCTTGCTTGATTTGTATCAATGTGCACACTTTGGTTGATCACATGAATATCATTATCATCATCAACTTGCCTTGGCCTAACATCACCAATGTCCATGTTTCTCATTGCATTTGATAATTGATCTCCTCTCACATCATCAAGGTTTTGAGCTTCATTTTGAGACCCTTGGGTTTCATCAAACTCAACATCATGAACTTCTTCCAAGGTGCCATTTGTGAGATTCCAAACTCTATATGCTTTGCTTGTGGTAGAATAACTAAGTAAGAACCCTTCATCACATTTCTTTTCAAACTTGCTCAATCTAGTGCCTTTCTTGAGAATATAGCATTTGCAACCAAACACTCTAAAGTAAGCAATGTTGGGCTTTCTTCCATTCAATAGCTCATATGGTGTCTTCCCAAGCTTTCCATGGCAATAGAGACGGTTGCTACAATAGCAAGTCGTGTTGATAGCTTCACTTCAAAATGAATGACTCACATTGTATTCACTAAGCATTGATCTAGCCATATCAATCAAAGTTCTATTCTTTCTTTCAACTACACCATTAGATTGAGGAGTGTAGGTTGAGAGAATTGATGTCCAATACCAAGATCATCACATAAATCTTTAATTCTTGTGTTCTTGAACTCACTACCATTGTCACTTCTAATCTTCTTGATGGTGGTCTCAAACTCATTTTGCACTCTCTTGACAAAAGACTTGAATAGATCATAAACATCACTCTGTCATAGAGAACTAAACACACCATGCAAAATTTTTGGCAAAAAGGTATCCATTCTCCATTTTGGATTTTGGCCTCAAGAGACCCAAAAAAGCCAAAAAGCCAAAAAGTTCTCACCCATCCCATAAAAAAAATGGCATTTTGAATGAAACTAAACACACATATGAAATTTTTGGCATTTTGTATTTCATCATTCCAAAGTAGTTGGTATTTTGCATTTGATGAGGAACTAAACACAACCCTAATAATAAAGAGGCAAAATTTCTCACCCCTTATTTTTTTTCGTCCGACCCTTCCCTAACTACTTGGCATCACTCTTCTTGGTTTGGAATTGAAAAACCACTTACTCAACATAACTCTTCTTAATTTGGAATTGAAAAACCTTATTCACATCGCTCATGTCCTAACCTAAATCTGCATCGCACATGTCTCCTAGACTAAATCTATACTTATATCTTTTTCTAAGCTTATATTTACAATAGATATAGCCACCTATCATACATACAACATACATAGATGCATCTTATATCAGCATATCATACACAATTTGATGGTAGCTTACCATGATTACCTCACCGAGACACAACTGTCCAGGTTACACTTTTTGATGCCGCGATAAGCACCTTTCATAAGCCGTATGGGACTAAAACAAAACATACGGAATATTACGTGCTAGCAAAATACGAATCAAAGGAGCTGGGCTCGCGGAGATTCACTGGGCCCAGTAGCCCAGTTCTTTTTGCTGGGTCTTCCGGTTCGTACGCGCGTACAGCTGCATTTGCGTGCAATGCATTGGGCAACTTTAAGAGATTATCTAAAAATAAAAGTCAAAATCCATGGTTTAGCTATTTTCTAAAATAGAAGGCTCTCCAAAAAAAAGTAGACTACTGCAACAGTCTTTCTAAATTTTGTCATTCTCTATTTTTTAATCTGCTATCATGCTTCCTCTGCCACTAGAAGCTATTGCATGCAGGTTGTTTTCCTTTGCCGCTCGGCCAGCAGCGTCCCGTCTATTTTTTTCGTCCGGCCCTCTTCTAACTATCTGACATCACTCTTCTTGGTTTGGAATTGAAAAACCACTACTCAACATCACTATTCTTAGTTTAGAATTGAAAAACCTTATTCGTATCGCTTATGTCCTAACCTAAATCTATACGCATATCTTCTTTCTTTTCTAATCTATCTATATAAGCTTATTTACAACAGATGTAAATATAAACAGTAGCAAAACCTTACTTGCATCGCACATGTATCCTAGACTAAATCTATACTCGTATCTTTTCTAAGCTTATATTTACAACAGATATAGATAATAGCCACCTAATTAAACCAAGTCAATCTCTCCTTAATTTTCTATATGGGACAAATAATTTAGTGCAAATATTATTTTATTATGGGCCTTATTAGTGTTTAATTGAAACACGTTTGAGCTAAGCCCAAGTATTCTGGCTCACGCACGCGAGGGCAACATCCGTTTTGGGTCATGCTTCGTGGACGCTCGACCAATTAAAAAAAGAAAACATGGAGTTTTATAGTCATAGACAATAAAAACGGAAATCCTTTAGCACTATGTTTTAATTAAAAAACAAGGTTTTTGCAAGAACGCTTAGCACGGTCATCCAAATGTCTGATATCTTTCTATAATCGTAATCCATGCAGGATGTGTCACCATGTGATCCTCATGAAGGCGCTTGCCGGCTGGTTAAGCTCCACGTTCCTGTGCATCGACGGCGTTGGCCATGTCAGCCAGCCAGTAAAATTCACGAGATGTACCAAACTTTAGGTCTTTGTTTAAAGCATGTGAATTTTTCATCAAACTGATTTCTATGAAATTTTTGCATGTTTGCTATAAAATTCCTACGTTTATGCCCTTAAAATGGATCATACTATCATAGAAAAACAGGACAATAGTATAGTAAATAGTAAAATACATAAACAACTAAATAGATAGTCAGAACATAGCAACATCAAATCAGTCAACGCATGTGAAAAATAAAGTAAACCTGATGTTTAAATAAAGATTAACAACATGACCTCACTCTCCCTACTGCCATATACCCTGGCTCTTGACTGCCACTCTGCTATTGTGTCCAACGTTCTGTCTTGGCAAGTCCATGACGCACCACGCCTAAAGATGATAATAAGACCGTTCCGGTAATAGGATCAGATGTCGCATGGACAGAACTACAATAGGCCTGGCCGTGCATTGGTTGTATTAGGTTATGATACTCTGGCGGAGACCAATTCTAAAAGGTGTTTGGTAAGGCTCTTCCTTGCAAGGTGCCCCGTCAAATGTACATCTAAAATATGGTTCCTTGAAAAGAGCTTGAAGAAGCTGGAATCACGAGAATGTGGGTTATTCTAACTCCTCACAAATTTGATACAAATTTTTACAGAACTGCTAAGTTGTTTTGCTGACTATTTTACAAAATGGCAGCTCCTCGAGAGAAGCTACTGTACACGCGGAGTCGGAGCCAAACCCCTTTTTAGAAGAGCCGGAGCTCTACCAAACAGATTCATAGTGTTTGAAGACATCCACTGTCCCGTTGCAACGCACGGGTTTGTTTACTAGTATAATAATAAAGAGACAAAATTTCCGGTCATTTTTTTTGTCCATCCATTTTTTTTCGTCCACCTCCCCCAAACTACCAGTAGTCTGTCGAGAGTTTATTCTGTCTAAACTTATATAACCCTAGATAGTTAGGACAAATAGATCTCTCTGAGCTTGAATAAACTGAATAGGAATAGAAATCCTAATTCAAATAGAAAATAAATTAGACAAAATCTTATTTTACTTGGCAAAGTTTCTGCTATGATATTTTTTCTGCCACCCCTATCTACTCAACCACAGGGACCTCTGCTCAAATCGGGTTTGTCAAAAGCAACCACCAAATCCTTTAAGAATTAGGATCAGACACTCCCGCCTTTTTAAAATTGCACACATGCTATATATATATATATAATTTATTTATTTATTTATTATTATTATATTATTATTATACTGATAAGCCGCGGGAGCTCCCAGCACGGGGACATATGACACGTCACCCCAAATTCGCTCTACCGTTGGATCTCTCGATCAGACGGCTGCCCATCTTCGGCTTCTTTGAAAGGTCGGCCTCAGCGAGACAGCCAGCTGCCCCCCTCGCGTCGGCCAAAAGAAATTAAAAAAAAAACACACAGACCACAAACTTCTCTCGCTCCCTCCGTCCTCTTCCCGATGCCAGGAGCGACGCCGCCGGCGGCCAGCCGCGAGCGCCGCCCCTCCTCCTCCTCCTCCTCCTCCTCTGCCTCCTCCTCCTCCTGAAGCATCGACACAGACGCGGCTTCCCTCGACCTCCACGTCTCCGCTCTCTCGCGGTCTCTCCCCTCCCCTTCTCTCTCTCTCTCCCTCGCTCCTCCTTGTCCCTACGCCGCCGCTCCCCGCACGGCGCCGCTGCCGGCGCCGGTAGCCGCGTCCCCTCCCCCGCTCCCTCCCACCGCGCAGGTTCCTCCCCTCCGTTTCTGCTTCCCCATCCTCTCGCTCTATCTCCGTCTCTCCTGATGTGCCGGAGGTTGGGGCCACGGTGACCCTGTGCCCGGTTTTTACCGCCGGCCCCTTCCCCCGCGCGCCTGGCTGCGACGGCGCTCTCGGCGGCGGCTCCCTCTCTCCCGAACCACCGGCGGCGCGCCGGCCGGCCCCTGTCGTCTCCACCGCCTCCTCTTTGTTTCCAAGGTACGTTTTTTGTTTTTTTCCCAGTTCGATTAAGAGCCTTCGATTTTACTTCGATTTCCCACCAGTGATGTCATCACCTTAGCCTAGGGTTAGGTCTACTTCCTTGGGCTCCAGTTCATCTACTTGCTCAGTTCATCTAATTGTTGTTGAATTTATGCATCTGTGGATCGATTCTGTTCTCATGGATCTAATCTAGCGCCTGACCTATCGCTCATGTGTAGCTTACATCCTGGATTGTAAAATACATATGGAGGAGTATGGCAGAGGAAATACTCCTCCATTTTCCCTGTTTGTTTTCACTCAGATGCTGTCTCAAAATCACATGTGAATCACTGCAAATTCTACGAGTTGGCAACGTTTGACTCCATTTTTTTATGATTCCAGCACAAACTATTGGTTATTACAAGTTTGTGCACGTTCACACCTTATAAACGGTCACTGAGTTTCTACATCTCCGGCTTGATTACAAAAAAAATAGGTACAAAGCGATATTTAACAGGCCATAAAAGATGTTGCCTACTTCTTGCACAAACTGCTTAAATTACATATTACTTGCCATTTATTATATATTGGTCACTTAATCTGAAATTTGTAATTTTTGAAGGGATATGATGAGCCGCTTACAGTTGCTGTTTGCTTCCATGATTATCAGGATCTCAGCCCATGTAACCTTGTTTGGTCTAAAATTATAGGTACTCTCACTGCTTCAGTTCTTTATCATTGAATACATTCCTGCTATTCGCATTCATGTTATTTCCTGTAAGAACCTAGCGGAATATTGGATCAGTATTTCTATTACTGTGTATTATCAATCTTATGGTCTGTGCAATGACACATACTACTGCCAAAAGCTTCACCTAGAATGGAATTGATGTTGTTTTTGGTGTATTCTCTCCATTTCTACATTTCCCGGGAACTTCCACACTATTTCCCTTTTTTTACCTTATTAGAATCTATATGCTACATTCTCCTTTTGTTTGTTCCTAGGTATCAAAATAGACAAGCTAATATCTCTATTTCTATTTCTGCTTTCCATGTTCAAAGGTGTGCACCATGACTTTTGGCTTCCCTCCAAGCTTCCAGCATCATGCAAGGTGTGGTACCATCTGTCTTCATGCAGCAAGGAAATGGGATGGATCATTATTCATTACCTTTGTTTCATAGATCCCTGGTTTTCCATACATTTAGTTTGTACCACTGTTTGCAGTGCAAATTTTTTCCTTCCTCATATTTGTCTTTACATTAGGTACCTTTCCCTGTTCATGATTTGCACAAAACCTTTTCGCCTGCTAGCCTGTTGACTGTTGGCCTAACACAGTTTCTACAGGTACAAATAAAAAGGAGCTCCATTTGCTGGTTTCTCCATGAAAGGCCGACGTTACAGCGAGGTATGTCCTATTTAGATAATCACATTGTTTCCTTTTCTATAGTTTGTTAAAAGGAATTGATCAATCTCAGTTTACAAATAATCAGGGCTCCTCTCCATGTTTTAATCTGCTAAGCTATTTTGCTCTTGCCTGTACAGTGCTAATGATAGGGCTAGGGTTCCTACCGGAGTTGCTACGTAGATTGTACGGGTGTGAGGTGGATGGACGAGAACGAGGACGGCGCGAGGGCGCCGTGGTTGCAGCGGTTGCGCGGGGAAGAAGAAAGGCGGCTAGGGTTTACCCGGCTAGGGTTTCTCCCGGCTCCCTGAGGAAGCCGGAAACAATAATATGTTTTTGCTTAATTTCCCAAATAGAGTCTTACAAATATTTTTATGTCTCTCTAATAGCGACAATTATAAAATAACCCTCTAGAAATATTATAAATGCGACAAATATATGGGCCACAGCCCCTTGGTTGGCCGGTTTCCCCCCTAACCACTAGCTGAGGCGCGCCGCCTGTAGGGGATGCCGGTCATAACATCTCTCCCCGCCTGCAGAAACAGCTCGTCCTCGAGCTGGAAACCGGGGTGCTCGGCGCGAAACTCCTCAAGAGACTCCCACGTGGCATCATCCCCTGGTAGACCGCGCCACTTGATCAAAATCTTCCAGACACCCCGGCGCTGCTGAGCTTGCAGGACGCGTTCCGGCTCGGGCATGACCCGGCCAGCCACAGCCGGGGGTAAAACGCCGGCCGCAGTAGGGGGATCGCCGCGGTGCTGCTTCAGAAGGCCCACATGGAACACATCGTGGATGCGGGCGCCATCGGGCAGCTGAAGACGATAGGCGACGCGACCGATGCGCTCAAGCACGCGAATAGGTCCCGCCCAGCGCGGCCCCAACTTGCGCTTGGAGTGAGGGTCGAGGGACTGCTGCGCGGTGCGGTGAAGAAGACGCAGCCAGACCCACGCCCCCACCTCGAACTCCACGTCCCTGTGGTTGGCGTCGTAGTAGCGTTTGGAGAGTTGCTGGGCCTGAAGGAGCCGCTGACGGACTTCAGCGAGCATGGCGTCGCGGCTGCGGAGGAGGGCGTCGGCGGCCTCCGTACGAGCCGTCCCTGACTTGTACGGCAGGATGGGGGGCGGGGGACGACCGTAGACGATCTCGAAGGGCGTGGCGCGGAGGGCGGTATGGAAAGAAGTATTGTAACAATACTCCGCCCACGACAGCCAATCCACCCACGCACGAGGCCGATCACCTGTAACACAGCGCAAATACATGGCAATCACCTTGTTGACCACCTCCGACTGGCCGTCCGTCTGTGGATGGAAAGCGGTACTCATGCGAAGCTTGACGCCCGCCATCTGGAAGAGGTCCCGCCACACGTGTCCGGTGAACACCGGGTCCCGGTCGCTGACGATGGAGAGGGGAAACCCGTGTAGCCGTACAATGCCGTCGAAGAAGGCCCGAGCGACCGACGCGGCCGTGTAGGGGTGCCCGAGCGCGATGAAATGCGCGTACTTAGAGAAACGGTCGACGACGGTGAGGATGACCGACTTGCCGGCAACCTTGGGCAGCCCCTCGATGAAGTCCATCGAGATGTCCGCCCAAACTTGGGACGACACGTCGAGGGGCTGCAACAGTCCCGCCGGTTGCAACGCCTCTGTCTTGTTGCGCTGGCACGTGGTGCAGGAACGCACCAAATCCCGCACCAGTGCCGTGTCCCGCGGGAGATAGAAGTCGGCGCGGAGGCGGTGCAGCGTCTTCTGGGTCCCCTCATGGCCGGCAGCATGGGCCAGGAGAAGGACCTGGTGGCGGAGGTCCCCGTGGTCCGGCACGAAGATGCGTGACCCGTGGAGGAGACCGCTGTCCAGGCGCCACGGCTCCCCGAGCTCTCCGGCCTGGAGCTGCTGCAGCAGACGCTGACCATCCGGCGCCTGGGTCGTAGCGCGCCGGATGTCGTCGAGGAGGGCGAAAGAGGGGCCGGACAAGGCCACCGCGGCCCCGGACGCGTCCGGCGACGGTACAGGCGCCACCGCCTCGCTGTCGCGGCGTGACAGAGCGTCCGCCACGGTATTCAGACGGCCCGGGCGATATTCCACCGTGAAGTCGAAGCCGAAAAGTTTGCTGATCCATTGGTGCTGTGGAACAGTAGACAACCGCTGATCAAGCAAAAAGTTTAAACTGTAATGGTCAGTGCGAACCAGGAACGGACGCCCCCACAAATAGGGACGCCAATGGCGCACAGCTTGCACCAAGCCGATGAGCTCGCGTTCGTAGGCGGCGAGCTTGAGGTGGCGAGCTGCAAATGGCCTGCTGAAGTAGGCGAGGGGTCCCGCGCCCTGATGGAGGACGGCGCCGAACCCCGCGCCTGATGCGTCGCAGTCGACCACGAACGTCGCATCAAAATCCGGCATCTGAAGCACGGGCCCCGTCGTCAAGGCGCGCTTGAGCGCCTCGAAAGCCGTCGTCGCGTCGTCATCCCACACGAACGCGTCTCGCCGCAAGAGACGCGTAAGCGGGGCCGCGATGATGCCGAAGTCGCGGATGAACTTCCTGTAGTAGCCCTCCAAACCCAAGAAGCCGCGAAGGCCCTGGGCCGAGCGAGGTAAAGGCCACGCCGCCACCGCAGCGACCTTGTCGGCATCCATGGCGACACCGCCCTCGGCGATGACATGGCCAAGATAGGCCACGGACGGCGCCCCAAACGAGCACTTGGAGCGCTTCAAGTGGAGATGGTGCACTCGCAGGGCGCTGAGGACGATGTTGATGTGTTGCAGATGCTCGGCCCATGACGAGCTGTAGATAAGGATATCATCGAAGAAGACGAGCACAAACCTCCGTAGGTAATCGCGAAGCACATCATTCATTAGGGCCTGGAAAGTGGCCGGGGCATTAGAAAGCCCGAAAGGCATCACCAGAAACTCGAAGTGGCCATGGTGAGTGCGGAACGCCGTCTTGGCGATGTCGTCGGGATGCATCCGCACCTGATGATACCCCGAACGGAGGTCCAGCTTTGTGAAAAAGCGAGCTCCATGGAGCTCATCGAGGAGCTCATCGACCACCGGAATCGAAAACTTGTCCTTAGACGTCTTGGCGTTGAGGGCGCGGTAGTCGATGCAGAAGCGCCACGACTGGTCTGCCTTGCGCACCAGCAAGACGGGCGCCGAGAAAGGCGAAGTGCTCGGCCTGATGATCCCTTGGGCGAGCATGGCCGCACACTGTCGCTCCAGCTCGTCCTTCTGCAGCTGGGGGTAGCGGTAGGGGCGCACCGCCACCGGCGCGGTGCCCGGCAGTAAGTGGATGCGGTGGTCGTAGGAGCGCGCCGGTGGAAGGCCCGTGGGCTCGGTGAAGACGACGGCATGCTGCTGGAGAAGCACATCCAGCAGCGGCTGCCGGGAATCAGAGGCAGCCGCGGACAGCAGCTGGGCCGAGGGAGGTGGAGAGGGTGCAGCCGCCCCAGCCACCCCCTGCCAGGTGACGCGGCGTCCGTCGCGCCAAAACGACAGGGTGAGGGCCTCACAGTCCCATAGAATGGGGCCCAAGGTGCGGATGAAGTCGAAGCCGATGATGAAATCAAATCCGCCCAAGTTGAGGCCGACACACGTAATGGTGAAGTCCTCGTCGTAGATGCGAAGGGGAACGTTGCGCGCGATGCCCTCACAAGGCATGCGGTCGCCGTTGGCCACCGTGATCCGCAGACGCTCCCCACCCGCCGGAACGAGCCCCAAGCGGCGCATGGTCTCCCCCGACACGAAATTATGGGTGGAGCCCGTGTCGAGGAGGGCCAGGAAGCGTTCACCTTTGATGACGACGGGCAGCAGCATGGAATTGGCGGCCCGAATACCTGCAACAGCCTGCAGAGAAACCACTAGGGCGTTAGCGGCAGCCATCTCCGCGGCGGCCAACTCGCTGGAAGGGACGTCCGCTGCCGCCTCCACAGGAGCCTCGTCGATGTAGTCGTCGGCCTCCAGGTAGAAGAGGCGCTTGCACACGTGGCCACGCACGTAAGGCTCGTCACAGTTGAAGCACAGCCCCTGGCGACGGCGCTCCTGCTGTTCGGCCGGAGAGAGCCGACGAAACGTAGGCGCTGGCGGGGTCGGAGGGGCCGCGGGCGGCGTGCGCTGCTGCGGAGTCCAAGTCGCCCGCTGGGGCGGTCGGGCGCCACGAGGCTGCGGTGCAGGTTGAGGCTCGCATTCCTCGAACGCCCGCGCCAAGTACATGGCGGACTGAAGGTCGGGCGGTGCCCGGAGCTGAACCTGCTTGCGAAGGTGGTCCGGCAGCCCACCCACGTACAACTCCGCCTTTTGGCGAGCGGAGAGGTTGTGGGCATGGCACAGGACGGCGTTGTAACGCTCCGAGTAATCCTGCACGGACGAACCAAAAGGAAGGCGGGCAAGCTCCGCCAACCGAGTGCCCAAAACAGGAGGCCCGAAGCGAAGCGAGCATAATTCGCGGAAGCGCTCCCAAGGAGGCATATCCTCATCTTGCTCCAGGGCGTAGTACCATGTCTGGGCAACACCCCGAAGATGGTAGGATGCGAGCCATGTGCGAGCGGAGGCGAGCGTCTGCTGGCCGCGGAAGAACTGCTCGCACTGGTTCAACCAATTCAGGGGATCGGTCGAACCGTCGTACGTAGGGAACTCCAGCTTGTAGAATTTGGGCCCCGCCTGGGCGCCCGCGAGGGCAGCAGCAAGGGCTGGGTCGAGCCCCCCCTGCGGCTGGCCGCCCGAGGGAGAGGGCGCCCCGAAGAACAGCGGCCCGTCCACCCCCCCGAAAAGAGTGCTGTCGGGGGGTAGGGAGGACACCGCTGTCGCCGCCACCGTCGTATAGGCTATCGGGGAAGGCGACGTGGCCATCGAGTAGATCGGAGCCGACGCCGGCACGGACGGCTGCAGCCAAGCCGGCAAGGGTGATGGCGAGGCCGGCCACTGCATGAGATGGAGCGGAACGCCAGCGCCAGTTGGAAGCGGTGCCGTGGGCACCGGCGGCGGAGGCAGTGGCCGTGGTGCAGAGAACGCCGGTGGCGCGGGCGCCCGGAGCAGGCTGGCCCACGCCTGCTGCATGGAGGTCAGCGCGTTGGCGATCATATCCACCTTGGCCCCCAAGGATTCCAGCGTCAGGGGCTGAGCAGAGGCGGTGGAGGTCTCGGACAGATCGGACGACGCAGCGGGCGGCGGCGAAGTGGACGCCGGGATGAAAGAACTCGGTGGAGCAGACGTCATCGTGCCTGGCAATGCTGATACCAGGTTGATAGGGCTAGGGTTCCTACCGGAGTTGCTACGTAGATTGTACGGGTGTGAGGTGGATGGACGAGAACGAGGACGGCGCGAGGGCGCCGTGGTTGCAGCGGTTGCGCGGGGAAGAAGAAAGGCGGCTAGGGTTTACCCGGCTAGGGTTTCTCCCGGCTCCCTGAGGAAGCCGGAAACAATAATATGTTTCTGCTTAATTTCCCAAATAGAGTCTTACAAATATTTATATGTCTTTCTAATAGCGACAATTATAAAATAACCCTCTAGAAATATTATAAATGCGACAAATATATGGGCCACAACCCCTTGGTTGGCCGGTTTCCCCCCCTAACCACTAGCTGAGGCGCGCCGCCTGTAGGGGATGCCGGTCATAACAGCTAAGATCTGGGATCATTTCCTTTTATATATGTGGACATCGCCTTTTCTTTTCTCTGGTCATATTGGAAAAAAATGTTCGACAGCCATGACCATAACATCATAACAGCTCAACTCTGTGCTTCATAATTTTATATGAGATGATTAAATTTTCATATTTCTTATACAATATTACATGCTCTGTTGTTTCTCTAACCTTCTGGAGAGTCGCTAACCTTCCACCTCAATTACATTGGGGTTTCAGGAATTTACTGGATTATGTGTTGTCTTACAGGCAGCACCTACCTATTGAATATTAATTGTTTGGTTCAAAAAAAACATCATGGCAGTGACTCAGAAACTCTCTAACTGGTGTTTGGATTTTTGCTATCTGTAGAGCCGCTACATGCTCATAGAATGCAAGAGCTGAACAAGGAATATCCTGATCTATGAAACAGCCAAGGTATTGTTGATTTCGAATCATACACATAGTGTAGTTCACCCTATAATTATATGCTTGTTTTCTCAAGTCAGTTTCTTTATTGCTAGACACAAGATTATGCTCCAAAATATTTTGTACTTTTCCCCCAAAAGATTCAGTTTAGTTCACCCTATTATTACTTCTATAAGTTATACCATTAGAATGCTTTTGCTATACAATTCCCACTATATCTATAGATTTTAAGGGTAGTGTTATCAACACTTTTTTTAGACGAGGTTAGACGAGTTCATATTGTTATTCACTTAACATGTCGCTTTTCAATCTGGCTCCACACTTCTATGTGATGAATGCTTTCTTCTTCCTCTAACAAAACATCTTTTCATGATCATGCTCATTCCAATGAAACACATTCCCAGGCTTACCAACTAGGTAGCTTTGCAAAATACTGGAATTTTTCTGGGTGACAGTGAAACCAGTGTTCGTGTCAACCTCCAACATTTCTGTATTATGCCAAACTAAACATTCAGTTAACTATTTTCTTTTGTTGGCTCTCCAAGATCTCCTTTGTACTGCTTTTGGGGGAAAAATTCAGTTTTTGTCTACCTGTTCCCTCAAGCTAGATTGCCCACTGTATCAAGCTGCAGCTAAAATCCTTTACCGTATATGTATGGAGTACATACGCGTTCATAGTTTTTTCTTTTTAAGGTGATGACTGCATGCCATATATAAAAATGTTGTTCATTATGTATATACATAACACAAGAAAAAAATATTTATGTGTACCTGAATATTATACTTAAAATAAAATGAAGTATATTTGCATACATTATTAGGACCGCACCACATACTAACGATCGTATATATGTCCATTTGCCCTAGGACAAAGAGTATGTGTGGATACATGTACATGTCTAGCTAGGGAGTATATATATATATATATATATATATATATATATATATATATATATATATATATATATATATATATATATATATATATATATATATATATATATATATAACAAAATGAAGTATATTTGCATACGATTCGGCTCTAAATGTGATCAGTGCCTATGCCCCTCAGGTAGGTCTTAGCGAGGGCACCAAGAGGCAGTTTTGGGAAGATCTTGATAGCATGGTTAATACCGTGCCTATCAGCGAGAAACTCTTTATAGGAGACCTCAACGGCCATATTGGTGCGACTAATGTAGGTTTCGAGCGGTTACACGGGGGTTCGGGTATGGTAATAGGAATCAAGAGGGGGAGGATGTTTTGAACTTCGCGCTGGCCTATGACTTGTTGATAGCGAACACCCTCTTTAGGAAGAGGGAATCTCATCTGGTAACCTTTCGTAGTGGACAACACTCGAGCTAGATCGACTTTATCCTTGCAAGGAGGGAGGATAGACGTGCTTGCTTTGATTGTAAGGTGTTACCTGGGGAGTGTGTTGTCCCTCAACATAAGCTTGTGGTGGCGGACTTTCGCTTTCGGGTACGTGTCCACTGGGACAAACGGGCCAAGATTGCGAGAACGAAGTGGTGGAAGCTTAGAGGGGGAGCAGCGCAAACGTTTAAGGAGAGGATGCTAGATGAGGGGCCTTGGGAAGAAGGAGAAGATGCCGACGATATGTGGCTAAAGATGGCAACATGTGTCCGGAAGGTGGCTTCGGAAGTGTTTGGCGTGAGTAGGGGAGGCAAACGGGAAGCGAAAGACACATGGTGGTGGAATGACGAGGTGCAAAGGGCTATTAGGGAGAAAGAGTGTTTCAAGCGTCTCCACCATGATAAGAGTGCAGCCAACATCGAGGGCTATAAAATAGCGAAGAGGGTTGTAAAGCGAACTGTGAGTGTAGCAAAAGGTCAGGCGTATGATGGCCTTTATCAGCGGCTAGGCACGAAGGAAGGGGAGAAGGACATTTATAGGATGGCTAGAATCCGCGAGAGGAAGACAAGGAGCATCAACCAAATAAAATGCATCAAGGATGGGATAGATCGACTTCTGGTGAAGGATGAGGAGATCAAGGACAGATGGAGAGAGTACTTCGACAAGCTGTTTAATGGGGAGAATGAGGGTCCTACCCTTGAGTTGGACGACTCATTTGACGATACCAACAGACGCTTTGTGAGGAGAATTCAGGAGGCAGAGATCGGAGAGGCTTTAAAGAGGATGAAGGGAGGTAAAGCGATGGGCCCTAATGGTATCCCCATTGAGATGTGGAGATACCTAGGCGCCAGAGCGATAGTATGGTTAACTAAGCTTTTTAACCTTATTTTTCGGTCTAACAAGATGCCTGAAGAATGGAGAAGTATATTAGTACCTATCTTCAAGAACAAGGGAGATGTTTAAAGTTGTACTAACTATCGTGGGATTAAGTTGATGAGCCATACGATGAAGCTCTGGGAGAGGGTTATCGAGCATCGCTTAAGGAGAGTGACACATGTGACCCAAAATCAGTTTGGGTTCATGCCTGGTAGGTCGACCATGGAGGCGATTTTCTTATTACGACAATTGATGGAGAGATATAGGGAGCAGACGAAGGATTTGCACATGGTCTTTATTGACCTCGAGAAGGCGTATGACAAAGTACCGAGAAATGTCATGTGATGGGCCTTGGAAAAGCACAAAGTCCCAACTAAGTACGTTACCCTCATCAAGGATATGTACATGGATGTGGTGACGTTTGTCCGAACATGTGATGGCGACACCAGTGACTTTATAATTAAAATAGGACTGTATCAGGGGTCAGCTTTGAGCCCTTATTTATTTGCTTTGGTGATGGATGAGGTCATAAGAGACATACAAGGTGGTATCCCTTGGTGTATGCTCTTTGCTTATGATGTGGTGCTAGTTGACGACAGTAGGGCAGGGGTTAATAGGAAGTTAGAACTATGGAGGCACACGTTAGAGTCGAAAGGGTTCAGACTTAGTAGGACTAAGACCGAGTACATGAGGTGCGATTTCAGCGCGACTAGGCATGAGGAGGGAGACGTTAACCTCGATGGGCAAGTGGTGGCCAAGAAGGATACTTTTCGGTATTTAGGGTCGATGCTACAAAAGGACGGAGACATTGATGAAGATGTTAGGCATAGAATTTCAGCCGGCTGGTTGAAATGGCGTCAAGCTTCTGGCGTCCTCGGTGACAAAAGGGTGCCTCATAAGCTGAAAGGTAAGTTCTATAGGACGGCGATTCGTCCGGCGATGTTATACGGTGTTGAGTGTTGGCCTACAAAAAGGCGACATGTCCAGCAATTGAGTGTAGCAGAGATGCGTATGTTGCGTTGGTGTTGTGGGCACACAAGGAGGGATAGAGTCCGGAACGACGATATTCAGGATAGGGTTGGGGTGGCACCAATTGAGGAGATATTGATTCAACATCGGTTGAGATGGTTTGGACATGTCCAACGGAGGCCTCCTGAGGCGCCGGTGCGTAGTGGAGTTCTAAAGCGGGCCGATAATGTAAAGAGCGGTAGAGGTCGACCTAAACTAACTTGAGATGAGTCCGTTAAGAGAGATCTTAAGGAGTGGAATATCTCCAAGGATTTAGCTATGGATAGGAGCGCTTGGAGATTGGCAATTAACGTGCCTGAACCGTGATATCCTTTTGTTTTGTGCCCTTTATGTCCCTTTATGTGTCTCCCTGTTTCTCGTCTCTTTTGGGTTTCATCTCTAGCCTACCCCAACTTGCTTGGGACAAAAGGCTATGTTGTTGTTGTTGAAGTATATTTGCATACATTAGTACGACCGCACCACATACTAATGATCGTTATATGTCCATTTGCCCTATGACAAAGAGTATGTGTGGATACATGTACATGTCTAGCTAGGGAGTATATGTCTATATATATATAAATATATATGGTAGTACGTACACATTCATACTTTTTCTTTTTTTAGTAGAGATATGTTTGGGGAATATAGAATATGATTAGACGTAGATTATGAGAGTACATACACGTTCACAGTGGAGTGAGGTATACTGAATTACTACCGTGCAGAGGTATCTACAGAGTACGTATGGGTGTATCTCTATCTATACCTATAATAATCTATCCTTAATAATAAAGAGGCAAAATTTCTTAAATACTTTTTTTTTTCATCCAACCTCCGGCTCCCATGTTCGATAATAAGGAAGTTCGATTTCCACCGTCCTCCTTTTAGTCTCTGTATCCCCATATCCTCTACAATTTCCAATCCAAATACATATCCGTGTCCATGCTGTCCTCTACTAGTCTTTCATTTCGGATAATAATAAAATCAAATAGGCAAGAGCTAGGCCTAATTAATCATATCCTATATATACGTATCAATTACATTGGAACAAGACACCCAACCAACAATCAAATTACTCGAGCGAATCACGTACTCCAATTGGCCCCATTGCGGAATCGATCTCACCGGCCTCGAATCGGCGATGGCGAGCGCGGCGCCCATGGAGAGAAGGCCAAACATGATGAGGACATCACCACGCTGGACACACCGACGTCATGGTCTTCCCCAAGTTGCAATTCGTCCCCAACTCAGCTGCCACGTCGCCCTCGGATTTAGCAGACACGTCGTCACTGTTTCGGTCATAACTTTCTCATACAACATCGAAACGGAGCGTTCTTGGATGCATTGGAAAGGGGACGACGACGCCGTCATTTTGAATCTGGTCCCAGCTCCAGAAGGTCCGTGGATCATTCTGTATGACCACGGCAAGGTGTTGCGTCACCTATTTGGGTCAACTTGGCCATGTATCGTGTCGGGCCTTAAGCCCAAGTTGTGGGCGCCCAACCCCTGGCCGTCCCTAACCCTAGGTCGAGTCTTAGACTATAAACACAGCCGTCGCCGCTGCTAGACAATTGGGTTTTGTTTAGATTTTAGTTTTCCATCGAGAAACTAAATTGTTCATTGTAACTGTGGTGACAAATTCTTTTACAGTGATCTAGGGCCTCTGTTCATGATCTCCTCCACTATGCCAATTAGTTCTTTGGAACTGAGTTCTCGAACCCTCTATTGATATTCGCGTTATTCATATTTGCAATTTCAGATTGCGTGTTTTACCTTCTTGCTTGTGCTCTTCGATTCGCTTGCAGAAAAAACATTCTTGGTGAGGTCAATCAAGTTGTGCTTGGTTGATAACCAACGGAGCAGTGATTTAACGGTTGCAGGGTTCGAATCGTGTCTGATTTGAAGCCAGAACGCCAACGTCGAGATCTCCACAAATTGAACTTATCGGCTACCTCTCGGAAGATTGGGCCTGTACTCATCATTTGGCATCGGAGCTGGGCCCTTGTTTAAGGGGGTAAGAATGATGAGGACATCCTTTACTATTACTCGCTGGCAAAGACGCAACAAAAAAGGGCCGAGTGGCTTAGTTGTAGTCGAGCGACGACCGTGTGAGCCTCTGAATAATTCCAACTTGCTTAGCTTGGGAGGAGGAAGCCACCTTAAAAGAGAGAGCCACCCTTCTCCTATCGGACTAGTCTTTTAGGGACATTGGACCTTTCTCTGAGTGGGTGTGCATAAGAATGGGTCTGGGCAACCTTAATTTGTTGGACGTCGGCCAACCCCACTTGGACCGGATGTATCAAAACATGGCGCTGTACGTGACAGCGACAGCAAGCGCGGTACCTATGGAAAGCAGACCTAACACAGTGCCGCTGAGGTGGAGGCGGACCTGCCGAGGCGGTAGCGTAGTGCCTGCCAGGCACGGACGGAGGCGAGCAGGGACTAGGAGGGGAGCAGGCGAGCAGCGCGACATACACGACAAGGAAGAATGCCACCCAGGTCCGTCGCCGGCTCAGTGGCCATAGCAGGAGCAACCTCCACATAGCTATATAGCATTCTTGTTCACATTTTTCCATGAATATTATGGCTTACTTTCTCAGTATTCTTATTATTGTTTTCAATGAATATTTGATAGCTTATTTACTCCCGTTGCAACGTACGGGTATATTTACTAGCAATAATAAAGAGGTAAAATTTCAGGCTATTTTTTTTGTCCATCCATTTTTTGGTCCGTCTTTCTCTAGCTACCGGACAATGGAGAGTTTCTTCCATCTATACTTATATATATAACCGTGCTCATACAAGTTAGAATAGCTCTTATCTAACACGATACGGAATCCGAATCCAAAACATATTGGGTCCATGCTCATATATGTTAAAAAATAGAAATCCTGATCCAAATAGACCTCTCCAATCCTAAATATGAATAGGAATTCTAATCCAAACAGAAAAGAAATATAATCTACACCTAATAATAAAGAGGCAAAATTTTCTTATTTTTCGTCCTATTTTTTGGTTTGGCCTCTCTCTAACTAATCCGTGTAACCTTCCAATACAGCACAACAGAATTGTAACAGATATGAAAAACCAACAAAGGAAGCAAAACAAACTGCATTAGGACTCCAACATAGCATATGTCTTCCACCTGGTTGCCTCCATCGGTCCCCTACACGGCCACATCTCATTTTCCGCTCACACCAAAACATGCATTGCGCAGAGAACGAATCGGTTTTCGCTAGCACATGGACGATGCTCTTCGGTAAAAAGAAAACGTTTGTAGCACGTGGACCGAATCAGTTTTCTCTATCAAGGAACGTGCTCCGCCTCACTCCTCAATTGGATTCGTTGTTAGCTTGATGTCACCATGACGTCATGCCTACACAATATACAACCTTTTTTCTTTATAGAAAAAAATTCAAATGTACCATCTGAATACATATACATACATGAGGACATCCTTAGATGTCCATCACCAAAATCTTACGATTGAAAATTTAATCACTAAAGCATAACAATGTAGTGGAGAATAATGTGCATGTATTATTATCATTATGGTTACTACTACTATTATTTAGAGAAGACTCGTTCTTATACTCACTTCACCGAAATGGAATCAATTTTTAGAATTATCTTAAGTAAAACTATTTTAAATTTGATCATATTTTTTTATATAAAAAGTATAAATATTATGACATAAAATTAATATTACTGTGCCACTTAGCTGTGGATAGGAAAGAAACACGTACTCTGAATTTAAGCTGTAGTACTCAATAGTGGAAGGTGAGTTATGGAGAAAGGTGATGTGATAATTTAGATTGAATAAGTCTATTGACCTAGAGATACTAGTTTTTCCTTCCGTTGCAACGCACGAGCATCTTTGCTATTTTATACTAAAATTACAGTTTTAGTTCATTATAATTTCTACAGACACAATCTGTAATTTTCTGTTTGAGAATAAAAACGAGTTAGACAAAACCATAAACCTGACAAAATCTGATATGTGTTAACACAAAGACAATTTAAAAATTGACAATCTTTTTTCTATAGTTAGACAAGAACAAAAATTTGATATGTTATAACGGAACATAAAAGTGACAATTTACTTTACTAATTGTAGTACAAGAGTGTTGTCTGAAATCAACTTAAAATTTATGGTACTTGAAATATAGGAAAAGTGTTAAATTAATACTTTATATTAATATTTAGAAACATTTGTTACGTGAACGACGCTGCTAACACATACTATCTCGGATCGGTACGAATGCACGCAACAAAAACAGGCTACGACCCTGTTCATCCGGCTTATAATCCGTCTTTTTCAGCTTGTTTTTTTAGCCGGAACAATATTTTTCTCTCACAGCAAATCAGCCAACAGTGTTTTTCAGTCGACTTATCAGCACAGCTGAACGGGGTCTAAGACGATTAAATGGTGGGGATCTATAGATCAGTGGTAAACTTGAAATTATCGTCGTCCTGTACCTTCCTTCTCTTTCACGGAAACGTAGTCATGGCTGACTGCTGCTCCTGCGCTCCCACGGGCCGCGGAAGGGCCTGGTCGGGGCTCGGCCGGCCGGACTGCCACGACTGTGTCGGTCCGCACGCGAGGGGCTGCAGCGGGGCTGGGCTGGCCGTGCGGCACAGCAGCCGCGGCTGTTCGCAGGAGCATGCACGAGCCTGCAGGGGGCGTGGCTGGGGGAGCGGGGTGGCGGAGCGAGTGCGCGAGGCCACAGGCCTGCTTAAATAGGCCAGAGGAGGGGAGGGACGATAAAGTATTAATTTAACACTTTTTCTATATTTCAGGTGCCTAAATTTTAAGTTGATTTTAGACAACACTTTTGTACTATAATTAGTAAAGTAAATTGTCACTTTTATGATTCGTTATAACATATCAAAATTTTGTCCTTATCTAACTATAGAAAAACGATTGTCAATTTTCAAATTTGTCTTTGTGTCAACACATATCAGAAGCCCGGTCGCGAACTCGTCAATGGCGGCTGCTCGGTCTTCAACGTGCGCGATGGGAACGGATCGAGCGAGGGCGGCTGCGGCTGGCGGGTGGTGGTTGGTGGATGCGGGTGCAGGCTTGGGCCCTGTTCGGCTGTGCTGATAAGCCGGCTGAAAAACACTGTTGGCTGATTTGTTGTGAGAGAAAAATACTGTTCCGGCTGAAAAAACAAGCCGAAAAAGACGGATTATAAGCCGGATGAACAGGGCCTTGGTCTGCGGGTGCGGAGGACACGGGAGGGGCGCGGACGGAGGCTTGGTCGCGCGGAGTGGCCGGCAATGGCAGAGGGCGCAGCGGCTGGAAGTTGGGGATGACCCAGACGGCGCCCGTTGCTGACAGGCGGGCCCCACGTGGCGGTGGTGCTGACATGCGGCCCCGCTGGCCAGTGGCTGCGTGCAGGGGAGAGGTGGCGCGGGCTGTGGCTGCGCCACTGCTGGGCCAGCCCAAGAGGGCGAGCGCGTGCGGGCTCAGGGAGCAGGCCGACGGAGGACACTACAACATCGGGCGGGCCGCGCGGGAAAACCCCAATGTACCGGCGGTCTCCCATCGGGTGCTCGTCGAAAAATGCCAATGCCGCCGCCGCCGCCGCGGAAAGACTTCCCGGCGTTCCTGTTCGCGCCGTGCCCGATCCAGTCGGAATTCATGTCGTTCCTCTACGCCGCTCTCTCCTCTGGCCCCGGCGCCCTCGCCCTCCTCGAGAGCCCTACCGGTCAGTCGCCGACCACTATATCCTCCCTCCTCCCTTCCCGCCGCCGTACTCGCAACGTTAATGACCTACTGGTCTCGCGCCCTTTTCGATGCCCACCGCAGGCACTGGCAAGACGCTCAGCATCATCTGCAGTGCGCTGCAGTGGCTCCTCGACCACCGCACCGCCGCCGCCACGGCACCGGCCCTCCCCAGCAGCGTCGCTGGCCCCGGGGGTGACGACGACGAGCCCAACTGGTTGCGGGATTTCACACCGCTGCCGTCGGTTAAAGAGAGCACGAAGAAGATGGCGAAGCCTCCCGCGTTGAGGAAACCGGTGGTTTCACGGAAACCAGACAGATTTGGGGAGGTAGACGGCGGCGACGACGAGCGGGAGTTCCTACTCGAGGAGTATGAGAGCGACAACGAAGACGTTGCGACACGGGGTGTAGGAAAACGAGCACATTGCGGTGGTAGCAGTAGTAGCGAGGGTGAGGAGCTGGATGACGAAGAGGACGAGGAGGAGGTGACGCCCAAGGTTTACTTCACAAGCCGCACACACTCGCAGCTCTCTCAGTTCGTCGGGGAGCTCAAGAGGACGGAGTTCGCGGGGCGGATCAGGACGGTGTGCTTGGGGTCCAGGAAGAACTTATGCATCAACAAGGGTAAGGAGATCTATTAAAAAATGCTATATTTTCTTTTAGGAGGTGCCACTGCATCTGAGACAAGTTAACAGGTGATGCAATTGCCTATAGATGTTCTGAAGATGGGCAGTGCAAACCGGATTAATGAGAGGTGCTTGGAACTGCAGAAGAACAAGAAGAGCACCAAAGTTAAGGTCTGCTAATCTTGATTCATTTTTTGTACTATTACCTTTTTGAAGTGCTTTCCTAACAGTTGTTACATACTATCCTTTCACTTGTTTGGCCAAATGTAACTATTGTTTACACGGGTGCCCATGCTACTAACAATGATTACCAGTGCTTCTTGACCTTTGTTTATTCAGGAATCTCTGTAATTGGGAAGTTACTTACCTTTGTTTTTGTTGATGCAAAAGTAGATCTGCAAACACAAAGGGCTAATACCCGAAATCGATATCCAAAGCGTGCCAGTCGATTTGACCTGTTAATCGACAAGGATGAAGATACGAGCACTTTGGTCCTGACAACAGCGATACGCCCGGAAGTCACGACCAAGAGGTACTCACGCGGAACTCGAGGATCGCCGAAGATTGCACAGGAGCAATGCAACTCGCCGAATCGATGAGAACTCGTAAAAAAGAAAAATATGCAAATTGACGAAGTCGTCGAAAGTGAATAAAAGCTGTTTTTGATGTATTGATTGATCTCTCCTTTTTTTACATTGCCCTTCACCCTATATTTATATCTTGATCTACGGAAACGTAACCAAATACGACTAGGACACTAAATCCAAATCTATGGAAACACATGACTTTGATACAACTCAGACTCTAATAAACGTACATAAGGAAATTAACTCCTATCTTATTCCATAGTCCGCCTCAGTCATGATGGTATTCTCATCGACCTCCTTTTTATCGGCACAATCCCTGTTCCATCGGCACAATCCCTGTTCCATCGGCAGCAGCCTTCAAGTTCCTTCCATCGATACATTCCCTGTTTCATCGGCAGCAGTCTTCAAATCATCTTTCATCGGCATCGGCAATAATACCCTTAACCTTATTGACAACATTTCAATTTGAACCCATACGCCGCTACTACTCATAAGCAAACTCATTTTCATCAGCTATCAATCTACACAATAATCTTTTCTCTGCTGATTAGCCCTTCCTGACCATCTTGACACGTGCTAAAAAACGATGTCAACACATGCCCCCCAATTTTGGAGTATAAGATATTGATGCTCCGAAATTTACTCCAGATAATACCTGTTATTACCTATTTTTCAACCCATTCTCTAAGCATAACATGATCTGTTACCAGATTTAATCAAATCTAGATCTAATCCATGTATCTCAGTAAATATCGCACATTTTTCAACTGTTTTTTGCCTCAATTACGGTTGAGATACCAAAATAACAATCCATCGGCAAGATCTTATCACAGCAACATCACTATTTTAGAACTGAAAGATTCTGTATCAAAATATCCTTCAAGTCATGACTACTTGCCATGCCATCAAATCTTCTGTACAATCCCTTGATTGTCGTGCGAACAGTTACCATATCTATCTGAACCACCTCGATCCATCCGCGTACGGCATAGAGATAAGTCAAGAATACCCCTACCCCAAATGGCCTATAAATAGATTTCTCCGAACTGCTCATCTTCTACCTTCAAATTGCAACCTTTGGCATTCTCTCTCCGGCGGCAACCCTAACTGCGCATCCTCAACTCACCAGAGCTTCTTCTATCGTCATTTTCCAATCTCCAGCTCGTGCCCTCATCCTTCTCGAAACAATGGCGGTCAACTTCAACGTCCCTGCGGTTCGTTCTTTTTTTTTATTACTTTTACTTCGACCCTTCTGGCCCCTTGCGAATTCTTATAGTTGGTATTTTTTTCTACTTCTTCCATTCTCTTGATCTTCTAAACTCAGGAACTACGCAACACACTGGTTATTCCAACCAACCTCCCCTCCATTGCCTAGGTCCAATGGGTGATCCAGATCGAACCGACTTGATCAATGCAGAGGCTAATCGTATTCCCTTCAAAGCTCAAAATTTCTCTTTGAATCTATGGAAAGATACATTTCGATCTTGGCCCAAACCTACCAAAGGGTGGAAAAACTGGTACTTGAGAGTCAACAGATCAATGCAAGTGTTCTGGGCAGAACGGAAGATAGATCAATGTATCAGGCTATCCATTGCTGATATGCAAAGGAATGAATCCATGATGATAGCTGCTGCTCATTTTTGGTCAGATACCACAAATACCTTCATGTTCGATCATGGCCCATGTGCCCCTACTCTTGCCGATGTATATATGCTCACCGGCTTGGATATCTCAACTGTCGATGAAGGCCACATTTTTGGCAGAAAAACTGAGTATAGAGTAAATACACGCAACATCGGCGGCTGGACAGGATACATCCAAGAGTACCAAAAAACTGGTACCGTCAATCAAAGGAAACACGCCATATTCCTGAACATGTGGCTGAAGAAGTTTATCTTCTGTGGTCGATCGGTAGGACCAACTAACGCCTTTCTCCCAGCAGCGGAACTCTTGGCCAACGGTGTCAGATTCCCACTTGGCCGATACCTCCTGAGCTCAACTTACCACCTTCTCCACCAAGCGTCTCAGAAGCTTCTACTTGGTGAACCCATCGGCAATCTGGGAGGCCCGAGGTGGTTCATCAATATGTGGTTAAACGCTCACATGCATAAGCGTCTACAATGGGATTTCTTTGCCCAAGAATTCCCACGAGAGATCGCCGAAGATTACATCCTTGGAGATGATGAATCGGCAACACGCCCTCCTCTCAACTTCGGCGAAGCCATAATCGTCCTTCCTGGAACAGAGTCCAATGAAGATCAAAGTGGCAGATTTTTTCAGAATTTCTACCATGGTCTCCCTCGTGATCTCAGAGCTTGGGTACCCTATATCGATAAGGATAACAAGTTCCCTCTTCTTTTCAATTTTGCCGATAGTGATCTGAACCAAGATAATGATCTTATGATGACTATTATTACCCCTAGAGCAATCCCAGTAAACACATTTGGTAGCGGGAAGAATTTCCATATCACTTATGAATTCTACAATCCATCGGCAGTGTCTCGCCAATTAGCCTTTGGGCAGCTGCTAATCAAGCTATGTTTTGCCGATGTGATTAAGCCCAGAGAAATTATTATAGCTGGAACTGAATGGAGTAGAGTAGTAAGACTTGCTCCTGATACCGATATTTCAAATGTTGATCTCTCCGCCTGGTCACCAGCGTCTTTCATCACAGAGTCATATAAGCAATGGTGGCAAGAGTGGAAAGAACAGTTGTTTTTAACATCCGTTCATACATATCGGCACATGATTGATCCCGACTATGCTGTTCCTGACGATGCAGTAAGTTCCTTTTAACTTTCGTCTCTCTCCTTCTTTTTATATGTATATTGGTAACTAATCTTCCCTGAAACAGGCCGATGATCCAGTTTCATCAATAAGCAAAAGTGGAAGACCCTTCAACCTTCACCCTATTTCTCCAGTCTCAATAATTGGCTACAACGCCCCTATCTTAGAGGTCTTAACCTTCCAAAGGACTCGCGCCAAAACTATCACCTCCAGACCAAGACTAGCAACATCCAGGGTCACTCCAATGGCTGCTGCTTCAAGCCTAATCAAGGTTTTTAAGGTAATAAACTTGCTTACTTTGTTTTTCTGTCGATGCACACTATATTAACATATAACTATCAGGATGTGAGAGCTGCAGCTGGATCGTCATCAGCAACTCTTCCAATATCAAGCACCACGACCTTTACTCCTCCTTCAGAGGTATTCTCTTATTTTTACATTTTTTCTGTTAAATATCCAATCTTGTACTCGTTTTTGCAGCAACAAACGGGCACATTGGCAAGCACACCAAGCATGCAAGCTCCCCAATCAACACATGTCGATGCCCCCCCAGCCAATTGTCGCTGAGGCCCAAACAAAGCGCAAAGCTTTAACCGATGCTGAAGCTCAACAAAAGCGACAGAAATCTACACCAGCCCCTTCATCCGCTCTAACACCTGTCAATCGACCCACTGATATAATTGAACAAGCTGCTTCTTCTGTACAAGATACACCATCAGCCATTATACCCCAAGGGCCGACTACTGATGAGGTCGTAGAAGACATTCCATCGGCATCCTCTATCGATCATTCGCATGATCTTTTTCAAGCCGCTCCCTCAAGCCAGGCTCAAGAAATTGCCCTGAAGCAGGTAAACCGATTAACTGTTTGGTTTATAATATCCCCAGACACCACAAATAGGATTCCTAACTTTCTTTATTTTACAGGAACAAGATTCTCCCGATAGCTTGTTTTCTTTTACTATCGACGTCTCCGATGATGACGGAGAAGAGGCGAGTTCTTCCCTGGCATTGGGAACAATATCGGCAGATACCTATGGCAAACTAGAAGTTCTCCTGAATCTGCTGCAACAAGATACTTCTTAACTGGTGATCGATTCAGACCCTGTAAGGACCATCTTCAAAACAATCCGTTGCCAAGTCCCTGCCGATGTTGAAGAAATCATCTTCCCAGCAGTCCATCTGGAGAGCAGACAACTTCAATATCAAAAGGCTGTTCATCGTATTGCCGACAGAGCAGCTCCGGCTCAACTTAAGGAAGAAATGCTGCAGCTGAAGCAAACTGCCGATGAGAAGCACAAAAGCATCAGCAACTTGCAAGCCTCCGGTGCTGATCTTAAACAGAAAATCTTAGACCTATCGACAAAAAGGGCAGCTCTGCTAGCCGAACTGGAAAAGGTTGAAACAACCCTGACTCAAGCCAAGCAAGAAGAAGACCAGCTTCCTGACGCTATCAAGGCCCTTCAGCAAGAACGAGACATCCAAGCTCGCAAGGCCTTGGTTCTCAAGAAGAAACTCAAGCCTGTGGAAGGAAGTGCCGATGAAGATGCCAAGGAATTAAAAAAAACTGATGAAATTCGCCTGCGTGCGATATCGGCTATCCAAGCTTTGTTAAATTAGCGCATCGGCAATGATTGATACTTTGTTTTGACTCTAGCCGATAGGATTGTTATCGGCAATTACTCTTTTATGCATCCATCCAGACACTAGGGTAATATTTCTTTAAATATTTTCCATTTAATGCTCTGGGAAATACAACTCCTTCAAGAGTTTCAAGAATATATGCATTACCAGGAACAGATTGATTTATCCGATATGGACCTTCCCAATTAGGTGACCATTTGCCAAACTTAGAACTTTTAGTCCCAATCGGTAAAATCAACTTCCAAACCAATTCTCCATCGACAAATTCCTTTACCTTCACCTTCTTGTCATACCATCTAGCTACTCTTTTCTTATTCTCCTCGATGCTAACTAAAACTTTTAACCGATGACCTGCTACATTTTCCAACTCATCCTTCATAAGGATATCATAATCATTGGCTGTCAATTGATCTTGAGAGCGTATTCGCCTAGAACCAATTTTAATCTCCCAAGGTAAGACTGCATCGTGTCCATACACCAACTGATAAGGTGTTTCCTTGGTTGCACCATGACACGCCATCCGATATGACCACAAAGCTTCATTTAATACTGTATGCCACTTCTTAGGATACTCTTTAATCTTGCGCTTAGTGAGCTTGATAATTCCTTTATTAGATGCTTCGGCCTGACCATTAGCCTGGGCATAATACGGTGAAGAATTCAAAACTTTAATCCCCATTCCTATAGCAAACTCATCAAATTCACCCGATGTAAACATAGTGCCCTGATCGATAGTGATGATTTGAGGGATGCCAAATCGGTAAACAATATGCTCCTTCACAAAATCAATCATATTAGCCAATGTCACCTTTTTTAAAGGAATTGCTTCAACCCACTTTGTGAAATAATCGCTAGCAACCAGAATAAACTTATGCCCTTTACTCGATGGTGGATAAATCTGACCGATGAGATCAATAGCCCAACCCCGGAACGGCTAAGGCTTAATTATAGAGTTCATAGCCGATGCGGGTGCTCTTTGAATATTATCAAATTTCTGACATTCCTGACATCCTTTAAAATATTTAAAACAATCTTCAAGAATAGTCGGCCAATAATATCCATTTCTTCTGATCATCCATTTCATCTTGAAGGCTGACTGATGAGCCCCACATACTCCTTCATGAATTTCACCCATCAGGCCTTTTGATTCCTCTATGCTAACACACCTGAGTAAAACTCCATCTATGGTACGGTAATACAATTCATCATCGAGGAGTACATACTTGGTAGCTTGGAACCTTATACGTCTTTCAACCTTTTTAGATGGATTCTTTAAATAATCAATAATTTTCTTCCTCCAGTCATCGGTATCAGCTGCTGATATTAATACTTCTTGAACAGGTTGATATCCTGAAGCATGCTGAGCCAATCGGTTAGCCTCTTCATTATGCATCCGAGAAATATGTTCCAGATGAAAACTCCTGAACCCTTTTAATAATCTCAAACACTTTTCATGATATGAAATTAGAATTTCACTTCGGCATTCATAAATCCCAGTCAACTGATTTATAACTAACATAGAATCACCAAAGATCTCAACAGCATCAGCATGTACTTCCTTGAGCAATTCTAACCCTTTTATCAGGGCTTGGTACTCAGCTTGATTGTTTGTCGATGTAGCAACAATCGGCAATGAGAACTCATACTTCTTCCCCTGAGGGAAAATTAATATGATACCAATGCCTGCCCCTTCACCACAAGTAGACCCATCAAAGAAAAGTGTCCACGGAGCAATTTCTAGAGAATCCACCGTGTTGCAATGTTGAGTAACGAAATCGGCCATAACCAGTCCTTTAACTGCCTTAGCCGATTCATAACATAGGTCAAATTCTGATAATGCTAAAATCCATTTACCAATCCTACCATTCAGTATCGGTATTGACAGCATATACTTGACCACGTCATCTTTGCATATGACAGTACATTCAGCCGATAGTAAATAATGTCTCAGCTTAATACAAGAAAAGTATAAACATAGACATAATTTCTCAATGGCCGAATACCTGGTTTCAGTATCTATTAACCGTCTGCTCAAATAATAGATAACACGCTCCTTTCCTTCAAATTCTTGAATAAGAGCTGAACCGATAACAGTATCTTCAGTTGATAAATACAATCTGAAAGGTTTTTCATGTTAAGGTGGAACTAACACTGGAGGATTTGTTAAATAACTCTTAATTTCATCTAAGGCTAACTGTTGTTCATCCCCCCATTTAAATTCCTGATCGGCTTTCAATTTCAATAATGGACTGAAAGCCTTGATCTTACCCGACAAATTAGATATGAATCTTCTGATGAAATTAATCTTACCGATCAAGGATTGTAATTCAGTTTTATCGACAGGAGCAACAATCTTGTTGATTGCCTCAATATATTTTCTACTAATTTCAATACCCCGCTGATGCACCATAAAACCCAAGAATTGTCCTGCCGATACACCAAATGCACATTTATTAGGATTCATCTTTAATCCATGCTTTCTTGTGCACTTCAATATCTTCTGTAGATCGGTTAGATGCTTTGTGATGTCTCCAGACTTAATCACTATGTCATCAATGTAGATTTCCACCAACGTGCCGATATATTCATGAAAAATAAAGTTCATAGCTCTTTGATAAGTAGCACCGGCATTTTTCAAACCAAATGTCATAACTATCCACTCAAATAATCCCACATGTCCTGGACATCTAAAAGCAGTCTTAGAAATATCTTCTTCAGCCATGAATATTTGATTATAACCTGCATTACCATCCATGAAACTGATATTCTGATGCCCTGCTGCAGTATCAATCAACAAATCAGCAATCGGCATTGGGTAACCATCCATCGGTGTGGCCTTATTGAGATTCCTGAAATTAATACAAACACGAAGTTTCCCATTTTTCTTGTATACAGGAACCACATTAGAAATCCACTCTGCATATCGACACTGCCGAATAAACTTTGCCTCAATTAATTTAGTTATTTCGGTCTTAATATCAGGAAGTATATTAGGATTGCAGCGGCGTGTCGGCTGCTGATGTGGCCGAAATCCAGATTTAATAGGCAACCGATGTTCAACTATAGATCGGTCTAACCCAGGCATTTCAGTATAATCCCAAGCAAAACAATCTTTATATTCCTTTAACAAATCAACTAGTTGTTGTTTACACTTGGAATTTAACTTAGCGCTTGTAACAGAACCGACCAAATTATAAGAGCACAAGTACAAAAACAAGCACCGAAGCGCTCAAATTTTCGAACTTGAGCCCATATAATCCCGGTAGTCAATCAAAATCACGGAGGATTTCAAACCAAACTGCTTACGACCAGGATCGCATCATTCAACATACAACATCATACGTTACATTTCACAAGTAGTTCTGAAATAAGTTTACACCACGGAGTAGCAAATATTACAAACCAAGTTTGAAAGTAGCGGAAGCATAACACACACACTAGTTAATTAAATACTGCCAGTCTGGATGATCGACAACCCGCAAAAGCATGAGGAAAGTACATAAAGATGATCACGCCCAAGTGATCTAGTCATCATCACCCGCAGGGTGGAGACACGTCTTGCAGAATCCCTGATAAAGCATGTCATCTGCAACAGGAGGGAATAAACCCTGAGTACTGGAATGTACTCAGCTAGACTTACCCGTCGAAAACCAGAAATAAGATGACACCAAGGATTATGCAAGGCTTACACAAGAGGCTAGCTGACATAACATTTTGCATAAAGGCATAAGTTATTTAAACTCTTGTAGCCTGTACTAGCAGTTATTTTTAGCATTTACCTGTCATCTATCTTAGCACCTGTACTAAACATGCACTTGGTTGTAATCAAACAATTATCATCATTATATCCAGAGCAGGTATGAATTGTGGCAACATTGTATCATTCCCTTAACCACCAGTTCATTTAATGAGATCTACGTTGCCGCTGCTCAAGTCAAGTGCTCACTAACCGGGAGCGACGGCGATTCGAATCGAATTCCTATCCAGCTGGAGGGGTATTTCTAACACTCACCGTGCAGACCCCTGCCAGGGTCGCACAGGCCACCGTTTCATATGATTCAGGAATCGCGGGTCCGAATAATGTCGCGACCCTAAGGGCGACACTCTGCCAGGTGATAGGGACTCTAACCCCCCCTTGGTCTCACGCCAATGTCCCCAAGCACATCCTTTCTCTCCTCCAAGAAGCAACCTACCATTCGATTCCCGGCCTGAACCACATTACTCGGCTTCGCGGTCGGAACGGGTTATCCGGCCAACTAAGTGTTAGACTGCGTTCAACATGACTCAAGGACGTACAGCGAATCGGTCCTTAAACGACTCAGACGGGGATAGATTCACACCCAAGACCTCCATGCCTTGTTGCTTCACTATCGTCATCCCGCCCGGTCTCATTTCATTTTATTAACACATGGTTCCATTCCACGATAGCAAATATAGCCAACCGTGTCATATATGAATATCCCTACATCTCGCAGGTGACAGGAAATCACCTGACTTCTACCGCTTAAAGCAGGGCTAAGCATCTACTCGATCCTAGTCTATGTAGGATTCAGGGATTCATATATCTGGACAAGGAATGATATAATGCAGCAAGGGTTTCCAACCAACTCCTATCACTTAATGCAGCAATACTTATAACATATATAGAATTAATTGCTTTAAAGATAGGAGGCTTATAATGCTCCGGGGCTTGCCTGGGATCCGACTCAAGTTAGAGTATGTCAGATGAGTTCACTTGGCGAGCATCTTCCAATCTATCACTTGTCCGGTCCTTCTATCTTCGGGATAGACCCACCAACTCCATCTTCGGGTTTGGCTCCACCTTAGATCCTTTACGCGTTTATGCTAGCGTACCTAATTGAGGTGCAACAATGCATATGTATGAATGCATAGAAGTGCAATAAACAAAGTAATCATGCAAGCATACCAAAGTTCTCCTAAACACCTAGAGCTAAAAAACTTAATCCTCACTAAGGCATAACATAGAAGATTGCAAACACATCAATCAAGACACAAGTCTTATAAGATCCTAGGGTACCAAACCAAGTACCAACAATGACATGTGTCACACTTCAATACACAAGCATGACAAAGTTAATCAAAGCACTAGAACTAGAAATTGCCACATTCTGGGCATCAGAACAGCAGCTAAGTAATTTAATCATAACTGGAGATCTAAAACTCCAAATGACTTGCAAGAAGACATTATGAAAAACTTATGAAATTATCTATATTTCATTTATAATCATCTAAACCTGATTCTAACATTTACTAGGTCGAAATACAGAAGGTACAGAATCTGTCCTAGAAGGACAGAGAGCAACCTAAATCTGAACCCAACTTAGAACAGCTGTAGTTTCTAAACCATATGTCCAATTGCCACCAAAATTTATCATTAGCTAGATCATGAAATTCACAACAACTTTGTTATAGCACACAAGACATGAAAACATCATTTGCATAGGGTAATTAACAATATTCTTAAATCTGTTCAGAAACCTCGTTTGCAAGAAATAATTATTAACTTATGTTGCAAACATATCATTGGACAAAATCAACTTTACCAACATGTCACACATGACTAATGAACACCATAAAACATAGTGCCCAATACTAAATAATTTCTTTTAATATATTTTCTTAATTTATTTAGATAAGTAGGTGGAATTATGACCACATCATAAAGATGCTCAATAAATTCTACCAAAATTACAGGGGTCTACAAATGCTCTCAAAAGTCTACTGTCCAAATTTCAAGCTATTTAGACAAGTAGATCAACCTCTATGAAAAAGACAAATAGCTATAGCAATAAATCATGGAAGAGCAAGTAAAACCTAAAACTCAATATTTTCTGTGAACACATGGCCATAGAATGACCCAACATCATAGAGCAACATCATAATAAGGTAATGGAACAACATTTTCTATTTTATCATTTATATATTATTTATAAGCTATTTATTAAGCCATAAACAAGTTAACTCAATAACTTGAGCATACAGTAAGCAATGGCCATGAAATTTATACCACAGTACATTCATAGCATGGAAAGACTACCATAAAAATTTCACATCATTTGGAGCAACACAACTCAAGATATAAAAATGACAAGCAATATAATGTAAATTCCTTATTTGTCAAGGTCCAAACAAAACCCTAAGAAAACAGTGAACAACTAGTGTGTTTAATATTTTTCCTAGCAAGTACATGTCATCACAAAATTAACAAAACAAGAATCATCATTTTTGGAGTTCTAAAACTCCAGATCTTGCTCTGGTCAAGTTTATAAGCATTTTTGGAACCTTTTTAAAGCTTAAATAAAGACATCAGAAAACTTCTACAAACATATAACATATTATGACTCCACTGCATAGATCTCTTCTCAAGGTTTCCAAAAAGTCCACATTTGCTATTTTTGGACTTATCTAGCATGAGATATGGATTTTAGAAGATTTCACAAAATTTTGAAATTCAAAAACGAGATTACCCAAACTCTACTAAACTGCTAGACACACCCGATTCGGTACCCAAGCTCTGCCACAACTGAACCCGACATGTGGGACCCGCTGCCCGGATGGGCCCACCTATCATACATGCACAGAGAGACAGAGAGAGGGGAGACATCGGTCGTCTTCTTCCTTCTTCCGACGAACAGAGGAGGCGGTGGCCGGCCGCTCTCCGGCGATGGAGTCACCGGCGACGGTGGCTAAGGGCGGCACGAGGACAAGGGGACCTCCGCGCCCTAACTGGTGCCCCTGGCTCGGCCCAAGGGGGCCCGTGGTGTCGCAGCCACGAGAGCAGGCGATGGCGACGGCGGCGGCCCGGTGGCAGCGGCCTCCGGCGACGGTTACGGCCGGAAAAAGGATGCGGCGCGCGCGGCATGGCGCGACGACGGTGGTGATGCAACCCGTTGAGCATGAGGATGGACCGAGACGCGGTGGCGTGGGGCTTGCCTAGCTCGGCAATGGCGGCCACGGCCACCATGGCGTGCGCGCGCGCGAGCCGGGACAGAAAACAGAGGGAGCGAACAGAATGGAGTGGGGCGAGATGGAGAGGGCGCTCGGGTGCTGCTCTTCTCCGGTGGCAGGGCGTAGGGCGCGTGGCCAGGTGTAGGACGCGCGGCAGCATGGTGGGGCGTGACCTCGCGCATGGTTGCCACGCACCAGCACGCGTCGCCCGTTCGTGCATTTCCTCGAGCACGTGGCGGGCGTCGGTGAGGGCAAGGTGGACATTGATTTGGGCCGGATCTAGGCCGAACTGGATCTTGGGCCCAAAATGAAGTTTGCTCTACTCCTTATGCTCTACAATTTTCGTTAAGACACTTAGGCCATTAGGGCAACAGGTTAGGAGATAATTGGCTCTAAATTTGCCCATGTCAGTGATTTGATAACAATGAGCAACTATTTAAATTGATGGTTGACACTAAGTCAAATTGATGCCATACTTTTACATGCTCTTCTCCAGAATGTCCACTCCAACTTTTATTTTTGGACCAACTCAAGTTGCTTAACGAATTTCGGAGAACGCGGAATGCCAATGTCGAAGACACTGAAATCGGGGTTTTAAAATTGCTAAGTGTTGGAAACAGGCCAAATTCTGACTTGTGGGCCCTTTTTGAGCACTCTCCACACCTTTTCATGACTTGACTCTTAAACAAAGTTTGTTCCTTATAAAATTCCCTAGAACTTTGTAAAAGGGTGCATAGTCATGCAAAGCTTCTAGGTCAGACTTTTGAAATGGTCAAACGAAAGGGTTCTAGGGTCCATACATGGTCAACCATCACTTAGAAGCACCTTTAGGCAAAATGATCAACATGAACATTGTTCCATTAAGTGTCCTAAGTGTAGTTAAGGTGTTGTAGAGGCCAAACATACCCACCATGCATAGGTTGCACAAAAGTGTAGGCCTCACATGCATTGAAACATAGAATTCAGTGAAATGCTATAGTTGTTTCATGTGGTTGTTTCAAGATACATGCTACACATGTTCCACTAGGGTGTTCCACATGTGTCCAAGATGTGTTGCACATGTTGCATTGTACGTTGCACAAACACTAGTTCCCATGGGATGTAAGGCATGTTTCAATTATAATCCAACAAGCATATAACTTATCATTTCATGTGACTTTTTGATTCCAAACTTCATGAAACTTTTCCAGGGATCAATATAGATAGTTATTGATGTGAGACATGTGAAGATATTGCAATAACACCATCCAAGCATATATCTTGAAAATGACCTATATGCAAAGCAAAGGAGTAACATCCAAGTTTAGATTAGGCTCATCTCTGTAGGTTGACCTTGCCATCATCATCTCCACTTAATCTATCATGTTTGAGCTCAAACCCACTGCCTAATTGGTGATAAACACCTGGGGTGTTACAGCGCTAATAAAAGTGGGCCTTGGCCCATCGCCTTCACCAATATCTAATTCTATTAAATCATCTGCCGATGTAAATCCTTGACCTAATTTTCCATCATCGGAAAATCTATCCATTAAAACTCTTCTTCAGAACCGACTGCTTGGATCGGTAGAATTTCGTAATCGGCAACCTTGAGGAACTCTTTTTCCCAAGCTTCTTCTGATATGCACCTAGTTCGCTCATAAGTGTCTGATTCTGCCGATGCGATGATATAAGAAGAATCATCAGGAACAACTTCAATTTTGTCTCCAACCCATTGTATAAGACACTGATGCATTGTAGAAGGAACACAACAATTAGCATGAATCCAATCCCTTCCTAAAAGCAGATTATATGCACCCTTGCCATTAATAACAAAGAAAGTTGTCGGTAAGGTTTTACTGCCGATGGTCAATTCAACACACACTGCCCCTTTAGCTGGTGATACATTGCCTTCAAAGTCCTTTAGCATCATATCAGTCTTAGTTAAGTCTTGATCTCCCTTACCAATCTTCCGATACATCACATAAGGCATAATATTAATTGCAGCTCCTCCATCAATAAGTATCTTAGATACAGGCTGCCCATCAACTCTGCCTTTTACAAACAAAGCCTTGAGGTGTTGTCTCTCATCATCGGCAGGCTTCTCAAAAATAGCCATCATTGGATCTAGTGTTAATTGAGCTATTTGGTCAGAGAAAAAAAACTTCTTCTTCGCTATCAGATAGAGCCAAAAATTCCATCGGCAACATAAACACCATATTGACATCTGCCGATGGGCCTTTATTTTTGTGCCTTATCTGCCACTGCTGATTACCAGATTTCTCATTGGAGGGACTTCCTTCTTGGTAAAAGTCTTTTTAACGCTCTCGCTGCATTTTCCTCTTCTGTGTCTTTGTCAAACCCTCTGGACACCATTGAGGAAGTTTAGTTTTCCACACTGGCTGATAGGTCCTGGTTGTCTCCACACGACGTATATTAGGATCCCTGTAAAATATTTCTTCATCAGGAACTTTTGCATTTGCCATCTCTTCAAGTTCCTCTTGGTTTCTCGGAAAATATGCAACGTGTTTACCAAGCCTTTCATGTACACTGAGCCTGCCCCCCAGCCGATCATATACTGATGCTCTCCTTCTGATCGGCTCATTAATGGACAAACCTTGATTACCAGATTGAAATCTTCTTATAGGACGATTAACTCCATAATAACCATTGCACTCTGGGCAATCTTCAACAGTAGGTAACTTAATACCTTCCTCCCAACAATGAATAAAAAACGGACAATTCCAATGATCCTTATGCCGATTTCACTCTTCTTGACGTCTTTCCTCTTGCTGTTGTCGATATCGGTCCCTTCGCTGACGCCAACCTTCCTGTTGTCTTTGTTGAGTAATCATGATGCCAGATCGAGGAGGCTTTCCAGAACTGCCACCTTCTGTCAATAGCCCCTTGCCTTTTGCATCATCGGTAGTTATCCGATGTTGGGGATCTACTGATGCATTCTTTTTAGCAGCTTCCGATGTCAACACCTTAATTTTACCTTCAGTATCCAACATATTTGCTGGAAAAGGATGTTGATCAATTTTCATCAGCTTCTGAATCTTGGAATTGCCAAATTTTATTCTCTCAGACTCAATAGCTAACTGTAATTGTTATTTAAATAATTTGCACTCATTTGTACTGTGTGAAGTTGCATTATGCCATTTGCAATACAGCATATGCTTCAACTCTTCTGCCGATGGGATCACATGATTAGGTGACAACTTAATCTGGCCCTCCTGAAGCAAAAGATCAAATATCTTATCGGCTTTGGTGACGTCGAAAGTAAACTTCTCTGGCTCTTTGTGACCAAAGGGACAAGATATCAGCTTTTTATTCTTAACCCACTCAGCCAAACCGATAACTGGTTCTTCATCTGAATCAGAATCTTCTACTTCTTCGACAAATGAAACTTTCTTATTCCAATTTCTTTTAGGTTCAAAAACCCTAGTGTCTTGATCAGAAATTCTTTGCACTAGATGACTTAGGCTTTCGAACTCCTGAGAAGCATATCTGTCCTTAAGGTGTGGCAACAATCCCTGAAAGGCCAAATCGGCAAGCTGCCGATCATCCAACACCAGGCTATAACATTTGTTCTTTACATCTCGTAGCCTTTGCACAAAGCCTTCTACCGATTCATCATTGCGCTGTTTCATCTTTACCAAATCGGTAAGCTTCTTTTCATGAACTCCAGCAAAGAAATACTTATGAAATTCCTTTTCCAGATCAGCCTAAGTAATAATAGAATTTGGCGGTAGTGAAATAAACCATGTAAATGCTGATCCAGATAGAGATGATAAAAACAAACGAACTCTCAATTCATCTCTACAAGCTGCCTCTCCACATTGAATAATAAAACGATTAACATGCTCCATGGTTGATGTATCGTCCTGCCCAGAAAACTTAGTGAAATCTGGCACCTTGTAACGATTTGGGAGAGGAATTAAATCATATGCCGGAGGATACGGAGTCCGATAAGAATAGGTATTAACTTTGGGCTTGATCCCAAACTGATCCTTCATAATTTCTGCTATTATATCGGCCCAAAAAGCATCAACATCTTGTTGACGACATGGTTGAATCTCCACTGGAGGTACTTGCTGATACCCTTCTGCATACCTTTGTGGCCCACGATCTCCAGCAATTGGCATATTTGTCACTATCTGTGGTCCATTAACCTGCTGAAAAGGGTTCATCGGTTGAGCTGCCGATGCTTGATTCTGAAAACCAGCATGCATGTTGAAGGGTCGAGATGGCGGACTAGAGGGGGGGTGAATAGTCCTTTCTAAAACTTAAACGCGTTGGCTAACCAAAACAAATGCGGAATTAAACTTATCGGTTTAGCCAAGACTTCACCCCTCTATCTAAGTTCTCTAGCACCTTGCAAAGATCCTAATTAAGCAACTAAGGTGCTAAGCTTACCAAGAGCTCACCTAAACAATTCTAGAGCAAGGTCACACAAACCTATGCACTAGTACTTTGCCAACCGAGGGAGCTCCTACACAACTAGTGAAGCAAAAGCACAAAGCTCCTAAGCTCACTAGCAATGCTCAATAACAAGGCAACTAATGCCAAATTAGAGAGCGCAAAACACTTAGCTACACAAACTAAGCAATGTGACTAACAAGGTTACACAAACCAAATTAGTCACGCAAAAGGGGAAGCTTCTAGCTACACAAGCAAGAAGACGACTAGCAAGCTACACAAGCAAACTAGTTATGAGAGCAACTACACAAGCACGATATATATATGAAAGTAAATACAAGCTTGTGTTACACGAAGGCAAACCACCGAGAAGAGTAGACGATGTTGACACGGTGATTTTCTCCCGAGGTTCACTTGGTCGCCACCAAGCTATATCCCCGTTGTGTCGACCAACACTTCGTGGTTCGGCGGCTAATCGGTCACACACCGAGCCTCTCAAAAGGCACCGCAAGAACCTACCATAAAGTGTGGTAGCTCAATGACACGCTCAACTAGAGTTGCTCTTCGCGATCCCCACGGGGTGAGCACAATCCCCCTCACAAAGCTTCTCCGGAGCCTCGCACAATCTTCTTGCGAGCTTCGACGGAGCCACAAGCCACCAAGCCGTCTAGGAGGTGGCAACCTCCAAGAGTAACAAGCACCACCGGCTTGCAACACGATCACCTAGTGCCACACGATGCAATCTCTCAAAGCAACGCACTAGAATCGCTCTCTCACTCGATCCGATGAACACTATCAAGCATGAGTGAGTTAGAGGGCTTCCAAGCACTACCACATAAGCCACCAAGGCCAAAGTGTGCTCAGCTACCGGCTAAGACCGGCCAATGGGCTATTTATAAGCCCCTCCACAAAATAGCCATTGTACCCCTTCACTGGGCACAACACGCGTTGACCGGACGCTCCGGTCACACTGACCGGACGCGCCGGTCACGCAACGGCTTTTTCGCGAACCACCGACCGGACGCGCTGGTCCGACTGACCGGACGCGCCGATCACACAACGGCTATTTCGCGAAGCAACGACCGGACGTGCTGAAGAACTGACCGGACGCCACAGTGCCCGCGTCCGGTCGGAGTCCAGTAAGCTCCCTGGACGACCGGACGCGTCTGGTCGCCTGTGACCGGACACACCGGTCCCGTGACTGACCGGACGCGCCGGTCAGCACTGAGTCGCGCAAAACAAACCAGCGACCGGACGCGCTGAAGAACTGACCGGACGCCACAGTGCCCGCGTCCGGTCGGAGTCCAGTAAGCTCCCTGGGCGACCGGACGCGTCCGGTCGCCTGTGACCGGACGCGCCTCGCGTCCGATCAAACAACTGAAAAACGCGCAGACACTGGACACTGACCGGACGCGTCCGGTCACACCGTGACCGCGTCCGGTGCAGCGTCCGGTCACCATTGTGACCTCCGTTCGCTTCCGTTTCTTTTTCCGACTTCCGGCGTAGTGGAAAATAGGCATTTCATATCCCCGAAATCGTCTGAATCCCGCGCTCGCACGCTCGGCGGGAGGGAGAGAAGACCCCAAACCCTCTCTACCGCTCAAACTCCAACGCCGTCGTAAATGTGCTAACAACACCAAGTGATCATCACCATGTGCATGTGTGTTAGCATTTTCACAATCATTTTTCGAGGCGTTAACCACTCAACTTGCCACGCCACTCGATCCTAGCAACGATGCAGTGTTATATCACTCGAGTGGCACTAGATGACCGATATGCAAACAAGTTTGCCCCTCTTAATAGTACGGCCATCTATCCTAAACCCGGTCATAAACTTCTCTACACACCTATAACCGGTGAAATAGAAATGCCCTAGGTTATACCTTTGCCTTGCGCATTCCATTCCATCTCCATTGATGTTGATGCAACACATGCACCAACCAATCACCAAATGATATGATCCACTTCATATCATCACGTGACCGTATTGGTTCATCGATCTTGACCTCACTTGCTCTTCACCGTTGCCTCGGTCCATCGGCGCCAAGTCATGCTCAAGCTTCACCGTCACACGCGGTCCCTCACTTCAAAGCCTCTAACTTGCCCTTCACACTAGCAACCGGTCCATCAAGCCAAGCCTCATCTTGATCTTCTCCACCTTGATCACATGACTCCATGTCATGTCTCATATGCAATGAGCTCCTTCATGACACCATCACCTGTGGACTAATCTCCTGTGTATCTCACATAACCACATATTAGTCCACCTAAGTTGTCACTCAATTACCAAAACCAAACAAGGACCTTTCACATGTGACCTTGATGAACACCTGTGGCTTGCTGATTTGGCTGAACTGAATGTTGAGTGGAAAACTTGTTGGCATTGCGTTCATCGGTACAAAATTTGCCGATGGTTGGTAACTTGTTGGCATTGCCGGATAATTACAACTAACTTGAGGTAAAACCTGGACTCCAGGTTGACTTACGATTGGAGCCTTCTGTTGCATCGGTAATAAATTTACCGATAGACTTGAACTAGATGTTTGACCCAAAGACACCTGGAAACCTCCTATAGTTGGTTGTACAGTAGTTGCTGTAGTATATTGGGGTACTTGCGCTATCGGTGAACCGGCCGATAGCATAGGAGCTTTTCCCGTTGCATCAAACACTTGAGGTGATCCATGGTTAAAAACAGATGGCTCTGAAGGCATACCATATCCCCACCAATTAGCAGGAGTCTGATTATTCTGTGGTACAGGACCTGATAAAGCCGATACTGATAGATCTATATTAAGCTGAACTCGTCCTGATAATGCTGAATCCGGACGCATCGGTGTAGACTGTACGTTAGATAAACCTACTGATACTGGAAGAGAAGAAATCTCTATACCCGCAACGGCCGGGGGAGCCGATGGAGCAATAGCAGATGCTAATTCTGGTTGATGATAAGCAGGCCCAACGTAACGAGGTGACGCTTGCCCTTCTTTGAAAGTTCGAATCACAACATTATGAACAGTATTGGACAGCACATTGAAATGATTAATTAAAGCATGATTCACTGCAGAATTAACCATCTCTTGAAGTTTACCCGGATTAGAATCAAAGGTAACTTGCCGAGGCAACGGCAAGTCTTGCTTCTGGATGACTTGTCCACTTTTGTTCAAACTGAATGACTTCAAGCAGAGCTGTCTGTATTCTTCTATAGCCCTTTCCATAGCCTGCTTCTGTTCGTCCTTAAGATCTTCTTCTGTTACCGCGATGATGTTCCCCGCATCGATCTCAGGATTAAGCATCTTGACTAGATCTGTCCCACCGAGCGTGCCAAAAGATGTGTTGATGCAAAAGTAGATCTGCAAACACAAAGGGCTAATACCCGAAATCGATATCCAAAGCGTGCCAGTCGATTTGACCTGTTAATCGACAAGGATGAAGATACGAGCACTTTGGTCCTGACAACAGCGATACGCCCGGAAGTCACGGCCAAGAGGTACTCACGCGGAACTCGAGGATCGCCGAAGATTGCACTGGAGCAATGCAACTCGCCGAATCGATGAGAACTTGTAAAAAAGAAAAATATGCAAATTGACGAAGTCGTCGAAAGTAGATGTAAATAAGAATAAAAGCTGTTTTTGATGTATTGATTGATCTCTCCTTTTTTTACATTGCCATTCACCCTATATTTATATCCTGACCTACAGAAACGTAACCAAATACGACTAGGACACTAAATCCAAATCTATGGAAACACATGACCTTGATACAACTCATACTCTAATAAACGTATATAAGGAAATTAACTCCTATCTTATTCCATAGTCCGCCTCAGTCACGATGGTATTCTCATCGACCTCCTTTTTATCGGCACAATCCCTGTTCCATCGGCACAATCCCTGTTCCATCGGCAGCAGCCTTCAAGTTCCTTCCATCGGTACATTCTCTGTTTCATCGGCAGCAGTCTTCAAACCATCTTTCATCAGCATCGGCAATAATACCCTTAACCTTATTGGCAACATTTCAATTTGAACCCATACGCCGCTACCACTCATAAGCAAACTCATTTTCATCAGCTATCAATCTACACAATAATCTTTCCTCTGCTGATTAGCCCTTCCTGACCATCTTGACACGTGCTAAAAAACGATGTCAACAGTTTTGCTTAGCATTTAATGGACCAAATCATTTAGACATAACTCCCTTTTAAAAACCTGACCGCTGCTATTGCTTGATTGCCATATTTATGTTTGCTTAGCATTTCAGGACTAACATCCTGCTACAATTTTCAACCTGATTGATTACTGCTAAAGTGCTAATTTGTTATTAAGGCCGTGAATACGCAGCTTGAGGATGATAAACGAAAGGTGCGCCCAGCAAAGCGCTCTTGTGGCTGCCCGATGTTAAGAAGTAGAAGTCTACAGAAAGAGTTCAGGAGCGAAGTGTCAAACCAAGGTGCATTAGACATCGAGGATTTGGCACGAATAGGGAAGAAGATTGGAACTTGTCCCTACTATGGTTCGCGAGACATGGTCCACTCAGCTGACCTTGTAGTCCTTCCTTATCAATCTTTGTTACTCAAGTCTGCTAGAGAATCACTTGGCCTTAATCTGAAGAACAGTGTTGTCATCATAGATGAGGCTCACAACTTAGCTGATTCCTTGACTAACATGTACAACTCAAAGATCACGTCTTCTCAGGTTACTCTCACCTTTCATTAACCTTTCCATCACAATCTGGCAAATAATCCCTCCATTGCAAATTATAAGATGTTTTGACTTTTCTAGATGCATTACTTTAACTATATCTAAGTGCATAGCAAAAACTATGTATCTAGAAAAAGCCAAAACATCATATAATTTGAAATAGAGGGAGTAGTATTTTTGCCCTGTATCATAGATCATTGTATTTGTTTGCAACTGTATTGCTTTGCATTTCATTCAATGAACATAAACATCTATATATAATATATTCCACACCTTTTATTATTATCTTTTTTTTTGTAGAACATAAATGGCATATAGCTCTATAGTTTGTGTGCCTGATGCTCAATCAGTATTGTTGTCAAAGCACAAAAAGGGAATTTAGGAATTTAGGCATAAAGGGGCCTAAACAAAGAGGGTCTTTGAGTAGTGGGGTTAGCTTAGCTTGCCATTGTGGTTGTATGGCACATGATAAGATTCTATATATGGTTTCATCTGGTTCAGGTTTAGAATTTTCATTTTGAAAGCAACATTCAGTCAGTACATGACTTGAACATGCCTTCTAAATTGACATATTGGCTGTTTCCTTGGGCTAAAACTGGGATTCTAGTATTTCTGCTGTCATGTGCTGCTTACAAGTATGAAATTGTGTTGTTCACGTTCAGGAAACAAACTTAATTATCCTTTTCTCATTTTCCTGACTGCATTTCCTGATTTTCATTTTCCTTTTGGATGTAGTTGAAGACAGTCCTTTCCCACCTGGATGAATACCTTAACAGATTTCACAATGTTTTGGGAGCTGCGAATCGACGATACATCCAGACCTTGACAGTTTTAACAAGGTCTTTCATACGTGTTTTGATCAATAATCAAGATGGTGCCAGCACTATGTCTTCTATGACCATAAACCAATTCTTGTTTTCCCTTGACATTGATAATATAAACATAGTAAAACTTTGTCAGTTTGTGAAAGAAAGCAATATAATCCACAAGGTGAATTTCTTTCAAAATGTACCCATTTGGTTGTCCAATGCCCATGTGATCTGACTGTTGCTTTTTCAGGTTAGTGGATATGCAAACAAGTTAACTAGCATCCAAAATCAGTTTGATCTCCAGCCCCATGATGAAGGAAGCAGTATAGCATGCTTTCAGGCATTGGTTGACTTTCTACGCTCCCTTCTGAACAGCAATGACGATGGAAGAATCATAGTTGCAAAGCAAAAGCTAGGTGGACAACCTTGTGAAGCATATCTTAAATTTGTGATGCTTTGTGCAGAAAAGATATTTTCTGAGGTACCAAATTATTCCTTTTTGAGTGACCGAAAGTATGTATTGTAGCTACTTATGAATTTTGTTCCTTATATCTGTTATAGGTTACACGGGATGCTTATGCTGTTATCCTGGCTGGTGGAACCCTCCAGCCTATTGAAGAAACTAGGCTACGCTTGTGTCCAAGCTTACCACCAACTGACATAAAATTCTTCACTTGCAACCATATTGTTCCTCCTGAGAGTATTTTTCCAATAGCAGTTACACGTGGACCCTCAGGCATGACATTTGATTTCAGCTACAATTCAAGGAGCTCTCCTTCCATGGCTCACACTTTCTACCTCATATCTAACGTCCCCGACCCATTCGCTTCTGCTACTCAAGCATAGATTGTGAAATTATGAATTGTTTGTATTTATTTTCTGCCATCTTTCCAATCAGTATTAATTGCAATATTTTTTGACAGTATTTATAACATGTACCATCCCTTAGTCAACTTGCCTATTGGAAACCTAGGGTACTATAAACTTGCTGCAAAATGTATTTACAAGTCTCTTCTATATTCCTGTGTTTCTTTTTGCTTCATTACCTTGTGATGTTACTATGTTAGACATTCCTTGAACGTACATAAGTCCTTGTTTACCCTTTTATTTGTTTTTTTTGTGGAAATACAATTACTACAATTCATCCATCTAGGCTTCTCCTTAACAATGAATTCTTTTTTCTGCGATTGTTTGAGCCCATTTTGATCTGCAGCTTCTTTCATTGCTTTATACTTTATTGTTGTTGTGCAATATTTTTTACTTGAATGCACTTATGCTTTGTAATTCTTATTTTTCTTGCGTTAACAGATTGAAGAGCTTGGACGTTTCATTTGTAATATTATAACAGTTGTGCCTGAGGGAGTTGTTATGTTCTTTTCTTCATATGATTACGAAAGGCGTGTATATGATGCATGGATGACCGCAGGCACATTTTCCAAGATTTCTAAAAAGAAACATGTTTTCAGAGAGCCAAGAAACAGTGCTGATGTCGAGGCTGTCCTCAACAAATACAAGGAGACAATTGAGTCCTGTAGTAAAATTTCCCAAGACACAGGTGTCAATGGGGCACTTCTATTAGCTGTTGTTGGTGGGAAGATTTCTGAAGGCATAAATTTCAGCAATGGGATGGGTCGTTGTGTAATAATGGTTGGCTTGCCTTATCCAAGTCCATCTGATGTTGAGCTGATAGAGACGATAAAGCATATCGAAAGTATTTCTAGCTCATTTTTGGCTGGAGATGATAAGGCCTCAAGCAGAAAATATGATGATGATTGTGAACTTCAGCCTGGTTATGATATATTACGGAAGTGCACTAGAGGTGGAAGAGAGTATTATGAGAACTTATGCATGAAAGCTGTGAATCAATCTATTGGTAAGCTGCTTCTCTTGAGGATTTGTCATGCATATAGCACTGTTTATATTCTTCCTTATATGATAAGAATAAATAATTGCAGGCAGAGCAATCAGGCACATAAATGATTATGCTGCAATGCTATTGGTTGACTCACGTTATGCACAGACTTCATCAACCAAGAATTTTTCCTGCCCAATTGATAAGCTTCCTCAATGGATAAAAACACGACTCTCTTGTGCTCAAAACTATGGAGAAGTTCATAGATCATTGCATCAGTTCTTCAAATTCAATAAACAAAAATGTTGAAATACTCTAGAAATCAAGAAGCAAGCATTTCCACTGTTGATTCAATGCAAACAAAAATACAGGTTTGTGTATTCCTCTTCGTGCGTTTTTTAAACATAGCTTTGTGTTTTTGTATCCTTATGCTGCCTACTTATGAGCAGCCTGCACCTGTGATCAGAGTTATGTATGGAATTATGGTGACAGTAATGCTTCCTCTTTAGGAATTATGGTTAGATCCATGTTTCTTTTGTTTGAGACTGTAAAACAATATCACAAATATAATTATTCAGTCTGCTTATTGTCAGTCCTTATCATTGTTTCAATTCTCTGTCATGATAGGAAATCTTATAGACCTCATTTTAGTGATGTGTGTTACTACACTAATATGTTATGTTTTCGAAGTGGGAGCAGTGTACTATTTGATTGTTGCAAGTTATGATATTTACATTTCATATCCTTGAAATCTACAACCTAGGCAAGTGATATTTATGTAAGCAGTTTTATTAGTTCTGCTATCTGGCTGTTTGAATTTTTAAATAGAAAGAGGAATTGGGTTAAACAGAAAGCAAGTTGCAATTTCCACCTTTTTTTATAAGATCAAGTCCACCAAATTTCAAATTTATTGTTCCTTTTGAAGGATTCCAACTACGGATTGTCTCATTATGGCCATACTAGGACATCTGTATTTTGCACAAACAAGCCATTGTAATTTTTGCTTGTTGTGTGCAGTATCTGGTGTTCGACCAGGAAAAAAAAGCCCAGCATTTAGTGTCTGATAAAAAAGTTATTGCAGTATTTGTTATGGAGTATTTTTTATTTGACAATTGTTCTCAAGTTCATTTTGGCGATTATATTTAATCTGCTCAAATTTATTGCTACAATTCTGTTTGCAGGCATCCCTTATGAGCGCAAGACATCTGCCCTATTTTTGACAAAAAAAAAAGGAGAACGAAGCTAACCATGTAAACCATTTTCTTAACCCTCTAGGTGCATGTGGGGCTGGACCTACAGCTCCAGGGTGTAGAAGGATGTTGGCCGAGCAGCATGATCAGAGTTATCTTGAGTTGGTTCAATGTGATTTTCAGTTAAAGTAATGAAGGATGCTGGGCGAGCAGCGTGATCAGAGTTATCCTCAGTTGGTTCAGTGTTATTTTTAGTTGAAGTAATCCCGAGTTGTTTCGGCTTTGGTCGGAGTTACTGCTTTGGATATGGTTGTTGGTTTAAGCTGGAGATAGTCTAGCGTGTGAGCAAAGATAGGAGATTGTTGTACGAATACGTCCTGGTGCATATGTAAGCCAATCCGTTGTACTAATATAGTTAACCAATTAACCCATAAAATAATCTCCTCTCTCTCTCCCTCTCCCTGAACAGCCTCACGCCTTGCCGAGCCTTGCTCAATTGGCTGGATGAAAGGTATGATCATGCACCCAATCACCTATGTTCTGAGTTCTACTGAACTTAAATTTGGGTGTTCTTCCTAGTTTGTCTCTGTCAAGGGCATCCAGGTTGTAGATAACTGGACCTTGGCTACGAAGATGGTAGCCTCAATTGCTAGCGTTGGGGGTGAGGTTTTACCCCTTGGCATCCTATTATTGAAGAGGATGGTATTGAGAGAGAAGAGGCAGGAGAGTAGAGTTGTCTGATTTATTCTTGAATCCAAATGTTTTTGGTACATCATCATAGAAATAAGCATGCGATGGAAACTAATTGGGAAAGTAATCTGGTCGTGGCTTGCGCCTGTGCCTTGCGCGCCTACGGTGCTGCTGATGTGCACTGTGTGATCTTGTCTGTGGGCTCTTTCTCCCAGCGCGCTCCTTAGGCGCCCCCGTGTCCCAGCTGTGATGCGCGGTCACGCGCCTCCTGTGCTGACGTGTTCGTGGCCTTGGCCATGTCTCTGGTGCGCCCCTTTCTCTGCTAATGGCGGCACCACATGACGTCTCTCGTCACCCTTAATGAGCAGCTCGTCCTCGAGCTAGAACAAATGGTGGCGCTCTAGGAACGTGTTGACATCTTACCAAGACGTGGATACAAGAAAATCTTTATTTTCAGTGGCACCTATAGCTTCCAGATAGGTCTTTTCTCAAGGAGATCATCTTGTCAGATCAAAGCTTTATACATGGACTGGACTGTGAACAAGCCATTCTTAATAAGGTTCCATCAGAATACATCTTTCTGGTTAGAGAGATGAACTTGTACAACTTTTGACACTAAGTCAAACCAAGCTCTCCGATTTTCATTAACCAATCACCACCTAAAAGACACATTAAGTGGTACTGTCCCTACGTTTGCCACCGTATCGTCTTTCTTCCACGCAACTCTTTATAAATTAGGGTAAACTCTCGAAAAGGTTTGTCTCCTAACCACACATCCTCCCAAAATCGCACTTGCTCCCTACTTTGCACTTTAAAAGTGCCCCAAGCTAGAAGGTCCGCCTTGGCTTTGAAAAGACCAGCCTAGAAATGAGAATCTCCAGGCTGATGTTGCACTTGAGTAAGAGATTTGTTAGACAGATATTTCAAGGTTCTGCCAGACCCCATCCTCATTGATCAACCGAAATAACCACTTACTCAAAACACATCTATTTTGTAATTCTAGATTTAGAATCCCTAGCCCACCAAGGTTTTTCGGTGCACAAAGGACACTCCACTTAGTCAGATGATATTTCTTCTTGTGTTCATCACACGGCCACAAAAAATGGGAGTGATAATAATCTAGTTTTTGAAGCACTCCCTTAGGGACTTGAAAAAAAGATAGCATAAACATAGCTAAGCTAGTTAGCACCGAATTAATCTCTTTACTACGATTCACAGACCAAAAGATGGCCAGCGAACGTGGCCACGTCATCGGCCATTCACGGCTGTCGGATCGGCCAGGCGGACGGCCCAGATCGTGCGAGGCCTGGTCTTTTTGCAAAAAAGTTCTTGAACTTTAGTAGAATCAACCCGCAGTCTAGGCCTCCTCTCAGGTTTTTTTTGCAAAAAAACCCTCGGACTTTACCGAAATCAACCCGTAATCCAGGCCTTTTAAGTGGGCCGGCCTGCCTCCCGTGTGGGCCTGTATATCGCGTACCTGGGCCTTACTGGGCCGAATTTGGCCCAACGATATTTTCCTATTTTCCCGCGAATTTATTATTTATCTACAATGGTTCAAATTTTATAAAGAACATAATAAAACAAATAAAAAAAAATGCCAAACCAAGTTTGTTGAACTCTACACAACTAGCACTGCACTATAAACACATAGCATCACATGTTTTAGTATAATTTTTTGGCTATTAATGTGGATCTAGATTTCTCTACAGTTTTCTATAAATAATTAAAAGAGTTAGTTTCTTTATTCAAATTGCTATGAAATTTTTATGGTAGCTTACCCATACCCCGCATCCTCCCTCCTTAATAAATACTTTTAACATTTCATTCTCCATAATAAATATAGCCAAAAAAAATGTGATAGTTCCATTTTGATACCCAGAAAAATATATCAACGAGCTGCAGAAATGACACCTATACGAAAATAACGAAACAACGGATTTTTCTTACCTATGTTGCTTAAAAAAATGTGCATCTACCTGCACACGATTATTATTACTCTACGCATGAAATAAAGTCTGCATCGACTATAATACTACGACGATGCAATACAGGCTCCGCGCTCTAGAAACAAACATGTATTACTAAAATAAATACTTATCCTACTACACTCGACAAAACAACTCATACAGAAAAAGGATCCATCAAGCGCTGCAAACGGTCCACACACTAGCCATACGCGGCAATGCCGTGAGCATTTCTAGTGAGAATTAGTCTCCCACCAACCAAAAGTAATTTACCCTTCTAGCTACTGAGTTTTTTCTGGAACCTTTCCTCAATACATGACCAATCCTTGTTGGATAGCTTAACATGATTCATAGCAATACCTAGATATCTGAAAGGGAAATCACCTAATCGACACCCAAACAAATGTGCATATTCCAGTTCACAGTCCTTATTAGCTGCGCCATAGCATAAAAGTTCACTTTTGTGAAAATTAATTTTTAGACCTGATAATTGCTCAAAGGTACTAAGCACAAGCTTTAATTCTTTGGCCTGTAGCATATCATGATCTTTGTAATAGTTGGTGATAAATTTCTTTAGATTTTCATCACCCTCAATGACACCTTCATCTTGTTCTAGGCGGAAAATACGTGTTTTTCGGTGTTTTCCATTGGTCGCGAGGTGAAAGTATTTAGTATTACAGTCACCCGATAACAATCTAGTTGTTTTAGCCTGACTTCCTCTTCCCTAATAGAAGAGCCAGTCTGTCCTTGTAATAATGTTTTAAATCGATTTCCATGGTACTTGGTGGCTGTACTTCCGTTTTTTATCTAGCGCATTAGCTTTCCTGATCAACTCAGCCTTTTCTTTCTTATAGTTGCCGCTCACATTTTTGGCTCAGCCCCTTAGGAACTGTCTAAGCCGTTGTATTTTACATTGCCAGCGCTCCAGAGGATTGATACCTCCCTGTTCCTTTCGCCAGACTCCAGCAACCATGTCAATAAAGTCCTCCCTCAACAACCAACCGAGTTCAAATTTGAACCCCGGTTGTTTGTTTCCATGAGTGCCTTTACCGGTGTCTAAAAGCAAAGGGGTATGGTCTGAAATTTCCTGCGTTAATGCCTGGATAGTAGTGAGCAGAAATTTAGACTCCCATTCTGTGGTCATTAATATCCAGTCCAGTGTTTCATAGGTGGGTGTTTCCCTGAAATTGGCCAAAGTCAATTTCACGTTAGTGAGCTCAAGCTCCTGTAAATCCAAGCTATCAATAATAGCATTAAATAGGAAAGGCCAACAATCATTGTGTCTATCGTTATTCTTTTGCCGGCACAGCTGGGCTGCTCGGGCCCCCTCCTGGGCCCTCTATCCGACTTGTTACATCACTCCTCCCTCCTCGCGCTGAATCATTGTCCAGTTGTTGACGCCGTTGCCTGGAAGCTTGCTGCGCTAAGGTATCTCCTCGATTTGGATAATGAGATGTCCCAGAGTGTCGTGAATCTGCTTTGCACTGATGTCGAAGTTGGAGAAGATGAAGCTGTAGTGGTAGGAGCCAAAGTAGCCAGGGACGTAGTAGCTGTAGGTTCTTGAGCCCATCGTTGGGTCATGGGCGTGGCGTGCTGCGGCGAGGGTGGCACCAGGGTGGGGGGGAGGGGTTCATGAGAAGTGTAGCATCTGCATGACTCGTGGACGTTGTGGAAACGAGTATACCTGCCCTACATCAACTTTTCCTGTGATGCGCCTGCACAATGTTGTTGCAACGATGGTTGGCAGTGTCGTGGTGAAGTGTTGCAGGGTGCCGAAGAGGAGGTCGCTGGTGTCGCAGTTTGCTGGGGAGATGAGTGGGTGGCCGTCAGCGTGTTGCCTGTTGATGTATATGTTGTCGATGGAGAGGAATTGTTGGCCATTGCTGTCAAGGAAGATGACTGTTGCCGATGGTAGTATGCGTTGTGGCCAGTCCTCTAGTAGAAGGATGCTCGATGGGAAGGCCTGAGTTGCCGGTGTAAATGCTGCTGTGTGGAGGCCGATTGCTAGGAGTTGGGGAGACATTGTTCCCTGTGACTCTAGCCGGTCCTACAGGATGGGAATGTCGCCGGTATGCCGCAGCGATCGTTGTAGTGAACAATGCCGTGTTGGAGCGACCAAGCTGGTGTCGCTGTCTGGACTTCAATGGTGGCGGAGATGATCTGGAGCTCGTGCTCGTTCATGGCAGCTAGGCAGAGTTGTGCGAGGATGTCTTGATCGGGGGTGCTATTGATGTACGCAGTTGCTCTGGTGTTGGAGCCGATTTGTGGAAGGAGCACCATTGCCGGGGTGCTCTGGGGTGTCGGAGGCACTGCAGGGGGAAGCTCTGACTCCCTCTCCATGTCGTTGGATGGATCGTCAGCCTCCCATTCTGGTGTGTGGTCGGAGTTGTTGTCGATGTTGGGGTTGGCTCGTATTGCGTCAATGGTGGCAGGCGGAAGCTGCTCCTATGCACGTGCGAGGTTGATAGCCGTCTCCATCTCTCAGGGGTGATGCTAGATGATTTGTCGTTCGGAGTGCATCTTGCAGGCCGGTGATGAAGAGGCTGACTTGGTGAAGCTCGCTGGTGATGCCGGCATGTAGGGCGTACGTGGTGAAATTGTCGATGTAGTCGCTCACGGTGCCGATGTGCCGAGGTGGTGTGAGGTTGCCGATCGTGTCCTGGCAGATAGGTGGACCAAAGTCGCGAACGAGGTTTCGGTTGAAGAGCTCCCATTTGGTCAGTGGTGCATCCGTTGTTAGGCGGATGTACTAGAGTTGTGCTGCACCTGTTAGATGAAAAGCAGCACAGCGAACTTGTTGATCATCAGGTACGTTGTGCAGCTTGAAGAGGAGCTGCAATCGTGAGAGCCATGACAATGGATCTGTCGAGCCGTCGTATGTAGGGGTTGTCAGCCGAGCCGTGATGGGTTGCTGTGTTGACAGAGTAGGCGGCGGTGGCATTCCAGGTGCAAGCACCTGCTGCGCGGCGGCCAGTTGGCTGGCTGAAGGGGTAGGTGGCCGGCCGGAGTCGTCAGGGCAGCCGTGTGGTCGGCGGTTGGCCGGCCAAGTGATGGAAAGTATGGCGGTAGCTGGGGCTGCAACGCTAGTGGTGCCTTGAGCAGGCTGTTCGACACCTCCAAGATGATCTCCAGAGTGTTGGAAGATTAGGGTTTGTCCATCTTGTGCTTGAGGTAGGATTTGTCGGCGTCGATCATGACTCTCTTGGTCTTTGCTTCCAGGTTGTTGATGGTGACTTCCTGGTCCAATTTGGCTTGGACACCGGTGATGGTGGTGTTGCCATGGATGCATGCTTGTTCGATGCCGTGTAGTCGGATGTTCAGGTTGGTGAGTTGGCGATGCACCTCGTCAAAGTTCTTGCGGAGGTTGCTGGCGAGGTTCTGGATCAGTTGTTGCACGTTGGTGGTGGTGGAAGCCATGGATCGGCTGGTCTCCAGATACTAGGTGTAGCATGTCATTTGGGAGGGGCTCCTAGGGTGGCGGCGGCTAGGGTTTAGGGGGGTGAGGGCATCGGCTATGGGGAGGGGGCGGCGGCAGGGAGAGAGAAGGCAAGCACAGAGAGAGGGGGGATAAGCTTGAGGCTATTCTTTCTTGATCCTTAATTATTACAATGCCTCTATATTTATAGTCCCAAGTAGACTTGCATTTTAAGTAATCTAATGAGGAAAGTCCTTATAGATTTGGACTCCTCTAAATCTCATCTAATATAAACCGACTCTACTCCTATTTTATCTATTCTCTTTCCTTTTATTCCAGATCCTTTGGGTACGGTTGTCGGCCGGGACTGGAGCCCACCCCCCCTCCAGGGTGGCGCAGCTGGCCACTTTGTGGCATGGCTGGGCTGCTCGGGCCCCCTCCTGGGCCCTCCATCCGACATGTTACATCACTCCCCCTCTCCGATCAGCGCGTCCTTGCTCTGAATCATTGTCTAGTTGTTGACACCGTTGCCTGGAAGCCTACTACCCTAAGGTATCTCCTCGATCTAGATAATGAGATGTCCCATAGTGTCGTTAATCTGCTCTGCGCTGACGTCGAAGTTGGAGAAGACGAAGCAGTAGTGGCAGGAGCCGAAGTAGCTAGAGACGTAGTAGCAGTAGGTTATTGAGCCCATCGTTGGCTCATGGGCGTGGCGTGCTGCGGCGAGGGTGGCGCCTGGGAGGGTTCCTAAGAAGTGTAGTGTCTGCATGACCCATGGAGGTCGTGGAAATGAGTATACCTGCCGTGCATCAACTTGTCCTGTAATGCGCCTGCACAATGTAAATGAGTACACCATCTCCAGCTTGATTGGATGCAACTAGCGGTGATCCGATTTCGCTTGCATTTGGGCGTTCAGCAGCCTGGGACCATCATGGTAATCACAACACTTGTAATTGTGAACTGCTTTCCTGAATTATGCAAAGTGTGAATTCAATGTCTTATATAGAGAACTCTGAATCGCCCTGGGCTGCTGGGTTTTGCCCATGCAGTTGCTCCTTCGATTTCAAACTGTGGTTGCTTCTGAAAAGAGCTCTTTTCTTTGTTCTGTGTCTCTGCTCAGGTTTCTACATATTCAGTAACTCTGAATTTTGAGCACAGCATGTTGTTCTGTTTCCGTATCAACATGCTTTTGTCACATGCTAGCACAGAAACAATACCATATACTTCATGGTAGGCAGCAATACTAAACTATCTCTCTCTAATACTCTGTTTCCTGTACTATCCTTCACCTTTGACAAGTTTAGCAAAATTCAGGAAGAAGCTAATGCAAACCGCATCAAGGTACTAGAACTGCAGCAGAAGTTACCATCCTAGAAGCTTGAATGTTGTCTAAAAACTGAAGCCAAATATGCTATCTGAAAACTGAAGTTTCATATCAGTGTGAACATTCTTGTATCAACATGGTGTTTCTTATCAGTGTGAACATGCCGTTTCTATCAGTGCCTTGACCCGTTTTCTACCAAATAGCAACACAATGATGTACCAAATTTTATTCATGATCGATCTTGGCTACATGCAAAACATTAAATAGTTTTTTTTAGAATTACACAGTACAACATAGGCACGCACGCATACTCACCCCTATGAATAAACGTACGTAAACCCTACCCCTAAGAGCACCTTTGAAGGACTGAGTCGGCAGATTTTGAGATTGATGACACCACTGGCGTCTCGCTGTTGACGAGGACAGACAATGAAATAGACAATCCATTGTACGATCAGTCTTTTTAGCTGTCTGTATATCAGATTTGATACTTTTGCAGACGACCCCTGACTGTGGGTTGTACATGCCCTTAAGATCGTAGTACTGACCAAACCATGATTGAGGCCGACCTTTTGGATTATATTACTGATGAAATTATGATATCAATACACATGTAATGACTGAAATGTTGTGATTCGCATAAGGCGACCACCTTCGGTTGTGTGTTATGCTGTGTGCAGTGCAGATTAATCCATGGCATGAATCACTATGGATTCCGGTAAGGATTTTTTTTAAAAAAAAAGATATTACCGGAAAATTGCTTTATCTGGGTTCAGTTTCAGTGGATGCATATGCCACTGGAAACTAAACCATATCCGGTTCGCTGATTGTTCCTTTGCCATTTTTTTATGGAGGAAATTCCTACTTTTATAGAAAACAAGTAACGTACAAACCAATGTAGCAATGCTGGGGATACTACGCCAGCTTGCAAACCAAACACAAAAGAAAACTGAAGAAGCCTAACACTTCAAGCAACCGTCACCGACAACAAAGGCGGAAGGAAAAACAAAAGCTCTCAGATTATCACTCCTTCGATCTCCATTGCTGGTGCCGGATCGGCAGTGAAGCCGACGGTGAGGACACGAGCAAGTGGCATCAAAGCTAGAGAGAGAGGGACCTGCGACGTCATGTCGACGAAGCCGCGCGAACGCACGCCGCCGTTGACGGACAAGGAGAAGGGGAGCGGTTCCGGCAGCAAGCCTGATATGACCATGCCAGCGTCGGCGATCTCGCCGAGCTTTTCCACCTCTTCACCGACCTCTCCGGCTACATCTCTGACCCCTGCAGGACCGATCACACGTAACCACGCTAAGAAGATACAACAAGAGGTGCACGCGCTACTTTATGAATTTCAATTAAATACTAATGAGAACTTTATGCTACTAAATCTTGTGTGTTAATATTGCTTAGGTACACAAGAGAGAACAAGCAGAATACATCAGGGGCGAACCAGAACGAAGAACCAAGCTCGAGTCAGTCCAGCGTGACAGGAATGTCAAGAAGGAACAGTCATATCTTTTGACTTCCAAAGGATATGAAGGTCATTCAGGACTTGTTGGAAAGCTCTTGAAGTCTATTTTCCAATGCTTCTAACCCCGACCAGTTTGAAGTTTTTCTCAAGGCGTCCGACCAGTTTTAGTGTTGACTGGTCAGAGGGTCCACAGTCTGCCTGAAGTCCAAATCTTCGTATTAAACTGTATCATTATACAAAGTTTCATAAAGCAAGGTGCACATGGTGTGAAAGCTTATCCAGTTAGCTTTCAAACGCATCCAGCCGCACCTCATTTGAAGTTTCCTAGAAGGAGTTATTGTCAAAACACTGAAGACTGTGCAGAGTCAAACAGCCACGCAGAATCAGCACTGGAGCCATTTCGAGGAGGTCCTTTCACACTAGCGACGAGTTTATTTTTGCTTCGTGTTTTCACCTTTTCTGGAGGGTTGTTCCATATATAAATACTCCCATATGCCTCAGATGTAAAGAACTTTTGATAATTTGAGATAATCCCAGATATATTGCAGCCGAGCTGCCGAGTGCTTACTCAACCCTTGTTCTTCCTTGTTCTTCCTGGACTTGTGAGGAGATCTCTCTGAGATCCACTGATTCGTGCTCTACGGGTTCCAGTACGGCTGCCCCATCTTGTGTGGATTAGCTCCGGTTGTGGTTCTGCGGTCGTTCGGAGATCGAGTCAAAGTCTTTGCGGTTTCGGTGTCTCTCTTCCCGTTGCTTGGTCGCATCCAACCTTGGCAGGTATAAAGCTAGTTATCCGCTATTCTACAGCAAGTTATCTCTGTGTTCATCAACCTACTGTCGTGAAGATCGGGCCAACCTTGTACCGATATCCGATCGGTACTTATCATGTGGTAATCAGAGCTATCGTTGTCACGGTAGGTTTTGTTATCATCCACTTATATATCCATCCTTCGTTTACATTTGCTACTGTTTTCATCCATCATATATATATTTATGATTTGTTCATGTCCTATAGTCCACTAAAAAGCCACAAAAAAAATCCTATAGCCATTTCGTGGTACTGTTTCTTTGTGTTCATTTCGTTCATCTTGTTGCTAGTCACCATCATCGTTGTCCTTCCGCCGTACTCTCATTTATTTTTATCCGCACCCCTCATATGTTATCTTGTGTTTGCTGAAGAAAAAATCTGAAAAAAGGTGTAAAAGAAAGAGTAAAAAAAAGAAGATAAAAAAAGAAGAAAAAAAGAAGAAGCAAAGAGAAGTAGAAAGGGGTTGTGCTACGGTTTCTAAAAACCCAAGTTTTATATCTGTAAATTCAGTTTGTGGTGCACTGGATAGCAACATACATATCTTGTTTTGAACGATCTGTATCACCTTGTTACAATACCATAGCCCTCCTTGTTAGCCACCTATAGCTCCACCAAAACCTAAACTGGGACAATCGATTTGTAATCCTTATGACCTCTCAACCGCCTCCGTTGAGGCAGCCACACCAGCACCATTACAGTCCTTGAGATCAGGAAAGAACTTAGGTAAGTAAGAGGTGAGATTGTGTGTGTCCATAAATTTTCTATTCCAGTTTCTCTTGCTGTCCTTAACATGGCAGGATCAGATTCAAGTGTCCATGGTGGGAACCGTGGAGATAGGGAGCCCCCTGTCTCACGGGCTGAACTACGTCATGTGGCTGATTCACTTGTGGAGGCAATGAAGAGGATGCTTGATGCGCGTCTTCCCATGGCGGGAGGCCGAGGGCCACCTCGCCCTCATGAAGACCATCATCGAGAGGAATCTGGAGATGAGAATTCTGGTTTCGGCCATGGATTCAATCATTTCGGGAATGGCCATGGAGGACATGGTGGTGGCCGCCGTGTTGATTTTGATGATCAGCGTGGTGGCTGTCGTGTACATGGGCCTCGTGCACACAGGCGTCATGTACGATTTGAAGATGAAGAGTTTGACGACCATGATGAAGAGGAAGGGCCTTATGGTGATGAAAATCCCTTCGGTCATGGTGGGGAATTTGAGCAGCGTCGGTATCATCGCCGGCATGCTGATTTTGAAGATAGGGGATATCGCCGTGGTCGTCGGCAGCATGAAGAACCGGACAATATTGCTCGTGTCAAGTTAAGTATTCCAAAATTCACCGGCAAAGAGAATGCAGATGAGTTCCTTGAATGGGCTGAGCAGTGTGATCAAATTTTTAGAATTCATAATCTTTCAGATCAGCGCCGTGTGAACCTTGCTTCAGTTGAATTCTCTGGTTATGCTCTCACTTGGTGGAATCAAATTCAGGAGAATCAGCTTGAGTTGGGATTTGGGTATATTAACACCTGGGAAGAGATGAAGCAAGTAATGAAGAGATGATTTGTACCTTCGAGCTATCAGCGAGATCTCATAAACCAATTGCAAAAGTTGAAGCAAGGGAAGAGATCGGTTGATGAATATTTCAAGGAAATGGAGTTGCTGTTAGTGCGGACTGGAACCAGAGAAGATCCAGAGTCTAAGATGGCAAGATTTCTAGAAGGTCTCAATGAAGAAATCTCTGGTTATGTGGAGATGTTTCCATATCGTAACTTGCAAGACCTCGTTGATCAAGCTATGCGTGCAGAGAAGAAAATTCAGCAGGAGTCACGAGGGAAATCTTTTGGCAATCATACCATTGTTGCTCCATGGCGCAAACAACAGTCCAATGCCTCTTATGGTGGGGGACGATCTCAAGGAGCTGCAGCTAGGTCTTCTCCATCAATTGCTAATTCAAAGATGGCGGTTTCCACAGCATCATCACCAGCAAATCAGTAGCGGTCTGCTGCAAATTCAGCAGCCCCAACCATTTTTTCTGGTGCCACTTCTTCCACTCGAAGTAGAGAGATTGAATGCCATAAGAGTCATGGCCGTGGGCACGTTGCTGCCCAATGTCCAAGTAGAAGGACCATATTGTTGAATGAAAAAGGAGAATGGGAATCTGAAAGTGATCCCGAAGATGATGGACCGACATTCGATGAGGAAGTTCAAGAGGAAGAGAATGAGATTCAGCCTGATGGAGGAGAACACAACTATTTTATTTCTCTTCGCGTGCTGAGTGTCACTGCTGAAAAGGAAGAGAATGGGCAGCGACATAATCTTTTCCATACCAGAGGCATGATCAAGGATAAGTTATGCCGAATTATTGTTGATAATGGAAGTTGCAATAATATTGCTAGCCAAGAATTAGTGGACAGATTGGGATTGAAGCCACGGCGTCACCCTAAGCCATACAAGATGCAGTGGCTTAATGATTGTGGAACGTTGCGTGTAAGTCATATCGTGACTGTGCCTTTCTCTGTTGGTAAATATAATGATCATGTGGAGTGTGACGTGGTGCCTATGCAAGCGTGCCAGCTGCTGCTAGGTAGACCATGGTTATATGATCGTGATGTTCAGATTTTTGGAAGAACCAACAAGCTGTCTTTTGTGTACAAAGGAGAGCGAATTTCTTTGCTTCCTTTGACACCGGAGGAAATTTTAAAAGATGATCTCAAAAAGAAACAGCGAGAGAGCGAGAACCACTTAAGAGTGATCCACAAAAATAGTGAGGGAGAGTTTCCACAGCCAAATAAAACCCCACAGCTGCAAAGAACCCAGAAACCGAGGAAAAAAGGGTTAGTCATGATGGCTAGGAAAGGGGATCTAAAGGAGTTGAGTGAACCTAATGCCATGTTCTTTGTACTCTTGTACAAGGACACTCTTTTTGCTACTAACAACTTACCCTCTACCCTACCAAGTATTGTTTTTGATGTGTTACAGGATTTTGAGGATGTGTTTCCAGACGAGGTGCCACCAGGGCTGCCACCCAAGAGAGGGATCGAGCATCAAATCGATTTGGTTCCTGGTGCTTCCCTCCCAAATCGCGTTGCCTACCGCACCAACCCGGAGGAAACCAAGGAAATCCAGCGATAAGTGGAGGACTTGATCAAAAAAGGGTATGTGCAAGAAAGCCTTTCACCTTGTGTTGTTCCAGTCCTTTTAGTTCCTAAGAAAGATGGATCTTGGCGAATGTGTGGACTGCCGAGCAATTAACAACATCACTGTGAGGTATAGGCATCCCATTCCAAGATTAGATGATATGCTTGATGAACTTAGTGGTGCTATAATTTTCACTAAAATTGATTTAAGGAGTGGTTATCACCAAATTCGTATGAAAGAAGGAGATGAATGGAAAACAGCCTTCAAGACAAAATTTGGGTTGTATGAATGGTTGGTGATGCCCTTCGGTTTGACAAATGCACCTAGCACATTTATGAGATTGATGAACCATGTGCTTAGAGCCTTTATTGGAAAATTTGTTGTTGTTTATTTTGATGACATCTTAATTTACATCAAGTCTCTTGACGATCATGTAGAACATATCCAATGCGTGCTTGCTGTCCTACGTGAGCAAAAATTGTATGCTAACCTTGAGAAGTGCACCTTTTGCACCGACAAGGTAGTTTTTCTTGGATTTGTTGTTTCAGGACAAGGTGTGGAGGTAGATGAAGAAAAGATCAAGGCCGTACGAGAATGGACGCCTCCACAGAACGTGAGTCAAGTGAGGAGCTTCCTTGGGCTTGCTGGTTTCTACCGGCAGTTTGTGAAAGATTTTAGCACTATTGCTGCCCCTATGAACGAGCTTACTAAGAAAGAAGTGCCTTTCAAGTGGGAAGACACACATCAAAAGGCATTTGATGAGTTAAAGCAGAAGTTAACAACAACTCCAGTCCTTGCACTTCCAGATTTCGGTAAGACATTTGAGATTGAATGTGATGCAAGCGGAGTTGGGATTGGAGGTGTGCTCATGCAAGAACGAAGGCCAATTGCGTACTTCAGTGAAAAGCTAAGTGGTCCAACTCTTAATTATTCAGTTTATGATAAAGAACTATATGCTCTTGTTCGGAGTTTGGAAACTTGGCAACACTATCTTTTCCCTAAAGAATTTGTGATACACTCTGACCATGAATCTTTGAAACATCTTAAAGGTCAACTAAAACTGAACCGAAGACATGTAAAATGGTGTGAATTCATTGAATCTTTTCCTTATGTGGTTAAATACAAGAAAGGAAAGGAAAATGTTGTAGCTGATGCTTTGTCCCGACGTCATGCTTTGCTTACACAACTTGATGCTAAAATTCTTGGATTAGAAAGTATAAAGGAATTATACGCTACTGATTCATACTTTGCTGAACCATATACAAAGTGTTGTGATGGCAAAGGATGGGAAAAATATCATGTGCATGATGGATTCTTATTTCGAGCTAACAAACTATGCATTCCAGATTGCTCTGTTCGAATTTTACTTGTGCCAGAAGCTCATGCAGGTGGGCTTATGGGCCATTTTGGAGCCAAGAAGACAGAGCAAGTGTTGGCCGACCACTTCTTTTGGCCAAAGATGAGAAGAGACGTAGAGAGACATGTTCTTCGCTGTGAGTCATGCCACAAAGCTAAGTCTCGTTTGAACCCTCATGGACTTTACACTCCTCTTCCTATTCCTAGTGCTCCCTGGGAAGACATATCTATGGATTTTGTTCTTGGGTTACCACGCACTAAGTGGGGAAAGGATTCGATTTTTGTTGTGGTTGATCGATTTAGCAAAATGGCGCATTTTATTCCATGCCACAAGAGTGACGATGCTTCGCATATTGCTGATTTATTTTTCAAAGAAGTTGTGCGCTTGCATGGAGTGCCACATACTATTGTTTCTGATCGAGATACAAAATTTTTGAGCTATTTCTGGAAAACTTTATGGGGAAAACTCGGGACACGATTGTTGTTTTCCACGACGTGTCATCCGCAAACGGATGGACAAACTAAAGTTGTGAATTGAACACTATCAATGTTACTGCGAGCTGTTCTAAAAAAGAATTTAAAACTTTAGGAAGAAAGTTTGCCACATGTTGAGTTTGCATACAATAGGGCGGTGCATTTGACTACTAAATTTTGTCCATTTGAAATCGTATATGGGTTCACACCCATTGCTCCCATAGATCTTTTGCCTTTACCTGTGCAGGAACGGATGAACTTCGATGCAAGCAAGCGAGCTGAATTTGTCAAGAGTCTTCATGACCGAGCTCGAACCAACATTAAGAAGATGACCAAGATATATGAGAAGCATGCCAACAAGGGTCAAAAAAAGATGTTATTTGAAGCGGGAGACCTCGTTTGGGTGCATCTACGCAAGGATAAATTTCCTGAACAACGCAAGAGCAAGTTGCAGCCCCGAGCTGATGGTCCCTTCAAAGTGCTTCGCAAGATCAATGACAATGCTTATGAAATTGATCTGCCAAGTACTTATGGTGAGAGTACAAGTTTCAATGTGTCCGACCTCTCTCCATTCTTTGGGTTGGAAGAGTCGAGGACGACTCTTTTTGAAGGGGGAGAGGATGATATGACCATGCCAGCGTCGGCGATCTCGCCAAGCTTTTCCACCTCTCCGGCTACATCTCTGACCCCTGCAGGACCGATCACACGTAACCGCGCTAAGAAGATACAACAAGAGGTGCACGCGCTACTTTATGAATTTCAATTAAATACTAATGAGAACTTTATGCTACCTAAATCTTGTGTGTTAATATTGCTTAGGTACACAAGAGAGAACAAGCAGAATACATCAGGGGCGAACCAGAACGAAGAACCAAGCTCGAGTCAGTCCAGCGTGATAGGAATGTCAAGAAGGAACAGTCATATCTTTTGACTTCCAAAGGATATGAAGGTCATTCAGGACTTGTTGGAAAGCTCTTGAAGTCTATTTTCCAATGCTTCTAACCCCGACCAGTTTGAAGTTTTTCTCAAGGCGTCCGACCAGTTTTAGTGTTGACTGGTCAGAGGGTCCATAGTCTGCCTGAAGTCCAAATCTTCGTATTAAACTGTATCATTATACAAAGTTTCATAAAGAAAGGTGCACATGGTGTGAAAGCTTATCCAGTTAGCTTTCAAACGCATCCAGCCGCACGTCATTTGAAGTTTCCTAGAAGGAGTTATTGTCAAAACACTGAAGACTGTGCAGAGTCAAACAGCCACGCAAAATCAGCACTGGAGCCATTTCGAGGAGGTCCTTTCACACTAGCGACGAGTTTATTTTTGCTTCGTGTTTTCACCTTTTCTGGAGGGTTGTTCCATCTATAAATACTCCCCTATGCCTCAGATGTAAAAAACTTTTGATAATTTGAGATAATCCCAGATATATTGCAGCCGAGCTGCCGAGTGCTTACTCAACCCTTGTTCTTCCTTGTTCTTCCTGGACTTGTGAGGAGATCTCTCTGAGAGCCACTGATTCGTGCTCTACGGGTTCTAGTACGCCCGCCCCGTCTTGTGTGGATTAGCTCCGGTTGTGGTTCAACGGTCGTTCGGAGATCGAGTCGAAGTCTTCGCGGTTTCGGTGTCTCTCTCCCCGTCGCTTGGTCGCATCCAACCTTGGCAGGTATAAAGCTAGTTATCCGCTGTTCTACAGCAAGTTATCTTTGTGTTCATCAACCTACTGTCGTGAAGATCGGGCCAACCTTGTACCGATATCCGATCGGTACTTATCAAAGCCTCTGCGCAAGCCTCTGCGTCGCTCTCCGTCTTCGAGTCGCTCTCCACCACGCCGCTCACTGCGCCGCTCCCCGCGTCGCTCCCAGGCTCCACGCCGCTCGCACACCCGGCATCCACGCGAAGTCATCGTCGAGCGCATCGTCCGGGAAGGCAACGACGGCAACAACTGGCCGCAGTTGACGAGGAACAACTACCACGAGTGGTTGCTGCGCATGCAATTGAAGATGCAAGCGCACCACCTGTGGGACGCCGTCGAGTACGATGATGACCGCACCGCACTGGACGCCATCTGCAGCGGCGTTCCGGGGGAGTTGATCCCCATCCTGATGGCCAAGCGCTCCGCCAAGGAGGCCTGGGAGGCCATCAAGACCCTCCGCATCGGCGACAACCGGGCGCGGAAGGCAACCGTATAGAACCTCTGCACCGAGTACGAGTCCATCGCCCTCCGCGACGGTGAGCCCATCGAAGATTTTGCCCTGCGCCTGACCGGCATCGTTCAGCGCCTGGCGATGTTGGGCGATCCGGAGCCTGACGAGAAGGTGGTGGCCAAGTATCTGTGTGTCGTCCGCCCACGATATAAGCAATTAGTCATCTCCATCGAAACTCTGCTTGATATCTCTCAGCTTTCCATCGAGGAGGTCACCGGCCGCCTCAAAGCCGCTGACGACGTTGAGCCCGCTCCGACGCACACCGCGAGCGGCAAGCTGCTACTCACTGAGGGGGTGGAGAAGTACAAGAAGAAGGCGTCGGAGCCTGGCCATGGCGGGTCTGGTTCCGGTGGCCGGGGAAAGGGACGTGGCCGAGGCCGCGGACGCGGCTCCGGAGGCTCCAGCTCTTCACGCCCGCCACCGGATAGCCCTTGTCCGCGCTGTGGCAAGAAGGGTCATTGGGCCAGCGACTGCCGCATCAAGAAGAAGGAGGAGCCGGCCCACCAGGCCCATGTGGCCCAAGAAGAGGAGGCCACCCTGATGCTTGCCATCGATGTGGCCCAGGAGGAGGACAGTTCCCCTCCGCCGCAGCCGCTGCACTTCACCAAGTCGCCGCCGCCTCCACCCGTGGCGCTCCCTGAGCTCCATGTCCTGGAGAAGAAGGTCCACCCCAAGCTCGACGATGCGGCGGATCGTGACCCAACGCGCTGGATCCTAGACACCGGCGCGTCCAACCACATGTCCGGATCCCGCGCCGCGTTCGCCGACCTCGACACCAGCGTCACCGGTGCCGTACGATTTGGTGATGGCTTCGTCGCCCGCATCGAGGGCACCGACACAGTGCTCTTCCACTGCAAGAATGGCGAGCACCGGGCGCTCGACAACATCTACTTCCTCCCTCGCCTCACCGCCAACATCATCTCCGTCGGGCAGCTCGACGAAGCCGGGTACCAGGTGCTGGTGGAGCATGGCGTGATGCGGGTGTGAGATGAAGACCAGCGCCTCCTCGCCAAGATCCCTCGGAGTCCAGGCCGTTTGTACAACCTTGACGTCACCATCGCGCGCCTGGTGTGCCTCGCGGCACGCACGGACGACGACGCCTGGAGGTGGCACCAACGTTTCGGCCACATCAACTTCACCGCGCTGCGCAAGATGGCGCGCGAGGGGCTGGTCCGTGGTCTGCCCCTGCTCAGTCAGGTGGAGCAGGTCTGTGAGGCCTGTCTCGCCGGCAAGCAGCGCCGGGCGCCCTTCCCACAAAAGGCGCTCAGGCGTTCGATGGAGGCACTGCAACTCCTACACGGCGACATCTGCGGACCCATCACGCCGGCAACACCAAGTGGCAACCGGTATTTTCTTCTGCTCGTCGACGATTTCTCACGTTATATGTGGATTGCCTTGTTGCCGAGCAAGGATGCCGCTACTGCCGCCATCAAGAACATCCAAGCTGCAGCTGAACGCAAGACTGGGAAGAAGTTGCTTGCCCTGCGTACCGATCGCGGGGGCAAGTTCGCCGCGGCAGACTTCATCGACTACTGCGCCGACCTCGGCGTCCGGCGCGAGCTCACGGCGCCGTACACGCCCCAGCAGAACGGTGTCGTGGAGAGACGCAACCAAACCATTGTGGGCACGGCGCGAAGCATGCTGAAGGCCAAGTCCCTTCCCGACGTGTTCTGGGGAGAAGCCATGGTGACGGCTGTGTATCTCTTGAACCGGTCGTCGTGCAAGGCCATCGGGGGAAGAACGCCGTACAAGCTGTGGACTGGGAGCGCACCGGCGGTGCACCACCTCCGCACGTTCAGGTGTGTTGCTCACGTCAAAGTGACCACGCCAAACCAGAAGAAGCTGGATGACCGCAGCAGGCGCATGATCTTCGTCGGGTACGAGCCTGGCTCCAAGGCGTATCGCGTCTACGATCCGACGACCCAGCGCGTCCACATCAGCCGCGACATCATCTTCGACGAAGCAGCAAAGTGGGCGTGGTCCGCTGAGCATGACGTCGACCCCAGCAGTTTCGTCATCGAGGAGACCGAGCCCCTGGAGCCCGCGGTGATCACCACCTCCACTACATCGACGACACGCGCTCTAGCTGCGGACTCGGCGCCAGCCTCAGCAGCTCCATCGACATCATCGCCGCCACCAGCCGTGGGCACGTCCACGACGACCCCTTCAGCCAGCGGCCCTGCATCCGCGTCGTCAAGCTCAGCGTCGCACCAGCACATCGAGTTCGTGTCGCCGCCTGGAGCTAGATTCAGCGACATGCTGGATGCTGACCACGACGACGATGTACCTCTTCGATTCCGGCGTGTCGAAGACGTCATCGGGCCGGCCTCACCACTGGGGCTTGCTGACGGGAGTTGGAGGAGCAGCTGCTGCTGGCAAGCGAGGTAGAGCCGGCGTCATTCGAGGAGGCGCTGAAGCATGAGAACTGGCGTCATGCCATGCTCGACGAGTTCACTTCCATTGAGGTGAATGACACATGGGAACTTGTCGAGCCAGAATTGGCCTCAAGTGGGTCTACAAGACCAAATGAGATGAAGCTGGGCTTGTCACCAAGTTCAAAGCCCGGCTCGTCGCCAAGGGATACGTGCAGCGCCAGGGGATCGACTTCGATGAAGTGTTCGCCCCGGTGGCGCGCCTAGAATCTGTGAGGCTGCTGTTGGCACTAGCTGCAAGCGAGGGCTGGGCGGTCCACCATATGGACGTCAAGTCCGCCTTCTTGAATGGCGAACTCCTGTAGGACGTCTACGTCGAGCAGCCACCGGGGTTCGTGAAGAAGGGCCAAGAAACGAAGGTACTCCACCTGATCAAGGCTCTCTACGGACTCCGTCAAGCCCCCAGAGCATGGTACTCCAAACTCGATGAGTCCCTGCTAAAGCTCGGATTCCAGCGGAGCACATCGGAGCATGCTGTGTACCTCTGCGGCGTGGGCGCACGACGCCTTGTCGTGGGTGTCTATGCGGATGACCTTGTGATCACTGGAGGGAATCCACAAGACATCAGCGCCTTCAAGGAGGAGATGAAGGCGACTTTCAGGATGAGCGACCTCAGCCTGCTGAGGTACTACCTCGGGCTGGAGGTGACGCAGATGAGGAGTGGCATTACAGTCTGTCAAAGCGCCTATGCTGCGAAGATACTTGAGGGCGCTGGACTGACTGGTTGCAACTCCAGTCACACTCCCATGGAACCACGGTTTAAGCTCAGTAAGTCCAGTACTGCTCCTCCAATAGATGCTACGAAGTATAGGAGCATTGTTGGCTCTCTCCGTTATCTGGTGAATTCAAGGCCGGACCTAGCTTACTCAGTGGGGTATATTAGCCGGTTCATGGAGAATCCAACTACAGAGCACATGGTGGCCATGAAGAGAGTGTTGAGGTATATTGCAGGAACCTTGCACTTCGGCTGCTACTACCAGAGGAAGAAAGATGCACAACTCATTGGCTACAGCGACAGTGATTTGGCTGGTGACATTGATACAAGGAAGAGCACCACTGGCGTCGTCTTCTTCCTCGGTTCCAGCATCATCACATGGCAGTCACAGAAGCAGAAAGTGGTGGCATTATCTTCATGCAAAGTTGAGTACATCGCTGCCACTACTGCAGCCTGCCAGGGTGTTTGGTTGGCTCGTCTTCTTGCTGAATTCAGAGGCGAGAGGTGCAGGGCCTTCACCTTGAAGATTGACAATGAGTCTGCTATTCAGCTGAGCAAGAACCCAGTTTTTCATGACCGCAGCAAACACATAGATGTGAGGTATCACTACATTCGTGAGTGTGTCGAGGAGAACAGGGTGACACTTGTGTCCGTTGGAACAGTTGAAGAGCTTGCAGACATTCTGACGAAGGCTTTGGGACCGGTTCGATTCTGTGAACTTCGTTCCAAAATCGGCGTCATCGACACTCAGACCATGCGCAAGAATTAGGAGGAGAATTTGTTAGTAATCCTAGCGCATGAGTCGGTCTAGTCAGTTAGCTTTGCATGTTTCTATTCCTGTAATGCATGCGCATGAGCACCAACATGTGGTTGTCGTGCACGTAGGAAGGGGTGGCAAGGATAGCTCGCTCACAACCTGAGGATGACCGGTGTTTCAGCAGCATTGATGGCACAGGGATGGACGTGCTCAATGCGCGGTGCGCTGCTGACCACTGTGTGGTTCTCCTTTGTATTTCCATACAATAAAAGGAGAAGTAATATACAGAAAAGCTGCAAGTTGTTGCGCAGCACCAAAACCTTTGTGTTCCAAGTGTTCACGTTGAGTTTTGAGTGTGCTTGTCTTCTCCGTCTCCGGCGTCGTGTCCTCACCGTCGGCTTCACCGCCGATCCGGCACCAGCAAGTGCTTCACCGCCGATCCGGACAAGAAGGAGAAGGGGAGCGGTTCTGGCAGCAAGCCTCTGCGTCGCTCTCCGTCTCCGAGTCGCTCTCCACCACGCCGCTCACCGTGCCGCTCCCCGCGTCGCTCCCGGGCTCCACGCCGCTCGCACACCCGGCATCCACGCGAAGTCGTCGTCGAGCGCATCGTCCGGGAAGGCAACGGCGGCAACAACTGGCCGCAGTTGACGAGGAACAACTACCATGAGTGGTCGCTGCGCATGCAATTGAAGATGCAAGCGCGCCACCTGTGGGACGCCGTCGAGTCTTGCTGGTGCCGGATCGGCGGTGAAGCCGACGGTGAGGACACGACGCCGGAGACGGAGAAGACAAGCACACTCAAAACTCAACGCGAACACTTGGAACACAAAGGTTTTGGTGCTGCGCAACAACTTGCAGCTTTTCTGTATATTACTTCTCCTTTTATTGTATGGAAATACAAAGGAGAACCACACAGTGGTCAGCAGGGCACCGCGCATTGAGCACGTCCATCCCCGTGCCATCGATGCTGCTGAAACACCGGTCATCCTCAGGTTGTGAGCGAGCTATCCTCGCCACCCCTTCCTACGTGCACGACAACCACATGTTGGTGCTCATGCACATGCATTACAGGAATAGAAACATGCAAAGCTAACTGACTAGACCGACTCATGCGCTAGGATTACTAACATCCATGTCATCAGTTTGCTTCCAGAATTCCAGCAACCAAGTCTTGACGATTCTGATCTTGCTATCCATGTATTTGGCATCTTCCACCTTCAGCAGCATACGCCACTTCTGCAGCAACGAGAAGATTTTGAAGAAAGCCTCATTAAATGACCTAACAATCTTTTTTCAATACACATTTTGTTACGAATTGTCCACAAACCCCACATAATGACAGAAAAACATAGTAATATTGAGCTTTTGAAGGAAGCCAAAGATGAATGACCTCTTGAATAATGTTCTTAGGTATTTTATCCGATCGATCCTAAAGCCTCTTTAAAGCATGTCCAAATGATTCTAGCCACCCTGCAGTTAAAGAAAATATGGTCTGTGGTTTTAGGGACCCTGCAGAGACAGCAATTCCTATTCCTATTCCCCTTCTATTTCTTTTTCTTCAAATTTACCCCCGTTTGTAATTTATCTTGGATAGCTAATCACATAAAGATTCTAATTTTCATTGGGGCTTTATTCTTCCACAAATTTGTCATCGTTTCGTTAGTTATTATGCCCTTGAACATTAAATTCCTATACACGACCGGGTTGAATACTTCCTAGATTCTTCAAAAAGCCAGGTATATTCATCTTCCAACTCCCTAGCCTGGCTCTGGAAGGAGTCTAAAACCTCTATAAGCCTTTCCCATTCACCCATCAAGAGATTAGGTAAAATCATACTCTAAATTTGGTGATTTAGCTATTTTCTAAAATAGAAGCACCTAAATAAACCTGGACTAATCCAACAGCCTCTCTAAAAAATTGCTATTCAGGACCCACTGCTGATCCCATCTTCCTCCTCTCGCACAATGCTATCTTCCATTGGGAAAGTCAACGAGCGGACCTGTCCGTCCAGGAGTCCGCCGTGGGCACCGACACACCGTCCAGGGAAGCAGACAGTGGCCGCTGCCGGCTGCCGCTCGCCCACGCCCGCGTAGGAGTCCGCCACGGATGCCATTTTGGGGGAGGCCGGCGATAGCTGCTGCTGCTAGTCTGCCGTGGGCGCCGTCCCGAGAAGCTCGTGGCTGAGAGCCCGAGAAGCCCCATCTCTTGTAGGTAGTTGTTGCCGCTGCCTTAGCAACTCGCCATGCTGTATGTGCTCTCCGGTGAACACGCGGCGAGGGAGATGGCATCGACGAGCTGCTGGGTGTGAGTGGCGGAGGTGGCAGGCGAAGAGCTGGCGATGATGCATGTGGCTATAGTTGAAAACGGATGGAAACGAACGGAAAATCGCTCTATCATTTTCATATTCATATTTTTAGACGGAAACGGCAGCGGAAACCGGACAGCCGGGAACAAAAATGGTAGCGGGATAAACGGTAATACGAAAACGGGTAAATACGATCGGGAAATAGACGGAAACGAACGGTAAGCGGAAACTTAAGCTAGAACATGTATGCCGCATATGATAGCTCAAATACAGACACCAAAGTGCATTGGCAAATAAATAATACACCTAAGCCGGTATATAATGATCATCATATGTTCAATACAAACGTAACATCCTGTATACGTGTAACCCACACATATCCTGTTATCCTATATACGTAACATCCAGTAGCAAAGCTGCTGCTCGATGGTGTCGATACGTGGTTGCACACTGACATGCTCACAGCACACGTAAGCCCACCGAGCTTATTTGCTTGCAGCCCACCGAGCATGACGTAGACTGGCCCGGCCAGCGAGAATTAGGCAACCAGTGAACAACCTGCTGGGCTCATTCCGGATAAAAATAAAAATGGACGAAAACGGGATCATCCCGGATAAAAACGGGATACCGCAAATACGGACGGAAAAACTCTTATCCCGTTTCCGGTCCCGGTCCTGATGAACCCGTCCCGTTTTCTGTCCCATTTTTGTATTTCCCGGAAAAAACGAAAACAGTCAGAAAAAAATGGAATACGGTTGCGGACGGAACGGGATTCATCCCGTCCGTTTTCATCCTTACTTGTGGCCAAGAAGCTCGACACCGTCCTAGGGACAGTGCTCCAATGGAATCTCCACCCAGGGCCGGTCCTGAGTTTTTCGGGGCCCTTTTACATACATGCTAATCACAATACTATATGTAAGGGCGCGTTTGGTTCGCGTCCGCGCATTGCACTGCACCTTACGCGCCACAGTTTTGGCGCGCGTTTGGTTCGCGTCCGTACTTGCGCCATGACCATGGCTCCGTAGTTCAATTTCTACGCCTCAGCTAGCCAAAAGTTCGGCGACAAAATCATACGCCGCACTTTTGGCGCCGCCCCTGCTGCAGCTCGGGGCACGTAGGCGCAGGCCAAATAAACCCTAAATATGTATGAAATGTTACTGACAAACACTTAATTCTAAATGAAAAACAATATTAATAAAAAAACAATTCATATATTTTAAATTACCTTCAAGCGAGCAGGAGCTAGCCAGCAAGGAATCAGCAAGCTTTAGTGCTACAGAGGTCAATTCCATCACCGGCCAACAAAGGACGCACATATTTAATCTAATTAAATCACGGATACTAGGGTTTTGGCCTTTGGGGCCTACTGGATCACACTCAGACGGATCGGAGCAGATGCGTCTCGCATCTCGGGTGATCGCGTCTTGTGTCGCCGCCCTCTGGTGATCCCAGATTTGCGTCTCGCGCATCGCCACCTGCCCGCCGCACGAGGACTCAAGGTTGAGGAAATGAGGAGTCGCGTACTCGCATCCAGTGTCTGTGTGTGCCCGCGGACTTGCCGGCTGGGGATGGCTTCACGTGGACGCCAAATGCAGAACTGCTTTAGGCCTTGGCCCTTGGCAGACCAGCTACTCTTCGCTGCTGGGCCAATGGGCCTTGACAGTTGACAGCCATATACATATACGATATACCTATAGCGTACATACTTGGGGTGAGGCCCCTTGGAATCGGGGGCCAGGGCGACGGTGGCCCCGCTTGCCCGCCCCAGGGCCGGCCGTGTCTCCACCAAGGAGCTCCTTGCCAGATCTCGCTGTACGACATGCTCAGGTCCTTCGAGGCGTTCGTGGGCAGGCTGCGCAAGGAGGGGCGACTGAGCATGCGGGAAGCCCCGATGGCGAGCGAGTCTGCCATTCCATCTCCGGGGAGCGAATTTTCCGGGTTGGAGAGCCACTAAATCTGGAGATGCACTTAGAGAGTCCGTTGGAGACATGTTTTGCCTGACAATAGCCATATTTAGCTTTAGAAAACGATTTAGCTAAACACTTGGAGATGCTCTCACCTTGACCCCAAAGATCTTGTAAACTCACATTCCATCCATCCCCGGCAGGCCGGCACAACCAGTATACTAAGCATTTGCTGTGACATATGAAGAACAAGCTAGGGAATTCCAATTTCAAAGGTATATTACCGGCCCAAATATCCTCCCCAAACAAAGTATTATTACCATTATTGACCTTAGAAATTAAACCCCGTTTTACAGAGTTTTTTTTGCTTGTATCACCCCTTTCTAGAATTGTGATCCAGTACCCTCTTCAGATTGTACAATGGATTTATTTCTAAGCTATCTCCTCTTTAGCATGTTATAACAAATATCCTCTTTGTCTGCTTTCAACATTCTCTAGACCCATTTAGCTACTACGGCCTCACTCATTATTTTTGTATTCATAATACCTAAGCCTCCAAAGTCTTTTGGAATACACAATTGTTCCCTTTTTACCATGTGATATTTTCATTTGTCATTTGCCCCTTGCCAAAAAACATTGGATTTTATTGAATCCATTTGTTGGTGTATCCCCACTTTTTTTTTTTGAGGGAAATGGTGTATCCCCTCTTTTAACCTATACATCCCCATTGTGTATATAGGTAAGCTACTCAAAGATGAGTTAGTCAGTCTCCTCCCTAATGTCATATTCTTCCCTTTCTAAGGATGTAACCTTTTCCTCATTTTATCTACCATTTTACTAAAACCCTTTATTTCCACATGACTCTCAGAAATAGGGATGCCGGCCCATATATGTTATAGAAAATTTCCCAATTTGATAGTTCAGCTTCTGTTCACCGCCCCCACACCACCACCACCACCAGTACCTTGATTTTGAGACACTTTGCTTTTTTACTCTTTGGTTTATTCATAATTTCACATATTGTGTCAAATGGTAGCCTTCATGTATCGTGAAAAGGGAAAATATGAAGCCTAGCTTGATGAGGAGCCTGTTAGAGTTTTGGACGCTTTATGGGTGCGAAAAATAATCCATCGCTTACTTTGTGACTGTGTGAACTTTAATTTTCTCTCTGAAGCAAAGATGCATGCATGCTTTAGTTGCTTTTTTGAAAAGCCATGCTTTAGTTGCTTTGTGAGTCAGGATATCTAATGTGACTTTTGTTTTTGTTTTCTAAAAGCAAGATACCTAGTACCAGCTTGCTTAAACCGTAAGATATCATTTCCAACACTACGTTACGTGTATGGATCTCTGGGATCAGAAACGGGCAGCAGGGAAGGGAATTTTTTTTGTAATGCAGCAGGGAAGGGAAATTAGGGTACAACACACACAGACGATAGCTGGGGTGGTGGGGCAAGGAAGATCAGAGCAGTTGGGAGATTCGGCATTTCCTTGCCTTCCTTTGGCTACAGTTACTATAGCTGACCGTCTCATTACAGTTACAGTTACTTAGGTCGGACACGCACACGGGCTCAGCCCACACACAGTGAGCCACTTTGCTGATTCCAAACACACTATAAAGCGTGCCGTTTTACGAGTACCTTGCAGTGAGTGACACATCTCCTACTCAGCTACACTTCCACTACTCGTCGATCGTCGTTGCTAGCTGTCGTCACGTACGCCTCCAGTGACACTGCTGTTCGTCCAGCCTGATGAAGTACGAGTACGACACTCGATCGGTAATACACTAATACTAATGGCGGCGCCGGCGCCGGCGCCCTCTGCCGCTTCCGCGGCGGCGGTGGACAGGGAGGAGATCGTCTTCTTGGACGTGGAGACGTCGACCCCGCCGCGCGTGCTACTACTCGAGTTCGGTGCCGTAGTCGTCTGCTCGCGCAGGCTCGTCGACGTCTCCTCCTACACCACGCTCGTGCGCCCCGCCGACCTTTACGCTGTCCCGGACCCGACCGCGCGGTGCAACGGCATCACGCGCGACACCGTCGCCGACGCGCCGCCGTTCCGGGACGTCGCCGATAAAGTCTACGACGTCCTGCACGGTGAGTACGTAGTTAGTGTCTGCTCCCCGTTCGATCACATCGTCTCGTCTCGTGCGCAAGCTAATTAAGGATACCAATCTTGAACAGGGAGGGTGTGGGCTGGGCACAACATCGTGAAGTTCGATTCAGTGATAATAAGGGACGCATTCGCTGAGATTGGGCGACCCCCTCCCGAACCCAAGGGCATGGTCGACACCCTTCCCCTGCTTACCCAGTGGTTTGGGCCGAGAGCCGGGGACATGAAGCTATATACAATCTGCTTTCCTACGTGCTGACACGTGGATCATTACCAATTATTCTAAGTTTGAACAGTAAGATTTGGGTAAAGATGAAACAGGGTCCTTGGACACCTGCTTATATATATGTCTGATGTTCATTCCCATTTCGCTCTCTATTTTAAACTTTTAACTGTAGCTGGCAAGCTTGGCGAACTATTTTGGTCTAGGGAAGCAAAGGCACAGGTAAGAGGTGTACTCTCTGTTGACTTGACACCTGTACTTTTGTTTTGTTAGCACGAAGAAGGAATGCATGATCTTCCTCTAATTTGGTTTCCAACTCATCTGCAGGAGCCTGGATGATGTGAAAATGAATATTGACGTACTCAAGAACTGTGCTACAGTCTTGTTCCTGGTATTTTCACACCTTCTGTTTCCCCGTGAATATAATTGGTTCATCTGACCAATACGGTGGATGAAGGATCAAATAGTCAACCAAAGGGGTTGCCTCTCATTTAGCTCTCGCTAGAATCGCATAGTTAGTCACAAGATACCTACTAACCTTAGAGCACCTCCAAGAGCCTGTCTAAATCTTACTATCTAAATCATCATTTGGAGAGTTATTTGCATAAAAATCGTTTTCTATATTTTTTCATTCTCCAACAGCTCTTCTATAAGCCATTCTCGTCTTCTATTTTTGGCTAGTGAAAAATCCGCAATAGAAGATGGCTATATTTGAATAACTATTTAGAGAAACCGTTGGAGGATAGTTTTTCATTAAAATCTCTATTCCTAGCATTTAGGAAGATATAGAAGGTCTCTTGGAAATGCTCTTAGAAACAAACTAGAAAGATACAGAAGCTAACACAAGCAAAGAATGGCATAAACTGCCAAAGCTCTAGAAAAACCGCCCAAGTCAGTGGGGTATCATATCACCCAAGCGAAGTCAGGAAATCCGGCCTAGCCTACTTCCAGGCTTGGTTAGGACTGTTTTAAACCCGGCTAAGCCTCTTTTCGCAACTTTAACTTTGAGACCAAGATTTTTTTTTGAGAAAAAAAACAGATCTCGATCAAATGACATCTAAAAATTGTGAAAGTTTGCAAAAATCTTACCTACAACAGGGTAAAGGTATACCCATGATATCTTGCCAAAAATGATCTAGGCTTCGGTTAGGGTTTTGACAATAAGATTCAAAAGCATATGATTTCAAGGAGCTCGACAGAAATATGTTGAAGGGAAAGTCTAGGTATGTTTCCACTATTATTTCATAGTACCTAGAGACCGACCAAGAACACCTCAAGAACCTTATAGCTAAAAAAAACTTCAAGCAATCCACTAAAAGAGGCAAGAAAAGAGGAATTTTGGAGGAAGGAACTTGCAAGATAAAAGCTAGGCTTCAAGCCATAATACAAACAAGTTCCAAGGACCCAAAACACTCCAAAATCATGGCACAATCTTAGCCGAAGCAGCAGATAAAAGATCCATAAAAAGGGGTACAAAATTCCCAAAAAAGAAAGATCTTGGATTTAAAATGGAGAGATATGGAATACAAATTTGAATCAGGAAACTTTAATAGATTCATGAGGAATCCACCTACACATATCAGGTTTTAGCCTCCTCCCATCGTCCTCCCACTAGAAATTGAAAAACTAGATAAAGAGAATCTCAACCCTCTCTAACCTAGCCATACTTGCATTTAGCACTTGGCTAACCTGCCAAAAATATAATTAGGGTTGCAAATGATGCATTTCCAATCCATGGAAAATATAAAAATATCCCTAGCACCTAATACTAAATACAAAAATACCTTGATGGGCAAAATGGTCCAGTTCTTTACATGCCCATCAAATAGACCTAGCGCCTACGATCATGACTTCGCTTCGTCTTAACACAAGCTTAATGATGGTGCCACATATCCTCCAACTTGTTGGCTTTAATTTTGAGGCCAAAATTGGAAAACCCCTTCATGTATGTGGTTTTGAGGGTAAAACTGCCAAACCTTCTCAAGTTTGCGTAGCTCATATGCTTCCTCCATGTTGTTTACACAACCATTTCTTTTTTGGCCCAATGATCAATAAACTAGTTCTCTTGGTCGATGCCTTGACTTGGTATTGATCTACCTTGACTTTGGTCAATGCCATCTTTATCACCTTCCACGTGCCCTCTTGTTGCTTTTATGCTTAGTGTCGATCACCCAAGGTCCTCTTAGACTTGGTCCCTAGGTCCAAGCCTTTTTGTCCACCCTTCACCAACCGTGGTATATCAGTACAAACCTCCACTTGACCTTCTCCCTCGCCATTGATCACCAAGTCTTCTCCAAAAACTACACATACACAACCAAGAGACATGTTGCACCACTATCACTTTGCCTTCGGTTAGTCATAAGCAAGAACAAACTCAACTAAAAGGACTTCACACTGCTTGACAAATCACTCAACATAGCAACTCACCTTGTCATCTCAGACTCTTAGTGGACTAGTGAAGCTTAGCTACTGGCGGTATAGGCATCATGTGTAGTGGGTTAATAATCTAGAAGCTGTTGTTTAGTGTCTGGATTACATAAATTGCTATTGCAGGACGTTTTATTATTAAAACTGCTGATCTTTGCCAAATTATTTGGCCACCCAAATAGAAAATTATGTAGTTGGTAGTTGCGAATTAACATTTACTTTCACAATAATACTTGAAGGGCCATTTAAATATTCGAAGATGCTGAATAATGGTCATAATGTTAAGTTTGTAGCATTCATTTTTTTTGTTTTAATATATTCAAAGTAATTTTTGCATTAAATCCCCAAAAAATATTCTCACAGGAGGAATGTCTTCGAGGGGTGCTTCCTGTTCAGAACATGTTGGAGGGTGCAACAATCAGAACCCAAGGAACAAGTGATCCTGCAAGAAACAGGGATTCCAACGAGTTGGTGGGATCCCATGTTGAGGAAATGATGTTAGACACCACTACACAGATGGATGCAAGAAGTTCAGGTGGTTTTTCTGGGTTTGTTGAGCTAGATGACGTTTCAACAGAGAGTATAAAAATCTCAGTTATGCTATTACAACACCAATCTGGACCGAGAACAATTTTCCAGCATAAGGGTGCCCAACTTCATCTCAGTTGTCCAGGTTTGGAAGTCCGTTGGGTCAGCACAAAGTTTCTACCAAAGCTAAGCATAGTGATTGACATACCTGATAATCTCAGTAAGGTATTAGTGTTTTGCGACAATCTAGCACAAAGTTCATCTCCGGAAGGCCGCAGTAGTTCTCCATGGAAACCTCTAATTAAGAGATATGGAAACGCGAATCGTCCAACGGTCCGGCTGAAGTGAGTTGTAATATATCCTTCCATTCTAATCTTGAGATGATGACCCTGCTCATTGAGTACTAGCTATGTACTAATGCTGACCTTTTGTTGCAGCATCGCTACCGTTGTCAGTGGCAACACTGCACTGTACTCGACACAAATATACCAAAAAGATTGCAATGATGTTATTCCAAAGCTTGCTTCCAGAAAGGTAGATGCAGCGGAACTGGAATCTATGCTTCAAGGGAACAAGGTGGATGCGTTCTTCTCACTGGAAATATATGACTACAAGCAAAATGCTGGTATTCGATTGGTTGCAAAGAGGCTAGACGTTCACTTCTGAAGGGACCATGCCAAATTCTATCCTCCTATCACTATAAAACAGGCTCTTGCCCCCACTTTAGCCACCTTAGCCTCTATCAATAGTAGCAGGTCGTGTGTACAATGTACATGTGGCCATATATCTACACAAGATTAAGATGTAGCATGTTCTTGATTATGAACATATGTTTGGTCAGAGATAGACCCTTTATTTGTGGAGTAATAGATGAAAATGTGTGGGAGGAGATGATGGACAGGAGATTTCAGATTGTAGCCCTATGAGAAGCAGGTGTTTTATGTGCATGAGGTAGTCAATTATTAGGTGTAGGGGAACACAAAAGCTATGTTCATTAAATAAAAGAGCCTGAACTTTCACGGATTGTAGTGAAAGAAATGGTGGCCGCAGTAAAAGAAGAACGTGCAGATTCTGAGAATTTGCGGGTGGCAAACTGCCAATGGAGTGGTCAGGTTCCTTGGCCGCTGACAGTATGTGCATAGGCAAGATCTTGTGGCAATAGAACGGTCCGAGAGTTTCTTTTGTGGTGTGCTATCCAGTCACGATGCCTTCAAGTTTCAGAAGAATAGAGTTAGTGGAGCTGTAGTGTGCGGCCTCATTAGGCAAGTTTGGCACCACCAAAATGCAGTAAAGAATGTGAATGTGTCCCTGTTTATTCTGAAAATACTATGTTTGGGCCTGACGAACTGCACCAACAATATAGATTTTGATAGTTGCAAATTACAGCCTTACAGGCCCAAGCATGTACGTAAAGGCTTTTAGCAAGGGTGTAATCGGATAGCTCTGAAAAGTTTCCGTACTTGAGCTGTCAGAGTCAGTGATGCTGATTTTAGAATATACAAGGGAAAGAAAGGCTTATGAGTGTGTTAGATGCATACTTCTCAAAGTTCGATACAGATGGCAGAAAGAGATTTTAGAAGAAAGGCTAGCCTCACAAAGTTCGGTACAGATGGCAGGCACGGATTTGCTTTTTTTTTTTTGAGATCGTGCCTTGGCATGTTTTTCATTAAGTAGGAGTAGAAAGTTTTGTTAGAAAACTGTCAAGTTACGGTAATCCAAAGATTACCGAAACCCACGGCCCACACCTCTCACACTTCTCGCATGTGGTTGAGATTACACAATATACTATTTTGCGACTAAGACAAGGATCCACCTTAAACCTCGTCCATCCCGACCATATCCAAGTTCATGGCCACCGAGTCAAATTCTCCACCGAAAAGAAGCTGCAGCACCTCCTGCTTGGAGGCCGACAGCGGCGCTTGGAAGGTTGATTTATACTTGGGCACCATCTCAGAGTCGACATTGGGCGAGCTTGCTACGACTCCCAACTTTTGCATTAGCACGCACCGAGCCTGCTTGGTGGAGTCCGCCTCGTGTGCCTTCTCAGCAAGGCGGTCGTTGCGCCACGGCGACAGAACGGAGACCGGCGTCCTGGGTTTGCGCAGCCTACGCGGCCCACGGATGAGGGGCGTCTGCAACGAAAGGCAAAGCTTCACCTCCGGCGTTTCATGAAGCGGAGGGGGTACAGGTCCCGGCGATGCCGGCTGACCCGCGTTGTCATCGCTTGAGAAGTCCCTCGGCGCGCCCAGCATCTCCATTTCCCTGGGCAAAGTCAAGACCGGCTGGACATCGCTAGGACGGTCGTCGACCACGATGGTGACCATGTCCGCATGGCCTGGTTCTGAAGCAGAGCGATGATCGGAGGGCTGATCATGGTCTTGAATTGCCGCTTCAACCAACATCGGGTCGAATGTCGTGTCTGTCGCGGGGTACGGCAGTGGCATTGATCGGCCCCAAGGTTTAAAGTCCGCCTCAGCCTCAAGTCGAACTGCCTCGCACGACGGGCCATGACGCCTAGCTTGCTGACGCTCGCGTGCATGAGGTCCCCCGAGCTAGGGACAGACGGTGGTCGCGCCCTCGGACACGTGAAACACCGAGGAAAGGTGATCCCGGACCTCCCCCGGCAAGACGGCCGGCTGATTCGTACCCACGAGCGCAACGAGAACAAGGGAGAGGTCTGCTTCAGTCGTGGCCAGCTCCGTGTTCCTCGAGATGATGAGGACCTTGACCTTGGGGCGACAATCGGTGTCGCCCGGTGGTGGTGACCGTGACGGTGTGTTGTCGTGGTGCTGAGTTGGCGCCGGTGGTGGCGCAGTTGATTGCCGTTCGCAAGGAGGCGACAATGGTGTTGATGTCTAGCTTGGCACCTCGCGACATCCCAACTGCCTTTAGGGACGCGCCGGTCCGTTGTGGCGACGTGACGTCCCAGCGGCCTATTGGGTCGCGGTGGTTCGTCATGGCAAATCATGGCTTGTCGTGGCGACGCGACCTCCCAGCTGCCTGTTGGGCCGCGCTGCTCCGTCGTGGCAACGTGTCTTTGGGGCACCACGACTGACCCCAGCCTCCCCGGGCGAGGGCATGCACAACGGCGAACGACCTTGCTTGCATAGCCTTGCTCGATGACCGGTCCCCCGTCAGCGGAGGCAACGAGACCGAGAGCGACACTGAGCGGCGACGTGGTCGTGCGCGAGGCAGTTGAAGCAGAGACCCACAAGATCCGACGGGACGGTGCGGTGACATTTGGGCGTCATTCTCCCCGGACCGCGTCACTGACGACGACTCTCGACGATATGGAATCCATCGGCGTCGACGTTGGGCCCCTGACGTGGCTGCCGAGACGTGTCATGCATCGACGCCCTACGCCGCGGGTCGAGGCGCTGGTGCACCAGGACTCTTGCCGCTGGCTATGGACCTAGGAAATGCTGCGCGGGCACTCGCGTGGCCTACAAATGGTGGATTCCCACGGCTAGGTGGTTACCCGCCACGGTGGCTATGTTTTGTGCCGCGTTCGAAGCCCCCGCCGGCGGCGGAGGTGTGGCCCGGAGAGCCTGTTGAGCAGCGTCTAGGTACAACAAGCGTGTGGCAGAGGCGAGTTCATCATCGGAGCTGCCCACGCAGGGGTCTTTTTCCCAACGCCGGAACTTACTCCTGCCAGCCGACTGATGGATGGGGAAGAAGGGTGGGGCATGCAGGGAGAGGGAGGACGGCGAGGACCTGCCCGAGCATGCGACCGTCGCTAGAGAGGTGGCTACCGGTGGCGGTGTGGGCGCTTGCGTTGTGGCTGATGGCGTGAACGCCCGCGTTGTGGCTGACGGCATGAACGCTCGCGCGGCTTCACAGGCTTCGTCGTCTTCGACGTCATGTTCATCCTCCTCGTCCTCGCCTTCCATGACGTCCTCGACGATGACCGTCGTCCATCCTTCCAACCGTGGTAGGCACCGTCGGCGTGGCACCGCTGGCGTCGCCTAGGGGAAGGAGCGGATCGGGGGCCAGTCCCGGAGTGGGAGGTGGCAAGGGGCGGTGGCAGCCGGGCTCGGTGTGGGCGCCGGCGTGGCCGCACGACGCGCACAAGTCGAGCTCGGGCACCGGCGCCGGCGACTTGGGCAGTTGGATGGAGGCATCGACGGCTTGGATCTCGCTGAAACATTGGTGAGCGCTAGAGAGAGACCCACCAATGGGTAGATCAGGCGACAATGGATGCGGATCCAGGCGCTGACGGCGAGGAGAGGCTAGGGATGGAGCGGATCTGGGTGGAGAGGGTGGTGGTGGCTAGAGGTTAACGAAGGGGATAGGCGGGTCAGGGGGGGCGGGGTCGGGGTCCATCCTCCAACTTTGGTCTCCAGGATTTGCTTAAAAAGAGCAGTAATCAACGGGTGACTAGGCTAGCAGTTGCAAACATTGATCTCTCTTATTTCTCTTGGGATGAGTTGCCCTACGTTCAGAGCAGCCAGAACGCTTCAAAAATCACCCAAGCTGAATGAACTGAATGGGCCATATTTGTATGAATGTATGTGTCTATGTATCAGTGTTTCACAACATAGTCCATGTGCAAAGGGTTTTGTTTGTGTCTATGTATCAGTGTTTCACAACATAGTCCGTGTGCAAAAGGTTTTGTTTGTTCAGCAGGTAGTCGTATTAGCAAAGTTGATCTATGTAAACATGCACATGCTCTTGAGGCAACAGGATGCGTCGATGTGTTTTACACTAGACTATATTTATGCCGTCTAATTCTGAATTTTGCAGCCTGCGACTGGAAATCCACCTTTCCTTCTTTGTCATCTCAATAGAATAGAAAGAAGCGGGAAGTTTTCTACAGGTCTTAGCAAAAAAGGATTGAGTTATTTCGAAAAATATATTAAACCAACCCCAATCCTTTTACCTATTAACATGGTTAAACCTAAATAACAAGTTTGAGTTTCCAGAAGTATCTCCACGCTGAGCGATGAACCTCGTCAAATGCTCTTTTGGTCCATCTTTTAGGGCGGCGGTAGAGATTTCCACCGCCGGCTCCAATGGGAGGTGTGTCCTTCCATCTTGAAACCGGCAGCGAAACTTCTTATCTGTACTGGTTTATATGTGCGTCGCGCATTGGATAACTAGCTAGCGGTGCTAAATGTTTACACCGCCGGTTCAGCATACAATACGTCGGTGCAGACCGGCACTGTGTTCATCGCCGGACCATACGCTGGGCCGGCAGTGAAAGTGTCTATCACCGACAGTAAGTCCCCCTTCTAGGACCCCTCAGGCTATGAACCGGCGATGATAGTCACATAACCGGCAGTGAAAGTCCTGGCAGTGATTAAACTTCTTTAGCAGTGTAGGGTTTCACCCGCATCTCTATTGTTCCTTATAGATCTTGTAGCCATCGATCCGTGAGCGTGGACGCTGCTACTGCTACCCCTTGTCCGGCCGTGAGCAACACCGATGCTGCGACACGACACCACCTCTGCCCGCTGCTCTAGCTAAAGGTTTCTCCCTCTCTTCTCTTCTCACATCGTTTCTTGTTTGATCTGGTAGCATCTCTGTTTTTGCTACAGGAGATTTAAACTTCACATCAACCGAGCATTTAGAACTCCTCCTCTTGCTCCAGTTGCTCCTCCTGCTGCTCCACTTGCTCCCGCTGCACTCTATGATAGAAGTGCCTCTGAATTTGGTACAAATCCATTTGCTAGTTTTGATGCGCTAGGCGTCTCAAATGCACATAATGAAGCCAATAATGAAGCTTAGTCTGCACCGCCCAATTAATCAAGATTATGTGCAAGGAGCAAGAGGTGGGAAAAAGCGTAAGAGAAGTCATATTGGTTCTGCTATTGAGGATTATGTGGAGTAAACAAGCAAAACCATAGAAGCTCTCAATGAAAAAAAGAGGCAAGACGAAGAAACACTACAACAATCAACAAGTTTCCCTAAGGTTAATAATCCTAGGGAAAGGCTGAAAAACCCTAGGGAAACGGTTTCCCTAGGGTATTTCGTAGGGAAAGGCCCCTATGGAGGAATTCGACGGGAAAGGCCGCCTTCCCCTACGGTTTCGCTGAAAACGGTAGGGAAACAATCTTTCCCTAGGGGTTGTATCCCCTAGGGAAACTTCCTCAGATAGCATCAGCAAGTCTGACGTGGAAAGTTGGACGGTTTTCTTAGGAATCTTTCCCTAGGATTTAGAACTCTAGGGAAAGAATATGTTAGACAATGGTTCAATCAAATCTTTTACACATTTTATATTTGAATTCAAATATCATTTTATATTTGAATTCAAATACACATATTTCTAATTCAAATTCACACATGAACACATAATTAAGTACTCATTTGACATTTCATCCAATCTTTAACCACAAATCCATACATTTAGAGTTATAATATTATCATTTGGTGCCCACCGGTACTCAAGACAAATATGCAACAAGCAGTAACAACTACAACTCATGGCATGGTTTGACAACATTCAAAAGAACAGAAATTGATCTCCCTCTGCAGGAGGAGAGTACGTGCCTCCACCACTTGTAGTTCCATTCACTCCACTTGTAGTCTCATTCACTCCACCAGCACTTGTCCCATTCGGATGGCCATGAAATACTCCACAAGCAATCCTACTTATTGTTTCATCCAGAGTTTCGCTCAGGTACCAGCCTATGAGATTGAGCAAGTCTAAAGTTAGAAAAAAGGTAGAATTAATTTCATACAAGGGCCATGTCAAAATATACACAGTAACATGCCAAATTGACAATAAGTATAAACTGAAGCTAGAAACAATGTCAACATATAAGTATAACTACCAGCCGGCTTTATCATACTCATCCAAATATGGTCTGTACCTCATCAAGAGGGGATAAGCACACTGTACAGTTGTAACAAGTACCAGCCCGTGGTGATGTGGTCAAATTGCTATTTTTTATCAATCAAATATATGTCGAGGACACTTAAAAAGATGCATAATGTTGGTGAAAAACACTGGTTTCTTCGATCTGGAAAACACTTAAAAAGATAGCATTATCATGCTGATTAAAATAGGCTTGCACTCAATAAGAAATGGCAGTAACTGCTATTTTTTTGCAGTAAGCAATACTTTCATACAGCCTTGCAAGCCTTTCAGGTTAACTATGGCACATTCTCATTACAATAAGTATACTGCTATTTTTTGCAGTAAGCAATACTACCATACAAAAGCAGGCATCAGTAGGAAACTTTTCAACCCTTTCAGGTTAACTATAGTATTGAATCTGAATTGATAATAAAATATGATTTGTTCAACCAGAGACACAGCAAGGTATATTTTACACAGCCCTGAAGTGGTATATTGATTTTGACTCAGACCAGTAGCGTAAGACATATGAATGTGCCAAGTTCTTTTTGTCGAAAAAATGAAGTACAACATATTTTACGTATAGGCTACACCTTCACTCAGTTGACTTTGCCTTAGTTTTTTTTGTCTATCTGATGTATGTTTCCACCATAGGTTACGTTCCTAGAATTGTTCCCAGATTGACACTCAAAAGAATACACAAGTATGTATATGACACATCTCACCTAAGTCAGCTAACATTTCATCTAAACCATCGACGGTATCATTGGCATTTTTCAATGTAGGCTCGCTATAAGGTTGCTCCCCATGTTTGGTCCATATAGTGTACCCAGGCGTAAATCATCTTTTAAACAAACCCCTGTTCAATATCTAAAACCCTTATCAAACCCAAAATAACATTGTGCTACAATAAACAACACAATTAACATCACAATGTACGGAAGAGACGAGACAAGATAAATTTCCTTCTCACCTTCAAGATTTGCTTGCACAACAGCACAAATGCTGGAGCAAGATCCCTGCCTTTTTATCCCCCTCAAGTCTTCCTTGCAAAAGTCAAGATCTTCTCCCACACTTGAATCTGAAATGTGCATATCAGAAATGCAAAGTACATTAGTTACTTGTTGGAAGGCAATATGATCTATGCAACAACCAATAATACATGCATCCGATAAAAAAATTTCACCAAATCCAGGACAAGCTATTAGTTCCTTGTTAAGTCAATGTTTATTGATGCGATCTGCATAACCAAATTTATTATGAGTTAATTTGCTATCATTCTTGTTCAACTCATTCTGCAATAATGTTGAGCTGCTCATAATAGATGTCTAACGCCTCCTATAGCAACAGTAGAGGACACGAAAAGGCAAAATTAGAACATGAGGAACTGGAAACACACTACATGATTAATAAGATCAGAAATTTACCGGACTAAGATCGAAGGTCCCAACAAAAAATTGCGTGGGGCAAGAGATCTGTGCAGCACTCGGGGAGGGAGATCCATGCAGCGCGGAGGGAGATCCATGTGGCGCGGAAGTCGGAGGGAGCTGCAGCGGCATGCTCCAAGCGGCAGCGCACGGACGGAGTGGCGGCGCGGCATGCGGTGGGAGCGGCCTGCTCCACGCGGCGGCGCGACGCGTAGAGGGAGTGGAGGAGCGGCGGGAGTGGCCCGTCCCAAGGACGGAGGGAGCTGCAGCGGTCTGCCGCGTGCTCGGGTGCGGACAGGACGGAGGGAGCTGCGGCGGCCTGCGGCGCGCTCGAGTACGGGCGGCTCGCTCGGGCGGAGGGAGCGCTCCGGTGGCGCGCTCGGCATGGAGGTGAGGGGCGCGGTCGATGCGGAAAGGGAAAAGGAAGCGCGAGAGTTGTGGGCGGCGGCGCGAAGGGAAACGGGGGCGGCGATTTTCTGGAGTAGGGTTTGGGTCCACGATTTCCCTAGGAATTCCAATCCGTTTCCTAGGGAAAGAAGACACTGAAGCGCCACCGTGGTTCTCTCCTTCCATCCATCCCGACGAAAACGTAAATTTCCTAGGGAAAGGAAAGTTTCCCTCCGGTTTTGTCATCTAACCCTAGGGAAATATATGTTTCCCTAGAGTTTTAAAAAAAACGGTAGGGAAAGAAAAATACCCTAGGGGAACTTGTTGATTGTAGTAGTGAAACTGGAGTCCAGAAGTGTCTTGACGAAGTGGACTCAATGGTTAGACTTACTAATGTGTAGAAGTCGTATGCTTTGGATATCTTCAAAACTGAGATAAACATGGAGGTATTCATGAAATCGAAAAACAAAAATGTTCGCTTCATTTGGCTCAAGCGCCAGATTAAGCATGTCTCTTCCCCGTACTAATCAGCAATAGATTAGTTTACTTTGGTATGTCTCTAGCTGCTAATGTTTTTCCTTGTGTTTACTTGCAGTGCTCTTGGTGGAAGCAATGCATGATTTGAGAAGAAAAATGCAGCTGCAGTGCCTATGTGAGAAGCTTATCCAAAGGAGTTTTTTTTCCTCAAACACGGCTTATGAAAAGGAATTGAACCAGAATTTATTCTAGTACCGAAGTTCTTGGTCAAAAAATTAATATCCTGTTTTATTTTTCATTATCTGTCTACTTGATTTGGGCAATACATGATTTGAGAAGCCTTGTGCTACATAATCTTTTCTTGGATATTGAAGATGCACCGACAATACCTATGTCATATGTGACGAGCTTCTGGAAAGCGTTTAAAGTGATATTTTTTTTGAATTCGAACTTCTTTCCATTCGAATTTATATTATCTTAGCATATGAATGAAGTGATACTTGAGTGCTGTGTATTTGGCATATGAATGCAGTGTTACTTGAGTGCTTTGTATTGCCTGGGAATGACCATATTGTTAAAGTAAATAGGAATAGTACCACATTATCTACCCACGTGGGGTGGTGTTAGTCCTATGTACCAGACATTAAAAAAAAAGTCCTACGTACCCTATATAAACCCATGAGGCCCAATACAATCCATCCAATTATACCACTAAACATATACTCGTACGTATGTGTGGGCCTCTAGCCACGCACTTTTTTTTGTGTCTCTCTGCCGTGTGGGCCTTGGGACTGCTTTTCAACACGCGATCATTTTTGTGCTCACGCCGCAAGTGCACCCGTCAGGCACGAAAAAAAGTTTCCCTGACGATGCACGAGATTCCCAATCGGTTGCCCCTTTGGCAACTCCCGTTTCCGCTCTTAACCACTTTCATTCTGGCCGCTCTCCAGTCAGAATCAAGGGCTTTTGGTGAGGCTTCTCCATTGGCTCTCGCTCCTAGATTTACAGGACCTCGTTCGTGCTCCTGCTCTCTCAACGTCCGTGCCAGCAATAATGAGGCAGAGGGCACAGTGGTGGCGGCGGAGGTAGAGAAGGGCGTGGAGGAGGGCGCGGTGCGACGGAGGAGGGTGCAGCGCGGAGGACAAGGGTGTGAGTAGCGCACGGCGTAGGGCGCAACAGCAGGGAGGTGGAGGAGGGCATGTCGGTGTTGGAGGGCGCGTTGGAGGCGGAGAAGGGTGCGATGGAGGCGGGGATGGCTAGCTAGGAGGTGAGGACGCGTGCAGGGAAGACAAGGGAGCGGCGCGGAGCAATGGGGAGTGGGTTTTTTTTTCTTCCCTCTCGACGTGCAATTTGGGCGGGGCGGTGGGAGCGATTCCCACGTGGAGCAGCGCGGAGCTGAGCCCTTTGGCAGTGCTCCTCGCGGGGAGTGGAACGGCAGGAGCGCTGCCTAAGGGGCCATAAGATCGGCGTCCTCCTCCGATTTTCATCGCCCGTGATTCGTGCCCCTCCTGATTTAGGACTGATTTTTTCTCCCTGTTTGATTTTTTTCTATGTGGATTGAAAAACAGAAACTATCTAATCAAGGCAACAGAATAGGTTAATTAATTAGTTAAATAATTTTCTCCCAAAAAAATAATAAATTTAAAAATCTAAAAAATAAATGGTCCTCCTAATCAAGGAGGGTAGCGTAGCATGGCCCCTTTACAGATATAAGACAACGGTGGATAATTTATCAATATGTTTATGTACATTTTGATTTTATTTTCCCTTATTAATATGGTATTTTTGAGTCTTGAGAATTATATTTTCTGGAAGAAACTACAGGTAAAATTTATTGCGAGCAGAAAAAAAAGAGCACAAAGTTTACAAACAAATTAGGGAAAAAGAAAGAAACAAAGAAAATGAGATCAGATCTAAAATTACAACAGGTTTTGAATCCATTGTTCAAGCTGAAGATTAAGACTTGTCTTGACTCTATGCAAAAGCAAGAGAACTTAATATATGGAGGTTCCTTTTGGATGTGTTTGGTTGACTTGATGTTCCTTTCGACGACAGCAACAACGCTGGAGTGCTGGCAAGGAACTGCACATGTTCCTGCGATGGTCTGGAACTGCATTTTGCAACAAATCACATTGGTTTGTCATATGCGCAAATTATTCGAACCGCCAATTTCACATTGCAGCACCTCGATCTTGTTTACCTCTAGAAAACGACTGGCCCTTTCTGCACTCGAATTATGATGTATGAGAATGATTTCTGGTACTGTATCACCATTTGACTTGAATGGCATGCAGATCATTTTCTTCTAACAAACCTCCTACTGGAGAACATGAAGAGCACATGCAGGGACAGAGGCATCGAGGGACGGATCGTCAATGTGACGTCTTCAGGGCATGCGTTTTCTTGTCCTGAAGGGATATGTTTTGAAAAAATTCGTGATCCTTGTAACACCCCAGGTGTTAGACTTGCAGTTGGCACTTGCATTGCATGAGCCTAAGCATCATTTGTTCATATATGAGCATGTAACATATATGATGCACTAGTGCAACATGTGAAACATGCCTATATAGAATGTGCTTTGAAACATCTGCAACATCTCTTTGAAACATATGCAACATACTCTTGTTAATTATGTTTCAATGTGTGTATGTAGATGCTCATGCTTAGTAATGCAAGTGAGTGTTGATGTCACTTCTTTCATGTGTCTCACATCACTTTGTATCTATAGTGGTCCCTGGAAAAGTTTCATAAAGTTTGGAATCAAAAAGTCACATGAAATGATAAGTTATATGTTTGTTTGGATTAGAACTGAAACATGCCTTACATCCCATGGGAACTAGTGTTTATGCAACATACAAATGCAACATGTGCAACACATCTTGGACACATGTGGAACAACCTAGTGAAACATGTGTAGCATGTATCTTGAAACAAACACATGAAACAATTGAAACAGAGATTTGAAACAAGCATTTCAAATATAGTGATTTATATGTTTCAATGCATATGAGACCCAGATCCCTATGTAACCTATGAATGGTGGACATGGTTAGACTCTACAACACCTTAACTACACTTAGGACACATAATAGAACAATGTTCATGTTGATCATTTTGCCTAATTGTGCTTCTAAGTGATGGTTGACCATGTATGGACCCTAGAATATTTTTGTTTGACCAGTTCAAAAGTGTGACCTAGAAGCTTTGTGTGACTATGCACCCTTTTACAAAGTTGTAGAGAATTTTATAAGGAACAAACTTTATTTAAGAGTCAAGTCATGAAAATATGTGGAACATGCTAAAAAAGGGCCCACAAGTCAGATTGAGGGCTATTTCCAGCACTTAGCATATTCTAAGTCCCCTAATCGGCAGCATGAAGTCAACATGTTCGCGACATTTTAGCTTCCAAGTTCATGTGGTAGCTCAATTAGATTCCTTAATATGAGTTGGAGTATTGTTCATGAGGGAAACAATGAATCAAGTGTCATCACATTTGGAGTATATTTGGATCTCCAAAATCAGTGGCTAAAACAACATGTTTGCAACTTTGTCTCTCAAATGACCTTGACATTGGCATGTCGCGTTCTCAAAAATTTGTTAAGTAACTTGGGTAGGTCCAAATGTAAAAGTTAGAGCTTATATGATGAGGAAGAGCATACAAGAAGATGACATCAATGAGATTTCATTTTGACCATAAATTTTTGTATTTGTCAAGCACCGCCATAACACTAACATTGGCAACTTTGGAGCCAATTATCTCATAATCCAGAGCCCTAATGGCCAAATACCCTTAATCAAAATTGTGGAGCATTAGTAGTAGAGCAAACTTTGTTTTGGGCCCAAGGTCCAATTCGGCCCGTATCTGGCCCAAAAATGCATCCCACGTCGACCAAACAGTCACCCACCACGTGTTCGGTAGAAGGTCTCCAAGGGCGACGCGCGTCTGGACGTGGCCTCCATGCACGAGCTGCGCTTCTGCCATCACCTGTTGCCGTTGTCGAGTGCCCCTATGCCCGCTCGAAGTGGAGAAGCACCATAACACATTCACTCGCCCCTCCACTCCTCTGTGCTCGCCTCCATTCGCTCTCCCTCGCCGCCCTCTGCTCCGCGGCCGTGCGCCATGGACAGGGAGCGCCGCTCCATGACCGGCCACCACCAAGCAGCCTACCCACCAATCGATCGCCCTAGCTCTCTTCCTACCTCCGCCTCCTTCCTCTCCTTACCCCTCGCGTGCTCGCCGGAGTTCGAGCCGACTGGAACCACCTGTCCCGCGCCACCGCACGGCCACGGCCGCCGAACCGCCGCCGGCACTCGTAGGCAGGCTGCCTCGAGTCATCTCCAGCTAAGCCAAGTAGTCCAACTGGTGCGCCTGGTCCTCGGGATGGCCCAGCGCCACATTCTGCCGCCATAAGCACCGGCCACGATGGTCGCCGTCGGCACGGCCATCGTCGGGCCACCTACGCACGTGGCCGAGCCGCTACCGACCGCCTCCCACCGCTCCTCAGCCACCCACGGATGCGGAATGGCACGACGGTGCTCGCGCCGCCCTTCAGCGCCGCTCCTCCGCCACCGGCGAGCCGCAGGCCGGCCTCCCCCCTCGCCGGTGCTTGCTCCCCTGCTCTGCCATCCGAAGAAGGGAGACAAGCGGACCGGTGCTCCCTTTGTCTCTCTCTGTGTTATGACAGGTGGGTCCAACCGGGCAGCGGGTCCCATGTGACAGTTTAAGGAGTGGCAGATCTGGGTGCGCGACTGGGTGTAACTAGGGTTTGAGTAATTCTGTTTTTAAATTTCAGATTTCATGTTAATCTTTGAAAATCCATATCTCCTACTAGGAAAGTCCAAAAATGGCAAATGTGGACTTTTTATAAACCTTGAGAAAATCTCTATGCAGTAGAATCATAAAATGTTACTTGTTTGTAGAAAATTTCTGGTGTTTGGATTTAAGTTGGAAAAGAGCTCTAAAAATGCCTTTAAACTTGACCAGAGCAAGATCTGGAGTTTTAGATATCAAAAAATAGTGATTATTATTTTGTTAATCTTGTGATAACATGTAATAACTAATAAAAATATTAAACCTATTAGTTGTTCACTGTTTTCTTAGGGTTTTGATTTAATCTTGCTAATTAGGCATTTCTTGCAAATGTTGTTTGGGAAATTCATAACTGATGTTGTGGTGCTCCAAATGATATGAAATTTTTCTGGTAGTCTTTTTATGCTATGTATGTACTGTGGTATAAATTTCATGGTCATTTCTTACTGTATGATCAAGTTATTGATTTAACTTGTTTACGGTTCGATAAATAGCTTATAAATAATATATAAATGATAAAATAGAAAATGTTGTTCCATTACCTTAGTATGATATTGCTCTATCATGTTGATTCATACTATGACCATGTGTTCATAGAAAATATTGAGTTTTAGGTTTAACTTGCTCTTACATGATTTATTGCAATAGCTATTTGTCTTTTTCATAGAGGTTGATATAGTTGTCCAAATGGCTTGAAATTTGGACAGTAGACTTTTGGGAGCATTTTTAGGACACTGTAAGTTTGGTAGAATTTATTGTGCACTTTTGATATGTGTTCACGATTCCACCTAATTATCTAAATAAATTAAGTAAATACATTAAAAAGAATTTATTTAGTATTGGACACTATATTTTCTGGTGTCCATTAGTCATGTGTGACATGTTGGTAAAGTTGGTTTTGTCCAATTATATGCTTGCAACATATGTATTAATTATTTCTTGCAATTATTAGTTTCTGGACAGTTCTGGGGGCAATGTAAATTACCCCATGTTAATGATGTTTTCTGGGAAACTTGTTTATACAAAAGTTGTATATAATTCATGTATCTAGCTTCTGTTAAAATTTGGTATCATTTATCCAAGTAGTTTTTGAGTTATAGCTGTTTAAAATTTTAGGTACATATTTGGTTACTCTCTGTTTGGAGCAGACCAGAGTCTATAGTTTTAGCTTTTAGACCTATTAAACTTGGGAATCAGGCTTCGGTGATATTAAATGAATTGTAGATAATTGCATAAGCTTTCCAAAATATCTTGTTGCACATCTTTTGGAGTTGTGGATCTCCAGTTATGATTAAATTACTCAGCTTCTGTTCTGAGGTCTAGAAAGTGGCAAATTCTAATTTTAGTGCTTTGATTCACTTTGACATGCTTGTGTGTTGAAGTGTGACTCATATCCTTGATGGTACTTGGGTTAGTACCCTGTGATCTTGTGAGACTTGTGTCTTGATTGATGTGCTTGTCCTCTTCTATGTTATAGTTTAGTGATGATCAAGTTAATTAGCTCTAGGTGCTTATGTGAACCTTGGTATGCTTGCTTGATTTATTTGCTTATTGCATTCCTATGTATTCATACATATGCACGGTTGCACCTCATTTAGGTACGCTAGATGAAGCACGTGAAGGACCTAATGTGGAGCCAAATCCGAAGATGGAGTTGGTGGATCCATCCCGAAGATAGAAGGATCGAACGAGTGCTAGATTGGGAGATGCTGGCCAAGCGGGTTTCACCTGACAAACTCTAACTTGAGTCGGATCCCAGGCAAGCCCTGGAGCATTATAAGTTTCCTACCTTCAAAGCAATTAATTCTATATATATTATAAGTATTGTTGTATTAAGTGATAGGAGTTGGTTGGAAACCCTTGTTGCATTATATCATTCCTTGTCCAGATATATGAATTCTTGAATCCTACATACACTAGGATTGAGTAGATGCTTAGCCCTGCTTTAAGCAGTAGAAGTCAGGTGATTTCCTGTCACATGCGAGATATAGGGATATTCATATATGACACGGTTGACTATATTTGCTATCGTGGAAAAAAACCATGTGTTAATAAAATGAAATGAGACCGGACGGGATGACGATAGTGAAGCAACAAGGCATGGAGGTCTTGGGTGTAGATCTATCCCCATCTGAGTCGCTTAAGGACCGATTCGCTGTATGTCCTTGAGTCGTGTTGAACGCAGTCTAACACTTAGTTGGCCGGATAAGTCGTTCCGACCGCAAAGCCGAGTAATACAGTTCAGGCCGAGAATCGAATGGTAAGTCGCATCTTGGAGGTAGTAAGGATGTGCTTAGGGACATTGGCGTGAGACCAAGGGGGTTAGAGTCCCTATCACCTGGCAGAGTGTTGCCCTTGGGGATGCGGCATCAGTCGAACCCGTGACTCCTGAATTGTACGAAAGGTGGCTTGTGCGACCCTGGCAAGGGCCTGTGTGGTGAGTGCTAGAAATACCCCTTCAGCTAGATAGAAACTCGATTCGAATCGCCGTCGCTCCCGATTAGTGAGCACTTGACTTGAGCAGCGGCAACGTAGATTCACTTAATTGAACAGATAGTTAATTGGATGATGCTTTAAATGTTGCCTCAATTTATACCTGCTATGGTTAATATTGTTTGCTCCTAATCAAGTGAGTGCTCTAGTACAGGTGCTAATATAGATGACAGGTTAATGATGATTAACTTGATGCTTAAGCACTAATGATTACTTATTTGTATTAAGCTTTTATGCAAAATATTGTCAAGCTAGCCCACTTTATATCAGCCTTGCATGATCCTTGGTGTCACTTTATTTCTGTTTTTTGACGGGTAACTCTAGCTGAGTACCTTCTCGTACTCAGGATTTTATTCCCACTTGTTGCAGGTTGTGATGTATCATGGTGGCTGCAAGAGTTGGTTGGCTCCTGCCTTAGTGGCGGAGTGCGATCATGGACATGATCCTTCTTATTTATCTTGTCTCTAATGCTTTTGTTGGAAGTCGACCTTGGTACTGGCATGTATTTGAAATAAGATTAATGTTAGTTTCAAATTATTTTGCTTCCGCTACTTTTGAATTTAAGTTGTAATAACTTTGTTAAACTCCGATGTATATTCAATTACTTGTAAAATGGAAGTAACATGTGACTTGTTATGTTGAATCACTACAATCTTGGCTTGTATGTTGGTTGGTTTGAAATCCTTCGTGATTTCATTGGACTACCGGAGTTATATGGGCTTAAGTGCGAGAATTTGATCACTTCGGTGATTGTTTTTGTACTTGTGGTCTTATAATTTGGACGGTTCCGTGACAGCCCTTCCGGGTAATCCATTCTGACATTAATCTGAATTTTCTCGCAAAATTGGGATATCATGCTGCATAATTAACACCGGCAAAATCTGTTGTATTTGAACCTTATTATATAGTTTCAGCAACTATACTGCTTACTGTCAATCCAAGCTTGCCAACATTCTTCATTCTAATGAATTGTCCTGAATCTTCAAGGTATCTCAAGTTCTCAACTCTTTGACACTGAATAATGGAAGTCGTTATGATGCATGAGTTGGCTAATGACAAGAAGCTATGTTCATGAACAGGAGGAAGGAGTGCATATTTCAGCCAATTCAGTCCATCCTGGTGTCATCATGACAAACATTTTTAGGGAGAGGACTATTGTTGCTGGTACTTTCTCAAGTCTAATGATCGATTTCATGTTTGAAAAAGAGAAGACCTCTAGTCCATCAAAATATCTCAAAACAATTGCTGGCCTCTGCATGAATAAAAACATTTAGATGGAGCTCCGGTTATGACGACATATAATTAACTATTACGTCTATTTTTACAGCTCTTTTTAACACCATTGGAAGAATCATGTGTAGAAGCGTAGAACAGGTTAGCTTTAACCTTTTTTATTTTTTATAGCGCCGCCCCTATTGGCGGGACATGCATTGACCCTAATTAATTTCTTAATATCTTTGTTAAGGGTGCTGCGACAACATGCTATGTGGCAACACATCCTCAAGTGAAGGGGTTAAGTGGAAAGTACTTCGTCAATTGTAATACAGCTAGCCCGAGCTCGCAAGCTTCGGATGCTGAGTTGGCCAAGAAGCTATGGCAATTCAGTCTGGAGACAGTTTCTTGATTAAGGGCTTGTCTGATCTAGTGATGCACGTATTATAGTATGTTTATATATAGCTATGGCAATTCAGTCTGGAGACAGTTTTTTTAATATATATATAGCTTTTCCAGATTCCATGTCAGTTTATGTTGTTAAATATGTCTAGAATTTGATTCAAAATTGACAAATCAAACCATTGTAGCCCTAATCTTGTGGAGTCAATCGTAAGAGTTGTTTTTACCCATGTTATGCATTGGAATAGCCTTCAGCTTTTGCAGGCTTACAGCAGTAGAGCTGGTCTGGATGGGATGGTGACAATCAACAATTCAGCACCAACACACACGGCCATGCTCGTCATAAAAAAAAAACGGACGAGAAAGAGAAGATAGAAAAAAAAAAAGACATGATCATGCCGATCACCGAACAGCGAACGCAATTGATGCGAATTGCGAAGCATCGCACCTCCGGACTCCAGTCCTCTTCCAACAATTATTGACGAACGTTGCTCTGTCAAGGCTAATAATTTAGCCTGCCTATAAATACAGGTGCCACGTCATATACAGTAAACAATATAGTCTATTTATATAATAGGTTGGCGGGGAAATTACTGTATCAAATACAAAATATACAAGCAATTAATATTTTGCAGTTGGGGCCTAGCACGTAAGAACAGAGCAACTCCCAGCTAGCATCCGGTTGTATGGCATCTTTTTTTGTCTTGTATTTTGCATTTTTTTTATAAGCGTATTCTGTGTTTTAGCCGGCGAGAAAGTAAGTGTCCGTCAAACAATCTCTCTCCTGGAGATTTTTTTTTTTTTTGACATGGAGCTCATCTTGTCGACTCAAACAAGTTATTATACCTGTTCTAAGTAATTACAAATATACTATAACTAAAAGATACTCTGTGCGTTGTGGCAGAGATTACGAAAAATTATAAATGAAATTAAGTAGAGATAACATGGATAACTTATATTAAGAGGTTGAAAGTTAGTGGCATAACATGTCTATTAGCGAAAGATTATGTAAATAATTAGTGGAACATGATCTTGATGTCCGCATATTGAGATAGAACTTGAGATGACGTAGTTAGCTTGCATTAAGAGGTTGAAAATTAGTGACATGACATGGCTATTAGTCGAAGATGATATGGATGTCTTGCATGTTGAGATGGTACTTGAGATGATGTGGATAGTTTGCATTAAGAGGTTGAAAGTTAGTAGCATGATATAGTTATTAGCGAAAGATGATGTAGATATCTTGCACGTTGAGATAAAACATGTGAGGAGGAGGGTTTTTTTTTTTTTTGAGGAATACCCGCCGCCCCGCCTCTAATCTAGCGCCTTCGGCCACTCCAGGCCCGGCGACCATCGCCGACGCCTGTCGCCGCCGGCCCCAGCCGCGGAGGCCCATCTCCCCTGCCTCCAGCCTCCGCGCTCATTCGCTCTAGCTGGAGGAGGTGACATCTGCACAGTCTGCCTGCAAGCTGTTCGAGATTTTGCTTCTGCGTAGGAGGTGACATCTGCTCAGTCTGCCCGCAAGCTGTTCGAGAGGGGGAGAACTGAGGTGAAGAGTGTTTGAGATTTCCGGCGTCGGTTCCGGGCCCGTCGACCACCATCACTCGCCAGCCCCGGCGTGGGGCTGGTATGCATCCACCTTTGTTGATGGCTTTCTCCTTCCTCCCCCATGTTGACGAAGCTCTGTGTTGATGTGGTTGCAGCATGGATCTCCCAGGTCTCAATTTTCGACCTGGGCGAGTGGTTGAAGCCGAAATTCTTCGACAGTATGGTTCTCCGGTCAGCTTTGGTCCTTCCTTCCCCACCTCGCAATTTTTCCTAGTAATCTCCTTTGGTCGCTGTAAATTCAAGTTATCTGAGAACTCAACTTCTCTCATTCTGCAATCGGTTATTGGTGCTGTACCTAAAAATTTTCGTGTTCTCAAACTTGGTGAACGTGTCTTTCGTTTCTCGGTTTTCTCGCCGGCGGTGGGTTTTCATATATATAAGCTTCGTTCTTTTGAGTGTGCTCATTTCAAGGTTTTCTTCAACCTGTGGCATGGTGGAGGACCAAACTTTCACTCTGAATATCGCCGTTGGGAAGCTGAAGAAAAAGCACAATGGACAGTGGTGGGAAAGAAGAAGGCTGCTGCGCCACCGGTGGCCGGAATCCTCACCGGAGCAAATGCAATTCCGGTGAACATTCAAAATTCTAGCTGTGGGCCCGTTGCAGGTTTGAATACCCGATTATCTCGCCCTTCAGCTTCCACTCGTTTTAATTTTGGCGCAACAGCTCAGCCTTCAGTTTCGAATGAATTTAAGGGTATCTTTTTTTTGAGGAAACAGGAGGGGCTTACGCCCCTACTGGAAAAATACACAAAGGCCCAGCCCATCCTTTTTGTTCACGATGTTTGGCCCAAGATCATCTCAGACCGGCCTGCCCAAATTTGCTAAGATGTAGCAATTGCTATAAACTCGGTCATTCTTTGGGCAACTGCTGCCTCCTGCCTCGATCAACACGCCTGCCTAATTTTCATGGCAAAGGCATTTTCGGTCATAGCAATAATCATCACTCCTCTGTTACAATGACGAATGGGCCCAGTCAGAATTTATCTACCCGATGCTTAGCCTCAGTGAGAGATTTTTTACACCACATCACTGGCACTGTTCCATCGTCCCCGGTCATTATTCCTTGGTCTCGCTCCTGGCACATTGCTGCACCCGAGTTTCTTGACGACGACGTCGTCGAGGAGACGGCTCCAGCGATTGTCGGTGCTTCACCGCTCCCTGCGCCGCCTGTCTTCGCTTCCTTTGAGAGCCATGGCTTTTCGGTTTGTTGATCCCGCACCCTTTCTGCCTCCTGGAACACAACGCATGATGGTTGATGGTCGCCCTCTGATGCGTCGTGTGGTTGTTGGGCATGTCCCCCAAAGGAACAATGATCTTGCAATAGCAGTGCTGAACCCATTGCCGCAAGGACTGGTAGATTTCTGGCATATCCGCATGCTGCTTAATGACTTTCTAAGAAACCATATGGATGTGTCTTATCGTGCTATGCAGCCGTGTCCTTTTGGACAGGCTTTTGTTCGTTTCAACTATATTCATGAAAGAGATCTGCTCATCAATCAGAGTCCACACCAGTTTGGTAATGGCACCATATCCTTTCTGCCTCATAATAGAGCTTGGAATCATAGAACTACTGTTATGACTCATGAGGTTTGGCTCGTTATGATTGGGTTAGATATAGATCTTTGGACCAGGGAATTAGTGGAGAAAGCTATGTCTTCTTTTGGTCTGCTCATGATTTGGGAGGAGGACCACTATAATCAGGCTCGAGCTGTGGTAAAAGTCAGGTTTCTGGGTTGGATGAGATTCCCTGGTTCTTTGTTTTCACAGAGGGAGTTACACCGGATACTGATAGTTGGTCAGTTCAGATAGAAATCATTCAGGCTACCATGAGGATTTCCCTCCTGATGATGGTGATTTTGATCCCAACAATTTCCATTTCCTTGGTTTTGGTCAGCCTGGGAATGGCCCACCACCTCCTCCACCAGCAAATGATCAGCAGCCCCCACCACCTGATATGGAGCATCTCCAAGCCTTGGGCTGGGGTGAATGGTCTCAACCAGCCCCCAATGCTCAGCAAGATGAAATAGTACCAGGACTAATTCCAATCTAACCAGATGGTGATCAAGAAGTTGCTCACCAGGAGCCTGTTGAGAAAGTGATGCAAGCTGTTCAATAGGTGGCCACACCTGATCAGGCTCCACAGGGTCAGGTTCTTGCTATGGATGACATTACTGATAGTTCAGAGGATGAATCCCCACCACCACCACCACTGCTACTCCAAGAAGAATTTGAGGCTGCTTTACCTGCTCATGCTACTCAGCAAAATGAAAATGTTGCTCTGCCTGTTGCTGAAGTCCAACAAAATGAGGTTATTGCTCTAACCCAAGACCTAGTAAATGAAAATGAAGCCCTATCAGTTGGTCAGGATGGTGCCAATGCTAAATCTTTTGAACATCTTCAAGTGGGCCTAGTGGAAACCTTCACTCCCCCAGTGGACCCATCTTTTCTGCAGCAGGCCTCTGCTACCAGTGGCCCAAGCCCCATGGCCATCAGATGTTGGGCCAAATACTTTGCAAGTGTTGATAGGTCTCTTCCAACTGTCATTATTCCAACTCCTTGGGTGGACTTCTTTACTCTACTAATGCTCAAGCAAGGCTCTTATGATTGGGCAAAGGATTTTCTAAGCTCTCCTGCCTAGAATTTCTTCCAGAAACATTTTGATGAAAATACAATTGTTGGCTCTGTTGATGACTCATCTCCACCCAGCTTAGACCTTTCCAAAGGGAAGCAGATTATACAGCCACAGGATGAGGATGGTCACTCTACTCCACCACCACTTCATCACACTAGCAAGCCAACTCCTAAAGAGAAAAGAGGTACGGTTGTCCCTATCTCTATGCAGATTTGAGAAGAAGTGAAAGGATTTATAATCTGCATAGGGCTTCAAATCCCTAGTTTGTAAAGATAGAAATTGTCTTGGTTGCTCCCCTAATCCACCTGTGCTCTCTCCTTCTATAGTTCGAGACCTGGGAGCTACATTTTGCAGTATTGATCCATCCAATCTTTCTGATGACAAGCTCAATGCCAAGCCACCGAAGCGAAGAGTGGTCGGCAAGCCCTAGAGCAAGAAGCCCACCCTGAAGAACACCTCGGAAGCAGGCCCATCAAAAACAGCCAAATCCCCCACCAAGAAGTCCAAGAAATCTAACAAGAATTTGGCCTCTTCAAAGAAGGACAAGAATGCAAGCCCACGAGCTAGGCCTTCTCCGAATGCCAAGAACTGATGTTTAATCCTGTTCTTTTCAAATAACCTTTTTTCGTTTCCATGGCTGTAAAACATTGGAATGTTTTGTCTTGAAATATCCGAGGGATTAACACGGATAGGAAGTGGAACGCTATCTGCGATCGTCTTAGTGACAGTAATTGTGATGTCATATGTCTGCAAGAAACCAAGCATGAAAGCTTTGATCTCTCTTATTTGAGGAATTTTTTCCCTACTTCCTTTGATTCTTTTGTTTTCTTGCCCTCGGTTGGGGCCTCAGGTGGCTCAATCATCATTTGGAGAAGTGATATTTTTTCTGGTACTATGGTTTTTCAAAACTCTTATGCCACTTCAGTTGAATTCACATCTCAACACAATAATGATGTTTGGTTCCTAACAAACATATATGCCCCATGTACTCCTCAAGGCAAAAGAGAGTTTATCCACTGGTTTAAAAACATAGAAATGCCTGATAATGTGGATTGGTTAGTAGTTGGAGACTTTAATCTATATCGCAGTCCAAAAGATAGAAATAGAGATAGGGATGACCATGCAGAGATTTATTTATTCAATGAGGCCATCAGTGCCCTTGGCCTAGTTGAACTCCCTCTAAAAGGAAAACGTTACACTTGGTCTAACAAACAGCACCCACCTCTTTTGGAGAGGTTAGACTGGTTCTTTACCTCGGTTAGTTGGACTCTCACCTACCCAACTACCAGTGTTTCTAGCCTGACTATGGAGACTTCAGATCATGTCCCTTGCTTGATTTCTATTTCCACTGCTATCCCAAAGACACATATTTTTAGATTTGAAAATTACTGGTTGCAACATGAGGATTTCATGAATCAAGTTTCTTTTGGTTGGCACTCTGACTTTCATCATTCTGATGCTGCAAAGATGATAACTGCAAAATTTAAGAATCTGAGAAAAGTTTTAAAGAACTGGAAGAGATCCCTTTCCAACCTGAAACAAAATATCACAAATGTCAAGCTTACTCTTGATTTGCTAAATTTCCTAGAAGACTTCAGAGATTTATCTCTTGTAGAGTGGAATTTCAGAATTATTCTTGAATCGAAGCTCATTTCTCTGCTCCAACAACAGAAAGCCTATTGGAAACAGAGGGGGACTGTCAAATGGGTAACACTTGGTGATGCAAGTACTAAATTCTTTCATGCTAATGCAACTGTGCAGTACAGGAGAAACTTGATTACTCGGCTTGTTGATGATCAGGGGCAGTAGTTCTTTGAACATAGTGAGAAGGCAACTTTAATCTAGAATTCTTTTAAGGAGAGGCTTGGTACCAGCAATTTTACTGGCATAAACTTTGACCTCACTTCTCTACTGGATAACACAATTGATCTCTCTAGTCTTGTGGTCAGTTTCTCTCATGCAGAAATTGACATAGTGGTCATAAATTTGCCTACTGACAAAGCTCCTGGTCTAGGTGTCTTCAACACATATTTCTTAAAGAAATATTGGTCAATTGTTTGTGAAGACTTCTACTCTCTCTGTGATGCTTTCCACTCAGAGAATATATGTCTGCAAAGTATCAATGGATCTCACATTACACTCATTCCAAAGAAGGATGATGCTCTGACCTATTTCCTTATTGAACACTTCTGTCAAGCTCATTACAAAGCTTTTGGCTAACAAGTTTCAGCTAGTATTGCCATCCCTAATTCACAAAAACCAATATGGCTTTATTAAGAATAGGACCATTCAAGACTGTTTAGCTTGGGCCTTAGAGTACCTGCATATGTGTCATCAATCCAAGAAAGAGATCATTATTTTAAAGTTGGACTTTGAAAAAGCTTTCGACAAAGTGGAACATGGACTCATGCTCAAAATCATGGAACACAAAGGTTTTCTATCAAAGTGGATAAATTGGATGAATCTTGTCTTCAGCTCAGGTACATCTTCTGTGATTTTGAATGGTGTGCTAGGAAAGGTCTTCCATTGTAGAAGGGGGTCAGACAGGGTGATCCTCTCTCACCATTGCTGTTTGTTTTAGCAGCAGACCTCCTTTAGTCAGTTCTTAATGCAGCAAAAAATGATAACCTTTTGGCTTTACCCCTACCCCTGCCAAGTGATGAGGATTTCCCAATCCTCCAATATGCTAATGACACACTTATCTTCATGCAAGGAGACATTAACCAGCTTCAACATCTTAAAGACATCTTACACTCCTTTGCTGAGACTACTGGTTTGAAGGTTAATTTTGAAAAGTCATTCATGGCACCAATCAATGTTACTGAAGATAGATTAAACATCTTGGCAAGCACCCTGGGTTGTTCTAAAGAATCATTGCCTTTCACTTATCTGGGATTGCCTTTGAGTATTACAAGACCAACTGGAGCACAGTTCTGGCCTCTAGTTTCAAAATGTGAAAGAAGAATGATTGCTTTCTCATCCTTCATAACTGAAGCAGGCAGATTGCAGTTAACCAATGTTGTTCTCACAGCTTTGCCTACCTTTACAATGTGTACCTTTTTGTTGCCAAAGACCGTTATTAAACAAATAGATAAATACAAGAAGCATTGTCTTTGGAGGGGTTCAGATCTTAATAATAAGAAGCCGCCAAAGGCAGCATGGCCCATGGTATGTGTGCCTAAGCCAGAGGGAGGCCTGGGTGTTCTTGATCTCCAAGTTCAGAATGAAAGTTTATTAATGAAACACTTGCATAAATTCTTCAACACATCTTCAGTACCTTGGGTGCAGTTAGTATGGGATCACTACTACTCCAGAAACAGGTTGCCTGTCTTAGGTAGAACCATTAGAGGTTCCTTTTGATGGAGAGACATTCTAAAACTCCTGGACTCATACAAGAGCTTTGCAAGAGTAAATATTCAGAATGGTACCTCCTGTTTGTTATGGTTTGCTCTTTGGGAGGATAGAGTTTATAATCAAGCTTACCCTGAGCTTTTCTCCTTTGCAAAAGCCCAGCATATCTCATTAAGTGTGGCACTCTCCACTATGCCTAGACAGACTCTCTTTCACTTACCACTGTCCAATGAAGCCTTTGGGCAGTTTCAAGAATTGTCCAATACCTTGGACAACATTCAGCCCACCCACTCAAATGATATTTGGTCATACACTTGGGGATCATCCTTCTATTCATCAAAGCAAGCCTATAGGCAGTTAATTGGGCACCAGCAGATACACAGATCTTACAGGTGGTTATGGATTTCCTCTTGCCAAAATAAAAGAATGTTCTTTTTTTGGCTAGTATTAAAAGACAGGTTAAGTACAAGAGCTCTTCTACGGCGCAAAGGAATGCATCTTGAAGATTATGATTGTGTTTTTTGCACCCTGCACATTGAGGAAGACCTCATACCTATGCTGTTTCATTGCCCCTTTGCTATGGCATGTTGGTATAGCCTAAATGTTCTTTTGCCCAATTCTAAAGATATTTCAACCATTCTAGAGAGCATTCGAGATCAGTTAAGGGTTCCTTTTTTCATGGAAATCATTGTCACAATGTGTTGGGCTATCTGGATTATGAGAAACGACATCATCTTCAGGAATTTGGCTCACTCCGTTCAGAGATGCAAAGGTGTTTTCAGACAAGAATTTGCCTTAGTTATTCTAAGAGCAAAGGCACGGATTCATCCCGATATTGATCAATGGCTAGAAGGCTTTGTGTAATCCTTGATATTTTCTTTATTTCCTTTTATGTATCTTGAAAACACTCTTGTACAAACTTTGTTTTTAAATATTAAATAAAAATCCAGCAGGGGCATTGCCCCTCCTGCTTCATAAAAAAAATGCAGTGAGGAGTAGCTTTATAAAGATAGAGATATAGATACTGTAAGTGGGACGACTTATGTGCTCATCGGTTTCGGTTGCTTGCTCTTTGTTTATGCCTCTATTTTATTTTACATATTGGCATTATTAGTCCGGCATCCCAGGTAGCCACGCCACAGAGCCGTCCGAATCTGCTGCCTGATGTGGTGGTTCAACCGCAAAGGGCCCTCGGGCTTCTCCGGCGCCTCAACGGCTGAGGAGGTCACCGCCGGCATCGACGGCCATGGTCTGGTCGCCGTCATCACAGGTACCTAAAAACACGCTTCTCTGCCAGTCCATTCAGCTTCCACCCCACCTCTGATCTTGAATGCGTATTCAACGGGAATGACGGCCGCTATGGGCTTGACTGGAGTAGAAATGGTGGCCACCAAATTCGTCCGGCCAGCCTCGGGGCTCGGGCTAGCTAGTCGAACTGCGAGATCGCATTTGCGGCCAAGAAACTAAGGGTTCGGAGAAGTTAAAGTTTAATTCTCATCACATCAATGTTCCCTTAAATACATGGAGTAATAAATGTAGATTAATTACATGCATGTCGGCATAGATTAGGAGTAATTTATGAGACGAATCTATTAAGCCTAATTAGTCTAAAATTAAAAACTTTTTGTCAAATAAAACGAAAATGTTACATTATTTATTAAACTTTAACACCCAAACCAAACTGGCCTAATGCCGATGTTGAGCTGGGACTACCTGCGCAGGTGCGTCGAGCGGCATCGGGCTGGAGACGGCGCGTGTTCTGGCGTTGCGCGGCGTGCACGTCGTCATGGCCGTCCTCAACGTCTCCGCCGGGCTCGAGGCCAGGGAGGCCATCGTGGCCAAGATCCCCGGCGCAAGGATTGACGTTCTGGAGCTGGACCTCAGCTCCATAGCTTCCGTAAGGAGATTCGCCTCCGCGTTCGGCTCTCTGAACTTGCCCCTCAACATTCTCATGTAAGCACGAACAAGTCCTTCTACTTCTGTACTTCATGCCAGTGCTATCACAAACTGTCAAAAGCCAGCCTGAAATCATAGTAGTAGTGCCAGGATGTGTAATGCGTTTGGTTGGTTGACTTGATGTTCTTTTCGGCAGCAACAACGCTGGAGTGATGACAAGGAACTGTACACGTTCCTGCGACGGTCTGGAGCTTCATTTCGCGACAAATCACATTGGTGTGTCCTCTAATCGCACTGCAGGCTGCAGCTTTTGACATTTGTGGGGCACATTGTTGGAATTCGAACTTCTTTCTTTGTGCGGCATCTCTCGTTTATTTACCTGTATATTCTGTACTCTGTAGAAGAGTACCCCTTGTTCCTCTGAATTGAGGATGATTCCTGAGAATGCAGTAGCGTTTAACTTGATATATGGCAGGCCATTTTCTTCTAACAAACCTGTTATTGGAGAACATGAAGAAAACATGTAGGGACAACTGCATCGAGGGACGGATTGTCAATCTGACATCTTCCGGGCATACCAAACCTATCGTGAAGGGATCTGTTTTGATAAAATTCATGATCCTTCAGGGTAATCCATTCTGAGATCAATCTGAACTCTATTGAAATAATTGATTATTCTTCTCATAAACGATACCAACAACTTTGTTGTTTTTGACCTTACACAGTTTGAACGACTTTGTTGCTTACGGTCAATCCAAGCTTGCCAATATTCTTCATTCTAATGAACTGTCCCGAATACTCAAGGTATCTCAGATCTTTGTTACTGAATGGCTGTTGTTACATATGAAAACATGAACTGCACAATAAAGGAAGAAGTTGTCTTCCTGAACAGGAGGAAGGAGTGAATATTTCAGCCAATGCAGTTCATCCTGGTGTCATCACGACTAACCTTTTTAGGAACAGGACTATCGTCTCTGGTATTTTCTCAAGTCTTGCAATCAATTTTATTTATCATATGAGTAGCAGAATGGGAAAGGGTTTATAGCTTCTGAAAAACAATTACATGGAGCTCAAGTTAAAGTATCATTGGTAACTGTTCCCTCTACCCTTGCAGCTCTATTGAACTCCATTGGAAGAATCATATGTAGAACAGTGGAGCAGGTAGGTTTTCACCTCTGATTTTACTGCTGCCGCATTGGTGGAACATGCACTGGTCCTAATCAACTTTGTTTTACCTTTTTTTAAGGGTGCTGCAACGACATGCTATGTTGCAATGCATCCTCAAGTGAAGGGCATAAGTGGAAAGTACTTCACCAATTGTGATATAGCCAGCCCGAGCTCACAAGCTTCAGATGCTGAGTTGGCCAAGAAGCTATGGCAATTCAGCTTGAAGATTGTGTCTTCTTGATCAAGTGCTTGTCTGAATTAGTGATGCACAGATTGTTGTGCTAATGGTTAGGCTCCCTTCGGAACGAATGGAAAACCATATCATTTTTGGAGGATTCCAATCCTCTAGGAAAATGTATGCCCTTTTGGAACAAAGGATTGCTGCCCATGACATACCTTGGATTTATATGGGATGCATGAATTCATATTCCATACAAATTTTGGAGGGAAACTAACACGAGGTTAGACCTCATGGAAACTTTCCTTTGTGCTTCTTTCTCTTTGAATTCATGTGTTTTTCCATGTATCCACCTGTGTTTTTCATGTTCCTACGTTTTGAGATTTTTGAATTCCTGGTAAGCCCTCATTTTGCTTCACTTTACGTATATTTCGGTGTATGTATTGCCACCACATCAAATTTGAAATCCAAATCACCATACTATTACATGATCATTATTGCATTTTTACCCCACAAATCTCAAAGAAAACGTTTGAAATTAATAGATCTAAAATCCCAAAGACATGCTTATATGGCTTTTTCTTGTGAAAGTTACCATCACCATACTATTACATGATCATTATTGCATTTTTACACGGCTGCACGTGTAAAACTGATAGGGTGAACGGGATAGCCCTCCTGGTTCCCGGTTGCGTGTTCATATAGGAGAAGGGAAGAGCCCCCTTCGTGGCTGTACATAGAGATAGCTTACAATGAGACTTGACTTAATCTACAACCTATTCTAGCCTATGCATATACGCATGGTCAACAATGGTGGTTGATGGTGCCCATTCAACATTCCTGAATATGACGCCATGTGTCTTACTTCTAACACCTCTGCTCAATCTCAACCGGCCACTAGGTTGAGATCGTTCCTAAAGGCTTCTACCTTACCTGCAACTAAAGGTTTTGTAAAACCATCCGCAGCAGAATTTATAAATCGAATATCTAGAAGCTTCTGTGCAACCCTTTCTCGAACAAAATAAAAATCTATTTCTATATGTTTGGTGCGAGCATGGAACACTGGGTTTGCAGATAGATACTTTGCACCAATGTTGTCACACCACAATCGAGCTGCACGAGGATGTAAAATGCCAAGTTCATCAAGTAATTTTTGAATCCACATTACCTCTGCCGTGGCATTGGCTAATGCTTTGTACTCCGCTTCAGTGCTTGATCGTGAGACTGTGGCTTGCTTCTTGGCACACCATGAAATGAGATTGGGTCTGAGAAAAACTGCAAAGCCACCCATGGACCTTCGATCATCAGGACATCCTGCCCAATCAGCATCACTGAAAGCACTTACCATCATGGAATGGGACGGCCGAAATTTGAGTCCCAAATTTAGAGATCCTTGTACATAACGAAGAATTCGTTTGACTGCACTCCAGTGAGCGGTAGTTGGTGTATGTAGGAACTGACACACTTTGTTGACCGAGAAAGAGATATCTGGCCTTGTTAGAGTTAAGTACTGTAGAGCCCCTACTACACTTTTGTATCGTGTTGCATCATCAGGAGCTAACCTATCACCATCTGTGATACTGAGTTTCTCTGAGCTAGCAAGTGGCGTGCTCACTGGCTTGCATTTTGCCATACCAGCTCGATGAACAATATCTGTGGCATATCGCTCCTGTGATAGAGTTACACCCTCTCTTGATCTCTTGACTTCTATGCCTAAGAAGTAATGAAGATCACCCAAATCTTTGAGTGTGAAGTCATGTTCTAGATCCTTTAGGAGTGCATTTGTAGCTTCTGTGGATGAGCTGGCTACAATGATGTCATCAACATAGACCAATACAAAGATAGTGTGTCGACCTTTGTGATAGAAGAATAGTGATGTATCTCCTTTGGATGGAATGAAGCCCAAGGATTCAAGTTTTCCACATAGCTGAGCATACCACACACGGGGTGCTTGCTTGAGACCATATAATGCTTTATCAAGTTTGCACACCCATAGTGGCTTGTCTTTGTCAACATAACCCGGAGGTTGACGCATATATACCTCTTCCTCAAGAATTTCATGAAGAAATGCATTTTGGACATCTAGTTGTCGGAGAGACCACCCTCTTGATACTGCAATGGATATAATGAGTCGAATTGTAGTTGCCTTAACAACTGGGCTAAATGTGTCTTCGTAATCAATTCCATAACGTTGCTTGAAACCCTTAGCAACAAGTCTGGCTTTGTGTCTATCAATGGAGCCATCAGATTTGCGTTTTACCTTGTAGACCCACTTGCAGTCTATGATATTTTTACCTTTTGGTGGAGGGACTAGATGCCAAGTCTTGTTACGGTGTAGAGCTTGAATCTCTTAATTCATGGCCGTAAGCCAGTTGGAGTCATGTAGAGCTTCACGGATAGATGCCGGTTCTTTAGATACTGTGGCTGTCATGCCCCAGCACACGGTTCCATCTGTGCGAAGTTTAGGGCACGTAATTCCTTGGGATAGGTGAGTTGTTGGTCGACTTGGTACAGGATAGGCAGCAGGAGCCATAGCCGCAGAAGATCCGGAGAAGGAGATCTCCACAGGAGCAGGCGCCGTCCTGATCGGATCCGTCAGGACCTGCTCCTCGGTCGCTGGCGCGCGTGGATCCTGTCCACCAGAGGCGTGATCGGCAAGTGCAGCCGCACCGGAGGTCACAGGGTTGTTGTGAGCCGCATCGTGACCCGCCGCAGAGGATCCCGCCTCTGTCGCTGCACCAGTGGACCCCGAGACCGCTTCTGCTGTTGCGTTGGTCGCGGGCAGCGAACTCGATCCGGATCCGCGCGTGGCAGACTGGCGCGGTCCAGGTGCATCCGCATCGGGTGCCGAGCCGCCGCTGCTGTCCCCCGGCGGGAGGCACATGAAGTAATGACGTTGTGAAGCCGTTTGTGCATTATTTGACGCTGTTTCTTCACCAATCAAGTTCTGGTTTGTTCATGTATCACCATAGCAACAAGCAGAGCTTGGGTACACGTTAGATGCAGGGTTAGTGGAATGTTGGTCATGCAATTTTGCATCCCCAAAGGAGGTGAGATTTTGGAGAGATTCCGGAAGGAGCAGGATTTCGGCCCTAAGGCGTGCTCCTGCATTTGAATTGAGATCAGAGAACGGGAAAACATGTTCATCAAACACAATATCCCTAGAAATATAAACACGACATTTGGAAGGATCTAAGCATTTAAACCCTTTATGAGAGTTACTATAACCGAGAAAGACACATCGTTTTGAGTGAAATTGGAGTTTCTTTGTATTATATGGGCGAAGGTTTGGCCAACATGCACATCTGAAAATTTGAAGGAAGGAATAATCAGGTTTCTTGCCAAGGAGTCGTTCATGAGGTGTGGTATTTTGGATGACTCTGGATGGAAGACGATTAATGAGAAATACGGCTGTGAGCAATGCTTCATCCCAAAATTTGAGAGGCATGCTGGCATGAGCAAATGTGTCTATGTTTGCGCTCAGCCGCCCCATTTTGCTGATGTGCATGGGGGCATGAAACATAGTGTTCTATCCCTATGCGCTGAAATAAGGAATTTAGGGTTTGGTATTCACCTCCCCAATCAGATTGGACCTTTAATATTTTTTGATCAAACTGTCTTTCAACAAGATTTTGAAAATCTTTAAAACATGATAATACTTCAAATTTATGGCGCAATAGATAAATCCAAGTAAATTTGGAATAACCATCAATAAAGCTCACATAGTAATTGTGCTTCCCGACCGAAGTAGGTGCGGGTCCCCAAACATCAGAAAAATCAAATCAAATGGTTTGGCTGAAGTGCTAGTTGACTTAGGGTATGGTAGCTGATGACTCTTGCCCCGTTGACACGCATCACAGATTGTACTCTTATTTGGACTGGAAATAAAAGGAAGATCATACTGATCTAAAATTTGTTGAACTACAACAGAAGATGCGTGCCCTAGTCTAGCATGCCACAAAGATGATGACGGCTTGACGGCGCCAAGTGCTTGTTTATTTGATGAGAACTTGAGAGGATAGAGGCACCCTTCAGATCTGCCGTGAAGAAGAGTCCTCTTGGTCCCCTGCTCCTTGATGAAAAAATGATTTGGGTGAAACTCAAGAAAAACATTGTTATCTCGAGCTAATCGATGGACAGATACTAGGCTTTTGTTTGTTTTAGGAACATGAAGAATATTTTTAAGATCAATTTGGCTATGTGGGGATTGCAAAATGCTATGACCAACATGACCGATGTCCATACTTGCACCGTTTGCAGCGTGCACCTGCTCATTGCCGTTGTACCTGTCGTGGATCGTCAGCTTTTCGAGCTCTCCGGTGATGTGGTCCGTAGCTCCGGTGTCCATATACCAATTGGTATCCACACCGTAGGAGGAAGAAGTTGCAGCCACCGCTGTCTTCTGCGGAGGACCGGTGAAGTTGGGGTCGTACCGTTTGTAGCAGTGGTAGGCAGGGTGGCCTTCGATGCCACACACTTGGCAGAAGACACCGGCTTGGAAATTGTGGCCACGGCCACCGCCGCCGCCGCCGCGACCCCCCTTGGACCGCGTCCATAGCCGCCATGGCCACCACATCCACGGGAATGGTTGGAAGAACCACTCCCACGGCCGCCTTTTGCAACCATGTTGGTGGAGGACAGAGAAGTCTCGCCGCGAAGGGTGACGCACTGCTCGTGGGTGACCAGCTGGGCGTAGAGCTCGGGGACGGTGATCGGCTCCACGCATGCTGCAATAGACGTGACGACGGACTCGTAGTCAATGTCGAGGCCCATGACGATGTACGAGACAAGTTCCTCATCATCCAACTTGCGGCCCGCCGATGCCATCTCATCGGCGAGTCCCTTCATCTTCATGTAGTACTCGGCCAATGTCGAGGCTCCTTTCGACGCCATGGCGAGGGCCATCCGCGTCGAGATAACGCGGGCCCGGGACTGGGAGGCATGTTGCCCCTGAATCGCGGCCCAGAGTGTGGCCGCGGTGATCGCAGATGAAACCTGCGCAAATACCTCTTTCGAGAGGGAAGAGAATAAGTAGTTGAGGACATGTTGGTCCTTGGCGATGCACTTGCTATATGCTGGATTTGGTTTGGGATCGGCGCTCTTGCCCGTCACCGGATCAGCGGGGGATTCGGTCGTGAGGAATTCAGATGGAGGTGCGGCAGATGGGGAGATGTAATCCCAGCACTCGGCGCCATTGAGGGTGGAGGATACTTGGGCATACCACATGGAGTAATTGCCCATGGTGAGGACGGTGGGAGGAGGGAGGAAACCAAAAGAGAAGGCAGCGGTGGAGGTCGCCATGGATCGTGTGGATCGTGAAGATCGATTCCGAATGAAAAGATTAGGCTCCGATACCCTGTAAAACTGATAGGGTGAACGGGATAGCCCTCCTGGTTCCCGGTTGCGTGTTCATATAGAAGGGAAGAGCCCCCTTCATGGCTGTACATAGAGATAGCTTACAATGAGACTTTAATCTACAACCTATTCTAGCCTATGCATGTATGCATGGTCAACAATGGTGGTTGATGGTGCCCATTCAACATTCTTGAATATGACGCCATGTGTCTTACTTCTAACAGCACAGAGTTGTTAAGAGCCTGTTTGGGAGAGCTCTGGCTCCGCAAAAACAACTCCAGAGCATTAGCTCCACCATGTAGAAGTTTCACTGTGGATTTGAGCTCTAATGAACTTGTTTGGGACAGGTTCATTATAAATCTGAATTTATATTCAATTATATAAAAAAAAATTAGGGACAAAAGACAAGAATGCCGGGCAGGCGGTGCGGCAGGGAGCCGCCATGGCTGGGTGCGGTGGGGTTGGGGCGAGCTTATCTAGGCAGGGCTTGGAATCTCATCATATCACACGTCTTAAGATTGATTAAACCAAAAGCAGGTATGTGACCCGAGAAACCCCACACTCCCCACCGTCGCCGGTGCCACCCCGATGGCGGAACTTGATCCCTCCGATCGCCACGCGGACCCTCACCACAGAGCTCACGACCAACTTCACCTTTAAGTTTGGCACCCTCTTGGCTTTGTGGTCCTGGCGTCGTGATGGCCGCTGCCACAGTGCTTGGTGGTTCCCACCTGATGTTTCGGACTGTTGCCTAGTTAATTTGGTGTCCTGTGTGGGGTTCCGATGAGTTAGCACACAGGTCACAAAAGTTTATACTAGTTCGAGTCGGGTGCTCTACGTCTACTGATCGGGTGAAGTCTATATATTACTATGTTCCGAGTGCTTAGTGACTTGAATGTTTGTTACATGAGTTGTGTGTTTGATCATTGTGTTTTGTGTTAGGTTGTGCAGCCGGGTGCCCTACGTCTAGTGGTCGGGTGAAGTCTGTATTACTATGTCCAGTGTGCATAGTGACTTGAATGTTTGTTCCATGAGTTGTGTGTTTGATCAGTGTATTTTGTCTTGGATTGCGCTCTCCCAGTTGCTTGGAAGAGTCTCCCTATTCTCTCTTATATACCTGAGGGCATGTGGTTACAAAGAGGAACATGCAGTAGATAGCGTTGTCATTCGTCTTCGTGTCATCTCGCTCGACTAGGGTATTGTGGTGGTGACTCCTTAATATCATCTTGTACTTCGATTGACCCCTTTGATAGGACTCCGGCTCCGGTCTCACGACTCCTTGCAAGGAGCCCCACTGAATGGCCATCTAAAAACTCCTTGCAAGGAGCTCTACCGAATGGCCATCTAAAATCTCCTTACAAGGACTCCGGTGGAGCCGGAGCCATTTTTATATAGAGGAGCCAGAGCTGCAGAAATATAGCTTCTTCTGTCTCAAAATAGTTTTAGCTTCATCAGAGAACCTACTTCAAGGAGGATCTAAAATTAGAGCCCTACCAAACAGGATCTCATGATTTGCAGTTGAATCCGAGGTGATGGCAGCGGCTGTGCAACCTGCGCTGAGTTAGGTGGCACATCGTCTTGCCATACTAGTGCGAGATACGGGAGTTGTTTGGGTCCGATGGCTATCGTATCTTCAAACAATTAGATATTTCTAAAGGATCCTCTGATTAGCAATCGTTAAAATACAAAAGCATAAAATAAAACATGACTTTTTAAAGGCGTCTTTTAACAGGAGGTGTACATTTCATATGTCGGGTATGGTATCTTTTAATCGAGACTCCACATTAATTTTCTCCAGATACGCTAGAAAAAATAAATACGAGAAATTCTCATGTTAATCAGTATGACCATTGGATCTATTTTGTTATATAGAAAATCACCCCCCCCCCCTCTACCATTATCAATTAAAAAAATTGACAAATATCTCAATTTTTAGGAGAAAAGGACTTCAACCATGTACCGGGGAAGAAAAATACTTCTGTCCAAAAAATACTTGGACCCTTCGGAGTTAGTTATTATACTTCATTCCGAGAAAATCCATCCAGCGATGGACTTCAAATCTTGCTCATATAGTAAAAAAGATTGCCTAACATTACCAGCTCCACTAATTTGCGATCGTTCACCGGATTTAAAAACAGCGAACAATATTCAGCCAAGCTATAATTTCCTTCTTTTTTAGAAAAAATAACTTTCACCCTTTCTCTATTGGATAGTGCCGACAGTGCCGCATGCTCCGTCCACTCTCATTCATGGCAGGATGTGACGTCACCTAGGAAAAAAGTAAAACATTTATTTCAAATTGTTATAACTTCTGAACAGCGTATCCATTTTTTAATTCCGTTTGCACCGATGTGTTCTACATGACGAGACGAACAAAACATGTGTCATCAACCAAACCTTGCAACATTGCCCAAATAACTCTAGATGAATTCTACAACAAAAGTCATGAACCGTTCATGTTGAGCAAATGCCAAGAAAATGCTACAATGGATCACAAAGGATAATTTAAGCTTTATCGTGATACTACTTTGGTCAAAGTAGAACTGTAGGTTCTATACCGGTTTTGATGTTGGATCTTAAATAAAAGTTGTAGTTCATGTTTTGTAGAAGAAACTTTGTTTAAGGGTCAAGAGCTAGTTTGGTCCTTAACTTAGTCAAACTGAGGTTTCAAAACCAAACCCTGTGCTGTTTTGGATCTCATAAATTTTGCTAAGTCCGAGATTTCGATGTTGATAATGGTTGGCACGTCGCGTTCTCGAGTTTTTGTTAAGCAACATGAGTTGGTCCAAAAATAAGAGTCGAAGCTAATTCATTGGAGAAGACCTTGCCAAAAGATGGCACAAGTTTGACTTTGTTTGGACGATCAATTTTGCGTTTACTTAACCGCTGTCAACACATTGACAGTGTCAACTTTGGACTTGATTAACCGCTAATCTACAACTCTAATGATTGTACACTTTAAATAGAAAATGTAGAGCAGTTCGTGGGCTCTAAACTTCGTTTTTGGCCCAGTTCCAAAATCGGCCAAGATCCGGCCCAATTTGACGCCCACCTTGCCCCATTCGCTGCCCGCCACGTGCTCGACGATTTGTCGACGCGTCCACCATGAACGAGCACCATGCGCCCACCTCCCTGCTCCATGCTGACGCGTGCCCCTTGCCTCTCCACTCGTGATGGAGAGCACCAGAGCGCCCTCACTCGCCCCTCTGCTTGCCCTCACTCGCCATGCTCCAACTCGCTCTGCCGCTCGCGCCGGCGTCGCCCGCCAAGGCCGCCAGCAGAGCCCACTGCCACCCGCGCTTCTCGCCTCTAGACGCCATGCGCAGCGCCGCGGCCACCTGCTCCACCTCATGCGCCCCTCCTGTTGCCGTGCCCCGGGCTAGGGTTAGCCGCCGCCAAAGCCAAGCCATCGCCGATGCCGCCCTGCTCGAGCTGCCGCCTAGACGCCTTGGTCGAGCCATTGTGGGCCTCCGCCCAGGCCATCCCAGGCCACGTCACGGGCACCCATGGGTGCACAAGGGGTGCCTCGGCCCCTGCCCACCGCCGCTAAGCCCCAAGCCGCTGGCCCCGATGACTCCTCTGCTCGGCAGCATGAAGAAGACGAAGACGGGGAAGAAAATGAATTAGAAGCTTTTTCCTGGGTCCAGTTGTGAAATGCATGACTCATGTGAATAGTGTTTATAGGGACCTGTTTGCTAGAATCCGTATTTGTAAAAAGTACAGGGACCTCGAGGCAAAAATGTTTCCCTTTTCTTTTTCTATTGTGCATTTAAATGGCTGAAACTTTGAAAATAAATCACAGAAAAAATTGTAAAATAGCAAATGAGGACTTTTTGGAATCTTTAAGAGTAGATCTAAACAATGGAGTCATAATATGGTAGGTGTTAGTGGAAATTCTATTTTATTTATTCTTATAAAGTGCTTTTAAAGGTGCTTTTAAATTGGATAGATACATATCTTGAGTTATAGAAATTCAAAAATTGTAATTCCAGTTTTGTTAGTCTTGGGATGACATGCTCTAGCTAAGAAAAATATTAAACATGCTAGTTGTGTACTGTTTTTATAGTGTTTTGGTTTAATCTTGTTAAATAGGAAATTCTAGCTTATGTTGCTTGTTATTTTCATACCTGGAGTTGTCGTGCTCAACTTGCTATGAAATTTTTTTTGGTAGGCTAATGACATTATAGATGAGCTCTTGTTAAAATTTCATGAATATTGGATGCAGTATGAATGAGTTATAGATTTATCTTGCTCTCACATGATTTCTTGCAATAGCAATTTGTCTTTTTCATAGAGGCTGCTATGCTTATTCAAATGGCATGAAATTTGTACAATAGACTACTGAGAGGATATGTGAGCTATTATAATTTTTATATAATTTACTGTGCACTTTTTGTATATGTTCATTAATTCACCTTGTTATCTAAATAATTAAGAAATGCATTAAAATGATTTATTTAGTAATGAACACTGTATTTTCTGGTGTTCATTTGACATGTGCAATATGATGGTTACATTGGTTTTGTTCAGATGTATGTTTGAAACATAAGTTAACTTCTATTTTCTTGCTTTGGTCCATTCTAGACAGTTTTTGGAACTATAGGAATCACACCTTGATAATGATGTTTGCTGAGAAATTTGTTTAGAACAAAGTTGTAGATAACTCACTCATTTAGCTTGTGTTAAAATTTGGTGGCATTTGGCCCTATGATTTCTGAGTTATTCCTGTTCAAAGTTTGGTTTCAGAAATTGTTGCTCTCTGTCAATTCTGGACCAATTTCTGTAAATGTGTATATTTGACCTGGTTAACTTGTGAATCATGCTGAGGTGTTTAAAGATGAAATGTAGATAATTTCATAAGATTTTTAGAATGTCTTGTTGCATATCATTTGGATCCGTAGAACTCTAGTTATGATTTATTTACTCAGCTGATGTCTATGTTTTCAGATTTGCTGAAATTACCTGAATGACTGATTCTAGTTAAGTTGTTTACTTTGTGTGTTGCTGAGTGTAACTCATATCTTTGGTGGTGTTAAGTTAATATACTTGAGATCTTATGAAACTTGTGTTATGCTTAGTGTTGCCTTCTTTGTTATCTTAGCATGATAGATTGTGTGATGTTTAAACTAAGCAACGTGAAGTGCTTAAGTATGTTTAGTGTAACCTTGTACTTGTCTTGCTTAGTCTTGTGTTTATCTTGAATGCTCTTATGTGATGCATCTTATGTTACTATTCTTCATATGCATGCACTTACATCTTGTATCTCATCTAGGTACGCTAGATGAACCACGTGAAAGACGAGATGTTGGAGCTGAACCCGAAGATGGTGTTTGAGGGATCCATTCCGAAGATAGAAGAACCCTGGAGTGCAAGCCTAGAGTGGAGATGTCACAAAGATGGTGCAAGCTAACTGAACTAACTTGTGTCGGATCCCAGGCAAGCCCCGAAGCATTCTAAGCCTCCTACTTTATGAAAGCAAATGAGTATATATATGTTATATATGTATTGTTGCATTAAGTTATAAGAGTTGGTTGGAACCCTTGTTGCATATTATCCTTTTCTTGTACAGAAAGTATACCTTGAATCCATTTAGTCAGGATGGAGTCAATGCTTAGCTTTGCTTAGACCGGTAGAAGTCGAGTGATATCCTATCACCTACGAGATATAGAGATCTATCTGGTCACGGTTGGCTATATTTGCTATCGTGGAAAAGAACCATGGATAAAATGAATAAAGACTGGGCAGAGTCTTATAGATGGGCTGTTATGCTTATAGTGATTCCATCTGTGTTGGTTAAGGACTGAGGCATGGAGCCTTTCTTGTCATTTTGAATGCATGTCTATCACTTAGCTGGCCGGATCCAATGAACCGACCGTAAAGCCGAGTAGCTCAACTCAGGCCGAGAGTCGACAAGTATAAAAGTGCGCATTCTGGAGGAAGTAAGGATGTGCGGGGGGCTATTGGCGTGAGTCCAAGGGCAGGTGTTATAGTTCCTGAACGTCCTAGCAGAGTGGCAGCCCTGGGAGCACGGCGCTGACTGAACTCATGAAGTTGGTTCCTAAGTTGTACCAAAGGTGATATAATGCTCCTTGACGGAGGAAGTCATGGGTTTGTGTTAGGAATAATTTTCCAGCTGGATAGTAATCGATTTAAATCGTCGTCTCTCCCGGATAATGAGAAACTTGACGGGATTATCTCCATTATAGTCACACTAAATGACTTGATGGTTTAGCAATGATGATGATGATCATGGTCTTGTTAAACCTGATATGGTTATTAATGTTTGCTCCTTAATCAAGTGATTACTATGGTACAAGTGTTAATCTAGATGATAGGTTAATGATTATTAACTTGATGCTTAAGCAATTAATGGTCACTTATCTGCACTTAAACTTTTATGCAAAATGTTATCCAGCAAGCTCCACTTATACATCAGCCTTGCATACTCCTTGGTGTCATGTTATTTCTGGTTTACGACGGGTAAGTCTAGCTAGTATATTCTCGTACTCAGGGTTTATTCTCACTTTTTACATGTTGTGATGTATCATGGCTACTGCAAGATTTGGATGACTCCTGCTATAGTGGTGGAGCAAGATCATGGATATAATCCTTCTTAGTTATCTTGTCTATAATGCTTTTGTTGGACTTACCTTGGTATTGACATGTATTTGAAATAAGAGTGATGTTAGTTTTAAATTACTTTACTTCCGCTATTTTTGAACTTGAGTTGTAATAACTATGTTGAACTCCGATGTATGTTGAACTACTTATGAAATGGATGTAACATATGACTTATTATGTTGAATCACTACGATCTTGGCTGGTATGTTGGATGGTTTGAAATCCATCGTGATTTCGTTGGACTACCGGAGTTATATATGGGTTTAAGTATGACAATTTGATCACTTCGGTGATTGTTTTTGTACTTGAGTTTTATAATTTGAGCGATTCCGTTACCGTGTCGCCATTGCCGAGGAGCCATGGTCGGCGGGCTGACGAAGCACGAAACGGCAGCCGACAGACCAAGCGGACTGCAGCACCTCCATCCTCCTCCGACGATCTCATTTGCCGGCGAGTGTAGTCTCAACTGAATCACGAGAAGATCCATGCTCGTAGTTCCCAGACCCATAAGAAATTCTTGTTATAGTTCTCAGACAACATCGTTGTCAATTAGTAGAACCCAACGTCCAGCCTGGTGGCCTATCAGCATAACTGAATATTGTGTTGTCAGTCACTCTCTCCGTCTCTCCTCCCATGACGAGATTGACCACCAGATCAAAACCACCAAAGCCAGGAATATCACAGTGGTTACCGGCGAGCATCAGTTAGGGGCACCGCCGACAGCCCTATGCCAAGGTACCCGATCAAGCAGCACACATTGGTGAGCGGCACCACTAAGCACGTGATGAACCCGGCGAGTTCCGGCGGCGGCAGCTCGACCAACACACATCCGGGCTGGACCTGGACTCGTCCTGGGTTGGACGGGCTGCGCCCATGCAAAATCTAGGAGAAATAAATTAATAATAAAGAAAAAATAACTAATTAGGCATGCTGCTTTGAGATCTTTGCAATTTTTAGACAAGGCTCATATGTCAGGTGAATTATGGCAAACTTTCACCCGTGTGAGCCGAGACCAAAAATCAGCCAAATTTGCAAAGCAACATGAATCGAGTGAAATTAAGAGAACTCTCACCCGAATTGTAAAAACCAGAAGATACAGATGTAAGGGACCAGAAAAATAACAAAAATACAAATTTCAAATCTAAAATTTACAAATCATTTCTATGGAAGGAAAATTAGAAGATTACCAATTTGAACAGAAAAACACAAATTTCAAATCTAAAATTTACAAATCATTTCTATGAAAGGCAAATTAGAAGATTTACAAATATAACAGAAAAAACACAAATTTCAAATTTAAAAATAACAGATCAGTTCTATGTAAGGTAAATTAGAATATTTTCAAGTAGAACAGAAAGAAACAATCAATTTACACCAACTGAACATATAATTTACACCCGAACAAGAATTGTAAAATAACACGCAACTAGTACCAACCGACCATTCTTCTCTCTCCAACGGCGGCATGCAGACGGGGGGGGACAGTGGGGACTGCGCTAGACTTCACTTGCGCCTAGCCACCGGTGAGACGCGTGACGAATAGATGCGGACGATAGAACGACGGATCTCACGGCCAGCAAATCGAGCGAGCGCATGTAGAAAAACACCCGGGTGACAATCGAACTGCTGAGATATTCGAGTGAGAGGAAGACATATTTCACCCAGGTGAGATATAGATTTAGCCACTGGTGGAGCTGCCCTAGGGGCGGGGTGGGGCGGCCGCCCCAGCTACCGGCGGTGTAGCTTCGAACCCCCGGACCCCCTTTTCTTCCCTATCTCTGGCTGTCGACAGCCGACGACACAAGCTGCCGAGCAAGCTGCGGCACTGCACCATGGCGACGAGCCGATGAACGAGGCAACAATAGGACGAAGAAGACTCCTGCTAGGCTACTGAGACACTAGGCCTTTGTTTGGTCAGTTTAGATTAGCCCAGTAGAGACCCAATTTGGCTCTCCAATTCCCCAATCGAGGGCCGCACACCTCTCTCCCTGTCCACAGTCCACATCGAGCATCCGCACCGCAATTCCCCAATCCCCATCGAGCGCTCCAGGTCGCCGCCGCCCGCCAGCCGGCCGGCAGCCACCACACGTCGCCACTGTGCAGCTGCGCTAGCCACCGCCTGCCACGCTATCCCATGGGCCGCCGCCAGGTGCTAGCGGCCGCCGGCCAGCCACCGCCCGGCGCAGCGACGCCCATCCGCCCGCCGGCCGCCGCCAGGTGCCCAGCCCAACCCAGCCGCCCAGGCGCTTGAGGTGCGCCTGCTGAGGAGCAGGAGCCGGCGATGGAGGGAGGAGTGGAGGAGGTCCACGAGGAGGGTGAGGGTCTACCCGGCATTGAGGCCGGAGCCGCCACTTGCCCGCTGCCCCTGCTCGTCGGCGTCGCTGCGTCGGCCGTCGCTGGCTCGCTGCCCCTGCAGCCTCGCGCAGTAAGTGTATGAAGTTCGCCCCAGCTAAAAAAAATCTGGCTTCGTCATTGGATTTAGCGTTAGAAAAGGGAGTATTGGAGCAGAACCCTATATGTATTAGCAGGAATCAGAGAGCAAAGACAGTGAACGCTGATGCCACCGATGGACTTTAGTTTATATTAGACTAGAAAAGCATTAATATGTACTAATTCTCTCATACCCACTGGAACATTGGTCACTACATATCATCAACTGGATTCTATTTAATTTATCCAAAGCAGCAAACAATTAAGGCCAAATGTTCTTCCAGCATGCTCTGCTTTAATTGTCGCATTGCATCTTTCTTAACATCTGACAACGCTGCCCTGTTAACGATCGACGACTTACGGCAGTCGTCGTCCCAGAGATCAAGCATGACAAATAATGCTACACAGCAAATATATAGCGCTGAGACTTGAAAAACATGCGATCGTACACCAGTTGAGGCATGCATTCATTCATGCATGCATGCATGAGTGTGCAGCTAGGGGCGCTTAATTGATTGCCTAGCTTGCCCCGTCGACCACACCACACCAGTCGCCACGGCGACGTTTGCTGTTGCTGAAGCCTCGTCCATGGACGACATATCGACGCGCGCTATAGCTACTAATCAGTACAGTAGTAGTAGTTAAGCTAGCAGCTAGTAAGCTAGAAGGCGATCTTGCCGATGAGCGGTATGCCGATGGCGGTGACGACGAGCGTGGAGGGGACGCCGAACACGACGTGGCTCCAGAAGCTGAGGTTGTGGGCGTTGCGCGGCGCGCGGAGCGCCTGCTCGCACACGATCAGGTTCGCCGCCGACCCCAGGAGCGACAGGTTGCCCGCCACCGTGCTCACCCACGCCAGTAGCAGCCACGACCGCGTCACCGCCGACGCAGAGATCGTCGCCGCAGAAGCCGCCACCTCGTCCCCCATTAGCAGCACTGATATATGATATATGTGATGAGTAACATATGACCACACAGTTTCAGTATCAAAGTGTCACGTACACGTCAAAACGTAACGATGTACTAGTCATCAATAATATATCGTGTCAAAGGAAGTAACATTAGTGCTTAACGAGCTGGTGGTCACGACGACACACTTGAAAGTAACTACTACTAGATAAGTAGATACTTGACTACTTTTCACGCTTCTTGTTAGTTGTTAAAAGAAAAGAAATCGTTAACCACAAAATATCTTAGCTATAGGAACCTTTGCCATCTTGCCCCGTACATACGCTTTCAGTTTCTTGCACTATGTGTCATATATGTATGTATATAAGTAAGCATTATATTGCGCACTGTACATACGCACACACTAGCTAGCTATTGAACTTTTGATGCTTTGTCAGTTGTTGCAGTATTACGTGAAAAAAGTGTGCTTTATCACTTTTGATACGTACGTGAATAACAAGTGTGCTTCAGTTGTACTACACGTTTGCCCCTAAGAGCATGCATGTTCCAATATGTATGCGATCTGCTGCCCTTACCAGTTGGCACGTTGGACGCGAGGTTGGAGAGGAGCAGGATGATGAGGGACAGCACGGTGACGCCACTGACGTGGTTGATCTTTGCGTAGGGCGCCATGAAGTTCCAGATGGCTCCTGGGAGCCCCGTCTTGTTGAACCCGCTCACCGTCACGAACATCCCCGAGAAGAAGACCAGCAGCGAGTAGGACACCTGCACACAACCCCTGCATGAGATGTGCATGCCACCACACGTGCCGAAGTAGTTCGTTGCCTGCCGGGTTGCGTGCGCAAGCGTACCTTGTCGAGGCACGGCTCGGCGTCGCGGAAGTCAACGACGACGAGCGCGATGGCGGTGGTAATGGCGGTCCACGACATGTTGAGGCCGAGCATGTAGGCCACGAGCATGCCGACGGTGACGACGTACGCGAAGCTCTTAAGGAACACCTTACGCCGGTGTTCCGAGCACTGCATGAACCACCGGTGCTTCGTCGGGATGTTCTCCGACATCATCGAGTCGGAATCATCATCCGCGTCGTGGTCGTGGCCGTTCTGGCGCTGACGCAGGGCGCCGCGGTGCTGGGCGGCGGCGGTGGGGCTATTCTTGAGCGAGAGCACCGAGGCCGGCGACCGGCCCTCCTCGACGGCCTCCATCTCCTTCCCAGCGGCGGCGGCCACCTCGTCGGCGCCCTCGAGGTCCTTCCAGTACATGCAGAGCAGCATGACCGTGTTGACGCCCATCCCGGCGAGCATGGCCGGCAGGATGCCGAAGAAGAACTGGAGGAAGGTGATCTTGCTGTTGAAGGCGATCACCAGGTTCTGCGGGTTGCCGATGGGCGTGGCGCTGGACCCGATGTTGGCGCTGGTGGCGAGCGCCAGCAGGAAGGGCTTGGCGGGGAGGTTGCGCTCGGCGGCGAGCTCCAGCACGAACTCGGTGAGCACGACGCAGCAGGTGTCGTTGGTGAAGAGCGCGCTGGCGAGCGCGGTGACGACGCAGACGCGGCACAGCAGGTCGCGCCCGCCCTGGCTCCGCCACGCCAGCAGCTTGCCCAGGTGCTTGAACATGCCGGCGCCCTTGAGGTAGCCGCCCACCACCATGGTGGCGAAGAGCAGGCCCAGGATCGGGAGGTCGATGGAGGCGTACGCGTCGTCGGCGCTGATGACGTGGAACACGATCATGAGCACGGCGCCCAGCAGCGCCCCCGCCGTGCGCCCGATCGGCAGGAACGGCACCGAAGGGAACACCGCCAGCATCCAGAACACGCCGAATGCCAGCGAGCCCATCACCACCTTGGGAAGAGGCGCCAGCTGCGTCATGGCTGATCGATCGATCTCGGCCTTGTTGCTCTCACTCACTGCAAACTACTCTCTGCTTTGAGTTTGACGAAGCAGAGGGGTGGCTCGCCGGAGGTTTAAGTAGTGGCAGAGGAAGACCTTGCATGCTCTCCATGACGTAAAATATCTTGGTGTGGGGGCTACCTACAGAAGAAGCTCTAGTGTCCGAGGTCTGTTGGCACTCGAGATTTTTTTTGTCTATAGCGGATTTTGATCCAACTGTGCCTACGGTGTCTTCAGATTCTAAGCCATTTTCTTCTTCGATTCGATGCCCCCTTTCGTGTCCCGCTGAGCCACCTCGCCGCCACCGCTTCCACTGTTGACTACGACTACTGCTTACACGCTAACCTGGTTTTACCGGCTATCACTGTGACGTCCTTGCCCGTACTTGGCTAAGCCATCTTCCTCCACTTCTCGGTTAGCGGCGACCGGCGTCACCGCCGGCTTGCCTCATGGTCGTCCATGCACCCGGCCCGTTGCTGGTTCAGTCTTCTGCATGCCCCTAAATTTAAGCCCATCAAATTCCTTGCCAAACCCAAATCCTAACTTGCCGGAGCTGTCGCCAGACACCAGGGTTGGAGGAGATAACCCTGCTACACTCTAATTAGACGGATCATATGTTTATTTAGAGCTCGTTCGGTTGGCACGGAATCACTCTCTAGGACGATTTCTAGTCGGATTACTTGCCTAATTTGTATTGCCTTTGATCAGCTGAAACCATTCTCGGGGAAATCCGGGCTAACCGAACAAGCCAGTCATGAATGAATAGGATGGGAGAGAAATCAAATGTTGGATGTCCCTAAAACAGTTTGAGTAGGGTATTTGCCCTTAAGGCAAAATGAATCATACTACAGTGCAATGCCAATCAAATTTAACAAAACCACGATTTTCATATATGTATACATCATAAACCAAAAATATCACCGATATCAACAGCTTTGCATACACACACGTACGTAAGCATGCACTTCCTAAGCTAGGTAGCTTCTCACATCACGCGTGCTAAAACTACAAGTAGTATATCTCGCCGTCGGCATGCAAATGCAACCATCTACGTACGGTAGTACAGTCCGGTAAGCGTAGACGGTACATACGTGTATGCATACGTGACACGTCATCCGTTCAAATAACGTGCCCTAAAATCATAGGCTGCCACGTGTCACGTGCACAGAGACATAATACTACCGTACTATATACTACCCTCTACGGCTCTACGGCACAAGCGCTGCTTTGACCTGTGCGACTGCCGACTGTTTCGTGCCTTTGTGGGTCCCTCTTTACACGCAGTACGACGAGTCTCTACCATTGGGGCCTCGTTTAGTTTGTCCAAGTTGGAGTCGGCTGAATTACTGTGTTAGTACTGTAGTGTATTATAGCATTCGTTTTTATTTGATAATAATTGTCCAAACATTGATTAATTAAGCTCAAAATGTTCGTCTCGCAAAGTACAACCAAACTGTGTAATTAGTTTTTTATTTTATCTACATTTAGTACTCCATGCATGTGTCGATATTTTGATGTAATGAGAATCTTATTCTTGCATAGTGAAATTTGGTGGCAAATTCTAGAATCTAAACATGGCCTGGATCCAGCTCGGGCTGTGTGCAATCGGGCTGTTATAAAATACGTCTCTGAATCTGAGTGCTAATTTCAGGTCACGCCTTAGTTATATACTGTCATTATTAGTGTGCTAATCACACTTGCTGCGGTGGAGCTTTCTTACTTTAGGTAAGCATCGGCATCACAAGCTAAGGATATGCATAATTAATCTTGATTAACACTGTAGTACTCAACTACGGAGTACATCCTTTTGGTTGCTAAAATCATAAAGCAACGGCAGCCAACGATTTTGTGATACGTATATGTGTAGTGGCCGGCGGTGCTTTGGGAGGGCAGTGATTGGCCTGAAGGCCATCAGAAAAGTATATGCGTACCGAATATAGAGCAGGCAGGCTCGCTGTTTGAGCATCATTCTACTAGAGATTAGCTAGTGGTAATGCATACATGGCATACGAGTAATCATTCCTAGCGAGGTTCTAAATTATAACTCATTTTAGCTTTGCTCTGGTTGACCAATTTTTATTTTTATTTTTTACAAAAATGCGCCAATATCTGTAAGTTCAAGTAAATCCATTATCATGACATATTTTATGAAGAATCTAATGAATAATTTGATATCATAGATGTTTATTCATTTTTCTATAAATATGGTCAAATATAGCTAGAGAAGTGACTTATAGCAAAGACAAAGCAAACTCTATATCTTTGTAACAAATAATGTAGTATGGCATGAGATGAGTTCATCCATACGTGTACAAAGTACACACTATGTACATGCTCGAAAAAGAAATTTTACATTGAGTTGGAGCTCCGATCCATGGCAAACTATGCTGGTTCAAGTATGTTCAAAGTTTCTCCGAATCAAAAGTTGATTGTTCATGGCATGGCGGGCTGTCGGCAGCTTTTCCCTTGTGGTACTTTGGATGAAAGAAGAAACCAAGTCGCTATTTTGAATTTTTGTAAAAAGAAAAGGACAACTACATCATATAATCCGTGTCGGAAAGAGGGGTTGCGGCACTGTGCACATGTTGCTTGCATCACTAACACAGCTTCGGATGCTAATCCGACGCACGCATATGTTAGGACGACTTCAAGGAAGCACATTTTCATTCTCCCTTTCTATGTAAATTGACTTAAATGGAAAGGAGCATACCTAACATCCGCACTACACCTTTAAGTGTCGCTTAAATTTTCATGTATGTTCAATTTTTTAAAAATTAACTAAATTTATAGAAACATTTGTATCTCCAAATAAGTGTATTATAATGATACTTATTACGCACAATAAATATTAGTAATCTCTTATATATATTGGTTAAAGTTGAGTATATTTGACTCCTCAATAGGTGAGAACAATACTTAAAAAGAGACGGAGAGAATAAATTCATGGACAGAGTTTGAGTCCTATCACCACGAGCTAGGTACAAAGGTACTGCATACTCCATCTATTCTAAATTATAAAATGTTTTTAGCTTTTCTAAATATATATTTTTTGCTATTCACATAGATATACATAATGTCTATATTTATAGAAAAATAATTTATCTAGAAAAAGTCAAAACGTCTTATAATTTAGAACGGGAAATGGGGAGAGTAGATAGTACTGATCTAGTGTGTGCCACTGCAACTCCCTTAGTTCTACACCTCGTCTATTGCATATTTTCTCCTTCCAATTTTAAATGTCTGTTACTTTAGGTTATTACTGGTCAAGTAGCAACTAGTAGCAAATATATATATACCTTGTCTTGCAATAGGAGAAAAGAAGACTTTATCATATGTAAGTAGGGAAACTAGGCTACATGGACATGGAGGTTAACCTTCACAACCATGTTTAGGCAACTGAACTCGTGAGCATATGATGAGCGCCACTCGTGAGCATATGATGGTCTCCTAAAATGATTTTTGGTGTATTCTTTGGTTCCTAAATTGTCATTATTGTTGAAGTCCTTCTAGTCATCCGCTATATGCCGTCCATGCTGTTGGACATGGTAGATCGACCAAAATGACACAATACGCTTCGAAACAAATTGAATAATCTAATTACAAGGGATCACATCCCCTAGACTTCATATGGCTTGTAAACAAGCCCAAAGACAACCCCCGTCTCAAGATTTGTGCATGGCGATGGGCTTATTACATAACTTAATTCAGGTATGCCACCAAATAAACCTAATCAAGAATTGGACTCAGCTAGTAGACCAAACACAACTCAACACATGAGTTGCACAATCTTGATAAGTCTTGGTGTAAGAACCTCTAGTCACCATCGAACTATGTCCTATTTGTTACAAGCTCTTTGAATTATCTACACAATTAGATGAATAAAATCTAACGCTTCTACCAGAGTCCTGGCCAGCCATGGGGCCCAGGAGCAGCTTGAACCCACCTGTCATTAGGTGGAATGAATGAGGGATTGAAGGAGCATTCTTGCTTTTAATATTATTTGGTAGAGATTACATGCCAAACCTCTTTATAAGGGTTTGGCCTTAGAGCTTGATAGCTTTGAGAGTTTGAGCCATTGTGCCCTTGTATCTTGGTGAGAAATAGTGCTTGAGGTCTTGGTGATCTTCCAGTTTCAACCCTCTGAGCTTCTTGGTGTGAAGTGGTGTTGACTTGGTGTGAGAGAGGTGAGGAAAACCCTTCCTTGGTGAAGAAACTCCATAGTGAAGACGATACCAAGGTCACCAAAATAACCGGTCGTTGGTTGTGAGCCTTGGTGGATTATGACACGTGCCTTGGTTAGCAGGGAGTCTTGGTAGCGAGCCTAATATCATGACTAGGAGCGTAACTTGATGGATCTCCAACAGGGATTAGAGGTTATGTTTTGGCAACATATGCCATGGGATAAATCGTCTCATCTTTAGAAGTTTGCATTCTCTATCTCTTGCTCTATACTTACCTGATTTATCTAATGCAAACTTTTTGTGACCTTTACCTTCCTAGATTAGGTTAGGCTAGTTGGTAGGATTGACTCTAGGTTGCGAACGCTTTGTGGGTTAAAGGGTAAGTTAAAGCACACTAGAAAAATCTAGGTGCACATCATACATGAACTAGTTTATAGTTTTTCTACTAGTAGTTTCATTTGAGCCTTGCATTGAGGTTTTTAAGTAGGCACCCAATTCGCCTCCCTCATGAGCGCTTAGCTTTCACCATCCATCCCGGCCCACACATCTTACATATGGGTCCACGTGCTAGCATGGGTAATTCAGTGGCGGTCCATGGTGGAAAAATAGCTCTACAAACCATCCAAGGGTTATAATACCATGTTTTATAGTCAATCCTTAATATGGTGGGGGCTATATGAACTTTTCCTATTATTTGCTGGCTCACAACCATCTCATTATCCACCAATTGTTTGTTGACTTTTTATTTTCAACAAAACCGCATTCAAACCAAAATACCTGATTTCCATAGGAGAGGTGAAGGAAACAAGGGCCAACATAGTTAGCGGGGTAAGTAGATTTGTCCTATTTTCTTCATTTGGCTCAGCCCATGCATGCCACATCTTAGTGAGGAGAGTTTGCACATGTGGCACATATTTATTCTCTTTCTAGGTTCACAATAGGTGCGACAATTGACACCATTATAAAATCGGTTCAATCTCCTCTTAATCTCCATGTGGTATTAATTGACTACCCTTCTATTCCAAATTATAAGTCATTTTGAATTTTCTAGATATATTTTTTACTATGTATCTAGACGTAGTGTATATCTAACTGCTTAGTAAAAGTTATGTATTTAGAAAAAATGCCAAAACATCTAATAATTTAGAATGGATGGAGTAAGCCTTAGCGCTAACCATAGGCCTTGTAATTTGTTGATATAATTAGATACAAATGGTCCAATCCAAATTAAATCCACCAGAGTACTTCCTAGTGTTATTTACCCTTCATAACATGTACTCAAGTTCTACATATCAAGCTTGCATGTGGGCGTGGGAAATGGCAACTAATCTTATCCATTCTAGCCCATCAGCATACACTTTGAAGATGCAAGTAAAGAAAGTTCAGTGGTGCCTTCCTCCTGATGGGGTAATTAAAGGTGAATTTCGATGCAGCTCTTAAAACTGAAACTCATCAAGGTGCCTCGGGAGTGGTTTTACGTAATGTACAAGGTCAAGTCGTACCAGCCAAAACGTAAACAACATGGGTCGATTCCTGATGCACTTGCTGCTGAAGCTTATGCATATCGTGATGCAATGCTAATGATAAAGGATCTCAGACTATCAAACGTGATTGTTGAAACGGACTACCAAGAATTAGTGGCACTATGGAATTCTACAATTAGTAATATGTGTGCTATTATTTCAGTGTTAAATAAAATCCAAGATCTTAATCAACAATGCACACATTTCGTTTTGGCTCATGTAAGAAGGGAAGCGAACATGGCTGCGCATTATATATCCAAGTTTGCTTTGCTTTCGAATTCTGAGTGTATGTGGTTGCATGATATCCTCAACTTTTTTATCTCAATGTATTCGGCAGGACTCATCTTGAGAACTGAAGTAATATAAAGTTTCTTTATTCTAAAAAAAACTATACTCAAGTTGCTAGTGAAATTGTTACCTTACGAATATGTCCTGAACATTTTTCATATTTACGATCTTGAACTGGAACGAGTATCTCAAATAACACCTCCTATCCCACCATCACATTATGAACAGAGCAATGTCCAACACGCACCCGCCAGCACATGCAGTCAAAAGTGATTATACATTAGTGCGTGATTACATCCCAAACCAAAAAAACAAAAACTAGTGCCCAAATTAGTAGCACGCGTTGTTTCGTACCACTGGCATTCAGACAGCGAAGACAGCAGCCAAAAGAAAACCCAGTCACTTTTGAATTACCCTCTCAAATTCGTCCAGGGCTTGTTTCGTGTTGCTCCGTCTCGGAGCTGGAGCCCAAGCGGAAACACTCAAATGCTGATTATAGAAGATAATTTCTGACCCCATGTTCTGCCACGTTGATAAGGAATTTAAGGGTGTAAAAAGCAAGATCAGCTAAGATTAATCAGGCAAAGTACAACAAGGCATAGTGGGATCTGCTAACCATAGTTATTAGGATCGGACCGGAGATTGAACCGGCGAGGCCATCGATTCACTAGTCCAACCGTTTAGAACCGGTTGAACCGTCGGTTCGATTGTTTTGAACTGGATAAATTGAACTTTAAACCGATCTCTTAAATAACACAATTTAATTGTACAACCATAAGGTTCTTACATATGCAAATACAGAATGACATGTTTAGGAAAAGACATATGTGCTCAAGTTATAACACTCAATTTGATCACATATACAAATAAGATGATAAATAGCAAATTATCAAATCGCCAAAAGATTATAAAATGATAAGGTTTCATATTTCAGTGCTCTAGATTGAGTTGTTTTACAAGATATATCAAAAATACACATTAAAAATAATATACAACACTTACGAATTGATGCAAAAATAACTTAAATAGTAATTTAAATATTCACCATTGCAAAATAATCTCAAATGATGAAATGGAGTGCGCTATTGCAAAAAGTTTGTTGAGATAATAAAAATAGATATACCGTTCAAAATATTTGGAGCACGTATCAAGATAATATTGCGAACACAAGGTTGACAAGTACCCTTGTGTGTTCGTTTTGTGATGAGTGATTGTCAATGTGATCCACGAAGTAGGTTGAGTGGTGACTAACCTTACCATGGTAAAAGCTATGTGTGCGACATGTCTCTTGGCTTGTGTTGTGCAAGTGTGGAGCTAGGAGGCGGTGGTCGATGGCGAGGTGAAGGTCAAGGAGGACATGTCGTGCCGATGGACCGGGAGCAGTGAAGGACGGATGTGAGGCTTGGACCGAGGGAGCCGAAGGCCGGGTGACTAGCCATGGTGGCTGACACTTGGGACATCGACAAGTGCAAGAAGACATGAGAGTGACGGTGTTGATCGAGTCAAGACGGCGGACGTGCGAGTCAAGCGAGGCTCAGGAGGACTTGGCGTGCCGGCCGGTCGAGGACGGTGGTGACATGTGTCGAGCGGCGGGGGACGCGAATGGAGTACGCTACTCATGAGCGGGTTTGGTGGTTTGGGCCTCAAAATCATCGGTGGTGGGTTTACGGGTTTGGGCCTCAAAACCCGGGGAGGTTCCGAGGAGGAACGGACGACATGTGGCGGCATCGAGGAGTTCACGTAGAGACAAAGCTACTGATGAGGAGGCGCGGTGGCCATCGGATAAAGATGACACCGGGTTAGACCATAACGCCTTTAGGCTAAGTGGTTTGACTTAATTGTATCTACTGCAAAACTGGGAATGTGTAATAGCCCTGTTAAATAGGATGAGGGAGCCCCCATCTCCCTCACCTCCTCCATTTGCATTTTTTCTTTCATCCTTGTTAGGGTTTCCGCTCCCTTAGTTGCGTGTGTGAGAGAGGTCCACTAAGCCATGTGTTAGTGTAAGAACCAAGAACTCAAGTGGGGAAGGAGGTCCCGAATCCTCCTTGTGTCCTCCGAGATTCGGCGGAAGAATCAATCTTTGTGTTCATGATGTGTTCTTTGTGTTCTTCCTTTTGCTCCCTCTAGTTCTTGCCTTGATTCATCATTTCTAGTTCATTTTGATCCATTTTTCTTGCCTAATTTGATCTATGACGTGAGTTGAGCCTTTTCACCGAAGGAAATCAACCAATTTCTCACGAGATCGAAGATCGGGTCGAATCATGAACTAGGGTTCCTTTTTGGGCATTTTTTGTTCCCTTTCGATTTCCCATCAATTGGCTTCAAATTGGGCGATGATCTCTTAGGAGTAGCTCACCTGTTGCCTTGTGACCATATGGTTAAAATTTGGTGGCAATCGGTTTTGATTTGACCGCAAATCGGGAGATTTTTGGTTGGAGACGGTTTTTCACGAGCTCTGTTCTTCACAACCTGGCTAGGCCATCTTTGCATCTCGGCTAGGCTAGGATCCTAGCTTAGTTGGGTTCTCATCTCGGCTAGGCTGAGTTGGGGATAGTAGAGAGGCAACCCGGCTAGGCCGGCCCTCCATCCTAGCTAGGCCAAGTTTGCGCATAGTAGTGAGCCAACCTAGCTAGGCCGGCCCTCCATCCCTGCTAGGCTAGGTTTGGGCATAATAGTGAGGCAACATGGCCAGGCCAGCCCTCCATCCCGGCTAGGCCGGCTTTGCCCAGTGCAAGTTCTTTCTTCTTCCGTATCTTGCACGTTCGATCTCTGTTTTGAGTTTTGTCTTTTGTGTTGGTTTACTACCGGTGTGTGGATTTTGTCTAAGTGCTCTTTGTCACCGGTTGGCTTGAGTAATTTAGTTTTGATAACTTGCTTGTGTTTGGTGGTGATTTGGGATGGTGTCGGTGTATGGACCAGCGGTCCTAAACCCAACGAGTGAATGAGCGTTTGCACGTATGAGATCTGGATGGTGTGCAAGAAGAACACAAGTGATTTATACTGGTTTGGGCCAAAGAATGTCCTACGTCCAGTGGGGAGGAGAGTCTTGTATTGCCTTGCACCGAGGTGCTTGTAGTAGGGGGTTACAAGCTGGTGAGAGAGGGAGGAGCTTCCAGGTCTCAAGACGTGTGAGTGTGGAACGCTCGCTCGTGATGAGTCAAGTCGCGTATCGATTTCCCTTCTGTCTCCTTTGGAATGATCCTTGCCCTCCCCTTTTATAGATGCAAGGGGAACATAAGATTACATGCATACGCTACATGATGTCTTCCCTGGGAAGGAAGATCTGAGGTCTCCTATAGTCGGTGGCGTACAATTGTTGGGGGAGTGGCTCCTGTCCTTTAATGTTGTAGCAATGTGTCCTGTCATGCGTAGACATGTGGATGATGCAGCTACGATGCATAGAGTCGTGATCATCCCTGTGGCGACGTGCCTGTCCCTATGGTTTGACTAGCTTAGAGGGCCAAGGCCTCGAAAACATGAATCATGGCGTGATCTCGCCCCATTCGAGGGAATAGTGGCCTAGAGTGACGCTTCATACGCCGCGTAGGCCTAGATTGTGCGTATAGTGCTAGTATCGGCGGTCATAGTGACCAGTAGCTCTTCCCTATGTTGTTATGGGTGACGACATCGTGATTTAACCCCTGTCATTCCTGGCCTGTCCGATCGGTCAGCGCAGGAACGTGGGTGACATCACATAGGGTCTCGAGCATGCTAATGGGGGAGCGACATCAGAGGCTAGGGTCAGGCGAGTCAGAGAACTTCCTGCTTCCGAGACCCTGTATCAGGGCCTCGGGCGAGGTGGAGAATCAACCTATTAAAGGTTGCTGACCGAGCCGGTCTCATACGTGGTGGATAACTGCCTGTGGGTGGCCTTGCTTAGTTTTGGTTGATGAAAAAGGTTTTATCCATGATTTGGGTTCCCCTAATCATGGTGCCCGACAGTAGCCCCTGAGCCTGTGGAGGAGGGCACTCCTTCAAAGGCTATTCATCGAGTTTAATCTTTGCTGGGTTTCAGCCAGGTCATCATCGGGGCCTCGGCTTGTTTCTGTACTGCTTTCCTCCGGGGGGTGTGCACGAGTGCACCCACTGGGTATAGCCACCGAGGCCTTGGAAGGATAGGATATTCTTCCAAGGGCCTAAATTTGTGCGGGGTGTAAATCTGAGGCCTCAGCTGTGGTGCAAGAGTAGCCCCTGAGCCTCTGCTCATAGCGAGAGGGCAATCAAGGGTGCCTTGTCTTTTTTTTGCGTCCCTCACGCATCTCTTTCGCAGAGAGGAGGGGTTGAATATGCCATGCTACCCTCGGTGGGTGAGCAGTGGCACTCCTGATGAGCTGTTATCAGGTAAGTCCAGGTGAAGGCCCGAGCCCCGTTCGCTAGGGGTCGGCTGGTGGTCTAGAGACGCACTCCAAGTTACCCAAGGGTCGTCCAAGGGGTCTCAGATCTGTTCAATGTGATATGAGGGCTTGATGCCTCCCTTTGATAGGATTCCACTAGTCAATGCCTGTTGGGTCCTGGACACGTCTTAGGGTGCCTCGAGTTTTATTGCTCGAGCTCGGCCGCAGAGGGCCTCACCCTTAGCCATCCCTGACTCTTTTGTCCTGGGGCAACTGTCGAACTTAAGGCGAGCCAGCCTTCAAACCCCTGGACCGTAGAGGGTTTCACACCCACGATTCCTTCTTGGTGAAGGAATATAGTGAGAGGGTCTGTTGTATGCTGCGCGCAGAGGACGCATGTGCCTTTTCAGGCGGTTTTCTCGAGAAGGCGGAACGGGCGCTGCGACGGTCATGGCTAGATGGGACATTTCGCCCGTGGGTAGGTGCAGTTAATGCGGCATGCACGCACATGCGGTTAGCAAGAGAAAAGGGAAAGTAATCCTGGTAGTTCCCATAGTTTTAGCATTAAATGCGCTGGGTTTAATTGTCTCCTTAGATTCACCTATTCGCCTTTCTGTTCTTGCTATATAAGCACGTGCCAGGCGCTGCATCCCCTTACCTTGCCCTTTGCTCTTGCCTTCCTTGTCTCCATGCCACAGCCGTGAACAAGGAAAGCCAGAGTAAGGAGAGAGAGAAGAAAAGAAACTGACCTCGTTGCCATTGTCCTGCTGCAACCAATCTCATGGCCGCCCCTGCATTGCCCGTGGAGCCCTAGAGCCGCTTTTCCATGACCCAAGAGAGGCTAGAGGAGCTCGTTGAGGAGGGTCTCCTCCATCCCATCACCGACGTCGCTACGCCGGAGTGGATCACGCCGGAGGAGGGCCTCGACGTGCCAAACCCGCCCATGGGCTATGTCTTGAGCTTCATGGCATTCCACGAGCGGGGGCTGGGAATTCCAGTGAGCCAGTTCCTACGGATGCTTCCCTCCTAGTATGAGGTGGAGCTCCACAACTTTAATCCCAACTTCATCGCGCAGGCAGCCATCTTCGTCGCCGTCTGTGAGGGGTACTTGGGTATCCCTCTGTTGACACTTCAAACACCACTAGCATGGTGCCAAAAGTGTTGGTATAGAACTGCTCCTCTTAGAATAAAAATGGGATCCGCAAGCGTACTAATAAAATACTATCGTAGCACTTCACCGGGAAATATTCTAGGTATCGTTAATTTATATTTAGCTCAAGGAAAAGAACTAAGGACTTAAACCTAAAGGGATGGATTTGCAAAATATGATTACTTATGAGAAATCAATCACACAGTCACTTACTTTGGCAGGGGGGATAAACCATGATAAATAAATATAATTGAATTGTAAAGCATAGGGAATAAATCACGCAGAGATTAGAGATAAACTACTCATCATACATATAGGTTGATGTCTGATTAGTTCAAGAGATTGAATTCTAGGTAGGTTCTAATCTACTAAGTCATTCATCTACTCTAGCAAACACACCATCATATATAGCATAAAAGATTCTTCATCTATGTATAAGGAATATTACTGAAGAAAGCCAGAACATAGTAAGACTTCCTACGTAACGTTGTTTCTGCCTGTCTTATTAACGGAGGGTGGACTATATAAGACTCAATAGAACTGTCACTTCCATGAACTACCACACGACCCGGCCAATAGGATACATTTGCAGGTAAATTGCATCTAAGCACCACGCTTACATGTTGTAACACCCCTGGGTGTTAAGCATGCATTATCATTCAAAGCATAAGCATTCAACATCATTGCATGATTAACATTATTAGAATTGTAGCTCTTTCAAATTTAATGTAAAAAAAAATAAATGGGAACCCTAATTTTGATATAAGTGTTAAAAAGTTGGTGAACTTTTGAGAAGTAGCAATTTTAAATAATCTAGAATAAATCAACTTGATTATTGGAGCAAATTTTGAATTCAAGTTTTCCTCAAATTCTGTTTTAAAAAAATATTCGAAATAAATGAGTTTTTGATTTTAAGTTAGCTTTAAATCTCAAATTCAAAATCTATTGAGAATTTTGAAAAGTGCTCTATATGAAAGTTGTAGAGAATAAAATTTTGAACAACTTTTATTTTGGGCCAAATTTCTGAAAACCTCTTTTTCATCTCCAAATTCAATTTTGGAACAAAGAATTAAATCTGGAAAAATATTTTGAAAAAGAAAAATCAGATTTTCGCCTTAGTGGGCTTCGGCTTCCCTTTCGGCCCAGCTTCGCTGGCGGCCCGGCCCGCGCCCGCGTCGTCTCCCTCCCGCCCCCGCGCGCGCGCGCCCCGCGCGTGGCGTCGTGGCGCCGCGGCAGCGCTCGGTCGCCGCGTGTCCGTACGCCGTCGAAGCCGCACGACACGCGCCCCTGTGGCCCCCGCAGCGTCCGCGCCCGCTTACCCCCCCCTCCGCGCGCTCGTCCTCCTCGGTTGCTCCCTCCATTCTCCCCCTCGCTCGCCCGCAGCAGCAGCAGCAGAGCTCCGCCTTGCCATCGCCGGCTCCCGAGCTCCGCAACCGCCTAGCCGCCGCTCCGGCTCACCGCCTCCGCCTCCGTCTTCGCCCTCGCTGCGCCTTGTCGTTGCGCATCCGGTGCTCGCCACATCCCGCCAGGATTCGGCCTCCATCCGCGGTAATGGCTCGCCGGAGTTCCGGCCGAGCTCACCGGAGCGACCCGCTCCGTGAGCCGCACACCTCCACGCCACTTCTCGCCCACTTTTCGAGCGCACGAGCACCGCACTTGCACCACGAGTCTCACTGACCTCACCGCGCGGCTCCTCTCGGTCGGAGTTGGCCGGCCGACGGCATCCCGCGCCACCGAGCCGCCATGCACGCCGGCGAGCTCGATGCCGAGCTCGTCTGGCCACCCACTAGGCACCACTGGGTTCGCATCGATGAGAGGAGCACGATGGTGCCCTCCCCGTCGTCGGAGGACTCGCCGGCGGCGAGATCCCGGCGGTCCACACCGCCTCTGGCCGACTGCGGCTGACGGGTGGGCCCGTCTGACCCATGGGTCCCGCCTGTCTGTCTCAGCGTTTCGGTTTCGCGTGTCACAGCGGGGTGCACGTAGCGTTTAAAGCCGGTTTTGATTTTCGGTTTTAAAGAAATTGATTTCCAGAAAATCTGAAAAAGGCTTCTAAAAATTGTATCTCAAGATTTATAGCTCCAAAAATCATGAAACAAATTTTGAAATGTTCCTTTTGAATAGATCTACAGTTTAAAAATATCTCATGTGATGTTTGTGACACTCTACTGTGCAATTTTATTTAATTGCTATAAATGCTGATATCTTAGAAAAAATGTAGTAAATAAAATAATAAAGGAAAAAATGTGATTCTTGTGGCATTAATCTTTATTTGTGATATACTTTCTAGGAAAAATATTAGTGAAGCATGTTCTGTGGAAAAATGTTGAAGTGTAGTTCAAATGCTTTTAATCAGTAATATCTGTTATTTTTATTATAGAGAAAAATTTGTATACAACATACATCTGATAATTTTTGTAGTATGTTGGTTTACTGTTAGTAACCTAAGAAAATTGTGAAATCTGTTGTTTGACACTTTTTCTAGTATAAAATAAATTCATGCTCACAATTAGGCTATAGCTTGTTTATTTTGTACAGGCAGTTTTACTTGTGCAATTCTCATGAAAATTTAGTGGTAGGTTAGTTAGGGTAAGAGTAGTCTACTGTAATTTTTGTAGATTTTTATCTACACCAGAGATAGGTGTTGTTGTGTAACCCTAGCTAAATAGGAAATAAAAGATTATTCTTTATGAGAAATTGAGAGAAATAAAATATGTTTGGTGTATCTTTGAAGCATCATGATGCCTTGCTGATGTTATGGATGAGTTAGGTTGGTAAGCTTTGATAGCTTAGGTTCACTTGTATGTGTAGATGGTAGGCTAACTAATAGAAGGATAAGGTGTATGTTTTAGGTTACATGTTCTTGGATGACGTTGACTACCTTGTAGAAGAAATAATTGTATTCAAACTGCTCGTTCCATGTGCTCATCTGCATCTCATGTCATCAAAGCACTCCACCGCATTTCGATGCATTCTTCGCATGTTCCCTTATGCACTTGCATCATACAGGATCGCAGGAGGAGTTGCAGGCAGCAGTTCCGGAGGAGCAGGCTTGGACGGATCAGCAGGAACCCCAGGCACAGGAGGTGCCCGAGGAGGAAGAGTCAGGCGAGGAACTGCCAGAGTGCGTCGATCACCACCCTAGTTCGTTCGAAAAAGGCAAGCCCCGGAGCATTTTAAGCCTCCTAAATTTATAAAAAGTTATTTCTTAATGCATGAGTCATAGTTATATATTGTTGTACTAAGTTATAGGAGTTGAGTGAAACCGTTGTTGCACTATTACCTTGGCCACCAGATTATCTTTCACCCTGTTAGGTCAGGATCGAGTAAATTGCTTAGCCATGCTGAGACCGGTAGAAGTCGGGTGATTTCCTGTCACCTGCGAGTTATAGGTGGATACCAGGTTATGGTTAGCTGTAAGGGTGATCATGAAAAGTAACCAAGTGTTGATGGATAAACGGAGACCGGGCGGAGTCTTATAGTGTTCTGGACTATAGTGATTCCGTCTGTGTCGGTTAAGGACCGATCGTTGCTCGTCCCTCTTGTCATGTTGAACGCATGCCTCACATTTAGCTGGCCGAATAAAGTACCTTTCGACCGCGAAGCTAGCGACACTTTTTGAGCCGGGATAAACTCGGGTTGGCAGACTGGTGTTGAAGGGGGTGTACGGGGACGCGAAGAGTGAGCCCAAGGTGCGTCCTGGCAGTCGGGCGGTCCCTGGGTAGTGCGATCCATGATTGTTATCCCGCGGCTTCTCGGAAAGTGTCATTGGTGATCTACGCAACCCTGACGGGGGAAGCATGGTTTGTGTGAGGAATAAATCTCCAGCTGGATAGGAATTCGATTCGAATCGCCGTCGCTCCCGGTTAGTGAGTACTTGACTCGAGCTATGGCATCGTAGTAACAATGATAAAACACTGATGGTTAAGTGAATAATGTTGGAAATGCTAAACCTGAGATGGTAACCTTTGATGTTAATGGTTAATCAAGTGATTGCTTTAGCATAGGTGCTTACCTAGATTGAATAGGTTATAATAAATGTGACGCAAAAAGGACTTAAATTAGTTTACTCATAACAACTTGTGCTTTTCGCAAAGGAGTCAAGCCAATCCACTAGGTACAGCCTTGCATGCTCCTTGGTGTCATTTTATTTCTGGTTTTTGACGGGTAAGTCTAGCTGAGTACATTCTCGTACTCAGGGCGTTGTTCCCATTGTTGTTGCAGATGGTCAGATGTACTACGGGTACTGCTCCAACTGTCTGTATCCGGCGATGGGTGACAACTAGGACCTTGGGGCAAGGGTCTTTCTGTTAGTCTTATCTACTGCTTTTGTGGACCATGACTATCGACTGGCACTGTAACTGAACCAAGTGTGTGTGCGTAAAATTATTTTACTTCCGCTACTTTATGTTGAACTATGTTGTAATAACTTTTATCTCCGAACTCCGATGTATCTTACCTTTATGATCAGATTTATGTATCGTGTGAATTGTGGCTGCTAAATCAGTACGATCTTGGTTGTATGTTAGTGGTTTTGAAATCCTTCGTGATTTCACGGAATCTCGGGTTATACGGGCTTAAGTTTGTTAAATTAACCGCCTCGGTGGAAGATTTTCTTACTTAATTTCGTATAATTACGTTGATTTGTTACAGCTGGCATCGGAGCATGGTTTAGCATGCTACTGTTCACAGGAGTAATTAAAAATAAAACTGTGTTTTCAAATAAGCTTTTGAACTTAAAAGTGTGCCAGTGGTCATATCCTTTATGCCCGATAAGGACTCTAGGTGGCTTAATTAAGTACTAACTTGGGGGTTGCATCATATTTTAAATTTCGTCGCTCATACGGCGTGCTATGGTATGAGTGCCATTCACTTGAGTGGTAATGTATGGATCCTTTACCTCTACGCCTTGGTAAGTGAGAGTTGTGAGTGCATGGTCGGATACACTGCCGATCTAGGGGAGTGCTTATGTGATACCAAAATACTTACGTACCCTGCGCATGTTCGTATGAGGGTATCCAAATTGTGGGGAATTCCGTCATGCAGTGACGATGCCGTCAATAGGACGACGATTCGGGTAGTTGTTACCGTTATACTCGTATTTGGGGATGCGTGTAGAGCGAGTAACTTACTTTACTGCTTTCTGCATGTTTTCATACTGTGAGGTTTGGGCTGAAGTGATTTCCTTTCTGCAGGTACCTAACAACGCTTTCGAGTAGTACGTGTTAGTTACGTTACAAGAGATCGTTGTATGCCACCGTTTATTCCGTTAGTAGTCATTAGTTTTCTAAGTTTGTGAGGACGTACGGAACGTGCATGCATCATGTGTGCATTTCATTCATGGCATTGTTCCTCCCCTTATAAGTTGATTATCTCATTTTGATAAAAATGCCAACTTAAAAATCTGTTCTCACCACGGCAATAAAATTTTTGCTACAGATGGCACGTACCAAGCAGACCGCTCGCAAGTCCACCGGCAGAGCTCCCCGTCATCAGCTTGCTCCCGCGCACTCGCCAGCGTCATACTTTTCTTGGAGAGTTTGGGATGCCTACACTCTTGTGGAGAGTGCTCAGCTATGTAGGCTATCAGGATGGGATGGAGCCCCGATATTTTGGTCAAATGAGCGGTTGGGTGAAGGACTTTTGGTGACTGTGGAAGCAGTAGTTCGTCCCCGAGGTGATGGTTCTGAGTGGACCGGTTGGCGTTTTGAGTCAACTGGCAGGACCCCTGAAGAAGCCGCTGAGAGGGCAGCCTTTGGAATCTTGAGAGATATCATGGATCGTTTTCCTCAGGAGTTGGCAGCAACTATAGTGGGAGTCTTTCCGAGGGGCAACCCCTCCACTGACTCGTGGCAGCAAGCCAGGGGCAGATCTCTGGAGATTAGCGCAGCAGAGGCACAGAACAGTGACAACCCCGCTATGAGTGCCATGTTCGCAGTGATGAGGGCCTTCGATGGAGTGGAAGGTAGTCTGAGACGTGTTTCTAGTGCTCTTGGTCAGGCTCGCGATGACCGCCGTCAGCTTCAGAGAGATCACGACGCCGAGATTGAGAGGCTTACTGCTGAGATGGCTCAGTTGACTCGTCAGAGAGATCAGGCCACTCAGAGGACTGTGATTTTTGAGGGAGATGTACGTGCCCTGAGAGAGCAGCTTGGGCAACTGACCACCACCCACAGGAATGCTGAGAGCATGTTGGCTCATGTGCTCCATCAGAGGAATGAAGCCTGGTCCGCAGAGAATGTGTTGAGAGCTAGACAGTTTGAGCTCGAGCAGCGGCTGGCTGATGCCGAAGAGTACAACGATAACTTGCATGAAGAGGTCCATCGGCTGAACAATCAGCTTAACCCTTATGACCTTCCTGGCGCAACAGAGATGGATTTGGATGTAGACGAAGATCCTGAAGAGCCCGTGGCGCCAGCTGAGGAGCACGACGACGCTGCAGTCGGTGACAACGCCAACGTCTCTGACCTAGATAGCGATCACGATGAGTAGGCTAGTAGTTGTTGCACTAGCTACTAGGTTCCGTTTGCATGGTCTTTTGCTTGTTAGCACTTTGGACATGTAATAATGAGTAGAAAGACTAAAGCTTGATGTAAGGTTGGAAAGTTTGGATGTGTTTGTGGCGGTATCCGAACGTCCAAAGTCCAGTGTATGTATGCTGGCAACTTGGTTGTAATGGACGCGATGTGTGTGCTTTAAGTAATATAATTAGTGATGTTGTGTTAATTGGAATGACTTATTGTGCCCCTGTTTTATTGTATGAATTTATTCTCTCCAGTGAATTCAGTTCGGCATGATTTTTCATTCGGTCGCGATTCCTACAACATCACCTAATAATTACTGTTGCTGAAACATGCAGATGCCGAACACTCGTCGTACCGTGTATGGTACCGCTGAGGCTGGTGGAAGTGCAGCTGCTAATGATGACCGAGATCCACCACCGCCTCCTCCACCTTACACTGCGGAACAGTTTTTCGCCAATTCCTGGGAAGCCAACGAAACATGGAGAGCATGCAACAGAATATGGAAGCGGCGCTGCGCAGTATCGCAGATAATACCCGCCGGGGGATAAACCCGGGAGGTCACGAAGCAAATCCGTACAGCAGTTTCAAGGACTTCATGGATACTCGTCCACCGATCTTCAAGGAAGCCGCAGAACCTTTAGATGCAGAAGAGTGGATTAATACGATGGAAGATAAGTTTCGTGTCTTAAGAATGACTGAAGTGTTGAAGACTGAGTACGCAGCTCATCAGCTTCAAGGTCCGGCAGGAATGTGGTGGAAGCATCACCGCACCACTTTTCCTCCCCATGCCCATATCTCTTGGAGGGAGTTCACTGAAGCCTTCCGTGGAACATACATTCCACCTGGTCTGACCGAGATGAAGCTTGGGGAATTCCTGGCATTAAATCAAGGCACGAAGACTGTGACTCAATACCTGCATGCCTTTAATAACCTGAGCCGTTATGCTCCGGACATGGTGGATACTGATGCCAAGAAGATCGCTAGTTTCAAGAGAGGCCTGAGTCCCAAGATGATGAAACATGTGGGTACAAACATGAGGACTAGTTTCAATGACTTCGTTAGCGACTGTTTGAAGCAAGAGAAGAACAACCATGTGTATGCTGCTTCCAAGATACGTAAGAGGGCTTTCGAGTCGGGTTCGTCTCAGTCCAGGGACCCCAGTAGCCAACCGCCCAGCTTATCGATCGCCTGCCCCAGGTGCAAGGTTTAGGCCACCGCAAAGGAAGAATCAGAATGCTCAGCCACCCCAGAGGAACCAGAAGCCGTTCAAGATGGCATTGCCTCAAGCAAAGGCAGGACAAGGCAGTTCATCTGGAACTGTGGCTCAGGTGAAGGGGACCGTGCTTCAACTGCAACCAACCTGGACACTTTGCAAAGTATTGTCCCTACCCTAAGAAACAGCAAACGCAGTATCAAGCTCGTGTGCACCACACCACTGTGGATGACATCCCTGAGGGAGAACCGGTGACAGCTGGTATGTTTTCTATCAACAATCATCCTGCAGTAGTTTTGTTTGATTCCGGATCATCTCATTCCTTTGTAAGTCAAGCCTTCGTTAAGAGACATGAGCAAAAGATAGTTGAATTGGAATGTGCATATAAAATCAGTTCAGCTGGGGCTGATCTGTTGACTAATCAGATTGTTCAGGGAGTAACCCTAAACATATCGAACCGTCAATATAAGCTTAACCTGATAGTCATGCCAGGGTTAGTTTTGGATGTGATCATGGGTATGAACTGGATGAATCAAATGGGAGTTGTAATTGATGTTGGAGGAAGGAGTATCTCTCTTAAGGAACCCAGTGGGGAAGGCACCTTTCGAGTGGTCCTACCTCGGAGGGTAGACCTAGCTAGCACATCTTGTGCGGTACAAACTACTCTGCTAGTCCAGATTCCAGTGGTCTGTGAGTTTCCAGATGTGTTTCCAGAGGAGTTACCTGGACTTCCACCAGACCGAGAGGTTGAGTTTGCCATTGAGTTAATTCCAGGAACAGCACCGATTTCAAGAAGGCCTTATCGGATGCCTCCCAATGAGTTAGCAGAACTGAAAAAGCAACTTCAGGATTTGCTAAGGAAAGGGTTGATTCGTCCCAGCTCGTGCCGAATGGGGATGCCCCGCTCTGTTTGTGAAAAAGAAGAAGGATAACTCCTTACGCATGTGCGTGGATTATCGGCCACTGAATGCAGTGACAATTAAAAACAAGTATCCTCTTCCTCGGATTGATATCTTGTTTGACCAATTGTCCAAAGCCAAAGTGTTCTCTAAAATAGATCTGAGATCAGGGTACCACCAGATAAAAATTAGGCCGCAAGATGTGCCTATGACTGCGTTCTCTACCAGATATGGTTTGTACGAGTATCTTGTCATGTCCTTCGGGTTGACAAATGCTCCTGCATACTTTATGTACCTGATGAATTCGGTTTTCATGCCCGAGTTGGACAAGTTTGTGATAGTGTTCATTGATGACATACTGATATACTCAGAAAATGAAGAAGAACATGCGGAACACCTCAGGATAGTCTTGACTAGACTCAGAGAACATCGACTGTATGCTAAGTTCAGCAAGTGTGAGTTCTGGCTTAGGACAGTTCCTTTTCTCGGCCACGTGTTGTCTGAAAATGGCATTTCTGTCGACCCCAGTAAGGTACAAGAGGTTATGAACTGGAAGTCACCAAGTTCAGTTAACGAAGTCCGCAGTTTCCTTGGTTTAGCAGGTTACTACCGTCGCTTCATACCAGATTTCTCGAAGATTGCCAAACCAATGACAAGCCTGTTACAGAAGGATCATAAGTTTGTATGGACAGAGGAGTGCGAAGCAGCCTTCTGTACCTTGCGGAAGTTGTTGACCACTGCTCCTGTTCTGGCCCAACCAGATATAGAAAAGCCGTTTGATGTTTTCTGTGACGCATCCAAGAATGGGTTAGGATGTGTGCTAATGCAAAATGGAAAAGTCGTTGCTTACGCCTCACGGCAATTGAGGAAGCATGAAGTTAACTACCCTACACATGATTTAGAGCTTGCAGCAGTGGTGCATGCTCTAAAGATTTGGAGGCACTACCTGTTGGGTAATGTGTGTAATATCTTCACAGATCATAAGAGTCTCAAATACATCTTTACCCAATCTGAGTTGAACATGCGACAGAGGAGATGGTTAGAGTTGATAAAGGACTATAATCTGAACGTACACTATCACCCTGGAAAGGCTAATGTAGTAGCAGATGCACTGAGCAGAAAATCCCATGCTATTGATGTGCAACCGTTGTTTGAAGAAGGGTTCAATTTGTTACATCCTGCTGTGTTGCATAATCTTCAGGTCAGTTGTACTCTGGAAAGCCAGATCGTTGATGGTCAGAAAACAGATAAGGGAATCTTTCATATTAAAGAAAGGATGAAGAGAGAACCCACCAAACACTTTCGATTGGATGACCAAGGAGTGTTATGGTTCAAGGATCGCCTGGTAGTACCTAAGGATAGAGAGCTTAAGAACAAGTTGATGGATGAGGCTCATCGTTCTAAGTTATCTATTCACCCCGGAAGTAGTAAAATGTACCAAGAGTTGCGACCCTGTTATTGGTGGACTAAGATGAAAAAGGAAATTGCAGCATACGTTGCTCGTTGCGACATGTGTTGTAGAGTTAAAGCTCTTCACATGAGACCTGCAGGACTTCTGCAACCTTTGTCGGTACCCGATTGGAAGTGGGATGATATAAGTATGGACTTTATCACTGGTCTCCCCACCACACAAAAGAGGCATGATTCTATTTGGGTAATAGTAGATCATCTCACCAAGACAGCTCACTTTCTGCCCGTTAAGACGACATTCCGACCACCTCAATATGCAGAGAAGTACATTGCCGAGATTGTCCGATTGCATGGGATACCAAAAACGATTGTGTCCGATCGTGGTTCGCAGTTTACCTCTCACTTTTGGGAACATCTGCATCAAGGTTTGGGTACTAGTTTGATTCATAGCACGGCTTACCACCCACAGACGGATGGACAAACAGAAAGAGTTAATGCGGTACTAGAAGATATGCTTAGAGCTTGTGTACTATCATCCAGAGGCTCATGGGAATCCTGGTTACCGTTGGCAGAATTCGCTTACAATAACGGTTACCAAGAGAGTATCAAGATGGCACCTTTTGAAGCCTTGTATGGCAGGAAGTGCAGGACACCGTTAAATTGGGTAGAGCCTGGAGAAAGAAGGTTTTATGGAATTGATTTTGTCGATGAGGCAGAGAAAAAGGTCCGTGTTATCCAACAAAACATGCAAGCTGCACAGTCTCGTCAGAAGAGTTATGCAGACAAGAGAAGAAGAGCATTGGAGTTCCAAGTAGGTGACTATGTCTATTTGAAGGTTACCCCAATGAAGAAGAAACGGTTTGGAATCAAGAAGAAACTGTCTGCGAGATATATAGGACCATACCAGATCGTAGAGAAAAAGGGTCCCGTGGCGTACAAGTTGCAGTTACCAGAAGAGATGAGTTCGATATTTCCCGTTTTTCACGTATCCCAACTGAAGAAGTGTCTACGTGTTCCAGAGGAGAGGATATAACCTCAGGGTATTCGGATCAAGGCAGACTTGGAGTATCGCGAGCAACCGGTTCGAGTCCTGGATACTAAGGACCGAGTCACTCGAAATAAAGTGGTCACAACCTACAAGATTCAATGGAGCCACCATGATGAGAGCGATGCTTCTTGGGAAACGGGAGAATATCTTCAAACCGCGTATAAAGCTTTTTACGATAAGTGGTTCGTAACTCAAAATCTCGGGACGAGATTCTTATAAGGGGGGAGGGCTGTAACACCCCTGGGTGTTAAGCATGCATTATCATTCAAAGCATAAGCATTCAACATCATTGCATGATTAACATTATTTGAATTGTAGCTCTTTCAAATTTAATGTAAAAAAAAATAAATGGGAACCCTAATTTTGATATAAGTGTTAAAAAGTTGGTGAACTTTTGAGAAGTAGCAATTTTAAATAATCTAGAATAAATCAACTTGATTATTGGAGCAAATTTTGAATTCAAGTTTTCCTCAAATTCTGTTTTAAAAAAATATTCGAAATAAATGAGTTTTTGATTTTAAGTTAGCTTTAAATCTCAAATTCAAAATCTATTGAGAATTTTGAAAAGTGCTCTATATGAAAGTTGTAGAGAATAAAATTTTGAACAACTTTTATTTTGGGCCAAATTTCTGAAAACCTCTTTTTCATCTCCAAATTCAATTTTGGAACAAAGAATTAAATCTGGAAAAATATTTTGAAAAAGAAAAATCAGATTTTCGCCTTAGTGGGCTTCGGCTTCCCTTTCGGCCCAGCTTCGCTGGCGGCCCGGCCCGCGCCCGCGTCGTCTCCCTCCCGCCCCCCGCGCGCGCGCGCCCGCGCGTGGCGTCGTGGCGCCGCGGCAGCGCTCGGTCGCCGCGTGTCCGTACGCCGTCGAAGCCGCACGACACGCGCCCCTGTGGCCCCCCGCAGCGTCCGCGCCCGCTTACCCCCCCTCCGCGCGCTCGTCCTCCTCGGTTGCTCCCTCCATTCTCCCCCTCGCTCGCCCGCAGCAGCAGCAGCAGAGCTCCGCCTTGCCATCGCCGGCTCCCGAGCTCCGCAACCGCCTAGCCGCCGCTCCGGCTCACCGCCTCCGCCTCCGTCTTCGCCCTCGCTGCGCCTTGTCGTTGCGCATCCGGTGCTCGCCACATCCCGCCAGGATTCGGCCTCCATCCGCGGTAATGGCTCGCCGGAGTTCCGGCCGAGCTCACCGGAGCGACCCGCTCCGTGAGCCGCACACCTCCACGCCACTTCTCGCCCACTTTTCGAGCGCACGAGCACCGCACTTGCACCACGAGTCTCACTGACCTCACCGCGCGGCTCCTCTCGGTCGGAGTTGGCCGGCCGACGGCATCCCGCGCCACCGAGCCGCCATGCACGCCGGCGAGCTCGATGCTGAGCTCGTCTGGCCACCCACTAGGCACCACTGGGTTCGCATCGATGAGAGGAGCACGATGGTGCCCTCCCCGTCGTCGGAGGACTCGCCGGCGGCGAGATCCCGGCGGTCCACACCGCCTCTGGCCGACTGCGGCTGACGGGTGGGCCCGTCTGACCCATGGGTCCCGCCTGTCTGTCTCAGCGTTTCGGTTTCGCGTGTCACAGCGGGGTGCACGTAGCGTTTAAAGCCGGTTTTGATTTTCGGTTTTAAAGAAATTGATTTCCAGAAAATCTGAAAAAGGCTTCTAAAAATTGTATCTCAAGATTTATAGCTCCAAAAATCATGAAATAAATTTTGAAATGTTCCTTTTGAATAGATCTACAGTTTAAAAATATCTCATGTGATGTTTGTGACACTCTACTATGCAATTTTATTTAATTGCTATAAATGCTGATATCTTAGAAAAAATGTAGTAAATAAAATAATAAAGGAAAAAATGTGATTCTTGTGGCATTAATCTTTATTTGTGATATACTTTCTAGGAAAAATATTAGTGAAGCATGTTCTATGGAAAAATGTTGAAGTGTAGTTCAAATGCTTTTAATCAGTAATATCTGTTATTTTTATTATAGAGAAAAATTTGTATACAACATACATCTGATAATTTTTGTAGTATGTTGGTTTACTGTTAGTAACCTAAGAAAATTGTGAAATCTGTTGTTTGACACTTTTTCTAGTATAAAATAAATTCATGCTCACAATTAGGCTATAGCTTGTTTATTTTGTACAGGCAGTTTTACTTGTGCAATTCTCATGAAAATTTAGTGGTAGGTTAGTTAGGGTAAGAGTAGTCTACTCTAATTTTTGTAGATTTTTATCTACACCAGAGATAGGTGTTGTTGTGTAACCCTAGCTAAATAGGAAATAAAAGATTATTCTTTATGAGAAATTGAGAGAAATAAAATATGTTTGGTGTATCTTTGAAGCATCATGATGCCTTGCTGATGTTATGGATGAGTTAGGTTGGTAAGCTTTGATAGCTTAGGTTCACTTGTATGTGTAGATGGTAGGCTAACTAATAGAAGGATAAGGTGTATGTTTTAGGTTACATGTTCTTGGATGACGTTGACTATCTTGTAGAAGAAATAATTATATTCAAACTGCTCGTTCCATGTGCTCATCTGCATCTCATGTCATCAAAGCACTCCACCGCATTTTGATGCATTCTTCGCATGTTCCCTTATGCACTTGCATCATACAGGATCGCAGGAGGAGTTGCAGGCAGCAGTTCCGGAGGAGCAGGCTTGGACGGATCAGCAGGAACCCCAGGCACAGGAGGTGCCCGAGGAGGAAGAGTCAGGCGAGGAACTGCTAGAGTGCGTCGATCACCACCCTAGTTCGTTCGAAAAAGGCAAGCCCCGGAGCATTTTAAGCCTCCTAAATTTATAAAAAGTTATTTCTTAATGCATGAGTCATAGTTATATATTGTTGTACTAAGTTATAGGAGTTGAGTGAAACCGTTGTTGCACTATTACCTTGGCCACCAGATTATCTTTTACCCTGTTAGGTCAGGATCGAGTAAATTGCTTAGCCATGCTGAGACCGGTAGAAGTCGGGTGATTTCCTGTCACCTGCGAGTTATAGGTGGATACCAGGTTATGGTTAGCTGTAAGGGTGATCATGAAAAATAACCAAGTGTTGATGGATAAACGGAGACCGGGCGGAGTCTTATAGTGTTCTGGACTATAGTGATTCCGTCTGTGTCGGTTAAGGACCGATCGTTGCTCGTCCCTCTTGTCATGTTGAACGCATGCCTCACATTTAGCTGGCCGAATAAAGTACCTTTCGACCGCGAAGCTAGCGACACTTTTTGAGCCGGGATAAACTCGGGTTGGCAGACTGGTGTTGAAGGGGGTGTACGGGGACGCGAAGAGTGAGCCCAAGGTGCGTCCTGGCAGTCGGGCGGTCCCTGGGTAGTGCGATCCATGATTGTTATCCCGCGGCTTCTCGGAAAGTGTCATTGGTGATCTACGCAACCCTGACGGGGGAAGCATGGTTTGTGTGAGGAATAAATCTCCAGCTGGATAGGAATTCGATTCGAATCGCCGTCGCTCCCGGTTAGTGAGTACTTGACTCGAGCTATGGCATCGTAGTAACAATGATAAAACACTGATGGTTAAGTGAATAATGTTGGAAATGCTAAACCTGAGATGGTAACCTTTGATGTTAATGGTTAATCAAGTGATTGCTTTAGCATAGGTGCTTACCTAGATTGAATAGGTTATAATAAATGTGACGCAAAAAGGACTTAAATTAGTTTACTCATAACAACTTGTGCTTTTCGCAAAGGAGTCAAGCCAATCCACTAGGTACAGCCTTGCATGCTCCTTGGTGTCATTTTATTTCTGGTTTTTGACGGGTAAGTCTAGCTGAGTACATTCTCGTACTCAGGGCGTTGTTCCCATTGTTGTTGCAGATGGTCAGATGTACTACGGGTACTGCTCCAACTGTCTGTATCCGGCGATGGGTGACAACTAGGACCTTGGGCAAGGGTCTTTCTGTTAGTCTTATCTACTGCTTTTGTGGACCATGACTATTGACTGGCACTGTAACTGAACCAAGTGTGTGTGCGTAAAATTATTTTACTTCCGCTACTTTATGTTGAACTATGTTGTAATAACTTTTATCTCCGAACTCCGATGTATCTTACCTTTATGATCAGATTTATGTATCGTGTGAATTGTGGCTGCTAAATCAGTACGATCTTGGTTGTATGTTAGTGGTTTTGAAATCCTTCGTGATTTCACGGAATCTCGGGTTATACGGGCTTAAGTTTGTTAAATTAACCGCCTCGGTGGAAGATTTTCTTACTTAATTTCGTATAATTACGTTGATCCGTTACACATGTGATCTACCACTTAACCCCCTCACGAAGAGAGCTAAGCGCTTTGTAAACATATACATAACCATATCAAATGTACTACTAGAGCAAACTAGGAACATAATAAATAGAAACATAATCATATTAAAATAAAGTCATAGAGTAAAGATACAAAATAGTACCAATACTTTGATGATGAAGATCTGAATTCCGAGCACAAGTCGCCCGACTCTTCCTCTATCTAGTCTAAACCTATGTAGAAGATGAAGATTTAGAGTAGCTATTCTAATTCTCTAGTGAAGAGAAACTCTCTAACCCCTAGCTCTACTGATGGCTCCCTCTGCTAATGAATTGCTAATGAATTAGGGTTTTCCTGGGGTGAGGGACCTTGCTTATATAGCCTTCTAGGAAGCACCATAGCCCTTGGATCAAACCGACCTTGATATATGGTTTTTATTTATCCTCAAAGGCGATGGAGGCATGATCCAAGAGGTGGAAGCTGATTGGCCAATCCACTGGGGCGAGCGCCTAGGGCCAGGGGCGGCCACCCCACCTACCAGCTCAAATGGCCCTCCCCTTCGAGGGGGTGCCTTCTCGAGTCTTCTAGATTATTCTTTTTCGTAGTAGGGTTGATTTCTCTCTATGTAAATCTGACATGTGGGTCTCCTTTGGTCTTTTTCTAATAACCCCCTGCAGAAATAGACATTCACCAAAACTCATGGAAATTATTAGTTTAAAACCCCTAAGTCTAAGGTGAAGCTCATTTTAACCCCTCTTTTGATCCTTGTTGACTTATAAAGTTGATGGTTAACTACCATCAACAAACTCCCCTAAGCTTACCCTTTGCTCATCCCTAAGCAAAGATAAACTCAGTGATGCATCAAGAGTTGCTACAATGCTTTCATGCCTCAAAAGTACACATGTGTTTAAACAAGAACTCTCCTCTGGATTAGAACGAACTATCCTAACTTCAAACTTACCCATATTACCTTTTACCATGGGGCTTGTAGCCATCACTTGGGTCTTGAGCAATTAAAAGGCAGAATAATTAAGTCAAGCACTATATCTCATGCTCTTTGTTCCACCTCTGTCCTGGAGTTTTCATAAACATTTGTAAATAAAACTCAGAGTTCCTTGAATATGACTCTCACAAGTCTCTCAATATATGGTATTTTTGGATCCTTACTAAGGCATTTGAAAGGTTATGTCTTCTCTCTCCTCTCAAAATATGTAGTATTTTTGGCTCAAGGCAAATCTTAGGTATACCTTCTCTCTCTCACCCTATAACTAATACGGATTGTATGGAGTTCAGGGGTATGTAGATAACCCATACATACTTGCAATACATATGTTGCCTAGTCAAACCATGGATCCAGAGGAACTCATCATACAATCAAATCAAGATGTGCATGTGTGGTTTGATATGGTGGCTAAAATGATGGGGAATGAATGAGATAGAAAGAAAGAGGTGAAAGTCTAATTCTATAATGCTCCATACTTGAAAATAACTTTTCTCTTCTGATTCTTGAAAAAAAATAGAAACTTGGCTGCATAAATATCTTTCTTTTTTTTCTTTCTTTCTCTTTTTATTGGGACCCTTGTCCATCTTTTTCTTTTACTTTTGCTTCTCTTCTTTTTTTTAGCAGCAAGTCTCTTTCATAGAAATATTGATATGGGAGGAATGATGATTCAAACTTGGAGCATTTGTAGTGGTATTTGGCTAGCAGAAAATGAATCCTATGGGGAATATTTTTGGTGCTTACTCTCAGTGTAAGAGTAGAACATTTTTGGTGGATCTAAATGGGACAAATATGTGGTGCATACTTCCAGGGTAGAAGTAGCAAGGATGCATGATGTGTGTGTGAATCTTGATTTTAATCGCATGACTATTGATATTTGTTAACGCACACAGAAAAGGATCCGCAAGCACACGGATATCGGTGAGCAGTTCACCCGGGAGATATTTCCAGAGTATCGTATTTGTTTATCCGCAAGGATAAATCGTGCGATGACTAACCTAAATCTATACTTAACCCCTGGGCCACACTACAAGGTAGCGAAGATATAAGCGATTAGAGAAGACTACGATGATAGTCTGGTTCCAACCTATGGTAAGCTATGAAACTATTGGTCTATGGGGACATACCAATGGAAAAGAGACACCATAGAGGATGCTTAACCAGGGTACTTAAATCCTACCAAACCTTCTAATGGGACTTGGGGTACAAAGGAAGCAACGAGATTGTCACGTCCCGCGCTACTACCACGGATCCGGCCAGATAGAGGATATCCATGAGTATCTCTAGCCTAAGCACCATTCTTACGCTACAGATGATTACCCTACCCTCTACCATGGAAGAGAATAAAGTAAACTCATAAACCATAGAACAATAATAACAACATACTTACTTAGTATTGAAAGTTGAATTACCGAAGAATCCTAGAACCAAGCCTCGGGTTAGGAGACTTGATCCCACAGGTACAAGCTAGAGAGGAGACACTGACATGCCGAGCTTCCTCCAACTCATCTCTCTACTCTAACTCTCTCAATCTAGAAGAGGAACTCTAATCTCACACGGAGACTATAAAGCTAATCTCTCTTATATGTGCCCAAAGAGACAAATCCATTCAAGGGACCCCTCTCAACTAATCCTAACTGGAAATAATGAATTAGGTTTTCATGGGATTACTCCTCCAGGGGCTAGGGGTCTTGCTTATATAGCCCTCTAGGAAGCACCACAGCCCTCGGATTAAACTGATCTTGATCTACGATTATTATTGATCTTCAAAGGCGGTGGAGGCATGATCTAGGAGGTGGAGCCTGATTGGCTGAGCAGGTGGGGTGGGCGCCCAAGGAGGGGGGCGGGCGCCCCACTTCCGGGGCCGTTTCGCCTCCCATTTGTTTATAGAGTCTTCTCGTACCTCCTAGATTATAGAAAAGTTGTGCGTAGCCCTGTTGTCTCTATGTAAACCTGACATGTGGCCCTTCCTTGGTTCTTTTCAGCTGACACCCTGCAGAAATAGACTTTCACCAAAACTCATAGAATTATGTCAGTAAACCCCTATATCTAAGTGGTAATTATTATTTAGTCCTTTTTCATACTATATTGACGGTTAAAATTGACACTTATCTACCGTCAACAAACTCCCCTAAGCTTACCCTTTGCTCGTCCCTGAGCAAAGATAAACTCAGTGATGGATCAAGAGTTGTTACAATGCTTTCATGCCTCAAAAGTACATATGCGTTCAAACAAGAACTCTCCTCCAGATTAGAACGAACTATCCTGACTTCAAACTTATCCATTTTACCTTTTACCATGGGGCTTGTAGCCGTCACTTGGGTCTTGAGCAGTTGAAAGATAGAACGGTCAAGTCAAGCACTATATCTCAAGCTCTTTGATCAACTATTATTCTGGAGTTTTGTAGGTTTTTTCAAATAAAATTTAGAGATTCCTGTGTATGACCCTTTCACGTCTCTCCTTTATGGTATTTCTGGATCCTCACCAAGGCATTTATGGTGTATGTCTTCTCTCTTCTCTCAAAATATGTGGTATTTTTGGCATAAGGCATACTAACATTATACCTTCTCTCTCTCACCCTACTTCTAATAGGTCTATCTGGATCTCATAGGTGGGATACAAGGAATCCATACTTGCATAGTCAGACACATGGATCTAGAGAGACAAGTCCAGCCATACAGTCAAATCAAGATGTGCATGTGTATGATCCTAAATATGGGCTAAATGGGTATATGGTGATCATGGAAAACGGTGATGATGGTAGATGTATGTAGAAATGAAGGGGTAAAGGGATGGTGAATACCTAATTCTACTTTTGCTTCTTTGAAGAAACACATACCTCTTCTTTGAACTTTGAAGACTTTGGGGAGAACTTGTACTGCTCAAAATTCCTCTATGTTGGGACATTTGTCCTCTTACTTTTATTTTTCTTTTCCTCTCTTTCTTCTTCTCTCTCTTTTTTTTGAACGGAGCACCTAAGTCTCTTTTGGAAATATTGATGGAGGTAGTAACAAAGGGATATTTGGACCTTTATTGGATAACAAAAGGGCTAGCAATGAATTAAGGGAAATTTTTGGTGCTCACTCCCAGTATAGGAGTAGAACAATTATGGGATGTGTCTAAATGGAAAGTATATGGATGCATACTTCTAGGGTAGAAGCAGCATATACGGGTGGAGTGTATGTGATCTTGATTTTAACCACATGACTAATCCCCTAGGGTCAACACAGACTGACCATACTCGATGCTTACAAGCAGCTAAATTAACAAGTGAAAGTCTTTCCTAATCTAATAAGCATGTATATATGGCTGTGGTAGGAATTAAACTCTCGTCATATAGGAACTCATCATGTAGGATTTTTAATTTTCAAAGATAAATTCTCCAGAACTCTAGTATCTCTAGGAGCATGATAAACAGCAGCTCAAAACCTTCCCATATCATATCCGCCAACTACCTAGACTTAGATCAAGCATTCGCTACCCACGAGTTTCAGGTTCAGAGCAAATCTTAGATCAAAATAGTTATGTCTAAAACTCAGGAGAGTTCAAGGTTGAAAACTAGGTACTTGAAAGGAATTACGGAAGAGCAACTATTCATCTTTTCCATACAAGAGATTATTCGATATTCTTCTTTTATTAACTTCTTTAAGAACAAAGACAAGCAAACTAGACACACCCTTTTTATTTTGTTTCTATTATTTTATAACATTATTATTACCAAATAAGAAAACTCATAAAGAATAAGATAAAACTGAGAGAAGAAAATACTTAGTTGGATGCATGGGGGGGTGCTTTCCCCCAAGCTAGATGTTGACGTAGTCATTCAATCTTATGAAGTAGCAGACTGGCAGCGGGGATGTTCTTCCTCCTCTAGTGGAGCATTAATTGATGTTGATGATTGTTGAGACAGTGCTCCACCAGTGGATAGAACATCCACTTGCTTGTTGGCTCTTCTTGGTCCTTTAAATCCTATGGAACTCAAATAGACAACAAAACTTGTGGAATAGATTAAGTGTTAGTGGTTGGCCACTCAAGCCTTAAATGTCCAGAGCTTTTAAGATTGTTCTTGATTCTTTTAAGCAGAGTTTCAATAGGATTTCCCTCAAATACTTTTTTTATATTTTTATAATGCAGAGAAAGTCTAACAAGATGAATGCATATTTATTTTTATTTTATGCCACCACAGTGAATATTCCTATGGGTCTATGCCACAAAATTATTCACATGGGGCTTATAATTTATGATGCAGCAAAGCAAACATATATTTATTTTATTTTCTAATGCAATGCTAATGCAAAAAAGTAAACATGCTAAAAGAAGAATGATTATACAACTGCTGGAAAGTAACTATGTGAAAAGGGAAACTGATGCAATGCTGAAAAAGGATAAATATGGATAACTACCGATTTTACCTTTTAGCAAGGGTTTAATGTTTTTAGGTCCCCTAAACAGGACCTCTTACCATATTCATTCTGTAGGTGCACCATCTGGTCCCATAGTAGAGACCTTGCACCTCCTGAGATGGTGTCACCCATGTTTCTTGCTCTTCCAGTAGTTTGAAGTGAAGTACTAGTTGTGGAAACTGGCAGCATCTTTGTACATATTCGTAGGTCCAAGATCTTCATTTATAGGATTCTTGGGGAGTTGACAAGCTCCTCTACTGTTGTATTCAAAGTGGGTCCTCCTCATAGAGACAAGGCAGAGATCAAGTGCATGGACTCTGTTGGTGGAAAAACACCAACAGAACCAAAAGTTTATTCTTCTCTAACCTTAGGCATATTGAGCAAAATAAAGTTGATGTTTATGTGTTTTGCTTGAACTTAACATGGGTGATAGGATCAAACAATGAGCATGAATGTAGCATTAAATCAATTGGGCAGATCAAATTTCTTAACATTATGGAAGGATAGTCTATCTATGCATATTGTGTAATGATTTCATGATTATGACTATCAACTTCCAAAGAAAAGACGTGCAATCATTTTAGATCATTGAGTTAAGATTATAAGATCAAGAAAGTGGTGACAGGAACAAAGATTAGAGAACTAAGCATGTTGAGTTAATTAGGTTGGGTCAAATGAGGTTGTAACTCAAACATGATTGGTTCTCTATTTATGTGTATACCAACATCAAGGAAAGGATTTTAATGTGATGATCACTAACCTTAGGATGTTACCTTTAATGTTGGAGCGTACTAGCACTATAACACCTTGTGGAAGCTTTCCTTCGTTGGTCGTTCTTGTTGTTTTGTTCATGCACCAATGTTTTCTCTATTGCACTCCTTTCCTACATTTAATAATGTCATGTTTCGTTCTCTCTTTAATTTGTGCTTGGACCGTTAGCTCTTCTTATTGTTTCATTCCTGTGAATCATTAGTGGACACACATACCCGAAGGAGTATACAAGTAATGATAGGGGCATTGTTGTCACAAAGCTAAGGGCCAGTTTCTATGCTATAGAAGAATTTATTTGAACATACTAGCACAGAAATATTTACTATTACTTCTTTTCTAGAGGATTGATTTTATCTTATATTTGATTATCATATATAGACATTACTCAAACTTATAGAAATAAAGCAATAGTTAATTGAAAGATTGCAAACCAGCGTGTAGAGCGATGAGAGCATGATAGGAGGAAGGTCATGGTTGGATCATCTAAAGGAGTTAGCCTTCCTTCTTCATGCATCAGCTTCTCAATCTAGTGAGGGTGCAGAAAGTTGCATGCTCTCATCTTGTCAATTTTTCTTGATTCCCGATGATTAATAATTGACAAGAGAATGCAACTACAACTTAAAATCCTCCACGATGGTCTTTGTCTTCAAGTGGCATGACAGAGATTTGTTCACCTGCTTCCATGGAGTGAGTGCTTTGATTGTGGATCATGCTTTGTGGCACTCTTCTTCTTTCTCTTTGGCTATGAATGAGTTGTGTCTCCCTTGTGCAAGATTATTGTGTCTCTCTTCATCTCTGGTATGAGTTCATCTCAGGACTTTCCTAATTTGAATTTGGGAGTTTCTCTGCAGGGGTTAGTCTAACAAAATATCCAACATCTACTATAGCATACTGTCGGCTCAAAAATCAACCTAGACACCACGTCTAATTTGAATTAGGAAGGCATTCTAACCACACGTAATTAAAAGCCTTTGAAAGTAAGATCACTACCTCCTAACTTAAGCACCATGCCTTATTTAAGAGATGAATGAAACTACTCCAAACCTAAACATATACAATAGTAAATGGAGGCAGCATTAAAGCATAATAGAGATTTACTCAAATAGTGATGAAAGAGCATGATTGTTGTTTAGCAAATTGAGCATGTCTTAAAGGTAGGGACAACCACGATAATGTAGCAGCATGGCAAAAGATGTTTTCATTGGGAGTATATCCCCCAAGCTTGAATTTTGCAAAAAAATAAGATTGGATGAATGTAATTCAATGTTGCATAATGATGGGTTGGACATATCTTGCATTTGTCATTCCTTCATTCTTTTTGCTCCAACCTGGAATGGTTAGTGACAAGAATACCCGAAGGAATATTTTCACAATAACTCTATGCTTATTTCACAAGGGCAGAAAAGTGAACACTCATGTTATGGTCGAAAAGTGCTTGTTTTAGGACACTAAGCTTGTCCTTGGGAAACCTTCAAGATATGAATTGGTGAAGTGGTTTCCCCTCTAGCACTAGTTTATATGTACTAATCTCAAGATTCAACACAATGAGATCTGCAATGTTTATGATAAACATATGTGTCTTCAACCACCCTTTCAAAATCTTTAGGAACAGGGAGCATAAGGGGGTTGAAGACCTCGTGTGGGGCAATGTTAGAGAGACTAAGTGAATCAGGAGATTTCTTATACGAGCAAGGACTTGATAGGGTTTTTATAAAGTAACTTCCTTGTTCATTGAAGTCTCCATCATTTTCAACTTCCAAGGGTGATTTGGCATAAATGTCTAACATTTCCCTTGTATTGCCTCTCGAGTAGGTCTCATATAAGGACTCGCCTACACATTCAATGGAAATAGTACATAGGTTTTTAATGCTCTTTTACCATTGATGTTGCTCTTCTCGATCCTCCTTATGGTCTTGATGAATCCAATGCTTTAGATGTCTCGGTGGATTTCTAGGATCATCATGAGAAAGAGCATAGGAAGATTCATAGGGATTAAGGATGGGTTTAAATTTCATATCTAATGTGGGCATAGAAAGGGAGAAGATAGGAGTGGATTCTAGATGGCTTTGCTCTCCTTTTATGGCATCACTTGACATACCATCCTTGAGTCTTTCTAAATGTCCTTCAAAGGGATTGGATTTGAAAAGCTTCCAAAGAGATCCCTTCTTGAAAAGATCCAAACTATATGTACTAAAAGGTCTCTTATGAAGCGGGAAGTTTATGCTTCTCCCAAGATCATTGGAAAGGATTTCCAAAGGTAGAATTACTTCTTCCCTCAAATGATTTTGGAGTACAACTGGTTTGGGATGGATAGCCAAATCGTGGGATTGGAAAGTTCGTAACGTGGCTATGAAAACTTCCTCTTCTAGTTTGGGAGATGATTCCTTCTTTTCCTCTAGGAGTTTATCATAAAGGCTAGTGCAAGGAGTGTGTCTACTAATAAGGACAAACCTTGCTCCACTAATGGATAAAGAAAGGAAAACTCCTCCAAAGGTGATATTATTAAGACCCATAGTAATATGGAAGAAGAATAGGGTCTTGTAAGGCTAGGTCTAAACCTAAATTTATGAGGCGTTTGAAAGATTCTCTTAGTGTAGCCAAAAGTTTATTATCTCCTTGATGAGAACATAGGACCTTTGGTTCATTACCTTCTTGATTAGAAGATAGGACCTTGGGTGTAGGAAAGGGTTGGTTTGACCTATTGCAACCAAATATGGGTGTAGCTCATAGCTAGATGTGAGAATCATGGGTTCTAGTGGCTCTAAGCATTGGTTCATGGGTGCAGGATATTGATAAATAGGCATGGAATTTGGGTTATCCATAAGGATAAAAAAGAAAAGGCAAAAGGAAAAGAGAAAAAGATAAAAGTATAATACAAGGTTAAGCAAGACTTGAGGTTAACTCAGCTAACGTCTTTCTCCCCGACAACGGCGCCAGAAATGCTTGTTGATATTTATTAATGGACACAAAAAAGGATCCACAAGCGCACGGATATCGGTGAGCATTTCACTCAGGAGATATTTCCAAAGTATCATATTTGTTTATCCGCAAGGAGAAAGCGTGCGATGACTAACCTAAATCTATACTTAACCCCTGGACCGCACTACAAGGTAGCGAAGATATAAGTGATTAGAGAAGACTACGACGCTAGTCTGGTTCCAACATATGATAAGCTATGAAACTATTGGTCTATGGGGACATACCGATGGAAAAGAGCCACCATAGAGGATGCTTAACCAGGGTACTTAAATCCTACCAAACCTTCTAACGGGACGTGGGGTACAAAGGAAGCAACGGGATTGTCACGTCCCACGCTACTACCACGGATCCAGCCAGATAGGGGATATTCACGAGTATCTCTAGCCTAAACACCATGCTTACGCTACAGATGATTACCCTACCCTCTACCACAGAAGAGAATACAGTAAACTCATAAACCATAGAACAATAATAACAACATACTTACTTAGTATTGGAAGTTGAATTACCGAAGAATCCTAGAACCAAGTCTCGGGTTAGGAGACTTGATCCTGTAGGTACAAGACGGAGAGGAGACACCGACATGTCGGGCTTCCTCCAACTCATCCCTCCACTCTAACTCTCTCAATCTAGAAGAAGAACTCTAATCTCACATGAAGACTATAAAGCTAATCTCTCTTATATGTGCCCTAAGAGACAGATCCATTCAAGGGACCCCTCTTAGCTGATCCCAACTGGAAATAATGAATTAGGGTTTCATGGGATTACTCCTCCAGGGGCCAAGGGCCTTACTTATATAGCCCTCTAGGAAGCACCACAGTCCTCGGATCAAACCCGACCTTGATCTATGATTATTATTGATCCTCAAAGGCGGTGGAGGCATGATCCAGGAGGTGGAGCCTGATTGGCTGAGCAGGTGGGACGGGCACCCAAGGAGGGGGGTGGGCACCCCACTTCTAGGCCCATTTCGCCTTCCGTTTGTTTTTAGAGTCTTCTCGTACCTTCTATATTACAAAAAAGTTGCGCGTAGCCCTGTTGTCTCTATGTAAACCAGACATGTGGGCCTTCTTTGGTTCTTTTCAGCTGACACCCTGTAGAAATATACTTTTACCAAAACTCATGGAATTATGTTAGCAAACCCCCTATATCTAAGTGGTAATTATTATTTAGTCCTTTTTCATACTATATTTACGGTTAAAATTGACATTTATCTACCGTCAACGTTGACAAGCCTCTAAGGGTCGACACAGCCCAACCAAACTCAATACAATTACAAGATGTAGATATGTGGAAGGTTTCCTATTCTAATAATCATGTATGGCTATGGTAGGAATTTAACACTCGTCATATAAGAAACTCATCATGTGGCATTTTAAGTTTTCAAAATAAATCTCTAGAATTTAGTGTCCCTATGAACAAGATAAACAACAACTCAGACTATATCATATCATGTCCGTCAATTACCTAGACTTAGATTAAGCATATGCTCCCATAGGTTTAAAGTGTAGAGTAAATTCGTGTGTCAACAGTTCATCCAATCCTTGAGAGAATTCTAGGTTGAAAACAAGGTACTTGAAAAGAATTACAACAGAGCAACTGTTCATCATTTCCATCGTGCATTCTTCAAGTCTAAAGACTTATTAAAAAAATAAAGCAACAAGATTAAAAACACACTTTTATACATACTCTTTTTATTTAGTTTTTATGTTTTAGAACAAACTAAAATAGGCACACTAAAAAGCATTAAATATTTATTTTGTTTTCAGGTTTTGCTGATCTTTTTTTAGATACATAATGATAACAAAAGGAATTTGTAAAAAGGAAAAGAAAACTTACCTTAGATAACGGGGGTCCTCCCCCAAGCTAGATTTTGCCGTAGTCGTTCAATTTAGAGGGAAAAATTCCAACAATGTTGCAATGTCCTTGGCCTTTTGTTCTTGACTTTCTCGAATGCTGGTTAAGGTCTCGGTGGTGTTGTAGTTCCACTGGCGCTGCTTCTCCCACATCTAGTCATGGCGTGCTTGGCCTTATTGGAGGGTCTAGAGAGCATTGTCAGTGCGCTGGTGGAGCGTCAGACCTACGTCCGTGCTCGAATTCTTGACGTGCTCCACCAGATGATGTTCTTCCACCTTGGTAATCAAATGAGTGTCTGGCACCCCCTGATGAAGTTCCCTCTCCATAGAGATGGAATGGCCCAGTCGATGGCGGCAATTGCTCATAGTTATCATGCGGCTGATGAGGAGGATACTCCCATGGGTTCAGAATCCGATAGTTATGATCCATCCACTCATCATAGCTGGCATGAGCTGGCTGTTCTGGTTCAGGGTCAGCAGCGCGCCAAACTGGTTCTTGATGATGATGTGTGATTCTTTTAGAGGTGGTTCTCTAGGGCACTCTAGTGTTCACTAGTTGAGCCTGTAACTCAACATGAAAAGTTTGAACAGAATAAAGGGCCAACTCCGAGTTAGGTAACCGGAGCTTGGTCTCACCATGTCATAAAAAGTTCATTGTTTATTCTTTTCAAAAGGTGAGCATGATAAAAACGTTCATAGCCAAAAGTATCACGATGATCTTCAATAAAATTAAGAGAGGCTCGTTGCAACATGTTTAATTTAGCAGCAATGCGAGTAACAAGCGAACATATAGCAACAGGTCCTATTTGGTAAGAGGGAACAACCAACTAATGGGCTACTAAAAGACGGACAGGTGATACTTTGATCTTTTTGATGGCTGCATACATTAGTTGTAAGTCTGCAACCCTAACCTTGCTAGTATCATCACGTGGAAAGAAAGTAAAGCCCAACCATTTATAGAAAAACCTAAGCCTTGGATGTTCTATGTCACTAGTACGATGCGATTAGAAAATTGTATGCTTAGAAATCTTAGCCCAAAACTTATGCTTCTCAAAATCTCCTAATGCTTCATCAATATCTACTGGGATGTTGGAAGGAAAATTAAGGAGGTCACTAAGCTCTCTCCATGTGGGGTAAAACTCTTGCTTAAAGAGCCTAAAGTAAACTCCTGGCTCTGTGGTTCTTAGGGTGCAAAGAAATTCTATAGTTAACATTTTAGATCCTATTTCAGTGACATCCCATGCAGAAGCCCATCCTAGTAATGAGACAATAGTATCAAATTCAGTACTCAGACCTGCCTCTTGGAGTAGTGCTAGATCGAATGCAGGTGTATAGGTGAACTCTTTGTCCTTGATCTTTTCGTACACATCCTTCTCGCGGGAATCGAGCAAGCCAAGCTGATTTGGCTTGAGAAGGATCTTGGGTGTTGGTGACGAAGAGGAAGCAGATGCAGGAGGAGTAGGAGGGTCGACGCTCATGTCGGAGCCAGCTTTTGATGATGCTTGGGTCGAACTCCTGGTTCTAATGTTCTTGATCGCCCCCGCAGCTCCCTTGGCAAGCTTCTTTAATCCGCTCATCCTACAAAACTGACAAAGACAAAACTCGTGGAGAGAATTTGGGAAGGGGTTAGTTGGTTAGCCATCTAGAGTTAGTGGTCCAGAGGTTAGTCATCTAAGAGATTATTTTTAGTTGGTTTTCCGACAGAACCTCCCCTCAAATTTTAATTGCTCTAACTTTACTTGGGCAGCGTTACCACTAAAAGATTATAGCAGCACTAAAGAAAACCTTCCTTCTATCAACTCTAAGCTCTAGGTCACTCTCCTTTCCTCCTTTCTCTCTTTTCTTTCCACTCTCTTCCTTCTCTCCTATGCTCTTGCAGGAAACTCGAAACTGAAAATAGCATGTACACTAAAAATCTTGAATGTAGATGGTGCATAGAAGCAATGGGAGAAGGGGCTTTTATAGAGGAGGAGGTGGCCGCCCCACTTCTGTCTCCTTTTAGTCTAAAATTTTCAACTCTCCACCTTGCTTAAGTGCTAAGTATGAAAAAGTAGTGTGTGGGTGGATTTGGCGGAGGAAAAGAGAAAACGGTGGAGGTGAGTGGAAGTGGATGAAATAATATGATGTGATGTATATGAGGTGGAGTGTATGACATGTGGGTCACATGGTGGTGGGTCCACTATGTACTATATATATAATGCAGGAGATAAAAGAGTAGAAACTAAAATGCTTAAAATGCATGGAATAAATATTTTTGTACCACCATGGTAAATACTTTTAATGGGTTTTTACACATCATAAAAATTATTTACATGGGGCTAGAATTTTTATAATGTAGTACTTGAGAATGTAAATATGCTTAAGAAAAATTATGCGGATAAATATCGAGTTACCTTCCGGCAAGGGTTTGAATTTTTTAGAGTCCTTCGAACTGGACCTTCCAATATTTTATTCTTCTGATGATCCCAGAGATGATGGCTCTAGTGATATTTCCATTTTGTCTTGATCTACCATCTTCGCAGAGGCATTGAGTTACTATTTTGACGTGAATGCAAATTGTTCTTCTTGCCCATTTATGGTGAACTTGATTTCTCCTTTCCCGACATCAATGTGTGCTTTGGCGGTGCTCAAAAAGGGTCTCCCGAGGATGAGTGACACTTTTGAGTCTGGATGCATATCCAGAACCACAAAGTCTACTAGAACAAAGAATTCTCATATCTTGACTAAGATATTCTCGGTGATGCCTAAATGGCGCCCAATAGAGGTATGTTGACATATAACTTCTGAATAACTTCCACGAACTTGCTAAACTGCTCACCCGATTGCGGTCTTCTAATTCTGTGAGAAAACGGTATGTAGTTTGTATCATAAAAATTATGTCTCATCTTGTGATCTTGTAATATGTCTTGAGGTTGTACATCTTGCTCAGCTTCAGTATTATTCTCTTCTTCTGCCACTGGTAGTACTGCTAGTGCTCTTCTTGCTCCTTTTGTGTAGCGAGGATCCTTGGTGGATCTCCCTCCTCTCGTAGTAATAGCTCTTACTTGCTCAGGGTCAGTGGCAGTAGGCAATACTGTAGCTAGCTGTTTTATCTTCTCTTCTATCTTCTTGTTAAACTTGAGCTAATCTTCAATGGCAACTGAGAAATTGTCCATCTTGATATTTATATCCTCCAGGATTATGTCATTGGTGACAAGCTTTACATTGATTTCACTGTTCATTCTGATCTGTTGCCTCAATTATTTATTTTGTTGTTATCTCCAATTTGGCTGATACAAAGGCTTCTTGTCTGCGATGTTTGTATCCTGTTTGTATGCTGCTTCAATCGCCCTATGATCTTCCTTGTATTTAGCCCTCTGGTCAAGCCAGTTGAGCAAATCATCCATCTTGGTAGATAGTGCATTCACTTCTTTAACGGTGTCTTCACTCTGATAACAATGTTGAGTGTGGTCTTGGGACCAACCTTGATTTTTTGATATCTTCTCCATAAGTAACTTGGCTTTCCTAATTGTAAGTGACAGAAATGATCCTTCAGCAGTTGCATCTAGGTGCTCACGTGCCTTCTAAATTAATCCATGATAAAAGCCTTGTATGAGTAATCATTCTTCCATTCCATGACGAGGACAATATGAGATGTATTCTTGCAAACACTCGCATATTTCTGAAATGGTTTCTATCTTCTGCTGTTGAAAATTGGTAATCTTTCCTCTTAAGGTATTGGTCTTGCCTATTGGGAAGAATTTTGCTAGAAAGACCTTTTAACACTTCGCCCATGTGCTGATGTCTTCTTTGTTGGCATAAAACCACTGCTTCGCTCTTCCCACTAGTGAGAATGGAAAAAGGCAAAGTAGTATGATATCTTGATTAACATCTTTGATGATGATAGTGCTTCCAATTTTCAGGAAATTCTGCAAATGTGTACTTGCATCTTCATGTACCTTTCCACTGAATAGGGTAGCTTGCACCATATTAATGAGGCTTGGCTTGAGCTCAAACTCAAGATTATTTGTTTCCAGTGCTGGGCCTGTATGGATATTTTCAATTGTAGGAGCAGAGAATTCACGTAGGGTTTTTGTAGCCATAGCTTCAGGAATTGGTGATAAGCTCCTTCTTGGGTTGATCCGATTCTGATGATGGAGATTTGAGTGAACCAGAATCAATCCTACTAATACCTTGTATAAAATATAAACAAAGAAAAACAACAGGGGTGAACCTGCCAAAGCAGAGATGCCTTGTTATGATTTCTCATTTCCTAAGTACCTATTTACGCAATTTTTCTCAATGGTTTATTCCTTCCCTGGTAATGGCGCCAGAAATGCTTGACACTTCTAACACCACTTAAGCTAAGATGTCATCCCTGGCATGGCGCCAGAAGTGTTGGTATAGAACTGCTCCTCTTAGAATAAAAATAGGATCCACAAGCGTACAGATAAAATACCATTGTAGCACTTCACCGGAAAATATTTCAGGTATCGTTAATTTATATTTAGCTCAAGGTAAAGAACTAAGGACTTAAACCTAAAGGGATGGATTTGCAAAATACGACTACTTATGAGGAATCAATCACACAGTCACTTACTTTGGCAGGGGGATAAACCATGATAAATAAGTATAATTGAATTGTAAAGCATAGGGAATAAATCACGCAGAGATTAGAGATAGACTACTCATCATACAGGTAGGTTGACGTCTGATTAGTTCAAGAGATTGAATTCTAGGTAGGTTCTAATCTACTAAGTCATTCATCTACTCTAGCAAACACACCATCATATATAGCATAAAAGACTCTTAATCTATGTATAAGGAATATTACTGAAGAAAGCTAGGACATAGCAAGACTTCCTACGTAACGTTGTTTCTGCCTGTCCTATCAACGGAGGGTAGACTATATAAGACTCAATAGAACTGTCACTTCCACGAACTACTACACAACCCGGTCAATAGGATACATTTGTAGGTAAATAGCATCTAAGCACCATGCTTACATGTGATCTACCACTTAACCCCCTCGCGAAGAGAGCTAAGCGCTTTGCAAACTTATACATAAACTCATTATCAATCATAACCGTATCAAATGTACTACTAGAGCAAACTAGGAACATAATAAATAGAAATATAATCATATTAGAATAAAGTCATAGAGTAAAGATACAAGATAGTACCAATACTTTGATGACGAAGATCCGAATTCCGAGCACAAGTCGCCCGACTCTTCCTCTATCTAGTCTAAACCTATATAGAAGTTGAAGATTTGGAGTAGCTATTCTAATTCTCTGGTGGAGAGAAACTCTCTAAACCCTAGCTCTGCTGATGGCTCCCTCTGCTAATGAATTAGGATTTTTCATGGGGTGAGGGGCCTTGCTTATATAGCCCTCTAGGAAGCACCACAGCCCTCGGATCAAACCGACCTTGATCTACGGTTTTTATTCATCCTCAAAGGCGGTGGAGGCATAATCCATGAGGTGGAACATGATTCGACACCTGGCCTGGGCAGCCCCACCTGTCAGCCCGTTTTATCTCCCGTTTGTTTCTAGAGTCTTCTCGTATCTTTCACATTATAGAAAAGTTATGTGTAGCCCCTTTGTCTCTATGTAAATCTGACATGTGGGTCTCCTTTGGTATTTTCCTGATAACCCCCTGTAGAAATAGACATTCACCAAAACTTGTGGAAATTATTAGTTTAAAACCCCCTAAGTCTTAGGTGAAACTCATTTTAACCCTTCTTTTGATTCTTGTTGACTTATAAAATTGATGGTTAATTACCGTCAAAAGTGGGTTTAGGAACCTGGCTGAGCAGTCTTTGAGGACAGCGCTCCGTATCCTCACCAAAGATCTTCCCAGCGCTGTGAAGGTGAGTCCCTCTTTATTTTCATAAAGTTGTTCCTCCTGCCTTTGAGTTTCCATGGAATGCCCTGAAACTTGCTCTTTCTATTTCAGGAGCTCAAGGGGATGTCTAGGGCTAAGGCCGAGCTCCTCCACCAAAAGGAGGGTCTCCGAGCTCAGCTTGATCAGCAGAGGGAGTCCCTCACATAGATGAATGGGTTGTTGGCTGAGCGAAGCACCAAGACAGTGGATCTCCATGTGTGCTGCTCCAACCTAAAGGCGAAGCTAGCCACGGCTCAGGGGAAGTCACCTCCCTAGCAGAGAAAATGTAGAGGTTGAAGGATGGGCTCGCTCGGGTAAGTACCGAGCGGGATGCCCTGAAGGCAGAGGCAGAGCGCGAGGCTGTTGTCACCCAGAGCCTCCACGTCGAGCTGACAAAGATGAAGACGAAGCTTTAGTTGAAAGAGGATGTTGTGGCTCAGGCTATCCAATCGGCCGAGGTGGCTTGTGCAACTCTGCAGTGGAAGCAGAAAGTGAAAGGCAATGTTCCTTCGACTGTACTCTGAGTTTTGGTCAATGTTTTAGTGCTTGTCCCCTTGTCTCTACTTGTTTGGAGCAGGCTTGGAGAGAGATCTGGATGATGCCACCACGACCTCTGGTGTGCTACAGATGGCCTTGGATGCCAAGACCAAGGAGCACGCTGCCATGCAAAGTGCCGCAAGGGTGGTCTACGACGCTCTAGAGACCCATGGGTGGGTATGCGACGCCCTCCACACTGGCATGAAGCGAGCTCTGGCGATGATGACCCTGCACTACGACGGTCTCGACCTCCAGTGCATCAGCGAGGGTTTGTCGACATGACCGACCCCGACCTGGAGAAGCTTGTTGATGTGGCTGAGGCCCCCAGCGCTGCCTTGGCGGTCTTCTTTGAGGGTGAAGTCATCCCCCCTCCTCTCGACCTGTGAAGAAGCCTAGGCCATCGTGCCCGTGTAATAGGTTAGTTTTTATAGCGAAACAAGTGTGCGGCCCTTCGAGGCATTTGTAATGAAAATGCTCGTAATTCAAGTGTATTATTCTCTTTTGAGTTCCCATACTTGTGCATGCCTTTTGACATGTGGTCTGACCGTAGCGACTTAGTGTTTCTAAGGGGTGTCGTAGCCTCGGTAGCATAGGCAGAGCCCGCACTATGTTTGTCTGATCTGAGGGGTTCCCACTTTGCCACATTCACGTTGTTAGGTACCTCAGAAAGCAGGTTACGTGATCATTTTTTCACTTTGTCTCCTGAACCCTTGTCTCTCGTTCCGCACTTGGGAGAATTTCCATGAAGTCTCTCCGAAGCACAAGTTATCCCTTAGGCGAAGGGCGGTGAGTGGAGGTGCCGTAGCCCGGGGGCGTAGGCGGTCTCGCGGCTCGACCGGCCTTGGCCTCAATACGTTCTCTTGCTCCTTTAGATTTCATGGTTTTTTGTCGAAGTGCAAGAGAGAGATTAGGGTGGAGTCTTTTTGAAAAAGCGATCAAAAAAGAAAAATCATTGGGACTTGGGGGTTCTCTCCCCCACCTAGCCCCCGAGGGAGGCTCGGCCCTACCAGTGGCAAGGTCGGGCCTCGCTCTGATTACATGGTAAAGGAAAGACGCTTTTGACCATGCCAGCGGATCTAGATCGATTCTCAAAAGTACAACAAGTAAAGAATGCTTCTTATTGCTTTCGAGATAAAAATATGCACAAAGCTTGGGATCTTAAGGATAAAAGCGATGTAGTTGCTTAATGTTCCAAGCGTTGGTGAAGACCTCACCCTTCTCGTTGGCTAGTTTGTAGGTTCTAGGCTTTAGCACCTCGGTGATGATGAACGGGCCTTCCCATGGTGTAAGCTTATGACGCCCTTTGTTGCATTGTCTTAGCTTTAGCACCAAATCTCCGACGCTGAAGGCTCGGCCCCAGACACATCAGGAATGGTAGCACCATAGAGCTTGTTGGTATCTAGCTGAGTGTAGTAGCGCAACATCTTGGGCCTCATCTAATTGGTCCAGCGCCTCTTCATAGGCGGTCTGATTGCCCTGTTCATCATAGGCTCTAATCCTTGGGGCGCCGTATTCCAGATCCGTGGGGAGGACAGCCTTGGACCCGTAGACCATGAAAAATGGTGTTAATCTCATAGCACGGCTTGGGGTTATTCTCAAACTCTAAATGACCGAGGGGAGCTCGACGAGTCATCTTCTGCCAAACTTGTTCTACCGATTGAAGATTCTTGGCTTTAGGCCCTGAAGGATCATGCCATTGGCACGTTCAACTTGGCCATTTGTCTTCGGGTGAGCCACTGCTGACCAGTCCATGCAGACATGGTGGTCATCGCAGAACTCCAAGAATTTTCTACCGGTGAATTGTGTGCCATTGTCGGTGATGATGGAATTAGGAACCCTAAAGCGGTGGATGATATCCGTGAAGAACAGCACCGTTTGCTCGGACTTGATTTTGGAGATAGGGCTAGTCTCGATCCACTTGGAGAACTTGTCCACAGCGATGAGCAGGTGCATGTAGCCCCTGGGTGCCTTTTGTAAAGGCCCGACTAGGTCGAGGCCCCACATGTCAAAGGGCCATGTAATGGGAATCGTCTCGAGAGCTTGGGCCTAGAGATGCTTCTACCGCACATAGAACTGGCACCCCTCATAGGAGTGTACGATCTCGGTGGCATCAGCCACAGCAGTTGGCCAGTAGAAGCCTTGTCAGAAGGCGTTCCCGACCAGCATTCGAGGTGCTGCGTGGTGGCCACAAGCCCTGAGTGTATTTCCTGAAGCAATTGTCTCCCCTTCTTGGTGGGAATGCAATGCTGCAGGATTCATGAGGCGCTGCATTTATACAGTTCCCTACCTAGCAGCACGAATGACTTGGCCCGTCAGGCGAGCCACCATGCTTGCATCTGATCTGGGGGGAGCACCCCCTGGATGAGACGTGCTAGATATGGGATCAGCCAATCCAGTTCGTCATCATGGTCGAGTCATTCCTCATCTATGTCCATGACCTCGGGTTCAGGGGTCGAGGGGGGTTGGATCCTTTGAGAGGATCTGACCCCAGTGTAGGATCGGGTAGCTGGTTGCCTTCTTGTCCTGGCTTCCCGTAGTCGATGGAGGGTTTGTGGAGGTCGCTGGTGAAGATGTCTAGGGGGACCATGGTTTGATCCAACGCAATCTTTGTCAGTTTGTCCGTGGCCTCATTGTACTTGTGCACGATGTGACTAAGCTCGAGGCCGTCAAACCTATCCTCCAGGTGTTGTACCGCATTGCAGTAAGCTTCCATCTTAGGGTCATGGCAGCTTGACTCCTTCATTACTTGGTCAACGATGAGTTGCGAGTCTCAGACATCGAGGCACTTGGTCCCTAGCTCGACGGCAATGTGGAGGCCATTAACAAGGGCCTCGTATTCTGCTATATTGTTAGAGGTCCCAAAGTAGAGCCGAATCACATAATGCATGTGAACTCTGAGGGGAGAGATGAAGATGAGACTAGTGCCCACGCCAGTCTTCATTAGAGAACCATTGAAGTACATTGTCCAGCATTCGGCCTGGACCTGGGTTGGTGGTAGTTGGGACCCAGTCCACTCGGCTAGCAAGTCAGCGAGGATCTATGACTTGATTGCCTTTCAGGGTGCATAGGCGAGGCTGTCACCCATGAGCTCCATGGCCCACTTGGTGATTCTACCTGTTGCCTCTTAGTTTTGGATTACCTCCCCTAGAGGGAAGGATGAGACCACGATCACCGGATGAGACTCAAAGTAGTGACGCAGCTTGCGCCGAGCCAAGACCACGGCATAGAGCAGCTTCTGGATTTATGGATACCAGGTCTTAGTCTCGGATAGGACTTCACTGATGAAGTAGACCGGCCGTTGGACCGGGAGCGCATGCCCTTTCTCTTGTCGCTCGACGACGACGGTCACGCTGACCACCTGGTTGGTCGCTGCGATGTACAATAAGAGGGGTTCCTTCTCTAAGGGTGGCATGAGGATGGGAGCATTGGAGAGCAGTGCCTTGAGTCCGTTGAGGGCCTCTTGGGCCTCGGGGGTCTAGGAGAAGTGCTCGAATTTCTTAAGGAGGCGGTACAGGGGCAGTCCCTTCTCATTGAGGCATGAGACGAAGCGGCTGAGGGATGTGAGGCACCCCATGAGCTCTTGTACCCCCTTCAGATTCTAGATCGGCACCATGTTAGTGAAGGCCGAGATCTTTTCTAGGTTGGCCTCGATGCCGCGCTCAGAGATGATGAAACCTAAGAGCATGCCTCGGGGTACACCAAAGACGCACTTCTCAGGGTTTAGCTTGATGTTTTTCTTCTTGAGGCAATGAAATGCTACATCCAGATCAGAGACGAGGTTGTTGGCCTCTCTGGACTTAACAATGATATCATCTATGTATGCCTCAATGGTTCACCCAATGAGGTCCCCAAAAACTCTGAGCATACATCGCTGGTACATGAATCCCACGTTTTTAGGCCAAATGGCATGGTTACATAGCAATACGTGCCAAACAGAGTGATGAAAGAAGTCGCGAGCTGGTTGAACTCTTTCATTTTTATTTGGTGATAGCCAGAATATGCATCAAGAAAGGACAACAATTCACATCCCGTAGTGGAGTCAACAATTTGATCGATATGAGGCAATGGAAAAGGGTGCTTTGGACATGCCTTATTTAGACTAGTATAATCTACACACATTCTCCACTTCCCATTCTTCTTCTTAACTAACACAGGATTAGCTAACCACTCAGGATGGAATACCTCCTTGATGAATCCAGTCGCCAAAAGTTTGTGCACCTCCTCCCCGATGGCTCGGCACTTCTCCTCGTTGAATCGTCGCATACGCTACTTCACTGGTTTGGAGCTGGCTCAAATGTCCAAGGAGTGCTCGGCTACCTCCCTCGGGATGCTTGGCATGTCCGAGGGACCTCACGCAAAAATGTCTGCATTTGCATGGAGGAAGTCGACGAGCATGGCTTCCTATTTGAGGTCGAGCGCAGTGCTGACTTTGAGCACCTTGTTGTCAGAGTCGTCAGGGCATAGCAGGAGGAGTTTGACTTTCTCTGCTAGCTCAAAGCTGCCTGCGTGACGCTTGGGTCGGGGATCTCCTTGGAGAGCCTCTCCAAATTGGCAGCCAAGGCTTCTGACTCGAAGAGGGCCTCGGTATACTCGGTGCAAGCCACGTCGCACTCGTAGGCATGCTTGTACGCAGAACCAACGGTGATGACGCCAATGGGGTCGGGCATCTTCAGCTTGAGGTAGGTGTAGTTGGGGACGGCCATGAACTTAGCATAGCATGTTCGCACTAGAATGGCGTGGTAAGTCCCACGGAACCCGACAACCTCGAAGGTGAGGGTTTCCCTCCTAAAATTGGAAAGAGTTCCGAAGTAGACGGGCAGATTGATCTGTCCGAGAGGGGTGGCGCGTTGTCCCGACACAACGCCGTGGAATGGCACTGCGTCAGCTCGCAGCCGAGACCTACTGATCCCCATGAGGTCAAGAGTCACGGCGTACAAGATGTTGAGGCCACTACACCCGTCCATCAGGACCTTAATAAGTCGGGCATTGTCGATGACAGGGTTGACGACGAGTGGGTAATGCCTCGGGTTTGAGATGTGATCTGGGTGGTCGTCATGGTCAAACGTGATGGCCTCCTTGGACCAATCAAGGAATGTCCGGGTGGTGGGCTTCGTTACATAGACCTCCCGGCGTTCGTGTTTTCTTTGGCGCGTTGTGAGTTGCGCCGAGCGACCGCCGAGGATCATGAAACAGTTCTTCACTTCGGGGAACCCATCGTCCTTGTCGTCGCTCTCTTAGGCGTCTACTGCTTTCTTCTCGGCATCGTCCTTGGGCTGACCGCAGTAGGAGAAGTAGTGCTGCATCATGGTGCACTCTTCTAGGGTGTGCTTCATCTATCCCCTATGATAGGGGAATGGATTCTTGAGCATCTCGTTAAAAACTCTCGGGGCCCCAAGAGGGGAGCCTCGGGGGTTCTTGCGATCTGCAGCAGCGATGAGGGCATCCTTTTGGCGTTGTTGCTTCCCCAGCCTGCTTTTCTTCTTCTTCTTGGGGTCATGGGAGGCGGAGTCCTCGGTGGCGTCCTCCTTCCACTTTCCCTTGGCGTCGAGGAAGATGGCTCCGACCGCCTCCTCGCCTATGGCAAAGTTGGTGGTGATATCTAGGAGCTCGCTTGCCTTGGTAGGAGACTTGCGGCCTAGCTTATGGACTAGCTCCCCGTAGGTGGTGCCGAAGATGAACAGCCCAATGACATCTGAATCGGTGACATTTAGAAGATCGGTGCATTGCTTGGAGAACCACCTGATGAACTCATGCAGAGTCTCATCTAGGTTCTGGCGATAGCTTCTGAGGCCCTAAGTATTCCTAGGGCATACGTATGTGCCCTAAAAGTTCCCCACGAAGACCCTAACTAGATTGGCCCAATCACAAATCCACCGTGGTGGAAGGTGTTCCAGCCAAGCTCTTGCTGAGTCAGCCAGGAACAGAGGAAGGTTGCGAATGATGAGCAGGTCATCATCCGCGCCGCCTAGCTAACAAGCTAGCCGGCAGTAAGCCATACATCAGGGTTCGTTTCCCTAGGGTACTTGACCATATTGGCCAATTGACAAAATTGGGTTGGGAATCGAGCCCTCCGGATGGCCTCGTTGAAGACGCGCGGGCCCGGAGGCTCAGGTGAGGGGCTTCGGTCCTCCTTGCTATCGTATCGTCCGTCTCGACACGGGTGATAGCCGTGTGCGGCGTCATCCTCCTTGTTGCGGCGGTGTGCATCGAGAATGACATGCGTGTCGGCGTTGTCACCGAGACGGCTGCGAACTGATAGGGCCTTATTGCGTTATGGCACCCCTCACGATTCAAGATGAACCGAGGCCTCCCTTTCTTGTCGAGAGGGCACCACGAGCGGCTCAACCTCGGGCTCGCGTCGTCGAGACATGAAGCTCTCGGCCTGCTACACCGCGGTGCATTCAAGAGGCTCGCGAAGCATGTCGCGGACTTGCCGCCCCTCTGAGTGGATGGCACTGGCATTGTCTGAAGGAGTATTGCCGCCACGGCAACATTCTAGCTAGCCCTGGCGAAGAGTGGGGGTTGATCGCCCCCCTCGTCGTTATTTATGCGGCGATAGACGTCACGAGCCTCGCGCCGGGCTACTCCGCCGTCACCTCGGCCAGAGCGCTCCTACTTAAGGGTGGCCCAGAGGTGCACTAGCTACTGGCAATCCTCGTCGATCTTGGCCTTGAGCTCACGGAGCTTCTCAAGCTCGGCCCACCAAGACCCCTCAGGGGCGAACACCGTAGCCCGCTCTCATGGGGGGCCCCGTGGGTAGCACTTGTTGAAGCGGAGTGTGAACACCCTGCCCTATGGGGGTGGCATCCCCCGGGGCTATCTCCTCGACCTCCACATGGAAATATTCACGTGAAGGGTCATAGTCTTCCTCATCGAAGCCGAGACAGTCAAAGAGGTAGTTGCACACACCCATGAACTGGTGTAGATCCTCCGAATTACAAAGCCTAGAGAAGTCCGCCCCGGCCCATCCTTCACTGTTCTCCACGGAGTCAATGCTAGATGTCACCGATGTGGTTGCAAGGAGTTCAAGGGTGGTGCGTAGATGATGCTTGGGAAGCCCCATGTACGAGCTCATGGTGGAACACATCAAGCAGGAGTAACTCGTGGTGGTATTGTCGAGCCCATAAGGGAATGGCAACGGTGCTGCCGTAGGCCCTCCTATCGCTAACGCATACCCTATGGAGCATGACGGTCCCCCGGAGCGTTGCCCTGCCGACGTGCCCTGTGCCATCGGTGCTTTTCCCGTGGCCAGGTGCATGCCAGATAGGTACCTCGCAAGGGATCTTATCCCGGCAGCCGAGCAAGAAGACTCAGGAGAGCTTGGGGAGTCGTCCCCGGTCTCAGAGCAGGGACGGGGGCTCTCCTGCATCCGCCACGCGTGATGAGCACGATGAGAACGATGACCATGATGGCCTGGACGCCTCCCACGCCTCCGGCGACGCGGAGAGGGGTCGTTGTCGGACAGAGCTCTGGGTGGGAGGAGGACCATGTCGTAGTTGTAACCCAGAGACATGAACTCTAGGCTCCCGAACCATATCACCGTGCCTAGACGAAGTGGAGTTGCCATCCAAAACTCGCAAGGAATGGTGGTTGTGACGCGCAAACTTCCCCTACCTGGCGCGCCAACTATCGGTGTATGGACTAGCGGTCCTAACCCGAGTGAATGAGTGTTTGCGCGTATGAGATCCGGATGATGTGCAAGAAGAACACAAGCGATTTATACTAATTCTGGCCGAAGAATGTCCTATGTCCAGTGAGGAGGAGAGTCTTGTATTGTCTTGCATCGAGGTGCTTGTAATAGGGGGTTACAAGCTAGTGAGAGAGAGAGGAGCTCCTAGGTCTCAAGATGTGTGAGTGTGGAACGCTCGCTCGTGATGAGTCAAGTCACGTATTGATTTTCCTTTTGTCCCCTTTGGAATGGTCCCTGCCCTCCCCTTTTATAGATGCAAGGGGAACGTAGGGTTACATGCATGTGCTACGTGATGTCTTCCCTGGGAAGGACGATCCAAGGTCTCCTGTAGTCGGTGGCGTACCACTGTTGGGGAGTGGCTCCTGTCCTTTGATGTTGTAGCGACATGTCCTGTCATACGTAGCCCTGTGGATGACGCAGCTACGACGCATAGAGTCGTGATCATCCCTGTGGCGATGTGTCTGTCCATGCGGTTTGACTGGCGTAGAGGACTGAGGTCTCGGAGGCATGAATCATGGCGTGATCTCGCCCCGTTCAAGGGAATAGTGGCCTAGAGCGGCACTTCGTACGCCGCGCAGGTCTGGATCATGCGTGTAGTGCTAGTATGGGCGGTCATAGTGACCAGCAGCCCTTCCCTATGCTGTTATGGGCGATGGCGTCGTGATTTGACCCTGTCATTCCTGGTCTGTCCGATCGGTTGGCGCAGGAACGTGGGTAATGTCACAGGGGGTCTCGAGCGCGTCAATGGGGGAGCGGTATCAGAGGCTACGGTCGGGTGAGTCGGAGAACTTCCTGCATCCGAGACCCTGTATCGGGCCTCGGGCGAGCCGGAGAATCGACCTATTGAAGGTTGCTGACCGAGCCGGTCTCGAGCGAAGTAGATAACTGCCTGCGGGCGGCCTTGCTTAGTTTTGGTTGATGAAAAAGGTTTTATCCATGATTTGGGTACCCCTAATCATGGTACCCAACAAACGGTGGTCAAAAATATTTTGAAAGAAAATTTACGGCTTCTATTCACCCTCCTCTGATCGTTATTTCCGGTCCTTCAAATATTAAATTTTAAAATTATAAGAAGGGCCACCAAAAGTCAACAACCAGGCACACACAGGTCCAAGCGTGACCACGTGAACGAGCGCCGCCAGCACGAGCGGCCTACACGCAGCAGGTGTGCACGGACCACATGCACGGGCGCCACCAGCGAGCCAGAATTTGTGAACGCGTTCAAGAGTCGTCCGGTTCAATATGAAACCGGCCGGTTCACCAATTCCACACAAAACTGGTCGGTTCAACCGGTTTCTACCGGTTCAATTATATGGACGGTCTTTAAAACAAATTGAGCCGCTATAGTCTCTGGTTCGGTCTTTTATCAGGCCTTGTTTAGATACCCAAATTCACCCCTAAATTCTACTATGCAAAAAGGAGATTCCCCATCACATCAAAATACCGGCAAATACATGAAGTACTAAATGTAGATGAAATCATAAACTAATTACATAGTTTTGTTGTACTTTGCGAGACGAACATTTTAAGTCTAATTAATCAATTTTTAAATAATTTTTTGTATAAAAAACAAAAACTGCTAGTAGGCGCCGATTCGGCCGCTCGACTTAGGCATCTAAACAAGGCATCAGTTGAACCGCTGGTCTGATCCGGTCCGGATAACTATCACAAATATGCTATCTCAACTGCAATCTGATCCAGGGCAGGGTCACACTGACACATGATGCATGCCACTGAGGAAGCACTACACTGACACATCTCTCTTTTGCTTATCACTTGTCACCTCAGCCATCTACAAAAAGGCAACGAGGCCGTTTGCTGACAGCCAGAGTAGCGACGTGCTAATCTGTCCTTGCAAAAGAAATGGATTCTTTTAAACCAGCGTAATTTTGTGTTTTTTGGAAGTGCGATGGCGCCCCTAATGCGTGTCAACATTCCCCTGAAATTGTGTATACGTGCTCCACTTTGCTATCAATCAATAATTAAGTCATGCGCGGTCTGGACCTGATGTATCCATTAAATCTTTTGAGAAAAAGTCTACTTAACTCCCTAAACTATCAGCCAGTGTCTAACTTACACCCCAACTATAAAACCGTCTGTTTTACACCCTGAACTTTTCAAAACCGTTCAAATTACACCTTGGAGCAGTTTTGGACGGGGTTACTACAGTAACCAGAGTTTTTCTGCAGTAACCACGTTTTGACTTTTCTTTTCTATTTATTTCCGCTGAATCTTTAAAAAATCATAGTAAATCACAAAAAAATCATAAAATAGAAAATCTAATTGTATTAGACTCCACATGAGTAGATCTACACAATGAACATATAATATAGTATACTTTAGTACAAATTTTTTCTGTAGCTTTAAATTAGTTAGAAAATCAAATTTTGTCTGTAATTAATTGGAATAATTCATAGCTACACCTTCTATGGTCCAATTGTGGTGAAATTTTTATGATGGGGTTATTATTATATGCTTGAACTATAGTAAAAATTTCATACTCATTGGATCATATATAACTTAGTTATAGATTTATTTAGGTTTATGTTTAGGTTTATGCTTGTTAAATATAAATAAATCTATAACTAAATTATACATGATCCAATCAGTATGAAATTTTTACTACAGTTCAAGCATACAATAATTAGTTTACTATAAAAATTTAACCACAATTGGACCATAAAAGCTGTAGCTATGAATTATTCTAATTAATTACAGACAAAATTTGATTTTCTAACTAATTTAAAGCTACAGAAAAAATTTGTACTAAAACATACTATATTATATATTCATTGTGTAGATCTACTCATGTGGAGTCCAACAAAATTAGATTTTCTATTTTATGATTTTTCTGTGATTTACTATGATTTTTCAAAGATTCAGCGAAAATAAATAGAAAAGAAAAGTGAAAACCACTGTTACTGTAGCAAAACCATGGTTACTGTAGCAAACCACTGTCTAAACCCACTCCAGAGTGTAATTTGAACGGTTTTGAAAAGTTCAGAGTGTAAAACAGACGGTTTTATAGTTGGGGGTGTAAGTTAGACACTGGCTGATAGTTCAGGGGTTAAGTATACTTTTTCCAATCTTTTGAAAGCTTGATAAAATCTAATGCATGCTTGCATTGTCTGCCTGCCTGGAGGGTGCTATTCAATTGTGTTAACCGGTGCAAATCACTCTTACAGTAGGAACGTGAAAACCCACCAAAAATACATACCTAAAAGTTTTTAAAAAAAAATAAAACTATGCACATTCATAGTGCATCTATGGAGGCACATTATTGCTGTAATAGTTGAGACGCAACATCTTTTGCACAAATTCATGTGAAAATGAAAATTTTCATGTGCATATGTGAAAAGGAAACAGGTCTCGATAATTGAGGTGAAACCTGATAAGAGATTAGGTTCCGTGTTCAAGAAATGGACCTGTTGCTTCTAACTTGACACAATTAGCTAGAAGAAACATTTCATACTATTGTTTGTTTGAGGCAACCTTCCATTTGTATTTCTCAACCAGTTGAACTTCATTGTCTTTATTTTCTAGAATAAATCGAAAAAATATGAATATCAATATTGTCAAGTCGGGAATTTGAACCCTAATAAACATTGCCAAATCAAGAACTTAATCTAAGTGGACAATTTTCAGCATAAAGAACCTTCACTCATTGCTCATTGTCTTAGTACTTGTCAAACCATTCCTTTTCCAAAAAAAACAAATATAAATAATGCTTGATTGCTACAGTGATATTGTAGGAGATTGGAATTAGTAGAATAGTCGATTGTATTGCTGAGTCTCATGAGCGAATTTTATAGGAGTACATTGCTTAGGGCCAAGTAGCCTCCCATAGAGAAAAGTTTGTAAGGAAAATGGCACCTAGCTAGGGCCATTAAGTGATTTGGTGATTGAATGACAACATGATCAGTTGGACAAATAATATTTGCTAGTATACAAGGTTTTAGTCCTATAGATGCAATGATGGATTCGGATGAGATGACGGTGATGATCATGTGATCAACACCTCGAGCAAAGTCAAGGAGCAGTCATGAAGACCCTAAATACAAGCAAGAAGACTAAGGCATTAAGTGGAAGAATCACGGACAAAGAGAAGCGAGGAAACAGAGCTCAGTGAGCACCAGAGTGCATCATCAGAGCTCTCTGGTGAGGAGCACCCAATCTTAGGGGTGTGTTTGGTTGCTGAATGGAGGTTATATCGTATATCTTAACTGAGGGGATGTAGCCTGAGTAGAACTATATTTTCAGAAAAGAGAGTGTTTGGATGAAGTTGCATGAGTGGATGCAAAAAAAATCAAGATGTTTTTTGCTTTTCTGCATGAGCGGATGCAATTTTTCTAATATAAGATTGATGTGTGGATCTAGCATTCCATCCCTGTATTGATCGGGCCTGGCTCAGCACTGAAGCTCAAATTGGGCATATGAGTGGATGCATCATTTGCGGATGCAAATGCATGGGCGGATGCAGGTAGTTACAGTGGAACTATCTATCCAAACATGCTTCCTCCAAAGTTTTTACACACCCGCTCATGCAGAAACACGCTCTATAGATGCTTTGCAATCCAGAAGGCCGAAAACGCAATCTCACCCAACCTTCTGGTGAGGCAATGGATAGGGTTACTGGAGCTTCGATCCAGAGAGTATGTTGGAGGCACGGTGGAGAAGAGAAGGGCATTGAAGCCCTCCGGTGATAGAGCACCATAGAGTAAAGGAGTATTCCAGAGGCTATGCAATACTGTATTAGCCTCATTAGAAATCTCCTATGATTGTAGTCCACCACCGGAGTTTAGGCTATCTGATAGTCGAAGTGTACATGGCAAGCACCAGAGCTCTTAGTTGTTCGCTGCAAGGGTACAATCCGAAGCCAATGACTATATTTGGAGTTTCGGGCTATATATCCCCCTGTGGCCGGCCAATTCAAGTGTGTTGCAGCTAGGAAAGTTGCTAGTGAGTTGAGGCTCATCTCTAAGTGTACGAAGGGAACGAGGTTCCAAAACTTATTGTTTGCTTTAATGTGCGAAAATGCGCTTCCCAACTAGACGACTTGAGAAAAAACGTGGTCAAATAAGTTGTTCTAACCTAGTTTCTCCATTTTAGTATTGAAAGCATCTAGGTCCCGGTGTTGGTTTCGGCAATTGATGACAACGCATTATTACCATGACTAACGTGTGTTTTGCAGAAACGTTGGTAAGTTAGGTCATGGAGTTGATAACTGCTTTGGGCACTATAGTATTCATGTCCCTTGATGGAAATCGTTTTGGTTTTCAAAGGATCAACGACAAGATTAAAGACGGTTAGTTCCGGATGTCAAGGTGTTGAATTACATCCGGAATAGTCGTTAGGATCTTTGTTTCTTCCTTTGACCGTACTATAAAGGGAGGCATGAGCGAGTAGCTTGACCTAGGTGAGTCTTTTTGTTTAGGTGTGGTGCACACTTGTCAAACTTAGCACTAGGTAGCTCTAGAAAAGCTCAAAGTTCAGTTGGAAGCAACTTGGTTCAAGTTGCGTCGCGTTTAGAAATCGTTTGAGCAGTTTACCCTTGACCGGACGCGGTCTTTGTCATGACCGGACGCGTCCGGTCAGTACTAACAAGTCACTGCGTTATTAACTGATCGACCGGACGCTGTCCCTGAGAGGACCGAACGCGGTGGTCAGTCTGACACGTGTTTCAGAGGGTAAAGGTGTAATCGGACGCGACTGTGAAGTGATCGGACGCGTCCGGTCACGTTCCAGTAAGGTCCCAAGCTGACCTGACGCGTCCGGTTATCTATGATCGGACGCGGTCGAGCATCAGGTCAAAATTCAGTTAGGTTCTTGCATGATCGGACGAGTCCGATCATCCCTGACCGGCGCGTCCGGTCACTCAGCGCTGACTTTCGGTTTTCGACCGTTACACTCGACCGGCGCGTCCGGTCACGTCGACCAGCGCGTCCGGTCAGTACGAGTTTTGCTGATTTGACTGGTAACAGTTGGATTTGTCTGAGGGGTGTATAAATACATCCTCTCCATCTCTTTTAGAGGTCTCTTGCTCATTTGTTCAGCTGAGAAACACCTTTGGAGTGCAAGGGAGTGCAAGAGCCCTAGTGAGGATAGTGATTTGAGAATCAAAGTTTGAGATTCCTCACTAGTGACAAAAGTGTAGCAGGTGTGCATCCATCTTCTCATTAGGCTTGTTGTGGTCAAGTGAGAGTTCTAGCTTGTTACTCTTGGTGATCGCCATCACCTAGACGGTTTGGTGGTGATTGGGAGTTTGGTGATCATCCGGCGAGCTTGTGGGTGACCCAACTCATGTTGTGAGCGGTTTTGGGTGATTCGCCGTGACGGAGTGTCGAAGAATCAACCCGTAGAGAGCACTTGATCCTTGCGCGGATCAAGGGGGAGCTACACCCTTGCGCGGGTGCTCCAACGAGGACTAGTGGGGAGTGGCGACTCTCCGATACCTCGGCAAAACATCGCCGTGTTCCTAACCCTTACTTTCAAGCATTTACTTTCGTGCACTACTTTCATTGCTTGTTTACTTTTCTAGAATTGCCATGCTAGTCTAGGATTGAAACTTAGGGTGCAAAACTTTTACCGGTAGAATCACAAGGAACACTAGTAGGCACTAGGGGTGAAGTTTGGCTTGTAGGATTTAATTCTTGCAATTAATTTTTAGAAAAGCCCAATTCACCCCCCTCTTGGGCATATTGATCCTTTCAAGTATAAATGAGGGCAGTGGGAAGGAACGTGGCCATAAAAAACTGTAAAAAAAAGTATATCGTTTGTTTTCTAGTTTTAGCTTATTTTGGCCATAAGAAGAAGCATATAAGCTGCCAAATAGGCAAGCAGTCCGCTAACCCAAAACACTCTCGTTAGTTGTGATCTCCACTATCAGGAGCACTGAGTTTTTAGACGTAAAGCATGTTCAGGTGCAGAAGTATTTGAAACTACTTAGGGGTGTTTGGTTGGAGGAGTTAAAGTTTAACAAATACTGTAGCACTTTCATCTTATTTGACAAAAAGTTTCTAATCTTGGACTAATTAGGCTTAATAGATTCGTCTTGTAAATTACTCCTAATCTGTGCCGACATGCATGCAATTAGTCTACATTTGGTACTTCATGCATTTGAGGGAACATTGATGTGATGGGAGTTAAACTTTAACATACTCAAACCAAACAGGGCCTTAGGGGGTGTTTGGTTTGAGGAGTTAAAGTTTAACAAATACTGTAGCACTTTCGTCTTATTTGACAAAAAGTTTTCAATCTTGGACTAATTTGGCTTAATAGATTCGTCTCGTAAATTACTTCTAATCTGTACCGACATGCATGCAATTAGTCTACATTTAGTACTCCATACATTTGAGGGAACATTGATGTGATGGGAGTTAAACTTTAACAAAATAAACCAAACAGGGCCTTAGTTGAGTATACCTGGCAACCGTACGTACCTGCTGTCCTTCAAGGAGAAAAGGAGGGGTCCAATCGATCTTATTACGTACTTGCCTTGTTCCTAATTGAGCAAGAGCGTGTTTATTAGCGACGTAAGAGTTAACTACTCGTAGTGCAAAGATTAGGTAAGAGAGCTTTGGCAGCCAGTTACATGTGCAAGGCTACATATTGTTGCAGATTGACTGATAGAACATATAGTGGTATGAAACAAAAACAACTGACATGGACTGAAGCCCTATCCTTGTCTTTGGCTGCAAACTTTTTATCTTTACTGACAGTCTATGCAACATATAGTGGTACGGGAAGCTCGAGTCTCTGCAGCCTTTTGCCACTAGGCGTTATATAGTTAGCACTAGCTCTAGCTGAGGCTGATGCACTGATGCGCTAGTATCCAATTTGCATTGTTGGCCAAGTGCGCAACCCACTTCTCCGTTTTCACAGTGCCTCTCTCACTTGTGTTTCTCGATCTCCGTCGTCTCTAGCTCGGAAAGGAAAAAGACGAAGCATGTATGGTGAACTCTGCATGGTTTGACTTTTAGGTATACAAAGTACTAGTACTACACTGCACATCTTTCAAGGTTGGATTTGGAATTTGGGTACGCACCTACTGTGTGAAAGTCAAAAGCATACTCCTACTTGCTACCACTTTGGTCATTTCGTGCTTGCTTTTCATTTCTTCAGGTTAAAAGAACCTTCAGACATGCTCCAAGTAGACTTCTTTTTGTTGCTAGACAGAATCCACCGTACAAGTTGAGACCACCGGCAGTTTTCTTTTAGTTTCACCGTACAAGCCATATCCCATGCTTTCTCCACTTCCAGGTTCCAGCAAATGTTAGGGGAGGCCGGAGGCGGTCCACCGGCGAGATTAGCCTAATTAGTGATTGGTTAGTGGCTTCGTCGCCGAGACGAAGGCAGGCTCACGAGGAGCTTGTGAGTCTGCCGGCGGTAGAGAAGAAGCCAATCTTGACGGACAAAGAAAAAAAAAAGGCATGGACTGGATCACGATCCATCGGCACCTGCGAGAAACAACCGGTCCTGGGAGCTCTGCCGTTCAATCGTTCATTTCAAGAAGTCCCCTTGGCGGGAAGCTCCGGTATTCATTTCAATTAGTCCCCGAAGGAAAAGAAACAAGACAGACAGTACGACCCCAAACACGCCCAGGTAGATACGTAACACGCATGATAAAAAAAAACGTAACACGTCTTTTTCATCTAAAAAGGAGTCCGAAATTACTAAAAACAATTAATTTGCTTACGGTTGCAACTAACGCCTGCAGCTGCTACTTGTTTACTAGAAGATACCTCACATGTTGTTGAAGGAATGCGAAGAATTTGAAGTAAAATTAAGTGAAGATGATATAGGTAGCTTGCATTATGATGTTAAGAAGTTAATGGGATGACGTGGCTATTAGGGGAGATGGTGTGGATAGTTAGTGAGAAACACTGGCGGAGGCCAGTGGAGGCGAACACAACCCACCCCCCCCCCCACCCACCACACACACACTCTGGCCACTGCAACTCTGAATTAGCTCTGACTGACGCCCATAAGTAGGAAAGTTAACACGCACCCCCTGTAAAACGTCTAAGCCTACATCAGTCGGTTATGCTGAATGTAAGCTAATACTCTCAAAGTTGTAAGCTTGTAGCTTGCCTAGCCCCTATTTTGTTTGTCTCCATGCTCCGCCACTGGTGAGGAATGATATGAATGGCTTGCAAATGATAGATCTGCAAATGATGATCCTCAGTTTGTTTCCATCAAGTGTACAAGGGGTGTCGTGGATGCATGTTCTCAAGAGAATTAGCCCTATATTTCAGTTGTTTGAATTTTTAGGAATTTTCAAACAACAAGTGTTACGTGTAATCAACTAGTACAACCGAAAAAACAATCTACAAGATAAAATTATATGTTATCTAAACAACAACGATACAAAACTAGGCGTCTGAGATATAGGACTATAGGAGAAGTATGTTCCTAAAGAAACTTTTATTCAAAGTTCAAGAAGGACTAATAAAAATGAGATTCTTAGGTCTTATTTGGGAGAGCTCCACCTCAACCGCTCCTCCTTTTTCCGCTGAAAAACGGCTTCAAACGGCTCTTCCTAAACCGTTTAGTAGGGCTTATCCGAAGGAGCCGGAGCCGAAACTGAAGATGAGCTCTGCCAAATAGGGTCTTAGTTTTGTTGCGCTTGGATAAGATCCATACGTTTCTGCTCCTTGTTTGAACATCAAGCTGCTTTGTTGACTCGAGGAAGTATACTCTACTAAGATTCCTACGCGGGAGCCTAGCACGCTGTAAGCATTCCACGGTATGTCACAACGACTCAACGAAATTCCTTCAGTGCGCAGGGAGAACTCAAATTCGAATCTCTCCGTCGTCAACAGTCACTCAAAGCACAAACCGAAAGCAAAAAGAAGAGCATCGGATCACGGCTTTCAATGCAACACACCACAGACATCTAGCTGTGGCCATCGATCTCTTTGATTCTTTGCCCGCCAAGAAAGCCTGCGGCACATGGAGTACACACCTCGTCCTCTGAACGATGATCTCCTCTATACAAAGCCGCGGCGGCAGCCACGACCCGTCCATGCATTCGCCGCGCAACCACAACAACTGCAACAACGTCGCCACGTACAGCAGCTTCCTACAGTAACAATGCCGGCGGCGGCGATGCGGGGGGGCATCACGTACAGCGGGCGCGCGCGCCGGGTGGCCGTGCTCCGCTGCCTCATCGCCGCGCTGGTGGTCACCATCCTCCTCGCGGGGCTGGCCACGCTCATCTTCTGGCTCGTGGTCCGGCCCAAGCCCATCGACTACACCGTCACCGGCGCCGTGGTGCGCCACTTCAACGTGACGCCGCCGCCCGACGCCACGGCCAACGCGACGTTCTACCTCACCCTCGCCGCCGACAACCCGAACCGGCGCGTGTCGATCCTGTACGAGTGGGTGGAGTTCCGAGTGCTGTACGGCGAGGCGGCGCAGCTGGCGATCGAGGACGCGCCGGCGTTCGCCCAGCCGCACCGCAACGTGACGCGGCTGGGCGTGCGCGCCGTGGCGCGGTCGGTGCCCGTCGGGGAGCAGACCGCGCGGGAGCTGCGGCACGACCTCGCGGTGGGGCAGGTGGGCGTCGACGTCCGGATGCGCGCGCGCGTCCAGTTCAAGGTCGCCGACGTCAGGAGCAGGCGCTACGACCTGCAGGCGTTCTGCTCACCCGTCGTCATCGGCCTCGCGCCGTCGTCTGCAAGGTCGTTCCAGAGCGTGCCGTGCGACGTCGCCATCTCGTGAGGCAGTAGATAGGCAACGACACCACATGCATATGCATGCATGGCCCGCGTGCCACTCGGATCGATCGGATCACTAGCTGAGTGTGGTGTTGGTGTGCTGCAAAAATCTACTAGCTTGGCCTGGGTCAATATGCATGGTTTGTTAGGCTTAGATGTTTGACTTGGTACGCCTACCCTATATATGACGTGTCTTGTAAATCGAGCTAGCTCTGCGTGCTGCTTCTTTAGTTTAAAAATTGGCTGGTCTGCTGTGCTTTTTGCCGTGTTTGTGAGTGCCATCCCCATTTGGGAGAGTTGCTAGCCCCCCTTGCTTGTTCAATATCTTATCCCAAACAATCCACACTTTGTTTTATTTATATATAATATGTTCATGTCAAATTACATTGTTAAACTTGTGTTGGCACTCCACATATATAGCATATTCAAAACTTGATGGCTTTCGTCACTTTGCTGTAGCCATTGTCCATGCCCTTGATTGCAGTTGCAGCTATGTTGTTCCTTCAAGTGCGGCTTTCATGTCCTAAATCTTAATAATTCCTAAAGTGACAAAAATACGACAACGGACCCCCTTCAATCAACTTTATTGCTTTGCCACTTTGGAGTTTTCTGTGGTAAAGGAGTAGGAAAAGAGAGCAGTCCATCACCACTTGCAACTAACTATAGTGCCGTGGCCCGTGGTGGCAATTTAGCAAAAACTAGTTGCCTCTCTTCATCCAGAAGAATACCCGGCATGCAGCCGTGTTGCTACAGATCCACAGCATTGCGCACTGCTAGAATATCCTCAACTTTAAGGTATCTTCAGCTTCTACAACTTTTGGAGCTGAGCTGGAGCTTAGAGTGAGTGCACCGATGGAGCTTAGATGAGCCATATTTCACTTCCATTGTATATGTTGAAACACTTCATTTTGGCCTATAAACTCTAGGGCCTAATGTGTGGAAGTTGGGAATTGAAACCGGCGAAAAAGAGCCTTATTACACATCTAACTTCATACTACAATGATCATATATGTACTAATAAATAATAAACTATTGCAAATTTAGGCGATGCTGCTGCCAGTATACTTATTTGACCTACGTTTTCAGTGCGGCAACTTTCTTAAGACAAGATCACTAAAATTTAATATCTTGGCTCCTCCTCTGAATACCTCTCTATAGCAGTAGGGTATTGGTCAAAAACGTGCATGATGCATTTGGCGTTTGCAGTGCGACAAGTTGGCCGGGAACGAAGCTGCTAGTAGCGAAACAGATGGAGTTGGAGCTCTACGTACTAGTCTCTGATCTTGTCTGTCTGTCCTGGCGTGCGTGATCCACAAGCACGATGGCGCCCGGCCGGCTTGCTAGCTAGACGGTAGGTAATGCGTTCTGGCGCACGCAGCACTAGGGCCGGGATTTAACAAAACTAGCTGGCTAGCTCCTTGTTGCTATGGCGTGTGTCAGCACTAGCGTTTCCTCATGCATCTTGCGCCTATTAGCTCGATCGCTCCCTCCACCCTGCGCTGTGTGTTTTCCTTCGTCGATCTTCTTTTCTGTTGACAGGATTGCCGCCCGTCAGTCAGAGGTCATGTGATAATTTGTTTCTCTAGCTTCCATCATGCCTCCGGCTTGAAATTTTTGTCAGGGTGGAACGTAACGTACGCTGAAACAAATCAAAGGGCGCGGCGATCGATCGACAGCTTTTGTCTTGATGTGGAGGCAAGGCAAGCACACAGCACTATCGGATCGATGTTCATTCATGGGATCGGATCATACATAATGCAGGGAAATATGTGCTAGCTATTACCTGAGTGTGTGTGTCGGATGGGGACTTTCAGAGAGCAGGTAACAAAGCCTGAATACTTTTGAGAATTTTGGGGCGGTGGCGACTGGCGATCATCAATATGGTACAGTAGCTTTAGTTTTGTTGGATGAGAGTGAGAGGCCATACATTGTAAGTGACAGTAGTGCATGCCATGCGAGTGGACCTTTGGTGTGGGGTGGCGACGATTTTGATTTCTTGGGTCTGAAACGACGTTCAAGCGAGCGAGCGATGCTACATGTCTTGAATCCTGTGTCATCGAAATATATTTTTCATCTGAAAATCCAGTGCCAGGAGCGCCAAACGGCCAATAAACCTCCCGGATGTTATGTATGTACACTTTGCTAAATTCAGAAGCTATATGTATGTCAACTTTTTCAAGTCTTCAGTTGCGTGATTTTCTTCATCAGAAAGCTGAAAGTGTAAACCCTTTCTCCATCGCTTGATGTCGACGCACGCACCGTTGAACCGGCCGGGATCGACGACACGTTAGCCAGGGCCTATGCTTTGCTCTCGAAATGGGCCAACATTGGACGCCTATGAGTAGACCGTATCTGGCCCGCTCGGAAGTTGAAAACGGAAACAGGCCTCACCACCATTTTCTTTCTGCTTGCTGTAGAGTACTAGTACGTCCTCAAGTACTTTCGTTCCCCTCGGACAAAAGTTAAACCTGTCGCATCGAATCTTTATAACAATTAGAGGTATTAAATCTAGGTTAATTACAAAACTAATTATACAGATTGAGGCTAATTTGTGAGACGAATCTATTAAGTCTAATTAGTTCATGATTTGACAATGTGGTGCTACAGTAAATATATGCTAGTTATGAATTAATTAGTCTTAATAGATTGTCTCGCTAATTAGTCTAATCCTATGCAATTAGTTTTATAATAGTTCATGTTTAGTCTTTCTAATTAGCATTCAAACATCCGATATGACACGAACTTTAGTCCCTTATCCCCGCTTAATAGATTTATCAAGTTAGCATAAATCTACATTAACTCATACCAAATAATATATTTATATGGCATTAAAATACTTCATGTCTTCATATTAGGAATAGAAGAGCAAATGTTTGAGATATTTCAGGTAATTTGGGTAGTTCAGGTACCGAGAAACATTACCCGAATTACCCAAACTAATTTCAGGTTTTTACGATCACTATCCGAAATTATGATCGGGTATTTTGGGTTTGGGTACTTCGGGTCTAGGTTCGGGTAATTCGGGTTCGAGAATTAGGTATCGGGTATTTTGCCCATCCTTAGTCGGGAGAGCCGAAAGAGGGAAGCGAGTGGATAAACTCCCAAGTCACATCGCCAAACGTTTTGCTTGCCGCCGTGGTCACCGGTCAGGCAGCAGATAGATCAATTGACGTGCGACGCCGAGCACGACGCCTCGCTTCCACGGGTCAGTCACGGCGCCATCGCCATACATGTGCGCTCCACGCTCGTCGTGCGCGCGATCGAGTACATGCATGCTGGCCAGTGGCCACACGCCGTTGCGCCCCCACGCCCCAGCACGCCCAGGCAGGCACGTCTCTGTCGTTTCGGGGGCCTTAGGGTAGATGGATTTTGTAGCCATGTAGTATGCCTTTAGGTTATTATTATTGTTGTTTACATATTTGTAGTATGTTTAAGGAGATAGTTATTATACTAGCAGGATTTAACATTAAAGGTGTAGCCCTTAAAAACAACATCCGTATTACAACGTAACAAACTAAAAGAACAACAAAATGGAACTAGTACCGTTACCTCAATAAAGAACCAAACTCTGACTCAATCTACATTAATCTTTAAGTGCTTTAGAAAAACTCGTCCAATCATCTTTCTATTAAATCATGGACAGTATTCAGATTGATCAATACTCTTCATATCAGATGCAATGACTTTTGGGGTGTCAATACTAAAATATTTGAATTAAAAGTTTCTTGAACTTATCAGTCTAGCTTATCAGCCATGGCATAATATTTTTCTCTCATAACAAATCAGCGAACAATACTTTTTAGTCTGGCTTTTCAGCGAAACGAACAGGGCCAAAACCCTAATAATCTCACAAGTGTCAATCAAATAAGCAATGGGGTATTGGTGGATTATATATCTCAAAAGTAAACGATTAGGCACTATGAATATGAGACTACGAGTCCGAGGGGCAGGAGAAAAGGCATGGTCTTGCATAGACACCAACAAGATCTCGAACGAGGTGATGAGTGATTCTTTTTTGACAAGGTGACAAGCGTGATTTGTTGCCACAGACAACGATCCACAATGATGGATCAACGCGATTTGTCTTGCTTAATGCAATGTTTCGTATTCGTGGTTGTCTCGCAGCTGAATGGCTGGACATGTGGACCGCAATAGTGCAGAAACACATATACAAATAGGATAATGCATATCTAAGATCCTAGGCCCTTCTCTGACATGGGCCCTTGGCGGTCTCACTTCCAGTCCTGCCCCTAGAGCCGGCCTTAGACAGAGGCGACGCTATAGAGTCAAGATGACGGGGGTTATCTATGAAAGTAGGAAGGTTTTTTCTTGCTTGCACCTGTGTACTAAGCCATAATCAGTTTAGACTCTGAACATTGTGAACATTTACAATGGTCCCTTGTCTCCGATCAATGGATGGATTGCTTTGTTGAAGACATATACTTGATTCAGCGTGCATGGTCCCTTGTCTCCACAATAACACTGCTATGTTTTGCTACTACCTCATCACATTTCTTTCTTTCATACAGTAATGCCCTTCCATCTGTGGAAAATATGAACCTTTGTTCTACCATGCCGATTAGTACCAGTTTCATTGCAATTCTTCGAGAGGAAAACACGAATTCTACACTGGCTCAATATCAATGATGATCCGTGCTTATCAAGGAAATCCATTTTAGGCTAAGCCTAGCAAATCTACACTTGAAATTTGAAATTGGAGATAGGGGAACAATCAATGACCAATGGCGAAGATGGAGGTTTTGTGGAGAAAAAATTCCGGCGAGTCAAAGCTACTCTTTTCTAGTTATAATCTTCATACTGTTTCTATCTCTTTCTCTTGAGTAGGTATGCTAGCTCTATGATCCCAGGACCTGCATTCTCTTCTCTTCTTCGTTGGAGGTGAGCAATACGCGTTCCAGGGTCGCGCCACACCTTGTCTCGGCTGTTCTATTTGACTGTTTAGATTTTCATAAGCACCCTCCTGAATAAAATGCTAAATGCTCCTGCTATCACACCTGAACTGAAGTCAAGGGTCCGTTTGGGATAAGCGGTAATCGTGTCACATCCAAATCGGTGAATCTGATATCACTTTGTTAGCAGCGGGGTTAGAGAATATAGTAGAAGAATCAGGAACGGGCTAGAAGAATTGGATTGGGGATGGCAGGAATGATTTCTTAGTTTGAGAGAGCAGTTGTGAGTTCCTACGAGTTGCCTCCTATCAGAGTAGTCCTCTGATCATAGGCGCGCATAGGCAGAACACACATGCACACGCACGCTACCGTCACACAACAGCGTTGTTCATCTACTCCGGCCTGCAAACCTTGGCGTTCTTTTCTTCCTAGGGCCTGGGCTCCCGCCTCCATTCCGGGGTTCCGGCCCATCACTTGACTTGGCGATCACCTCGTCGCGCGTCGGCAACGGAGTAGTGACACCACACAGCCGGGGCCCGTGGGTACACCAGTGCAGCAGTGGGGCGCATGCGGACACGAGACGAGGCGGTACTTCATCAGTCATCACCCCGAACGGACAACTGCTGGCAATAAGAACATCGTCCTAGACTAGTCTGTATGCGGTGCAGTAACAAAAACAATCATCTTTTGTTAAACTCTGAATCTAAAAACTAATCCTACCCTCTTGACGCTGGCATTGTCTCATAGTATCTGCAATTATGATATTCTGGGGTTTTTTATCACATTTTTTAGAATCTCTTGAGATCCAAATAGGGCCTCAGTCACTCTTTGTCCCAAGTCAGACTTTCCCTAATTCGAACTAAATTTATAGAAAAATGCATCAACATCTACAATACTATCAAATTACTTTTTATTAAATTCTTCATTAAAAACATGTCTTGATAGTGCATTTATTTGGATTCGTAGATGTTAATGCATTTTTTCCTAAAAACTTGGTAATGTTGGAGAATTCAAGTTGAGCTGAATCACATGCTTCATATCGCACAAAAAGTTCAGACCAATCACAATATTTTTTAATGTTAACCTCTGCTTACACCAAAAGACAGTAAAATAATATTACTGTTAGAGTCACTGGACAGGTGCTACAAGATTTATCTTGAGATTCCCATTGGCTAATTAGAAAACCCCAGAAAGTCCCTGGATATCAAATCTATAATGTATGGTCATATTTATTTTCTTTGGACACAATCAATGGCAGGTCCCAAATCTTCACATTAGAAACACCGGTATCATGATGATGCTTTGTTCTGGCAATGAATGGACCTGTAAATTTCGACAACTGTTGCTGTAAAAAAACAGTCCAAGAAGAAGAAGAAGAAATTGCTGAGATAATAATCAGAATACACAGCTATCATATTAAGGTACTTTAGATGTTTGCACGGTAGTAGAAGGCACAGTCATGCATTTAACCATAGACTAAAAGAAAAGCACGAGACATAGCTGTTACAAACACAGGGTCGTCATAATAATAATAAAAAAAGAAATAACATGGGTGCTATCCTGAACAACTAATCCCATCGTAGCATTTTCTAAACGAACCATGATTCCAGGTCATAGTTAACTGCTGTTTAGAAGACCGTTTTCTGTTTCATCATTCATAAGTGGAAAATAATAGCTATCAGCATTGTATTGGAAGAACTAGATGGTACTTCTCATATTTAAAGACTTCTTAAGCATGTACAGCACTGGAAAAATTACTCCCTCCGTTTACAAAAAAAGACTTGTTTATGACAAGATTTGGTCAAACTTAAAAACTACAAACATCAGTACCTATTACATTATTCAGTTTGGGAACAAGTAGTTATATGTGTAGATATAAGAAAAAACAATGTCTAAAATTTGAGGGTTTTTAAGAATAATAATACTCTAGAACAAATTTGTGGTCAAAGATGCATCGGAGACCATGCAGAATCAAATGCGCAAGTGATTTTGAAAACTACGTACCTCATTTCTTTACTTCAAGGGTAGCAAGTCCAGTAATATCAGGATTCTTGAGCTGCTCAAGCTGCTTCTTCCCTCTCCTCAACAAGTACTCTATGTGTACAAAGTTCCTACAGTCAACACTCCTTGCGTTGTCACGGAACTCTGCCGAGACAACAGACTCGATCCTGCAGCGCTCTTCAGGGGCCTTAAGGCGTGCTGTCCGAAGGAATGCCCTGTACAGCGCCAAAACCTGCTTCTGAATACCAGACAGCTTTGGACGGGAGGCCATATCATCCTTGTGAAGCAATCATCAAATCCTGATACAAACGTAACTACCAAATGAGTTATTTTCAGACAATAGACATGTTTTTGTGATGGAGGAGATACCATCGTAATTTTTAATGAATCAAGCATGAAGCAATGGCCTTACTCTCCTAGAAAACCAGCTTGGCTGCATAAAAAATAATTGCCACATCAAACAAATCATGGCAGCAGTAGATGTACCAAACAAGGAGAGATGTAACGGCCTAATGGGTCATTGATTTTTTTAAAAAAGAAAAGGAAAACTACCTACAGTCCCACCTTAATTTGGTACCAAGGACTAATTTCGATCTTGGGGCGATGGAGAAGAATGACTTAATCGAACTATGGATTGATTGGTTGGAAAGGGAGGTTAGCACATAACAAATGAATCATAACTAACTAAAATGAGAAGAAATCTTCGGATTTGATTTCACAGCAATGAGAGGAGCCCTAAGAATAGAACCAACTCCTAGGATAATAAATCCAAGCAATCTAGAAATACTGACCTGGAAAATTGGAAAAGGAATAAACCAATCCATAAAGGGAGAAAGAAATCTTCAGATTTGATCACCACTCTACTGCACAAGAACAAAGGATGAACAGTGTTGAAGTTACAACAACGGACAGAATAGCGGAGGGTCGAGAATCCAGTGGGTGGAAGACGGAGAGATGGAAGCACAGTGCCCTGGCTATGCCATGTTTTGGGACTTGGGGAGTAGGTTTGGACTTCAGAGCAGGCCTTGGGCTCGGTCCCTGATGGCTAGCCTTCATTGTCTCGTATAGCCCATGAAATTTTCAAGTATCAGAATTTCTAATGTTGCTGGACTAGATTTTTTTTATGCCATCACTCACTTTTTCAACCAGATGGATCTTTCCAAACAAAAATTTAGCAGTCAGGATGTAATCAGTTGGGACCCATACTTGTACTTCCCATGAAACAATTTAATGCTTTGGCATTACTGCGCTTTCCTGAATGTGGGAAAATAGCCTCCGATGATAACAGAGTATCACAATTCACAACATGCAGACAAATAAGATGTGGTGCAGTAATTTAGATCTAGTTCCGTATAGATTTGGTTATGTAGGTTATTACAGCTTCACAGGTCATGCAGATTTGTAAGATGTAATTGGTTGATACAGGGAATCGTAAAGCAATAATCTCTTAACTGGTGTCTACCATACTTTCTATTCACTGTTTTAAGTAATAATGTATGCACGTATAGGGCTTAACGAACTGCACATAATTGACCAGTCTTAGAACCAAAGTTTTTTTTTTCACCAGGGTCTGCTTTCTGCCACATCTGTGGTAAAAATGCTTGTATAGTCAATTTTTATGATACATGGTTTTTTTTATGATGGTGCCAACTCTAAGCCTGGATGCCTCGTTGTAATCTTTCACCCATGCGTAGAAGATGAAGCCATTGCTGGTCAATTCAAAATAATGGCACACATATCAAGCGAGCTGAACTTCGATAAACATCATAGCATGAACCACAACAACGTTGCCCATTATCAGTTTCATAGTAATAAACTATTATCGCATAGAGCCCTTTCATATCCATGTAAGCACCACAAGAACTATGGCTGATAATGCAGGGGGCTCTTACAGGGAAGTTTTCAACAGTTTTTTGGCACTTCAGCTTAATACAAAAGGATTTGAATATGTAGAAGATTTTGTTTGCCTAGAGAAAATAATACACCGTGAATCTACGATGGTAATTTTTTTTCTCAGCATACTTACCCTAATTTAGTAGGATAGGACCAGAAATGGGCTAAAGTACAGCAAGGCATCACTTGGGAGAAAAAAAGACTACTCATGTTTAGAATCGCCACTGCCAAAGTTTTTTCTTGCCTCTGCTGCTACTACTAACACCAACTTGAGAACTTTAGCAACTGCCCCTTGCTTCCCAGCTCGTTGGTCATGGGTTAGTATCTAATCATGATGGTTCTCTCAGATAAGCTGCAACATGCCAACATCCTACACTTGTATTTCCTACTTCTATGTGCAGAAATGGGCCAGAGATCAAGGCTTGTCGCTGGAAGCCTGGAACATAACTGCAACCAGGGGGCGAACCCAGTAAAGGACATGGGTACACACATGCACACCCAATATTTTTTGTAAAAAGAAAAAGAAAAAAAATGAAGTTTATAGGCACAAAACATGTATTACCCATGTCCTGTTTGGGTCCATTTGCACTAAAAATTTGCAGCTAAAATTAGTACTAGTGGATCCAAACAGACCTGCTAATTATTAGTTGGTGGGCTGGTAACTATTAGTTGCATTAGCAGATTAGCAGATTTGGAGTTGCTACTAGGTGCTAATAGTTTGTATCATCGTATGTATCTAAAATTCACTATCCAACCAAGCAGGTGAATACAAACACCGCCTACTAAAAATTAGCTAGCAAAAAAAAAGTAGCTAGTAATTGGATCAGATCATATCCGAATGCAAATAGCTTAACCTAGGGATTGGGGATGGCAGGAATGATTTCTTAGTTTGAGAGAGCAGTTGTGAGTTCCTACGAGTTGCCTCCTATCAGAGTACTCCTCTGATCATAGCCGCGCATAGGCGGAACACACATGCACACGCACGCTACCGTCACACAACAGCGTTGTTCATCTACTCCGGCCTGCAAACCTTGGCGTTCTTTTCTTCCTAGGCCTGGGCTCCCGCCTCCATTCCGGGGTTCCGGCCCATCACTTGACTTGGCGATCACCTCGTCGCGCGTCGGCAACGGAGTAGTGACACCACACAGCCGGGGGCCGTGGGTACACCGGTGCAGCAGTGGGGCGCATGTAAGGCTGGACGAAAAACTCAGAAGCTCGTTAGCTCGCTCGGCTCGTGGCTGGCTCGGCTCAGCTCGGCTCGGCTCGTTATGATAACGAGCCGAGCCGAGCCAAGATTTTAGCTCGTTAGCTATAACGAGCCAACTCGAGTTGGCTCGTGAGCCGCTCGCGAATCAAACGAGCCGTAGTTTTAGAGAAAAAGTCATCATAACTTATATTAGTTTCGTATTACTTCATGTTTTGCACTTCACAAATAGATGATATGTTAGCTCATATGAATATTTTGTTCGATTTAAAGCTATTGAATATATTATTTTTATATTATTAATATTTTTATGCTTTAGATAAATACAAATATTATATTTTGTATTTTTTTTTTCTGGCTCGCGAGCCTAACGAGTCAGCTCGAGCTCGTAACGAGCCGAGCCGAGCTGGCTTTCTGGCTCGTTAAGATAACGAGCCGAGCCGAGCTGGCTCGTTATCCTAACGAGCCAGAACGAGCCGAGCCGGCTCGTTAGCCAGCCTTAGGCGCATGCGGACACGAGACGAGGCGGTACTTCATCAGTCATCACCCCGAACGGACAACTGCTGGCAATAAGAACATCGTCCTAGACTAGTCTGTATGCGGTGCAGTAACAAAAACAATCATCTTTTGTTAAACTCTGAATCTAAAAACTAATCCTACCCTCTTGACGCTGGCATTGTCTCATAGTATCTGCAATTATGATATTCTGGGGTTTTTTATCACATTTTTTAGAATCTCTTGAGATCCAAATAGGGCCTCAGTCACTCTTTGTCCCAAGTCAGACTTTCCCTAATTCGAACTAAATTTATAGAAAAATGCATCAACATCTACAATACTATCAAATTACTTTTTATTAAATTCTTCATTAAAAAACATGTCTTGATAGTGCATTTATTTGGATTCGTAGATGTTAATGCATTTTTTCCTAAAAACTTGGTAATGTTGGAGAATTCAAGTAGAGCTGAATCACAAGCTTCATATCGCACAAAAAGTTCAGACCAATCACAATATTTTTTAATGTTAACCTCTGCTTACACCAAAAGACAGTAAAATAATATTACTGACAGGTGCTACAAGATTTATCTTGAGATTCCCATTGGCTAATTAGAAAACCCCAGAAAGTCCCTGGATATCAAATCTATAATGTATGGTCATATTTATTTTCTTTGGACACAATCAATGGTAGATCCCAAATCTTCACATTAGAAACACCGGTATCATGATGATGCTTTGTTCTGGCAATGAATGGACCTGTAAATTTCGACAACTGTTGCTGTAAAAAAACAGTCCAAGAAGAAGAAAAAATTGCTGAGATAATAATCAGAATACACAGCTATCATATTAAGGTATTTTAGATGTTTGCATGGTGGTAGAAGGCACAGTCATGCATTTAACCATAGACTAAAAGAAAAGCACGAGACATAGCTGTTACAAACACAGGGTCGTCATAATAAAAAAAAAATAACATGGGTGCTATCCTGAACAACTAATCCCATCGTAGCATTTTCTAAACAAACCATGATTCCAGGTCATAGTTAACTGCTGTTTAGAAGACCGTTTTTCGTTTCATCATTCATAAGTGGAAAATAATAGCTATCAGCATTGTTATGGAAGAACTAGATGTTACTTCTCATATTTAAAGACTTCTTAAGCATGTACAACACTGGAAAAATTACTCCCTCCGTTTAAAAAAAGGGCAGACCCAGTGCCAGAGGCTCCCACACGAGTGGGGTCTGGGGAAGGGAATAACCGAAGCAAAGTCTTACCCCGCAGAAATTCTGCAGAGAGACGGCTTCGAACCCAGAATCTGGTGACTCGGCGAGCTAGCACTCACCAACTGCACCAGGCCTGCCCTTCAGATTGGGAACAAGTAGTTATATGTGTAGATATATAACTACAAACATCAGTAACTATTACATTATTCAGATTGGGAACAAGTAGTTATATGTGTAGATATAAGAAAAACAATGTCTAAAATTTGAGGGTTTTTAAGAATAATAATACTCTAGAACAAATTTGTGGTCAAAGATGCATCGGAGACCATGCAAAGTCAAATGCGCAAGTGATTTTGAAAACTACGTACCTCATTTCTTTACTTCAAGGGTAGCAAGTCCAGTAATATCAGGATTCTTGAGCTGCTCAAGCTGCTTCTTCCCTCTCCTCAACAAGTACTCTATGTGTACAAAGTTCCTACGGTCAACACTCCTTGCGTTGTCACGGAACTCTGCCGAGACAACAGACTCGATCCTGCAGCGCTCTTCAGGGGCCTTAAGGCGTGCTGTCCGAAGGAATACCCTGTACAGCGCCAAAACCTGCTTCTGAATACCAGACAGCTTTGGACGGGAGGCCATATCATCCTTGTGAAGCAATCATCAAATCCTGATACAAATGTAACTACCAAATGAGTTATTTCCAGACAATAGACATGTTTTTGTGATGGAGGAGATACCATCGTAATTTTTAATGAATCAAGCATGAAGCAATGGCCTTACTCTCCTAGAAAACCAGCTTGGCTGCATCAAAAATAATTGCCACATCAAACAAATCATGGCAGCAGTAGATGTACCAAACAAGGAGAGATGTAACGGCCTAATGGGTCATTGATTTTTTTAAAAGAAAAGGAAAACTACCTACAGTCCCACCTTAATTGGGTACCAAGGACTAATTTCGATCTTGGGGCGATGGAGAAGAATGACTTAATCGAACTATGGATTGATTGGTTGGAAAGGGAGGTTAGCACATAACAAATGAATCATAACTAACTAAAATGAGAAGAAATCTTCGGATTTGATTTCACAGAAATGAGAGGAGCCCTAAGAATAGAACGAACTCCTAGGATAATAAATCCAAGCAATCTAGGAATACTGACCTGGAAAATCGGAAAAGGAATAAACCAATCCATAAAGGGAGAAAGAAATCTTCAGATTTGATCACCACTCTACTGCACAAGAACGATGGATGAACAGTGTTGAAGTTACAACAATGGACAGAATAGTGAAGGGTCGAGAATCCAGTGGGTGGAAGACGGAGGGATGGAAGCACAGTGCCCTGGCTATGCCATGTTTTGGGACTTGGGGAGTAGGTTTGGACGTCAGAGCAGGCCTTGGGCTCGGTCCCTGATGGCTAGCCTTCATTGTCTCGTATAGCCCATGAAATTTTCAAGTATCAGAATTTCTAATGTTGCTGGACTAGATTTTTTTTATGCCATCACTCACTTTTTCAACCAGATGGATCTTTCCAAACAAAAATTTAGCGGTCAGGATGTAATCAGTTGGGACCCATACTTGTACTTCCCATGAAACAATTTAATGCTTTGGCATTACTGCGCTTTCCTGAATGTGGGAAAATAGCCTCCGATGATAACAGAGTATCACAATTCACAACATGCAGACAAATAAGATGTGGTGCAGTAATTTAGATCTAGTTCCGTATAGATTTGGTTATGTAGGTTATTACAGCTTCACAGGTCATGCAGATTTGTAAGATGTAATTGGTCGATACAGGGAATCGTAAAGCAATAATCTCTTAACTGGTGTCTACCATACTTTCTATTCACTGTTTTAAGTAATAATGTATGCACGTATAGAGCTTAACGAACTGCACGTAATTGACCAGTCTTAGAACCAAAGTTTTTTTTCACCAGGGTCTGCTTTCTGCCACATCTTGAATCTAAAAGAACTAGTTGTGCACATCATGGACTGAGCACCACAAAGCTGCATACTTATATTATGTGGTCAAAATGCTTGTATAGTCAATTTTTATGATACATGGTTTTTTTTTATGATGGTGCCAACTCTAAGCCTGGATGCCTCGTTGTAATCTTTCACCCATGTGTAGAAGATGAAGCCATTGCTGGTCAATTCAAAATAATGGCACACACATCAAGTGAGCGGAACTTCGATAAACATCATAGCATGAACCACAACGACGTTGCCCATTATCAGTTTCATAGTAATAAACTATTATCGCATAGAGCCCTTTCATATCCATATAAGCACCACAAGAACTATGGCTGATAATGCAGGGGCCTCTTACGGGAAAGTTTTCAACAAACAGTTTTTTGGCACTTCAGCTTAATACAAAAGGATTTGAATATGTACAACTCATGGATTTGAAAACCCACAAAAGATTCGCTGGGGCGTAACCCTCTTAGCGATGCGCTACATCGGAACCCGGGTGTGGTGTTAAATGGGCAAGGGCCGGGTCGTCATCCCCTTAGTGGCGCGTCGTATCGTGACCCGGGTACGATAAAAAATGAGCAAGGGTCGGGCCGTCGCAACCTTAGTGGCACGCTACATCTACGTCCGGGTGTAGTGAAAAATGAGCAAGGGTCTTCGCACTTCCCTCGACGGGTGCGAAGGGTAAGGAAGTTAGCCGAGCCAACTAGGATTCGTCTAGGTAGCTGGAACGTAGGGTCCCTAATGGGTAAGCTAAGAGAGCTAGTCGATGCAGTAATTAGGAGGCGTGTAAATATTATATGCGTTCAAGAGACTAAATGGAAGGACCATAAGGCAAAGGAGGTGGAGGATACTGGCTTCAAACTTTGGTACACGGGGACAACATCGGGTAGGAATGGTGTAGGTATCTTGATCGATAGAAGCCTTAAGGATAGAGTCGTTGATATTAGGAGGCAAGGCAACCGGATTATCTTGATCAGGCTGGTAGTTAGAGATTCGGCTCTGAATATGATCAGTGCCTATGCCCCTCGGGTAGGTCTTAGCGAGGGCACCAAGAGGCAGTTTTGGGAAGATCTTGATAGCATGGTTAGTACCGTGTCTATCAGCGAAAAACTCTTCATAGGAAGAGACCTCAATGGCCATGTTGGTGTGACTAATGTAGGTTTCGAGCGGGTGCACGGGGGGTTCGGGTATGGTAGTAGGAATCAAGAGGGGGATGATGTTTTGAACTTCGCGTTGGCCTATGACTTGTTGATAGCGAACACTCTCTTTAGGAAAAGGGAATCCCATCTAGTGACCTTTCGTAGCGGACAACACTCGAGCCAGATCGACTTTATCCTTGCAAGGAGGGAGGATAGACGTGCTTGTTTTGATTGTAAGGTGTTACCTGGGGAGTGTGTTGTCCCTCAACACAAGCTTGTGGTGGCGGACTTTCGCTTTCGGGTATGTGTCCACCGGGACAAACGGGCCAAGATTGCGAGAATGAAGTGGTGGAAGCTTAGAGGGGAAGCAACGCAAACGTTTAAGGAGAGGATGCTAAGCGAGGGGCCTTAGGAAGAAGGAGAAGATGCCAACGACATGTGGATAAAGATGACAACATGTGTCCGGAAGGTGGTTTCGGAAGTGTTTGGCTTGAGCAGGGGAGGCAAACGGGAAGCGAAAGACACATGGTGGTGGAATGACGAGGTGCAAAAAGCTATAAAATAGCGAAGAGGATTGCAAAGCGAGCTGTGAGTGTAGCTAAAGGTCAGGCGTATGATGGCCTTGATCAACGGCTAGGCACGAAGGAAGGGGAGAAGGACATTTATAGGATGGCTAGGATCCACGAGAGGAAGACAAGGGACATCAACCAAATAAAATGCATCAAGAATGGGACAGATCGACTTCTGGTGAAGGATGAGGAGATCAAGGACAGATGGAGAGAGTACTTCGACAAGTTGTTTAATGGGGAGAATGAGGGTCCTACCCTTGAGTTAGACGACTCATTTGACGATACCAACAGACGGTTTGTGAGGAAAATTCAGGAGACAGAGATCGGGGAGGCTTTGAAGAGGATGAAGAGAGGTAAAGCGATAGGCCCTGATAGTATTCCCATTGAGCTGTGGAGATACCTAGGCGCCAGAGCGATAGTATGGTTAACAAAGCTTTTTAACCTTATTTTTCGATCTAACAAGATGCCTGAAGAATGGAGAAGCATATTAGTACATGTCTTCAAGAACAAGGGAAATGTTCAAAGTTGTACTAACTACCGTGGGATTAAGTTGATGAGTCATACGATGAAGCTCTGGGAGAGGGTTATCGAGCATCGCCTAAGGAGAGTGACACGTGTGACCCAAAATCAATTTGGGTTCATGCCTGGTAGGTCGTCCATGGAGGCGATTTTCTTATTACGACAATTGATTGAGAGATATAGGGAGCAGAAGGACTTGCACATGGTCTTTATTGACCTCGAGAAGGCATATGACAAAGTACCGAGAAATGTCATGTGATGGGCCTTGAAAAAGCACAAAGTCCCAACTAAGTACGTTACCCTCATCAAGGATATGTATAAAGATGTGGTGACGTTTGTCTGAACATGTGATGGCGACACCAGTGACTTTCCAATTAAAATAGGACTGCATAAGGGGTCAGCTTTGAGCTCTTATTTATTTGCTTTGGTGATGGATGAGGTCACAAAGGACATACAAGGTGATATCCTTTGGTGTATGCTCTTTGCTAATCATGTGGTGCTAGTTGACGATAGTAGGGTAGAGATTAATAGAAAGTTAGAACTATGGAGGCACACGTTAGAGTCGAAAGGGTTCAGACTTAGTAGGACCAAGACTAAGTACATGAGGTGCGATTTCAGCGCGACTAGGCATGAGGAGGGGGACGTTAGCCTCGATGGACAAGTGGTGGCCAAGAAGAATACTTTTCGGTATTTAAGATCGATGCTACAAAAGAATGGCGACATTGATGAAGATGTTAGGCACAGAATTTCAGCCGGCTGGTTGAAATGGAGCCAAGCTTCTGGCGTCCTCTGTGACAAAAGGGTGCCTCAGAAGCTAAAAGGAAAGTTCTATAGGACGGCGATTCACCCGGCGATATTATACGGTGCTGAGTGTTGGCCTATAAAAAGGCGACATGTTCAGCAATTGAGTGTGGCAGAGATGCGTATGTTCCGTTGGTGTTGTGGGCACACAAGGAGGGATAGACTCCAGAACGACGATATCCGGGATAGGGTTAGGGTAGCATCAATTGAGGAGAAATTGATTCAACATCGGTTGAGATGGTTTGGACATGTCCAACGGAGGCCTCCTGAGACACCGGTGCGTAGTGAGGTTCTAAAGTGGGCCGATAATATAAAGAGCGGTAGAGGTCGACCTAAACTAACTTAGGACGAGTCCGTTAAGAGAGACCTTAAGGAGTGGAATATCTCCAAGGATTTAGCTATGGACAGGAGCGCTTGGAGACTGGCAATCAACGTGCCTGAACCGTAACCTCTTTCTGTCTTGTGCCCTTTATGTGTCTCCCTGTTTCTCATCTCTTTTGGGTTTCATCTCTAGCCTACCCCAATTTGCTTGGGACAAAAGGCTATGTTGTTGTTGTTGCTGTAGAGAAAATAATACGCCGTGAATCTACGATGGTAATTTTTTTCTCAGCATACTTACCCTAATTTAGTAGGATAGGACCAGAAATGGGCTAAAGTACAGCAAGGCATCACTTGGGAGAAAAAAAGACTACTCATGTTTAGAATCGCCACTGCCAAAGTTTTTTCTTGCCTCTGCTGCTACTACTAACACCAACTTGAGGACTTTAGCAACTGCCCCTTGCTTCCCAGCTCGTTGGTCATGGGTTAGTATCTAATCATGATGGTTCTCTCAGATAAGCTGCAACATGCCAACATCCTACACTTGTATTTCCTACTTCTATGTGCAGAAATGGGCCAGAGATCAAGGCTTGTCGCTGGAAGCCTGGAACATAACTGCAACCAGGGGGCGAACCCAGTAAAGGACATGGGTATACACATGCACACCCAATATTTTTTGTAAAAAGAAAAAGAAAAAGAAAAAAAAGAAGTTTATAGGCACAAAACATGTATTACCCATGTCCTGTTTGGGTCCCATCTGCACTAAAAATTTGCAGCTAAAATTAGTACTAGTGAATCAAACAGACCTGCTAATTATTAGTTGGTGGGCTGGTAACTATTAGTTGCATTAGCAGATTAGCAGATTTGGAGTTGCTACTATGTGCTAATAGTTTGTATATATCTAAAATTCACTATCAGGTGAATCCAAACACCCCTACTAAAAATTAGCTAGCAAAAAAAAAAGTATCCGAATGCAAATAGCTTAACCTAGGGTCTGAGTGCTCGGTTCCGCGCAGCAGGAACGGAAGAGAAGGGGTGGGCGTACCTCTTGGGTGCTGGACTGCTGGTCGCCGGTGAAGGGCCGAAGATGGAAACCTGAGCACCTGGCGACTGGCGTAGGGCGGAAGCGGCGGCGTTGGCGGTGGCGGGGGTTCGCTCAGCCGTCGCCACTAGAGAGAGGACACGGGAGAACCACGCGGGGGAACAGTAGGGCGCCGATCATCGGGTGCCTTCCGACCAACGACGCCTCTTCGGCCCACGTAAGCTAGAGTTCGGCCCAATCAAGAGGTTTCGGCCAAGTCGGAGTTCAGCCCACACAAGTGATATTTCTCCCAGTTTTCCCGAAAAGTTGTTAATATTGTTTCCCGAACATTTTTTGTGCGCACATTCCAACCGCCGTAAAACTTGTATAGCTAAAAAAAGGCGACCCTCTTCACCGCTCCGACCCGACGATCCTCGGCTTGGTTCCCCAAATCCTTTCCCACCGCATGCATGTCGCAATGATCCATGCAGGTATAGCGCCATGGCGCGGAGCAGGGTGCAGTGAATGGGGCCCAGATTGATTGCGGCCATTCGGGCGCGAGCACGCACGCACGCCCAAGCGGCGACGGAGGTGAGGGCTGGATGTCGAGGCTGAACCGCCGCCGGCTTGGGGAGCGAGTGGAGTTCAGGTTCTCCGGCCTCCGCGCCGTCCAGGTGACTTTTGTTTGTTTCTCTCATTGTTACGCGTTGCGAGTTCGGCGATTCGGTGAGGCCGAGCGGTCGTTGGTTCCATTGCTAGAGTGTATGCATTGGGAAATTTTTTTAGGGTGGGGGCAAGAATCGCAGCTCAACATTTAGCCGTTTGAATTCGGGGTTTACAAAAAAAATGTCGTTGATGATCACGTGATGCGGCGATTTGTCCTCGCGTGATGGATCAGACAATCGCTTGGTAACCCATTGAATGACTGAATTTAATCTTAGCATGCGTTGCTTGGCAGCGTGAAGTGTACATATGCACTCTCTGTAATAGAAAAGAGTTTCCTCCTTGGCGTTGTCACTTTGCAGTTAGATTCAGTAAGAGACGACAATGCTAGTCATCAAAATCTAGAACAATAGATAATAAATCAGGAGATTATTTAATGATCATTTTTTCGCTACCTTGAGATAATTATGCTTTCTTTTTTATTGTGCAGACCATAGTGGAGGCATCTGTAGATGGCTCCATCTCCTCATTATTTGTTGAGTGTGCTTCTATGCTATTCCTGATTGTAATGAGCATGCAGCTTTAAGCAGTGACTGGAACCCAGATTGATTGCAACTTTGGGCCACGTTTAGATTGAAAAAAATTTCAAACCGATGAATAGTACCACTTTCGTCTTATTTGACAAATATTGTCCAATCGTGGACCAACTAGGCTCAAAAGATTCATCTCGTGATTTTCAACTAAACTGTGTAATTAGTTATTTTTTTACCTACATTTACTACTTCATGCATGGGTCCAAAGATTGATGTGATGGAGAGAGAGTGAAAAATTTTCAACTTTTGGGGTGCATCTAAACAAGGCCTTGATTGCATAAAGGGTCTCTGACTCTCTGACATTTAATGCTCGGCAGTTGTACTCATTTTACTCAGAATAGGCATGGTGGCACGCATCATAAAACATACAGAGGAAACAATACATGTGCTATTTCATTTGTTCCATGATAGTGAAATAGAAACACCAGTTATGCTTTTGAATTCAGTGGTGATGTTGTGTGATGTCCAGTACTCGAGTTTATTTTTTTGAACAATTAATTGGCACTTGTTCAATAGTTACCAGTGAGATAAGTTTGTTAATGTTATCTTCTAATTTATTGTTTCTGAACAGGTGCCAGTAGTATCTGACAGGCTGTTACTTTCTATAATCTCAGTGGACACAGGCAAAACAATTGCCAGGTCCAGTAAAGCTGCCGCTCGAAATGGAATCTGCCAATGGCCTGACTCGATCCTGGAATCAATATGGTTTTCTCAAGATGAAGTGTCAAAAGAATATGAGGATTGTCAATGTAGGATTGCTGTTTCCATGGTATAGTGTTGTTGCTATACACATGTTTTCTTTATTACTTGTCTATGGGATTTTTGCCTATATACTATATTGTAGTGTTACTTGCAAAACATTACCTGTAACAGGGATCAACAAAAGGTGCTATTCTCGGGGAAGTTTTTCTAAACCTGACTAACTATTTAAGTTCAGATTTAGAAGACTCAACTGCAATCTCATTGCCATTGAAGAAATGCAATTCCGGAACAGTTTTACAGGTTGGTTTCAATAGGTGTTCTGTTTTCCCCCCTACACAATTTCCAAAAGTTTGGTATTTTCATATGATTCACTTGTTTCACCATTCTTTTAGTTATGTAGTTATGCTTCAAACTAAAGTATTGCCGAATAAGTCAAAGTAATTTGATGTTCTCTTGACCTGCATAAATTGTGTTACTTTGCTATTCTCTGAAGTAGTTTGCTATTCTTGTGACCTGGCATCAAAAGTAGCTGGATGTTGTATACTCATTGATGCTGACGGTGATTTGATTAGGCCATTGCCTTCACTTTGTATTGCAGCAGTGCTTGTGCTTAATTAATAATATACTGTAGCTTATGGTTTGCTACTCCTTGCATGCAACAGCTTACTAGGAGTGCACATATGAAAGGTCTTGATGGCTAGAGGGGGGGTGAATAGCCTAATAAAACTTTCTACAAAGATCACTCAAACAATTTAATTAGTAATACAAATGGCGAGATGCGAGTTTTACCTAGCCTAATGGGGTGATGCAAGCCACCTATCCAATTGACAATTCTAGTTTGGTTCACACAACCGCCATAAGACAAACCACAAACTAGCAAAGCTACAAATCATACTACAATTAGAACTACACAAGCTAGCAACAAAAAGGAACAACAACAAACTAAGCAAGAAGATACCAAAGTAAGTGCAAGAGGGGATTTGGAATGTTATACCGAGTGGCAATGATTGAGCCAACCAAAGTGAATACCAAGATAGTCAATGTAGTAACTAATCACCGGGATGAAATCTAATTGATCGAACACAATTGAGACACAAGATTTATCCCGAGGTTCACATGCTTACTGACACGCTAATCCCCGTTGTGTCCTCCTACACCACGTGGTTCGGTGGCTAATCGGTATCACACATCGAGCCTCTCAAAAAGCGCCACAAGAACCTACCAAATGGTGAGAAGTTCTGACACGAGCAATCCACTAGAGTTGGAATTCGGCGCTCCGCCGGGGAACCACAACAAGCTCATCGGAGCCGGCCACGAACAATCACCAACATGTGTCGGACCTCCTCCACTGCTCCAAGCCGTCTAGATGGCGGCAACCACCAAGAGAAATAAAAATTCCACAGCAAAAGAACACCTAAGTGCCAACTAGATGCAAACTTACAAGCAAATGCACTTGAGATCACTCAATCTCACTTTGATTAGGCAATCAAGCAACGGAGATGAGTGGGAGGGGATGTGTTCAGCTCAAGAGGATGTTAAAGAGTCAAAATGTCTAAGAGAGACCTCTAGGAGCCGGCCAACAAGTATTTATAGGAGCCCCAAAAGAATAAAGTCGTTGGCTCACGAAACAGCCACACTCGGGGTGACCGGATGCGCTAGTCCGGCCTGACCGGACGCGTCACAGCGTCCGGTCGCTCCACCGCGACCTCCCCGATGAATGTCACGTGTCTCGCTTTGAATTTCGTTTGTTCGATCGTAACGGTCACTTAAAAGTATTCGTTCATGCGCTAGAGTGACCGGACGTGCCGATCAAAACTGATTGGACGCGCCCTAGCGTCCGGTCGCCAGAGGCTCTCGCGTTGAGGGGCGTGACCGGACGCGCCGCTCAAACTGACCGGACGTCACAGTGCCAGCATTCGGTCGATTCCGGTAAACTACCACTCATGACCTGACGCGTCCGGTCGAACGTGACCGGATGCGCCACCGCGTCCGATCGACCTCGTGTCCTTCGCAACTTCTCTGGGGCTTGACCGGACGCGCCGGTCCCATGACCGACCGGAAGCGCCGGTGCGCGCCTTGCCTCTGCACGCGGGAAGAACTGGCCGAACGCGCCAGCCGCGTCCGATCCAGCGTCCGGTCCAGCGTCCGGTCACGCGTCCGGTCACCCCAGTGACTACTTTTCGCCTCCGTTTCTTCGCGTCCGGCGCAGTGGAAAATATGCATTTCACTTCCACGAAAAGCGCCGAATCCTGCCTCGCAAGCTCGGCGGGAAGGAGAGAGGGTCCTAAACCCATCTCTACCGCTCAATCTCCACCACCTTCGCAAATGTGCTAACATCACCAAGTGTACATCACCATGTGCATGTGTGTTAGCAATTTCGCAATCATTTTCGAGGCGTTAAGTTAGCTCACCACTAGATCTAAATGCATATGCAAATGAATCTTCATCTAGTGGCACTTAAGTGATCAATAGCCCCGGAAATTATTCTCTTTATAGTACGGCTATCGATCCTAAGCCATCCACACCCTCTATGGTGTCTTGGATGCAAAATGAAAAACCCTATCATATACCTTTGCCTTGAGCTCCATGATTTGGCTTTGCACCTTCATCTAACTCCATCATGGGAAGCACTTGATCACATCATCATTGCTTGATCCTTGCTTCACCATGTCATTGCACCAACCATATCATAGCTATACACATGTCTTTGCTATGTAGTTAGTATTAGGTATTGTCACTAATTACCAACACCAAACATAGGACTTTCAACACACTGTATAGTGTATCTACGATATAGTCCGTAACTCCGTATTCCATTTGGTTTGACCAGTTATATCTTGCAAAGAGCTCACAGATCAACTTTCCGTGTAAATTGTTTTGTCTTTGTGAAAAGATCGCAGATTGTATGCTTCTCTGTCCAATAAATGAAGATACTAAAGCTTTTGGATTCCGAGATGTTCACGCATCTTACAATTTACACAAAGTTTGCATTTTTCCCATCCAATGAACAAAAATACTAAATACTATGCATTTTGATGTTTCAAGTGGTTGCTAAGCAGTTTATACCATTACGAGAGGTCACAACATTTCTCTCATTGGGGTTAGTTGGGTTTAAGTGGTTTTCTAGAGGGGAACCACCTCGGTTTGTCTAGTTTGAGAATCTCTCAGCAGAAGAAATACATTTATTTTAACATATATTTACTTAAACTAATGTCTAATTTTGTTATGCGCAGCTTAACATTCAGTGTCTTGGCACAAAGTTTAAATCAAGGTACTTGATGATTCCTATTGTTGCTTTGGCGATATATTAGGTCTTAGGTGATCACCTCAGTACAACCTTTTTTCTTGGCTTCTCATAGAAGGTTTATTGTTTTGTTACCTTTTTCCCTATACACTGGTATGGAACTATGGAATGGACCATCTCCATGTTTTGTTGGCAATAGTCCAAGCAATGATGACATCAAATCAGATGGTTCTAATAACTTGATCACCAGGAATGTTAATTTCTCATTAAAAAATCATTTAGGTGGTTTTCATCAAGATGAAGTTGGGATTAGGGTACGATTGCTCAAAACTCTTCCTTTTTTCGTTATTAATTACTCCCTGCGGTTCACAATACTTGTTTTAGAGATGGGGACGAGAACTAAGAAGGTAGATAAAGTGGAGGGAAGTAGGTTGTCTTGTATGGGGTTTCTTTCCCCTTTTTTCCTCTCTAATATAAAAGATGCACAGCTCTCCTGCGTGTTCGATAAAAAAAGAAGGTAGGTTAAATGACAATACTACCCTCAATTAGTCTTCCCTAAAGTATGCATACAGGAAGAAATAAGTTAGGTGTTACAATTAAGGAAGGTTATGGGCTTATGGCTGGAAAAAAAAATGTTGAAGAAATAAGTTAGGTGTAACAGGCATTTTGAAGATTGTAAAAGAGGCTAAAACAAGTATTTTGAACTGGAGGGAGTATTAAGGTTACTATGCGCAAATATAGATTGTGAAATGTATTTCAGGATACAAGCTTCTCACCATCTCCAAGGAATGATTCTGATGAGGGATTGTACATAGAGAGGCAAGATACTTCTAGTTCTTTTATTGACGATATCAGTGTGGGTCGTGGTGATCTGATTTATAGATCTAATGATTCATCTTTCAGTAATCAAACTCCAGGTCGAAACATGCTGCAGGAGAGTATCGATGAGTCATCCTTGAGTGGTTTTGCTCAATTGTCATCAGGGGCATCTGGTTCATCCAAAGATCTCCTTGACGCTGCTGAAGAAACAATTGATGAACTTCTTAACGAGGCACAAATGTGGGAGAGCCATTCTAAAAAATTGAAAAATGATCTAGAGACATTACAGAAGGAATGTGATGAAAAATCCAAGAAACAGACTGAGATATTGCTGGAACTTTCTGCTTCACAAGCCGAACAAGAGTCACTGAGACAAGAAATTGAAGAATTGAAATTGTCTTTGGAGGTGGCTAATGCACGGCAAACTGTTACTGGAATTCCCAGGTCTGGTGATGCAATAGACGTCCAGCTTGAACTAAAAGATGAGGTGCAATTTCTGAGAGAATCAAATGAAAACTTAACAACACAACTGAAGAAGAGTCAAGATGCAAATATAGAGCTTGTTTCTATTCTTCAAGAACTGGAAGAAACAATAGAAGCACAAAGAACAGAAATCTCCAATTTCACTCAAATGAGTAATGCGATTGATCATGAGGTACCCATGAATGCATTGTCGGTTCAAGAAGATGCGGAGTGGGAAAGGAAGATGTCACTAAAAGAAGATGAAATCGTAGCATTGAGGGAGAAGTTGGATCGTGTACTCAGCATAGAAAATGCAGGTGGTGCTAGTTCTGTTGCTATATATCTTGAACTGGAAAAAGAGAATGATTTTTTGAAGGTTCAAATGCAAGATCTTGAGAATGATTGTTCCGAATTAACAGAGGAAAATATGGAGCTTATACAAAAGTTGAAAGAAGTTAGTGGGGTCGAAGGACAGGATTCTTGCATTTCTGATATTCAGGAAATGTTAAATGCAACAGATCTTTCTGGGACTTCAAAATCTAGAGCAAAATACCTAGAAAGAAAATGTGCTGACCTTGAGCTAAGGATGTTGAATTTTCAATCGGAGTCTAGAGAACTAGAAGAGAAGCTCAAAAAAAGCCAAGAGGAGCTAAAAGAGAGAAGTCTTGAATTATCTGAGCTCAGAGAGAACCTAAGTAGCTTCCGTGCTACAGAGCTGGAGAGAGAGGAAATCAATATTGCAAGAGGCTACCAGTTAAGAAGTGAAGAACTAGGAGACACTGAATCTGAATTGAATCTGTTGAAGGGTACAGTTCAGCTCAAAGAAAAAGAAATTGAAGGCTTGCAGCATTCTAAACTAGAAATGGAAGCCTTTATAGATAATGTACTTGGACAGAAGATACATGAGCTTGAAATCTGCAAAGTGGAACTAGAGTTGCATATATCAAGGCTGGAAGATGAAAAATTAGAATTATTAGAGTCCATTTCTGGAATGGAGGTTGAGTTGACTAATCTGACAAGTGAGTACGAGTCATGTATAGTGCAAATGGATGATTCTAGAACAATGATCATAGATCTCAAGGATAAAGTAGAATGGCAGCAATCAGAGTTGGAAGCTCAAAAGGTGGAAGTGAAGCAAAAACAATTAGAATTTCAGAAAAGATTTTCAGAAGTACAGGAGGATTCAAAGGCTCTAAGAAGATTGAATGCTAAACTGCAGGCTAAAGTTGATAATCTTATTGAAGATTGCAACTCTCTTCAAGCATTGATGGATGATCTAAAGAAGGAAAAGTTGGAATTGCACAGTTGTGCTACACAGCTAGAGCAGGAATTGGAGCACTCGAAAAGAAAGACCACAGATTTTTGCAGAACTGTGGACTTCCTAGAGGTAAAACTTTCTTCGATTCAGAAAGATATATCTTCAAAAGAGCGATCTTTTCTCTTGGAACTGGAGAATATACTTCATGAGCACAAGGAGCATGAAGAAAAGATAAATCATGCACATTTCCTTTTAAACAAGATTGATAAAGAAAAGACTATCGAGGTAGAGAATCTTGAGAGGGAGGTCATGAGCCTTACTGCGCAACTATCTTCAACACACGAGGACCAAGAAAGTTCCATGCTGGATACTATTCGTGAGGCCTCCATCCTTCGAGCAGACAAGGCAAAACTTCAGGCTAATCTTCATGATATAAATGAGCAGTTGAGACATTACGAGTCTCAGTTGGAAGATATACGCAAGGAGTCTAAAAGCAAGATTAAATCCCTCGCTGATTCACTCAATGCGTCGAAACAAAATGAAGAAATGCTGAAAACAGATGCCGAGAATATGAGAAGACTGATGGAAGCTGCTAAATCCAATGAAGAAAATTTAAGAATAACTTCAAATGAATTAGAACTGAAATATAAATCTAGCGATTATGAGAAACAGCAAATAATGGAAGAAAATTCTGGATTAAAAATTCAAGTTCAGAAAATAGCAGGTGTCCAAGATGAACTTTTGAAAGTGCAAAGTTCCCTTGATGAGGCTAAGTTTGAAAAGGGAAGACTAGAAGAGCTACTTCGGTTGATGTCTGAAGAATGTGATGAACTAAAGGTGCAAAAGGCCATGTTAACAGACAAAGTCTCACATACGCAGGATACTTCAAATAAGATCAATGGAGACAAACAAAGTAAAACATCCATGCAAGCAAAGCTGAGCAGCATAAAACAGGTGAGAAATTTAGATTTCTTATTCAGTATGCTTTCAGGTGAAAAGTATTGATTTAAATGTGAAAAGTCTCTCAATAAGAACTTTTGCGTGCACGCATGGTGAAACATATGAAACTTTTGTTATGCTAAATTATTAGATTTAAATGTGAAAAGTGAAAAACAACTTGATTACTTTCTCTCAGCTATTTCCTTACTTTTTTTAGGGGAACAATGATCTAGCTACTGACAACGGAGGTTGTTCTCCAGTTAATGAGGAATCAGACCTGCAAGCAAAGATCCAGTCATTGGAAAGCAGACTTGCCGAAGCTCTGGAGGAAAATAGCATGTATAGGACACAGGTGAAGAGGTAATGCAATTCAGCACATACCTTGTCCATCCCTTTCCCAACTTTGTACAAGAGGGATAATTTACACTCGCCCCTAAGATTTAATATTATGTATGCATATCCAACGATTGATCAAGTTCCAGTAATCTGTTAATAAAACTCCATCTTGGCAGTCATGTTAAACATTAGTGTCCTGAAATAGTCGGTGTTATACTAAGTACCTGCAAAAGAGGAAATACTGTTATAGAGTCTGGACAAAAAAAAATTCTATGAATTGGTATAGGCTGTCAATCAGTGTTAGCGATCTAAATATGCAAAAATCTTCAGAAGTATTCATGACCTGGCTGCGGCCTACCTCCTAGTGGATCATATTGTTACTTTTACCCTGTACAGTCCCACTGCAGAGCGGCAATCTGAGAGCAGGAATGGTGAGGGGAATAATGATGACAAAGTAGCACAACTGGAATCAGAACTAAAAGACATGCAGGACAGGTTACTGAACATGAGCTTGCAGTATGCGGAAGTAGAGGCCCAACGGGAGGAATTAGTGATGGAGCTTAAAAACGTAAATGCAAACAAAAAGGGGGGACGGTGGTTCTAGCAATTAGTGACAGAGCTCAAAAGCTGGGTGCCACAGTCATGACTCATGAGGCCCACAGGCCACAGCACAGCGAAGGTACCTAATCCGTGTATTCATCTCCTGCTTCTTTGAATGCACCCAGTTGCATTTGATTACCTGGGGAAAATAATTGTAAAATTAACATTATCTTCTTTATTACTCCTATACTTGGGTTGAACTGAAGCTGAAGCAAGTTTTTTCTCGGCATGTTTGTTTTTGGAACCAAGGATAGGGGCTCTGTCATTCATATCAGGAAGAAGAGAATAAACCGTCCACTACATATCCTGGTAGGACATACCGACAGAAAGGTCTCCTCAACACCTCACCTATGAAGCATTTGTTTTATTGATTGGTTTCAATTTAAGTTCATGAGATAATGAAATTTTATTTCCAAAATACAAACATTCATTTCAGACACCGAACATAAGTATTCTGCTTTACTAGATGAATCACCAATGTTAGGAACAATAAAATCATTAAAAAAAATGTGCCAAAAAAAAACCTCTTTCATCTACTCAGAGAATCATTTTCAAACTCCTCTTCTTCAACTATATAGCATCGATCCTTCTCTTGTACATGTAACAAGCTGCTTGTCTAATTGTCAGGAAGCATGTTGTGAAAACGCCAGAGGCATCCAGACCTTGGAGGCCACCACCGTGAGAATTGAGCAAGGGCACCAAGAACCTCGGGTGTTCTCCCACCTCGGAGACTAATCGGACAATGACTATTCTCAGAACTTGAGATGCCCTGATCGTCTTGAACTGTCACTACTATGCGAGACTATGTGGGCTAGAGTGACCGATCATGTTCATATGACCATATAGATCACCCTGCCTTTTGACACAACAACATAGCTGCTGATAAACGTAGCTCGTCCTGAACTGTGCCTGAAAAAGATTAGATAGATGGTATTAATATTATGTGCTAGTTCATCTCACTCTGCAAAGAACTTGTAGGAGACCTTTTGTGGAGGTAGCACGTATGGTTCGTCTTTGTTTATGCAATCTCATCACGTGCCCAGAGTCCACGCTCCTTTGTGGGGTGCTGCAATTTGAACTCTTTGGTTTGCCCAGAGTCACCTGCAGCGTTGTGGCCGTGGAGGCCTATGCGCGAGCCTGCGAAGGGGACGGATGCTGACGCGCTGTTGTGTTGCATTCAGAATCAGGCAGCGGTATCTCGAGTCTAAATGCCCAGCCTGGACGGATGCCAGCCTATTGTATTTTGCAATCCATACATGTGATGTGATGTGATCCCTAACCTTGATCGATTAATTGCAAGATTTTGACAAATACAACAATTGTGGACTTGTGGGGCTCTGGGCTCAAGAAGAAGAAACCTTGTTGGGCAGACGCAGAGACTCAGAAAACTGAACGTCGCATTGCTCGAGTGCTTTTCTACTCCCTCCGTCCAGAAAAACATGCAATTCTAGTACAGTGTCATAGTTTAGTATCTTAAGTTCAATTAATTATAGATAAAAAAATATCAATATTTATGATATCAAATAAATACCATTGGATTCATTATGAAATGTATTTTCTTAATAAATTAATTTGAAGTCATAAATGTAAATAGTATTCAATAGAAAGTTGGTCAAATGTAAATTACTTTTGACGGCACGTAACCCATAGTTGCATGTTTTCTTAGAGACAACCTATAGTTGCATGTTTTCTTTGATAGAGGGAGTACAAGACTTATAGAATGCCCAAAAACAAAACAAAAATGCAGGACAAAATAAGATTCTCACCCTATCACACCTATCACTGTCTGTCAGCTTGCATCCGTGCAAGTGACAAATTTGCACATCCTAATAATCCCATAAATTCTATAACTGGCTGGACTTTTGTCAACCCAAAGAGGCCAACCACCACCTAACCTAACACGAGTTGCCGGATTATGAAGGATCTTGGTACGGAGTGACGTCTCATTGGCCTCCTCTGATGCCTTATTCTAATATATACTGGATATGGAAGGCCGGCACCCTCAAAAAAAAGAGAGGGATGGAAGGCCGGCAGGTGAGGCGTCGGCAATGATTCTACAGCGCTCTTTTGCCACCAGGGAGGAGGCCTTCTTCTCAATTTCTGGACTGCTGTCCAACGGCAGAATATTATGATGATTATGCAGGCAAATTTGTATGACTTGATGATACACCTGGGAATAAAGCTTAGCTGGACTTTATGATTTCTCCAACTGAAGCGGTTGTTGGCTATATTCCCCCAACCCAATATGATAAACCACTACAATACACACAATTAGAAGATGGCATATATATATATATATATATATATATATATATATATATATATATATATATATATATATATATATATATATATATATATATATATATATATATACTAAAAAGTGTTATATATAATTTTTGTTGTTTGAACTTGCTTTGGTCTGGCAAAGTATGTATAGGTACTAGGCAACAAGACCGATTCCAGAGCATTTCAAAAACAGGGATGCCATACTGAGGTGGTCATGACCATGTCTTGAACCATGAAAAAAAAATCATTCATCCCATGCCATAATTTCGAATATACACAATTCAAGAAAAAAATTGTTGTCAAAAAAATGGTGAATGATCACACCAGCTAGCCCTATATACTGTGACACCGTAACTACTCACGAATTTACAAGGTTAGTTAAAGTTAGCTGCACCTGCACTGCAATTGAGCCATGCATGTATCAATCATGAATCATGTCATGACCCTCCGCCTCCACCGGCCGGCGCGCGCCGCGCCACCGCGTCTTCTTCGTCTCTTATGGCTTCGATCATCGCGACGACGCGCTGCAGGACGGCCTCCTGGTCGTCTTCGTCGTCGTCGTCGTCGTGGGCACCGGAGGCCACCGCCGCGGCGTCCCTCTCGCGGTCGGCGGCGGCGTAGAGGCTGGCCACGGCGCAGCGGCAGACGGGGCAGGAGTTGCGGACGTCGAGCCAGCGGTCGATGCAGGGCGCGTGGTAGAGGTGGCCGCACGCGGGGACGACCCTGACGCCGTCGTCGTCGCCGAAGGGCTCGAGGCAGATGGGGCAGTCCTCGGGCATCAGGCCCTTTTTCTTGGCGGCGCTGGCGGCCGCGGCCGCGGCGTACGGCACCACGGGCGGCAGCGCGGCCGCGGAGGGGCGGACGAAGAGCGCGACGCCCGGGACGAGGTCGCGCATGACGCGGCGGCGCGCCCCCGCGACGGCCCGCTGCCGCGCGCAGCGGCAGTAGGTGCAGAGGAGGATGAAGCAGAGCAGGACGGAGACGAACACCACGGCCGTGGCCGCGCCCGAGGACAGGTTGAACTCCTGCGCCCGCCCGCCGCCGGAGCCGGACGACACGGGGCCGACCGCCGGCGTGGCGTGCGCGTCGCCCGGGGCCAGGCGCCTACTCGCGCGCGCTGTGGCAGCCATGCCCTGACAGGCTGCTCTGCGTTTGTGGGCGGGCGTCGTGGCGAGGGTATAGTAGGGCAGCGGGAGTTTTGCCCGGGTCGGGTCATGCCGTGCGTCGCATGTTTGGTAGCTGAATGCCGGCTTGCCTCGCGCCTCGCGCGTCGCATGTTTGTGGGCGGGCACATTTAACTTTACCTCGCGCCTCGTACTGTGCTAGTGTGGCGTGTGCAGCCGTGGCATGTCGTTGTAGGTGTAACTATGCATGTGAAAGAAAACGGGTGTTTCAACCAGTGGCGTGGCGAGTGGCGACGTACTTTTGGGCTCTCAAATGATGTGCTTTCAAAGTGGTTAGGCCGATGTTAGAAGGTGTTAACCAAAGCTTTGCAGTGTTCCGCGGCCACGTGGCCACGGCCGTAGCCCGTAGTTATCCAGCGAACGTAACCTTGGAATTCAGTCGCTGTCACGGCGGGGCCAGGCAACGCAGTCCAGACAGCGGCGCGCCCCGGCCCCGGGGCCCACGACAAGGAAATGTCACCTTCAATCCATGCCATTGCCATCTCACGAATGGACAGGTGACGTTACACGGCCGCACGTACAGCAAGACTGCACGACCTCGGGCTTGATAGCTTCCGTTGGCCGGTTTCGTGCGCTGCGCATTGACAAGCTGACATAATAGCTCCTTCGGTTCACTGGAGTGCCTAGGCCCGCGGATTCCACTAGTCTTAAGAAAGGAACACCCCTGTCTCTCTCTCTCCTACGTGACGAATTGCGATGCTCCTGTTTAGAACCGATTATTATGCTTCTGATTCTGATGAAGAAGCCAGTTTTTATCTCGGCTGCCCATAGCAGCTATTTTTTTTTCCGTAAGAATAGCAACTAGCCAACCACTTATGCAGAGGCTTGCCCCAACGGCGGCCGGCGCCAAAATCGGGGGGGGGGGGGGGGGTGGGCAGGACGAAACGCGCGTCCCCGCCCATCTCCCACGCGGGCGTCCGCGCCACGGTCGCCCGCGGCCCCAGGCAGCCCCGACGACCTCCTTGTGGAGCTGCGCCTGCTCTTGCGCCGGAGTCTCGGGTTGCCGTCGTCGCCGGCGGGCGCACTCCACACCAAGGAGCCCGAGGCGCGCCACCACTGCCAGTATCGTCTCCTCTTCACCCTCTTCTGCTTTCCCGCCGATTTGGGCGCCGCGGACTAGTCTGGTGTGCTACAGGCTCGGTTGGCGGCGCCGATGGGCGCGCCCTTTCCAGCAGGAGCACGGTCGCCCTGAGCCTCGCGTCCCCGGGCACCTCGTCCATCACTACGGGCGTGATTGGTATCCTGCGCGCCGCCAGCCTTGCAAGCCCTCGTATTGTGCCGCTAACGAATATACGAATATGAATATGTTCGGCCTTGGATTACCACCAGGACCTAAGTTTTACGCTCACGAATAGCCGAACGAATCAGTAAGCAAAAGTTCCTTCTTTCAAGTTTCAAGGGAAGCGAATCTGTAAAATCTGTACGCCGACGCAGTGACATCTAGTATGGTACTGTAGAGCTTTCAACGAGAAACTGAGAAGCATATTTCACATCTTGACAATTCTGTAGCCAGTGCAGGTGTTCTCTATTCTGGTTTGAAGTCGTTTCCGTCTATTTTGATTCGCTGAACGAAAGAAAACAGTCAAAGTTTTGCTGAAACTTAAGTGGACAAGAAAAACAACATATAAGCTTCCCGTTTTCTACTGTTCTGGGTACAAGTAATACGATAAAGAGAACACATCCTGTGCCCTTTCAAAGCCTGATTGCAAAATTAGCAATGAAATTCATGTAAAAATATCTTTGTGACAGAACTAGGGGAAAATATAAGATTCTGTAGCCTTTTTTTAGGGGAGCCAACTGCAGTTCTGTATAAAAAAAAGGGCAGACCCAGTGCCGGAGGCTCCCACGTGAGTAGGGTCTGGGGAAGGGATAAACCGAGGCAAGCTTTTCCCCCGCAAAATCTGCGGAGATGCTGCTTCGAACCCACGACCTGGTGACTCAGTGAGACAGCTCTCATCACTGCACCAGGCCTGCCCTTCTTAACTGCAGTTCTGTATCGGTTTGTAAAAAAAAGTATTGAGCAAATCAGCATTAAGAATTTACCTCAGTGCTAACTCGGCTTCTTGCTGAACTTTACGCAGGCTTACATTCATATATAGTCCCTGCAGCAATAAGCTCATCTTAAGAAACCATTCAGATATGCTATCAAACTTGAAATAGAAGTTTGGGCTAGAATAGACCCAAAATGAAACGAGGGACCTTTTTATCAAACATGTCCATGTGTTACATAATTTAAATAAAAAAAAGCTATCCAACATTGGGAAACGAGACAGGAATGCTGCATGTATATTTATGTTTTATCTTTTCTATAACAATTAAATCTAATCTATTTGATGATGACTATGGCATCCACAATGTCTTATTAAACATGTATCAATAAACCATGATGGAATTTTTTTTCTCCCGTTGCAAAACATAGAAATATTTACTCCTAAATATCCTAAAAACTCGGCCCGGCGGGGGAAAGACCTCCCCCACGGCATTCCACTAAGAAGAAACTCCTCAGTACCCCGGACCGAGAAACCCCCCGAACCCTGGCCCCGACCCGACACTAGGGACGGACACCGTGGGGACCGTTACCTGGGCCGGTCCACAGGCCGGGACTCCGTTGCCCGTAGGCCGGGCCGCCGTCGCCTGGGTTCCCGTTGCCACAGGCCGGGACGGGCCGCCACCACTAGTGCTTTGGCACACGGGACCAGCGAGGGGGGTTTTTTAACCACAGCCTGAAATTCGCTCCCACGGGGAGTCGAACTCAGGACCTGTGGAGTGCCGCTCGAGTGACTTAGCCAACTGGACTAAGCACCCTTTGGTCCTCCTAAATATCCTCATAACTTTAATTTTCATACTACCCATGCATTATAGTACAGTTAAGTATCTAGTTCCGCGACTTCCTTTGAGGACCTATAAAAATTTTAATTTTAATTTCTAATTAAAGTCAGCAAGGAGTTAGCTGTTGACGTGTCATCTGTCCGCTAGTGATTACAATGGGAGACCTCTCTTGACTTTCCATGTGATGTGTCAGGGATTGCACTAGTATATGCATATGGCTTGAAGGCACATTTATTTAGACTGGACAATATACTACTCAAGATTTCAGTTCACGGTTTCATTAGTTGGACCATCAGCTAACCAGGTTCTAATAAGATAAGTTTTGTCCTAATCAAATCAAAACTGCATCAACAACTTGTTGAGAATCTTGTTTCTTAGTAATTAGAGAATGGTCAAGGGTTCAAAGGTCCACGATGTTGCATTTATTCTTTGTTTTTGACATTTATGGAAAAAAATATAAGAAATTGGCATGGGAGACACTTGGAACAAAAAAGAAACCAAAAAAGGCAGATGGGTGACAAGGTTGAGGGGACCATTAAAAAAATGCGGACGAACAATGGGGCAAGATGACATGGTAGTGGGAACCTTTGTTTCATAGAGAAGGGTGAAGCGTTCAAAGGCCTACGATATTGCATTTATTCTTTGTTTTTTATATTTATGGAAAAACTTAAGAAATCGGAATGAGAGGTACTCAAAACAGAAAAAAAAAACAAAAAACAGCAGACTGGGTGATGGGAGCAGGCGGAACAGGAAAAAAAAACACAGACAGACAACAGGGTGAGCGGGCAGAACGGAAAAAAAAAAGCGGACGGTCGATGGACAAAGAAACTGATTGCGCTTTAATATTAGGAAGAGTTTGGTTCTATCCACTTTCTTGGGGAAAAAATGATTGAAACTCAAGAGTATAACTTGGCTACACTTTCGAGCTTTCAAAACTGAATCAATTTTCATATAGAAAACATCAGGAACTTTGGCCTCTTCCTTTTCACTTTCCTCCTAATGTGCCCTTGAGTAGTACAGCTTTTGCTACAATTCTTTATTGAACTCCAATTGATATCAACTAGATTATGAAAAAAACAAGAGTATTGTAGAAAATATGCATAGCATGTTTCCTTACATTGGTTGTATGAATTGTAGCTCCAGTAGTCATGTTAATCTTTTGATCTGGCACAAGCTGAATATCCATCTTCTGCAACACAACTGCAAGTGCCACTATCGCTTCTAGGAGAGCAAATTGATCTCCAACACATTTCCGAGGACCTCCACTGAATGGGATAAACCTGGGAAAAAGATGTAGCAGGAGCATGGCGCAGCTCAGTCACATTTGCCGGTTAACAAAAACTAATCAGATGCCTAATGGAAATATGAAGTGACAGGATAGAAACGATATATCGCAAAGTTGTATTCTGACCTGAAATCTGTGTTTGACTCATTTGGAACAGGTCCCTCTAAATCAAACCTCTCTGGAATGAACTCATCTGCTCTATCCCAGACCTTTGTAGAAGGAACAACCAATTAATTGTAGAATGCAAAAATCTGCTAAGTGCTTGCTTAGGCATTGCTACTAATGGATGAAAACACCATATGAGCACAGCTCCAGCCATAACAAAAGCATAGGCATAGCAAAGCATGCTTCAAATGGTAGCAAAGGATGATAACTACGTAATATAATTATACTTCTAAGTTCAGGCTTTTAGGGCCTATATGACAGCAAACTAGTATGCTCAATGCAACAAAAATAATGTTCATGAAACCATCTTATCATTATGTCATGGAAATTGATAGAACAATGCAGGTTGCATCAAGACCTGACAGATAGACTAATAAACGATAATTTGTAATTTTCTTAGTAAGCCTACAGAAACTTGGAATAAGATCCTCCGTATAATTCACAAAATCAGACATGTCTATTCAATATTCCACGATGCAAAGCATTTACTTTAAAGAGCTCAAATACTGCCAATTGTGTGTGATTCATATTCAGATGGAGAAGTACCTCTGGGGACCTGTGTATATTGTACACAGATATCATAATATCTTGACCAGCCTTAACCTTATAATTTCCAGGAAGAACATCATCAACTATTGCACGCCGTAACAGCACCTATCAGTAATTAGTCCATGAGTCACCACTAATTATAAAGTTGCTTGTCACTAGCACAAGAAATGTACAGGAGGGTGTGGATACAGCCGCATAGACTCATTTATACAGCGCATCAAGTACTTCAGCTCCTTTACATCCTCATATTTGGGGAGTCTACCTTGTAGAACACGATCTACTTCATCTTGAGCTCTCCTCAGTGCAGCTGGATCCTTCAGTAGTGTAACACTGAGCAGTCAACATATTAAAGTGACATTTTAAGTAATGCATTATTTGTCACTTTGGTTGATAGATGGTTACTGCAGGCAATATAGCACTACAGGAGTACCTTACTGAGAAGATAGATTGTCCATGTCAGTACAGAGCCTGTTGTTTCATGACCAGCGACTAACATTGACAAGAGATCATCACGTAATTGTACACTGCTTACCTGGAGAACAAAAAGGCATGTCAACAAAAGCAGTCAAACTTGCATTAAACAAAATGCATGTCATGTAAAATGGTGAAATGGAGCACTATATGAAACTGCACGCAAACCGAGCATGAGAAGTTTAGCAACAGAAGCACAAAAAGATCTTGTGTCGTCGAACTTCAGCAAAACTTGGCATAGAGCATGACTCACAAGAGAATCTTCTCTCTGACTAGTGAAATGATATGCAAATCTTTTGCGTGTTAGAGGAAAAAAACAAGAACAGAGACATGATTTTTTATAGATTTTTTCAGTCTTTTGTCACAGCTTTTCATAAATCAATGGAAAAGAAAGGACCAAATACTCCTAGCAATCACCTTTACACACAAGCATAAAGTGCCGCTTCTAGTAGGTAAAGCCTCATCATCTAAACTTATAGAAAGAAACAGAAGATATAGACTTTAAGTGCGCATTCAGAGGGGGGGGGGGGGTGAAGGTGATACACTAAAGCTGCACTGTTTTTCATTTAGATGTATGCAGTAATATGTTCTATGTTAAACATATCCTTTTTCCTGAAGATATTTTAAGCTGAATGACACCAGGTTACAAACTGCATGCCCAACCAATAATTGTCCCTCCGGGCAAGGCAATAGAGCTAATAAAGCAACATTTATAAGCTGGGCAAACAAATCCATGGTTTTAAATTTTCATGGACCAGCAGAAGGATAAATCAATAATCAAAGCCATCATCAGGCAAATGTTATGAAGCATCAACAGCAGTAGATGTCAAATTATTTTCATGATGAGCAAGTAGCTTCATAAGTAGAAACTGTGGAAATTAAAGGCAAAAGAAACAAAATATTGTAAAAAAATGGAATACGTTAATCACCTCATCTCGGCTAGCAAGTAGGAAGCGTAGAATGCTAGGATCCCCCTCATTTACATATTCCTCACCCTCAATCTGTTCATTTTCAGCTTCCACTATTTCCTTACACTTCATAATCAGCTCTTCAACAGTGTTTCTTATAATCCTAACTGCATTCTCTGCTTTTATCTGTCTTGGAATTATCTTGCACAAGAAATCAATCTGTGACAAATAAACAAGGATCATATCAAACATCGGTCATGTGATTTTTCCTTTCGGCCAGTGAACTAGGAAACATAGGTGAGATTAAAAGTTAGAAGAATGAAGTGAAAGAGGAGCCAACCTTCCAGTATGGCAAAAGATCTGTAGAACGAAGCTCTGCTTCTTTGAGTGCAGTATAAACAGCATCAATGACAGGACTATCTGTTGTGAGGGAATCAAAATTGTAGTTGAACAATGACAAACCAATCACATCCAATGTCAACTGAGAAAACCTCGCTTCCATATTGACAGGTTCCCCACTCAAAGCATATGGCTCAAGTTTCTCTATTAATCTCTCAGCACATTTACAAAATACCTTTTCCATGATAATGGACAGAAATCTTTTGTGCAGGGAAGGCACAACAGCTCTGCGTCTCACCTAAAAAAACATACCAGCTTTGGAGTGAGATTAAGGATTAACTTACAGTCCAATTAAATTTAGCTCCAAACTACAATGGTGCCGCAAATATGCAAGATATAGCTGCAGCAAGAGAAGAGATACAACCCTACTAATTTCTTGCACTACTACTACCATTTATCAAATACATGTCAGCCAGCCCTTTACATTATTGAACATCATGAGGAACTGACTACCCTCTCCGGCGGCTCTCTGCATCCACTCCCACTGGCGCAAATTGAAACGACCCGTCTTCAACCTAAACTGTTTATAAATCATGTTGGTTCAACCTGCAGATAAGTTAAACCAAGTAACCTCGCTTCTGCTGGTCTGGTTTGGTTTGGGTGCCGTTTAGCTGGTCAATCCAAACTATGAACAGGTCTACTGACATACAATTGTTCCAGCCCGTTACAGAGCCTTACGACTGTGGTAGGCCATTCCATTCGCTAAACAATGACAATAGTGGCAAGAGAGACAGAGAACGCACCGTCCATAGGTCGCCCTCCGCGATGGCGAAACCGGAGCCGAAGAGGAACTCGGAGACTTCAGCGACTAGTCCCTTGGCGTAGCGCGAGCCGTAGCCGCGCAGCACGTGCCTGGCGACGGCGGGGTCGCTAACGATGACGAAGTCCTGTGGCCCCGCGGCGAGGCGGTACACGGGCCCTTCCTCGCGGAACCACTTGAAGAGCGGCAGGAAGAGCGCGCCGCCGAGGAGGTCCCGCACGTCGTCGAGCTTGGCGGACGCGACAGGGATCCCCGAGTCGTCGCCGCCGCCGCCGCTCCGGCCGACCGCGCGCGAGAGAGACGTGAGCCAGTCGGGGCTCGCCCACGGGGTGGCGGTGGAGGGCTCGTCGCCCCCGCCCCCGCCCCCGCCCCCGCCCCCGCTCGCGCCGCTTCCGCTTCTCGGCGGGGGCGGGCGGGGGCGGACGTGGGCGTGGGCGCGGCGAGGAGGCGGACGTGGCGACCACGGAGACAGCGACGCGGCGATGGAGGCGGAGGCGGTGGCAGGCATCGCCGCGCGCCGGCCGATGCCACCAGAGTAGCTAGTAGGGTTTGGCCGTTTGGGAATTGGGATTGGAGTTGCCGAGGAGGTGGGGAGAGACGGAAGAGTGGGAGACGGAAGGAGGGAGAGTCGGGATTGGTATGAGGGGAGCAGCCGTTGGCCGTTGGAGGGGGAAGGGGAGTCGGGGGATATGGGATGTGGTGGGGCCCGCGTGGAGGTGTGTGGGAAAGGTCACTGTCAGTTGCCACGTAGCCCGTGAGTTTTTTAATCCGTTTGGCTTGGGCCCAGTACAATAGCAGGCTTCCTGATCCGCGGTGTCACGCAGGCCGTGTTGTGGGTTACGATGCAGCCCAGCATACAACACGGCCCAACACAAAGATGCATATGATATAGGCAGCAAAAAAAAATCAGCGACTTTGTAAGAATGGGTTTCCTTAATGTATGTAATAGCCCGACGACACCTTCTCTGTCGACTGTCGTTCTGAGACAGCAAATTTTCTGCACATAGGATGCCCTGCCCTGCCCGTCATTTTCGCCCAAGGCCCCCGAGGGTTGCGGCGGAGGTATACCGGCAATGTTCTCGCCGTTCGAACAAAAGGGTAACTGAGCGAAACGGGGGCAAGCAAACCAAGCGTGCTAACGCGACGGCCATACCACGGGAATGGGAGAGAGAATAAAAAGGGTTCCGCCGTGTCGGTGGCGGCGCAAGCATGGAGCTGGTCCCGTCGCCGTCGGCGTGGTCCTCGGTTCCGTTCCACACGGTGACGAGGCGTTGGAAGAGTCTCGGTAATCATCATCAAGTCTGAAGTCTGAACCGGGCTCGGATGGCTTGGCAGCGGCGAACGCCAACGCGGCTGGCAGTAGCCAGTAGTAAATGGAAGCTGGCTGACGCCCGGGCAGCTGCGTTGCCCCGCGGATCCGAGCGCTGAAACCCATGCGCCGCAGCAGCCGTCGTGGCGCTGAAACACATGCGCAGCGACCCGCATCCTATGCCAACGCCTTCCATCCCCCACGTGCACCCTTTTGATTCGGAGGACGGGTGCATGCATGCATAGCGGCACGATAGGGGTACTCACCACCAGCAAACTGACAGTTTTACTGCGACAAGTTACCCGCTTGCCCAAGTGAGGCTTCTGTGTCATATCGGGTGTCATATGAGGTGTTTAGATGCTAATAAAAAATAAATTACAGAATCCATCGATAAACCACGAGACAAATTTATTAAGTCTAATTAATCCATCATTAGCACATGTGTTATTGTAGCACTTTATTATCAAATCATAGACTAATTAGGCTTAAAAGATTTGTCTCGCAAATTATACGCAATCTGTATAATTAGTTATTTTTTAGTCTATATTTAATACTCCGTGCATATGTCCAAACATCTGATGTGGCAGGACGTAAAGTTTTGACGTGGCAAAACAAGGCTCGAACCGAGAGAACAGTTCGATTCTACCTGCACTGCCCTCAAGTCAGGCTACTGTACTGTTTACCGATCCCAACACGATGAAAAATGCAAATGCTTTTGGAATTGGTGGGCTACCACCTGCAGGACCTGGGGCTGGGGATAGATTGCAGATAGAGATGAGATTAGTACAGGAGGAATGACGTCGCAAGGTTTTCCTTTCACGAGGCAAAACCAGTTCACGGACAGGGGAATCATTATATTGCGGCTCGTCGAGCGTGGATGACGTCGAGCCGCACGCGCAGTTTGGGGTTGTCAGGCGCCAGCCAGCCAGCCTCGAGCTCCATGAGTACAGGCTCCAGTCCACCTCTAGTGATTCCAAGGGTTGTGTGTTCGAAATATTCCTTAGCCCGTGTTAAACATAAACCTGGCCCGAGCAATGCGTTGTGACTTGTCTGTATGAGGTTGGAAGCTGTCCCTTTTTTTTAATTCCTGGCTGATCTTTGCGCTACTCTTAGACAGAGCTGATTGTTATATATAATGGAGTTGAAAAATGAATAGGTACATATTTTGCATCAAGATAAGGTCGGATGGTTATGCATATATATATACCTAACGATAAAACAGGGGCTCTAGTGAAATCATCAAAACTCATATGCTCCTTACCGAGTCGCCAGTCGGTGGCCTCTGAATAAAGTTTTGGTGGTAGCTTGACCTCAGTCGATTGAGTCCTAGCTTACTATTTGGTTGAGCTGTGGCTTCTGGAAAAAAAAAGTTATTATGAGCTGCGGTTTTCGAAAAAGTGTTATAGGTTGTGAGTTGTGAGAAAGCCGAAAGACAGAGGTGCAGTCGGCCTAGAGCCACACCGCCGACAGCAGGAGAAGGAGGGCGCGGGTGAAGGGGGCCACCATCGGGGCCGAAACTGCACTTGTCTATTCTCGTGGATGGGGGAGGCGAATCTAGAGAAAGAACGAACCGATACCCAACGTAACCAGTGGCAGGTGGGTAATTTTCGTGAAAATATCGATCCTACCGGCGGTAGAATCAAGTCCCTAGCTGTTGTGGAAATTGTACTAGGAGAAAGCTACATTTTGTGTAGAACCTAAGAGGAATTTGATCCCTTTGGCCAGCTTTTGATTTTTCTAGTAGCCAAAGCAAGTTTAAAAGCCAAACCAAAGGGGCCTAGGGGGCCTTAATTTTGTGGCAGCCCTAGTTACAACCGGAAAAAAAAACAAAGAATTTTTGTAAATATGAGAAGCTTACAAAGAAATCAAATAGAACTTCCTTTAATAGACAAAATCTAAGTAACCCCTTAAATTTGCATGAAAATTACCATCTTTGTCAATATTAAAAGAAACTAAAATATCCTCTCAAGTTTACTTCTAAAACTACCAAAATATGATAATTCAAAATAAAAACTTAATAACTATAAATTATATCTATATGTGTTGTAATCAAATACAATTTAAAGTAGCCCCTATATTTGTCTAAATTATCCACCCTGGCCAGATATAGTCGAAGTCACCTTAAATTTGCATCAGTTATCCATACCTGCTATTGTAGTAGATACATATAATTTAAGTCACCCCTTAATTTGCATCTACATTACTAGACCTACATTTACTTACCTACATGTACTATTATGACAAGAATAACGGTGAAGGATGCATATATTTCTAAATACCTGCCACTATTGGCATATAAATAACTAGCTCAAAGGGAATATACATGATGCGTCCACCGTACAAACCAAGTATATATAAATGAATGAATGAATGAATGAATGATGACAAATTTATATTTCTACAGTTATAAACAATCCTGAATTTTGTCCTTAAACAAATTGTATCAGTGACGACAAGGACAATTCATTTTGAATCAAATTAATACTCCATAAAAGTAATTGGCATAGATGTTCCCTTAAACATCATATAGCAATGAAATGGGTAAATTTGTACATTTTGACTAAAACACTATTAACTGATAGCTTAAGTATAGGCACGCTATTTTTTAAAAAAATGCTAACACACACATAATTCTTCGAATGCACAGAATCGAACAGCAAGAGCATTGAAACAACTATTTATACCGTTCTAATAACCAAGTGGCCACTTTAGGATCTAGAATGTATATAGTATATTTTGATAAAATACAAATGAAGAGTGTTGAATGAAAGGTACAATGAGCACTATTTCCCCCACTGAGCCCTAAAAAAAAGATTCATGACATCACTACACATGAACTAATAAAACAAAGAGCTAATAACTTAGCTAAAGTTCCACCTAAAACATATATCCAAGACACATAGTGGTCAACGAGAAAAAAAACTATAAATATAATGAAGAGCATATAGACTAATTATTATAACAACTTGATAAAAAGGGGTAATAATAGTACTATATGTTATAGTAATTGTAGTAACCACCAGAACAACAACAATAATAACAAAGCCATTGCTATCTATGTTGGGCTGTTACGAGTAGGTATCTATTCTATGCCTACAGGTGTCGGTACCAAAAGAACGGGGGTACTTACACCCATCGCTAGTAAAAAACTAAAACGACTGGCACCGCAATAAAAGACAGCCCACCTCGACCGCGCATCATGTCCGCCTCGTACGAGGCCCGCTCGACGGGGCGCCTCGACCGCGCTCCGGCTCCGACTCGTACGAGGCCCGCTCGACGGGGCGCCTCGACCGCGCCCCATCCCGTACGGCAAGCTACCTCGACGACGCTCCGACCCGCGCGAAGCTCGTCCGCCCACTGGGAAAAACTCCGACTCGCGTGAGCCTGGGTCGAGCGCCTCGACTCCTTCTCTTTACCTACCCCAGGACAAAAGCCATAGCATTTAATGCGGTTACCTACTATCACCTACCGGCATGGCTGCGACCAGGATCGACGTGGGAACAATGCCCATGTCAGGTCTCACTATTTTACCATCCATCCCATGATGGGAGGTGAAACCCGTCACTATACCCACCTTACCGCACACTGTTTACCATCGGTCACCCTCGAGGGGGGACAAGACAAGGCCCGTTCCCCGCAATCTCGGGGATTCGGCCTTATCCATCCGGTCTCGACCCAACCTCGACGCTCGGCACAGTTCAACGGCAAGGGAAGGACGGTATGGCACAGCGTTCCGGGTCATTTCACCGTCTCGTCTCCCACGACGCCATGGTGTCCAGGGATGGCCGGCCATTCCCAGGGCATGTCGCTACAGTCAACTCAACAGGAATCGACCAAACATCACCCCCCGTCGTCTTGGCCCCCTCTCGCCCTATAAAAGGGCAGGCCAGGGTTCTACGAAGGAGAAGGAAAAAACAAAGCACCCGACCACACAACAACAGACAACAAGAGATCGATACTTCAAGCAACCATCCTTGTCCTTTTTTCCTCTCTTTGAGACTTGGGCTCGGCGCTCTCTCTCGCCTGCTTGTAACCCCTACACGAGCACTTCGGTGCAAGGAAATACAAACTTCTTCCCCCCGCTGGACGTAGGGCCTTCTTTTGCCCGAACTAGGATAAACCCCCGTGTATTCTCCTTGCATCACCATCCAGGAAAGAGACACGCAGCATTTGCTCGTTGGTTTAGGACCCCCTCGGGTCCGAACACCGACAGTTGGCGCGCCAGGTAGGGGAACGTTGTGTGCCAAACGTCGCTTTCTCGCCTTTTTTCCTGGATGGCTGACCCCGAACGCCCTATTCCGTTGGCCACGGTGATCTGGTTCGGGAGTTTGGAGTTCATGTCGCTTGGCCATGGCTACGATATGGTCCTACTTCCCCCCAGGCACCCATCCGACGAGAACTACGAGCTCTCCCAGCCCGGGGGAGCAATCTGCCGACACCGTCGCTCTAGGCGGGCGCGGGCCGCCCGACGACGAGCCCAGCACAACCATCGTCTTCACCTCGCGGAGGGCGACGGGGTCCCCCGGTCCGGCACCCCCCAGCCAGGTGCCAGCCTAGACCTCCTTGTGGAAGGTTTGGGAAGGATGAGCTTGACTAAGGGTAACATGCCAACGGGGAATCCCACCGCTCCCCCGTCCTGTGAGACGCCACTATCCGGAGCATCCATTTCGGCACGGACAGCAACATCTCCATCACCATTCCCGTTTGGGCTAGACTCGGCTGCCTGGGTGTACGCATCTTTCGTGAGCACTCGCATGAGTGCTTATGAGGAACTCCCCGGGCACCATCTATGCTCCACTCTGGACCTCGTTGCATCCACATCGGCCTCTGATTATCTGGACTCTACGGAGACACCGGACACAGAGCCCCATGTGACTGCTTCTCAACGTCGCAACCCCAGTGACGATTTGCAACGGCCACACATTCCCCCGTCATACTACTACTTTGGCGCTCCTGACTCCGACTCGGCTGACGACACCTATGATCCGACCCGCGAATGCTTCAACATCGACGTTGAAAGCACTTCGGAATCAGAGGACGAAGAGCCAGTCGAAGGAAGGCACACGCCACCCCATGTCGAGCTTCCTGCTGAGCGAGACGATCCTCAGTTCCTTGCGGATCAAGGAGCGCAGCTCGAGCAGATTCACGAGTTGCAGGACAGGCTTGACGAGGAACGGGAAAACCTGGGTCTACTCCAACAAACCCTCGAGCGCGAGCGTGCGGAACGCGCACTTGGCGGGAGAGCTCGCGAAAGAGCTCGCGACGTCAACCGTCGCATCGACGAGGACCGGATGGTCGACCCCCCGGTTTTCGCTCGAGCCAGCCAGAACGTCGTCGCCGCCGCCGTGCTTCTCCGCAACATGCCCGAGCCGTCAAACCCCGACGCCCGTCGGGCTAGGGATGAAATCCGAGAACTCCTCGAGACCGCCGCCATGCAGCAGGCCGAGAGCTCCGCCTCGAGGCGACGCGAGGCAGCCTCAGAGCGGATCATCGAGCCCTCCCGATAGGAGAGAGAGGCCTCGGTTCACCACGAGCCTGCCCGGCGAAACCGGGTAGCTCCGGCCCCTGAGCTCACCAGCAACGACCACGAGCCTCGAGACACCCATGGCAACATCGTCGAGCGCCGCACGCGCAAGCACGGTGATGGCGTGGCTCAAGGCTACCATGTCCACAGGGGCGGACACTACGACAGTTCAGAAGATCGAAGCCCTTCACCCGAGCCTCCGGGTCCTCGGGTCTTCAGTAAGGCTATCCGTGAGACGGTGCTCCCGGCTCGGTTTCGCTCCCCCATGACTCTCACCAAGTACAACGGCGAAACCAAACCCGAACTTTGGCTCGCCGATTTCCGCTTGGCGTGTCAGCTGGGCGGGGCCACCGACGACCGGGTCATCATTCGACAACTCCCCCTGTTCCTCTCCGACACCGCCCGAGCCTGGCTCGAGGATCTCCCACCTCGACAGATCCACGACTGGGACGATCTCGTGAGGGTGTTTGAGGGAAATTTCAAGGGGACCTACATGCGCCCCGGCAACTCGTGGGACCTCCGGAGCTGCAAGCAGAAACCAGGTGAATCCCTCCGAGATTACATCCGGCGCTTCTCCTGGCAGCGTACCGAACTCCCCAACGTCACTGACTCCGACGTAATTATGGCCTTCCTCTCCGGCACCACCTATAAAGAGTTGGTCCGAGAATTGGGCCGTAACACTCCGCTCACTGCCAACGGGTTAATGGACATTGTCACCAACTTCGCCGCCGGCGAGGAGGCGGTTGGTGCAATCTTTGGTGGCGACCCGAAGAGGGGGGAGCAGAAGGTCGACGATCCTGCGAGCTCCACCTAGGGCTCCAAGAGGAACAACCGCAAGAAGAAGAAAGGCCAGCAGGGCAAGCTCGAGGCCCCGGCCGACGAGCTCGTCGCTGCTACCGAGCACAAAAAGCCTCGAGGCCTCCCCGGCGGGGGCGTCTTCGATAAAATGCTCAAAGAACCGTGTCCCTACCACAAGGGACTTACTAACCATAACCTCGAGGACTGTCATATGCTTCGCAGGTACTTTGGGGGTGCCGGCGTCAAGAAGGACGACAAGAAGGAGGACCCTAAAGGCGACGACAAGGACGGGGAATTCCCCGAGATCCACGACTGCTTCATGATCTACGGTGGACCCTCGACCCGCCTCTCGGCGCGCCAGCGCAAGCGAGAATGGCACGAGGTTTTCTCCGTACAAACGGCAGTCCCCCGCTTCCTTGATTGGTCCGCGATGGCCATCACTTTCGACCGTGACGACCACCCAGACCACGTCCCCAACCCGGGAGTCTATCCGCTCGTTGTTGACCCCGTCATCGCCAACACACGCCTCACCAAGGTGCTCATGGACGGCGGAAGCAGCCTCAACATCATCTACTCCTAGACCCTCAACCTTCTGGGGGTCGGGAGAGCGCGCCTCCAACCTAGCGTCGGGGGCTTCCACGGAGTCGTGCCAGGGAAACGGGCGGAACCCCTCGGATGGGTCGATCTGCCCGTTTGTTTTGGCACACCGGCCAACTTCCGAAAGGAGACTCTCACTTTTGAAGTGGTCGGATTCCGTGGAACGTACCACGCTATCCTGGGACGCCCATGCTACGCTCGGTTCATGGCGATCCCGAACTATACCTACCTCAAGCTCAAAATGCCGGGTCCAAACGGTGTCATCACTGTAGGGCCCTCGTATGAACATGCCTACGAGTGTGACGTCGAGTGCGTCGAACACGGCGAGGCTGTTTTGGAGTCGGCGATCTTGGCTGCAGACCTCGACGGTCTTGCCAATGTGATTCCCGACCCAAAACGCCATGCCGGCAGCTTCCAGCCCGCCGAAGATGTCAAACTCGTACCCCTCGACCCCGCTGATCCCAAGGGAAAGGCACTGAGCATCAGTGCCACCCTCGATCCTAAATAGGAAGCAGTGCTCGTCGACTTTCTCCGCGCAAACGTCGACATCTTTGCGTGGAGTCCCTCGGATATGCCGGGCATACCCAGGGAAGTCGCCGAGCACGCCTTGGAGATCCGGGCCGGATCCAAACCGGTGAAGCAACGCCTGCGTCGCTTCGATGAGGAGAAGCGCAGGGTCATCGGTGAGGAAATACACAAACTGTTGGAGGCCGGATTCATCAAGGAGGTTCATCATCCCGAGTGGCTAGCTAATCCCGTATTAGTTAGGAAAAAGAGTGGGAAATGGAGGATGTGTGTAGGCTACACCGGTTTAAATAAAGCATGTCCAAAAGTTCCCTTTCCTTTGCCACGCATTGACCAAATCATTGATTCCACTGCGGGATGTGAAACTCTCTCATTCTTAGATGTATACTCCGGCTATCACCAAATCAAAATAAAGGAGTCCGACCAGCTTGCGATTCATTCATCACCCCGTTCGGCATGTATTGCTACGTTACGATGCCCTTCGGTCTTCGGAACGCGGGGGCTACGTACCAGCGACACTTGCAGCATGTTTTCGGAAAGCACATCGGGTCGACCGTCGAGGCTTATGTCGACGATATCGTTGTCAAAACCAAACAAGCCGACGACCTGGTCAGCGACCTCGACGTCGCGTTCAAATGCCTTCGGGCGAAAAACATCAGGCTCAACCCAGAGAAATGCGTCTTTGGCGTCCCACGAGGTATGCTCTTAGGGTTCATCGTATCCAAACGCGGCATCGAGGCCAACCCTGAAAAAATCTCTGCAATAACCAAGATGGGCCCCATCCGAGATCTGAAGGGCGTACAGAGGGTCACAGGTTGCTTGGCGGCACTTAGCCGTTTCATTTCGTGCCTCGGCGAAAAAGCACTCTCTCGGTACCGTCTCTTGAAAAAATCGGAGCACTTTTCCTGGACCCCTGAGGCCGAGGAGGCTCTCACAAAACTCAAGGCCACACTCTCTAACTCACCAATCCTCGTCCCTCCGACCCCGGGTGAACCACTCCTACTCTATGTCGCCGCGACATCACAAGTAGTCAGTGCTGCCCTGGTTGTCGAACGGGCCGAGGAGGCACATACCTTGCTCGTCCAGAGGCCGGTCTATTTCATCAGCGAAGTGCTCTCTGAAACCAAGAGTCGATACCCACAGATCTAAAAACTGCTATATGCCATCATCCTGACACGGCGCAAGCTCCGACACTACTTCGAGGGTCACCCGATTACTGTGGTTTCTTCTTTTCCCTTGGGAGAGATAGCCCAGAACCGGGAAGCCTCGGGTAGGGTTGCCAAATGGGCAGTCGAACTCATGGGTGAGACCTTGTCCTATGCGCCGCGAAAAGCTATCAAATCACAGGTGTTAGCAGATTTCCTGGCTGAGTGGACCGACACCCAACTCTCCCCTCCACAGCTTTAGGCAGAGCTGTGGACCATGTACTTCGATGGGTCGCTGATGAAAACGGGAGCGGGCGCGGGCTTGCTCTTCGTCTCACCCCTCGGGGTTCACATGCGCTACGTCATCCGGCTTCATTTTCCTGCGTCTAACAATGCCGCCGAATACGAGGCGCTCGTCACGGGATTAAGAATCGCCATCGAACTCGGGGTCTGACACCTTGACGTTCGAGGCGACTCCCAACTCGTGATCGATCAGGTCATGAAGAGCTCGAGTTGCCGTGACCCCAAGATGGAAGCCTACTATCAAGAAGTACGGCGCCTCGAGGACAAGTTTCGCGGCCTCGAGCTCAACCACATCGCGCGCAGGTACAATGAGGCCGCCGATGAACTGGCAAAAATCACGTCCAGTCGAGCTACGGTCCCACCAGACGTTTTCGCAAAAGACCTTCAGCAGCCGTCCGTGGACCTCGGGCCAGACGGAGGGGTTGGCAGGACGTCACTCGACCCTCCACCTGAGGCAGAAGCCCCCTCGACCAGGGCAGAGGCCATGCAGGTGGAAGGCTCGACCCCGCTGTCTGACCTCGAGCCTGACTGGCGCGTCCCATACCTCGACTACCTTATCCGAGGGGACCTCCCCTCGGGTAAGACCGAGGCTCGACGGATCGCGCGCCGGGCCAAAACCTTTGTGATCATGGGCGACAGCGGGGAGCTCTACCGCCGTAGCCCTACTGGTATCCTCCAACGATGCATCACAAATGAGCAAGGCAGGAACCTGCTCGGCGATCTCCACTCGGGGGCTTGCGGTCACCACGCAGCACCTCGAACCCTCGTCGGAAACGCCTTTCGACAAGGATTCTATTGGCCGACCGCGGTCTCCGACGCTGTCAAGCTAGTACGCTCCTGCAAGGGTTGCCAGTACTATGCGAGACGAACCCATCTTCCGGCACATGCCCTGCAAACTATCCCCATCACATGGTCGTTTGCCGTTTGGGGGCTCGACCTTGTCGGACCATTGAAAAGGGCAGCTGGCGGCTTCACCCACTTGCTCGTCACGATCGATAAATTCTCTAAGTGGATCGAGGCCCGCCCTATCACCAGCATCAGGTCCGAGCAAGCTGTGCTCTTTTTCACCGGCATTATTCATCGCTTCGGGGTCCCTAACTGTATCATCACAGACAATGGCACCCAGTTCACTGGCAAAAAGTTTTTGGATTTCTACGACAGCCACCACATCCGAGTGCTCTGGTCAGCCATGGCCCATCCAAAAACAAACGGTCAGGTGGAACGTGCCAATGGTATGGTCCTACAAGGCCTGAAACCCAGGATCTTCGACAAGCTAAACAAACATGGCAAAAGATGGGCTGCCGAGCTACCCTCGGTCCTATGGAGCCTGAGAACAACGCCGAGTCGAGCCACAGGGTTCACTCCGTTCTTCTTAGTCTACGGGTCTGAGGCTATGCTCCCAACCGATATAGAATACGGATCCCCAAGGTTGAAGGCCTACAACGAAAGAAATAACGACGCCACAAGACAGGACGCCCTCGACCAGCTCGAGGAAGCCCGAGATGTGGCTCTGTTACGTTCTGCCAGGTACCAGCAGGATCTCCGACGCTACCACGACAGACACGTCCGCAAGCGTGACCTCAACGTCGGCGACTTGGTGCTACGGCGGAACCAGAACACCAAGGGACGGCACAAGCTCACGTCACCATGGGAAGAGCCGTACATCATCGTAGAAGTACTAAAGCCGGGCACCTACAAGCTATCCAACGAGAAGGGCGAAATCCTCACCAACGCTTGGAACATTGAACAGCTACATCGCTTCTTTCCTTAAAAAGCCTCGAGGTTCTGTATTTTCTTTTTCGTCAATAAAGAATACAGCGACGTTCAAACTTTCATTTTACAGTGAGGAAGGATCGACTCTGCACTCCCAGAATCAACCCTCCCTCAGGGGCTACAAGGGGGGAACCCCCCAGTCCCTGAAAAAACTTATGCTCTTTTTTAAATCTAAGAACCGCTTCTTAGATCGACTTCGCTGCAAGAGCACCCTAAGGTTCGAAAGGGCTCCCGAGTCAGGAGTATCACCTACGCCTCCGAGGCTACGGTACCTCCACTCACCCCTTACGCCTTTTAGAGGTGCGACTTCACGCTAAGGAGATCTAAATAACGGTTCCTAACTTTGAAAAAGAACATATCCCATGTCGCTTAGATCAGGCTCTCACACGATTTACAAGGCCGCAACATCACCCTGAAGCTCGAGGGCGGTCGAGCCGTGAGATCACTTACGCCCCCGAGGCTACGGTACCTCCACTCGCTCCCTTACGCCAAAGGATGCAGCTGCGTGCTAAGTAAATCACGCAAGAACACGATCCAAGCGATAAAGGGAAGAAAAGCTCGAATAAAACTAAATCAACCACGAACCGGTTTATGTTTCGAGTTTTTAGGCCTTCGAGGCCACCACGATCAAAATTCGAAATGCTAACTTATTACATGGGCCTTCATGCCCAGATTTGGCTCATAGGCCCTCATCGTCATTAGGTGGAACCACCTCGGCTTCAAAAAGCGAGGCCAGACGGCTTCCAGGCTCTTCGGCGGCTTCAATCAGCTCCACGCAGGCATCCTCGTTCTCCTCGTCTGTCCGGTCCGGGTCTGTGATAAAGCCCTCAGCGACGAGCCTCATGTCGAACACAAACCCTGAACGGACGACGGCCAGCGCCCTCTTCATGCCGTGATGGAGGTCGTCCCGTATCTTCTCCCGGGCAAGGCGGCCCAGTGCCACCATCCGACGGACGAAGGAGTTCCCCGGAACATCTTCCCCGTTGTCGGCGTCGGGCTCGACCCCCAGGCCATCACACACGGTGGTGATCGCGCCCTGGAGCAGTTGGGTCCTTCGGATCTCGGCTTCGAGGAGGCTCTGGAAGGAGTTGGCAGAGGATTGGGCCTCTCGGTTCTCCCTCTCCAGCTCTGAAACACGACGAACAGATTAATGCCCAACGCAAGGCCCTCCGCATCGTGGCCGTAACAATCACACTTACCCTCGATGTGGGTCTGCAGGCCCACAACCTCGTCACAAAGCCCCCCGCAAGTCCGCTCAAGCCCAAGGAAGGCGTTGTCTTTGTCACCAATGGTTGCCTTTAGCGCCTTGATCTCTTGCCGAGCAGACTTCAGAGCTGTGTCCTTCTCTTGGACGGCTCCCTTCAGCGCCGTGACCTCGTCCTTCATAGCATCAGAACGAGCGGTGGCCTGCTCCACCTCGACGTTGAGGGTGTCGCGTTGACGACTAACCTGCGAGACATTCTCCTCGAGCTCCTTCACCCGTCTCGATAGGGGCTCGAGATCCCTGCGGGCCTGGGCAGCCTCCTCCCGAGCCTTGTCCATGCCAGTGCGCATCACGGCCTCGGCCGCCCACGCCTGCATCGCTTCTTCTTTCAGCACCGCGTAGGCGACGTGCAGCTCGGCCATTTCGGCGTTCCGATCGGAAAGCTGTTTCTGGGCCTCCTCGGCCAAGATCCGTTGCTGAGACAGCGCGGCCCACATGCCACTCTCATCCCGGATGAAGAGCGACTTGCGGCGGGAGTACTCCTTCAGCTCCTTAACACAATCCGAAAGAAAAAAACTGAAAAGGTTAAAAAGCCAAGGGAAAAAGACACCAAGAAAACCACGGAAAAAGCCGACGGGTCGATCGTACCTCAGTGGCATCCCCCATACTCCGCACGGCACCAGACGCCACTTGGAGCAACCGATCAAGGTGCCGGCGGACGCCCTCGAGGTACTCCCATCGGTGCACTTCATCTTTGTCGTTCAGGATGAAGATGGGCTCAGCGTCGGGGTTCGCGGTGTCCCTGAACTGGAGCGACGCCCCCCACCTCGGTATCTCCGCCTCTGCCCGCGCTATCGCCAGCGAGGCGATGTCGGGCCATGACGACAACGACCCAGCCGGGATGTCTCCCGGTCCCGCGGAAGGACCGGCCTCGCCCGCAGTTTCCGCCTCTCTGACGATCGTCGAGGCACCGGCCCGATCCGCGGCTTCGCCCCCCTCGACCCCCATCACTTGTTTCCCTTTGTCAAGGGGGGTGTCGTCGGGGGGAAGGTCCGCGGCCATGGGTGCCCGCCCCCCTAGGGGAACTAGCCCCTCAACCGCCGGCGCCTCCGGAGCCGGCGCCTCGACCGAAGACGGCTCCGGTACCCGCGCCTCGACCGTAGGCGCCCCCGGAGCCGGCGCCTCTTCTTCCGGCGCTCCGGTCAGGGGCTCGACCGCCCCGCCCTCCACTATACCCGCTGGCTCGGCCAACGGGTCTTGTTGCGACGGTGACCCGCCCGCCAGGGCCGCCTCCTGCCCTGACACCGACACGACCTCCTCCATGGTCACGTCAGCCCCCGCCCGCTTCGCGCCGCGGACAGGTGCCTCGCCCGTCGTGACCTCGACGCCAGCCTCGGCCGTCGCTGACGACCTGGGCCCCGCCTCGACCGCGCCAGGCGCCACCATCTCCGCCAGTTCGGACCCCTCCACGGCAGGGTCCGTGCCAGTAACCACCGTGGCGTCCGATGGTTCCTGCCGTTGTCGCAGGCGCCCCTTCGCGTCCTCGACCTGCCGGACCCAGGCCGCATCCTGCTCCACCGTCCGGTTAAGGACAACGGCGCTGGCCCGCAGCGACTTCACGGGGGTAAGCCCCATTGGCTCCACCTTCCGCTTTAACTTGCAAAGTGAACAAACGTCAGCCAACGGACCCCAAGAAAGGCAGGACAACCGAGCAGAGACGCTTACCCAGAAATTGGCACCAAGGGCCTCGACCCCGTGCGACCCGAGCCTCCCGGGGCAGCCGATTGTGGCCTCGCAGCGGCCTCACCAGCAGGCTGGGCACTCCTGGGGGCCCTGACCGACGCACCGCCCTACGCCTTTTGTGCCTCCGAGGCCAGCTGGCCTCGGGTTCTCACGCCTGCCGATGCCGCCGCCGATGACGACGCCGGTACTGCCGTCCCGGCCCCTGCCCGAGCTTACGGGGCCTGGGCTGGTACGGACATCCCTGTTGACCCCTCTTGATGGGTCCGAGGTAAAGCGGTCCCTCCCATCGAGGGGCCCGTCTCCTGCTCCGTCTTCTCCTCCTCCTCGGACTCCTCGACCACGATGACCGAGGAGGACGCCCCCTGATGGGTTCCACCAGGGGGCAAACGTCGGGAAGATCCTCCAACCCGGTCGCGGTCTCATACCAAGACAGGGCATCATCATCCTCACCGCTGCTGTCGTCGTCCTCCCCTGAGATCGTCTCGGAAGGCGACGACGCCAGGGGGACCCCATCGATAGTCTGCTGGCACCGGAGCTTCTTCAATGCCACCGCCTCTTTGGCCTTGCGGATTGCCCGCTTCTTGGCCATCTCCTTGGTTTGCTTCTTCTTGGAAGCATGCTGGCGTCGAGCCTCCCGGGCGGGCCGGTCCTCTGGGACTGGCGGACGCGTCTCTCGCAGCGCCGACAAATCCTACGCGCCGGCCTCGATCAAATCAGCGAAATCCAAAAATAAACAAAACTGGCAAACCTACTAATCCTAAGATACGTACCACTGGCTCGAACCCTTCGGTAGGTCTCATGGGGACCCGGTTAGCCTCCTCCACCTTGAAGTTCCCGACCATCCGACGCGCTCGCCGGAGGACCTCCTCGAGGGAAAGGGATTCGTGGGACATCCGGGTCCCCTCTAGCGATGCCTCCGGAGTCATCTGGTCGAGGCGGAGACGACGCCGGCACAGCGGCATCACCCTACGACGATGGAAGGCCGCGGCCACCGCCGCAGCCGTCAAGCCCCGAAGGCGAAGCTGCTGCTGCGCCGCCAGCAGCGGGTCCAGGCGCGGCTTCTCAGCTTCCGGCACTCCGTATGTCCAGCGCTCCTCTCGAGCGGTCAGCACGCGGCCGGTGTACCTCGGCAACTGATTTTCATCATTGCGAAGGTAGAACCAACCCTCGTGCCACCCACTGTTCGAAGAGATGAGACGAGCCGGGATGTACAGATCCGCCCGGATCGACCTCACCTGCAGGACGCAGCTCCCTACTCGGGCCGCGCATAAGACGCCCTTCTCCCCCGCCTTCTTGGCGAAGAGCTCGGCCTTGAAAAGGTGAAGCCACAGGTTCCACTGCGGCTCCACCCCAAGGTAGCCCTCGCAGACCGCCACGAAAATGGCGGCCTGCACGACGGCGTTGGGGTAAAGGTGGTGAAGCTCCACCTGGTAGTAGTGGAGGAGCGCGCGCATGAAGACGGACGCCGGCACGCCAAACCCCCGCTCGTACCCCTCTGGGGGCGCCGGCTCCCGGTGGGCAGGGGGCGGCGCGATCCACTCCGGTTGCGATCGGCTCATCCTCGGCCGCAGCAGCCCGTCCTCGACCAATTCTTCCAACCTCCTCTCCGTCACCGAGGAGGCGGCCCAGTCGTCGGCGGGGAGGATCTGGCTCTTTCCTGCCATCGGTATTGTCGAAAGGGGGGTGGACGAAGAGGACGCTGTGGCGACAGCAATGCGGGCGCAGAGCGCGATAAGGCGAGGGTTGTCTGAGGCAGAAGAATGCAGGAGTGCAAGGGAACGGAGGGGAACGTAGACCCCCAGGCCTTGATTTTATATGCCCAGGCGAAAGCCCAACAGCCGCACGAAAAGGTAGGAACAGTTTCTAGCATTAAATGCGCTCACCTAACCGTTTCCTTACATCTCGCAGGAGTCGGGCACGTGGCCGTCCCCCACGTCGTAACCGTACGCCACGTCGCCCACTACCGCGCCGATCTCGCCTCCCCCAAAAGACGCGCCCGGCTAACGGGCGGGGGAGGGATCCGCGGACGGATATTCCCAGATATCTGGGAAACAGGCCCTGAGCCCGGTATAAGCCTCGAGGGAGCGAAAGCTGGCCCTCGACCAGGGTTCGACAGCTGCTCTCGAGCAACAGAGTTAGGGACGACCCAGGGTGCGCCCGTACATGGCCAAGGGCTTGAGCCACGCTCTCGAGGCACCCCAGGACGTATTCGAGGCCGAAGGAGGAGGTCGTCGTAGGAATCCCCCCGGGGGAGGCATCGAGCCCTCGAATCCTGTCGCAGGGAATCGAGATTCACACGACCACTCCTTGGCATCTTTTGAGAGCGCTTCTGGGCCACTAGCCGACCCCTAACGAACGGGGCACGGGCTCTCACTCGAATTCCCCCGCTAGCAGCTCACCGGAGATCGTCGGAACTCGTGCCCAAACGAGGGTAGTACGGCGTTCTCCACCCCTCCTCCTTTTTTCAAAAGGGAGCATGAGGGTCGCACAAAAGACGGTCGGGACTCTGATCGACCTCGTGCGTGCGAGGCTCGGGGGCTCGACCGCAGAAACCTAAGCCTCGAGGGAACGAAAGCTGGCCCTCGACCAGGGTTCGATAGCTGCCCTCGAGCAACAGAGTTAGGGACGACCTAGGGTGCGCCCGTACATGGCCAAGGGCTCGAGCCACGCTCTTGAGGCACTCCAGGACGTATTCGAGGCCAAAGGAGGAGGTCGTCGTAGGAATCCCCCCGGGGAGGCATCGAGCCCTCGAATCCTGTCGCAGGGAATCGAGATCCACACGACCACTCCTTAGCATCTTTGAGAGCGCCTCCGGGCCACTAGCCGACCCCTAACGAACGGGGCACGGGCTCTCACTCGAATTCCCCCGCTAGTAGCTCACCGGAGATCGTCGGAACTCGCGCCCAAACGAGGGTAGTACGGCATTCTCCACTCCTCCTCCTTTTTTTGAAAGGGAGCGTGAGGGTCGCACAAAAGACGGTCGGGACTCTGATCGACCTCGTGCGCGCGAGGCTCGGGGGCTCGACCGTAGAAACCTAAGCCTCGAGGGAACAAAAGCTGGCCCTCGACCAGGGTTCGACAGCTGCCCTCGAGCAACAGAGTTAGGGACGACCCAGGGTGCGCCCGTACATGGCCAAGGGCTCGAGCCACGCTCTCGAGGCACCCCAGGACGTATTTGAGGCCGAAGGAGGAGGTCGCCGTAGGAATCGCCCCTGGGGAGGCATCGAGCCCTCGAATCCTGTCGCAGGGAATCGAGATCCACACGACCACTCCTTGGCATCTGTGAGAGCGCCTCCGGGCCACTAGCCGACCCCTAACAAATGGGGCATGGACTCTCACTCGAATTCCCCCGCTAGCAGCTCACCGGAGAGCGTCGGAACTCGCGCCCAAACGAGGGTAGTACGGCGTTCTCCACCCCTCCTCCTTTTTTCAAGGGAAGCGCGAGGGTCGCTCAAAAGACGGTCGGAACTCTGATCGACCTCATGCGCGCGAGGCTCGGGGGCTCGGCCGCAACGAATCATCCCCCAATAAAACGAAAACAAGACCTCGGAGGAGTCCCAGCACTCCACCGAGGCCTCGGGGGCTACACCCGGCGGGTGCGCTCGCGCGCCCCCACTGGAAAAGATCACGACGTTACGGCTTCAGCTCGAACAAACCTTTGGGAGAGTGGTCACACACTCACCCAAAGGCTCGGGGGCTACTGTCGGTACCAAAAGAACAGGGGTACCCACACCCATCGCTAGTAAAAAACTAAAACGACTGGCACCGCAATAAAAGACAGCCCGCTTCGACCGCGCATCCTGTCCGCCTCGTACGAGGCCCGCTCGACGGGGTGCCTCGACCGCGCTCCGGCTCCGACTCGTACGAGGCCCGCTCGACGGGGCGCCTCGACCGCGCCCCATCCCGTACGGCAAGCTACCTCGACGACGCTCCGACCCGCGCGAAGCTCGTCCGCCCACTGGGAAAAACTTCGACTCGCGTGAGCCTGGGTCGAGCGCCTCGACTCCTTCTCTTTACCTACCCCAGGACAAAAGCCATAACATTTAATGCGGTTACCTACTATCACCTACTGGCATGGCTGCGACCAGGATCGACGTGGGAACAATGCCCATGTCAGGTCTCACTATTTTACCATCCATCCCATGATGCGAGGTGAAACCCGTCACTATACCCACCTTACCGCACACTGTTTACCATCGGTCACCCTCGAGAGGGGGATAAGACAAGGCCCGTTTCCCGCAATCTCGGGGATTCGGCCTTATCCATCCGGTCTCGACCCGGCCTCGACCCAACCTCGACGCTCGACACAGTTCAACGGCAAGGAAAGGACGGTATGGCACGGCGTTCCGGGTCATTTCACCGTCTCGTCTCCCACGACGCCATGGTGTCCAGGGATGACCGGCCATTCCCAGGGCACGTCGCTACAGTCAACTCAACAGGAATCGACCAAACATCACCCCCCGTCGTCTTGGCCCCCTCTCGCCCTATAAAAGGGCAGGCCAGGGTTCTACGAAGGAGAAGGAAAAAAACAAAGCACCCGACCACACAACAACAGACAACAAGAGATCGATACTTTAAGCAACCATCCTTGTCCTTTTTTCCTCTCTTTGAGACTTGGGCTCGGCGCCCTCTCTCGCCTGCTTGTAACCCCTACACGAGCACTTCGGTGCAAGGAAATACAAACTTCTTCCCCTCGCTGGACGTAGGGCCTTCTTTTGCCCGAACCAGGATAAACCCCCGTGTATTCTCCTTGCATCACCATCCAGGAAAGAGACACGCAGCATTTGCTCGTTGGTTTAGGACCCCTCGGGTCCGAACACCGACAACAGGCATATCCAACCTCAACATGGCTGGTGGCTGGTGGCTGGTGCTGATTTGTTGTGAGAGAAAAATACTGCTGGCTGGTAGGTGGCGGGTGGCTGATGCTGATTCGGTGGTAGAGAAAAGCACTGCAGCCGAACAAGTCTCATGGATGCAGAGCGGACCACACGCGCTCGACTGTTTCCTCCCGCCACTAGCGGTCTGCCGCAGCTCCGCGTCACCACATCTCTTGTGTTACCATAATAAGTATATCATGGATCCCAGCCTCGCTAATAGAACTCTCCCACTCTTGAGCACATCATCACCGATCTCCCGTAGCCCGCCTCGCCACCGCACTCACCTCCTCCGACTAGCTGGCATGCATGTCCACTCTCATTCTCATCAACAGTCCTCCGTAGTGGCGACAACTGTCACAATTATTATTTATTTTCCTTTTGAAATTTGGTAAGAAAAAGGGACTGAAGTACGGGTGATTCATCCCCTTGTGCCGTGGTCGACGACGACTCGACGTAGGCGGTGCGCGAGCTTGGGACACGTAGTCACGCCGACACCCGGCTCCGGCGGCCGCGCGCGCGGAGTCCACGACAGGGACCGATCGAGAGGGACGACGTGAGGAAGCGGGCGGCGGCATCCGAGGCTAGCAGGCTGCTGCTAGCTCGATCGCGCGCGGCCGTTCGAGCTGCAGCTGAGTATGGGCACGCGTACTCGCCGGTGTAGAGCTCGCGACAGAGAGAACAGAGTCGCAGACTCGCGTCGTTTTCAAAGACTGCCCCCGATGGCGCGAGACGTGACGAGGCAACGGTTGCCCGCGGCCCCGGTCGCGTCGTGTCGTGGTGGCGCCGTGGTCCGCGCTCCAGCTTGCACTTGCACATGCCGGGCCTGGAGCGTGGAGATGAGACGAGACGTAGCATGAGTCTCTGAAGAAGTTTGAACTGATCAAGGCACTACTGGTTGTGGCGTAGTAAATGGAAGCTGACCTGACCAGCCCATGCCCATTCCAGGCAGTAGTATGCCATTGCCATGCCACGGCAGCTGCGGATTCGGGCGCCGAAACCCATGCGCCAGCAACCGCATCCGATGCGGCCGCTTACCTGCTTCCATGACTCCCTCTTCCCATCTCCACGTGCACCCTTGGTCCGGACAAAAGTTAACCGTGGCCGACCTGGAAGTTACCACATGGTGGAACCGACGAAGTTACTGTTTACAGATCCCAACATGATAATGCTAGTGGCCTGGCCTAGTCGGGGTAAACACTGAACAGGGACTCAGGGAGCTTGCACAGAGACCTGAGAATAGAGCAGGAATTAATACTAGCTGCTGCCTAGAGTGAAGTGGCAAGGCTTTTCACGATCGAGGTGATCAGGTGATGAAGGTAGCTAGGCACCAGCAGTTCACGCTTTCACGTACGGACAGGCGGGTTGAGACGATCAAGGTTCAAGGATTAAAGGTGGCTGGAGCACGAGCGACATCGAGCCGCACGCGCACTTAGTATAGGGTCGTCAATAGCCTCGACCTCGAGCTTCATACCGGATCAAGCCGACCCTCCCAGCGAGTGAGTGTAGGGTTCGAGGTATACAAAGCCTAAACCCTACTCATCAACAATGTATTCCTAGAGATTTAAGATAAGATATGAGTAGTCGCACGTAAACCAAAGATAATCTCAAATTAAATCAACTTCTACAATTATCCTAAGTCAGAACTATTTTGCATTTAATCAAATTTATAGAAAAAAAACACCAATGTTTATAACACCAAATTAGTATATCACTACATATGCCATGAAATATATTTTTATATTTTAATTATTTAGTGTCATAGATGTCGTTACCGATTCCAAAAAAAATAGTTAAATTTAAGATAGTTTCGACTTAGGGTGATTCTATGAATTGATTAGTTTGGGGCGGGATGAAATTTTATATACTAGCAAAGACGTTTGTGTGTCACAATAGAACATACACTTTATTGCGTGGTCATCTAGATGACTTGTAGCTCAGAGATTTCATAAGGACCACGTCATTCGCTCCAATATGTCTGGAACATTATAATCGGACTCTGTATCATGGTTAGATACGCGTGTTCTAGCTTGTATGCGAGCATGCTCTGCTCTTCAAGTCTAGATTGGTAGTACACGAGAAGCTAGGTCGGAGTCTAGATCATGGATGGGATGGAGAGATGTGAGTGCATTATGCAAAGTAAATTATGGCGGTTGGAAGAATACCACTTTAATATTGGACTAGCAAATATGTTCCTAAGCTGTGGATGTATAATTTGTTGCACCATGCTCGTTCTAATGAAAATGGGCTACCATTTTTGTTGGATTTAATTGGACATGAATCGACCTTATATTAAATATATTCCAATACCCATAATAAATGCTAGTGCGATGAGGTATTAATCCCATGTGAGCCACATGTTTGTTCATCATGCCCTGCAACGCGAATGAGCTCGGGCGGTTAGGCAGTGGCATGAGTGGTGCAGCGTCAACAAAGGTTTTGTAGCTCCAAACTCAAAACAAAAAGGGTTAGAGTAAGAGATGACTGATTGAGGGATGGAAGATGAGTGAGAGATGAAAGAAATAATTTTTGTTCTTTAATCAATATTACTAGTAAACATGTCTTTGCATTGTGTAATTTGTTGCGCTAGTTATTTTTTTTGGATTTAATTGGACCTGGCCCAACCTTAGATTCAATAATTTCAATAGAAACTACATAGAGTTTTTGGTTAGGACTGCTCCAACAGAATCGCTTCAACTCTCGGCTTATTAGGCCATTCTCAGTGGGAGTTTCATCAGAGTTTCATTTGTATTTAATATATTGTCATATAAGCATTTTCGACGACGTGGCAATATTTTTAAAAAGAGATAGAATGAACGAGTTTCATGGGGCCGCAACACTCTCGACACTATTACTTAATCTCTGTGAGCTCTGAGTCATGAAATTAAATGTCTATGAAATCATAGAAAGAAATTTTTTATTAAAAATAGATATTTCATCCTATATGATATGATAGTCCTGAAAACAAGTAAACCACGTCATGAAAGCTCTCGTTAAGACTGACCTTGTAGTTTAGGCTTTCTAGCTCGAGCGCATGCCATATACGACAAGCTTTCAGTTGATCGAGCCAAAGGCACCCCCCTCTCTCTCTGTGGCGGCGCCATATTCAAAAAAATGTAGTACTGTACTACTAGTACATGCTAGCGCTAGCAGTAACGCTCAGCAACGACGAGTACCTGTCACGATTTTCTTCTCAAATACTAGTAGAAACGGAAAAAGAAAAAAGATGAGAGCGCTATGGATTCTCTGACTCTGAGCGCGTTTGTCTGCGGACTGCGACGCGCTCTCGAAGACGTCCGGCGCGCCCGGTTGCCGCGACAGGCGGAACGTGGCCGGACGAATAAAAAATCCAGGCGCACGGGCGGGGGCATCCGAATCCGATGCTCGCGACTCGCGTCGCGCCGCGCGGCGGGGCTGCGGCCTGCGGCGGGCGGCAGCCAAGTATACGTGAGGGTGAGGCACGCGCGCTCGTCAGGGCCCAGGGGGAGCCCGGGTGACAGACAGACAGACAGGGGCGAGTCACAATGGCAGCGCCTATCCGGAAATTCGCGGCGGCTCATGGAATCCCAGACGGCCGCGCGCGGAGCGGAGGCGGCCGGGGCGGCGATTATTTTACGCCATCGACGATGTGGTATCCTATGATCTGCTTGTCGGCTGCCTCCGCCCACTAGTCTTCCCCTTCTTGCGTATAGGTCCCTGGCATTGCTGTATTTGTACAAAACGAGTACCGTATTTTATTTGGCTTATTAAATAGGATCGGAGGAACTGATAGTTGGGTCAAATCAAATGTACGCCCAACGGATATGTGGTGCGTGTACCTCCAGCTCAAGGGTAATCACACCCATAGGCGGAGAGAAGAGGGCCGGGGGCTCCTCTACAATGAATATACGTACATACTCGGTGGTCAAACTAGCTAATTGAACTTTTCCCTTATTTCTTTTAGACCTCTACAAGGACTATTCTTTTGCTAACCTATTTTAACATATATGAGGAAGATGTTTTTATCTCACTGATGGATAATTATTTGTTTGTCCACCCCTATCCTAGTATGAGATATGCTGTTGTAAGTTGTATAATTCAAATTATTTTTGTTGTTCCAAATTAAATTAACTTCTAGAGTTGTCTTAAGTTAAGTTATTTTAAGTTTAATTACATGTATTGATTTATAGAAAATGACATCAAATTAGTATCACTTGATATATCGTGAAATATATCTTCATAATGTACAAAAACTGTTATTTTTTATAAAGTGGATTAAATTTAGGATAGTTTGATTTAGGATGATTCTAGAATTGATTTGTTTCGAGACGGAGAGAACGTATGTCATTAATTGTCAAAAAATTTTCAAACAACGATGCGTGCTCGCTTTCATGACGGGAATAGGAAGTAATTAATGAGGCACTACCATGCATGTGCAATCAAAACTGATTATGAATTCTTGAACTAATCAACATTCAACTCCGAGTGAGCTCACGGTCCATAGCGGAAGACAGTGTTGTCGTGACGACCGATAATCGGGATTAGGTTTTTAGGAGATCCGGAGTGAAAGGTTACCTTTTCAAGATACCCAAGGATGAGGGGTGTTGTGATGATGACGACGACTTTGGGCAGCTGCGGTCGTGCTAACACGATGCTAGGAATGTAAGCATTTAGTACAATATTTTTAGTACCGTTTGATTCGGACTAAGATTTTTGCTGAGCACTGTATTGAACCTAATAATTGAAGCGAGTGGTGGCCCAGTGGTCGAGTATCCATACCATGTGTGCGTGTGTGCACTGTGCAGCAGGATTTTGGGTGGGGGACTGGGGCTATCATCAATCAAGGACCTAAATGCAATAACCGTATGATTCGAACGTGCTGGGTACAAAAGGACACCCGCCCAATACAAAAGGCCCGAAACAAAGGGCCCTTTCTCCCAGAAGCAGACCATATCCCCAAGCAAGAACCCAACCCAGGGAGAAGTAACCAAGCGTCTCAAGCAACCGCCCGCCCCCGCCACCTCCCTCCTGTCTTCTCTTCTCTCAACAAAGAACCAGCTAGCACACACAGCCCGAGCAATCCATTCCCATACCCGCTGCCATGTCTGCGTCGCCGGAGTTCTACAAGCCAGCGCCGCCGGCGTTCTCGCCGTGCAGCTCACCGCTCCTCCTGCACGGGGCGGGGGCGGGAGCAGGAGCAGGAGCGGTAGCGGAGGGCAGCACCGCCGCCACCGCCGCGACCATGTGGCAGGAGGAGGAGGAGGACTACCGGTGCCGGACGCCGACGAGCGGGGAGAGCCAGGTGAAGCCGCCTGGGACCTGCCCGCCGGCGCCGCGGAAGCCGCGGGCGCCCGCGGCCCCCGCGCCGTGCAGGAAGCGCCTGTTCGAGGTGGAGGTGTTCAGCCTGCGGCTGGAGGAGCTGGAGCGGCTCTTCTGGCGCCCGCACCCCGCCGCGCAAAAGCCGCCCGCCCAGAAGAAGCGCCGGAGGGTGGCCTGCCCGGAGCCCAAGAAGAGCAGCTAGTAGCTTCGTGTGGCAGGTGCTAGTAGTAGTGATCGAGTAGCAGCGGTAGCTAGGTGCAGGGGCCGGCCAAGTGGTTTTGGCTGGATCAGGTATCAGCTTAGGAGGTGCATGGTGGTAGGGGTGTTAGGAGTACTGCGTTTTTACTGCTGTACTTGTACTACTAAAGCTCGTATATCTCTCTATAGCTAGTTTCCTATATAGCTCATCAGTAACCAGCAGTTCTTATAGTTGCTAGATGCTGTTCAGTGTATGTGATGATAGTGTTCAGTTATGGTGTCAAAAGGTGTAGCTTAATACTAGGCAGGATCGGAGCTGCATGCCCTGAATCTTCATTCTTCCATGTAGCCTGTGTAATGAGAAGCTCACTTGTACCACTAGCGTCATATATACTATATATACTCCGGTCGGAGCTACTTTCTTATTCCCTCCTTCACCTAGGCAACATACGCTGAAGCTGACGCACATGATGAGAGTCGTGTTTCTGCAACATGGACGCCTTCTGCTGCAGCAAGCAGGAAGTTAAGCAGCCTGCAAAGGAGAGGAATCCGAGCCAAGCGGAGCGAGCCAAGCCGGGGTAATCATGCGCTGCAGCGAATTCCACCGAAACCGCTGCAGCTTTGGCGTCCTGCAAGCGCTGTGCGCGCAGGTGCGGCGCTGCCGGCTGCCGCTGCGTGGCGGAATCATTCCGCGAACTGTTGCTGCGTGTGGACAGCAGCAGCGCAAGCAGTACGGCAGCACGGCGCACGCAAGAAGCGCGCGGGCGGGGGACCGCAGAGCGGTGAGTCCCCTAGCCGTGACGCCTGACGCCTGCTGCTGCTCGCACAGTGGCGACGGCAGGTCAAGGACGACGAGGGCAATTGGCAACACGGACGACACAGGTTACGGGCCTGAACAACCTGTGTACAGTACTCCGCAATAAAAGTATGAGATCCCGAGGCCTTGGATCGCACACGTACGAGACCAGAGCCGGCATTGAAACTTCTGCACAATCTTAAACATCCTACTGTACAAACTACCTCTGGGACTCCTCCGACTGTCCAATAGAGAGTCAACGTGTAATGGTCGCGCAAACCATGCGAGGTCGGTCCCGGTGATTATCACATCCTTCAGCTTCCAAGCAAAACGATGAAGGCTACCGGCAGGCAATACGGATGAAAAGCTGAGCCTGCCTTAAGAGCTTGTAAATAACTCAGGCTACGGTTGCTTAAGTATACGGAGGTGAAACAGACCTGGACCCGTCTTAAATCTTCCGTAATACTAATATCCAGAGGCTTGGATCCCATGCATACTAGGTACGGGTACATCAGCGCCGGTATTAAGACATGGAGTACACGAATCTATTACAGCGCCATTGATTAGTTACACGATTACCAGAACTTGCTACAATGTTTCTGAGACGCATCCGTGCAGTCCATAATAAAGGCATCTGCGACATGCAATGCAGTGCGACAGTTCTATAATCTGAGAAAAAGGGTGGATATAATTATGAACGATTCATATTTATTACTAAGCCAATGTTCCATGTAGGGTGTACAGTTCTTTTCCTTTTGGTGAGTGTCAACCCGCCCCACTCGCTTCATATATTACAGGGTCAACGCTTATAAATATACACCATGGATGGGCGGGCGATGGCCTGATGGTGTTTGCATCAGAATGGCCTGAGGGTGAAAGAAAGAATCGACAAAATTGATTCTAAAGATGAAAGAAAAGGAGAAAAAAAAAACAGCTCCTATGTGCAGCTGAAGCAGACAGAAGAAAAACAATCACGGCAAAAACCTCCCATCGAGTCTATGGCCCTGCCTCGATCTTCTCCACTGTTTCTAGTCTCGTCTTCCGTTTCCACCCTTTCATGGTGGCCACCAGGTTAACTAACCCGACTACCTGACTTTTGCTGTATTCCTGTTGAGTTCAGAAACAGCAGTGTTTAAGTTCATTTGTACCTCCACATAGGATCATTGAGAGATGGGAGGTTTTGCAGAGTTCTTACTGGATGAGACCGTGCCCAGTGGACGTACTCAGTCTCCGGTAAATAGTAAGCCTGTTTGATTTGCACAAGAATTGTTAACAGCAATTCCCTTTGCCAAGATTTCACTAGTGTAAGAACAGAATGAACACAAATGAAACTGATGTTCATGGAGAACCCCTAGGACTGCAGAATGGCAAATGCTCTAGGCAATCAGAACGTGCCACCACACCACTAAGTAACCAGGTACCGTAGGATCTATCTACCACTAATTTGCTCTGCTTACCTTTATGAAAGTGTCCACAGTTTGCAGCTTCGGCCTTACATTTGATGATACGATGTGCTGCAACCCATTAATTAGTACCTGAAAGAACATCAAAGCCGTCACTATGGATTCCTCCATGGCATTCACATCCAAATATTAAATTGAAAAATCAAGACCTGGAGGTCGAGTGACATCAAAGCACGCCCTTCGTCAGTGCACCTTTTCACTCTAGAGAGACCTTCAACTAAAACTTCTGATATGCTCTCTACGCCATACTCTAGCAAAAGGTGTTGAAGCTGGGAAGCACATATGTGAATTACTCTGGTTGTCAGTAAATTCATCGTCAAACGATTCATAAGAAAGAAAGAACAGCATCCTTTTCAAGATGAAGCGGAACAAACTCTAGTAAGTTCATTGCTTAGCACCAGGATAAAAATAAAACAAAGTGAGGTCAAAAGAAAGGGGAAGGAAAAAAGAAAGAGAACAACTATTTATTAGTTCTCTCACTGACCTCCTTAGAAATTCCTCCATGGTCCAATCTTGTTTTGTAGTGTTTGAACTCACCCAATAACAAATCAACATATCTGCAAATAACAAACACTTGGTCACTGGTGCAATTAAAAGTCACAGCAGTAACTGCAGTCTTTGCTCTGATTCTGGAAATAGAAATCATTTCCCAAGCCTCTCTTATACTAAAGAATCAGGCACATTTAGTCCTGTGGCCTGTATTATACACATAAGTATTAGACTGCAGATTTTGCTATATATTAACACAACCTGCAACGCATTCTGTTACGTCATAAATGGGTTTAATACTTCAATTTCAAATTTGTTAGCACATGGGCAAAAGGTGCAATTTTGTCTGAAAGAAATTTAACGAGATATATAAAGGAAACACAGATATATATTGGGGGGAAAGTCCAATTTACTCCCCCTGCACATGAACATTTTCCCGATAACCCTCTAAACTGATTTTGTGTTCAATTGACCCCTCTAGATCTTTCAGTTAGTCCAATCTACCCCTTAATAAGATTAGTCTTTTTTTTGTTTCTCTGTATATAAGTTGAGTTTTAGTTTCAATTTTGTAGGGTGATAGAGAACATCATTTGTGTTAGAAAAATACATTATGAATTATTCATCGTTATTTTAGCTCAGGCATTTAATAATAAATGAACCCTACAGATACAAAATTATACAAAAATAATAATAATGATGAAAAAATCATAAAGTGTTTTTTTTCCTAACATAAGTTAGGATATTCACTATCACGCTACAAAATTAACTCAACTTGTATGTGGACAAATAGAAAAGATAAATGTTATTAAGAGGTAAATTGGACAATTTGAAAGATCCAGAGGGGTAAATTGGTCACAAATTACTTTAGGGGGTTATTCAGATAACTTTCCTGTGAGCGCACTGGGGGGCAGTAATTTGGACTTTTTCTAATATATTGCCAATTTGCCAGAGCCCAACAAACACCAGATCCATGCAAAATGATGGATTAAGTACAAGAGTAGAAGTATGTGATATATCCAGATGGTCTACTCCACAACCACTGAAGGTAAATTACCACAAAGTGTTTTCTACAGTAATCATACAACAAAGGACATCGAGGCTGTCAACATTAGATTTAGACATGGTGAATTGCTATAAAATTAATGTATAAATGATTATGAAGAGGTAAAGGAGAGGCTCAAGGAAGCGTAACAAACAGTAGGAAAGCAGCCAAAAACAGAAACCAAAAAAAGGGGGCAAAATTGTTCAAATTAAGAAGGCTCAAGCATAAACATACCCATTGTGCTCTATTCCAAGCTCCTTCACCTCCCATTTAGCATTCGCAATCTTATCTGGATACCTGGAAACACATTCAGTCCGCGACTCAACTGAGCATACATATGTCATGTGTGGTGATTCAAAACATCAAGGTATGGTACTAGTCCCTCTGTTTCAAATTGTAAGTTCAAGTTTTTTCCTATGTCAAACTTGTCCAACTTTGAACAATTGTATAGAAAAATATATTAACATTTGCTATATCAAATTAAAGCACTACCAAAATATATTCCATGTGTATCCAATGAATGTTCATGCATTTTTCTATAAACTTGGTCAAAGTTAGAGAAGTTTGACTTGAGACAAAGCTAAAAGTGACTAACAAATTGGAAAGGAGGGAGTACTATCCATCTAACTACTAACAGAATGTCAGCATCAATGGTGATGCAAATCCCGCACAAATTTATATGGCCAAAGAGAAGGGATTGGATGCTGTAACATACCCATCAATATGCAAAAGCATACGTGCACTCGTTCTGTGAATGTGCTCTGTCAAATCTGGAACAGAGTCCACCTATGACACAGAAGGTAAACTCTGGAATTACATTGCAACTTTTCTATTTATGGACTACCAAATAAGCAATGAAAACCTCCCAAAGTAGAGAAACATACCAGTGTCCTAAAGAACTCTTCAACAACAGAACTGTTATTTTTAGACAATACTGAGTGTAGATGGGCTCTAGATCGGTTCAAAACTCGAGCAACCAATGATAATGTTTCAGCAGCTGCACATCTCTCCTGAGGGAAAAACAAGTTGAAATGCACTTTTTAGAACAAGGACACTGAAACTAAGAAGTCAGGGGCATGCAAAAATTATCTTTTTTTCAAAGCATAAAGAAAAATGCATTCTGCCATACAAAATGATATGCTTTCATAGCAACCTAACCAAGCAGAAAGGTAACTTCAGACTCCATGAGTTACAGTTCAGCCAAGGTTTACATATAATAGTGGGGGACACATCCAATGGCTTATAGTAATCAAAAGGACACAATCCAGATGTCCATCGAGATTCTTTCCCTTGTCACTATTTTACCTCCATGGTACACACACCACTTGCTGAAGACATTATGAGCTACTTTTGACCTCACTCTCTACCACTGTTATTTTAGGACAAGGTATATAATTGAGTTGCAAGTCCACAAGTAACTTTCAAAGCCTAGACACTCACTAACGCCTTGTCACCTTCTACATTGAATGCCAAAAATTTGTCATTCCGACAACCTCCAAGGTTATAGGCCTATAGCTTATTGGCACGTGATGCTTGTACGGAAACAATTAGAATAAGCTAGTACTGTCATACCATCACTTCAATTATGGCAGCAAGGCAGCAACAATACAGAAATTCCTAAAAAGAACAGCAAACTAAAAACAAAGAATTGTCACACAGAAATGAGTAAAATGTATTGCCTAAAAGCTGAACACCTACCAATTTTTTTTAATTTCAAACAAACTTCGGAATGGTTAACATCAATAGTTGATAAGTCGATAAATACTAATTAATTGTGAGAACAGATTAATCATATCTGCAGTAGACTTCAAGGTATATCTTCAAACTTTAGAGTTTAAGACTGCAGGAATTAGCAAAGTTGAACTCAAATGAAACAAGCTCAAGTCAAACAAGCAAAGGCAATTCACTTTTGTCTATTACAGGGCAAATGTTGCATGGTAAATATCACAACTCAGTTCCATATACAAGAAAACATGTCAAGTCTGCAAATGAGTTGGGATTACATAGGATTATGTAAGCATAGCCATGTGAAACCAGCAGTTACCTTTAACCCATAGGAAGTGAACATTGAACTGGGAGGCGCAGTAGGCATCACATCCATTTGGCCAAAAGTTGAATTCATTGACAAAGGGGATGAAGGTGAATATGAAACATTATTTGGCTTTGTCCACTGATCAGAGTCTTGTGTTATTTTTGATAAAGCGGCTTTAAGCCGAGCTGAGTACAGCGCAAGTAGTGGTAAGGACAATGAAGAAAGGTGATCATCTATGTAAGCAGTGGTAGCTAAGAAACGTGTATATGAGAACATAATGTGGAGAACTAAATCCTTACATGATTGGTGATCAGGTAAAGGCTTGCTGCTTTGACTCTTGTCTAGGTTCCCAAATGTCTCATATATGTAGTGATAAAAGATGCCAAACAGTTGGGAGATACCCTGAAATTTTGTCCAGCATAATCAGACAATATTCCACAAACTTGCCCCCCACCCCACCCCCCGCAAAATTGACTACATCATGATGGATATGACATAACTTACCTTAAAAAGCTCAACATTGACAATTTCCAGCTTTTGCATCAGCCTGGCGTATTTGTCCATCATCCTGATTCCAGTGGCAATTTAGCCTAGGAAGCTATGCATAGAAACATTACTAAGTTAACACAAGCATTTAATACCTTAATAAAGAAAGTGATGAGCCTGTCTGCGATGAAATGTCTCCATCTTTCCAATGTGAAGAATTGCCTTTTACAATTTTCGTTTTTGGTATCCTACTAGGCAACTGACTATCTTCATCAATGAAATCCGCTAGAAGGTCTTCATTCTCTTCATCAAAAGATGAATTGTTTCCATTGCCATGATTATTGCTAACTGATGAGTCAAAAGGCATATTGGACTTTGGGGATTCAGCAGAGCCATTTTCTAGCTTAAAAGAAAATGGATTTTCAATCTTAAGCCAAGAAGCAAATCCGAGCTTTTCGTTTCCTGAGTTGGCTGTAGTTGAATTCCCATGGTAACAATTTATTGGCAACTTGAGACTTCTACTGGTAGGAGAGCACAGTGCAGCACCATCACCAGTTAGACCTGCTAAACTAATTATTTGTGAAGCTTCAGCAGACATTATTGTCCAAGATTCCTTTTCCAGTACCATCTTAAGTGCCTGCCAGACGAATGGCAAAACACAATAAGTTAAAAATGCTACATGCAGAAGACACAGAGAATGACTCACTGCATAGAGAGCTAACAGTTTGCAACTCCCATCTTTGCAGTTAAGTCCAAAAGGTCAGAGTAAAAGTGTAAAACACAGTACTGACTAGAGCAACAACACATTCCCAGAAAATACACATTTGTTTTCTCTTTTTGACATAGAACTACAATCAAACGTCATTATTAATGTATTTTCTTAAGATTATACTGTGAATGAAGTGACTTATGGTACATATAAATTGCAAACCCTTCTAATGTGGCTGCACTGACTTAATGTTCGTATCAGCTGCAAACTCCTTTTGTGGAAACATAAGTGCACTGCTAGCTCATACCAAAATCAGTTACAAAATTTGGCTACTATGAAACCAGCACTACCAATGGGGAAAAGGAAAAGAAATCCGAAGAATGTTCCTAAAGACTACAAACACGTCATGAACTGCATACACATTTAAAGTCATATCTATGGCTACAGTTAAAAAGATGATAGCACTTCAAAATTCACATGTTTGAACTTTGAGCACTAATAATTAAGAACCGAGTCAGAGTTATTGACATACATATATATTTTGCCGGTGAAAGGACACCATGTAGTTCAAACAGACAGTCTTCAACTTCTGGCGGAACTCACTAGCTTCAAACCCACAAAATGCTTCGCCGGCCAAAATGAAAATGACAAGATCTTCATAATTCTTCAGGAATTGGTATGTGCTAGTTGAACAAACAGCTGAACTAGATAATAAAACAGACAAGCGACTTGTTGCCAGCTGCCAAAGATTTCTTCGCCCTCTTTGAAATGTTTGCGCAACAAGTTTTGTAGCATCTGTTCTAAGCTGATAGAATGGAGAACCCGTTTCTGATGTACTAGCATCAGAGTTGCTAACCTCAGATGATGATGCTCTGTTACTTTTTTCAGCTGCAGAACCATCCTGAGTGACTGCTGCACTTGAATGACCTCTTCCTGAATTAACTAAAGTTTCGTTGCTATTCTGAGATATGTCATTCTTATCTGCTAGATCTGGGCCCTTGGAGTCAATATTCTGAAGAAGAAACCAATTTCATGAATAAGAACAAAACCTTATATTGAAAATTAGACTAAGTATAGATAGCATCAGATCCACATATATATGTATGTACAGGTTATTGGATGGGAGGATAGGTAGTATTAACTCAGATTTATTTCATACTGAAAACAGAAGATTATTCACCATATATTGAATACAAGTTCAACAGAGAATAAATAGGACAGTTGCCCCGTTCCACCAAACAAGAGAGTTTAAAACTGATAGCATTTGGCATCTTTTCTACTCCAATTCAAAATATATGTTGCTTTAGATTCCTGCTGGTCAAGCTTTTAAAACTTTAACCATCAACATATGCAGAATTATGCAGTTTGACTAAGATAGGTGTTGCTATTCATCATTATTGAGTTGCATGGTGGGCAATTCACTTATACTCCAACACTCCCCCTCATGTGGAGGCTCCCTCAGGCCTCAGACGTGGAATAGGGGCAAGCAACAATTATTTATTTAATTGCGCTATCCAGGATTCGAACTCGAGACCTCTGGCTTTGATATCATATTGAGTTGCATGCACCGACTAGTTCAACCCAAAAGCTTAAGCTGATGGGAGAGGTGGGCAATTCACTTATACTCCCAACAATCATGAAACACACCTTCATAAATATCAACTTTCTACGAAATGCCATATTTTCATATAATTTTCTAGTCAAAATATCACCTTGTAGACCATGTGGATGTCCTAAACATCTTATATTTTCAACCAGAAGGATTTAATTCTTCTTGTCTCCTTTTGGTTTTCCAATGCGACTATATAGTTTATATGTTCAGTGTGGCAGAAAAATGAACTTCGTAGTTTCTCATATTTGTTTGCACTAACACCCTGAGCCTAGGCAGCTTTTCTTTTAAGAAATTCATGACTGTTAATCAGAGAGATGAACGTTTCAACAATAAAGTGGACAGAAAAAAATAAATGTACCTTATCTTCTGAAGAAAAGCTCAGAATAGCATAATATGAGCACATCAATGAAAATAAGCACTCTAGGGTTCTCAACAAGCAGGGGCGAAGTTTGGGTTCAGGAACTTGAACACAAAGATCACTGTATGTAAACCTGCAGAAAACAAAAAACATTGGTGAAGTGAATGCTCAGAGAAACTTGAATACAGTTTGATACTTTGGTTCTATGAACCGATATTGCCTATGGTTTTAAACAATTAAAAACTGCAGACGTATGACAAGATCTCTTCTTGAGCTACCTTCTTGTGTCGATTACAAACTTCAAATCTTTTGAAAAAGAAAATAAAAAAAAAAACAGGGGCCACACAAAAGTTTTCCACACAGACAAAAAAGAATCTAGGTCCACCACTGATAAATTCAACTATGAAGCTATGACTCGCAAATTACTAGCTATATCTGTATTCCATGCCATATCCCTACTATACAAGTCACAATAGTTTATTTAAGCTTAGAATGCAGCCAAAAGAACAATTGAGCCAAGATAAGGGGTTGAATACAGACCTATTTTTCTGTGTATTATTTCCAACCTCCTGCAATTACTTTACTATTAGAAAACTGATAACATAAAATAACAAAATATTGACACAGACAATCATATGAATAGCAAAACTACACAGAGCACGCCAATAAAGCAAATCTAATACCTCTTCCAACATTTCTTTCAGGACATGGTGTGTTCGAGAGAGTACTTCCTGCAAGAAGAAACTCTGCATCTTTTCAGCCATGCCACTGACATCACCCATTAGTGCATATGCATCAACAACCTACATCCATGATTAATTAAAGAATGTTATTCTAACACAACAGATAAATAATAATTACCATGTTCATCCAAGAACCCATAAAAAGATTCTTGAGAACACTCACAGTTAGATAGTTTTCTTCATCAAACATCTGACAAACACCAAGTAAATGAGTGTCCAATTTTTGGAGTGTCCAAGCTAACCATGCCTGCATAGTCAGAGCAGAAATATCATCACAAGGATAAAACATGAATCCATCAACTGGAGTGAACAGTGCAGATAGCTCGACTTAATTTGAAGATGCAGAAGATGTTTCTGTTTGAACATACCAACAGTGGATAGATTTAATTCAGCTAACACTTCTCAAATTTAAGGATAAAAATATCTCAACAGCAGAAGACAGGCTATAAGAGGTGAACAAAGAAAAAGATAATTACCTCTATACCTCGTCCCATTTCTTGTACAGCAGAAAGGCCTGAATAATTCTCCAAAATTTGCAAATATTCAGGCAACAATTGGAATGCCTAGAAACATCAGTAAGATATCATTAGAAACCTAACAATTATTACTGAGGGACCACTGGTATTTGACAACACATAAACACATATACTAAGCTTGTTCAGGTAGAAAAGCAACAGACCCATATTCCTATAGGCGATTTATAGGTCAGAAATTTATCATAGCAAGATTAGAACGAACAGCTGCTCATATCACCCTAGGTTAAAGAAGTCTACTAATGATGAAGGAAGATAGAATAACAATAGCCAAATCAAGCTCACCTGAAAGTAATTTTCTTTCTCAACAAAAGTTTCAAGTTCCATCTGCATGTCTAGAGCATGACGAAGCTCTGTAAGGACAGGAAGAACATCCTGCATTACACAAAAACTAAATCTTTTTATTTATAGATCCTTGATTCAGTTTACCTAGAGCTAGTGATAGTGGAAGAGAAAAGCATTTGAATTTACTATGTCACTAATAATTTTCTCCACAAGACATCAATTGATAATAGGATGGTAATTTAGTGGTCTACAACGATTGGTTGGGAGCAGGCACCAGGCTTCCAAAGTAAATGCTGCAAATTAGCATGATATAACAGATAAGAGCAAACACCTACCAGCAAAGCTTGTTTCTTTTTTGATTTTACATTAACAACCAGATCCCTCGACACCTCATTCTTTGAAGAGGTTATATGCCTTCGTCCATTCTGAAATATTGATCTAATTATAAGGCCTAGAGTCCTAGATATAAAACAATGTCAGAAAGGACAAAGTTTCACAAGATATTACCATGCAGATTACATTTGCAACCTTTAAGTCTTGTTCTAATTCCATCACTAACTGCATCCCCTTCACTGGCCAAAACTAAATATCAGTAATCTGAAATGTCCTTAAAAGGAAGTCAATAAAGATCACATTTTGGTAGCATAACTGAGGCTAAAGCAGCATTAGATGTCTTCATTATTTCATAGCTAAAGGCCATTAAAACCTGAACATGTTGAAGGAGATGAACATTCATGAAAAGTATCAGTTGGAAACAAAAAAGAAAAGAAAAGGAAAGGCATGCAATTGAAAACTATCCAATCCTATGCAGAGAAAAGATAACTAAACACTGAACCTCTTCTCTACTCTGGTGGGAGACATACCCATTTCTTCATGGTGACCCATAACATGGTGTGATAATCTTTCTGCAATCTTGTCAAGCTGCGCTAATCTCAACGTAGACTGAAAAGAAGAAAGATTTACATTAGAAAAATAGATGACGTTAATTTGGTTAAGAAGCACACGTTCATGCAGGTGGAGCAGGACATTTGGTACCAATTACAGTTAATGGTAACTAGAATGCTTCTAAATGACAAAACGGGAACGGTTTCTTCTACAGAGATCATAGCTCTCATTGTTGAAACCGACACCAAACCATTACAAATTTAGCTATGTGCACTTATGCATGCACACGTTACTCAAAAGTATGGTACACGTAAGTTATCTTAGCATGCACTTCATTCATAATGTCCTAGAAGTGAAAAACATAAGCTGCCGCTACTAACCTGCTTATCGAAATAGGTGGCATCGCCGCCTTCGTCCGGAATACTTTGCAGAATGTACTTTATTGGATCAAACTCCTGTGAATAATTCAAATTTCAAACTCAAAACACATCAACACTGAAAGCAGCAGATAACCAAATCTATGCCAATGCAGCACCCACCTCCTCATAGAACACCTCCTCGAGCTCCTCCACCGGCTCGCCCTGGGGGTTGCTCCCATAGATGGAAACCAAGTCCTCCGAATTGGACGGCAGGTTGATCCTCTCATGCGGTGGCAGCCCAGCGATCGCGCGTGCAGCCGCTGCTGCCGCTGCAGCTCGTTCTGGAACCTACAGAATGTGCAAAACAAATGTGAGCGACCTCTACCTCATTGATCCAACAATGCGCGAGAGCAAGCCATGAAAGGAGGGAGAAAGCGTAAAGGACCTCAGGGCGGGGAGGGGGCGCGGTGGGGGTCGGTGGGAGGAGGCCAAGGGAGCGGGCCGAGCGGACAGAGCTGAGGAGTTTCTCGCCGACGCGGGAGAGGTCCATGCCGCCGCCCTGGATCAGGAGCAGGGGCAGGAAGACGAGCGGGCTGGGCCCGGACTCGAACAGGTGCTCGCCGCCGCCGCCGCCGCTGAAGAGGGATGACGACGACGAGGAGGAGGCTGAGGGGGCGGTGGGTGGCGGCACCGCGTCGCGTCGCATCTCAGCTGCGCCGCCTTCCGGGGGCCCCCTCGCCGCCGGGGATCATGTGAGGGAGCGCCGCCGGCTGCTCCCAGATCCGCGCGGTGGTTAGGGTACGCGCGCGCCGGCGGTGGCGCGGTTTGGCTGGATCGCGCGGGGGAGGGGGTGACTGAACAAGGTGGTTGGTCGCGTCGGAACCGGGAATTCGCGGGATGTGTAATAAAGTGGAGAGGAGAATGACGGGAGCACGGTGAGGTTGAGGTAACACGGGGAGGAAGGGGATGACCAGTCTCTCTCTCTCCTGACTGTAAGCGAGTGATGACTTGTCTCCTGCTGTTTATTTCAGGATTTCCAAATGTTAATCATTTTCTTTCAAAAAAGCACAGAAACTAATGAAGTTCTAGCAAATATACTATCAACTGTACAGTTTACATTTTCGCTTGTCCATGCGCTTTTTAAAAGACTAAACATAAATTGTTCTCTATGTGTACAGCGGCTCTGTTTGGGTTGACAATGTTAGGGCAAGTTTTGTTCGCGTCCGCATCGTTAAGTTCGTGTCCACAGCTCGTAGTTTATTTTTTGCGCCACAACCTGCCAAAAGTCTGGCGAGCGAATTAAGCACCGCACTTCTAGCGTACACCAAATAGTCTCTTAACTTCTCATGCAGTCAAGGTGAGCGTTGGATTAAAGAGTAAAAAGTGATAAAAGTTGAATCTTTGTTGGAAGAGTAAAGTCTATTTTTAGCCATCGAACTTTTGTCGAAGTCTGAGAATGACCATCGAATTACAAAACCATGAATCTTTAGCCATCCAACTATCAAAACCGTTCATATTTGGCCACTCAACTCTTAAAACCATGAATCTTTGGCCATCCAACTCTCAAAACCGTTTATATTTGGCCACTCAACTCTTAAAACCATGAATCATGGTGCACTGTTCATCTTCTTCATTTAGTCCCTCTCTCTCGTCCTCGCACGTTCTACGGCAACCGGAGCCGCCGTTCGCCGGAGCGAGGGCCGCGAGGTTCTCCAGCTCGAACAAGTCCGAGCTCGCGTCGCTGCTCTCCCCGCCGCCGTCGCTGCCCTCCACTTCGACCACCGGGAATCGCCTGCAGCCAGCGGCGGCCGCGGCCACAGCCACCTCGCCTTCGATGTCCAAGAACCGCACGGTCCTGCTCCGGCTGCGGGTCGCCTGCGCCCGCGCCGATGGCGGTGTCTTGGCGAGGCAGGGGCGCGCGATGGATGGCGCCGTCGAGCACGCCGTCTCGTCGTCCGCCGGAGCCGGGTGCTGCCGCGCGGAATGCCGCTTGCCGGAGAAGATGGCGTTGAGCAGGCTGGCGAGCCGCGCGCCCGGAGAGGCCGGCCTGCGGCAGCCGCCGCTGGCGGGGGCGGCGCCGGACGGCTTCCGCGCTCTCCTCGCCGCCGTGCCAGGCGGGGCAGGCTGCTGCTTCTCCGCTGGAGCCACCGAGGCCACCCCGACGGCGCCGCCAGAGGTGCGGATGGGGCGGAGGCGGCGGAGGGAGTATTCGACCTCGGACGACGAGAAGTTGGATGGCTAAAACCGCCCGATGGTCAAATATGAACGGTTTTAACAGTTGGATGGCCAAACATTTCCGGTTTTAGAGTTCAGTGGTCGTTCACAAACTTTGTCAAAAGTTCGATGGTCAAAAACGGACTTCTTCCTTGTTGGAAATGTGTCAGGTGACTAAAAACGATGCATTACTATATCTAGCTACCAGCTAAGATTGAGGTAGAGGCATGAGCTAGGGAGAGATCACCTTCCACCTTTCTTAACTTCTTAACAGGTGAACACAATAGCCAACTATTCAAGGTAAGTCAATCTGCATTCAGTTTCCCATACGACATTACTACTTCATTATGCCTGGCATTTGTTGTAAGTCTTAAAATGTATTTGACTTAACTGAAATAAGGTTGGGCCAATACAATTAAATCAAATAATGATATCTAGCCTATTATAGTTGCATTGGATGGATCCAAGTGACCGCACAAAGAAGTAGTATATCTCATTGCAATCCGCAAGCATGTTTGCTAGTCTATACCTTAATAATATTGAAAGGAGCTGAAGGGGCCGTGGTGATGTCTAAAGGAGGGGTGAATTAGGCAGCTTAAAAACTAATGACCTCTAAAACATACTTATCAAAACAATTCAAGATATCTATCTAGATGTGTCCTACGTTTTTGCTAAGTGTTGCTATCTCTAGTGCACCTACCAAACTAGATTAGGAAAGGTAAAGCACACAATTTAGGAAAGCAAATAAATGTGGAGGCTTAAATAAATGAGATAAAGAATGGAAACTCTCGTTGGCGATGTTTTTCCTAAGACATCAGAAAGCTTCTCCCCCCTGATCCTTGTTGAAGTCACTCACAAGGATGCCATCGCAAGGGCCAAACTCCCAGTCATGTAACTCCATGGATAGTCCCTAGAGCTTCCCCACATGCGAGTGGGTCTCCGAAATGGCCTCTTCCAGGCCGCTCTTTGTCATCTTCACTATTGAAGTCCGACTCAAATGTCGCAGGCCTTGTTCCTCCGGTACAAGCTAAGCGGCCACACCACAAAACGTAGTTAGTGTGATCTTGCAAAATTACAATTCTCTAGTGTACAAATAATGGTGCATGCAAACACCAAGTGGCAAGAGCACTAAACACTAAGCCTAAGCCTAAAGCAAAGTGTAGGTTGGTTGGTCTAACTAGTCTAAGTACTTCATAAAGCACTATACTAATCATCTAATGATTCCTTAAGCACTATGAGCCTCCAACTCACTAGAACCTTTCCTCAACTCCCACACACTTCAAATGGCCAACTTGAGGGGTATATATATACAACCTCCACTCCGAGTTATAGCCATTGATATTGGACTGCACTCGTGTAGTGCTCATCGGATAACTTCAGTGACACCACCAAAAATTTCGGTGCCTGCCACATGCGCAAGCTATTAGGCTAGTTGTTGTCGACCATTAGGGCGTGTTGGGAAAGTGCCCTCATAGTGACACCCCACCTCCCTTCGCACCTTCGAACCCCGGACCCGGACCCATACTCTGGCTAAGCCTCACAAAGCATCCTTTGCATGTTTAGGTGGCGAAGGTCGCGAACCACGAAGCACCTTCGCCAGCGTCACCTTCGGCGTTCCCCCTAAACCCCTAATAAGCTACATTGTGTAAGTCTCTTTTGCAGGATTGAGGGCCTTCAACGAAGGTGATGGTGTAACACCCCTGGTGTTAAGCGCGCATTAGCATTTGTAAATCATGTGCATAAGCATAAGCATGCATTAATAAGCATCACATGAAATATAGACTTGAAACATGTTAATGAAACATGTATGTTGCAATGTTTTGTTTTAGTAGATTTAATGTTATGTTGATGCTTATCATGTCTTGTTTGTGCTTGTTTTAGTAAATGAACAACTTATAAATGTTTAGCAAACAATTTGGAGCAAGGTTGGTATTCGAAATTTCCTCAAATTTTGCTTTTAAAAATAATCTAGAAAAATAGGGTTTTCATTTAAATGTACTTTAAATCCCTATTTTAAAATCTATTAGGTTTTTGACTATGCTCCTTTTGGCAAAGTTGAAGATCACAATTTTTAGAACAACTTTTATTTTTGGGTCAACTTGTGAAAATGCTTTTTAATTACTTAAATTGGTGAAATTGGGGATGTTTGTTTGAAAAACAATAAGAAAATAAAATTTCTTTCCTTAGTGGGTCGTGCGCTCCACTTTCGGCCCGCCAGCTGAAGTCGGCCCGTTCCCTCTGCGTGTCCACCTCCCCGCCCGCGTGCGCGCGCTCAGCCGACTATGGTAGCACCTGCCCGACGCATGGACATCGCTCGCCGGCGATAGCGTACGGGTGGCAAGCCAGCCGGCCCCACCGAGCCGCGTCCTGCCCTCTTGAGCCCGTCCGCGCCCGCTCCACCCCCATTCCTCTCCCCTTCGCCTTGCCTCCTCTCGCCAGCAGTGCAGCAGAGCAAGCTGCACGACCGCCGCGCCATTGCCGCCGCCTTCGAGCTCGCCTCCACCTCTCACCGTCATGCCTAGAGCCTCGCTTCGCCTCGCGCGACCTCGCCACACCTCCATGTCCCCTTTTCGTCGAGGTAAATGCGCTGCACTGCCTCACATTGCTCGTCAGAGTTTGCCTTGAGCTCGCCGGAGCTTCGGGCTACGTCGCCAGCACCTTTCTGCACCTCCTTTCTCCCTATTTTCTGGTGCTTTTGCTTCGCCTCGCCGTTACGGAGCCATAGCACCGCCTCTTGAGCCTCGCCGTGTCCTGGATCGACAGATCCACCGTTAATCGCGTCGCCGTGCCACCATTGGCGACGGTGAGCTCATTCCCGAACTCCCATGGCCATGCAGCTAGCATCGCTGAGTCCGCTACTCCGTGGCGAAGCCAACGGTGTCAACCGCGCCACCGGGAGCCTCGCCGGAGATGAGTTCGCCGCTGGTCAACCTAGGCCTCTGCCCTGAGTGTCTGACCAGTGGGTCCGGTTGACCCACGAGTCCCGTGGGCAGCGACTCTGTGTGATGCTGAAGTGAGAGCATGGGGTGCACATAGCAATTTCAGATCCGGTTTTGAAAAGAAATGATTTGGAAAATAAATTCTAGATTTTGTTGAAATACTTTGGAAATTCATAACTCGAAATAATGCTCCAAATTGGATGTAACAAATTTTGTTAGGTTTCTTATGACTAGATCTATCTGTTAAAAATATAAAAGGCCATTTTTGTGATACTTTTATATAGGGCTTTATTTAATTTATTTAAATGTTGTTTTCTTGGAAAATACATAGTAAATGGAATATAGGTAAGAAATATGTGCAACTTGTATTGTTGGTCTAGTAATGTGATGCACCTTCTATGAAAAATATATGTCATGCATGTTTCGTAGAAAAATATGGCTATCTAATTTATGTGCATTTATTTGCTATTTCTTGTAAAATTGCTAGAGCTAAAAATGTGTATAAAACATGTATGTGAAACTTTTTGTACAGTAATTGTAGACTATGTGGATCATGGGAAAAATACTAAATCTGTTGCTTGATACTTTTCACAGTACAAAGTATTTTCATGCTCATTTATCCATCATAGCTTGTCATTTTTGTGTAGGCTGTTTTGCTTATCCAAATACGATGAAAATTTTATGGTAGACTACTTATAGTGTAATAAAGCTACTGTAATTTTAGTAGGTTTTTATGAGTAACAGAAATATGTGTTGATGTTGTAGCCCTAGATTAAAGTGAAATAAAAATAAGATTCTTATTGCATGATTAGTTTATTTTGTACACTTTGGTGTATCTTTGAAGTATTCTTGACTTGCTGGTATGACTTGGCATGTTAGTATAGTTATGGTGATGAACTGTAGTAGCACTTGTGTTATGGCTAAATGGTAGTTAGCGGTAGCTAATGGTGGTTAGTAGTAGAAGAGAATACAATAGATGACATTTACTTGTGGTACATGTTCTTGGATGATGTTGACTATCTAGTAGAAGAGTTTTACATTTATTATGTCCAATAAAGCTAAACGTGTTCATCTACATTGCATACAATTATGATCATCATATGCCATCTCATCTGATGCACCACTTGTATAATCACTTACACCTATGTATCATAACAGGATCGCATGAGGAATCAGTAGCAGCCGAGCCGAAAGCAGTCGAGGAAGTCCCGCAGGAAGAGCTCGCACAAGAGGTGCAGGCCGAAGAGGACGTCGTTGACGAACTGCAAGAGTGTCTAGACCGCTGTCCGAGTTCGTTCGAGCGAGGCAAGCCCCGGAGCATTCTAAGTCTCCTACTTTATAAAAGCAATCAACTATATATGAGTTTTATATATTATTGCATTAAGTTATAGGAGTTGAGTAAAATCGTTGATGCATTTATTATTATCCTTGCCTACCTTATTATGTCCGTATACCCTATAAGGTTTAGGATCGAATAACCGCTTAGCCCTGCTTAGACCGGTAGTGATCGGTGATTTCCTGTCACCGGCAATTATAGGTGGTTACTGAAATACTTTAGCTAGGAAATGGATGATATCCTAGAAATAACCAAGTGTTGATGGATAATTGAAGACCGGATGGATAGTTGGAGGCAACCAGACAGGGTTCTGGGGTGCTTGTAGCTTTCCGTCTGTGTCGATTAAGGACCGATCGTTGCTCGTCCCTCTTGTCATGTTGAACGCATGCCTCATATTTAGCTAGCTGAATAACGTACCTTTCGACCGTGAAGCTAGTGACACTATTCGGGCCGGGATAAACTCAGGCCGGTAAACTAGTGTTGAAGGGGGTATGACGGGGGCACGAAGAGTGATCCCAAGGGCAGGCTGGGTCCTGATTCCTGGTAGTCGGGATGTCCCTGGTTATTGCGGTCCATGATTGTTATCCCGTGATGTTTACCTGAATGGTGTCATTGGTGATTTGTAGTTTACTTGATCGGTGAGTGTGGTTTGTGTGAGGAATAAATCACCAGCTAGTTAGGAATCGATTCGAATAGCCATCGCTCGTGGATAGTGAGCACTTGACTCGAGCTATGACATCGTAGTAATAATGATGAAACACGGTTGGTTATATGGATGAGGTTGAAAATACTAAATCTAAATTGGTAACTGGATGTTAATGATTAATCAAGTGATTGCTATAGCATATGTGCTTACCTAAATTAATAGGTTATAATAAAGATAATGCAAAGTACTTAAATGGTTCATTATGTTAACTTATTGCTCTTTCGCAAATGAGTCAGCTAGTCCATTAAAAGAAAGCCTTGTATACTCCTTGGTGTCCCTTTATTTTAGTTTAAGACGGGTAAGTCTAGCTGAGTACTTTCTCATACTCAGGGCGTTGTTTCCATTGTTGTTGCAGATGGCCAGATATACTATGGATATTGCATCAACTGTCTGTATCCTGCGATGGGCGACAACTAGGACCAAGGGCATAGTCGCTCCGTACATCTTACCTGATGCTTTTGTTGGATATGACTATCTCTTGGTACTATATCTGAACTAAATGTGTGTGTGGTTTTAAAACTATTTGCTTCCGCTACTTGATTATGAACTTGGTTTGTAATAACTTTATGTTTTAAACTCTGATGTGTTTTAATGTTGTTACGAACTTTATGTAATATGTGATTGTGGCTGCTAAACTTGTACGATCTTGGTTTGTATGTTGGTTGGTTTGAAATCCGTCGTGGTTTCATAGACTACCGGATTATACGGGCTTAAGTTTGCTAAATTATCTGCTTCGACGGGTAATTTTCTTACTTAATTTCGTATAATTGATCAATTCTATTACAGAAGGGACCGTGGGCACCCTCGTCACTCAGTAGGCGTGCTCAGGCAAAGGCACCTCGGAGAAGCGTCAGACTATGGTCCCTATGGAGGTGGTCCCCATTGATAGCAGGATGATATTTAGATTATGGGAGGCTGAATGGTCCAGATTACCTCTAAATATACTAGGAATATTCTCCTCACGCGCACTTGCGCTTGTAGTTTCACCACCCACCCTGATATGAGTTATATAAATGCTGGGACATAGCGATAGTGTACAGACACGAATTTATTGACATTTAATCCGTTTTTGTTACACTACGTGCCTCGCACCATCTATTCTTCCTTCCTGTGGAGAACCCTCGGCCTCCACCATCGCTGGTTGTAAGGTCCTAAATGACTAGAGTGTGGTGAATAGCCTATTTAAAAATCTACAAGCTTTACTAGATAAATGAGTTAGTAAAATAAATGGCGTAGCAATTCTAGCACTAGCTCATTGAGCTATGCAAGCCACCTACACAAGTCTAGTTCAAGGCTAAACACTGACCACACCAACAACTAACTCTACTCATAAACAAGAACGAACCTACATAAGCTAGAGACAAAGAATAACAAACTACACAACTACCAAGGTAGATAAGTAAGCAGAGGAGTGAACTAGGATTGTTATACCAACGTTGATGAGTAGAAATATGACCAATGAACCAATCAATCAACGCAATCACATACACAAGATGAAATCTTCGGCAAAGAGATGACACAAGAATTTTTACCGAGGTTCACTTGCTTCCCGGCAAGGTAGTCCTTGTTGTGGCGATGCACCCACTTGATAGATCACGAGCTAATTGACTATCAAGAGTCAAACCCTCAGCGGGTGCCGCACATCCACTCACAAGATGGGGATCCTCCAAGCCACGAGGTCCACTCGAGTAGCCAATTCGTGAACTCCCGCGGGGAAGACTCAAGAACCCCTCACAATCACTTGGTGAGGCTCGAAACAATCTCCAATCACGAGCTCAACACCACCACTGCTCCAAGCTGTCTAGGATGTTGGAAACACCCAAGAGTAACAAGCAATCCATAGCCAACTCAATGGATCAAGTGCCACTGGATGCAACTCTCAAAGTAATGCACTTGAATCTCACTCAATCTCACTAGGATGCATAATCAAGCAATGAGATGAGTGGGAGGGGATGTGCTCAGTTCAAGAGGAAGTTAGAGAGTCCAAATGTCCAAGAGAGAGTTCTCCAAACTGGCCAAACACATATTTATAAGCCACTCCAAAGAATAGAGCCGTTAGGAACAAAGAAACTGCTCTGCGCGTGCTGACCGGACGCGTCGGTCAAACTGACCGAACGCGGACATAGCATCCGATCACGCCACGCTGCTCCATTGGATCGCTGCCATGTGTACATATTTAAACTAGAGCCGCACGATCGCCAACGGTCAAGAAACGAAGTCACACATGTAGACAAATGACCGGACGCGCCAATCAGAACTGATCAGACGCGCCCTAGCGTCCGGTCGCCAGATGCTCGCACTGCTGAGAGGCCTGACCAGACGTGACGCTAGAGTTGACTGGACGCGTTACACCCAGCATCCGGTTTGAGTCCAGTAAGGGTCAGAGAGTGATTTCGTCGACCGGACGCGTCCCGTCGCATGTGCCGGACGCGCCACCGCGTCCGATCAAACTTCTCTCTGCGCTGCTCTCCTGGGTGCGTGACCAGATGCGCCTGTCTCGTGAGTGATCGGACGCTCTGGTCATAAACCCTCACACTTTGCCCCGCGCGCCTGTCGGTTGAACTGACCGGACGCGTCAGCCGCGTCCGATCCAGCGTCCTCTCGCGCGTCTGGTCACGCGTCCGATCACCTAGTGACTTCCTTTCGACTCCGTTTTTTTTGCCTCTGGCGCAGTGGGAAATAGATGTTTCACTTCTACAAAAGCGCCGAATCCTGCTTCGCAAGCTTGGCGGGAGGGAGAGAGGAACCAAAACCCCTCTCTACCCCTCAAACTCCACCTCCTTCGCAAATGTGCTAACACCACCAAGTTTTCACCATCTTGTGCTCGTGTGTTAGCATTTTCTCAAATATTTTTCAAGGAGTTAGCATCTCACTAGATCCTAAATGCATATGCTCAAGAATATAGACCTAGTAGCACTTGATTCATGAGATGACCGTGATTGCCCCTCTTGATATTCGGCTATCAATCCTAAACCCGGTCAATCACTTCTCTACTCATCTTTAGACCGGCAAAAGAGAATCCTATGATTATACCTTTGCCTTGAACATCTCATTCCTTGTCCATCACCTATGTGCATGTTCACCATCATCTTTATCTTCATGCACTTGTGATCTTATGTCCATCACCATTATGCTCCTTGCTCCTTCATCACACATGTTGCTACACCTAACTCAATTCACTTGACATAATGGCATTAGCAACTTGGTGTCATTAATTACCAAAACCAAACTTGGGCTTTCACCGGTCTCGTGTTGAGGGTCCGAGGCATCACGAGACCCCCCTCGCATGGCTCCCTTTATTTGGTGTTGTTTGTTCGGTTTTGGTAATTGAGACAACTAGGGACTAACCTCTACTCTAAGTGTTATGATTGAGATAGGTTAAGTCCACATCAAGGTTGAGTATGATGACACTCATGGAGGAAATGTGAGGTGACCACAATGTTGATCAAGTGCTCAAATTCTTGCAAAAGAAGAAAGAGAAAAAAAAACAAAATTCTATGAGCTCAATGCAAAGGTATAAGATAGGGCTCTTTGTTTTTGCTGGTCAAGACGCAATAGAGTGTATGATCAGGTTTAGGATAGATAGCCATACTATTAAGAGGGAAATTCCAAAGTTTAAAACGATTATCTAAGTGCCACTAGGTGGATCAATTCATTGCAGGTGCATTAGACCCAGTGAGGGCGTGAAAACCCCTTTGGAAAAATAATTGTGAAAATGCTAACTCACTTGCACAAGTATTGGAAAACATTTGGAGTTAGCATATTTGAAAAAGGGGTTGAAATCTTGAGCTATAGATGGCATCTGTGGGTCATCGGACCGAGGTGAAGGTTTGTCATGCTAGTTCGCTCGTGAACCATCAAGTGGTGACACGCCACAATGAGGACATAGGTGAAAGTCCTATGTTTGGTGTTGGTAATTAGTGACAATGTCTAAGTACTAATCATATGTCTAAGTTGTATGTAGCATATGAGGATTAGTACATTCCAAGGTTGGTGGCAAGATGGACATGGTGATCATGATGGCCACACAAGGATTTGGACGTAACCCTACGTGATCAAGGCAAAGGTATATGCTTAAGGGTTGTGTTTTAGTAACCAAGACACCTAGTGGGTGTGGTTACATTATAGGATAGATAGCCGTACTATAAAGAGGGGAATGACGCGGCTATTGAACCCCTAAGTGCCTCTAGGTGTGCATTTCATAATCATATGCATTTGGATAGAACTAATAACGCCTCGAAAAATGATTGTGAAAATGCTAACACACTCACACATGACGAGATCACTTGGTGGTGTTAGCACGTTTGCGAAGGCGGTGTAGTTTGAGCGGTAAAGAGGGTTTGGGGTCCTCTCTCCCTCCCGCCGAGCTTGCGAGGCGGGATTCAGGCATTTTCGAGGAGTTGTAGTTGTAGTTACCTTCTCGATTTGACTTGTGCGGTTGAGTGCAAATATACTAGAATTGTGAATTGGTTAGGTGGCTTGCAAACACCCCGTAGGCTAAGCAAAACTCGCATCTCACTACTTGTTATATTGATAAACTTGTTAGGTGGCTTGCAAACACCCCCGTAGATTAAGTGTCTCACATGTTGCAATGGAACCACGTGCCGCAACCACCTACAACAGCTGCTAGGGCACCGCCGAGTGACCGCAGACAACGAAGGGCAATGTCCTGGCGACGCGGGTCCTGCGTGGGCGCGCAAAACACAGGCGAGACGGGGGCGCGCAGAAGCGGAGGCCGAGTGCAAGCACGCGTGGGAAACGAAGCGCGGACAAGGGGCGTCCTAGTGCAGACGGAGGCGGAGTGCAGGCACACGGGAAACGAAGTTCAGACTCGGCATTCGGACGCGCATCCGTCCGGACATCCAAGCGCTAGCGCTTCCGTACGCAAAAAGGCATGAGAGCTGCAGGAAGGACTGAGAAACCACATGACAGCAACAGTAGTGAAGACCCACAGAGCCAATCAACATGACATCTCAAGAAACATGATTATTACTTCCGTGGCGGTGCCTCTACTAGGAAATTTACACGTACAACGATGGTTAGTATGATCCTACCAAAATTTTGCTCCTCATCCAGCTGCCCTTTCATGGCAGATGGGGAAGACAAGTAAAGAAAAGAATCAGTTCAACTATATGGAGAATTATATGACCTGTCTATATGAACAGGAAAAAATGGTGCTTCCCCATCCTGACAATATCCTCCAGCTTCACCAATCTCCTTCGGAGAGGGAGATCAAGGAGGCGTAAAAAGAATCCGTATTCACAACAACGGTGCCTTTTTGTGCTCCAACTCTTCTTCCATGTAAACATATTGAACTTCTGCAATCAGAAAACTGAAATCAAGAACACTGGTTTTTGAGCTTCAGTCATAAATCTTGAATTGTTAGCTTCAGTCATGGTCATTGTCCCAAGGGCTTCTGCTTGTAACCAGATTTCTGTCTTTCAAGTAGTTTCACCTTGTTTTTGAGCTTTTTGTCTAGCTTTTTAATATATTTCTCCTCCCTTTCCCGGTCAGCAATGCCAGGCCAGAACACCTGACCAGTTAATGGCCACAGCCATGGATCATTTCCAGGATGCATGCCATCATCAGCTTCTTCTGCCAGATCCTCATCCATGCTCTTCAGAAGGGTGAAATCGAAGAACTTTACCCACATCCCATTTCTTTTACTGAGCAGATGCTGCTCTCTGGTATCCCCAGTGAAAGGGTTAAGGTAGACCATCTTCCTTCCACTGTGATAAGCCCAGACATTTACAAGGACTTCCAGGATTCGACAATAGCAATGCCTTCTCTGAGGTAAAAGAAGAGTATCAAGTTTAGTTGACATTTGCACCAAAATATATCAACAATTGTCAAAAGAAAAAGGAAAAGATATGGTCACCTCAGGTTCTGATGCCCCAAGGAAGCAAGAGGCTGGCTGAGTACTATTCACATTCAAGCTATGAAGTGAATCGACAAATATTCTGCAAAATACAACCCAAACCAACATTATGAACACATAAGTGAATTGCCTCTTAGAAATAATATAAGCAAAAAGTGAGAGATCAGAAGTACCTTGAGAACATGATGAATTTCAAAAATGATGGGGTGGGCATGACCCAGCTATGAAGAGTAGACCAATGACCACCATCACTGGGCATTGGTGGAAGGGCCATGACATTCTCTGGCAATCCATACATAGTCCTAAATGCATCTTCAAAAAGAGATCTGTGACCAGAAAACAGTGTTGAAGATAATGTTCCAAACAATTAAGATGGAATAGTGACCTCGTGCAGGGCACAATATGGGTTGCACAAAGTACAGCAAAGAGTGATTGAAAAGGTTCGGATCATGTGCGTGACAGTGGTTGAGTTGTCCTAAAGCCTGTTTACTAGAAACATAGTTTAAGGAAGAAAACAGAAAATAAAAAGGAACATGCTAGGGCATTCGAAAAGCACCTGCAATTGCCAGCATTTAGAGAATCACACGTCAACCAAAAGTCAGAAGTTTGGTCCATATCCATTGGTGACCAGTAGTATACAACATCCTCGTTACTTTCTCCGGACGTAATTTCCTCTAAGGTTTTTTCAGCACTTTCAGACAAGGATACCTGATAAGAGGATATTAAGATAGTTAGGTTTCATGCACCAACCAAGTGAACCCAAAAGCTTAAGCGATTGGGAAGAGGTGGGCAATCCACTAATACTTCACAACACTCCCACTCACGTGCAGCCAGAACAAGACGCAAACGTGGAAATAGAGAAGGGAGCGGAGGACTTAAAAGATGCCTCTACCAGGACTCGAACTCGAGACCTCTGGCTTTGATACCATGTTAGGTTTCAAAGTGAACCCAGAAGCTTAAGCGATTGAGAAGAGGTGGGCAATCCACTAATACTTCACAACAAAGATGACATATATTTATATCATTCTGAACAAAAACAACCTCATTATTTTAAGGCTCAGCAGATCCAATACATGGAGGAAAATGTAAACATGTTTTTAACATATATAAGCCAACAGTACCATCCCATTTTGTATGCTCACTGTTACATTATGTGCTAGCCTAACAAGTGGCTAACAGGTCAACTTAATTACAGATATATAAATCAACTTTTAGAATTGATAATCCAAACCGAGATAAACAGAAATACCGAATGTTTCGAGATTTGAGATGTTCTCAGTTTAGAGTAGCAATATGCTATAGCACAAAGTAATTTAGCTTTGGCCATTATTACCAAACACATGCAACAAACAAGTTCAAATTCCGTTTCAAAATATGTATATCCTAATCTAGTCTCATAAAAACAACTTTGAGCCTGATCATCCAAATTGTCCTTCACACATCAACCATTATATGGTGCAAATAACATCTTATTATTTTTTAGGGTAGTTTTTGCTATATGATCTGGTTTTGTAATATTGTGGCCAGATTTTAGCTGTCAAGATTTGCTATATGATTCTGGAGTAACTTGGTTGCAGGACGAGTAGCTGATATAATCAGAAGAGCATAGCAGGACTCTAGAGATTGTTTCAATCTAAACCTGACAAAGATCTAGGAACTGTCAAGAACGTACATGGCAAGATCACTGAAATCCGATGCTTCAAACGCATGAGATGGAGCCTCAGCAGCACCAAGAGCAATTGGGTTCAAGTTGTCATGATCTGTTGCATGCACAACACACTGAGCTTGGGATATGCATCAGCACAGAAAACTGTGGAGGACAATGGCAAAGTACGGATGCTCGATGAATCACTAGGTTGACCAGATTGGGAGGCAGCACATCCGTCAGGTTAGGAGCAGTTTGGTGACGAGGGAGAGCAGCATGAACTTGCCTTGTTGGAGCTGAATTCATATCAACAACATAGTGCTGAAGACAGAGGCAAGGTGTGCGAGGTGAGTAGAGGGAGTCCCAGAGACAGTCAAGTCACAACATTGCTGTTACTGATATTATTAGAGAGAAACAACATAGCAAGGGAAACAGCATATTGGAACTGACATTATTATACTTGCATGCCAAGTTCACAACTAGTTGCATGCACCTAAGGAGCGACTGGGAAGGCGACTCAAGGCTTGTGATCAAACCACTTCAACACCAAATTGAGAGTTAGGTGGGCACTCTGGTTTTAATTGTGACACATCTCTTTATTCTCGTCAAGTTCAAAGTCTCCAAAGCAAGGTTCATATTTGAAGAGTTGAAGTATTGTTTTGTGAAGACTTGAGGTATTTGCTGGTTGTGAAGGCAGTACCCTCTTGTGGAGGAGATCATTTTCTCCATCGACATTGTTCAAGAGTTGCACGCTTAGATGACATCTTCTATTTTGGATTTTGGATGTAATTCGTCTATTTTATTTTTCAAGTCTAGTGCATAGTGCCAACTCTCCAAATGCAATGCCATTGCATTCATGTTGCATTTGAGAGGGGGTGTTAAGATATAATAGTCAAGGGTATTAGTGCAATCTCCTAGTCTAGGGTTTCCCTCCTGTGTCCCTCATGTACTCTATACATAAACCCCATTGGGCCTCAATATTATAATCTAGTTGAGTCTCTCATTATTCATAACAATGTCAAGTAATGGCTTGGCAAGTCAGTGTGAAGGGTTTCAAGAGGGTGATATGTACCATGCCCTTTTTCTCAAAGAGTAAAATTTTATAAGAAAGCTGGTATGAACAATATGACCAAAACAGACATAAAGTTCTATGAAAAAGGAAAAACTGGTACCTTTCTTCCAGCAGCCTGCCATGACTGGAAACCTATCCATGGTAACTTATGTACATTATCAGCTCTGTTCGCCATGGCAAACAAAGCACCAAATTCACAAAGAAGGTCTCGATAGTATGGGTTGTCTAGAACTGAAAGTCTGGTAACGGCATCAACATCATCTGATCTCGGTCGCCTTCCACCTTTTGACTTGAGATAATATGCAAAAATAGGCATAAGCTTTGAATGAACATGTGCACCAACATACATTAACTTAGAGAATTTAACTGCTGTGGAGGGTATTCCTATATGTATTAATAAACGGGAAAATGCTAGTAACTATCGATCAATCAGTGTATCAGTTCAAATAAAACTCAGGCTGGATCATGGTGATGGCGATGATGAAATATCCATAAGGGACACCAGTATATGTTCAACAATGCAGACAGACTGAACTGAGTCGATGGCTCGATGCTTCCCAAGTACATAGTGTAAATATCTCAAATTTATATATAGTGGTAGAGATGATGAAAACTAAGTACCATAATATTATTGGGCACCTCATGGAAAGTGGGAAATGATATGAGCTTCTTGATAAGACATACATTGAAGTAAATTTACCGAAACTTACAAGTGTAACACCACGATACAAAGATCCATGGTGTAAAAATGGCCATGCCCCCTCTCCACTATAGATCTCATATATACACACAGGTTGCCCAGTCCTTTCTAGTTCACCTTCGTCACGTTCATTTCCTTCTGGCTTTAGCCTTTCTGATTTACGAGTGTTTTTGTACACTTCATCCCATGATAACAAAGGTCTTTCCACTCTTTCATCGATCTATGTTGCAAAACAGCATACTTGGTTAGTTTGCCAATTTAGAAAAAAAAATAGTCTCATTGCACAAGATAGGAGAGGTCATGCCAAAAAAAAGGGAAAAACTTGCCTCCTCCATTTCTCTCCTCTCAGTGTCTTCAAAGATTTCAATTTCACTTAAATCATACCACTCAGACAAACGAGGGTAATCATATGAGGTATCATTGGTGTCAGCATAAGTTGTTTGGTTACTTTGAGGGAATTCTCTAAGAATATCAACAGTCTTTGTGCTGGTATGGCTTTCATCTTCCAACAAACTATTTTCTAGTACAGCTTTCATCTCGAAAGGATCCCACAACCATGTTCGTTCTTGAACTTTAGAAGCAGAAGATGGCAATTTTGCATATGAAGGAAAATGAATAACACTTTCAAGAAGTTTAACATGAGCCTTAATACAATCATGTGCTAACATGTTCTTGGAAAGTAGCTTCCCTTCCAGAGCAACAGAATAGGCAATATCCAAAAGTTTTTTTTCTCCTAAAATTTGTATGAAAGCTGAAGAAATCGTGCTTGGGTCGGCAGAATCGAAAAGTAAGCCATGGACACCATCACTGACCTGGAACAACACATTGTCAAAAGTAGTGGTAAAGATTTACAGGTGAATAGCATATTATGAATTCGATCGAGTGGCATACATATTTTGTTATAACAGTAAGATTTGGTGCAACAACTGGAATTTCAGAGGACATGGACCGCAATAACAAAGGAGGGAAGCCAGGCTCTTGTCTTAAAGATCCATAGAGAACAACATCCACAAACATTAACAGGTTCCTAATATCATGAGTCATGGAAAATTGCTTTATAGAGACATCAGGTAAACCCATGTGCGAGGTAAGCTCCTGTACAACAGAAAAATAGGATGATATTAGCAATGAATTACTAAACAGATGAGCAAGCGTCCATTCTAAAATGTTTTTGAAGAAAAGAACAGTATAGAGAGAGAGAGAGAGAGAGGAAGGACAATAAAGGTGTTTATCTTATATGTGTGGTGACCATGTAATCTTGTGAAAAAGACTGGTGTGTGTGTTTGTGTTTACTCTTTGGTACAAGCTTTTTGCATCGTTCGAAGAAAAAAAACATATGAGGTTAACACAAAGTAAAGTACCCAAGTAATTGACTAGAGGATGGATAGCCATTAGAATAAACAAGTTAGCCAGCTAAAAGCATGTCCAACTAAACATACAAGCTTGAAGGCTTAAGAAATCCAAGATCTTGGTCTAGTGAAGTTCACAAATGCAATGCAAAATGGCAAAAAATTGTGAAGTAAAAAAGCAAAAATAAGAAGGTCTGGCCAAGTTCTGCCAGTTACTTGACTTTAAAAGGATGCTTCCATGGGCAGAATATGGTAACAATATTGGCTCAGCAAACCAGCTTAAGAAGATGACCAAAAAAAAAATCAATGAGGTAGAAATGGTATTTCTTGGAAGTTTCAATAGCAAGGTATTTCTCCCAAAGGTCACTGTCTAATATGTGGAAGGAATATTCATTACCTGGAAAGCGGAGTTGTAGGCATCAGAGCCATTTCCACAGAAAAAAATAAACTGCACCCTCAGATTTTTAGTTTTTGCTATATCCAAAATTTGGGGAGCTGATGCACGCATGACTGTGGCATAATCCCATGGTAAATCATCAAAGAACAAGTAGCTTCCAACGACCAAAATAACGACATCATCTTTTTCAATCCCATGCTGCTTTCTTATAGTTTCTTCAGAATGTGATGAACCAAATCTTTTAGCAGCCCAGATATCAACTGGAGAACCAGAAATCACCAAAAAGTTTCCAGAATCAAGAGGCGAGTACAAGAACTGAAATCAGATAGCTAAAGGTCAGACAGAAATTCAATTTCAGCAATTATTCAACAGTATTGAGTTGAGGGTGGTACATACAGGAAGGTAGCTATCTGGAAAAACAACATAAGCGCATGCATTAAAATGAGCCCTCCAATCTTCAATGACATTTGGAATGGAATCACGTAACTCTGCATAATTTCTAAGACGTTGTCCAAGGGTGTCTTCATGTATAAGCCAAACCACTGGTAGAAGCCGGAAAGGTTCCTGCATAAGACTGAAAACAATATGAATGTGCTAAGTGCCAAACAAAGAAATGCTACAGAAAAAGGGAAATGAATTCCAAGAATCGAATATTACATGAACAAAATGACAATTCATTTAATGGAATAAATAATTTCACTAAACAACATGACTACATCAGCTGTTCCTTTTTTTTTTGGGTCCAATAGGAATGCTAATAGCTAACCAATTTTTCCATTAGCAAATTGTGTTTTATTACATGCCAACCCTGGAGCATAAGACATGTATCAGCAGAATGCTCACATTGAAACAACCCTTTTCCCTTCGAGAGAGCTTAAGAGCACAGCATTGTACCTACAAAGTTAGGAACAGAGAATAGAAGTGTAATAGATAAATAAGACATGACATAATAATAGCAGTGAAAATATTCCAATCTTAAAGTATTAGCAACTCACTTTGACCAGTCGACAGATTTCAAAGTCCCAGCGTTCACAATATTTACAAGGCAAATATTTTCCCAAACATCACGAGCTTTCCCATCTGTAAACGCTAAAACCTAATCCATAGCAACACCATGAGTGGAATGGAGTATGAGGTATTCTCAACATCGAAAAATCAAGAATGACCATCAAAGGGCTACATGTTCCAAACAAGTTTGACAAACCCAAGGGTACAATGTCACAACCCAATGGCATACCCACCAAACTAGAAGACATTTTGCAATCTGTAGAAAATATTGTTGCATGGAAACTCACCTCAACCTCGTAGCCCAGACTCACAAGACTTTTCGCAACAGTCGCAAGCATCAGAGATTGTGCATCTATGTTCATATTTCCAACAGCCTGAAACAACCGGAGCCAAAGTCAACTCTCCATGGCATGCAGTTTAGCGTTAAAAAAGAATATGTGTTAGACCTAACTAATAAAGAAACAGAAAAACACGCAAACAATACAATACATGACATGCATATATCTAGGTAAGCATGTCTGTTCCTCCATCTAATACTAAACTCTGACCAGTACACCGCATTTCATTAGTAAATCCAAGGCGAGCTCTATCAGACCATTAAAAAACTATAGGCATCCTTCAATGGCACCAAAATTCACAACCATTGCAGCGAAATGGTAGGTGACGAGTGATTCTATCAGGGTTTGGGAAAATGCGCAGGTTAAGTAGTGGTGCACTCACGAGCGCTACCCTGACGGGCGCGAGGCTGGCCCACCGCCGCCGCTCGGATCTCGCGGCCTCGAGCCGGCTCTCGCCGTCGAACGCGCGCAGCACTAGGCTGGAGGACGAGAACCGCATCGCCCCGGCTTCGCCTCCCTCAAGGTGCGGCGGCGCCTCCCCGTCCCCCTCCGCCGCGTCGCCGTCGCCGTCGCCGATGGGGAGCAGCTGCCAGACCACTAGCAGGGAGGCGGTGAAGAGCGCCACGAGGAGCGCGAAGAAGAGGTGGCTCGGGCGGCACGGCAGCCCTGGGCGCCGCCGTCTCCGCGCCGCGGCCGCGCCCGCGGAGGCGGCGGAGGACGCGCCCGGGCCCGCGGTGGGGAGATGGTGCGCGGCGTCGGCGTGCGCCCCGCGCCGCCACATTGGAATGCAACCCCGCGGCGGCGGCGATCGGAGCGGAGCGGCAAAAGTGAGGGTGAGGAGCTGCTCGTTGTTGGTGACTAGCTGCTGTTACATGGGAGTGGGACGCGTCCCGATGCGAGCCGCGGGCGCGGTGCGGTCGAGTCTGTCAGCTGGCGCGGGCGAGGAGGGGAGAAGTGAGGAGGCGGGTCGAAATCGGGCAAAGCAAAGCAACCGCCGCGGCGACGAAGGAGATAGCAGATGGATGAATCAGTGGACCTCTGTTGCGAGCGAGCCCGAGCTAGAATACCGGAGCTCAAACGATACTTCCCCGCAGCTATAGAGTATAGATAGCGTATAGGATGTCATGTCGGACATGGATACGTACGCCACGACGTATCTTTCTTTGTTCTTTCTACGAAGACAGACGGCGCCATGGCTACGGAGCTACGGACTTTGGTGTCTCTGGGCCCGAGACGGAAACGGGTAGTGGGGAGATGCCAAACTTGGCTACGCAGCAAAGCGAGGGTGTGTTTAGTTGAGAAATTTTGGGTGAAAAGTTACTGTAGCACTTTTCGTTGTTATTTGGTAAAATTTGTTTAATCATGGATTAATTAGACTTAAAAGATTCGTCTTGAACTTTACAGATAAACTATGCAATTAGTTATTTTTTTACCTACATTTAATGCTTCATGCATACGTCTAAAGATTCGATGTGATGGGTGGAAGAGGAAATATTTTGGGTATGCATGGAAGTGAACGCGGCCCGAAACGCTAATGTTTAGACGAGCGCGTCCCACTCCGCCTCACTCCTTCCGCTCGCGCCGCTCAATCCCGCCCACGACGCGTGCTTCGTCCGCGATGCTTGTTCTCTCCCGTCGCCGCCACGCCGACACGGATTCACCGCCTCCACCGCGCCTTCCGCTCGGAATCGCGCCTCCCAACCAGACTAGCGCCGCCCGCCGCGGCCGCGCACCCATCCGCCTGTTGTGCCCACTGTTGAGGCTCATGTTATCGATGAGTTTCGTACTGGCGACCTCTATGTCACTCCGTGACATCAAACTCTGTGCCGGCGTCAAGGTTCAACCTCGACGAGCCTTTTGCAACCGTATGTTTCACGTATTTCAAATGTATGTTTCACGTGTGTCAGATGTATGTTTCATGTTTTTTATCTGTATGCATGTTCATATGTTTCATTTGTATGTTGCAAAAGGATCTGGTGTTGCATACGTTGCAATGGCTACACAAGCACGTTCTAAGTGTATGTTCCACATGTTCTAGCTATTTCATACGTACGTTGCAAATATATATCCCGAATATTTGATCTGTTTCAGATGCATGTTTCATGTGTGTTTATCTGGATGTTGCAATTACTATACAGATATGTTTCAAAAGTATATTGCACATATTACATCGGTCAGACGGATATTGCAGAGACGAGACATTAAGACGGGGGAAGGGCGTGGCCAAGACAAGGCGCGGCGAGAGACGATGCCGCGGCAAGGGGAGAGAAGTGTGGCGGGGCGGGGGAGGAGCGCGACGTGGTGGGGGAAGGAGCGTGGCGGGCATGATGCCGGGCCGTAGCCGGGATAGGATCGAGGTATGGGATGGGTCGCGGGGTGACCAGACGCGGTCACTAGCTCGGGATGGGTCGCAGGCGACCAGACGTGATTGCTGGCGCAGGATCTGATGCAAGCGTGGGGCGTCCAATGCGACGTGGGTGCAGGTGTCGGAGCTGCATCCGAACGGAGGCTATTGCTCTGACGTCCGGGCACTAGCCACGTCTAAAGCGATACAACTTTAGTCTCTTGGTGGTACAGAGAGTGTATTCTCATGTCAAATAAATTAAGTATTTGAACTTTAATCAAATATAATAAAATATTACATGATTAGTATTATTATTAGATGAATTATTAAATATATTTTTATAATAAACTTATTTAAAGATATAAATATTGCTAATGTTTTTCTTTAAATCTAATTAAATTTAAGGAAGTTTGATGAAGACAAACTCCATAGTGACATTTTTTTTGCGCAAAGTTGTCACTTTAGCTCGTAAACATAAAAATACGGTACGAACTTTTATGTAACGATTGGGTTCGGTATTTTTAGAAGAATTTTTTACGGAAGAAGAGCAAGTTTTTTCGTCGCGCTCCGCGCGGAGTACGCGACCCGGAGTTAGCCGCAATGGAGTCGACCAACGGAGGTGTCGACCGCGGGGAGAGAGCAGCGGGCAGTGGAGTTTGGCATGGACAGCATGGGAGCTGCCACCAGCGGAGTTAGCTTTGCAGGCACTCAGGCAGAGGTGACTGGCGAGTGCGGCTGCGGTAGATTTGGGGCGTGATTGGTTCTCCTCCGTGGGCAGCCCCCGCATCTGAGAGTCAGGCTCTCGCGGACTAGGCTCGTTGCATCCGGAGTCATTTTGTTTGGTTCGCGTTTCTACCCAGCATGTCCCACCGCTGAAGTTGTTTGGTTGGACGACTTCCTATCTATCTCCTCCATGCACCGGTCGAGCGAGTTACGCCGAGCCAGCCAGGCTGAGGAGGAACGGACCTCAGGTGCGTTCCTGGAGAGCCAGGCTCCGGTCGTCATTTTGCACGCGCGCAACAAGCAGGCCGAGCTCGAGTTCCAGGAAACCAAACAACATGTATGCGTACGAGGGCATGCAAGGCTGGCTGCGCGCAGGATGCCAATCATGGCCTTGGTCATTTGGAGGAGAGTGGTACACGCGAGCTGCAGCGGCGGCATCGAGGTTGTCCTCCAAACACGCTCGCCGCCGCTGACTGCTTCTGCTCCACGGTCTGCTCCACCACCACCGGTTGCTCCTCAAAACACGGTCAACACTTTCCACGGACGCACCTAGAATTAATAGTCAAGCTAAAAAAATATTTAACTTAGGACAACTAGAACTGCATCCATTTTGAAACGGAGTACAAAGCATGACGGATATCAAGGAATCCATAGAAAATAACACATGATACAACAATCAAACATTACTTGGGACAACGGGCCCATGTACCAGTGTGTAGCGGCATACAGTTATGGGAAAAATATAATTCAGACAACCAGACACAGTGTTTGAATGTAAAGAGAACAAGACCAAAGAACGAATAATTGAACTGTATTGATTCCATTGACTGATTGGGTACATATATACATGGCGAACGTCGCCTTGACGTCCCTTCAGGATGTCGGTGATTTACATGGATGCATAGTTACCGTAGGATTAGATCTATAGTTAATACTAAGGTCACTAATCCACGTGAAGATGGATCCGTGGGATGAGATCACCACCTTGTGATTGGTTGACATAGTTCTCAACACACAGATCATCGCAGAAGCGCACCCAACAGTCAGTAGTAGATGTTGAGAAGATGCATGAAGGATTCAGCTCATCAATCTCAGGTAGCATATCCCTAACAGAAGGGGGTCAAGGTCAATGGTAAGATTATTGATTAAAATGGTTTTCTTACGACCAAAAGTAAAGGCAGAGGCAGACAACACCTTTAATCCAGAGGCAGACGCCACCTTTGATCCATGCTTTAATTTATCAGCAGCTTGTTTGCCATCCATAGGTTGCTTGAAAGGAAGGAACTCAATTCCTCCCATGTATGCTTGCAGCACTTTCGGCACTTCAACACCACCTTCCTTTTGGTAGTTCTCCAAAATACAGCAGAGCGTCCTCTCAGTGGCAGTCAAAGTTGAGTTCAACATATGAACAAATTTATTATTTGACTGCTTGTCATGCTACAGGCATCAGTGGTGAGAAATGGTAGTAACTGGTCAGACAATTTGATCTACACTGAGCACAAGAAAAAGGTAAAGAGTAATGAGATGAAATCACCTTCTGGCCATAGGTGATCCAAAGCCTTCTTGCTTGATATAGTCTGTACAATTTGAACAGGACACTAGTTCTCTGTAGGTGTTTGATGCCGGGAACCAAGCTTCTAAATCATACTTTTTAGAAGCAGCGTCATTAAGAGCACCAGAGACTATAGAAACAACCTGGTATGGCAGGCCAATCTGCAAGACAGACATAAAAATAAGTATTTAAAAGTCAGCAAAGATACTTCAAGTTGTCAATACAGATGCTATTCACAAAGCAATTATGCCCACCTCCTTGTAGAAATCTTCTGAATTTTTTATCATCTCTTCAAACATTTCCCAGGAATCATTGCCATTTGGGCTTGTAATACAGAATTGTTCAATCTTTTCAAACTGGTGCACTCTGAAGATGCCAGCTGTGTCCCTTCCATGTGAACCAGCTTCTTTTCGGAAGCAGGTGGAGTAACCAGCATATCTGAATGGGGAAAAACTATTTACTATCATAAATGTAATAGTGGACATAAATTAATGACTTTCTGTCGGGTCACCCACCTAATTGGCAATTCATCTGGATGAATTCGATCACCTAGATGATAAGCACACATCGGTTGTTCAGATGTGGCAATAAGATACTTTTCTTCCCGATCACCTGTTACCTGGCAAATTCTTCCCATGGTCATTTACTTTGTAATAGCATATTTTTTTTTCTTACAGGACAACTAAAATATGAATCGCATTCACCAGATAGTCTTGCGTTCAAAAAAAAAAATCACCAGATAGTCATGAGAAGTGTTCGTACTGATAGTATCTTTTTTTTGGAACTACAGGCAACCAATAGACGTGATTAAAAGTAATGATGTCGCAAAATATTGGAACCCGAGCAATACCCAAATTAGATCAATTTTTCCAGCATAAATTTAGAATTTGAAGACACATAAGTTCTGTTGAACAGAAAAAAAAGGTCCCATTCAACAGTGCTGGCTAGGCTGCTACTGGCAGCCTGGCAGCCAGCTGTAGTTGCCTGCCTGCTTGTAGTTGCAGACTGCTACAGCCAAAGCGCATCAGCAGCTGCAAAAAACACATTCGAACAGGAACATGGCCCTTTTTCCACAGAAAGAGGAGTGAAAGCACAAATCGGGAAACTAAACAGATGCAGCTGTAGCATGATATATGCAAGTGAGGAACGGATCAGCAGCCTTACTTTGTATAGCTCCTCATCGAATTGGGCTAATTGGGCACATTTCCTCATTGTTTCCTTTCTCATGAAAAAGGGAGTTTGCATTGACTTAAAGCTACGTTTTCGCAGGAAAGCTAGGCCAAAATTTATCAATGCCAGGTTCAGGAGGGTTCATCCTTCAAAAAGTAACCCCTTCCATCGGCCACATCAGCACCTGCAAAAGTTGGGAAGATGACACATTCGGCAATGTCAAAAACAATTGAAACAAAACACAATTGTTGCCCTGGGATTCTTCATTCATTCATGCATATTGAGTAGTGCCCATGAGTATGCAACATCACATTAAAAGGCAAACTTGATAGTGCACGAGTTGATGAGTGGCTCCACGTTCCTAAGACACAAATAAACAGTGCAACACAAGGGCAATACTGTCACATGCAGCCATACTAGAAAGGCGACTAAGAATAAAATCAAGATAATCAGATCAACAGGAAAAAAGATTTGTGATAGGTCATTGAAACTGGATAGAATAGACAAGGTTGAAAGCTAGAAATTACTTGAGGAACAGAGGGAAGTTGTGAGCATGTACCATTCTCTAAAGCCACAATGTCAAGCATCCTGCAAAGTTCCACATGATTCTTCAAGTTTTCCTCCATTCTCCTTTCTCCCCATGTCCTTAGAACAACATTATTTTCCTGTAACAAGTAACTTAATCAATCCAACCAGCTGTTGATATCAGCTAAGCAGAATGAATTTCCAACTTATTTATAAAAATATTGTTTCTCTGGCTAGAACTAGATTGACTTATTTATCTCTATATGACCACGAGAGACTAAATTTCTAGCGCACCTCGTTGTCACTGATGGGCACAGATTCATGCACAATATTGCCAATAGCCATAAGTTTGGTGTCAAGCATGATCTTGATACGCCGCACCTCAGCTTCTGTGGCAGCTAAGGCCCTGTTCATCCGGCTTATAATTCGTCTTTTCAGCTTGTTTTTTCAGCTGGAACAATATTTTTCTCTCACAACAAATCAGCCAACAGTGTTTTTCAGCCGGCTTATCAGCACAGCCGAACGGGATTGGCAGCCAACCTCTCCTTGATCCCATTGGTGGATTCCATCAGCTCCTTAACTTTTAGTTCGTTATTTCTCTGCACATGAACAAAGCAACCAACCATCATGGCAAACCCAAGCGGCCAAGGGCAACAGAAGTTACACAAGAAACAAGACTAGACAAGAGTATAACCATCATGTTGCGATACTCCTCACTGAATTCGCTTAGTTCATTCATTCTTAGTCACCATGGAAATAAACATGCATAAAGAAAAATCATGACGAGGACAACCAGATATCAGATTTCCATCTTACCTCATCAAGGGCGGCCACCTGTATCTTAGCACCATTGGCAGCCAACCTTTCCTGTGCAACCTGATGCGTGAGCTGCAGAGCAACAAGAGCACATCACACATGGTGATTAAGCCAAAATAAGACACCCAAAAAAAACATAAACATAAACAAGTAGGCACATTGGCACAGCACACGAGAGTAAAACCCCAGAGCCTAGCCCTAAATAAGACCGCCGTTGGCATCGCCCACGGCCCATCACACCTATGATGAATTTGAGCCAATGCAAGGGAGACACCCTATCTCGGTGCGTCGATTGTACGATTGGAAGATTTTAGTCGATTGATCAACACTATATAAATATTTGGGAGAGACTAGTGAACGTACCATCTTCAGCTTGCCCGTATTTCGGCTGGTGGCGTTGAGCTCCTTCCGGATGTTATCCAGATCGTGCTGCCCTGCAAAGACGAGAATCCTGGGAGTCAGATATACGCCGGAGATCAGCTGGAAGGGCTTCGATTCCTCTGAGCAACGAAGAGATCTTACCACGGCGCCATAGGTCGTCTAGGTCAATGACCTCGTCGACGATCTCGACGGAAGCAAAGCGTTTGCGCTGCGACTCGCGGACGGCGTCCGGATCGCCGTCCTTTTTCTTGCCGTTGCCGGTACGGCCGGTGCGGAAGAGGTTGATATCAAGCATCGTCGTGTGATGCGGTGGAGCAGCGCGGACGGACGACTTTCGGTTGGCAAAGTAGAACGACCGGCGGCGCAAGGGTACAGACTTCTCAGTGCGAAGCTCCAGATATATAGGATGCCGAAACCCTGTTTTCGTCCGACGTCTCGACTTTGCCCCACGCGCAAGGCACGTCCCACCTCTTCTCCCACCAGACCACCACGCAACCCCGTCTGCTGCATCCCCGTCTCTTCCCTCACCAGGTCGCTCAAAGCCGCCCCGTCCGCCGCGTCCCCGCTCGCCGCCGACGCGCCGACGCGCCCCCGCTCGCCGCGTTCGGCCGCGCCTTCTCTGACCGCGAGGTGCTGGGAGGGAACGTCGCCGCCTCCGCGTTCGTGTCTTCCTCGCCTCCGTGGGGTCCCTTCATCTTCTCCGCGCTCGCGCTGGGGGCCATCGTCGTCTGCGCCCACGGCGCGTTCCGCATGCCCGAGGACTTTTTTTTATTGCACTTTCCATTTTTTTTATAAAAAAAGTTCAAGCTGCATGCTACGCACACAATTATATAGCACGTTCGTCATACAGTTTAACTAAAAATCACGCGCTCGGATCAAAAGTAGCAACCAGTCTACATGCTGATCGTTACACAAATGAACAAAACAGCAATTCAACGCATCGAACCACTTTCCAAAGAGAGTTATAAACTCGAAAATAGGGGGAAAAATAAAAAAAATGTCTCTGAACGCAAAATGCTCGCATAAATCGCAATCACCGGGCGACGCCGACGATCGAGTGGCCAGCGGCCGGGATCATCACATCAGTAGCCGGCGTCGTCGTCCTTGACCTTGACGTCGCACTGCCGCAGGGTGCAGTAGTACGGGCCGACGGCGTAGGTTTCCTTGTTGGGGGAGGCATGCGTCAGGCGAGACGGGATCTGGCCGGTCCTGCCGCGGTTGAAGTCGGTGAAGACGGCGCAGGCCGCGTCGCCCGAGGAGGCGAGGCGGACGGTGCACCCGGACGCCTCGATGTCGCGGCCGTTCCTCGCCTTGCTGGGCACCTCGATGTTGAACACGCCCTGTACGTCCGTGGCGTCCGAGCCGTGGTACACCACCCGGCTCCTGTCGTCCCGGCACGTGATGCTCACCTTGCTGCCTGCACGTCGGACATGGTGGGTTAATTAGCCGGTCAGGTCGGACGTTTGCTGTCTCGTGTCAACGGCGCGTTGCTCGAGTACAGTAGACAGATCGGGGGGGGGGGGGGGGGGGGGGGGGGGGGGGGGGGAGACGAACCGGGGATCGGCTTGGCGTTGTAGGCATAGGCGTTCCAGTTCTTGGTGCAGTCCTGGCACTGCACCTTGCCCGTCACCGTGAACGTCGACGGGTGGTAGTAGTCCGGCACCCGCGCCTCGGCGCACACGACGACGGTCACGGCGGCCACCACCAGCGCAAGCACGAGCGCAGGCATGCCCCTGACCCTGATGCGCGGCATTGTACCGCCTGTCTGTCGCGCTCGCCTCTGATGACCAACCTTTCGCACGCACGTATGTAGCGTAGGTGCCAACACGCTCCGGAAGACCACAGCAGACTGGTGGTGCTTGAGCTGCCGGGCAGGCAAAAGCGACGACATGGCTTTTATCGGGAGGGATTTCTCACTCGCGCGCGGGCGACGACGTGAGCCCAACCCAACTCTACGATGGTTTTGGCCAACGACGTGCGCGCCAGTACGTACCTACGTGTCGTGTCGGTAGACATCCTCAGGCGCCACCCGTCGATCCGTCCGTCCGTCGTGGAGGCCACCACGGTCGGCTCCGGCGGCGCTCAGGCACACCACGCGTAGTCGCTAGCACGCGACGCCAACGGCTCCACTCCGACCGTACGCACCGCGACGTGTGGACCGCCAAATTAAGAACATAGACAGCCGGGGCCCCAACCCAAAAAGGTCAGAAGGCAATCCGGGGGCCACTTGTCAGCTCCCAGCCTCGACAAAGTCGAGAGGTCATCCAATAAACTCCGGAAGTCAAATCCACCACCAAGATTTGGGCCACTTTTAGATGCTGAAAAAATTTCAAACCGATGAATAGTACCACTTTCGTCTTATTTGGTAAATATTGTCTAATCATGGACCAACTAGGTTCAAAAGATTCATCTCGTGATTTTCAACTAAACTGTATAATTAGTTATTTTTTTTACCTACATTTACTACTTCATGCATGGGTCCAAAGATTGATGTGATGGAGAGAGTGAAAAAATTTCAACTTTTGAAACGCATCTAAACAAGACCTTGTATTAAAAAAGAAGGTGAAAGGAGAGGATCCGGATCCACGCATACGGCTTCCGCCGTTCCGCGCGTTTTGACCTCGGGGGAGAAGGGCGCGGACCTTGGACTTCTCCGCCTCCCAAAGCATAGGGTCTAGGCCTCTAGGGTCTTCCACCCATCAACACGTGACCCATTCAAAAGCTGCCCCTCCGCCAGCAGCAGGGGATGGGGAGCGAGCAACCGGCTCGCCTCGGAGCTGTTGCCAGGATTCTGGAAGCAGCGAAGCAACGTCCGGGATCGTTTCATTTCGTGGCCAGTCAGGCCACCCCCAAAGCTACAGCGTGTACACCAGCCTCATCCTCAGTGTTAGCATCTGGTGTCCAACCGCCTGTTCGTTTGCACTGATCTGCCTAGCTGAAAGTACTCCTGGTTGATTTTTTAGAGAAAAACACTGTTTGCTGGCTGACTGATTTGACTGACAGCAAATCATCACTGGTATATGCTCCACAGACCGGCGGAGGATCCTGCAGAAGCTGCGATAGCTTCGGCTGACAAAAAAAATTAGAGCACATAGCTTGGAGCGCGTTGTGAGAGAAGCACGTAAAAATTCTGATAAAGCTTAATGTCAAAAGTACAAACGATGAAAAGATAGGTACTATATGCATGCGTTGGAAGAATCAATTCTCTACCATAGCCTGCTTCGGTGCTTTTGTCTGAGACCACTGCTCGTATACGCGTGTGCTGGGGCTGCCCTCAGTTTTGTCGTGTTTGGCTACATTGTTGCATTGTGTCTGTAGCATAGTAGCAGTAGTATAGCAGCCCTGTTCGTTTCGCAGAAATTTGGCTTATACTGAAATTCTATGAGAGAAAAATATTATTGGTTTGGTGAAAAAGTACCACTGAAGTAGTGCGGTAGAACATGCCTCTCAATTATGTGCGGTGCGATTTTACGACAGTACAGAGGCCAATCTAGCTGGCTTTGGCTGCTTATCTTTTTGCGTTGCGTCCTTTTTCTTAGCCCCTACGCGTCCATGATTCTTGCAAAAAAAAAAAACATCGCAAAGTCAATTTTTTCCTGCTGTCGTTCGGTGCTGCTGGCTGAGAAAAGAGAGGACCAAAGGCCAAAGGGTTACTGCTAATCTTCAGATAGTCCTTTTCCCTGCATCAATCCCCGACAACAAAATTCGAGGAGGCGAACTTGTGGAATCCTGCCGAACCGAAAGCATTGGTTTTGAACCATCTGATGGAGGATGGAGATACCACCTGGGCGTGGCTGGTACTGAAGGAGCCGAAGGGCCATGATCACCCAGCAGCGCCTGCATGTATGGATAGAAAAATACCGTTCGTTGGCTGAAAAAGTACGACTTCTAAGATAAACGAACAGAACCATTATGGAAGTGCAGCCCTACGATCAAGCTAGAAATTCGCCTTTTTTTCCCCTCGTGAGAAGCTACAAATGCAACTGCTCAGCAACGAGCGCCAATTCTATGCTAGTGCGATTTACGACGGTACAGAGGCCAATCTGACCCTTTTTTTTTAACTTTTTTTCAAAAAATATTCACATTTTAAGTAAAATTTAAAGTTTTGAACTTATACCTCCATACATCTAAATTGGTTTTTGGACCTTGGGATCGGAGCCCTAGTCTATGGCACAGAAGTGACACGTCTCGACGCGATAGGCCATGGCACCGAACCTCAAGATCTAGATGGCGTGGCGAGACTACGTGGCGCCTACGTGGTCAAGCTCGGAGTCAGATTTTGTGGCGCCAACCTTCACTACTATAAAAATGATTTTGCGAGACACTGCCAAAACATTAACGCAGAAGGTCATAAAATCTAGGCATCTCATGAAATACTTCAGGATTTTTGAAGGCAAACATTTTATTTACAGTCACAATTGACCGTCTCGCAAAATGCATTTACCGAGATGGACATTTTATTTACAGAGGCGGTCACGATTGCTCGTCTTGTAAAATCGATTTATGGAGACAGGCAAAAATCGATTTACGGAGGCGGGCCCGTAAATATAAACAGCAGGACTTAGGGCTTCTCAGACTTATTTCTCTCTTAGCTCCTCCTCACCCCCGCGTGGCTCCTTCCTTCTCCCATGGCGGCGGCGTCCCTCCCTCTCCCGTGCGCGGCGGCGTCCCTCCCTCTCCCATGCGCTGCAACGCCTCTCCCTCTTCCCCATGCGCAGTGGCGCCCCTCCCATCTCTTCTCTCCCTTGCCTCTCTGCTCTCTGTGCCTGGCGGCTGTGGCTTGCACGCCCCGGCGGATCCGGCAACGACGGGGGCTTGCGGCGGTGGATTCGGCCAGGTGCCGGGTGGTGGAGGCCCGGTGGCAGTGGCACACGCGCCCTGGCGGTGGAGGTCCACCCTTCCTGGCGGATTCGGCAACGACAGAGGCTCGTGGCGACGTCGGCTACCCAAATCCGCGGTCGATCCAGCGACGACGCACGCGCGGGGAACGCACCGGCGGCGGATCCGGCCAGCGCCTGCCTCTCCGGCGATGGGGCACTCGTGGGTCTTGTGGTGCAGCATCGACGCGCTCGAGCTGGTGGGCTCAGGCTTGGGCTTGGGCTCTTGCTCACCAACGTTTTTTTTTTTGTTTTTTCTGATTGATTTTCGCAGACGACCGTTGGGTCTGAGTGTGTAAACTTTGATTTTCACAGGGCATTGTGTCTAATCTACACTAGCGTAGATCTTTTGACGAAGGCAGACACATTGCCGGAAACTCAAAACGCCTGCCTCAGAAAAGAATTCAGAAAAGAATGCTGCAGTATATGCTTGGCGCATGCGGTTACGCAGGTTTCGTCATATCTTGTCAACAGGAGGTGTTTAGGGGTGTTTGGTCTGAGGAGTTAAAGTTTAACCAACGTTGTAGTATTTTCGTCTTATTTGATAAAAAGTTTCTAATCTTGGACTAATTAGGCTTAATAGATTCGTCTCGTAAATTACTCCTAATTTGTACCGACATACATGCAATTAGTTTACATTTAGTACTCTATGCATTTGAGGGAACATTGATGTGATGAGAGTTAAACTTTAACAAAAGCAAACCAAACGGGGCATCAGTTCCTCTCAAAAAAATTTCAAACCATCACATCGGATGTTTGACACAGGCATGGAGTATTAAAGGTAGACGAAAAAAATAACTAATTACACAAATTGCGATAAATTTACGAGACGAATTTTTTGAGCCTAATTAATCCATGATTTGACAATGTTGTGCTATAGTAAACATGTGCTAATAATAGATTAATTAGGCTTAATAAATTCGTCTCGCGGTTTTCAGACGAGTTATGTAATTAGTTTTGTTACTAGTATCCGAACACATATTCCAACATCCATTGAAACATCTGATGTGACACCCTAAATTTTTTCACCCCACCAATTAAACACCCCCTCAGACATTTTGAATACTTTATTTGATGAACAACCTGCTTCATCTGTCCTAATTTATTTGATGTTTTTGGTTTTCGTGCCATAAGTTTGACTTAATTTATAGAAAATACTTGCAACATTTGTATCTCCAAATAAATTTATTAAAAAACTAGATTCAAAGATCTTTCCAATAATACAAATTATGTATCATAAATATTATTATTTTTAATATATATTTTATTAAAGTTATTTCTCAGGAAGCGAAAGCGACTTTAAGACGGAGGCGGTAGGTCACATGCTGAAGCTACGTGATGGGTTAGTAGTGCATATCCTAGTCCTACGCATTAAATGCTACCCTGGTTTCATAGACTGTGTGCTCGAATCTACGAAGACCCGTTCTCGAATTTGAGCCTCCGTTTGACAGAGCTCCAGAACTGATTCTAAGCTGGATCCAGCAAAGAACTTTGCCAAACAGTTTTTTAGAGAGAAGTAATTCTTTACTGATTTCGTAAAGTGGTTCTCTGAAATGAACTAGGAGGCTAAAAACTGAAAAAATAGTTTCTCCTGATTCTGTGAAGCGATTCTCCATCATAATTTTAAGAGTTTATGCTAAAGAATCAAAGAATCACTTTCAACCACAAAATCATTTCTCTCAGAGAATCCGCTTCCTTAGAGAATTAGAATCTGACGAAGCTCTACCAAACAGGCCTACAAAGACCCGACTCCTATCCATGGAACCTGCTCCCATTTTCCCCTCTCTCTCAAACCAAGCAGCGTCTTCAGGATTGGAAGACCCATCTCAAGGAACACCCCTGTATTTATACATTGGAGGCGAAATATCAGGTGGCGTCTTATACAACAAATTATACACTATGTACCCGTGTGGCCTTGTCCATACATTGCTGGTGCCCTAGAGGTATAATGGTATCTTTGTTAGGACTACAACAAATTATAGGGTCTAAATATGTTTGCTACTACTGTAAGTTTGTGTATGTTAATAATTAAATTAAACTTTATAATTTTTTTTACAAATTATATAACGCAGAAGCTCACAACATGCACGTATACTCACTGAAAGCATCTAGGCCCCTAGAGTGGGTTTCGGCAATTGATGACAACGCAACATTGCCATGACTAACGTGTGTTTTGCAGAAACTTTGGTAAGTTAGGTCATGGGAATGGTGATTGTTTTGGGCACTATAGTTTTCATGCTCCTTGATGGAAATCGTTTCGATTTTCAAAGGATTAATGACAAGGTTAAGGACGGTTAGTTCCGGACGTCGAGAAGTTGAGTTACGTTCGGAATAGGCGTTAGGATCTTCGCTTTTCTCATTTGGCCGTACTATAAAGGGGGGCATGAGTGAGTAGTTTGACCTAGGTGAGTCAATTTGTTTAGGTGTGGTGCACACTTGTCAAGCTTAGCACTAGGTAGCTCAGGTGAAGCCCAAAGATCATTTGGAAGAAGTTTTGTTCAGGCTGCGTCGCGATCTAGAATAATTTGAGCCTTTCTATGTTGACCGGACGTGGTTTCTATCTTGACCGGACGCGTTCAGTCAGTGTAGTGAACTGTAGCAAAATGTAACCTCATGACCGGACGCTATGGCTCGCCTGACCGGACACACAGGTGGCACGCTCTACAGTCAGGAGAGCTAGGGTTTGCGACCGGACGCTAAGCCTGTCTGACCGGATGCCACTGTGGCCGAGTCCGGTCAAAGTACAAAAAGGTTCCAGAAAGGGTTTTGAGCGACCGGACGCGTCCGGTCACCCCTGATCGGACTCGTCTACGCGTCCAGTCACTCAGCACCCTTGTTTTTCAAATCGACCGTTGCCACCGACCGGACACGTCCGGTCACATCGACCGGCACGTCCGGTCAGTACGAAAAATGTTGAGTTGGCACGTAACGGTTGGGATTGACTGTGGGGAGTATAAATACATCCCCTACCCCTCTTTTTGAGGTCTCTTGCTCATTTGTTCAGCTGAGAAACACCTTTCATATGCAAGGGAGTGCAAGAGCTATAGTGAGGATTGAGATTTGAGAATCCAAGATTAAGGACCCTCATTGGTGACTAGGGAGTAGCAAGTGTGCATCTACCTTCTCATTAGGCTTGTTGTGGTCAAATGAGAGTTTTTGCTTGTTACTCTTGGTGATCGCCATCATCTAGACGACTTGGTGGTGATTGGGAGCTTGGTGATCATCCGGTGAGCTTGTGGATGACCCAACTCATCTTATGAGCGGTTGTGGGCGATTTACCATGACGGAGTGTCAAAGAATCAGCTCGTAGAGAGAACTTGATCCTCGCGCGGATCAAGAGGGAGCTACACCCTTGCGCGGGTGCTCCAATGAGGACTAGTGGGGAGTGGCGACTCTCCGATACCTTGGGAAAACATCGCCGTGTTCCAAACCCTTTACATTCAAGCAATTTACTTTCTCGCATTGCTTTTGTTGCTTGGTTTAATTTCCTAGAATTGCCATGCTAGACTTGGATTGGAACTTAGGGTGCAAAACTTTTATCGGTAGAATCACTAAGAACACTTGTAGGCACTAGGGGTGAATTATGGCTTAGTAGGATTTAATTCTCGCAATAAATTTTAGAAAAGCCCAATTCACCCTCCTCTTGGATATCTTGATCCTTTCAATTGGTATCGGAGCCGAATTGCTCCTAAATTAGGCTTTACCACCTAGAGCAAGATGTCTAATGGGGAAGGACCACCTCCCATCTTTGAGGGAGATGATTTTCCATGTTGGAAAATCCGCATGGAGGCGTACCTCGAAGCCATGGATGTCGGGTGTCTTAGAGCCGTCACTGAAGGGCTTCCAGAAGTCAAGGACCCCGCTAACCCCGTTGGTGATGAGAAATACGACCGGTGGAATGCAAAGGCAAGAAATGCACTCTACCGGGGCCTTTGAAAGGATCTAAACAATGCCTAGAGGGGGGGGATGAATAGGCGTATCTAAAAATTTCTACACAACTCTCAAAGTTACTTGTCAGCAGCTGTCGGAAGTCCCGATAGTTTGGGTCAGCACTCCCGACGTGTCAGAAGTTCCGGCGCAAACTGTCAGCACTCCTGACGCCTACGAGAAATGAACTACAAATGCTCAAATGAACTTTGTGAGACCGATAACTTACAACACCACTTCCTAGTGGTAAGATGAAGATGTTAGGCCACTTCCTTGACGCCGAGAACTCTCCAAGTCATAGATCAAGACCAAACCCTAAGAGGGAGATTGAGAGAGAGACAAGCAAATACAAGTGATACCAAGCAAATTACAGCAACAACAACAAACACACAGGACATGATAGATCAAAGCCTAACACTCCCCCTTTGTCAACAAGTGCCAAAAGGGGTAGGCCGCGTAAGAGAAGCAAGCTACTCATAGTCATAGTCCTCGTCATGACCATCATCACCGTCATCTCCATCATCATCGTCATCATCTTCCTGGATGTAGTCCTCATCCGTAGGAGGAGCAGTGCTCTTGCCATGATGGCAAGAAGAAGCCTCATCCGCATATGCCGCACAAGCCTCATCATAAAGCTACATAGGGTCACGGGGAGGCACAAACGGCGGTGGAGGAGAAGACACAATACCAGCCCGCTGCTCCATACGGTAAAGCCTCTCTTGCATGTCATGCTCCCGCTGAGCACTAGCGCAACACTGTCCAAACATGTAGTTCATGAGAAACTTGAACTTGCTAGGCTTCTTACTCTTACCAGAGGAGGAAGAAGAGAGGGGCTCGACACTGGTGGAGCGCGAAGGAGCAGCAGGAGGTGAAGTGGCAGCACGATGAGAATGAGAAGTTGAAGCACCTTTGCCCTTGCCTCTAGCAACATGAGGTGCCCTCTTCAATTCTTTGGCAGCAGTAATAGAGATCTTGTTGGAGATCTTGAGAAGCTTGTGATTTGAACCATCTGAGGGAATGCGGATGCCAGACACTTGCTCAATGACATGCATAAGGTAGGGAGCATAAGGAAGGCCTCTGACGAGATCCTCAAAAGTGTCATGAATCTTGTTCTAGATGTAGCGATTGATGGAGAACTTCTGAAAATCAGCACCAAAGCGATCAAGGACCTTCTGAGAGTCATCACGAAGATAGTGGAATCACCAACCTTCGGATACAAGATCTGCCTTAGGATGTTGTTCAAGACATAGAAATAGGGCTTCAGGTACACGGTCTTGCCATCTACAAGATATCCATCAAGATACATGTGCTGGTACTCCTCCGTCTCAACATCCTCATACTCAACGAGCTCAGTAGCACGACGGTCATAACCATTGAAACCAAGCAAGCGAGAGAAAGTAATAAAGTTGACCTTATAATGCTTGCCCTCCGTGGTCTAGTGGATGATGTCAGTAGCACCGGTCTTGTCCTTCTCATGACGATAGGAAGCATAAAACTGCAGGATAATCTCGTTATTCCAATGCTTCCGAAACTCCATCAGGCGAAGCAGCCCCATGGAGTTCAAGTCCTTAACCATCTGTGGTAGCTCAGGAGGCTCGGTGAGCAAACCAAGGTTATACGAAAGAATATACTTCATCTAAACGACTGGCTCCTTCTTCTTGAGGACTTTGCTGTAAAGAATGGATTGGTAGTAATCAAAGTGAAAAGAGTGCCAGAACCGAGCCTCAAGTCGGAGATCCTTCTCTTCCTCAGCATATAAATTTTGAGAACGCTGCGATCGGATTTCACAAACGTTGTGGCGGTAGTCGACAGGACGAGGAGGAGCCCAACCACCATAGTTTGGAGCAAGTTTGGGCTCTCGGATAAAAGGTGGAGGACCATCAAAAGGGACAAACTCATGGACGGGATGCACCGGACCACGGGACGATGATTGTAGTACTAGAACGCCGATAGTGCGGCCAGCACGCTCAAGGGCTTCCTCTTCTGCATCGACAATCGGATCCATCCCACTAAAAGCCTGGGCCGGAGGCGGAGGAGGAGCAGCAGTAGACGAGCCCCGTCCACCACAGGCACGTGCAGCTGCCCGCCGGGAACCACCAGTATCGTCATGGAGATAGGCCGCCTTGGTGTGCCTAGACGACTTGGCAGCGGCACGGTCTTGATTGTGCTTGGACCGCTTCTCCGAACGGCGTGAGGGACTGCCACCTTCCATGGCTGCAATGAAGCACGGAGCGAAACAAAGAGACGAAGAACAACAAAGCATGGGCGCGGCGATGCAGAGAAACATGCCTGGGCGGACAATCACAGGGTCTGGACTGCTGGCATGAGCCAGGACTCCTAGCCGTCGAGACTGCTGGCTTACGCCGAGACTCCCGATGGTCGGGACTGCTGGTAGACGCCGGGAGTTCCGACGCATGAGAATGCCATCCAAGGCATAGGGCTCCACATCGATGCACACACACAGACACGAAAGATAGAGGAGCAGAGAGGGAAGAAGAAAAGAAGCAATATCCAAGGTACATTGAGGTAGGGTTCGGGAGCCACGGTAGTACCTTAGGAAAGAGGGAAGAAGATGGAGAAGCGGCAAATCCGGGGCAGCAGCGATGTCTAGGAGCAGATCCACGCGCAGCACGTCATAAGGAGCACCACCACACCGGAATCCCACCACTGGACGGCATCGGGCTTCAAACGAGGATGCCCATGGTGGAGAGAACGCGACGCAGGACTCCAGAGGAGAAGGCCAGAGGTGGCTGTCGAAACCCCCGACGATGAGGACGGCCAGAGCTACCGGGGCACGGGCGTGACGGTGGCTGGGCGATGGCGGTAGCGAGGGGAGTCGGGGGTGCGGAGCGAGGGGAGTCGGGGGAGGGGGCGGGTGCGAGAGAGGAAAAGACTACGGTGAAAACGGGTTACTGGGCTTGGGCTGCGGTTAAAACATGGATGCGCGACCTAGATCCACGTCGGAAGTGCTAGCATGGTCATCGGGACTGCTAGTAGCCAGGAGTGCTGGCGCAAGCTAGGACTGCTGGCCGTCGGGAGTTCCGACGTACGCCGGGACTTCCGACGCAGAGAGACAAAAAACCTCTCAAACCAGAACTCACCATGCTATGTGGGGCAAAAATATGATGGACACACTAATGTTTTCATAGGTGACTAGATTTCATTCAACCATCACAAAGCAATAGTCACTCATGAAAACTATAAAATAGATTTTGAAAATGTCACACAATATTTTTCTCAATCCTTTTCTCCTAACTAGATCAAACAAAAATATGTGCAAGGCATCAAGCCACGTTACGAGAATCAATGATATTTAGCTCACTCCTCAAAGCACAAAATCTTGACTCATCTAGGGGCTTTGTAAAGATATTGGCTAGTTGCTTTTCGGTGCTCACATGATGGATTGTGATATCTCATTTGGCTTCATGGTCTCTCAAAAAGTGATGTCGGATGTATATGTGCTTTGTTCGAGAGTGGTTTATGGGATTGTTGGCCATTTTAATGGCACTCTCGTTGTCATACAAAAGGGGAATCTTGGTTAACTCACAACCGTAGTCCTTAAGGGTTTGCTTCATCCAAAGTAGTTGGGCACAGCATGCACTGGCTACCACATACTCAGCTTCAGCGGTGGACAAGGCAACAAAGTTTTGCTTCTTAGAGCTCCAAGACACCAAAGACCTACCAATAAATTAGCAAGTCCCGGTAGTACTCTTTCGATTTACTTTGCAACCGACATAATCCGAATCGGAATAGCCAAGTAACTCGAAAGTGGAGCCCTTGGGATACCACAAGCCAATATTAGGAGTGTGCACTAAATACCGAAAAATTCTCTTAACTGCCATCAAATGACATTCTTTTGGATTAGCTTGAAATCTTGCACACATGCACACACTAAGCATAATATCGGGCCTAGATGCACAAAGGTTAAGGAGGGATCCAATCATGGAGCGATATACCTTTTGATCCACATCCTTTCCTCCTTGATCAAGGTCAAGATATCCATTGGTTGGCATAGGTGTCTTGATGGGCTTGGCCTTGTCCATGTCAAACATCTTCAACATGTCATTGGTGTACTTGGTTTGACTTATGAACGTACCATCCTTGAGTTGCTTAATTTTAAATCCAAGAAAGAACTTCAACTCTCCCATCATGGACATCTCAAACCTATTCGTCATGATCCTACTAAATTCCTCATAAAAAGCCACATTAGTACTACCAAATATTATGTCATCGACATATATTTGGCAAACAAAGATATCATTATTAACTTTACGAGTAAATAAAGTGGGATCGACCTTTCCTATCTCAAACCCTTGTTTGAGTAGGAAGTCCTTTAAGCAGTCGTACCAAGCTCTAGGGGCTTGTTTGAGCCCATAGAGCGCCTTGTCGAGCTTGTAGACGTGGTTGGGATACTTGGGGTCTTCAAAGCCTGGTGGTTGCTCTACATACACCAACTCGGATAGGGGACCGTTGAGAAATGCACTCTTCACGTCCATTTGATATAACTTGAAATCATGGTGAGCGGCATAGGCTAGAAGAATACGAATGGATTCTAGCCTCGCCACCGGTGCATAGGTCTCCCCAAAATCTAAGCCTTCAATTTAAGTGAATCCTTGAGCCACCAACCTAGCCTTGTTCCTTGTCACCATGCCATGCTTATCTTGCTTGTTGCGAAAGATCCACTTGGTTCCAATCACATTTTGCTTGGGCCTTTCCACCAAGGACCAAACTTCATTCTGAGTGAAGTTGTTCAACTCCTCTTGCATGGCTATCATCCAATCATCATCTTCAAGTGCCTCTTCCACCTTGCTAGGTTCCAAAGGAGTAACAAACAAGTAATGTTCAGAAAAATTTGCTAAACGAGAACATGTAGTTACCCCTCGTCGAATGCTCCCTAATATATTATCAATGGGATGATCCTGTTGAATGGATTGATGCACTCTAGGATGTGGCACTTGAGTTGGTCTTTGAATGGGGCCATTATCTTCATCATCGTGGTCATGATCAAATGGAGAATCATAATCATGAGCTTGTGGAGGGTTGGCTTCACTTGTTTCTTCATTGTTGAGTTGAGGTTGAGCTTGCACATTGTTGTCACCATCTTGATGCGAATGACCTTGTGCATCATTTGATTTTCCTTCTTGAATGTTTCTTGTTGCGGAAGCTACACCATGCCCATTGGATGGAACATGATGAATGGTAGGATCATGATCAACATGTACAACATGGTCTTCATCTTCTTCTTCGATGGGCTTTATCTCACCAATGGCAAGCTTCTTGATAGCTTTATGTGGGGATTCCTCATTACCTACAATCTCAACATTGACTTGCTCTTTTTGAGAGTCGTCGGTTTCATCAAAAGTCACATCTACCGCGATTTTAATCAAACCGGTGGTTTTGTTGAAAACATGATATCCATGTTCATTAGTAGCCTAACCAAACATGAAACCTTCATCAACCTTTGGTGCAAACTTTGAGCTTTTGGATTTCTTGTTAAGTATGAAACACTTAGATCCAAAAACTCTAAAGAAGTGCACCTTAGACTTTTTACCAGTTAGAAGTTCGTAGGTGGTCTTGTCTCTCATCTTATGAAGATATAGGCGGTTGATAGCATGACAAGCCGTGTGAACCGCTTCCGCCCAATAGTTGATCGGAGTCTTGTATTCATCCAACATCGCTCTTGCGGCTTCTATGAGTGTTCGATTCTTCCTCTCCACAACATCATTTTGTTGTGGAGTGTATGGAACCAAAAGCTCATGCTCAATTCCTTCCTCATCAAGGAACTCTTCAATGTTGGTGTTCTTGAACTCTGTCCCATTGTCACTTCTAACTCTCTTGATCTTGACATCAAACTTATTTTAGGCTCTTCTTGCAAACTTCTTGAAGATGCCTTGTACTTCACTCTTGTCATTCAAAAAGAATACCTAAGTAAAACGAGAATAGTCATCAACAATTACGAAACCATATTTGTTACCACCAATGCTTATGTAAGCGATGGGTACAAATATGTCCATGTGAAGCAATTCTAATGGCCTTTTGGTTGACACCACATTCTTGATGGGATGGTTAGCTCCAACTTGTTTTCGCGCTTGGCATGCGCTACAAATCCTATCTTTCTCAAAAGAAACATTTGTTAGTCCAAGGATGTGTTCACCCTTTTGAAGTTTGGCCAAGTTCCTCATCCCAACATGGGCAAGTCGGCGATGCCATAGCCAACCCATGCTAGATTTTGCCATTAAACAAGTCTCGGGATTAACTCTATTTGATGTGAAATCAACTAGATAGAGTTTCCCTTTTAAATGACCCATAAATGCAATAGAAGAATCCTTCCTTCTATAGACTTCCACACCCTTATTCATAAAGAGACAATTGTAACCCATCTCACAAAGTTGCGAAATGGATAACAAATTGTATCTCAATGAATTCACAAGTAAAACATTAGAAATAGAGTTGTCATTTGAGATAGCAATTTTACCCAAACCAAGTACTTCTCCTTTTCCATTGTCACCAAACACAATGTTTCCACTTTCATCATTACTAGGTTGGAATGATGTGAACATGTTCTTCTCTCCAGTCATATGATTGGTGCATCCACTATCCACTACCCAACTTGTTCTACCGGAGGAGTATTTCTACAAAGACAAATCAAGCTTGTGTTTTAGGTACCCAAAGAGTTTTGGGTCCTAGGGGGTTAGTCACATAAAACTTTGGCACCCAAACACTTCTCATAAACTCCTTTCTCTTTGGGCACCAACATACTTCACCACAATCTTGTCATCCTTGCCCTAACAACACATGTAGTCACTAGCATAGCACCATGGAAGTGGTGCTTGTGGCTTGGGGGCCTCAGATTGCTTCGTCTTGTTGCTTGTAAGTTGGATCTTGGGAATGTAGACCTTGTTGTTAGCCTTGCATATAAGCTCATCAAGAGCAACACCCTTGTTGAACTTTACACAAGGCACACCATTGACCATGTTCCTTCCATTAGCCTTCCCATCATACCTATTGTAGCCAAGACCTTCCTTGATAGATGGGTGCCTAGATGCCTTGTATATAGTCTTGTTGGATTGCTCTTGACACTTGCACCCATTCTTCAAGGCCATCTTCAACCTATTGATCTCCTTGTCCCTCTTCTCTAGCTCAACAAGGTTAGTAGTATATGCATTCACATCAATTTTATAGCATCTTTTACAACCATTGCTAGTGGAGACATTAGAGTCTTCGGTTGCCTTAGGAGAAGTTGAAGTGCTAGCCCAAAGTGCGCTATAGTTTTGCTCAAGATTTTGATATTTTTCTTCCAAGCGTGTAAGGCTTTCTTGAGCAATACTTTTCTCATTCTTGAGGCTAGCTATTTGATCATTAACCGAGGAATGTTCTTTAGTCAATTTCTCAATTGAGTCATTGGCTAAAGACAATTCAACGGTTAACTTCTCAACCTTTGACTTTTTCTCGACGATAGATGCTTCAAGAGCATGGTTCTTTTCTCGCTCTTGAGTGATTATATCTCCTTGCATCTCCAAGCATCTATCCCTCTTCTCTAATTTCTTCATTAGCATTTTTATTTTAGTGTAGGCCTTTTTACCAAATTTCTTTATCATAGTTGCTTCAAGTTGTTCTATGTTCTCATCACAACTATCATACTCATCACTAGAGGAGTTGGATGGGGATTGTACCTTCTCCCCCTTGGCCATAAGGCAAGTTGGAGTGTAGTATTCATTGTCGATGAGGTTGGAGAAAAGCCTCGGTGATGAATCCAAGTTGGGGAAGAGCTTTGGTGATGAAGCCAAGTCAGGGAGGATCATGGTTGGTGATGAAGAGTGATGGATGGTAGTGTTCGCGGCTCCTTTCTTCTTCTTCTTCTTCTTGTCATCATCACTTGAGTCACTATCATCATTTGACTCCCATTCGTCACCAAGATGAGCTTCATCTTTCTTCTTGCCTTTGTTCTTCTTATCATTATTCTTATTGTTCTTGTCCTTGTTCTCTTTGGGACAATCGGCAATGAAGTGACCGGTTTTACCACACCTATAGCAAAACCTCTTCTTGTATCTCTTCTTACCATCACCATAAGTATTGCGGTTGCTCTTCTTCATAAATTTTCTAAGGTTTCTAATCACAAATGCAACATCCGCATCGGAATCTTCTTCTTCACTTGAGGAATCATCCTTCACTTTCTTCTTTTTTTTCTTGACAACACCCATTGCCATCATGAACATGAGTTGCTTTTAGGGCTGCACTCTTGTTGTATCCCATTGCACTAGGATTTTGACTATGAGCATTGATTGCATCTTGATCAAGGCATTCATGATGCTTGAGCTTCGCGAGAACTTCTTGAGGTGTTATGTAATCATAGTCGGGCCTCTCCATGATCACGGATGCTAGCATGTTGTTCTTTGCCCTATATGTTCTCAAAATTTTTCTAGCAACCTTGTTGTCATCCCATTCGGTGCTTCTAATAGATCTTATGCGGTTGACCAAGGTCATCATCCTATCAAACATAGCTTGAGTTGATTCACCTTCCAAGAACACAAATCTCTCCAATTCACCATGAAGTAACTCAATGTTGCCTTTTCTCACACTCTTTTCTCCTTCAAATGAAGTCCTTAAGACTTCCCAAATGTCCTTAGCAATTTCTCTTCCATTGACCTTGTTGAACTCATCCGGAGCTAGACTTGAAACAAGCATGGCTACGGCTTATGCATTTTGACGGAAGTTGTGTGTCTCTTCCGGAGTAATCTCTCTTTCTTCGGTGGGAAATGTCACACCAACATCAACCACTTCCCAAAGATTTGTGGCAATGAGGTGCATCTTCATTTTGTAAGCCCAATTGGGATATCTTGATCCATCAAAGTGAGGTGGCTTGCCAAGGTTGACAGATGGAGTATGATGAAGTGGGGCTTTAATGAGTTGTGAATAATCAAAGTTCATGGTAGAGTATATTCCTTTCGGTTGACTATGCTCTCCGGCTCCAACATCACTTGCACCGTCTTGGCCGTTGTCATTTTTGCCACTAGTTGCTTCTTCAAATTTCTTGCCACTTATAGCATCATCGACCTTCTTACTCAACTCTTCTTTCAACTTGCTCATCTCATCTTGCATTTTCTTCATTTCATCTTGAAAAAGCTTTGCTTGAGCTGCCATCAATTCTTTGGCTATTTCTTTAGCCAACTCTTGTGTCTTGTCGGTCTCCGACATTGTTTCTTCTCACGTGGTGAAACACTATGAGAAGACCTTGCTTTGATACCAATTAAAAGGATCTAAACAATGCCTAGAGGAGGGGTGAATAGGCATATCTAAAAATTTCTACACAACTCTCAAAGTTACTTGTCAGCAACTGTCGGAAGTCTCGGCTGTTTGGGTCAGCACTCCCGACGTGTCAGAAGTTCTGGCACAAACTGTTAGCACTCCCGACGCCTACGGGAAATGAACTACAAATGCTCAAATAAACTTTGTGAGACCGATAACTTACAACACCACTTCCTAGTGGTAAGATGAAGATGTTAGGCCACTTCCTTGATGCTAAGAACTCTCCAAGTCATAGATCAAGATCAAACCCTAAGAGGGAGATTGAGAGAGAGACAAGCAAATACAAGTGATACCAAACAAATTACAGCAATAACAACAAACACACAGGACAAAGGATTTATCCCGAGGTTCAGCAACCCCACAAAGGAGCGCCTACGTCCTCGTTGTTGAGGTGACCACTTAGGTCGGAGTCTATTTCACCTCCTTGCCTCTCTCAAAGCAACCACAAAGGTCATTTGAGTTCTCCACTAAGAAATCAAGGGTAATACAAACTTTCCAAGGCTCTTCCACAAGATGGAAGCTCTTGGGTGATGCCTAGCCGGCTAGGATTCTAAGAACCCAAGAGTAATAGACGCAAATCCAACCAGCTTGATGAAGAAATCAAGTGATCAAGCTTGCAAGGATGATTTTCTCACTCAATCCACTCTCCAATCACTCAAATCCGTGGGGAATCAAAGTTAGGAGGAAAGGGAAGAGGAGAGAGAGCTCCTGAATGCTTGAGAGATGTTTTGGCCATGAGTTAGTGAGCAAAGAATGAGTGAGTAATGGTTAGAAGTGAAGAGAGTGCTATTTATACTCGTAGTAGAAATCTAACCGTTCAGATCTACGTCGGGACTGCTAACGTAGATCTCAAGACTGCTGACGTATATAGAAAACACTATTCACATAAGGTAAAGAAACACTACACAAAGGTCAACGTCGAGACTTCTGACTTATGTCGAGATTGCTGACCGTCGGGACTCCCGACGCAACAATCAACAGAGTGAGCCGATGGGCCTGGCGTCGGGACTCCTGATCGTCGGGACTCCCGACTCACATTAGGACTTCTGACGTCCTCAGTCACCGCACAGGCTAAGTGACTGGACGTCAGGACTCCCGGCACAAGTGAGCACTTCTGACCATCGGGACTCCCGACATATGTTGGGACTTCTAACACCAAAAGTCATCAAAACTATTCTACGTGCTCGTGAAGTGCTAGAGTGTCTCTCTTTTGATTTTATTTTTGTACTTGAGTACTCTATCTTCCTCAGACTAACTAAGTTTTGCATCCCTCTTTATAGTGCGGCATACCTAAACCCAAGAAGCGAAAAGATAAACTTTGAAGCTCCGCTTGAGTTCGATGCCTTTTTCAACATGACGAATTGAGGGATACCATTTCATCTTTATCAACTCTTTAATTCTTTCATGGGACAAATAGCTGTGACATATCTCATTAAGATCACATTAGTCCCTAATTTGGATGTCATTAATACACCAAAACCCACATAGGGGGCAAATGCACTTTCATCCTTGGCTAGGATATCTTCAATCGTGTGCGTAATGCAAAAAACGCTCATGAATTGTGGGAAAACCTTTGTGCTCTCCATGAGGGAACTAAGAGTGAGCGTGAGGAACGATACCATATTGCTTTAAAGAAGATTAATTCATTTGAGATGCTTCCCAAAGAAAGTGCTAATGACATGTACACTCGCTTGAATGTTCTTGTAGAAGATCTCAATGCTCTCGGGCTCACTCAAATGAGTCCATCGAATGTTGTAAGGAGGATATTGAGTGTTCTTTCCGTTGAGAAGTATGGCCACATTATCACCATGCTTCACCAAAGCGATCTTTCCACCGCAACATCGACACAAGTATTGGGAAAGATCAACGCTCATGAGATGTACATGCATATCACTCTGGAAGAGGGCTCATCATCTTCCAAGAAGAAGGACTTGGCTTTCAAAGCTAGCCATGATAAGAAAAATAAGAAGAGCCAAGCCATGATTGTGCATGAAAGCTCAAGTGAGAGTGACATTGATGATGCATCACTTGCTCTCATGGTGAAAAAGACCACCAAGATGCTTAAGAAGCTTAATAAGAGTGGCATCAAGCTCGATGGCAAGAAGAAGAAGTTCTTCACTAGTAGCAAAAGAAAGCCTATATCCAAAATGGATTGCTACAATTGTGGTGAACTTGGTCATCTAGCTCATCAATGTCCTAAGCCTCCAAAAGACAAATACAAGAACAAGAACAAGGGCAAGAAAGATGAATCTAGTGATAAAGAAGATGAAAAGAAGAAGAACAAGCCATACAAGAACAAGGATGGCAAGAAGAAAGAATATCACAAAAAGAAGAAGGGAGGCAAAGCTTACATTGTGGGTGATTGGCTCACCGACATTGAGTCATCATGTGAGTCCTCCGGCGATGAGAGCGACGACGAGAAAGAGAAGGTCACCACATTTATGATTGGGCCATCATTATATTCATCAACATCTTCACCACCACCTTCACCGCCATCTTCACCGTCATCATCCACTACTCACCTATGCCTCATGGCCAAGGGTGAATGAAAGGTACAAAATAATAAAAGTGATGATGATGATAGTGATAGTGATAGTGATAGTGATGATGAATTTGATGCAGCTTCTTATGATGAACTTGTAAAATTGCTCAACAAATACTCTAAAGTCATAAGAAAGACTAGAAATGAAAATGATGAGCTTCAAAATGAAAATAAATCACTTTCATCAAAGCTTGAGATTGCACAAAAGACTAGTGATGAGCTTAAAGATCAAAATGAAATTGTGACTTCTACTCTCAAGGAGCTCAAAACTTTCAACAAAGAGCTTAGAGATGAACATGATAAACTTGAGAAGAAACATGATGAGCTCAACACTAGGCACAACTTGCTAAAAGATAACTATACTTCATTGAAAATTAATTATGATAGTCTTGTTGTTGCTAATGAGCTTTCTCTTGAGACACGTGATGCTACTAACCAAGTTGTTAAGACTGATATAGCCACATCATGTGATGACTTGATTATTGAGAGCATTAAGCAAGGCTCTAGTGGCAAAGGCAAGAAAGTGGTTGAGTCTGACAATTATGATGATTATGTCAAGCTCAAGAGTGAAAATGAAATGCTTAGAGATGAGAACAAGAAACTAAAAGGGTTGATGGATCTTGAAAAGCAAACAACAAATGAGTCACTCATTGAGGAGAACAAAAAGCTAAAGCAAGAGAAAGAGCATCTCAAGACCGGTTTAAGCAAGTTTACAAGAGGTCAATACTTGCTGATAGAACCAAAGCCAACAGGCTTGGAATGCTTAGTCATCGATTACAGAGGGTTTACACATATATATAGGGGTACAGAGAGAGCCCAAAGGGCCAGCCAGCCTGGGGGTGGCGCATAAGTCTAGGAGACAGTCAAAGAAGGTAATTAATTCTAACACCCCCCCGCAGTCGAAGCGTCGGTGGAACAGACGTTCAGACTGGAGCGAAATTCGGTGAAGACGGAGGAAGGAAGCCCTTTGGTGAAGATATCAGCGTATTGCGACGTGGTTGGAACATGGAGAACACGAAGAGCTCCAATGGCGACCCGTTCACGAACGAAGTGGAGATCAATTTCCACGTGCTTGGTGCGCTGATGTTGGACAGGGTTGGTGGAGATGTAGACGGCGCTCACGTTGTCGTAGTACACGAGGGACGCGGTCTTTAGAGGGTGATGGAGTTCCTGTAGGAGTTGATGTAGCCAGGAAGCTTCAGCGACGCCGTTGGCAACCGCACGGTATTCGGCTTCGGCACTGGACCGAGAGACCGTGGGTTGCCGTTTGGATGACCATGAGATGAGACTGCCGCCGAGGAAGACCGCATAGCCGGAGGTGGAACGCCGAGTATCAGGGCATCCGGCCCAATCGGCATCAGTGTAGATGACAAGCTGGGACGGGGCCGACCGAGGGATCACCAAGCCGAAACCGAGAGTGCCCTGAAGGTAGCGAAGAATCCTCTTGGCAGCAGTGAGGTGAGCTTCTCGGGGGTCATGCATATGAAGGCAAATCTGCTGGACAGCGTAGGCGATGTCGGGGCGCGTGAAGGTCAAGTATTGAAGGGCGCCCGCGAGGCTCCGGTAGGCTGTGGGATCGGCCACAGGAGGGCCGGCGTCCGCGGAAACCTTGGCACAGGTGTCCACGGGAGTGGAGCAGGAATTACAGCCGCTCATGCCATGCCGATCAAGGATTTCCAGGGTGTATTGCCTCTGTGAGAGGGTAAGGGTGCCACTGTGTCGCTGAACTGCTATTCCGAGGAAGTGATGCAGCGGGCCAAGGTCTTTCATGGCAAATTCCCGTTTCAGAGCAGCAATTACACGATGGAGAAGTTGCTGTGAAGAAGCAGTGAGGACAATGTCATCCACGTAAAGGAGGAGGTAGACAGTGTCGGATCCATGCCGGTATATGAAGAGGGATGTGTCAGACTTGGCTTCCCGGAATCCCAAGGTGAGCAAGTAGGCAGCAAACCGACTGTACCAGGCGCGAGGTGCTTGCTTCAGCCCGTAAAGTGACTTGTTGAGCTTGCAAACATAGTCTGGATGACTTGGATCAGCAAACCCGGTGGGTTGAGAGCAGTAAACTGTTTCTGACAAGGTCCCATGGAGGAACGCGTTCTTCACGTCAAGCTGATGGATCGGCCAATCCCAAGTGTGAGCCAAGGTGAGAACGGTTCTGACGGTGGCAGGTTTGACGACGGGGCTGAATGTTTCGTCATAATCGACACCGGGGCGTTGGGTGAAACCACGTAGAACCCAACGGGCCTTGTACCGTTCAAGCGATCCGTCAGCATGAAACTTATGTTTGAAGATCCATTTGCCGGTGACCACATTCGCCTTGGCCGGACGGGGAACAAGGTCCCAGGTATGATTGTCCAGGAGGGCAGTGTGTTCCTCTTCCATAGCCCGGCGCCAGTGAGGGTTGGTGAGGGCGTCGTGGCAGGAACGCGGAACAGGTGACAGAGCCTCTGTGTGGAGAGCGAGACGAGGCTGTCGAAATCCCATCTTCCCACGGGTCGCCATGCCATGGGAGTTGGCGACCGGTGGAATGGGGACTGCCGTCAGGGGAACAGGGGGGTCGTGCTTCACGAACCGCGGCGAAGAAGGCACGATGCTGGAGCGTCGAGGGGGAGCCCCCGCGACGGGCTCTATGGAGGAGCCGGTGGTGGGAGGGCGCCGAACGTAGACGTGGACGATGGGCGGCTTGTTGAAGGAGGGAGCCGCGGGTGCTGCGGGTACCGGGGGCGCGGGGGGCGCCGGGACCGAGGGTGCGGGCGTAGGCGACGCCGCGGGTGCAGAGGGCACTGCGGAGGACGCCGCGGGCGCCGAGGGTGCCGCGGGCACCGGGATCAGCGGGGGCGTCGAGTGCGGCGCGGACACCGGTGCTGCAGTCGTGGTGGGCGTCGAGGACGCCGCGGGCGCCGAGGGCGCTGCGGGCGCTGTGGGCGTCGGGGACGCCGCGGGTGCTGGGAACAGAGCCGAGGGCGCCGTGGACGTCGAGCAGGGAGCCGTGGGTGCCGGGCCAGGCACCAGGACTGACCGCGGTGGGAGCACAGAAAAGCCTGGTGGTGGTGACCGGGGCACCGGAGGACCTGCAGGGAGAGGCAGAACTGGAAGGGGATCATCGTTAGTTAGAAAATCGAGCTCCCGGGAAGGAGGGGAGGAACGACGAAGGGAGAAGGGGAAGGTGGACTCGTCGAAGATGACGTGACGAGAGATGATGACCCGGTTGGTGGCAAGGTCGAGGCACCGATACCCCTTGTGGTCGGGCGAGTAGCCGATGAACACGCAGAGCGTGGAACGCGGAGCGAGTTTGTGAGCGGCAGTGGCGGTAAGGTTAGGATAGCAAGTACACCCGAACGCACGTAGGTCATGATAGGAGGGAAGGGTGCCATGGAGGGCAAAGTAGGGGGTGCTCATGTGAAGGGTTTTAGTGGGGAGCCGGTTAAGGAGGAGGGTGGCAGTGGCAAGTGCGTCGGCCCAGTAAGCGGGAGGCATGGAAGCCTGGAAGAGAAGAGTGCGAATGACATTGTTCGTGGTGCGAAGCATGCGTTCGGCTTTCCCGTTTTGCTGTGAGGTGTAGGGGCATGACATGCGGAGATTAACACCTTTGGCGAGAAAAAAGGCACGAGATGCAGCGTTGTCAAACTCACGACCATTGTCGCACTGAACGGCTTTGATAGTGCAGCCGAACTGGGTGTACACATGAGAAAAGAAGTTGGAAATTGTGGAAAACGCGTCGGACTTTAGGCGGAGAGGAAAAGTCCAGAGGAAATGAGAGCAATCATCAAGAATGACTAGGTAATATTTGAATCCGGAAACACTGGTGATAGGTGATGTCCACAAATCACAATGTACTAGATCAAAATTCTTAGCAGCTCTAGACAGGGAACTAGTAAATGGTAGGCGAACATGGCGCCCAAGTTGGCACGCATGGCAGAGGGAGTCATCATCAGGGGTGCTGCAGACGATCGAAGAGGATTGAGCAAGGCTCTGAAGAGCAGCCTTGCCGGGGTGTCCGAGGCGACGATGCCAGGTGGTCGGTGAAGGAGTAGCCACAAGAACGCAGGGGCTGCAGGACGATGATGGCAGCTGCAGGGTATAGAGGGGCCCGGAGCTGTTACATCGAAGGAGGGTACTCTTGGAATGAAGATCCTTCACAGAAACACCAAAAGGGTCAAATTCAACTGAAACAGAGTTGTCAGTAGTGAACTTGCGGACAGAGAGAAGGTTTCTAATAATGTCAGGAGCAATGAGGACGTTGTTGAGTTGAAAGGGGCCGGGAAGAGTAGAGTAACCAGTGCCGATCACCGGGAGTGTGGCACCATTGCCGACCACAATGGAGGAGGGAAATGAGGAGGATGGTGAAACGGTGACCATACCGGGGTTTGAGGCAATGTGAGACGACGCACCGGAGTCGATGACCCACTCGGAGGAGCTTGCAGGCGGGGTTAGGGCGACGGTGCTGAAGGCGTTGGCGAGGGACTCGGAGGTCCATGTTGAGGGCGACCAGGAACGGGAGGACGCCGGTTGAGGTGCCTGGTAGAGGTGTCCCGGGGCCGGGAAATAGCCTGGTGGCGCGCCGGCCATCAGGGCCTGCTGTGGTGCCGGGGGAGCGGCGACACGTGGCGGTGGACCACGCTGTCCTCCAGGAGCAGGCCCGGGCCACATGTGGATTGACCCGGTCCACGGGTTGAAGATGGACGGCCACTGCTGGCCGGAGCCGGAGGAGTGCTGGCCACCGGAGTTGCTCGAGGGACCGCCTTGACCACGGCCGCCGCGGCGACGGCGGTTGCGGCCGTTGCCGTTGCCCCCCGACTGCCCGCCGTTGGGTTGCTGAGGCCGCGGGGGAGGAGGGGCAGATGGAGCCGGAGAGGAAGGCGGCCTGCTGGCCGTCGAGGCGACGAGGGCCGCAGGAGGCGACGGAGGAGGCGCCATGTTGAGCTCGGCCAGGCGCAGATCAGCGCGGACGTCGTTGAAGGAGGGGAAGGGCCGCTGCCTGGTGATGAGCTGGGCCATGAACTGAAATCGTTCATTGAGACCACGCAGAACGTTGAGCACCAGAGTGCGATCCTGGACGGGCTCGCCAAGATCAGCCAAGCAGTCGGTCATGTTCTTCATCTTCCGGCAGTATTCGTCGACGGAGAGAGTGCCCTGGCAGAGTTGGCGGAATTCGGCGTCAAGAAGCATGGCGCGGGATTCGCGGTTGTTGAAGAACTGCTGCTCCAGGCCAAGCCACGCAGCACGAGCGGTGACGCTGTTGCGTTCATTGATGACGTCGAGAAGGTCGGGGGAGACGGTGTTGAAGATCCACGAGACGACGACGTAATCCATACGAGCCCAGGCGGCATCGTGGAGGCGAACGTCGTCAGTGAGAACATGGTCCCTGAGAGCAAATCGACCGAGGACGAGGAGGATGTAGCCACGCCACTTAGAGTAGTTGGACGCCTGCAGGTCAAGAATGATGGGGATCGAATTCTTGATGTTCTGCAGGGCCGCAGCCTGGCTGTGCAGGCGAGTGATGGCCGCGGCTTCGGAGGTCACGGAGCGGTGGTCGTCCTCGTCGTCGGAAGGATCTTCAGTGCGGAGGGCCTCGGCTCGAATCCGATTGCGGAGAGCGGCGGCCTGTTGTTCAAGGGCGGCGGCCTGCGCCCGCTCGGTCTCAAGGGAGGCGGCGGCGGCGCGGACGCGCTCCTGAGCAGCAGCGGCGGACTTGAGGAGCGCCACCTCATCCAGGAGTTGCTGGCTGCGCTCGGAATTAGACGAGCGCAGAGAGGCCGCCTCGGCTTCCAGCTTTTCGGCGGCGGCGAGGGCTTCATCACGAAGCGCAGTCGCGGCGGCGGCGGAGGAGACGCCGGAGCTGGTGTCAGCGGCCATGGCGAGGGAGGCAGCGGAGGAGACGGGCGCGGCGGGCGAGGGGCCACGCGCGCGGCGGCCGAAGAGGTGGGCGCGGCTCGAGGGGAGCGCGGCGACTGGGAGACGCGCGAGGCGCGTGGGAAAGCAGAAGCAGAGGAAAAAGGTGGGAAAGCAGGCAGAGGAACGATTAGTCTTCTGATACCATGATAGAACCAAAGCCAACAGGCTTGGAATGCTTAGTCATCGATTACAGAGGGTTTACACATATATATAGGGGTACAGAGAGAGCCCAAAGGGCCAGCCAGCCTGGGGGTGGCGCATAAGTCTAGGAGACAGTCAAAGAAGGTAATTAATTCTAACACTTGCAAAGTGAGCTACTCATGAATACCGTCATGAAGATGGATATAAGTGTTATTGGTTACTTGGCAAATCAAGAGAAGAAGGCCAAAACTCAACAACAACAAAACAAATCAAAGCCCAAGCCTAAGAGATGTGTTGAGTGTGGACAAGAGGGCCACTTTGCTCATGAGTGTGAAACTCCACCACAACCCTTGCCCAAGCATGCTAGACCTTTTGCTTTCAATACTCACTATATGCTTAGAAGAGATTGTAGTGGAAAGATAAAAGTCATGTTCTTGGGTCCCCTAAACAAGAATAGACCTAAGAAAATTTGGGTTGCCAAGTCACTGGTTGAGAAAGTCAAGGGTCCCTCTCAAGTTTGGGTCCCTAAACAAAAAGCTTGATCTCTTGTGTGTAGGTGAACTACAAGACCCATGGAACTCATTGGGTTATTGATAGTAGTTGCACTCAACATATGACCGGTGATCCTCGTATGTTCACCTCACTTGAAGAAAATAGGGAATGTCAAGAGAAGATCACATTTGGGGACAATTCAAAGAGCAAAGTCAAGGGTATAGGCAAGATTGCAATATCAAATGATCACTCTCTTTCAAATGTGCTCTATGTTGCTTCTTTGAGTTTTAATCTACTATTCGTAAGGCAACTTTATGATCTTGGCTATCAATGTTCATTCACTCCAAATGAAGTGGTAGTATCAAAGATAGAAGACAAGCAAGTGATTTTCAAAGGCTTTAGATACAACAATCTCTATCTTGTTGATTTCACCTCCGAAGATGCAAATTTGATGACATGCTTGTTCACCAAAACTTCACTTGAGTGGCTTTGGCATAGGAGGCTTGCTCATATTGGAATGAATACTCTCAATAAATTATTGAAGAAAGAGTTAGTGAGAGGGTTGAAAGATGTCAAGTTTGAGAAGGACAAACCTTCTAGTGCATGTCAAGCCGGTAAACAAGTTGCAAATACTCATCCAACAAAAGCTTACATGTCAACATCAAGAGTGTTAGAGCTTCTACACATGGATTTGTTTGGACCTACAACTTATAAGAGCTTGGGTGGAAATCTCTATTGTCTTGTGATTGTTGATGACTACTCAAGATATACTTGGACATTCTTTCTTCATGACAAATCTGAAGTGACCACTTATTTCAAGAAGTTTGCAAAGAGAGCTCAAAATGAATTTGAAGTCAATATAAAGAAGAATGTGATGATGTAGGTGATGAACCATTGAGGGAGGCAATGAAGAACATGCCGGTGGGAGACATCAAGCCTAAAGATGATGAAGACGATACTCAAATGATCAATTCACCATCTTCATCATATGTGCCTCAAGATGATGACAAAAATGAGAGAGTTAAAAATGAAGACACTCATGTCTCTCATGAATAAGCCGAGGCACAAGCTCAAGATGTTGATGCTCCCCAACCTCCTCCTCAAGTGGTTGATAGAAGACACTCACCTCTACTTCAAGCACATCCACAAAATCTCATCATAGGGAGTCCTACAAATCGTGTAATGACTCGATCTCAAAAGCTTGCTTATTTTGTTAAACATCACTCTTTTGTCTCTTGTCTTGAGCCTAAGAATGTAGAAGAAGCTCTTCAAGATCTGGATTGGGTGAATGCAATGCACGAAGAATTGAACAACTTCATCCGCAATCAAGTTTGGACACTTGTGGAGCATCCAAAAGGTGCAAGGGTCATTAGAACCAAGTGGGTGTTCTGCAACAAGCAAGATGACCAAGGCGTAGTTATGAGGAACAAGGCAAGACTAGTTACAAAGGGGTTATCTCAAGTTGAAGGCCTTGACTTTGGAGAGACCTTTGCACCCGTTGCAAAACTTGAAGCCATCCGTATCCTTCTTGCATATGCATCGCATCATAAAATAAAATTATATCAAATGGATGTTAAAAGTGCATTTTTAAATGACTTCATAAATGAACTAGTCTATGTTGATCAACCTCCCGGGTTTGAGGACCCTAGATATCCTAGTCATGTTTATAGGTTGTCCAAGGCGCTATATGGGCTCAAGAAAGCCCCTTGAGCATGGTATGAGCGCCTCCGGGACTTCCTCATTAAGAAGGGCTTCACTATTGGGAAGGTCGACACCATACTATTCACTAAGAAGCTTAATGGAGAGATCTTCATTTGTCAAGTCTATGTTGATGATATTATCTTTAGCTCAACAAATGAAGATTATTTCAAGGAATTTGGTGAATTGATGTCAAAGGAGTTTGAGATGTCCATGATCGGTGAACTTACATTCTTCCTTGGTTTTCAAGTCAAGCAAATGAAAGAAGGGATTTTTATCTCTCAAGAAAAGTACACCAAGGATCTTCTCAAGAGGTTCAAGATGGATGATTGTAAGCCAATCAATACCCCAATGCCATCAAATGGACATCTCGACCTAGATGAGGGAGGTAAACTGGTTGATCAAACTCTCTACCGTTCTATGATTGGTAGCTTGTTGTACCTTACCGCATCTAGGCCCGATATCATGTTTAGTGTGTGCATGTGTGCTCGCTTTCAAGCTTGTCCTAAAGAACCTCATCTAAGTGCTATGAAAAGAATCTTAAGATATCTTAAGCACACCCAAGCATTGGCCTTTGGTATCCCAAAGGAGCTAGATTCCAACTAGTTGACTATTCCGACTCGGATTATGCCGGTTACAAAATTGATAGAAAAAGCACATTCAGAGGGTGCCATTTGCTTGGGAGGTCAATTGTATCTTGGTCATCTAAAAAGCAAAATAGTGTGGCTTTGTCCACCGCTGAGGTGGAATACATTGCCGCGGGGCTTGTTGTGCACAAATCTTATATATGAAGCAAACTCTTCTAGACTATGGTGTTGTTCTTGATAAGGTGCCACTTTTATGTGATAATGAAAGTGCCATTAAAATTGCCAATAATCCGGTACAACACTTACGCACCAAGCACATTGATATCTGTCATCACTTTCTAAGGGATCATGTTGCTAAAAATGATATATCACTAGAAGGTGTAAGAAGTAAAAATCAATTAGCAGATATCTTCACTAAACCTTTGGATGAGGCTACCTTTTGTAGGTTGAGAAGTGAGCTAAATGTGCTTGATTCTAGTAATTTTAAAAAATGAGCTTGTGTTGTCCCTTGCATTGCATTGTAATATATGTCATGTTTAAATTTCCGTAATGCATCTAGGAGTTGTCTAACACGGTTACGATAACCCTTTTTGAAGGAGTGAAGAAGCCTAATCATGGATCAAACTTGACAAGCAACCTAGTTTTACTTTCATGCTTTGCATTGCATATGCATGTTTGTTGCTTTGTCATTTCTTTTCGGTTTTGTTTTGAGCAACCTCTATGTTCTTCCATGAATAGAGAGAGCATTTGATGCTCCCAAGGGTTTATAAACTCTATTGCATGGCCATACGTTGCTCCTCGGGTGTTTATCGCTTATTTTCTTAAAAATAATACTAGCCTAAGGCGAATTTATTTTGAAAACTTGAGGGTTTGAGAGAATTCACTCATATCAGGTTCCAATGGGTGCTTATTTGTGTCTTTTTGTATTGGAACTTGATTGGGAGAAGACACGTCAAAGATCGAAAGAGGAATTGATGAAAATCACTGACCGGACGCTGGACCGGACGTGATGCTGCTCGACCACTGCGTCCGGTTCTGGACATCAACTGCGCGTTCGGTCGCGCGAAAATGATTCTCAAGCTGTTTTCTGACTGGACTCTGTCCGTGTCCGATCACCTCTCACCGGACACGTCTGATCGACCTCCAGACCTTACTGGACTCTGACCGGACGCCTCTTGAGTGTGTCCGGTCGATCGAGGAGCGCGTTCGGTCAATGTATTGAAAAGCGGATCTCATTTTTTTCTAACTAATCTGTGGGGGTTTCCTTTTCTTCTTTGTGCCGCTCCTCTGCCCTAACCCGCCACCGACATGCTCCTCTCCCATCGCGCCGCCGCCGATCGCTCCACCGCACCAAGCACCGCCGCCCATCGCTCCACCGCACCATCACGCCATCGTTCTGAATGCCACCGCTCCTCTGCCCACTCTGGCCGCCACCGCACCAAGCGAAGAAGCCTAGCCACGCCGCGACATGTGACACCCAGCTGACCATGGCCTCCTGGCCTACCGCGCCGCTGTACCCGTCCCTGCCGCCGCCATCTCTAGCCGTCTCCACTGCCCTAACCAACTGCACCAAGCTTTCGAGCGTTCGCCGCCGGCATCTCTCCACGAGCTTAGTATCTTTCTGCGCCCGGCGTCCGTTCCAGTGACATTCCTTCCCGTGATCTCCTTTCGTTCCTATGGTGCCCCACACGTATCTCCTCTCCGGAATCTCACTCATCTAAGGTAGCAAGTCATGCTCTATTCCTTTCTTACCTATTCTGCTTGCTTTCATAAGGATATTACTCTTCTATTAGTTAAAATATGTTGTTTACAATATCCCTATCTATTCCATCTCTGCAGTGAGTCATGTCTTTTGGGTTGCGAGTCTGTCAGAAACTTGTTCAGTGGCAGTTGAACCCGGGGCCAAGCCTGTGGGTATGGATTGAGGCCAAGCCTCTTGAGAATCAGCTCATCATCTCTTCAGTGATAGTACATCATCTTTATACTTGACAGTGACTCATATCTGTTCGTGTCAGTCGTGGATTGATTTAGAGGGAGCTCTTGTTTGGGAATTGATCTTTCAGTGTCAGTTTTTCTTAGTCATAGTGTCTTGTCAGCATGGCCCGCTGCAAGAATGTTGGTGGAGCTCCGAGTGACGGGGGCGGAAGTCCTCCATGTTTTACAAAGGTTGCCCAAGGCAAGCGCAAGAAGGTCATCACCAGGAAAAGGAAGAGAACAGAGGAAGAGATAGCACAGGCAGTGGCTAAAGCTGCTGATCACGCTGAGAGAGGAGGCAGAGGCAGTGGTATTCAGATTGGTGAGCATCGTTTCCACCTTGAGGGACGACAGCTTGGTATAGAAGCCACCGAGCAGACAGAAGAGCAGCCAATAGAGCAGTAAGAGGAGTCACATGATCAGACACCGTAGACTCCACAGCATTGTCACTCAGGACGGACGCGTGCTCAGGTGACTCCTAGGCCAGAGGGTCAGAGATGTGGCGGTCGCCCACCTCCTAGATCTCGTGGTCAGCCTCCTATTGAGCACTTTGACCTGAGGGGAGCCACAGCACGACGGTTCAGAGTCTCTGCTTCGTCGAGATTGCTCAGTGGTTCCTACCTCAGCGGGACACAAGAGCTTCAGAGGGATTCTACAAACCTCTTCACGAGGACTTCTACAGAGCTTATGTTGACAGTGGGATTGCTTTCAGACCACAGAGGGTTTGCCCTCATATCTCCTTTCTACCAGGATTGTCAGATCTTCTGGGTCGGATAGGGGCATATTGCGACACATGGGTTAGGGAGTTCTACTCTTCACTTTGGATAGACCCCGCTCATGAGTTTATCCACTTTGCATTCAGAGGTCATGACCGTGGACTATACAGTACCAGGGTATGGGAGATTCTAAGGCTTCCAGCTTCAGAGATGAAGATCCACTAGCTCTGTTTTGGTCATACACCACTACCGAGGCATCCTCATGGTGGCACTGTACCACCTACAAACTTAGTCAGACCGCGCTTTCGCGAGCCGTTTGGTGAGGGGTCCAGACGCACACCAGCTAGTTTGACTCCTATCGCCAGAGTTCTTGATGCTATTATGAGAAGGACACTGCTTCCGAGGTTGGGGTACCGAGAGGGTTTGACTCGTATGCAACTTTGGGTAGTTCACCACCTTGTCTCTCAGACTTCGTTTGATATTTGAGATTTGATGCTTTGTGAGATGGAGGATACTTTAGCAGAGGGCTTCAAGGGTCATCGTCAGCTACCCTATGCCCATTAGATCTGTTTTCTGATTCGGTGTGCCTGTGACCTTCCAGCTGAGATACGAGCAGAGATCTCCGACACCACGATAGCCTTTCCTGAGTACGACATACATCGGCTATGGGCCACTCTTACTCGTGAGCAGGCACCTAGTCCGAGTCAGCGTTAGAGAGCAGAGGTACCTGAGACTGTAACTGAGCAGGACCAGACTGTTGAGGGACTTGCAGAGGCAGAGCTTGCCGACTTGGATGCTTAGCTAGCTGATCCAGATGAGGACGACGCCACCGACAGCACTGATGACGACTACCAGCCACTTCCTCGATACCATTCTCCTCGTCCTCACGACCATGAGGCCGGTGGTTCTGGTTCAGCCTCCCGCTCAGACCCAGCCATGGTGGCTATACTTAAGAGGCTGACCCAGGCTCAGGAGAGGCAGGAGATTCAGTTACAAAGACAGACTCAGGACAACACAGCTGCATTTACACAGATTCAGGCTCGCCAGGACGAGTTTTAACGATAGCAGCTAGAGATATAGAGGTAGCAGGCAGCTACCCAGCAGCAGTATCTTTAGCTCTTGAGACACCTTGTTACTATTGGGGTCCCTCCGCCTCCGTCCGTCCTTACTCTAGCTTTACAGCTCAGTGGGCTTCAGAGTCAGGGACCACAACCGAGCTTTTAGTTTGCCTCACCTCAGCAGCAAGTGCCTCAGTCGTTCTAGTCCTCAGGCTACACTCCTATTCAGACGGGATTCACTCCACCGGTTTAGCTCAGGCCTCACCTTCTGACTGGCACTCCATTTTCTACGGACTTAAGTGCATCCTACAGTGAGTTGACCGGTCAGCCGACACCCTCCTAGACCACAGTTCTGACCACTACAGAGATGTTAGTTTCAGAGACAGTGGCTCCTTTAGTGACAAGGACCAAGACTACAGAGATAGTTCCTTCGTCGGTTGCTTCGACTGATCCCCCTACGATTGGTACTCTTCAGGCTCAGGTGACAGAGACTGCAGCTCTCGTAGCTACTACTTCATCAGCTCTTGCTCCTGAGTTACAGCTTGCTGACCCACTTACTAAGCAGATCCAAACCGCTTCACTTCCACGAGCACCTATAGAGGGTCAGCATGATAGTTCAGAGTCAGAGGAGGACACTTCTCAGTTTTTACTCACTCCGCGTTCCTCTGCACCCGACTCGACTGCTTCTGTTCCTCCTTCGGGCCCTTAGTTTTTGGCTCTTGATGCCAAAGGGAGAGAGAGAGAGAGTTTGTAGATTCGGGGGAAGCTACGAGAGAGGGTTTCTTGGCTCTTTGTGTGCTACTTTCATGCATCATGTTTAAATTTCTGCACTTGCATTATGTGACGTGTGTGCTTGTAAGATACTTGAGTAATATGTTGGTTATCTTGTCTCTATTATATCATGTCACATGATTGGTTCTAGCTCATAAGGTTTTGCTTCCGTGTCTTGCTCTGTTTCATATGAGCTATGCTTTTGTGTACTAACTCTTCTTGTTTCATCTTATGAGTACACCCTGTTGGCTTGTAGAACATAAGCAATCTTAAATCCCTTTGTTCTTATTGCCTTTTGCTTATGTGAACCAAGCATGATCGAAAACCTCATCTCTTAAATCTACTTTCTCTGGTGTTGTCATCAATCACCAAAAAGGGGGAGATTGAAAGCATCTAGGCCCCTAGAGTGGGTTTTGGCAATTGATGACAACACAACATTGCCATGACTAACGTGTGTTTTGCAGAAACTTTGGTAAGTTAGGTCATAGGAATGGTGACTGTTTTGGGCACTATGATTTTCATGCTCCTTGATGGAAATCGTTTCAGTTTTCGAAGGATTAACGACAAGGTTAAGGACGGTTAGTTCCGGACATCGAGGAGTTGAGTTACGTTCGGAATAGGCGTTAGGATCTTCGCTTTTCTCCTTTGGCCGTACTATAAAGGGGGGCATGAGTGAGTAGCTTGACCTAGGTGAGTCTATTTGTTTAGGTGTGGCGCATACTTGTCAAACTTAGCACTAGGTAGCTCAGGTGAAGCCCAAAGATCATTTGGAAGAAGCTTTGTTCAGGCTGCGTCACGATCCGATGTAATTTGAGTCTTTTCTTCTTGACCGGATGCGGTTTCTATCTTGACCGGACGCGTCCGGTCAGTGTAGTGAACTATAGCGAAATGCAACCTCATGACCGGACGCTGTGGCTCGCCTGACTGGACGCGCAGGTGGCGCGCTTTACAGTCAGGAGAGCTAGGGTTTGCGACCGGACGCTAAGCCTGTCTGACCAGACGCCACTGTGGCCGAGTCCGGTCAAAGTACAGAAAGGTTCCAGAAAGGGTTTTGAGCGACCGGACGCGTCCGGTCACCCCTGATCGGACTCGTCTGCGCGTCCGGTCACTTAGCGCCCTTGTTTTTCAAATCGACCGTTGCCACCGACCAGACGCGTCCGGTCACATCGACCGGCGCGTCCGGTCAGTACAAAAAATACTGAGTTGGCACTTAACGGTTGGGATTGACTGTGGGGAGTATAAATACATCCCCTACCCCTCTTTTTGAGGTCTTTTGCTCATTTATTCAGCTGAGAAACACATTTCATATGCAAGGGAGTGCAAGAGCTCTAGTGAGGATTGAGATTTGAGAATCTAAGATTAAGGACCCTCATTAGTGACTAGGGAGTGGCAAGTGTGCATCCACCTTCTCATTAGGCTTGTTATGGTCAAGTGAGAGTTCTTACTTGTTACTTTTGGTGATCGCCATCACCTAGACGACTTGGTGGTGATTTGGAGCTTGGTGATCATCCGGTGAGCTTGTGGATGACCCAACTCATCTTGTGAGCGGTTGTAGGCGATTCACCGTGACGGAGTGTCAAAGAATCAGCCCGTAAAGAGCACTTGATCCTCACGCGGATCAAGGGAGAGCTACACCCTTGCGCGGGTGCTCCAACGAGGACAAGTGGGGAGTGACAACTCTCCGATACCTCGGAAAAATATCGCCGTATTCCTAACCCTTTACATTCAAGTAATTTACTTTCTCGCATTGCTTTTGTTGCTTGGTTTAATTTCCTAGAATTACCATGCTAGACTAGGATTGGAACTTAGGGTACAAAACTTTTATCGGTAGAATCACTAGGAACACTTGTAGGCACTAGGGGTAAATTATGGCTTAGTAGGATTTAATTCTCGCAATAAATTTTAGAAAAGCCCAATTCACCCCTCCTATTGGCATCTTGATCCTTTCACTCACCCCTATGAATACATGTACTCAAACCCTACCCTTATGAGCACCTCTGAAAGATTATGTCGGCACATCTCAAGATTGACGAAGTCACCACAGAAGACCTCGCTGTTGACGGGAACGTCCTTACCACTAAAAGCACAATGTCGTTAAATCCTAGAATAAATCTATAAAAATATGAGCACATGTGCCAAGTCAAGAACTTAATCCGGGTGGGCAGGTTCCACCACAAGAAACCTAACCAACTGAGTTAGACTCAGCTCGCTAACATTTTAGATTTTGACTAATAATACGGTCAATATTTATTTTGTTCAAAAAAATATTTATTAACTATTGTAATATAGCTCATTGTCACATACTCCCTCCGTCACAGATAAAGAGTCGCTATGGGAATCGTGCTGGTCAAACTTTCTCAAGTTTGACTAGATTTGTAAAAAATGCGTGCAATATTTATATCTTCAAATAAGTTTATTATGAAAGTATATTCAACGATCTACCTAATGATGCTAATTATGTACCATAAATATTAATATTTTGTTAAATATATTTGGTCAAAGTTAAAAATTGTTGACTTTTTAGGAAACGAGAATGACTTTTTTTTTAGACAGAGAGAGATGAGTATAAGATAATATCCTTTATACTCCCTCCATCCTAAATTACAAGTCATTCTAATTTACTTGAAGAGTCAAAACTCTCAAGTTTAACCAAATTTAAAATAATAATATTTATGATACTAACTAAGTATCATTAGATTCTTCGTATTATACCTATTTAATGTCATAAATCTTTGTAATTTTTTTTATAATTTTAGTCAAATTTGAGATATTTTGACCATACAAGTAAGTTAGAATAATTTATAATTTAGAACGGATGGAGTATTATTTAACTCGCAACTAGTACGTTTACTGGTATATAGGAGTATATCTGAAGATGTACTTACGAACGCTAAGATGTTTGTGATTAATTAACAGCAAGAACTATATATGTTTAGTGTCATCGTTCTAGTACTTTAGCCTCAACAGTCAACACTTCTAAACATGCCACGCTTCCAAGTATATCAGTCTCTTAATTAAAAAAACGTGCTGCATATGGACTTCTACGATTCAGCTGTGCTAATCTGGAGTAGCACGATGCTTCAAAAAACGTCCTGAATTTAAAAGCAAACAAGCAGCTGACTAACGAGCCGGCTCGGCTCGGCTCGGCTCGGCTCGTTCTGGCTCGTTAGGATAACGAGCTAGCTCGGCTCGGCTCGTTATCTTAACGAGCCAGAAAGCCAGATCGGCTCGGCTCGTTACGAGCTCGAGCTGACTCGTTAGGCTCGCGAGCCAGGTAAAAAAATATACAAAATATAATATTTGTATTTATCTAAAGCATAAAAATATTAATAATATAAAAATAATATATTCAATAGCCTTAAATCGAACAAAATATTCATATAAGCTAACATATCATCTATTTGTGAAGTGCAAAACATGAAGTAATACAAAACTAATATAAGTTATTATGACTTTTTCTCTAAAACTACGGCTCGTTTGGCTCGCGAGCGGCTCACGAGCCAGCTCGAGTTGGCTCGTTATAGCTAACGAGCTAAAATCCTGGCTCGGCTCGGCTCGTTATCATAACGAGCCGAGCCGAGCTGAGCCGAGCCGGCCACGAGCCGAGCGAGCTAACGAGCTTCGAGTTTTTCGTCCAGCCTTAATCCCATCCATCGTGTTTGCGCACAAGACTGATTTGATGGGAGCCTTAGAGATGCTCTCAGCCATCACATCATAAATGAAGCATTAAATATAGATAAAAAAATAATTAATTATACAGTTTAACTGTAATTTACGAGACGAAACTTTTAAGTCTTGTTAGTCTATGGGTAGACAATAATTACCGAATACAAACGAAAGTACTACAGTAGCCATACTAAAAAATTTCGCGAGCTAAACAAGGCCTCACTCTCAATTGCTGCATGCATGCATGCTGCCTGGTGCCTGCTGGTGTTGGCTGCTTGTATCTTTTTTGCGTTGCATTTTTGTTCTTATTTCTGAGTGCCACCATTGATTTTTGTCAAAAGGAAACAAGGTCTTGTTTAGATGCGAAAAGTTTTTGGTGAAAATATCACATCGGATATTCCGTGTAATGTCAGAAGGAATTTTTGGATACTATTAAAAAAAACTAATTACATAGCTTGCCTGGAAACCACGAGACGAATTTATTAAGCCTAATTAATTTTTCATTAGCACATTTGTTACTGTAGCACTTTAGTGTCAAATCACGAACTAATTAGGCTCAAAACATTCATCTCGCGATGTCCAACCAAACTGTATAATTAATTTTTTTTCGTCTACATTTAATGCTCCATGCATGTGCCGCAAAATTCGTTACTGTAGTTATTCGTGAAAAGTTTTTGGATCTAAACAAGGTCCAAGTCCGTTTTTTATACCGTCCTTCACTGCTGCTGGCTGACAAAGTGAGATTAGCAGCACTGAAGGATAGCATGAAAAAACTGTATAAACCAAACGTTTTTGCTGATTCACGCCCTGGTCACTTGAATTGCTTTTCAACCAACTGAACGATGTTTTTCTCCCATAATAAATCAAAATAAGCATCAGCATAAGCCAAATTTCGGCATAAGCATCAGTAACGACTAGCTATTGGCGTTTAAAACTTGTACTAGGGATGCATGTTGGTTATTTAGCGGACAGTGGCTTGAGATCTGCCAAAGCTTTGTTTCACACAAAGTGGACGCGATGCTTGTTAAAGAATGAGGCAATTTCCAGATTAAAAGCATGATTAAATTTAGAACATAAATCATGGCAAATATATGAAGTAGATTAAACATGTATGGCATACTAGTGTAGCAGATCAGCATATTCCACAGCATCAACATGAAAAGCATTGATAGTCCAGCAAATAGATTAGATTGTACGTACGTCAAGATTAGATCAAGATAATTATACCTTTCAATTATAGTAGTAGTAGATGGTGTTGAAAATGTGGCTGGCAAAGACGAGGGTTCCGGAGACCTGCTCACCTGGTCGCCGGTGCACGCAAGCGACCGGATTGGAGTAGCTACAGCGGCGGCGCAATAGCGAGAAGAGGCAAAAACCCTAGCTCAACTGGATACGTTTTGGCGTGGCCGGCAGGTTGTTTATATAGTCCTGTCCAACCAATCTCGTGTCGCGATCACGATCTAAATTGATTTAGAACTCTTAATTTGTAACCGATTAGGACTCATGCTACTTGAAGGCCAAGAAATCAAAAAACAAAAACAGCAAAAGGAGACCGTGCTCCCGCAAGGCGAGGAGCCGGATTTCGACGGACCATTCACGTAGGTGCCACGCACCCACGCCGTTCGCCCCGCCCCGCCCGTCCCGGCCCGACGAGGCGAGGCGAGGCGAGAGAGCGCGCGCGTGTGGACTTCTCTTACTCCTCCTCACACTAGACTTGAGGAAGTGGAGAGGAATTACATATTTAAGTATGACTACCTCCATTTCAACAAGCAAGGAGATACTAAAGAGTTGCCACATCCCTTCTTGCTCACATGAATGGGCCTTTGAGATTTATTAGAAATTTCACAATTGGTTATTGGGCCAAGCCCATATAAATTCCAACAATCCCCCACCAAATCTCAAATACCTATTTATAGATTTGCATGTTCTCACTACTGTTTGATATACCAGTGTTTCGGCAGAGAATGTGAAGTTGAACTTCCACCTAGAACCTCAAGCTACACTCATCCACAACTTGAACAATGGACTATGCCTTGAATTGCAAGTTTTGTGCGAATAAGATTTGCTCAAAATCAAACTAGTACCTGGCTACCAATAGCCTTACTCCGTGGGTGGAGCATATACGCCGTACTCCCTGGTCTCTTCATGAGCTTACTAGAAACCACCCAAGTCTCATACACTGCGACATTATACAGTCGAACTCATATAGGTATGTTCTTTCAAGAATGCTCTGTAGGACCGTATCTTCGCTTGTTAAAGCCAATAGAACATGTTAAGGCATTAGCCAACCTACCATACAGCGCCTTAACGCTTTGAGAGTATTGCATCTTCACATAGAGAGGGTTATAATTATACTCTCCTCAGTTTACCAATAGTTTGTTCTTCCCAGAACCTAAGTCACAGGATCTCCAATCAAAAAGGTTAGGTTACTACTACTGTAAACTCATATGGGTCTCAAACCCATCTTCCTTGATGCTATTTCTATCATATTCTATGATAGCCCTTTGGTAAAGGGATCTGCCAGGTTCTTATCTGTTTGCACATAAGCCACAGTGATTACTCCGTAGTTTCTCAACTTCCTGACAGACTTCAAACGCCTTTTAACGTGTCTTGTTGACTTCGCATTATCCTTAGCACTATTTACTTTAGTGATCACTGTTTGGTTATCACAGTTCATAAGGATAGCCGGTATTGGTTTTTCAACCACCGGCAAGTCTGACAAGAGCTGACGCAGCCACTCTGGCTCTGCAGAAGCTGTATCCAAAGCAGTAAGTTCTGCTTCCATGGTAGATTTAGTCAAAATAGTCTGTTTACTAGACCTCCATGACACTATGCCACCTCCAAGAGTAAACACATACCCACTAGTGGCATAGATTTAATCAATATCAGAAATCCAGTTCGCATCACTATATCCCTCTCACATAGCTGGGTGTCCAGAATAGTGAATACCAAAACTCATTGTACCATTGAGATAACGCAAGACCCTCTCAAGTGTATGCTAATGATTATCACCCGGATTGGACATGTACCTACTCAACTTGCACACGGTAAAAGAGATATCTGGTCTGGTTGCGCTAGCTAGATACATAAGTGAACCAATTATCTGAGAATATCTCAACTGATCTCTAGCAATCTTCTTATTATTTCTCAATGTCACACTAGGATCATAAGGTGTTGGAGTAGGCTTGCTATCCATAAAGCCAAAACGGCTCAAGACCTTCTTAACATAGTGAGATTGTGACAAGGTAATCCCACTATCTTCCTTAATCAGCTTAATGTTTAGAATTACATCAGTTTCTCCTAGATCTTTCATGTCAAAACTCTGACAAAAAAGACTTGACCTCATTAATAATATCAATGTTTGTTCCAAAGATTAGAATATCATCAACATATAAACATAATATAATAGATTGGCCCCCACCATGTCGATAATACACACACCTAACAGCTTTATTAACAGCAAAGCCCGCACCAGTTAAAATAGTGTCAAACTTCCCATGCCATTGTTTAGGTGCTTGTTTCAAGCCATACAAAGACTTCAGTAATTTACACACCTTTTGCTCTTTACCTTTTACTACAAATCCATCTGGCTGATTCATATAAATCTTCTCATCCAACTCTCCATTAAGAAAAGTTGTCTTCACGTCCATTTGATGAATGAGAAGACCATACGAGGCAGCCAGAGAAAGTAGCACTCGAATAGTGGTCATTCTAGCAACAGGTGAATAAGTATCAAAGAAATCCTCGCCTTCCTTCTGGGTATAACCCTTAGCCACAAGCCGAGTCTTATACTTGTAAATAGTACCATCAGGCCTAAGCTTCTTCTTGAACACCCACTTACATCCAATTGGTTTATAACCAAAAGGTACCTCAGATAACTCCCAAGTTCCATTAGAAAAAATCAAGTCCATCTCACTACGAACAATTTTTTTTCCAATCATCTGCATCTGGAGATGCGTATGCCTCTGTAATAGAGGTAGGAGTATCGTCCACAAGATACACAATGAAATCATCACCAAAGAATTTTGCAATCCTTCGTCTCTTGTTCCTCGCAGGAACTTTATTGTCATTCTCCTCAAGGACTTCTTCAGGTGGTTGCTCAAATGACTTAATAGAAGATTCAATAGGTACAGTAAAATCATGAACTATCTCAGAGGAAAATCTGGCATTGCTACACATATCTTTCATAGGGAATATATTTTCAAAAAAATATAGCATCACGAGATTCAAAAATTGTATCCACATGCATATCAGGAACTTCATATTTTACTACTAAAAATCTATAGGCAATGCTATGGTGAGCATATCCTAGAAAGACACAATCCACAGTCTTCGGTCCGAGCTTACGCTTCTTAGAAATTGGGACATTGACTTTCGCCAAACATCCCCACGTGCGCTAGTATGAAAGTGATGGTTTCCTTCCAATCCAATTCTCATATGGAGTTGTCTCTTTATTTCTGTTTAGAATTCTATTCAGGACATGACTCGCAGTCAATAGAGCTTCCCCCCACCATGCCTTAGATAGACCAGCAGTGTCTAACATGGCGTTCACCAAGTCAGTCAGCGTTTGGTTTTTTTCTCTCGGCAATCTCGTTTGATTCGGACGAATAGGGAGCTGTCCTCTCATGAATAATACCATGTTCCGCATAGAACTCATCAAATAATATAGGAAAATATTCACCACCACGATCTGACCTTAGATGTTTAATTTTTCTCTCTAGTTGATTTTCAACTTTAGCCTTATAGATTTTAAAGTAGTCTAGCGTTTCATCTTTAGTTTTAAGCAAGTAAACATAGCAAAATCTAGTTGCATCATCAATTAAAGTCTTGAAATATCTCTTTCCACCTTTTGTCAACACACCATTCATTTCGCAAAGATCAGAATGTATGAGTTCTAGAGGTGCCAAGTTTCTCTCCTCCGCTGCCCTATGAGGCTTTCAAGGTTGCTTAGATTGCACACAGCTATGGCACTTAGAACCTTTGGCAATAGTAAGATCTTGAATTAAATTCAGGCTAGACAAACGTGACATCAATCCAAAGTTAACATGACATAAGCGAGAATGTCAAACACTCGAATTATCATTAATCGTGCCACAAATATGATTCACTGACTTATTACAAAAATATGCTAAAGATAGGTGGAACAAGCCTCCACAATCATAGCCTTTACCAATAAATTGTCTATGCTTAGACATGACTACTTTATTAGACTCTAATACTACCTTAAACCTATCTATCAATAGAAGGAAGACGCTAACAAGGTTCTTGCGAATAGTAGGGACATGCTGTACATTCTTCAGCTGCACGATCTTTCCCGAAGTAAACTTCAGATCTACCGTGCCAACACCACGAACAGAAGCATGTGACCCATTCCCCATCAGGACGGAGGAACCTTGGAGCCCCTAGTAAGAAGAAAACAAAGAGATATCAGCACACACGTGAATATTAGCACCTGTATCAACCCACCAACTTGGAGATTGAAACACTGAAAGTACAGTAGAAAAATTACCATACCCGTCATCAGCGCCGCTAGCAGTCACGAGGTAAACTTTCTTTTTCTCTTTCTTGTCCGCTCGCTCCAAACAATCTTTAGCAAAATGACCTAGCTCTCCACACGCGAAGCAAGGTAGCTCTGCTTTGTCTTTCTTCTTCTTAAAGGCAGTATTTTGTTTGGCTTTGAAAGCAGGTTGCTTAGACTTTCCCTTGTTCTTGCCATGGTTTCTCTGGACAAAGTGGGTGCTAGATTTTTCCTCGTTCCCCTTCTCAATGTTATCTTTAGCCCGAGCTTTTTCCTCGACATCAAGAGATGCTATCGGGTTTTCAACAGGTATTTTCTGTCTCTTGTGTTTGAGACTTGTGGCGAAATTTCTCCATGAAGAAGGCAATTTAGCAATAATACACTCAGCCACAAACTCATCGGGTAAGACACATTTAAGGAGTTCAAGTTCTTTAGCCAGGCGCTGAATCTCATGAGCTTGCTCAACTACTGATTTGTTAGCAACCATCTTGTAGTCATTAAAGCTCTCCATGGTATACAGCTCTTTGCCTGCATCTGAAGCACCATAAGTAGCATTCAGATGATCCCATAGAGCCTTTGTGTCTTTTAAGTGCGTCATAGAATCAAATAGATAATCTGAAAGCATATTACGCACAGCTCCCACAAATATATCATTAGCTTCCTGGAATTTTCTCCGATCTTCATCAGAGATGTTTACCTCAGGTATGCCATCTTTGACCCAGAAAACTTTCATGGCAGTAAGCCAATCAGTGACCTTAACAGACCACCTTTTAAAATGCGTACCAAAAAACTTTTTCGGCCTCAGCGCGTCAACAAAACTAGCCATAGATAATTCTGGAAACGACCTATTATAAGGTTTTTGGATTATTAAAGAATTATGCAATTTCCAGATTAAAAGCATGATTAAATCTAGAACATAAATCATGGCAAATATATGAACTAGATTAAACATGTATGACATACTAATATAGCAGATCAGCATATTCCACAGCATCAACATGGCAAGCATTGATAGTCCAGTAGATAGATTAGATTGTACATACGTCAAGATTAGATCAAAAGAATTATACCTCTCGATTGTAGTAGTAGTAGATGGTGTTGAAGATGTGGCTGACGGTGGTGATGGAGCGAGATCGCTGATGTCAATGTCATCGATGTTGAAGTCATCGTCGAAGTTGTTGATGAGAGGCGGAGGAGTATTCTTGATGACGATCCCGCGAGCTCTAGCACGACGAAGCCGACGCGCCGATGCACCATTTGGAAGACGAGCCATTGTGGAAGCTTTGGGAGCAGTCGCGCGAAGAACGCTTCCCAAAAACCTTATTCGCCTTCTCCCGGTGCAGGATCGCAAATACGAGGGTTCCGGAGACCTGCTCACCCGGTCGCCGGTGCACGCAAGCGATTGGATTGGAGTAGCTACAGCGGCGGCGCAATAGCGAGAAGAGACAAAAACCCTAGCTCAACTGGATATGTTTTGGCGTGGCCGGCAAGTTGCTTATATAGTCCTGTCCAATAAATCTCGTGTCGCGATCATGATCTAAATTGATTTAGGATTCTTAATTTGTAACCGATTCGGACTCATGTAACTTGAAGGCCAAGAAACCAAAAAAACGAAAACAGCAAAAGGAGATCGCACTCCCGCAAGGCGAAGAGCCGGATTTCGGCGGACTATTCACGCAGGTGCCGTGCACCCGCGCCCTTCGCCCCGCCCGGCCCGGCCCGGCGAGCGAGCACGCGCGTGTGGACTTCTCTTACTCCTCCTCACATTAGATTTGAGGAAGTGGAGAGAACTTACATATTTAAGTATGACTACCTCCACTTCAACAAGCAAGGTGGTAATAAAGAGTTCCCACATCCCCTCTTGCTCACATGAATGAGCCTTTGAGATTTATTAGGAATTTCACAATTGGTTATTGGGCCAAGCCCATATAAATTCTAACAATTATCGACGTATGTAAATTTCACTGTACAATTTACAGCGGAAGGAATTACAATATGATCGATCGTTGCCCTGGAACTCGGAAGCTAGTCCTTTCATGGGCGTTCTCAGATGTAAGTTTGACCGGCAATCCTTCTCCTTTTCACTCCATTATGTACTTCTTTGATTCCTATAATGCTTATGTTCATATATGTTTTAGTAATTGGCTTCAATCGAATTAAGTTTTTCTTTTTTACTTTTCATCTATTCTCTGGTCTACTCAAAATAATTCCCTTCCCATCAAACCACAGAAGATTCTTGTGTGATTCATGGTCTGAACTTAAGATTACGGTAGAAATGAATCGACAAAAATATGAGCTTTGATTGATTGATGGATGGTATGCTCCTTTTCTTCGGTTTGATACATATGTTCTTTATTTTCATGTGTTTCTTCCAAACTTCTTTTAGTATACGATGAGTTTGATGCTCAATGCTTGACCCTGCCACAGTGCTCACATAGAATGTGCATTCCTCGATCTCATATATAAACCAGGAGAAAGCAAGTGATTGCCTTTAATTTTGCACCTCCTTTATAACCTCTGGTACTTGAAGATTTTATCCCTATACAGTGGCGGAGCTAGAATTTTTATAGAGCCTGAGCGAGACGCAACATAATATTTACACATAACATAGAGCATTGGACATAACATCGAATGTGCCTGAAAGATAGGATAGCAGAAAGTTTGTTGTGCAATTGTTGAGTGGCTCTACAGACTACAAAGCTCCCCTGACCAATTAGCATTTTCTTATAAAGCTCAGACCAATTAGCAAAGGAATGATGTCCTTGACGTGCTGGCCTAACGCGTTCACCAAGTGAGTCCGGCCACCGGCCCAGGGTGGCCGGGCCTCGGCTCCGCCACTGTCCTTGCAAATATATACGGAAAGGTGGCACCTTTTATCCATTGGGTTAAGTCCAATTTACAACCTCAAACTCTTGTCAAAGTCTGGATTTCAACTTCGAACTCCAAAACAGGATAACTTTGGTTCTTCAACTCTTGAAACCGTTCAATTTTCAACCTTGAGCTGGTTTCAAAAGCGGTTTTCCATTTTTGGAAGATGCTGAAATTTTATATTAATTTTTTAAGCATCTTAATGTCCTCAAATGAAAAAAAAAACTCTAAACTACTACAACTTTGGTATAAAAAGTATATTTATTTGACTTCATATAAAAAATATATTAATTTTCTAATACGGCAAGCGCTAGTACGCGATTATTATAGTGCTGAAATTTTATATTATTTTTTAAAACTTCTTAACGTCCTCAAATGGAAAAACTTAAAACTAGAAAGTTGTAGACCTCATCGAGATCTACAATTTTCATATAAAAAATCATCTTCATCCGATGTCTTATTCAAAAGTTATAATTTTTCGAAAGTTGATTTTTCAACTCTTCAACTTTCCGGGAGTGGTGTGACAAGATCCAACTTTCGAAAAATCATAACTCTTGAATCAGACGTCGGATGAAGATGATTTTTATACAAAAATTGTAGATCTCGATGAGGTCTACAACTTTCTAGTTTTAAGTTTTTCCATTTGAGGACGTTAAGAAGTTCAAAAAAATAATATAAAATTTCAGCACTATAATAATCGCGTACTAGCGCTTGCCGCATTAGAAAATTAATATATTTTTTATATGGAGTCAAATGAATATACTTTTTATACCAAAGTTGTAGCTCTTAATGAGATCTACAACTTTATAGTTTTGAGTTTTTTCATTTGAGGACGTTAAGATGCTTAAAAAATAATATAAAATTCCAGTGCCTCTCGAAAATGGGAAACCGCTTTGAAAACCAGCCCAAGGTTGAAAATTGAACGGTTTCAAGAGTTGGAAGGCTAAAGTTATCCGGTTTTGGAGTTTGAGGTTGAAATCCGGACTTTGACAAGAGTTAGAGGTTGTAAATTGGACTTAACCCTTATCCATTAGCAGCATATCAGCTATGCTTTACACTCAATGGTGGATCCCATCGGCGAGTGCTGATATCGACCATGTTTTTACTTCAGTATTGTGCTACTTATCAACAATCAATAGTTGAAGGCAGTTTCGTACCATTTTTTCTCCTATGTTAAGGTTATAATGGAACCAAGAATGTCGCTGGAAATTCTTGAGAGCTGTCAAGAACCTGGGACCTAGAAGTTTGCATTGAAATGACTATTATATTCTGCTGTTTTAGATTAGGAAGCGATGGTATGAACCACTTTTCTTGGAGGTGTGTGTTTTGATGGTTCAGGGTGGCCACCCCTTGTGATATGATTTCAGGCTGGGTTTGGGTTGGTAGTCCCTTGATTTTGTGATATTTTGTTAATATAATATTGGTTTGTTACCGTCTAACTAGCAAAGTATAAATTTATATGAAAAGATGTACAAACTTGAAACAATCGCATCCTCGAATGCTATAAGGTAGTGTGAAATTAAATGACTAAATGTTTTTAGCTAGACAAGCACAAAATGATGCATGCCCCACTTTCACCATACATGACAATGATTGCAACTAAACAAGTTCACCTCTAGAACAATGTCAATTACACTTAACCGAACGCAGCTTAAATGACATATTTGTTGCAGTAATATTTTTTAATTGTCCAATCTACTTGCTCAAGATAGAAAAAGTTTGTGACTCTAGAGCATATAAAAGTCAGACAGAACTAATAGTTCAAACTGAACCAACATCTCAACATGCTTCAAAGATGTGCAACATTTTGCCCAATGTCTTTCTACCACAACTAAAACCATCCATAAATTTACTCTGCTGGCTTGTTCCAGTCATTTTCCTCGGGTTCTTCCATGTGCGGATCATCCTCTTGTCTCCTCCCAGGCCTTTGGAGTTTGATCATTCCCACTCCTGCGAACGTTCAAATGACGTTAGACAAATGTTGATGTTAGCATAAAAGAAAAAAAAAGGATAGACATCATATCTAAATCACTATAGTCATGTCTAAAATTATTGTGCTAGGCTAGATAGGTCGTAACTAGAATAATCATTGAAAAAGGTTGCAAAAGATCTTCACATACTACTTTGGTTTGGGAAAAAAAACATTACCAGAAAGACTACGATCAATATGTTCATACATCACAGCAAACATGTAACACAGTCATGAAGACATGGACATCATTTGTCCTTGAAAAATTAAGACACTGACTTTACCAAAAAATCTAGAGCATGAATGAATATAATAATTTACAGTTGATCACCGGAGAACATATTCTACAGTGAATATGGCAGAGCAGAACATAGCAATGCATTTTAGAGTTTAAAAAGAAAAAAGAAAAACAAGCAAGGAAGTTAAATCTGCTTACAAAGGAAAACAAGCATGAAAGACATATTTGTATAGCAGAGCATGACAGAGTAATGCATTTTGAGTTTATAAAGAAAAACAAGCAAGAAAGTTAATCCACTTACGCTACAATGGTCACTGATGCTCGGGTGCTTCATGAGGAGAAACTTCTGTAAGGAGTGCTTCGAGCGTCAGGATCGCGGGGTCATCAATGGTCTGGTTGGTTGCTTCGGTGCCCTCTCTGCCTTCGACCTCTTCTTTGATTGTCTGATGAAAGCTGTAATAAATACAAAGGATTGTAAACTTAAATTAGGTAGAACTTGTCGCATGAATTTTTTCTCAAGAGCATGAATGACTATGGCCTTGTTCATTTCCCCTTCCCAACCTAAAATATTTCCTCTTCCACCCATCACATCAAATCTTTCGACGCATGCATGGAGCATTAAATGTAAGTAAAAAAAGATAACTAATTGCATAGTTTGTCTGTAAATGTCGGGACGAATCTTTTGAGCCTAGTTAGTCCATAATTAGACAAATTTTGCCAAATAACAATGAAAGATGCTACAGTAACTTTTCAGCTACTTTTCGCGAAGTGAACACACCCTATAGTAATCTACAGTTGATCACCGGAGGACATATTCTACCGTGAATATGGCAGAGCAGAACAGAGCAATGCATTTTTAAAATTTTCTTAAAAGAAGGAAAAACAAACAAGGAAGTTTAATCTGCTTACGCAAACAAGGAAGATTACTATAGTCATTCATGCTCTGTTCTGCTTCTTTTAAGAAAACCCTGGAGGTAAGCAGATTAAACTTCCAAGCAACAAGGAAGAGCTTGGAGCGCTTGATGAGGAGGAAACCCTGGAGGTAGAGGAGGAAACCCTGGAGGTGGCGTCTGAATCACGGGTTCGATGGTCGGGTAACTTGTCACCATGCGGTCCTGAATGGTCTTCAACGCCACGGTGCAAGTCTCCCTCAGCGCCGCGCGGATGATGGCACCGCTCTGGTGCTGCGAGTGCGTGACCTTGAGCCGCCACTCGTCGTTGAGAGCCTCCACCTCGGCCGCGTGCTTGGCTTGGGCCACGCGAAAATCCTCCGCCGATTGGCTGGACTTGGTTTTCTCCGTCTTTAGCTCCGCCATCAATCGGCGCACCGTCGCCTCGGACTCGGCTTTCTCTGCCTCCAGGCCCTCGACCTTCTCTGAGATTTTGGCGACTTGGGCCATGTGCTCTGCTTTGGCCGCCCCAAGTTCCTTGTTGAGCTGGGCAACATCTGCTGCACGCTGGGATTTCTCCTCCCGTAGTTCGTCCTTGACTCTGTGGAGATCCTCCTCGGTCCTCCGCATCACCTCGAATGCCCCCGCCATGATATCCATGAACGTCTGCGATGCAGAGTGCTCACGCTCGCGGCCGTGGCTATCGGCACGGACCGGTATCTCAGGGCCAGGCTCAGGGGTGACTAACTCCGGTGGCGGTGACGACGACGAGGCCGTGGCGACGGCTAGCTGCTGCGGAGGGAGATCCAAGATGCTAGACATGGCTCTGTACTTGCGTGGGGGTGATGCTGGTCTCGCAGAAGCGCCATTGTTAGCTTCCACTTTCACCGGTGCCAGCTCCAGCGCAGGGAGAACTGGTAATTTGTCGCAGTTGGAGAGCACGAACTGCAAACTCTTGCCTCTGTGGGTGTCCAGCTTCTTGATGGCCTCCTTTGCAGCATCGTCGAGCACCGGAGCCTTGTGGCTGTCTTCGCTGGGCGTTCCCCATTTCGTAGGACAACGCCATGCCGTTTCTGCCGAGCGCGACTCGAGGAAGAAAAAGAAATTCTTCCATCCATCGTAGGAGCGAGAGCCATTATTCTCGCCACCGAAAAGCCGGCGGCTCATTGATGAGTATGAGTATGGCGCGAAACAGTACCATCCTTGTAGCTTGGACCCATGTACGGCGGTCAGCTTGAAGTAGTACCGGAAGATGGGCACCGTCGGCTTGATGCCGGCGCCATCGCATACAAGGACGAAGCCGGCCAGGTACCGCCACGCGTTCGGGGTGAGCTGGCTGGGCGCGACGCGGTAGCGCCGAAGGATCTTTGTATAGAAGTCATGCATCGGGAAGCGCACTCCAACCTGGAGCATGACATAGGTCCTGTTTAAATCCTATAAAATTTTATAAAATTTTTCAGATTTCCCATCACATCAGATCTCTGGGCACATGCGTAACATTAAATGAGAGAGCTCCCAGCCGTCTTCGGGGCAAAACGCCCTGTACTTCTCCTCGCTGATGCCGTACTCGCGTCACATGTTGACGAGGATCTCCTGGCAAAGTGAAGACTTCATCTGCTCCACTTCCGCCGACCAGTGGCGGGCGTCCGCACCTTCGCCGCCGCGCGATGCTGGGGCAGGGTCGTGCTTCTGTGGCGGTGGGTCTACCACCCAGACCTCCTCCTCCTCCTCCTCCAACGACGGCGAGTCGTGTGATGCTGGGGCAGAGTAAGGCTTCGGTGGTGGCTCGTCGACCGCCATGACATCCGACGGCGGCGAGAATGGCATTGCCTGGCGTGGCCGGTCGGCCGCGGCTGATGGCTCGGATGGAGAAGAGAGGCAGCGCAGTGCTTGTGGCTGGTGCTGTGAACACTGGACAGTGGAGTGGTGGTGGTGGTGGCTGCGTTCTCTAGTCATGTCTCTTGAGCGGAGGGGGAGGAGAAAGAGGAGCCGAGCTGAAAGTCTGAAACAAAATGCTAGCTACTCAACGCGTTCTTGTGTTTGGTTGCCATGCCGGATCATGGCAAATGCTATGGGCAGCCGGACATCTCGGCCTTGTTTAGTTAGTCCCAAACTCCTGAAAAATGCGCTATGCAAAAAAAAAAATCCGTCATATTAAACTTGCGATACATTCGTGGAGTACTAAATATAGATGAAATCAAAAATTAATTGCACAGTTTGATTGTACTTTGCGAGACGAACGTTTTGAGTCTAATTAGTCAACGGTTAAACATGTTAGTTTACTGTAGCATCGTTGACCGAAGGGACCTTGGTCTAGGGTTATTTTGCTTTATACCATTGGAATTCTCACGGATTGAAGATGTACCGTTACAACTCTTCATATTGGAAATATGCCATTGGAACTCTTGGCCTCCCTGAGAAATCTCATTCTCTACGTCTGCTCGCGACTTAGGCCCATTGTCAGGTGGTCGTATTTCCGTATGGACGTCTTTGCCCGTGTGTCCATCCTGATTGAAGCATCGTAGCCTCTCTCACCCTCTCGTTCCCATCGTTCTGTTCTCCATCTCGTGCTCGTTCCCCATCTCCCTCATCCAGCCGACTACTCCAGGGTGCCTGAACCCAAACCCTAGCTGCCCCCGCCGGTGACCTAGAGGACGCGCCGGCGCCTGGTCCGTTGCAGCCCCCGCCTGCGGCGAAGGAGCTCCTGGTCACCTCCCGCTCTTGGTCCACTGCCGCGGCCAAGGAGCTGGCGCTGCCGGAGCACCATGGCTGACCCGGAGGACATAGTGCCGCGCGAGGAGAGGTAATGGTTGTTCGATCTCTCGATGCTTGAAGCTTCTATATCGTATCAATTCATGTGGGATGAGGAATTGCGCTCACCCAAGTGTTTTTTTTGTGATTTGTTTGTTGTTAGGGTTCGGTTGTTGTCAGTAGACAGTTGGCCATCAACAATCGCAGATATTGATGCATTTTCTGCACTAGTGCCTCCTCTTTGTGTGTTGCCACCTGATGCTACACAAGATGCACAGCCAAATAGGCATGAGAACCATATCCCAGATCATGCTGAGCAGCCTACTTCCCCTGCTACCAATCCTACTGATGAGCCTGATGAAGGAGCAGAGTATCCTTCTAAGCCTGTAGTAGAGCCCGACAGGGAGCCAGACATATTTGATAATAAGGAGTATGTGGGTGTCAATGATGAGTCAATGTACATGCCAGTACCTCCTCATCAGAACATTAACAATGCACCAGATGCTAATAATACTCCTCCAGCCCCATGTGTTAATGCTAATGCATTTGAGGCAGAGGTTGATGATGTAGATCCACTGGAGGTCCATGTGATACATGATCCAGAGAATCCCAACATTGTCCAGGGAGCGCGTTTTCCTGATATTATTTCCTTCAGGAAGGCAATCAGGCATTATGCAGTGAAGAAAGGCTTTGAGTTGGCTAATCTGCAAATTGATCCAACAAGATTTATTGCCAAGTGTAAATATGAGGGGTGTCCTTGGCGCATCCATGCTTCTAGGATTTGGGACGGCAAGAGAATAGAGGTAAAAGTGTGGGTGTAAACTTTCTTATTTATGCAATTGACACCATATCTCTTATTTATGCAGTTGACACCGTATTTCTTATTTGTTGCTCTTGTGTGTGTAGATCAAAAAACTACTAGCCATACACGACTGTCCTAGCACCAAGTTCCGTGAAGGAAAGACGACAAGCCAAGGTTGGTGTGCAGATAGGTTGGGAGACTGGCTGAAGAAGAATCCAACCAAGCAAGCATCTGAGTGCAGGGACAAGTTGGAGACTGACTTTGGCATCAAATTAAAGTACTCTAAAGCCTGGTCAGGTATGAAGGTAGCAATGGATAAGTTACATGGGACATATGAGGAGAGCTTTCAGTTGCTTTTTAATTGGGCTCTTCAAATTAAGCAAGTTTTCCCTGGTAGCATAGTGGAGATAGATTCGGAGAATATTGAAGACAAGTACAGGTTCAGCAGGATGTTTGTGGCTCTCAGACCATGTGTTGATGGATTTTTGACTGGGTGCAGACCTTTTATTGGTATAGATGCTTCATATTTGCATGGTAAATATAAAGGTCAATTAGCTTCTGCCACTGGAGTGGATGGACATAATTGGTTGTACCATATAGCTTATGGTTTTTTGAGTCAGAAACCGAAGACAATTGGAAGTGGTTTCTGCAACAGCTACATAAGGCTATAGGAGATGTGCCAAATCTGGTTATATGTACAGATGCATGTAAAGGATTGGAGACTGTAGTGGGGGCTGTGTTCCCACAAGCTGAGAATAGGGAGTGCATGAGGCACTTGTATCAGAACTTTTTGAAGCATTACTCAGGTGATGTGATCACTGAACACTTGTACCCTGCAGCTAAAAGCTACACATTTGGTATGTGGCAGTGGCATATGAAGAAGATTTTTTATTTTGAACCAAGAACCATTGAGTACCTTCAGCTTCACCACAATAGGATCTGGCGAAGGAGTGCCTTCTCTGAGAATAGCAAGTGTGACTACTTGACAAATAATGTTTCAGAGAGCTTCAACGCACAGATAAAGAAGTTTAAAGGATTGCTATTGCATGAATTGGTTCATAAAATTAGAGAACTCATTATGGAGACAAGATGTAGAAGGAAGATGATTGCTATGCAGTGGGTTGCTGATGGAATTGTCCCTAAAGTGATTTCAGACCTTAACTTGATCAGCAGTAACATTACAGTGATTAAGATAGCAGCTTGTGATGTTGATGTTGCTGAAGTAACCAGCTTGTGATGTTGATGTTGCTGAAGTAACCATCTTGGATGACTGGGGATGTCATAGGAGGGAAACAGTTGACCTCTAGAACCACAACTGCAGGTGCAGACAGTGGCAAGTGACAGGGAAGCCATGCAAACATGCTTTGGCATGGATTCTGTCAAACAGAGGGCTGAGAATTCAAGATTATGTCCATGAGTACTACTCAGTTGCTAGGTTCAAGGCAGCCTATCAGGATAGGATTGAACCAATCCCAGATAGGTCTCAGTGGCCCGTTGTGGACCTTGGATTTAAAGTGTATCCACCCTTGCTAGGCAGAGGAGCAGGAAAACCAAACGTTCAGAGGCAAAGAGGGTTTTTAGAGAAGAATGCAACCAAGAAGAAGGTCAAATGCCCCAGATATGGAGGATTCAGCCACTTTTAGAAAACTTGCAAAGAGCCAGAGGTTGGAGAACATGGTGAGATAGCTCCTCCAAGGAGCAAGGCAGGCAAAAGGTATTTTCCCCTCCAGTGCAGTAGTTCTATATTTCTCTCATTTTTTGATTACACAATATATAAATGTTTCCTAATCACAATGTAGGAAGCTGCAAGCTGAGAAGAAGAAGGGGACAACTCCTATAGAAGAAGGTGGACCCTCCCAAGCCAAGAAGAAGCCTGAGAAGAAGAAGAAAACACCCATCAGGAAAAAGCTCATGAAGGCTGCTGCCAACCCTCCTCCTGTTGAAGCTGGTTGCCTCAGGATGCTGGTCTATGGAGAGGAATAAAGACTTATGATATGCTTTTATGCCGCTGTGGTCCAACCTTTTGTAATAAAATTACAACTTGTATGCTGGAACCTGTTTAGTTGGCTGCTTTTATGATGCTGGCCTAGGAACATTCTATAGTGAATGATGGTGGCCTGGGAACATTCTTTAGTGAATGATGTTGGCCTTCGAACTTATGTAATATTTGTGTGAACTTATGCAGTTTGTGCGAACTCAGTGGTTATGTTTCATTTGATTCCTGCCAGCTTGGAGAAAAAGCTCATGAAAGCATGTATATATAGCATGTACATGTCAAAATTTTCTATGGTCCTGTTAGCATGTACATGTCGAAATTTTCTGGACTCCATCCACAAAACACAAGATAAGGTGCCATTTACATGTTCATTTCAATACAATAGAAGGCATGAACTGAACATATTTCATTTCACCACAAATTTTAGGGTTCCATACAACGACATAGGCTTACAAACAGCTAACACACACAAACTTGGCCTTCACTTCCACATACAGGCAACCACAACACCAATGAGGACACCTACAAATCCCATAAAAACTGAAAAATCTAACACAATCTGCTTTGGTTTAGCCTTGGGCTCGGTCTTTGGATCAGTCTTCGGCTCAGCATCTAGCAAGGCCTTCAATTTCTAGAGTTCAGTAACAACACTAGCTAGTGTTTGCTTCACTTCTTCTAATTCTACCTTCAATTCCGTGTAACAGTCACTTGAAGCCGACTTCCCTTTTTCCAACTTCCGTTCTGCACCTTCCAAGGACTCATACTCCTTCTCATTCCTGATGAAGCCACAAGTAGTGTCGTCACCCTGTATGCACAGCACAATGAAGCAATCAGACTAGGGTACCAAATGCACTTATCATCACCAATGTCAACAATTCTAACCTTTATGTTGTATGGGCACTTCAGGAACCACTGGCCCTTGGTCTTTTTACTGCTTGCTCTGGATCCTGACCAATGGAACATGGCAAAAGGGGCACTGCCTCATGCCACTGCCCGTCGAGCTTGACCCTATCAAAGTGAGCTTCCTCGGGCTTGAACTCCACCGACCGGCCATGGACTCACCTGAACTGATGAGGGGCGCACGTGCAGAGGCAGCGACGGCACGCGCACGAGCTACGCGGCGGGCTGTGCGACGGGCGCTAGCAAGTGCCGTGACGGGGCATGATCAGGCTCGGGTGGCTTGCGCGCATGAGCGAGTGGTAAGGCGAGCGAGCTGCGCAAGAGGGCAGCAAGGCGGGTGAGCTGCGCGAGCGAGCGGCGGCGCGGTGGTCCTGCACGAGTGGGCGGCGCACCGGGCCTACGCGGTGCCGCGACAGCGCGCGAGTGGCTGCGAGTGGGTGGTTTCACGGAACCGTCCAAATTATAAGAGCATAAGTATAAAAACAATCACCGAAGTGATCAAATTCTCACACTTGAGCCCATATAACTCCGGTAGTCCAATGAAATTACGAGGGATTTCAAACCAACCAACATACAAGCCAAGATCGTAGTGATTCAACATAACAAGCCGCATGTTACATCCATTTCACAAGTAATTCAATATACATCGGAGTTCAACATAGTTATTACAACTTAAGTTCAAAAGTAGCGGAAGTAAAGTAATTTGAAACTAACAACACCCTTATTTCAAATACATGCTAGTACCAAGGTTGACTTTCAACAAAAGCATTATAGAGAAGATAACTCAGAAGGATCATGCCCATGATCACACTCCGCCTCTACGGCAGGAGCCAACCAATTCTTGCAGTAGCCAAGATACATCACAACCTGCAACAAGTGGGAATAAACCCTGAGTACGAGAATGTACTCAGCTAGACTTACCCGTCAAAAACCAGAAATAAAGTGACACCAAGGAGTATGCAAGGCTGATATAAAGTGGGCTAGCTTAACAACATTTTGCATAAAAGCTTTATAGAGATAAGTAATCATTAATGCTTAAGCATCAAGTTAATAATCATTAACCTGTCATCTATATTAGCACCTGTACTAGAGCACTCACTTGATTAGGAGCAAACAATATTAACCATAGCTGGTATAAATTGAGGCAACATTTAAATCATCATCTAATTAACCATCCGTTCATTTAATTGAATCTACGTTGCCGCTGCTCAAGTCAAGTGCTCACTAACCGAGAGCGACGGCGATTCAAATCGAATTCCTATCCAGCTGGAGGGGTATTTCTAACACTCACCGAGACACGCCTGACGAGGGCTGCTCAGGTCACCTTTGGTACAATTTAGGAATTGCGGGTTCGACTGATGCCGTATCCCCAAGGGCAACACTCTGCCAGGTGATAGGGACTCTAACCCCACCTTGGTCTTACGCCAATGTCTCCAAGCACATCCTTGCTTCCTCCAAGATGCGACCTACCATTTAATTCCCGGCCTGAACTGTATTACTCGGCTTCGTGGTCGGAATGGCTTATCCGGCCAACTAAGTGTTAGACTGCGTTCAACATGACTCAAGGACGTACAGCGAATCGGTCCTTAAACGACTCAGATGGGGATAGATCCACACCCAAGACCTCTATGCCTTGTTGCTTTACTATCATCATCCCGCCCGGTCTTCTTTCATATTATTAGCACATGGTTCCTTTTCACGATAGCAAATATAGCCAACCGTGCCATATATGAATATCCCTACATCTCGCAGGTGACAGGAAATCACTTGACTTCTACCGCTTAAAGCAGGGCTAAGCATCTACTCGATCCTGGTCCATGTAGGATTTAAGGATTCATATATCTGGACAAGGAGTGATATTGATGCAGCAAGGTTTTCACCAAACTCCTATACGTAATGCAACAATACATATAACACATATATATTATTTGCATTGAAAAGTGGGGAGTCTTATAATGCTCCGGGGCTTGCCTAGGATCCGACTCAAATCAGTCAAGTTAGCTTGCACCGTCTTGCGGAATATTTCCACTTTATGTATGAACTTGAGGATTCTTCCATCTTCGGGATGGATCCACCAAACACCGTCTTCGGGTTTTGCTCCAACACCACATCCTCCATGTGTTACATCTAGCATACCTAAGGAGATGCAACAATGCATATGTATGAATGCATAGAAGTGCAATAAACAAAGTAATCATGCAAGCATACCCAAGGTTCACATAAGAACCTAGAGCTAATTAACTCAATCCTCACTAAGGCATAACATAGAAGACGGCAAGCACATCAATCAAGACACAAGTCTCATAAGATCACAGGGTACCAACCCAAGTACCATCAAAGATATGAGTCACACTTCAACACACAAGCATGGCAAAGTGAATCAAAGCACTTAAAACTTGAATTTGCCACTTTCTGGACATCAGAACAGCAGCTGAGTAATTTAATCATAGCTGGAGATCTACAACTCCAAATGATGTGCAACAAGACATTATAGAAAGCTTATGAAATTTTCTAAAATTCATTTAGTATCACCTAAGCCTGATTCACAAGTTTAATAGGTCGAAAAGATAAAACTACAGAATCTGGTCTGCTCCAAACAGAGAGCAACCAAATCTGGGACCTAAATTTAAACATCTATAACTCATAAACTACTTGGTTAAATGAAACCAAATTTTAACATAAGCTAGATACATAAATTATCTACAACTTTTGTATAAATAAGTTTCACAATAAAACAAATTATCATTTAGAACTTTGCTAAGTTCCCAGATCTATCCAGAGACCCCATTTGCAAGAAATAAATATTAACTTATGTTGTAAACATATAAGTGGACAAAATCAACTTTACCAACATGTCACACAAGACTAAAGAACACCAGAAAACATAGTTTCAATTACTAAATAATTTCTTTTAATGCATTTTCTTAATTTATTTAGATAATTAGGTGGAATTATGAACACATATCAAAAGTACATAATAAATTCTAACAAAATTACAGTGGCCTACATATGCTCTCAGTAGTCTACTATCCAAATTTAAAACCCTTTGGACTTGTATATCAATCTCTATGAAAAAGAAAAATGGCTATTGTAATAATTTATGTGAGAGCAAGTTAAACCTATATCTCACTCATCCAGTAACCAAAGCTCATGAAATTTTAACCACTGTTCCCATATAACCTCAGGAGACTACCACAAAAAATTCACCTAAATTGGAGCACCACAACTCAAGATATAAAAATGACAAACAATATAATGTAGATTTCCTTATTTATCAAGGTCAAATCAAAACCTTAAGAAAACAGTACACAACTGAAACGATCCTGCATTCCGCAAAGGGAATGCTACAGATTCGACATGTAATAGATGAATGAGTTCATGCCATTACCCAAATCTTAGTCAAATAACAGAGTCATATACGAATATCAGAGTACAAATAGAAGGTTTACATTAATTATTATCATCGCCACGCAGGGTGGAACACACTCACACACAGCAACTGGAATAGCATCACGAAGATGGCAGCGGAAACTAGGACTCCTCGCACCAAGCTTGAGCGCAGGGCGAACCCCTACTCCTCCCAGTCGTCCTCCTCGTCGTACTCAGGCTCCGAGCCTGCCAAAAATCTATCAGTACTCTTAGTACTAGCCACGCATCTTCCACCCTATGATGCAAATCTTTGTGGATTTAGATGCAAAGGGGTAAGAAAAGACCTATCTTTGGCTGTGGCTTCCTATGCGAGTAATCAATATTTTAATAATATAAGTTTGACAAATTTTAACCCATCTCATTCACACACGTTATCCCATCCCAACACATATCTCATCACCACATCACATCTCATCTCACTCTCTCATCGGTACGAGCGACTCCCTCTCGCCCATGTCTCAACGGCTAAGGCCGGAACACACTCTGAAAACCCAGGGGAGGTAGAAGGACTCCTCTCAACTAGTCAAGTGAAGCTGTACTTAGGAAAGGTCCATAGCCGAAAGGTTCGGCCTATGTATCGATCGATCAACTAGAAACTCTGCATAGGTTTACACATCCCACAAGATAGCTATCCTCGACGATGCCTTGTCTAAGCTGACTCCGGGCCGCCTACCGACTAGAAACGGTACCACCCTATCACTCAGAACTAGGACCGTGTCGGAGTACCACCAACACGCTAAGATTGTGAGACGTAGTACTTGGCCCCTAGGTACTACGCTGTCTTGGGAGGGTGTGGGTCCTCGTGCCCGTACCTCCCTACATTATCCGCTAACCTCTCAATAGTAGTGGCACCGCACCAGCAAGTCGAACGTTTGTCTCCTCCCCACAAAAGTGAGTGGGTGTGCAAGGATTCCTAAGACCCGGTCCATAGGCGAGTCAGTCCTTAGGGTGACTAAGCAGGACATCTTCACAAGGGGAGACCGTTTTCCGTTCAACGGAACACCTGGCACCCTGTGCCATCACAGCACCTCCCATCCCGAGGCTTCATCCCACGAAGACACTCCACCCCGGGACCTCTCCCTGTCACATGTACCCGCCACAGGCACCTCACATGGTGAACACCTAGGTGGCATCCTCTGGCAAGACTTGTCCTCTTGACTCGTCGTAGATCCTGCTCGGTCGACTCGACTCTCACCACACACCCAAGACTCACGCCAAGATCTCTCTAGGTTCATTATCAGGTTTTTATCAGGTTATTATCAGGTTAACGGCTCCTCGTGCCTTATCTCAAACGCCTCTCACTCATCAGCATCACATCATAGATATAATGCGAGTAAGAGTAAAGAAGTAAGTAACGAGTGATAAAGCAGCATCTAGTCTAACAGCAGGGTGAGCAGGTGTAAGGTTGCAACAAGGTAAGTGGCTCAAGCAGTAAACTACCATGCAACCTATCAGTAATATTATTGCATAAAAGTAAAGCACTAGCAATTCTAAGTATTTGCATTACGTAATAGGATCTACGAATGGGTGGGGCGTGGCACCTGGCAGGTCGTCACCCAAGTCCTTGGTGTAGTCTGGGTCGAACTCCTCAGTCGGTGGCTCCTCCGGGACTGTTAAACGTAACATATAGCCACGTTAGCGGCTCTTATAGAGGTGCACAAAGAAGCAACTAAAAATTGAAAGATCCAAATTCACTCAAACATAAGCCTATGACGTAGAGCTTGTTTTTAGAAAAATTTGGACTCTAGTTTGGTATTTTTCTGAGCTAGTATGAATTAGTTATGAATTTTTGAAGTTTAAATCATTTTTGGAAAAAGAAAAAGAGTTAAATAACAGGCTGACACGTGGCAGGCCGTGATTGGTCGAGTGAACAGTGCGGATGACAGGTGGGGTCTCGGTGAATAGTGCTGACAAGTGGGCCCGGTCAACGTTGACCGGTCAATGGTCGACTTTGACTAGGCCGTGATCGGGCTTGGCGGGCCGGGGCAGGGCCAAGAAATTGGCCGGGTTGGGCTGCCCGGCCCAGACACGTGGCGCTCCTAGGTGATGCCACATCGTGGGCTCGGGTTCAAAGCGGGCCTTGGTCTACCGGGGCCGGCTCATGGTGGACAGGTCGTTCCACGCGGTGAGCCACAGACTCAGTCTACATGGACTGGGTTCACCTCTCCTCCCACTCTCTTCGGTCCACATGCACCCGGTGCATGGCGCAGTTCTAGCCTTTCCCCCTCCCCCTCTTCTGTTTTCACCGCACGGTGGTCGTCGGCGGTGAGCTCCCGTTCTCGGCGCTCCGGTGGCTCGTAAGGGCAGCCTAAGGGTCCTACCGCTACACGCTGTCACTAGGGGCTCAAGGTGAGTCTGCGATGGCAGATTGGTGCCTCCTGGGGGGTCCCTATGGTGGTGGTGACTTGGCCGTGCCGTCGAGCGGCAGCAAGCGCGTCTTGACGCCAAAAGAAGCCAAGATGCCTCCTTCTAGGTAGGGCTTCGCACGTCCCTCATCGTGGTGAAGCGCTCTGAGCATCTCTTGCCCTTTCTCTTCGACTCTCAGGTACGGTGCTCTGCTTCGCCATGTCCGTGCTCTAGCCATGGCGAGCGCGCCTAGCGTGTGTGTGTCACCGCGGCAACTAGCGGTCATGGTGGCCTGGGCTCTACGCGCTAATGGCAGCGGGGTGCGTGTGCGATCGTGACCAAGCCGCGATGCTTAGGGCATCGCTTCGAGCATCCCTAGTATGGGAATGTCGCCAAGGCGTGTCGATGGTGTCGTGACTCCGAACAGTGAGCAAAAGAAAAAAAAAAGGCACGGGAAGGGCATATGGCGGGCTCACCGTGGCCTTGGTGCGGAAGGATAGCGAAGCAGGGGCGATTTGGGGCTGTGACGAGGTGAGGCAGGCTGATAGAACCACGACAAGGGAGAAGACGACCGCATCTCCCCTGACTCCGACGATCTCCGCTGCTCGACTGGCTCCGGCGGGTTCCGCTCCTCCAGTTCCTTCCCACTCCCCAACCCTTTCCTCCTTCTCATGAATAGGCTTGGCAAGGTGGAGCCACATGGTGGCAGTGGTGAAGGGGAAGGCTAGGGCTAGGGTGTGGCCTTCGGGCCTTTATAGCCGCGGCCGTCCATGGCGCTGGGCGGATGGTGATCGCTCGTGTGGGGACACATGTTGCCGATCGGAGGGGTAGGGCTAGGGCTTCCTCCATCGCTTGGTGTGGTACGGCAGTGCTCCTCGTGTGAGCCTGGCCAGTCAAAAAGAAAAAGAGGGGCCCTTCGGCTCCCATGGCATCACGGTCGTGGGCCTTGGCGGGGGCGTCATCGTGGCGGGGTGAACTTGAATCGAGGGTGGAGCAACTGCGGCTCGGATCATGGACGTGGCACGTGATCACACCTCCCTACTTGGTGGCCTTGGTGATCGACGGCCGAGGGCATGGTCCCACCCTTGGATTTCCTCGCCAGGCTCTGCTCTCTGCTCTACGTCCAGAAAAGCAGAGGAAGTGAAGGGAATAAAGGAGGGGGATGACGTCCGGGGGCCACTTGCCAGTGAGAGGAAGGAAACGATGGCTCCTGGTTCGTCGTGGAGCAGGCGTGCGGTTGGGCCGGCCTGCGAAGCAGTTGGCGAGGTGGATCGGCCTGTTGGGCTGGACTAGAGTGGTGGTGGGGGGAAAAAAGAGGCAGCGGTTGGCCAGCTCGGTGGGCTTGTTTGTGCGCACGCTGGCGGGCCAAGCTCGAGTGTTGCGGTAGCAGCGGCTGGGCCTAGCGAACCGTGTTGGCCAAAGGGCCCTTTTGTTTTTCTGGTTTTCTAAATGGCTTTTCTATTTAATCTTATACCAATTCCAACTATACCAATGGCTCCTATATGTGCATGCTTGTGTACCAAGCAAGCATGCACCCTTAGTGGTGGTCCACTAGGGTCTAGGATAGGGTGGCCATTCTAGGGGTAGGTACTAGGTTAAGTTAATTAATTCATTCTCAATTAATTAATTAGCAAGATTATTTATATAAAAGAAAGTGTTGATTTTATTAGCAAAATAAAAAGCGATAAAAGCCAACTCACAAGTATTTAATTAAATGCAGATGATCTACTCTGCTATGTAGGTGCTACTTGTGCAACTACATGGGTGCTTTTCCTACATGTCACTCACCAAACATGGGCATGTTTGCGAAAAAAAATTCAGTTGTGATTTTTGGTTCCCGGAAAAACTAGGTTGTTACAGTCCTCCCCCCTCATTGGAATCTCGTCTCGAGATTTGAAGTGTGACATACCACTCGAACAAGTAGGGGTAACGGGTCCGTAACTCTGATTCCTTCTCCCAAGTTGCCTCTCTCTCAATGTGATTTCTCCACAATACTTTGCACATTGGTATAGTGGTGCTTCGTGTGTCTTTGGTTGCTCTGTGAAGAATCTGGATTGGGTACTCTTAGTACTCAAGCGTGTCCTGAATATCCAGCGCATCTGTGTGAACCTGTTCCTCTGGCAACTTTAGACGCTTTTGTAACTGTGATACGTGGAACACTAGGTGCACACCTGTTAGTTCCTCGAGCAACTCAAGCCTGTATTCCTGTTTCCCAATCCTCTCTGAGATTCGGTAGGGACCTACGTACCGCGGGGCTAACTTCCCTTTCACATGAAACTGGAAAGTGCCATGGAGAGGCGAGACCTTGAGATAGACATGGTCTCCAACCTAGAACTTGAGGTCTCTCCGACGGTTATCTGCGTAGCTCTTTTGTCGGCTTTGGGCAATCCTCAAATTCTCTCTTACCTGAGCGACTCCCTCCTCAGCCTCCTTGATCTTAGCAGGGCCAAAGAACATTCGCTCTCCTACCTCGGACCACATCAATGGGGTTCTGCACTTCCTCCCATATAAGGCCTTGAATGGTGACATCTGAAGACTAGCCTGATAGTTGTTGTTGTACGAGAACTCTGCATGTGGTAAACTTTTCTCCCAATCTGTCCCATACTTTAGTACGCAAGCTCGTAGCATGTCCTCGAGAATCTAATTCACTCTCTCTGTCTGCCCATCTGTCTAAGGGTGATAAGCGGTGCTATAGTCAAGACGAGTGCCAATTGACTTGTGCAAACTCTACCAAAACCTAGATGTCCACTGTGTTCCTCTATCGGATACGATGCTAACAAGTGCCCCATGAAGTCGGAGAATGTGCTCGATGTACAGATCTGCCAACTTCTCTACACGGTAGTCAACCTTGACAGGTACAAAGTGAGCTACCTTGGTCAGTCTGTCCACTATAACCCAAATGGAGTCATGGCCTTTTGGGGATCGAGGCAATCCCACAATGAAGTCCATAGATATGCATTCTCACTTCCACACGGGTACATCTAGTGGCTTCAACAAACCAGCTAGTCTCTGATGTTCGGCCTTAACCCTGTTGCATATATCACATCTGGCTACATGACCTGCAATATCCTTCTTCATGTTCTTCCACCAGAACATCTTTCTCATGTTGGCATACATCTTTGTACTGCTAGGATGGATGCAATACTTAGAGTCATGCGCTTCTATCAGGATCTCCTTACAGATGGCCTTACCAGATGGTACACAGATTCTGTCATTGCACCAACACACTCCCCGTTCATCTACTCGGAACTCAGCGTACTTACTAGCTCCCATCCACTCACGAAGCTGCAAGATCTCAAGGCATTTCTTTTGAGCCTTATGAATGTGGTCCATTATGTCGTATTGCACTCGCAACTCGTTCAACATGCCCTTGGGTATGATCTCAAGGCGAAGTCCACCCATTTCCTGACGTAGGTCGAATGGTATGGCCTCCATGGTCAGACTATGGCAATAGCTCTTACGGCTCAAGGCATCCGCAACTACATTGGCTTTCCCTAGATGGTAGTGAATCTCTAGGTCATAGTCCTTAATCAACTCCAGCCATCGACGTTGTCTCATATTCAGATCCTCTTGGGTGAAGAAGTACTTTAGGCTCTTATGATCGGTATAGATATCGCACTTGTTCCCGATCAAGTAGTGCCTCCAGATCTTTAGAGCATGCACAACAGCTGCTAGCTTGAGATTGTGAGTAGGGTAGCGCTGCTCATGGTCCTTCAACTGACGGGACGCATAGGCAATGACTCCCCATCCTGCATCAGAACACAGCCAAGTCCCTATCTGGATGCATCGCAATAGACCACGAAGTCCTTTCAGATATCAGGCAAGGCAAGAACAGGAGTGGTGGTAAGCTTCTATTTCAGAGTTTGGAAGCTAAGCTCGCACTCGGGCTTCCACTCGAACTCATTGGTCTTCTTTAGGAGGTTGGTCATGGGCTTGGCTATCTTAGAGAAGTTCTCGATGAATCTGCGATAGTAACTAGCTAACCCAAGGAAACTGCGGATGTCTGTCGGATTGCGGGGTTGCTCCCACTCTTTCACAGCCTCAATCTTAGCGGGATCAACAGCAACACCCTCGGCAGTGAGAACATGACCGAGAAAAGCGACTTCTTCGAGCTAGAACTCGCACTTGCTAAACTTGGCATAGAGTTGGTTCTGTCTCAACTTCTCCAGAACTACTCTCAAGTGCTGCTCATGCTCTTCGGCGGTGGATGAATAGACAAGAATGTAATCAATAAACACCACCACGAACTTATCTAGTTCGTCCATGAACACCTTGTTCATCATGTTCATAAAATAGGCTGGTGCATTGGTGAGGCCGAAGGACACAACGGTGGACTCATACTGTAACACTCTGGTGTTACGCAAGCATTTGCATGGCAATCATATGCATGGCATTTCATATCATCATAATCATACATGTTAATATTATAATTTGAGTGAAATAAAAGCTTAGAAAGTGGTATTTGAGATGTAATATATTAATGTGCTAATCACATTCCATCAAAATTGTGCAACTAAAAATTTTATGTCACTTAGAATTATAGGTCAAAATTTTTGGAGCAACTAAATTACTCAAAGTTTTGTCAAAGATTTGTTTTTAAAATGTTATTTGAAAATATTCAAAATTCCTCTCTAAATTAGCTTTTATTCTAAAAATCAAAATCTATCCAGATTTGGACTTTGGTCTTAAAAGCAAAGTTGTAGAGAATTAAATTCTAAGCAACTTTTATTCTTGGGCCAATTCTAGAAAATGTCTTCTTCTTGTTCAAAATGGGGTTTGAAATCTGTGTTTGAATTTAATTTGAAATGAAAAATTTAAAAAAGATCAAAACCAGCTTAGCAGGCCGCCGCCTCGGATTCGGCCCGCTGGCCGAATCGGCCCGCGCCACTCCCGCGCGCGCGCCCGCGTCCGCCTCCGCCGTGGCCCGGCCCAGCCAGCCCCCTCTCCCTTCTTCCCACCCGCGCGCGCGCACGCTGGCGCCCCGGCAGCAAACGCTCGCCGTGTAGCGGCCGCATGCCGGCGACGCCACCGCGTGGCCGCTGTGGACCCCGCGCCCGCGCTCCACTTCAAAAATGACCGGGCACCTGGTCTCCCTTCCATTTCCGCCTCGCCTGCTCCCTTTCTTCCTCCCTCCGGTGAAAACCACAGCGGAACACCGCTCGCCACCAAGCTCCACCACCGTCACCGCCCTGTTTCGGCACCGGTGGACCACCTCCGTCCAATTGCCCATGCACGAGGCTCCGCCCCATCCTCCCCTCCTCCGAACGAGTGTCGCCTTCTCCTCGTTTGCCCCGGTAGGGCTCAATTTTTCCCTCGCCTCGCCGCGCCACCGCGATGGTGCCGTCGAGCCCGTGCTCCGCCACCGCCTCGCTCGCCCTATCTCTGCCCTCCCGCGTCTCCTTCACGCGTTCGCCACTCTCTTGCGAGCGTTTTGCGCACCTTAGCTGGTCGTGGTTTGGCCGGAGCCGGCCGTTGGCCGTCGGCCACCGCCACGCCGTGCCTCCGAACGCCGATGAGGGCGCCCTGTCTCCCCCCCCCGTCGGTCGTCACTGGGCCGCGCCCCGAGCAGGCCGGCTCGGCCGTTCCCCCGCGCGCGCAAAGCCGGGCCAAGAACGGCCATGGGCCAGTTTGATTCCACGGGCCGGCCCAGTTTCAATAATAAAAACCGTTTTCTGTTTTCTTTTATTATTCTTGATGAAAATGCTTTGGAAAATATCTTAGCAGTCATTTCAGCTCCAAAAATTGTGAAATAAATTTATCTAGATTCATTGGAACCAGATCTACAATCTAAAAATATTGCATGTCATTTTTGTATAGGATAGTTTACTTATCCAAATGCCATAAAATTTTTATGGTATTCTGTTTAGAGTAGTATTATGCTACTGTAATTTTCTTAGATTTTTAGGAGCATCAGAAATATATGTTGCTATTCAAACCTATTATTACTTAGGGTTTAAGCAAGTGTTTCTTTAAGTGTGATTAAGAAATTAGTAAAGCTTTGATGTATCTTTGAAGCATTTTATAAGATAGGCTAACTTAACATAATAGTAGTAGAAGAGAATGCAGTAGATGACATGTGCTTGTAGTGTATAGTTTCTTGGATGATGTTGACTACCTTGCATTTCAACATATTCATTGCATTCATCTCCTTTGATGCACACTTGCATAATCACTTACGCGCATTGCATCATATAGGATCGCAAACCGAGAACCCAGTCGTCTTACCCGAGGAGCCAGAGGAGCAGATCGAGGTGCAGTAGCAGGAGGTGACAGAAGCCGAAGAAGAGGTCGGTGAAGATCTCCCGGAGTGCCCCGATCACCGTCCGAGCTCCTTCGAGAGAGGCAAGCCCCGGAGCATTTCTCTCCCGGTTTGCAAATAATTTATTATTAACTTTACTTAATTTGATGCATTACGTTTAGGAGTTGTTTGTAAATGTTGCTGCATTATACCTTGCTTACCTTTGTTATACCATATCCTTGTTACCCTGGTATCCGCAGTCAAGTCAATGCTTAGCTGGCTTAGACCGGTAGAAGTCGGGTGATTTCCTGTCACCTGCGAGCTATAGGTGGTTACCTGGATCTATTTGGTTGACTATGAAGTCATGGTATAACTAAGTGTGAAATGAATTTGAGACCGAGCAGGAACTTGCAGGGTTTTGGACTGTAGTGTTTTCCGTCTGTGTCGGTTAAGGACCATCCATTGTTGTCCCTCGGGTCATGTTGAACACATGCCTCTCATTTAGCTGGCCGGATAAAGTACCTTTCGACCGCGAAACTGGGAGATTATTCTGGCCGAGAGAATTGCCCGCAACGCACTGTACCGGAGCAGTAGTGGCAGGATACGGGGGTGCGATGATAAGGCCAAAGAGCAGTCGGGCGGCCCCCGGGTACAAGTGGTTCCTGGCAAGCTCGCGACTTTACCTGAATGGTTGACTCGGCGACCAACACCTCACTTTAGCGGGTGAGTGAGGTTTGTGTGAGGAATAACTTACCAGCTGGTTAATAATCGATTCGAATCGCCATCGTTCACTGGATAGTGAACACTTGACTTGAGCTACTTCATCGTAGTAATATTGATGAATCACTTGGATAGTTATGTGAAAGATGACATGATAACTACTGTTAATGATCAATGGTAATCCTTACTTGCTTAATTACATGTTACTCTAGCACCATTGCAAACATAGTTGGCAGGGTAATAAAGAATTAATTACTGCATGCTTTTGGAAAGGAATTGTTAAGTTAAAAATGCTTTTCTTGCAAATGAGTCAGCTATCCCACCAGAAAGCCTATCATGATTCCTTGGTGTCTCTTATTTCTGGTTTATGACGGGTAAGTCTAGCTGAGTACCTTCTCATACTCAGGGCTTTGTTCCCACTTGTTGCAGATGGACAGATGTACTACGGCTATTGTATCAACTGTCTCTATCCTGCAATGGGCGAAGCATAGGACCATGGGCAATGGTCATTCGTTACTTCTCGTCTGATGCTTTTGCTGGAGATGATCACAAGCTGGCACTTTATTTCAAAATGTTGTGTGTGTGCGTGATTTGAACTATCGCTTCCGCTACTTTTAGTCAAACCTGGTTTGTAATAACTATGTTTAAACTCTGATGTATTTTATGCCGCGAACTTTTATGTAACTTATGATGGTAACCGTTAAACTTAGTACGATCTTGGCTGTTATGAGAAATGGTTTGAAATCCGTCGAGATTTCACGGACTACCAGGTTATACGGGCTTAAGTTTGTTGAATTGTCCTTCCGTTGGATGATTTTCCTACTAAATTTCGTATAATTGGGCGGTTCTGTTACAGCTAGTATCGGAGCATTGTTTAGCGTGATTACTGTTCATAAGTGTATTTAAAACAAAATTCTATTTAAAAAGTGTGATTTTAAAACTAAATGTGTGCCAGTGGTCATATCCTGTATGCCCAGTTAAGGACTCTAGGTGGCTATTTAAGTACTAACTTGGGGTTCTTGCACCATATTTCTCTTTCGTTGCTCATACGGCGTGATATTGTATGAGTGCCACTTAATTGAGTGGTAATGTATGGATCAGTTACCTCTACGCTTTGGTAAGTGTGAGCTGTGAGAGCATGATCGGATACACCGCCGATCTAGGGAGAGTGTTTTATATGATACTAGAATAATTACATGTTGTACACATGTTTTTATGAAAGTATCGCATGTGTGGGTGTTCCGTCCGTTGAGGCGATGCCGTCAATAGGACGATGTGTGTGGGTAGTTACTACCGTTGTACACGCATCTGGGGATTCGTGTAGAGCGCGTAGGTAGATTTACTGCTTTCATGCATTCATGGGGAATGGGCTGAAATGAATTTTCTGCAGGTACATAACAGCGTTTATCGTGTAGATCAAATTAGTTACGTATATGAGAGATCGTTGTATGCCACCGAATTCATCGTTAGATGTCATTATTTTCTAAGTTTGTGAGAACGTAAGACTCGCGCATGCATCATATTGCCTGTGCATTTCATTCATAACATGCATTCCTCCCCTTATAAAAGGATTATCCCAGTTTGATAAAAGTGACATCAACTTAAAATATGTCTCACCGGGTAATTTAAAACTTGTGCTACAGATGGCCCGCACGAAGAAGACTGCTCGTAAGTCCACTGGCGGAAGAGCACCCCGTCACCAGATGGCCCCGCGGGAGCGCCGCAGCACGGACACTTTTCTAAGTGAGTTTGGCATGCCCACCTTGCTTTGGAGAGTGCTCCATGATGTGGGGTACCCAGAGGGTTAAGAGCCGGTGTACTCTTGGAATGAGAACCAGTTAGCTGAGGATGGACTTGCAATAGTGGAGATCACCGTCCCTGCCCTTGGTGATGTGCCAGAATGGGATGGTTGGCATTTGGAGTTTGAAGGACGCACTCCAATTGAGGGTGCAGAGGGTGCAGCCTTTCGCGTCATCCGAGACATAATGAGCAGGTTTCCTAATGAGTTGGCAGCAGCTTTGGCGGGTACTTTCCCGAGAGATGATCCTCGTGATGCCATTTGGGTGCAGCCGCAAGGTAGTGCCTTGGTTAGAGGCCCAAGTGAAGGACAGGCTAGCGACAACCACACCATGAGTGCCATGTATGCAGCCATCAAAGCATACCAGGGTCTTGAGAATACCTATTGGACCTTGACCGGTCTGAGAGGTAATGATCGGCTTGAAGCAAGGAAGCAGAAGAAGAAGCAAGCACGTGCTATAGCTAGCTTGCAGGAGCAGTTGGCCGACATGAGCTTACAGCGAGACCGGGCTCTCGAGAGAGGTGAGAGTGCTATACAGCGGGTACAGACGTTGACTCAGGCCAACAGAAATGTAGACCGCATGATAGGACAGCTAGTGCAGGAAAGGAATGAAGCCTGGAACGAGAGGGACCTTCTCAGGCAAAGGGTCGAGGAGCTAGAAGGGTATAACGCCAACTTGCATGAAGAGTTCCATGCCCTCTACAACGGGATAGGCCCGTATGCTCCTCCGGACGCCGCCCAGATGGACGTCGACGACGACGCCGCTACTGATGGTAGCGATGGTGACGCCTCCGACCTCGACGACGGCCCCAAGGAGTAGGCTAGTTGCCTTGCGTTAGTGATAGGCTTTATCACGATGGCCTTCTTTTGGTTCCCATGTATCATGTTGTATCCTGTTCGATCTTGAGACTGGTGATCTTTTGGATCTTGGTTGTGTATGTGATGCTTGAACGCATGAAAGTCCAGTGTATGTATGCTGGCAACGTGGTTGTATGGAACGCGATGTTGCATTCGAAGTAATTTGATTAGTGATGTTGTTTTAATTGGAATGTGATTATTGTGCCTCTGTTTTATTGCATGACTTGTTCTCTCCAATAAATTCAGTATGGCATGATTGTTCATTCGAATACAATTACTACCACTTCGCTCAATTATTACTTGTTGCTGAAATATGCAGATGGCAAACACTCGCCGTGCCACGTATGAGGCCGCTGAAACTGGTGGCAACGGTGCAGGGGCTGGTGGGGGTGGTGCAAACAACGTCAACCACCAGGAGCCACAGCCAGAGCCACAATTGCCCCCTCCTCCACCGCTCACTACAGAAGTGTTCTTCGCACAGTTCCTTGGAAGCCAGCGCAACGCCGAGCAGTCACAAAAGAATATGGAAGATTTTCTGCGTACCATTGCTGGAAATGTTCAGAGAGGAAATAATCAAGGTGGTGGCCATGGAGTGAACCAGTACAGCAATTTCAAGGATTTCATGGATACTAGGCCACCTATTTTTAAGGAAGCAGCCGAGCCACTCGACGCTGAAGAATGGATCAACACTATGGAGGACAAGTTCCGTGTGTTGAGACTGACAGAAGTTCTGAAAACAGAATATGCTGCACATCAGCTACAGGGACCGGCAGGGATGTGGTGGAAGCATCACCGCACCACCTTTCCTCCCAATGCCCAGATTACCTAGAGAGAATTCACTGAAGCGTTTAAGGGAGCTTATATTCCCCCAGGGTTGGTTGAGATGAAGCTCAGAGAGTTCTTGGCCTTAAATCAGGGTACGAAGACTGTAACACAGTATCTACATGCCTTTAACAACTTGTGCCGTTATGCTCCAGACATGGTCGACACAGATGCAAAGAGAATTGCTAGTTTCAAGAGAGGGTTAAGTCTGAAGATGATGAAGCATGTGGGTACCAATACTCGTGCCAGATTCAATGACTTTGTCAGTGATTGTTTGAAACAAGAAAAGAACAACAACGCCTACACTGCATCCAAGAATCGCAAGAGGGTGTTTGAGTCAGGACCATCCCAGTCCAGAGTTGTCACTGCAAACTGTCTTTCTTATCGTCCGTCCGCACCTGGTGCAAGGTTCAGGCCTCCACAGCATAAAACTCAGAACTACAAGGGACCACAGAAGCCGTACAAGATGGTCGTGCCGCCAGCAAAGATCACCACAGCTGCAGAACAGAGCAACTCCATGGGAGCAATAGGATCTACTGGTACAGTGAAGGGGCCCTGCTACAATTGTGGTCAGCCAGGCCACTTTTCAAAGTTCTGCCCTTATCCGCCTAGAAAGAAGCAACAGACTTACACTGCCCGTGTACACCATACCACCGTTGATGAGATTCCTGAAGGAGAACCTATAACTGCCGGTAAGTTTCTTGTTAACCATCACCCTGCAGTTGTTCTATTTGATTCTGGATCCTCGCATTCTTTTATGAGTCAAGCATTTGCACGGAAGCATGAACAACTATGCACAGAATTGAATTATGGTTATCGCATAAGTTCAGCAGGGGCTGATGTGCTAACCAATAAGATGGTTAGAGGGGCAACCCTTGAGTTAGATAGTCGGAAGTTTCGAGTGAACCTGATAGTTATGCCAGGACTAGTTTTGGATGTAATAATAGGAATGAACTGGATGAAAGACTGGGGAGCAGTCATAGATACAAGCAGTCGATTGCTTACCCTTAAGGATCCGTAGGCAAAGGGTACTTTTTAGGTACCATTGCCCGAAAGAACAGACCTTGTGAGTGTGACCTATGCCATGGAAGTTGTTCCTATCCGCCAGATCCCGGTAGTGTGTGAGTTCCCGGATGTGTTTCCAGAAGAGTTACCTGGCCTTCCTCCAGATAGAGATGTTGAGTTTGGAATTGAGTTGATCCCCGGAACAGCTCCTATTTCGAGGAGACCCTATCGGATGCCTCCAGATGAGTTAGCTGAGTTGAAAAAGCAACTGAAAGAATTGCTAAAGAAGGGGTTTATCCGACCAAGTAAGTCTGAATGGGGATGTCCTGCCTTGTTCGTGAAGAAAAAGAAAGAGGGTACTCTAAGAATGTGTGTGGATTATCGACCTCTTAATGCTGTAACTATCAAGAATAAATATCCTTTGCCTCATATCGATGTTTTGTTTGATCAGTTGGCTAAAGCTAGAGTGTTCTCCAAGATAGACCTAAGATTAGGGTATCATCAGATAAAGATCAGGCCACAAGATGTCCCGAAAACCGCCTTTTCTACCAGATACGGGTTGTACGAGTATCTTGTTATGTCCTTTGGCTTAACAAATGATCCTGCATACTTTATGTATCTGATGAATATGGTTTTCATGCCAGAGTTGGACAAGTTTGTAGTTGTCTTCATTGATGACATTCTAGTATACTCTGAGAATGAGAAAGATTATGAAGAACATCTGAGAATTGTCTTGACCAGATTAAGAGATCATAAGTTGTATGCTAAGTTCAGCAAATGTGAATTTTGGTTGAAGAAAGTTCCTTTCCTTGGTCATATTCTATCGGAGAATGGAGTTTCGGTAGATCCGAGCAAAGTGCAAGAGGTTATGGATTGGAAAACTCCAACCACAGTGCCAGAAGTCAGGAGTTTCCTAGGGTTAGCTGGTTACTATCGCCGCTTTATCCTAGACTTCTCGAAGATTGCTAAGCCAATGACAAGTCTGTTATAGAAAGATCATAAGTTCGTGTGGACAGAGGAGTGTGAGACAACTTTCCACACCTTGCGGAAACTGTTGACCACTACTCCAGTTCTTGCACAGCCAGACATCGAGAAACCTTTTGATGTGTTCTGTGACGCCTCAAAAACAGGATTAGGCTGTGTTCTAATGCAAGAAGGAAGAGTCGTTGCTTATGCCTCCCGTCAGTTGAGAAAACATGAAATCAATTATCCGACACATGATCTTGAGCTTGCCGCCGTGGTGCATGCCTTAAAGATTTGGAGACACTATTTACTTGGTAATGTGTGCAATGTTTTCACCGATCACAAGAGTCTCAAGTACATTTTCACCCAACCAGAATTGAACATGAGACAGCGAAGATGGTTGGAACTAATTAAAGATTACAACTTGAATGTACAGTATCACCCTGGGAAAGCCAATGTGGTAGCCGATGCTTTGAGTAGAAAGTCGCATTGTCTGAATATGCAACCCTTACTCGAAGATGGTTTTAATCTAATGCACCCTGTCGTGTTACATAGTATTCAGATCAGTTGCACCTTGGAGAGTAAGATAATAGAAGGTCAGAAAGCAGACAAAGGGATATTCCACATCAAAAGGAAAATTAAAGAAGAACCTTCAAAACACTTCAGAGTGGACGAGCAGGACATGTTGTGGTTCGACAACCGTCTTGTTGTTCCAAAGGATAGAGAGCTTAAGAATAAAATTATGGATGAAGCTCATCACTCTAAGTTATCCATTCATCCTGGCAGTAGTAAAATGTATCAAGAACTAATACCTCGTTTTTGGTGGACAAAGATGAAGAAGGAAATTTCAGCCTATGTGGCCCGATGTGACACATGTTGTCGAGTGAAAGCTATTCACATGAAACCTGCTGGATTGTTGCAACCTTTGTCAGTACCTAGTTGGAAGTGGGATGATATAAGTATGGATTTCATCACAGGTTTGCCCACTACTCAGAAAGGCCATGATTCGATTTGGGTAATCGTGGATCGTCTTACCAAGACCGCTCACTTTTTGCCCGTTAAGACAGTTTATAGACCACCTCAATATGCCGAGAAGTATATTGCGGAGATTGTGAGATTGCATGGCATACCGAAGACTATAGTGTCTGACAGAGGGTCCCAGTTCACTGCTCACTTTTGGGAGCATTTGCACAAAGGTTTGGGGACTAGTCTGATTCGTAGCACTGCCTATCATCCTCAAACAGATGGTCAGACTGAAAGAGTTAATGCTGTTTTAGAAGATATGTTGAGAGCTTGTGTGTTGTCTTCCAGAGGTTCATGGGAGTCGTGGTTACCTCTAGCAGAATTCGCATATAATAATAGCTATCAAGAAAGTATCAAAATGGCACCTTTTGAGGCTTTGTATGGACGAAAGTGTAGAACACCTTTAAACTGGATTGAGCCAGGGGAAAGAAGGTATTATGGTATTGACTTCGTGGAAGAAGCCGAAAAGAAAGTTCATATCATTCAGCAAAATATGAGAGCAGCTTAGTCACGTCAGAAAAGTTATGCGGATAAAAGAAGGAGACCACTTGTGTTTGAAGTTCGAGACTATGTTTATCTGAAAGTCACGCCAATGAAGAAGAAGCGGTTTGGATTACGCAGAAAGCTTGCCGCCAGATTTGTAGGACCCTACAAAATCTTAGAAAGAAAGGGTCCAGTGGCTTACAAATTGGAATTACCAGAATCAATGGATGCTATATTCCCAGTTTTTCACATATCGCATCTCAAGAAATGTTTGCGCGTTCTAGAGGAAATAATTGAACCCCGAAGCATAAAACTTAAGTCAGATCTAGTGTATCGTGAGCAGCCAATTCGAGTTTTGGATTCCAAAGAAAGGGCTACTCGAAACAGTGTGGTGAAAACATATAAGATACAATGGAGTCATCATGATGAGGGAGATGCATCTTGGGAAACGGGTGAATACCTACAAAAAGCATACGAAGATTTTTATAATAAATGGTTCGTAACCCAAATCTCGGGACGAGATTTTTATAAGGGGGGAGGGCTGTAACACTCCGGTGTTACGCAAGCATTTGCATGGCAATCATATGCATGGCATTTCATATCATCATAATCATACATGTTAATATTATAATTTGAGTGAAATAAAAGCTTAGAAAGTGGTATTTGAGATGTAATATATTAATGTGCTAATCACATTCCATCAAAATTGTGCAACTAAAAATTTTATATCACTTAGAATTATAGGTCAAAATTTTTGGAGCAACTAAATTACTCAAAGTTTTGTCAAAGATTTGTTTTTAAAATGTTATTTGAAAATATTCAAAAATACTCTCTAAATTAGCTTTTATTCTAAAAATCAAAATCTATCCAGATTTGGACTTTGGTCTTAAAAGCAAAGTTGTAGAGAATTAAATTCTAAGCAACTTTTATTTTTGGGTCAATTCCAGAAAATGTCTTCTTCTTGTTCAAAATGGGGTTTGAAATCTGTGTTTGAATTTGATTTGAAATGAAAAATTTTAAAAAGATCAAAACCAGCTTAGCAGGCAGCCGCCTCGGATTCGGCCCGCTGGCCGAATCGGCCGCGCCACTCCCGCGCGCGCGCCCGCGTCCGCCTCCGCCGTGGCCCGGCCCAGCCAGCCCCCTCTCCCTTCTTCCCGCCCGCGCGCGCGCACGCTGGCGCCCCGGCAGCAAACGCCCGCCGCGTGGCGGCCGCATGCCGGCGACGCCACCGCGTGGCCGCTGTGGACCCCGCGCCCGCGCTCCACTTCCAAAACGACCGGGCACCTGGTCTCCCTTCCATTTCCGCCTCGCCTGCTCCCTTTCTTCCTCCCTCCGGTGAAAACCGCAGTGGAACACCGCTCGCCACCGAGCTCCGCCACCGTCACCGCCCTGTTCCGGCACCGGTGGACCACCTCCGTCCAATTGCCCGTGCACGAGGCTCCGCCCCATCCTCCCCTCCTTCGAACGAGTGTCGCCTTCTCCTCGTTTGCCCCGGTAGGGCTCAATTTTTCCCTCGCCTCGCCGCGCCACCACGACGGTGCAGTCGAGCCCGTGCTCCGCCACCGCCTCGCTCGCCCTATCTCTGCCCTCCCACGTCTCCTTCACGCGTTCGCCACTCTCTTGCGAGCGTTTTGCGCACCTTAGCTGGTCGCGGTTTGGCCGGAGCCGGCCGTTGGCCGTCGGCCACCACCACGCCGTCGCGGCTCCGAACGCCGACGAGGGCGCCCTGTCTCCCCCCCCCCCCCCCCCGTCGGTCGTCACTGGGCCACGCCCTGTGGGCCGTGCCCCGAGCAGGCCGGCTCGGTCGTTCCCCCGCGCGCGCAAAGCCGGGCCAAGAACGGCCATGGGCCGGTTTGATTCCACGGGCCGGGCCGGTTTCAATAATAAAAACCATTTTCTGTTTTCTTTTATTATTCTTGATGAAAATGCTTTGGAAAATATCTTAGCAGTCATTTCAGCTCCAAAAATTGTGAAATAAATTTATCTAGATTCATTGGAACCAGATCTACAATCTAAAAATATTGCATGTCATTTTTGTATAGGATAGTTTACTTATCCAAATGCCATGAAATTTTTATGGTAGTCTGTTTAGAGTAGTATTATGCTACTGTAATTTTCTTAGATTTTTAGGAGCATCAGAAATATATGTTGCTATTCAAACCTATTATTACTTAGGGTTTAAGCAAGTGTTGCTTTAAGTGTGATTAAGAAATTAGTAAAGCTTTGATGTATCTTTGAAGCATTTCATAAGATAGGTTAACTTAACATAATAGTAGTAGAAGAGAATGCAGTAGATGACATGTGCTTGTAGTGTATAGTTTCTTGGATGATGTTGACTACCTTGCATTTCAACATATTCATTGCATTCATCTCCTTCGATGCACACTTGCATAATCACTTACGCGCATTGCATCATACAGGATAGCAAACCGAGAACCCAGTCGTCTTATCCGAGGAGCCAGAGGAGCAGATCGAGGTGCAGCAGCAGAAGGTGACAGAAGCCGAAGAAGAGGTCGGTGAAGATCTCCCGGAGTGCCCCGATCACCGTCCGAGCTCCTTCGAGAGAGGCAAGCCCCGGAGCATTTCTCTCCCGGTTTGCAAATAATTTATTATTAACTTTACTTAATTTGATGCATTACGTTTAGGAGTTGTTTGCAAACGTTGCTGCATTATACCTTGCTTACCTCTGTTATACCATATCCTTGTTACCCTGGTATCCGCAGTCAAGTCAATGCTTAGCTGGCTTAGACCGGTAGAAGTCGGGTGATTTCCTGTCACCTGCGAGCTATAGGTGGTTACCTGGATCTGTTTGGTTGACTATGAAGTCATGGTATAACTAAGTGTGAAATGAATTTGAGATCGGGCTGGAACTTGCAGGGTTTCGGACTGTAGTGTTTTCCGTCTGTGTCGGTTAAGGACCGTCTGTTGTTGTCCCTCGGGTCATGTTGAACGCATGCCTCACATTTAGCTGGCCGGATAAAGTACCTTCCGACCGCGAAACTGGGAGATTATTCAGGCCGAGTGAATTGCCCGCAACGCACTGTACCGGAGCAGTAGTGGCAGGATACGGGGGCGCGATGATAAGGCCAAAGAGCAGTCGGGCGGCCCCCGGGTACAAGTGGTTCCTGGCAAGCTCGCGACTTTACCTGAATGGTTGACTCGGCGACCAACACCTCACTTTAGCGGGTGAGTGAGGTTTGTGTGAGGAATAACTTACCAGTTGGTTAATAATCGATTCGAATCGCCATCGTTCACTGGATAGTGAACACTTGACTTGAGCTACTTCATCGTAGTAATATTGATGAATCACTTGGATAGTTATGTGAAAGATGACCTGATAACTACTGTTAATGATCAATGGTAATCCTTACTTGCTTAATTACATGTTACTCTAGCACCATTGCAAACATAGTTGGCAGGGTAATAAAGAATTAATTACTGCATGCTTTTGGAAAGGAATTGTTAAGTTAAAAATGCTTTTCTTGCAAATGAGTCAGCTATCCCACCAGAAAGCCTATCATGATTCCTTGGTGTCTCTTATTTCTGGTTTATGACGGGTAAGTCTAGCTGAGTACCTTCTCGTACTCAGGGCTTTGTTCCCACTTGTTGCAGATGGACAGATGTACTACGGCTATTGTATCAACTGTCTCTATCCTGCAATGGGCGAAGCATAGGACCATGGGCAATGGTCATTCGTTACTTCTCGTCTGATGCTTTTGCTGGAGATGATCACAAGCTGGCACTTTATTTCAAAATGTTGTGTGTGTGCGTGATTTGAACTATCGCTTCCGCTACTTTTAGTCAAACCTGGTTTGTAATAACTATGTTTAAACTCCGATGTATTTTATGCCGTGAACTTTTATGTAACTTATGATGGTAACCGTTAAACTTAGTACGATCTTGGCTGTTATGAGAAATGGTTTGAAATCCGTCGAGATTTCACGGACTACCAGGTTATATGGGCTTAAGTTTGTTGAATTGTCCTTCCGTTGGATGATTTTCCTACTTAATTTCGTATAATTGGGCGGTTCTGTTACACATACTGCCCGTACCTAGTGACAAAAGCGGTTTTGGGAATATCCTTGGTCTTGATCTTCATCTGATGGTACCCAAATCTGAGATCGATTTTGGAAAAGAACTTGGCATCCTTCAGCTGATCCAAGACGTCATCGATCCTAGGAAGAGGATACTTGTTCTTGACTGTCACGACATTCAAATTCCTATAGTCAATGCACATCCTCATAGAGCCATCCTTCTTTTTCACAAACAAGACAGGGGAGCCCCAGGGTGAAGCACTAGGTCTGATGTACCCCTTGTCAGACAACTCCCTATGCTGTTTCTTGAGCTCTTCCATCTCATCGACTGACATGCGGTAGGGTCTCTTAGCAATGGGCCCGGTACTAGGCAGTAAGTCAATCACAAACTCCACATCCCGATCAGGTGGCATACCCGGTAACTCCTCGGGGAACACATCAGGATACTCACATACAATGGGCACCTCCTCAACTGATTTGGCCTCCAAGGCACTCATCAAGGCGTCTGTCTTCTTGTGGTGAGGCTCACATCTGATTACCCGGCCACTCGGATGTGTGATCTCCACGTATCTGGGCGAGCAAGATATTACTCCCTTGTGCAAAGTTAACCAGTCTATACCCAGGATAACATCTAGGCCATCAGACGGCAGTAAGGTGAGGTCGGCTAGAAAGGTGCTACCTTCAATGGTGATTCTCACTCCCTTACAGATTTTGGTGGATCTGGTGGTACCTAAGGGGGATATGGTGTCTATGGGTATACTCCGTGGTGTGATAGGTATGCTATTCTCTCATGCAAACTTAGATATTATATAAGAACATGTAGCACCAGAGTCAAAGAGAACTGATGCTGAAACTCCCTGTACCAAAAACATACCGTACACCGCATCGGGGACGTCCTGAGCATCCTCCGTGGTTAGGTGAGTCAGACGGCCGCGGGTGGCTCCCACGGCTGGCTTACGAGGCACCCCCTGGGCCGGTGCCTGCCTCATAGGGGTCTAAATGGGAGCGACCCTCTACGGACAGACCGTCGACTTGTGACCTGGCTGGCCACAGGTGAAGCTCGTGAAGGGCACACTGCCTGTGGCGGTGGTGAAAGCCTAAGTTTGGTTTTGGTAATTAATGACACCAAGTTGCTAATGCCATGTGTTAAGTGTTTTGAGTTAGGCATAAGCAACACAAGTGATGAAGGTGTATGTGGCAAGGAGTGGTGGCCACAAGATCACAAAGAGATGGTGCATGGACATGAAATGATGATCATGGTGGAGATGCACATATTATGATGGACATGATGATCAAGTGGAAGAGAAGGATCTAAGAGCGCAAGGCAAAGGTATAACTATAGGGTTTTCCTTTTGTCGGTCTAAGATGAGTAGAGAAGTGATTGACCGGGTTTAGGATACATAGCCGACTATCAAGAGGGCCAATCACGGTTAGCTCAGGAATCAAGTGCCACTAGATCAATGTCTTGAGCATATGCATTAGGATCTAGTAAAGAGCTAACATAACGCCTTGAAAAATGACTGTGAAAATGCTAACACACATGCACATGGTGGTGTTAGCACATTTGCGAAGGCGGTGGAGTTTGAGCGGTAGAGAGGGGTTTGGGTTCCTCTCTCCCTTCCGTCGAGCTTGCGAGGCGGGATTTGGCGCTTTTTGGGGAAGTGAAATGCCTATTTTCTACTGCGCCGGAAGTCGGAAAAGAAATGGAGGCGAACGGAGGTCACATAGGTGACCGGACGCTGCACCGGACGCGGTCATGGTATGACCAGACGCGTCCGGTCAGTACAACGCAGCAGTCAGGCACGCGGGTGTTAGGGTTTGCAACCGGCGCGTCTGGTCACTCGCGGGACTGGCACGTCCAGTCAGGCGTCCAGAGTGGCAGAGCGCAGCGGAGTGATGATCGTACACGCGGCGCGTCCGGTCACACGCGATCGGACGCGTCCGGTCATTGAGGGAGCTTACTGGACTCTAACCGGACGCTGGCACTATCGCGTCCGGTCGTTGCCTGGAGCGCGTCCGGTCGTTGCTTCGTGGGCTCGCGGTGCTGGGCGATCGGCGTGTCTGGTCAGTTGAGCGGCGTGTCCGGTCATTCGCTGGAGCGCGTCCGGTCTACGTGACCAGCGCGTCCGGTCAGTGCTTCGCAACTTAGCCGTTGCACGACCGGCGCGTCCGGTCAGTTTGACCAGTGCGTCCGATCAGCGCGACTTCGGCTGTTTTAGTTCCTAACGGCTAGCTACGTACCTCTTCGCTATAAATAGAGGATGTCCGGGGTTTGAGGCAAACTCTAGCATATTTTGAGACCTAGAGACATCCTTTGAGCTAGAGAACAACCCCTCCACTCATCTCTTTGCTTAGTTGCACATCTTGAGTGAGATTGAGTGAGATTCAAGTGCATTGCTTGAGAGTTGCATTCTAGAGGCACTTGATCTTCGAGTTGCTGCGGATTTCTTGTTACTCTTCCGTGTTTCCCGACACGGTAGATGGCTTGGAGCAGCGAAGGTGATTGAGCTCACAATTGGAGATTGTTGGAGCCCTCACCAAGTGTTGTAAGGGGTTCTTGATCCTTCCTTGCGGGAGTTCGCAAATTGGATACTCTAGTGGAGCTCGTGGCTTGGAGGATCCCCATCTTGTGTGCGGTTGTGCGGCGCCCGCCGAGGGCTCGACTCTTGATAGTCGATTAGCTCGCGAACCGACAAGTGGGTGTATCGCCACAACGGAGAGTAGCTTGTCGGGAAGCAAGTGAACCTCGGGATAAATTCTTGTGTCATTCTCTTCCCGAGGATTTCTTTTGTGTGATTGATTGATTGGTACTTCTCATCTCTACACGGCGGTATAATCACTCGAAGCTCTTCTCTCGTATTACTTCTTGTTTGTAGCTTGTAGTTATTGTTGTGTTTAGTGGATAGCCTTGTACTAGACTTGTGTAGGTGGCTTGCTTAATTAGTTAGAGCTAGTGCTTTTGCTTCACCACCTTTCATACTAACTTGTGGTTAAGTAATTCTTGTAGAAGTTTTAAATAGGCTATTCACCCCCCCTCTAGCCATTTGGACCATACAGGTGGGCGCAGGTGCCTTCCACGTACTCTGGCTCGGGCTCTGAGCAGGGCAGCCCTGAGCAGGGCGGTGGCTGTTGGCAGAGTAGAAACCACCACCACGGCCCAGAGCAGCTCCCTGGGCAAAGCGAGAGTGGGACTATGGCGGAGCAGACCCTCGCTGCCTCTAGGCCAGGGTGCGAGAGGAACCCTCACCCCGACGCCTCTTCTCCTTCCTCTCCCTCTGAGCGTCAGCCTCCAGGTGATTCCTCTCCATCTCCAGCACCTTGTTGATCATCTGCCGGAGGGTATGGCACTCATGGCCCGAGAGAGCAATCTTGAGGCGCGAGTTCAGCCCCTTCTTGTAGTGGTACATCTTCTTGTCAGAGCTGGTCTCCTCAGGAGCGTACCGCATCATGCGAATGAAGCGGGTGGTGTACTCCTGCACCTTCAGAGTCCCCTGGGTGAAGTTGCGGAACTCCTCCACCTTGGCATCCATGACACCCTCAGGTACGTGGTGCTCACAAAAGGCCTCAGTGAACTCTTCCCACGAGATGCTCCCGGGGTCATCTTGGGCATCACAGTAGTCGTCCCACCAAGCGCGCGCACCACCAGTGAGCTGATGAGCGGCGACTCCCACACACTCCTCATCAGTGCAGGTGGTGAGGTCCAGCTTCTTCTCGATCTCCCACAGCCAGTCCTCCGTGGCGATGGGGTCGTCGTCGGCATAGTCAAAGGTAGGGGGCCTCAGCTTGAGGAAGCCCTCCAACTTCCTCTGGAAGTCATTCGGCTGACCCCCATGGCGATGAAGCATTCCCTCAGCCAATGTCTCCAGAAGGCGGGTCTAGCGGTCCATCACCTCCGCCAGCTGTGGTGGTGGCGGCGGTGGTGGTGCGTCTCCACCAGGCACGGCATTCTCTCCCCTAGGCTAGGCGGCTCTAGCCCCACCTCTAGGTTGAGCGGCTCCTGCCTCCCCAGCGGGCTCCACAGGGACAGGCTCCTCCATGGCAGCGAAAGCGGCGAAAGGAGCCCCACGGCCTCCTCCACGGCCACGGCCACGTCCACGGCCCATGGGCGCGGGGGAAAGCGAGCGGTTGTTCAGACGAGCGGAACGGCGACAAGACATCTCACTGCAGGGTTAGGTCAAGATTGATGGATTATTAAGTGATTACACAATTTTGACCATAATTTCAAAAGATTGCTATCCGACACTCAATACAAGAAGGCAATAAGAACCATAAGACGTAGTAAGATCCAAACATCTAGTACATGGTTTTATTACAAAGCGACGTCTCCAGTAGATACACTAGGCAGACTCGCGGGAATCATGCTACGCGCAGGCAGCTCAAAAGTGAACAATCTACTCTACTCCAAGGGGTGAGTCATGTTTCATGGCCACGCAGGGCTCATCAAGGTTACTACTTCATTATTATGTGATCATGAAAGGTAACTACAACTATCTGGGAGCGACGGGTGGTGTAGATGGGCCATCGGTGGAAGCGGAAACCTTGGAAGTGCGGTCCATGGCATGAAGCTCATCGTCGGTGTGGTGGATCCTTGCAACGCGGGCAAGAGCGTGCTCCAGCATCTCAGTCCATGGAATCTGAGGATAGTCCACAGACGAACATGCTGCCAGGTTGAGCTTGGTGGGCTCAACGTGGAAAGTCTGCCTGCACGGCTTCCTACGCGCCCCAGGCGGAAGGGGGTCCTACACCATCTTGATCTCCTGGATGCGCTTAGCATCAGCGATGACCTAGGCCTGACGGAGACGGTTCACCTTGTCTTGGAGGAACTCGGTGCACTTGACGTAGTGGGTGAGGTGGTGCGTGTTGTAGGTGGAAACAACAGCAACCCTCTCTGCCTCATCCTCCAGGGCATTGCAGTGATCCTACAAGCCACACCTAGTGAAGGCACGCTTCTTCTCCTTCTCCTAGAGCTCCTTTAGGACACACCTCTGGCGCTCGATGCGATCCTCATACTCCAGCAGCTGGGAGGACGGGTAGTCATTGCGGAGCTCTTGCTCCATCACGTTGTCCTTGAGCTCGGCAATCTCCGCCTTGAGTGCCTTCTCACGAGACTCATGGAGGACCTCCATCTTGCAGGAGTTCTCGCGCTCCTTCACGAGATCGTGAATCACCAACTCGCACTTCCACTCCTCCTGGGCTAGGACGTCGTCGTGCTAGAACTGGAAGTCCCGAAGGCTACGGTTCTGCGACTCCACCTCCATGATGTAGTGGTCCTGGGCGAGGATGTACTGTGCAGAGGCACTCAAACAGGGGTCGATCTCGACACACGCAGCATGGTCAACAGCAGCGTCCTGCGGTGTTGTGACCTAGTTAAGGTCAAGGGCATGGGGCAGCAGATGGTAGGGCCCAGTCTGGAGGTAGTCGTGCGCGTATCGCATCACGCTACGGAGAGCCATGCACGAAACGGACTGTACATAAGTAGCAACGAAAGTCTCCACAGCCACCTCCTCGAAGGCGTGAAGCACGGGTATGTACGTGCTGGCGGGGACCCAGAGGTGGATGACGACGTGACCCTAAATAAGTCCGTCCGGTCCAGCCTCACCCTGGAACACGCACATGATCCTCTCAGTGGGGACGCCCAGCGAGTCCAGCACCCCATACAGGATCGTGGCGAACCCACGGTAGTCTCGTGCATCAACAGTAAGCTCAACAAGTAGAGCTATCTGCAAAATAACCGTAAAAATGGAGTTAGCAGGTTATTCCTTATAAGGTAACTAGGTAGAACAGAGTAGGTCTGAGACACAACACGATAGGATAAGGCGAATCAGGGTAAGACAGGGGTAACACATAGGAAATCCAACTATGTGATACAAGGTATCTTAGGGTGAAGTAAAGCAAAGCAGAGAAAGGTAGCCTGAAATGGAGTGAAGTCGGGCGATGGAGAGCGATGATAGGTAAGAAAGCAAGCAATATTTGTGGTAAGATGTGTGAAATGAGGTAAGCCATGCAAGAAAATGCAGCATGGTCGGTAATATAGCCGAAGGTGCAAAGATCCGTGCCTGTTTCTATCGACCAAACCTAAGAGTTCGTCCTAGGGTCAAGCATGGCTCTGCTACCAACTAAAACGATCCTGCAATCCGCAAAGGGAATGCCACAGATTCGACGTGTAATAGATGAACAAGTTCATGCCATTACCCAAATCTCAGTCAAATAACAGAGTCATACATGAATATCAGAGTACAAATAGAAGGTTTACATTAATTATTATCATTGCCACGCAGGGCGGAACATAGTCACACACAGCAACTAGAACAGCATCATGAAGACGGCAGCGGAAACCAGGACTCCTCGCACCAAGCTTGAGCGTAGGGCGAACCCCTACTCCTCCTAGTCGTCCTCCTCGTCGTACTCGGGCTCCGAGCCTGCCAAAAATCTATCAGTACTCTTGGTACTGGCCACGCATCTCCCACCCTATGATGCAAAGCTTTGTGGATTTGGATGCAAAGGGGTAAGAAAAGACCTATCTTTGGTTGTGGCTTCCTATGCGAGTAATCAATATTTTAATAATATAAGTTTGACAAATTTTAACCCATCTCATTCACACACGTTATCCCATCCCAACACATATCTCATCACCACATCACATCTCATCTCACTCTCTCATCGGCACGGGTGACTCCCTCTCACCCATGTCTCAATGGCTAAGGCCGGAACACACTCTGAAAACCCAGGGGAGGTAGAAGGACTCCTCTCAACTAGTCAAGTGAAGCTGTACTTAGGAAAGGTCCATAGCCGAAAGGTTCGGCCTATGTATCGATCGGTCAACCAGAAACTCTGCAGAGGTTTACACATCCCACAAGATAGCTATCCTCGATGATGCCTCGTCTAAGCTGACTCCGGGCCACCTACCGACTAGAAACGGTACCACCCTATCACTCAGAACTGGGGCCGTGTTAGAGTACCACCAACACGCTGAGATTGTGAGACGTAGTACTTAGCCCCTAGGTACTACGCTGTCTTGGGAGGGTGTGGGTCCTCATGCCCGTACCTCCCTACACTATCCGCTAACCTCTCAATAGTAGTGGCACTGCACCAGCAAGTCGAACGTCTGTCTCCTCCCCACAGAAGCGAGTGGGTGTGCAAGGATTCCTAAGACTCGGTCCACAGGCGAGTCAGTCCTTAGGGTGACTAAGCAGGACATCTTCACAAGGGGAAACCGTTTTCCGCTCAACGGAACACCCGGCACCCCGTGCCATCACAGCACCTCACATCCCAAGGCTTCATCCCACGAAGACACTCCACCCCGAGACCTCTCCCTATCACATGTACCCGCCATATGCACCTCACATGGCGAACGCCCAGGTGGCATCCTCCGGCAAGACTTGTCCTCCTGACTCGTCGTAGATCCTGCTTGGTCGACTCGACCCTCACCACACACCCAAGACTCACGCCAAGATCTCTCTAGGTTCATTATCAGGTTTTTATCAGGTTATTATCAGGTTAACGGCTCCTCGTGCCTTATCTCAAACGCCTCTCACTCACCAGCATCACATCACAGATATAATGCGAGTAAGAGTAAAGCAGTAAGTAACGAGTGCTAAAGCAGTATCTAATCTAACAACAGGGTGAGCAGGTGTAAGGTTGCAACAAGGTAAGTGGCTCAAAAAGCAGTAAACTACCATGCAACCTATCAGTAATATTATTGCATAAAAGTAAAGCACTAGCAATTCTAAGTATTTGCATTGTGTAATAGGATCTACGAATGGGTGGGGCGTGGCACCTGGCAGGTCATCACCCAAGTCCTCGGTGTAGTCCGGGTCAAACTCCTCAGTCGGTGGCTCCTCCGAGACTGTTAAACGTAACATATAGCCGCGTTAGCGGCTCCTATAGAGGTGCACAAAGAAGCAACTGAAAATCAAAAGATCCAAATGCACTCAAACATAAGCCTATGACATAGAGCTTGTTTTTAGAAAAATTTGGACTCTAGTTTGGTATTTTTCTGAGCTAGTATGAATTAGTTATGAATTTTTGAAGTTTAAATCATTTTTAGAAAAAGAAAAAGAGTTAAATAACAGGCTGACATGTGGCAGGCCGTGATTGGTCGAGTGAACAGTGCAGATGACAGGTGGGGTCTCGGTGAACAGTGCTGACAAGTGGGCCCGGTCAACATTGACCTGTCAACGGTCAACTTTGACTAGGTCGTGACCGGGCTTGGCGGGCCGGGGCAGGGCCTAGACATGGGTCGGGTTGGGCCGCCTGGCCCGGACACATGGTGCTCCTAGGTGATGCCACGTCATGGGCTCGGGTTCAAAGCGGGCCTTGGTCTACCGGGGCCGGCTCATGGTGGACAGGTCGTTTCACGCGGTGAGCCACAGACTCGGTCTACATGGACTGGGTTCACCTCTCCTCCTACTCTCTCTGGTCCACATGCACCCGGTGCATGACGCAGTTCTAGCCTTTCCCCCCCTCTTCTGTTTTCACCGCACGGTGGTCGCTGGCGGCGAGCTCCCGTTCCCGGCGCTTCGGCGGCTCGAAAGGGCAGCCTAAGGGTCCTACCGCTACGCGCTGTCACTAGGGGCTCAAGGTGAGTCTGCAATGGCGGATCCGTGCCTCCTGGGGGGTCCCTACGGCGGCGGTGACTTGGTCGTGCCATCGAGCGGTAGCAAGCGCGTCTTGACGCCAAAAGAAGCCAAGATGCCTCCTTCTAGCTAGGGCTTCGCGCGTCCCTCATCGTGGTGAAGTGCTCTGAGCACCTCTTGCCATTCCTCTTTGACTCTTCGGTGCAGTGCTTCGCTTCGCCATGGCCGTGCTCTAGCCACGGCGAGCGCGCCTAGCGTGTGTGTGTCACCGCGGCAACTGGCGGTCATGGTGGCCCGGGCTCTACACGCCAGTGGCAGCGGGGTGCGCGTGCGATCATGACCAAGCTACGGTGCTCAGGGCCTCGCTTCGAGCATCCCCGGTATGGGAATGTCACCGAGGCATGGCGATGGCGCCGTGACTCCGAACAACGAGCAAAAGAAAAAAAAGGCACGGGAAGGGCGTATGGCGGGCTCACCGCGGGCTTGGTGCGGAAGGATAGCGAAGCAGAGGCAATTTGGGGCTGTGACGAGGCGAGGCAGGCCGACAAAACCACGACGAGGGAGAAGACGACCGCATCTCCCCTGACTCCGGCGATCTCCGTTGCTCGACCGGCTCCGGCGGGTTCCGCTCCTCTAGTTCCTTCCCGCTCCCCAACCCTTTCCTCCTTCTCATGAATAGGCTTGGCAAGGTGGAGCCACAAGGTGGCGGCGGTGAAGGGGAAGGCTATGGCTAGGGTGTGGCCTTTGGGCCTTTATAGTCACGGCCGTCCATGGCGTTGGGCAGATGGTGATCGCTCGCGCGGGGACACGTGTTGCCGATCGGAGGGGCAGGGCTAGGGCTTCCTCCATCGCTTGGCGTGGTGCGGTGGTGCTCCTCGCGTGAGCCTGGCCAGTCAAAAAGAAAAAGAGGGGCTCTCCGGCTCCCATGGCGTCACGGCCGTGGGCCTTGGCGGGGGCGTCATCGCAGTGGCGTGAACTTGAAATGGGGGCGGAGCAATTGCGGCTCGGATCGTGGATGTGGCACGTGATCACGCCTCCCTGCTTGGCGGCCTTGGTGATCGACGACCGAGGGCGCGGTCCCGCCCTTGGATTTCCCCGCCGGGCTCTGCTCTTTGCTCTACGTCTAGAAAAGCAGAGGAAGTGAAGGGAATAAAGGAGGGGGATGACGTCCGGGGGCCACCTGCCAACGAGAGGAAGGAAACGATGACTCCTGGTTCATTGTGGAGCGGGCGTGCGGTTGGGTCAGCCCGCAAAGTAGTTGGCGAGGTGGATCGGCCTGCTAGGCTGGACTGGAGTGGTGGTGGGGGGAAAAAAGAGGCAGCGGTTGGCCGGCTCGGTGGGCTTGTTTGTGCGCACGCTGGCGGGCCAAGCTCGAGTGTTGCGGCAGCAGCGGCTGGGCCTAGCGAACCGTGTTGGCCGAAGGGCCCTTTTGTTTTTCTGGTTTTCTAAATTGCTTTTTTATTTAATCTTATACCAATTCCAACTATACCAATGGCTCCTATATGTGCATGCTTGTGTACCAAGCAAGCATGCACCCTTAGTGTTGGTCCACTAGGGTCTAGGATAGGGTGGCCATTCTCAGGGTAGGTACTAGGTTAAGTTAATTAATTCATTCTCAATTAATTAGTTAGCAAGATTATTTATATAAAAGAAAGTGTTGATTTTATTAGCAAAACAAAAAGCGATAAAAGCCAACTCACAAGTATTTAATTAAATGCAGATGCTCTACTCTGCTATGTAGGTGCTACTTGTGCAACTACATGGGTGTTTTTCCTACATGTCACTCACCAAACATGGGCATGTTTGCGAAAAAAATTCAGTTGTGATTTTTGGTTCCTAGAAAAACTGGGTTGTTACAACAACTAATATTTTTAATATTTTTTTAGCAAGTACATGTCATCAAGAAACTAACAAAACAAGAATCACCATTTTTGGAGTTTTAAAACTTAAGATATGGCTTTGGTCAAGTTTATAAGCATTTTTGGAGCACTTTTCAAGGTGAAATAAAAACACAAAAAAACTTCTACAAACATATAACACATTATGAGTCTACTGCATAGATCTTTTCTCAATGTTTCTAAAAAGTCCACATTTACTATTTTTGGAGTTTCCTAGCATGAGATATGGAATTTAGAAGGTTTATCACAAAATCTGAAATTCAAATTACTATAAAACAGAATCCTTCATAACTGCTAGGCGCACCCGAATGTTTACCCAACTGTGCCACTCATAACGCTGACTTGCGGGACCCGCTGCCCAAATGGGCCCACCTGTCATGCACACACAGAGAGAGACAGAGAGAGGGGGAGCCGGCCTTCATCCCCCGGCACCGAAAAAAGGGGAGGCGGCCGGTGGCTTGCTGGCCGGCCATTTTTCTGGCCGGTGATGTCGATGCTGGCAACGGGGAAGGGCAGCGCGGGCACCGTCGTGCCATTCTGCATCCGTGGGTGGTCACGGACCGGCTAGAGATGGCTTGTGGCCTCCCGGCCACAGGTGCGGGCGGCTCGGCGGTGGCCATGCTGGTGGTGACAGCCCTCCGGCGGCGCTGGCCCGCAGCGATCGCACGCGCGGGTTGGAATACGACGAGGCGAAGATGTTGGGGCTCACGGATCTGGTCGTGGTGGCTCAAGGTGGCTCGGCCATGCGAGGTCGGCGGCGTCGGATGACCGTGCCGTCGGCGGTGGCTTTCGGTGGAAATTGGTCGCGACGAGCACATGCGACGGTGGTAGGGAGGCAAGGCGAACACAGTGGTGTGCTCTACTTGGCCTGCGACCGAGCCATTCAGCGAGAACGATAGCGTGGCTGTGAGCTCTGGAGCTCGGCCATGGCTGTGAGCTTAGGATCCTTAGTGTGTTGCTACCTTCTTATTGTGGTGAGGTTAGTGACCATATTGTGTGTACGGTTCAGCTACACCAACTTGTCTTGGCCGGGGGGTTATGGCTTTGTTCTGAGTACTAGACTAATAATAATGTGTAGCATATTTTTTTGTAAGGCGTGACCTGAATACAATTCTGTGTGTGTCATGCTGTTAAAACCCTATTCTTACAATGACAAGGGGTCTTTGTTCATGCTGATGTTTACAAAGTGTTCTGCATTGCATCTTAGGTCATGGTGAACCATTTTTGTACTTCGGGTCAAGGTGATTGTTATGTCATACAAATGCTCTTGCATCTTACTCTATACCAATATTTTGTACTCTTGCATCTCCCTCTGTTCCAATTTATAATTTGTTTGACTTTCTTGACCCTAAGTTTGACCGCTCGTCTTATTCAAAAAATTTGTGCAAACATAGTCAAATTTAAGTTATTCTTGTAGAACTTTTGTTAATAAAGTAAGCCACAACAAAAGAAGTGATATTTAGCACATTTTTTAATAAGATGAATGGTCAAACTTAGGGTAAAAGAAGTCAAACGAACTATAATTTGGAATGGGTTTAGTACCTGTGGTGACAAAAAGTACAAGTGAATTTTATCCCTGATACGCAGCTCACGGTCTGCCTATAATGCTTACGACCTGCTATGCAATTACCATGCATCTTCATTTGCTGCTCGCCTCCTCTGGCAATGCTTAAAGAATTTGCCACCGAATCTCTTCCTTCAGTCAATCAGTCGCGGTTTCAGTTGCTGAGCAACTCAATCTTCGTTGGCTTATCGGGGCCTTGTTTAGATATACTCCAAATTCCAAATTTTTACGCTCTCTCCATCACATCAAATTTTAGACACATGCAAGGAGCATTAAATATAGATAAAAAAATAACTAATTGTACAGTTTTGTTGTAAATCACGAGACGAATCTTTTGAACCTAAGTAGTCCATAATTGGACACTAATTGTCAAATATAAACGAAAGTGCTACAGTAGCCAAAGTTGAAAAAATTTGCAATCTAAACAAGGCCCTAGGTTATGGAACGCTTTTTGCCAAAATTTGTGGGTGCCCTTTCAGAAGATACCCTGTCCCATAATGTGCGTTAGGCGATGGGTAGGTATCCTATTCCCTGCTATGGGCTTTTGACAGTAACCGATGGGTATCGCCTTTTGAGTTTTGACAGTAAGCCGCGCAAGGCAGTGTTGCATTGGAGGCGATGCTGCTGCTCTTGACTTCTACAAAGTGCAAACTCTGTCTATAACCTTTGTCTTGTTGCAATGCATATGGTGAGTAATTTTCAGGCAACGCAATTCTGACAGCACACTGCATCACAAAGCCTGGCGTCATCCAAATCGGAAGGCAAATGGGCACGATCTGAAGCGCACAACAATGAAACAGCCCTAGTAGCCCACAACAGGCAGGCGAGCAGCCTGATGCCTGGAGCTTGTTGCAGGACGATCATTGCAAGAAACACAGCATGTGGTAACGAAAGATATATACAGTATATATACTCCACCATCGCACTGCAAGGTACTAATCCTCTAGGAACCAGAGCAAATGTCAGAAGTTCGATCACCAGCAGAACTTTCGCCTGCGGATTTCTCCCACGTATCTGTACACTGTTTATAATAATGAAATAAAATCCGAAACTCAGAATATTGACACAAAGTTGGAAGCTGGGGTGACAAAGAAATATATGTAGAAAGAAAGCTACAAATGCAATGCCGCCTTTTCTGAAGTCAATGGAAACGTGTCATTCCAAAACATTTTTATTGTTCATTTCAGCCACTTCAACGGTCCTCTCACAAGCATTTGTTACTACGAAACTCCCGAATTAGATTCCAGGATTCTTCACTTGCATTTCTAACTGGTATCTCAGCATATGTTCGTGTAAGATCAATGTTTCTCTAGACAAGTCAAATCTTCCATTAACCATCCCTCAAATAATTTCACTATGTGGAAAAAAAATTGGCAGGTTATTTGGATACAATCTGCAAGGCCTGGATGACACTCTTGTAGACTTAATAGTCCTGTACACATCTATTCCAAAAACAAAGCAGATGACTTTGGTATAATAGCATCTAAAGTAATATAAACATGATCTCAACGCATAAGTTCATGAGTAAAACTTCACAAGCATAGTGTAGAATGCAGAATGCTGTTGGCCTCACTGCTGAACTGCCGTTCCAAAATATAAATAGTTGCATTTGTTGATCCCCATATATCCATAAAAAGTGATGTCCTCAGTAGCAAAGGAAGTCTGGTGTCATTGATCGCCAGTTAAATCCTCCATATTCACAGCAGTAAAATTGATTTTACACATGTTCTAAAATCCAAAAGACGTTTCAAGTGAAACAGCCAAACAGGTCAATACCAGACCAACCATTGGTCCCTAATTTTCTAAAGTGTCAGTACTGTGGAATTTAAGTTAGTAGCTAGGTTTACATCTAATTCTTCATGTTACAATGTTCAGCCTAACTGCCTTTTGCAAACCAAATAGGCAGTGAAGGAAAGGAAATAGATGCCCTCTTTCACAGCAACATTGGTCATCCAAAGCAAACAGAGACGTTTCTGGGTGCCATCTCAAATTACACTTCACTTCACAACTTTACATGTAATTCTTCATGTTACAATGTTCAGCCTAACTTCCTTTTGCTAACCAGATTGAAATAACATTTAACCAACATGAAAGGAAGAATTTGGTTAACTGGTGCATTCTCAGTCAAAAGGCAAACGTTAATTATACTGTTGTAAGAGATCATTTTAGAAATGCTCACGTTTAAGTACTACGGGAATGCAATACCCTCACTTCAACGGTTCATGGTGTTTGTATTTGAAATTGAAATCCATACAATTTCTATGATATGAGTTGGCATGTGTAGCAGTTGAAGGTCATTCTTGCTAGGTGAAAGATAAAAGGCAGTGTAAAGTGATTTGAAACCTGGTGTGTGAAAGAATGTTTAAACTAGTGCAACATGGAAATATGGTTCCAACTTCCAATATCTAGTGTTTTGAGCAATTCACTCTAACTAAAGACCTGTTTCAGAATTGGAAGTAAATGGATTAAATAATATAAAAAATCTGGATTTTTGTCCAGTTTGGTTTGATGACGGTAAAGAGTGATTGTACATTGCAGTGCAGACTGAACTAGTATGCTTAATTAGCAAGATACAGAGCAGTAGGCGTAACATATATACAGGTAGGCAGCATATAACTATCAACTAATACTTTTGATAAGTTTTTACGAACTCCAGTTAGATGACTCAGGTACCATACACTAAAGCCTAGGGATAGTATCACTTCCGTCTATCACATATTCGCAACTCAAAATAAGGTTTCAGTATGCAAACTAGCCATCTAGCCATCTAGGCATCTCAGGACCTGCTTGGATGGGGATATTGGCTAAGATTTACCTTTTTTTGTTCAAGCACTAAAATGGCCTCAAGATGTATTTGCACAGAGTTGGCTTTGCAACTTGAGAATAACATCAGATCAAGACAGCAACTAAACCTAATTAAGTAAAAAAAAAGATATGGAATGATACTGTTTGACAAAAGGAGCCAACCACAGGCAATATAAATATATGGAATAAATAAAAACTAAACCACATGTCCATGAAGGCACGAACACCAGCATAATTGACTACTTGGTTCTCACTTCCCACTACAAAATCTCAAGGATAACACAAAAACCATATTACTCAGTTGAAATAGTATTACTGATAATAATGCTTGAGAAACAATACATAAAGCCATGCTCAATCAGCCCGTAACAAAAAATTGCTTTATCCCCTGGCCAAAAGTACTACAATCACAATAGCTTAAACCGAATCATGATATCCCCAGTTCTGGTGTGAAATCAAATTCAAATCCACCTACAGCTCAGGCTTATGATCTAGTAAACCTATAGTATCACTCAGTGGAAGGAGTATACTATTACTTCAAAAGAGTATGTATACTATGTTCAATCAACATTTGTCATTATTCCCCTAACAAAAATTGCCTGATCCCCAGCTCAACAATCACATCAGCTTAGAATCAAATTCAATCACGCTGCAGATATCCCCCAGCGCCAGAGTGAAATCAAATCCAAATCTACCTATGTCTGATGCCTCATACTCAAGATCCAGTAAATCTCAAACCAGAAGGCGGGCAAAATCTTACGAGCTTGCCTTTGCTCCCTCCGCCGCCGCAGCCACAGTGGACCCTTGAGCGGCGGCCGCCTCTGCCTCGGCCTCGAGGCGCTTCTTGTTTCGCTCGAGCGCCTCGCCGACCTCCTTGGGCATGTACTTCTCGTCGTGCTTGGCGAGCACCTCGGTGCCGCGCAAGAAGCACGCGCACTCCCGTGCCTTCTCGGTCACCTTCCTCCCGCCGTCGCCGCGGAGGTCGTCGGTGAAGGGCTTGAGGAGGCCCTCGACGACGACGGAGTGGCCCTCGCGGAAGAGGTCGGGCAGCGCGCCCTCGTAGCGGACGAGCACGTCGGTGATGAGGTCCGTGACGACGAACTCGATCTCGGGGGAGGACGGCGAGGGGTGCGCGACGGAGCCCTCGAGGACGAGGCCGCCGAGGCGGACGCGGGACTTGGAGGGGTCGGCGGTGAACTTGGCGAGCGCGTCGGTGGGCGTGACGTAGAAGACGAGCTGGTCCTGGAACGTGGCGAGCACGGTGACCACAAACCCGGCCGTGCAGGCGAAGGCGAGCCCGTAGGACCAGAGGCGGCGCGTCTGCAGCTGCCGCGCGCGGGCGCCGATGTCCGCGGCGCGGGGGCGGGAGGAGAGCCCCGACCGCCGCGTGGCGGAGGCGAAGGTGCGGAGGAAGGGGCCGAGCGGGGTGGCGGCGGCCGCGGTCGCGCGTGGGGTGGGGATGGGTCCCGGTGTGTGGAGGAGGGTGGAGAGGAGGCGGCTGCGGGAGGGGAGGAGCCGCGAGAAGGCCATGGGCTCGGGTCCGGTCGGGGTCTGGTGGGATCTGGAGGCTACGGGACTGCGGAAGGGCCGGACCGGAAGGGGAAAGGCGTGGGCTCGGCGGTCGGCTGCCGATCGGCTTGTTGCGCACGGCACGGCGCACGCCGCCGTTGGCCGCGCTGGGCTGGGGACTTGGGTCTCGGTCTCGCAACCGTGTGGTCAGCGGCTCGAGCGAGCTCATTTGACGCTGCAAAATCCCTATTTGATACATGGACACTGAGCGGGTCGGGGAAAGATAAATGAATGAATTAAACGGGACATAAAGAAAGAAGGAATTATTAGGATTCAATATTATTCATCGAAATAGTGGGATATCTCTTTCCTTATCCCTGTCTCAGTGTCATCCAAACGCCACCTAAAGAAAAATACTCATTTTCGACGTTTTTGAACAACTTTAAATTCCTGCGAACGACTTTAAGACCCGTTTTAATCTTCGGAATTAAATTTATTTTAATAACTATAGTTTAGACACATATTAATTAAACAATATAGTTGCATATGAATTATATTTGTATATTATTGTTGGCTATACAAGAGAGATACTATTTCTACCGTAGGGAAACGAGTTCAAGAGTGTATTATAAGTTGCAAAGTAGAAACGTAGAATTGTGATATATAGAATCAATTTTTATCTCTCACCCTATGAATTTAAGATAGCCTTACATGTGAACTTTGAAAAGTGGTAGAATATCAAATCCAAGCCAAACAACATAATATATTAAGTATATTTCAATTCCTCCAAATGAAAGGATCCAAATGGCCTCAACTTTGGCAATTTTGAGCAAACTGAGAGAGACTCTGTAACCGAGTTCTTGTTCTTTGGGGCCTTCTTCTTTTGTGTAGTTGAATTTCTCAAGCGACGAGAGGATGACAGTAAATTCTGTGACAGGGGAAAGATGCTCAGGTGCTTGGTTAAGAAATGATACTAAAACGTAAATGGTAATGCAACGGTGTGGGTGTCCAGACGGACAGATGTCGCCTCAAAAAAAAATCTCCCACTCCGCCTCGCACTCGCCGCAAGCTTCGCTCCCTGTCAGCCGCCGCTAGCGGCGACCACCTCCACTTCCTCCGCCCCCAAGGCCCTCGTCCGCCTTCGCAACGCCAGGCTCCACCGCTGGAGTCGCGCCTGCCGCATGCCCCTACCCTCATCGTCAGCACCAGTGTTTTCTTGTCACCTCCTCCTGCGGCTAGAGACGGCGAGGGCATCACACGCGTGCTGTACTTTGCACCCACCTCGAGGCTCCTCGCGCCCCGGTGTCCAGTCCATGGTGTTCTTCGCTCCGCCACCTCCAAGCCCCGATTGCCTATCGAGGTGGTTATCGAGTTCCTCAATGTGCCTGATACGGTGGTCACCGCTCACTAGAGTGTCGCGTCTGACATGTTGCAAGCGTATATTTCAAATGTTTTCAAATGTTTCAGAGGTATGTTGCAAGTGTTTTCATATGGATGTTGCAAAAATAGTTCGGGATATTGCATATGTTGTAATGGCTATAGACGTATGTTGCAAACGTCTGTTTCAAATGTTTTATTTGTGTTTTTCAGATGTAAGTTGCAAGTGTGTTTATCTGAATATTGCATATGTTTCATACATATGTTGCAAGTGTTTTTATTTGGAATCTATATTGTTGCATATGCTTGCAATGACTTTAAAGTGTGGTGTTTTGCAAGTGTTTTAGGCATATGTTGCAAGTTTTTCATCTGTCTCAGACGTACGATGTAAGTGTTTTATTTGGATGTTGCAAAAGTAAATCGAGTGTTGCACATGCTGCAATGCATATGAGAAGCGGAGGGGACGCGTGCGGTCTGCCGACGTGGGCCTTGCGTGGGCGCGCAAAACGCAGACGCCGGCGGGGCATGCTAGCGCGAGCGCGGGCGTGGAATGCAGGCGCGCGTAGGGGGAACGGGCGCAGCACAGCACGACCGTCCGAGCGCTAGCGGTACCATAAACGGTATGAAATAAGGGGTGATGGTCACAAATCAATATTTCCCATTTTGTTTAATTAAGGGGAGATGAGCTCCGTAATGGCAAGGCACGTCGCCCTCCTCCTCCTCGCCCTCCTTCCCTCACCGCCGTCGGCCATGCTGGATCGTTTCTTTGCGGCCGTGGCCACGCTAGATCACATCAGGTACGCATCCTCTCAACCGAGCTGTGGTAACGATTAGCACTAGATTTGCCCTGGCCTAGGATCGGGACTTGATTACGCTTAAGTGAACCGAACAAATTTAATGGAGTCAGATTACGCTATGAACAGATAACACCTCAAATTCCTGAACCAACTCCAAACACTACTTCAGTTTGATGCAATGCACATGCAGAATTAAAAAACAGTATCCACAATCCAGTAATTCTGAAATGAACACTGCCACCTGGTAGTACCCCGTGGAGGTGGAGTGTCTATGTCTGACAGTGTGGTTCGGTGGTACTAGTTATGCATGTAGTTCCCACAAAAATAGCGTTGCCAACCCAATAATCTGCCGTGTGTTATCATTTTAATGAGTTTAATGAGGTGATGTAAGCGACAACAGGAACGGAGACCATGCCGATCGTAGTATGTTGAAGGCCCGAGCGATAACTCATGTGCTTAACAACACGTCCCTTTGCAAGGAGCGTCGGTGCAGCGGCAGACAGGCTGCCCTGAACCCTCCCATCCGTTAAACCCGAGCTCCAGTACCATGATGTTCTTTATCCCTGAATCCTTCTTGGTCTCCGATAGATAGTCTGAGAACATCCGAGCACAAGTTGGACCTCGCACCTGGAGCGCAATGACACAAGAGTTAGCGAGGGGGAAATGCATCCATTATTTTTTTTCCTTTTGCATATATCCCCTACACTAGAGATGGGATGAAAGGGAAAAAACAGAGAGGTTTGGGTTGGGTATAACATGGGAACAAAGAAAAAAGAACAGAAAATGGGATTTGGTGCGTTTCTGTTCATGCCATCACATAATAGCGGTACTGCTGCATAGCTAACACAATCTGGGATTATAACAACGCAAATGAGATATGACCATCACTATTCACTACTAGAGAATAAATTTGTACAAGGTCTCTGTTCCAGAAGACGAGATTAAAGGTCAAAGTAAAGCTAAAAATAGATTGAGATATTGAGTTGAGCAGGCTGTTCAATTGGTCATCTATTTCGTCAGGTAATGTTAGGACATTGATGAATGGTTATCAAAGCCATAGATACAATAATCTGCAACTGCTGCCTGCGGGCAAGTGAAACATCAGAGGCCTCCTATGTAATATGAAAATCAAAGTAACATTACAGCTTGTCTATCCTAACAGACAAACACAAACTCATCTGCAATTTCACACACATTTCTTAACTAGCAAAGCTTTTGTTTAATTCCAGGGCATGCAACCTCAGTCCATTTGCATTGCAAAACAAGACAAGAGTTTACACAATTCAGGTCACAAACTGAGACCTTGCACTCCCTGTGGCAAATTGGCTAGGTTTTTACAAGCCGCTGAAGATCTAACGGTAGCTGGCTGCACCCAAAGACTCACCACCTATACTATTACTGAACGACAGAACACAACCCTAGAATGTCACATGTTAATAGCTATATGAATATTAACTGTTTACTGTAATTTCCTGGGTGGCTTGTCCCCAACCCCCACCCCCCCCCCACCAAAGAGAGAGAGAGAGAAAGAAAACCTCCTTATGTGCTTTTCCCCAAGGGAAAAGATTTAATAGGACATTTGGTACAATCAATCCTAGTGGAAAAAGGAAAGGAATACCTCCAGCTATCAAAATTTTCAAAAAGATATATTTTTGTTTGTCTCACATCAAAGATTCTGGATCCTAATCCAACTTAATAACGGAAAACCCTTGGTAAAATGTATCCTAATTCCTAGCTGGGCATAACCTAAACCTTTTTATCCCAAACTGAATCTGACATAAACATGAAAACCTGTTAAGCAGTACATCTGAAGGTCTACAGTGCAGGCCAGTATGATCACACTAACAAAATTACAAGGGTAAAGAAGTTAATTTAGTCAGAGCATGAAACATATGGAGAACAAGCATGAGAACAAATTGCCATAACAAAAGCTCTTTTTGGCTCAAGTAAAGTCTGGTGAATATCTCAACATAAGGTCAATTGGGGTATGGATATGTAAATTATCAGTTTTCCCAGAAGATCCACAACACCATCTTGGTTCTTACTATCATAAGTGGCTGAGACCAAAACCTTTTTATCCCAACCTAAATCTGACTCAAACATGAAAACTTGTTAACAGTTCAAAAAGTGTACATCTGAAGGTCTACTATGCAGGCCAGTATGTTGACGCTAACAAAATTGCAAGGGTAAATCAGTTCAATCAAAGGAAGATATGTGAAGAACCAGGCATGAGAACAAATTGCCCCCACGAAAGTTCTTATTTAGTCTGGTGAACATGTCAACATAAGGTTTCGTGCAAATTGTTGGTTTTCCCAGAAGATCCACGGTATCACTGTGGTTCATCAATCATCATCAGACAATAACATTTCATAAGTGGCTGAGAGCCTGAGAACTGTGCAAAAGTGAATCAATCCAACCTAGATGCGGTGAGCATCTTACGCATCTTTTGTCTAGGAAATCAGATTCCTAAGTACAGCGAATGGGGCAGAGTAATTGAGAGAAGCGAGGGCGGAGGATCTGGGACCTGGCTCAGCGCGCAGTGGGAAAACGAGGGTGTCCTTGCCGCTGGCGGCCCGAGCTAGCTCCGGCATCCGCGCCTCGAAGCTGCCGCTGGCGAAGTGGTGCGAACCCGCGACGTGAGCCTGGTAGCTCCTCTCCTCATCCCTTCCGTTTTGATTCAATTCCCCCGACAGCAACGGTGAAGAGGAAGGAAACAAAAATCAGTCTCCAAATCCAAATCGGCGAGGCGTAGGACAGGACAGCCGAGGCGGCCCGCGCGCACGTACCTGACGTCGATGATGGCGAGGCGGGTATTGCCTCGCGCCATGGGGACAGCCGAGGCGGCCCGCGCGCGCGTACCTGACGTCGATGATGGCGAGGCGGGTATTGCCTCGCGCCATGGACACCAGCTTCGCCGCCGAAACGTACGACACGCTCCGCGCCATCCCGTTCCCAACCCTCACTGCTCGCCCCAACCCTCACTGCTCGCCGTCGGTCGGTCAGGCAAAAGTCATGGCCCTCCTTTTTTCTCGGTGATGAAAAATGAATTTTACGATTCTAGTTTTTAGAGTATATATAAAAATCTTATATTCCAGTGTATCTTTTTTTAAGCAAAATTTTCAATTGTATCAGGCCGCATACCGGACCTGGCACAAGAACAGCTAGCGAACGCTGCTTACTTGACCTGGCACAAGAGCAGCCAGTTAACGCTGCATACCGGACAACCCAAAGAAGAGCAGCTAGCGAACCCAAAGAGCAGCTAGCGAACTGGACCAAACCCAAAGAAGAGCAGCTAGCGAACCCAAAGAGCAGCTAACGAACTGGACCAAAATTTGCTTTAGCGTATTGGCAGGGGCCGCGCGAACGCGTACCCCCTCTACCACAAATTATGACGTCCACTCTCCCACTTGGGGAGATGGTAAGCCAACGCACCCACCAAGTACAATGTAGGCCATTGACCTAGGCCACGGGCCTTCGTGATTGCCCGTCGACCCCGTCCAGGTAAGTATGTTGCAACGAGGGCCGGGGCGCTGGTTATGTAGCCTCCTCCCGCGTCCCACCCAGCTTCAGGCGGCGAGGTGGGACTAATCGAAACGCGCTTCACCCCAGTCAGGCAGTCACCCTGCCGGCTGCCGCGCGAGCGCAAGCGCTGGTTCTGCCGTCGGTTCGTTATTTTGATGGGCTGGTTTCTGCAGCCAGCCCATGAAATTTTCCGACTCGTGCGCGCCAACCTTTTTCGTTGCTCGCTCACCGACCGGCGCCACCGCTTCCGAAAAACTTTACCCAAAATTCATTCCCTCTGCCGCTCTCCAATCCGGTCGCGGCGAAAGCTCGGCCACCCAACCCAATGCCGTCGGGGTCGGGCTCCCGGTCCCGGGGCAGGCGGCCGCGGCCACGGCCGGCCGCAGAGGTGGCTGCTCCCCCAGTTGTACAAGTGAGCTCGTCCGGCTCGGGTGAGGAAGGGAGCGATGAGGAGGAGGAGGGGAGCGAGGGATCCGGTGACGGCGCGAGGGGCCGGGGCGGCTCGGCCAACGAGGATAAGGCGGCGGAGAGCGAAGGCGAGGCGGAGGACCCGTGCCTTCCGAGCTGCCCCATTTGTATGGTCGCGTGGACCGCCGATGGCGCGCATCGCGTGAGGTGAGAAGCAATTGTATATTTCAGTGAATTTGTGGATTTGCGGACCAGCTCGTTGTCTCGCGTGGTTCACAACTTCTAATGATTCGCTGATCTACTACCTGTGTGGTGTGGGTTGACTGAAACTATGAATTTCGGAATAAGCAGGTTACTATGGTTTCTAACCAGTCGCTATTTATGTTTTAGATGGTGACCCCTTTTGATTCATGAGCACTGTAATTGGGTGTAGTATGAGTTAATCTCTAGGAGTGCACAATTGCTATGTGCCTAGAAGTCTCTGGATCTTAATATAACTGCATTAACTTGCTGGAGATTACTTGAGCATGTCACTTTCATAAAAACGCTACAAATTGTGTGCAAAGAGAAATAGCATTAATTTTATGATTTGTACCTGTATTTTTTTAAGCCTGATTTGTACTTGTATTGCTATTCTAGAAAAGGGGTTATCGTCTGAATAGTATGCAAGCGAATGGTCATCTAACTAGTATGCAAGTGAATGGTCTTGGTTCCATTAGTCCGCTAGCCTAGTGATTTATAGGGGATAAGGGCATGAAGCATGTGAAGGGCCACGGATTTTATTATTATTTTCGTATCATTAGGGCATCTAGAAAATTGCTACTGATGCAAAGACAGCTTATCATTCGTTAGGATTTTGCTGATTTGTTGGCCTATACCTGCTTATATTCATATCATTCTGAGTGGAGGATCTTAAATTGCTAACTGTGTGATATTCCACATCTAGTTGCATCCCTTGTGGGCATGTTTATGGCAGACATTGCTTAGAGACTTGGTTAGTGCAGTACGGCAAGAAAAAGGCACCGGTATGCTGGCTATTGAGCTCAGAATAATACTGTTGTTTTGGGGATTCTTCTGATTGATCAGATTCATTGTTTATACTTACTCAGTGTCCTCAATGTGGCAAGAGATATACACAGAGCAACATCATCAACCTCTATGTACCAGAGATTGATGTTCCCAGTAATGATCTTGAAAAGGTTAGTTGTGCTTTTTTGCTTTCCTTGGAGGTATTTGTGAGTTGTGGCCATCTAGTGATGCTTGTTTGATTCATGCAGCAAGTATTGTACTTGAGAGAGAAAAATGAATCTCTTGAGAAGCAAGTATGCTCCCTCTTTTGTACAATCTATGTTTCTTCTTTAAGCTGGCATTAGGGTCATTCTGTCCTGGAGCAATTAATACAAGTTGCATATCCTATTCCCAAAGCTTATGCTTTCTTTATGTTTTCATGCAGCAAGCAAAATTACTTGAGGAGATAAAAGAGTATAAGGTACCTGCGCAAACGAAATATTGTCTGAGTAACCGAATTGACTAATTTTTCTGAGGAAACATGGGTGACTCCTTCTGATGTATTTTGTTACAAATTAAATTGAGCAATACTTTCTGTGCATAAACCCTACACACTCAGTAGAGTTTCGTGTTCAATCCTTTATGTTTCCTAATATCACCTGCAGAGGATAATTATGTTGCAACAAAATATAATATATGAATCAAGCTCAAAGAGACAGGTAAGCACTAGTATCGCTCAAATTTTAACGATTAATCATTTTAATAGAAGTTTTAATGTTAACATTTTTACAATCAACTGTGAAGAAAATGACAGAGCAGTCATCAGATGGAATACCAGGGGCAGAGCCAATTGCCTCACTTACAAAGGACATTGACCACAGCAATCTGTCAAGTTTTGCTCTCCAGGTCTGTTTCAGTGTCGTCTGATTCCCTCTTTCTAGTTCCATTTGATTATATGGCCTAATGTAACTATAGCTGTTTAATGTTTACTATTACTTATGAAGCATGTGCCTCTTAACATGCCAACTTCAATCATACAGTCAGTGGAACAGCAGCATCACTATAGCAGTAGAGTTATGAAGGAACTTTGTCATTCACCAACTCACAATTGCAGCATGTTTTGTAGAATGAGTTTTTGGTTGATGGAGCTCGGGTCATGGGTATAGATGCATCCAGTCAGATTATATTCACTTCGGGAAGGGCACATGGAGTTGGTGCTGAACACATCCTTACAAAGGTACAAGTCTTAATAGAAGCTTTTGCTTAATGACTTCAGGTGAGTAACAGTTTTTACAGTAAACTTTTGTTGATTATTCACCTTTCGCAAATCAATTCTTAATTTCAACAGATTAGCATGTTTCATAGACATGGAATGGAGAAGATCTACCTCCCTCCTGATACTAAAGCTATTAGGGATATCTGTGTACTGCCTGGGGGTGATGTTGTTTTTGCATCACTGGGCAGGAAGTTGTCTCTTTTCAGGTCTGTAAATAAAGTGTGCAAGTTTTATTCTTCACTGGTTTCTTGGCTACATTTACTCCGATATCTGACCTTTGTTCGCATGTTTTATATCCTAGCGTGGCCACCAACAATGTTGTCCTTCAATGTGATCTACCGGTAATTCTTCGACCTTGCAATTTCACAAAACTTGCAACTATTTTTATGCTCTTCATGCTACCAAAAGTATATATTGTCTTTTCTATTACTTAGAACTAGGTATGAGCAAGTCTGTTCCATTTCTATTTGTTCTCTTGTAATAGCTCCAGCTCTTGGATATTGAAAAACGATCACTATACATTCACTACATTATGTATTTTAATTTTAAGAAGATCAACAAGTGCTTGGTAATCAGCTCATGTGTACTTTTTCCTTAAATTGATTTTAAGGTACTGAAAATAGCTATGAGTTGCTTAAGTAGGAGTATGTGAACCAGTAAAAATGTGAAATTGTTTATGCTGACCTGCTAATCTTCTGTATTGTGATGTCTTGCAGGCTCCTGGTTGGTCCTGTTCAGGGGATTATACTACTTCAACTCATATTTATGCTGGATTACAGGTTTACTTTTTGGAATGCCTTGTGATTCTTCTAAAGCTTTTGGCGCTCTTTGGAGGGTTCAATAGAAATTCTTTTACTGAATTTTTCAGAATGGCATGCTGTTGGCCTTTGATATTCGCCAAACTTCAGCACCTTTGCATTCTACCATGGGTCTATCAACACACCCAGTTCATACAATACACTGTGCTGTAGATGACAGTGGTTCCAGAAAGGTTTTTTCTGCTTCTTCTATAGGACCCTGCGTTTGGGATGTGAGCGAAAACAGGTACGCTGTAGTCTGAAAAGTTTGTACCCAATTCGTCAGTTCCTACTGATGTGCTTCTCATGGTCTTTGAAACTAGGATTTGGTTATTTGTAGTTCCCATGAGTTTGGGCTCTTTTTTCAGGCCGAGTTTGGTAAGCGGGATGGAAAACCAAGGGGTCTGCATATCTCTTGCGTGCACCTCTCAATCAAGTGATCTCCTGGTGGCTTCGTACCGCCCGAGAGTTGAGCTGCCAGATGATAGTGCCACAACTCAAGCGGCTACACCACAATCACCGGCACTCACTGGTTCAGGAAAGCTAGGATGCCACACACTCCTCAGGAGGACCACCACCACATCCTTTGCCAAGGACCATATCTGCAGTGGTAGCGTAAGTGAGTTGCGAATGTCAAAGTCTGCAATCATACCCTGCGGAGGCAATCAGCATCTGTTTGCCTATGGGGATGAGTCGTTGTACGGAGTCCGGACTTGGCGGCTGCCTTCGTTTCAGAGGTACATCGATCTCAAGCCCCACAGGCAACCAGTCCTTGATCTAAGGTTTGCTGAAAGTTCAACTGGGGAGAGGTACCTTGGTTGCTTAAGTGCCGAAAAGCTACAGGTTTTCACAGTTAGGTAGCTTAACAGAGACAATCATTGACTTCGTTCTTTAGCTTTGTTTATGGTAGTTGTGCATGCTAACAGTTGGTTCTTCACTAGCTTTGCTGTACAAGTACAGACCACTCTTGCTCCGTACAGTGTTTACTAAAGACAGCGTGTAAAACCATGCTGTACATTTTAATATTTCAGATAACCTGTTGTAAGAGGCTCCAGTATACAATACACCGGTGAGTGAAGGATTGCATATGCTGTTAGAGTTGTACTGATGCCTTGTCGCATTGTGTCATAAATCAAGGAAACAAATGGGTAGCAATCCGTCACACCTTTGATGCTTCCTGCTATGCTCACTCGCTGATATTTTCAGTTTGTAGTCATCATTGTACTTCACTATAAAACGTAAACATCAGGCATATTGGAATTATAATTTCATTTTTCTATACCTCGCTATTCTTTTGATGGAATTATAATTTCATTTTTCATAACATAACTTGATAGTGATAATTCTATCAGATTGGATCGTTTTTCTTCTTCCAAGTTATATTCGAATGTGCGTTTGGATTGCGAGTTGCTCAGATTTGCAAAACGCTGTGCTGTGCGACCTTAACAGCTCGTCACTGTAGGACACTGTAGGTATAGCAGTGTTGCAGCGTTTCAGCACTCGGGGTAGAGCGCGTGGTCCCTGGAGGCGTCGAGGCAGTAGTAATACACCATGGAGTTCCGCTGCGCCCACCGCATGGCGGCCTCCTGCTGCGCGCTGAGCGCCGTCGTCCCCGACGCCGGCGACGCCGGCACTGGTTGGCAGCCCGTGGACGCGTCAGCGGCGCACCCGCCGATCTTGAGGCCGGCGAACCGCGACACGAACGGCTGGTACCGGTAGTCGGCGCGGTAGCGGCCGCCGTCGGTGGCCCAGTCGGAGGCGTCCCAGATGGAGCCGTACGCCCACATATCCCGGTCAGGGAACGTGGCCTCCGTCTTCCTCTCATCCCAAAGCTTATGCTTTCTTTATGTTTTCATGCAGCAAGCAAAATTACTTGAGGAGATAAAAGAGTATAAGGTACCTGCGCAAACGAAATATTGTCTGAGTAACCGAATTGACCAATTTTTCTGAGGAAACATGGGTGACTCCTTCTGATGTATTTTGTTACAAATTAAATTGAGCAATACTTTCTGTGCATAAACCCTACACACTCAGTAGAGTTTCGTGTTCAATCCTTTATGTTTCCTAATATCACCTGCAGAGGATAATTATGTTGCAACAAAAATATAATATATGAATCAAGCTCAAAGAGACAGGTAAGCACTAGTATCGCTCAAATTTTAACGATTAATCATTTTAATAGAAGTTTTAATGTTAACATTTTTACAATCAACTGTGCAGAAAATGACAGAGCAGTCATCAGATGGAATACCAGGGGCAGAGCCAATTGCCTCACTTACAAAGGACATTGACCACAGCAATCTGTCAAGTTTTGCTCTCCAGGTCTGTTTCAGTGTCGTCTGATTCCCTCTTTCTAGTTCCATTTGATTATATGGCCTAATGTAACTATAGCTGTTTAATGTTTACTATTACTTATGAAGCATGTGCCTCTTAACATGCCAACTTCAATCATACAGTCAGTGGAACAACAGCATCACTATAGCAGTAGAGTTATGAAGGAACTTTGTCATTCACCAACTCACAATTGCAGCATGTTTTGTAGAATGAGTTTTTGGTTGATGGAGCTCGGGTCATGGGTATAGATGCATCCAGTCAGATTATATTCACTTCGGGAAGGGCACATGGAGTTGGTGCTGAACACATCCTTACAAAGGTACAAGTCTTAATAGAAGCTTTTGCTTAATGACTTCAGGTGAGTAACAGTTTTTACAGTAAACTTTTGTTGATTATTCACCTTTCGCAAATCAATTCTTAATTTCAACAGATTAGCATGTTTCATAGACATGGAATGGAGAAGATCTACCTCCCTCCTGATACTAAAGCTATTAGGGATATCTGTGTACTGCCTGGGGGTGATGTTGTTTTTGCATCACTGGGCAGGAAGTTGTCTCTTTTCAGGTCTGTAAATAAAGTGTGCAAGTTTTATTCTTCACTGGTTTCTTGGCTACATTTACTCCGATATCTGACCTTTGTTCGCATGTTTTATATCCTAGCGTGGCCACCAACAATGTTGTCCTTCAATGTGATCTACCGGTAATTCTTCGACCTTGCAATTTCACAAAACTTGCAACTATTTACACACCCAGTTCATACAATACACTGTGTTGTAGATGACAGTGGTTCCAGAAAGGTTTTTTCTGCTTCTTCTATAGGACCCTGCGTTTGGGATGTGAGCGAAAACAGGTACGCTGTAGTCTGAAAAGTTTGTACCCAATTCGTCAGTTCCTACTGATGTGCTTCTCATGGTCTTTGAAACTAGGATTTGGTTATTTGTAGTTCCCATGAGTTTGGGCTCTTTTTTCAGGCCGAGTTTGGTAAGCGGGATGGAAAACCAAGGGGTCTGCATATCTCTTGCGTGCACCTCTCAATCAAGTGATCTCCTGGTGGCTTCGTACCGCCCGAGAGTTGAGCTGCCAGATGATAGTGCCACAACTCAAGCGGCTACACCACAATCACCGGCACTCACTGGTTCAGGAAAGCTAGGATGCCACACACTCCTCAGGAGGACCACCACCACATCCTTTGCCAAGGACCATATCTGCAGTGGTAGCGTAAGTGAGTTGCGAATGTCAAAGTCTGCAATCATACCCTGCGGAGGCAATCAGCATCTGTTTGCCTATGGGGATGAGTCGTTGTACGGGGTCCGGACTTGGCGGCTGCCTTCGTTTCAGAGGTACATCGATCTCAAGCCCCACAGGCAACCAGTCCTTGATCTAAGGTTTGCTGAAAGTTCAACTGGGGAGAGGTACCTTGGTTGCTTAAGTGCCGAAAAGCTACAGGTTTTCACAGTTAGACAATCATTGACTCACTAGCATCACATCACAGATATAATGCAAGAGTAAAACATTAAGTAACGAGTGATGAAGCAGCATCTAGTGTAACAGCAGGGTGAGCAGGTGTAAGGTTGCAACAAGGTAAGTGGATCAAAAAGCAGTAAACTACCATGCAACCTATCGGTAATATTATTGCATAAAAGTAAAGCACTAGCAATTCTAAGTATTTGCATTGTGTAATAGGATCTACAAATGGGTGGGGCGTGGCACCTGGCAGGTCGTCACCCAAGTCCTCGGTGTAGTTCGGGTCAAACTCCTTAGTCAGTGGCTCCTCCGAGACTATTAAACGTAACATATAGCCGTGTTAGCGGCTCCTATAGAGGTGCACAAAGAAGCAACTGAAAATCAAAAGATTCAAATGCACTCAAACATAAGCCTATGACGTAGAGCTTGTTTTTAGAAAAATTTGGACTCTAGTTTGGTATTTTCCTGAGCTAGTATGTGAAAGGTCTTGATGGCTAGAGGGGGGTGAATAGCCTTTTAAAATTTTCTACAAAGACAAGCTAAATAAGTTTATCAATATAACAAATAGCGAGATGCGAGTTTTGCTTAGCCTACGGGGGGTTTGTAAGCCACCTAACTAATTCACAATTCTAGTATTTGCACTCAACCGCACAAGTCAAACCGAGAAGGTAACTACAACTACAACTAGCAAGCTACACAAAGGAGCTACTAAAGCAAAGCTAACTAGCTAGCCAAGATAACTAAGAGTAATGCGGAGTTGAGTTGCGAGAGTTTCATCGAGGGGCGAAGTAATGAGCCAACCAATATGATCAACAATGAATATCAAGATAACCGAACACTGGGATCAATCAATCACAACATGAAAGTGATGACACGAAGATTTATTCTGAGGTTCACGTGCTTGCCGGCACGCTAGTCCCCGTTGTGTCCCTCTTCACCACGTGGTTCGGTGACTAATCGGTCTCACACCGAGCCTCTTAAAAGGCGCCACAACAACCTACCAAATGGCAAAAGGTTGCAAATGACACGAGCAATTCACTAACGTTGCCTTTGGCGCTTCGCCGAGGTAGGCACAAACCCCTCACAATCACCGGAGGTGGCCAAGAATAATCACCAACTCTTGCCAACGCCTCTAAGCTGCTCCAAGCCGTCTAGGTGGCGGCAACCACCAAGAGAAACAAGAATCCCGCAACAAATCAACCACCAAGTGTCAACTAGATGCTATCTCACAATGCAAATGGACTTGGATCACTCAATCTCATTTCGAATATGTAAAGAAGCAAGAGAGATGAGTGGGAGGGGAGTTGCTTAGCTTAAAGTGCTCACAAGTATGTCAAATGTTCGAGAGAAAGAGCCTTGAGCCGGCCAACGAGTATATATAGACGTACCCCTTCGAATAGAGCCGTTAGAAACTTAAACAGCCGAAATCGCGCTGACCGGACGCGCTGGTCCAGCTGACCGGACGCGTCGGTCGCACAACGGCTAAATCGCGAAGCACCGACCGAACGCGCTGGTCGCGCAGACCGGACGCGCTGGTCCCGTAACTGACCGGACGCGCTGGTCAAGCCTGAGCAGCGCACAACGAAACAGTGACCGGACGCGCTGTAGAACTGACCGGACGCCACAGTGCCAGCGTCCGGTTTGAGTCCAGTAAGCTCCCTGAACGACCGGACGCGCTGCGCGTTCGATCATCAAACTGAAACACAAGCAAACGCTGAACACTGACCGGATGCGTCTGGTCAAACAGAGATCGCGTCCGGTTCAGCGTCCGATCACCTCTGTGACCTCCGTTCGCCTCCGTTTCTTTTCCGACTTCTGGCGTAGTGGAAAATAGTCGTTTCAACTCCTCAAAAACGTCTGAATCCCGCTTCGCAAGCTCGGCGGGAGGGAGAGAGGACCCCAAACCCTCTCTACCGCTCAAACTCCACCACCTTCGTAAACGTGCTAACACCACCAAGTGATCTCGTCATGTGTGAGTGTGTTAGCATTTTCACAATCATTTTTTCGAGACGATATTAGTTCTATCCAAATGCATATGATTATGAAATGCACACCTAGAGGCACTTAGGAGTTCAATAGTCGCGTCATTCCCCTTTTTATAGTACGTCTATCTATCCTATAATGTAACCACACCCACTAGGTGTCTTGGTTACTAAAACACAACCCTTAAACATATACCTTTACCTTGATCACGTAGGGTTGCGTCCAAATCCAAGTGTGGCCATCATGATCACCATGTCCATCTTACCACCAACCTTGGAATGTACTAATCCTCATATGCTACATACAACTTAGGCATATGATTAGTACTTAGGCATTGTTACTAATTACCAACACCAAACATAGGACTTTTAGTATGAATTAGTTATGAATTTTTGAAGTTTAAATCATTTTCAGAAAAAGAAAAAGAGTTAAATAACAGGCTAACACGTGGCAGGCCGTGATTGGTCGAGTGAACAGTGCGGATGACAGGTGGGGTCTCGGTGAACAGTGGCTGACAAGTGGGCTCGGTCAATGTTGACCAGTCAACGGTCAACTTTGACTAGGCCGTGACCGGGCTTGGCGGGCCGGGGCAGGGCCTAGACATGGGTCGGGTTGGGCCGCCCGGCCCGGACACGTGGCACTCCTAGGTGATGCCACGTCGTGGGCTCGGGTTCAAAGCGGGCCTTGGTCTACCGGGGCCGGCTCATGGTGGACAGGTCGTTCCACGCTGTGAGCCACAGACTCGGTCTACATGGACTGGGTTCACCTCTCCTCCCACTCTCTCTGGTCCACATGCACCTGGTGCATGATGCAGTTCCAGCCTTCCCCCCCTCTTCTGTTTTCACCGCACGGTGGTCGCCGGCGGCGAGCTCCCGTTCCCAGCGCTCCGGCGGCTCGAAAGGACAGCCTAAGGGTCCTACCGCTACGCGCTGTCACTAGGGGCTCAAGGTGAGTCTGCGATGGCGGATCGGTGCCTCCTGGGGGGGTCCCTACGGCGACGGCGACTTGGCCGTGCCGTCGAGCGGCAGCAAGCGCGTCTTGACGCCAAAAGAAGCCAAGATGCCTCCTTCTAGCTAGGGCTTCGTGCGTCCCTCATCGCAGTGAAGCGCTCTGAGCATCTCTTGCCCTTCCTCTTCGACTCTCTGGTGCGGTGCTTCGCTTCGCCATGGCCGTGCTCTAGCCATGGCGAGTGCGCCTAGCGTGTGTGTGTCACCGCGGCAACTGGCGGTCATGGTGGCCCGGGCTCTACGCGCCAGTGGCAGCGGGGTGCGCGTGCGATCGTGACCAAGCCGTGGTGCTTAGGGCCTCGCTTCGAGCATCCCCGATATGGGAATGTCGCCGAGGCGTGGCGATGGCGCCGTGACTCCGAACAGCGAGCAAAAGAAAAAAAATAAGGCACGAGAAGGGCGTATGGCGGGCTCACCGGGGGCTTGGTGCGGAAGGATAGCAAAGCAGGGGCAATTTGGGGCTGTGACGAGGCGAGGCAGGCCGACAGAACCACGACGATGGAGAAGATGACCGAGTCTCCCATGACTCCGGCGATCTCCGCTGCTCGACCGGCTCCGGCGGGTTCCGCTCCTCCAGTTCCTTCCCGCTCCCCAACCCTTTCCTCCTCACGAATAGGCTTGGCAAGGTGGAGCCACAAGGTGGTGGCGGTGAAGGGGAAGGCTAGGGCTAGGGTGTGGCCTTCGGGCCTTTATAGCCGCGGCCGTCCATGGCGCTGGGCGGATGGTGATCGCTCGCGTGGGGACACGTGTTGCCGATCGGAGGGGCGGGGCTAGGGCTTCCTCCATCGCTTGGCGTGGTGTGGCGGTGCTCCTCGCGTGAGCCTGGCCAGTCAAAAAGAAAAAGAGGGGCTCTCCGGCTCCCATGGCGTCACGGCCGTGGGCCTTGGCAGGGGCGTCATCGCGGCGGGGTGAACTTGAAACGGGGGCGGAGCAACTGCGGCTCGGATCGTGGACGTGGCACGCGATCACGCCTCCCTGCTTGGCGGCCTTGGCGATCGACGGCCGAGGGCGCGGTCCCGCCCTTGGATTTCCTCATCGGGCTCTGCTCTCTGCTCTACGTCCGGAAAAGCAGAGGAAGTGAAGGGAATAAAGGAGGGGGATGACGTCCGGGGGCCACTTGTCAGCGAGAGGAAGGAAACGATGACTCCTGGTTCGTCGTGGAGCGAGCGTGCGGTTGGGCCGGCCCGCAAAGCAGTTGGCGAGGTGGATCGGCCTGCTGGGCTGGACTGGAGTGGTGGTGGGGAAAAAAAGAGGCAGCGATTGGCCGGCTCGGTGGGCTTGTTTGTGCGCACGCTGGCGGGCCAAGCTCGAGTGTTGTGGCAGTAGCGGTTGGGCCTAGCGAACCGTGTTGGCTGAAGGGCCCTTTCGTTTTTCTGGTTTTCTAAATGGCTTTTCTATTTAATCTTATACCAATTCCAACTATACCAATGGCTCCTATATGTGCATGCTTGTGTACCAAGCAAGCATGCACCCTTAGTGGTGGTCCACTAGGGTCTAGGATAGGGTGGCCATTCCAGGGGTAGGTACTAGGTTAAGTTAATTAATTCATTCTCAATTAATTAATTAGCAAGATTATTTATATAAAAGAAAGTGTTGATTTTATTAGCAAAACAAAAAGTGATAAAAGCCAACTCACAAGTATTTAATTAAATGCATATGCTCTACTCTGCTATGTAGGTGCTACTTGTGCAACTATATGGGTGTTTTTCCTACATGTCACTCACCAAACATGGGCATGTTTGCGAAAAAAAAATCAGTTGTGATTTTTGGTTCCCGGAAAAACTGGGTTGTTACAACAACTAATATGTTTAATATTTTTAGCAAGTACATGTCATCAAGAAACTAACAAAACAAGAATCATCATTTTTGGAGTTCTAAAACTCAAGATATGGCTTTGGTCAAGTTTATAAGCATTTTTGGAGTACTTTTTAAGGTTAAATAAAAACACCAGAAAACTTCTACAAACATATAACACATTATGAATCTACTGCATAGATCTTTTCTCAATGTTTCAAAAAAGTCTACATTTGCTATTTTTAGAGTTTCCTAGCATGAGATATGGAATTTAGAAGGTTTATCACAAAATCTGAAATTCAAATTACTATAAAACTGAATCCTTCTTAACTGCTAGGCGCACCCGAATGTTTACCCAATTGTGCCACTCATAACGCTGACTTGCGGGACCCGCTGCCCAGATGGGGCCCACCTGTCATGCACACACAAAGAGAGACAGAGAGAGGGGGAGCCGGCCTTCATCCCCGGCACCGGAAAAAGGAGAGGCGGCCGGTGATGTCGGTGCCGGCGACGGGGAAGGGCAGCGCGGGCATCGTCGTGCCATTCCGCATCCGTGGGTGGTCACGGACCGGCTGGAGATGGCTTGTGGCCTCCCGGCCACAGGTGCGGGCGGCTCGGCGGTGGCCAAGCTGGTGGTGACAGCCCTCCGGCGGCGCTGGCCCGCAGCGAGCGCACGCGCGGGTTGGAATACGACGAGGCGAAGATGTTGGGGCTCACGGCTCTGGCCGTGGTGGCTCAAGGTGGCTCGGCCATGCGAGGTCGGCGGCGTCGGATGACCGTGCCGGCGACGGTGGCTTTTGGTGGAAATTGGCCGCGATGAGCACATGCGACGGTGGTAGGGAGGCGAGGCGAACACGGTGGTGTGCTCTACTTGGCCTGCGACCGAGCCATTCAGCGAGAACAATAGCGTGGCCGTGAGCTCTGGAGCTCGGCCATGGCGAGCCCAGAGCAGAGCAGAGGTGAGATAGGAGGGAGCGAGAGGGAGTGGAGAGGCGCTCTGGTGCTGCTCGGGCTTGCCAAACGCGAGAGGGGGCGAGGACGCGCGGCAACGCAGTGGGGGCGCGGCTCGCGCGCGGTCGCCACGCGGGGGACACGCGTTGTCCATTGCGGCATTAGCCGAACAGGTGACAGGCGCTGGAGTGGCCATCGTGGGACACCGTTTTGGGCCTGTTACTGGCTGATTTGGACTTTGGGCCTTTAACGAAGTTTGAAGCCCGTTCAAAGCTCTATGATTTTCCTTTAGGGAGCAAAGTCATTAGAGCTGTAGATTAGGAGATAATCAGTCCCCAAATTACCAGTGTCAACATGTTAAGCTAGGGCTCGGTTTTGGGATTTTGCAATGCCAAACTTGGTCAAATTGATCCCAACTTTTTACATGTTGTCCAATGAATTGTTTCCAACTTTCATGTTTGGCTCCACTAGAGTTAATCAACAAAATTCGGAGAACGTGAGATGCCAATGTCGAGGACGATGAATTCTAGACTTAGAAAATGCTAAGTGTTGGAAACAGCCCTAATTCTGACTTGTGGGTCCTTTTTGAGCACGTTCCACATATTTTCATGACTTGACTCTTAAACAAAGTTTGTTCCTTATAAAATTCTCTACAACTTTATAAAAGTGCGCACAGTCATGCAAAGCTTCTAGGTCACACTTTTGAAATGGTCAAACAAAAGTGTTCTAGGGTCCACACATGGTCAACCATCACTTAGAAGCATAATTAGGCAAAATGATCAACATGAACATTGTTCCATTAAGTGTACTAAGTGCAGTTAAGGTGTTGTAGAGACCAAACATATACACCATGCATAGGTTGCACAAAAGTGTAGGCTTCACATGCACTGAAACATAGAAATCAAGTGAAATGCTATAGTTGTTTCATCACCATGTTTCATGTGTTTGTTTCAAGGTACATGCTACACATGTTTCACTAGGTTGTTCCACATGTGTCCTAGATGTGTTGCACATGTTGCATTTGTATGTTGCATAAACACTAGTTCTCATGGAATGTAAGGCATGTTTCCTTGTTTCAGAAGCATGTTTCAGTTATAATCCAAACAAGCATATCACTTATCATTTCATATAACTCTTTGATTCCAAACTTCACGAAACTTTTTCAGGGGTCACTATAGATATAGAGTGATGTGAGACACATGAAAGAAGTGACATCAACACTCACTTGCATTACCATGAGCATCAAACATACATACATTGAAACACAACATAACAAAAGTATGTTGCATATGTTCAAGGAGGTGTTGCAAGCACATTCCATATACATATGTTTCACATGTTGCACTAGCATGTTTCATATGCTCCATGCTCGTATATGAACGAATGATGCTTAGGCTCATGCAATGCAAGTGTCCAAAATGCAAGCCTAACACCTGGAGTGTTACAGGCGGAGGCGGAGGTCACCGGCCAGCCCCGCGGGGCGGTTGGCTCACCGGCCGGCCACGGAGACCGAGCAAAGGAGAGGAGAGGAATGAATCGAAGATGAGAAAGAGTTGGCCAGGCTGTCTTCATGTTTGGGACGGGGGCAAAAACGTCCATACTAAAATACATATAGGTCAAGCAGCTAAAAAACGTAGAGAATGAGATTTCTCAGGGGAGATAAGAGTTTCAATGGCATTTTTCCAGTATCAAAAGTTGTAATGGTACGTCTCCGATCCGTGAGAATTCAATGGTATAAAGCAAAATAACGCTTGGTCTATGGTAACGCAGTCCGTCCTCTCCCTCAGCGGCCAGGTAATGCAAACAGTCCAAGACACGGGCAACCCAAGGTGCCCAGTGTCTCCGAGACGGCCGGAGGCGGACCGGCGCCGCGCCCCGGCGGCATTGCTAAGGTACGGCGCTGCGGCGCCCTGCGGGGCCGCGCCGCGCGGCCAGCAGAGGGCGCAGGCTGGGCGGCGTCGAAGCCAGTGGACGCCGCAGGAGCGCTGGAGGCTGGTGCGTGCGGCTCGGCGCTGCCGGAGGACTCAGGCAGGTTTTTTTTTTTAATGTCGAGTCCGCGATTTCTTGTTGGGCGGTGTCCCTGGGGGCTGGAGCCGTGGATAGGGCAGGTGGGTGGAAGCAGGCGTAGCGGGGCGTGGCAGGCATCCGGCGGCTGCACGCAGGATCGGATGGGCAGGCGAGAGGGACTGTGCATGAGCAGTGGTCTGAGTGTAGGAGGGACGCGCGTTGCTAGCTTCCATGAGAGCCACCGCCACCGCCGCCGGAGATCTCTGCCTGCCATAGTGCCATGAAAGCAGCTCCTATTCTCTTTCTTCCTCCGCTTGCTGGGGTGCTAGAATAAAAATCGATGCGGCCTTGGCACTAGACGCTTCTCTATGTACTGTACTTGCGTTCTTCGTGATCTGGTATTACACGCCACTCCAATCGCCCTAGCAACTTTGACGCTCTTCTTTCCTTCTCTAATAACCTGCGAAAGTTCGACTATGTTGTTCAGTTCTTGTTGCTGGTTCAGCTAGTCGGGACCAAATCCATTCGTTTGTTCGTTCTATTATCTCAAGTCACGAAGTGGGGAAAACTACGGGCTGTTGGAAATTGGGGAACTGTGGGTTTGGTGGACATTAGAACCGTGATTGGCTAATTCTAAGGATTCCAAATCTGTTGCTTCAATTTGGAATTATGAAATGGGTAATGATAATTTTGCACAAGCTACTGTTCTTTATTTGTCGGGTGGAAGCAGGCTAGCAGAGAATGGTGCAAGATTTTTGTTTCTGCATACACTGCTGTTCTGCATTTTTGCCATGGCACTGATTTACTAGTTCTTTTAACTCCCGGCAAAGGATCTCCTGTCAATTGATGAAATGAGGTCGTTGAGGTCGTTAAGTTTGGAATTATGAAATGCAATGTTTTTAAGGCGTCGCTTTGGCGTCGCCTAATCGGCAAGGCGCTCCAGGCGAGACGATCAGGCAGACGACTCGCCTCAGATTGGTATAGCGTCCGCCTTACGACTGTGGCGTCCGGAAGTCATCGATTTGGCGTCCAATTCGTCCCAGATCGAGCAAGGCGGGTGCCATACGGGGATGGTCGCGGCAGGAAAACGCGGGAGCGCGGGAGAAAGGACGGGGAAAGAGCAGGCGCGCGGGAAAGCCAGTCGCGCGCAGAGATAGAGAGAGGAGCGCGCGGGAGAATTAGGACCGTGGAGAGAGGAGCGCTTGCGGAGAAGATGGACCTGCCTGCTCGCCCACATCAATTGTGTGAGTGCAGAATTCAGGGTTGTATTCCATAAGGTAGTATAGTTCGGTAGAAATGCTAGGATGCATGAAAATAGAGCCTAGAGGTGAAATTTCATTATTATTGGCATTCATAGATTCACACTATATGGCACTGCATGATACACCCTTGACACAAGTCACTATTAAGTAAGAGGTTTGTAGTCTTTTTGTCTACCTGTTTGAGTGTTAAATTAGTCTGAAAAATAACCAATTAACATGTAAAGTGACCTCAACATCATCTGCATACTTAGTAATTTGACTGAATGGAAGAAAATGTGGCATGGGACAAAAGGCTATGTTGTTGTTGTTGTTGTTGTTGGAAGAAAATGTGGAACAATAGCAGTCTTATCCGAGTGACCAAACGAAATCCTCCCAGTGACATGGCCATACTCTGCAGCCTTGACAGTTAATTCCGTGAACCGAGCTTGCATACCATCACTGATAGATGCCCTAGCAGATATACTATAGATCATAGTAACTGGACTGAATGAAAGAAAGCAAGGAACAATAGCAGTCTTATCTGAGTGGCCGGAAAAAAAAATTCTTCCCAGTGACATGGCCAAGCTCTGTAGACTGCCTTGGTGAGGTGGCATCCGATGGATTTGCGAGGCGGCATAGCATTCAATGTAGTTGGTGTGCCAGCCAATACTGAAGGTTAGTGGGCATTGTTTGTTTTCTTTGGGCTCAAATGGATCGCATTTATGATATTTCCTACTCATGATACAGTAGCTGTCAGAATGAAATTCCAGAAGATAGTCACCAGATATGGTTCAGATGATTATAAGGAGACCTTGGGCACTGGTGATATGCAAAAATCTTGTTTTAGCATTGCTAGCTACTGCTCCTGATGAAGGTTTGATTATGCAAGAGATTATATTTTTATTACATCATCGTTGATGGAAAATCCAGAGTTGAAAGCAGTAGATTATAAAATTAACAATGAATTCATGAAACCACTCATTTCCTGTATGAGATGAAGAACAACTCATATGTAACTGTTATGAACTGAACAATTATGCTGACTATGATTAGGATCACATGCAAAAGACAGCAACATGTAAGGCTGGAGAATTATGATGACTATGATTAGGATGAATCATTTCCTGTCCCGATGAACGTCTGCAGGCTTAATTAATTATTTAGGGCATTCACTCATTTTTGCTGAAAAAATGTCTACATTGCAGATCTTGCTGACTTGATTGGAGAAACAATTTCTAGGATTTTGTGTTTTATATGTCTCGCCCATGTGTAGTTATAAATTTGTTTTGCACACGATACAGAAAAAAATCCAAAATATAACAATATTAGTCGAGCAACCAAGGGTGTGGGGCACGTGTTGTAAGAGCTCTCTTGCCCTTTTTATTTTCCCTTAATATAAAGATACTCAGCTCTCTTGCGTGTTCACAAAAAAAAAAGTAGAACAAATTTTTTGTTTGGGGAAAATTGCACCTTCTACTAATATCAGTCTGCAGTTCCTCAATTTCATGTACCAGCACCAGCCAGATTGCCGGAAATTTATCTGAGGGGCAACTGATGCGGGGAAACCAAAATTTTGTTCATCATCTTGACCAAACTTAGATTTCCCTCTCCTGTTCGATCTAGTACTGCAAATTTTCTCAGCGTGGGAAAAAGTACAAGCTATCCATGCTTTTTTTTCTGCTATGAAATTTTGGGCATGAAAACTGTTTTTTTCTCGTGTTGTTCCTATTTGTACCAACAGGTCTTCCTTGTTGTTTAGCATCTGCCTACTCATCTGCTAGGGAGCAAGCGCACAGTTGATGGAACTAGAATCTGAGGGAGACAATGCTGACTGAGCTAGCCAAATGCAGATGGCACATAATGCACACATTTTCTTTGTTATTACAAGTGTTTTTTTTTAATTAAGGTTTACTTTTAATAGGGTTAGTAGTAGCATTGTCCTGCTACATTGTGGTATAGTTACACAGGAGATGAGCTTCTATCTGAATTTCATGGGTTATGGTATTCACATGTTGCTAGTTTCACCTTCCTTTTGCCATCTGTTTAATCTGATCAATCCCTTATTTGATCTAACCAGGATGTTGTGCTCAAGGAAGGAAGGAAGGCAATATTTGTAGACCTGCTGTGCATCGATGATACCATGTCATCTGTTCCAGCATCAAGGATCCTTAGTGTGTTGCTACCTTCTTATTGTGGTGAGGTTAGTGACCATATTGTGTGTACGGTTCAGCTACACCAACTTGTCTTGGCCGGGGGGTTATGGCTTTGTTCTGAGTACTAGACTAATAATAATGTGTAGCATATTTTTTGTAAGGCGTGACCTGAATACAATTCTGTGTGTGTCATGCTGTTAAAACCCTATTCTTACAATGACAAGGGGTCTTTGTTCATGCTGATGTTTACAAAGTGTTCTGCATTGCATCTTAGGTCATGGTGAACCATTTTTGTACTTCGGGTCAAGGTGATTGTTATGTCATACAAATGCTCTTGCATCTTACTCTATACCAATATTTTGTACTATTGCATCTCCCTCTGTTCCAATTTATAATTCGTTTGACTTTCTTGACCCTAAGTTTGACCGCTCGTCTTATTCAAAAAATTTGTGCAAACATAGTCAAATTTAAGTCATTCTTGTAAAACTTTTGTTAATAAAGCAAGCCACAACAAAAGAAGTGATATTTAACACATTTTTGAATAAGACGAATGGTCAAACTTAGGGTAAAAGAAGTCAAACGAACTATAATTTGGAACGGGTTTAGTACCTGTGGTGACAAAAAGTACAAGTGAATTTTATCCCTGATATGCAGCTCACGGTCTGCCTATAATGCTTACGACCTGCTATGCAATTACCATACATCTTCATTTGCTGCTCGCCTGCTCTGGCAATGCTAAGAATTTGCCACCGAATCTCTTCCTTAAGTCAATCAGTCGCGGTTTCAGTTGCTGAGCAACTCAATCTTCGTTGGGTTATTGGGTTATGGAACGCTTTTTGCCAAAATTTGTGGGTGCCCTTTCAGAAGATACCCCGTCCCATAATGTGCGTTAGGCGATGGGTAGGTACCCTATTCCCTGCTAGGGGCTTTTGACAGTAACCGATGGGTATCGCCTTTAGAGTTTTGACAGTAAGCCGCGCAAGGCAGTGTTGCATTGGAGGCGATGCTACTGCTCTTGACTTCTACAAAGTGCAAACTCTGTCTATAACATTTGTCTTGTTGCAATGCATATGGTGAGTAATTTTCAGGCAACGCAATTCTGACAGCACACTACATCACAAAGCCTGGCGTGATCCAAATCGGAAGGCAAATGGGCACGATCTGAAGCGCACAACAATGAAACAGCACTAGTAGCCCACAACAGGCAGGCGAGCAGCCTGATGCCTGGAGCTTGTTGCAGGACGATCATCGCAAGAAACACAGCATGTGGTAACGAAAGATATATACAGTATATATACTCCACCATCGCACTGCAAGGTACTAATCCTCTAGGAACCAGAGCAAATGTCAGAAGTTCGATCACCAGCAGAACTTTCGCCTGCGGATTTCTCCCACGTATCTGTACACTGTTTATAATAATGAAATAAAAATCCGAAACTCAGAATATTGACCCAAAGTTGGAAGCTGGGGTGACAAAGAAATATATGTAGAAAGAAAGCTACAAATGCAATGCCGCCTTTTCTGAAGTCAATGGAAACGTGTCATTCCAAAACATTTTTATTGTTCATTTCAGCCACTTCAACGGTCCTCTCACAAGCATTTGTTACTACAAAACTCCCGAATTAGATTCCAGGATCTCTTCACTTGCATTTCTAACTGGTATCTCAGCATCTGTTCATGTAAGATCAATGTTTCTCTAGACAAGTCAAATCTTCCATTAACCATCCCTCAAATAATTTCACTATGTGGAAAAAAAATTGGCAGGTTATTTGGATACAATCTGCAAGGCCTGGATGACACTCTTGTAGACTTAATAGTCCTGTACACATCTATTCCAAAAACAAAGCAGATGACTTTGGTATAATAGCATCTAAAGTAATATAAACATGATCTCAACGCATAAGTTCATGAGTAAAACTTCACAAGCATAGTGTAGAATGCAGAATGCTGTTGGCCTCACTGCTGAACTGCCGTTCCAAAATATAAATAGTTGCATTTGTTGATCCCCATATATCCATAAAAAGTGATGTCCTCAGTAGCAAAGGAAGTCTGGTGTCATTGATCGCCAGTTAAATCCTCCATATTCACAGCAGTAAAATTGATTTTACACATGTTCTAAAATCCAAAAGACGTTTCAAGTGAAACAGCCAAACAGGTCAATACCAGACCAACCATTGGTCCCTAATTTTCTAAAGTGTCAGTACTGTGGAATTTAAGTTAGTAGCTAGGTTTACATGTAATTCTTCATGTTACAATGTTCAGCCTAACTTCCTTTTGCAAACCAAATAGGCAGTGAAGGAAAGGAAATAGATGCCCTCTTTCGCAGCAACATTGGTCATCCAAAGCAAACAGAGACGATTCTGGGTGCATTCTCAAATTACACTTCACTTCACAACTTTACATGTAATTCTTCATGTTACAATGTTCAGCCTAACTTCCTTTTGCTAACCAGATTGAAATAACACTTAACCAACATGAAAGGAAGAATTTGGTTAACTGGTGCATTCTCAGTCAAAAGGCAAACGTTAATTATACTGTTGTAAGAGATCATTTTAGAAATGCTCACGTTTAAGTACTACGGGAATGCAATACCCTCACTTCAACGGTTCATGGTGTTTGTATTTGAAATTGAAATCCATACAATTTGTATGATATGAGTTGGCATGTGTAGCAGTTGAAGGTCATTCTTGCTAGGTGAAAGATAAAAGGCAGTGTAAAGTGATTTGAAACCTGGTGTGTGAAAGAATGTTTAAACTAGTGCAACATGGAAATATGGTTCCAACTTCCAATATCTAGTGTTTTGAGCAATTCACTCCAACTAAAGACCTGTTTCAGAATTGGAAGTAAATGGATTAAATAATATAAAAAATCTGGATTTTTGTCCAGTTTGGTTTGATGACGGTAAAGAGTGATTGTACATTGCAGTGCAGACTGAACTAGTATGCTTAATTAGCAAGATATAGAGCAGTAGGCGTAACATATATACAGGTAGGCAGCATATAACTATCAACTAATACTTTTGATAAGTTTTTACGAACTCCAGTTAGATGACTCAGGTACCATACACTAAAGCCTAGGGATAGTATCACTTCCGTCTATCACATATTCGCAACTCAAAATAAGGTTTCAGTATGCAAACTAGCCATCTAGCCATCTAGGCATCTCAGGACCTGCTTGGATGGGGATATTGGCTAAGATTTACCTTTTTTTGTTCAAGCACTAAAATGGCCTCAAGATGTATTTGCACAGAGTTGGCTTTGCAACTTGAGAATAACATCAGATCAAGACAGCAACTAAACCTAATTAAGTAAAAAAAAAAGATATGGAATGATACTGTTTGACAAAAGGAGCCAACCACAGGCAATATAAATATATGGAATAAATAAAAACTAAACCACATGTCCATGAAGGCACGAACACCAGCATAATTGACTACTTGGTTCTCACTTCCCACTACAAAATCTCAAGGATAACACAAAAACCATATTACTCAGTTGAAATAGTATTACTGATAATAATGCTTGAGAAACAATACATAAAGCCATGCTCAATCAGCCCGTAACAAAAAATTGCTTTATCCCCTGGCCAAAAGTACTACAATCACAATAGCTTAAACCGAATCATGATATCCCCAGTTCTGGTGTGAAATCAAATTCAAATCCACCTACAGCTCAGGCTTATGATCTAGTAAACCTATAGTATCACTCAGTGGAAGGAGTATACTATTACTTCAAAAGAGTATGTATACTATGTTCAATCAACATTTTTTTTTGATAAGATGTTCAATCAACATTTGTCATTATTCCCCTAACAAAAATTGCCTGATCCCCAGCTCAACAATCACATCAGCTTAGAATCAAATTCAATCACGCTGCAGATATCCCCCAGCGCCAGAGTGAAATCAAATCCAAATCTACCTATGTCTGATGCCTCATACTCAAGAGATCCAGTAAATCTCAAACCAGAAGGCGGGCAAAATCTTACGAGCTTGCCTTTGCTCCCTCCGCCGCCGCAGCCACAGTGGACCCTTGAGCGGCGGCCGCCTCTGCCTCGGCCTCGAGGCGCTTCTTGTTTCGCTCGAGCGCCTCGCCGACCTCCTTGGGCATGTACTTCTCGTCGTGCTTGGCGAGCACCTCGGTGCCGCGCAAGAAGCACGCGCACTCCCGTGCCTTCTCGGTCACCTTCCTCCCGCCGTCGCCGCGGAGGTCGTCGGTGAAGGGCTTGAGGAGGCCCTCGACGACGACGGAGTGGCCCTCGCGGAAGAGGTCGGGCAGCGCGCCCTCGTAGCGGACGAGCACATCGGTGATGAGGTCCGTGACGACGAACTCGATCTCGGGGGAGGACGGCGAGGGGTGCGCGACGGAGCCCTCGAGGACGAGGCCGCCGAGGCGGACGCGGGACTTGGAGGGGTCGGCGGTGAACTTGGCGAGCGCGTCGGTGGGCGTGACGTAGAAGACGAGCTGGTCCTGGAACGTGGCGAGCACGGTGACCACAAACCCGGCCGTGCAGGCGAAGGCGAGCCCGTAGGACCAGAGGCGGCGCGTCTGCAGCTGCCGCGCGCGGGCGCCGATGTCCGCGGCGCGGGGGCGGGAGGAGGGCCCCGACCGCCGCGTGGCGGAGGCGAAGGTGCGGAGGAAGGGGCCGAGCGGGGTGGCGGCGACCGCGGTCGCGCGTGGTGTGGGGATGGGTCCCGGCGTGTGGAGGAGGGTGGAGAGGAGGCGGCTGCGGGAGGGGAGGAGCCGCGAGAAGGCCATGGGCTCGGGTCCGGTCGGGGTCTGGTGGGATCTGGAGGCTACGGGACTGCGGAAGGGCCGGACCGGAAGGGGAAAGGCGTGGGCTCGGCGGTCGGCTGCCGATCGGCTTGTTGCGCACGGCACGGCGCACGCCGCCGTTGGCCGCGCCGGGCTGGGGACTTGGGTCTCCGTCTCGCAGCCGTGTGGTCAGCGGATCGAGCGAGCTCATTTGAGATTTGACAGTGCAAAATCCCTATTTGATACTAGGGTACTGAGGCTCTGCTTAGTTCCCTGAAAATTTTGCAAATTTTTTCAGATTCCTCGTCACATTGAATCTTTGAACACATGTATGAAGCATTAAATATAGATAAAAAATAAAACTAATTACACAGTTTAGACGAAATAGACGAGACGAATCTTTTAAGCCTAATTAGATCATGATTGGACAATATTTGCTAAATAACAACGAAAAACGCTATAGTACCATTTTGCTAAAAATTTCGGATCTGAATCAGCCCTAAGAGTGGGACGGGAAAGAGAAATGAACGAACAACTATGATTAAATGACATGTAAAGAATGGATGGCCAGGACATTACCCTCTGGTAAGGTGGGATAACCCTTTCTCTATTCTTATCCTAGTATCATCCAAACGTCACCTAAAAAATGCTCATTTTGACGTTTTTAAACAACTTTAAGAAACTTTTTTATCTAAAAAGTTTTCGCCATTCCGGTGAACGACTTTAAGACCCCATTTTAATCCTAGAATTAAATTCATTTTAATAACTATAATTTAGACACATATTAATTAAACTAATATAGTTGTATATGGATTATATCTGAATATTATTGTTGGCTATAGAAGAGAGATACTATTTCTACCCTAGGGAAGCGAGTTCAAGAGTGTATTATAAGTCGCAAAGTAGAAACATAGAATGGTGATCTATAGAATCAATTTTTATCTCTCACCCTAGCATTTAAGGTAGCCTTACATATGTGTAACACCCCAGGTGTTTATCACCCATTAAGTAGTGGGTTTAAGCTCAAACATGACAGATTAAGAGGTAATGAAGATATCAAGGTCAAACCTATGGATAGTTGCCCAACCTAAACTTGGATGTTGCACCCTTACTTTACATATAGGCCGTTTTCAAGATATATGCTTGGGTGGTGTTATTGCAATATCTTCATGTGTCTCACCTTAGTACCTATCTATATTGATCCCTGAAAAAGTTTCATGAAGTTTAGAATCAAAAAGTCACATGAAATGATAAGTTATATCCTTGTTGGAATGGTTTTACTAAGTGCTTGAATTGCACTATTAAGTGAATAGAAATATAGGTCATCAATCAAACCTTGCAACCTTGCCCAAAAGACTCTAGATGGACTCTACAACAAAAGTCATGAAAGATTTGTGTTGAGCAAATGGCCCGAAAATGCTCCAATAGATCAAAAAGGATAATTTCAGTTTTATCGTGATCCTACTTTGGTCAAAGTATAACAATAGGTTTTATACCAGTTTTGAGGTTAGACCTTAAATAAAAGTTGTAGTTCATATTATGGAGAAGAAACTTTGTTTAATTGTCAAGAGCTAGTTTGGTCTCTAACCTAGTCAAATAGAGGCTCAAAGATGGAATTAGCTGCTGTTTTTCAACTTTGGAAAATGTTCTAAGTCATGGAAGATTTGGACTGACATTGACAGGTGGGCACATTGCATTCTCAAAATTTGGTTAAACAACTGGAGTTGGACTCTTTGTAAAAGTTGGAGTGTTTAGAGTGGAGAAGAGCTCAAAGAAGTTTGAATGGATTTGGAGCTCGTTTGGAATTTCAAAATTAATTCCCAAAACTGCTAGTTTCATCATACTCATGGACTTGGACGGGCAAGGACAAGACGGTTGGCACGTCGCATTCTCGTGTTTTTGCTAAGCAACTTAAGCTGAGCCAAATATAAAAGTTAGTTTACATGTTGATGAAGAGCATACAAAAAGTTTAGTTCAGTTTGACGAAGTTTTGACCATCGAAAGTGAGTTTTCGTGACTGTCATCATGGTGTTGGAACTGTTGTTTTGGCAACTAGTTAACCGCTAATCCGTTGCTCTAATGACCTTGGCTTCTTAATGAAAAACGTAGAGCATCATGTGGGCTTTGATCTTCGCTTTTGGCCCAGGTCCAAAATCGGCCCTGAACTGGCCCAAATCAGCTCCCACCTTGCCCACGCTGTTGCACACCACGTGTTCAATCAAATGGGCGTGTGGCCACCATGCAGGGCAGCAGCGCCCATCCCCTCTGCCATCCTCTGCCGCGTCTTTATGCCCTCCTAGAGTGGATGCCAAGTTGTCTAGACGCTCCTCGCTCCACCCAAGCACTTGCTCTCACTCTTCCTTGCCTCTCTCCGCTCTCTCCCTCGCGCTCTGCCATGGCCGCGAGCTTAGCTCCATGGCCGTCCTTAGAGCTTCGCCGTGCCACCGCTCCAAGCCACCGTAGCTACATCCGCGCGCACCACTGCCTCCGTCTCATCTCTCTCCATCCTGCGCGCACGCTCGCATGGGCCCTTGGCCACCGGAGCGCCACCGCTGACGCTGCAGCGGGTGCATGCCACCGGCGTGCATGGCCAGCACGCTGCGGGCCACCACCGGCGGGGCTACGGCCACCTATGGACGCGCGGGGACCCGTTGAAAGGTCTTGATGGCTAGAGGGGGGTGAATAGCCTTTTAAAAATTCTACAAAGACAAGCTAAACAAGTTTATCAATAAAACAAGTAGCGAGATGTGAGTTTTGCTTAGCCTACGGGGTGTTTGCAAGCCACATAACCAATTCACAATTCTAGTATATTTGCACTCAACCGCACAAGTCAAACCGAGAAGGTAACTACAACTACAACTAGCAAGCTACACAAGGAGTTACTCTAGCAAAGCTAACTAGCTAGCAAATATAACTAAGAAGGTAATGTGGAGTTGAGTTAGGAGAGTTTCACCGTGGGGCGAAGTATTGAGACAACCGATATGATCAACAATGAATACCAAGATAACCGAACACTAGGATCAATCAATCATAATATGAAAGTGATGACACGAAGATTTATCCCAAGGTTCACGTGCTTGTTGGCACGCTAGTCCCCGTTGTATCCCTCTTCACCACGTGGTTCGGTGGCTAATCGGTCACACACCGAGCCTCTCAAAAGGCGCCACAAGAACCTACCAAATGGCAAAAGGTTGCAAATGACACGAGCAATTTACTAACGTTGCCTTTGGCGCTTCGCCGAGGTAGGCACAAACCCCTCACAATCACCGGAGGTGGCCAAGAACAATCACTAACTCTTGCCAATGCCTCCAAGCTTCTCCAAGCCGTCTAGGTGGCGGCAACCACCAAGAGAAACAAGAATCCCGCAGCAAATCAACTACCAAATGCCAACAAGATGCAATCTCACAATGCAAATGCACTTGGATCACTTAATCTCACTTCGAATATGCAAGGAAGCAAGAGAGATGAGTGGGAGGGGAGTTGCTTAGCTCAAAGTGCTCACAAGTATGTCAAATGTTCAAGAGATGGAGCCTTGAGCCGGCCAACGAGTATTTATAGATGTACCCCTTCGAATAGAGCCGTTAGAAACTTAAACAGCCGAAAACGCGCTGACCGGACGCGCTGGTCAAACTGACCGGACGCGCCGATCGTGCAACGGCTAAGTCGCGAAGCACTGATCGGACGCGCTGGTCCAACTGACCGGACGCGCCGGTCGCACAACGGCTAACTGCGAAGCAACGACCGGACGCGCTTGACGCGCAGACTGGATGCGCTGCGAATGACCGGACGCGCTGGTCCCATGACTGATCGGACGCGCTGGTCATGCTTGAGCAGCGCACAACGAAACAGTGACCGGACGCGCTGTAGAATTGACCGGACGCCACAGTGCTAGCGTCCGGTTTGAGTCCAGTAAGCTCTCTGAACGACCGGACGTGTCCGATCGACAGTGACCGGACGCGCTGCGCGTCCGATCATCAAACTAAAACACGCGCAGACGCTGAACGCTGACCGGACACGTCCGGTCATTTAGAGACCACGTCCGGTCACCTCTGTGACCTCCGTTCGCTTCCGTTTCTTTTCTGACTTTCGGCGTAGTGGAAAATAGTCGTTTCAACTCCTCGAAAACGCCTGAATCCAGCCTCGCAAGCTCGGCGGGAGGGAGAGAGGACCCCAAACCCTCTCTACCGCTCAAAATCCACCGCCATCGTAAATGTGCTAACACCACCAAGTGATCTCGTCATATGTGAGTGTGTTAGCATTTTCACAATCATTTTTCGAGGCGATATTAGTTCTATCCGAATGCATATGATTATGAAATGCACACCTAGAGGCACTTAGGAGTTCAATAGCCGCGTCATTCCCCTCTTTATAGTACGGCTATCTATCCTATAATGTAACCACACCTACTAGGTGTCTTGGTTACTAAAACACAACCCTTAAGCATATACATTTGCCTTGATCACGTAGGGTTGCGTCCACATCCAAGTGTGGCCATCATGATCACCATGTCCATCTTGCCACCAACCTTAGAATGTACTAATCCTCATATGCTACATACAACTTAGGCATAGGATTAGTACTTAGGCATTGTCACTGATTACCAACACCAAACATAGGACTTTCACCCGTGGTGCTTCCCCGCCCCTCAGTCGCCGCCGGTATGGCCTTTTCTGGCCGGAACAGTGAGCCCTGACGTCCCCCTTCTTCAAATCTTGTTAAGGACCTCCAGCAGCAATTCGATGAAAGTGAAGGGTCTTTCTGCGAAGTCCATGACTCATATGAATAGTGCCAAAAGGACCTATTTGTTGTAGTTTTGACTGAAATTTGGAAATTCATAGTAAATCGTAGAAAAATCGTAAAATAGCAAATGAGGACTTTTGGAATCCTTGTGAAATTATCTATGCATTAGATCTATAATATGACATGTTTTAGTTTAAAGTTTTCTCTGTAAAAATAGATTTGTGCAGTAGGGTTGTAATGATAGTTGAATTTGTTATTTTTCATAACTAAAGATCTAGGGCTCCAAATGAGGTGAAATTTTTGTGGCATGCTACTCATGTGATGTTTGATGTGTGGTAAAAATTTCATGAATTTTGGTTGCTTTATGATTGAGTTATTAGTGTATCTTGCTCTCGCATGATTTCTTGCAATAGTAATTTATCTTTTTCATAGAGGTTAATATAGATGTCCAAATGGTTTGAAATTTATACAGTAGACTATTGTAATGATATGCTAGCTACTATAATATTTATAGAATTTGTGGTTCACTTTTGGTATATGTTCATTAAATCACCTAGGCATCTAAATAAATTAAGAAATGCATTAAAAGAATTTATTTAGTGATGAGCACTATGCTTTTTGGTGATCATTTAACATGTACTTTATGATGGTTATATTGGTTGTGGCCAAATGTATGTTTAGAATATAAGTTAATATTTATTCTTGCAATTGATGCTTTCCTGGATATTTTCTAGGACTTAGGTAATTGCACCATGAAAATGATGTTTGCTGAGAAACATGTTTATAACAAAGTTGTAGATAAGCTTGTGTTAAATTTTGGTGGTATTTGGCCTTGTAGTTTGTGAGTTATGACTGCTCCAAGTTGGGTTCCGGAAATAGTTATTCTCTGAAATCTCTGGACCAGATTCTGTAATTATGCATGTTTGACTTGGTTAACTTGAGAATCATGCTGATGTGATTAAAGATGAATTATAGACAATTTCATAAGATTTCCAGAATATCTTGTTGCATGGCTATTGGATTTGTATAACTCCAATTATGATCCAAACATGCAGCTGTTGTTTGCAGTCCAGAAATTATCAGATGCTAGTTATGGTGGTTTACTCCATGTGTTACTAAGTGTGGCTTATGCCCTTGATAATGGTCAAGTTAAGATACTTGTGATCTTGTTAAACTTGCGCTATGCTTGATGTGCTTGCCCTCTACAATTGGTTGTGTAATGCTAGTTAATTAGCTATTGGTGTCTATGTCTTGTATAATCTGTGTTGTTTGAATGCTTATGTGATGCATTTTATGTTACCATTTATCATATTCATACACATGCATCTTGCATCTCATCTAGGTACGCTAGATGCACCACGTGAAGGATAGGATGTTGGAGCCAAACCCAAAGACGGTGTTTGGTGGACCTATCCCAAAGATGAAAGGATTAAGCAAGTGTCGGGATGGGAGATGCTCACCAAGCGAGTGTCATCTGTCAAACACTAACCTAAGTGTTCGATCCCAGGTAAGCCTCGGAGCATCATAAGTCTCCTACTTTATAAAAGCAATTAAATTTATATGTTATATATATTGTTGCATTAAGTTGTAGGAGTTGAGTGAAACCGTTAATGCATTTATTACTATCCTTGCCTACCTGATTACCTTCTTACCCTGTTAGGTTTAGGATCGAATAACTGCTTAGCCCTGCTTAGACCGGTAGCGATCGGTGATTTCCTGTCACCTGAAATTATAGGTGGTTACGAGAATACTTTAGCTATGGAATGGATGATATCCTGGAAATAACCAAGTGTTGATGGTTAATTGGAGACCAGACGGAATAAGTATTGGGCAACCAGACAGGGTTCTGGGGTGCTTGTAGTTTCCGTCTGTGTCGATTAAGGACCGATCGTTGTTGGGCATCGTGTCATGTTGAACGCATGTCTCACATTTAGCTAGCCGGATAAAGTACCTTCCGACCGTGAAGCTAGGAGATTATTCGGGCCGAGTAGATTGCCCGCAGCGCACTGTACCGAAGGTGTGGTAGGACACGGGGGCGCGATGATAAGACCAAAGGGCAGTCGGTCGGCCCCCGGGTACATGTGGTTCCTAGCAAACTCGAGACTTTACCTGGATAGTTGACTCGATGACCAATATCTCATTTTAGCGGGTGAGTGAGGTTTGTGTGAGGAATAAATTATCAGCTGGTTAATAATCGATTCAAATCGCCATCGCTCCTGGATAGTGAGCACTTGACTCGAGTTACGGCATCGTAGTAATGATGATGGAACACGGATGGTTATGTGGATGATGTTGGAAATGCTAAACTTGAGATGGTAACCTTTGATGTTAATGGTTAATCAAGTGATTGCTTTTAGCATAGGTGCTTACCTAGATTGAATAAGTTATAATAAAGATGATGCAAAAGGACTTTAATTAGTTTATTCATGATAACTTATGCTTTTCACAAATGAGTCAAGCTAGCCCACTGAAAGAAAGCCTTGCATACTCCTTGATGTCATATTATTTCTGGTTTATGACGGGTAAGTCTAGCTGAGTACCTTCTCGTACTCAGGGTTTATTCCCACTTGTTGCAGGTTGTGATGTATCATGGCTACTGCAAGAATTGGATGGCTCCTGCTGTAGTGGCGGAGTGTGATCATGGGCATGATCCTTCTGAGCTATCTTGTCTTTCATGCTTTTGTTGAAAATTAACCTTGGTACTGGCATGTATTTTGTAACACCCCAGGTGTTTATCACTAGTTAAGCAAGGGTTTTCGAGTTCAAACATGACATTTGAAGTGGTAATGAAGATGTCAAAGCCAAGTCTATGGAATAGAGTCCCAACTTAAACTTGAATATTGCACCATCGCTTACATATAGGCCCTTTTCAAAAATGTATGCTTGGGTGGTGTTATTGCAATATCTTCATGTGTCTCACCTTTGTACCTATCTATAGTGACCCCTGGAAAAGTTTCATGAAGTTTGGAATCAAAAAGTCACATGAAATGATAAGTTATATCCTTGTTGGAATGATTTTACTAAGTGCTTGAATTGCACTATTAAGTGAATGGAAATATAGGTCATCAACCAAACTTTGCAAACTTACCCAAATGACTCTAGATGAACTCTACAACATAAGTCATGAAGGGTTCATGTTGAGCAAATGTCAAGAAAATGCTTCCATAGATCAAAAAGGATAAATTAAGATTTATCGGGATGCTACTTTGACTTGGGGTGAACTATGGCTTAGAGTGTTTACGTGGCAGTGAAACTTAAATAAAAGTTGTAGTTCATCTTATGTACAACAAACTTTGTTGAATAGTCGAGAGCTAGTTTAGTCTCTAACTTAGTTTAACAAGGCCTCCAAAAGTGAATGCAGTGCTGTCCCTGGAGCTGAAAATTTGGCTAAGTCCCAATGCACTGAAACTGAATTTTCAGTTTCGAGGTATCCCACTTCGGGGATTTATATCTCGCGAACCATTTGAAAATTTACCATGAGCCTTTAAGCAATGTTGTTGTCCTCCTGTAGCTCTACACTTTTCATTACTGGAGTTTTTGCTAACTCGAATCGTATTAGGAGATGGACGGGGACGAAAATGGAGTTTCAGTCGGCTTGCAACTAAACTGCAGGATTCAGTTTTGAGGTACCCTCCTTTGGAGCTCGATATCTTCTAATCTGGGCAGATTTAGCTCTTGATTATTAAACCAATATTGTTCACCGTGCAAAGCTCTACAATTTTGTCTCTTGCACCAAGATCAATGGACAATCGGATTAGGAGATGGAGGTGGACAAAAGTCAAGTTTCAGTGGTACATTTGAGGTAGTATTAGCAGCTCATCAGTTTCTTTGAATCGGAGTCCACAGGGAGGATCATGGCCGACTGGTACAGCGCTTCGCTGCCGCGTGGCCTCCCATGCCCACGCCTGTTCGCCACCTTGCCCTTGCATGCGCTCCAGTGGGAATAGAAACGGCGCGTGGCACTGCTCTCCCTCGGTCTCTCTTGTTCACTCGCTCTCCCGTTGTTCTCTCTCGCCCTGCCTCTAGTTCGACATGGCCGAGCAGCCGAGCTGTTGCGTCGCTCGCAGCCGTCGTCGCTCCCTCCTCCTCTTCCAATTCCGGCTGCACTAGCTGCTCCCCACCTTGCGCCGCTCACGTAGCGCCCTTACTTGGCCGTTGTCGCGCTAGAGCACGTGCTCGCCATGGCCGCTGCCATGGCCGAGCTAGAGCTCCGGCCGCCGCTGCCGTTCCCGTCTCAGCACCCCACCACAGCCACGACCACATACACCACCGCCTTCGCCTTGTCGTGCTCCACCTCGTGCACACGCTCGCCCAAACCAAGCATTGCCGGAGCGCCCCGCCGCCGGAGATGCCGCAGGCTTGGCCGCCGGCGCACGTGGTCGGGCCACCTCGGGTCATCTCGGGCCAAGCCACGGGCACCGCTGGATGCGCCCGGTGATGGAGATGCTTCCACACCACCCCAAAGCTGCCGGCGAGCCCTCTTTCCGGCCCAACCGCGAGCTCAGCCGCCTCCTCTGTTCAAATTCGCGACCAGGGACTGCATGCAACAATTTGACTCAAAGCAGGGGCGTAACTGCAATGTCATAGACTCATATGAATAGTGCCTCGAGGGACCTATTTGTCGTGAATCGGGTGAAAATTTGAAAATACATAGTAAATCATAGGAAATTCCTAAAATAGCAAATGAGGACTTTTTGGAATCCTTGTGAAATTATCTATGCAGTAGATCTATAAAATGTCATGTTTTAGTTTAAATTTTTAGCTGTAAAAATAGATCTATGCTTCTAGGTTTTCAATACTAGTTGTATTTGTCATTTTCATAACTACAGTTGTAGGGCTCCAAATGAAGTGAAATTTTTGTGGCATGCTACTCCTATGATATTTTTTGTGTGGTAAAAATTTCATGAATTTTAGTTGTAGTATGAGTGAGTTATTGATTCATCTTGCTCTCACATGAATTCTTGTAATAGCAATTTGTCTTTTTCTTAGAGGTTGATATACATGTCCAAATGACTTGAAATTTGGGTAGTAGACTACTGAGGGCATGTGTAGGCCTCTGTAATTTTGGTAGAATTTATTGAGTATCTTTATGATGTGGTCATAATTCCACCAAATTATCTAAATAAATTAAGAAAATGTATTAAAAGAATTTATTTAGGAAAGGACACTATGTTTTCTGGTGTTCATTAGTCATGTGTGAAATGTTGGCAAAGTTAGTTTTGTCCAATTATATGTTTGCAACATAAGTTAATAATTATTTCTTGCAAATGAGATTTCTGGACAGATCTGGGAACTTAGCAAAGTTCTTCATGATAATGTGCTTTGTTGTAAAACTTGTTTATACAAAAGTTGTAGATAATTTATGTATCTAGATGCTGTTAAAATTTGGTGGCATTTGGCAGTGTGGTTTAGGAGTTATAGCTATTGAAAGTTGGGTTACAGAATTGCTTGCTCTCTGTCTTGTTAGACCAGTTTCTGTGTTTTTATAAATTCGACATATTAAACTTTGGAATCATGCTATGATGATTATAAATGAAATGTAGATAATGTCATAAGATTTCCATAATGTCTTCTTACAAGTCATTTGGAGTTGTAGATCTCCAGTTATGATTAAATTACTTAGCTGCTGTTCTGATGCCCAGAATGTGGCAATTTCTAGTTCTAGTGCTTTGATTAACTTTGTCATGCTTGTGTATTGAAGTGTGACACATGTCTTTGTTGGTACTTGGTTTGGTACCCTATGATCTTATAAGACGTGTGTCTTGATTGATGTGTTTTCAATCTTCTATGTTATGCCTCAGTGAGGATTAAGTTAATTAGCTCTAGGTGTTTAGGAGAACTTTGGTATGCTTGTTTGATTACTTTGTTTATTGCACTTCTATGCATTCATACATATGCATTGTTGCACCTCATTTAGGTACGCTAGCTGAAAAACGTGAAGGACGTGATGTGGATCCAACCCGAAGATGGAGTTGGTGGATCCATCCCGAAGGTAGAAAGATCGGACGAGTGCTAGATTGGAGGAGGCTCGCCAAGCGAGTTCTTCTGACATACTCTAACTTGAGTCAGATCCCAGGCAAGCCCCAGAGCATTATAAGCCTCCTACCTTCAAAGCAATTAATTCTATATATGTTATAAGTATTGTTGCATTAAGTGGTAGGAGTTGGTTGAAAACCTTGCTGCATTATATCATTCCTTGTCCAGATATATGAATCCTTGAATCCTACATAGACTAGGATCGAGTAGATGCTTAGCCCTGCTTTAAGCGGTAGAAGTCAGGTGATTTCCTGTCACCTGCGAGATATAGGGATATTCATATATGGCACGGTTGGCTATAGTTGCTATCGTGGAATGGAACCATGTGTTAATAAAATGAAATGAGACCGGGCGGGATGACGATAGTGAAGCAACAAGGCATGGAGGTATTGGGTGTGGATCTATCCCCGTCTGAGTCGTTTAAGGACCGATTCGCTGTACGTCCTTGAGTCATGTTGAACGCAGTCTAACACTTAGTTGGCCGGGTAAGTCGTTTCGACCGCGAATCCGAGTAATACAATTCAGGCCGAGAATTGAATGGTAGGTTGCTTCTTGGAGGAGAGAAAGGATGTGCTTGGGGACATTGGTGTGAGACCAAGGGGGGTTAGAGTCTCTATCATCTGGCAGAGTGTCGCCCTTGGGGTCGCGACATCATTCGGACCCGCGGCTCCTGAACTGTACCAAAGGTGACCTGAGCAGCCCTCGCCAGGCGTGACTCGGTGAGTGTTAGAAATACCCCTCCAGCTGGATAGGAATTCGATTCGAATCGTCGTCGCTCTCGGTTAGTGAGCACTTGACTTGAGCAGCGGCAACGTAGATTCCATTAAATTGAACGGATGGTTAATTGGATCACGATGAAAAGGTTGCCTCAATTTACACCTGCTATGGTTAATATTGTTTGCTCCTAATAAAGTGAGTGCTCTAGTACAGGTGCTAATATAGATGACAGGTTAATGATGATTAACTTGATGCTTAAGCATTAATGATTACTTATCTATATTAAGCTTTTATGCAAAATGTTGTTAAGCTAGCCCCACTTTATATCAGTCTTGCATGATCCTTGGTATCACCTTATTTCTGGTTTCTGACGGGTAAGTCTAGCTGAGTACCTTCTCGTACTCAGGGTTTTATCCCCACTTGTTGTAGGTTATGATGTATCATGGCGACTGCAAGAGTCGGTTGACTCCTGCCATAGTGGCGGAGTGTGATCACGGGCATGATCCTTCTTATTTACCTTATCTCTAATGCTTTTGTTGGAAGTCGACCGGGGTACTGGTATGTATTTGAAATAAGATTAATGTTGGATTCAAATTACTTTGCTTCCGCTACTTTTCAATGTAAGTTGTAATAACTATGTTGAACTCCGATGTATATTGAACTACTTATGAAATGGATGTAACATGTGACTTGTTATGTTGAATCACTACGATCTTGGCTTGTATGTTGGTTGGTTTGAAATCCCTCGTGATTTCATTGGACTACCGGAGTTATATGGGCTCAAGTGCGAGAATTTGATCATTTCGGTGATTGTTTTTGTACTTGTGCTCTTATAATTTGGACGGTTCTGTTACAGCTGGTATCGGAGCAAGATTCAACATTAAACTTGTCGTATGTGTATTTAAAACAAAGGTTTTGTTTTATAAAATCAGTTTTATGAACTTATAGCTATATATAGGTTTGTGAAAACTGAATTCTAAATCTAAGTATGCTAGTGGTCAATTTCCTTATGCCCATATAAGGATTATTAGGTGGCTTATATAAGTACTAACTTGGGGGGTTTTTCATTTATGCATCTACGCCCAGGCCAAGGTATGTATGTGTGATGACTCTCCCACACTATGCTACCCGGTGTGTTAGATTGGTGGTAGCCTTCATATATGAGATAGTCATATATGTCGCTAGTTTACTTTTATGTAACATCGCACCTACGCTCAGGTAAGTGTGAGTTGTGAGGGCATGACCATACAACCTGCGGTCTAGGGGAGAGCTAGTTTTGGTTACTGGATTATTTACATGTTACACACATGTATATATGAAGGTACTTAATTGTGGGAGATTGATGATTCGGGTAGTTTTGGTACTACATGTACGTATACAGGGGTATATGTACATGGGAGTACTTAGAATTTTACTTTTCTATTTTCATTGTGTGCCATATAGTGGGGAATTGTTGGGCTGCAATGAAACTTTTCTGCAGGTACGCTAACCACGAATACGTAAGTCGAATGTAGCTGTCGACTAGCTATATATTGAGAGAGTGCGTGTTATGCCACCGACATAGAACGTGATCGCCACCTTAGGTTGGCAGTCTTGTGAGGACGAATAGGATGAAGCATGCATTGTCATGATTGTTGCTTTATGCATGGCTATACTCTTCTCACCCTTGTTCTATAGTGTGTAACTTGTGATCAATGTGTTACACTATCTTTCTTGAGTGAAGTAAAACAAAAATGCCTTGTTCCATGTTGCTTAAGAAAAATATGTGCTTAGCCTTACTAGAAATAAGTGTGGCTACATGCTTGAACTTAGAGATATCCTCTAGCTTAGCCAAGTGGTGGATATGTTGTTCACCCAAGCGTTTGCCAATGCTTTAGATCTCACTTAAGTAATTATGGATTCTCATGAATGAATTAAATTCATGTTGGTTTAAGGTAACAAAAGTTAGAGCTGCTAGAATAACATGTTTGCGTGTTCTCTTGTTAAGTAGAATAAAGGCAAGCTTTGTTTTGCTTATTGAACGTTGGCTGCTAGAACAGTTTCTGATGTATTGATGCTTTCGTGGTCATAAATGTGTTTTCTGTAGTTATAGAGAATACCAAAGTTGTAACAAACTTACTTCTCTAGCTTGTCCTAAAATTTTATGACCCTAGGTCTTATGGTTTGAGAGTTATAACTTTTAGAAGTTTATTGTCAGGTTTTGCTTATGCTCTGAATAGATCTGAATGTTTGGTTTGTTTGACCTATGTGCATAGGGAATCATGTCTTGGAGATAATATAAGAAGTGTAGTACTTTTTCTAAGCTTTCTAAAATGTCCTATAGCACTAATTGTGGTGGTATAAATCTCTAGTTATGAGCTTGTAAAGTGGAATGATAGAATCTGTCCAAATCTGGGCAGAGATGTCTTCCCTATCTTGCTTGGCCTTGTTAGCTATAGAATCATCTTAATATGATAATAAGAAAGTTATAGACAACTTAATAATCTTTACATAAAGTTAAGGCTCAGCCTTGTTGGGTCCCTAGAACTCTAGTTATGCATTTTTGAAGTTTTTGTCAGTTTTCTGTCCATATTGGTACAGATCTGAAACATCAGCATGTTTGGTCATGTTAACCTATGAATTTGCTTTTGGTATGAATCACAAACACGTGGAAAACTTCCTAAGCTTTCCATAAAGTCTAGGATCACCTTTATGGGAGGTCTACAACCTCAGTTATGGTTGAAACAAGTAACTACTGTGTTGCTGTCCAGATTCTGTGCACATGCTAAGTTGGCTCCCTTAGCTAGTGTTTGTTTAGAGCTAAACTTGTAGTTAGTTCGTGCTTGAGATGAATGCTTATTTTAGGTGAGTCTTGTGCTTTGGATTGGTGCTTAAGCCTATTCGTTTGAATTTTCTCAAATGTCTGCCTGACTGTGATGTTGTATGTATGATTGTTATCTAGGTAGTGTCATAGTTGTCACCTCGTTTGTCCTCGGTAAGCATGCGAGTGTTGAATAGCTTTATCTTAGAGCAACACTCGAGTTACGTGAAATAATCTCTTGGTTGTTGTCTCCAATTAGGTTCTCTCTCTTAGGAGCCTGAGCCTGTAGACTTGGTGGTTAGCCCTTGAATGTTTGTATCCATGCGTTTACTTGACTGAAAGCCCAAAGTTTAGTTCTCCTATATGTTTGCATAAGCCGTGGATGTTTTGCAACTCTTTTTGAGAAGACCCTTGTCGACTGACCAACCAAGTTAACTTTCATCAACGCTTAGCCTTTGACCATGGTTCGTACATTGCCAGTTGTGGAGACCATACCCAAATCCATGTTGGACCTTTCGGTTACCTCTCCCAAAGGTTAGCTAGTGTGACGCAACGTCTCTCTGCTATGTCCTCTAAATCATGTGCTTGCAAATTCGTGCATCTACCCTATCAACTCAATCTATGACTACAGATCGGTTTTCGCCCGTGAAATTTGCTTAATCCATCCCCAACCTTCTCAAGTCTCGAGATGTTTACCAGTCTTAATCTCATGTTGTGGTCCAACATGACCAAATCTCGTGGTAATCTTTCGTTTTGGCCTCACTGTGGTGAACGCTAGGCGTATGTCGAATTAAGCAAAAATCTCGTGCTTAGTCGCATTCAGCAATTGAGCTATGTTCTCTTGTGCTATGTTTTGATCTGCGAATAGCTTCCCTGTTGATTCTAAACCTTATGACTACCTTTGCTTGTTGTCCCTCCTTGTATGGCGCTTGTTCTTACAACCCATTTGTGCCACTTGAAATTTCACCTTCGTTGTGCGTCTAGTAATGGTGTTATGAGTAGCCACTGATGGTGCCGCGACGAAACCAAGGGCCTCCTGTGGCTGCAGACACATGGCTGGCTGCTTGGCACGCGCTAGAATCACGGTTTCTAGTCATGATCCATTATGAAATGACAGTCGATGTGTTATTTTCTCATGTTCCTTCCTTGGTTATCTCTCCATATCGTATCGTAAGATCCATATCTTAGACCGAAAGTAGTGGAGTTTCCTTCCGAAGTTGCTAAGAAGATAACCTTTGAAGAACAGGTCACCAACATAAACATTAACAGACTGCAATAGGTGGTAGACAAGTGACTCTACTTAGTTGTCCCAGTATTGACGAACGTCATCTAGTGAGCAAAGTATCTCATCTCTATTGGATAAAAGGGACACACAACACTTACTGTTGGACAAGTCATCTGTTGGATAAGAATCGATTGTCACATTACGCAAGTCTTAACCTTTGTATGCATAATGACCATACCATTGAGATCAACCATCTCTGGTGAGATTCTGTATCTGCTGACTTCGATGGCAACCATCTGATTTGTATCAACCACAATTATTGTGATCAAGAATGAAGATTTGGAACTTTTTTAGTGTTGAGAGACAACTAATTAGTTACCAATAGGAAGGTTAATCTCTAGCTAGGTAACGATTCTTTGGTAGCTACGAAGGCTAGGTCTTACAGAGCAATAACCAATAAGAAGTTAATCAACTAGCCAATAACTGGAGTGATACTCTATCGTCCAGAGTCATTGCGACCAAGTCAATTTCATCTTGGACAATCACACAGATAGTGCAAGGTGTTCTATCAGCTAAGGTGAAGAAGTAGAGAAAGTATGTGTTTTGCCTTGCAAAAGTAACCCACAAGTTCAAAGCGTGTGCATCCTCGAATTGATATGTAAATTAATAGTCGAGATCTGCTGTTGGATGGCCCTTTTGAGGTCTCACAGATACTAGTTTACACTCTTTCATTTGCTTTTGCTTTCTCGTATCCCCAATGTACGAGCAGCCTTGGTTTCTGCAAATCAATTTGAAAAGTGTCAAACAACAGATTTCCATCTTAGAGCTGTTGTTTGATCCTAAAAAGGAAGCCTCAAGGTGAAAGGTTGGCCTGACAAAGTTGCTACACTGCAAGTCAACTCAACTTATAGTGCAACTAAGTCACAAAGGAAAATTTTACTCAACCGCTTGGTGGTAGACTACTTCCCGCGGTTTAGTAAATAGTACAACTTTTGTTGTCCTTAAGGCCTCACTACATTTTGCTTTGGTACTAAATTTTCTAATGATGACATACTTTAGTACCTTATAAATGTTTTTACTCAAGAGGTTGCAACTGATTCAACCCAGATAACTGTTGCTTTTGGATAAGAGAATCTTCTTAGGTAACATTTGGCAGAAAGACGAAGCCGACAGAGTCAGCTATCACATTCACTAACCCCTTGACAGACTCAGATAATACAATGTTGTCATCAGAGAAAGAGAACTGCACACATGGAACCTCGAGTAGTTTTCCATTAGTTGGTGTCTAAATGAATGAACATTTACGACCAACATAGACCATGTCTATTGGTTAGTCAGTATCCTATAGCCTTAGAGTATATTTGTCGTCTATGATCTCACCCCATTTAGAAGGTTGCGCTCAAGCCATTCTGGTAGAGGGCTACTTTTCAAACTTTGTCAACATAGAGTCATTTCGACGAGTATATTTCTGAAGAATTCGGTCTAGTGTCAAGTTCATACGGACTATGCTGTGATTCACTAAAGAATTAAATACTTGTGTGTGGGTAGCTTATGGGCCAAATGATCTCTGTAGACTAAAACGAAGTACTGCGTTGTTTTGGATTCCTCCCAAAGTAACAATGCTTCATGGAAGTCAATGAAGGAAAATTCTTCAGACAAAGTTGACCATGAAGAACAAGTATCAGAAAGTGCCTTTGACCAAATTGTTCACCGATGTTGAAGATTTGTAGCTGAATGCTATAGCAAATGTTGGGAACTAGATAACGTACCTCTCTTCCTTAAAAGGTCTTCCATTCCAAATCTCGGGACGTGATTCTTTTAAGGGGGGAGGGCTGTAACACCACAGGTGTTTATCACTAGTTAAGCAAGGGTTTTCGAGTTCAAACATGACATTTGAAGTGGTAATGAAGATGTCAAAGCCAAGTCTATGGAATAGAGTCCCAACTTAAACTTGAATATTGCACCATCGCTTACATATAGGCCCTTTTCAAAAATATATGCTTGGGTGGTGTTATTGCAATATCTTCATGTGTCTCACCTTTGTACCTATCTATAGTGACCCCTAGAAAAGTTTCATGAAGTTTGGAATCAAAAAGTCACATGAAATGATAAGTTATATCCTTGTTGCAATGGTTTTACTAAGTGCTTGAATTGCACTATTAAGTGAATGGAAATATAGGTCATCAACCAAACTTTGCAAACTTACCCAAATGACTCTAGATGAACTCTACAACATAAGTCATGAAGGGTTCATGTTGAGCAAATGTCAAGAAAATGCTTCCATAGATCAAAAAGGATAAATTAAGATTTATCGGAATGCTACTTTGACTTGGGGTGAACTATGGCTTAGAGTGTTTACGTGGCAGTGAAACTTAAATAAAAGTTGTAGTTCATCTTATGTACAACAAACTTTGTTTAATAGTCGAGAGCTAGTTTAGTCTCTAACTTAGTTTAACAAGGCCTCCAAAAGTGAATGCAGTGCTGTCCCTAGAGCTGAAAATTTGGCTAAGTCCCAATGCACTGAAACTGAATTTTCAGTTTCGAGGTATCCCACTTCGGGGATTTATATCTCGCGAACCATTTGAAAATTTACCATGAGCCTTTAAGCAATGTTGTTGTCCTCCTGTAGCTCTACACTTTTCATTACTGGAGTTTTTGCTAACTCGAATCGTATTAGGAGATGGACGGGGATGAAAATGGAGTTTCAGTCGGCTTGCAACTAAACTGTAGGATTCAGTTTTGAGGTACCCTCCTTTGGAGCTCGATATCTTCTAATCTGGGCAGATTTAGCTCTTGATTATTAAACCAATATTGTTCACCGTGCAAAGCTCTACAATTTTGTCTCTTGCACCAAGATCAATGGACAACCGGATTAGGAGATGGAGGGGGACAAAAATCAAGTTTCAGTGGTACATTTGAGGTAGTATTAGCAGCTCATCAGTTTCTTTGAATCGGAGTCCACAGGGAGGATCATGGCCGACTGGTACAGCGCTTCGCTGCCGCGTGGCCTCCCATGCCCACGCCAGTTCGCCACCTTGCCCTTGCATGCGCTCCAGTGGGAATAGAAACGGCGCGTGGCACTGCTCTCCCTCGGTCTCTCTTGTTCACTCGCTCTCCCGTTGTTCTCTCTCGCCCTGCCTCCAGTTTGACATGGCCGAGCAGCCGAGCTGTTGCGTCGCTCGCAGCCGTCGTCGCTCCCTCCTCCTCTTCCAATTCCGGCTGCACTAGCTGCTCCCCACCTTGCGCCGCTCACGTAGCGCCCTTACTTGGCCGTTGTCGCGCTAGAGCACATGCTCGCCATGGCCGCTGCCATGGCCGAGCTGGAGCTCCGGCCGCCGCTGCCGTTCCCGTCTCAGCACCCCACCACAGCCACGACCACATACACCACCGCCTTCGCCTTGTCGTGCTCCACCTCGTGCACACGCTCGCCCAAACCAAGCATTGCCGGAGCGCCCCGCCGCCGGAGATGCCGTGGGCTTGGCCGCCGGCGCACGTGGCCGGGCCACCTCGGGTCATCTCGGGCCAAGCCACGGGCACCGCTGGATGCGCCCGGTGATGGAGATGCTTCCACACCACCCCAACGCCGCCGGCGAGCCCTCTTTCCGGCCCAACCGCGAGCTCAGCCGCCTCCTCTGTTCAAATTCGCGACCAGGGACTGCATGCAACAATTTGACTCAAAGCAGGGGCGTAACTGCAATGTCATAGACTCATATGAATAGTGCCTCGAGGGACCTATTTGTCGTGAATCGGGTGAAACTTTGAAAATACATAGTAAATCATAGGAAATTCCTAAAATAGCAAATGAGGACTTTTTGGAATCCTTGTGAAATTATCTATGCAGTAGATCTATAAAATGTCATGTTTTAGTTTAATTTTTTAGCTGTAAAAATAGATCTATGCTTCTAGGTTTTCAATACTAGTTGTATTTGTCATTTTCATAACTACAGTTGTAGGGCTCAAAATGAAGTGAAATTTTTGTGGCATGCTACTCCTATGATATTTTTTGTGTGGTAAAAATTTCATGAATTTTAGTTGTAGTATGAGTGAGTTATTGATTCATCTTGCTCTCACATGAATTCTTGTAATAGCAATTTGTCTTTTTCTTAGAGGTTGATATACATGTCCAAATGACTTGAAATTTGGGTAGTAGACTACTGAGGGCATGTGTAGGTCTCTGTAATTTTGGTAGAATTTATTGAGTATCTTTATGATGTGGTCATAATTCCACCTAATTATCTAAATAAATTAAGAAAATGTATTAAAAGAATTTATTTAGGAAAGGACACTATGTTTTCTGGTGTTCATTAGTCATGTGTGAAATGTTGGCAAAGTTAGTTTTGTCCAATTATATGTTTGCAACATAAGTTAATAATTATTTCTTGCAAATGAGATTTCTGGACAGATCTGGGAACTTAGCAAAGTTCTTCATGATAATGTGCTTTGTTGTAAAACTTGTTTATACAAAAGTTGTAGATAATTTATGTATCTAGATGCTGTTAAAATTTGGTGGCATTTGGCAGTGTGGTTTAGGAGTTATAGCTATTGAAAGTTGGGTTACAGAATTGCTTGCTCTCTGTCTTGTTAGACCAGTTTCTGTGTTTTTGTAAATTCGACATATTAAACTTTGGAATCATGCTATGATGATTATAAATGAAATGTAGAGAATGTCATAAGCTTTCCATAATGTCTTCTTGCAAGTCATTTGGAGTTGTAGATCTCCAGTTATGATTAAATTACTTAGCTGTTGTTCTGATGCCCAGAATGTGGCAATTTCTAGTTCTAGTGCTTTGATTAACTTTGCCATGCTTGTGTATTGAAGTGTGACACATGTCTTTGTTGGTACTTGGTTTGGTACCCTAGGATCTTATAAGACTTGTGTCTTGATTGATGTGTTTGCAATCTTCTATGTTATGCCTTAGTGAGGATTAAGTTAATTAGCTCTAGGTGTTTAGGAGAACTTTGGTATGCTTGTTTGATTACTTTGTTTATTGCACTTCTATACATTCATACATATGTATTGTTGCACCTCATTTAGGTACGCTAGCTGAAAAACATGAAGGACGTGATGTGGATCCAACCCGAAGATGGAGTTGGTGGATCCATCCCGAAGGTAGAAAGATCGGACGAGTGCTAGATTAGTGGAGGCTCGCCAAGCGAGTTCTTCTGACATACTCTAACTTGAGTCGGATCCCAGGCAAGCCCCGGAGCATTATAAGCCTCCTATCTTCAAAGCAATTAATTCTATATATGTTATAAGTATTGTTGCATTAAGTGGTAGGAGTTGGTTGAAAACCTTGCTGCATTATATCATTCCTTGTCCAGATATATGAATCCTTGAATCCTACATAGACTAGGATCTAGTAGATGCTTAGCCCTGCTTTAAGCGGTAGAAGTCAGGTGATTTCCTGTCACCTGCGAGATATAGGGATATTCATATATGGCACGGTTGGCTATAGTTGCTATCGTGGAATGGAACCATGTGTTAATAAAATGAAATGAGACCGGGCGGGATGACGACAGTGAAGCAACAAGGCATGGAGGTCTTGGGTGTGGATCTATCCCCGTCTGAGTCGTTTAAGGACCGATTCGCTGTACGTCCTTGAGTCATGTTGAATGCAGTCTAACACTTAGTTGGCCGGATAAGTCGTTCCGACCGTGAATCCGAGTAATACAGTTCAGGCCAGGAATCGAATGGTAGGTTGCTTCTTGAAGGAGAGAAAGGATGTGCTTGGAGACATTGGCGTGAGACCAAGGGGGGTTAAAGTCCCTATCACCTGGCAGAGTGTCGCCCTTGGGGTCACGACATCATTCGGACCCGCGGCTCCTGAACTGTACCAAAGGTGACCTGAGCAGCCCTCGCCAGGCGTGACTCGGTGAGTGTTAGAAATACCCCTCTAGCTAGATAGGAATTCGATTCGAATCGCCGTCGCTCCCGCTTAGTGAGCACTTGACTTGAGCAGCGGCAACGTAGATTCCATTAAATTGAACGGATAGTTAATTGGATCACGATGGAAAGGTTGCCTCAATTTATACCTGCTATGGTTAATATTGTTTGCTCCTAATAAAGTGAGTGCTCTAGTACAGGTGCTAATATAGATGACAGGTTAATGATGATTAACTTGATGCTTAAGCATTAATGATTACTTATCTGTATTAACCTTTTATGCAAAATGTTGTTAAGCTAGCCCCACTTTATATCAGCCTTGCATGATCCTTGGTGTCACCTTATTTCTGGTTTCTGACGGGTAAGTCTAGCTGAGTACCTTCTCGTACTCAGGGTTTTATCCCCACTTGTTGCAGGTTATGATGTATCATGGTGACTGCAAGAGTCGGTTGACTCCTGCCGTAGTGGCGGAGTGTGATCACGGGCATGATCCTTCTTATTTACCTTATCTCTAATGCTTTTGTTGGAAGTTAACCGGGGTACTGGCATGTATTTGAAATAAGATTAATGTTAGATTCAAATTACTTTGCTTCCGCTACTTTTCAATGTAAGTTGTAATAACTATGTTGAACTCCGATGTATATTGAACTACTTATGAAATGGATGTAACATGTGACTTATTATGTTGAATCACTACGATCTTGGCTTGTATGTTGGTTGGTTTGAAATCCCTCGTGATTTCATTGGACTACCGGAGTTATATGGGCTCAAGTGCGAGAATTTGATCATTTCGGTGATTGTTTTTGTACTTGTGCTCTTATAATTTGAACGGTTCTGTTACATATTTGAATTAAGATGATATTAGTTTCAAACTACTTTGCTTCCGCTATTTTTGAACTTGAGTTGTGATAACTCTATGGAACTCCGATCTATGTTGAATTACTTGTAATAATAGATGTAACATGTGACTTGTTATGTTGAATCACTATAATCTTGGCTTGTACGTTGGTTGATTTGAAATCTCTTGTGATTTCATTGGACTAACGGAGTTATAGGAGCTTAAGTACGAGAATTTAATTGCTCCGGCGATTGTTTTTGTACTTTTATTCTTATAATTTGGGCAGTTCCGTTACAGCTGGCATCGGAGCAAGGTTCAACACTAAACATGTCATATGTGTATTGAAAACAAAAGTTTTTGTTTGAAAAAAATATAGTTTTTGACAACTTATAGCTACTACATATATAGGTTTGTTCAAATCTGAATTTTAAATCTAAGTATGTCAGTGGTCATTTTCTTTATGCCCAATTAAGGACCCTTAGGTGGCCTAATTAAGTACTAACTTGGGGGTTTTTAATTTTTGCATCTACTCCCAAGCCAAGGTATGTATGAGTGATAACTTAACCGCACTGTTACCCTGTGGTCGAATGGTAGATGTAACTTTCATATATGAAATAGTCATATATGTCACTAGAGTTACATTCTTGCAACATCGCACTTACGCCAAGGTAAGTGTGAGCTAGGAGAGCATGACCGTTCAACCGTCGGTATAGGGGAGAGTTAGCTATGGTTACTGGCATAATTACATGTTTAACCATGTAATTATGAAAGTACTTAATTGTTGGTACATTTGTTGGGTAGCTATGATACCGAAGTATATGCATCAGGGGATGTATATATGGAGAGTATTTAGTTTACTGCTTTCATTGTGTGCTATATTAGGAATTGTTGGGCTGCAATGAAATTTTCTACAAGTACGCTAACCACGAATACGTAAGTTGAATGTAGCTAACGACTAGCTCTATATCGAGATAATGCGTGTTATGCCACCGACATAGAACGTGATTGCCACCTTAGGCTAGCAATCTTGTGAGGACGAATAGGACGAAGCATGCATCATCATGATTGTTGCTTTGTGCATATAACTATGCTCCTCTCACCTTGTCCTAATAATAAGTAACTTATGATTGACGTGATGCACTATCTTTCTTGTATGGAGCTAGTTAAGAATGCCTTATTCCTTATTGCTTGAATAGGAAGTGCTTGAGTATAGGATGTGATTAGCCTTAATAGGTAATTGAGGTTACATGCTTAAATTTATAGATGTCCTCTAAATTAGTCAAGCGGTGGATATGTTGCTCATGCCAGCTCTTGCAAATGCTTTAGATCTCACTTAAGTTATTGCGACTCTAGTGACTAAACTAAGTTATTGATTAGTCTAAAGTAATAATGTTTGGGGCTACTAGAATAATGTGGTTGTGTGCTCTCTTGTTAACACAACAAGGTTAAATATTGTTTTGTATGTAATGAACTTTAGCTGCTAGAATAATTTCTATTGCAGTAATGTTTTCGTGGTCATAATAGTGTTTCCTGTGAATGTTGTAAATACCCAAGTTGTAGCTACCTTCTTTACCTTGCCTGTCCTAAAATTTCATGTCATTAGGACAGATGGTTAGGAGCTATTGATGTTAGAGTTTTGCTGTCAGGTTTTACTTATGCTCTGAATAGATCTAATTAACTGATTTGTTTGATATGTGTACTTATGAAATCATGTCTTGGATATAATAGAAGAAGTGTAGATCTAATGGCACGAGCGCAGGCGTGGAATGCATGCGCGCGCAGGGGAAACGGGTGCAGCACGGGCATCCAGGCGCTAGCGGTACCATAAACGGTATGAAATAAGGGGCGATGGTCACAAATCAATATTTCCCATTTTGTTTAATTAAGGGGAGATGAGCTCCGTAATGGCAAGGTACGTCGCCCTCCTCCTCCTCCTCGCCCTCCTTCCCTCACCGCCGCCGGCCATGCTGGATCGTTTCTTTGCGGCCGTGGCCACGCTAACATCAGGTACGCATCCTCTCAACTGAGCTGTGGTAACGATTAGCACTAGATTTGCCCTGGCCTAGGATCGGGACCTGATTACGCTTAAGTGAACCGAACAAATTTAATGGAGTCAGATTACGCTATGAACAGATAACACCTCAAATTCCCGAACCAAACTCCAAACACTACTTCAGGTGTGTTCAGTTCGCGAAAAATAGGTGAAAAGTTACTGAAGCATCTTTCGTTGTTATTTGGCAAAATTTGTCCAATCATGGACTAACTAGGCTCAAAAGATTTGTTCCGACATTTACAGACAAACTATGCAATTAGTTATCTTTTTTACCTACATTTAATCCTCCATACATGCGTCGAAAGATTTGATGTGATGGGTGGAAGAGGAAATATTTTAGGTTGAGATGGGAAGTGAACGAGGCCTCAGTTTGATGCAATGCACATGCAGAATTAAAAAACAGTATCCACAATCCAGTCATTCTGAAATGAACACTGCCACCTGGCAGTACACCGTGGAGGTGGAGTGTCTATGTCTGACAGTGTGGTTCGGTGGTACTAGTTATGCATGTAGTTCCCACAAAAATGGCGTTGCCAACCCAATAATCTGTCGTGTGTTATCATTTTAATGAGTTTAATGAGGTGATGTAAGCGACAACAGGAACGGAGACCATGCCGATCGTTGTATGTTGAAGGCCCGAGAGATAACTCATGTGCTTAACAACACGTCCCTTTGCAAGGAGCGTCGGTGCAGCGGCAGACAGGCTGCCCTGAACCCTCCCATCTGTTAAACCCGAGCTCCAGTACCATGATGTTCTTTATCCCTGAATCCTTCTTGGTCTCCGATAGATAGTCTGAGAACATCCGAGCACAAGTTGGACCTCGCACCTGGAGCGCAATGACACAAGAGTTAGCAAGGGGGAAATGCATCCATTATTTTTTCCTTTTGCATATATCCCCTACACTAGAGATGGGATGAAAGGGAAAAAAACAGAGAGGTTTGGGTTGGGTATAACATGGGAACAAAGAAAAAAGAACAGAAAATGGGATTTGGTGCATTGCTGTTCATGCCATCACATAATAGCGGTACTGCTGCATAGCTAACACAATCTGGGATTATAACAACGCAAATGAGATATGACCATCACTATTCACTACTAGAGAATAAATTTGTACAAGGTCTCTGTTCCAGAAGACGAGATTAAAGGTCAAAGTAAAGCTAAAAATAGATTGAGACATTGAGTTGAGCAGGCTGTTCAATTGGTCATCTATTTCGTCAGGTAATGTTAGGACATTGATGAATGGTTAGCAAAGCCATGGATACAATAATCTGCAACTGCTGCCTGCGGGCAAGTGAAACATCAGAGGCCTCCTATGTAATATGAAAATCAAAGTAACATTACAGCTTGTCTATCCTAACAGACAAACACAAACTCATCTGCCATTTCACACACATTTCTTAACTAGCAAAGCTTTTGTTTAATTCCAGGGCATGCAACCTCAGTCCATTTGCATTGCAAAACAAGACAAGAGTTTACACAATTCATGTCACAAACTGAGACCTTGCACTCCCTGTGGCAAATTGGCTAGGTTTTTACAAGCCGCTGAAGATCTAACGGTAGCTGGCTGCACCCAAAGACTCACCACCTATACTATTACTGAACGACAGAACACAACCCTAGAATGTCACATGTTAATAGCTATATGAATATTAACTGTTAACTGTAATTTCCTGGGTGGCTTGTCCCCAACCCCCACCCCCCCACCAAAAAGAGAGAGAGAGAGAGAGAGAGAAAGAAAACCTCCTTATGTGCTTTTCCCCAAGGGAAAAGATTTACTAGGGCATTTGGTACAATCAATCCTAGTGGAAAAAGGAAAGGAATACCTCCAGCTATCAAAATTTTCAAAAAGATATATTTTTGTTTGTCTCACATCAAAGATTCTGGATCCTAATCCAACTTAATAATGGAAAACCCTTGGTAAAATGTATCCTAATTCCTAGCTGGGCATAACCTAAACCTTTTTATCCCAAACTGAATCTGACATAAACATGAAAACCTGTTAAGCAGTACATCTGAAGGTCTACAGTGCAGGCCAGTATGATCACACTAACAAAATTACAAGGGTAAAGAAGTTAATTTAGTCAGAGCATGAAACATATGGAGAACAAGCATGAGAAAAAATTGCCATAACAAAAGCTCTTTTTGGCTCAAGTAAAGTCTGGTGAATATCTCAACATAAGGTCAATTGGGTATGGATATGTAAATTATCAGTTTTCCCAGAAGATCCACAACACCATCTTGGTTCTTACTATCATAAGTGGCTGAGACCAAAACCTTTTTATCCCAACCTAAATCTGACTCAAACATGAAAACTTGTTAACAGTTCAAAAAGTGTACATCTGAAGGTCTACTATGCAGGCCAGTATGTTGACGCTAACAAAATTGCAAGGGTAAATCAGTTCAATCAAAGGAAGATATATGAAGAACCAGGCATGAGAACAAATTGCCCCCACGAAAGTTCTTATTTAGTCTGGTGAACATGTCAACATAAGGTTTCGTGCAAATTGTTGGTTTTCCCAGAAGATCCACGGTATCACTGTGGTTCATCAATCATCATCAGACAATAATATTTCATAAGTGGCTGAGAGCCTGAGAACTGTGCAAAAGTGAAACAATCCAACCTAGATGCGGTGAGCATCTTACACATCTTTTGTCTAGGAAATCAGATTCCTAAGTACAGCGAACGGGGCAGAGTAATTGAGAGAAGAGAGGGCGGAGGATCTGGGACCTGGCTCAGCGCGCAGTGGAAAACGAGGGTGTCCTTGCCGCTGGCGGCCCGAGCCAGCTCCGGCATCCGCGCCTCGAAGCTGCCGCTGGCGAAGTGGTGCGAACCCGCGACGTGAGCCTGGTAGCTCCTCTCCTCATCCCTTCCGTTTTGATTCAATTCCCCCGACAGCAACGGTGAAGAGGAAGGAAACAAAAATCAGTCTCCAAATCCAAATCGGCGAGGCGTAGGACAGGACAGCCGAGGCGGCCCGCGCACGCGTACCTGACGTCGATGATGGCGAGGCGGGTATTGCCTCGCGCCATGGACACCAGCTTCGCCGCCGAAACGTACGACACGCTCCGCGCCATCCCGTTCCCAACCCTCACTGCTCGCCGTCGGTCGGTCAGGCAAAAGAATCAGAAGTCATGGCCCTCCTTTTTTCTCGGTGATGAAAAATGAATTTTACGATTCTAGTTTTTAGAGTATATAAAAATCTTATATTCCAGTGTATCTTTTTTCCAGCAAAATATTCCAGTGTATCAGGCCGCATACCGGACCTGGCTCAAGAACAGCAAGCGAACGCTGCATACTGGACCTGGCCCAAAGAGCAGCCAGTTAACGCCGCATAGCCACAGCTAGCGAACTGGACCAAAATTTGCTTTAGCGTATTGGCAGGGGCCGCGCGAACGCGTACCCCTCTACCACAAATTATGACGTCCACTCTCCCACTTGGGGAGATGGTAAGCCAACGCACCCACCAAGTGCAATGTGGGCCATTGACCTAGGCCACGGGCCTTCATGATCGCCCGTCGACCCCGTCCAGGTAAGTATGTTGCAAGGAGGGCCGGGGCGCTGGTTATGTAGCCTCTCCCGCGTCCCACCTAGCTTCAGGCGGCGAGGTGGGACTAATCGAAACGCGCTTCACCCCAGTCAGGCAGTCACCCTGCCGGCTGCCGCGCGAGCGCAAGCGCTGGTTCTGCCGTCGGTTCGTTATTTTGATGGGCTGGTTCCTGCAGCCAGCCCATGAAATTTTCCGACTCGTGCGCGCCAACCTTTTCGTTGCTCGCTCACCGACCGGCGCCACCGCTTCCGAAAAACTTTCCCCAAAATTCATTCCCTCTGCCGCTCTCCAATCCGGTCGCGGCGAAAGCTCGACCACCCAACCCGATGCCGTCGGGGTCGGGCTCCCGGTCCCGGGGCAGGCGGCCGCGGCCAAGGCCGGCCGCAGAGGTGGCTGCTCCCCCGGTTGTACAAGTGAGCTCGTCCGGCTCGGGTGAGGAAGGGAGCGATGAGGAGGAGGAAGAAGAGGAGGAGGAGGGGAGCGAGGGATCCGGTGACGGCGCGAGGGGCCGGGGCGGCTCGGCCAACGAGGATAGGGCGGCGGAGAGCGAAGGCGAGGCGGAGGACCCGTGCCTTCCGAGCTGCCCCATTTGTATGGTCGCGTGGACCGCCGATGGCGCGCATCGCGTGAGGTGAGAAGCAATTGTATATTTCAGTGATTTTGTGGATTTGCGGACCAGCTCGTTGTCTCGCGTGGTTCACGACTTCTAATGGTTCGCTCATCTAGTACCTGTGTGGTGTGGGTTGACTGAAACTATGAATTTCGGAATAAGCAGGTTACTATGGTTTCTAACCAGTCGCTATTTATGTTTTAGATGGTGACCCCTTTTGATTCATGAGCACTGTAATTGGGTGTAGTATGAGTTAATCTCTAGGAGTGCACAATTGCTATGTGCCTAGAAGTCTCTGGATCTGAATATAACTGCATTAACTCGCTGGAGATTACTTGAGCATGTCACTTTCATAAAAACGCTACAAATTGTGTGCAAAGAGAAATAGCATTAATTTTATGATTTGTGCCTGTATTTTTTTAAGCCTGATTTGTACTTGTCATAGTTCTCATGGCGTCGCCTAGGCGTCCAGGCGCTCCCCCATCGCCTTGCAAAATGGGCGCCTAGGCGGGCAAGGCGGGCGCCTAGGCGAGCAAGGCGGGCGCCTAGGCGTCCAGGCGCTCCCCCATCGCCGTGCCTCGCCTTTACGCCGTAAGAACTATGGTACTTGTATTGCTATTCTAGAAAAGGGGTTATCGTCTGAATAGTATGCAAGCGAATGGTCATCTAACTAGTATGCAAGTGAATGGTCTTGGTTCCATTAGTCCGCTAGCCTAGTGATTTATAGGGGATAAGGGCATGAAGCATGTGAAGGGCCACTGATTTTATTATTATTTTCGTATCATTAGGGCATCTAGAAAATTGCTACTGATGCAAAGACAGCTTATCATTCGTTAGGATTTTGCTGATTTGTTGGCCTATACCTGCTTATATTCATATCATTCTGAGTGGAGGATCTTAAATTGCTAACTGTGTGATATTCCACATCTAGTTGCATCCCTTGTGGGCATGTTTATGGCAGACATTGCTTAGAGACGTGGTTAGTGCAGTACGGCAAGAAAAAGGCACCGGTATGCTGGCTATTGAGCTCAGAATAATACTGTTGTTTTGGGGATTCTTCTGATTGATCAGATTCATTGTTTATACTTACTCAGTGTCCTCAATGTGGCAAGAGATATACACAGAGCAACATCATCAACCTCTATGTACCAGAGATTGATGTTCCCAGTAATGATCTTGAAAAGGTTAGTTGTGCTTTTTTGCTTTCCTTGGAGGTATTTGTGAGTTGTGGCCATCTAGTGATGCTTGTTTGATTCATGCAGCAAGTATTGTACTTGAGAGAGAAAAATGAATCTCTTGAGAAGCAAGTAAGCTCCCTCTTTTGTACAATCTATGTTTCTTCTTTAAGCTGGCATTAGGGTCATTCTGTCCTGGAGCAATTAATACAAGTTGCATATCCTATTCCCAAAGCTTATGCTTTCTTTATGTTTTCATGCAGCAAGCAAAATTACTTGAGGAGATAAAAGAGTATAAGGTACCTGCGCAAACGAAATATTGTCTGAGTAACCGAATTGACCAATTTTTCTGAGGAAACATGGGTGACTCCTTCTGATGTATTTTGTTACAAATTAAATTGAGCAATACTTTCTGTGCATAAACCCTACACACTCAGTAGAGTTTCGTGTTCAATCCTTTATGTTTCCTAATATCACCTGCAGAGGATAATTATGTTGCAACAAAATATAATATATGAATCAAGCTCAAAGAGACAGGTAAGCACTAGTATCGCTCAAATTTTAACGATTAATCATTTTAATAGAAGTTTTAATGTTAACATTTTTACAATCAACTGTGCAGAAAATGACAGAGCAGTCATCAGATGGAATACCAGGGGCAGAGCCAATTGCCTCACTTACAAAGGACATTGACCACAGCAATCTGTCAAGTTTTGCTCTCCAGGTCTGTTTCAGTGTCGTCTGATTCCCTCTTTCTAGTTCCATTTGATTATATGGCCTAATGTAACTATAGCTGTTTAATGTTTACTATTACTTATGAAGCATGTGCCTCTTAACATGCCAACTTCAATCATACAGTCAGTGGAACAGCAGCATCACTATAGCAGTAGAGTTATGAAGGAACTTTGTCATTCACCAACTCACAATTGCAGCATGTTTTGTAGAATGAGTTTTTGGTTGATGGAGCTCGGGTCATGGGTATAGATGCATCCAGTCAGATTATATTCACTTCGGGAAGGGCACATGGAGTTGGTGCTGAACACATCCTTACAAAGGTACAAGTCTTAATAGAAGCTTTTGCTTAATGACTTCAGGTGAGTAACAGTTTTTACAGTAAACTTTTGTTGATTATTCACCTTTCGCAAATCAATTCTTAATTTCAACAGATTAGCATGTTTCATAGACATGGAATGGAGAAGATCTACCTCCCTCCTGATACTAAAGCTATTAGGGATATCTGTGTACTGCCTGGGGGTGATGTTGTTTTTGCATCACTGGGCAGGAAGTTGTCTCTTTTCAGGTCTGTAAATAAAGTGTGCAAGTTTTATTCTTCACTGGTTTCTTGGCTACATTTACTCCGATATCTGACCTTTGTTCGCATGTTTTATATCCTAGCGTGGCCACCAACAATGTTGTCCTTCAATGTGATCTACCGGTAATTCTTCGACCTTGCAATTTCACAAAACTTGCAACTATTTTTATGCTCTTCATGCTACCAAAAGTATATATTGTCTTTTCTATTACTTAGAACTAGGTATGAGCAAGTCTGTTCCATTTCTATTTGTTCTCTTGTAATAGCTCCAGCTCTTGGATATTGAAAAACGATCACTATACATTCACTACATTATGTATTTTAATTTTAAGAAGATCAACAAGTGCTTGGTAATCAGAGCACTTGTTTTTGACAGAGACATGTGTACTTTTTCCTTAAATTGATTTTAAGGTACTGAAAATAGCTATGAGTTGCTTAAGTAGGAGTAAGTGAACCAGTAAAAATGTGAAATTGTTTATGCTGACCTGCTAATCTTCTGTATTGTGATGTCTTGCAGGCTCCTGGTTGGTCCTGTTCAGGGGATTATACTACTTCAACTCATATTTATGCTGGATTACAGGTTTACTTTTTGGAATGCCTTGTGATTCTTCTAAAGCTTTTGGCGCTCTTTGGAGGGTTCAATAGAAATTCTTTTACTGAATTTTTCAGAATGGCATGCTGTTGGCCTTTGATATTCGCCAAACTTCAGCACCTTTGCATTCTACCATGGGTCTATCAACACACCCAGTTCATACAATACACTGTGCTGTAGATGACAGTGGTTCCAGAAAGGTTTTTTCTGCTTCTTCTATAGGACCCTGCGTTTGGGATGTGAGCGAAAACAGGTACGCTGTAGTCTGAAAAGTTTGTACCCAATTCGTCAGTTCCTACTGATGTGCTTCTCATGGTCTTTGAAACTAGGATTTGGTTATTTGTAGTTCCCATGAGTTTGGGCTCTTTTTTCAGGCCGAGTTTGGTAAGCGGGATGGAAAACCAAGGGGTCTGCATATCTCTTGCGTGCACCTCTCAATCAAGTGATCTCCTGGTGGCTTCGTACCGCCCGAGAGTTGAGCTGCCAGATGATAGTGCCACAACTCAAGCGGCTACACCACAATCACCGGCACTCACTGGTTCAGGAAAGCTAGGATGCCACACACTCCTCAGGAGGACCACCACCACATCCTTTGCCAAGGACCATATCTGCAGTGGTAGCGTAAGTGAGTTGCGAATGTCAAAGTCTGCAATCATACCCTGCGGAGGCAATCAGCATCTGTTTGCCTATGGGGATGAGTCGTTGTACGGAGTCCGGACTTGGCGGCTGCCTTCGTTTCAGAGGTACATCGATCTCAAGCCCCACAGGCAACCAGTCCTTGATCTAAGGTTTGCTGAAAGTTCAACTGGGGAGAGGTACCTTGGTTGCTTAAGTGCCGAAAAGCTACAGGTTTTCACAGTTAGGTAGCTTAACAGAGACAATCATTGACTTCGTTCTTTAGCTTTGTTTATGGTAGCTGTGCATGCTAACAGTTGGTTCTTCACTAGCTTTGCTGTACAAGTACAGACCACTCTTGCTCCGTACAGTGTTTACTAAAGACAGCGTGTAAAACCATGCTGTACATTTTAACATTTCAGATAACCTGTTGTAAGAGGCTCCAGTATACAATACACCGGTGAGTGAAGGATTGCATATGCTGTTAGAGTTGTACTGATGCCTTGTCGCATTGTGTCATAAATCAAGGAAACAAATGGGTAGCAATCCGTCACACCTTTGATGCTTCCTGCTATGCTCACTCGCTGATATTTTCAGTTTGTAGTCATCATTGTACTTCACTATAAAACGTAAACATCAGGCATATTGGAATTATAATTTCATTTTTCTATACCTCGCTATTCTTTTGATGGAATTATAATTTCATTTTTCATAACATAACTTGATAGTGATAATTCTATCAGATTGGATCGTTTTTCTTCTTCCAAGTTATATTCGAATGTGCGTTTGGATTGCGAGTTGCTCAGAATTGCAAAACGCTGTGCTGTGCGACCTTAACAGCTCGTCACTGTAGGACACTGTAGGTATAGCAGTGTTGCAGCGTTTCAGCACTCGGGGTAGAGCGCGTGGTCCCTGGAGGCGTCGAGGCAGTAGTAATACACCATGGAGTTCCGCTGCGCCCACCGCATGGCGGCCTCCTGCTGCGCGCTGAGCGCCGTCGTCCCCGACGCCGGCGACGCCGGCACTGGTTGGCAGCCCGTGGACGCGTCAGCGGCGCACCCGCCGATCTTGAGGCCGGCGAACCGCGACACGAACGGCTGGTACCGGTAGTCGGCGCGGTAGCGGCCGCCGTCGGTGGCCCAGTCGGAGGCGTCCCAGATGGAGCCGTACGCCCACATATCCCGGTCAGGGAACGTGGCCTCCGTCTTCCTCTCATACCGCCTGATGGGCACGTCGTCCACCAGGAACCTGCACGCAGACGCGCGCAGCTCATGTCATTCATGTCACTGGGTAGGCAGCTAGTAACAAAAGCCGTGCACGCACGGAGACGGCGGAGACTTACAGGATCTGGTCGGGGTTCCAGATGATGGCGTAGTGGTGGAAGTCGGCGGTGGGGTCGAACCAGAGGTGGAACCTCATCTCCCGGCCGACGATGGAGCCGTCGCCGCTGCCGCGCACGTACACGTTGGTCTGCAGCGTGTACGGCTCCCCCGGCACCGTGCCCAGCAGCTCCATGTCGATCTCGTCGTGGTGCCCCGGGTACTCCTCGCTGTTGGACAGCTGCAGCAGCAACAGCCATGCATTGCATCGATCAGCAGAGCATCTGTTGCATGCATTTCTTATGGAGATAACAATAACAATACCACCACCCATCACTGTCACTCACGTAGAAGGCGGTGTTGACGCCGGCGGTGTACCCCGGCTGCACCCTGACCGACGCGCCGAAGTAGCCGTTCCGGTACGCGCGCGCGGACTTGAACCCGCTGCCCGAGCTGCTGTCCATCCAGAGCGTCAGGGACTTGCCATCCGGCGAGACCGTCTGGTGCTGCGAGCCCCACAGCGTGCGGTAGGCCTCGGAGAAGCCCAGCGGCCTGAACATGCCACTGGGGTAGTAGCCCGGCGACGGAGGCTGCTGCTGGGCTCTGCACGGCCGCAGCGGCACCGCGAGCAGAGCAAGCGTGCATGCTAGGAGAAGAGCAGCTGCTTGCTGTTGCTGCACCGGAAGATCACAAGGCCTTGCCATCTGGGAGATGACTTGCTTGGTGATCGTGGTGAATGTGTCCGGTGAGTGATCTAGTGTGGTGCGTGTGATGAGTTGATAAATTTTCAGTTCTGTGAGAGGTTTTATAGGTGAGAACGAATGAGATCAGGCCTGTTGTAAGGTGTTGGTCCTACAGAGTAGGAATAGGTTGATGGGAATTGATTTTTAAGCAGAGAAGAGTAGGGACAAACTTTGGAGGTTTGGGGCCCAGGATGAACAAGTGAGGTGTACTAAGAGTGGACATGATTTTGGCCCCAAAAGTAAAAAGCAAAAAGATGTGGCCAAAGCATGCAACAGATGAAGTTTAGTCCGTGTACACTGTTTAGTCCGTGTTGAAATCCAAAGCATGCAACAGTGAAGTTTGCTGCCAAATCCGACATGTCTCTTGCTTATTCTTCCTACTAGGGTGGCCAAGTATTCCGCCACACTTTCGGTTTACTACCCACAAACAGCAAAGAATAAGCCAAGTTAATTTTACCGCCCCTTCCTTTTGATCCAAGTAAAGTAAATAGGTTCTTTCCTGCAATACTACACTCAGGCATAGCATTTCGGCTCCAACCGTGCTAAATCACTGGCAACTTGCACACCAATTCCAAAAAGTGAATTGCGCGTACACACTGCAGCTTAATCGATCCACCCAGGGACAATCTCCCTAAAAAAGAAATCTTATCTCCTTTCAACATTTAAGCCATACATATGACTGCCCTTCACCATCGCAACAGTTGAATGATGATTTTGCTTCATTGACAAACTGAAAATAAAATGCACCACTGATCACCTACATTTTAACAGTTGAATGATGATTTTGCTAATCAATAAGCTGAACAGTAGGTCAGTAGCGATGCGAAATTTCAGAGATGTGATTTGCACAAACTAAATCTTCGCTGGTGCATCATTTGGACTGATGCTGAGATAGATTGTGCCGAAAGCGGCTGAGCTTAAAGACGAGGACAAACTCTTTGAAGACAAGCTGTTGATGAAGCATGCATCTGCATGGTTGCTCCTTGGCGCCTTCCTCATATCGTCACAGGCAGCACAGGAGCGTCAATCATTAGATTCAGAGCTCCATCACAAGCGACGGTTTCGGTCTTTCGGATACTGTGACGCACTGCACATAAACTGAAATCTGAACTACTATAAATAAAGGCGAATGATCAGCTTCAGTTTCTACCTGTTCAGCTCTATGAATGGCATGAAACCCCCAGATGCAACGCAACCGGTGCTTAGGGCCTGTTTGGTTTCAATGTGTTAAAGTTTAACTCCCATCACATCAATGTTCCCTCAAATGCATGGAGTACTAAATGTAGACTAATTGCATGCATGTCGACACAGATTAGGAGTAATTTACGAGACGAATCTTTTAAGCCTAATTAGTCCAAGATTGGAAATTTTTTGTCAAATAAGACGAAAGTGCTACAGTATTTGTTAAACTTTAACTCCTCAAACCAAACACCCCCTTAGTTTGGCCTTCAGAATTGGATCAATTGCACTACAAATCACAATTTACTCTGCAAGCTGCATTGCTTTAAGCGAGACACCAACTGATTTACACTTCGTCTCTTATGCAGACGGTAACTGCTGAAGAAAGTTTTTCTCTCTGTTTTTCTTTTTGAGGGGGGGGGGGTGTGGGGGTGGAATGTGTTAAACTGCGCGTCTTGCGTACTGGATTAATATGATAGGAGGGCTGCTAGATCTAGAGAATCTAGCTTCCTGCAGATGTGGACAGTGGACACTGCTCCTGCAACAGTGCAAACGTAATCAGATGCTCCTTTGAAAAATTCAAACCTGAATTCTGTGTTCGTGCTTAAAATGTGTATCATAATTGTGTGTAGCAATTAGGTATAGAGCATATTCCAGAGACTCTCCATATCCTTCTTAAATGTTAGGAATAGATATTTTAATAAAAAATTACTCTCCAATAGCTTTTCTAAATGATCATCCAAATATAGCTATCTTCTATTCCGGATATTTTGCTAGCCAAAAATAGAAGACGAGAATGACTCTCTAAAGTACGTATGGAATATAGAAAAATTATTGGAGAGTGAAAAAAATATAGAAAGCGATTTTTATACAAATAATTTTTTAAATAATTATTTAGAGAGCGAGATTTAGAAAAGCTGCTTGAGATGCTCTAAGCTATATGTTGGTATATACTTCTTTCCTACCCGGGGCCCTCCTTGACGCATACAGCAGAGCACTAGACTGGACCCTCTATAATTTGTCTTCACTTGCCGACACTAATATGAAGAAAATGCGGTGTAGAGAAAATACATAGCTCACCCTGTATATGGTCTTGAAATACAGAGCATGATCCTTCCTGTAAAGAAGAGCAATTCCACAGTAATGTTTCCCTTTAGATTACCATTCACCATTCATTGAATAGAGTTATCATAGACAGAGGCAAACATGTGGCCGGCCTCAAGTGGACCATATTCATCATCTTACGCAGAGCCTTTGTCTTAAGGTTGGGTATCTATTCAGTGGTCGACTAGTCGTCAAACATTTTCCTATTTTCTTCTGATTGATAAAAGTGAGCGTAAAATCGCCTTGATTTCGGGTGCAACACCGTTAACTTCCGTGTCCGATATGGCAAGGGCATCTCTGCCATCTCCAGCTGCAATCCTGTAGTCGGTGTGCACCAATGCAGGCACATATATAGGACCAATTTTGAACGAAATAAAATAAGCGATGTTAATACAAACATCAAAATAATAAATCAAACAATTTATACGTATTACCTTAAATTTTTCTTCTAATATTTCAAGACGCAAATAAAATGTCATTGTTGAGGTACCGAAATAAATCTCATCAAACAATTTCTTCTCTAGACATTAAATACTTCAAATGGTTATTTGACAACTTCAATTTTGAAAAAGGTTCTTTCAGCAAGCCACAGCCATAGTCACAGCAAATGAGATGAATCGATAAGCAATATAGAAATACTAGAATAGCAATCCTCTTCTCTTTGACAAACTAAAAAAATGTATAGCATATATTTATTTTTCTAGCAAAGTAAAATATATAACACTCAACTCGGAAGTTAGATCATTTAACTCAACATCAAATGAACCATCTAGAGAAAGTTTCTGCAAATTTAATCAACGGTCTTTCAACTTAGTAGCATTCAATGACCTTGACATTGTTGAGCTCATTAAAAACCCAAATATATATTTTTGAGATTTGAGTTCGTTAAATCTACTCCTTAACACACTGCTTGGCATATCAACGATAACAAAAAAAAGTAACAAAATTCAAAAGCTTACTTCAATGATGGTGATTGGTTGCTCTTTTGGCAGTGATCACACATGAAAAGCAAACCCTTCATCTCTAAAGGTGTCGAGATAATTCATTATACCTTTTATTCATTATAAGGTAGACTTAATGCACACACTGATGATGATTGCAACTTCTTTCTCACTGTTCTTTCAGGAAATAAAATGTATATCAAATAACCATAACAAGTATAGACTCAAATATTCCAAGCACACTTCAAAAAAAATTCGAGATCATTCATATCCTTGAGTTTGATATCACTATCTTCACTTAACCAAGGGAGAGGTGACTTTAGTTGAGGAGCTTGATATCTAGTTGTTTTGACACTTTTGATCCGACTCTCCTTATGACAGATACTTGTATTGTAGGTACCCTCATGAGTTATGGAAATCTACAATGGTCTCATAGTTGTAAGTAACTCTTGGCATAATTACTTTTCATTGTCGTGTACTTTTAAGAACTAGTGCATGTTACAATTAATTCAAGTACCTGGATGCACATATTGAGGGGGAGCCTATCTTATGTCTTGAGACTAATTAACCATTCTATGAAGTTTTTTGTGACTACTAGTCTCACAATAAAGTGAGAAGCTGCTTTCCAATTAATATTATTAAAATTATTAATTATTAGATTGTAAAAAGCGCAGTCCTTGGTGGAAAGACAAAATACAAATGTGATTGGTCTCAATTCATACTTCGACAACAAGCAAGATTAGCTTCCTTTGCAGACTTCAAACCAAGAAACAAAAGATGTAAACATTCTACATCCATCCGAATGTGTGAAGAGTTGGTTTGAAGTATTCAAAGACTTGGCTCACATATGAAGATATAATATAGTGTCAAGAAGACAAGTGGATGAATCAACCTCAAGTTAAATGGAGTCAATAATCATTCATATTCTAAAGTAACCACTCAAAAAAGTCTATATGTGGTAATTACCATGACAAATTCTTGTTTCATGGGAACCATTGTTCCATATTTAGCACAAAAATATTTCTCGTTCACTTGAAATTATCAAGAGAAGAATTATTTATAGTTATCGAGAAAAGTGCTATATCATAAAATTGCTATATCTTCTTCAATTGAAAAGGTTTTCTAGATTTGATACTTAATAAATATAAAAAATGTTCCATTTGCTTATTTACAATGCACTAATAAATATTATTTTTGTTTCTTTTATTCAAACCAATGTATCACTAGACATTGGAACATTTGGCAGTGCCCTACGAAGAAAATAAACAAAAAATCAAGAAGAAAATAAAATAAAAAATAGATCTAGCCAAAAATGGGAAAACATTAAAAAGAGATAAGAGATAAGAAAATAGAAATTGCCAAAAAAAAAAACCGAGAAAATCGGCCCAGGACAAGGCCCCTGCGGGTGCGCTCCCCCTGGGCCGAGCCCGAACCCCCCGGACTGGGCTACCGCCGTCCGCCGCATGCCCGTCCCGCATCCGTTCACCCCGTCCCCCTCGTGCTCTCTCTCTCTTTCTCCACCCCCTCTCTCTCTCGCTCGCTCGCTCGCTGCGACGACTGGGTGGGCTACCGCCGCCGCCGCCGACTTCGACGCCCTACACCGGTCCCGAGGCCTTCGTCTTCGTTAGTCTCTTCGCCGGCCACGAGCACCCACCCGGTATTCCTACCCTTCTCTTCCCTCCCTGCTGCTGTGTGAAACGGGCACCCAAACCCTAACTTAAATCTATTTGTCTATTCGATGCTTGCAAACTTCGAACTTTTTGCAAAAATTATCATGCGTACCTGTCCCTTTAGGCTTCGTTTGCAAGTTAGGAGTACAATACAATCCACAGGAGAATCAATCCAGAGGGGGATTGAGCGATCCCTCTCTCATCACTCTTATCGCCTCCTTGCCTGGTATAGGACCTAATCCATTTTGTTTGATTGCCAGTTTGGGATAGGCTTCGATTGATATGGATTTGCATCATTGCATGTATCTCAGTATTTGGCTCATGGCTAAGGCAAGTTTTAGACCATTTAGCTGTGTACATGATAAAATCAGTGTAGTAAACAAGATATAGTATCATGATTTATGGAGAAAAAAACCGTAACACTTCTCCCCTTGCATAATAAGATACTAAGCGAGCATCACGTAAACAGAGACAACTTTGACTCAGTAATACACTAGACATTGTGTCTAGCTAGGCCCAACATTCAGCAACTTGGTCAATATACCAAACATACTCTCTTAAAGAATAATTATACAAGTAGAAATAGGCAACACAGCAACTCAAATAATCAGTCAACTAAGACTGACATTGTGAAGCTGAGAGGTGGGCTATGAAGTGGCAGTGGATGCACTCTGAGAGACTGAGAGCACAAATGAATCAATAAAAAGTGGTCATAGTGGCTAAGGAACTCTGAACTGCAAAAACAAAGATAAATAAAGCATTTGTTTGAGTAAAAATAATGATGACTGTAAACTTCACGATTTGCATTTTGCAAAGAGACGCCTCTATTGAGATACTAACAATAAAGGATTTCAAGAAGATTTCGTATTGGGGCCTAAGCAAAATTAAATCAGTGCTCCTCTAAAAGAAAAATAAATTGGTGCTATATCAGTACATAACAAAAGAACGCTGGACAAAAACATGCTTTTTGCTTGTACTCGGAAAAGTGAAAAACAAGGTTTTGCTTGACCACTGAACATATATGCATAAATAGCTCTGTGTTAAGTTCTTCCAGCATACTGTCCACAGAAAATTTGAGCTAAAATTGAGAATTACTAAATTACAAAAACTGTGTGAAAGTATCAATTTAGCACTAGCCACTAGGATATTTAATCCAAATAAAATGGACTGAATATCAAAGAGAAAAACCTCAAAATTATCTGATCACCATACATTTAGAAAATAATATACTAGCACAGCATAAAAGCAAATAGTGATATTAATCAGTACTACACTTAATATTTACCAGTACTACTGTATTAGAATTTAGAAGCTTGGAAGACCAAAAACTGAGCCATTTGAATCCACTGCCATTGGTTTCTCTATCTTCTGAAAGTTCTATTGCTGAAACGGCAAGACATTTTTATGGTTTGGAAAAAAAGGTTTTCTAATACTATAAGAGAACCAATTTATCACGATGATGGGAACAGTACAAAATTGACCCAAAAAAAATCTAGTAATCTGTCCCCAATGAAAATAGTACTGAAGATTGTAAAGAGGCACTAGGACGAGGCTGGTTTTTGCCTCTCCTGGCTGGAGGTGTCCCAAACATCATGCTCGCTCGGGCTGGAAGCTGGAAGCATATGAGCCACATGGCATCCCAATTCCCAGTGCAGCCTTGTGCATTCTCCATGGATCTATGACAGGAGCAAGCGATTCACCATGTAAAACCCTAGCACAGAGGGAGGAGAGGGAGAGGGAAGAGGTGGAAGGGAGAAGTGGATTGGACTAGAACAAATCCAACCCACGACGTTGCCAATTGCTCTTTTAGCCCAAGACACAGTTTCCTCCCCGGCATGGGTTTCGCTCCCCGCATGATGTGGATCTGCCCCCGAACCACATCGTCCCATAGGCTTCCAAACGAGGCCTTACAGGGTCCACCTTTGTGACCTGCCGTGGGAACTTGAGCGTGCTCATAGTGAAGGTTGGTGGGTGGGACATAGCCACATAGGATTCGATTTTAGTCTGGTTTTGGTGTTTTGCTGTGGACAGAAAGAAGATAGGTTTGTGGTGTTTGTTGGAGTATCGAAGGTGGTGATTTTGTAGCATGGTGTTGCAGTTTGGTTGGAACTTGGAGTTTAGAGGGAAGATTTGGTGATGAGCAGCCTCAGCCCGCCGCCGAAGGATCGCAGGATGCGTACCGAACGCACCTCATACCGTGACGCACCATATCGGAGGGACAGCCGCCATGGTCCAAGCAGGTTTGAGCTAATCTAAGTCAAACAGGACGAGTATTTGGCATTGTTCTTCCAAACATCGCTTCCTCTCGTTATAGTGTATATATTTGGCTAAATGCTATTTGAATGGGGTCGTGCACAAGGTTTAAGTTCGTGGGTGGTAGAAGTAGAATAACCATAATTGTTTATTTGATTTAGATGTAACCTTTTCCTATATTTATCCCATTGTAATCACTTGTTCATGTATGTAGCATAAATAAGGGCACTTGATATTGGTTAATGATAACACTAATTTATCTGAAAGTCCAGTGAAACAATGTAATATAGTATGGTAAAGTGATTTGGGATTGAAATTTTTTGGATGAATTCATGTTGTGGCATGGTTTTAGGAGAAAGCCTCTGTGTGAGATTGTAACTAGACATGGGTCATGACAAGAATGGTGAAATTACTAAACAATTTATGCGAATGGAACTGTAATATATTATTATTCAGACATTTGGAAGGTTATGTATCCTTTAGTTATTTCGCTTTCCATCTGTGCAGGTTTCGAAATGATTTGTGCAACAATTGTAAGCGTCCTGGGCATTTTGCTAGAGATTGTCCTAGCGTGGCTGTCTGCCATACCTGCGGGCTTCCTGGGTAATAACTTTGTGTTATTCTGCTTGCACAGATTCATGCTCTTGTATGTTATTAGTTTTAATATTTAATCATTCATTCAAGTGCACTTTGCTTGCAATGCCTACCATACTTGTAATCATTGTAGCACAACCATTCTAGCGATACCTTGCATAGAATTATAACTCTGTGCCCATGCTATATCAAAACCATCTCAACTGGTGCTCTTTTGAATTCTTTCATGATTTGCGGTGAAGCTATGTTTAACCATTATTGGGCATTTTATGCATCCTCAGTAGTGTGGACATGGGGTTCATGTCTCCCTAGGAGCACAAACTCCATGTTCTAGCTTATGTTATTGTTTTGAATGTTCATGTCAATCCTGAATGTCACTTCTAGCATCATTTGTCTAGTGAAGTTTAATCCATATATGCAAGCAATGCTTTATTGTTTTAGCCTCTTACTGCATAGGACCTGATTTAGGATTTGATTTGATTCTGATATTTTAGTTGATTAATAATTACAAAGGCCTTGAAGCTTAACTGTAAGGCGTTGTAGTTCCATGTGATTAGGAAGGCTGCACTATGGCTATGTTTATCTCTTGAGCTGATATCGCTTTTTCATACTTGAATTCGTTTTAATGTTGCAGGCATATTGCAGCTGAATGTTCTTCCAAAGGTATTTGCTGGAACTGCAAAGAGCCTGGACACATGGCTAACAGCTGCCCAAATGAAGGGATATGCCGTAACTGTGGCAAGTCCGGCCATATTGCAAAAGACTGCACTGCTCCACCAGTGCCTCCAGGAGAAGTGATCCTTTGCAGCAACTGCTACAAACCAGGGCATTTTCGTGAGGAATGCACCAATGAGAAGGCCTGCAACAATTGCCGGCAGAGTGGCCATATTGCCCGTAACTGCACCAATGATCCTGTTTGCAACCTGTGCAATGTTGCTGGCCATCTGGCCCGTCAGTGCCCCAAGTCTGATACCTTGGGTGAGAGGGGTGGGCCTCCTCCCTTCCGCGGTGTTGGCGCTCCCTTCCGTGGTGTTGGCGTTCCCTTCCGTGGTGGCTTCAGTGACGTGATCTGCCGGGCCTGCAACCAGATTGGCCATATGAGTCGTGACTGCATGGCTGGTGCCTTCATGATCTGTCACAACTGTGGCGGCCGTGGCCACATGGCTTATGAGTGTCCCTCTGTGAGTCTCATGGACCGATTCCCCCCTCGCCGTTTCTGAAGGACGTCTAAGGGCTGTTCAGACGACTGTTATTTTCAGCCCAGTGTGTCAAGAACACTTTTGTCTGCTTTATCTCTAAACCGTAATGGATTCTAGATATTTCAGATTCATAACTCGTCAGCACTATTTGTAATCCTGGATTTGCTACTTGACTCCGATGTTCTGTTGATGATAATGTTTGAAGACGGGGATATTTGTCCTTATGAACTCAAATTCGTCCTGTGAGTTTTTAATATTATTCGAACTGCAACATCAGAACATGTGCTGCTGGTTGCGCCCGGTGAAAAAAAGATTCTTGTGACTTTGCCTTTTCGAAGTTTCGGTGTGCTGGAGCTCCCTGTGCAAATTATGAGTTGCTATATTTCAGGTGCTTGAATTTTTATGCAAACAACTAGTATAATTAAAAGAACAATATATAAGAGACAATTTGTAGTTTTTTTTGTCAAACAATGACAAAATTACGTGTTGCCTTAACAACAATCAGGCAAATTATTGTCAAGCAAGTGTCTGTTTTGCACTGTTGCCCAAACAACAATGGGAGAGTTGCCTAAACAAGAATCAAGCCAACAATGGGAGTTGTAAAACATATCCCGGTGCACCCGGGTAATTATAAATTTCGAATTTCTGAAATGTTGAATGAAAGTTTCTTTACCTTGTAAATTTTTTTGACTTGTCGTGGTACAGTGAAAGTTGTGCTGAGTACCTAGTTAAAAACTTAAAAACAATAGAATGGACACTTAAAACTATACAGCAATTGATCTTTAATCAAAGCATGGAGCAAACTCGATGAACGCCTACTCTGAGAGTTGCGTTGTTATTTGTCAGCATACAAGTTCCATAGAATTTCACAAACACTAGGAAAAAGAAGCAGAACAACTGAAAGCGAAATCAGAACACACACGACCAGCCCAACTCAGTATATCTCCATTTCGAAATGCCACAGTGAAGTGGATGGTCATAGAAACACTCGAATGCACTGTATCTTGCAATCTAATCCAATTTCACATAGCTCAGTCCGCTGCCATCTCCTTTCTCGCCGTCATGTTGCCCCAGATCCTTCAGCTACATCGAGGGGAGGACAATTAAAAAACAAAATCAGCTACTTGATCAACTCAATAACTAATATTGGGAACATCTGGGAAGTGGGAGCTCCTTGTTATTTCTAAGCTAGAATGGAAAAATGTTTGAAAACACAGTCAACAGTAGAAAAATACCTTCGCTAGGTATGCTTTGTGGAATCTGTAACCCTGAAAGAACAAAGAGCTCAAGATTAGAAATTTGATATTCCATCACTTCTTAGTACCACCTTTCAAACTGTGTAAAGGAGAAACTTACTCTATCAGTCCCATATAAGTAATCACAGTAAGTGAAAACAGAAGCAAAATTGCTTTGGCTCTGGCCTCCTACATAATGATGATAGTCATGGTATTCTGCTCCTCCATAGAATGGAATATACTTTGTCGGGGCGAATGGGAAATCAAAGCTGCAAAATGACAAAACAAGTTATGTTTTTTCCCTTATAGAAGCTGCACAAAAACAAGTAGCTATCATGGACAGTTTCATTGATCACAGCGAAATATAACCTAGAACAGAAAAGGACAAACTAAGGTAAGTCCTAGCTGGGATGGTGAAATGTATAATATTAAACAAAGTATAACTGGATTGTATCAAAAGGTTGGGCAAACAAAAAGAACCAATGTGATATGCATGATATCAGTAGAATATCAGTCCCCCAACGAGTAATTCTGGTGACATGGTAGTTAACTTCAATGGTATAGAAAGGTTGGGCAAACAAAAAAGACCAATGTGATATGTATGGTATCGGTAGATCTCGGTCCTATCATAGCACAAGCCAACGGGACAACAGGTCATTCTGGTGACATGGTAGTTAACTTCAATCATATATAGTGAAACTAGGATTTTTTATCATCTCCACCTAAAAGTAGGGACAGAATGTACCAATACAACATGACAATATGAAGAGTAACTTAACTAGTAAGAAAAACATAAATATTGTGTGTTGCAAGGTCATAGTACTCCAGCCAATGGCATAAGTTGAGACTTGAGACAATATTGACTGTGAGTAGAAACATCCAAGATAACCAAAAAAAAAAAAACTTCCTATCCACTAAGATATAAATCAAGAAGGATAATTGCTCCAACATGACCCACTTAGACAGTGAGTAATACAAGTGCAACTGCAGCAAAGTATTGAATCAGCAAATCCTGAATTTTTCAAGCTGCAAGTAAGCATATTACACTTTTCTCTTCCTGCAGGAGTTAATTCCATTCATACTTCATAGCGAGCATAAACATTGTTATTTAGATTTTGCAAAGCTTTGTAGTAGAATCATTTCAAACATTCCTTTACGGATTGATAGGCTATATCCATTTTGTTAGTAGAGCAAAACCGCAAGTAACAAAAGCTTAATTCAAATCTGCCGTGCACTAATTAGGCATCCACAGTTAGTAGGCAGTGTTTTATTCCTCCACAATTTAGGCTGCCTAAATTCTTAGCATCCTCACCCACATCTACTCAGGTTTCTTGCCTAACTATGCCTAAGCTTAGGTGATTTTTTTCTTGCCAGAAAAGCGTGGCAAGACTAGGTTAGCCACCATAGTCAAGAATGTGCAGCAACATTGTACTTTAGGAAATTTCACCTACAGCTTCAAAATTGGTAAGTGCATTTTTGTTCCTATTACCATAGAGCAGCAGCCAATGCTAATCCATGATGTATACTTTCTTCATTACCAGGGAATACCCCAAAGAAGTATCAACTAAAAAACCTTCAACTGTAAACAGCTGGCTAAGAACTCTCAAGCAATTCTATCAGTTATGCAGATATGAACATCAGTTCAAATCAGCTTCCAATCAATGAAAAACTCCTGGCGAGAAACTCCATTCACTCAGGTCATTGTCAGTGCTGTGCACACCACAGCAACCCAGGAACTCCACCCATAAACTACATCTGTCACTAGCAACAAAGACTAACCCACACGAAAGCAATATAATGTTGCACAATAATATAATAATAATAATTACGAAAGCATGTTAAATCAATTCAATTGTTGTGCATAAAGTGCTCCATAGATGGGCAAGACAAGAGAAAGTCCTTACCCACTATGCGTCTCGATAGCCTCCACCTGACGGAGTATAATCCACAGCCAGAATGTGATCATGTGGCCCGGAGCAATGGCTGGCCCGACGAAGGAGGGGATGCCGAGTATGAGCACCTCAGCCCAGTGTGCATATGGAGCTGCGAATCCGATTGGCGCCGTGAACTCATGGTGGACACGGTGGATCTTCTGGTACCCCCATTCCCCGTGGAGAAGCCTGTGGATCCAGTAATTGAGGTAGTCCTCAACAAGGAAGTACACCAGCAGCTGTGCTGCCATCTCCGCCAGGGACGGCAAAGGCAACTTCGTGTGAATTCCCACCAACTGATTTGATTCAAAGAAAAATCAATATTACCCTTTGTATATGAGAATACAGTTTTAGCACGACGAAAGAAAAGCAGGGTGCATGGAAGGAAATTTCTTCTGCTTTCCAAGAGTAGGTAAACTCAGGGGAATCTTCTAGATAGGACGCATCTAAGAAGGGTTCTTGGAGCAAAACCCAGATCAGGAAGTCCTCACTCAAAGGGGAGGAAAACATGCAGAGAAATGTAATTAAAATTCTTTCTTGTATCTAAGAAGGTCCTCACTCAAAGGGGAGGAAAACATGCAGAGAAATGTAATTAAAATTCTTTCTTGTATCTAAGAAGAGATCGATCAAGGGGGCACAAGAAGAACAGTATGGAAACGCGATCTCTTGTACTGAATCCGCCCCCAAGAGGCTGTAATCTGATGAAACTAACCAGGCGCATTGCGCGGAATCAAATCACCGACCGAGAGCACAGAAGGATGGAAGGGAACCGACCGACCTTGACCATCGGGAAGGAGACGAGCTGGAGCGGGCCGATGACGAGGAAGAAGATGCGGAGGACGTCCTTGTAGCAGCGGACGAACTCGGCCCTGGAGAGGCGCACCCGCGGCTGCAGCTTGTACGGCGAGACCGCGGCCGGGGCCCGGAGCTCGAGGAGCGCGACGGGGAGCGGGGCCACCGTGAAGACGACGAAGAGGAAGAGGATGTTGCAGCAGTAGAGGTGGTAGTCGGACACCCCCGCGGTGTAGCGGAACCACAGCGCCTCGGCGGGCGTCATGGCCCGGCCCAGCGCCGCCTCCGCCTCCGCCGCCGTCGCGTAGGGCAGCATCTCCGGCGATCCGAGGGGCCCCGCTCAACCGTTCCACGCCGCCACGGGGAGGGGACCTACCCGCGATTCCCAAGAAATCAGAGGGGGGTGAATGGGTAGCGCGCTGCTCCCGCCTTTCGCCGGCGCCTTCCCCTGTTCTCTGGAAGTGGAGGAGAGACGGCAGACGAGGGAGTGGTGAGTGGGCCGGCGAAGAGAACGAGCTCCCCACAGGCCACAGCTTATGCGTGCCAGCTTCAGTCTCTGCGGTGTGGGTCCGGGTGAGGCCCGTCCGCGGTGCGGGCTTTGGCGTGGTGTGACACGAACCGTTGCATGGATCTCGCGCCTCACGTGGGGCGCGCGTGCCTGCCTGGCTGGCTGGCTCCGTTGGGCGTTTGGAAGTTGGGATATTTAACTATTCGCCACAGTTACGGTGGCCACCTCTTCAAAAGCCATCTTTATTTTGACAATTACACATTTGTCATTTTTATAGGCGGTCGTTTACACATTTGTCACTTTTGCTGACGTGGCACACCAACTCTTCACGCCACGCTGGATTAGGCACGCGAAAAGACAATATTGTCCCTGTTTTTCTCAACTGACCAGTTGCCAGCCCACTCTTCTGCCACTTACGTGTGGGGCCCACACGTCAGGGTCATCCCCTACCTCCCCCATCTTCTCCTCACTGCCTCCGTCGACGAAGCATGGTTCGGCCTTCCGTGCATTCGCGCCCAGCGCTCCTCTCTCGCGTGCGGCCTGAAGCGCAGTTGCTGTGCGGTGGGGCACCAGCGGCAAGCAGTCCGCCCTCTTCACGCGCAGCTCCCCAAGCGGTAGGTGCGTGGCTGCCTACCCGCCCGAGCGCGGCAGCGGCCAGTGCTGGCGCGTAGCGCTCCCTCGCACGGCGCACGAGGACCCGGGGAAAAAGCTGCAGGCGGTTGCAGGCCGCTTGGCCTCCCCTGTGCATGGCCCAGAGCGGCCAATCGCAGCGGCGCGGTGGCAATTGAAATTTTTCCCCGGTGCAGCAGCGTGTTGGGGAACTATGCTTTGTTAACGGAGGCAGTGAGGAGGAAGATGGTGGGAGGTAGGGGATGACCCTGACGTGTGGGCCCCACACGTCAGTGGCAGAAGAGTGGCCTGGCAACTGCTCACTTGAGGAAGGCAGGGGCAACATTGTCTTTTCGCGTGCCTAATCCAGCGTGTCATGAGTTGGTGTGCAACATCAGCAAAAGTGGCAAATGTGTAAACGACCACTCGTAAAAGTGGCAAATATGTAATTGCCAAAATAAAAATGGTTTTTGAAGAGGTGTCTTCCGTAAGAATGGCAAATAGTTAAATATCCTTGGAAGTTGGAACGCTGCTCTGGGCCTCTGGGGCGTGTCTGTCCTGTACTCCTGTGACACTGAGGTGAGACTTGAGGCACGTGTCCGGAGATTGAAGCGTATGTGTAATCTGTGGATGCATACGGGGACACGCGTGTTTGCCCAGCTTTACAAAGTTGTTTTGAATTTCTCCTGCCAAACGGATTCGGATCAAAAATAGCTTCTCCCTTAGGGCTCCTTTGGCTCAACGGAATTTCATACGAAAAGTGTAGGATTCTGATTTACATAGGAATTGTTACCATGGCCTCCTTTGATCGGTAGAATTGAGCTGGGGGAAATTTGGAGGAAAGAATCTCTTTTTTCGTGTAGGATTGAGACAAACACAGAGATTACGCATAGAAGAATAGCTGGAGCAGCTAGTACTCCGCACAACAATGATGCATGTGGGAGAGAGAAACCCGCCTACTCTCGACGGAAACGTACGAGCACCTGGTACTCCCGATGCACGCATGGAAATGATGGATGGAAACAACCAGAGTTGATTAAACTAAACATGAGGGGATTAGATATTTCCTAAGTTTTTATTTCTATAAATTTCCTATGCCCATCCAAACAACAAACTCTCCAGTTTTCTATAGTTTTCAATCCTCTGTTTTCCAACTCAAATCCTATCATATTTCTTTGTTTTTCCTATCCCCATGTTTTCTCCATCCCGTGTTCCAAAGGAGCCCTTAAAACTATTTTTCAGCTCCTTTCACATGCACATTTCTCTAGGTAAAGCTAGATGAAACTAAAAATAGTAGCGTCTCCAGTTTTTTTCCTCCACTATCTTCACTAAAAACAAACGTTTATGAAAACAGCTTTAGCTTCACTCGTGAAGCTGTTTTACGGAACCAAAGCCAAAAAAAACCGATTCACTAGTAAAGCTGAGTTGTATTAAACAAGCCTTTAGTCACCTGCCACATTGTTGGGATACATCAGGATGTAGCAGATAGAGTTATGGAGGTGAAAAATTGAGTGGGTATGGACGCGCCTGTGAATTCATTATAGGTATCCATACACGAGCATCCAACACTCATCCAACACTCATAACTTAAGAAGAACGGTTAAAATGCTATTACAAAAATTTAGAAAAACGACAGCATTATCATTTCTAGAGACGTTGAAGATAATAGTGAAGAAGCACTTGGTGTTCAGGCACTGGGCAACGGGCCTCGCAGGAGTTCTCTACCTAGAACAGTAAACGTCTGCATCTCAATCTCCAAATGGCCTTAGCCTTGTAAGCTTTGCGTGTGCGCGCACGTGCGCACATGTATAACATGAGGAGTATAAGTTGGAGGAAAGAAGATAAGCAATTGTAGATTTTGAACCGATCGATTAAACAATCATCGTTCTGAACTACACTGAACTACACCGTTGTCTTCCCCTGTCCTCCGCTTCTTTCTCCTTCCTCAAGCCTCCCTCTATCGAGAGCTAATATCCAGGGCCGAGCCGGCAAAAATCAAGGCCCTGTACCAAACTCTAAAATGAGGCCTATCTCCCTAAAAAATAGGACTATAAATAAGATATATGATATATATGATAATAAGATATATCAAAAACAATACCTAGGTAACCAAATTCATATTCTCTAGGCCGGTTTGCAGAAGACATGACTAGAATCTTGGAACACTAGATAACCCAGAACAAAGATAACTGAACACCTAGATGGATCAATATTATATTACATATTAGTCATCACCGATCAACATAGATTAAAATATTGAAAATTAAAAATTAAGTGAATCAGATTAGTATACCTAGGGACTTCACTTGACGACTTGACGTATGGCTGCCTGAGTCTTGTCGCTCTGCACTCCTACTGGCTACGGACCTGGCGATCGAGTATTTGAGTGGCGACCTGCCGACGCCGCCGTCCTCGTCCTGCGATCTTGCCGAGTCGGCGATAGGGAAGAGCGGCCTGGGAAGAGCGGAGACGCAATCAGCAGATCAGACGATAGAAGTCTCGGCTAAAAAGACGGAAGAGCGGAAGCAAAGCAACGGGCGGACGAATGGAATAAAAGTCTAGGCTAAAAACTAGTGGGCTTCCTGCTGAAAACTATGGGCCCCTGAACATTGGGGGCCCTATTCCGTCGCACGGGCTGCACTCCCATGGGCTCGGGCCTGCTAATATCCAACCCTCTCAACGAGTTAGATACTTGCACATAGACGCGTGTCATATATCTGTGGCAAATCCTCACACATGGTGAGCATGTTTAGTTAGAGACTTGACAGATACCTGCAAGACGATAAATCCTAGCCTAGGCGTCTTTGGGATGGATGTCTCGCTCAAGTAATTTCATCAAGCCACCAACTAAACAGGCCCTGTGTCTATGAGCTATGTCTCAACCTAACCACGTAGGTGAACATGTTTGACACAACTCCAACCTTTTTTAAATAAGTATATGCTTAACAATATGTTTGACACAATAGATTTGACTAAAAAAATAAATTTTATTGTTATAAGAGAACAAACAATAGCGCTACAAAAATTATAGCGCAGACTAAACATGTCCCTTTTGCTTAAAAGTAATGAACAATGTGATATTACCATTTTGATAAACGAAAATGTAGAGGCTTGGCGGTTGTTGCTAGTGCATAAAGTTTCTTTTTAACAGACATCTTATGTTGCTAGTGCATAAATCTAAGACACGTTGCTAGTGAATAAAGTCAAGTTTCTTTTTATGCACATAGTTTACGAAAATTTAAAAAGACACTTTTTTATCAATAATAAGATGTTATCACGATCCCTTTTCTTTTTTTTTAAAAAAAACTTGTTTAGATTTCAGTGTAGATGTCTGTTTATATTTGGTGAAGTTTCGTTCTCGGTCCCCACACTGCCACAACACACAAGCAAACGACTAGCTCAGGGCATCACTAATGGAGGCTAACACTCCTAATGGTTCTAGTATAAATAAAGTGATCCACATAGATTAGGAAATGTTGAGACTACTATGCACATAATGCAAACTATCACTATTTGTAGTTTAGAAAAAAAAAACTTTTTTCTTTAATCATACCTCACCTTTATTTTCTCCCCCTCTTCTTTTTTAGTATGAACCACCTTCTCTCTCCAAGCATATGTAGCTTCTGCAAATCATTATGACAAATGTAGAGCACCTGCTTTTTTTTATCCGATCCTACGTGTCACTTAGAGCTACCAGTAAAAAGTAAAAAGGTAGCGTTGGGAAGCCCTCAGCCACGACCACGAGGTGCCGTGCCGTGCATCCCCTTTTGCCACTGGCCATTCAGTTTTCTCTTCTTCTCTGGAATGGAAAACTGGAAAAGGACGGTGTCATTTTTCCTAGCAGCTTCATGGAGAAGCATGTTCTTCAATTTTCATGACGGTACGCTACCAAAGCATGTTGGATGCCTAATGTACACAATGTACACTTCAATCAGCGAGTGTCGTTATTAATTGCCGTACTTGCAGGACCGTCAATGGCTGGCCATTCCCCGTTGCAAAGAGCTGTGCGGTGGAATAAGATAAGAAAAATACTCCATGTACAACATAGCAAGTACTCCTTCATTTCACTACATGTCTACATCACATCTTTAATATAGTAAGTATACTCTTTTGAATTAAAGTGAATGAATACTCAAGTGATTTGAACCATTTGATCTCCAAAATGCAAGCTGTAAAAGAGTTGTACCTCAAATTGTGAGGGTTAGAAGAGCTGTACGTATGGTTAATTTACATACAGACCGTAGAGTCCACACGAGATATACTCCATCCGTCTCGAAGAAAATGTCATTCTTGTTTTTTAAGATTCAATTCAATCAATGTCTGGTTTGACTAAATATATGCAAAAGGTACTCAATATTATCTATGTCATGTAACAAGTATCATTAGATAAATAATAATTAAATATATTTTATAATAAATCTATTTGGAGATACAAATTTTGATATTATTTTATATAAACCTAGAATTTAAGAAAATTAAAATTAGTTTAAACCTAGGATGACAATTTTTGAGAGGAAGGTGTAGTTGATATGATGCTGATTCATGCCTCCATATGGGCCAGAGCTATATACTATTTCCTTTGTCTTAAAATAATTGTGCATCTTATTTTTAGGGAATCTTTTTAAGTTTGACTAAATTTATAAAAAGTATTATCAACATTTATATCTCATAATATTTTTATTTTGAAAATACATTCCACTATTAATCTGATAATATTTATTACACATCATAAATATTAGTATATTTTTTATATGTTTAGTCATATTTTTTAAAAAAACGGACTTCTCAAAAAACAAGATGTACAATTTTATTTTGGAACGAAGTGTATCCATATCATACGAGCAATTTCAACAGACTTTTTATATGCTTCTTAATTTATAGGAACTCCAACTGTTTCTTAATTAGATCTCGAAATATAGACATATCCTCCATTCCGATTTTCTCACTGGCTAAAGATAAAGAGCGAAAATAACTCTCCAAAATACGCATAAGATACAAAAACTTGTTGAAGAGTACACGAATATAGAAAAGCGGTTGTTACTCTAAATAATAATTTGGACAGTAAATTTCAGAAAGACTTTACTCTAAGTACGAATGGAACATGAGACCACACCAACGGAGAAACCAAACTACTGTGGTGCCGCTGTTTCCGTTGGCACATAGTTTCTGCGTGAATACAAAGGGCAAAACATTCCGGGTCTCCAGAAGACCAGAACCTCTGATGCTCTCACAAGCCCTGATCTTGGTTAGTCTTCTACATGCATATACGGAGTATAAAACTAATTCAATGGAGCCACTCGTGCATGTCATCACCAAAAACAAAAACCAAACTAGCTTTATGCTGCTGTAGTCCTGTGATTTTGCTTATGTGCCTATACAAATGCAATGCGCTATAGTAATCTTGGTTTCACCTGAAAATAGCTTATAAGTTTCCATGGGCTTTTCTCTCGTCTTCTCGCATCCTAAGAAGGTTTTCTTCTGCTAACATACTCCCTCCGTCCCTAAATATTTGTCGCTTTACGCTTACCGAGAAACAACTTTAATTAAATATATATTAAAAAATATTAATATTTATGGTATAATTAGTATCATTGGAAAGGTCTTTGAGTCTAGTTTTTTAATAAATTTATTTGGAGATACAAATGTTGCACACATTTTATATAAATCGAGTCAAACTTGCGGGCACAAAAACCGGAAACGACATCTAATTAGGGACAGAGGGAGTATATACGCTCACAAAAGGCTTGAACTGAAACTAATCTCCTGAATGAGTCCTAACTCCAAGCTCCCATTCATTGGCCCTATATATATTGTGGAATAGTTTAGGATGACAAGTTGCATGGCTAATTATTCTTGTCCTTGTTGTTAGTGTGGATACTGGTTGGTATGGTCCTCACATGTGAGTCCAACGAATAAGGCCTTGTTTAGTTACCAGACTCGGGGGTGGCCGATTCGGCACAGTGCCACCCCTGAGCACTGTAGCACTTTTGTTGTTTTGTGGTAATAATTGTCTAAATCTTGATTAATTAGGTTTAAAATGTTCGTCTCGCAAAGTACAACAAAACTATGCAATTAGTTTTTGATTTCATCTACATTTAGTATTTAATATATGTGCCGGCATTTTGATATGATAGGGAATCTTCTTTTTTATAGTAGAATTTGGAGGTGAATTCTGGAATCTAAACCAGACCTAACATCCAAAGGACACCCGACCTGCTACCTTGTCCCTCGCTGATCTGTCCAGGACGAAGAGCAGAAGATGGGAGTAGAAAATACAAAGAGGTGCGCTGTTTTGTCGTACCCGTACAGGAGAGACAATCAGACGAGAGAGAGAGCACATGAGCATCTTGCATCTATGTACCAAGACTACAAGTGGAAGTACATCCTTACTGCACAACTCATAACATAGTACCTCCTTTCAAAAAGAGAGAGAGGATACAATCCTAGTTCTATTTAGTCAAAGCTGTCTGAAGTTTAACTAACTCTATAGAAAGATGTACACCCATTTGTAACAACAAATACATATGCTACAGAAATATATTTAATAATAAATGTAAATATTACTTTTGGTATCATAAATATTGATTGATATCAAACTTATAAAGATTTAACCCAATAGTATTAAACTGGATTCTTTTCGGGATGGAGGAAGTGCAATGTCCGTCTCAAACATATGCACGAATCTTGGAATATTCGAGCCCGTCCATCCTTCAGCCCATGTCACTCAGGACTCAGGAGTCAGGACGCCTGCAGTATCAGGCTCCCAAAATGCATAGAAAATAGTCACTGAACAGGTGGCGCATAATATGTTGCTTTTTCATATGCACACAGAATGGCCCCGTCTGAAATATTACTCTGGATAGCGATGCTAAGGTATTTGTGCCTGCTCGGCTGCCCTTCTTCTACAGTCACCTGCAGCAGCTTGTTTACAGTAAATGCAGTCTGCAGCAATCACTTCTGAGCAGGCCAACAATAAAGTAGTCGGAAAAGGTAAAAAAAAAGATTTTAGGACCATCATCGAGAAATGTCCCGAAATATTCAGCTCAGCTTTGCAAACGCATCATATCTCAGTGGTCGATCATGAGGCTTGTTGGTCGTTGCAGATTCTATTCTATGTACGGCAAACAGAAAGTAGGATCTCAAATTCTGGAGGGGTTAGCTTCTACCAGATGGAAAAGGATCCACATTTATATCAGAAGAAAAGTTAAACTGATGGTTCTTCTACAGCTCTATCTCGAAAAGTTTTCCCATGCACAGCTTCCTGCAGCAATTTGAGTCAGAGTTAGATTTGTATCTATCAGAATGCAAAGTGGTCACAAACTATGCGGCTTCACTATCATTATTCATTACCTGGTAGTTCTATACGTAGCAAAAAGAGTTACTGGTCTCCCTTAACAAAGCCAGAATCTAACTCTTGGGCCTGGAGATGTCAGGAAACCATTTCATGGTTTATCCAGTGCTTGAATTTTCTTCATAGACCTTGTCATTCTGCTTTACCCGTTTGTACGTCAGATTCTTCTCATTTGGAATCCTTTCCTGTCTGCAAGCATAAGGGAGGACTTCACTCAGTCAGAACAGGAAAAACAGAATAATTACTATGATGTTAGTACAAATCAGAACTAACCAGCATCTCATGGTCGCCCATTATTTCCTCGATCACCTCGCCAAGAACCTTCTCTGCACTGTTAGGAACAAGCGCAGCAAAAGCTGCTGGTTCCAACCCTGAAAAGAAGTAAATAAAAAACTGTCAATTTTATGAGAACTGATCTTTAAGCGTTGAAGTTCAGTTTATTTATTTGATTAGAGAGTTCCACCTTATATATGCCACCATTTCATAATTTAAGGCAGAGCTTTTGACTTACCAGTTTCTGGGAAGGCATTGATGAACATCATCATCTCCTCGCCAGTCAGACCAGAAAATATGCATATCCTTGGCAGTGATCCTGCAATCTGTGAATTGGACATGCGCCTTAGCTAGAGTTTTAGATACAAATTTAAGAGTAGGGAATAAAATACCAATAAATGTCGACAAGCTAAATTCTCAATAAAAGTATATGCACTAGCATTCTAAAACTAAAAAATATGTTTACAATGTCATGGTGCAAACCTTGACAGCTTCCAAGTCAGGCTGCTCAGTGTGCACGGCATCCCATAAGGTTTGCTTTGTCATCTCCTCTGTGCAATGAATCACCTGGGTCAAGTTAAAAGTATTGTGAGAACAAAATCAAACAAACTTGGGTAAACTTTCAGTGTTGCATCTACCAACTAAAAACTGCAACCGCACTAAGGACAACACAACAACAAGAGAAAGGCATTATAAACTGAATCATATTGCTAATAAGTGTACTATTCTTGACATTTTTTTTACAACACAGCACAAATAAAGTAAATCTTTGTCCCTTCAACTCAAATTTATTTCACTTCTTTTCTTGCTGGAGAGTACGTATATTTATTCAGTTAATGTACCATCTGCAATAATGTATAGCAAAACTATTTTCTCTATCATAGCAAACTGACAGCTAACCTAGGCAGAATAATTCCATATCAATGGCAAAACTGTAAAAGGTTACTCTAGTTTGCTGGCAGTATATGGAATAAACAAGTGACTTCATCACTCTAATCAACATGTATACAGATAGAGCATTCTTGCATATGTCAGTTACAGCCGATGCACAACTTGCCTTGAGGAATTCACCTTCAAGCTCTTTCAGGAAGACCTGAATCTGCACAAATTGTGGAACTCACATAAGTTGGAACTGGCAGCACAACACAGCTCCCTCCATTCCAAATTATAAGGCATTTTGTCTTTTCTAGATACGTCGTTTTTGCTATGCACTTAGATACACTATTTCAAGATGCATAACAAAAAGCAATATATCTAGAAAAGACAAAACGTCTTATAATTTGGAACAGAGGAAGTATTATTTACTACTGTCCATGACAATAAATGCAAGACATACATGATTTTTTCCTTCTGCATTTTTTTAAAACATGAATGTTCAGGTTTCTGAGCAGATGCCTACATGGCAACATGAAATTTTGCAAGAAAACTACACCTGGGGCACATAGAGTATCTAGAACTCATGTATACGATATACAGGGACTCAGGGAGGCCATCTGCTTGGTGGAATCTGAAGAAGCACAGCCTTATGTGTGATCGTTTTTAACTTTACTACCAAATATTACTCACTCTGTCCTGAAAAGAATGCAATTCTAGCTTTTAACAAGTTTATACAAATCATCTAAAGTTTGATCAAGTTTATACAAAAGGTATCAATATTATGATACCAATTAGTGCATATATACCTGTTATCTTTTTGATAAATTTTGTCAAACTTTAGATTTTTTTACTAAGTACAGAGCTAGAATTTTTCATCTCTATAATACAATGAAACACAGCTCTCCTGCTTTTTTTTTAAAAAAAAAGTACAGAGCTAGAATTGCATCCTCTTCAAGGCAGAGGTAGTATCTTTGTTTTTTTTCCCTAAAAAAACTCCTGAGAAGTGAGGACCATCATTGAAGCGCTTTGGTTCTTTTAAATGTAATAATAGTGCAAAAATGGAGAAAGATACTAATGCTCTGCAAATTGACATCACTGATTTACCGTGACAGTTTCGCCTTTCTCAAATCCGATGAGCAATAGCGCCTGAAATTCACATATAGGAGTATGACATACTGTAATTCTCAGTGTTTCCATGTACTCGCATGACAGGCATGCAACGATGTAGAACAACTGCGAGCCGCAACTCACCGGTGGGCCGTACATGGGATCGTCCGCGTTCAACGGCACAAACTTGGAGTCCTCTTCCATCAGCTCGGCCGGAGCACCTGAGACGCACGGTATATATCACATAAATGAACCAAAACCGAGTACTGCCAAGCTAGCTGAAGCGCGCAGCTTCCGCCACCACACCACGCATCTTACCTTCGCGGGGCAGCGATCGGAGCGGGCCGCGCCACTGGCACCATCGTCTCCTCAGTGGCGGCACCGAGATGGAGAAGGGACCGCGCGGCACCCGCGCACGATGGGGGGAGGTAGAAGCACCGGAGCGTGCGATGAGCGAGCGCGCGAGCAGAACGGCGGCAGCGGGTGTTGCAGCCATCGGCGCCGGCGGCGAGAACGGTGAAGATAATATCCTCTTGGCTATGGATTGTAGTCTCTCTTTTGCTAGCGCTTTGCCAGCGCGGCTGCTTGGTGCGTTGACGCTGCAAGCAATTTCAGCCGTCCGATCAGCATCCTAGGGCTCCTGCTCACGAGCGGTTGGCCCTGCCCGGCCCACTCGTCTACCACAGAGATTGGAGTTGGACCACGACGACCGATCCCGCCGTCCGACCCTATTCACCCCCCGTGGACCGTGACGCCGCCGCCGCGACGCCATGGGGAAGCGATCCGGCGGCCGGAAGCTGCCGTTCTTCACCAGATCCTCCTCCTCCTCGTCCTCCAAGCGGAATCGCTCCGCGCGCCGCCTCCCTTCCCCCTCCAAGCAGGACAACGCGACGAGCGCTCTTCTCGCCTCCCCCTCCGCCGCCTCGCCGTCGGCGACCCCGGGCTCTGCAGCAGCGGGGCAGACCGCGCAGCCGCCCCCTCCCCTCTCGGCCACCGCGGGCGCCGGGGGTGCCGTGCCTGGGAAGGTCACCAAGAAGAAGGCCGGCGCGCGCCTGTGGATGCGGCTGGACCGCTGGGGTACCTCCGAGGTCGTTGAGCTCGACAAGGCCTCCATAATCCGCCGCGCCGGCCTGCCCCCGCGCGACCTACGCATCCTCGGCCCCGTTTTCTCTCGCTCGTCCAGCATCCTCGGTGAGCACACCCCGCCACCCCCCTCTCCGCCCTATTTAATACTCGATCATTTGTTTTTTGTGGTGATAAAAGCAAGAAGACGCAAACTTTGGTATCGTCCTAGTAATGTACAATGATTTATTCTGCAGCTAGGGAGAAGGCGATGGTGATCAACCTCGAATTCATCAGGGTGATAGTGACTGCCGAGGAGGTGCTCCTGTTGGACCCTCTAGTGCACGAAGTGCTCCCTTTCGTTGACCAATTGAGGCAGCACCTGCCTCTGAGGAGCCTGGTGGGTGGGAATGGTGAATGTGCCCCTGATGGCAATGGGGAAAAACAGAAGGGCTCGCCTGGAGGCCAGGTGCCCTGTCTTAATGAGGCGACTGGTGCAGAGCACGAGCTGCCATTCGAGTTCCATGTGCTGGAGGTCGCGCTTGAGGTTGTGTGCTCATCGTTGGACCTTAGCGTGGCTGACCTTGAGAGGCATGCTACTCCAGTGCTTGACGAGCTGACCAAGAATGTGAGCACGAGGAACCTTGAGCGAGTACGGAGCCTTAAGAGTCATCTTACCCGTTTGCTTGCCCGTGTGCAAAAGGTATCATTAAAGAAAGACTATGTGTGCTTAATTCCTCAGTCTACCTGAATTTGAGTAGTTTATAACCATGGTTGTTTCTTATTGTTGCATGTCAATTTTGTAGATCAAAATACCATTGAATTATATTACTAAGATAATCCTAATTAATTGGTTTCCAACAGTCTATTCTATTTGCAACAATGGAGATATGATTGAGTTCTTCAAACAGCCCTGTATACCGTGTCTGTTTATAACTGTGCAGCTTAGATAGCCTCATGTTGTAAATTGCTATAGTTTTAGTTGCTTTGTGCATAGAGTCACAAACCAATCCAGCTTGACTGTTTTGCTCTGATCTTCTTCTTATCTGGCTGATGCTCATGCAAAAAGAATTCCTTGATGTACTTACAGTTGTGTATCCACTATGGATTGGTAAAAGAGGCGTGATTAATTTTAGCTGCGGGAAGACAAATAGAAACAAGCCATTGAATTTTCGTTTTTGGAATTAACTGTAGGGATCTCTTTCGTTCTCTCTTAAGCCTATTGTTTACATCATATTGTGGTGAGCTGCTGAGTGTTTCTGTTGTGCTTGTGACAGTCTTGGTGATATCTCATATTCTGCTGTACTGGGATCTGTTATGTATTTATTTATCGTATCTTATCAGGTCAGGGATGAAATAGAACACCTTCTAGATGATAATGAAGACATGGAACATCTGTATCTAACAAGGAAGCAAGTACAAAACCAACAGGTTGAGGCTTTAATGTCATCTGCTGCTTCCAACAGCATTGTTCCTGCCGGAACAGGTGTGCCCAGGCTGAACTCTAGCTTTCGGCGTAGCATGAGCATTGCTACCAGCATGCATTTGGATAATGATGTGGAAGACCTAGAAATGTTACTTGAGGCCTACTTCATGCAGCTGGATGGAATTCGCAACAGAATTTTGTCGGTTAGTCTCTTTGTCCACACTGAAATAGCATGTATTGCCCTGTATTGTTGGTTATGTAATTATATGATGCTGTCTCATGATACATAATCTGCTTATGCTAGAGAGACTACACTTGCTAAGATATATTCCTTTTGTTTTCTATCAAACACACAGCTCAGTTTATACAAGTTAAAGTAGTATTCCCTCCATTCCAAATTGTGAGTCATTCTGGCTTTTATAGATACATAGCTTTGTTATGTATCTAGACATCGTGTGTATCTAGATGTGTAGCAAAAACTATGTACCTAGAAAAACCAGAACAACTTACAATTTGGAACGGAGGGAGCACAAGATTTTGGATTGTTTCTGATATGATTTCTCCTTGAAAATAAAACAGGTTCGGGAGTATATTGATGACACAGAAGACTACGTCAACATTCAACTCGACAACCAGCGTAATGAACTCATTCAACTCCAGCTTACACTGACCATTGTATCCTTTGGCATAGCTGCCAACACTTTCATTGCTGGAGCTTTTGCAATGAACATCCCGAGCTCTCTGTACAACATCACCGATGGCAGCCTCTTCTGGCCATTTGTCGGGGGCACCTCATCCGCCTGCTTTGTAGTCACCATGCTCTTATTGGGGTATGCCTGGTGGAAGAAGTTGCTGGGTCCTTGAGCACGAAGCAAAGGCAAGATGGCAGAAAGCTTTGTCATGTTTGCAGACAGGAAGCAGGCGTTCTAAGGATATTAGAGAACCGTGGGGATAGCATGAAAACCGTATATAACATCTCACGAGTGGTCCATAAGATGAGTACGTGTAATTTCTCATTAGCATAAATGAGATGATGCGATGATCGATATACTTCTGTTAACATCATTAGATGTAGCTCTTGCTGGCAATGGAAAAATGTTGCCATGAAATTATATTATCCAGCAACGGTTGGTTTCTTGTACAGATTGCTTTTCTTTCTGTTTTGGCGCTACCATCTTCTGTGCTTCAGTTTTTGGGCAATCGGCAGGTGATGGTTGTTTAGCAGACTATAGCCACATCTCGTGCTCAGTCTACTGATCGTTCTCTCCCACCTGACGAATTGTGACTCCTATGACGAGTGCATCCGTTGTTCAAAGGGTCAGCTCTTCGAATATTTTGGTGAGCGCTTTCGTTGCTCAGTTGAGCCGTATGTGTCTTTTTTTTTCTTTGATCTTTTTTTTTAAAAAAAAGCAAACAAACCACATTTCATTAAGCATAACGTACAGTGAGCAGCCCGAAAGGCGTCAGATTTACAGAGGCCAGTGCATTCTTAACAGGTTTACATGAGCAATATTTGTGAAAGAGAACAAAGCCTGTGGTGTAGGCTGAGACAGAAGTTTATGTGCCTGTTTAGCTAGGGAATGGGCTGTTAGATTCATGTCTTGCTATCTTGTAGACTTTGATCTGGTTCGCTTCAAGTGAATGGATGAAATTTTGGATGAGAAGCTTTATTCTTCAGTCTGGTGGTGTGGAGTAAATGTTGCTGTTGAAGAAATTCACCAGAATTTTTTTTGAGGGGAAATCCACCAGAAGTTGATCATCTTTGTTGACGGCAGATGCTTGGGTGTGTGAATGTTCTTCCTTAACATGTTTCAGTTTGTTGTTCAGCTGGTCATTTCTTCAGCAATGATGCTTGCATAAAAGCTTTTCATGAGATAGGCTATTTAGATGATCAAGTTAATTCTGTTCGGCTGCTTGTGAAGAAAATTTACTGAATCTTTTCTTCACCTGCTCATTCACCACTTGGTCCTACGCTGGCTGGTAGAGTGGTAGGTATAAACGCCGATACCGAAGCTTGAAGCCGATTTCCCATACGAACGAAAAACATCTCGCTCATGAAAACAATTTTGGGCCATGAATAGTTTTTGGGCCGAAGCACTTGGTCACGTGAATAGCCCATCACGCAAGTCTGCTGGCCAACCAATACGCAAAGTACGTGAGAGGGTTCCAGAGTCTTGCCCCAGCTACAGGAGAGAGCGGCGACTCTAGGCGGAAGAGCTTCCCACCGTCGAGTTGACCGGCTCCTCCCCTCTGATGCTCCTCACCGGCGTCGGGGTGGGAGGGTGGCTTGGCTATCGGTGGTTGGTTTGTAGATCTACTAAATAGCTTAGTTAGTTTTAGTAAATAAGGCTCCGGTGTGGTGGTGAGCCTTCACCGGTGTTTGTGTCCCTCTGAGTCTTCTCCGACATGGCTTCCGGTGAGTTCTTCGGCCTGCTGCTCCAGCCTTGTCTGGTCTCGGTGGTGCCGTTGCTTCAGCTTCTCCTCGCAGGGGAAGATGTCTCTTCCTCAGGTCGACAGGGTCTCTGCCCAGTTCGTTCAGTGATCTTCAGGTGTCTTGGGATCAGGATATACTGTCTGTAGTGGCTTCAAAAATTGAGTTGGCCCATGGTGGCCTTACCTCGTCTGGAGATTGTTGCTCCGGTCTCATCGATTCTCCATGGCTTTGGCACCGAGAAGATGAGCAGGGGAGACCATGTCCAGAACTTGTGTGCGTTTTGTTGTAATGCCATACTTCATCAGGGTCCTATTTGTAACTTGGGTGTACTGTATTAGATGTAATGCAATCCACCCTTTTCTCAAAAAAAAAAACGCAAAGTACGCATTTGGGTCATAGTTCCATCACGATTCACCAGACTCCTGTATGTCATGTGTGGCGGTATCAAATAGAGCACATTCATGGGCGGTGTATGTGCTTCATGGTTGCCGAGCATCTTCAACGATACTACCTAAAACACACTCCCTGTTTTTCTATTTAGAAAGCACATATTTTGAGACTACTCATAATTTGCTTCAAACTCCAGCAATACTACCTAAACCATACTACTCAAATTCGTTTTAGCAGTCAATGATGCGTGAGGCTCTTTTGTTATCTCTCTCATCCAGATTTTGCACGGTGAAGAGTAGGGGCCAACAGAAGTAGAGGGTGGAGGGAGAAAAGTAGAAGGCCAACAAATATGAGGGTCTGTTAGAGTTAGTTTTTTTTGGCTTCCGTTGCCTAAATTTAAAGTAAAGGGTCGAGTAGAGGGTCCTGTTGGCTCTTAAGCTCTAGCTAAGGAGTACTACTGCACGTAGTTTTCTCTTGAACGGGCCCAAACGTGTACTCGTACACATGAGCAAATAGGTACCGTCGCAACATGTGCCTTGGCCTGCCCTGCGACCGGCAAGGCCAACATCTCACGCTCCGCTCTACACACAGCGGCGCTCGAGCTTCATAGAAATCTCGCCAGCATCTTTGTCGTTTCGGTGGAGAATGATGCGTTTTCTGTTATTCCTTCATTGGATGCTGCCGAGCGGTTCTGGATGGAGCGGCCTGTCTTTTGTGCGAGGTCATGGAGCGGTGTGGGCCTTGCTGTTGAAGGCGTAGGCCATGGCACGCCATGAGAGGAAGAAAAGGCAGGAAGAATGTGAGAAGAGGCTGACAGATGCAAACTACTAGTACTCCCTACTACTTACTCCGTAGCATGTTTGACATGCCGACATATATCCATATCAAACTGGGCGGATGGGCTTGGCTGCAAATATCCGGTTTGCGGTTTCAATAAGTTGTCTTGTTAAAGGTCCAAAATCAGACAGACAATAGTTTGAGAACTAAAAATGGACCAAAAAAAAAAGGCTGCACGCTTAATTATTGAAAAGGAACAGTAAATCTGCTAAGGATTTGCTTCACCATGTCAACAATGTCGAGAGGCAGACCGGGCAGCAATGCCCTTGTGCGTGGAGATTGGAGAGCATCTGAGCATGCACCAAGAGAGCTACCTGCTAGAATACCTGATCAATCTTTGGGATGGTATGACGGAACAGCACTTTTTGGCGAAAGAAGGGGGCGATGAACTATTATCACAAGTTGATCGGAGAATGTACAACCACCTGATATCCCATGAATGAATCTAAAGGGTAAGGAAAAGAAAAGGAGGGCCAAAAAAGCTAAGAATAATCTAATCTTATACCTTGCTATCAGTTGCGCTAGTCACCAGGTTGAGAGTCTAAAAAAGGTTTTACATGAACACAAACGGTGAAATACACTACAGCTGATCACAACTGCTGCTCTTCTTTCTTCTTCTTCTTCTTCTTCTTCTTCTTCTTCTTCTTCTTCTTCTTTACCTTTTTCCTTTACTTTTTTTTTATCCTCTTGCCTGGCCCTTCACATCCAGTGTGGTTTCAGTAAGAGTTGTTTAGCTCTGTGGGAACTGAGAATGGAGCAAGGGTGTTCGAAGGGATTGGAACCCCACCCCCTCGGAGAGAGACCGAGGGTCTGCTCCAGGCAGCAGTTGTCATGGCATTTGAATCGAAAAACACCACAATGACAGTTATATCATCGTGGAAGTGCCGCCTCACCCCCCGATCAATTTTCTTGAGGTCTGAATACCGCATCTCCCTCTTCTTTGCTGCTTCCTGCATTGCAGACTTTACCAACTTTCGAGCAATTCCCTGGTACATATAAGTTAGGAGTGGCATCAAGAAAACAGCAAGTGGTGCAATTGTGTAAAGAGTAATAAAACAACAAAAAATAATGCAATAGGGGTCACGATTTTAACTTGAGAAAGTTTGTGGACCCATCATTGTACTTGCTCAAAATACTCCCTTGTCTCTATCATCACATGTTTATATGCCATCGACGCAGTATCCATTATAAACCTTGACTGTTATTATCATAATAATATAGTAGCAAAAAAAAGTTCTTTTAAGAAAACTGCAGTTGTATGAGATTTACAAAATGAGACTCCCTCGAGATAAAGATACATGTCTTTTCAAAATAAATTAAGTCATTTTTTGAAACTTTGACAATAAACATCATTTTAATGTCAGGGTCTGTAACATTGAAAATCATTTGCGATTGATCTCAAAAAGTATTTTCATGATATCACAACTTTTCTTTGGTTTTATAAACATACTACAATAGAAATATATGGTCAGGGTTGCATTTTGGATACTGTATCACTGCCCAGAACAGCATGTACCGTGACGGGAGGAAGTATCTAACAACTAAATTGTACCGGCAACAACCAAAACTATACATGTAAACCTTCAACTCAAGTAACAACAATTCAAGTGACACGAAAATGGTCCACACAATGAAGATAGAGCATCCCAGATTATCCTGGAGATGGTCTAATTCAGTATCAGCCAAAAGTACAAACTTGCAGCGGCATGAGCCACAGTGCAGTGCGGTTTCTTCAATTACATTTTGAGACAGTCAATAGTCAATCATACAACAATAGTGGGTCCATATAAACTTGAATGCTTAATGGCCTACAGCTAAGGAAATGCTTAAATAAACTGTGCATTTTTAGAACAGGCTTCCATTAATGGCCTACAACAGAAAATGCTTAATCCATAGCATCTTGAATGAACTTAGAACAGGCTTCTAAAAATGCACAAATATCGTTCTCAAATTTCTTAGACAAAGTACATCCATTACCTAAACAGAAATGAAAGTCAAAATATGATTAAACTACTAATAATCACATGTATATTATTGATCAGGCAAGTAATAACATGAATTAGCACTGAGTTACAGAAACTAAACATAAGATAAGAATACATACATTACGCGGGCTACTTTGGACCATGTCAACCGCTTCCTGATTGCTAAGATGCTCCCAGAGTCCATCAGATGCAAAAATGATGAACTTATCAGTTGGCTGTATTTGGTGTACAGTAATTGCTGGATCAGAGCTAAGAAGTGGTCTCCTGAAAGTTTCCTGAAGACGAAACTTGCTGTGCAAAGGTTCTCTATTGAACTCTGGTTTCTTCAGATACACATCTCCAATTGACCTTGTTATCTGCAAAAAATGATCATACCATGTGAGATGCAACCTGGAAGCAAAGCAATTCAACAAGCAAGATTGCAGGACAGAATCTCATACGCATATATGCACTACGCAGCAGAAGTAATTGGAATGGCATATACAAGAAAACAAAGCTGATTTCATAGTTACTATTACTACCAGACCAAGATCACTTACAAAATGATTAACCTAGAATATGCACCTATTCCTATCTTGTGTGACTCATGCACTAACTTCCATTAAAGTGCAGCATGAATAATAAGTTCGCTTTATCAAAATAAAAAATCACTTGGGGAGAATGCAATATGAAAACTAAATTCAACACCTTACAGCACATCATTCATAATAACATTGTCAGATTACTGCACCCACATAAGTATTTTAAAAGGTTGGTCAATGACTACAGTAATACTCATGATTCCTGAATACACATATACTTAAAGTGATAACATAACATCAAGATAAAAAGAAAATGCAACCACAGAAGATAAAGCTGACTAGCCACATAATGCAAATCTCAGCTATGATGAGAATAAAAGGTCTCAGCAGTTTTTTTTTCTGCACTGTTAAAAATATTTGGATTGATGGGTCAGAATGAATAGACAAAGACTGCCAACTTCATCTTATGCAAAGTTAATGTACCTGGATAATACCCTTTACACGCCAAACGTTGTGTTTTAGGACCACAACATGGGGATCATCAGGATGTGATGCCTGCAGCTCTCGTCTAACCTCCTCATAGGATGCATTGTGTTCTGCTGAGAGCTGCATTGCCAAAACCTCTCCAGTTCCCTTGACAAGTCTCCCAAGAACAGCACGGGAGTCCCCAAGGTTTGCAACATATAAAGTTCCGCTGCAAACCACGCCAACTAGGCAGCAAGAGCCTACAGCTGCTAACTGAGGTCTCACTGACCATTGGTCACTAACTAGAGAAATGAAACCCTCCTCAGTCGCTCGGAATGCCTTCCGAATCACATCTGCTGACATGCCCTTGTGCTCAGATGCGAATCCTGGAAACCAAAGTTTGTCATGCAAAAGCATAAATGAAAAAAAGGTAAGCAGTTAAAACAAATTGTGATATAACTGGAAGATGTGACAGAAGACGCTATCCTTTTACAATGATCAATAATTTCTAGCAGTTTTACAGTTACCAAACTATTCCATGCAATGATGTGCTTCCATTCTATTCCCAATTATATCAAGATCGAATTTAGGATAACTTTGGCCTTTGTCTAAACATAACTGCATTCAAATTTGCGTGCGCTTTTCCGTGTTAATATACATAGAACAACATTCTATGCAATGCATGCATAAAATCAAGTGTCACTGAAATGGCAAACATCTTTTCTTAAGAGCAATCAACGTCAACTCATACACACGGCTTGCATATCAGAATATTAGATGTATTGATCGTAAATCCGATAGCATAGCTTGATTGTTATTTTATCTAAGGCATGAACTTCAGCAGTGGTGGAGGCCTTACTCCTCAGGTGGTTGAAGAGATGATCATTGATGTACCGCGCCGTCTCCGGGCCACCATGCCCATCATAGACCCCGACGAAGGTGCCTTGCAGTCCGGGCTCCGATGTGCTCAGCGGCCCGGATTCAACCTGGCTATGGTCCTCCAGCAGGTTATTGGCCTGGACCACGGCCATGGAGAACTCACCATCGACGACCTGCCCGCCGTCCTTGTACCACAGGAGCCCGTCCTGGCGGCCGGTAGCGTCCGATCCTCTGCGGGGGCGCCCGGCCGGTGATGCCGGCCCCCAGCAAGATTTCAAGTAATCCATCGCACCCGATAGCATCCCTCATCTCCGCCGCCTCCCCATCGCCCACTTCGTGACGAAGACCATTCCTTTACCCTTTCCTTGTCCAGCAACTTGTTCTCGCTCCGTCTCCGCAACAAAATCTGCAATTGGAACCAAACAGGACGCACATGAAGATCAACCACCGCGAATCTAGCACCCAAATTGCATGATCGAAGGGAGGAAGGCCAACAAGTCCACCATACTTTCCTTGCATTGGGAGGGGAAGCAAAGAAGAGAGAAAAAAAAGGAATTACCTTTTCTCGGATATTTTTCCCTAGTAGCTGCGCGCTCGGATTGCTGCGCCTGCGATCTCACAGTCAGAGGAAGGAGCCTTAGATCTGGAAACCTATCGATCTTGGGCGCGGGGAAGGCAGCAAAGATTGGGTTTTTGTAGAAACGGTGGGCTCCTCCGCGGGATCCAAAAGAAGCAACCAGGAAACCGAACCGAAAAGACTAAAAAAAGATGGGCTCTTTGTCTTTGCTTCCCCCTCCTCCTCCCAAATCTCTGAGACTCGATCGAAGAACAGACAGGTAGATCAGAGCATCTTCTCCGGTCCACAGGATATATGGAGAGCCGAGAGCGCAAGCAAGCAAAGAGAGAGAGAGACCAAGAACTACAGGAGAAGCAACCAAAGCAGACCAGGGAAGAGGGATGAGAGAGGGGAGGGAGCTGATGCAGGGCCAGCAAGGCAGCGCTCAGAGATGGGCTCTACCGGTCCTAATTTCTCGAGAGGGGAACTTGGGAGGGGTGGCGATTGCTTCCCTTGTGCTGCTGCACCGTTGTTGTTCCGTTCCATTAATCCATTTCCCTCCCTCTGCACTGCGCCATTCTTCCCCGGAAAGAAAAGGCAGCATTTATAGTGCCCACTCGAGCCATTTTTCGCCTCGCTCTGCCTCCTCGTTTGACCTGTGTTTTGCATCACTATATTTTCACGCGTGGGTGAAAAATGTTACAGCTACTAAGTGATATGTCTAGAAATGGGTTGCTAGGATTTTTTTCTTCTAAAATGCAAGTCAGAGATCAAAGGTATTTACATTTCCTACAGTCCAAAATATAAGTCTATACCATAAAAGTACTCCTATTTGAAATGATTATCATAGTTGTAAACAGCTCGTTCTTTTTTAATATAGTATTTTAACCAGTAGAGGCTTGCCCCTCCTGATTTTATTTAAAAAATTAATTACCATACAAAAAGTTACACACTATAAAGTATTAGTGTGAATCCAGTAATCCAAATATTATGCCGCCAATCAATATATAAATATAAATTTACTGCTGCAGCAGCCCCACACATATGAAAGGAGGCAAGCAGCTGGCTGACATCCTTAGGGTGTGTTCACTTCGCGAAAAATAGGTGAAAAGTTACTGTAGCATCTTTCGTTGTTATTTGACAAAATTTGTTCAATCATGGATTAACTAGGCTCAAAAGATTCGTCCCAACATTTACAGACAAACTATGCAATTATTTATCTTTTTTACCTACATTTAATGCTTCATGCATGCGTCCAAAGATTTGATGTGACGGGTGACAGAGGAAATATTTTGGGTTGGGATGGGAAAGTGAACAAAGCCTTAGGCAATCAAAAGTACAAAAGCGCAGCCACAATCAGCCAGCTGAACAGCCTCTTCATATCAGTGATTGAAATGATTGACTTAGGGTAGACCTTGACAAGAAAATAAGGGTCTATTTGGATCCATTAAAATATTAAAAATTAGCGTCTAAAATTATTACTAGTGTATCTAAATAGACCTACTCATTATTAGTTGGAGAAGTACTATTATATTAGCAGACTTAGAGTTGCTAATAGTTCATATGTGCCTTGAACTCACTATCCAACCACCTATTAGCAGGTGCATCCATACAGTTCCCTGCTAAAAATTAGCTAGCTAAAAAATTGCAGTTATTAGCTATTAGCTAGCTAATTTTTAGTGTTAATTTCCTAAGTTTAACTACGAAATAAGTAAAACTCATATGCTGATGTCACGAATAGCTGAAGTAAAAAAGATTTCATGGATCATTGTGCGTGCCCACATACAGTATATCGTTCCAGCAATGGAAAAAATGACTCCTCTCTCTTTCTCTCTCAAATTATGGAAATTTTGGCTTTGCTTGCTCGGAAAATTAAAACAGAGACCCAAACCATTTTCTCAACGGCTTCGGCTTCAACGTTGCCTAACCGCTTAAGCTTTTTGCCCCACTTTGCGCTCAGTTCTCGGATAACTTCAGTCCAATAAGGCAATAATTCAACGCGGCCCCTAATTCTTGCAGTCAAACACTCCGGTTTCCTGTTCTTTCCTCCCAAAATCACACCTTACCAAACACTCTAAACCTCACATATACAGACACCTATTACAGCCGTGTGTGGCAGTACCATTTTCTTCGTGCAAACGATTTAGACTGAAACGGCCGTACTTTGTCAGTTTTTTTACTCGCTCGACCAAAACACATGGGGATGTTTAGTTCCGCGAAAAGGTGTAAAAAAAGTATTGTAACACGTTTTGATTTTATTTGATAAATAGTGTCCAACCGTTGACTAATTAGGTTCAAAACGTTCGTCTCGCAAAGTACAACCAAACTGTACAATTAGTTTTTGATTTCATCTACATTTAATACTTCATGCATGTATCGCAAGTTTGATGTGACGGAGAATCTTTTGTTTGCACAGTATTTTTTTTTTAAGGAAGTAAACACAGCCATGGATGCACGGGCGGACCTCCAGAGCGCCGAATCACGGCAGAGTGACCTTCCCGGAAAATTCCCCAGACCGGACGGCGCCCCTGCCGCCGAAAACGGGGCGCCCGAGCCGCGGCCCGCCAATTGGCGCGCGTGGACATGGACGCGGGACGCCGCCACGGCTGGGCGGCTGGCTGGCACGGGACGACGCGGCCACCACGTCGCTAGCTAGGCTAGGCGCCTAGGCAGCAGAGAAAGCGACTTCACGTCGTTGGCTTGGCAGTCCCGAGCGAGCGACTGGAAAAAGTCTTGGCGCAGATGCTGGCTCCTGTGACGCTCCTCTCTCTGTTTGGGCCGGCTGGGTGCTGCTGCTGTGGTTAATGCGGTGAAGCGATGCGCAGTCAGCAGTGTGACAGCCTCTTCGATCGAGCTTTTAGTCGTTTATTTTCAGTTAACCAACAGTATTTTTCTCTCATAATAAATCAGCGAACGGTACTTCCAACTGCTAATTTTCAACGAGCGAACAGGCTGGGCCGCCAACATCCACCGGTGCATTCAGATCGAAACCATGCCTAGCCGCCCAGGGCAAATCAGCAGCAGACGCGACGAAATCCACCGATTTCAGAGAGGCGGAGCCTGCGCCTGCCCGCCCGCCGGCATCGTTGGTATCCCGGACCCGGGGCGACAGCAGATTAGGACGGGGTTGGGGAAGCTGGGGCCCGGCGGCCCCTCGTGCGGCGTGCAGTCGGCTGGCCATCGCGTCTGCCTGCGTGTCCGGAGTCCGACGACGCATCCCGCCACCGCATCTCCGCGCACTGATGCGCTTCCGCTGAGCTGTGGCCTCGCTGGTCTCCACGACGCTCCGAGGCCGTCCGATGGAGATCCGATGTACCGGACCGCGCCTGGTTCTCCCGTTTTGACTTTCAACCGTTTGCAGTGCCACACATGTGGATGTGGCTGGCATTTGGCAGGATACCGATGATACTGCCTGACAGTGCCTGCCCCTGCCCTGCTCTGGTCAAACCACTCGAGGTCACACTAGGGCCTTGTTTAGATCATCCCAAAATGTAAAAAGTTTTAAAGATTTTCCGTCACATTGCATATGTCGATACATATATGAAACACTAAATATAGGTAAAAAAATAATTAATTACACAATTTGTCTATAAGTGTCGAGATGAATTTTTTGAGTCTAGTTAATTCATGATTGGACAAAGTTTACAAATAAAAAAAGCTACGGTGCTTTTTTTTAAAAAAAATTAGCAAACTAAACGTGACCTTGCATATCTGGGTTTCTCCTCGTCTAGGCCTTGTTCACTTCCCCATCCCAACCCAAAATATTTCCTCTTTCACCCATCACATCAAATCTTTCGACGTATACATGGAGCATTAAATGTAGTTAAAAAAGATAACTAATTGTATAGTTTGTCTGTAAATGTCGGGACGAATCTTTTGAGCCTAGTTAGTCCATGATTGGATAAATTTTACCAAATAACAACGAAAGATGCTGCAGTAATTTTTCACCTACTTTTCGCGAAGTGAACACACCCCTAGTCGTCTGTCTTCACGTGCACAGCGTACGGTCATGGTATTGCCGTACCGTGTGGGATGACGATAAGGCAGGCCGTGGGATGGGATAAGCAGGAACGGGATACTACCTCCGTCCAGAAAAGAATGCAACTACGTGTTGCGTGCCAGCAAAAGTAGTTTACGTTTGACTAAATTTCTAGCGAATACTATTCACATTTACGGCTCCAAAATAATTTATTATAAAAATACATTTCATAATTAATCTAATGATATTTATTTGATATCATAAATATTGATACTTTTTTATCTATAATTGATCGAACTTAAGATACAAAACAATGACACTGTGCTAGAATTGTATTTTTTCTTGGACGGAGGGAGTACTACAGCAGGACAGTCAAATTGACAAGACCACCCACACGCTTAGGGGTTGTTTAGTTAGTGAAAAAGTTTAGGTTCGGGCTACTGTAGCACTTTTTATTTTATTTGGTAATTTGTGTCTAATCATGGACTAATTAGGCTCAAAAGATTTGTCTCGTGATTTACAACTAAACTGTGTAATTAGTTTTTCTTTCGTCTACATTTATTACTCCATGCATGTGCCGCAAGATTCGATATGACAGGTACTGTGCAAACTTTTTTGGGTTGCATGAGCAACTAAACATGCCCTTAGTGTTGATTCGCTGAAGTACCCAGGGTTTGTTTAGTTCGTGAAATTTTTTGGCTTTGATTATTTTAGCATTTTTGTTTGTATTTATTAATTAGTGTCTAATTATAAATTAATTAGACTTAAAAGATTTGTCTCGTGGTTTTCTACCAAATTATGTAATTAGTTTTTTTCGTCTACATTTAATGCTCTATACATATATCAAACATTCGATGTGATAGAAAATCTTGAAAATTTTTAAAAACTAAACGTTGCCTATCTGAGGCTACTTCTCGTCACGAAGAAATGAACGGATTTTACGCACACGCTTACGTAACTTTTTCCTATATATATAATATTTTTTTAAAAAAGAATGTTCCGTGGTTGGTTGAGATGTTTTTAGTGGGAAGTACTCCCTCCGTCCCGATATGTTGGTCGTTTTAGCTCTGTTCTTGTGCAGCGAAAAGGCATCTAAATCTAGACACAAATGGTATACAGGTACATTAAATACCGAGTGAATCTGGACATCTATTAGCACTCCTAAAACGACTCACAAAGAGGGTCAGACGGACTATTAAGTATGCTCGGTGATGTTTCGGATGGTATGCCATCCTCTTTGCTGTAACTGCTTAATCTCGTCATTTGGCTATTAGTTAAAAGACTGGAGCTCTGTCTTAAAACTAAAAAAAATTAAAATACGCGAGCACTCGTAGCAACTCAAGTGAGTGCTAGTGGCATGTTCGATGCGTGCGCTGCGGCTACTGACAGAACTAGCAACAATGTCACGAATGTGTACTCCTGCGGCCACGGCGGCGACAGCTAAATCTACAACAAATAGGACTTAGAATCCTAATAGATATGTTTTATCCGTAAGGAACTCAATCTATGGAGGTAAGTTTATCAAATATTAAGATCCTACTAGGAAGTAGGTGCTTACTCCCTAACCCATGCGCCCAATGGTGGAACCTGGCGTGCTAAGAGGTGAAGCTCAAAACTCACTCCATACATAGTAAATTTAATTATTTGCTAAAGAAACTTCATAACAACAGGAGGGCCATGGCCACCTTTGGCCCTATCTATGAGCAACTCTAGTAGTAGCATCCAGAAGAAGGCCCCCCAAATTTCTTCCCATAGTCATTGACACATGGGACCTGCTAAAAGGTCCTTATTTGGTTTTGATAATTGAATGACAACTGTAGGTGGACTAATATGTGTTTGAATGAGATACACAGGTGATTAGTCCACAAGTACATCACGTGTGAGCAACATATGCCATGAAGGTGAAAATTGGATATATTGCAAGGCTCACACATGTGATAAATGAGCTCATTGCATACGAGACATGACATTGAGTCATGTGACTAAAGTGGAGAAGATCAAGACAAGACTTGGCTTAATGGACTAGTTGCAAGCGTGAAGGCAAGTTGGAGGCTTTAGAGCGATGGACCGCGTGACGGTAAAGCTTGAGCAAGACTTGGTACCAATGGACGAAAGCAACGGTGAAGAGCAAGTGAAGTCAAGATCGATGAATCAATACGGTCACGTGATGATATGAAGTGGATCATATCATTTGTGATTAGTTGGTGCATGTGTTGCATCAACATTAGAGGAGATGGAATGGAATGCGCAAGGTAAAGCTATAACTTAGGGCATTTCATTTCACAGGTCAAAAGTTGTGTAGAGAAGTGCATGAACGAGTTTAAGACAGATGGCCGTATTATTAAGAGGGGCAAACTTGTTTGCATATTGGTCATCTAGTGCCACTTGAGCGATCTAACTTTTGCATACGTGTTAGGATCAAGTGGCGCGGTGAATCGAGTGACTAATCCTTTGAAAAATATTTATGAAAAGTTAGCACACATGCACAAGTTGGTGAATACTTGGTGGTGTTAGCACATTTGCAAAGGAGAAGAAGAAGATGAAGAAAAGGAGGCGAAACTTGGCTCGGGGTGCTACCTTGGGGGCACTGCCACCCCTGTCAGGTGCACCGCCACCTCTGTGGCGGTGACCGACTAGTGGAGGCCGAGAATAAGTTGGCTAGTGCCCTAGGGGGCACCGCCACTGCCTGTCTGGTGGTGCGCACCTAGCCTCGGTCTCGAGCAGTGGTGTGTGGGGTGGTCACCGCCGTGTCCGGTGTACACCACCGTGGGGAGGGAGGTGACACCACCAATGGTTGTCCGGTGCACCGCCGTGGCACCGCCACTTTTATCCCGAGAGCAGCTGAAGTGGGCTGGTCACCACCTGGGCACCGCCGTGCCTAGGGTGGTGCATCGCCCTATTTTTCCAGAGACCTGGGTCTTTGCAAGGTTGGCCTGAGTGGTCACCGCCACCCCTAAGGCAGTGCCACCACCACCCTATCCGGTGACCCATTGGAATTTGACTGTTGGGGAGGGCACCGTCGTGTCCTGTGCCCTCGCAGAAACCGACAGCTTTGCTCCAACGGCTCTATTTGGTTTAGGGGCTATAAATAGAGGTAGAGCTTGGCCTTAGGCTGGTTACTGAGCATTCTTAATCCTTGGTGGCTTGTGTAGGTGTGCTTGGGAGCCCTCTAACTCACATACGCTTGATAGTGATCATCCGATTGAGCGTGAGTGCGATTCTAGTGCGATTGCATTGTGAGAGTGCATCGAGTGGTACTAGGTGATCGAGTTGCAAGCCGGTGGTGCTTGTTACTCTTGCAGGTTGCCACCTTGAAAGGTCTTGATGGCTAGAGGGGGGTGAATAGCCTTTTAAAAAATTCTACAAAGACAAGCTAAACAAGTTTATCAATATAACAAGAAGCGAGATGCGAGTTTTGCTTAGCCTACGGGGTGTTTGCAAGCCACCTAACCAATTCACAATTCTAATATATTTGCACTCAACCGCACAAGTCAAACCGAGAAGGTAACTACAACTACAACTAGCAAGCTACACAAAAGAGCTACTCTAGCAAAGCTAACTAGCTAGCAAAGATAACTAAGAAGGTAATGCCAAGTTGAGTTAGGAGAGTTTCACCGAGGGGCGAAGTATTGAGCCAACCAATATGATCAACAATGAATACCAAGATAACCGAACACCGGGATCAATCAATCACAATATGAAAGTGATGACACGAAGATTTATCCCGAGGTTCATGTGCTTGCCGACACACTAGTCCCTGTTGTGTCCCTCTTCACCACGTGGTTCGGTGGCTAATCGGTCTCACACCGAGCCTCTCAAAAGGCGCCACAAGAACCTACCAAATAGTAAAAGGTTGCAAATGACACGAGCAATCCACTAACGTTGCCTTTGGCGCTTCGCCGAGGTAGGCACAAACCCCTCACAATCACCGGAGGTGGCCAAGAACAATCACCAACTCTTGCCAACGCCTCCGAGCTGCTCCAAGCCATCTAGGTGGCGGCAACCACCAAGAGAAACAAGAATCCCGCAGCAAATCAACCACCAAGTGCCAACTAGATGCAATCTCACAATGCAAATGCACTTGGATCACTCAATCTCACTTCGAATATGCAAAGAAGCAAGAGAGATGAGTGAGAGGGGAGTTGCTTAGCTCAAAGTGCTCACAAGTATGTCAAATGTCTAAGAGTGAGAGCCTTGAGCCGGCCAACGAGTCACCGGTCCCGTGACGCGCTGGTCCAACTGACCGGACGCGCCGGTCACCCAACTGACCGAACGCGCTGGTCCAACTGACTGGACGCGCTGGTCCAACTGACCGGACGCGCCGGTCGCCCAACGGCTAACTGTGAAACAACGATCGGACGCGCTCATCGCGCAGACCGGACGCGTTGGAAACGACCGGACGCGCTGGTCCCGTGAATGACCGGACGCGCTGGTCATGCCTAAGCAGCGCACAACAACACAATGACTGGACGCGCTAGAGAAATGACCGGACGCGACAGTGTCAGCGTCCGGTTAGAGTCCAGTAAGCTCCCTGAACGACCGGACGCGTCCGATCGACTGTGACCGGACGCGCTTCACGTTCGATCATCAAACTGAAATACGCGCAGACACTGAACACTGACCGGACGCGTCCGGTCATGCAAAGACCACGTCCGGTCACCTTTGTGACCTCCGTTCACCTCCGTTTCTTTTCTGGACTTCCGGCGTAGTGGAAAATAGTCGTTTCAATTCCTCGAAAACGCCTGAATCCCGCCTCGCAAGCTCGGCGAGAGGGAGAGAGGACCCCAAACCCTCTCTACTGCTCAAAACTCCACCGCCTTCGCAAACGTGCTAACACCACCAAGTGATCTCGTCATGTGTGAGTGTGTTAGCATTTTCACAATCATTTTTCGAGGCGATATTAGTTCTATCCAAATGCATATGATTATGAAATGCACATCTAGAGGCACTTAGGAGTTCAATAGCCGCGTCATTCCCCTCTTTATAGTACGGCTATCTAACCTATAATGTAACCACACCCACTAGGTGTCTTGGTTACTAAAACACAACCCTTAAGCATATACCTTTGCCTTAATCACATAGGGTTGCGTCCAAATTCAAGTGTGGCCATCATGATCACCATGTTCATCTTGCCACCAACCTTGGAATGTACTAATCCTCATATGCTACATACAACTTAGGCATAGGATTAGTACTTAGGTATTATCACTAATTATCAACACCAAACATAGGACTTTCAATCTCTCCCTTGTTGGTAATTGGTGACAAACCTTTCACAAAGATATTATGATAAAATTTTGATTGAACCCATGTCACATTGTCCAAGTATATTACCATGTGTAAGAATTATGGACATGTGATCATGAATTCAAATTTACAGCAATGGCTCCCCCTACATGTATGCTATATGTTTGGATTTTGGAAGCATACATGTTAGATAGGAAAGATTAAGAGCATTGACTACCAATAGGTGCTAAGTGTTTAAGATTATAGACCTATGAAGCGTGATACCATCGGAGTAGCGATAAACACCATCTTAGCACCTTGTGTAGTTAGATTCCACTTGAAAAGCACAAACATAACTAGAAACCTCATGAGATCAATATTATAAGCAAGGTTCTAGTACCACTTTGAAAAACATGAAGCAAGAAAAATCTAACTACTTCCTATTTATGCTAGTACCTCAATGCATCATTCAAATTATACTAGCAAGTCACCACACAAGCAAAGTATCGGAGAAAAAGAAATGCATAACTATGCATCATACATATGAAGTGCACAAAGAAATGCAACATTCATGTTTAAGAGCTTGCTCCCCCTACTTGTGTGCTCAAAATTATCTTTGTGAACAACATTTTCTCCCCCTTTGTGCTTCTCCTCCTTTGAGTTCTATCTTTGTGAACAACAATTTCTCCCCCTTTGGCACCAATGACCACAAGGGACCAATTTTAGATAGATTATCATGTTGAAATATGGAGTGAGGATCAAGTTTGTGATTCAACCTAGATTGCTTGCATAAATAAAATGCTTCGGTTTGATCCAAGGGCAAGCTTCTTCACACCTCACTAGAAGGGTTATCATGCACCATGTTGAAGCAAATATTTAGACAAGTTTTCTAGATTAAACACTTAGGATCACAAGCTACTTAAACAAGTTATATACTACCACTAGATCATACAAGTCATGGAAGCAATAGTGGCACCATATAAACTTCAAATTCATTTAATTTTCATGAATGAGCCTAGAACATATAAATTATGACTAGATGCACTAAACAAGTCCTTAGCATATAATGTATGACATGTCAACCAATTGTACCTTGGGGCTTAAAGGAGAGGCATGTCATATATGGGGTGCATCAACTCATGTTGGAGAAGTCAAGTATGTTCAACTCATTCTTTAGCTTGTGAAATCTCTTCTCATCAAGTGGCTTGGTGAATAGATCGGCTAATTGATCTTCGGTGCCCACACTCTCAATAGAAATGTCACCCTTTTGTTGATGATCTCTAATAAAGTGATGGCGAACATCAATATGCTTTGTTCTTTGATGTTGAACCGGATTGTTGGTTAGCTTCACGACACTTTCATTGTCACATAGCAATGGCACATTCTTGAAGTTGATTCCAAAATCTTTCAATATAGCCTTTATCCACAAGACTTGTGCACAACAACTACCCGCGGTGATGTATTCGGCTTCGGCGGTAGATAGTGCAATACTATTTTGCTTCTTGGATGACCATGAGACAAGTAATCTTTCCAACGATTGACAAGTCCCGGAAGTGCTCTTTCTCTCCACTTTATCACTGGCATAGTCGGAATCCAAATATCCAACTAGCTCAAAACTTGCACCTTTGGGATACCATAATCCAACATCTTGTGTATGCTTTAAGTACCTCAATATTCTCTTTGTTGCCTTCAAATGACTTTCTCTTGGTGAGGCTTGAAATCTTGCACACATGCATACACTAAACATCACATCGGGCCTTGATGCTGTCACATAGAGTAGGCTACCAATCATTGATCTATATTGCTTTTGATCCACTATATTTCCACTCTTGTCACTATCCAAGCTTCCACTAGTGCTCATTGGAGTAGTGATTCCTTTTGCATCTTTCATACCAAACTTCTTTAGCATATCCTTTATGTACTTGGTTTGGCTTACACATATTCCTTCCTTCATTTGTTTAATTTGAAGTCCAAGAAAGAAACTAACTTCACCAATCATTGACATTTCAAATTCTTTTGCCATCATTTTCCCAAACTCATCACAATAATCTTGATTGGTTGAACCGAATATGATATCATCAACATATATTTGCAACATAAACAAGTCTTTCCCAATCTTCTTGGTAAATAGTGTTGTATCAACTTTGCCCATGATAAATCCTTTGGATAGCAAGAAATCTCTTAATCTTTTATACCATGCTCTAGGTGCTTGCTTCAATCCATACAAAGCCTTCCTTAACTTGTATACATGATTGAGTTTCTTGTCATCTTAAAAACCGGAAGGTTGCTCCACATACACCTCCTCTTGAATGTACCCATTGAGAAATGCACTCTTCACATCCATTTGATATAGCTTGATATTGTGAGCACAAGCATAGGCGAGTAAGATCCTAATTGCTTCCAATCTTGCAACCGGGGCATACGTTTCACCAAAGTCAAGACCCTCTATTTGTGTGTAACCTTGAGCCACTAGTCTTGCTTTATTCCTTACTACTATCCCATCTTGATCTTGTTTGTTGCGAAAGACCCATCTTGTTCCAATGACATTGTGATCCTTAGTCCTTTCAACTAGTTCCCATACTTCATTTCTCTTGAAGTTGTTGAGCTCTTCATACATTGCATTTACCCAATCCGGATCTCTCAATGCTTTATCAATGTCCTTGGGTTCTTCCATTGACACAAAAGAAGAGTGAGCATAAAAAGTTGCCAATCTTGATCTAGTTTGAACTCCCCTTTGTATGTTACTAATGATGGAATCCAATGGATGGTCTCTTGCAATGTTAGTTGGTTGAAGTACTTGGACTTGATTGCTTGGATGTTGATGTTGATCATGAGTTGGAGATGATAAACTAGCCACTTATTGATCTTGTTGCACTTGATATGATGTACTAGCTTGATTTTGCATTAGAGAACCACTAGCTTGTGTAATTGGACTTTGGAGCACTTGATCTTTGTCATCAACCACATCAATCACTTGCTTTGTCCTAATATCACCAATATCCATTCCTTTCATAACATTTGTCAATTGAGTTCCTCTCACATCATCCAAGTTATCTTCTTCATCTTGAGAACCATTGGTTTTATCAAACTCAACATTATGCACTTCTTCAAGTTGACCACTAGCCAAATTCCAAACTCTATAAGCTTTGCTAGTAGTTGAGTAACCAAGTAGAAATCCTTCATCACATTTCTTCTCAAACTTGCTCAATCTAGTGCCCTTCTTCAAGATGTAGCATTTGCAACCAAATACTCGAAAGTATGCAATGTTAGGCTTTCTTCCATTTAAGATCTCATATGGTGTCTTCTCTAGGAACTTGTGGCAATAGAGGCGGTTGCTATAGAAGCAAGCCGTGTTGATTGCTTCGGCCCAAAATGAATGACTCACATTATACTCATTTAACATTGATCTTGCCATATCAATCAAGGTTCTATTCTTCCTCTCAACTAGGCCATTTGATTGAGGTGTATACTTGGCCGAGAATTGATGCTTGATTCCAAGCTCATCAACTCTTATGTTTCTAAACTCACTTCCATTGTCACTTCTCACTTTCTTGATTGTGGTCTCAAACTCATTTTGCACTCTCTTGATGAACTTCTTGAATATGTCAAATACATCACTTTTGTCCCCAAGAAAGAATACCCATGTGTATCTAGTGAAATCATCCACAATCACAAAGCCATACTTGTTGCCACCAATGCTTGTGTATGTAGTTGGCCCAAATAGATCCATGTGCAACAACTCAAATGCATTGGAAGTACTCATGATGCTTTTCAATGGATGAGTGTTGCCTACTTGCTTTCCGGCTTGACATGCACTACATAGCTTGTCTTTCTCAAATGTGACATCCTTCAATCCTCTAACTAAGTCATGCTTCACTAACTTGTTCAATTGTTTCATGTCAACATGACCAAGTCTTCTATGCCATAACCAACCCATGCTTGATTTGGTGAGCAAGCATGTAACACCTCAGGTGTTTAGCTCCATAACTGCATTGCATTTGCATGAGCATAAGCATGCATCATTTCATGTTATTTTGTGTGGTTGCAACTAAGGTGGTTGTTTTTAGAACTTTGTTTGGCTCACATCATGTGACACTAAAGAGTTGGTATAACTAAGGGGTAGAGTAGCCAATTATATCTCACAACACCTTAGTTATACTTAGGGTCACTCATGGAGCAAGGTTCATGTTGACCAAAATCACCAAAATGCCCTCCAAGGTGTAGTTGACCACCATTTAGCCCTAGGATGCTCTAGTTTGACCAATTAAAAAGTCTAGCTTAGAGACCTTGCATGGAGGAGCACCCTTAAGCAAAGTTGTAGGGAATTTTATGGGGAACAAAAGTCTTAATATGACCATCTCATGAAACTGGCCAGAACATGCTAAAAAATGGCCCACAAGTCAGCTAGAGGGGCTGTCTCAACACTTAGAATTTTTCTAAGTCTCAAAAGTGTCCCTCCAGTTTTACTGTGGCCTACTTTGGAAGCTTGTAGTTTGCAAACCAGACCAAACCAGCCCCAACTCATATTGGCACTTTTGTAGTACTCACTTAGCTCTACAACATTGTCAACATCACCATCACCTAGTTCTAAATGGTTTAGGAGATATAGTGTCTAGAAAATCAGGTTTCAGTCGGCTTAATGACTGAAACTACGTTTCAGTTTCGAAGTGCACCACTTTGGAGCTCTGTGGTTTCAAATCCAGGCCGAACCAGTCCAAACTCCAATTGACAAACTTGTAGCCCTCATGTAGCTCTACAACATTGCCAACATCAACCACGCCTGGTTCTCACTGGTTTGGGAGTTAATCGTCGACGAAGTTGCTCTGTCAGTCGAACAATGACGGCCTCCATTCAGTCAGCAGCATCGCCATTCAGTCGACCGACAGCTTCATGTCGTGGCGCGCGGGCAGAAGAACGGCGACGCGTGGCGACCGAGCGCTGCCGTTCCCTCCACGTCGTGAGCCCGGGCGTGAGTTGAACACCGAGCGACCACCTCCACCCCCTCGCGCGCGCTCATTCTCTTCTCCCTTCCTCTCGCTCTGGCCGGGCTCACCAAGGCGGAAACCGGGACGCCAGTGCCGCCGTAGCCATCTCCGAGCTCGCGCACTCACCACCGCTCGCCGAACCACGTCCATCCCTCCGCCTCCCCGTCCTACACCTCCTCGACCCGTCGTTAGGTTGGTTTGAGCCCAAGGTGAGCCGCATTGCCGTTTCCGCCCGCTCACCGAAGCTCACCGGAGCTCCGCCATGTGCGGGTCACCGTGGCCAGCACCACACCGTAGTTCTCCGTCTGCCTTCACCCACGTTTCCCCCTCCCTGTCATGTGTAGATGCTAGGATGAAGATGTTACCGCCAGTATCGGGACAGCCTTGACGGAACGAGACCGTGCACGGCCGCGCCATGGCCGTCGGCCAGGTGCTCACGCGGTCAAGCGGTTCCGCTCCACCCCCGTCTGTGGGAGTGATCTCGTTAGGTCCGCTAGGAGTCCAGGAAGGTGATGCACCCTTCGATAGGTCGTGCGACGGCCGGGACTCGCCGGCGTACCACCAGGCACCGCGGCCGTCCGCCATTGCCGTCGGTCTGGGTGCGGTGGTGCATCAACTTTGGGGAAAAGTGGTAGCCTCAGTGCGGTTGGGTTTGGGCAAGACGCCGGTGCACTTGGATCGGTCGGAGGAGCCACCGGCGGCGAGGAATTTCTCGTCGGAGCTCACTGCCGCCGCGTCCCTGTTCCCTTTCACCGACACGCGGGGGCCACCTGTCAGGTGTCGCGCGCGCGGGCGGGAGCCGTAGCAGGCCGCGCGCGGGAGCGGGCCGCACCGCGCGATGTGGGCCGCGTCTTTTCCCGGGCCGGCCCAGTAACAAATAAGATTTATTTCATTTTTATTTATTCTGTCACAGTTTTAGATAAGTTTTGGAAAATGTAGATCTAGGGTTTTACTTGCCCAAAAAAAATTATGAGATAAATTTTGTTAGGATCTACATGATGTGTAGTATTTTAGAAAAATATGAATTGGTTATGTGATGTTTAGTTTCTGGGAGATTTAAATAGGTTTTTGAAATGTGTTTTAGATTGTATGCAAACTTGTTTAAATCATATCTTGAGTTTCAGTGTTCCAAAAATTATGAAATTTGGTGGGCAGGCTAATTTATACTTGCTCTAGCTTTGGTAAAAATTTGGGCAGTAGTGCTTAAGCACTTTTCAAGTTATAATGCTATCTTGTCATTTTAGGGAATACTTGAATGAATTTTAGTAATTTTTCTACATGTGCAATGTTCTTATAAATTTTTGGAGAATGTCTTGATACCATAAAGTGTCTAAGAAAAATATGAAATCTGTTGTTTGATACTTTTCAATATGATTTGTTAATTATACAAAAATCAGCCTTTTGGGCTTGTGAATTTTGTTTAGGGAGTTTCTGTAAATAATTTTAGTTTAAATTTTTACAGTTGTCTCTTTTTGGTTCCTAGAGTCTCCTGTAATTTTTGTAGAATTTTAGGTGTAGTTTACATATATGTTTAAAATTTCACTTAATTACTTAAGTAAATTAAGAAATGGGTATAAATAAATATTTTAGGTGGGCCAACCTTACTTTCTGGTGTTTTTGTGACCTATGTGAACTTTTGGTAATATTAGTTTGGTCTTATGGGAGGTTTGCCACATAAATAAATATTTAATCTTTGCAATTCTAGGGTTTCTGGACAGCTGGTAGTATCTTTGGGTTTGACCCTTAATAAAAGTGTTTGCTGGGAAACTTGTGAATACCAAAGTTGTAGTAAACTTGATAAACTAGCTTGTGTCAAAATTTGGGAGCAATTAACTTAATAGTTTGAGAGTTATTGCTGTTTAAAGTGCCAGTCCAGAATTGGCTACTCTCTGTTTAGAGAGGACAGATTCTGGAACTTGGGAATTTCGACATGAAAAACTTAGGAATTTTGGGTTGAAGTCTGAAAATGAATTGTAGTGCATTTCTTAAGCTTTTCAGATTGTCTTAGATCATATCTTTTGGAGTTAGGAATCTTCAGTTATATTAGAATCTTTGAGCTGCTGTCCAGAATGTCTTACTGTGATAACCTAAGTAATATTACTCTTGTGTTGTTAGGTGTTAGGGCCTTAACCGAAGATGAACAGCTATACCTTAGGTTGAGTAGATTAGGTAAGTACTTCTCCACCGGAGAAGAGATTTGCACGTATTGGTGAAGTGACTTGAATAGAGTACTTTTACTGCTGAAATGCATTTCATTCCGAGCATGTTGCACCTCTATGCATCCATGATATTTATTGTGCATGCATGCAATAGGTGTACCGGAGGGGATAACTCTCCTCGAATTCGAGCCTGTGTTTCCGGAGGAAGTCTAGGACTTGCCGGAGCAGCCAGAGGAACCAACCGGCGACGAAGCTCCTGCCGAAGATCTACCCTAGTGTCCTGACCACCGGCCCTCGACCTTTTTGAAAGGCAAGCCCCGGTGCATGCTGAACCCATCATTTTATAAATCTATCTTGAGTACTTTTAATTGTTTAATGCATTAAGTTGTAGGAGTTGTACGAAAACAATTGTTGCATTATACCTGTCCTTGTCCAGATATCGTACTTAACCCTATATTAGGTTTAGGCACGTGTCAATGCTTAGCCCTGCTTAGTACGGTAGAAGTCGGGTGATTTCCGGTCATCCGCGAGATGTAGGAAGGAGTCACGAGTGGCTTTATGGCTATCGTGGATGGAAACATGCTTAAAAATGAAATTGAGACCGGGCGGGAGTTCGATAGTATAGCCGCAAGACACTTCACGTCTTGGGTGTGGAGCTATGCCCGTCTGAGTCGTTTAAGGACCGATTCGTTGTACGTCCTTGAGTCATGTTGAACGCAGTCTAACACTTAGTTGGCCGGATAAGTCGTTCCGACCGCGAAGCCGAGTAATGTGATTCAGGCCAGGAATCGAATGGTAGGTTGCTTGTTGGAGGAGAGAAAGGATGTGCTTGGAGACATTGGCGTGAGACAAGGGGGGGTTAGAGTCCCTATCACCTGGCAGAGTGTCGCCCTTGGGGTCGTGACATTATTCGGACCCGCGATTCCTGAATCATATGAAACGGTGGCCTGTGCGACCCTGGCAGGGGTCTGCATGGTGAGTGTTAGAAATACCCCTCCAGCTAGATAGGAATTCGATTCGAATCGCCGTCGCTCCCGGTTAGTGAGCACTTGACTTGAGCAGCGGCAACGTAGATCTCATTAAATGAACAGGTGGTTAAGGGAATGATACAATGTTGCCACAATGATATACCTGCTATGGATATAATAATAATATTGTTTGATTATACTCAAGTGAATGTTTAGTATAGGTGCTAAGATAGATGACAGGTAAATGCTAAAAATAACTGCTAGTACAGGTTATAAGAGTTTCAATTACTGATGCCTTTTATGCAAAATGTGATGTCAGCTAGCCTCTTGTGTAAGCCTTGCATAATCCTTGGTGTCATCTTATTTATGGTTTTCGACGGGTAAGTCTAGCTGAGTACATTCCAGTACTCAGGGTTTATTCCCTCCTGTTGCAGATGATATGCTCTACCAAGGCTTCTGCAAAAATTGTCTCCACCCTACGGGTGATGAAGACTAGATCACTAGGGCGTGATCATCTTTTATGTACTTTTCTGATGCTTTTGCGGGTTGTTGATCAATAAGACTGGCAGTAGTTAAACAACTGGTGTGTGTATGCTTCCGCTACTTTTATAAACTTGGTTTATAATAATTGCGACTCCGTGTGTGTAAACTTATTTCGGAAATACTTGTGAAATGTAACGTATAATGTTGTATGTTGAATGATGCAATCTTGGTTGTAAGCAAGTTGGTTTGAAATCCTTCGTGGTTTCGATTGACTACCGAGATTATATGGGCTCAAGTTCAAAAATTTGAGCGCTTCGGTGCTTGTTTTTGTACTTGTGCTCTTATAATTTGGTCGGTTCTGTTACAAAGCATGTTGAAAGTTGAGTGTCACTAGCATTGAAATCAACCAAGTATAGATTCTCATATCTAAATCCTTTGAAGATCAAGTTAGAGCCATCAACACTAACTATCTCCACATCATCAACACCAAATATGCATTTGAAACCGAGATCACACAATTGAGCAACTGAGAGAAGATTGAAGTTCAACTTTTTAACTAAGAGCACATTGGAAATACTATGATCATTTGAGATTGCAATCCTTCCAAGAGCCTTTACATCACTCTTGCTATTGTCACCAAATGTGATGCTATCAATGCCACTATCATTTGATTTGAGAGAGTTGAACATTCTTGAATCACCGGTCATATGTTGAGAGCACCCACTATCAAGCACCCAATGCCTTCCTCCGGCCTTATAATTGACCTACAAAATAAATTAATGTTTTTTAGGTACCCATACTTGCTTGGGTCCTTGGAGGTTAGTCACTAAGCTCTTTGGTACCCAAATGGCCTTCTTCTTTGGACCCACAATTGGTGTACCAACAAACTTAGCATGCACACCTTTCTCACCCTTGGTAAGCACATAACAAGAATCAAAAGGAATGTAAGGTAAATTAGTATTTTTCTTGTTCTTGTTCATTTTGTTGCAATTAATCTCTAGATGCCCAACTTGCTTGCATCTATTGCAATAACGACCATTGCTCTTCACAAAGCGAGGCTTTGGAGTAGCAAAGGCCGCCTTGCCCTTCTTGGGAGTATAGCCCAAACCCTCTTTGTTAAGAGAGAATCTTTGGCTACCCAAGCATTTTAGCAAGCGGGTATCCCCACCATAGGCATTGCCTAATGCACGGGTGAGATCATCCACCTCTCTCTTGAGAGTCTCATTCTCAACCACAAGTGATGAATCACTAGTAGTAGAGGTAGAATTGGTTGTGGTGGATGATGATGAGCTACATGAAGCATTAATAGGACCAACAAATAAAGAATCATCAATAATATCACATGTTAGTCCAACATCACAAGTGACAATCACTTGCTCCTCTTTAGCTTCCTTCATGAGCTTCTCCAACTTGAGGTCCTTCTCCTTGATGAGCTCAAGTAGAGTGGAGTGGGCTTCCTTAAGCCTAGTGTGAGCAATTTCAAGATCCTCGTGGTCTTCCTTTAGACACTCACGAGAGGCCTCTAGCTCATCAAAGGATTTCCTAAGAGCTTTGAGCTCTTGTTCAATTTCTTTGCACTCCTTACTCTTTTTGAGAGCAACAAGCTCCTCCATCAAGGCATCATTTTCATTGCTCTTGGCAATGAGCTCTTGTTCCAAGATTTTGTATTTCTTGGTTGTCCTCTTGTAGCCCTTGCTCATTTGATCTATTATGCCCAATAGATCATCCTTGGAGTAGTCCTCATCCTCCTCCTCATCACTCCTACAATCATCACTAGCACAAAAATCATCATCACTATCATTATATTTTACCTTTGTAGGCTTGGCCATAAGACATGTTGATGTAGTATCGAAGATAGATGGCTTGTTAGAGAGGACGATGTTTGCAATGGCTCGCCGAGTGGTCCTCTCATCATCACTAGAGCTATCATCATCACTATCGGAATTATCACTATCCCAAGTGACCACATAGACAACACCCTTCTTCTTCTTGTTGAATGTGAAGCTCTTCTTTGCTTTCTTCTCCTTCTTGTTCTTCTTCAACTTCAACTCCCAATCATGATATCTTTTGTCTTCATAGGGGCACTTTGCCACTATATGATCGGGGCTATTGCAATTGTAGCAAAGCACCTCCTTTGCCTTCATGAAGTTCCTTCTCTTTCTTGCACCATATCCTTTCTTCTTCATGAACCTCCCCATCTTGTGCACTAGTAGGGCCATAGTCTCATCATCGAATGGATCATCATCATCGCTCTCCACCTTGCTCTTGCCCTTAGAGGATGAAGCCTTGAATGCAATGGGCTTCTCTTGCTTGACCTTGATCTCCTTCTTCTCATCTTCATCTTCATCATCATCATATTGAGCATCGGTCATGACATCTCCAAGCACTTGGTTTGGAGTCACCTTGTCCAAACCCTCTCTTTGGATCATCTTTCTCAAGATAGCAAACTTCTTAGGTAAGTTCATCAAGAACTTATATGAGAAATCCTTGTCCTTAACATCTTCTCCTAGGCTCTTGAGATCATTGATAATAACTTGTAGCCTATAGAACATCTCCGGTATGGACTCATCATCCTTCATCTTGAAGCTTGCAAACTTATCCTTGAGCATATAGAGCTTGGCACTCTTTACCGTTGAAGTGCCCTCATATGTTTCCTCTAATCTTGTCCACACTTCACTTGCCATCTCAAGATCCTTGATTTGCTCAAAGACTTTTGCATCAATCCCATTGTAGAGAGTATTGAGAGCCATAGTGTTGCATTGGTTGTTGATGCGATCATTATTGGTGAGGTTGTCGGGATCAATGATAGCATAATCATGGTGTGTCACCTTCCAAACGTTCTCATGAATAGAGCCAAGATATTGCTTCATCTTTCTTTTTCAATGATCAAAAGATGTGACACCATCAAAGAATGGAGGCTTGCCCCCGACATGGTTGAACACAACTTGAGCCATCTTACACCGAGGTTGTTAAGCCTTGAAAACGGTGACCACAGCTTTGATACCACTTGAAAGGTCTTGATGGCTAGAGGGGGGTGAATAGCCTTTTAAAAAATTCTACAAAGACAAGCTAAACAAGTTTATCAATATAACAAGAAGCGAGATGCGAGTTTTGCTTAGCCTACGGGGTGTTTGCAAGCCACCTAACCAATTCACAATTCTAATATATTTGCACTCAACCGCACAAGTCAAACCGAGAAGGTAACTACAACTACAACTAGCAAGCTACACAAAAGAGCTACTCTAGCAAAGCTAACTAGCTAGCAAAGATAACTAAGAAGGTAATGCCAAGTTGAGTTAGGAGAGTTTTACCGAGGGGCAAAGTATTGAGCCAACCAATATGATCAACAATGAATACCAAGATAACCGAACACCGGGATCAATCAATCACAATATGAAAGTGATGACACGAAGATTTATCCCGAGGTTCACGTGCTTGCCGGCACGCTAGTCCCCGTTGTGTCCCTCTTCACCACGTGGTTCGGTGGCTAATCGGTCTCACACCGAGCCTCTCAAAAGGCGCCACAAGAACCTACCAAATGGCAAAAGGTTGCAAATGACACGAGCAATTCACTAACGTTGCCTTTGGCGCTTCGCCGAGGTAGGCACAAACCCCTCACAATCACCGGAGGTGGCCAAGAACAATCACCAACTCTTGCCAACGCCTCCAAGCTGCTCCAAGCCGTCTAGGTGGCGGCAACCACCAAGAGAAACAAGAATCCCACAGCAAATCAACCACCAAGTGCCAACTAGATGCAATCTCACAATGCAAATGCACTTGGATCACTCAATCTCACTTTGAATATGCAAAGAAGCAAGAGAGATGAGTGAGAGGGGAGTTGCTTAGCTCAAAGTGCTCACAAGTATGTCAAATGTCCAAGAGTGAGAGCCTTGAGCCGGCCAACGAGTATATATAGACGTACCCCTTCGAAAAGAGCCGTTAGAAACTTAAACAGCCGAAATCGCGCTGACCGGACGCGCTGGTCAAACTGACCGGACGCGCCGATCGCGCAACGGCTTAAGTCGCGAAGCACTGACCGGACGCGCTGGTCCAACTGACTGGACGCGCCGGTCGCCCAACGGCTAACTGTGAAACAACGATCGGACGCGCTCATCGCGCAGACCGGACGCGCTGGAAACGACCGGACGCGCTGGTCCCGTGAATGACCAGACGCGCTGGTCATGCCTGAGCAGTGCACAACAACACAATGACCGGATGCGCTAGAGAAATGACCGGACGCGACAGTGTCAGCGTCCGGTTAGAGTCCAGTAAGCTCCCTGAACGACCGGACACGTCCGATCGACTGTGACCGGACGCGCTTCACGTCCGATCATCAAACTGAAATACGCGCAGACACTGAACACTGACCGAACACGTCTGGTCATGCAAAGACCGCGTCCGGTCACCTCTGTGACCTCCGTTCGCCTCCGTTTCTTTTCTGGACTTCCGGCGTAGTGGAAAATAGTCGTTTCAATTCCTCAAAAACGCCTGAATCCCGCCTCGCAAGCTCGGCGGGAGGGAGAGAGGACCCCGAACCCTCTCTACTGCTCAAAACTCCACCACCTTCGCAAACGTGCTAACACCACCAAGTGATCTCGTCATGTGTGAGTGTGTTAGCATTTTCACAATCATTTTTCGAGGCGATATTAGTTCTATCCAAATGCATATGATTATGAAATGCACATCTAGAGGCACTTAGGAGTTCAATAGCCGCGTCATTCCCCTCTTTATAGTACGGCTATCTAACCTATAATGTAACCACACCCACTAGGTGTCTTGGTTACTAAAACACAACCCTTAAGCATATACCTTTGCCTTGATCACGTAGGGTTGTGTCCAAATTCAAGTGTGGCCATCATGATCACCATGTCCATCTTGCCACCAACCTTGGAATGTACTAATCCTCATATGCTACATACAACTTAGGCATAGGATTAGTACTTAGGTATTGTCACTAATTATCAACACCAAACATAGGACTTTCACACCTTCTAGATGGCTTGGTGGTGGTCATCGTTGAAGCACGCAAAGAAGATTGTACAGTGCTCCGGAGAAGTGTTTGTGAGGGGGTACCATGCTCACCCTGCGGGAGCCGCGAAGAGCAACACTAGTAGAGCGTGTCATTGAGCTACCCTCACTTTTGGGGTAGGTTCTTGAGGTGCCCAATGTGTGGGCTTGGTGGATGATGCTAATTAGCCACCGAACCACTAAGTGAGCAGTCGACACAATGGGGACTAGCTTGGTGGCAACTAAGTGAACGACGGGATAAAAATCTCCGTGTCATCCTTGTCTTCCCGTTGGTTTGCATCTCTGTGACACAAGCTTGTACTTACTTTTTATATATTATGCTTGTGTAGTTGCTCTTGTAATTAGTTAGGTTGTGTAACTTGCTAGTTACCTTCTTGCCTGTGAAACATAGAAGTAGTTCTCTTGCGTGACTAATTTGGTTTGAATAACCTTATTAGTCACATTGCTTAGTTTGTGTAGCTACGTAATTTGATCTCTCTAATTTGGCTTGTGTAGTCTTGTTATTGAGTATTGCTAGTGAGCTTAGAGACTTTGTACTTTTGCTTACTAGATTGTATAGGAGCTCTCCCGGTTGCTTGAAGTACTAGTTGCATAGGTTTATGTGACCTTGCAAGCTAGAATTATTTAGGTGAGCTCTAGCTAGCCCGACACCTTTGTTGCCTAATTAGGATCTTGTAAGGTGTTTGAGAACTTAGATAGAGGGGTGTAGTCTTGGCTAGACTGATAGTTTTAATTCCGCATTTATCTCGGTTAGCCGGCGTATTTAATTTTAGAAAGGACTATTCACCCTCCCTCTAGTCCGCCATCTCAACCCTACACATGCCTATCATTGAGACTATCCCTTCTTCCTTTTCTTCGTGTTCTGACCGAAAGGATCAAGATGCCTAAGAGGTGGGTGAATTTGGCTAATTCTAAATTTTCTTGCTGGAATTAAACCTATTTAGCCCATGTCACCCCCTAATGCCTAGTTTGTGTTTCTATTAATTCTACCAGAGAAAAGTTTTGCACCCTAGGTTCCAATCCTACTCTAGCATGACAATTCTAGGAATGTAAAGACATGAATTAAATGCTTGAAAGTAAATTGCTCAAAGTAAAGAGAGGAAGGAACGCGGCGATGTTTTCTTGAGGTATCGGAGAGTTGCCACTCCCAACAAGTCCTCGTTGGAGCACCCGCGCAAGGGTGTAGCTCCCCCTTGGTCCGTGCAAGGACCAAGTGCTCTCTATGGGCTGATTCTTTGATACTCCATCGTGGTAAATTTTCCACAACTGCTCACACCATGGCTTGGGTTATCCACAAGCTCCGTTAGATGATCACCAAGACTCCCAATCACCACCAAGCCGTTTAGGTGATGGCGATCACCAAGAGTAATAAGCAAAAACTCTCACTTGACCCAAACAAGCCTAATGAGAAAGGTGGATGCACATTTGCTACTCTCAAAGAACTAATGAGGTCCTTAATCTTAGATTAGTAAATCACAATCTCCTCACTAGGCTCTTGTACTCCCTTGCACTCCAAAGGTGTTGTTCAACTGAAGAACTGAGCAAGAGACCTCAATTGGGTGAGTAGGGAATGTATTTATACCCCCAACATCAAAGCCAGCCGTTATGTTTCAAAACAGCCTGAGTCGGGGTCACCGGACGCGCCGGTGCACACCACCAGACGCGTCCGGTGCATACAACTGCGCCTGCTGACTGACAGAGTCAACTAGCTGTTAAGTCATCACCGGACGTGGGCCTGCGTTAGATGGCCATTTTTCCACTCTGGATGCTTACTGGACCACAAAGAACGCGCCTCAGTCGGGCGTCCAATGCCGCTCATGCACCGTGGCGTCCGACGCTGCACCTCAGTCGCATCTGATGCCACTAGCCTGTCTGTCTGCACCGACGATGTATACACCGAATGCTCTGCCAACGTCCGATGGCTCCTTGTCTAGCGTCGGATGCGTACTTTTTAGCCCCATTCACTTCCAATTCAGCACTTTTGTGAATGGCTTCGACTTCTAATCAATCTTAGGCATATTTGTAGCTACCTAGTGCTAAGTTTGATAAGTGTGCACCACAACTAGACCATTAGACTCACCTAGGTCAAGCTACTACTTCATACCCCCTTAATAGTACGGCCAAAGGAAAAACAAAGTCCTAGAAACTCATCCAAGTGTCACTCAACTCCTTCGACACTTAGAACTAGCCGTTCTTAACCTTGTCGACCATCCTTTGAAAACCGAAATAATTTCCATCGATAGAGGCATGAAAACCATATTGCCCATTGATTGCCATTACCATGACCTAACACTTTAATGCCTCTGCAAAACACACGTTAGTCATAGTAATCAACTGTTGTCATTAATCACCAAAACCCACTTTAGGGGCCTAGATGCTTTCACTGACCATGGCAATGGAGGGCACCGTCACTATCCTTCGTGGATCAGCCCACTGGGGCTCCATGTCACACTGCTAGAGAGAGGGAGCATGCGGCTGTCGAAGGAGAGAGGGAGCGTGCCTGCACGGCGGCGAGCGCACCCGTGCGGCCATCGATGGCGGAGGAGGAAGGGAGCATCGAAGCCGCGCTTAGGGATGCAAGTAGGTGTGGGCCAACCTGCCAGCCTGCTCGGCCCGCTGAAAGTCCTAGTTTGGTTTTGGATAATTGATGAAACCTAGGGACTAATCATTATGCTAAGTGTGTAGACATGAAATAATAAGTCTCATACTAAGTGGTGGAGCCAAGAGAAGGATCATGGTGATGATGGTGTTGACCACAAGATGATCAAGGACTCAACTTGAAAAAGAAGAAAGAGAAAAACAAAAACAAGTTGATCAAGACAAAGGTATTAATAGTTTTTGTTTTGCACTCAAGGCACCATAGAGGGTGTGAGTGACTTAATATCGATAGCCGTACTATGAAGAGGGGAATTTCACGATTGAAACGGTTATCAAGTGCCACTAGGTGAATTCATATGAGCATATGCATTAGAACCTAGTGTGAGCTAATATGTGACCCTTGTAAAATGCTTTAAAAAATACTAACACACATGCACACAAGTTCTACACTTTGTGGTTAGCAAGTTGGAAGCAAGGGCGAAGTCATTTCGGTTTTAGAAAATGAAAAGGAGGTGTTGCTCGTCGACCGGACACTGAGCAGAGAGTGATCGGACGCTGACGTCAGCGTCTGGAAAATAGTTGGCAGCGGTGTGTACAGGGCCGAGAGCAAGGGCTTCACACCGGGCACTGCCTGGTCGCTGACCAGCGCGTCCGATCACTAGTTGGTGGCAAACGGATACTGTGGATCGGACGCTGGACATTCACTGTTCATCATCAGATCATGTTGGTGACGTCAGCAAGTCACGAGTGCGTGGAAGGAGCGTAGAACTGACCAGACGTGTTCGGTCACTTCTTTCACGTGGTGAACCCTTACTGGAAATGATCGGACGCCACGTTGAGCATCGTCAGGTGCTCGGTGTCGGCGCGTCCGGTCACGGCGTTGACGACGCGCTCACTATCTTCGTGACCGTTGAGATCGAACACGCTAGATTCAAAGTGATGACATGTGGCAAAGATCTAGTGATCGGACGCTGGGGCGTCCACGTCCGGTCAACCTGACCGGCATGTCCGGTCACCCCATGGCAGGCACGGTGAAGAGCTTAATGGCTCTATTCTTTAGGGACGCTTATAAATAGTTGGTGGCTGGCTCTTGGGGAACTCTCTTGCCATTTCGATCATCTTGACATTTTCTTGAGCTGAACATACTCCCTCCCACTCATCTCCCTTGCTTGGTTGTGAATCCAAAGTGAGATTGAGTGATTCCAAGTGCATTTGCTTGTGAGTTTGTATCTAGTGGCACTTGAAGATAGTTTGAGCTGTGGGATTCTTTTTACTCTTGGTGGTTGCCGCCACCTAGATGGCTTGGTGCAGCGGAGGAGTTGTGACAAGAGTTGGTGATTGTTCTTGGCCATCTAGTGATTGTGAGGGGTTCTTGTGCATTCCCCGGCAGAACACCAAAGGCAACTCTAGTGGATTACGCGTGTCATTGAATTACCTCATTTGTGGGTAGGTTCTTGTGGTGTCCACGGGTTGAACAAGGTTCGTGCTACACCTCTTAGCCATCGAACCACCAAGTGTTGGTCGACACAACGGGGACTAGCGTGCCGGCAAGCACGTGAACCTCGGGAGAAAAACCTTGTGTTCATCTTGTGTATGATTGGATTTCTTCCAGTGATTGATCTTCATATCTTATGATTGATTCATCCTCTACGCAGCGGTATAATCACCTTGTCCCCTCATTTACATTCTTACAAAGTAATTGACAAGATCTTTAGTGTAACTTGTCTTGAGAGCTTGTAAGGACTTGTTAGTGTGATTCATTTAGCTAGCTCATTGTGAGTACACTAACTTAGAAAGTAGCAACATAGCAATTGTGTGACTAGTGATCATAGTGACTAGAATTGCTTGATTAGGTGGCTTGCAATCCTTGTAGAGCAAGAGCAAAATTGTATTTCGCCATTTGTTGTATTGACCCATTTGGTCTAGTGAGTTTGTAAATTTTTAAATAGGCTATTTACCTCCCCTTCTAGCCATATTTGGACCTTTCACCCGCCTACAAAAACTGACCTTATGGGCACTGAGGGCGTCTGCTTCAATTGATGCAGGCTTAAGCAGCCCAGCCTACAATGCCAACGGGATGAAGCGGTCCACCTGCACCAGCCGACGTTAGCCTGCAAGACCTGTGTGCATCCCTTGCCATCGAGCATGAGCGGAGCATCCTAGGTGCCAACTAGGGATGCGACGGCGCTAACCGCTAGGGAAGCACCAGCTTCAGAGCGAGGATGGTGACCCTAGCATTCCTCCCTATCAATGTATCTAGTCGGCCCCGTGCCTAATGTGAGCTCCGAGTTCGGCTCCTCCCCGCCCCAACCCCCCTTGCAGCAGGAGAGCAGCACAACCTGGATTCATCTGATGCCCACACCTTCACCTCGTCATCGCTCTTCCGTGTCGTGCCCCTAAGGTAAGGTTGGTGCATCCTGCAGTAGTTTGGAGGTGTCGTTACGGCGGGCCTCTGCTGAATGTCTCCATCCACAACCTCCCTACTTGCTGTTGTTAGCCTTGCTGCAGTGCAGAACTTCTTGGGCCTCTTCATCCTACCTGCTGCTTCATATGCTTGCAGTATACATAATAGTTAGCATAGTTCTATATTGTTGCATTGTTAGCTTGCAGTATACGACTAGTTGGCAAGCTCTGCAGGCGTTCGCAAAACCTTCTTGCATTTTGCTGCAGAACCCAGTAGGGGAGTGCAGGCAAATTAGCACACGCCTGCAGGCTCCGGCAAGGCAATCAAATTTTGCGTGCAGATGATGCGGCGTCCTGCTGGGTGTCTGCAGAAAGACTTGCCTGCATCCTTAGCCGCGCCGCTCCCATGCCCGGCAGTGGAGGGAGGCTGTCGATGGATGTCGGCAGGGGAGGGGGCACATCGGTGGAGATCGGGGCCGGCGGCGGACGAAGAGAATCGTAGTTCCGTACGTGTGAGTAGGATGGGGGCTGGGGTGTTGGCCCAACAAGAATGGGGTTTGGAGGGGTGATTCGGGTGCCCAGCCAAATTTCGGGGCCTTAGTAGGGACCCTGCTGGAGCAAGGTTTTTGATGCGAGCCCCCATATTTAATTATAGGGGTTCAAGTAGGGGCCCTACTGGAGTTGCTTTAAGCTTTGCCCCTGCATGCGCCTACTCACCTTCTCTTGCCTAGTTATTTCACCCCCTTTCCCTTGTCTCTCCACCCGGCTCCTACGGCGCTCACATCGCTGCCTTTGCTAAATTGAAGCCTATTTCTACAACGCCTCCCACAGGCTATAGCGACGCACAAACACCTTCGCCGCCGCCATTACCACTAACCCTAGTCTCCTCCTTATTGTTCTCTAGCCAGTTTTCCCACCGCTTGCACCGTCCAACCAACCACTCCTACTGCCCCCATGGGCACACCCAGCCATCGAGCCGTCTCGATTGCCATCATCGCCAGTCTGACGGCCTCCGCGAAAGCCCTCCTTCTAAGATGTAGCCATGGAAACCCCCTGACCTCCTGAAGCCTCAAACCCTAATGCCAACGAGGTCTTCGTCTTCGGCTGCTATGAGTTGATTTTTTTTGTCTTTTAGTGTGTGCGTGCCAATGTGTTTCCGCGTGTGCGAAAAGAAGCATTTAAATAAATATTTTTTATGAAGTGCAATGCCATAGATGAAAACAAGAGTGCTAAGGATTTTTCACACTCGATAAAACTCAGGGCAAACTCCTTCGCTGGAAGTCCAACAATTGAATGCTAATATATTTATGTAATTTCCTCCGACCACAAATATAAGTTCATCAAGTTGGTCCGGAGTCAACTTTTTTTAATTAAAACTGACCATCAATATCTAAAAGAATATACAGATTAACGATATAATTAAGACTCACACAATTATAATTATTGTGAAAGATATTGTCATAACATATTACTATTTAAATTTAAAATAATAGATATTACTAATAAGTGTCCTATAGGATACCACATCGCAAGTCACAATGGACTTCAGATCCATCTATAAGACGACGATACAACGGAAGTGGCTCAAGCTCTGCATTCTGACTGGGGGGTGCTGATCGTTGCAGTTCAACAGAACATGGAAGTTACGGTGCACTGCGACATCATAAATCCATGCGCTACAAAAGCGAAATGTTTCTATGTACGTCTTCCAACCGTGGGTATGGTTCATGATCCTCGAGTCCTTTGTACTGGGGCCACATACTTTCCATGACATGGCATATAGTTAAGGAAAAGAGAGCAAAAACACATTTGGTATCTTCATTCGTGGAGACATAGCTCTGGTTCGAGACTAGGAAACCAAGTACAAGCATTGCACAACAATTAACCGACTCGAGGCTAATCTAAACATCCTATAAAGCTAAAACCCACTAAGTGATTCTATGTAATTTGATTGGTTCAATCCTAAAAAGTGATGTCATGTGACGTCATCAAATCAGTTACCCCACTAAGCCTCATTTATCTCCCACTAGCTATTTCTTTTGAAATAGAAAAAAAAGTCGTAGCACCTAAACCAAGTATCGTAATTAAAATCCAATTGCACCATGGTGTTCCTCGCAATAAACTTTTTCAAAACAAGACCCCACATGGGTATATTTCGACAACTTTTTTGCAAACATTTAAACGACCGTTTCTAAGAAAAACCTAGCAAAACTGCATATCACATGGATTACATGTGGTCCTCTGAAACATGCATGATTTTGTGAAGGAAAACTCCTAGAACTTTTGGGAGGGGGGATGACCCTCAGGTATAGTAGGGGTGAGGGGTTCGGGTGGATGAGGTTAGCCTCCCGTACTAGCCGATCCTATAGGTTAGTGACCGTGTTTTCTTTGATAACCGTTTCTAAGCAAAAACCCGTTTCTAAGAAAAATCTAGCAAAACTGCATATCACATGGATTACATGTGGTCCTCCGAAACATGCAAGGTTTTATGAAGGAAAACTCCTAAAACTTTTGGGAGGGGGATGATCCTCAGGTATAGTAGGGGTGAGGGGTTCTGGTGGAGAGATTAGCCTCCCGTACTGGCCGATTCTATAGGTTAGTGATCGTGTTTTCTTTGATAACTGTTTCTAAGCAAAAGCCCGTTTCTAAGCAAAAACCTAGCAAAACTACATATCACATGGATTATATGTGGTCCTCCGAAACATGCATGATTTTGTGAAGGAAAACTCCTATAACTTTTGGGAGGGGGGATGACCCTCAGGTATAGTAGGGGTGAGGGGAGAGGGTGGATGAGATTAGCCTCCCGTACTGGTCAATCCTATAGATTAGTGACCGTGTTTTCTTTGATATGGTTTTTGTTGTCTTTAGTTACACCTGTAGCAAAAAAACTAAATCTGTTCTATGCTTATATCTCATATATACTTATGTATTATACATCAACGAGATTCCTTCTACATTCTATTTCTCCTAACTTAATTCAAATTACTCTTACATTCCCGCAGCAACGCGCGGGGAATTCACCTAGTAAGAAAACACTAAAACGCTAATGCGCGTTGAGTGAGTCATATATATATATATATATATATATATATATATATATATATATATATATATATATATATATATATATATATATATATATATATATATATTGCTTAACAACTTTGAAAAAGAGTAACATGAAACAATATACTGGGGCAGCGGGCAGTGTGGACACTTACAGAATCAAGATTCCAACTGTGAGAATTTCCACAAAAAAAAATCAATATAACGTATGAAAGTTAATCATTCGACTTTTGGGTCATCTTTTAGCTTGGAGACACCAGTACTTTTAGTTGAGGGGGTTTTTGGGGTTGACTAAATTTTTTCCAACTTACATCGAAATTCAACTCCTGATTCCAAAAGATTCAAAACTTCAGCGTGTGGACTTCAAATTTATTTTACTCAAATTATAAATGCCTTTCAAAGAGGAGACGTTATTCTTTCTAGGATGTGGGTGGGGGATATGGAGATGCGCGCTGGTAGGGTGCAAGCGCTGGTGTCAAGACATAGAAAACAAGTTAATGTGTAATCCAAAGATGTCACTTGCTTGTAAGTCAGCTGAATCCACAATCTAGTGCCCTCTCTTGGCCATGTATACACATGGAGGAAAAACAAACCCTGTTGATAGGTAGAACTATCTCAAGATGGCTGCGGAGAAAGAAGAAGAAAAAAAGGGAAACTAACAAGGGAAATGTTACAACTTTGGGTTTTACATGAAAAAAAGAAATTCTCATACTGATTGCGCACGTTGTTAAGCAGTATTTTCAATAGTCTATTAATCGATATGAACCACATTTATTTGATATATAAAGTCAAACTTCTTTATCTTTGATTATAAATATCTAACATTTTTTTGACAACATATTAATATCTAACATTCTATATAGATTGACAAGACACGCAACAATGGTATTATTAGATTCTTTATAAAAAAAGTTACTTTCATAATCTAGGAGTAAGCTATCTCTTTGCAAGCCATTTATGTTTTTTATATAGAGATTAATAGTCAATGCAAAGTGTTAAATTAGAGACTGTCGAGGTCCGAGTGTCCGAGGAAGAAAGCTAGCTTAAATGGCTTCTAGGTGCCAACTTTCAACTTTCCCTATGGGTATATGATGGATTTTAACAATCGCCGTGAAGTGGAACTCATGGTACAATAATTGAAATGCGCTTTACAAAAGGCATAGAGACATTTACTAATTCCTAGCTAGGTCCATTCATGCATTACGCTACACGAAAACAAATCGTACGTGGAGGGCATCTTGCACTGCATCTAGAAAGCCATCAGGATCGCCTTTTAGCTGCCATGCAGCAACATATATAGTAGTAGGCTAGTTCTTTATTATGATACAGTGTGAGCGCTGACACTTATGTTTTCTTGATTACTTTGCAGTGAAGAAAACAAATCAAGAAAAATATCATGCAATTATATATACATACGTTCTCCTGCCTGGTGGTCGAGGCCGGCCGGATAAACTGGTCAAACGGGTGATTTGGTTTACGATTAGAGCAATGCAATGCAGGGGAGAGCACATATAGGAATAATCGGTGACGGATTTGGAATGGAGCGGCGAGCGGCGCTGCGTTTCTCTTTTCTATATACGGCGGCGCGCGCCGATGGATACGCATCAGGGTAGCGTACGTGAAGGATCATTTGGTGGTCGTGTCCCTGTTCTAAGCAGCAGGAAGGAAGCCAGTAAGGATAGTTTTTTTTTCAATCAAAGAACAAAACTGAGGGTGTGTTCACTTCCCATACAACCTCAAAATATTTCCTCTTGCACCCATCACATCGAATCTTTGGACGCATGCATGGAGTATTAAATGTAGTTAAAAAAGATAACTAATTGCATAGTTTGTCTGTAAATTTTGTTGTATGAATTATTCAAATTAATTACAGAAAAAATAGATCAAAATTTACAGCAAAAACTTTGTACTAAAGCATACTATATTATATGTTCACTGTATAGATCTACTCATGTGGAGTCTAACAAAATTGAATTTTTCATTTTGTGATTTTTTTGTGATTTACTATGATTTTTCAAAGATTCAGACGAAATAAATAAAAAGGACAAAATAACTGTTACTGTAGCAAACATTGTTACTGTAGCAAAACCACCGTCCAAAACCGCTCGAGGGGGTGATTTGGCCTGTTTTGCAAAGTTCAGAGGGTAAATTAGATCGTTTCATAGTTGAGGGGGTAAACTAGACCACCTCCAATAGTTGTGGGGGTCAATTAGACTTTTTCCTATAGATGTCCAACGGGCCGTGCCGGCCCGGTGGTCACCGTGCCGTTACGGGCCACCGTGCCACACGGGCCGTGCTGATGGCGTATTTCGTGCCTGGCCTTCGGCCCACGGCACGGCCCGTGGGCCGTTTTGTCATGCCGGGCCGCCCGGTGGGTACAGTCATTTCCACCGGGCCGGGCTGGCCCACAGCCCGATAGGCAAAAAAACATCTCAAAAATTCACCAAGTGCTGATACAATTTCATCTTCAAATTTCAACAAACAAAAGATCAACATTTTCAACCCTAAGTGATCAGTGGATTCAACATTCACTTTCACATTCACACTTCACCATAACTGATCAACTGATCAAGTTCATTCAGATCACATCACAAAGACAAAAGGAGACAAGATTATATGAAAATAATGATCAGAATTCAAAATGAGCTGTTTTGTGCAATGCTGCCTCATTAAAAACCTTTCTAGGTAAAACTCACCCTTGTGAGAAACCATAGAAAGAAAAAAAAGAGTACAACCAGCTCAATCAAAGGTTCAATGTCTTAATGTTATTACAATTCACAAAAGCCAACCTAAGGCTGTCCGCACCGCTAACGCTAAACGCGTCCTGCAGGGTCTGGATAGCGGACGGGAGAGCTGCAGCGGCGTCCGTTGTCCGGTCCGGAACGAGCACGGATCCGCTGTATATGGAGGAGTAGCGGACGTGCGCTATCTGCGACGTGGTGGGGGAGGCCCACGGGCAGGCGCGGAGAGGCGGACAACATGCGGGAGAGAGAACATGCAGCCGGTGGGCCCCATTGATTCAACAAACTAAAAAATGTTATAACTCACAAACCAAAAAAACCAAATTAAATTCTGATTGCACCATTAAATTCGTTGCAATAAATGCTTCAAAACTAGATCTCACATGGATATATTTAGATAAAGTGACAAGTGGACCCCACAGTGGATAAAGGATGATATAGAGGATGGATGAGTGCGGAAGAATTGAGTATAGAGGAGAGAATCTTGATGACTAGGATGTATAGAGGATAAATTTAGAGTACCACGAGTGCAGATAGCCTAAGTGGCTACTTCTACTTGCAAGGCAAAGTCCTAGTGACTAACTCATCTCACAGACTTGCACCAAAAGATCACCAGCATTTCACCAATCACCGATCACAGAAGACTTGCACTTGCACCAAAAGACTTGCACCAAAAGTGTCTGCATAATTTACCAAATGTCAGAATACATGTTTGATGAATGATGAAGCAAGAATTGGATGAAGTAGGACAAAACAAATAGCATTGAGTACTTTACTGCTTTACCTCTCTAGCTCTTCAATCTATCCAGCACCTGCAGCACTACCGTTGCCGCTGCCTTCATCAACTTCATCCAAGAAGAGGTTTTTGAATGCCTCTTCCAGGTCTGTGTCCTCAACTACATGTTGTTCTCTTCTTGCTTCTTGCTTCCAGTCCTTGATGCAGGTGAGCATCTCCACATGCTCAGGCAACAAGCGATGTCGCCGGTCTTCGAGTATCCTTCCTGCTAAGCTGAAACAAGACTCGGAAGATATAGTAGAAACAGGTACAGACATGATATCTCGAGCCATAATAGATAGGATTGGATATGTTAGCTTGTGGTCATGCCACCACATAAGGATGTCAAAGTTTTCCTCATAGCATGTAACAGGATCACTGTCCAAGTAAGCTGCCAGCTCACTAACAGCAGATGGAGTAGATGCAAATGAGGGGGAACAACTAGGGGATACACAAGGATCTCCAAAGATCCTTCCCCATGCCTGCTTCCTCTTTACCATAATGAGCTGAAGGCTGTGAAACCCTTTGAGTCCTTGCTGCACCACCAAATTTTTGCTCATACTTGTTAAACAGTCTGTACAATTCATCTTTGACATCGCCATAGTATAAACTATAAGTGGATCCAGTGGCCTTACCAAGTAGTTCAAGCACATTAAAGAAACCTTTCATCTTAGCTCTAGGATCAAGAATGAATGCATATGAATAAAGCAGTGGAATCTTCTCCCAATATTTTAGAAATTTAAGCTTCATAGGATTAGCAATTAATCTAAAATTCATCTCTTTCAGCTTTATGCAAATGTTCAGCAATGTCAAGTATATGGTGCAAAACAAGTAGAGCTGTGGGATAATAAACACCAGACAGAATAACAGTACAGTCATAAAATAGTTTTAGGAACACCATTATTTGTTTAACAACATACCAATGATTAGGAGTCAACAACTCTGATCCATAATTAGAGTTAATGAACACAGAAAAGACTTTCTTGTATGGCAGCAAGTGTTTGAGTATTAAATAAGTAGAATTCCATCTAACATCCATATCCAAACCAAACTTCCTAGGTCTAACACCCTGAGCAACACAGTAATTCTTGAACAATGCAATTCTTTGATTAGATGAATTCAAAAAGTTAATTGCAGTTATGAAATCTTCAATATAAGATTTCAACCTCTTCAAGCCAAATTTAATAATCAGATTAATAATATGGCATGCACAGCGCTGATGCACAAGCAAGTACTTAACCTTGTTAGGATCATCATGTGTAGTTGCAAGATATGAACCCAAATAACCAAAGAAGATAGGTTGCAAAATGTCATAAGCTCTAGAATTAGAAGAAGCATTGTCTAGAGTCACAGCAAAAACCTTATCAACCAAACCAAACTCCTCAACCACACTAGCTATCCTATGAGCAATGTTTTCACCAGAATGAGAAACCTCAACCAGCCTGAAACCAACCACTTTTTCTGTATTTCCCAATCTGCACTAACATAATGAGCAACAACTATAATATAGTCTTCCTTAGCATTACCAGACCAAATATTAGATGTCAAAGAAATAGAAGATGCAGCAGGCAACAAAGATTTCATAAGCATATCATGCTGTTCGCCAAACAGTTTAGCCATATCTCTAGTGGTGGTCTGTCTAGAAACCTTTTCAAACAGAGGGTTATGAGCACGCTTAATGTAATCCTCCCAAACCTGTGTCTCACCTATACGTAATGGTAAGTCTAGCCTAGCAATCAAACGACACAATTCCATGCGAGCAACAAGAGGATCATACACCTAATTTTTTAAACCATCAGGATTCAAAGCAAGCCTAGTCTGGACCATACAAGCAGCATTTCATTTTTTCATATAGGATTTCATGTGTCGCCTCAAATGGCCAGTCCCAGCAGCAGATCTAGTAGTGTATCTCGCACGATAATGTTTACAAATAGCAGCAACTCAAATTTTTTCTCCTTGATCTCATGAAAGTACTCCCAAACATCAGAAACACGCTTACCAGAGGTGGTGGTTGAGGTACCATGAGTGTTAGTGGAGGCATCCACTCCACCGTCATCGTCGTCGCCATCAACGTTGATGGGCTGGTTGCCGTCACCGATGTCGATGCCGAACAAGCCGGCTGCATCATCACGCAAGTCCTCATCGTCCTCCGCTTCTAGCAAATCGTCCGGGTGCAGCGCGAGGTCCTCGCCGTCGCCGAGGGGTGGATGTTCATCTGCCCCTTGCGTTGCGAGCCCAACACCAGCACAGGACACGGACGGCTGACCTCGACCTCCAACTCTAGCACCGCCCCTCAATGGCCGCTTAGGCGGCCTGGCCATGTCCACTCCAGAGGAGGAAGACGCGGCGTCAGACACCAACCTGCAAACATGAACAAAGAAAATAGAGTTAGAAAAACGACGGCGAGCTGCGATGGAGCAGGGGAGGAGATAGATCTAGGGTTAGGTTAGGTTAGGTTAGGGTTTAGGTAGCACCTACGCTACCGAAGCCCGGTGCCGAAGAAGACGAGGCCACAGGCCAGCGAGCGGGGAGGAGACAGACAAGCAACGATTAGAAAATGACAATGAGTGGCGGCGGAGCAGGGGACATAACACAAACTCATATGGTTCACCAGAGGAGGATAGGAGGGGAAAGGAGGGGAGGGAACAGAGGGACGGAGGGTTAGCGTCTTAGTGAACAATGGCGAGCGGCGGCGAAGTCAGGTCGGCGGCGAGGTGGACGAGCGGCCGACGGATCGAGAGAGGCGAGAAGCGCGGCAAAGTGGCGAGTGGGGATTAAGGTTTGGGTGGAATCGAATGAGGGATTGGGGCGGCCGGGCGGGGGGGGGAGCCGCTGCGGCCGGCTTATATATGGCCGAGGCCAACGACCATCATGGCCTGGGCCGCCTGTGCCACCGGGCTGGCACCGTGCTAGGGTCATTTATCGGGCTAGGCTCGGGCCGTGCCACGAGCCTAGGTGGTGGCCCAAGCACGGCCCGGTGCCTCGGCCCGGGCCAGCCCGGGCCCGCTGGTCATCGGGTCATGCCGTGCTCTGGCCGGGCCAAATCCACGGGCCACGGGACGGGCCGGCAGGCCACGGGCTGCATGTACATCTATACACAGGACCTGGCCGGCTGGCCTAGTGCGGTCTGCGGTGCGTGCAGGGGTGGTGGCCGCATGCAATGCAATTCCAGTGCATGCAGCCTCTCTGGTCTCCTTTTCTTTGGATCGCGCACGATTGAGTAATGAGTAGGATAAGAGCATCTCCAACACTGCTACCTAAAATAGATTACCTAAAACTCTATTTGGGTAGCCACCTCTATAAATTTTGCTCTCAACTCCAATAGTACTACCTAAAACTGGCAACTCATTTTCGTTCTTCTAGAGAATAACATGTGGGTCCCACATGTCATCCTCAGTCATGTTCTTCTCGACAGAGCAGCCATGGCCGGAGCAGAGGAGTCACGCCCTTCCCGGGATCCACCATCAGGAGGCCTGCCGCGTCGGGATCCATTGTCGAGAGGCCTGTCGCGTCGGCATCCGCCGTGAGGAGGCACATCCGCGCCGAGAGTCATCGTCAAGGAAGTAGCACCACATGGCATCGAGCTCCGCCCGCCATTGAGGAAGTAGGGCCGCGCGCCGCCTGGGAGCTCCTCGCCGTCGAGGAAGCAGGCTACCGCTACCTAGGACCTTCGCGCGCTAGGGGCACGGTGAAAGCTCTATGTTTGGTGTTGGTAATTAGTGACAATGCCTAAGTACTAATCCTATGCCTAAGTTGTATATAGCATATGAGGATTAGTACATTCCAAGGTTGGTGGCAAGATGGACTTGGTGATCATGATGACCACACTTGGATTTGGATGCAACCCTACGTGACCAAGGCAAAGGTATATACTTAAGGGTTGTGTTTTAGTAACCAAGACACTTAGTGTGTGTGGTTACATTATAGGATAGATAGCCATACTATAAAGAGGGGAATGACACAGCTATTGAACTCCTAAGTGCCTCTAGGTGTGCATTTCATAATCATATGCATTTGGATAGAACTAATAACACCTCGAAAAATGATTGTGAAAATGCTAACACACTCACACATGACGATGATCACTTGGTGGTGTTAGCACATTTACGATAGCGATGGAGTTTGAGCGGTAGAGAGGGTTTGGGGTCCTCTCTCTCTCTCGCCGAGCTTGTGAGGCAGGATTCAGGTGTTTTCGAGGAGTTGAAACGACTATTGTCCTTTACGCCAATATCGAGATTTGGAGGCGTTGTCACATGTTGTTTCACGAGCTAAAACATGTGCTAAAGTGACACACATACTTAGTCTAGCTCATATGTGAAAGGGTGAATCAAACGGATCGAGCAAACATCGCAAATTCGCCAAGATATGGGCGACAGACGCTGCTGCGTCTATCGCCATACCCTAGTTAGGGTTTCTGGCGCTCGGGCGTCAGACGCACAGACATGACCACGACAGACGTCGTGCATGGCACTGTTGCCGCGTCTGTTGTAACGGAACCATCTAAATTATAAGAGTACAAGTTCAAAAACAATCGCCGAAACGATCAAATTCTCAAACTTGAGCCCATATAACTCCGGTAGTCCACGAAATCACGAGGGATTTCAAACCAAACCGAGAGCAACCAAGATCGTAGTGATTCAACATAACACAACACTTGTTACAATAGTTCGTAAGTAGCCCTCATACATCGGAGTACAAATAATTTTATTATAAAACTAAAATACAGATTAGCGGAAGCAACATAATTTCTGAAACCATTTAATAATCAAATACTGCCAGTACATAGTCACATCCTGCAAAAGCATACCAGAAGAGATACTACAGAGACCATGCCCATATGGTCTAGTCTTCACACACATATGGTGAAGACAATACTTGCAGCAACAAGTACGAATCTGCTACCTGCAACAGGTGGGAATAAACCCTGAGTACGAGAAAGTACTCAGCTAGACTTACCCGTCAAAAACCAGAAATAAAGGTGACACCAAGGATTATGCAAGGCTTTATAAAGTGGGCTAGCTTGACTCATTTGCAGAAAAGCTTATTACAGATAAGTAATCATTAATGCTTAAGCATCAAGTTAATAATCATTAGTCTGTCATCTAGATTAGCACCTGTACTAGAGCAATCACTTTATTAGGAGCAAACAATATTAACCATAGCAGGTATAATAAGGCCATCATCATCATTATCATCAATTCCGAACCATCATTAATAATTAGTGTATCTACGCTGGAGATAACCAGTCAAGTTTCTCACTATCTGGGAGAGACGACGACTCGAATCGATTCCAACTCAGCTGAGGGGGGTATTCCTGACACTCACCCGGCAAACCCTGCTAAAGGCAGCCGTAGATAACCTTTGGTACAACTCAGGGTGGGCCCGAACAGCGCCACGTTCTCGGGGATACCAGTGGCCAGGATGCTCAGGACTTTTAACTCACCTGCCCTTGGACCCTCTGGCTCCCTTCCGAGGCGACTTTCACTTTTCGACTTCGCAGCCTGAGTTGAGCTACTAGGCTTCGTGGTCGGCAACCTCAGGCCGGCCAACTAAATGTCAGGCATGCATTCAAAATGACATAGAAGGCTCCAGGTCTCGGTCCTTAATCGACATAGACGGGGATAGATCCACACCCAAGACCTCCATGCCTTGCTGCTTCTCTATCGTCATCCCGCCCGGTCTCATTTTATTTCATTAACACATGGTTCATTTCCACGATAGCAAATATAGCCAACCGTGACCTGATAAGTCCCTATATCTCGCAGGTGACAGGAAATCACCCGACTTCTACCGGTCTAATTTAGCAGGGCTAAGCATAGATACGATCCTGTCTACATAGGATTCAAGGTTCGAATTGCTGGACAAGGAGTGTTATCAATGCAGCAAGGGTTTTCAACCAACTCCTATCACATAATGCAACAATACATATAACATGTATATAAAGATAATTGCTTTAAAAGTAGGAGGCTTATAATGCTCCGGGGCTTGCCTTAACCGAAAGAAGAGAGATCGAGGTTCGGCTTCAAGAACGATTTCCACGCCTTCTCTGGCTTCGTCGGACTGGACCTCCGGCTCCCGAACGGACTTCAACTTCGGGTTCCACACCCAGCGGAACTTCGCTTGTAACACGATTCTTGGCACACCTATTGCATGTATATGCATCCAATGAATTTCATGTATGCATTCAAAAATGACATGATGATTTATGGACGTGCATGAATGATGTGAAGATGAATGCAATGACATTGCAACGTTGTAAGCACGAAACCAAGTTATGTGATGCTCTATTCAAATCACTTCAAGATTAGGTGCAAATTTCTTCTCCGGTATTAACACGTTCCTCTAAGAAACCACTAAGTGCCACAAGGTTAAGACTAAACACACACATAACAAGATTCCAGAAATTTAGTATTTACAACATATTATCAACAGTAGTTAAGAAAACTCACAACTGGAGTTCTACAAATCCAAATGACCTGAAAGAGGATATTCTGGAAAGCTTATGAAATTGTCTATATTTCATTTATAAACCTCTAAGCATGATTTCCTCATTTACCAGGTCGAAATAGCACTTACACAGAAACTGTTCTAAAAGGACAGAGAGCAAAACAATTCTGACTCAAACTTTGAACAGCTGCCATTTCTAAACCATGAGTCCAAATGTCACCAAATTTTACCAGCAACTAATTCATAAAGTTCTTAACAACTTTGTTATAGTCCACCAAGCATGAAAACATCATTATCATAGGTTAACTTACTTAACCACCAAATCTGTCCAGAAAAGATAGATTTGTACAATTAAATATTAAGTGATGTTAGGAACATCACAAATGACTTACCCAACTTTACTAACAGTTATATTATGTTTAATTAACACCAAATCAAGTCATGGCACTAGCATAATTATTTATCTAATCCCCCTTTTCTATTTATTTAGAGTGCATAAGCATAAATGGCATCACATATAAAATGTAACTAGAAAATCCTAATAAAATTACAGAGGCAATTACATGCTAACAAGAGGCTACCATAAAAATTTCATCTCAATTTGACAAGTAAAATTGGAGATATCAAAATAAATAAATGTATAAGCAATATAAAGCATATACAAAAAGGGAATTTATAAATGAAGCATGTGACCTCCAAAAATTCATGAAAATTTAACTGGAGTAACATCATAGTATTCTTAGCATCTCACAAAATTTTCATAGCAAAAGGATCAATATATAGTAAGATACAAAATTATCTAAATCACCTAATTAAATAAAGTGCTTTAACAAAAGTAATTACCAACTTTAGAAAACATAAACTAACATGCCATATTTTATTACACTACTGCAAAGTACACATCTCAAGGATTCCAGAAAGTCCTCATTTACCTTTTTATGATTTTTCTACTATTTTCTACGAATTTACAAAGTTCAGCCAACATTTAATCATTTCAGGAAAAAGAACAAAAACCTAAATCTACACGGGCCTTGACCAGCTGGCCCGCTACGGCAATAGGGCCGCCTCGGCCCAGCTAAGGCCCAATCAGCCAAAACAGGGGAGGGAGCAGGGGAGGTGCTCACCGGCGATTTCCTCGCCGCCGGCGAGGTCTCCGGTGAAACGAACCCCACCAACGTGACTACCTCATCGAGCCGCATCGATAGAGGTGCTTTGCGTGACCTAATGTTGGCCAGATAAAGCTCGTCGCCGGCCATGGCGGTGGTGGCGGCCTAGCGGCGGCCCGCCGTCCGGCAGGGAGCATGATAGGGCGCGGCGAGGACAGCTACGCGCTCCGGACAACGAGGCGAAGCTGCTAGGGTCACTACAGAGACGACAGAGCAGACGGTGAGCCTTATCCTCGTGCAAGCTCTACGGCGGCGACAGCGAGACCAAGGACGCGACGGCGTTCACCGCTGACAAGGTTACAATCAGCGATAACATCTTACACGCTACCAGCTCTACCCCTAAGACATGCTATGCTCTCGTCAGGAAGAAGAGAAGGGAAGTGAACCCACCGGACTCGAGCTCGCCGGAGATGGCGGCGAGACGGAGCGCGCACTACGCGGTGGCATGTTCCAGCGAGGTCCGGACAGTAGAGTCTAAAAGACTTGGCGCTACACCATTGACGGCTTAAGAGGGACACGAAACACTACCAGAAAGGAAAAGAGAAATGCCGGGTCGCTCCGACCACGGTGGGCTTCGAGCGCGGCAGCGCTCAGGTGATGCCGACGGTGGCGGATCGTGAAATGCGGCCACGCTCTCCAGGAGACCAAGGTGGTGGTTGCACGAGCTAGCTGAAGCGATGGCAATGCGATGCGTGAGGGCACTCAAGCTCCGAGGGGGTGGAGGCGCAGCCTGGCGCGGGCAGTGGGGCTCGGCAGCGTTGCTTCATCGTCGCCTGTGCGCTCAGCTGAGGAAATGAACGGGGAAGCAAGTGAGCGTGAGAGAGCAGCGACCCAGTGGCTCGGCCTTCAATCCCCTTCATGCATGCTCGTGCGTGGCCAGCGCCCACACGATGAGGGTGCCACGTGGTGGCCAAGCTCTGAAGCTGGTCGGCCACTCCGTTGGATTCGAAAACTTACAGGATCAGAAATACTACCTCAAACATGCGACTGAAACCCAAACTTTCTCCCTCCGTAACTCCTAAACCGTGGCGATTTGGTTCAAGCCGTAATTTACAATCTTGGAGTACTAAGTGAGATCTCCAACTTTGACAATTGGAGCTCGAGCCAGTTCGGCTTGTTTTGGGAGATACAGGGCTGGCAAGTCGAGTACATGAAACTGTTTTCAGAGCTAAACACTTAGAAAATTTCTGGGTTATTTTTTTTAGGGCAAATTTCGTGTTGTGATCAAATTTTTACCATGACCTGCACATTTTCATAGCTTGACTCCTTCACAACTTTTGTTCCTTATAAAATTATATAAAACTTTGTCAAAAGGTGCACTAACATGCAAGGCTTCTAAGTAGCAGTTTTTAAACAGTCAAACAGATTGGTTCTATGAGTTCCAACTTGGTCAACAATTACTTAGAGGCAAGATTACGCAATTTGGTTAACATGAACATTGCCCCACTAAGTACCCCAAGTGTAGTTAAGGTGTTGTAGGGCATCATTAACCACACCTCACATTGATGATGCCAAAATTAAGCATCACATGTATTGAAACAAAGAAAAACAATTGAATTGATACATTTGTTTCGAAGCCATTTGTCATATGTTTCATGATTTTGTTGCATAGCACTTGGTAATCATGTTTCACCAAAGTATGTGACATGTTTCAAGTGTGAGTGACACATGTTGCACTAAGGTGTTGCACAGCACCCATTCCATAAAACAAGCACACAAGGAATATAAACATAAGTTGCAATGTTGCACAATCATGTTTCAAGCAAGGATGCACATGAAATGACGATGCTTATGGTAATGCCATGCCATGATCATGCATTATGAATGCATTATGAGGCTAACTAACACTAGGGTGTTACAGCCTTCTCCCCTTATAAAAATCTCGTCCCGAGATTTGAAAGTTGTACCATTTTTCAGAGAAAGCAGAATTGTTGTCCTTTAAATAATCCTCTTTTTCCCAAGTTGCATCACGTTCACCATGATTACTCCAAACCACCTTGTATAATTTGACTACTCGATTTCGAGTCACCCTTTCCAAAGTATCTAGAACATATACCGGTTTCTCCTCATAAGAAAGATCAGATTTCAACTTGATGCGTCTCACTTCTACTCTTTCCTCGGGAAGACGGAGACATTTCTTCAGTTGAGATACATGGAATACCGGAAAGATGGCTCCCAACTCACGAGGTAGACTAAGCTTATAAGCTACTCTTCCACTTTTCTCGATGATCCGATAGGGTCCAACATATCAAGGCTCAAGCTTTCTTTTGATCCCAAAATGTTTTACTCCTCTCATAGGGGACACCTTCAAATAGACATGGTCACCTACTTCAAACTCAATAGGTTTCCTCCTCTTATCTGCGTAGCTCTTTTGTCTAGCCTGAGCAGCTGCTATATTTTTCTGTATAGCACGAACTTGCTCCTCGGCTTCTTTTACAAAGTCAATACCATAGAATCTTCTCTCTCCTGGTTCCACCCAGTTCAACGGAGTTCTACACTTACGACCATATAAAGCTTCAAAAGGAGCCATTTGGATACTCTCTTGATAACTGTTGTTGTATGCGAATTCAGCGAGAGGCAACCATTTCTCCCAGGAGCCATTACAAGAGATGATGCAAGCTCTAAGCATGTCTTCAAGAATCTGATTCACACGCTCAGTCTGTCCCGACGTCTGTGGATGATAAGCAGAACTACGGACCAAATTAGTTCCAAGATTCTGATGTAGGCGCTCCCAGAAACGAGCAGTAAATTGTGGCCCTCTGTCAGAGACAATAGACTTAGGCACTCCATGAAGACGTATAACTTCTTGAAAGTAAATATCAGCATATTGGTGTGTGTGATAGTTACTCTTCACCGGGATAAAGGGAGCGGACTTTGTCAAGCGATCTACTATAACCCAAATAGAATCAAAACCTTTTTGGGTGGTTGGTAATCCGACAATAAAGTCCATAACAATGTCGTCCCACTTCCAACCTGGAACAGACAAAGGCTGGAGTAAACCAGGCTTCATGTGAATGGCCTTAACTCTACAACAATTATCACACTTAGCGACGTAGGCTGCAATTTCCTTCTTCATCTTGGTCCACCAATAGTACGGCTTGAGGTCCTGATACATCTTACTACTACCAGGATGGATGGATAATTTAGAAGAATGGGCTTCAGATAAGATTTGATTTCTGAGTTCTCTATCTTTTGGCATCACGAGTCTATCCTTGAACCAGAGAGTTCCCTTCTCATCGATTCAAAAATGCTTAGTTTCTTGCTCTTTCATTTTTCTCTTAATGTGAAATACACCAGTATCAGTCTTTTGTAACTCAATGATTCTACTTCTCAAAGAACAATCTACAGTGATATGATGGATTACAATAGGATGTAAGAGGTGGGACAAATGAAAATCTTCTTCTATCAGAGAGTTGCAGTGAGATTTTCTACTCAAGGCATCGGCAACCACATTTGCTTTACCCGAATGGTAATGCACCTGGAGGTTATAATCCTTGATCAACTCTAACCATCTTCTCTGGCGCATATTTAACTCAGGTTGAGTAAATATGTACTTAAGACTCTTATGATCCGTATAAATATTGCATATATTTCCAAGCAAATAGTGTCTCCAGATTTTCAAAGCATGCACTACAGCAGCTAACTCTAAGTCATGAGTCAGATAGTTAACTTCATGTTTTCTTAACTGACGTGAAGCATACGCAATAACTCGGCCTCCCTGCATCAGTACGCCACCTAAACCAGTACCCGATGCATCACAATACACATCAAACGGTTTCTCAATGTCAGGTTGCGCTAATACAGGAGCTGATGTCAACAAAGTCCGTAGAGTGCGGAAAGCTTGTTCACACTCCGGAGTCCAATCAAACTTCCTATCCTTCTCAAGTAGTCGAGTCATAGGCTTAGCTATTTTAGAGAAATCCTGAATAAAACGACGATAGTAGCCAGCCAATCCAAGAAAACTCTGAACTTCATGTACTGTAGTTGGTGCCTTCCAATCCAAAACTTCCTGTATCTTAGTCGGGTCTACTGAAATTCCCCCACCAGACAACACATGACCGAGGAAAGGTACCTTCTTTAACCAGAATTCACATTTACTGAACTTGGCGTAAAGCTTATGTTCACGCAATCTGGATAAAACAATTCTCAGATGCTCGGCATGTTCTTCTTCATTTTTAGAATAGATCAGAATATCATCAATAAATATCACCACAAACTTGTCCAGCTCTTGCATGAATACTGAATTCATCAGGTACATAAAATGTGCAGGAGCATTGGTCAGACCAAAAGACATGACAAGATATTCATATAACCCGTATCTGGTAGAGAAAGCGGTCTTTGGTATGTCTTCTAGACGGATTTTAATTTGGTGATAACCAGATCTCAGATCAATCTTCGAGAATACCTTTGCTTTAGACAACTGATCAAACAAGATATCAATACGAGGCAACGGATACTTGTTCTTGATAGTGACTGCATTGAGTGGTCGATAGTCTACACACATACGTAGAGACTGGTCCTTCTTCTTCACAAAGATAGCAGGACAACCCCACGAAGAAGAACTAGGACGGATCAGCCCTTTCAGTAAAAGGTCACTAAGTTGGGTCTTGAGTTCAGCTAACTCATTCGGCGACATTCTATACGGTCTTTTAGAAATTGGTGCGGTACCCGGAATTAACTCAATCTTAAACTCTACATCACGATCTGGAGGTAATCCTGGCAATTCATCGGGAAAAACATCTAGAAATTCACACACTACCGGAACTTCTGCAATCTCTTTTGCTTTTGCTATCATAGCGTTAACTGTAGTCTGAGGACTAATGTCTCTAGGAAGTTGCACTAGAAAAGCTTGTTGATCTTTTGGATCCCTCAACATAACCACTCTCGTAGAGGTATCGATCAGAACACCGTTTCCACTCATCCACTTCATACCTAAGATTACATCTAAACCCAAACCAGGTAATACCACGAGATCTAGATCATACAGACGTCCTTCTATCTCGATCTTTGCTCCTAAGACCAACTGGTTGGTTGAAATATTATTCCCGGCAGCACTAATATTATAACCACTATTATCTAAAGTAACGACCTTCATACCATGCTTGGTTGCAAACGTTGAACTGATAAAAGAGTGGGAAGCACCTGAATCGAACAGCACAATTGCAGGGTGTTGATTTACTAAAAATGCATCGGCAGTGATAATCTCACCCGTAGGAATTGATTCCACCGTGGTGTAACGAACCCATCCTTTACACACATCTGCCTTTTTATCATTTGATTCCTTCTGTGGGAGAGGACAATCTCTGGCCCAATGACCTGACATCTTGCAATTCCAACATGGCCGGTTACTTGGCGGTGCCTTAGGCTTTCCTTTCTTAATACTGCTCCTCTTGACCGGATCCTATGTCTGATATGGGTGATATCTAGTAGATATGCCAGGCGAATAGTACTGAGGTGTGATCACCACCAGAGTATTGGTCGTTGGTGCTTTAGATTCATGAGATTTCTCATGGCTCTTAGAAGCAGCATACACAGCATTACAGTTCTCTTGAAGGATAGTATCACTGACAAACTCGTTGAAAGTTGCACATTTGCTATTGCACATGGCCTTCATCAATTTGGGACACAGCCCTCTTTTAAAACTTGCAATCTTCTTAACTTCCGTATTAACAAATTCTGGAGCATATCTTGATAAGTTGATGAAAGCATGTAGATATTCTGTTACGCTTTTGTCTCTTTGGGTGAGCTTCATAAACTCGGTGTGCTTGATTGCCATGAGGCCAGCAGGAACGTAATGTCCCCGAAATGCTTCCTTGAACTGATCCCAAACTACTTCCATATTCTCAGGCAGGGTACTCCGATGATGACAACACCAAACACCTGCAGGTCCTTGCAACTGTTGCGAAGCATATTCTGTTTTCATATCATCTGCCACCTTGAGCACACGGAATTTCTGTTCGATAGTGTTCAACCATTCGTCTGCTTGAAGTGGTTCTTCTGCTTCTCGGAAAATAGGAGGCTCAGTATCCAAGAAATCCTTATAGTTGTTGTACTGGGCAGGCTCAGGTTCCTGATGGACATGGTTTCTGATACTCTCGTCCAAGGCTCGATGACTCTCGGCAAGCATTTGTAGCAACTCAGCAGAGGTAGGTTGCGGAGGAGACGATGACAGTCCTGTATTGCCACGACTCTGACTGCTAGAGCGAAGTTGACGAGACATCTGCAAGTAGTTGAAACTAGTAAGCGTTTGATGATGTCGGAAGGCTACTGACGAATTATATAGGCAGGAGGAAGAGATTATATCCAACTATCCAAATTCCAATCTCAGAAGAAGGAAATCTCTTGGTTTGAGGTACTGATCCTCTGATAAGATAGGGAACGATATCCAAGGGAAAAGGTTTACGAGAAGATAACACATTGGTGTAGCTCCATAATGGATCATGACTAGCAATCCTTGATACATGCGCGTGCCGAGCAGCACAACCTTGTGTCGTGCGCCACAGGAGGCTCCCAGTTTCGTCGCGGCACCATGGAGTACTAATCGCAACACCATTACCGAACACACACCCATGAGGAATCCTCACGTTTTAGGAATTAGGCATGTAGAAACAGTATCATCCAAAGAAGGGGTAGCAAACAAGGATGGATACAAGGGTAGAAGCAATGGAGAGGTGAATTGCAGATCAAAACACATCTCAACTCGAGTAGATACATCATGAACCTGTGTCTTGCTTTCTTCCACGGGCCAGGAATGAATTGGGTTTTAAGGCTGACACTACTGATCACTCCACTAGGTTGGTTGACCACCCCCAATTCTTCATGAAAGAATGCAACTATTTATGGGACAACCGTTTGGAGGGAAGAAAATTTCTTTAAAAGAATGGGATAAGCAATTCATAAGGGAGGGAGTAATGCAGAATGCAAGGTATGATGCAAACATGGTGCATGCACGAACCGTACGTCCTCACAAACCTAGGAAGAATTTCAAAATTCTAGCGTATAATTCGGTGGCATACACATGTTCTCTCAATAACGATAACTAGTCGTTCTACAGGAAATGTTGTTAGTGTACCTGCAGAAAATTGCATTTCAGCCCAACAATTCCCAATATAGCACAGAAGAAAGCAGTAAACTAAATACTTTCCATACATACATCCCCCGATGTATATACTTCAGTATCAAAGCTACCCGACATATATACCCACAATTAAGTACTCTCATAATCACATGATTAATCATGTAAGTATGCTAGTAACCACAACTACTCTCCCCTAGACCGACGGTTGGACGGTCATGCTCTCACAACTCCCACTTACCAGGGCGTAGAGGTATCTTGATCCATACATTACCACCCAAACGGATGGCATCCATACAATAGCACGCCGTATGGACAATGAAACAGAAAACAAGCAAGAACCCCCAAGTTAGTACTTTAATAAGCCACCTAATAGTCCTTATTTGGGCATATAGGATATGACCACTGACACTCTTTAGATTAGAATTAAGATTTTTCACAAAAGCTTTTGTTTAAATACACAAATGATGTGTTTAACTGTTGAATCTTGCTCCGATACCAGCTGTAACGGAACCGTCCAAATTATAAGAGTACAAGTTCAAAAACAATCGCCGAAACGATCAAATTCTCAAACTTGAGCCCATATAACTCCGATAGTCCACGAAATCATGAGGGATTTCGAACCAAACCGAGAGCAACCAAGATCGTAGTGATTCAACATAACACAACACTTGTTACAACAGTTCGTAAGTAGCTCTCATACATCGAAGTACAAATAATTTTATTATAAAACTAAAATACAGATTAGCGGAAGCAACATAATTTCTGAAACCATTTAATAATCAAATACTGCCAGTACATAGTCACATCCTGCAAAAGCATAACAGAAGAGATACTACAGAGACCATGCCCATATGGTCTAGTCTTCACACACACATGGCGAAGACAATACTTGCAGCAACAAGTACGAATCTGCTACCTGCAACAGGTGGGAATAAACCCTGAGTACGAGAAAGTACTCAGCTAGACTTACCCGTCAAAAACCAGAAATAAAGGTGACACCAAGGATTATGCAAGGCTTTATAAAGTGGGCTAGCTTGACTCATTTACAGAAAAGCTTATTACAGATAAGTAATCATTAATGCTTAAGCATCAAGTTAATAATCATTAATCTGTCATCTAGATTAGCACCTGTACTAGAGCAATCACTTTATTAGGAGCAAACAATATTAACCATAGCAGGTATAATAAGGCCATCATCATCATTATCATCAATTCCGAACCATCATTAATAATTAGTGTATCTACGCTGGAGATAACCAGTCAAGTTTCTCACTATCCGGGAGAAACGACGACTCGAATCGATTCCAACTCAGCTGAGGGGGGTATTCCTGACACTCACCCGGCAAACCCCGCTAAACGCAGCCGTAGATAACCTTTGGTACAACTCAGGGTGGGCCCGAACAGCGCCACGTTCTCAGGGATACCAGTGGCCAGGATGCTCAGGACTTTTAACTCACCTGCCCTTGGACCCTCTGGCTCCCTTTCGAGGCGACTTTCACTTTTCGACTTCGCAGCCTGAGTTGAGCTACTAGGCTTCGTGGTCGGCAACCTCAGGCCGGCCAACTAAATGTCAGGCATGCGTTTAAAATGACATAGAAGGCTCCAGGTCTCGGTCCTTAATCGACACAGACGGGGATAGATCCACACCCAAGACCTCCATGTCTTGCTGCTTCTCTATCGTCATCCCGCCCGGTCTTATTTTATTTCATTAACACATGGTTCATTTCCACGATAGCAAATATAGCCAACCGTGACCTGATAAGTCCCTATATCTCACAGGTGACAGGAAATCACCCGACTTCTACCGGTCTAATTTAGCAGGGCTAAGCATAGATACGATCCTGTCTACATAGGATTCAAGGTTCGAATTGCTGGACAAGGAGTGTTATCAATGCAGCAAGGGTTTTCAGCCAACTCCTATCACGTAATGCAACAATACATATAACATGTATATAAAGATAATTGCTTTAAAAGTAGGAGGCTTATAATGCTCCGGGGCTTGCCTTAACCGAAAGAAGAGAGATCGAGGTTCGGCTTCAAGAACGATTTCCACGCCTTCTCCGGCTTCGTCGGACTGGACCTCCGGCTCCCGAACGGACTTCAACTTCGGGTTCCACACCCAGTGGAACTTCGCTTGTAACACGATTCTCGGCACACCTATTGCATGTATATGCATCCAATGAATTTCATGTATGCATTCAAAAATGACATGATAATTTATGGACGTGCATGAATGATGTGAAGATGAATGCAATGACATTGCAACGTTGTAAGCATGCAACCAAGTTATGTGATGCTCTATTCAAATCACTTCAAGAATAGGTGTAAATTTCCTCTCCGGTATTAACACGTTCCTCTAAGAAACCACTAAGTGCCACAAGGTTAAGACTAAACACACACATAACAAGATTCCAGAAATTTAGTATTTACAACATATTATCAACAGTAGTTAAGAAAACTCACAACTAGAGTTCTACAAATCCAAATGACCTGAAAGAGGACATTCTGGAAAGCTTATGAAATTGTCTATATTTCATTTATAAACCTCTAAGCATGATTTCCTCATTTACCAGGTCGAAATAGCACTTACACAGAAACTGTTCTAAAAGGACAGAGAGCAAAACAATTCTGACTCGAACTTTGAACAGCTGCCATTTCTAAACCATGAGTCCAAATGTCACCAAATTTTACCAGCAACTAATTCATAAAGTTCTTAACAACTTTGTTATAGTCCACCAAGCATGAAAACATCATTATCATAGGTTAACTTACTTAACCACCAAATCTGTCCAGAAAAGATAGATTTGTACAATTAAATATTAAGTGATGTTGGGAACATCACAAATGACTTACCCAACTTTACTAACAGTTAGATTATGTTTAATTAACACCAAATCAAGTCATGGCACTAGCATAATTATTTATCTAATCCCCCTTTTCTATTTATTTATAGTGCATAAGCATAAATGGCATCACATATAAAATGTAACTAGAAAATCCTAATAAAATTACAGAGGCAATTACATGCTAACAAGAGGCTACCATAAAAATTTCATCTCAATTTGACAAGTAAAATTGGAGATATCAAAATAAATAAATGTATAAGCAATATAAAGCATATACAAAAAGGGAATTTATAAATGAAGCATGTGACCTCCAAAAATTCATGAAAATTTAACTGGAGTAACATCATAGTATTCTTAGCATCTCACAAAATTTTCATAGCAAAAGGATCAATATATAGTAAGATACAAAATTATCTAAATCACCTAATTAAATAAAGTCCTTTAACAAAAGTAATTACCAACTTCAGAAAACATAAACTAACATGTCATATTTTATTACACTACTGCAAAGTACACATCTCAAGGATTCCAGAAAGTCCTCATTTACCTTTTTATGATTTTTCTACTATTTTCTACGAATTTACAAAGTTCAGCCAACATTTAATCATTTCAGGAAAAAGAACAAAAACCTAAATCTACACGGGCCTTGACCAGCTGGCCCGCTACGGCAATAGGGCCGCCTCGGCCCAGCTAAGGCCCAATCAGCCAAAACAGGGGAGGGAGCAGGGGAGGCGTTCACAGGCGATTTCCTCGCCGCCAGCGAGGTCTCCGGTGAAACGAACCCCACCAACGTGACTACCTCATCGAGCCGCATCGATAGAGGTGCTTTGCGTGACCTAATGTTGGCCGGATAAAGCTCGTCGCCGGCCATGGCGGCGGTGGCGGCCTGGCGGCGGCCCGCCGTCCGGCAGGGAGCATGATAGGGCGCGGCAAGGACAGCTACGTGCTCCGGACAACGAGGCGAAGCTGCTAGGGTCACTACAGAGACGACAGAGCAGACGGTGAGCCTTATCCTCGCACAAGCTCTACGGCGGCGACAGCGAGACCAAGGACGCGACGGCGTTCACCGCTGACAAGGTTACAATCAGCGATAACATCTTACACGCTACCAGCTCTACCCCTAAGACATGCTATGCTCTCGTCAGGAAGAAGAGAAGGGAAGCGAACCCACCGGACTCGAGCTCGCCGGAGATGGCGGCGAGACGGAGCGCGCACTATGCGGTGGCATGTTCTAGTGAGGTCCGGACAGTAGAGTCTAAAAGACTTGGCGCTACACCATTGACGGCTTAAGAGGGACACGGAACACTACCAGAAAGGAAAAGAGAAACGTCGGGTCGCTCCGACCTCAGTGGGCTTCGAGCGCGGCAGCGCTCAGGTGATGCCGACGGTGGCGGATCGTGAAATGCGGCCACGCCTGACTCCAGGAGACCAAGGTGGTGGTTGCACGAGCTAGCTGAAGTGATGGTGATGCGATGCGCGGGGGCACTCAAGCTCCGAGGGGGAGGAGGCGCAGCCTGGCGCGGGCAGTGGGGCTCGGCAGCGTTGCTTCATCGTCGCCTGTGCGCTCAGCTGAGGAAATGAACGGGGAAGCAAGTGAGCGTGAGAGAGCAGCGACCCAGTGGCTCGGCCTTCAATCCCCTTCATGCATGCTCGTGCGTGGCCAGCGCCCACACGATGAGGGTGCCACGCGGTGGCCAAGCTCTAAAGCTGGTCGGCCACTCCGTTGGATTCGAAAACTTACAGGATCAGAAATACTACCTCAAACATGCGACTGAAACCCAAACTTTCTCCCTCCGTAACTCCTAAACCGTGGCGATTTGGTTCAAGCCGTAATTTACAATCTTGGAGTACTAAGTGAGATCTCCAACTTTGACAATTGGAGCTCGAGCTAGTTCGGCTTGTTTTGGGAGATACAGGGCTGGCAAGTCGAGTACATGAAACTGTTTTCAGAGCTAAACACTTAGAAAATTTCTAGGTTATTTTTTTTCAGGGCAAATTTCGTGTTGTGATCAAATTTTTACCATGACCTACACATTTTCATAGCTTGACTCCTTCACAACTTTTGTTCCTTATAAAATTATATAAAACTTTGTCAAAAGGTGCACTAACATGCAAGGCTTCTAAGTAGCAGTTTTTAAACAGTCAAACAGATTGGTTCTATGAGTTCCAACTTGGTCAACAATTACTTAGAGGCAAGATTACGCAATTTGGTTAACATGAACATTGCCCCACTAAGTACCCCAAGTGTAGTTAAGGTGTTGTAGGGCATCATTAACCACACCTCACATTGATGATGCCAAAATTAAGCATCACATGTATTGAAACAAAGAAAAACAATTGAATTGATACATTTGTTTCAAAGCCATTTGTCATATGTTTCATGATTTTGTTGCATAGCACTTGGTAATCATGTTTCACCAAAGCATGTGACATGTTTCAAGTGTGAGCGACACATGTTGCACTAAGGTGTTGCACACCACCCATTCCATAAAACAAGCACACAAGGAATATAAACATAAGTTGCAATGTTGCACAATCATGTTTCAAGCAAGGATGCACATGAAATGACGATGCTTATGGTAATGCCATGCCATGATCATGCATTATGAATGCATTATGAGGCTAACTAACACCAGGGTGTTACATCTGTCGCGTGGGCGCATCGTGGTTCTACACGATAGACGCGTCCCTCGGTCCAGCACCGGACGCGTCGTTGGCTAGGCTCGTGTTTTGGGCTTTCTGGCTGCGTCCATCGCGGCAGCAGACGCGCGGCCTCCGTGCGTCAGACGCATCTGACGGTGGCATGGCTGTGTCTGTCGGTCATGATAGACCCGTCTATCGCGTGGGCGCGAATTGCTCAGAGTTCAAACGGTCGAGACACGTGGCAAACTCTTGTGGCGTCAGACGCGGGCAACGCGTCTGTCACCTTCGTGGGGAGAGCAACTTTTCTTTTGAGTGAGCCACCTCTATAAATACTTGTTGGCCGGCTCAAGGCTCACTTCTTGCACTCTTTGACATACTTGTGAGCACTTTGAGCTAAGCAACTCCCCTTCCACTTATCTCTCTTACTTCTTTGCATATTCGAAGTGAGATTGAGTGATCCAAGTTGTTGGCGTTTGGTCCTGCGAGGGTCCTAAGCCAACGAGTGAATAAATGTTGTGTGTCCCTAATCTGGATGGTGATGCAAGGAGAGTACACGGTGGTTTATCCTGGTTCGGGCAAAAGAAGGCCCTATGTCCAGCGGGGAGGGGGGAGTATTGTATTTCCTTGCACCTAAGTGCTTGCGTAGGGGTTACAAGCTGTGAGAGAGGGAACCGATCCCAGGTCTCAGAGAAAAAGTGAGAGTACAAAGGAAATTGCTTGAGATGTTGATCTTCTATGGTGGTGGTGGGAAGGTGACTAGTCTTTTTTCGTCCGTCGTTCGTCCCCCTTGTAGAGTCCCCTGCCTGCCCTTTTATAGGGTAAGAGGAGGCAGGGACGCCAGGGGTGCCTTTGAGGTGAAGTTTTGTCGAACGCTGTGGAGGTTGCTGTAGCGACGTGCTCCGAGAATGGCAGGCCATCCCTGGACACCATGGTGACGTAGAGGATGAGACAGTCAAAAGACTCCGGATCCTGTGTCACGCAAGCCTTGCATTCTTGTTTTGACCGTCGGTTGGTCGAGGCCGGATCAAGGACGGGTCGAGGTGGGTCGACGGTGAACGGATAAGGCCGAGTCCCTGGAATCGTGGGGTACGGTACTCGTCGTATTCACCCTCGAGGGTGATCAGTGGCGGAATAGCGCCTAGTATGGTGCGTACAGTGACAGGTTTTCACCGCCCATCCTGGGATGGGCGGTAAAAAGTGAGATTTGACACCGGTACTGCTCCCATGCCGGTTGTTGCTGTAACCATGAGGGTAGAAAGTGGTTGGCAGTTTGCATTAAATGCTCTGACTTTTGTCTCAGAGTTGGTGAATGAGGTGGGTCGACCGGCCCGACCCTGGGTCGTGCGAGTCAAAGATTTCTCGGTAGCCGAGGCGTCCCGTCGAGCGAGCCTCGTACGAGTCGGAACGTGATTAAGGCGTCCCATCGAGCGTGCCTCGTACGAGTTGGAACATGGTCGAGGTGTTTTGTTTACTGTTTCGGCTTGTCCCACTTTTGCGGGCAGCAGTTTTGGCGTGGTTTTGTTTTTCTTACTCGTTGACTGTGGGTACCCCTTGTTTTCGGTACCCGACACAAGTGCATTTGCATTGTGAGATTGCATCTAGTTGACACTTGGTGGTTGATTTGCTGCGGGATTCTTATTTCTCTTGGTGGTTGCCGCCACCTAGACGGCTTGGAGCAGCTTGGAGGTGTTGGCAAGAGTTGGTGATTGTTCTTGGCCACCTCCGGTGTTTGTGAGGGGTTTGTGCCTACATCAGCGAAGCGCCAAAGGCAACATTAGTGGATTGCTCATGTCATTTGCAACCTTTTGCCATTTGGTAGGTTCTTGTGACGCCTTTTGAGAGGCTCGGTGTGTGACCGATTAGCCACCGAACCACGTGGTGAAGAGGGACACGACGGGGACTAGTGTGCCGGCAAGCATGTGAACCTCGGGATAAATCTTTGTGTCATCATTCTTATTGTGATTAATCGATCCCGGTGGTTGTGTATTGTGGAATTCATTGATCATATTGATTGGTTGGCTAAATACTTCGCCCCTCGGTGATACCCTCCTAACTCTCTCTTGTATTATTTTCTTAGTTACCTTGCTAGCTTGTTAGTGTAGCTCTTAACTTGTATAGCTAGTTTGCTTTAGTTGTAGCTAAGTTGTGCGGTTTGACTTGTGCGGTTGAGTGCAAATATAGTAGAATTGTGAATTGGTTAGGTGGCTTGCAAACACCCCGTAGACTAAGCAAAACTCGCATCTCGCTATTTGTTATATTGATAAACTTGTTTAGCTTGTCTTTGTAGAAATTTTTAAAAGGCTATTCACCCCCTCTTACCATCAAGACCTTTCACACGACCGCCTACGCTGGGCAGGATGCGTCGGGGAGCTCCGCCCGCGTCGGCACCCGCCGCCCCTGGAGCTTCGCGCGGTAGGGACAAGGTCGGGGCGGCGGCGGGGGAAAGTCACGCGTCGAGGAAGGCGCGAGCTCAACCGAAGGAACGCCATTGCAGGGCAGGGACCGCCGGTGAGGTCAGGTGGCGGCGCCGGTCATCTTCCTCGCACTGGTGGAAGAGCACGGGGGCGGGCCTATCTGGCGGCGCGAGGGAAGGAAGCGGGCGTCGGGCAGCTCACGACAGGGAAAGGAGTCGGGGCGTCGGGCTACTGCGCGCGGGTAGGGGAGAAACGACGAACAAATATTTAGCTGACCTGTTTGTTGCCCTAACAAATCTAGGCAGTGGGAGAGAGAATTTGTTGGACAAACAAATTTATGTTGGCTGATAGTGCGACAAGATTCTCTCGCTCGATCGCTTCGATAGAGTCAAGTACAGGGAAACGCATGCAGCCATGGGAATGGACCAGATTCCTTCTATCCTATCGGCCTCATGGCTCACTGGCTCAGTCACGCAGGCCCATTGCATTTCAGGCTCGCAAGAGTTTTTTTTTTGCTTGGCTACTGTAGCACTTTCGTTTGTATTTATCAATTAGTGTCTAATCATAGACTAATTAGACTCAAAAGATTCGTCTCGTGGTTTTCTACCAAATTGTGTAATTAGTTTTTTCGTCTATATTTAATGCTCTATGTATATGTCAAACATTCGATGTGACAGAAATCTTGAAAATTTTTAGGAACTAAACTTACCCTAACCAAACTCTCGTGCATTTCCTCCGTGTGAGGTAGGGTGGCCATTGACGCCGCCTCAGCCGTGTTTGTTTAATTTAGATGAAAATCGTCTGGGCCTTGTTTAGATGCTAAATTTTCTCCCAAATTTCACTATGCAAAAAGAAGATTATCCATTATATCAAAATGTCGGCACATGCATGGAGTACTAAATGTAGATGAAATAAAAAAATAATTGCACAGTTTTATTGTACTTTACGAGACGAATATTTTGAGCCTAATTAATCAATGTTTGGATAAAAATTTATAAATACAAACGAAATGCTACAGTAAGAAATCTTATACTGTGCAAAATCTGCGCCTTCCGATTCGACCGAACTAAACACGGCCCTGGTCTATGGCCGAACAACGTACGTACGGGCATCACAACCCAAGGTTTAAAATGCAATGCGGTAGTGTTTAGATGATGTAAAAGTTGGTGTAAAATTCCTGTAGCACTTTTCGTTGTTATTTGGTAAAATTTATCCAATCATGGACTAACTAGGCTCAAAAGATTCGTCTCGACATTTACAGACAAACTGTGTAATTAGTTATTTTTTTACCTACATTTAATACTTCATGCATACGTCTAAAGATTCGATGTGACGGGGAATCTTGTAAAATTTTTAGAAGTTTGAAGGGATCTAACACTGCCCGCTTATGTCGAATTAATTAATTAATAGGAGTATTAAGGTGCGAGCAAGCAATAAGACAGGCGATCTGAGGAACTAACCGATGATGATGTGTATCGGTGTAATGTATAGCTTATCTCTTCTCTGCTGCTGACTCCATGCCTCATTTTTATACATCTATTGTTTTTTTACTTTTTTATTGTTTTATTTATTTATACAAAGCAAGGTCTGCAGTATATTAAGGTCTTGTTTAGTTCTAGAGTGTAAAGTTTTGAGGTGTCACATCGGGTATCACACGGGGTGTCGTATAAGATGTTCAGATACTAATAAAAAACAAATTACAGAATCCGTCAGTAAACTACTAGACAAATTTATTAAGTCTAATTAATCCGTCATTAGTACATGTGTGACTGTAGCACTTTATTGTCAAATCATGAACTAATTATGCTTAAAAGATTCGCCTCGCAAAGTAGTCGCAATCTGTGCAATTAGTTATTTTTAGTCTATATTTAATACTCAATGCAAACATTTGATGTAACAAGTTGTAAACTTTTGAGGAAGTAACTGAATAACGCCTAAGACTATCCGCATTCGTTGTACTCTAAATTCATCCTCTAAAAGGAATATTCTCTCATAGTCAGCGAGATTCTCTCCTCTATACCAATTTCTCCCGCACCTATTCATCCTCTATATCTCATCCTCTATATCGTGGGTCCCACATGTCATACACCATCCCTCTCTCTCCCTTCCTTCTCCCCCTCCCCATCTGTCCCCACGGTCTCTCTCCTCCCTCTGTCCTCCCCGCGCGGCCTCCCTGCCTCCCCGCGCGGCCTCCCTCCGAGCGCGGGACGGCGAGCGCGCGCGTGTGCGGGCGTGGGTGGCCGGCGGTGGCTCGGCCGGCGGGCGGCGGTGGCGAGCTCGGCCAGCGGGGCCGCGCGTGAACGGCGGGGGCGCGCGAGCTGCGGTGGCGAGCTCCGCCGGCTGGAGGCACGCGGGTGGCGGCCGGGCGGGCGGACGGCCGGCGCGGGTGCGCGGCCTCGCCCTCTCCTCCGGCGGACGGCCGACGCGGGCTCCACGGGCTAGGCCATGGCCGTGGCGGGCGGCCATGGCCGCGAGCTAGGTGGCGCGGCGGGCGGCGCTCCTCGCGGGCGGCGCTTCTCGGCGGGCTCGGCCTCACCTCCCTCCTCGTCGCCTCCGTCCCTGCTCCACGCGGAGGACGACGCCGCGCGGACCCGTGCTTGCGTGGCGCTTACCGTTCGCCTTTTCCCCTCCGCAAGTACCGGACGAGCGCCCGTCTGCTTGGATTGCGGACGGGGTAGCGCACGCCGCTGCGGCGTTTTTTACGGTAAACTCGTCCTCCAGTACCGGGTAGCGCACGCCGCTGTGGTGTTTTTTACGGTAAACTCGTCCTCCAGTACCGGGTAGCGGACGCCGCTGCAGGTCGTCTAAGCTGGTTACGTTTTGCTCTTTGTTGATACGCAACTGACGCACGTCATCTATCTTGAAAACGCGGAGCTAGATTTCCTGCGCCCTTTGACAGATTGACACGAGCCGCCAAGCTGGATAAAGTTGTTCTAGCTAGATAGCTAGCCGCCCCATGAAAACAACGCCCGTGTTTAGTTCCCGAATCCGGGCACCCGAATTATTACAGCACACATAGTGCGTATTAAATGCGCACGGTAGCAATTCGTTTGTATTTGGTAAAAATTGTTCAAACTTTGACTAATTAGACTTAAAATGTTCGTGTCGCAAAGTACAATAAAACTGTGCAATTAGTTTTTAATTTCATCTATATTTAGTACTTCATGCATGTGCAGTTATTTTGATGTGATGAAAATCTTCTTTTTTGTATAGTAGAATTTGGAGGTAGAAATTATCAACTAAACAAGGGCAACACCGATAAAGGTCAAATGCAGATAGCGCGATAGCCTGCAGCCCTGCACATTATCTATCGAACTAAACGACGATACATCGTGTACTGACAGGCCGTGGAAATCATATATTCAGCACGTTTTATAAGGACCCGTTTGGTTACAACGTGTTAAAGTTTAACTCCTATCACATCAATATTATGATAAATGCATGAAATACTAAATGTAGACTAATTGCATACATGTCGACACAAATTAGGAGTAATTTACGAGACGAATCTATTAAGCCTAATTAATCTAAAATTGAAAACTTTTTGTTAAATAAGACGAAAGTGCTACAGTATTTATTAAACTTTAACACCCAAACCAAACAGGCCTTAGTCATCTAATGTGCGGTTATCTTGTCTGATCGATCCATGTTGTCATTTCGAGTAGATATATATCCGGTGCATGCGGAAGGTCAATGGCCACCTCGAAGTTTTACAAATAATGAGCAGTCGGTCACATGTTCAATGCACCACCATGTGTGCCTATTGTCTGGTCTTGGACAGCAATCAGCATGTACGGAGTACTGTATGTATGTATCAGGTCGATGGGACGGAAGCAGGACAGTCGATGTACAAGTGGGTTTTCAGGTCTTTTCCCCTTAAAAAAACCACCAAGGCCGTGTTTAGATGCTCGAATTCGGGCCTGAATTCGGCTATAAACAGTGCTCATGTTACTGTAGCATTTTTGTTTTTATTTGGTAAAAATTGTCCAAAAATTGATTAATTAGACTCAAAATGTTCGTCTCGGAAAGTACAACAAAACTATGCTATTAGTTTTTGGTTTTATCTACATTTAGTACTCCATATATGTGCCGGTATTTTGATGTGACGGGAAATCTTCTTTTTTATAGTGGAATTTGGTGAAAAATTTGGGAAGTAAACAAGACCCAAGTGCACCACTTGTATCATGCATCTACAGTAGCATTTATCTACGCCAAGATATTATTATGATCTCGATTTGTCTTTTTAACCAGAGAGCCTTTTCTCCGTATTTCTGTGTATTGTGCACGAAAATACCGTACTCACCGGGATCAAACCCGGGTGGCCAGACAAGGCCTTTGACTCCCTGCGCTAGCCACCAGCTGCCGCACGCTGCTTCGATTTGGGTTTTATTAGTTTCAACCCAGTATTCGTCATTAATATAAACAGTCGGTTCTAAACGACTTGAACCAATCAACCACGGTCCACGGTTGGTGAAGAAGTTCAATGCTTTCAGGCTCAGGCCTAATTTAGATGCCTTCCAAATTCAAAATTCTTACGCTCTCTCCGTCACATCGAATCTTTGACACATACATGGAGCATTAAACATAGATAAAAAATAACTAATTGTACAGTTTGGTTGTAAATCATGAAACGAATCTTTTGAGCCTAATTAGTTCATTGGATACTAATTGACAAATACAAACGGAAATGCTACAGTAGCTAAATTTCAATTTTTTTCTAAACACCCCCTCGATCGATCTAACACTTATCTGAATGCCTGGTCCGTATGCAGAGTTTTAGTTCCAGTTCCTGACCAGTCAGTCCGAATGCAGACGACAACGCCGACAGGAAAATACTAGAGGTGATCAGTAGTACTGTCAAACCTCCGACGTTGAGCGCACCGGGTAGTATTAATTGGCAGTTGGCACTGTCCGGCACCGGCCGCAGCAGCCATGGCCGGCCAAGGAAAGAAAGCAACCAAGAAAGCAGACTGGACGTCCCCTTCCATTCGTAGAAAAACATACAGTAATCAAGAGGCCCCAACCGACTGGTCATCACTCATCATACCTATGATCTATCCGGGCGGCCGTCACATTCATACAAGGACAGTGCATTAGCACCATTGTTGTTAGACTACCCGCACTCGTCGTACTCTAAATCCATCCTCTAAAAGGAATATTCTGTCCTGGTCATCGAGATTCTCTCCTCTATATCACTTTCTCCCGCACTCATCCATCCTCTATATCTCTACTCTATATCAGTGGGACCCACGCGTCAGTTTTTTTTTTCTTCTTTTTTTTCTCACCAGCCACCCTCCCTCCCTATTCTCTCTCCTCTCTCTCTCTTCTCTCTTCTTATCCTTCCCCTTCTTCCCGGCCGTGTCGCCCGAGCTCCTCGTCGTGCACGGTGGGCACGGCCACGGCGCGGGGGCGGCCGCCTCCTCCGGCGGGCGCGGGGCCGGCCGCCGCGGAGCTCCTCTGCTCCCTCCGGCGGGCCCGGCGCGGGGACGGCCACCTCCTCCGGCGTGGGCGAGCACGGTGTGGCGCGGGCAAGCTCAGTCGCGGGCGCGGGGGCGAGCACGGCACGGGGCCGCCGCCTCCTCCGGCGGGCGTGGGGCCGGCCGCCGCGGAGCTCCTCTGCTCCCTCCGGTGGGCCCGGCGCGGGCGAGCACGGCGCGGAACGGGCGAGCTCGGTCGCGGGCGCGGGCGCGGGGCCGGCCACCATGGACGGGCTCCTCTGCTCCAGCACCAAGAAGACCACCCCGCCGGCGATTTGCGAGCGGCGGCATGGGCGAGCGCGCGGCGAACACGACCTCGCGGCGCCTCCCTCCCCTTCTCTGTGCCGGTGAGCCCTCTCCTCGCTTCCTCCGTCGCGGCCACGAGCTCGTCCCGGCCACCGCAGCCACGAGCTCCGTCCCCCAAGCGCTGGCCTGCTGCTCTCTCTCTCCCCCCACGAGCACGGCCCCGCGTGCGTGATACCGGAAGCTCCGTACGTCCGCCACAGACACCGGGTGGAGGCCGGTCCGGAATGATGGCGTATGCGATGGAGTACCCTGCTGCGGGAGTTTGGTCCGCTATTCGCGCGTAGCGGACGCGGATAGCGGACCTAGTGCAGCTCGTCTTAGCATGTACGTACTACTAATATCGTAGAAACAGCATGTAGTCTGAATAGAAAAATGATCTGGTTACCCGCAGTGGGTACTCTAAAACGATACTCTAAAGTTTTAGAGTATGAATATAGAGTAAAAACTGCTGCACTGGATACTATAAAACGATACTCTATCCTTTCTCTCACTCTATATTTAGAGTGATACTGTGCTTACTCTATACTCTATAGTGGCGGGCCCCACTAGCTAAACAAAGGAAAAAAATGTTATAACTCACAAACCAAAAATCCAAATTAAATTTCGATTTCACCATTAAATTCGTCTCAATAAATCCTTCAAAACTAGATCATACATGGATATATTTAGATAAAGTGACAAGTGGGTCCCACAGTGGATAGAGTGGATAGAGGATGATATAGAGGATGGATGGGTGCGGGAGAATTGAGTATAAAGGAGAGAATCTTGCTGACTAGGACGTATAGAGGATGAATATGGAGGTCCATGAGTGCGGGTAGTCTTATGTGCCCTGCTGCGTGCCCTCCTTGCTTGTTAGTTTCAAAGGAAAAGAAAAATGATTGCTAGCTGCTCATCCTCACAAGCTATCTGTTAACATTTGATCTGGACTTTGCTACACTCGCTTGTGTGGCTATGTATGCACAAGTCGGTCGTTGTCTAATGGTTGGCTGTGATAAACTGATAACCATATAGTAGAAACCTTTCGCAGATCTTCTCATGGATTTACTTACTGGAGATTCCTTCACAAACTAAATCAATAAGGCCCTGTTTGGATTTATTGGGCTAACAACTAGTTACTAAACTAGCCCTTGAGAATCAAACAGGAGGGTTAATGGGTGGGTTAAATTTTAGCCAAAGTTTCAATTAGTTGTTAACTCACTAGTCCATATAGAACCCAGCTAACAGGGTTTAAAGTTCCACATAGACTGGGAAGAAGACACTGATACCCCCACGTGAGTCGCTTGTCACAGCGCCACCCCCCGTGCTACATCTTGCTTGCTCGTCACCGCCCTTTCCTCTGGCTAGCCAGTGACCACCGGAGCTCATGAAGATCCTTCGCCACTGCCGTGCCTTGAAGATCAGCCATAGCCTTAGTTGATCCACCTTGGCCGTCGTCGATCCGCCCCACCATGTGAAAGTCCCTAGTTTGGTTTTGGCTAATTGATGAAACTTAGGACTAACCTTTGTATCTAAGTGGATGATTTAGATAAAGGTGGTCATTGCATATGAGACATGACATTGACTCATATGACCAAGGTGGTGAAGACCAAGATGAGGCTTGGCTCGATGGACCGGTTGTGAAGGTGAAGGGCAAGTCGAGGCTTCGAAGCGAAGGACCATGCGATGGTGAAGCTTGAGCAAGACTTAGCGCCGACAGACCGATGCAACGGTGAAGAGCAAGTGAAGTCAAGGTCGATGGATCGAGACGGTCATGTGATGATATGAAGTGGATCATATCATTTGGAGAAACAAAATAGGCTCAAGGCAAAGGTATAACCATAGGGCCATTTTGTTTTACACTCAAGACACCATAGAGGGTGTGAGTGGTTTAGGATCGATAGCCGAACTATTAAGAGGGGAAGTCTTATCGGTTATTCGATGCACGGGTGCCACTAGGTGAATTCATGAAGTGCATTGCATGTAGGGCCTAGTGAGCTAATTGGAAAACCTTTGAAAATGATTGAGAAAAAGCTAACACACAAGCACATGGAGATGTACACTTGATGGTGTTGGCACATTTGCAAAGGTGGCGTTGGTCGCGCTGTGGTTTGCGGGTAGAGAGGGGTTTGGGTTCCTCTCTCCCTCCCGCTGAGCGTGTGAGCGCGGGATTCAGGCGATTTCGGGGAAATGAAATGCCTATTTTCCACTACGCCAAAAGTCGGAAAAGAAACGGAGGCGAACGGGGTCACTGAGGTGACCGGACGCTGCACCGGACGCGGTCACGGTGTGACCGGACGCGTCCGGTCAGTACAGCGCGGTATCGGGCGCGCGGGCTAGGGTTTGCAACCGGCGCGTCCGGTCACTCGCGGGACCGGCGCGTCCGGTCAAGTGCCCAGAAGGAACTGCGGTTCACAAGGACGATCGGACGCGGGGCGCGTCCGGTCACACGCGATCGGACGCGTCCGGTCGTCAAGGGAGCTTACTGGACTCCGACCGGACGCTGGCACTGTCGCGTCCGGTCGTTGCGAGGAGCGCGTCCGGTCGTTGTTTCGCGGGCGCGGGTGCTGTGCGGATCGGCGCGTCCGGTCGTTGCGAGGAGCGCGTCCGGTCGTTGCTTCGCGCGCGCGGTGCTGTGCGACCGGCGCGTCCGGTCGGTTGAGCAGCGCGTCCGGTCATAGCGTTTGACCGTTGGCGCGCAGTGACCGTTGGAGGATCTAACGGTCGCATTTGAAATTTGAGGGACACGTGGACGTCGCAGGGCGACCGGACGCGGTTGAGCGCGTCCGGTCAGTTTCGACCGGCGCGTCCGGTCGTCCCGAAAAAACGGTCCGTGGAGTGGCAACGGCTCTATTTGTTTGGGGTGCTTATAAATACTCGTTGGCCGGCCCTTGGGGAGGCCTCTTGGCATTTCTAACACTCTTGTGCATCCTTTGAGCTAGAGCTACTCCTCCCACTCATCTCTCTTGCTTGATTGCAAATCAAAAGTGAGATTGAGTGATCCCAAAGTGCATTGCATAGCTTGAGGGCATCTAGTGGCACTTGTGGGTGGTTTAGCCGGTGGATTTCTTGTTACTCTTGGAGAGTACCGCTCCTAGCTGGCTTGGAGATTGTTGGAGGCGTTGGCAAGAGAAGGTGATTGTTCTTGGCCACCTCCGGTTGTTTGTAAGAGGTTCTTGTGCTTTCCTCGGCGGGACGCCAAAAGCAACTCTATTACATTGCGCGTGTCATTGAGTTACCTCACTTGAGAGTGGTGTCTTGCGGTGCCTTGCGGGGCGTGCCTTGAGGGGCAAGTGACTTGAGGGTCACACCGAGGAACCATCTAAGTGTTGGTCGACACAACCGGTGACGTAGCTTGTCGGTGCACAAGTGAACACCGGGTGAACAAAAATATTGTGTCTCTTGTCTCCCGGTGATTGGTCTTCATATTGTGTTGTTGTCAATATTGATTGATTGTATATCATCTTGGTGATTGGCAACATCTTCACTCCACCGTTGGTATAAGATACACAATCCTATCTCTTGCATTTACTTTTACTAGATTATCTTGTGTAGCTCTAGTAGTAGCCTTTACTAGTAGTTGTTAGCTTGCTCACTAGTGTATAAATAGTGACATAGCTCTTGTGTGAACTAGAGATCATAATCTACTAGACTTGTGGATAGGAGGCTTGCATCACAACCCTTGGCTAAGCAAAACTCGCTTTACGCCGTTTGTTATTCTAACAAGTTTGCTTAGTGGCTTGTGTAGAATTTTTAATAGGCTATTCACCCCCCCTCTAGCCATCTAGGACCTTACACCATGGCTTCGCCCCGCACGCTTGCGACAAAGCAGAGCCAGATAGAGGCGGATTGGGCCCGCACGCTCGCAACGAGCAGAGGCGGATGGAGCCCGCTCACTCGTGACGAGCGAAGACACGGGTGGTCGTCGAGCTCGCGCTGAAAGGATCAAGATGCCCAAGAGGGGGGGTGAATTTGGCTTCTCTAAAAATTAATTGCAAGAATTAAATCCTACAAGCCAAAGTTCACCCCTAGTGCCTACTAGTGTTCCTTGTGATTCTACCGGTAAAAAGTTTTGCACCCTAAGTTATAATCCTAGTCTAGCATAGCAATTCTAGGAAAGTAAACCAAGCAATGAAAGTAATACACGAAAGTAAATGCTTGAAAGTAAGGGTTAGGAATACGGCGATGTTTTCCCAAGGTATCGGAGAGTCGCCACTCCCCACTAGTCCTCGTTGGAGCACCCGCGCAAGGGTGTAGCTCCTCCTTGATCCGCGCAAGGATCAAGTGCTCACTACGGGCTGATTCTTTGACACTCTGTCGTGGTGAATCGCCCAAAACTGCTCACAAGATGAGTTGGGTCATCCATAAGCTCGCCGAATGATCACCAAACTCCCAATCACCACCAAGCCATCTAGGTGATGGCGATCACCAAGAGTAACAAACTAGAACTCTCACTTGACCACAACAAGCCTAATAAGAAGGTGTATGCACACTTGCTACTCCCTAGTCACTAATGAGGGATTCTCAAACTTTGATTCTTAAATCACTACCCTCACTAGAGCTCTTGCACTCCCTTGCACTTGAAAGGTGTTTCTCAGCTGAACAAATGAGCAAGAGACCTCTAAAAGAGGTGGAGGGGATGTATTTATACACCCCACAGTCAAAACCAACCGTTACCTGCCAACTCAGCAAAATACGCACTGACCGGACGCGCCGGTCGAACGTAACGGTCGAAAAACTGAATGACGTCGCTGAGTGACCGGACGCATAGATCAGGGGTGACCGGACGCGTCTGGTCGTGCAAGAACCTTACTGTACTTTGACCTGACGCTCGTTCGCGTCCGATCAGTGATGACCGAACGCGTCAGGTCAACAAAGTACCTTACTGGAACGTGACCAAACACGTCCGATCACTTCCCAGTCGCGTCCGATTAGATGTTTTACCCTCTAAGACACGTGTCAACACGATCAACGCGTCCGATCCTCGCAGGAACCACGTCCGATCAACCAGGTTGAAATGTAGTGACTGTTAGTACTGACCGGACGCGTCCGGTCGAGACAGAGACCGCGTCCGGTCAGGGGTAAACGGCTCAAACGACTTCGAAACGCGACGCAACTCGAACCGAGTTGCTCCCAACTGAACTTTGAGATTTACCTGAGCTACCTAGTGCTAAGTTTGACAAGTGTGCACCATACCTAAACAGAAGACTCACCTAGGTCAAGCTACTCGCTCATACCCCCCTTTATAGTACGGCCAAAGGAAAGAAGCGAAGATCCTAATGACTATTCCGGATGTAACTCAACACCTTGACATCCGGAACTAACCGTCCTTAATCTTGTCATTGATCCTTTGAAAACCGAAACGATTTCTATCAAGGGGCATGAATACCATAGTGCCCAAAGCAGTTATCAACCCCATGACCTAACTTAGCAAAGTTTCTGCAAAACACACGTTAGTCATGGTAATAATGCGTTGTTATCAATTGCCAAAACTAACTTCCGGGGCCTAGATGCTTTCAATCTTCCCCTTTTTGGTGATTGATGACAACACTTAGATTCAAAAGATTTAAGAGTTGAGGTTTTCGAACATGCTTTGTTTACATAAGCAAAAAGCAATAAGCACAAGGGGTTAGGAATTGTTTATGTGTTCTAAGCCAATAGAGTGTACTCATAAGATAAAGCATGAAAAGTTAGTACGCATAAAACATAGCTCATATGAAATCGGAGTAAGGCACGAAAGCACAAACTTATGACCTAGAACCAAAAAAATGACATGATATATAAAAGAGATCTCACAAGCACACATGTCACACAATGCAGGGCGAGAAAGTAAACATGATGCATGAATGTAGCACACAAAGAAAAAATAAAACCCTCTATCAACACTCCCCCTGAATCTACTCTCTCCCCCTTTGGCATCAAACGCCAAAAACAAAACTAAGGATCTGATGGGGGAACAGAAGTAGTCATGTCTAGTGCCGAGGAGCGTGGAGTGATCACAAACTGTGAAGTATCCTCCTCAGACTCTGAACTGTCAGGCTGACCCTCTGTAGATACATGTGGCAGTGAAGCAATCTGGGTCTGTAGAGCAGGAGCAGAAACTGAAGACGTAGTAGCAACAATAGGAGCAGTCTCTATCATCGGAGCCTGAAAAACATCAACTGTGGAAGGATCTGTCAAGGCAACTGATGACGGCACTGTCTCTGTAGTCCCAATCCCTGTCACTAGAGGAGCCACAGTCTCGGAAGCCGACATCCCTGAAGAGGTCACAACAGTGGTGTGCGAGGGTGTAGGCTGACCAGTCAACTCGCTGTAGGAGGCACTCAAGTCAGTGAAAGGAGTGCCTGTCAGAAGGTGAGGTCTGGGCTGAGCTGGTGGAGTGAACCCCGTCTGAATAGGAGTGTAGCTCAGGGACTGAAAGGTCTGAGGAACCTGCTGCTGGGGAGATGTAAACTGAAAGCTCGGCTGTCCCTGACTCTGAGGTCCACTGACTGTAGTGCTGGAGTAAGGACAGACGATGGTGGAGGAACCCCAACAGTGATGAGGTGTCGCAAGAGCTCAAGATACTGCTGCTGGGTGGCTGCCTCTGCATCTCAAACTGTTTCCTCTGAAACTCCAGCTGCTGCCTCTAGAACTCGTCCTGACAAGCCTGGATCTGAGCAAATGCAGCTGCTGTGTCCTGAGCCTGTCGCTGCATCTGAACCTCCTGCCTCTCCTGGGCCTGGGTCAGCCTCTTAAGGATAGCCACCATGGCTGGGTCTGAGCGGGAGGCTGATCCTGAACCACCGGCCTCATGGTCGTGAGACCGAGGAGAGCGGTACCGGGGAATAGGCTGGTAGTCCTCGTCTGTGCTGTCAGTGGCATCATCCTCAACTGGATCAGCTGGCTGAGCATCAAGATCTGCAAGCTCGGCCTCAGCAAGACACTCAACGGTCTCATCCTGCTCAGCTGCTGTCTCTAGAACCTCTGACCTCTGACACTGTCCCGGCCTTGGTGCCTGCTCTCTAGTAACTGAAGCCCACAACTATCGAATGTCATACTTTGGAAATGCAATAGTGGTATCAGAGATCTCAGCCCTAATCTTTGCAGGCAGGTCACACGCAGATCGAATAATAAAGCAAATCCAGTGCGCATATGGTAACTGACGGTGACCCTTGAAGCCCTCAGCCAAAGTGTCCTCCATCTCACATAGTAACAGATCCCAAATATCAAATGGTGTCTGAGAGATGAGGTGATGAACAACCCAATGCTGCATACGTGTTAGGCCCTCTCTGTATCCTAGCCTCGGAAGAAGAGTCCGCCTCACAATGACATCAAGCACTCTAGCAAGGGGTGTCAAGCTGGCAGGTGTATGTCTGGACCCCTCACCAAACGGCTCACGGAAGCAGGGTCTGATCATGTCTGTGGGTGGTACTGTACCTCCGTGAGGACATCTCGGTGGTGAAGTCTGTCCAAAGCACAACTGGTGAATCTTTGTCTCTAAAGCAGGGAGTCTGAGAATCTCCCATACCCTGGTACTGTATAGTCTGCTGTCACGGCCTTGGAATGCAAAGTGTATAAACTCGTGAGCAGGGTCAATCCAAAGTGAAGAGTAGAACTCTCTGACCCAAGTCCCGCAGTAAGCTCCAGTTCATCCCAGAAGGTCTGACAAACCAGGTAAAAAGGACAAATATGGATGGAGCTGCTCACCAACCACCTCAACTAAAGCCTCAAGTCGACAAACTCTCTGAGGTCTGAATGCAATCCCGCTGTCAACATAGGCTCTGTAGAAGTCCTCGTGTAGAGGTGTGTAGAAGCCCTCTGAGGCTCGAGGGTCCTGCTAGGGTGGGAACCATCGACCAACCTCAAAAAACCTGAGAGCCTGCACCTATCGTGTTGTAGCTCCCCTCAAGTCAAAGTGCTCGACTGGGGTGACCTCGAGCCCTAGGAGGTGGATGACCTCCACGATGCTGGCTCTCTGGCCTAGGAGTCACCTGTGCTCGCGTACGTCCTGAGCGACGACGCGGTAGAGTATGAACGATCTGCTCCTCTGTCTTCTCTGTGTCCTTTGTGGGCTGCTCTGCAGGTGGGGTCTCCTGTCCCCTCTGTGGCCTCAGTACCAAGCTGTCGACCTTCATGATGAAAGCGACGCTCGCCAATGTGAATCCCACTGCTTCTGCCACCTCTCTCTGCAAGCTCTGCTGCATCAGTGACTGTCTATGCTATCTCTGCCTCAGTGGGTGTCCTCTTTCTCTTCTTGGTGGCTATCTTTTTGCGTTTGCCATGGGCTACCTCTGTCAACCTGGGAGGACTTTTGTCCCCGTCACTTGGTGCACCACCAACATTCTTGCAGCGAACCATACTGACCAACCTCTAGGACTAAGAAAACCCTGATAGTGAAAGATGGTGTACTGACACTCGTGAGGCTTGGCCTCAATCCGTATCCACAGGCTTGGCCTTGGATTCAAATCTGATCAACTGCCACACGTAGAGCACTGACAAGACTCTCTGTAAAGATGGAATAGATAGAGCTACTATTAAGCATTATATTTTAACTACCAGATGAGCGAGGTCCTTAAGCAAGCATACGAGATAAGAAAAGAATAGAGCGTGATAAGCTACCTCAGATGAGCAAAACTAAGATGAAAAGGTAAGTGACCTTGACGCGCGAGGGTTCCTCAGAAACGATGGACGAGCGCTGGAGTGCCGAGATAAACAAAGGATGAATTAGAATTTCAACGGAACGTCATCGGTAAACCCTAATTGGAAGATCAAGGCAATGTGAGATCACCTCACGGAGACGAAATCACGTGAAACAACCTTGACGAAGAACGGTCAGAGTGAAGTCGTAAATCATCGCGACGGATTAGGGTTAGGTCTTGAAAGGATCAAATCTCTGTCAATGGAGGAGCACGACTCCGGCAGTGCGGCACGGAGGAGGAGGTGTGCACGGCGCGGAGGAGAAGCTGCAGTGGTGCAGTGCGGCGCGGTTGTCGGAGGTGAAGGCACGGCGACGCGGCGCGTGGAGGAGGTGGCGCGGCTGCAGCGGCGGTGCACGGGCGCGGGCGGTAGAGACGGAGCGGCGCTGCGAGCGGGTGCGGCTGAGGAGGACAATGGCTACAACGGCGTGGCATGAGACGGTGAGGCAGGCGGCTCGGGCTCGGTGGCGGTGGCGAGCGGATTGAAAGAGAAGACCAAAAAACTAGATCTGAATGTACTGTTAAAAGAGGTGGCAGATCTGCTTTTAACGCGATGACCGGACGCGCTGGTTGACTGACCGGACGCGGTGGAGCAGCGTCCGATCAGAGTCCAGTAAGCTCCTGGCGCGACTGGACGCGTCCGGTTAGAGATGATCGGACGCTGGCAGAGTCCGGTCAGAGATCATCCGAGGAACTCAACACGCTTGACCGGACGCGGTGGTGGGGTCCGGGACCGGACGCAGTGGTCACAACATCGCGTCCGGTCACAGATCCTTGAGATTGTCTTCGGGATGACCGGACACAGTGATGAAGCAGCATCGCATCCGGTCTAGCGTCCGGTCCAGCGTCTGGTTGCTGTAAAATGCCTTTCTTCAATCCGATCTTCGACGCGACTTCTCCCAATTAAGTTCCAATTCAAAGAGACTCAAATAAATACCAGTTGGAACCTGATATGAGGGACCTCTCTCAAACCCTCAAGTTTTTTAAAATATTTTGCCTTAGGCTAGTATTATTTTTAGGAAAATATGCAATAAACACCCGAGGAGCAACGTATGGCCATGCAATAGAGTTTATGAACCCTTGGGAGCGTCAAATGCTCTCTCTATTCATGGACAAATACAGAGGTTGCTCAAAGCAAAACCGAAAAGAAACGACAAAGCAACAACCATGCATATGTAATGCAAAGCGAGAAAGTAAGACTAGATTGCTTGTCAAGTTTGATCCACGGTTAGGCTTCTTCACTCCTCCAAAGGAGGGTTATCGTAACCGTGTTAGACAAGTCCTAGATGCATTGCGAAGAATTAAACATGACATATAATACAATGCAATGCAAGGGACAACACAAGCTTATTTTTTAAAGTTACTAGAATCAAGCACATTTAGTTCACTTCTCAACCTACAAAAGGTAGCCTCATCCAAAGGTTTAGTGAAGATATCCGCTAATTGATTTTCACTTCTTACACCTTCTAGTGATATATCATTTTTAGCAACATGATCTCTTAGAAAGTGATGGCGGATATAATTGTGCTTGGTGCGTGAGTGTTGTACCAGATTATTAGCAATTTTAATGGTACTTTCATTGTCACATAAAAGTGGCACCTTATCAAGAACAACTCTATAGTCTAGGAGGGTTTGTTTCATGTATAAGATTTGTGCACAACAAGCCTCCGCGGCAATGTATTCCGCCTCGGCGGTGGACAAAGCCACACTATTTTGCTTTTTAGATGACCAAGATACTAAAAACCTCCCAAGCAAATGGCACCCTCCGGATGTGCTTTTTCTATCAATTTTGCAACCAGCATAATCCGAATCGGAATAGGCAACTAGTTGGAATCTAGCTCCTTTGGGGGTACCAAAGACCAATGCTTGGGGTGTGCTTAAGGTATCTTAAGATTTTTTTTATGGCACTTAGGTGAGGTTCTTTAGGACACACTTGAAAGCGAGCACACATGCACACACTAAACATGATATCGGGCCTAGATGCGGTAAGGTACAACAAGCTACCAATCATAGAACGATAGAGAGTTTGATCAACCGGTTTACCTCCCTCATCTAGGTCGAGATGTCCATTAGATGGCATTGGGGTCTTGATTGGCTTACACTCTTCCATCTTGAATCTCTTGAGAAGATCCTTGATATACTTTTCTTGAGAGATGAAAATCCCTTCTCTCATTTGCTTGACTTGAAAACCAAGGAAGAATGTTAGCTCACCAATCATAAACATCTCGAACTCCTTTGACATCAATTCACCAAATTCCTTGCAATAATCTTCATTTGTTGATCCGAAGATGATATCATCAACATAGACTTGACAAATGAAGATCTCTCCATTAAGCTTCTTGGTGAATAGTGTGGTGTCGACCTTCCCAATAGTGAAGCCCTTCTCAATGAGAAAGTCCCGGAGGCGCTCATATCACGCCCTAGAGGCTTGCTTGAGCCCATATAACGCCTTGGACAACCTATAAACATGATTAGGATATCTAGGGTCCTCAAACCTGGGAGGTTGTTCAACATAGACTAGTTTATTTATAAAGCCATTTAAAAAAGTACTTTTCACATCCATTTGATATAGTTTCATTTCATGATGCGATGCATATGCAAGAAGAATACGAATGGCTTCAAGTCTTGCAACGAGTGCAAAGGTCTCTCCAAAATCAAGACCTTCAACTTGAGAGAACCCCTTTGCAACTAGTCTTGCCTTGTTCCTCACTACTACGCCTTGGTCATCTTGCTTGTTGCGGAACACCCACTTGGTTCCAATGACTCTTGCACCTTTTAGATGCTCTTCAAGTGTCCAAACTTGATTGCGGGTGAAGTTGTTCAATTCTTCGTGCATAGCATTCACCCAATCCGGATCTTGAAGAGCTTCTTCTACATTCTTAGGTTCAAGACAAGAGACAAAAGAGTGATGTTCAACAAAAGAAGCAAGCTTTTGAGATCGAGTCATTACACCCTTTGTAGGACTTCCTATGATGAGATCTTGTGGATGTGCTTGAAGTAGAGGTGAGTTTCTTCTATCAACCACTTGAGGAGAGGGTTGGGGAGCATCAACATCTTGATCTTGTGCCTCGGCTTGTTCATGAGAGACATGAGTGTCTTCATTTTCAACTCTCTCATTCTTATCATCATCTTGAGGCACACGTGATGAAGATGGTGGATTGATAATTTGTACATCGTCTTCATCATCTTTAGGCTTGATGTCTCCCACCGGTATGTTCTTCATTGCCTCCCTCAATGGTTCATCATCTATATCATCACAATTCTCAATTGCTCCTTGGGATTCGTTAGATTCATCAAATTCCACATCATATGTTTCTTCAACCAAACCGGTGGCATGGTTAAATACTCTATATGATTTGGACTTTGATGAGTAACCAACAAGAAAGCCAATATCACAACATCTTTGAAACTTTCCTAGGTGTTGACACTTTTTGTAGATGTAGCACTTGCAACTAAACACCCGAAAGAATGAGACGTCCGGCTTCTTTCCATTTAGCAACTCATAGGGGGTCTTGCCAAGAAACTTTTGTAGGAAGAGGCGATTTGAAGCATAGCATGCGGTGTTGATTGCCTCGGCCCACAATTTTTCCGGTGTATTGTACTCATCTAGCATTGTTCTTGCAAGGGTGATCAATGTCCGGTTCTTTCTCTCAACTACACCATTTTGTTGAGGAGTGTAGGTTGATGAAACTTCATGCTTGATTCCAATCTCATCACAATAAGCTTCAATGTTTGTGTTGTCAAACTCTTTGCCATTGTCACTTCTAATCTTCTTTATCTTGACTTCAAATTCATTTTGAGCTCTCTTTGCAAACTTCTTGAAGCAATTGGCCACTTCGGATTTGTCATGAAGAAAGAAAGTCCAAGTGTATCTTGAATAGTCATCCACAATCACTCGACAATAGAGATTTCCATCCAAGCTCTTGTAAGTTGTAGGACCAAACAAATCCATGTGTAGAAGTTCTAACACTCTTGATGTTGACATGTAAGCTTTGGTTGGATGAATATTTGCAACTTGTTTGCCGGCTTGACATGCACTACAAGGTTTGTCCTTCTCAAACTTGACATCCTTCAAGCCTCTTACTAATTCTTTCTTCAATAGCTTATTGAGAGTGTTCATTCCAACATGAGCAAGCCTCCTATGCCAAAGCCATCCAAGTGTAGTTTTGGTGAACAAACATGTCATCAAGTTTGCATCTTTGGAGGTGAAATCAACAAGATAGAGATTGTTGTATCTAAAGCCTTTGAAAATCATTTGCTTGTCATCTATCTTTGAAACTACCACTTCATTAGGAGTGAATAAGCATTGGTAGCCAAGGTCACAAAGTTACCTAACGGATAGTAAGTTGAAACTCAATGAAGCAACATAGAGCACATTTGAAAGAGAGTGATCATTTGATATTGCAATCTTGCCTATACCCTTGACTTTGCTCTTTGAATTGTCCCCAAATATGATCTTCTCTTGACATACCCCATTCTCTTCAAGTGAGGTGAACATACGAGGGTCACCGGTCATATGTTGAGTGCAACCACTATCAATAACCCAATGAGATCCACCGGTCTTGTAGTTCACCTACACACAAGAGATCAAGCTTTTTGTTTAGGGACCCAAACTTGAGAGGGACCCTTGACTTTCTCAACTAGTGACTTGGCAACCCATATTTTCTTAGGCCTATTCTTGTTTGGGGACCCAAGAACATGACTTTCATTTTTCCACTTGAATATTTTCTAAGCATGTAATGAGCATTGAAAGCAAAGGGTCTACCATGCTTGGGCAAGGGCTGTGGTGGTGGAGTTTTGCACTCATGAGCAAAATGGCCCTCTAGTCCATACTCAACACATCTCTTTGGCCTGGGCTTTGACTTGCTTTGTTGTTGTTGAGCTTTAGCCTTCTTCTCTTGATTTGCCACGTAACCAATGCCACTTTTATCCATCTTCATGACGGTGTTCATGAGTAGCTCACTTTGTAAATATTGGCCTCTTGTGAACTTGCTTAGGCCGGTCTTGAGATGCTCTTTCTCTTGCTTGAGCTTTTTGTTCTCTTCAATAAGTGACTCATTTGATGTTTGCTTTTCAAGAGCCACCAACTCTTTTAGCTTCTTGTTCTCATTTCTAAGCATCTAATTTTCACTCTTGAGCTTGACATAATCATCATAGTTGTCGGACTCAACCACATTCTTGCCTTTACCACTAGAGCCTTGCTCAATGCTCTCAATAATCAAGTCATCACATGATGTAGCTATATCAATCTTAACAACTTGGTTAGTAGCATCATGTGTCTCAAGAGAAAGCTCATTAGCAACAACAAGACTATCATAATTGATTTTCAATGTAGTATATTTGTCTTTTAGCAAGTTGTGCCTAGTGTTGAGCTCATCATGCTTCTTCTCAAGTTTATCATGTTTATCTCTAAGCTCTTTATTAGAAGTTTTGAGCTCTTTGAGAGTAGAAGACATAATTTCATTTTTATCTTTGAGCTCATCACTAGTCTTTTGTGCATTTTCAAGCTTAGATGAGACTGAGTCATTTTTATTTTGGAGCTCATCATTTTCATTTCTAGTTCTTCTTATGATTTTAGAGTATTTGTTCAATAATTTTACAAGTTCATCATAATAAGGTGCATCATATTCATCATCACTATCACTATCATCATCATCACTCTTATTGTTTTGTACCTTTCGTTCACCCTTGGCCATAAGGCATAGGTGAGAAGTGAAAGATGATGGTGAAGGTGGCGGTGAAGATGGTGATGAAGATGTCGGTGAAGATGATGATGGCCCAATCACAAATGCGGCGACCTTCTCTTTCTCATCGTCGCTCTCATCACCGGAGGACTCACATGATGACTCAATGTCGGTGAGCCAATCACCAACAATGTAAGCTTTGCCTCCCTTCTTCTTCTTATAAAACTCTTTCCTCTTGCCATCCTTCTTTTTATATGGCTTGTTCTTCTTCTCATCTTCTTCATCACTTGAATCATTTTTCTTGTCCTTGTTCTTGTTCTTGTACTTGTCTTTTCGAGGCTTAGGGCTTTGATGAGCTAAGTGGCCAAGTTCACCACAATTGTAGCAATCCATCTCAGATATAGGCTTCCTTTTGCTACTTGTGAAGAACTTCTTCTTCTTGCCATCGAACTTGATGCCACTCTTGTTAAGCTTCTTAAGCATCTTGGTGGTCTTTCTCACCATAAGTGCAAGTGATGCATCATCAATATCACTTTCACTTGAGCTTTCTTGCACCATCATGGCTTGGCCCTTCTTCTTTTTCTTGTCATAACTCGCTTTGAAGGCCAAGTCCTTCTTCTTGGAAGATGATGAGCCCTCTTCCGGAGTGATGTGCATGTGCATCTCATGTGCATTGATCTTTCCCAATACTTGTGTCGGTGTTGCGGTGGAGAGATCACTTTGGTGAAGCACGGTGACAATGTGACCATACTTCTCAATGAGAAGAACACTCAAGATCCTCCTTGCAACATCCGATTGACTCATTTGAGTGAGCCCGAGAGCATTGAGATCCTCTACAAGAACATTCAATCGAGTGTATATGTCATTAGCACTTTCTTTAGGAAGCATCTCAAAAGAATTAATTTTCTTCAAAGCAATATGATAGCGTTCCTCACGCTCACTCTTAGTTCCCTCATGGAGAGCACAAAGGTTTTCCCACAATTCATGAGCGCTTTTGGCATTACGCACACGATAGAAGATATCCTTGCCTAGGCCCCGGTGGAGTGCATTTTTTTGCCTTTGCATTCCACCGGTTGTACTTCTTTTCGTCACCACTTGGGTTGGCGGGATCCTTGATAGCGGGAAGCCCTTCAGTTGCGGCTCTAAGACACCCAACATCTATGGCTTCGAGGTACGTCTCCATGCAAATTTTCCAATATGGAAAATCATCTCCCTCAAAGATGGGAGGTGGTCCTTCCCCATTAGACATCTTGCTCTAGGCGGTGAAGCCTAAATTAGGAGCAACTCGGCTCCGATACCAATTGAAAGGATTAAGATGCCCAAGAGGGGGGGTGAATTGGGCTTCTCCAAAAATTAATTGCAAGAATTAAATCCTACAAGCCAAAGTTCACCCCTAATGCCTACTAGTGTTCCTTGTGATTCTACCGGTAAAAAGTTTTACACCCTAAGTTCCAATCCTAGTCTAGCATGGCAATTCTAGGAAAGTAAACCAAACAATGAAAGTAATACACGAAAGTAAATGCTTGAAAGTAAGGGTTAGGAACACGGCGATGTTTTCCCGAGGTATCGGAGAGTCGTCACTCCCCACTAGTCCTCGTTGGAGCACCCGCGTAAGGGTGTAGCTCCCCCTTGATCCATGCAAGGATCAAGTGCTCACTATGGGCTGATTCTTTAACACTCCGTCACGGTGAATCGTCCAAAACCGCTCACAAGATGAGTTGGATCATCCACAAGCTCACCGGATGATCACCAAACTCCCAATCACCACCAAGCCGTCTAGGTGATGGCGATCACCAAGAGTAACAAGCTAGAACTCTCACTTGACCACAACAAGCTTAATGAGAAGGTGGATGCACACTTGCTACTCCCTAGTCACTAATGAGGGATTCTCAAACTTTGATTCTCAAATCACTACCCTGACTAGAGCTCTTGCACTTCCTTGCACTTGAAAGGTGTTTCTCAGCTGAACAAATGAGTAAGAGACCTCTAAAAGAGGTGGAGGGGATGTATTTATACACCCCACAGTCAAAACCAATCGTTACCTGCCAACTCAGCAAAATACGCACTGACCGGACGCGCCGGTCGAACGTAACGGTCGAAAAACTAAACGACGTCGCTGAGTGACTGGACGCACCGATCAGGGGTGACCGAACGCGTCCGGTCGTGCAAGAACCTTACTGTACTTTGACCTGATGCTCGTTCGCGTTCGATCAGTGATGACCAGACGCGTCAGGTCAGCAAAGTACCTTACTGGAACGTGACCAGACACGTTCGATCACTTCCCAGTCGCGTCTGATTAGATGTTTTACCCTCTGAGACACGTGTCAACACGATCAACGCGTCCGGTCCTCGCAGGAACCGCGTCCGGTCAACCAGGTTGAAACGCAGTGACTGTTAGTACTGACCGGACGCGTCCGGTCGAGACAGAGACCGCGTCCGGTCAGGGGTAAACGGCTCAAACGACTTCGAAACACGACGCAACTCGAACCAAGTTGCTCCCAACTGAACTTTGAGCTTTACCTGAGCTACCTAGTGCTAAGTTTGACAAGTGTGCACCACACCTAAACAGAAGACTCACCTAGGTCAAGCTACTCGCTCATGCCCCCATTTATAGTATGGCCAAAGGAAAAAAGCGAAGATCCTAACGACTATTCCGGATGTAACTCAACACCTTGACATCCGGAACTAACCGTCCTTAATCTTGTCATTGATCCTTTGAAAACCGAAACGATTTCCATCAAGGGGCACGAATACCATAGTGCCCAAAGCAGTTATCAACCCCATGACCTAACTTAGCAAAGTTTCTGCAAAACACACGTTAGTCATGGTAATAATGCGTTGTCATCAATTGCCGAAACCAACTCCCGGGGCCTAGATGCTTTCACGCGCGTCTCCTCCATGGCGAGAAGAAAGGTGCAAACCATGAAGCGTGGGAGAAGGAATGATGCGGAGGAAGGATAGACGAGGAAAAAAATAAAAAGGGCTAGTAACGGTTAGCTGAGGATCTAAGCAGGAATGTGTGAAACTTTAGCTAACTAACTACTTGTCAACTAATCACTATTTCTAGCTAATTTTTAGTCATAGTCCATCCAAACAATGTCTAAAACGTTTACCTATGGAAGTCCTCTAATAAATGATTGTCCTCTTAGGCCTCAGCATTAATTGCCCTTTGGTGGGTTTTCTTTTCTCCTCCATCAGATGAGTCAGATCATTGGGGACAATGATTAGGACGACGGACTTGTAGTTGTAGGTCGCATTTAGTACGGTATATATGATGATGTTTGTGGAAACGTGCGTAAAGCACGACGTAATGACTCGGTTGCCGTCAAAATGAAATTTTTACTATAAGTTCAATAATATAATAATTAGCCCATCATAAAAATTTTATCACAATTAGATCATAGAAACTATAACTTTAAATTAATTATAGAATAGTATAGATCTAAAGCTACAACAAAAACTTTATACTAAAACATACCATATTATATATTCCATTTTATGATTTTTCTATGATTTATTATGAATTTCCAAAAATTTAGCCAAAATAAATAAAAAAAAGAAAAATATAAAATCACCTTTGAAAACGACCTATAACCAGGTCAGGAGGTAAAATAAATGGTTTTAAAAGTTGAGGGAGACGGTTTAGCCAGTTTTAGAGTTTATGGGGAAAACTAGACTTTGAAAATAGTTCAGCGAGGTAAAATGAGTTTTTTCCTTTTCTCCGGCTATATCATAGGTCCATTTTTCTAGCTTCCAGGCCTCTTCCATGACCCCACTGACTTGTTCCGGCTTTCAATTGAAAAAAAGTTTTTTTTGAGTTTTTTTTAAAAGTAAACTTGTTTCCAGGAAATCAATATGTAAAGTTTCTGAAACACAGTAAATAACAAACATCATGAAAAATGTTCCAACCTCACGAAATAACATCTATCATTTTTAGCTTTGTCAGAAAAGTTTTAGCTTAATACATTATAGGTTTCGACTCCTTGAGAAAATTGTTCAAGCTTAAAATGATAGATGCTCCAGCTTCATACATATAAAAACAAATATGTTTCAGCTTCACGAGAAAATATTTTGAATTATATAAAATAAAAATCGTCCTAGTTCATAGTACAAATATTGTTATAGATAGATAAAAAAAACATTTTCCAACGTGATAAGAAAAGCGTGTCCTAGTTACACAAATAAAATGACTCGGCTCAAATAGAACATATTTCGACATCCCACTAAGGTATAACATTTCAACTAGTTCTTAGGTTCAGTAGTGTTCCCCTATGTGTCCACTGGTTTATAACATTGTTCACGTATACATTGGATCGCTTAGAATCAAATACTACCTCCGTCCTAGAATAGATGTGATCCTGGTGTTTAAATATTATCTCCAAATTAATGTAAGAGCATCTTTAAAGAGACTCTTCATATTCTTTTTAAAGGTTAGGAATAGAGATTTTTATGAAAAACTACCCTCAAACGGCTTTTCTAAATGGTTAAATAAATATAGCCATCTTCTATTTCGGATTTTTCGCTAGCAAAAAATAGAAGACGAGAATGACTCTCTAGAGTGCACATGAGATATAAAAAAGCTATTGGAAAGTAAAAAATATAGAAAATAATTTTTATGCAAATAGCTCTCTAAATATTGATTTAGAGAGTGAGATTTAGAAAGATTCCTACAGATGCTCTAAACGTGGGTGAGATCAGCATTTTTTGTGGGACCCACCAATAAAAAAACAAGCGCATGCAATCGCACGATCTATCCGTGCATCCATCAATCCGTGATTCTCTCAGGCACTGCAGGCAGGCAGCCTTCCGGCCTTCCGCACCGGGAATAAAAATAGCGGATGCGAAGAATCGAGAGAAGCGCTCGCACCGTCGTCGATGTTTAATCTCGAAGTTTCGGCAAACACTTGCGAAGGACAAAGAGGGTACATGTGCAATTTCACATCCTCACTAAACTGGCCTTGAAAAGCAAGATTTCCATGTTTTTAGGGACCAGGGAGTAGAAAATAGAAGTTGGAGTGTTTCTGTTTACGTGAACAATGTTCCGCTATGTGTCCACTAGTTCAGATATACTTGAACAATGTTATAAACTAGTGGACACATTCCGGTTTTCAGAATGCTACAGAGCATCGATCACCCAACGCAACTAACCTGTTCAGCTGTCCTTCACAGCCACTGCCACTGCAGGCCGTAGCTGTTTTTCTCTAAGCATTCCCTATAGATTACAAGCAGCAGTTGTGGTTGTAAAAAGCAGCTCAACAGGCATATCATCTTTGAGCTTTGCTTAATTTCTAACTCATGGGCTTTTGTACTCGTAATTGGGCTTGGTTGGCTTCACGAGAACGTTTCAAAAACAGCTAGTGGAGCAAATTCTCACATGACCACATGATTCAAAAGTTTCGAAACTTAAGACCGTAGTTTCTAAAATTGTGCTTCCAAATTTTAGTTCCAACCATTATATTTCTTACAAGACCTTTACAATAAAACCGCAACTTGAATATATTTGGACAACAGTTTCTCAAAGAACGCAAGCGAAACGCTAGACTAGTTGGTCTGGCTGTGCGCTTTGCACTCTGCCGGCCAGAGTTTGAATCCTCCGAGGGAGGATTTGTTGGCTGGAGGAGGCACAATTTATTTGTGCGATGAAAAAAATCCTAATTCAAACCTCCATGGGGGCGGATTTGTTGGCCGGAGGAGGTGCAATTTATTTGCGCATTGAAAAAAAATCTCCTCGTCTGCTCCACGCCAAAGCATATGTCTAAGGTCAGCTTAGTCTCATGGGAGCTTTTAATTTCCCAAAGAACATTTTTTCTTGTAAAACTACAACATTGTTTTAAAAAATTAATCAATGAAACAGTGTTCTAGGTTTACGAGAAAATGTTTCAAATTTAGGCGATTTTTTTTCTCTAGTTAAGGGGGTGTTTGGTTTGGGGAGTTAAAGTTTAACAAACACTGTAGCACTTTCGTCTTATTTGACAAAAAGTTTCCAATCTTGGACTAATTAGGCTTAATAGATTCGTCTCGTAAATTACTCCTAATCTGTACCGACATGCATGCAATTAGTCTACATTTAGTGCTTCATGCATTTGAGGGAACATTGATGTGATGAGAGTTAAACTTTAACAAAATGAAACCAAACGGGGCCTAAAAGAAAGAATTGTCCCCGAGAAAACACTGTGGCTCCTCGATTACGCTCGTTTAGGTTGAGAGAAAGATGTTCTTGCTTTACAACAACATTAGTATAGCAGAAAAATGTTCTAACTTCTCGAGAAAGTGTTCCAGCTTTATAGAAAAATTGTTCCAGATTGGGAAGAGAATTATTTCAGCCTCATGATATTAAAAATAAAAGACGAAAAAAATTCAAAACCAATTTGTCTAATCCAACCAAACTCACTCTTGGGCTGAATATGTTTGCTATATGGGCCAAATTAGTCCGAAATAAAACGTCTAGGCTGATGAGGTGGAGAAATTTTTTGGTCAAAAGCAGCGCACAAACTATTTTCTTTTCTTATACCAATATATAAGAATCACAAAAGAAACACAACAGAGGGGCACACTCATTTAGGTTGCGTCATTCTAGCTTTCTGGAATGATTGGAATGAGAGTGACAGTAGGGCAGAGCACCAGGGCAGCCGAACTGAGCTTCCAAGACTCCAAACCAGCTCGCCGGCTGACACAAAAACAAGCGTGGCAACGTGTTTGTAATCAGTCTTGTTGCCGTTTCAGTACGGGGCCTGCCTGAATATGGCAACTGCAAGCTCAGCGCAAAGCAAATGTTGATGCCAAACTTGAACAATGTGTAGGTGTAGCTAATAACTACGTATATATAATTCTGAATCCGCAGACAAGCGCGGCCTGAACCTGCAGATTTGATCCGTAATCTCAGGTCTGAGCATGCGATCGTCACTGGTGCCATTTTCTCGCTCAGTGTTTGTTCATATGTTTTTCTTTTAGGGAGTTGCTTTCTCTTTTTTTTTCGTCGTTAACAGAGCGCACCATTTTCCCTTACGGGCATGCCAGGTGCCGTCCTACTACAAATCCTACTCCACTAACCGACAAAGCCACACTAGCACCCGATCGTCGGCGGTTCACCGACCGCCGGCGATCAAGACAGGAGCCGTGCCTGACCGCCGGCGATCAGTTCAGATGTCTCGCCGGCACAGCGGACAGGAGCCGTGCCTGACGAGCCAGCAGTCGATGCAGGGCACGTGGAAGAGGTGGCGGCACCCGGGCAGCCTCCGCGCGGGCTCGCCCACCCGGAAGTCCTGCAGGCACACCGAGCAGCACAGCGCCTGGCCCGCCGCGTCCACGGCGCTGTCCGCCGCGATCACCGTCTCCGGCAGCCGGCGCACCGCGTCCTCGGGGAGGCCCATGACGCTGCCCGTCTCGAACAGGTCGCTCGTCTCCTCGAACGGCGAGCTGATGGCGCTGATCTGCGTCCACAGTCCACACACAGGATGGAAACAAGTTAGTTACAGCAGGCTGACGCAGTGACGCTGAAATATTACTCCTATGCAGATGCCTGGTCTGAAGAGCAGTTGGGCAATTAACTAAGACACGTCATCTCGTTTGTCAGTCATTGATGCCAAAGAGTGTCTTTTTTTTTTACTTGAGGTTGATGGCCTCACTGAAAGTGATCTAGATGGCAGGCACCAGCACCACCCTTTTTTAAGGTAACAACAACTCATATTCTCTTCTCTAACTAACAAAGGTATTAATTAAAGATCTATAAATGGGCGTGTGCCTGCCTTTGAATTGTTGGTACTCCATCTCGGAAGAAATCGACCGCATTAGCTTCAGGGACAATGCATGGACATGGACCAACTACCACTCAAATTTATGCGCACAAGCATCTTCATATACCAGACACTCGTTTGCTTATTACGCTGCTACCTAAACTTCTTGTTGATCGATAGAGCCAATGGACCAACCGGTACCAAATTTAGGATTTTGCAGTGCAATGAACATAGGCAATCAGCGTAATAATCCTGGTGCGTTTTGGTTTCAGATGAGGCTGAGTGAGTGACTGACTATACCTGACTCTGCACGGCGTTCCGAACCGCCGGCCCCACCTTCTCCCGGACCAGCCTGCCGCTCAGGAGGCCGGAGATGATGTCCACCTGCGTGCACAGTAGCAGAGCACAAACACAGACACTTGGGTCAGAGACAGCCAGGCACCGAGCAAACCGGAAAGTACGACGACGAGTCGATGCAGCAGTGCGTTTTCGACAGGAAACCGAACTCTCACCGGTGCAGGTGAAAAACATGGGTCCATGAGATTCACATGCATTTGAATAGTGCGCCATGCGAATAAATAGAATATATATATATATATATATATATATATATATATATATATATATATATATATATATATATATATATATATATATAAAGAATGAGGCCATACCGTAGGTCGCATCGGCCCACGGAATCAATGGGGCACACCTAATCGTGTTGGTCAACATCAAGCCCCATTAGGCCGCGAAAACGAGAGTGGTGTGCTTGCAATTTGCAACGAAACTGATCGATATAAACCGAGAATTCTGAAGCGAAGTGGCAGCGACCGATTTGACAGAGTAGGATCGATCGAGGCTAGCAGTAGCAGACGAATGCGCTAGTCGTCAGTGCAGTGCGTACCATGTAGAGGAGGGACCAGACGCCGGACTCGCCCGAGTGCCAGAGGTCGCGGGACGACTCGGCGACCTCGATGGAGAAGACGGCGCCGGAGATGGCCCCGATGCCGGCGCCGCGCAGCATCCCGCTCTCGGTCGCCAGCCCGACCATGGACCCCGTAACCGCCCCGACCAGCGACCCCACTGCATGCGAAAGCCATACAAGGCAAAGCACCTCATCAGACACAAGCAGGCAGGTAGGTGCCCTGCAGCGACTCTATATCTGATCGAGCGCGGAGACGAGCAACGCACCGGCCGCGAAGACGCAGGTGGCGACGAAGCAGAGCACCCTGCCGGCCAGCCCGCACGCCGCGGCGCCGGACCACTGGCACGGCCCCGGCACCGGCGCGGATGACGGCGACGAGGAGCTGGGAGACAGGTCCATCGGGGACGGACGGGGAATCGGAGGAACGGAACGGATGATGGCACGCGCGCTGCTGACGCAGAAGCGCACAGACCCGAGACAGAGAGAGAGAGAGAGAGGGATGGCAGGCAGCAGGCGATGAACTGATGAGTGTCCGGAGCTAGGCGAGCGCGTGTTGTATAAATAGTGGCGGGGAATATAAAACCGTGGTCTGGTCTGGTGCTGGCGGTGTGGAGCAGCCGCTGGTTTTGTCCCTCTGCCTTGTCCGCTAGCCCCCTTTGCCCGGCCCGTCGTCGCTCTCCTCTGCCGCCCCCGAAGATTTTGGCGAGCGCGCCCGTGTCGCATTGCGAATGTTATTTTATCGCTCGCAAAAGGAGATTTAGGCATCAGCTCCGCTGCTCCGTTGCCAGCCCTTCCCTTCTCTGCTCCCTCGCCATCCACGCTGCCACAAGGACGGTGGGCATGGGCCTCGTGGCTTTGTTTTCTTCGTATTTTCTCTTCCCAAACCATTCTCCCTTCTTTCTAGGCTAGTCTAGCGCAGTGGTTCCATTGGCAACTAAAATTGTTCATTTTGTGAAGTGAAGTCAGAACGTAAAATAAACTTTACCATTGTGTTTAATTTCGTTGAGATGGTAAAAACATATATATGAAACATCTAATTTAGAGTGGATAAAGAAATTATGCCATAAAAAATATACTCCAACGTTTCAAGTTTCGAGGATCGAAACTTTCGACTGACATCGGAACTTTTGATGAACCTAAAAAAATCTGTAGGGTTCCCGGTTTCATCCCACATCGATAATTATGACATATTTCGGCCAACGGACATCAAAACTTCCGATGAACCCAAAAGAACCCTGTTCGGATGTAGCCTTTTAGATTTTAATCTGAACTACTCCACTCTCATGGGAAACTTGAAGATTACATCTTGGAAAGGTTTTCTAATGGGATAAGACCACCCCGCTCAATTTATTAGAAGATCATGGCTGATTGAGGTATCCAACATCCGATTGTTAAAAAACACATCTACTACTCCTTTTACTCTCTTTTTCCCCATTTACTTCTTCTCCTCGTTTTTGTCGCTGCTGCATGACTAGTGGATCGATGGCGACGAAGTTCCAGGGTGTAACGGAACCGTCCAAATTATAAGAGCACAAGTTCAAAAACAATCGCCGAAACGATCAAATTCTCAAACTTGAGCCCATATAACTCCGGTAGTCCACGAAATCGCGAGGGATTTCAAACCAAACCGAGAGCAACCAGATCGTAATGATTCAACATAACACAACACTTGTTACAACAGTTCAAAAGTAATCTCATACATCGGAGTACAATTATTTTTATTACAAAACCAAAGTAAAGATTAGCGGAAGCAACATAATTTCTGAAACCAATTGAAGTCAAATACTGCCAGTACATAGTCACATCCTGCAAAAGCATACCAGAAGAGATACTACAGAGACCATGCCCATATGGTCTAGTCTTCACGCCCACATGGCGAAGACAATACTTGCAGCAACAAGTAGGAATCAGCTACCTGCAACAGGTGGGAATAAACCCTGAGTACGAGAAGGTACTCAGCTAGACTTACCCGTCAAAAACCAGAAACAAAGGTGACACCAAGGATTATGCAAGGCTTTATAAAGTGGGCTAGCTTGACTCATTTGCAGAAAAGCTTAATACCGATAAGTAACCAATATATGCTTAAGTATCAATTTGATCATCATTAACCTGAGAACTAGATTAGCACCTGTACTAAAGCAGTCACTTTATTAGGAGCAACCAATATTAACCATAGAAGGTATAATAAGGCCATCATCATCATTATCATCAATTCCGAACCATCATTAATCATTAGTGTATCTACGCCGGAGATAACCAGTCAAGTTTCTCACTATCCGGGAGAGACGGCGACTCGAATCGATTCCAACTCAGCTGAGGGGGTATTCCTGACACTCACCCGGCAAACCCCGCTAAAGGCAGCCGTAGATAACCTTTGGTACAACTCAGGGTGGGCCCGAACAGTGCCGCGTTCTCGGGGATACCAGTGGCCAGGATGCTCAGGACTTTTAACTCACCTGCCCTTGGACCCTCTGGCTCCCTTCCGAGGCGACTTTCACTTTTCGACTTCGCAGCCTGAGTTGAGCTACTAGGCTTCGCGGTCGGCAACCTCAGGCCGGGCAACTAAATGTTAGGCATGCGTTCAAAATGACATAGAAGGCTCCTGGTCTCGGTCCTTAATCGACACAGACGGGGATAGATCCACACTCAAGACCTCCATGCCTTGCTGTTTCACTATCATCATTGTAACACCCCTGGGTGTTAAGCATGCATTATCATTCAAAGCATAAGCATTCAACATCATTGCATGATTAGCATTATTTGAATTGTAGCTCTTTCAAATTTAATTTGAAAAACAAATAAATGGGAACCCTAAGTTTGATATAAGTGTTAAAAAATTGATGAACTTTTGAGAAGTAGCAATTTTAAATAATCTAGAATAAATCAACTTGATTATTGGATCAAAAGTTTGAATTCAAGTCTTCCTCAAATTCTGTTTTAAAAATATTCTAAGTAAATGAGTTTTTGATTTTAAATTAGCTTTAAATCTCAAATTCAAAATCTATTGAGAATTTTGAAAAGTGCTCTATATGAAAGTTGTAGAGAATAAAATTTTGAACAACTTTTATTTTGGGCCAAATTTCTGAAAACCTCTTTTTCATCTCCAAATTCAATTTTGAAACAAAGAATTAAATCTGAAAATATTTTTGTAAAAGAAAAATCGGATTTCGCTTTACTGGGCCGCAGCCTCACATCGCGGCCCATGGCCGAAGCCGGCCTGGCCCGCGCCCGCGTCGTCTCCCTCCCGCCCGCGCGCGCGCCCGCGCGTGGCGTCGTGGCGCCGCGGCAGCGTTCGGCCGCCGCGTGGCCGAACGGCGGCGACGTCGCGTGACACGCGCCCCTGTGGCCCCCGCAGCGTCCGCGCCCGCTTACCCCCCCTCCGCGCGCTCGTCCTCCTCGGTTGCTCCCTCCATTCTCCCTCGCCCGCCCGCACAGCAGCAGCAAGCTCCGCCTCCGCCTCCGCCGTCGCGCGCCTCGCCGGAGTTGGAGTTTCCCGCCGCTAGAGCTCACCGCCAACTGCTACATCTTGCATAGGGCTCCGCCACGACTCCACGAATCCTGTGCTCGCCCTATCGCGCCGTGGTAAGGCCCCCGTCGGCGGGAATGGCTCGCCGGAGTTGATCGAGTTCACCGGCAGCGCACTGCCCCGTGAACTTCACCCCTCCGTCCCCCCTTCTCGCTCTCTTCTCACGTGCACGAGCACCGCACTCACGTGGTGAAGCTCGCAGACCACCCCACACACCCCATCCCGGTCGGAGTTGGTCGGCCGGCGGTGAGCCGAGCCACCGTGTCGCCATGGCCGCCGGTGAGCACGCTCCTGAGCTCCTTTGACCGCGCTAGCTGGCTCGCTAGGTTCGCGCGAAGACGGAGATCACGATGACAGTCACGGCCTGACTGGAGACCTCGCCGTCGGCGAGAGCTCGTCGGTCAGCGCCGCCCCAGGCCGGTTCGGCTGACGGGTGGGCCCGTTTGACCGCGTGGTCCCGCCTGTCTGTCTCATGTGTGTTCGCGGTGTGCAGATCTGGGGTGCACGTAGCGTTTAAAGCCGGTTTTGATTTTCGGTTTTAAAGAAATTGATTTCCAGAAAATCTGAAAAAGGCTTCCAAAAATTGTATCTCAAGATTTATAGCTCCAAAAATCATGAAACAAATTGTGAAATGCTCCTTTTGAATAGATCTACAATTTAAAAATATCTCATGTGATTTTTGTGACACTCTACTGTGCAATTTTATTTAATTGTTATATATGCTGTTATCTTAGAAAAAGTGTAGTAAATAAAATAATAGAGGGAAAAATATGATTCTTGTTACATTAGTCTTTATTAGTGATGTACTTTCTAGGAAAAATGCCAGTGAAGCATGTTCTGTGGAAAAATGTTGAAGTGTAGTTCAAATGCTTTTAATTGGTAATATCTGTTATTTTTACTATAGAGCAAAATTTGTATACAACATACATCTGATAATTTTTGTAGTATGTTGGTTTACTGTTAGTAACCTAAGAAAATTGTGAAATCTGTTGTTTGACACCTTTTCTAGTATAAAATAAATTCATGCTCACAATTAGGCTATAGCTTGTTTATTTTGTACAGGCAGTTTTACTTGTGCAATTCTCATGAAAATTTAGTGGTAGGTTAGTTAGGGTAAGAGTAGTCTACTGTAATTTTTGTAGATTTTTATCTACACCAGAGATAGGTGTTGTTGTGTAACCCTAGCTAAATAGGGAATAAAAGATTATTCTTTATGAGAAATTGAGAGAAATAAAATATGTTTGGTGTATCTTTGAAGCATCATGATGCCTTGCTGATGTTATGGATGAGTTAGGTTGGTAAGCTTTGGTAGCTTAGGTTCACTTGTATGTGTAGATGGTAGGCTAACTAATAGAAGGATAAGGTGTATGTTTTAGGTTACATGTTCTTGGATGACGTTGACTAACTTGTAGAAGAAATAATTATATTCAAACTGCTCATTCCATGTGCTCATTTGCATCTCATGTCATCAAAGCACTCCACCGCAATTCGATGCATTCTTCGCATGTTTCCTTATGCACTTGCATCATACAGGATCGCAGGAGGAGTTGCAGGCAGCAGTTCCGGAGGAGCAGGCTTGGACGGATCAGCAGGAACCCCAGGCACAGGAGGTGCCCGAGGAGGAAGAGTCAGTCGAGGAACTGCCAGAGTGCGTCGATCACCACCCTAGTTCGTTCGAAAGAGGCAAGCCCCGGAGCATTTTAAGCCTCCTAAATTTATAAAAAGTTATTCCTTATTACATGAGTTATAGTTATATATTGTTGCACTAAGTTATAGGAGTTGAGTGAAACCGTTGTTGCATTATTACCTTGGCCACCGGATTATCTTTTACCCTGTTAGGTCAGGATCGAGTAAATTGCTTAGCCATGCTTAGACCGGTAGAAGTCGGGTGATTTCCTGTCACCTGCGAGTTATAGGTGGATACCAGGTTATGGTTAGCTGTAATTGTGATCATGAAAAGTAACCAAGTGTTGATGGATAAACGGAGACCGGGCGGAGTCTTATAGGGTTTTGGACTATAGTGATTCCGTCTGTGTCAGTTAAGGACCGATCGTTGCTCGTCCCTCTTGTCATGTTGAACGCATGCCTCACATTTAGCTGGCCGAATAAAGTACCTTTCGACCGCGAAGCTAGTGACACTTTTTGAGCCGGGATAAACTCGGGTTGGCAGACTGGTGTGGAAGGGGGGGTAACGGGGATGCGAAGAGTGAGCCCAAGGTGCATCCTGGCAGTCGGGCGGTCCCTGGGTAGTGCGATCCATGATTGTTATCCCGCGGCTTCTCGGAAAGTGTCATTGGTGATCTACGCGACCCTGACGGGGGAAGCATGGTTTGTGTGAGGAATAAATCTCCAGCTGGATAGGAATTCGATTCGAATCGCCGTCGCTCCCGGTTAGTGAGCACTTGACTCGAGCTATGGCATCGTAGTTTTAATGATGGAACACGGATGGTTATGGGGATAATGTTGGAAAGGCCAAATCTGAGATGGTAATCCTTGATGTTAATGGTTAATCAAGTGTTTGTTTTAGTCATAGGTGCTCATTTAGCATGAATAGGTTATCCTAAAAATGATGCTAAAGATACTTATCCTTAGTCATTCATAATAACTTGTGCTTTTCGCAAAGGAGTCAAGCCAATCCACTATGTAAAGCCTTGCATGCTCCTTGGTGTCATGTTATTTCTAGTTTATGACGGGTAAGTCTAGCTGAGTACATTCTCGTACTCAGGGCGTTGTTCCCATTGTTGTTGCAGATGGTCAGATGTACTACGGGTACTGCTCCAACTGTCTGTATCCGGCGATGGGTGACAACTAGGACCTTGGGCAAGGGTCTTTCTGTTGGTCTTATCTACTGCTTTTGTGGACCATGACTATCGACTGGCACTGTAACTGAACTAAGTGTGTGTGCGTAAAATTATTTGCTTCCGCTACTTTATGTTGAACTATGTTGTAATAACTTTTATTTCCGAACTCCGATGTATCTTACCTTTATGATCAGATTTATGTATCGTGTGAATTGTGGCTGCTAAATCAGTACGATCTTGGTTGTATGTTAGTGGTTTGGAAATCCTTCGTGATTTCACGGAATCTCGGGTTATACGGGCTTAAGTTTGTTAAATTAACCGCCTCGGTGGAAGATTTTCTTACTTAATTTCGTATAATTATGTTGATCCGTTACAGCTGGCATCGGAGCATGGTTTAGCATGCTACTGTTCACATGAGTATTTAAAAATACAACTGTGTTTTCAAATAAGTTTTTGAACTTAAAAGTGTGCCAGTGGTCATATCCTTTATGCCCGATAAGGACTCTAGGTGGCTTAATTAAGTACTAACTTGGGGGTTTGCATCATATTTTAAATTTCGTCGCTCATACGGCGTGCTATGGTATGAGTACCATTCACTTGAGTGGTAATGTATGGATCCTTTACCTCTACGCCTTGGTAAGTGAGAGTTGTGAGTGCATGGTCGGATACACTGCCGATCTAGGGGAGTGCTTATGTGATACCAAAATACTTACGTGCCCTGCGTATGTTCGTATGAGGGTATCCAAATTGTGGGGAATTCCGTCATGCAGTGACGATGCCGTCAATAGGACGACGATTCGGGTAGTTGTTACCGTTGTACTCGTATCTGGGGATGCGTGTAGAGCGAGTAACTTACTTTACTGCTTTCTGCATGTTTTCATACTGTGAGGTTTGGGCTGAAGTGATTTCTTTTCTGCAGGTACATAACAACGCTTTCGAGTAGTACGTGTTAGTTACGTTACAAGAGATCGTTGTATGCCACCGTTTATTCCGTTAGTAGTCATTAGTTTTCTAAGTTTGTGAGGACGTACTGAACGTGCATGCATCATGTGTGCATTTCATTCATGGCACTGTTCCTCCTCTTATAAGTTGATTATCTCATTTCGATAAAAATGCCAACTTAAAAATCTATTCTCACCACGGTAATAAAATTTTTGCTACAGATGGCACGTACCAAGCAGACCGCTCGCAAGTCCACCGGCAGAGCTCCCCGTCATCAGCTTGCTCCGCGCACTCGCCAGCGTCACACTTTTCTTGGAGAGTTTGGGATGCCTACACTCTTGTGGAGAGTGCTCAGCTATGTAGGCTATCATGATGGGATGGAGCCCCGCTACTTTTGGTCAAATGAGCGGTTGGGTGAAGGACTTTTGGTGACTGTGGAAGCAGTAGTTCGTCCCCGAGGTGATGGTTCTGAGTGGACCGGTTGGCGTTTTGAGTCAACTGGCAGGACCCCTGAAGAAGCCGCTGAGAGGGCAGCCTTTAGAATCCTGAGAGATATCATGGATCGCTTTCCTCAGGAGTTGGCAGCAACTATAGTGGGAGTCTTTCCGAGGGGCAACCCCTCCACTGACTCGTGGCAGCAAGCAAGGGGCAGATCTCTGGAGATTAGCGCAGCAGAGGCACAGAACAGTGACAACCCCGCTATGAGTGCCATGTTCGCAGTGATGAGGGCCTTCGATGGAGTGGAAGGTAGTCTGAGACGTGTTTCTAGTGCTCTTGGTCAGGCTCGCGATGACCGCCGTCAGCTTCAGAGAGATCACGACGCCGAGATTGAGAGGCTCACTGCTGAGATGGCTCAGTTGACTCGTCAGAGAGATCAGGCCACTCAGAGGACTGTGATTTTTGAGGGAGATGTACGTGCCCTGAGAGAGCAGCTTGGGCAGCTGACCACCACCCACAGGAATGCTGAGAGCATGTTGGCTCATGTGCTCCATCAGAGGAATGAAGCCTGGTCCGCAGAGAATGTGTTGAGAGCTAGACAGTTTGAGCTCGAGCAGCGGCTGGCTGATGCCGAAGAGTACAACGATAACTTGCATGAAGAGGTCCATCGGCTGAACAATCAGCTTAACCCTTATGACCTTCCTGGCGCAGCAGAGATGGATTTGGATGCAGATGAAGATCCTGAAGAGCCCGTGGCGCCAGCTGAGGAGCACGACGACGCTGCAGTTGGCGACAACGCCAACGTCTCGGACCTAGATAGCGATCACGATGAGTAGGCTAGTAGTTGTTGCACTAGCTACTAGGTTCCGTTTGCATGATCTTTTGCTTGTTGGCACTTTGGACATGTAATAATGAGTAGAAAGACTAAAGCTTGATGTAAGGTTGGAAAGCTTGGATGTGTTTGTGGCGGTATCCGAACGTCAAAAGTCCAGTGTATGTATGCTGGCAACTTGGTTGTAATGGACGCGATGTGTGTGCTTTAAGTAATATAATTAGTGATGTTGTGTTAATTGGAATGACTTATTGTGCCCCTGTTTTATTGTATGAATTTATTCTCTACAGTGAATTCAGTTCGGCATGATTTTTCAGTCGGTCGCAATTCCTACAACATCACCTAATAATTATTGTTGCTGAAACATGCAGATGCCGAACACTCGTCGTACCGTGTATGGTACCGCTGAGGCTGGTGGCAGTGCAGCTGCTAATGATGATCGGGATCCACCACCGCCTCCTCCACCTTACACTGCGGAACAGTTTTTCGCCCAATTCCTGGGAAGCCAACGAAACATGGAGAGCATGCAACAGAATATGGAAGCGGCGCTGCGCAGTATCGCAGATAATACCCGTCGGGGGATAAACCCGGGAGGTCACGAAGCAAATCCGTACAGCAGTTTCAAGGACTTCATGGATACTCGTCCACCGATCTTCAAGGAAGCCGCAGAACCTTTAGATGCAGAAGAGTGGATTAATACGATGGAAGATAAGTTTCGTGTCTTAAGAATGACTGAAGTGTTGAAGACTGAGTACGCAGCTCATCAGCTTCAAGGTCCGGCAGGAATGTGGTGGAAGCATCACCGCACCACTTTTCCTCCCCATGCCCATATCTCTTGGAGGGAGTTCACTGAAGCCTTCCGTGGAACATACATTCCACCTGGTCTGACCGAGATGAAGCTTGGGGAATTCCTGGCATTAAATCAAGGCACAAAGACTGTGACTCAATACCTGCATGCCTTTAATAACCTGAGCCGTTATGCTCCGGACATGGTGGATACTGATGCCAAGAAGATCGCTAGTTTCAAGAGAGGCCTGAGTCCCAAGATGATGAAACATGTGGGTACAAACATGAGGACTAGTTTCAATGACTTCGTTGGCGACTGTTTGAAGTAAGAGAAGAACAACCATGTGTATGCTGCTTCCAAGATCCGTAAGAGGGCTTTCGAGTCGGGTTCGTCTCAGTCCAGGACCCCAGTAGCCAACCGCCCAGCTTATCGATCGCCTGCCCCAGGTGCAAGGTTTAGGCCACCGCAAAGGAAGAATGAGAATGCTCAGCCACCCCAGAGGAACCAGAAGCCGTTCAAGATGGCATTGCCTCAAGCAAAGGCAGGACAAGGCAGTTCATCTGGAACTGTGGCTCAGGTGAAGGGACCGTGCTTCAACTGCAACCAACCTGGACACTTTGCAAAGTATTGCCCCTACCCTAAGAAACAGCAAACGCAGTATCAAGCTCATGTGCACCACACCACTGTGGATGACATCCCTGAGGGAGAACCGGTGACAGCTGGTATGTTTTCTATCAACAATCATCCTGCAGTAGTTTTGTTTGATTCCGGATCATCTCATTCCTTTGTAAGTCAAGCATTCGTTAAGAGACTTGAGTAAAAGATAGTTGAATTGGAATGTGCATATAAAATCAGTTCAGCTGGGGCTGATCTGTTGACTAATCAGATTGTTCAGGGAGTAACCCTAAACATATCGAACCGGCAATATAAGCTTAACCTGATAGTCATGCCAGGGTTAGTTTTGGATGTGATCATGGGTATGAACTGGATGAATCAAATGGGAGTTGTAATTGATGTTGGAGGAAGGAGTATCTCTCTTAAGGAACCCAGTGGGGAAGGCACCTTTCGGGTGGTCCTACCTCGGAGGGTAGACCTAGCTAGCACATCTTGTGCGATACAAACTACTCTGCTAGTCCAGATTCCAGTGGTCTGTGAGTTTCCAGATGTATTTCCAGAGGAGTTACCTGGACTTCCACCAGACCGAGAGGTTGAGTTTGCCATTGAGTTAATTCCAGGAACAACACCGATTTCAAGAAGGCCTTATCGGATGCCTCCCAATGAGTTAGCAGAATTGAAAAAGCAACTTCAGGATTTGCTAAGGAAAGGGTTGATTCGTCCCAGCTCGTCCGAATGGGGATGCCCCGCTCTGTTTGTGAAAAAGAAGAAGGATAACTCCTTACGCATGTGCGTGGATTATCGGCCACTGAATGCAGTGACAATTAAAAACAAGTATCCTCTTCCTCGGATTGATATCTTGTTTGACCAATTGTCCAAAGCCAAAGTGTTCTCTAAAATAGATCTGAGATCAGGGTACCACCAGATAAAAATTAGGCCGCAAGATGTGCCTAAGACTGCGTTCTCTACCAGATATGGTTTGTACGAGTATCTTGTCATGTCCTTCGGATTGACAAATGCTCCTGCATACTTTATGTACCTGATGAATTCGGTTTTCATGCCCGAGTTGGACAAGTTTGTGATAGTGTTCATTGATGACATACTGATATACTCAGAAAATGAAGAAGAACATGCGGAACACCTCAGGATAGTCTTGACTAGACTCAGAGAACATCGACTGTATGCTAAGTTCAGCAAGTGTGAGTTCTGGCTTAGGACAGTTCCTTTTCTCGGCCACGTGTTGTCTGAAAATGGCATTTCTGTCGACCCCAGTAAGGTACAAGAGGTTTTGAACTGGAAGTCACCAATTTCAGTTAACGAAGTTCGCAGTTTCCTTGGTTTAGCCGGTTACTACCGTCGCTTCATACCAGATTTCTCGAAGATTGCCAAACCAATGACAAGCCTGTTACAGAAGGATCATAAGTTTGTATGGACAGAGGAGTGCGAAGCAGCCTTCTGTACCTTGCGGAAGTTGTTGACCACTGCTCCTGTTCTGGCCCAACCAGATATAGAAAAGCCGTTTGATGTTTTCTGTGACGCATCCAAGAATGGGTTAGGATGTGTGCTAATGCAAAATGGAAAAGTCGTTTCTTACGCCTCACGGCAATTGAGGAAGCATGAAGTTAACTATCCTACACATGATTTAGAGCTTGCAGCAGTGGTGCATGCTCTAAAGATTTGGAGGCACTACCTGTTAGGTAATGTGTGTAATATCTTCACAGATCATAAGAGTCTCAAATACATCTTTACCCAATCTGAGTTGAACATGCGACAGAGGAGATGGTTAGAGTTGATAAAGGACTATAATCTGAACGTGCACTATCACCCTGGAAAGGCTAATGTAGTAGCAGATGCACTGAGCAGAAAATCCCATGCTATTGATGTGCAACCGTTGTTTGAAGAAGGGTTCAATTTGTTACATCCTGCTGTGTTGCATAATATTCAGATCAGTTGTACTCTGGAAAGCCAGATCATTGATGGTCAGAAAACAGATAAGGGAATCTTTCATATCAAAGAAAGGATGAAGAGAGAACCCACCAAACACTTTCGATTAGATGACCAAGGAGTGTTATGGTTCAAGGATCGCCTGGTAGTACCTAAGGATAGAGAGCTTAAGAACAAGTTGATGGATGAGGCCCATCGTTCTAAGTTATCTATTCACCCCGGAAGTAGTAAAATGTACCAAGATTTGTGACCCTGTTATTGGTGGACTAAGATGAAAAAGGAAATTGCAGCATACGTTGCTCGTTGCGACATGTGTTGTAGAGTTAAAGCTCTTCACATGAGACCTGCAGGACTTCTGCAACCTTTGTCGGTACCCGATTGGAAGTGGGATGATATAAGTATGGACTTTATCACTGGTCTCCCCACCACACAAAAGGGCCATGATTCTATTTGGGTAATAGTAGATCGTCTCACCAAGACAGCTCACTTTCTGCCCGTTAAGACGACATTCCGACCACCTCAATATGCAGAGAAGTACATTGCCGAGATTGTCCGATTGCACGGGATACCAAAAACGATTGTGTCCGATCGTGGTTCACAGTTTACCTCTCACTTTTGGGAACATCTGCATCAAGGTTTGGGTACTAGTTTGATTCGTAGCACGGCTTACCACCACAGACTGATGGGCAAACAGAAAGAGTTAATGCGGTACTAGAAGATATGCTTAGAGCTTGTGTACTATCATCCAGAGGCTCATGGGAATCCTGGTTACCGTTGGCAGAATTCGCTTACAACAACAGTTACCAAGAGAGTATCAAGATGGCACCTTTTGAAGCTTTGTATGGCAGGAAGTGCAGGACACCGTTAAATTGGGTAGAGCCTGGAGAAAGAAGGTTTTATGGAATTGATTTTGTAGATGAGGCAGAGAAAAAGGTCCGTGTTATCCAACAAAACATGCAAGCTGTACAGTCTCGTCAGAAGAGTTATGCAGACAAGAGAAGAACATTGGATTTCCAAGTGGGTGACTATGTCTATTTGAAGGTTACCCCAATGAAGAAGAAACGGTTCGGAATCAAGAAGAAACTGTCTGCAAGATATATAGGACCATACCAGATCGTAGAGAAAAAGGGTCCCGTGGCGTACAAGTTGCAGTTACCAGAAGAGATGAGTTCGATATTTCCCGTTTTTCACGTATCCCAACTGAAGAAGTGTCTGCGTGTTCCAGAGGAGAGGATAGAACCTCAGGGTATTCGGATCAAGGCAGACTTGGAGTATCGCGAGCAACCGGTTCGAGTCCTGGATACTAAGGACCGAGTCACTCGAAATAAAGTGGTCACAACCTACAAGATTCAATGGAGCCACCATGATGAGAGCGATGCTTCTTGGGAAACGGGAGAATATCTTCAAACCGCGTATAAAGCTTTTTACGATAAGTGGTTCGTAACTCAAAATCTCGGGACGAGATTCTTATAAGGGGGGAGGGCTGTAACACCCCTGGGTGTTAAGCATGCATTATCATTCAAAGCATAAGCATTCGACATCATTGCATGATTAGCATTATTTGAATTGTAGCTCTTTCAAATTTAATTTGAAAAACAAATAAATGGGAACCCTAAGTTTGATATAAGTGTTAAAAAGTTGGTGAACTTTTGAGAAGTAGCAATTTTAAATAATCTAGAATAAATCAACTTGATTATTGGAGCAAAAGTTTGAATTCAAGTCTTCCTCAAATTCTGTTTTAAAAATATTCTAAGTAAATGAGTTTTTGATTTTAAATTAGCTTTAAATCTCAAATTCAAAATCTATTGAGAATTTTGAAAAGTGCTCTATATGAAAGTTGTAGAGAATAAAATTTTGAACAACTTTTATTTTGGGCCAAATTTCTGAAAACCTCTTTTTCATCTCCAAATTCAATTTTGAAACAAAGAATTAAATCTGAAAATATTTTTGTAAAAGAAAAATCGGATTTCGCTTTACTGGGCCGCAGCCTCACATCGCGGCCCATGGCCGAAGCCGGCCTGGCCCGCGCCCGCGTCGTCTCCCTCCCGCCCGCGCGCGCGCCCGCGCGTGGCGTCGTGGCGCCGCGGCAGCGTTCGGCCGCCGCGTGGCCGAACGGCGGCGACGTCGCGTGACACGCGCCCCTGTGGCCCCCGCAGCGTCCGCGCCCGCTTACCCCCCCTCCACGCGCTCGTCCTCCTCGGTTGCTCCCTCCATTCTCCCTCGCCTGCCCGCACAGCAGCAGCAAGCTCCGCCTCCGCCGTCGCGCGCCTCGCCGGAGTTGGAGTTTCCCGCCGCTAGAGCTCACCGCCAACTGCTACATCTTGCATAGGGCTCCGCCACGACTCCACGAATCCTGTGCTCGCCCTATCGCGCCGTGGTAAGGCCCCCGTCGGCGGGAATGGCTCGCCGGAGTTGATCGAGTTCACCGGCAGCGCACTACCCCGTGAACTTCACCCCTCCGTCCCCCTTCTCGCTCTCTTCTCACGTGCACGAGCACCGCACTCACGTGGTGAAGCTCGCAGACCACCCCACACACCCCATCCCGGTCGGAGTTGGTCGGCCGGCGGTGAGCCGAGCCACCATGCCGCCATGGCCGCCGGTGAGCACGCTCCTGAGCTCCTTTGACCGCGCTAGCTGGCTCGCTAGGTTCGCGCGAAGACGGAGATCACGATGACAGTCACGGCCTGACTGGAGACCTCGCCGTCGGCGAGAGCTCGTCGGTCAGCGCCGCCCCAGGCCGGTTTGGCTGACGGGTGGGCCCGTTTGACCGCGTGGTCCCGCCTGTCTGTCTCATGTGTGTTCGCGGTGTGCAGATCTGGGGTGCACGTAGCGTTTAAAGCCGGTTTTGATTTTCGGTTTTAAAGAAATTGATTTCCAGAAAATCTGAAAAAGGCTTCCAAAAATTGTATCTCAAGATTTATAGCTCCAAAAATCATGAAACAAATTGTGAAATGCTCCTTTTGAATAGATCTACAATTTAAAAATATCTCATGTGATTTTTGTGACACTCTACTGTGCAATTTTATTTAATTGTTATATATGCTGTTATCTTAGAAAAAGTGTAGTAAATAAAATAATAGAGGGAAAAATATGATTCTTGTTACATTAGTCTTTATTAGTGATGTACTTTCTAGGAAAAATGCCAGTGAAGCATGTTCTGTGGAAAAATGTTGAAGTGTAGTTCAAATGCTTTTAATTGGTAATATCTGTTATTTTTACTATAGAGCAAAATTTGTATACAACATACATCTGATAATTTTTGTAGTATGTTGGTTTACTGTTAGTAACCTAAGAAAATTGTGAAATCTGTTGTTTGACACTTTTTCTAGTATAAAATAAATTCATGCTCACAATTAGGCTATAGCTTGTTTATTTTGTACAGGCAGTTTTACTTGTGCAATTCTCATGAAAATTTAGTGGTAGGTTAGTTAGGGTAAGAGTAGTCTACTGTAATTTTTGTAGATTTTTATCTACACCAGAGATAGGTGTTGTTGTGTAACCCTAGCTAAATAGGGAATAAAAGATTATTCTTTATGAGAAATTGAGAGAAATAAAATATGTTTGGTGTATCTTTGAAGCATCATGATGCCTTGCTGATGTTATGGATGAGTTAGGTTGGTAAGCTTTGGTAGCTTAGGTTCACTTGTATGTGTAGATGGTAGGCTAACTAATAGAAGGATAAGGTGTATGTTTTAGGTTACATGTTCTTGGATGACGTTGACTAACTTGTAGAAGAAATAATTATATTCAAACTGCTCATTCCATGTGCTCATCTGCATCTCATGTCATCAAAGCACTCCACCGCAATTCGATGCATTCTTCGCATGTTTCCTTATGCACTTGCATCATACAGGATCGCAGGAGGAGTTGCAGGCAGCAGTTCCGGAGGAGCAGGCTTGGACGGATCAGCAGGAACCCCAGGCACAGGAGGTGCCCGAGGAGGAAGAGTCAGTCGAGGAACTGCCAGAGTGCGTCGATCACCACCCTAGTTCGTTCGAAAGAGGCAAGCCCCGGAGCATTTTAAGCCTCCTAAATTTATAAAAAGTTATTCCTTATTACATGAGTTATAGTTATATATTGTTGCACTAAGTTATAGGAGTTGAGTGAAACCGTTGTTGCATTATTACCTTGGCCACCGGATTATCTTTTACCCTGTTAGGTCAGAATCGAGTAAATTGCTTAGCCATGCTTAGACCGGTAGAAGTCGGGTGATTTCCTGTCACCTGCGAGTTATAGGTGGATACCAGGTTATGGTTAGCTGTAATTGTGATCATGAAAAGTAACCAAGTGTTGATGGATAAACGGAGACCGGGCGGAGTCTTATAGGGTTTTGGACTATAGTGATTCCGTCTGTGTCAGTTAAGGACCGATCGTTGCTCGTCCCTCTTGTCATGTTGAACGCATGCCTCACATTTAGCTGGCCGAATAAAGTACCTTTCGACCGCGAAGCTAGTGACACTTTTTGAGCCGGGATAAACTCAGGTTGGCAGACTGGTGTGGAAGGGGGGGTAACGGGGACGCGAAGAGTGAGCCCAAGGTGCGTCCTGGCAGTCGGGCGGTCCCTGGGTAGTGCGATCCATGATTGTTATCCCGCGGCTTCTCGGAAAGTGTCATTGGTGATCTACGCGACCCTGACGGGGGAAGCATGGTTTGTGTGAGGAATAAATCTCCAGCTGGATAGGAATTCGATTCGAATCGCCGTCGCTCCCGGTTAGTGAGCACTTGACTCGAGCTATGGCATCGTAGTTTTAATGATGGAACACGGATGGTTATGGGGATAATGTTGGAAAAGCCAAATCTGAGATGGTAATCCTTGATGTTAATGGTTAATCAAGTGTTTGTTTTAGTCATAGGTGCTCATTTAGCATGAATAGGTTATCCTAAAAATGATGCTAAAGATACTTATCCTTAGTCATTCATAATAACTTGTGCTTTTCGCAAAGGAGTCAAGCCAATCCACTATGTAAAGCCTTGCATGCTCCTTGGTGTCATGTTATTTCTAGTTTATGACGGGTAAGTCTAGCTGAGTACATTCTCGTACTCAGGGCGTTGTTCCCATTGTTGTTGCAGATGGTCAGATGTACTACGGGTACTGCTCCAACTGTCTGTATCCGGCGATGGGTGACAACTAGGACCTTGGGCAAGGGTCTTTCTGTTGGTCTTATCTACTGCTTTTGTGGACCATGACTATCGACTGGCACTGTAACTGAACTAAGTGTGTGTGCGTAAAATTATTTGCTTCCGCTACTTTATGTTGAACTATGTTGTAATAACTTTTATTTCCGAACTCCGATGTATCTTACCTTTATGATCAGATTTATGTATCGTGTGAATTGTGGCTGCTAAATCAGTACGATCTTGGTTGTATGTTAGTGGTTTGGAAATCCTTCGTGATTTCACGGAATCTCGGGTTATACGGGCTTAAGTTTGTTAAATTAACCGCCTCGGTGGAAGATTTTCTTACTTAATTTCGTATAATTACGTTGATCCGTTACAATCATCCCACCCGGTCTCATTTCATTTTATTACACATTGTTCACTTCCACGATAGCAAATATAGCCAACCGTGACCTGATAAATCCCTATATCTCGCAGGTGACAGGAAATCACCCGAATTCTACCGGTCTAATTTAGCAGGGCTAAGCATAGATACGATCCTGTCTACATAGGATTCAAGGTTCGAATTGCTGGACAAGGAGTGTTATCAGTGCAGCAAGGGTTTCCAACCAACTCCTATCATGTAATGCAACAATACATATAATATGTATATAAGGATAATTGATTTAAAAGTAGGAGGCTTAAAATGTTACGGGGCTTGCCTTAACCGAAAGAAGATAGATCAAGGGTCAGCTTCAAGAACGGTTTCCACGTCTTTTCCGGCTTCGTCGGACTGGGCCTCCGGCTCCTGAACGGACTCCAACTTCGGGTTCCACGCCTAGCGAGACTTTGCTCGAGACACGATCCTCGGCACACCTATTGCATATATATGCATCTAATGAATTTCATGTATGCACCAAGGATGACATGATGATTTATGAACATGCGTGAATGATGTGAAGATGAATGTAATGATATTGCAACATCATTAGCACAAAACCAAGTCATAAGGCGTTCTAATCAAATCACTTCAAGATTAGGTGCAAATTTACTTTCTGATATTAACATGTTTGAACATCCTTAAGCAATCACTAAGTACCATAAAGTTAAGACTAAGCACACACATAACAAGATTCCAGAAATTTAGTATTTCCAACATATTATCAACAGTAGCTAAAAAAACTCGTAACTGGAGTTCTACAAATCCAAATGACTTGCAAGAGGACATTATGGAAAGCTTATTAAATTGTCTACATTTCATTTATAAACATCTAAGTATGATTTCATTATTTACCAAGTTGAAATAGCACATCTAGGCCCCGAGGTTTGGTTTCGGCAATTGATGACAACGCTTTATTACCATGACTAACATGTGTTTTGCAGAAACTTTGGTAAGTTAGGTCATGGAGGTTTTAACTGCTTTGGGCACCATGGTATTCATGCTCCTTGATGGAAATCGTTTCGGTTTTCAAAAGAGTGACGTCAAGATTAAGGACGGTTAGTTCCGGATGTCGAGGTGTTGAGAGACATTTGGAATAGTCGTTAGGATCTTCGTTTTTCTCTTCTGGCCGTACTATAAAGGGGGGCATGAGCGGGTAGCTTGACCTAGGCGAGTCCTATATTTAGGTGTGGTGCACACTTGTTAAACTTGGTGCTAGGAAGCTCTAGAATAGCTCAAAGTTCAGTTGGAAGCAACTTGGTTCAAGTTGTGACGTGTTTCGGAGAGTTTCGGGTCGTTTTCCCATGACCGGACGCGGTCCTCGGCATGACCGGACGCGTCCGGTCAGTTCAGTTCCGCGGCTAGGGTTTCAACTCTGAACACCGGACGTGGTCCTCGCGAGGACCGGACGCGGTGGTCAGAAGTCAACACGTGTCACTTGAGGGAAACACCCGATCGGACGCGACCTGGGTGTGATCGGCGCGTCCGGTCACAGTCCAGTAAGGTCCAGAGACGACCGGACGCGTCCGATCATCACCGATCGGACGCGGTCGCGCATCCGGTGCGAGTACAGTATGCTCCCTGCACGATCGGACGCGTCCAGTCACCCCTGACCGGTGCGTCCGGTCACTCAGTTGTTTTTCGGATTTCAACCGTTACGAGCGACCGGCGCGTCCGGTCAGTTCAACCGGCGCGTCCGGTCTGCTCGTGTTTTGCTGAGTCAGCGGGTAACGGTTCGTTTTGTCTGTGGGGTGTATAAATACATCCCCACCACCTCTTTTAGAGGTCTCTTGCTCATTTGATCAGCTGATAAACACCTTTAGAGTGCAAGGGAGTGCAAGAGCACTAGTGAGGATAGAGATTTGAGAATCAAAGCTTGAGAGTTCCTCACTAGCGATTAGAGAGTAGCAAGTGTGCATCCACCTTCTCATTTGGGCTCGTAGTGGTCAAGTGAGAGTTCTAGCTTGTTACTCTTGGTGATCGCCATCACCTAGACGGCTTGGTGGTGATTGGGAGTTCGGTGATCATCCGGCGGAGCTTGTGGATGACCCAACTCATCTTGTGAGCGGTTGTGGGTGATTCACCGCGACGGAGTGTCAAAGAATCAACCCGTAGAGAGCACTTGATCCTTGCGCGAATCAAGGGGGAGCTACACCCTTGCGCGGGTGCTCCAACGAGGACTAGTGGGGAGTGGCGACTCTCCGATACCTCGGAAAAACATCGCCGTGTTCCTTGCCCCTTTACATTCAAGCATTTACATTCTCGTATTTACTTTTATTGCTTGTTTACATTCCTAGACTTGCCATGCTAGACTAGGATTGGAAACTAGGGTGCAAAACTTTGTATCGGTAGACTCTCTAGGAACACAAGTAGTCACTAGGGGTGAATTCCGGCTTGTAGGATTTATTTCTTGCATTTAATTTTTAGAAAAGCCCAATTCACCCCCCCCTCTTGGGCATCTTGATCCTTTCACACGCCTAGCGAGACTTTGCTCGAGACACGATCCTCGGCACACCTATTGCATGTATATGCATCCAATGAATTTCATGTATGCACCAAGGATGACATGATGATTTATGAACATGCGTGAATGATGTGAAGATGAATGTAATGATATTGCAACATCATTAGCACAAAACCAAGTCATAAGGCGTTCTAATCAAATCACTTCAAGATTAGGTGCAAATTTCCTTTCTGATATTAACATGTTTGAACATCCTTAAGCAATCACTAAGTACCACAAAGTTAAGACTAAGCACACACATAACAAGATTCTAGAAATTTAGTATTTCCAACATATTATCAACAGTAGCTAAAAAAACTCGTAACTGGAGTTCTACAAATCCAAATGACTTGCAAGAGGACATTATGAAAAGCTTATTAAATTGTCTACATTTCATTTATAAACATCTAAGTATGATTTCATTATTTACCAAGTTGAAATAGCACATGTACCAAATCTGTTCTAAAAGACAGAGAGCACTTCCCAAAACTGAACTCAGCTTGGGACAGCTGCCATTTCTAAACTATAAGTCCAAATGCTACCAAAATTTACCAGCAACTAGTTCATGAAATTCTCAACAACTTTGCTATAAATCACCAAGCATGAAAACATCACTAACATAGGTTAATTCTCTTAACTAGCAAATCTGTCCAGAAATGACAGATTCACTAACTTAAATAATTAATGACGATTCAAAAGTACAATTGGACCAAACCAAGTTTACCAACTTGTTATGCATACCAAAGAAACATCATAAAGTATAGTGCCAACTTCTAAATAAATTATTTAATATTCTTTTATAATTTATTTAGTTAATTAGGTGATTAAAGAAACATACAGTAAAACTATATATAAAAATCTACAAAAATTACAGTAGCCACCTAATGCTTCACATAGGCTACCATAAAAATTTCACTTTATTTTGACAAGCAGATATGGAGATATCAAAAATAACAGATGACATGTCTATATCTAGCATAAATAGGAAACCCTATTGAAAAGTATCAAACAACAGATTTCATATTTTTCCTAACATCATTCTAACATAGGAACAACACTCACCAAGTTTCACCCTTACTGGATCTATAGAAAAATTATGAATATTCACACAAGATCCATTCAAGCAAAACAAGATAATTATATAACTCCACCAAATCACATCCAAATTGTATGAAAATTTAACCATAATCTATTCATGGTATGAGCAGTTCACTATAAAAATTTCATGCCATTTGGAGCTTCACAGAAAGAGATATCATTTTCTCCTTTTTCTACATGAATAACAGGTAGGGATGAAAACGGTACGAATATTTTCCGACCGTATTCGAGACCGAATCCGTTTAGAGGGGTTTTAATCCGTCCGTATCCGAGTCCGGATATTTAACATCCGATACCGTATTCGTATCTGAATATTTAAATCACATATTTATGATGTCGATATCCAATCATATCCTATCCGGCATTTTTTATACTATCTGTATTCGAATCCGAATCCGGACATAAATATGAAAACAAATACGATATCAGTGATATCCGTCCGTATCCGATCCGTTTTCATCCCTAATAACAGGTATACTTAATAACTATTTATTTCATCACAAAACATGGCACACATTATATTTTTATAATAAACTAGACATTATGCAGAGCACACAAAAATTTAAAGCACCTCATTTGGACCTCTAGAATATGAGATATGAATTTACAAAGTTTGAGTACAAAACAAACATTTGAAATAAATCAAATAAACAAAACCTAATCCATTCCTCCCACTCGGGCCGGCCCAGCAAGGGCGGCTCGGCCCGTGGCCGATTCGGCCCACGTCGGAGCAGGGAGGGGGAAACAGAGGAGGGGTGGCCGCCGGCCGATTCCTCGCCGGCGATGAGGTTCCCGGCGACAGTGAGCACGCCACCACACTCCTCTCGACGAGACGGACTCAACGAGGTACAATACAAGGGTAGTGCCCCAACGGAGGAAGCTCGTCGCCGTTCATGGCGGACGACGGAGCTCGGCGGTGCTGCGCCGGTCATCCCAGGGCACGACGGGGCTCGGGAAGAGCTCCTACACGCTCGTCAAGGCATGACGATTTTACTGGAACCCAACTCTAGACAGCGGAGGAGCAAACACAACGCACCCACATGCGAGGCACCACGGCGACGACGGCGAGTTGGGCGCGCGGTGGCGTTCCGCGAGGACGAGGCATGATTGGTGGTAGCGTCTCGCAGGGATATGGGGGCCGACCTAGGACACGCTAAGCGCAAGCTAGAGGGGGAAAAGGAGGGACGAGCCCGACGGAAACGAGGGCGACGGTGCCGGCGGCCATGGCGGAGCGCACACTGCGATGCATCCGTTCTAGCATGCATACCTTGGTAGAGGTGAAACAGGTTGGTGCTTCACGATATACATGGCACGGCGACACAGAAACGTCAAAGGGAAGGCACCGCGATGCACCCTACCGGGCTGCCCACGGTGAGCTTCGAGCATGGCGGCGCTCGGTCGATGCCGATGACGGAGGAGGAGGAAAACGCGGCGGCGCCTGGCTTCTACTAGCTTCAGTGAGTAGCGCAAGAGCAGGCAAGAGTGGTGGCAGAGCCTAGAGCAAAAGCGAGCGCGCAGCCCTGCGATGGCGGAGGCACGCGGTGGCAAGACGAGGCACGCGGTGGCCTTCTGGCGAAGCAGAGCGAGGCCGAGAGGGGACATGGCGAACTGGGGAAGGCTAGGGCGAGGTGTCGCAAGCTAAGGCCTTGTGCTCGCGAGCGAGAGCGTGGAGGCAACGCGTAGCAGCCACGCGGCAAGCTCCTTCTGCTCATGGTCGGCCATGATGACTACTGAAGGTTTTGGATTCAGGTTCTGAAAGCCATTCGAAAATGACTGTCAGAGCAACTTCGAAGGCCCCCAACTCCCAAACTAGCTCGAACTAGATCAAGATGCAATTGACAAAGTTGTCAAGCTACAGGTGGGCTTTAAAAATGTCAATAAGAGTTTGAGCTGAAACATCATGGTTTGCAAGATAAAGAGCTCCAAAGTAGTGTATCTTGAAACTGTAACTGCAGTTCTAGACTTAGAAAATTTTAAGTGTTGAAACAGCACTGCTTCAAGCATTGTGGGTCCTGTTTGAGCATAATACAGTCATTTTCATGAGATAGTCATATTGAGACTTTTGTTCCTTGATAAATTGGCTACAACTTTGGTAAAGGGTGCACCTCCATGCAAGGTCTCTAAGTTGGACTTTCTAATCAGTCAAACAGAGGCACTCTATAGGTCACCCCAAGTCAAACCTCCCTTTAGAGGGCAAATTAGTCATTTTGGTCCACATAAATAGTGCTCCATTAGGTGTCCTAAGCATAGTTAAGCTACCAGAGATCATGTTAGAACATCACATGTGTCATCTACACAAAAACCCTAGCAACACATAAAGGAACACATAGAAACCACAATGTTGCAATTGTTTCAAAACTATGTTTCAAATGTTGCAATTGAATGTTTCACACTTTTACTAATCAAACATGATGCTATGCTCTTGATAAGAGACTAGGATGCCATGATCATGCATTATGAATGCATTATGAGGCTAACTAACACCAGGGGTGTTACACAGGGCGGTCAGGATGGCTAGGGCAACCCACAGCCCCACACGCCCTGGCGAAGTCCCTCCCAATTGTGCGCGCGTGTGGGAGGGGGTGTTGGGTTTCAAGAGACCTCGTCATCGTATGTATCGTGTCTTGCGTATCGTGCTCTTGACGGGCCTCCTCTGGCAATATGTCTTGCATATTGTGCTCATCGCTGGAGGCAGCAGGTCCGTATGCGGGCATACTTTAGCGCGTTAGCTGACCTAAAAGTCGACTAGGCATTATATCGAGCGATCTAGCTTCTTATCGGTGTGCCGACCATAGTTCACGTCAACAGGTTCCTATCAATATAGGGGGTTGCCAGTGTGATCCAGTTAATCATGATTTGATCTAGTGCCTCCCTCTCCGGTAAGTGCAACTCATGATATGACAGATTAGAAGCGATAGTGATGACCTCTAGGACACGAAGTCATGAGTTGCATTTGCCAGTGTCATCACTATACAAAGTTGCATTTGTAAGACTTAGACCAACATTTTCATATGACAGTCCCCTTCCTTAGTGAGCACCATGGTTATGGAGATTTTTCTGTTGATGATTTGTCGAGGTTGGTGATGGCTTTGTTGGTTGTGGTTCATGTGGACTGGTGCAACGGTGGATGGTCACTGACTGGAAAAGACAGGGGGGGTTTGGAGGGGCCCCGACCCCCCTAACTTTGGTATTTTTCCATTACAACCCATAATGATCAAGCTAATTTACTATTTATGTAATCAAAGGAAAAATGACACCCCTATTGAAATTTGTCCCCCGTAAATCTAGATCCTAGCTTTGCCACTGGTTTCCATTGTCCTTATGCAACAACTTGGTGTGGTCATCCATGTTGCATGGTGTCTAGTGGGCTTGAGGCGACCATTAAAGGCTAATGCCGCGTTGATGCATGTTTATGTCTTGGTTGGCATGGTAACTTTTTTCTCGCTAGCTACGACTCACTACAGGTGTTGCCTTGGCATCTAGATTCGTCAAAAGATGAGTAGTTCAAGGCGACAACGTTGGGCAAGGGTGAGGATGTACGATGGGGAGAGGGGGTTCCTTCGAGCGGAAGCCTTGATTGGTGCAATGTAATGTTGACATAGTGACACTAATGGCATCACATCACTCGCTTATGGCCTTGTCATGGCTCCGAAGCCTTCTGTGTTGCTCCATGGACAAATTCGGACTGCTATTTAGGGCAACCTGCTGATGTCCACACCTTGATGAGATCCATCCTAAGTGAGAGATTTCGGCGGTTACTTTGCTAGTTTGTCAGAAAACTGGTCATTATTCATTATGTAAGAACTATCTTTCACTGGACTCACAAAACTAGCCATTCTTTACCATGCAAGTGTGTGAATTATCGGTTCTTGGGCGGAACGCAGTAAAACTATCTGACTAATCCGTGCAAATGGCTAGGTCGGTTTCTGCAGGATCGCGCCAAACTGATCCGTTGTGATCCGAGCATTCTATCTCTTCATGGTATGGGATCATATTTGCGTCAACAGGATAGAGGGAAGTAAAGCTAGGCGGCATTGTCACAATGTGGCTGAGCTCTTGGAGATGGCAGCGGCGCAACTGCGGTGGGAGCTGAGGTCCAATTAATACCCATCCCACCCGCTGCAGCCATCAAAATAGAGTATCGGGCACTCGAGAGCCCGACTGCCCGATAGACAAACTGGCCTTTCTTTATCAGAAAAACTAGCTGGTGTTGGTGTTGGTTCCATTGCTTGTTATCCGTGGGCTGTGGCCCCAATAATTGTCTGAAGATGTGGGTATTAGTGGGTTCCTTATCCAGCGGCCATGATGAGATGATAGCAATAAAAATGGCCAGAGAAAAACCTACTAACCTAGTGGCGTATCAATGGGTATGGGTGTGCATTCGTGCAGAGTTCAGTTCAGACAGCTACGTACGTGCCTGCAGGAGTGCCCGGCCGCGGCCAGTGTCATCGTCGTCCATGCCTTGGTGCTTGGACCACGGTTCTGTTCATTATTAGTCACAGGCAGTCAGGCATGGTGGTGTACAAAGCATACGTATGATGTGCGTAGGCTTTGGGCTGCTGAATGGCAGCAGCGCTCACTACCGAGCGTCCCTGTCACTGTCAGCAATGCAGAGTCTAGTTGAAGCTGAAAACGACGCCCCCCTTTTGTAAGTCGCACTGGCGTTTGAGTCATCAACTGCTCCACACATAGGCTGTCCCTGTTTTCCTCTCACTTTTGTTAGGGTGTGTTCACTTCGCGAAAAGTAGCTGAAAAGTTACTGTAGCACTTTTCGTTGTTATTTGGTAAAATTTGTCTAACTATGGATTAATTAGACTCAAAAGATTCGTTTCGAACTTTACAGACAAACTATGCAATTAGTTATCTTTTTTACCTACGTTTAATGCTCCATGCATGCGTCGAAAGATTTGATGTGATGTGTGTAAGAGGAAATATTTTGGGTTGGGAGGGGGAAGTGAACGCGGCCTTAGCCGTCTCAAATATCTGTTTGGACTGACATGATCATGATCATGTAGATTGGGGGGGGGGGGGGGGGGGGGGGAATAAAATGGTACTCCTACCTGCCAAGCCCAGGTGGTATAGAAGTCCAAAGCCTCGAGCAGTTTGATTTGCTCTTTTCTTTTCTTTTCTTTTCTTTTCTTTTCTTCAAACAAAAGAATAATGTTACCTCCATTATCCATGTGTGATAATCAAAAAGAGGAGAAGAAGAAGAAGCATGCATGTATGACTATGGGCACACCATTTGTTAATAATAAGTAGGTAGTGCATTGGCTATGCAACCGAATGCCTCTCTGACGCAAGTGAAATCAGATTGTATATATATTGTTCCATCCGTCCGACAATGTAGGGCGTGGCGTAATTTGTTTTGAAAGACGCACGGGACGGGATCGGGATGCGGCGATCGATCAGGTCCCCATCAAGCACCGGCAGTACGTTTCAATTATGGATGAGCGAACCTGGCCAGCCATCCCATCCACGCGCCGCATTTGGACCAGGCAGCCGCGCGTCGATCCAAACACAAGGGCGCTAGCCTAGCCAGCACGCAGCATATCTACTACACGTCCTGCAATCCGCCAATACTGCCGTCGGCGAAGCCCGGCCAGCCCACAGGGTAGAGCGAGCGGCAACGCTGACATGGGCGGCGGTATCTATCCTGGTGGAGAATGACCTGGCGGCGACATCTTGCACCGAGCTAGGTATAGTATAGCTACTCTTTGCTCTTTTGGAGACGACGATTTGCCGATGGATAGCACACCGTTTTGCTTGAATTAATTCAGTCCAGTCCAGTATGGAGGAGAGGAGAGGAGAGGAGAGGAGAGGATCTCACTCAATTATTTACCTCCTGCTGGCCTTACATGCCGTTACGTAACAGGTCTTTCTGGCTGGTTTATGCATCGGAGACGGACCACGGAATGGCTAGGAGGCCAAGTAGCAGTTCCGGCGGGCGAGATACGGTGTACGTGAAGCACACAGTGTCCAAGTCGCAGTTCCATGCATACTTGAATCCTGATAATCAACACCCGACGGCGACAGGACCCAGCGCCCCGCGATCGACCGCGAGGCCGGCTGGAGACGCGGCCGCCGTCAGCCAGGCGAACGAACAAGACTCACCGCACGAACACAAGGAGGGTAGAAAAAAGAATACTTGTACCCAATGTAAGTGCCATTGACAATTTGCACCACAATTTGCAGGGAAGAATGGCCGCTCGTGGACAACTGGTAGATCGAGGCAGACGAGTTGCTGCCTTACTTGTCAAAATCAACTGCAACCAAGTGTGCAGGCAAGTAGTGCAAGTGTTGCATACAGATACAGGAGAGAGGGAGATCATCTCCCATGACTCATGAGAGTTATCGCCTGCCGCAATGGCTGGAACAGTTGTTTATTGGAGTAAGTACTTCACTTAAAAAAAGGATTTAGACAAAGAGGCCGGGGTGGCGTACGACACGGGCCGGCTAGCTGCAGATTGCTTGCTTGCTTGCTTGGATTCATCAAATGCAATGCAATATGGTCCATGATCATGATCATATATAAAATAAATGTGAAACCTACCACTTAGTCGGCTGGTGATACGTCAGGCGATGAGTTCATAGCTAGCTAGACAGACCACATTTTGAGCAGCAGCAGCCAGCAGGCCCGGCGCCGTTGCCCTCGCGACGGCGACCAGCATCATGGACAAATGGCGACTGTTAGTCTGTTAGAGCTCGGCTGCAGATGGCGCATCATGATGGGAGGGATTAATTAGAGATTGATGTCGAGGCCGAGGCCGAGGCCGACGTGTGTTACGCGAGACGGATGGCGTAATGGCGCTCCGCCGAAGACACAGTTTGCAATCAAAATGGCCTTGCGAACTGCTCCTACTGTCTCTACTCACTCTAGTGTACTTATAGTAGTACTACGTCACTGTCGTCAGTTCATCGCCACGCCCACGCGGATGCACCATATGGCGCCAAGGCCACAGTTCCAGCCAAGTCCTCGGAATGCCCTGTTTACTGGCGGCCATGCGCGCTGACGCTGACGCAGCACGCTTGGGAACAGCCACGTGTAGTGTATGCACAGCGTGACAAGCATTTTGGTATGGATCTCTGTCTCTGGCCTCGTTGGGAGGAGGGAGGACCTCATGAATTCTATAACATGTTGACATCGTTTTTAGCACGTGTCAAGATGGTCAGGAAGGGCTAATCAGCAGAGGAAAGATTATTGTGTAGATTGATAGCTGATGAAAATGAGTTTGCTTATGAGTGGTAGTGGCGTATGGTTTCAAATTGAAATGTTGCCAATAAGGTTAAGGGTATTATTGCCGATGCCGATGAAAGATGGTTTGAAGACTGCTGCCGATGAAACAGGGAATGTACCGATGGAAGGAACTTGAAGGCTGCTGCCGATGGAAAAGGGATTGTGCCGATGGAACAGGGATTGTGCCGATAAAAAGGAGGTCGATGAGAATACCATCGTGACTGAGGCGGACTATGGAATAAGATAGGAGTTAATTTCCTTATATACGTTTATTAGAGTCTGAGTTTTATCAAAGTTATGTGTTTCCATAGATTTGGATTTAGTGTCCTAGTCGTATTTGGTTACGTTTCTGTAGATCAGGATATAAATATAGGGTGAAGGGCAATGTAAAAAAAAGAGATCAATCAATACATCAAAAACAACTTTTATTCTTATTTACATCTACTTTCGACGACTTCGTCAATTTGCATATTTTTCTTTTTTACGAGTTCTCATCGATTCGGCGAGTTGCATTGCTCCAGTGCAATCTTCGGCGATCCTCGAGTTCTGTGTGAGTACCTCTTGGCCGTGACTTCCGGGCGTATCGCTGTTGTCAGGACCAAAGTGCTCGTATCTTCATCCTTATCGATTAACAGGTCAAATCGACTGGCACGCTTTGGATATCGATTTCGGGTATTAGCCCTTTGTGTTTGCAGATCTACTTTTGCATCAACATATCTTTTGGCACGCCCGGTGGGACAGATCTAGTCAAGATGCTTAATCCTGAGATCAATGCGGGGAACATCATCGCGGTAACAGAAGAAGATCTTAAGGACGATCAGAAGCAGGTTATGGAGAAGGCTATAGAAGAATACAGACAGCTCTGCTTGAAGTCATTCAGTTTGAACAAAAGTGGACAAGTCATCCAGAAGCAAGACTTGTCGTTGCCTCGACAAGTTACCTTTGATTCTAATCCGGGTAAACTTCAAGAGATGGTTAATTCTGCAGTGAATCATGCTTTAATTAATCATTCCAATGTGATGTCCAATACTGTTCATAATGCTGTGATTCGAACTTTCAAAGAAGGGCAAACGTCACCTCGTTACATTGGGCCTGCTTATCATCAACCAGAATTAGCATCTACTATTGCTCCATCGGCTCTCCCGGCCGTTGCGGGTATAGAAATTTCTTCTCTTCCAGTATCAGCAGGTTTATCTAACGTACAGTCTACACCGATGCGTCCGGATTCAGCATTATCAGGACGAGTTCAGCTTAATACAGATCTATCAGCATCGGCTTTATCAGGTCCTGTACCACAGAATAATCAGACTCCTGCTAATTGGTGGGGATATGGTATGCCTCCAGAGCCATCTGTTTTTAACCATGGATCACCTCAAGTGTTTGATGCAACGGGAAAAGCTCCTATGCTATCGGCCGGTTCACCGATAGCTCAAGTACCCCAGTATACTATAACAACTACTGTACAACCAACTCTAGGAGGTTTCCAGGTGTCTTTGGGTCAAACATCTAGTTTAAGTCCATCGGCAAATTTGTTACCGATGCAACAGAAGGCTCCAATCGTAAGTCAACCTGGAGTCCATGTTTTACCTCAAGTTAGTTGTAATTATCCGGCAATGCCAACAAGTTACCAACCATCGGCAATTTTTGTACCGATGAACGCTAATAATTGGCCAGGGCAGTTTCCCACTCAACATTCAGTTCAGCCAAATCAGCAACCCACAGGTGTTCATCAAGGTCACATGCATGCTGGTTTTCAGAATCAAGCATCGGCAGCTCAACCGATGAACCCTTTTCAGCAGGTTAATGGACCACAGATAGTGACAAATATGCCAATTGCTGGAGATCGTGGGCCACAAAGGTATACAGAAGGGTATCAACAAGTACCTCCAGTGGAGATTCAACCATGTCGTCAACAAGATGTTGATGCTTTTTGGGCCGATAAAATAGCAGAAATTATGAAGGATCAGTTTGGGATCAAGCCCAAAGTTAATACCTATTCTTATCGGACTCCGTATCCTCCGGCATATGATTTAATTCCTCTTCCAAATCGTTACAAGGTGCCAGATTTCACTAAGTTTTCTGGGAAGGACGATACATCAACTATGGAGCATGTTAATCGTTTTATTATTCAATGTGGAGAGGCAGCTTGTAGAGATGAATTAAGAGTTCGTTTGTTTTCATCATCTCTATCTAGATCAGCATTTACATGGTTTATCTCACTACCGCCAAATTCTATTATTACTTGGGCTGATCTGGAAAAGTAATTTCATAAGTATTTCTTTGCTGGAGTTCATGAAAAGAAGCTTACCAATTTGGTAAAGATAAAACAGTGTAATGATGAATCGGTAGAAGGCTTTGTGCAAAGGCTACGAGATGTAAAGAACAAATGTTATAGCCTGGTGTTGGATGATCGGCAGCTTGCCGATTTGGCCTTTCAGGGATTGTTGCCACACCTTAAGGACAGATATGCTTCTCTGGAGTTCGAAAGCCTAAGTCATCTAGTGCAAAGAATTTCTGATCAAGACACTAGGGTTTTTAAACCTAAAAGGAATTGAAATAAGAAAGTTTCATTTGTCGAAGAAATAGAAGATTCCGATTCGGATGAAGAACCAGTTATCGGTTTGGCTGAGTGGGTTAAGAATAAAAAGCCGATATCTTGTCCCTTTGGTCACAAAGATCCAGAGAAGTTTACTTTCGACGTCACTAAAGCCAATAAGATATTTGATCTTTTGCTTCTGGAGGGCCAGATTAAGTTGTCACCTAATCATGTGATCCCATCGGCAGAAGAGTTGAAGCATATACTGTATTGCAAATGGCATAATGCAACTTCACACAGTACAAATGAGTGCAAAGTATTTAGACAACAATTACAGTTAGCTATTGAGTCTGGGAGAATAAAATTTGGCAATTCCAAGATTCAGAAGCCGATGAAAATTGATCAACATCCTTTTCCAGCAAATATGTTGGATACTGAAGGTAAAATTAAGGTGTTGACATCGGAAGCTGCTAAAAAGAATGTATCAGTAGATCCCCAACATCGGATAACTACCGATGATGCAAAAGGCAAGGGGCTATTGACAGAAGGTGGCAGTTCTAGAGAGCCTCCTCGATCTGGCATCATGATTACTCAACAAAGACAACTGGAAGGCTGGCGTCAGCGAAGGGACCGATATCGACAACAGCAAGAGGAAAGACGTCAAGAAGAGTGAAATCGGCATAAGGATCATTGGAATTATCCGTTTTTTATTCATTGTTGGGAGGAAGGTATTAAGTTACCTACTGTTGAAGATTGCCCAGAGTGCAATGGTTATTATGGAGTTAATCGTCCTATAAGAAGATTTCAATCTGGTAATTGAGGTTTGTCCATTAATGAGCCGATCAGAAGGAGAGCATCAGTATATGATCGGCTGGGGGGCAGGCTCAGTGTACATGAAAGGCTTGGTAAACACGTTGCATATTTTCCGAGAAACCAAGAGAAACTTGAAGAGATGGTAAATGCAAGAGTTTCTGATGAAGAAATATTTTACAGGAATCCTAATATACGTCGTGTGGAGACAACCAGGACCTATCAGCCAGTGTGGAAAACTAAACTTCCTCAATGGTGTCCAGAGGGTTTGACAAAGACACAGAAGAGGAAAATACAGCGAGAGCGTCAAAAAGACTTTTACCAAGAAGGAAGTCCCTCCAATGAGAAATCTGGTAATCAGCAGTGGCAGATAAGGCACAAAAATAAAGGCCCATCGGCAGATGTCAATATGGTGTTTATGTTGCCGATGGAATTTTTGGCTCTATCTGATAGCGAAGAAAATGTTTTTTTCTCTGACCAAATAGCTCAATTAATACTAGATCCAATGATGGCTATTTTTGAGAAGCCTGCCGATGATGAGAGACAACACCTCAAGGCTTTGTTTGTAAAAGGCAGAGTTGATGGGCAGCCTGTATCTAAGATACTTATTGATGGAGGAGCTGCAATTAATATTATGCCTTATGTGATGTATCGGAAGCTTGGTAAGGGAGATCAAGACTTAACTAAGACTGATATGATGCTAAAGGACTTTGAAGGCAATGTATCACCAGCTAAAGGGGCAGTGTGTGTTGAATTGACCATCGGCAGTAAAACTTTACCGACAACTTTCTTTATTATTAATGGTAAGGGTGCATATAATCTGCTTTTAGGAAGGGATTGGATTCATGCTAATTGTTGTGTTCCTTCTACAATGCATAAGTGTCTTATACAATGGGTTGGAGACAAAATTAAAGTTGTTCCTGGTGATTCTTCTTATATCATCGCATCGGCAGAATCAGACACTTACGAGCGAACTAGGTGTATATCAGGAGAAGCTTAGGAAAAAGAGTTCCTCAAGGTTGCCGATTACGAAATTCTACCAATCCAAGCAGTCAGTTCTGAAGAAGAGTTTTAATAGATAGATTTGCCGATGATGGAAAATTAGGTCAAGGATTTACATCGGCAGATGATTTAATAGAAGTAGATATTGGTGAAGGCGATGGGCCAAGGCCCACTTTTATTAGCGCTAAGTTAAATTCCAAGTGTAAACATCAACTAGTTGATTTGTTAAAGGAATATAAAGATTGTTTTGCTTGGGATTATACTGAAATGCCTGGGTTAGACCGATCTATAGATGAACATCGGTTGCCTATTAAATCTGGATTTCGGCCACATCAGCAGCCGGCACGCCGCTGCAATCCTAATATACTTCCTGATATTAAGGCCGAAATAACTAAATTAATTGAGGCAAAGTTTATTCGACAGTGTCGATATGCAAAGTGGATTTCTAATGTGGTTCCTGTATACAAGAAAAATGGGAAACTTCGTGTTTGTATTGATTTCAGGAATCTCAATAAGGCCACACCGATGGATGGTTACCCAATGCCGATTGCTGATTTGTTGATTGATGCTGCAGCAGGACATCAGATTATCAGTTTCATGGATGGTAATGCAGATTATAATCAAATATTCATGGCTGAAGAAGATATTTCTAAGACTGCTTTTAGATGTCCAGGACATGTGGGATTATTTGAGTGGATAGTTATGACATTTGGTTTGAAAAATGCCAGTGCTACTTATCAAAGAGCTATGAACTTTATTTTCCATGAATATATCGGCACATTGGTGGAAATCTACATTGATGACATAGTGATTAAGTCTGGAGACGTCACAAAGCATCTAACCGATCTACAGAAGATATTGGAGTGCACAAGAAAACATGGATTAAAGATGAATCCTAATAAATATGCATTTGGTGTATCAGCAGGATAATTCTTGGGTTTTATGGTGCATCAGCGGGGTATTGAAATTAGTAAAAAATCTATTGAGGCAATTAACAAGATTGTTGCTCCTACCGATAAAACTGAATTACAATCCTTGATCGGTAAGATTAATTTCATCAAAAGATTCATATCTAATTTGTCGGGTAAGATCAAGGCTTTCAGTCTATTATTGAAATTGAAAGCCGATCAGGAATTTAAATGGGGGATGAACAACAGTTAGCCTTAGATGAAATTAAGAGTTATTTAACAAATCCTCCAGTGTTAGTTCCACCCCAACATAGAAAACCTTTCAGATTGTATTTATCAACTAAAGATACTGTTATCGGTTCAGCTCTTATTCAAGAATTTGAAGGAAAGGAGCGTATTATCTATTATTTGAGTAGACGGTTAATAGATGCTGAAATCAGGTATTCGGCCATTGAGAAATTATGTCTATGTTTATACTTTTCTTGTATTAAGCTGAGACATTGTTTACTATCGGCTGAATGTACTGTCATATGCAAAGATGACGTGGTCAAGTATATGCTGTCAATGCCGATACTGAATGGTAGGATTGGTAAATTAATTTTAGCATTATCAGAATTTGACCTATGTTATGAATCGGCTAAGGCAGTTAAAGGACAGGTTATGTCCGATTTCGTTACTCAACATTGCAACACGGTGAATTCTCTGAAAATTGCTCCGTGGACACTTTTCTTTGATGGGTCTACTTGTGGTGAAGGGGCAGGCATTGGTATCGTATTAATTTCCCCTCAAGGGAAGAAGTATGAGTTCTCATTGCCGATTGTTGCTACATCGACAAACAATCAAGCTGAGTACCAAGCCCTGATAAAAGGGTTAGAATTGCTCAAGGAAGTACATGCTGATGCTGTTGAGATCTTTGATGATTCTATGTTAGTTATAAATCAGTTGACTGGGATTTATGAATGCCGAAGTGAAATTCTAATTTCATATCATGAAAAGTGTTTGAGATTATTAAAAGGGTTCATGAGTTTTCATCTGGAACATATTTCTCGGATGCATAATGAAGAGGCTAACCGATTGGCTCAACATGCTTTAGGATATCAACCTGTTCAAGAAGTATTAATATCAGCAGCTGATACCGATGACTGGAGGAAGGAAATTATTGATTATTTAAAGAATCCATCTAAAAAGGTTGAAAGACGTATAAGGTTCCAAGCTACCAAGTATGTACTCCTCAATGATGAATTGTATTACCGTACCATAGATGGAGTTTTACTCAGGTGTGTTAGCATAGAGGGATCAAAATGCCTGATGGGTGAAATTCATGAAGGAGTATGTGGGGCTCATCAGTCAGCCTTCAAGATGAAATGGATGATCAGAAGAAATGGATATTATTGGCCGACTATTCTTGAAGATTGTTTTAAATATTTTAAAGGATGTCAGGAATGTCAGAAATTTGGTAATATTCAAAGGGCACCCGCATCGGCTATGAACCCTATAATTAAGCCTTGGCCATTCCGGGGTTGGGCTATTGATCTCATCGGTCAGATTTATCCACCATCGAGTAAAGGGCATAAGTTTATTTTGGTTGCTACCGATTATTTCACAAAGTGGGTTGAAGCAATTCCTTTAAAAAAGGTGACATCGGCTAATATGATTGATTTTGTGAAGGAGCATATTGTTTACCGATTTGGCATCCCTCAAACCATCACTACCGATCAGGGCACTATATTTACATCGGGTGAATTTGATGAGTTTGCTATAGGAATGGGGATTAAAGTTTTGAATTCTTCACCGTATTATGCCCAGGCTAATGGTCAGGCTGAAGCATCTAATAAAGGAATTATCAAGCTCATTAAGCGCAAGATTAAAGAGTATCCTAAGAAGTGGCATACAATATTAAATGAAGCTTTGTGGTCATATCGGATGGCGTGTCATGGTGCAACTAAGGTAACACCTTATCAGTTGGTATATGGACACGATGCAGTCTTACCTTGGGAGATTAAAACTGGTTCTAGGCGAATACGCTCTTAAGATCAATTGATATCCGATGATTATGATATCCTTATGAAGGATGAGTTGGAAGATGTAGCAGGTCATCGGTTAAAAGTTTTAGTTAGCATCGAGGAGAATAAGAAAATAGTAGCTAGATGGTATGACAAGAAGGTGAAGGTAAAGGAATTTGTCGATGGAGAATTGGTTTGGAAGTTGATTTTACCGATTGGGACTAAAAGTTCTAAGTTTGGCAAATGGTCACCTAATTGGGAAGGTCCATATCGGATAAATCAATCTGTTCCTGGTAATGCATATATTCTTGAAACTCTTGAAGGAGTTGTATTTCCCAGAGCATTAAATAAAAAATATTTAAAGAAAGATTACCCTAGTGTCTGGATGGATGCATAAAAGAGTAATTACCGATAACAATCCTATCGGCTAGAGTCAAAACAAAGTATCAATCATTGCCGATGCGCTAATTTAACAAAGCTTAGATAGCCGATATCGCACGCAGGTGAATTTCATCGGTTTCTTTTAATTCCTTGGCATCTTCATCGGCACTTCCTTCCACAGGCTTGAGTTTCTTCTTGAGAACCAAGGCCTTGCGAGCTTGGACGTCTCGTTCTTGCTGAAGGGCCTTGATAGCGTCAGGAAGCTGGTCTTCTTCTTGCTTGGCTTGAGTCAGGGGTGTTTCAACCTTTTCCAGTTCGGCTAGCAGAGCTGCCCTTTTTGCCGATAGGTATAAGATTTTCTGTTTAAGATCAGCACCGAAGGCTTGCAAGTTGCTGATGCTTTTGTGCTTCTCATCGGCAGTTTGCTTCAGCTGCAATATTTCTTCCTTAAGTTGAGCCTGAGCTGCTCTGTTGGCAATACGATGAACAACCTTTTGATATTTAAGTTGTATGCTCTCTAGATGGACTGCTGGGAAGATGGTTTCTTCAACATCGGCAGGGACTTGGCCATGGATTGTTTTGAAGATGGTCCTTACAGGGTCTGAATCGATCACCAGTTGAGCAGTATCTTGTTACAGCAGATTCAGGAGAACTTCTATTTTGCCATAGGTATCTGCCGATATTGTTCCCAATGCCAGGGAAGAACTCGCCTCTTCTCCGTCATCATCGGAGACGTCGATAGCAAAAGAAAACAAGCTATCGGGAGAATCTTGTTCCTATGAAATAAAGAGAGTTAGGAATCCTATTTGTGGTGTCTGGGGATATTATAAATCAAATAGTTAATCGGTTTACCTGTTTCAGGGCAATTTCTTGAGCCTGGCTTGAGGGAGCGGCTTGAAAAAGATCACACGAAGGATCGACAGAGGATGCCGATGGAATGTCTTCTACGACCTCATCAGTAGCCGGCCCTTGGGGTATAATGGATGATGGTGTATCTTGTACAGAAGAAACAACTTGTTCAATTATATCAGTGGGTCGATTGACAGGTGTTAGAGCGGATGAAGGGGCTGGTGTAGATTTCTGTCGCTTTTGTTGAGCTTCAGCATCGGTTAAAGCTTTGCGCTTTGTTTGGGCCTCAGCAACAATTGGCTGGAGGGCATCGACATGTGTTGATTGGGGAGCTTGCATGCTTGGTGTGCTTGCCAATGTGCCCGTTTGTTGCTGCAAAAACGAGTATAAGATTGGATATTTAACAGAAAAATGTAAAAATAAGAGAATACCTCTGAAGGAGGAGCAGAGGTCGTGGTGCTTGATATTGGAAGAGTTGCTGATGACGATCCTGCTACAGCTCTCACATCCTGATAGTTATATGTTAATATAGTGTGCATCGACAGAAAAACAAAGTAAGCAAGGTTATTACCTTAAAAACCTTGATTAGGCTTGAAGCAGCAGCCATTGGAGTGGCCCTGGATATTGCTAGTCTTGGTCTGGAGGTGATAGTTTTGGCGCGAGTCCTCTGGAAGGTTAAGGCCTCTAAGGTAGGGGCGTTGTAACCAATTATTGAGACTGGAGAAATAGGGTGGAGGTTGAAGGGTCTTCCACTTTTACTTATTGATGAAACTGGATCATCGGCCTGTTTCAGGAAAGATTAGTTACCAATATACATATAAAAGGTAGAAGATGAGCAGTTCGGAGAAATCTATTTATAGGTCATTTGGGGTAGGGGTATTCTTGACTTATCTCTATGCCGTACGCGGATGGATCGAGGTGGTTCAGATAGATATGGTAACTGTTCGCACGACAATCAAGGGATTGTATAGAAGATTTGATGGCATGACAAGTAGTCATGACTTGAAGGATATTTTGATACATGATCTTTCAGTTCTAAAATGGTGATGTTGCTGTGATAAGATCTTGCCGATGGATTGTTATTTTGGTATCTCAACCGTAATTGAGGCAAAAAACAGTTGGAAAATGTGCGATATTTACTAAGATACATGGATTAGATCTAGATTTGATTAAATCTGGTAACAGATCATGTTATGCTTGGAGAATGGGTTGAAAAATAGGTAATAGCAGGCATTATCTGGAGTAAATTTCGGAGCATCAATATCTTATACTCCGAAATTGGGGGGCATGTGTTGACATCGTTTTTAGCACGTGTCAAGATGGTCAGGAAGGGCTAATCAGCAGAGGAAAGATTATTGTGTAGATTGATAGCTGATGAAAATAAGTTTGCTTATAAGTGGTAGCGGCGTATGGGTTCAAATTAAAATGTTGTCAATAAGGTTAAGGGTATTATTGCCGATGCCGATGAAAGATGGTTTGAAGACTGCTGCCGATGAAACAGGGAATGTACCGATGGAAGGAACTTAAAGGCTGCTGTCGATGGAACAGGGATTGTGCCGATAGAACAGGGATTGTGCCGATAAAAAGGAGGTCGATGAGAATACCATCGTGACTGAGGCGGACTATGGAATAAGATAGGAGTTAATTTCCTTATATACGTTTATTAGAGTCTGAGTTGTATCAAAGTCATGTGTTTCCATAGATTTGGATTTAGTGTCCTAGTCGTATTTGGTTACGTTTCTGTAGATCAGGATATAAATATAGGGTGAAGGGCAATGTAAAAAAAAGAGATCAATCAATACATCAAAAACATCTTTTATTCTTATTTACATCTACTTTCGACGACTTCGTCAATTTGCATATTTTTCTTTTTTACGAGTTCTCATCGATTCGGCGAGTTGCATTGCTCCAGTGCAATCTTCGGCGATCCTCGAGTTCCGCGTGAGTACCTCTTGGTCATGACTTCCGGGTGTATCGCTGTTGTCAGGACCAAAGTGCTCGTATCTTCATCCTTGTCGATTAACAGGTCAAATCGACTGGCACGCTTTAGATATCGATTTTGGGTATTAGCTCTTTGTATTTGCAGATCTACTTTTGCATCAACATAACAATATATACTGCATCCGGTTTCGTTTACTTGTTACCAAATTTTTACTGTAGCAATCGTGATCATACGTTTTTTCTGTAAAAGATTTTTAGATACATCAAGTTTTCACGTATATGATTCTTTATTGAACATACTTCATAAGTGTTATATACATTGCAGTATTTAAGAATTTTTAGAAGAAAAAAAATAGATGGTCAAATTTACTACAGTAAAAAGTTGGTGACAAGTAAATAAAATAGGAGGAAAGTATACAGCTATTGAAAGAAGGTGGAGCACGGCAGCGTTACTGTTACCTATAGCACTTTTGTCCTTTTCTGAATTTTTTTCCGCTTTTCGATTTCTTTTTTTCCCTTTTTGCTTTTCGATTTTTTCCCCAAATACACGCGGCAGCGCGCGTGGGCCCTGCTAGTTTTGTAGTACTAGTAGAGTAGTAGCCTGTAGTGGCTGCAGGGTCCATGCCCAGCTGCCGGTGGACCGACCTGGAGCTCGATTGCTTCGCTGAAAAGTCATGGGTAAAAGTAGCGTTCGCTGATTTGTTGTGAGAGAAAAAAACTATTTCGATTAAAAAGATAAGCTAAAAAATATGGATTATAAGACAAGCGAACAGGGTCCACGACTTCTGTTTCTCTCAGTGTTCTACAGAATAGATGATTGCCACGTCGTGGGATTCACAACCAAGGGAGATGAGTGAGAGGAAGTATGCTCAGCTCAAGAGGATGTCAAGATGATAAAAATACCAAGAGAGGTCCCCAAGAGTCGGCCGCCAACTATTTATAGAGCACCCAAACAAATAGAGCCGTTGGCTCACTATTGGAGCTCAGCTCGAGCCGACCGGACGCGCCGGTCCCTATGACCGGATGCTGAGCGTCCGGTCCCTGGATTCGTGCCACGTGTCCCTGTTTCAAATATTGATCGTCGATCTCCAATGATAACAAAACGTTCAACGCGCAGTCAACGAAATGACCGGACGCGCTCCTCAGAGTTCACCCTGGGCACGAAATACCGAGAACCGAGTACCGAACCGAATTTACCAAGAACCGAACCGAATTTACCGAAACCAAAAAATTTGGTTCCATGTTCGGTTCCGAGTTCCCAGGAACCGAATTTACCGAGGTAAATACCGAAACCGAACTGAATTTACCTAATTTACCTGAAATGTGATGAGTTTGAGTGTTGTTATATTATTGATTGTATTATTGTAGACTATTATATTATGTATTTTTGGTACTCATACTTATAGTCTTGTGGACTTTTATATGTATATGTATTTTGCACTATTATTCTCTCTGAAATCATGTCAAAATTAGCTTTTGAACCCGCTATTACAAGTCTCTGTGATCAGTTCGGTACTGTTTGGTAAATACCGGAACCGAACCGACTTTACCGATACCGAATTTCCTCGGTACCGAGTTTTTTAGGAACCGATCGGTACCAGTTTCTTAAGGAACCGAATTTGCATAGGTACTGAAGAACCGAACTGAAGAACCGAACGCCTAGGGTGAGTCAGAGTGACCAGACTCAGGTCCACGCAGAGTCCAATCGAGTTCAGTAAGATCCCCGAGCGAACGTGCTATTAGCTCGGTGGTTGAGCCTCTCGGTGGTGACGCTCACCGCCCGCGTTCGAGCCCTACTGGGCGCGGGTTTCGCATGGGGTTTTCCCCAATTTTATTTCAGGTCCTGGACAACTGGCATAGCACTACAATGGGACTATAACGTGCCCGTCGTCTACGAGGTTCGGTGCGGCTTCGGTGATCTCTAGAAGGACACTTGTGGTATATAGGTTGTAGTTCTAGGAGTGTGCGTGCATGTGGTATCAGTGAGTTGTGTAGAGTTTAGATATTATAACTTAGGTACAAGGAGTCCAGGCTAAAAAAAAAGTACTGTATTATTTGAGACGTACTGGTGGCCGGGAAATTGGACTCCTCGCCGGAGGCCAGGTGAAACGAACGTGCGCCGTCTTTTGATGTGGGGGGTGGAATGGAACACTGACAAACAAACAAGTGGGATGGTGGGCAAACAGTGTCCAAGTCGCAGTTCCATGCATACTTGAATCCCTAATCAACACCCGATGGCGACAGGACCCAGCGCCCCGCGATCGACCGCGAGGCCTGCTGGAGACGCGGCCGCCGTCAGTCAGGCGAACGAACAAGACTCTGCACGAACACAAGGAGGATAGAAAAAGAATACGCGTACCCAATGTAAGTGCCATTGACAATTTGTACCACAATTTGCAGGGGAGAATGGCCGCTACTCCGCCTCCGCTCGTGGACATCTGGTAGATCGAGGCAGACGAGTTGCTGCCTTACTGGTCAAGATCAACTGCAACCAAGTGTGCAGGCAGTAGTGCAAGTGCTGCATACAGATACAGGAGAGGGGGAGATCATCTCCCATGACTCATGACTCATGAGAGTTATCGCCTGCCGCAATGGCTGGAACAGTTGTTTATTGGAGTAAGTACTTCACTTAAAAAAAGGATTTAGACAAAGAGGCCGGTGTGGCGTACGACACGGGCCTGCTAGCTGCAGGTTGCTTGCTTGGATTCATCAAATGCAATGCAATATGGTCCATGATCATATCATATATATAAAATAAATGTGAAACCTACCACTTAGTCGGCCGGTGATACGTCAGCTGGCGATGAGTTCATAGCTAGCTAGATAGACCACATTTGGAGCAGCAGCAGCCAGCAGGCCTGGCGCCGGCCGTTGCCCTCGCGACGGCGACCGCCGGCTTTCGGCGTGCATGCACGATCCAACCTCCAAAACTCCAACGCCGACGATAATTATTGAATAGTACGCTCTGGCAGGCGCTGGCAGCAGGACAGGAACAGGAAACACAGCCGAACAGCAGCATGGATCAACAGGGAGGGAAACCGTAACGTAATTGATAACTAGAGCACAAGGGCTCAAAGGAATTGGAATCAGGGGTACAGGAATGGAAGGATTGGGAGCAGCAAGAACAGCAGTCGGGAAGGGATTCAGACGAAGTTGTTGGGATTCAGTTACGGGTTCTTGTTCGATGCCTTCCACCGGCACCGGTTACAGGGTTTTATACCCTTTCAGGCACGCAGGCCCATCAACAGCTAAGCAGCCCAAATACGAAAATGAACAATGATAGCCCAGTACTCGGCCCAAGTGTTCACTCCACCTTCTTCTGCTTATTGTTCCTCTTCCGGCACATGACAATACCTACCCCTTCAAATCCACCTTGTCCCCAAGCTGGATCATCTGGGAACCGCCGGCGCAAATCAAAAGCTTCTTCCCACGATGATAATTCCGTTGAGTAGAAGTACCTGTCTTGACCATCCTGGAATCCAGGAACCGACTAAGTTGCACAGATACGGATACGTGTATCGGTATCGGAAGGATACGGATACGCGGATACGGCAATTTCCCAAAAAAACCCGATACGCGGATACGTTTACTATTAAAAAAATGCAGATCTGAATTTAAAACCGCTAACAATAAAACGTCGCAATTAACTAAGTCCGACGGAACCGATCCACTGAAGAACTGACGTATAGTTCGCAAGCTGAACAGGCACAGAAAGGCGACCACAGAAACAGCAGCATCCGCTCAGCCCAGCGACGGCCCACCAAAGTCCACGTAAAGAGCAGACTTCACTTCAGCCAGCCCCGAGCGGCACCACGCCACCACTCGTGACTTCAGCCAGCCCCAAATCCCCAATCCGCTCTCAGGTCCTAACCCTAGGCCAGCCTCGGAGCACGGCGCGAGCAGCTTCAAGCGGCGGCGGCGGCGTGCGGTGCCAGGTGAGCGGAGGTAGCGGCGCGCAGCTTCCGGCGAATCAGCAGTCGAGGCTGATGGCAGCGGCTCGCTGGGCCAGGCAAATCGGCGGCAGCGCGAGCAGCAGCTCGGAACCGAGAGTGGCACGGCAGTACCTGTGAGGCGAATCAGAGAGCTCGGAGCTCGGAGCCGAGAGCGCCGAATGGGGATGTCGCGAATGCGGGCAGCAGAGCGTGCGGCATCTGCGACCCAGCAGCGCACGCGGCGGTGGCGCAACGCCCAGCAGCAGCGCGCAAGGCGGCTGAGAGCCGGAGAGGCCAGGCGGCACCCCTGCTTCCCCACCCTGGCGCGCGGCGGCGCCCCTCCTTCCCCGCCCCGGCGTGCGGTAGCGCCCCTGCTCCTTCCCCGTGGCGCCGACTGCCGACCGCTGCTCCTGGACTGGGCCGTATCGGGAAGCCAAATACGTATCAGATGACGTATCTGATTTTTTCTTTTTTCTTTTTTCCTGGATACTCCTTGGATACATATAGGAGGCGTATCGGACACGTATCCGTATCCGATACGCGATACGTGCCTTCCTGGACCTATCCATGTAACATAGGGAACCGAGCAGGAGTTAACTGAGAAATCGTCATATCTGAATCTTCAGAGAGCTCAACAGCTGGTGGAAGATGTTCAGATACTTCAACAGCTGGTGGTATATGCTTCTTGAGCTGCGATACATGAACCACCGGGTGGATTTTAGCTGTAGCAGGAAGATTCAACTTATATGCTACTGATCCAACCCTCTCCAAGACTTGATATGGACCAAAATATCGATAAGCAAGCTTTTGATTTGCTCTTGTTGCAACTGAAGTTTGAATATGAGGTTGCAACTTCAGATAAACCAAGTCCCCAACAGCAAATTCTCTCTCTGACCTATGCTTGTCAGCTTGATGCTTCATCCTTTGGCTAGCTCTAGTCAGCTGTTGCTGAATCACTTGGTGCAGTAGCTGTCTCTCAATCAACCAAGCATCCAGTTCTTTTGGGTGGCACACATCTTCATTTGATATCCCAAAGTGTCTTGGGGGTGGCCATAGAGTACCTCAAATGGTGTTCAACCCAGGGTTGTGTGATAAGATGTATTGTACCAAAACTTTGCTAATAAAAGCCATTTACTCCACTGTTTGGGACAGGACTGTACAGTACAGCGAATGTATGCTTCCAAACATTGATTAAGGCGCTCGGTTTGACCATCCGACTGTGGGTGGTAAGAGGAACTCATATGCAGCTGGGTATCAGATAGCTTGAACAGGTTTTGCCACACAGCACTGGTGAAGATGCGGTCCCTATTAGAGATAATGACATGTGGAAGACCATGAAGACGATATATATGATCCATGTAAGTTTGAGCAACCTGCAGTGCCGTGAATGGGTGAGCCAATGGAACAAAATGTCCATATTTTGTAAACTTGTCTACCACCACCAAAATAGCATTGAAGCGTTGAGATGTTGGGAGTCCCTCAATGAAATCCATGGTAACCACGGACCAAGCTTGCTCAGGTACTGGCAGTGGTGCCAACAGACCAGGAATTTTGACCCTTTCTGACTTGGCTTGCTGACAGACTGTACAACTCTGAACATATGTCCTGATAGTTTCCTTCATCCTAGGTCATGCAAACAAGGATTTGATACGCTGATAAGTAGCTTGGAAACCTGAGTGTCCACCAATACCACTACTATGGAGAGACTGAACTACATGCTGTTGAGCCAACTGATTGCTGCCAAGCCAAACTCTTCCCTTATAGCGTATAATACCATCAGTCAGAGTGAATCTCTGATCATTAGTCTGGGACAGAGCCAATTGTTCCAGTAATTTGAGTGCAGTAGGATCACTGTCGTAGCCCTCCCTCAAGTTTAATACCCAAGCAGGTGTGCATGTGGACAACGCACAAATTGTATGAATTGGAGAGCATCTAGACAGAGCATCAACTGCAATATTTGTGGATCCTTGCTTGTATTGGATTGAAAATTGAAGGTCCATGAGCTTCAACAAGGCTTTATGCTGCAACTTTGTGTGAACTCTTTGTTCTGTCAGAAATAAGAGGCTCCTATGATCAGTTTTAATAATAAATTTCTGATGTTGCAAATAGGATCTCCATTTATCAACTGCCATCACTATTGCCATTTACTCTTTTTCATAGGTAGAGAGGCCTTTATTCTTGTCACAAACTGGCTTGCGCAGATATGGCACTGGATGTCCCCCTTGCATCAGAACAGCCCCAAAGCCAGTATCAGAAGCATCTGTCTCAAGAATAAATTGCTTAGCAAAATCTGGAATTGCCAGAACAGGAGCTTGAACTAGAGCTTGTTTGAGAACCTCAAAGGCCTCCTGTGTGTTAGGGGTCCATACAAAGGGCACTCCTTTTTTCAAGAGATTTGTCAATGGCTTGCTCATCATCCCATAATATCTTATGAATTTTCTATAGTATCCAGTAAGACCCAAAAATCCTCTTAACTCCTTAACACTTTTTGGTATTGGCCATTGCTTGACAGCTAGAATTTTTTATGGTTCTGTTGCCACACCTTCAGCAGAAATGCAGTGCCCAAGATACTCAATTCTTTGTTGTACAAAAGAACATTTGCTGAGTTTCACAAAGAATTGATTTTCTTGGATGATATCAAACACTTGTTTTAACAACACATAATGTTGCTCTAATGTCTCAGAATATATTAATATATCATCCATAAATATTAGCACTCCATTTCTCAGCAAGGAAGCAAACAATGTGTTCATAACACTTTGGAATGTTGCAGGGGCATTTGTAAGGCCAAAAAGCATTACTAGGAATTCATATAATCCATTGTGTGCTTTGAATGCTGTCTTGTGTGTGTCTAGCTCTGAGATGCATATTTGATGATAACCAGAATAAAAATCCAACTTAGAAAACCACCTAGCTCCAATAAGCTCATCAATCAATTCATCAACCACTGGAAGAGGGTGTTTGTTTTTCACAGTCACAACATTCAGATGTCTATAATCCACACAAAACCTCCAACTTCCATCTTTCTTTTTGACAAGTAAAATTGGGGAAGCATATGGGCTAGTACTTGGCTTGATGATCCCATTTTTGAGCATCTCAGCTAGCTGTCTTTCTATCTCAGTCTTTTGAACAGGGGCATACCTGTAAGGCCTAACATTCACAGGTTGTGCCCCAGGAACCAAGGTGATCTAATGATCACATGACCTCTTAGGTGGCAACTCTGTTGGTTCTCTGAATATGTCCTCATACTGAGACAACAATGCCTTCATATCATCAGGCATGGCAGACTGAATCTCTTTTGGAATCTGCACACTAGAAACTTGTTGATATGTTGAGTCAATAGATTGACTCTGAGTTGTAGAAGGTAACAACTGCACACAATGAGTAATTGCTTTCCTTCTTATCAGTCCCTTAAGCTTGCCAACACTTATTGCTGAACATTTGGTAACTTCAGGTTTAACCCCCCTCAGAGTAATGCTACTGCCATTATGCAGGAACCTCATTATCTTCTTTGTCCAATGCACCCACATGGGGCTGCACTGCTCAAGCCAGTCCTCCCCCAAGATCATATCATAGCATTTTAATGGCAATACTCCGACATCAGTATGAAAAGTATGCCCCTGAGTGCACCAAGCCAACTGAGGAATGTTCTAAGAGCAGGTCATGGGTGATCCATCAGCTGTGATATATTGAGCAGGTCTACAACCTTGTAACTGAGCTTGAAGCTTGTCAGCTACTGCTGAACTGACAAATGAGCCAACACTTCCAGAATCAACCAGAATGAGGACCTGCATATCTCCAATGTATCCACTAAGCTTCATTGTCTTTCTTTTAGTGTTGAGTGGAACTATCTTATCCCCAATTGCCATGACACCTTCAGTTTCAATAGATTCTTCAGCAGTTGCAGTTTCTAAATCATCACAGTCTTCCCGTGCATCCAATAGCTCCTCCACAACATGAATTGAAACCTGAGCTGGGCATTTGTGCCCTGGTCCCCACTTCTCTCCACACCTAAAGCACAGACCATTCTGTCGTCGATATGTTTTCAGAGAACTCAATTTATCATCTGCCAATTTGGCCTTAGCTTTGTCAGGTTCAGCTTGCCTTGCTTTGTCCCCAGCAATATATGGCTTGAATGCATGTTTGCTTGTCTCTTTGGGGCTGAATTTCTTCTTTGAGCTTTCAAGCTCCTCCTCCTGCAACTGAGCCAACATGCTCGTGGTGTCAACATCTTTGGGACGATGCAATGTGATAGCCACCCGAATCTCTTCTTTCAGTCCCCTAAGAAACCGAGTCACCAGATAAGTATCATCATAGGCTGGGTTGTACAGCAAGATTCCATGGGCCAATTCCTCAAAGCGCCGCTGATACTCTAGAACAGAACCAACCTGCTTGAGTGCATCAAATTGCTTCAACAACACCGGGTACTGGTCTTTATCAAACTTGGCAAAGACCAATTCGCACAGCTTCTCCCAATTTCCAATTCGCCCTCTGCGCTCAACTGTCTGCAGCCATGTGGTTGCCGGTCCTGTGAAATTCAGTGTTGCGAACCTTGTCTTCAACGCTGGATGAACCGCATAGACCTCGAAGTACATCTCGCACTGATCACGCCACCACCTCGGGTTCTCGCCGGAAAATTTTGGAAACTCAAGTTTAGGATACGGCGCAGAACGCGGCAAAGAACTCACAGAATCATCACGCGCAAAACAAGAAGGTTGGGAAATGGGATTTTCATGTGACGTACCCTGAGATATCGGTGGTGGAAAGATGCCGAGAATGCTCCCGGATCCCCCACCCATCTCGCAGTGCCCGTTGGGCCGCTCCCCGCTCGACGCAGATGGGCGCGTCGGCTCTGGAACAGAGTTCAAATCCGGCACGGTGTGTGCCAGATGAACTGGTTGGGGAAGCGTCGCCGCGGGCTACGGCGGTAGCGATGACGGTGGCGGTGGCGGTTGTGCCTCCAATCGCTCCAGCCGCGGCGCCGCCAATCCCAGGTCGATGGAGGTGGCCGAAGTCCGTTGGAGCAGAGCGCCGAACGACTTGTCGGCATCCCCGCGCCATGTCTCAATCCAGCTAAGCTTGTCCAACATCTCTCCCATCATGGACTGAAAACTCTCAAGCTGCTTCGTTAGCTTCTCAACCCTGGAATCCACACCTTCAATGGTAGTCGCCATTTGCTGCTGAAACCTTGAGACCTTCGGCGCCAGATCGTCAAGAACACAGCAAAACAAAAATCTGCTCTGCTGCAACCTTGCTCCGAGTATCAATTGTAACGTAACTGATAACTAGAGCACAAGGGCTCAAAGGAATTGGAATCAGGGGTACAGGAATGGAAGGATTGGGAGCAGCAAGAACAGCAGTCGGGAAGGGATTCAGACGAAGTTGTTGGGATTCAGTTACGGGTTCTTGTTCGATGCCTTCCACCGGCACCGGTTACAGGGTTTTATACCCTTTCAGGCACGCAGGCCCATCTACAGCTAAGCAGCCCAAATACGAAATGAACAATGATAGCTCAGTACTCGGCCCAAGTGTTCACCCCACCTTCTTCTGCTTATTGTTCCTCTTTCGGCACATGACAGAAACCAAAACGTGCGGCTAATGGCGACTGTTAGTCTGTTAGCGCTCGGCTGCAGATGGCGCATCATGGGAGGGGTTAATTAGAGATTGATGTCGAGGCCGAGGCCGACGTGTGTTACGCGAGACGGATGGCGTAATGGCGCTCCGCCGAAGACACAGTTTGCAATCAAAATGGCGTTGCGAATTGCTCCTACTGTCTCTACTCACTCTAGTATAGTAGTACTACGTCACTGTCGTCGGTTCATCGCCACGCCCACGCGGATGCACCATATGGCGCCAAGGCCACAGTTCCAACCAAGTCCTCGGAATGCCCTGTTTACTGGCGGCCATGCGCGCTGACGCTGACGCAGCACGCTTGGGAACAGCCACGTGTAGTGTATGTGTATGCACAGCGTGACAAACATTTTGGTATGGATCTCTGTCTCTGGCCTCGTGTTGAGGAGGGAGGACCTCATGAATTTTGTAGTACTAGTAGTAGCCTGTAGTGGCTGCAGGGTCCATGCCCATCTGCCGGTGGACCGACCTGGCTTCCGTTTCTCTCAGTGTTCTGCAGAATAGATGATTGCCACGTCGTGGTGCATCTTATGGATTACTACTGCTCTATTATTTGAGACGTACTGGTGGCCGGGAAATTGGACTCCTCGCCGGAGGCCAGGTGAAACGAACGCGCGCCGTCTTTTGATGTGGGGGGGTGGAATGGAACACTGGGAAACAAACAAGTGGGATGGTGGGCAAACAAATGGTAAATGGAAATATATTGTTGACTGCTCAGTAGTCGGTACAATGCACCTTGTCGTGGTCCTGAGACTCCAAAAAAAAAAAAATCCCGACGGTGCTAGTAATTCTGGAGCCTGAAAAATGGCTGCTCATACCAATGAGAATGGAGATCGACAAAATGGAGAACAAGAATAGGACATGAAATCCATTAGCAGCTCTATCAGTTATATTTCATTATTGGCATTCCTTGACCAATAGAAAAAGAAAGAACGTTATCAGTCTCCAGACACATCTATCTATCTATAAAAAAGGAGTAGGACACTTGATATGAGGGATTCAAATTTGTCCCAAGTTAAATACTATCCTAATTTTGACATAATTCATAAAGAAGAACAATAATGTTTACGTCATCAAATAAGGATTATTGTTCGATACGTTATAAAATGAAGTTTCATCTTTTATGTGGTACACTGTATGTGTTAATACCAAGGATTTTAATTTTGTTATCGCAAAAATTTCGGTCAACACCAAAATTACCGAATTTCGTGAAATTCGGCCGAATTTTTTTAGAGATTAGGACATGAAGTATGTTGTTTCTAAAAAAGTTTAGATCTAAATAAATATTAGTATGATTTATGACTACACATCTATTGAATAGAAGAATATACAATATAATCAATAGAAAAATACAAGTCTAGAGTTATACATCACATGTATTAGAGTATTACAAAATTTCGGAGTTTTCTTTCAGCCACCACCAAAATTACCGAATTTCGCGAAATTCGGCCGAAATTTCGCCGAAATTTTGAACCCTGGTTAATACTCTTGTGGGTTTCGCACCGAGGAAGCCTTCAACTTGGGAAGATTTCACGGGACGGAGCCAAGCGCAAGCGAAGTGGCTCCAAGGTGAAGATCCATTGGCCAACGTGTTCGCACATCCCAAACTATGAAAGTTTGGGAAAACTGCCATAGTGTAAAGATCGTTTTGATCGTGCATATGCAAGAATATTCATAATACCTAAGTCGAAAAGGAGGGCAAAGTGGTCAATGAGAAGTGCGTTTGCTCTACTCCTTGTATAACTACTGCCTTTTAGACAGCCACAGTGGCATGATGTACTACTGTTGATATCTTAATTAAGGGCCTAATTGGCAGGGTTACTCTCCGGCTCTGGCTTTGGCTCCTGCGGAGGAGCCCTGCCAAACGTTTTTCTGGAGAAGCTGATTTTTAGTAAAAAGTAGAAGAGCCCCTCAAGAGGAGCCGTGCTAAACACCCCCTAATACCACTACCAGGTAGTACCAGGAGCATTCATCAATTTCACCTTTGCATGTCTGTCAAGTTCACGAACCCCAACAATGACGTCTTAAAACAGCCTAGTAGAAAACTTAAAACGCGATGGATTTTATTTATTTTTATTTTTCAACTAATCGTGCTCCAAAAACAAGTTCTGGGTTGGGCATGGTCCAAAACTGCAAGGACGTGTGCATATAAAAAAGGTAATGCTCAGGGCGTCGGACGTCGTCTTTTTGGGCCTACGCAGCCCACCAAACCTGCGTCCTCTTCTTTTCGTCTCCTACATCTCTCTCGAAAATATCTACCCACTTTCTCGCCCATCGCACGCTACACGGCGTCGTGAGTTTGTCCGCTCTACTCTGTATTTGCCGCCACAGCCATCTCCTCGTACGCGCCCCACCCTGTGCTGTTCGCTTCTTGCTCTTGCCTGTAGCACGCGCCCACCCGCGCCTCTCGCTCCTTGCACACGCAGTCCCACCCGCCGCGTGCCCACCCGTGCCGCATGCTCCCACACCGTCAGGCGCACCACTGGCCTCTGTTGGTACTCGTGGTGTCGTCACGCACCTCAGGTCGGTCCACGACTGAGCCAAGGGCACCCATGAGTGCGGCCTGTGTTGGTGGTGCCCGCGTCCCGAGGCCCGAATCAACCAGCCCCAACCTTTATGAGGTAAAAAGAAAATTAATGAACTCCCCAGCCATATGTTGCAAATGTATGTGTGTTTCAAATGTTTCGGAGATACGTTGTAGGTGTTTCATATGATGTTATAAAAGTAGATTGGGATGTTGCATATGTTGCAAGTGTTTTAGAGGCATGTTGCAAGCGTTTGTTCAAAATGTTTCATCTGTTTTAGATTCATGTTGCAAGCGTTTTTTATCTGAATATTGCACATGTGTTCACACCTATGTTGCAAGAGTATGTTCAAAATGTTGCAGCTGTTTCAGTCTTATGTTGGAATAACTGTTTTCATGTTGTAATTTGTAAGTGTTTTATCTGGATGTTGCATATGTTTTAGACACATGTTGCAATTGTATATTCCAAATGTTTCATCTGCTTCGGTCATATGTTGTATCCAAGTGTTTCATGTTTTAGAGATAGAGAGTCCTGGGAGACACGGCCTGGGCGCTGGGGATGGGGCGCCGCGAGCCGTGGACCGGTGGTCGAGGCGCGCAGCGCACCTAGGATCTTGCGTACGGGGCGTGCTCGTCCTCGTGCCGGCTCTCGGATCCCACCCGCCCAGAGATAGAGGAGGGGGTCAGAGGGGAAGGAGCGGCGGGCGCGGTGTTTCCTACAGGCGTGCGGGAGTCTAGACTTGCGATCGCGGAGAGAGAGGTGGGGGCTAGGGGAAGGAGTGGCCGGTGCGGCCTTTTCGCGGGCGCGCGTGACGAAGGTGACGTGGGCGTCCGGACACATGCTTTTGTCTGGATGTCCGAGCGCTAGTATCTTCCTAAAAAACGGCTTTGTAAAAAAAAGTTTGATCTCCATCATAAAAAATGATCGATGTCTTCTAAGGGGCTGCTTAGGCCTAGGCGTTCGGGTTATCTAATTTTTTCGGGTCGGGTAATTCGGGTAATGAAAACCGCTACCTGATTTTAGTCATGAAAAAACACTACCCGTAATTTCGGGTACCCGATAATTCGGGTATTCCCGATATACCTGAATTTAAAAAAAATTAGCAAACTACACAAATATCAGTAGCAATTTATATATAATTTCAGTAGCAATTTATATAGAATTTCAATAGCATTTTGTTGAGAATAATGCATCACAGTCACTTGCTCAATTAGAGAGAGTTATATTCTAATAAAGTGATAAGTTCAAATATTCAACTAACAGTACATGATAAATACAAAGACAAAGACAAATGTTTGGGTAATTCGGGTACCAGGGGATATTACCCGAATTACCCAAACTAATTTCGGGTAATCAAAATCGATATTTGAATTTGGATCGGGTACCTCGGGTTTGGGTAAAGGTCATGGGTATCGGGTATTTTGCCCAGGCTTTGGGCTGCTGGACTTCGTGGTCATTTAATGGGCTGAGCGCCTTGTTTATAATGGGCCACATGAGAAAAATGGCTCGTTCGTCTCACGCAAATCTCTTACTACGATTTGCGCAGCAAAAACGGGCTAAGGGATTGGACCACGTCGCCCGTTAGTCTCTGGCCGTTCGATCTAACTGACTTGCGATGGCATCCGTCCGATGTTGGATCAGTTTGGGTTTCCGCCCGTTTCATCACAGTCTCGGAACCTCGCGAATCTTCTCGGTGCGTCGTCCCGTCCGCGCAGTCGGCGTCGATGAGCAGGGCAGCAGCGTGGGCGCGGCTGCGCGAGTAACCATCGAGGGCCACCGGCGCGGGCATGGTCGACCGGCGAGGCGGGCGGGCTCACCAGCGCAGCGGCACACGCGAGCCGAATGGCCATTTTACCTGTCCGACTGAGCACCTATACATCTGTTGGTACCCGCACCGGATAAACGCCATGTCCCCATGTTCGGCCGCCCTTGCCCGTAGCAAGGGAACAGGGCCGCAGACGAGCTGTGGCACGGCGGCGTACAGGCCGCGGCGCGCAGGCGAGCCGACGCGTCGTTTCGTTTGCACCTAGCCGCCGCAGATGATTCCCGCCGGCGGTCATCGACACAGAAGTTCCACGGTCTCCACCTGGACAGTGGCTCGCTCGCTCGCCGGCCCTCGCACAACGACCACGCTAGGGACTAGTGCAAGGCCTTCTGGGGCGAATACGCTGGGGACGATGCCTTCCTACTCTTCCTTGGGAGCAGTAAGGATTCGTTCCTCTGATTCCCGCAATTCTTATAGTGAGTGACCCTCTCAATTTCCTTGTACTACTAACAGTCTCCATTTTCATTTCACCTTCTTTTTTCTGCAACAGTTCAGGTGGATTACGTGCCAAATTATGCAGCTGTATCAAACTACAAGTAGTGACTAGAGACTAATTGACATTTTCCTTGGTTGAAATTTGACAGCTAAATCATTTTTCAGTTAACCATTCTAAATACTGAGACGGTGATGCTACGTCAGTCAGTGAGCGTCCTCTAAACTGCCTTGATCTATATATTCCCACCTATAAATGTTTTCTCAAATATTGTTGATTGCTGCTTGCATGTTTTAAATGGATTCGGTGTAATATTTCTTTTAAATGGAGTGAAACTTATGTTACTTTCATATTTATGAGAATCACAATAGTATCTCTGGAGCAACTACTCAGTTCTGCTAGGCTAATCCATGATCATGTTCCTCGTTGTCAAGTTTGCACAATTTTTCAGTACCTCCCATTGCTACAGAAGGGCCAACAATTTTGTGATTGATTAGTGATCACAACACGTGCCCACATAAAAGCACCAGCAATAGAAAAGGCACATTTGTTTGGCAGCATAACCAATTTCTGCCATAACTATGACAAATTGTAGGTAGAATTCAGAGGTGGCAACAAGCTCCTAATGGTATTAGTTTAAGAGTGATTAGTAAAAGAAATGAATCACTTTAAATGCAACAGCATCAGACCATGCTTTCTAAGGTAAGTCAAACCGACATAATTATTGTTTTGTATTATTCTTGAAATGCTTTCTAAGTGGTCTGCAACTGAATATTCTTTACGAAAATATCAATTGCATATTCAGGTTCTAAAATAGAATTTCCCTTCCTCTCAATGTTCAGGCCTAAATTTCCTATGTTATGGTAGTATAGTAAAATTTCTTATTGTACTGGAAATTAATTTATACAAATCACTATCAAGGGATGAATACAAGTTTCAAAGGCCTCAACGCCTCCAATGACCCCATATCGACACTATGAGCATCGGTATGTTTAAATCCTGAACTGGCCCTCGACAGAGGGCGCGGCAAAGCCGTGCCAGTCTTTCTAGTCCATCACGAGGAGCGCATGACCGATTTTCTTCTCTCGTTTAATTCTGCTTTTGCTTTATTTTTGTTTCTCTATATTCCTATATGCTTCTTCCTTTTCTTCCTGATCTCCTTTCACTTCTTTGGTTTATAATTCTAGTTTTCTTCATAATCTGTACCCTACATTTGTTTTCCTATTTTTGTTCATTTTCAACAATTTCTATTTTTGCTCAGATCATCTCTATCTGATGCTGAAAACACCCATTTTCTTTATTTTGAACATTTTATTCTGAAGTAAAAACATTTTAAAGTACACGTTTAAAACATATCATGGTTAATTCTATAACATCTTTTTTATTTAAGTTGAGATATTTTCTACAGATTTGGTAATTTCTAAATGGAAATTTATGGAACAAATCACATATATTTCATCGAAAATACTCCCTCTGTCAAAAAATAAATATGCAATTCTAGCTTTGAACCTGGACATGTGCTATGTCTAGGTTTAAAGCTAGAATTGTTTTTTTTTTACAGAGGGAGTATCTTTTGTTTAAGTAAGAACATTTTTTCTTGTCAAGCTACATATAGTTCTAGGACAGTTTTACTCGGAGCATTTTCTTTGTTTTTTTTAAATACCAGGATACCTTGTAGCATTTGTGGACTAGTGAGCAGTAGTACTTCTCTCTTTCTCCTATGAGAAGAACCCAACTCAGTTACCAACTTACCGTTAAGATATTGCCAAGAATTATCACAACTATCTAAAACAAACCGTGGTAAAAACTCTCAGTTGAACTTCAACATGATTAAAACACGAGTGGCAACAAGCATCAGGAGTGCAGAGCAGCAGTACTTCCTGCTGGAATGGAAACAACACGCAGTCACGAAGAGAAAGCACACATCTCAGCCATTCCGAACTCCCAGCCCCGAGCTCAGTTACCTCCGGTGATTATTCGTCCAAGTGGGATCACCACACGGCACACGCACGCGGCGCGCCGGCCTTCGCTTGTTGCTCGCAGTCGCAGCGACGACGGCGCTCTACGCTTCCTCTGGTATGCCGTCCAGCGCGGGCCTCCAGTCGTCGCCGCGCCGCTCAACGCCCGCGCTCTCCTCGGGCTCCGAGCGCGGCGGCGCGCGCGCCACCCGCCCTTCCAGCGACACGGCCGTGACTACTATATGCCGGCGGCTCGGCGCGGCTCCGGCTCCGCTGCACTGCCTCCGCGTGACGCCCGCGGCGATGCGCTCCAGCTCGCCCCTGCTCAGCACGATCTTGCGGACACCTTCGCCGCCTCGTGACACGACGGTGACGCCGCCGCCGCCGCCGTGAAACGCTTGCCGACGCCGAGGGCTCCCGAAACGGAAGAAGCAGCTGTGCATGCTGGTGATGGCACGCAGCAGATGCCTTGTCTGTGGCGAACCTCGAACCTACACGCCATGGCGCAGTTTGCTCGGGCCTATATATAGACGGACGCGTGCTGAACGTACGTATCGATCGGCCGTCTTGTTGTTGATGGAGTTGGATGGTTCTTCTACGGCTGCGTGCGGCGCCTCATGATCACGAGGCATGATCCGGTCGGCAGCTTGATTCTTAAGTTGACTTTCGGGATTGAGAATGAAGCCGGTAATAATAAGGGTCAAATGAGGCGTTCTGGCTCCGGCCGCTACACATGACTGATGATGCATGGTTCGATGATTCCAGTATATATTCGACTGCCCAACAATGCCCATGCCTACTACGTGATGCCACGACAGGTTGGTTGGCGCCGTTCTCGCCCAATGATTTGCATGCGTCGCCGCGCCACGGGCTTACCTGACGAAAGATCATGCTTGTGTATGTAAGGAGACAGTTTCATGATTGTACATGCATCCTAAAACTGCTAGTCCACTGATAGCTTTGCATTATTGAACTCTAAAGTCTATCATGTACTCCGTATTCTCGTCTGGGCTCCCTCCCTCCCAGAAGAAGTGTCATTCTTATTTATCGAAAAGTTAAATGTTACAACTTTAATCAAATATATAAAAAAATCATTAGTATTTATGGTGCATAATTAGTATTATTAGTATTCAGTGGCATGCGCATTACCCCAAGTCCCAACCCCCAGATAACGCTTATCAACTCTGCAAGGTGACTCATCCGTTCAAAGTTACACCGCAAAAGTACTAGAAGTTTATATATACACTTTAAATAAAGCACTAGAAGTTTACAGATAATTTAGAAAGTACTCCTATTTGCTCCTATTTGCTTATATTTGTTCCCTTTTGTTAATACTTCTATTTGTATACAAGATTTGACCAGTTGTATAAACTTGTTTACCAGTTTATTACCAGGAAAAAGGTTGTTTGCTAGTTACTACCCTGCATCTAAACTCTTGGTTCCCGTGTTTTACTTAATTCATTTAGGCCTATTCACACATGTTGGGATGAATTGAAGTGAAACTTGAACTAAATTCCACCACATCTGCTTAAAAAAAACTAAATTCCACCCCAATCTACCCAACACATATGGGTTGAGGTGAATCCAACAACATTCAAACAAGGCCTAAATGTGGGGCTTAAGCCCCTCTACCTCCAAAGAAAAACTACCTATATGTGTTTTCATTCTATTAATAGTTTTTCCTTGTATCGCACCTTTGTATGATGTGTTTGGCATGCGCTTAATTTTTGCATATTTTAGAAACAAGCAAGTGCGTATTTTAGTTAGAAACATGTGTATGGTAACCTCTAGCCTATATGTTTTTCCCCAAAAATTGCAGACTTAGGTAATTTAGATGCAGAGTTAGATGTGATTGTTGTTTTATTTTTAATAATGACCAGGAATGAAAACGAATCGGATACGGACGGATATCACTGATATCGTATTTGTTTTCATATTTATGTCCGGATTCGGATTCGAATACGGATGGTATAAAAAATACCGGATAGAATACGATTGGATATCGACATCATAAATATGTGATTTAAATATTCGGATACGAATACGGTATCGGATGTTAAATATCCAGACTCGAATACGGACGAATTAAAATTCCTCTAAACGAATTCGGTCTCGAATGCGGTCGGAAAATATTCGTATCGTTTTCATCCCTGATAATGACATATGTGCATACTAATTTAGATGCATATTATATCTTTTCCATAATGGGAAATACAAATAATTTGAAGAAGATTTAATAAAAGATTATTATAGGTTGTTCTAACAGAGGCATGCTGCTAGTAATCAATTAAATTCCATGTATGTTGTTGTCAAGTATATAAACTTGGTGGATCGATGTTTGCTTTTATTTTCCAACTGGTTGCGGCCCAGCACCAACCAACCATCCTCAGGTCAAGCATAATGCGCGCATAAACCAGCCCATAGTAGCTAGTAGGAAATCCTTTAGCCCAACACCTAGTTCATATTCACTGGCCCAAGTAGCTATTTTTCATTTTTCTTCTTTAGATTGACAGTTGTCTCGCCTGTTTTTGTTTTGAACGCAAATATCTTCTTTTTTCTTTTTTCACCAACCTTTTTTTCTAGTGGTTCCTTTACATTGGTCCGCATTTTTTTTGAATGACTTCACGCGTATATTTCATTAAGAAGAAAGAGAGCCGAAAGAACGGCTTGCACAACGCAGTTACGGGAGAACCCATAGTGCCGGTTACAGAACCACAGACAAAGTGGCTAGGAATCTAAATGACAACAAAACAGAAAAGAATGGCGATAACGAGAGGCCCGTCCACCACTACCCTAACTGATTGGACCTACAAAGGAAAAAACATCAACGCTAGGCTGCCAACATAGGAGGTGAAGCCGCGGTGGCAAAGCATCCACCAGAGAAGAAGAGACTACGGCGGCAAAGTATCCGCCCGAGCAACGAGGGGCCATCACGCTCAAAGCAGCAAAGCATCTGCCAGAGAGGGGAGACCAAGGCAACTTCGGCGACAAAGCATCTGCCAGAGCAGCAACGACGGCGACTTCGGCGGCAAAGCATCCGCCAGATTAGTAATGACGGCAAAGTATCTGCCAGAAGAGCGGTAGCAACAAAGTATCCGCTACTAAAAACCAACGACTACAACAACACCAAGCAGCTGGACAGACCATTGTGGAGATGAGCTTGAAGCACACAGGTACCACGCAGCTAGGAGCAGCTCCGACGAGAGAAGGGGAAGGAGCAGAGGCACGACCACAAGAGTGCTCCAACGATGCCTTCACGTGGTGATGAAGAAATTGTCTATGTTTGGACAGAATGGTTTTGGATCTTAGGTTTCTTTTAGTAAATTATCTTCATAGTAAGATTTCTTTTGATATATTTGATTATTTCTAAGCCATGTACTAGAGTGACAATCTTTGTTTTAATCCACATGTTAGCAAGATTTACTTGATTCCTCGACGAAATATCATATGTGCCTTACATCAATAAATTTTGCTTAAGCTAACTTACAAGCTGATTTAACTATTCCAGTAGGAAATTTTTTTATTTTTTTTAGTATCCAACAAAATGGTTGGCAATCTATATCAAAAGTAGTGTTTAGAAGTGTCTATGGAACTGGTTCATCCCCTCCCTTGCTCCCTGCTCCAAACAAAAATGAGCCTTGCAATGAACTAAAAAACAACTATCCTGCTATTCATATATTTTTCACGTTTCCTAACTTAACACATACAAATTAAGTTATACTAAAACATTTGATTTAGGACAACCTCAAAACGTCAGTTATTTGAAGACCGGAAAGAGTATACCTTTTAGTTATTTGATTTGTCTGGTAATTTTCAGTGATGCATTGTTTTGTACTTTTACTGAATTAAGTCGAGGCTGTTCTGCTGCTGAGCAACTTGAGTAGTCTTCACTGCAAGGTTGTCATCATCCCATTCATCAAGTACGAAAAACTGTGCCTAGCAAAAACTGTAGCTGAAGGCGTGACATCATTGCAACTAGCTGCATTAGCAAACAGGCTTTGTCATATAAGCTATAATTAAAATGTTTTGGAGGTTTTGATCAACAGTAAGGAAGTAAAATTGTGCTGTATGTGTTGCTAAGTACTTGAGCTAACAGGGCAAGGACCCAACCACTTAGGAACATTGACTTGTGACCAGTTTGACAGTTACATCAGTTGACTCTTTCTGTGATTGTTTTTTTTTTTTGAAAACTCTCTTTCTGTGATAGTCTCCTACCATAATTACGTAGAAATGGAGAAGAACAGGGATGTTGATACCTTGGAGTAGTAGTCAATTGCAGTCTTAAAATCCTTATCTCTAAATGCAATGCCACCAAAATTCTCTGTGTTCAGCATCTCTTGCACTTGCTGGGTCCATTCTTGAAAGGATAACTTTAGTTTTTAAACATGCACCAGACGAAATAGACTTATCTTAAAAAACGAACAAGAGCAGGGCTCAGGTCAAGCTCCCCCTCCATCTGGGCTTCTAAATACAGGGGATTCTGGGTCGGGGCTGAATGCCACGCGAGGCTTTCCACCCAGGGAAAGGGTGGGGATATCCACGGGGATGTGGGCATCCAATGTAGGACTAATGGGCCGCCCATTCTTAAGCGGACCCGCCGCGATGTTTGAGTGGCTGTGCCTGCCTTGTGCGCCTATATGAAGGCGCACAGCACACACCACGAAGGTTGCTCCTATCCCACTACCAGGTGTACAGAGTGACACCCACCCACCCACCATGCCGCCTCGTGAGCCTTTAGCCCCATATGCAGGGATCGACGACCATGACCATCATGAGCCATTTCCCCGATGCAGGGACGGAGACAGCAGTGGGGCGGGTGGGGCTCAAGCCCCCCTACTGCTGCTGTGTCCACGGAGCCTCCCTAGCCTTCCCTAGAAGTTTCAGCCATGGAAGCCATGGGAGCTTTGCTAGTCTAGCTCTCTATTCAGTCCAGCCCCTCCTAAATATTTTTCTAGATCCGTCACTGCCCCGATGGGCCATAGTGGTGATCTGTGTCGTCGTCACTTTTCTTCTGCTCCTAGCCAGCCGGGGCATTCATCTGGAAGTCGAAAAGGTTCCATAGGCTTATCGATCGTCGTGGTCATCAGATCTAGATGGTAGATCACCAGAGGTACGAGGTACAGTACACACAACGTTCCCGTTCGCTTTGCTGGAAAGACAAGTTGAAAAGTACTGCTGACTGATTTGTCGTGAGAGGAAAACACTGTTCCTTCGTAGAAAAAGTATAACTGAAAAGACAAAGCGAACAGGGCCGCTTGCTCCTGGTACCGGTTGCTGCCCTGTGTTCTTACTAGTACCGTCGCTCGCCCGCTTGCTGCCTAGTCTTGTTCTGTACGCTGCAAAAAGATAGCTTTTGTTAATAACTTTTTATTTTGTCAAAAAAAAGCTTGGACGATTATTTGGAGCGAGGAGGCTAGATGGTTGCAGATCGATCGAAGTTTCCTCGTGGAGCCGCTCAGTCCTCTAGTACGTAGTATAGTAGAGTAGTTTTGTGTAGCTTGGCATCATGTACATCAGATGGTGATGAGATGAGTCATGTTCATTTGGCTTATAATCCGTCTTATTTAGCTTGTTTTTTTAGCCGGAACCGTATTTTTCTCTCACAAAAAATCAGTCAACAGTGTTTTTTAGCCGGCTTATAATTCTAGCCGAACGGGACCATGGTCTATTGTTTCAGATCCAAGAGAGAGATATCTACTATATATGGCATGTGAGTAGCGTTACTTAGGGCCTGTTTGGTTACGTTTTATTAAAGTTTAACTTCCATCACATCCATGTTCCCTCAAATGCCTGGAGTACTAAATGTAGACTAATTGCATGCATGTCGACATAGATTAGGAGTAATTTACGAGACGAATCTATTAAGCCTAATTAGTCCAAGATTGAAAACTTTTTGTCAAATAAGACGAAAGTGCTACAGTATTTGTTAAACTTTAACACCTCAAACCAAACACCCCCTTAGGCCCCATTTGGTTTGGAGGAGTTAAAGTTTAACTCCCATCACATCAATGTTCTCTCAAATGCATGGAGTACTAAATGTAGACTAATTGCATGCATGTCTGCACAGATTAGGAGTAATTTACGAGACGAATCTATTAAGCCTAATTAGTCCAAGATTGGAAACTTTTTGTCAAATAAGACGAAACTGCTATAATATTTGTTAAATTTTAACATCCAAACCAAACGGGACCTTAGTTTAACTATGTGTTTAGATCCATTGAAAAGTGCACTATGCAAAAAAAGATTCCCCGTCACATCAAACTTGCGATACATGTATGGAGTACTAAAGGTGGATAAAATCAAAAACTAATTGTACAGTTTGGTTGTACTTTGCAAGACGAACGTTTTGAGCCTAATTAGTCAATGGTTGGACAATTATTACCAAATACAAACGAAATGCTACAGTGTATTTTGGCACTGCAAAATTTGGATCTAAACACTAGTTATTGGCATGCAATGTAATAATACCAATAAGAGACTACCTATTTTGACTCATCGACACACATGGATCACATGGATACAGGGACGAAGCCAGGGAAAAAATCTAGGAGGGCCTGAACAAAAGTGCTACAACGACTTAGTGTAACAGAACCGCCCAATTATACGAGATTAAGTAAGAAAATCATCCAACGGACGGACAATTTACCAAACTTAAGCCCGTATAACCCGGTAGTCCGTGAAATCTCGACGGATTTCAAACCATTTCACATCACAGCCAAGATCGTAATAAGTTCAGCGATTACCTTCATAAGTTACACAGTAGTTTGCGGCACAAAATACATCGGAGTTTAAACCTAGTTATTACAAACCAGTTTCAAATAAAGTAGCGGAAGCATTAGTTCAAAGCACACACACACATCTTTTCCAAAATACAGTGCCAGCTCGCGATCATCTCCCACAAAAGCATCAGGCGAGGAGTAGTGAGTGACCATTGCCCATGGTCCTAGGCTTCGCCCATCGCAGGGTAGAGACAGTTGATACAATACCCATAGTACATCTGTCCATCTGCAACAAGTGGGAACAAAGCCCTGAGTACGAGAAGGTACTCAGCTAGACTTACCCGACAGAACCAAAACAAAAGACTCCAAGGATCATGATAGGCTTTTTGGTGGGGTAGCTGACTCATTTGCAAGAAAAACATTTTTAGCTTAGCAAATCATTTACAAAAGCATGTCATCTTTTAATTCTTTATCCTCCTGTCAACTATGTTTGCACTTATGCTAAAGTAATCATGGAATTAAGCAAGCAAGGATTACCATTGATATTTGACAATAATTACCATGTCATTTTCTCATAACTATCCAAGTGTTTCATCAGTATTACTACGATGAAGTAACTCAAGTCAAGTGCTCACTATCCAGTGAACGATGGCGATTCGAATCGATTATTGACCAGCTGGTAATTTATTCCTCACACAAACCTCACTCACCCGCTAAAGTGAGGTATTGGTCATCGAGTCAACTATTCAGGTAAAGTCGCGAGCTTGCCAGGAACCACATGTACCCGGGGGCCGCCCGACTGCTCTTTGGCCTTATCATCGCGCCCCCGTTTCCTGCCACTACTGCTCCGGTACAGTGCGTTGCGGGCAATCTACTCGGCCCGAATAGTCTCCCGGCTTCGCGGTCGAAAGGTACTTTATTCGGCCAGCTAAATGTGAGGCATGCGTTCAACATGACCCGAGGCCCGACATCGGACGGTCCTTAATCGACACAGACGGAAGACACTACAGTCCAGAACCCTGCAAGCTTCCGCCCGGTCTCACATTCATTTCCACACTGAGTTATTCTCACATGACATCTCTTTCACAAAACCAGGTAATCCCCTATAGCTCGCGGATGACAGGCAATCACCCGACTTCTACCGGTCTAAGCAAGCTAAGCAAGTATTGACCGTGGACACCAGGGTGACAAGGATCGGTAAAACAAGGTGGAACAAGGTATAATGCAGCAACGTTTGCAAACAACTCCTAAACTTAATGCATCAGATTAAGTAAAATTAATAATTAATTATTTGCAAACCGGGGGAGAAATGCTCCGGGGCTTGCCTCGCTCGAAGGAGCTGGGACGATGATCGGGGCACTCCGGAAGCTCTTCACCGGACTCCCCTTCTACTTCTGCTGGCTCCGGCTCCTCGGGCTGCTCCTCTGCGTCCTCGGGAACAACTGCCGGAACCACTTCCTGCGATCCTGTATGATGCAGAAGTATGAGTGCAACATGCATAGGTGAAATGCAGAAGTGACATGAGATGATGAAGATGCGGAATGCATACGATGTAATGAATGTATTATGTCATCGGATTATGTGGAACTTATGACTCTTCTACAAGGTAGTCAACATCATCCAAGAACATGTACTCGGAAACTACCAACACTAGTTTCTACCATGCGAGAGTATTAAACAATTAAGATGCTTCAAAGATACACCAAAGTATATTTTTCTAACTAACTTTGCATTAAGAATAAATAGAAACCCTAATTAGTCCTATGGTTGAACAGCAACACATATTTTAGTAGCTCAGAAAAATCTCATAAAATTACAGTAGCTTACTAATATCAAGAATAGCTTGACATAAAATTTTTACTGCATTTGGATAATTAGAACTTACTATACAAAAATAACAAACTATGGCCTCAAATAGATATTTAAAATACTTTACATTATGAAAAGTATCAAACAACAGATTTAGGAGTTTTTCTACTATCTACTACCTAAACAAACACTATAGAAAAATTATCACTTGCATGTTTTATTCAAATTTATTTAAATAACAAAAATAACAATTATTGGTAATAGAAAGCATTTGAACTGCAACTATACATTTTTCTACAGAACAACCAGGAAATAAAATTACCCTAGCAAGTACATGGCATAACAGGATTAATAAACTTGGAACTACATTTTTCTGATTTTTCTACATTTTCTTATCAATTTTTCAAGAAAACACCAATTTCAAGGCTTAAATAAAACACTACAGAAAAGTAATGAAATATTGACATGCAACATTTTTATATTGTAGATCTGATTCAAATGAGTATATAAAAATTTATTTCACAAATTTTGGAGCTAAAATGACCAAGAAATCATTTTCCAAGTGTTTTTCATCAAGAATAATAAAAGAAATCGAAAATGATTTTTCTGTTAAAGAGATTGGGCCGGCCCGAGATCAACAGTCGGCCCGTGGCCGTTTCCGGCCTGTTTCACGTGCGCGGGAGAACCGCCGAGCCGGCCCGCTCGGGGCGCGGCCCAGAGGCACGGCCTTGTCCTCCGCGAGGAGCCGAGCGCGGTCGCCGGCGTCCGCGCGCTCGACGTCGCGGCGGCGGCTGCGGCCGACCGGCCATCTCCGGTCGCGAGCAGGCGGGGCAAGGAGCGCGTGAGAACCGCGATGAAGTGGCGAATCCATTTTTGGAGCTAGGGAGGTGAGAGGGGTAGCGGGGAGCCGACTCGACGGGAGGCCGCGCACGGTGGCGCCATGGCCGTCGGTGGCGAGGCGTGGAGAAGCTCACCTAGAGCTCGGAAGGCGGCGCAAACGCGAGCGTGAGCCGAGGGAAGGCGAGGCGGAGCTGCGGGCGCGGGCAATCGGAAAATGGCGCGGCGGTGCGGGAGCTTCACGCCGGCGGAGCGGCGGTCGCGGCGAGGGCGGAGCTCGAGCTCTCGGCTCGGGAGGGGAGGAGAGGAAGTGCGGGCGCGAGCGAGCGAGTGCGCGGGCCTCAGCAGGTGTAGGCGAGCGCGTGGGCGCAGTGGCAGGCCGCGGCTGACGCGCGGCGGGTGATGCAGGCGCGGGGCCGCCACGCGGCGGTGCTCCTCTGCCGCGGTCGCGGCGTGGCGCAGCGACGCGCGCGGGTGCGGGCGAGCGGAGGAAGGAGGAGGCCGGCTGGGCCGGGCCGGGGCGGAGGCGGTGCGGGCGCGCGCGCGCGGGTGGCGCGGGCCGCATCTGGCCGTGGGCCGAACGGGAGGCGGCGGCCTGCTAAGGAGAAACTGATTTTTTTTTTGATTTTCCAAATTTCAAATTTAAATGCATTTCAAACTTCAAACCACATTTTGAACAAGAAGAAGTCATTTTATGGATTTGGCCCAAAAATAAAAGTTGCTAAAAATTAAATTCTCTACAACTTTGATTAAGGGGCCAACTCAAAATTCTTGATAGATTTTGAATGACAGAATAAAAGCTAAAATAGGGAAAAATTTTGAATATTTTTCATAATTATTTTTGAACAAGTTTTTGACAAAATTTGAGCTCCAAAATTTGAACTAAAGTTCCAAGTGATGTAAGAATTATGGTTACAAGGCTTTTGATATAATGTGATTATCATATTATTATAGTCCATTAAATATAGCATGTTTAAGCTTTTATTTTAATCGAATTATACCATTATCATACATGATTATAATGATATGAATGCTATGCAATATGATTGCCATGCAAAAATGCATTGCTTAACACCGGAGTGTTACAGCCCTCCCCCCTTATAAAAATCTCGTCCCGAGATTTGGGTTACGAACCATTTATTATAAAAATCTTCATAGGCGTTCTTTAAGTATTCACCCGTTTCCCAAGATGCATCCCCTTCATCGTGATGACTCCATTGTATCTTATACGTTTTCACCACACTGTTTCGAGTAGCCCTTTCCTTGGTATCCAATACTCGAACTGGTTGCTCACGATACACCAAATCTGACTTTAGTTTTATGCCTCGAGGTTCAATCCTTTCCTCTGGAACGCGCAAACATTTCTTGAGATGTGATACATGAAAAACTGGGAATATAGCACCCATTGACTCTGGTAAATCCAATTTGTAAGCCACAGGACCCTTCCGTTCCAGGATTTTATAAGGTCCCACAAATCTGGCGGCCAGCTTTCTGCGCACACCAAATCTTTTCTTTTTCATTGGCGTAACTTTTAGATAGACATAGTCACCAACTTCGAACACAAGCGGTCTCCTTCTCTTATCTGCATAACTTTTCTGACGTGACTGGGCTGCTCTCATATTCTGCTGGATGATATGAACTTTCCTTTCGGCTTCTTCTACGAAGTCAATACCATAATACCTTCTTTCTCCTGACTCAATCCAGTTTAAAGGTGTTCTACACTTTCGGCCATACAGAGCCTCAAAAGGTGCCATCTTGATACTCTCTTGATAGCTGTTATTGTATGAGAACTCTGCTAATGGTAACCATGACTCCCATGAACCTCTGGAAGACAACACACAGGCTCTTAACATATCTTCTAGAACAGCATTAACTCTCTCAGTTTGACCATCTGTTTGAGGATGATAGGCAGTGCTACGAATCAGACTAGTCCCCAAACCTTTGTGCAAGTGCTCCCAAAAGTGAGCAGTGAACTGTGACCCTCTGTCAGACACTATAGTCTTTGGTATGCCATGCAACCTCACAATCTCTGTAATATACTTCTCAGCATATTGAGGTGGTCTATATTCCGTTTTGACAGGCAAAAAGTGGGCTGTCTTAGTAAGACGATCCACAATTACCCAAATGGAATCGTGACCTTTTTGAGTAGTGGGTAGACCCGTGATAAAATCCATACTTATGTCATCCCACTTCCAACTCGGTACTGACAAAGGTTGTAGCATTCCGGCAGGCTTCATGTGAATTGCTTTTACTCTACAACATGTGTCACATCTGGCTACATACGCTGCAATTTCCTTCTTCATCTTGGTCCACCAATAACGAGGTCTTAGTTCTTGATATATTTTACTGCTGCCAGGATGAATAGACAACTTGGAGAGATGAGCTTCATCCAAAATTTTATTCTTAAGCTCTCTATCCTTTGGAACAACAAGACGGTTGTCGAACCACAACACATCCTGCTCATCCACCCTGAAGTGTTTCGAGGGTTCTTCTTGAATCTTCTTTTTGATGTGGAATATCCCTTTGTCTGCTTTCTGACCTTCTATAATCTTACTCTCCAAGGAACAACTGACCTGAATACTATGTAGCACGGCAGGGTGCATTAGATCGAAACCATCTTCCAGCAAGGGTTGCACGTTCAGACAATGTGACTTTCTGCTTAAAGCATCAGCTACCACATTGGCTTTCCCAGGGTGATACTGTACATTCAAGTTGTAGTCTTTGATCAGATCTAACCATCTTCGCTGTCTCATGTTCAATTCTGGTTGGGTGAAAATGTACTTGAGACTCTTATGATCGGTGAAAATGTTGCACACGTTACCCAGTAGATAGTGTCTCCAAATCTTTAAGGCATGCACAACAGCGGCAAGCTCAAGATCATGTGTCGGGTAATTGATTTCATGTTTTCTCAACTGCCGGGAGGCATAAGCAATTACTCTTCCTTCTTGCATTAGCACACACCCTAATCCTGTTTTTGATGCGTCGCAGAACACATCAAAAGGTTTCTCGATGTCGGGTTGTGCAAGAACTGGAGCAGTGGTCAACAGTTTCCGCAAGGTATGGAAAGCTGTCTCACACTCCTCTGTCCACGCAAACTTGTGATCTTTCTGTAACAGACTTGTCATAGGCTTGGCAATCTTCGAGAAGTCTGGGATAAAACGGCGATAGTAACCTGCTAACCCTAGAAAACTCCTGACTTCTGACACTGTGGTTGGAGTCTTCCAATCCATAACCTCTTGCACTTTACTCGGATCTACAGAAACTCCATTCTCAGATAGGATATGACCGAGGAAAGGAACTTTCTTCAACCAAAATTCACATTTGCTGAACTTAGCATATAACTTATGATCCCTCAACCTGGTCAAGACAATTCTCAGATGCTCTTCATGCTCTTTCTCGTTTTCAGAGTATACTAGAATGTCATCAATGAAGACAACTACAAACTTGTCCAACTCTGGCATGAAAACCGTATTCATCAGATACATAAAATATGCAGGAGCATTTGTCAGTCCAAATGACATAACAAGATACTCGTACAACCCGTATCTGGTAGAAAAGGCGGTTTTCGGAACATCTTGAGGTCTAATCTTTATCTGATGATACCCAGACCTTAAGTCTATCTTGGAGAACACTCTGGCTTTAGCTAACTGATCGAACAGAACATCAATATGAGGCAAGGGATATTTATTCTTGATAGTTACAGCATTAAGAGGTCGGTAATCCACACACATCCTTAGAGTACCCTCTTTCTTTTTCTTTACAAACAAGGCAGGACATCCCCATTCAGACTTACTTGGGCGAATAAACCCCTTTTTTAACAACTCTTCCAACTGTTTCTTCAACTCAGCTAACTCATCCGGAGGCATCCGATAAGGTCTCCTCGAAATTGGAGCTGTCCCGGGGATCAACTCGATTCCAAACTCAACATCTCTATCTGGAGGAAGGCCAGGCAACTCATCTGGAAACACATCCGGGAACTCACATACTACTGGGATCTGATGGATAGGAGTAACTTCCATGGCACAGGTCACACTCACAAGATCTGTTCGTTTAGGCAATGGTACCTGAAAAGTACCCTCTGCCTGGGGATCTTTAAGGGTAAGCATCCGACTGCTTGTATCTATGACTGCTTCCCAGTCTTTCATCCAGTTCATTCCTATTATTACATCCAAAACTAGTCCAGGCATAACTACCAGGTTCACTCGGAACTTCCGACTACCTAACTCAAGGGTTGCCCCTCTAACCATCTTATTGGTTAACACATCAGCTCCTGCTGAACTTATGCGATAACCATAACTCAATTCTGTGCATAGTTGTTCATGCTTCCGTGCAAATGCTTGACTCATAAAAGAATGCGAAGATCCAGAATCAAAAAGAACAACTGCAGGGTGATGGTTCACAAGAAACTTACCAGCAGTTACGGGCTCTCCCTCAGGAACTTCATCAATGGCGGTGTGGTGTACACGAGCATTGTAAGTTTGTTGCTTCTTTTTAGGCGGATAAGGGCAGAACTTGGAAAAGTGGCCTGGCTGACCACAGTTGTAGCAGGGCCCTTTCACTGTACCAGCAGACCCTATAGCTCCCTTGGAGTTGCTCTGTTCTGCAGCTGCGTTGGTCTTGGTTGGCGGCACTGCCATCTTGTACGGTTTCTGTGGCCCCTTGTAGTTCTGGGTTTTATGCTGCGGCGGCCTGAACCTCGCACCAGGTGCGGACGGACGATAAGATGAACGGTTGGCAGGGACAACTCTGGACTGGGATGGTCCTGACTCGAACACTCTCTTGCGGTTCTTGGATGCAGTGTAAGCATTATTGTTCTTCTCTTGCTTCAAACAGTCACTGATAAAGTCGTTGAATCTGTTGCGGGTATTGGTACCCACATGCTTCATCATCTTCGGACTCAACCCTCTCTTGAAACTAGCAATCTTCTTTGCATCTGTGTCAACCATGTCTGGAGCATAGCGGCACAAATTATTAAAGGCATGCAGATACTGTGTCACCGTCTTGGTACCCTGATTCAAGGCTAAGAACTCTCCAAGCTTCATCTCAACCAACCCTGGGGGAATATAAACTCCCTTAAAAGCTTCAGTGAAATCCCTCCAAGAGATCTGGGCATTAGGAGGAAAAGTACTGCGGTGATGCTTCCACCACATTCCTGCTGGTCCTTGTAACTGATGTGCAGCATACTCTACTTTCAGAACTTCTGTCATCCTTAACACACGGAACTTATCTTCCATAGTGTTAATCCATTCTTCGGCATCAAGTGGCTCTGCTGCTTCCTTGAAAATAGGTGGCCTCGTATCCATGAAATCCTTGAAACTGCTGTACTGGTTCACTCCCTGGCCACCACCTTGGTTATTTCCCCTTTGAACATTTTCCGCAATGGTACGCAGAAAGTCTTCCATATTCCTCTGTGATTGTTCAGTACTGCGTTGACTTCCAAGAAACTGTGTGAAGAACATTTCTGCGGTGAGCGGCGGAGGAGGGGGCAAATGTGGTTCTGGACGTGGTTCCTGGTGGTTGACATTGTTGGCACCACTTCCACCAGCTCCTGCACCGTTGCCACCAGTCTCAGCGGCTTCGTACGTAGCACGACGAGTGTTGGCCATCTGCATATTTCAGCAACAAGCACCATTGAGTGAAGTTGTAAAATTGTGTCCGAAGGAACAATCATGCCATACTGAATTCATTGGAGAGAACAAGTCATTCAAGAAAACAGAGGCGCAATAATTTCATTCCAATTAAACAACAACACCAATTAAGTTATTTCAAAAGCAACATCGCGTTCCATACAACCATGTTGCCAGCATACATACACTGGACTTTTATGCGTTCGGGTATCGCATACACAACCAAACTCCAAAGATCATCAGTCTCAAGGTCGAACAGGATACATCATGATACATGGAACCCAAAAGAAGGCCATCGCGTCACGTCTAGCTACTAACGCATGACACTATCCTACTCCTCGGGGCCATCGTCGATGTCGGAGGCGTCGCCCTCGCTACCTTCAGCTGCAGCGTCGTCGTCGATGTCCATCTGAGCGGCGTTCGGAGGAGCATACGGGCCCATCCCGTTGTAGAGGGCATGGAACTCTTCATGCAAGTTGGCATTGTACTCTTCTAGCTCCTCGACCCTCTGCCTCAAAAGGTCTCTCTCGTTCCAGGCTTCATTCCTTTCTTGTACTAGCTGCTCCAACAGGCGATCTGCATTCCTGTTGGCCTGAGTCAGCCTCTGTACTTGCTGCATGGAACTCTCGCCTCTCTCGAGAGCTCGGTCCCGCTGCAAGCTCATATCAGCCAACTGCTCCTGCAAGCTAGCTATGGCACGCGCTTGCTTTTTCTTCTGCTTCCTTGCTTCAAGCCGATCATCACCACGTAGGCCAGTCAAGGTCCAATAGGTATTCTCCAGACCTTGGTATGCTCTGATGGCTGCATACATGGCACTCATGGTGTGATTGTCGCTAGCCCGTCCTTCACTGGGGCCTCTAACCAGGGCACTTCCTTGCGGCTGTACCCAAATGGCGTCGCGAGGATCATCTCTCGGGAAAGTACCGGCCAAAGCTGCTGCTAACTCATTGGGAAATCTGCTCATGATGTCTCGGATGACGCGAAAAGCTGCGCCCTCTGCACCCTCGACTGGAGTGCGTCCTTCGAACTCCAAATGCCAACCATCCCATTCTGGCGCATCACCAAGAGCAGGGACGGTGATCTCTACCACAGCAAGTCCATCTTCAGCTAGCTGGCTCTCGCTCCAAGAGTAAACTGGCTCTTGTCCCTCCGGGTACCCCACATCATGGAGCACTCTCCAAAGCAAGGTGGGCATGCCAAACTCGCTTAGAAAAGTGTCCGTGTTGCGGTGCTCCCGCGGGGCTAGCTGACGACGGGGTGCTCTTCCTCCAGTGGACTTGCGGGCAGTCTGCTTCGTGCGGGCCATCTGTAGCACAAGTTTTAAATTACCCGGTGAGAACATAATTTAGTTGAGGTCACTTTTATCGAAATGGGATAATCCTTTTATAAGGGGAGGAATGCATGCCATGAATGGAATGCACAAACAATATGATGCATGCACGAGTCTTACGTTCTCACAAATTTAGAAAAAAAAAACATCTAACGGTGAATTCGGTGGCATACAACGATCTCTCATATACGTAACTAATTCGGTCTACACGATACGCTGTTATGTACCTGCAGAAAACTCATTTCAGCCCATTCCCCATGAATGCATGAAAGCAGTAAATCTACCTACACGCTTTACACGAATCCCCAGATGCGTGTACAACGGTAGTGACTACCCAAACACATCGTCCTATTGACGGCATCGCCTCAACGGACGGAACACCCACACATGCGACACTTTTATAAAAACATGTGTAAAACATGTAATTATCCAAGTATCATATAAGCACTTTCCCTAGATCGGCGGTGTATCCGATCATGCTCTCACAACTCACACTTACCGAAGCGTAGAGGTAACTGATCCATACATTACCACTCAATTAAGTGGCACTCATACAATAGCACGCCGTATGAGCAACGAAAAAGAAATATGGTGCAGAACCCCAAGTTAGTACTTAAATAGCCACCTAGAGTCCTTAACTGGGCATACAGGATATGACCACTGGCACATTTTTTTAGTTTCAAAATCACACTTTTTAAGCAAGGTTTTGGTTTACATACACTTATGAACAGTAATTACGCTAAACCATGCTCCGATACCAGCTGTAACAGAACCGCCCAATTATACGAGATTAAGTAAGAAAATCATCCAACGGACGGACAATTTACCAAACTTAAGCCCGTATAACCCGGTAGTCCGTGAAATCTCGACGGATTTCAAACCATTTCACATCACAGCCAAGATCGTAATAAGTTCAGCGATTACCTTCATAAGTTACACAGTAGTTTGCGGCACAAAATACATCGGAGTTTAAACCTAGTTATTACAAACCAGTTTCAAATAAAGTAGCGGAAGCATTAGTTCAAAGCACACACACACACACATCTTTTCCAAAATACAGTGCCAGCTCGCGATCATCTCCCACAAAAGCATCAGGCGAGGAGTAGTGAGTGACCATTGCCCATGGTCCTAGGCTTCGCCCATCGCAGGGTAGAGACAGTTGATACAATACCCATAGTACATCTGTCCATCTGCAACAAGTGGGAACAAAGCCCTGAGTACGAGAAGGTACTCAGCTAGACTTACCCGACAGAACCAAAACAAAAGACTCCAAGGATCATGATAGGCTTTTTGGTGGGGTAGCTGACTCATTTGCAAGAAAAACATTTTTAGCTTAGCAAATCATTTACAAAAGCATGTCATCTTTTAATTCTTTATCCTCCTGTCAACTATGTTTGCACTTATGCTAAAGTAATCATGGAATTAAGCAAGCAAGGATTACCATTGATATTTGACAATAATTACCATGTCATTTTCTCATAACTATCCAAGTGTTTCATCAGTATTACTACGATGAAGTAACTCAAGTCAAGTGCTCACTATCCAGTGAACGATGGCGATTCGAATCGATTATTGACCAGCTGGTAATTTATTCCTCACACAAACCTCACTCACCCGCTAAAGTGAGGTATTGGTCATCGAGTCAACTATTCAGGTAAAGTCGCGAGCTTGCCAGGAACCACATGTACCCGGGGGCCGCCCGACTGCTCTTTGGCCTTATCATCGCGCCCCCGTTTCCTGCCACTACTGCTCCGGTACAGTGCGTTGCGGGCAATCTACTCGGCCCGAATAGTCTCCCGGCTTCGCGGTCGAAAGGTACTTTATTCGGCCAGCTAAATGTGAGGCATGCGTTCAACATGACCCGAGGCCCGACATCGGACGGTCCTTAATCGACACAGACGGAAGACACTACAGTCCAGAACCCTGCAAGCTTCCGCCCGGTCTCACATTCATTTCCACACTGAGTTATTCTCACATGACATCTCTTTCACAAAACCAGGTAATCCCCTATAGCTCGCGGATGACAGGCAATCACCCGACTTCTACCGGTCTAAGCAAGCTAAGCAAGTATTGACCGTGGACACCAGGGTGACAAGGATCGGTAAAACAAGGTGGAACAAGGTATAATGCAGCAACGTTTGCAAACAACTCCTAAACTTAATGCATCAGATTAAGTAAAATTAATAATTAATTATTTGCAAACCGGGGGAGAAATGCTCCGGGGCTTGCCTCGCTCGAAGGAGCTGGGACGATGATCGGGGCACTCCGGAAGCTCTTCACCGGACTCCCCTTCTACTTCTGCTGGCTCCGGCTCCTCGGGCTGCTCCTCTGCGTCCTCGGGAACAACTGCCGGAACCACTTCCTGCGATCCTGTATGATGCAGAAGTATGAGTGCAACATGCATAGGTGAAATGCAGAAGTGACATGAGATGATGAAGATGCGGAATGCATACGATGTAATGAATGTATTATGTCATCGGATTATGTGGAACTTATGACTCTTCTACAAGGTAGTCAACATCATCCAAGAACATGTACTCGGAAACTACCAACACTAGTTTCTACCATGCGAGAGTATTAAACAATTAAGATGCTTCAAAGATACACCAAAGTATATTTTTCTAACTAACTTTGCATTAAGAATAAATAGAAACCCTAATTAGTCCTATGGTTGAACAGCAACACATATTTTAGTAGCTCAGAAAAATCTCATAAAATTACAGTAGCTTACTAATATCAAGAATAGCTTGACATAAAATTTTTACTGCATTTGGATAATTAGAACTTACTATACAAAAATAACAAACTATGGCCTCAAATAGATATTTAAAATACTTTACATTATGAAAAGTATCAAACAACAGATTTAGGAGTTTTTCTACTATCTACTACCTAAACAAACACTATAGAAAAATTATCACTTGCATGTTTTATTCAAATTTATTTAAATAACAAAAATAACAATTATTGGTAATAGAAAGCATTTGAACTGCAACTATACATTTTTCTACAGAACAACCAGGAAATAAAATTACCCTAGCAAGTACATGGCATAACAGGATTAATAAACTTGGAACTACATTTTTCTGATTTTTCTACATTTTCTTATCAATTTTTCAAGAAAACACCAATTTCAAGGCTTAAATAAAACACTACAGAAAAGTAATGAAATATTGACATGCAACATTTTTATATTGTAGATCTGATTCAAATGAGTATATAAAAATTTATTTCACAAATTTTGGAGCTAAAATGACCAAGAAATCATTTTCCAAGTGTTTTTCATCAAGAATAATAAAAGAAATCGAAAATGATTTTTCTGTTAAAGAGATTGGGCCGGCCCGAGATCAACAGTCGGCCCGTGGCCGTTTCCGGCCTGTTTCACGTGCGCGGGAGAACCGCCGAGCCGGCCCGCTCGGGGCGCGGCCCAGAGGCACGGCCTTGTCCTCCGCGAGGAGCCGAGCGCGGTCGCCGGCGTCCGCGCGCTCGACGTCGCGGCGGCGGCTGCGGCCGACCGGCCATCTCCGGTCGCGAGCAGGCGGGGCAAGGAGCGCGTGAGAACCGCGATGAAGTGGCGAATCCATTTTTGGAGCTAGGGAGGTGAGAGGGGTAGCGGGGAGCCGACTCGACGGGAGGCCGCGCACGGTGGCGCCATGGCCGTCGGTGGCGAGGCGTGGAGAAGCTCACCTAGAGCTCGGAAGGCGGCGCAAACGCGAGCGTGAGCCGAGGGAAGGCGAGGCGGAGCTGCGGGCGCGGGCAATCGGAAAATGGCGCGGCGGTGCGGGAGCTTCACGCCGGCGGAGCGGCGGTCGCGGCGAGGGCGGAGCTCGAGCTCTCGGCTCGGGAGGGGAGGAGAGGAAGTGCGGGCGCGAGCGAGCGAGTGCGCGGGCCTCAGCAGGTGTAGGCGAGCGCGTGGGCGCAGTGGCAGGCCGCGGCTGACGCGCGGCGGGTGATGCAGGCGCGGGGCCGCCACGCGGCGGTGCTCCTCTGCCGCGGTCGCGGCGTGGCGCAGCGACGCGCGCGGGTGCGGGCGAGCGGAGGAAGGAGGAGGCCGGCTGGGCCGGGCCGGGGCGGAGGCGGTGCGGGCGCGCGCGCGCGGGTGGCGCGGGCCGCATCTGGCCGTGGGCCGAACGGGAGGCGGCGGCCTGCTAAGGAGAAACTGATTTTTTTTTTGATTTTTCAAATTTCAAATTTAAATGCATTTCAAACTTCAAACCACATTTTGAACAAGAAGAAGTCATTTTATGGATTTGGCCCAAAAATAAAAGTTGCTAAAAATTAAATTCTCTACAACTTTGATTAAGGGGCCAACTCAAAATTCTTGATAGATTTTGAATGACAGAATAAAAGCTAAAATAGGGAAAAATTTTGAATATTTTTCATAATTATTTTTGAACAAGTTTTTGACAAAATTTGAGCTCCAAAATTTGAACTAAAGTTCCAAGTGATGTAAGAATTATGGTTACAAGGCTTTTGATATAATGTGATTATCATATTATTATAGTCCATTAAATATAGCATGTTTAAGCTTTTATTTTAATCGAATTATACCATTATCATACATGATTATAATGATATGAATGCTATGCAATATGATTGCCATGCAAAAATGCATTGCTTAACACCGGAGTGTTACATTAGCTTGGCTGCTGCTCGCCTTGATGCCTGGAGCTCCGCTGCGGCGCTGCCTGCTCACGGCGGCCCCCAGCGCTGCACCATTGCAGCGTGCCGCGTGCAGCTTGCCTGCCGGCCGCCCGCCTCGCTTGGATCCTGGCTGCTAGCTCCTGCCGGCCGCGGGCCGCCGGAGTGCCGCTTCCCGCTCGCTCGCTGACCGCCGGTACGCTCAAGGAGCTGCGCGTAGAAGCTGCCGCCGTCCGCTCGGGTTGGGTTGGGGACGGGAGGTCGAGAGTCGTGACTTAGGATGGAGTCGCGATCATGGTGTAAGGGGAAATTGGGATAGGTTTCTTTCATCGATTGGGCCTCCTGTTAGGCTCTAACTGGAAAATGCTCGGTCTCTATAGAATTGTTGGTCCAATAAGCAAAAGAGGTCTTTTTCTATTTTTATAAAATCTCAGCCCCTCCTACTTACATATTTGCGCGAAATTTTAAGTGAGGCTTCATTGGAACTCCACATACCCAGAGCAGTAGGGACCCCCCCCCCCCCCCCCCCCCCCGCGTTGGCTCTGTGCCTGCATGGATAAATGCTTCCAATTTGAGTTGTACGCCGTAGATAGCGAAGCTTGGTGCGGGCTCATCACTGCCGGCTACCGCGACGATGTCACACTGCCGGCTACCGCGACGATGTCCAATCATGATCTCGCGCGTGACCGTGACCTGGGCGGGGGCAGCAGGCGCATTGCGTCGTGTGGCGTGGGGCGGCGGCTCTCTCTGCCACGTGGGCCCAGCCCGTCAGCCGCAAGCCAATGCAAAAGATTGAACGTCATATTACAAGCAATGAACCACGTACGCTTGCGGGGATGGGACGGTCGGTCGGTGAGCTCAAGGCCACAAGCAGGTGGCCGGTTCCCATGCATGCATGGAATCTTCTGTGCAAGCGGGGGCCGAGATAAAGGTCATGTTCATTCGGCTTATAATCTATCTTTCTCAGCTTGTTTTTTTAGTCGGAACAATATTTTTCTCTCACACCAAATCTGCCAACAGTGTTTTTCAGCCGGCTTATCAGCACAGCCAAACGGCTCCAAAGATAAGGCATGGAGATACAACTGCTTCACGCAGGCTGCTTCTGTGCAAGAGCTGATTAGCTGCGAGTGCGAGTACATGGACATGGGGACGGCGAGGGCGACGGGTCATGGCCAATAAGCTAGCGCGCGCGGTGCAACGCGACGCGGGGCGGATGGCCGGCCGGCATTATGCTGGCTTGTCACGACGCCCGCTTTTCTTTGGCACGCCCTACTGACGAGCGTTTTCGGCCGCGCATGTGTAAGCCTGGGCGTTTGGTTACCCGATTTTCTCGGGTCAGGTAGTTTGGATAAATTAAAATTCGGGTAATGAAAATTGCTACCTGATTTTTGTCCTGAAAAAACACTACCCGCAAATTCGGGTACCCGATAATTTGGGTTCGGATTCAGGTATTACCCAATATACCCAAATTTACGGAAAACAACAAACTACACTAAATTTCAGTAGCGATCTATACATAATTTCAACAACAATTTGTATAGAATTTCAACAACAATTTGCAGAGAATAATATATTACAGTCACTCGTTCAAATAGAGAGAATTATATTCTAATAAAGTGACAAGTGAAAGTGTTCAACTAACAACATATGATAAATAGAAAGACAAAAATAAATCTTTGGGTAGTTCGGGTAATTTGGGTACCGGGGATATTATCCGAATTACCCAAACTAATTTCGGGTAATCAAAATCGCTATCCGAATTTAGGATCGGGTACCTCGGGTTCGGGTAATTCGGGTCCAGGTTCGGGTAATTCGGGTATGGGTAATGGGTATTGGGTATTTTGCCCAGGCTTACACATGTGCATGGCCTTCGGACACCTAACCCCCATCCACAGCCTGTTCGCTTCAACTTATCAGCCCGGCTTATCAATCATGGTACAATGTTTTTCTTTCGTAATAAAACAGTACCAGCTGACTTATCAACCACACAAACCATCCGCTGAATAGGTTCACGTGGGATGTACTGTACTGTACTACGACGCTGGTCAAAACAGAAACTTTCCTGCAAGTTCTTGGACTCCGCTCCCAGGCCGTCTGTGGGAAGGAACCTGGGAAAGGATAAGGTCGTGTATCCTCATTTTCCGTGAATTTCATGATAGTTCAAATGGACTACTAATATATTCTAGATTTATGTTTTAACCCTCAGGTTTTAACAAGACTACAGTGTACTATATTGTCTTCCACAGGATTAAACTGCTATGAAAAGCAGAACCACTTGAAGAAAATAAAAAATCTGATCGATGCTTGTACAGTATGTCAGTATTAGATGTGGGGTACAAATCTACTGTAGGTGAATTAACGACACATGGACATCTCGCGCGTGACCGTGACGTGGGCGGGGGCAGCAGGTGCAGGAATTGGCGCTCCCTCTGCGCTTCACGCCCTTGCGAGGCCGGAACTCCCGGATTCGGCACTCTGCAGAGTGTCACGTCAAATTAACGCATAGTATTTCGTTTGTATTTGATAAAAATTGTCCAAACTTTAACTAATTAGACTCAAAATGTTCGTCTCGCAAAGTACAACCAAATTGTGCAATTAGTTTTTGATTTCATCTACATTTAGTACTTCATACATGTGCCGGCATTTTGATGTGACGGGGAATATGAATTCTGCATAGTAAATTTGGTGGACAATTTGGACATTGCTTAGTTCCCAATTTCATCCTCTAAATTCCACTATGCAAAAAGAAGATTCCCATCACATCAAAATGCTGGCACATGCATGGAGTACTAAATGTAGATGAAATTAAAAACTAATTGCATAGTTTTGTTGTACTTTGCGAGACAAACATTTTAAGCCTAATTAGTCAAAGTTTGAACAATTTTTACCAAATACAAACGAATGCTACAGTGCACATTTAATGTGCACTGTAGCAAGTCGGGAGCCCCAATTCGGGATCTAAACAAGGGCTTGGGCATGGCCTTAGGCCTGTTTAGATGCTTCGAAGTTCCAAAAATTTTACAAGATTTCCCGTCACATCGAATCTTTGGACGCATGCATAGAGCATTAAATATAGATAAAAAATAACTAATTATACAGTTTGGTTGTAAATCATGAGACGAATTTTTCGAACCTAATTAGTATCGAACACTAATTGTTAAATAAAAACAAAAAGTTACTGTACATCCAAAAAAATTACACCCCATCTAAACACAGCCTTATTGCTGTGGTGTCTGGACAGTGTCCCAGGGGCCAAGAGTACGGTCTCTGATCTCGCTGCTGCACCACCAGGACATAGCATGTGATCGGTCAGGTAGTGTTTAGATTGTGTAAAAGTTGGTGTAAAATTCCTGTAGCATTTTTTGTTGTTATTTGGTAAAATTTATCCAATCATGGACAAACTAGGCTCAAAAGATTCGTCTCGACATTTACAGACAAACTGTGTAATTAGTTATTTTTTTTACCTACATTTAATACTCCATGCATGCGTCTAAAGATTCGATGTGACATGGAATCTTGTAAAATTTTTAGAAGTCAACTTCCAAAAATTTTACAAGATTCTCTGTCACATCGAATCTTTAGACGCATGCATGGAGTATTAAATGTAGGTAAAAAAATAACTAATTGCACAGTTTATCTGTAAATGTCGAGACGAATCTTTTAAGTCTAGTTTGTCCATGATTGGATAAATTTTACCAAATAACAATGAAAAATGCTACCGGAACTTTACACCAACTTTTACAGCAACAACGGCAATTCCAGCAAACACGTCTTCGCGGTCGAGTTCGACACGACGCAGGTCAGGCGGCTCAACGAGACGAATGGCAACCACGTCGGCGTCGACCTCAACAGCCTTGTGTCGGACGTGTCGGAGCCGGCTGCCTACTTCGACGACGACGGCAAGAACATCTCGGTGGTGCTTGAGAGCGCACAGCCGATTCAGGCGTGGGTGGACTACGACGGCGGCGCCGAGGTTCTCAACGTAACCATAGCTCCGACGTCCGTGACGAGCCGGCCTAAAGTTCCGAAGCGAGCGTCTCCCCCGCCTTCCATATCCACCGACATCAAGATAACCGCTGTCTTGCATGTACACGCTCACCGTGATCGTCGCGGTTATCGCTTTGGCACTGTGGATTCGGCGGCGGACGGCCATGGCAGAGACGCTGGAGGACTGGGAGCTGGATCACCCACATAGGTTACCATACAAGGAACTCTACACTGCGACCAAGGGGTTCGAGGCCAGTGAGCTCCTAGGCGCCGGTGGCTTCGGCCAGGTGTACAGGGGCGTGCTCCGGCGCTCCGGCGACGTAGTCGCCATCAAGCGGATCTCGAGCAGTGGGACTCAGGGACTGCGCACGTTCGTCGCGGAGGTCGCAAGCCTCGGCCGCATGCGGCACCGGAACCTGGTGGATCTGCGCGGGTGGTGCAAGCGCGGGCAGGACCTGCTGCTGGTCTACGAGTTCATGCCCAACGGCAGCCTCGACGAGCACCTGTTCGGCCGCGCCGGCACCATCATGCCCCCGAAGCCCCTGCTAACGTGGGTGCAGCGCATCAGGATCCTGAGGGGCGTGGCGTCCGGGCTGGTGTACCTGCATGAGGAGTGGGAGCAGGTGGTGGTACACCGCGACGTGAAGGCCAGCAACGTCCTGCTCGGCGCGGACATGAGCCCGCGGCTCGGCGACTTCGGCCTGGCGCGCCTCTACGAGCACGGCGCCGACCCCGCCACGACGCGCGTCGTCGGGACGCTGGGGTACATGGCGCCGGAGCTCGCCGTGACAGCCAAGGCTAGCAGGGCCACCGACGTGTTTGCCTTCGGCGTTCTCCTCCTCGAGGTGGCGTGCGGCCGCCGCCCGATCGACGCCGTCACCGGCGATAGCCTGCTGCGCAGGGTCCGAGACCACGGAGTCGGTGGGGACCTGGTGCGCGCCGTGGACGAGAGGCTTGACGGGTGCTACGACAAGGAGGAGGCCAAGCTGGTGCTGTGGCTGGGCCTCATGTGCAGCCAGTCGCGGCCGCTAGCGAGGCCCAGCATGCGGCAGGTGTGCCAGTACCTGGACGGCGAGCTGGAGATGCAGGAGGAGGCCGTCCTCGTCTTTCCCGACGTGGATTCCGTCGACGACGGGTCGTTGGCATCCATGACGTGGTCGTCGTGCTCGTGCAACACAATGTCAGGGGGCTCACTGCTGGCTGGCCGGTGATCATAGGTGCCGGTGGAATCACATTAGATTCTGCTGGTCCTCCTCCAGCAACACATGTGCTTCGACGAATTTGTTTCTCTGCGTCGCCCTGATCACCGTCTGCCGAATTTTGCAGCTAATTTCATTGTTCAGTCCCACGTGTACACCGTCTGTTTTAGAATTTCTGCATCTTCACGTCCACATTTAAGCAGTTCGTTCGTGTTTCAGTTTGAATTTTTGCAAATTACTAGTGAGGATGTATTGTTTCATTAAACACCAGGATAGGATACCTTGTAGTATTTGTGGATTGAGGGATTAGGAGTAGTACTTATCTCTTTCTCCTGTGAGAAGAACCCAACTCAGTTGCCAACTTACCGTTAAGATATTGTCAAGGATTATCAGAATTTTCTAAAACAAACCGTGGTCAAAACTCTCACTTGAACATGATTAAAACACGAGTGACAACAAGCATCAGGAGTGCAGAGCAGCAGCACTTCCTGCTGGAAACAACACGCACGCCGTCACGAAGAGAAAGCACAAATCCCAGCCATTCCGAAATCCAGGCCCGAGCTCAGTTACCTCGGGTGATTACACGCGCGCCACCCGCCCTTCCAGCGACACGGTCGTGACTATATGCTGGCAGCTCGGCGCGGCTCCGGCTCCGCTGCACTGCCTCCGCGTGGCGCCCGCGGCGATGCGCTCCAGCTCACCACGATCTTGGCGCGGACACCTTCGCCGTCTCGTGACACGATGGTGACGCCGCCGCCGCTGTGAAGCGCTTGCCGACGACGCCGAGGGCTCCCGAAACGGAAGAAGCAGCTGTGCATGTTGGTGATGGCACGCAGCGCAGGTGCCTTGTCTGTGGCGGACCGCGAACCTACTGGCCATGCATGGCGCAGTTTGCTCGGGCCTATATATTGAGGGACGCGTGCTGTACGTATGTATCGGCCGTCTTGTCGATGGAGTTGGATGGTTCTTCTACGGCTGCGTGCGGCGCCTCATGAGTGATGATCACGAGGCATGATCCGGCCGGCGGCTTGATTCGTCAGTTGACTTTCGGGATTGAGAATGAAGCCGGTAAGGGTCAAATGAGGCGTTTTGGCTCCCTCGCTACACATGACTGATGCATGGTTCGATGATTCCAGTGCCCTTGCCTACTACGTGATACCACGACAGGTTGGTTTGGCGCCGTTCTCGCCCAATGATTTGCATGCGTCGCCGCGCCACGGGCTTACCTGACGATAGATCATGCTTGTACATGTAAGGATAGGCAGTTTCATGATTGTACACGCATCCTAAAACTGCTAGTCTATTGATAGCTTTGCATTATTGAACTCTGAAGCCTAACATGTACTCCATATTCTCGTCTGTATGCACCACCGTGGCTAATGTCAGTTGTGGCAGCATGACGTGCCTTCCGTAGGGAAAAGAATTCAGTGCTTATATTTGTTCCCTCTAGTTAATACTTTTCTGTTGTTGCTGATTTCGTCGTTACTTTATGGATCCATATTCATCCCAATTTCTGTTTTTATTACCTACTGCAGTCTGTAAGAAAATATTTCCTTCGCGTGTTAAGTTGAAACCCAACGCTTTCTTGCACTGTAACCGTTCCACAGTATCTTACTACAATAGTTCAGTTTGCCCCGTAGTGCCTTCATAGGTTATGATTAGAAATATGACAGTACGGTGGCATGCACTGAGCTAGGTTTTATTCCCATATAATAAAGACACAAGTGCATATTTGTAGAAACATGTGTATGACATGCTCTAGCCTATAAGGTATTTTTTCCTAGAATTGCAGACTTAGCCCTTGTTTGGATACATGTGTATCCACTTCAATCCACATGTGTTGGAGAGGATTGGAATAGAACTTAGTTTAATTCCACTCCAATCCACTTCAACACACGTGGATTGAGATGAATACATGTGCATCCAAACAAGGCCTTAAGTAATTTAGATGCAGAGTTAGATGTGATTGTTGCTTATTTTGAATAATGATGTATGTGCATAATACTAATTCAGATGCATATTATATCTTTTTCCATAATGGGAAAGACGTTTGAAAAAGATTTAAAAGATTATTTTAGGTTATTTTTAACAGAGGCATGTAGCTATTAATCAATTAAATTCCATGTATGTTGCTATTAAGTATATAAACTTTTTTTTAGGGAAGAAGTATATAAACTTGGTGGATCCATGTTTTGCTTTTATTTTCCAACCGGTTTCGGCCGAGCCACAATCCAACCAATCATCCTCAAGTCAAGCATAATACGCGCAGAAACCAGCCCATAGGAGCTAGTAGGAAATTCTTCGGCTCAACATCTAGTTCATTCATTGGTCCAATTAGCTAATTTTCATTTTTCTTCATCAGATTGACAGTTGTCACGCCTGTTTTTGTTTTGAATGCAAATATCTTCTTTCTTTTTTCACCAACCTTTTTTCTAGTGGTTTCTTTACATTGGTCCCCATTTGAATAATAGGCTAAACATTTTGGAATTTTGAAAAAAATATACACACCGTCCAAATAGGGTCATATCACTCAAAGTCTGAAAATCTTAGAATTTCCTTCACACTAGATAATCCAGATTTCTGGAATCCCTAGTCATCCAAACAACATACATAATGTATTTGATTTCTTTCTCTAAACCATATTAAGTTTTTTATCTACTACATTTTCTATTAATTTTATGGAACATTAACCATTTCCACATACTTTCACTTTGTTAGAACAAAATGTTTGTTTGCACAATACATACAATTATGCATAGGGAACAAATTGTACAAGTACAAACCCGCTGCCAAGCGTGCCCAACAAGAACTATTCATATGAACAAAGAGATGAGCTAGGTGGAAGTTCTGAAGAAAATAGTTCTAGATTCAGGAGGAGTATTCCATCTTGTCAAGATGACTGTTCTAGTTTTATGAGAAACCAATTCCGGCTGAGGAAATAAATGTTCAACTTCAGAAGAAAAAATAACAAAAGTATATAAAAAATCTGTATATGTTGGACATCACTAATAAATCATGCAACTTGTGGAACAAAAATTATGTGCACCTGAAACAAAACATCGCGGATACATGACCAACACTACAAAATGTTGGAGAAAAAAACAGTATAAATTAATTAGAAGCTAAAAATATATACACTGGCGATACAAAATTATGCAAGGTAGAAAAAAATTAAGACAAAGCTCCCTAGGATAAAATCAATCCACTTGGATTCGGATTCTTGACTTGGCAAGAGTGTCCGTAGTAAGCGATGTGCCCAACTTCGTCAACTTGGATTCAAATATTGGTTGCTAGAATATAAAGCTCCCTAGGGTAAAATAACAAATTTAAAGTAAAATAACAAAATTAAAGTATGTGTGCATGTTTGTGAGGGTCTTTGTGTGACTAAAAAATATGCAAGGTAGAGAAAAAAAGAAAAAAAAAGAGAAAAGGTTCTGTAATAATAGACGAAAAGTAAAAGAAAGGAAAAGAAGAAAAGCGAGAAAGTGGACCGTGACGAACCCCCCCTCTGCTTCAATCCGTGACGTGGGTAACTCGGCAGGCACTCCGCAAGCCCGGCAAGACCAGGAGCCAGTAAAACGCGGGAATCCTCGGACGCATCACGCATATCCAGGCAGCCCGCCGCCCCAGAATCCGCAGCAGTTTTGCGTGAATCTCGGCCACGTTTAGATTGAAAAAAATTTCAAACCGATGAATAGTACCACTTTCGTCTTATTTAGCAAATATTATCTAATCGTGAACCAACTAGGCTCAAAAGATTCATCTCGTGATTTCCAACTAAACTGTGTAATTAGTTATTTTTTTACCTACATTTACTACTTCATGCATGGATTCAAAGATTGATGTGATGGAGAAAGGGTGAAAAAATTTCAACTGATGCAATGCATCTAAACAAGGCCCTGGTGAAGTGGAAGTGGGGACGGCACTGCGGCCAACGAGCATCGTTGTGGCATGCATCGCCACTCCGGGCGCTCTGATCTGGTTTCGTTTCCTTGCTCAACGCATCCATCGATCACATGCGTGCCATTCCTTTGCATTATTGGTCGCAATGCAAGTGCGGTCATCGTACGAGCAGGAGCAGCACCGGTCGGCCGGCCGGACGCGAACGGAGCCCCACTAGACTGACTACTGCGCGCTGCAGCTGCAATACGTACGAGCGCACACACACCAGTGGCCAGGCGAAAGCTAGCCCAGTGCGTGCCTCGGTGCCCGTACGTCTCACAAAATTAAAGGAGTGGACGAGTGGTTTCTCATGCATGCCCACTAGGTAGAGTACAAATCAAAAGCTCCCGTCGATCCCCAACCAACTACTACTATCCGAAATTCTTTTGGCAATTCAACCGTAAAAGATGCGCGGAGGAGGTGATACTTAGCTAATCACACGTTCACAAATCACACCTACAGTACCGATCTCTTTTATTTACAAAATAAAAGACGCTTTGCACGCTTTTCCCATTTTTTCTTTTAAAGCACTGGTTCTCTATACTATACTGATGCTTCTCGCTAGTACACAAGCAATTTAAAGCATGCCGTCCTCGTGGACGTACGTAGCACGTTCCAAAGAATTCGATAAAAAAGCTAGCTGCCTCCGATCTCCACCGAATATATCACTCAACAAGTTAAATATGAAAAGCAATATATACCAAGGTGAAAGGCACCACCACCACCACCAGAGAAATTTTTTTCTCCCTTAGTGAGCAATGCAATGCAATTAACCGATTCTTATATCACCTATACATATATAAGTATGCACTGCATTGCTTTCTACCCTATCTTTTTCTTTTTCCCCTCGCTAGTCGCTACTGATCCTTTTTCTAGTTTCGATTCGACGTGCTAACCTTGAAGAAAATTCTACCCAGATCCGATCCGCAATATCATATATAGTATGTCCACAGCAATTCATTCCCCTTTAGTTTTAGTATTACCTTGCTTTTCCTCTGGTGGACTTTCCTTGCTTGTTGGGCTAAGCACATATCGGCAATCGACCGGTCGACGATGGATCTCTCTTCTGCATGTCTCCTCTCCTCTCTCGGTGACATCCGAGACGTACGCACACGCTGCTATAGCAGCAAGCTAGCCAGCTAGCTATAGCATGTCCACCCGGTGCGGCCGGCCCTCGTCAAGTCATACAGCACACAACACACTTCACTCCATATATATAAAACCAGAAGGAGTGAATGAACCTAATAAGCTTATATTAATAAGAAAAGAGAGGATCGTCGGGGGAACTAAGTGATGACGACGGAGGAGCTCGCGGGGCTGGGGCACCTGCTGGTGTTCGCCTTCCTCTTCTGCTTCTCCGCCTTCATGGTGGCCCCGGTGATGACCGACGTCACCATGGCGGCGCTCTGCTCGGGCCGCGACGAGTGCTCCCTCGCCATCTACCTCAATGGTCTCCAGCAAGCGGTAATTAATTAGCCTCCCTTAGCAAGCTCATAGCGCCGAGATCTCTTCGTCCTTCCCTGCTTGCATGCTTCCTTGGTTGTCCACTGCGTCAGTGCGAGCTGGGCGTTCATGCATGCGTCGATTTTGATTTCGTTCTTCTTTAATAGTTTATTTAATTAGTGCAGTTCAAACTTGGACCGCCTCTACCTAAGCTAGCAATCGATAGCCGCTGCTGCTTGTCTTTTCTTTCTTTCGTTCTTTCTTTGTGTACCAGTCAGGGTGCACGAGAAGTCTTTCACTCTTTGTGCAAGCCGGTTGATTATAGCACGTACGGTACGGAGGTGGAGCTAGATCGTGGTTGCTTCTTCGTCTTCGTTCCTCTTGAGTGTTCCCCGAGCTGAGAAAAAAAAGGCCTCAATGCATTTCCGTCCATGAGCATGGAGATTTAGGAAGTGCGCACTGCACAGTGAGATCGACGCCTAGTTGCCCCACTGATCAGCCCGCATTTGCATGAAATTTCCTAATTAATATAATTCCACTGATGTGTACTACTAGTATCTGCCTAGCTCAATGCCCTGAATTCGACACAAAGCGAGCGGACTAGCGAGATGCCGGTTTACAATTGGCAGAGAGTGCGTGAGGTAGATTAGACGTAACGTGAGAGAGCGTCAGCTCATCCGTGCGTTTAGGCGTGCTTGTCGCCGTCGCCGTCGCCCGTCGCGATATGGTGATGGCGCTGTAACCGCCATGCCGGTCGCTTTGAGCATGAAGCAGCCCATTACTGTATGTTGTCCAGTTGTCCTTGTCGCCTCCGGTAACTTCCTTTAGAGCTAGCACTGCGCGCACTTGCATTGAGAGGGAGATCGACCGGCAAAGTGGCCGCCGCGGTCGTGGTACGTCACGCGCGCGGCCGGCCGGCCGGCGATTTCCACCAGGTACGCATGCAGGAGACTTTGCCGACGTCTCAAGTAAACAAACGCCGCACCGACCACCCTTCTCCTTTACCATTTGTTCCTTCCCCCGGACCGGCCGCTCCCGGCTCCCTGCCTGATGTCAAAACTCAAAAGCAAAAGGCACACCGTAGGACGTCCCGAAGCGGGTAAAAACGGGAGCAAAGTCGTCGCCTAGTACTCTAGTACCCGACTGGCAGTAAATAAAGAATTTAAAGAGAAAGCGTGAAAGGAGCAGTGCCCGGTCTCACGCAGCGGTGGTGAAAAGCTGCTACTACCAATGCGTGTCAAATCTGCCGGAAAGGCGAGGCGAGACCGCGACGCATGCATCGGCCGGCCACCACGCCGCACCAGTAACCCGCTGTCCAGTTGCTCTCGGACTCGGACCACAGCCAGGCGTGCCGGCGACACGGCGACACCACTCGATCCGCCACTAGTACCCACAACTGCAGCTGCAGTCTACACAAAAATCATGTCATGCGCAAGCCCGCGATGCCGAGGCGACAAGCGGGCGCGGTTACGCGCAGGGGCGCAGGGCCCAGCGGAACAACCCAACAGACTCGACCCGCCGTTTCTACGCGGTACGTAACCCCAAATTATAAAACCAGATTTTTTACCCCTAAACTTTCTAAAATCGGTCAAATAACCCTCCAGCGGTTTTGGACGGTGATTTTACTATAGTAACGGTGATTTTGTCTTGTTATTTTTTATTTATTTTCGTTGAATCTTTGAAAAATTATAGTAAATCACAAAAAAATCATAAAATGAAAAATTCAATTTTGTTGGACTCTATGTAAGTAGATCTACACAGTGAACATATAATATGGTATGCTTTATTACAAAGTTTTTGTTATAGCTTTAGATATATGCTTTTCTGTAATTAAATGAAATAATTCGTACCTGTAGCTTTTATGGTCTAATTGTGGTGAAATTTTTATGGTGGACTAATTATTATATGCTTGAATTAAAGTAAAAATTTCATACTCATTGAATCATGTATAACTTAGTATAGATAAAGCATAGATTTAACAAGCATAAACCTAAATAAATCTATAACTAAGTCATCTATGATCCAATGAGTATGAAATTTTTACTTAAGTTCAAGAATACAATAACTAGACCACAATAAAAAATTTTACCACAATTGGACCATAAAAACTGCAGCTATGAATTATTTCAATTAATTACAGAAAAGCATAGATCTAAAGCTACAACAAAAATTTTGTACTAAAGCAGATCATATTATATGTTCATTGTGTAGATCTACTCATGTGGAGTCCAACAAAATTGGATTTTCCATTTTATAATTTTTCTATGATTTACTATGATTTTTCAAAGATTCAGCGGAAATTAATAAAATAAGAAAAAGACAAAACCACCGTCCAAAACCACTTGAGGAGGTTATTTGACCGGTTTTGAAAAGTTTAGGAGATAGAAAATCCGATTTTATAGTTTGGGGAGTGAAGTAATCTACCCTAAATGGTTTGAGGGTTACGTAGATTTTTTTCCTCTCTGCACCGTTTCAATCTGAGTCTGAATCTGAATTCGAATTCTGAATTCTGAAACATGCGTGTTTGTTTCAGGTTACTGGCCTGGGGGCGCTGGTCCTGACGCCGGTGGTCGGCAACCTGTCCGACAGGTACGGCCGGAAGGCGCTGCTGGCGCTGCCCGCCACGGCATCCATCGTTCCTCTCGGTAATCATTTTACTCAGTTCAACATTCTTGCGACCAGTCCAGTAGTGTCTCTGTCAGGTGATGCGGACTGAAGGTCGTTGTTTAACATCACGTCCGTATTCTGTTCTTTGTTGCATCCGATATATAATTAAGGCATCCTGGCGTACGGCCGGACCAAGGGCTACTTCTACGCGTACTACATAACCAAGACGCTGACGGCGATGGTCTCTGAAGGCACCATGATGTGCCTCTCGCTTGCTTACGTGGTACCATTACTCTCTCTTACTACCTCATCATCTCTGCCTCCATCAAGTTGCCGTCGTCACCAGCTGACAATGCAAGTTTGTCTGGATCCATTCATGCACTGATCGACGATGAACCCTCCCGTGCTCTGCTCGGTCCAGGCTGACAGGGTGCCGGAGACGCGGCGCGCGGCGGCCTTCAGCGTCTTCTCCGGCGTCTGCAGCGCCGGCTTCGTCGCCAGCACCGTAGCAGCCCGCTTCCTCCCGGCCTCATCCACGTTTCAGGTCGGAATATATATATGATGATGATGGTTTCTTCCTTTCTGGGTTCTGGCATCCGATCCGGCAAACCAAGTGACCAGCAGCTAGCGTCGTGCGTATGCTTGCGCCGGCTGCAGGTCTCCGCAGTGGCAGCCGTGGTGACGGCCGTCTACATGAAGGCCTTCCTCCACGAGACGGACGGCGGAGCCTCCGTATCCTCCCCGTGCAGCGGCAGCGACGAGGAGACCTCCCGGCCGCTCTGCCTTCCCTCCTCCTCCAGCACCAGCAGAGAGGAGGCGTCGCCGAGGCTTCCGCCACTTCGGAAGGCGCCGTCGCTGTCGGAGATAGCGGCCATTCTTACCAGCAGGTGACGTCCGTTGAGCCTTCCATTCCATTGTCTGAATAAACTGACTCCTGAAAGGACTCTTGATCTTTTTTTTCGCTCCCTTAACAAAAAGTTGTGATGGGCTGCATGCCTGCATTGGGTCCCTGCAACCTGCATTGCAAAGCATATATATAACTGTTGCCAAAACCAACTCTAGTTATATATATAAACCTATACTTTTTGGAGTAGGCCTACACGATCAACATGCACTTGGTGAAATATCAAGTCATCTGTTCCGGTTCTTAACAACCCCCGGAGCTTTTTAGATGATGATGCACCCAATGAATGGCAGTGCATAGGTTTCTTTCAGAGACCGACACAAAGTCACAAAGTGAACTGATGTATTGCCTAATAACCCACAATAGATGGTTAAACAAGATTTCTGCATGTCATTGTATTAAAAGATAGGAAAGTACGGTCACCAGAGCATGCTGATTAAATAAGAATGCAACTTCATATGTGTCTCTATCTCGATATTCCCTCCTGAATGCTCCAAACAACTTTTCTGAAATGGAGAATGCTCCAAACAACTTTTGCAGCTCAACCTTCTCCAGGGCGGCCGTCGTCACATTTTTCCAAAGCCTTGGTGAGGCAGGCTTACTAAGTACACTACTGGTACGCCTCTTTTGCTCTCTGTTACAAAGCACATAGACATTACAGATGAAGAGTACGCAAATATCATGGAGCAATATCATGACATAAATACTATGCAGTTCTCCTGAAAGGATTCAGGGCGTGAATTCATGAACTAAACTTATATTTAGATAATGCCAAATATTGGCACTCATATACTCCCTAAAAGAATGAAAATCACACTTCCTAAGGAGTCAGACAGTAAGTTTAACTAGTTTTATAGAAAACAGTATTAATGTCTGTATCTTTAAATAGGTTTATTATGAACAATATATTACATGATTAAACTAATGATACCACTTACAATGCATCATAAATATTGATACTTTTTATATATATTTGGTTAATAAACTTAGAATTGTTTGACTCATTGCAAAGGGAGATTTCCTTTCTTCTTAGGACAGAGGAGTATGGTACATATCTGACTGACGGGCGTTTTTGAAAGTTGCTTCTAACTCTTCTTCCCTCTGGGCTGCAAAATGCAGTACTTCCTGAAGGCAAAATTCCATTATAGCAAGAACCAGTATGCCGATTTGCTACTTATCATTGGCATTACAGGAAGCTTCTCGCAGGTGCAATTTTACCTTGAATGTTTTCCACAATAACTTTATGTGTGACCACTGAAGTGCTCAAATTTACTTAGCTGCGTCTGAAGCCGTTTAAGAATTATGATGCAGCTAACTGTGATGCCACTCCTAGTGCCAAAGCTTGGTGAACAGAAGCTACTTATCATAGCACTTATAGCGAGCTGCGGCCAGGTAATATAAGGATGCTGCTTTATTGGATGTACTGCATATTTGTCTCTGGTTAATTCAGCAATTACTATTTGATTTGCCCCGTCTTGGATGTGCAGGCATTCCTATACAGCATCGCATGGTCGTTCTGGGTATGCAAGTGATCTAGTGGCAGTATTTTTTTTTCTATGAGATTTAGATTGGCATTGTTTGTTCTAAGTTTCACGTTGTGCATGGTTTTTTTAAGGTTCCTTATCTTGCCGCAAGCAGTGTAATACTAAGCATGTTGGTCACACCTTGTGTAAGTAATTCTTGTTAATGACGCTCTCTAGTCTTGTTTCTGGTTCATCGCAACATGCGAACAGAACTTTTTTATTGACAATTTTTCAACAGATAAGAAGCATCGTATCAAAGAAGGCGGGGCCTTTTGAGCAGGTAAAAAACATGGGTGAATCACAAGCAACTGATAGTTTCCGTCAATTCCAGTATATATGAACGCAAATGAAGTTTCTTCACAAATGAAATGGCAAGCTTCGTATATATGTTCTACCACCATGACTCCTTTTGCATTATTTAATTTGCAATCAAGGGAATGGTCCAAGGGTGCATCACTGCAATAAGCTCAACTGCAAGTGTCATATCTCCTCTAATTTTTACTCCTCTCACAGGTATATATATATATGTGCATCTAATGCATGCTTGACATTGTCTTAACTTATTAGCACATCTAAACTAAGAACAAGTTAAGCTCTTCAGATTTTGTTTTCCATCCTAATTTGTCTCCATTTGGCTTCACAGCCTGGTGTCTATCAGAAGTTACGCCTTTCTACTTAAAAGGTTTCAGCCTTGCCTGTGCTGGATTTGCAACGGTAGGTTCCAGTTGAATATGTTCATTGTTACAATAAAGCTGTTTCGTTCTTTGATATCAACTTCTTGCAGCTGGTAGCGTTTGCAACGAGCATAAGCATGAGGCCAGCTGAAGTGCAGCCAGATAGGAAATAGATGAGCTATCCTCTGTATTATGGGTAAAAGAAGGTAGATACATGCCTGTAAATAGTCTTTACATCCTACACTTGGTCTTCTACTACCATTTACTATTCAATGTCAAATGGAGTAGTATTGTATAACTTCCTTGCTGGGCCACATTATTAGTTGATCAAAACTGCACAGCGGCCAGCGGGTAGTATTGTAAATATCAGAAACCCTTCAGATGCTTGAGTACATTATATTCATACTTGAAGAAGACCTGCTAATTCTTTGCCTTGGGGAACGTAAGGCTGAAACAACTAGGCAATGTTGTTACTAATTGCGATGAGCGATTCTAATGTGTATCGAATAATCAGTTGACAAAATATAGCAGGTTTTAAGAAAACAACAGGGGAATTTGGTGTTTTTGCCTCTATTTCATACTACAATGTTGATTTTACCCCTACTTTTAAAACTTTGTGATTTTGCCCCTGTGATTTTGAAACGAAGCGTCCATTTACCCCTATTTTATAACACAGTTAGATCTGACTTGATTAAATGGCCAAAAAAGAGAAAATAAAATGTACACACGCGGATTGTTGCATATGTTGCAAAAGTAGATCAGGATGTTGCATATGTTGCAAGTGTTTCAGAGGCATGTTGCAAGCATTTGTTCAAAATGATTCATCTGTTTCAGACTTATATTGCAAGTGTTTGCTATCTTAATGTTGCACATGTTTCACACCTATATTGCAAGAGTATGTTCGAAATATTGCAGCTGTTTTAGTCTTATGTTGGAGTAAGTGTTTTCGTGTTGCAATTTTCAACTGTTTTATCTGGATGTTGTATATGTTTCGCACACATGTTGCAATTGTATGTTCCAAATATTTCATCTACTTTAGTCATATGTTGCATACAAGTGTTTCATGTTTTAGAGATAGAGAGTTCTAGGGGGCACGGCCTGGGTGCAATCTTATGGCGTCGAGGCGTTTAGGTTTGTAAAGGCGAGATTTTTGCTAGGTTATTACCCCCCTATTGAAGCTTGAAGCATTTCGTTGCCACTTGCGTCCTCTGAAGTCTGGGCAAAGTTCTTGTCAGATGCGGAATAGCTGAGCTCAGAAAGTGGGCATATCCCAGTGCAATTCATTGCTGAAGCTAATGTTTATTTTCTCTTGAGCGGATACAGAAATTATAACAAGTTAAAGCCTCAGGGCTGAAAGATGTGCTTTCATAGAAGAGATTTTAGCAGAAACGGTGTCGAAATTTTTCTAAGCTTTGTCCAGTTTTGCACTGATTAAATTATCTTATTCATATCAAATTTGCTAAACCATTGATATGGCAATAGGGGTAAAAACACAAAGAGCAAAATAAAGCAAAGGTAAAATCATATAGGCAAACTTGTCCTTTTGTCCAAAAGTTAACACCATTAAGATTACTTCACAGAGTAGGGGCAAACTCTCCCTTCGTTTTGAAAACATATGGGTAAAATCACAAAGTTAAAAAAAACGAGAGCAAAATCACTATTTGATATGAAAGTAGGGGCAGAAATGCTTAAGCGGGCAAACTCTCCCTTCGTTTTGAAAACATAGAGGTAAGATCATAAAGTTAAAAAAACGAGGGTAAAATCACCATTTGACATGAAAGTAGGGGCAGAAATGCTTAAGCCCCAAACAATAAAGCCTTTCTAGCTCATGTGTCTTTCCACATAATACTGTACCCTATTCCACATGATTTAATGCTTTGTCATAAACCATGTGTCCTGATGAATGACTAATAGAAGAATATACTGAGAAATTGATGAGGAACAGTCGTGTTATTGCTCAACTTTTGTTTCTATTATATCTCCCATTTGCATAACTATTTAACAAATTTACTTATGTGAATTCCATGTCCATTTACGAAGTCCATGGCTCTAAGTTGATCATTTTTCTTCTAGGAATTATTATTGTTCAAGTAAATAACACCAAACTCCAAAGCACTTGTTAACCTGCAACTTTTAAATCCTATTAATCATCAGCAACCACCGCAGGAAATATATACAGCAAACAGATAGTGAGATAGATCCAGTGAAGTGATATGATTAAGCCTCACATAAAAAAAACTATTCAGCGCTCATACAGTAAATACTTTGTATAAAGTAAAAATAGAAAAAAGTTTCTCTGTGGTAATCCATATGGCTGCAATGCCTAACAAGTAACAACAAAGCCAGAATATTGCAGTTGAGAAGAATAAGAAACAAAAAGGCACTCTCTAATGTACCTCCACGTTCCAATCCATGAGGTATTTTGGAGGGACCAAACACATTTCTCACACACCAACACTCTTACACCATTTTCATATATAAGTAAGTTGTACAAACCAGCAATGAAATGAAGCTACAAGAGTCCCTCAAATCATGACATTAAGTCATCCTGCTACTACACGCGAGAAAATAGACATCAAGGTAAGCTTCACAGGAATGAACCACGAAGTTTTTTTTGTCAGACAATTAAATATATGGTGCAACACCATTGCAGATTTTCATAAGATAGCACACAATTTGGTTAGTCCAATTTTTTCATTAAAATAGCCCACTAAAAACATACTTATAACATAGAAATGACAAGCTACTAAATCATAGTTGTTCTGTTATATCATCCATGAAAGTGCGATAACTTATTACTGTATATTTACAGTTTTGAAACGGCCCTGAAAGGTAGACAATAGATCGGTTGACTCAACACTATTCAGAGCCATCAGAGGTCTCTTCATCATCATCAGATGACACACCTCCAACTGCAGCCCGTAGCACTAGATTAAGTAATCCTGTGTTGTCCTCATGGTCCTCTGATGAATCATCTTCAGCCGATCGTTGCCTATGTTCTGATACCAGTATGTGTTGGATCAAAAGATCTCGTAAGTCAAAGCGCCAGAACTTGGCTCTTCTCTTGAGAGGTCTAGACTGGAGCTGCCAAACAAGGGAGGTACTCAATAAATTGTAAATGAAAATATCAAACAAAAATGGATGATGCTGAACTGGAAAGACAAAATTATGGAGAAAGTAGTGATGTACAAATGTCTCCACCAGATCAATAAACATGGCATCCTGACCAACAGATTGCTACAGTTCTCCATTATGCGGAGAATATAGGTTGGCTGAAGCCCGAAGGTAGAGATGATAAGGGGACATAGATGGCCAGGAGATATTACCTCATCAACATTTACCACAGGTGCCCGCTCAATCGCAGAGGGAGTCCAAACTTTTACATCATTATCAATTCCACTGCTTGCAATTGTCATAGCATGAGGATGAGGCTCAATACAATTCACAATGCACTCATCACCCTCCATGGCTCGTAGAAACTTCCCATCTCTCTTTCTCCAAATAAACATCCGACCACAGTCTGACCCACTGGCTACGTATTCATCATTTGGCCCAATGAAAGTCACACGCTTCACAGTTTCACAATTGCGGTGACCTACATATACCTGAGGTGCAGGTTGAGAAACATCATGCCCAGATGCTAACATTGTTGATTTGCACCCTTCATCTGCTCCAATCTTAACAGATTTTTTGGGGTCAGATCCCAGCCCTCCATTTTTAGGGAATAGATAAATATTCTCTTCATTGTAAGATACAAGCAACTCACTCAGATGAGAGAACGCTAACCCTGTTATCCCAACACTCTTATCATCAACAAGATGTGGTGGACAATAGCAGTCAGATGTGCGACCAAAATCAGATGATCCATCCCACTTGCACTTGCGGATGTCATACATACGAGCATATGCATTGCTTCCTCCAACAGCAAAAAGATTTGGGTTCCTCGGATCTATTGCAATCGCATTTAGGTGAACACGAGTTGAGGATACTGATTTAATGAAGGAACTTCTGCAAAGAAATAGTTTTGAGGCCGTGTTTGTTCTGAGATCAAACTGCACAAGAAAGACATCGCTAATTAAACTTGGTTATAGGTCAGTTTGCAAACACCTGAAATACTGCAGCTGTTTAATGGCTTACTTGTTGAACAAGGCCATCCTCACCACAGCTGTAGAAGATATAAGGGCTACCGGGCTCTATAGCCAAATTGTGAGCCCTTCCCCCATGTTCACCAAGCAATGTTGTAGAGACGTCTCCACCATCCTGTATCTTGGCAAGCCTCACCTGGTAGAGCACAACAGCATCACAGCTGATGAAAACTGAGACGGTGAATACCATCAACTAAAGTTGAACAAGAAAGCAAGGAGCTAAGAAACCAACCTCGCCATCGGCAGCACAAGTGACAATGGTCTGATCGTCTGAGCAGGGCATGAACCGTGCCTGGAACACATTGCCACCATGTCCTGAATGAAACTCTAATTTGACGGTGCCGGTGTCCCAGTCCCACAGCATCACCCTCTGGTCATCAGACCCCGATATGAGGATGTCACCGACCTCATTGAAGCTCACTGTGTTGACGCAGCCCGTGTGCCTGTCAAGCTTCCGCTGAATCTGGAGCCGCATCACAAGGTCCTGTAAAGAGGTAATTCCATCAACAACCCACAACAAATGCATCCAGTATTCACTAATTCTGATTAATTTGCAACAAATGCATCCAGTATTCACTAACTCTGATTAATTTGCTCAGCGATTCAGACTGTCCTGCTGAACACTCTAATAGGGCAAATAACCAATCCAGTACGTCAACCAAACACCTACGCAACACGGAAATCACATCAACTGGCAACACGCAACGCTACACCCCAGCTAAATGGAACTCAGCACGCCCCCAATTAGCGCCACACGGCCCGGGCCCGAGACCACGCCACGCCATTGAACACACCGGCCGTCCAGCCCGATCGCTGCGCGCGCCGATCCGCCCCCGCGACACGGATCGACATGCGGGAGCGACGGGGGATTGAAAGGGCACAGTGCGGAGAAGGAACGGAAGTACAGGAGGCAGGGGGACCAGGGAACTGACCTCGGAACCGGCCGCGCGGCGGGCGAAGCGTCGCGGCAGGAGGTCCCCGACCTCGCGGAGGCAGAGGTCCGCGGCGCCGTGGCGCGCCGCCGTCGCGGCCCCTGGGCCCGGGTGCCTCCACGGGCGGCGCATGGTGACGAGACGGTGTTGGGCTATGCGGTGAACGGGTGAAGGCGAGCAGCACGAGTCCTCGAGAAGCGAAACGGGCCGAGGAATAGGGGTGAAACGAAGGAAGCTGCGGTCCGCGGTGTCGATTGGGACAGGCCGTCACGCTCCTGCCTGCCGGGAGGTTACACGCTGCCGACCTGCAGGGAGGTTACACGTGTCAAGGAGACGAAGGTTGTCTACGGACTACGATTAAGGATGGTAATAAATGGCCGGGGTCAATCGGCAGTCCTACCGGTAGAAACTACTGCCATTCGTATCGGATTTAGAAGTCGTTGTGACAAAGTTTGAGTTAAATATTGGAAATATAAATCATCAATAACTTTTAAGTTGTTGAGTTTGTACATGTAAAAATTATATGAATAGATTTGTCTTGAAAAATACTTTTATAAAAGTATACATATATCACTTTTCCATAAATATTTTTTATAAAAACAAGAGGTCAAAGTTATATTTTGGAGACCATGTCGCTGCCCTAAACGACTTCTAAATCCGATACGGAGGGAGTATCTATTAATTTGTATAGACACTGCATATACAAACCATGTTCCAGTGGATAGTTTCTAAAGAATAATTTTTATCCAATCACATACATTTTCTATCAATTCTCTATCAATCACATCCCTTCATGTCTTGGTTCTCGTGACATGATTTCTAACTTAGACCCGGTTTCTATGATTTTTGCTCTTTTTCTTCAATAACTATCTTGCTACATTTAGCAAAATGTTTAGGTGGCAGTACAATTAATATCCATAGAAACTTTAATAATTTCTGCATTTGGAGTGCCCTTATGCAGTTCATCCTACCTGTGAAAAACAAGATCAATTGAACATAAAATCTAGTCTCGAAGTCTAAAATAGGACCATATAATCTATTGACCTAATAGATAAGATGGATTGACCTAGTTCTCACATAATATATGTTTTTAATTTGATGGTCTTCTTTTTTTCTTGGAAAACACGGTTAGCCATAGTTTATAAGTATGTCTATGCTGAGAAGTAGATCGAGAAATATCATGATTTGAAATTGAAAATAGGTAGAATTAAAAACATAGTTCACTTGCAAACTTATTAAGTTTGATATAATGCTAATAATGCTAATGTGCTATCTTAAATACGTTTTAATCTTTTATCTCATCTTTTTTAGAAGTATTGATAGTATCCATAGCCCATGACTGAGGTAAGGAAAACGATTGAGAGCAATCTGACTAGAGCTTGATCACAACTGATCGCTCATGGCTTTCTCAACAAAGACGTAGGGTTCAAATGGGAACTCGAACTCCGGTGAAACAATTTTGTGTCTCCATTATACTCTACATCGCATATTTGTCTTTGTCTCGATCTGCTTTGGGTAATGCTTGTTATCTTTAGAAAATCTCAGTGCACGACACTATCAAGGGGAAGCCCAAGAAAAAAGGGCGAAGTCTGAAGCTGATTTTGCACAGCCCGCAAAAGATACTGTAGGTAATCACTTTGTGTTGCAGGTTTAAATCCATATACATTACTGACACTCTTTGATTGCAGTGTGAACTTAGTAGCGGGTTTATACTTGATTTAGGCCCCGTTTGGTTTGGGTGTTAAAGTTTAACAAACACTGTAGCACTTTCGTCTTTTTTGACAAAAAGTTTCTAATCTTAGACTAATTAGGCTTAATAGATTCGTCTCGTAAATTACTCCTAATCTGTACCGACATGCATGTAATTAGTCTACGTTTAGTACTCTATGCATTTGAAGGAACATTGATGTGATGGGAGTCAAACTTTAACACACCCAAACCAAACGGGGCCTTAGTTTTCCGATCATAGAAAAACTTTGTAGCCTTCCGGTTTTAAGTTGTAATTTTAAGAAACTTTAAAGGATGGTGTTAGTATATCTATTTAGTCACACCAATCCATAGCGTAACTGGTTTATGAAAAATTCGTTTAGCATACATTGTTATTGAAAAGATATTTCTTTTGAAGTAAAATAATATAGAAATATTTTTTTCTCACACAAAACACACAAGAGATTATCTTCGCAAACCAATTTTATTCCAAACGAATCCATAGTTTCACCTTCGTCTCGTTACGAAATAGCAGATATAGGTTTAAACACGAGTTAAATTTAGGGGTGAAGCACGAGTTAAATTTAAGGAAAAATAATAAAAAATTGGAGCTGCGGGGAATCATTACCCATGCTCCTCTCGCACTCTAATCGAGCGCTTCTACCATTTGAGCTACATCCCTGAACTGTTTAAATTTCGATCTAACATTATTCTGATAATTTAAAGGAATCTCTCTGATGTTTCAATGTAAGGTAGCATTATATTCTCCTTTTCGATACAGGAGAGGACTCTCGAACTGCTCAGCTGGAGGTTTTCTTGATGGGCCTGAACCCTGAAGGCCAACCCACGTGCGTCGTAATAACAGCAAGAAAGAACACGATCCGGCTCGGCGCGCTCGGCCCAACACGCTTGCACGAAAGCAGGCTGATGGTTAGACTGGGCTCTACTTGGCTCGAAACCTGATACATCAAGGTCGCGCCGATGGATCCCAACATTCCGCGAGAGCGCCCACGCCGCCCACATGCCAGAACTTTTTTTTTCTCAATTAGGAAAGTGCTTACGCCATGACATCTGGATGGACGCCGACATCAAACACCTGTGCTGCACTCTGTCTCCCACGCGCCCCACTCGCTCGCGCCAGCATGCCCCCGGATGTCTCACGCGCCATCTGGACATTTCCCATGCCGCCAGACAGCGCGCAGTGGCCGCTCGTGCCCCCTCCTGCATCCCACGCGTATCCTCACATGCAACACCCGATCTACTTTTGAAACATTAAGTGTAACATTTGCAACATGCATCTAAAAACAGATGAAACACTTGAAACTTGCTTCTGAAACACTTGCAAAGGCACTCTGAAAAACACTTGAAAAAACATTACAAAACATACATAACATCTAGATAAAATACTTACAGCATATACGTATCCACCAGCGTGCCCCTGGACGCTTCCCGCGCCACCGGGGCATCACCCGCATCTCCGGACTGTGCGCGGGGCCAGTTCGTGCCCCTCCTACTTCCCACGCGCGTCCCCATATACAACAACCGTTCTAGTTTGGAAACATCAAAATATAACGCTCGTAGCATACGTCTGAAGACAGATAAAACACATGATATATGCTTCTGAAACCCTTGCAAAAGCACATGAAAAACACTTGAAAAAATATTGCAAAACATACGCAAACATCTAGATAAAATACTTGCAGTATATGTGTGAAACGCATGAAACATCTATATAAACACACTAACAACATACGTCTGAAAAAACAAATAAAATATAAGGAACAAAAACTTGCAACACACATGTATAACTATAGCAATATATGCAACATCTCGATTTGATTAGACAAAATCCGCATGAAACAATTGCAACATACCTCTGAAACATTTGAAATGTATACTTGCAACATGCGCTTTCTACGCAACATATATATCTTTGCAGCTTGGGAGAAATGGAGGTTCGTCAGCATTTAAAGTTCATTAGTGTAGAGCTCGCCGGTGGCGTGGAGCGACCAGCCAGAGGGGACGCGCGCCGTCAAGTGCATCGCAGGCGCGCTTTGCGCCTTGCCACAGGCCCCTTGAGGCGCCATGAGAACTGGATCTGGATCCGCACGGCGGGAGCATGCCCACCGCTGCCTAGATCACATTGTGTGCATAGTCAATATATAGGTATTGTAATGGCTTACTTATCTGTTTGTGTGTTAACCGTTTCTTTATCATTGCCTTCTTAATGAATTGTAGGAATCTTTATTTTAAGCATCAAGAACCTTGCTGTTTGTTTCTATAAAATTAATCAAGGGTGATGTCATTATTGTCCTGTTTCACAAGCTAACTACTTCATTACTTGGTGCAGGAATTCTTTGATACAGAAACAAAAAACTGAAGTTAAAGTCATATCGTTTCCCTTCGTTAGAGATGTTCTGCACAGGGACCATATTGATTACTGGAACAATGCTATATTGGATTGATGATACCTAGAAGCTCATTGAAAAGTATTCTTATCCTACTGATTTACAGCGTACTAGCAGTAACCCCGCGCAGTTGCGCGGGCTAGCTATAACTTATAAGTCTGTTTATAAAAGTAGTTGGACTACATTAAACATGTTAGAATTCATGAATAACGGCACTGTGGATTTAATCACATAGTGCAATGTTTTCATCATAAAGTAAAAATGGGAAAATAACATCTTCAATTGTTGGTTGTGTTCGGCCAATCTGTAATACATTTGAAAGAGACAGTTGTTGATTCTGTACATAGTAAATGTAACAGTCGTCCAGGTACCTGTTGGACGAAGTGTAGATTGTCAAACTGAGGTGTGCATTATCCTATCTGCACAGCTTATAAACCTGTATGGGCTATGAATATTTCTGAAATAGAAGCAGCTGCAAGCAGTAGAATGAGTAGCTGCTAAATCTGGGAACACAAACCATTGAGAGGCGCTTTGATAGCGGAAAAATTTAACAATGGTGCCCAGAACTCCAGGAGGCATCCTGGAATACAGAGCAAGGGTATGGTATAGGTAGGCTATTGCATCTCTAAAGAGGCAGTGACATACGGAGTAGTAAAGATTTAATTATTACCAATGCAGGGGTGTCATGAATAAAAAGTAGTACAAATTCCCAAGTAATTGAGACTACAATTAGCAATTAATTAGAAATTGAGAGTATCGACAAACAACCATTCTATTCTTAAGTCCCATAAGTAAAATAACCTTGTGATGATTGTAGGAACTTGAAGTTGGAACAAAATTCTAAAAGTCAACTCAGGAGTGTTAATCATACTCGTCTTGTTCAATCCGCATAAAGAAAAGAAATGGCAAGCAAGGTAAAATTTTGTCGTCAAACTAAATCCATGTATCCTGACCTTGCATATTAAAGTATTGGGGTCAGCGTGGGCATCTGTTTCTTTCTTTTTCTTCTTGTTTTGGCATTGTATCGAGCAGGTGAAAGGCAGAGCACACGAAGGGCAAATAAAATAGGACGCGCAGGACTTACCGTGCGGCGGAACAACGCGTAGCAGGCACGACCGCGTTGCCGGCAGAGCGGAGAAGGAAGGGCAATCGCGGTCTACCAGGGCAGAGGCGACGGTGTTGGCGCAAGGGCTGCCCCTCCGGCTCCGCTTGTGGTGCCTCCGTATGTGGCGCGGTGTTGAACCGGTTAGCGGAGGATGGCCGCGGCGGCGGAACCTGGACGTGGGAGGGCTCCGGCGAAGGTTACATGGGCCCCTCCGTCCGTACCGGGCCCCAGGGACGCGGGAGGCAGGCCGCGGCGCTTTCCCGGAGACGCGGGCTGGAGGCAGGCCGCGGCGGCTTTCCCGGAGACGCGGGCGGCTGACGGGCGGGCGTGGCGGTGGCGTCCGCGGCGACGGAGCGGAGGACGCGTGGCCGGCGAGGCTTCTGGAGGCTGGAAAGGAGACGGGCGGAGTGGACTGCGGCACCGTAGTGCTTTTGGCCTGTTCATCTGGCTTATAATCCGTCTTATTCGGCTTGTTTTTTTAGCCGAAATAATATTTTTCTCTCAAAAAAAATCAGCCAACAGTATTTTTCAGCCGGCTTATAATTTCAGCCGAACGGCCCCTTTGGCCCTGGAGTGGTCGTATGGACGGAGTCTTTGTGGCAGCGATCGGACGGTTTAGGCCGTGGCATCGTGCGGCTGGCAAACTGGCGACGTGGCTTAAGGAGGGATCAGTTTTTGTTGTACACAAATAAGGGTAATGGTAGATACAACCGTGGAGTCACTAAATGTGTCGTGGCACTGCACGATGACCTCATCCTCTTGAAGCTGCGCTAACCGCGACAATCTGAGTGCCGTTCCCAAGGTGCCTGTCAGTTGACCAACAAGTTAGGGAGAAAATGTCAGTATTTTTCACGCTAGTGCCGCACTGGTAATTGGTATACCACAGCAGCAAGTCAATTCTTCCTTTCATTTTTTCTTATGTCAGTAGGTTGTGGAGAAGCCTGTTATCACGGTTCATATTTTTGATGGGCTTTGCACAATCTGCAATCCAGTATCGAGGACATGAGGAACATTTAACTAGAGGTACAACAATCACGGTACCACTTAGCAGGAACACAGAAGGCAGGGGGCCAAGGGTGGATGCTGGACGCGCGTCTTGCGGTCTGGATTTTTGTATTATAGTTATGTGTTATTTAAAATTATAGCCACATGTCGTATGAATGCTGAAATGGTTTCTTCATTTCATCATTTTCATGTTCCTGTAATTAATCTCAGATTTTGAGAAATCTCATTACTCAAGGCATGTTCTTTTCAAATTTTGAATACTTGAAACTCACTTCCTGTGTGATGAATAATGTGCTTTATAATTCGATAGCCTCTGGAAACTTAGAGGGCGATGCTTTATTTTGGTTGGGAATGTATTGAGAAAAAGGACCAACGAATTTGTATTCTTGAAGAGTTTTGCGGCGCTCGATTATTTACATAAAATGTGCAAGATATTTTAAATACTCATAATTTATGTTGCTTTAAGGAGATATGGACTTGCAGTATGTTGTAACATATCAAAAAGTTTATGGTGTTCATTAATAAGTGAAAGTAAAATTTAATATTATTTGCAAGTTGGGTATAAAATGTTCTTCATAACACGTGTGTGTCATACGTGCATGGCTAGTATAGATGGTCAACGGGCTGGCCCGGCCCGGCCCGGCACGGGCCCATGCCAGGCACGGCCCGAAGGAGTCGGACCGGCATGGCACGCCGTGCCACGCAGGCCGTGTTGAGGCGAGCGTCGTGCCTGGCCAACGGCTCAAGCACGGCCTGTTGGGCCCTTTTTCGGGCCGGGCCAGCCCAAGAAGCACGACCCATCCAACGTGCCGGGCTGGCTTGAGGCCCACAGAGAGAGGGAAGGGGAGAGCGGGAGGCAGGGCAGCCATGGGAGGCGGCCGCCGCCGCAGGCACGCTCGCCCCTGAGGCAGATCCGGCTGCCGCGCGTGTTCGCCCTGGAGGTGGGGCCACGCGAAGAGGCATGGAGGAGGGCCAGGAGGCAGTTGCCGATGCGCTTGAATCCGACCGTCGCCACTTGAATCTTGCCGGGGACACCGCGCGCGGGAGGAAGACGGCCGAGCGTGAGGTAGACGCCGCCGCGCGGGGGGAAGAGGCGAGGCCGCGAGAGGGAAGGGCGAGCTACGTGCCTGCAACTCTGTGTCTGCGAGGTGAGAAGGGGGGAGCCAAGGAGAGCGGGCCGACCCACGAGGCCGTGACCAAGAGTGCGGTGTTGCTGGGATGGGAGGGGGCTGCGCGCCTGCGGCCTTGTGCTGGAGGGGTGAGAGAGTGAGAGGGGGGGGGTTAGGGTTAGCCGGGTGGTGGGATGTTAGCAGGGCGGGCCGCCACCGGGCCGACCCTTGTGGACCGGGCCGTGCCGTGCTGTGCCGCCCGCCGTGCTTGAGCAGCAGCCCAAGCACGCCCTGTGTATCGGGCGGGGCCAGCCCGGGCCCGCTGCTCATCGGGCCGTACCATGCTCGTGTCGGCCTAAAATGCCATGCTTCGGATCGGGCCGTCGTGCCCCAGGCTGCATGGACATTTATAATGGCTACTATGTTTCAATCAAACATTTCAAAAAATCAAAATCCGTCCCGGTGCATCATAGCTTAACGTTTCGCACACGACAGGAGCCGTGGCTACCCACGTCACAGCTCACGGTTGTTGGTATTCTAGAAGACTAGAACCACCAGGGCCCGGGCCCTTCTTCCACGGCTCCACGTCCCCTGACGCGCGTGCCCCACCGCGTACATGGTTTGTCCAATCCAAACAACCCCCATGAGGGCCCGCGTCGTCCGCGATTCGGCGGTGAAAACTTGGGGGCGCGCGCCTCCTCTTCTCTCATCCTCTCTGCTCGCCGTCCCGCCTGCGATCGACTTGTCCAGGAGGGGGAGCGGGAGTAAGAGGGAGAGAGAGAGGTCGAAAGAGCCGCATCGCATGGGGCAGTGCGCGTCCCGTCCGGAGCCGGCGGCCGGCGGCGGAGGCGGCAATGGGAGGAGGGGGTGCCTGGCGGTGGCGCGGGAGCAGCGGTCCCGGTTCTACATCTTCCGGCGGTGCGTGGCCATGCTCATCTGCTGGCACAAGTACAAGAAGATCTGACCTGACCACGCCCCTTCTCTTCTCTGTAATACGTATAAACCCTGTCCTGAATCGCGCTACCCCTCCCTCCTGTACATTACTCCCTAATCTTTCCATGCAAATCAATGACTGCGGATCCCTACTCTACGTCTCTACTGATGATTGTAACATAGTAAAAGATTTGGATCCATCAATGTGTGCGCCTCGTCTTGGTACCGGACTGCCATAGTCTCTCTCCTCTCGCCTGCGTTCCATGGCTTGGGCTCCCTCCGATCCGTACATGATCAACCTACCTTACTGTTGCGAATTCATTCAAAAGCTAGACTAGACACAGATTCAGATTCCCATCAGCAGTATGGAGGGCCACGTATATGAATTGCAACGCGTGCTCGTATGTAGAGTACAGTACGTATGTAAATGTAACCATGTGCCGTCCATGAATCTTTGGGTACACATCTCTGCAGCGCAGAGAAAGCGCTGCTTGATTCTGCCTCGAAATGGCATCGATGGCAATGTAATAAGTCTCGTATATATATATGTCCTCGATCAGCAATAATACACTCACTGTTCTTACTGCTGCAGATACTAAACAGTGCTTCAGATCGCGATAGATGGTTTTTTTAGTGTTGTTCTTCAGAGCACCAATATCATGCACCACTGATCGGAGCAGCGAATTTACTGACGACCCTTTTCTTCCCGGACCCGGTGATACAGAATCACTGGACCATACTAGTTCTTGATCACCACTGAATACTCCGTACCTAGTGTCTTCCCAGGATCGGATGCAGACATGTGAAGCCAAAGGAAAAGGTCACAACACATGCAGCTTGTGCGATGAAAGATGGGTCCTAGCTACTCCTTTGATTTTTTTTTTGCGACGAAAGAAGAATTATATTATATGATAGTTGGGTACATCAACACATTACAAGTACTCTGGATTACAAAATAGTACCCACGCTGTGAATAGCACAACTCAAAACCTAACCTGTTAGATGCTTTGCAGTATGGATGTCCGCACAGACAAACACTCGGCAAATGGCCTGAGAACAAATGCCCAACGAACAACGGCCAACATTCCTGTAGGCGGAATTGAGGAACTTCTTCTTTCTGGTGTCTTCCTTCTTCTTCTTTCTGCCACCGAAGAGTAAGGAAGACTGATCTGAAAATTATTCTCCCTAGTCCTTTATCGTGGCCAAATCTAACCACAACAAAACAGAGAAGAGACCGGAGAAAATTATTCCATGACGGCGACATCATCTCCGCCTTGATGCTACCGTTCGGAAACAAAAGTCTCCATGTCGTCATGTCGATGAAGATGCTGACGCCGATGTTGTCGCCCTCATCTTCAACGGAGCCGCCATGGAGAAAACGATTCCACCCTTTTCCTTCACCGTCGACAGAGATGAGGAGAAGGAGGAGATAAAACTCCAGTACCAAGTAATTTGGCATGGAGAGACACTAACCCTAATGACTCGATCTATTAGGAAAAACTTATTAAAACAATGGATCCCCACTCCCTTCAGCCTCCGGCGAGATGCCGGAGGAGAAGAGAGGGGACCAGCGGCGGTGGATGGCGGGAGCGGCTGCGGCGGCGGCGCTAGGGCAGGAGTCTATATTTACTATCGATGGAGCTAGCTGTTACTGTATATGGTGGGAGTGGGAGATTAGGACGGTAACTCTCCAAATTGAATGACATTGTCGAGTTCTAAAGAACGGCAACTACCGTCAGCCCTCGCTCTGACCAACCATAATAGCGAATCGCGGCTGCAGTGTCGACAGTAGTCGAGCATGTGCTCAACATTTAACTTCCTCTGTAAATTTATTGTCAGTTAAAAGGCTCAAATTAACCGAACCCACCCTCGACCATCTTCTTGCTGATCGAGTCTGTCAACCTTAACTTCCTCGCCATTATCAAGTGTAGTATGGGAGCGAGGCTGCAGATAGATTTGGCCGGAGCCAAAGGAAGTGGAACACCGTTTGGATGTTTTCGAATTGCAGGCCGCCGGCCTTTGTCTGTTGACACACTGGACTGGACCAGCTGTTCTCTGGTCCGTGGATGCATGCAGTGCAGCGGCAGCCGGCCGGGCGGCACCGCGCCCCCGGCCTCCTGCAACTTCCGGGGCGACCACACTTGCATCAATTTTGAATTCCTTTTGCTCACACCTTGCAACCAGCAAGCGTCCAAGGACCATAACAGCAACTACCTACCAGGCTACCCAGCATTTCCAGATAATCTCCTGGACTTCACCTTGAGAAAGCAAAAGGAATCTCACCCCTTTTCTTTTGTATTACTGTGCCTCGCAAAGAAGAAAGATTTTCTTTCAAAAAAAACTATGGAAGTGATATTATATTGCATAAAATTCCCAAACGATCATGATCTGAGTCTTCCATTTGTTTTACTTGTGTATGTATAAAAAAGCACAGGCATGAGAGGATATATATGTACTCCTAGAGCTTGAACACAGAAGGCTGGTTGACAGCGCTAGAGGGAGAGTGACCACTGTCCACTGACGAGATGGTCATGGTGGTCGATGGATGAAAGCTATAGGCCGTGTTTAGATCCCCAATTCGGGGGCCGATTCGGGCACTGTAGGTACAGTGCCCGTGTCGGAACACTGTAGCAACTTTTGTTTTTTTAGTGTAAAAAACTATCTAAAAATTAATTAATTAGACTCAAAATGTTCGTCTCGTAAAGTACAACAAAACTGTGTAATTAGTTTTTAATTTCATCTACATTTAGTACTCCATGCATTTGCCGGCATTTTGATGTGATGGAGAATCTTCTTTTTGCATAGTAAAATTTAGGGGAGAATTTGGGACCTAAACAGGCCCATAGCTACCAAACGGCATGGGGATGGATGGGTGGCAGCTGCAGGGCTGCGCGCAGCCTGCAGGGCAAGCAGAGGCGCAGAGCTGCCGCTGCACCCTAGTTCTGGAGCCTGGGGAGTGAATGCGGGGAATCTTTGTCCGAAAACGATGCCATTCGTCTTCCTCCTCCGTCCGTCCGCCCATCCGTGATTCATCCATCTACTGCGCTGTGCGTGTTATGTTAAATGCAAGGCTGCCCCCTCCATATTCTCTCCCTGTGCTGTCCCAGTCCTTCCACCACCGATCGATGCATGCATGGATGCCCTTTCGCCCTGCTCCTCATTTATGCATGCTCGTGCCACAGTTACTTCTCCCTTGCAAACGCCAACTACCCTCTCTTCCACAACCCTAGCCCTAGCTAGCCTTTCGATCGGTCTCTGCTGGTTTTGTTCAGAACGCTCGTTCCGCGTTCGTCCGTCTGAAACTGCTTTGCGCATGATAGACGACGACGTGAGAGTGACAAACCGTTGATCGTGTTTATTAGTTTGGAACCGTGATTTCGAGCCATATGTTTCAGGTTTGTGAAACCATTTTCAGGCGAGAGGAAGATTTTGAGCGCTGGACAGGCACAGCAAGTCCATGAAAAATCTGTTCTCTCTCCCTGATCAGTTTGAGATCGAATAATGCAGTAGAGCATGGAGGCATCATTGTGTGCATAAATACCTGTGTTTGCATTAACAATTATGGAAGTTGGAAGCTGCAGCGATCAGTGCCGTGCGTGGAATCAATGTACGCGCGCGGGGTTGTACGTGCGATGACATGATGAACCCCTATGGAGGTGGGTCAGAAAGATAAGGCACTGGCACATATGCATTTCTGCCTCTGTTCTGTGTCATGCGCATTTTATCAAGAATACCGTCTGGATATTTCAGGACTCGCTGCTAATCAATACTCCACAGTTTTGAATTTCCAGTCCACGCCTACGGCACATTGCATGTATCCGCAGGATTTATCAACTTACTCGTATTTTTGGGGTTGGCTATTGAATTCGGCATAAGGATTACACTTTATCTTTGGTGTTAAACAAGACTCTGTTCATCTAGAACATCAACTGCAACGAGGAAAACCACTAGGGAAGAAGGTGATGTAAGAATCTTGATAGAATATTGTATAATTTTTTTATTTTTTCATGTGTAATTTGGAATGTACTGTGCCAAGTTTAAATCGCTGGCAAAGGCAATTAGGCAATGGATGCATACTAATAATAACAACCAATTCATATTCTACTGAATTTGAGACAAGTCCTGGATATGGATGCATACTAAAGACCAATTATTCATATTTATGTGGAGTATGAGTGTATGACCGCAGGCAATACACACGAGAAGAGAATCAACAGATATTATGCTCACAGCTGGTACACATGATCAATGCACAGAGATCATCCATGCATGCATTTCTCCCTTTCTCCCTCATGAAAGAAACGGACACATGATGTGGTTATTGAAACTAGTCGAAGACTACTACACATGCTAGGAGTAGATCATATCGTCGTCCATGTCCTTCATTCCTGAAAAGAAACGCTCGGAAGTGGCTCGATGTGGCTTCAGTTGGTTCATATTCCATGCAACAGATTGGCTGAGCAGCAAATAATATATGTGAAAATAACTCGTGAGATGAAAAACAAGTGTATATATACATTATACACTACAAATAATACATAGAGCATCGAATCATGAAAGGGCCTGTAGCAATAGCATACCAATGCAAGCAAATTAGGGCGTTGGTTCAACTAAGACGTTCATGATACTTCTAAGCTGTGAAGCGCGGCTTCAACCGAATGTTCATTTGCATATGTTGGTGGGAATGCAGTGTACTTAGCTGCCTGCTCCATATATATTTCTCTTTTTTGATCTGCCGAGAGATTTCTGCATGGCCAAACTGGTGTCTGTTGCAACAACAACACACGCAAGACGAATGCAAGACTGTCAATGGTTAGCCTTGTCACACAGACACACACCGTGTGCCATAAAACTTTAGAAACGAATCGAAAATGTATGTGTGCAGTCCACATATCGGCAGGCAGTAGAAGCAAAAGAGATATTATAACACAAGAACACATAACCACCAAGATGCATGAGAATACGAGAGACTAGAATAATTCAGGAAGAAATGTTGGCGTCGCGTCACACAAACATGAAAGAGTACTAAGATATTGGCACGGCTCAATCAGAAACGCCAGTAGCTACCATTAGATTCATCACTACTACTTCAACTTCTGAGTGAGCCGAGCCAACACCATAGTTACACTTCCATTTCTTTCTCCTCCGGCAAGCTACTAGCCGATGACAAACGAATAAGGGGATCGATGATGAGGAGGTATAGAAGGAAGATTGGTCTGGGATCTTTTAGCTCCAGAGGCATCCATGATCCATGGCGTGCAACCATGGAGAGAGGAGGTGGGCGGCCGGTTGCTAGGAAGCGTTTAGTGTAGGAATGTGTTTGGGGGATATGGAGGAGACCCATCTTTATGGGCTTGGCTGATTCCCTCACTCGCTGCGTGTTGCTGCAGGCATTAACTCGGCCCGGCTACCAAATGAGTAAGACAGGCTACAGCATTAATAGAAACACCACCATGAGCGCGCGCTCTCTCTCTCTGTGCATATATAGAGATATAAATAAATGAGATTCCCCACCTTTTTCGTGGGCGATGATGCTCGTCCATTTAATTTGTTCGCAACATGGAAATGCTAGGAGCAAGAATTTAACCGACGGAGCCATACACACAACAGCTGATAGTGTCCATGACTCCATGAGCAATGGCGCTATCGGTGCCCTCCTGATTGACAGAACCAGAGGAGAAGAGGTGCAACCTTATGAGCATGAACAAGGTTAATTACAAGGGAATCATGGATTCATGGGTGAGATCATGAGAGGCCAAACGCCTAAGAGCAAGTATATATAAGGGTAAAGTACATTTTTCAACCTCTAACTCGCATTGAAGTTCGATTTTCAACCTTCAACTATGAAAACATGTAACAGACACCCTCCAACTGTTAAACCGGCTGCTGGTTTCAAAAACAGTTTTCTTTTTTCTAATAATAATAAAAATCCGGTTCGATCTCTCGAAGTTCATAATTGATTTATTTTAAATTATAAAAAGAGTAAAGTTTATAGCTGGTCTCGAACTTGTGCGGGTGTATCATCTAGGTCCTTAAACTTAGAAAGTGTGTCATTCCGGTCCTAAAACTATGTTTAGGTCTCATATTCATCCAAACGAGTATGAGCCCGTATGTCAGCTCTACCTCCTATCTCTCACCTCTCTCATGGCCACGGCTAGCTCGTCTGCATGGCTAGCTCGTTCGCGTGGCTGCGGCGGCCGGCGGTGCAGCAGCACACCCTCCCCTTCGGCGAGCCTCGCGGGCACGTCGGCACGCCTCCTCGGACCTACGGTGCTACGCGAGCACGACCTGCGTGGGCGCGGCTGCGCCCAGCCCCAGCGACGGCCACGATTCGAGAGCCAGCTTGCCCGTGCGCCTGTGCGCGGCCACGACTGCTGCTCGTGCATGTGCCTGTGTGCGGCGGTGGGCTGGCGGCAGCTCACTCGCGCCCATGTGCGGCAGGGCGGCGGCTCGCCCGCGTCCACTGCGAGTACGAAACCAGGCATTGCTTGGAGGACCAGGATGACACACTTTCTAAGTTCGAGGACCAGGCTGACATACCCGCACAAGTTCGCGGACCGGCCACGAACTTTCCTCTTATAAAAATATGAAACTAGTTCATGTTTTCTTCTAAAAATGTTATATATGTTGATGCTATATTTAAAATTGCTTAGATCTTGTTTTAAATAAATAACAAGCGTGACAACCAGCAATAAAGCAATAGAAACATAAATAAACCAATTCCGAATACCTACATGTAGACCATCAACAAGTAGAGAACATTTTTAGAAAATAGTACTAGTTTCATATTTTTCTGATCTAAAAAAAATGTAGACGGAGGATAGCAACGCTACTGTATACATTAATATAGGGCTTGGCGCCCGCGGCCCGCCTCTCGAGTTGTTTTTTGCCAAATGCAAGGCTTGGCGCCCGGTGCGCACGGAGACGAAGGCAGGGAACTGTTATGTAAAAGAACAGAAAGCGAACAATTTAATTCTGTGCGAAATTTAAAATAATTTTAAATATAGCATCAACATATATTATAACATTTTTAGAAGAAAACATGAACTAGTTTCATATTTTTATAATTTAAAATAGATTAATTACGAACTTCTAGAGATCGAACTGAATTTTTATTATTATTAAAAAAATAGAAAACCACTTTTGAAACTAGCCGAGTACCAAATTTGTCCGGTTTTGACAGTTGGAGGGTGTGTCTTACCCGGTTTCATAGTTGAAAGTTGAAAATTGAACTTCAATGTGAGATGGAGGTTGAAAATTGTACTTTACCCTATATATAATAAGACTGAATGCTGAGGTGGAGGAAAGAGAGGAGAAAAGAGAGAGGAGAAGCGAGCTCTAAGCTTATAGCCGGTTTAGATACAAGAACAAAGAAACTTTGTAAGAGAGACAAGTGGGTCATGTATTAATAGTGAAGAGCTAACTACTATATGAATTGGTTGAGAGATAGGCAACAAAGATCGATCCTTACAGCTAGTAGCCGGTTGTATTATTAGCCTTGCTCTTAGGCTTCACCTGCGCACTTGCGTCTGGGAAATTCTAGCTCGATTCCCCTATACATATTTGAGGACAAAAACGGTTAGAAACCATCAATCCAAATAGGTCTAAATTGATCAAGCAATGGTTTGGGTTGTCAACTCTAAACTAAATCAACATGTTGGGGTCGCTACATAAATATTGGCAAAAATGCCAGGGGAAGATTAAAAAGAAATCAGAAACGGTTTTTGACGGAATCATGATCTACTTCTGGTGGAACCATTGGAAGGAGCAGAATAGAAGGATTTTTTAACAGAAGAATTTACAACCTAGACAAGTGGCAATGTTATACAAGGATGGCTTACAATAATTTCAGATGGCTTCTAGAGTTGATGTCAACATTAATTTCAGATGGCTTCTAGAGTTGATGTCAACATTAATTTCAGATGGCTTCTAGAGTTGATGTCAACATCCCTTAGTTTTCCAGTAGTGTTTTCTATGTTTATCAGTATTCGTGTTGGTCGCGTTCTAAACTCTCTAGTTGTGGTTTTGTTCTGATTCATGTTTGGCATTCTCTGGTTGAGTCTCAAGTGCCGGTGTGTTTCTATATCCCTGTAGTTGATTCCTTAGTGTGCGCATTGGGACTCGACAACTTAATTCCCTTGTACTAATTTTTTTCCTTTCTCTCGTCTAATATATTTTTGCGGCAAAGCTCTTGCTACCCTTTAAAAAACAGGTCAAAATTGTTTTATTTTCATTTTTTCAGAAACAAAATAAAAAATGATCACTAATACATAAAGATTTCGTGAGACTGCCCAATCATTAACGGAAGTGGTCATAAATTTATCTGCCTCCTAAAATACCCGAGCATTTTCAGAGGAGGCCAAAAATTGCATGTCTTGCTAAAAATTGATTTATGAAGGCGGCTAGAAATTTCCCGTCTCTCAAAATCAATTGACACGAGGCCCGCCTCAGAAAATGAGAGGCATTTTCAGAAGTAGGCCTCTTAAGAGGTCCATCTCTAGGAAACATGACTAGCTGCACTTCTCCATTCTCCTTCACACTTCCAGTGGCCATGGCACGGGGCTCTTTCCCTACAACAGTGGTCATGGCAGCGTTTGTCAAGTGGCTGGCCAGTGCTCATGCGGGGCTCAGCCACTCCGGATCTAGGGCAGGCCGTCTCTAGATCATCTATGCTTGAAAGGTGTATGACCTCACCAACAACTACGCTAGCAGGGATGAAGCTATCAATGCCAGCTATAGCAAGTCGAGCAGTGAGCAGAAGGATGATGACAAAGGCGATCAACATCCCTCCTCGATGAAGAAGAAGGACCGCAAGCACAAGGGCGACCTTGTCGGCGCAGCAGACATGAGCAGCAACAAGCAGAAGCAGAAGCCCAACAAGTTCCTCAAGATGACAAACAGTCCCTGTCTGAACCACAGATACACGGTAACACATCTTGCTAAAGATTGCACATCTATGAAAAAGTTGTTCATAGGGCAGTTCAACGATGAGAATGCGAAGAAGGGAAGGAAGGATCCACCCGCAGATGATGAAGGCAACAATGACTATCATGAAAAGTACCTAGAGGTCGGGGACATGATGCTCATCTTTAGCGGCCTGAAAGTTTACGGGAAAAAGAGCATGTGAAAGCTCATGGTGCACGTAGTCAACACCGTGGCACCGCTTGTCCTTGTCAACCTCAAATGTTCTGAAAGGGTGATCACCTTCGACAAGAACAATCACCCTAGTCATGTCCTAGAGCATGCACACTTCCCCTCATGGTTGTACTACTGGTGGCAGACGTTTAGATCACCAGGGTCCTCATGGATGTAGGCAGAAGGATCAACATACTCTACAAGAATGCCTTCGACAAGTTCAAGGTCAGGGAATTGGAGCTTCGACCCTCCGACGCACCATTGCATGGAGTCATCCCGGGTAGGCACGTGACGTCGCTCGAGAGCATCACCCTCAAGGTCACGTTCAGCGACGACCGACTTTAGGACCGAGAGGCTGTCCTTTCAAAGTGGTAAGCTTCAACAACACCTACAACTCTATTCTCGGGAGGCCATGCTATCTACACCATGTTCATGGTTGTCCCGAACTACATATGCCCACATCAAGCTTAATATGCCTAGCCTCATGACTCATCACGGTGTCCAGAAACTTCAAGAGTGCATACAAGTGTGACCAAGCCTAAGTCGAGCATACGGACTAGGTCATCACTGAAGAGGGGATGGAATGCTGGTGGGAGCACCAGAAGAAACCGCCCACCTAGGAGAACACTAGCGCTAGATAGACGTTCACCCTAGGGAGCAACACCAATCGGACACCTCTCGGAGAGACCCTGACCACGAATACTAGGGGGGCTAGCAGGGGCCATGTGTCGACAAAATATTGTCGGCAGTCCACCGAGGGGTATACCCATGATGGTAGATTGTGTGGTAGAGTTGTGCGTGATCAGGAACAGGATGGTAATACAAGCACAAGAATACAAGATTTAGACAGGTTCAGGCCGTCAATGTGATGTAAAACCCTACATCATGTATTATGGTGGATTGTATTGATTGTAAACCCTAGGCTAAGCCCAGGATTTGTATCTCCATGCCGACTAGGGGACCCTTGCCCCTCCTTATAAACTCTAGAGGGGTAGAGTTACAAGAAAAGTATCCTAACTGGCTATATGGTAGTTTTTTTATTTGATTGCAATTTCTATAAGAGTCCTAGCATATCTTCTACCATCTCGTGGTACCCGGGGTATATCCCCCACAGCTAGTCCCCGAGTGCCTTTCCGCTGAGCAACGCTGTCTTGATCTTGTTCGAGCAGAGTAGCTTGAAGCTGATCAATTTAACTGGTAATCCGACCAGTTTAACTGGTAGTCTGACCAGTTCATCTGGTGATGAGGACATGACACCAACGAATACGACCATTGATTATAAGGTGCGCTTGTTCCTACATTTATATAGTAATTTTGGATACAATTCATTTGGTTCCACATGTACATGTCGTTATTTGAATGTAGGTACAAATATGTCTCAAAGTGCAAGTCCATCAAAGTTGAACTTTCGGTTCGTCGGCAGCCCGATAGTGCTTTATTGGGAAGGACATAACTCATCCATCCGGAGTGCGATCGAGGTCAATGAGCACTTGATGAAAAGATTATTGGATAAGCTTTTAAATAGATCTGGTCCCACCTCAATATCACATTGGTAAGGTCTCCAATCATCGAGACATTCTGCCGCTATTTCTGTCGGGTGCTACGGCGTCGTCGCAGGCTTGTTATTCACACTTGGGACCCAGGCCCAAGTTAGAGCATGCCCCAAGAAGATGGAGAACACCTAAAAGATGCCCAAGGAAGTCCTCCTCCTTGGCCACCACCTTAGGAGGCCAGCAAGGACGTCCAAGCCAAGCCGGAGGCCCAGTCCAATTCGAGTTCGAGTCTGCCTCGGTCTTCTGGACCAGTCTATAATAAAAACAGACGCCTAGGACACATCCGGACTCTGTTTTTGATGATCCATATATGGATGGAAAGATAATTTCATAAGCTAACCAATGACTTTAGTTTGAGGCCCAAATTCTATCGGAGTCAATGGTAATCGTCGAAATAATTTAACATCCAGAATCTGTCAGGACGCTGCGTCGTCGTCTTTTGGGCCGTTTGGACCATATAACGTGTCGAGACTCCTTAGGGACGTATGTGGGGATCCTTGGACGCCCCTTAGGCTTTATAATTAGTAGCCGCCACCTACGTTAGGGTTTGGGTTTTGCTTAGATTATTCTGTCCATTGACCGTCGTTGTCTTTCGGTTTGCGAGACCCCAACTTTGAGTGCTTAATCATTCATCCACAATTGTCACTTCAATTGAGTTGCATTTTATCTTGTTCTTGCTTGTGTTCTTCGATTCATAGCAGGGATTAGCCTTCGTGGCGAGGTTAACCGGATTGTGACACGGTTGGTAACCAGAGGAGACGTGGTGCTATGGTTGCAGGGTTCGGGTCTTTGTGATCTGAAGCCGGATCAGTGTGTCGCTTCCGACCAAATCGATAGTTATCTTGAACCTGACGGAAGATCGGGAATCACGTTCTCATCAAGTGGTATTCAGAGCTAAGGTATACCGTCAAGTTCATATTTACCCTAGTTTAGTTGATTTTTGCCTTCGTCCCATAGTCCACCGCCATATTTATTTCCTGTCCTACAGCCATCCGCGCCATAGCCTTTCCATATTTCAATTTCACAGTCCGCCGTGTTGAGTTTGTGTCCTAGGTCAAAGTCTTGTTGCTGGTTTTGATTGTATTCTTTTCTAGTTTGTGTTGATCCCTTCATCCGCCATCATCCCGTCTCATCATCAGTTTGCATCTTGTGTTCACATAAAACCCTGATTCGAGCAGTTTTCATAAAACAGTCATAACTTTTGCTTCCGAACTCGAAACGGGGCAAATTTTATATCTACGGAGAACGCCAAAAAAGTTTAGATCTGTTTTATTCCAACAAAGCTAGGTTCACAAAATTTAGAATTGCAAAATTCAATCAGCAACATCGAGTTTCAGGGCCCACAAGTTTTGACCAGCTTTTAAGATCACAATCCTGAATTTGTATAGTCCACATCTTTTGTCTAATTGAACTCAATTTTTTAAAGATTTGTTCTTGTGTGCTTCTTGATGAGAAAAAATATCAAAAGAGCAAAATCTAAAAAAAAGTTTGGACAAAAAAAAGAAAAGAAAAAAATAGTAAAAGAAAAGGGAAGATAAAAGAAAAGGGAGCACATAAGGAACACTTCAATAGCTCTATTATTTGTGCCTATTTACCTTGTCTGTATTTCCTTTGCTACCTTTCTTACTTGTTTCACTCTCTTGTTTGTCACAATTGGTGTAGGAACACGTATAGGCCAGCAACTAGGACAAGTGCTCTGGACATTTATTCAATATATATATATATATATGTTCTTTGTGTGCCTTCCAAGCTCCACATATATACTCTAGATCAGTACAGAAAAAGACCCTTGCAATCTTGGTGCCACGTCCTCACAGGTATCACGAACCAGCCACCGGTTGTACCGTCTACTGCTTTGCATTGGTAAGAACCTTGTAAGAACTTGGTAAGACGTGTAAGAGTGTATTTCCACCAACACATATAATAGTTGATAGGAATTTATTTGGATTTCTAACGTTATCAAACAACGTGTTTCTGTTTAATAGTGAATTACAGGAAATCATGGCCCAGATGTTTGTAAGGATGGACCGCATGACGAATAATCCGTCATCACATATTGACTATAATCATCAAGGTATAAGAGGTAAATTTACCATACCATCTTTTGTTAGATCTTATGATAGAGAAGCATATTTAGATTGGGAGATGACTGTAGAACAAGAATTTAATTCTCGCCTGGTTCATGAGATACATAAGGTTAAACTTGCTACTAGTGGATTCAAGGATTTTGCTCAAATCTAGTGGCGATAATTAGCTAATTTGCATCAACAACCTCAATCGTGGGATAGACTTAAAGAAGCAATGCGTGATAGATTTGTTCCTGTTTTGTATAAATGAGATTTGCGTAAGAAATTACAGCGCTTAGAGCAGGGAGATATGTCTGTTCAAGAATATTTTACAGCACTTCGAAAGGGCATGATTCTTTGTGGGATAGAGGAGGATCCAGAGGATAAATTATGTCGTTTTTATGGTGGTTTGAGACGTGAAATTCAGGATATTGTTTATTATAAAGATTTTAACACTATAAACCAGTTGTTTCAGCTAGCTATGCTTGCAGAAAAAGAATTATAGGAACATCAACAAAAGAACCAGACCAACATTGACGACAACCTCAATCAGGTTTTAGCAAGGGTGAAGCAAGCATTCACGAAGATTGAGACTGCGATAAGTAGACGAGTGACTGTTTCTGCCGCTACAACAGCATCTTCACCACCACCTCCCACACCCACTTTGGAGCATGGTAAAATTTTAAACTCGACTGAAATTGTACAACTTCATAAAGAGAGTGTTTCTACTAAAAACAAAGAGATTGATATTAAAAATGAAAATAACCAAGTACCTAAACTAGAAGATCTTTTTATGCTTGCTACAAAATATGATAATGTTCAAATTGGTGATGATGTGCTGAATTTGTCCACCACTCATGCTATAATAGAGCAACATTTAGTGGACACAAAATTCGAATTTTCTTTGTCACAAAATAATTGTTCTGATAGCGCTTGTGATAAAGAAGAGTTGGATGACAATACTTTTATTATACCTATGCCACAACTAGTGAATGAGCATGATGCTTTCATTTTAGAACCAAGTACTTGTTCTGAAAATAGACATTTTCTTCTAATTGCTACTGAAAAAGATGAACTGAAATTGTTGTCTTCTTTAAATACTTTGGGTTATATAAAATTTGATACTCTGTGTGCTCTAAGTAATTTGGAAGAGAAATTTATGTTTGCTGATTTGTCACAGTTATCTAGACATACATTTCACTTTATTGGCAAATATAATAATAAAGGAGAGTATATGGTACATAGAGTTTATATTTGTTCAAATCTGAAATCTCCTTTTATTGTACAACACTATGATAATTTCGAGGCCTATAATAGATATAATCATGTCATGTCAAGATCCCCAAGTTTTGTTATAAAGCAACAGGTTAAATTTCAAGAAGGGGACAATATTGGCTACAACCTACAATCTGTTCTCCAACTAAGCTCAAACCGAGGACGGTTTGTTGTCAAGAAGGGGGAGGATGATGAGGACATGACACCAACGGATACGACCATTGATTATAAGGTGCACTTATTCCTATATTTATATAGTAATTTTGATACAATTCACTTGGTTCCACATGTACATGTTGTTATTTGAATGTAGGTACAAATGTGTCTTAAAGTGCAGGTCCATCAAAGTTGAACTTTCGGTTCGTCGGCAGCCCGATAGTGCTTCATTGGGAAGGCCATAACTCATCCATTCGGAGTGCGATCGAGGTCAATGAGCACTTGATGGAAATATTATTTGATAAGCTTTCAAATAGATCTGGTCCCACCTCAATATCACATTGGCAAGGTCTCCAAATCATCGAGACATTCTGCCGCTATTTCTGTCGGGTGCTACGGCGTCGTCGCAGGCTTGTTATTCACACTTGGGACCTAGGCCCAAGTTGGAGCATGCCCCAAGAAGATGGAGAACACCTAAGAGATTCTCAAGGACGTCCTCCTCCTTGGCCACCATCTTAGGATGCTAGCAAGGACGTCCAAGCCAAGCCGGAGGCCTAGTCCAATTCGAGTTCGAGTCTGCCTCGGTCTTCTGGACTAGTCTACAATAAAACGGACGCCTAGGACACATTCAGACTTCGTTTTTGATGATCCACATATGGATGGAAAGATAATTTCATAAGATAACCAATGGATTTGGTTTGAGACCCAAATTCCATCAGAGTCAATGGAAATCGTTGAAACAAGTTAACATATAGAATTTGTCAGGACGCTGCGTCGTTGTCTTTTGGGCCGTTTGGACCATGTAACGTGTCGAGACTCCTTAGGGACGTAAGTGGGGTCCTTGACACCCCTTAGGCTTTATAATCAGTAGCCGCCACCTACGTTAGGGGTTGGGTTTTGCTTAGATTACTCTGTCCATTGACAGTCGCCGTCTTTCGGTTTGCGAGACCCCAACTTCGAGTGCTTAATCATTCATCTGCAATTGTCACTTCAATTGAGTTGCATTTTATCTTGTTCTTGCTTGTGTTCTTCGATTCGCAGCAGGGATTAGCCTTCGTGACGAGGTCAACCGTATTGTGACACGGTTGATAACCAGAGGAGATGTGGTGCTAAGGTTGCAGGGTTCGGGTCTTTGTGATCTGAAACCGGATCGGTGTGTCGCTTCCGACCAAATTGATAGTTATCTTGAACCTAACGAAAGATCAGGAATCACGCTCTCATCATCTGGTGATCTGGCTGGTGAAACAAGTTGCCGACCAGTTTAACTGGTAATCTGACCGGTGAAACAGGTAGCCGACCAGTTTAACTGGTAATCGGACTTACTCAAGTAAGGATTGTCAGAAGATGTAAGGGGCTCAAGATTAATTTAAAAAATTCTTCACCTCAGATGAAGTGTAGCCACTTAGACTCCGTTTGCGAGGTCAGATGATTATTATCCATAACTTAGTCAATAAGGAGGGTAAATTAGGAAAAAACACTATATTGACCGCTAGGTGAAGTGTAGCCACTTAGTCCCCGAGCCTGGTGGTAGGTGAATAATTCACATAGTGCTAAGGTAAAAAAAAGACTCCAAATGCTAGCCGATCACACAGCCAGTCCCAGCTTAGCTGAAAACCATTAACAAAAAAAATTAGTACATGCACCGCAAGGTACAATGTACACACTGTAGTTCCTGAGCCTGCTAGAAGATGGAGAAAACATCTCGTAGCGCGGTCAAAGAAATCAAGTGAAAATACTTTACAAGATTGAAGGAGTAAGCAACGTCGTCTTGATGTTATTCGAGCATTTTAACTCGAAGCCGACCGGTGAAAAAGCGTGGCCAACCAATTTAACCTGTCAGCAAGCCTCGAATTTACGCAAGTAGGATATTCCAGTGTCGATGCATGAAATGGACAGTGTCAGCTACCATGTACTTATCAAGGCCCCCGACGCGCCACTCAGATCAGCACCCTGATCCAAACATCATGAGTAGCTTGATAACACACATGGCATGCAACGCCGTCAAAACACAGTAAGCCGACAGATGAATTTTCCTTCTGAGAATTTCAGCTTCACAAGAGTAGTCCGAGTTGGCGATCAAGCTACCCGTTGCCGATCAAGCTTCACCTAGACTTGCTAAGCAGCCAGTCCCCGAGCATCTTGTATCTGAAGTCGACCAATGAAAAATAGGTATCCGACCAGTTTAACTGGTCGGCCGGATGTGATTGACGGAGATTTCGCCCGAGGAACGACCATCGAGGAGATTGCGACGCTTGAAGAAGAGGCAATGGAGTCGGCGATCAAGCTGGCTGACAACCTGGACCTGTTCGGCGAAGAAGAAAATAAGATAGAGTAGATTAGGATAAACTTATGAAAGGATCCTATAGCTCGCGGAGCAGTTGGAGATAAAATATTATGTTTATTTTAAGTTTGTTTATATTTTAAATATGAGTTATTTTCTTCCGGTTGGTCCTGTATCGCATCACTGGCCCCGACTAGCCTATACCCCATAGCGTAGTGACCGGCACCCGTTTACGCGTAAGAGTATGAGCGTCGCCGAAAAGCCGCTATCGACCGTCCATTGCCCTGTTCGCTTGAACTTATCAGCCTGTCTTATCAGCAATGATACAGTATTTTTCTCTCACAACAAATCAGCCAACAATACTCTCAGTCATGGCTTATTAGCCAAGCAAACATGACGCATAACACAGAGCGCTGGCGCCCATGCACGTGTAGGTGCGAGATCGAGATCAGGACCGTTTCTGAATAACACGAATGAGAATGCAGTTGGTCGGCGAGTTGGTGGAGAATATCATAAAGATATTATGCATGGAGAACAAGCGGAGTATCTTAAAGGTATTAAACGTAGAGAATAAATGAGAGAAAAAAAATAATTGGAGAGACATCGAGGAGAAAATTGCATTAAATGCAGATATAGGAAGGAGACTTATCTTTAGTCATAACGTCTAGTCGGCGATGTATGACGTTAGCTAGCTGGCGTTGATGAAATTGCCTGCCCTTGAACTCTCCGGCCTATTGTCATGGCGGTGGTCGCAGTTGTCATAGCACCGTTCTTCGTGGCAATCATCATTGCGACGCGACACGACTTGCTTACAACTTGTGCGGCTCGCTTAGCGGCTCGGATGGCTCACTTGGCGGTTCAGGTGGCTCGCTTGATGGCTTGGCGGTAAGTCGATGACTTGCTTCCAAGTGCACCACGAACACTAAGGATGAAAATACAACGGAAATATCCCAAACCAAACCGCATCGTTTTCTGTATTTTATCCGATCGAATTTGCATTTTTGTGTCCGACTTTATCATTTTCGCTTTCGCTTTCATATTTCAAATATAAAATTAGAAAGCGGTTTAAACATTTTTCGACCGTTTTTGACCGTTTTCTACTTTTCTTCTTTTCATTCGGAATATCCTGAATTCAAAATTTGGTTTAAACCGAATTTGATTGCCAATCGTTACTGTCCAAGCAACTAGGCAAAGGCAAGTGTGGAACACTGATGCCATTGGTCGTATTATATAGGCAGCTCACCCCGTCGCGTCTCCCTGAGTCGTCGAGGTATGACTAATCACCTCGCATGGTGCTACATGCTTGCATGGCTGCATCTAACTTAACGCGGCGCTGTTGTTATATTGCATGTGACTGGGCTGACAAAAAAGAGAGAGCTAGATGAGTCAGGCGTTGTTGCTATCCTTTCTATTTTAGTACCGATGACATCTCAAATTTTCCTCTTTTTTCTTTTTCTTTTTCTTTTTCTTTTTTCTCTTGTCAAAGAAACCAAATTGATAAGTCTGCTCTCTTGCATTCGAAATTTGCCATGATGACACTTGTTAATTGTTATGTATTGTGGATAGGTATTCCGTATTAAATTTTCGGATACCAACCGTGTTCAACATAATTTCGCTTAAATTGGTTCATTTTCAAAATTCTCGATATTCCGTAAGTTCGCGTTCGTTTCGTGTCTGACTTTATCGTTTTCGCTTTTGTTTTCGTATTCAAATGTAAAAGTAAAAAATGGTTGAGAAGTTTTCCGACGGTTTCTGACCATTTTCATCCTTAACGAACACGGCACGTACTCGGCCTTGACGTACCTGCGCCTGTGCACCGTCTCCTCAAGCTCCAGCGGCGGGTGCGTGTCCGAGGTTGATCCTGTACGTGCATGCATCTTCCTGTCCATGTACGCGCGTACGTGGTGCAATTAGCTTGCTGATGACGCAACACAATTGAAGATCTTTATCATCGTGTTCCTTCATGCTTGCCATAATCGTCGAAACATGAATATTTTTGCTTTGATTGTTAGTAGATCGGACGTGGCCTTCATGTGCTTGTCACGACGGGTGCATACATATTTCATCAAAATAAAGAAATCGTCTTAGCTTTGCCAGATGCTGAGCGAGGTGTCTTCAGCGAAGATCAACTTGCCGGAGAATTAATCCGTGCTGTAGACGTGTTGTCATGCATGTTTGTTGCGTGCATGCATATCCACATGCAACTTCCAATATCTCAGATTAATTTAGCTAGATTGTACTTCCTTAGCCCGATCGGATCTCGCCGTCTCGTGGAGATAGGGCGCCGCCTCCTGGCTTTATTGGAGAATCGGATCTGGTTTTTTAGTAGATATCGACAAAAACTGCCGTCCGGCTCGCTGGAGGATCAGCACGCATGCCTCTATCTGTAGCGCTAACTGTCGACATAATATCATCGGCAGTCCACCAAAGGATATACCCATGATCGTAGATTATATGGTAGAGGTGCGCGTGATTAGAAACTGAATGGCGACACAAGGACAAGAACATAAGATTTAGTCAATGTGACGTAAAACCCTACATCCTGTATTCTGGTGGATTGAATTTTTTGACGTCGGAAGTGATCTGAATTAAACACCAACAGAGCCTTGGACGTCTGAGCCGCTACGGACTAAAAAACGCAGTAAGGATGTCACTCTTTCGTGGTGAAGAACAGAGAGGTTTACAAGCAAACCATCAAATGGTAACCAACGTGCTTGCGTTGACGAAGAACCGACTAGTTTCTAGGAGAATTAGGCCCTGTTCATCTGGCTTATAATCCGTCTTATTCAGCTTGTTTTTTCAGCCGGAACAGTATTTTTCTCTCACAAAAAATCAGTCAATAGTGTTTTTCAGCCGGCTTATAATTCCAGCCGAACGACTCCTTAGCAAAAAAACCGTCGAAGCTCTCGTCCGGGAGGGACTCTGTCAGGGCAAGGACATCATCGGGTTGCCCTAAGTTGGCCGGCAAGCCTAGCGCGCCATCCTTAGTCGTGGATCAAGGGATGAATAGCATGGAGGTTGGAGAAGAGGGTAAAATGATTAGAGTAAATGTAGTAGATTGATTTATTCGACGATTGGATAGATGGGAACTCAATCGGCTAGGTACCCCTATAAGGGGTAGGGGTGGTCTTATCCCATAGAAAAATTAATATAGTATTATTATCATGTCGCTTTATAAAGTTTTTGTTAGATTGAGCCAAAACTATCATGGACCTATTTAAATTGGCTTGGGCCTAATTTGAGTATCAACGTATGCCCCTTATTTTCAGGTAAATGATGCATGAACCTAAAAAACATTTATTCAAAACCAAATAGCGATGATACCTATCTCATCAGCTGCTTAGTGATTAAGGACGATGTATACATCGGTCATTTTTGTTCTAAGGGCGATACATGTATCAGTCATTGCTTGAAGAGCTCTTAGGCTTCTTGCCAAACACTTGGAAAATACTTTTTCAAGTATGTCATGTTGAACGCTCTTGTGAGACATTCACCTTGCAATGTCTCTAGCATATATGAATTACCGAATATCACTTTTATCACTTTGTAAGGTCCCTCCCAATTTGGTGACCACTTGCCAAACTTATTGTTCTTCGATCCAATTGGTAGTATTGTTTTCCACACTAATTTTTTCACTTGGAACAATTTGCTTTTGACTTTCTTATTGTATGCCTTGGCAACCCGAGCCTTGTCTTTCTCCATCTCCTTGAGAGCCTTTAATCTTATATCAGTCACCTCATCGATATTATCCATCATCAAATTATGATACATAATAGCATATAAATCATTTTGTTTAGCAGGTCTATATGCATCCAAATTCACTTCGACGGATAGCACAACCTCTTGACCATATACTAGCTCAAAAGTAGTAACCTTTGTAGCACCATGTCTTGATATGCGATGTGCGCATAGAGCTTCAGACAAAACCTCGTGCCACCTTCTTAGGTTGTCCTCAATCTTCTTCTTGATAAGCTTGATCAAAGTCTTGTTACTAGACTCAGCCTCGCCATTAGCTTGAGCATAGTATAGAGATGAATTGAGCAACTTGATTTTATATAATTTGATAAATTCTATCACCTCCTTGGACACAAACGATGTCCCTTGATCTGTAGTTAATGTTTAAGGGATGCCAAATCTATGAATAATATGCTCAGTGATGAACTCAATTACCTCCTTATGTGTCATATTTTTCAAAAGAACTGCATCGGTCCACATTGTAAAGTAATCCGTATCAACCAACATAAAATGGTGTCCCTTTGAAGATGGGAGATGTATTTGGCCAATGAATTCTAGCCTTCAATCACAAAAAGGTCATGGTTTGATGATAGGATGAAGCATAGCAGCAGACACAAGCTAAATATTTCTAAACTTCTAGCACTCTTCACAACCTTTGTAGTAACAAAAGCAATCGACCATCATAGTAGGCCAATAGAAACCGGCTCTATGCAATAACCACTTCATCTTTGGGGCCAATTGATGCGTAGCACAAATGCCTTCATGGGATTCTCCCATAGCTACCCTTGCTTGATCAAATCCGAAACACTTAAGTAACAAATCTTCGGCGGTTCTCCATAGAGCTCATTATTATGCAAGACATACTTGAAAGTGCTCCGTCGAACACTTTTATCACTACTAGCACTTGGATCACGTAAATATCTCAGTAAGAAAGTCCTCCAATCTTCTAAATTAGCCCCAACATTACTGGAAGTTGAGTCAGACTGATTTGGCAGCTTCTCGGGCGAAGTGACCGAACTGCCACAGTGGAGTCAGCTAAGTCGACTTAGCCGACTTGGAGAAGTCATCCTAGCCGACTAAGGTAGTCGGCTTGGTCGACTGGGCTACTGCTGATAGGAAGTCGTCTGAGCCAATTGGTCTACACCTACACAAGAAAAAAAACTTAAATTTTCTTGCATCGGCTACTCTTGAATATGAAAATTGCACCCACCGACGTTATCGCCAAATGCTTGTTGAGCTAACATGTTGGCCTTAAAATTCTCATGCCTTGGAGTATATTGAATTTAGAATTCAACAAAACAAGCAATAATGTCAAGGCACATATCAAGATGCATATCAAATGATGATCCCATTTAATCATTGAAACTCACTAGCCACTTGCTATACCACCAGCAAGGAATCACCAAGGTTTCAACATGTCATACCCCAAGGATTGCAATATGGCCAAGCCAAATAAGAAAACTTCATATTTGGCTCAAATGTGGGTGCAAATATAATTTTAATCAGTTTGATGTCTCAAACAACACTATTGTGAGAAATAATGATTATGCCAATACCTAGGCCTTATTTGCAAGCCGATTAATCATATTGTCACATCCATGAAGTAAATCCAAAATGTATATATCATTCCCCCGAGCCTGAAAGTCATCAAAGTAAACTCCATGGAGGTCTTTCTAATAGCATGATGGTTGCAAGCATTCATCGGCTATATTTTACACTAAGGGCGATATCAAAATATCGACCATATGAATTTATCCACATGCATATGCATAGCCAAAACAAAATATTTTGGCTCTAGATCATTGGTAAGTAAAATAATTTGGCAACCCTCCATAACATAAAGATCCACACCAAGGATCAAAATAAGGGGTTGAGGGATAATCATGCATACCAGGGGATGAATACCATATAGACATAGGTAGAGAATACGGATGATGCTATGAGCAATAATTTTGATGATTTGGTGCAAACCTCCAACTTGGCAGTTGTTTCTTGAATCTCCTTCTCTACTTTGTCTTTGTTGCACCACTTGCTTGAGTATCATCCTTCTGAGCTTGAATACTTCCTTTAGAACCCACACCAAGCCATTTTCTTTCAGCTTCTCTACACTAAGCTTCTGTAACTTCTTTTCTTGTCACTTTGGTAAACTAATTGAGCATATCAGTTTTATTTCTATTTTGGACAACGACAAATCTTTCTTGATTTTGAGCTCTCTCACCTTCTTTTGTTCAGATTTGGCACCTTGAATATCAATAGATGATTTCCCTACTTCTTTGCCATCAATAGCCGAATTTTTTAGCAATGTAATCGGTTTTTCAATAGTTGAGTTAAGATCTGAACTCTTCTTCTTCCGGCCATCATACTTCACGCGGTAAACTTGCTTTACTGCTTTCTTCTTTGGTTGAGTGTCAGACCAATTTTGATCAAAACGGTCTTTATAAGATGATGATCTCTCTGAATTTCTTGGAGCTACATACTCTACATATTTTGGCCTAAAATATGATGGGACATGTGTCTCTTGATAAAACCAGCCCCAAGATGAATAAGAATGAAAATATGCGGCTATGGTCCATATGACATGGGAATTGGCTACTCAAAAGGAGAATATGTTGCTGCTGCGTGAGACCTATCTCCTTGCTAATTCCACTCTTGAGACTTGTGCTTTGAAGGCAATATTGATGATTGAACCTTCTTTGGCGGACTAGTGACATTTGCTTCTGCTATCTTCTTGTATTTAGCTAGAAGTTCCTCAAAGTTGAGCTTTGGCCTTCTACTCTTCTGCTTGTCATGGCCTTTCCCTCCATCAGCTTTATAGCCATCCTCCTTCTTCTTCCCATCTTGATAGACATGCTCTAAAGGAGGATCCTTAGTAGATTCCCCTTGCTCAACAGGATCAATCAGCTTTTGCTTTAGTTGGAGAGATTTCACCTGCCCCCTAGTGTCTTTTGAAACTATGATAACTTTGTTATCCTCTAAAATATTTTCTATTTGCATTTCATGGAGAACAACCTTGTCTTCACTTGAGGGCTTCACATATCTCTCTTGGGCGTTCAAGCCTTGAGCTTTGAGTGAATCGGCAAATGCAAGTCGATTCAAAACTTGTTTGCCATCAAGACTAATTGAATCCAATTGGTCCATGTGTTGAGCTCCAAACAATCTCAATCGTCCTTTATCAATGGCCGATTGGATCACTCGACAAAATACATTGCAATTAGAAGTATTATGACTAGAAGAATTGTGCCACTTGCAATATGTAAGCTCTTCTAAGTTTTGATTAGATGACAGAGCATTGTGATCAATGATTCTAATAAAATTATTCTTTAGCAAGATATCAAAGATATGATCACAAAATATAAAGTCAAAGGTGTATTTTGATTTCTTCAGCTGATTCTTTTGTGGAGTCAACTTTAAAGCTAGACAAATGAATGGATCAGATTTAACATCAATCCATTTGGCCACACCTTTGTTGTTGCTTTGGGGAAGTCTTAGCTTTGATAAACTAGCACTATCGGCCTTGCCATATGGCATAATGTGCTAGCCAATAGAATCTGAATTTATTTTATCATTAACAAATAAAATGCCATTCTCAATCGACCTTTTACAAAATTAGCAAGGATATCTCTAATAGATGCATAAATTAAAATAGTATGACCGGATTGGAATTTGAGCAAAATATTTGTGTTTTCTACCTTATTGATCATGTTGAAGAAGTGCACATCCTTGCTTTAAATGATATTGCTCCTCATCTCCAGCGAATGATCAACAACAGGTGCCGAATCATCTGAAGATGCATCGGCAGCTGCTGAAACCGAGAACCCGACTGGAAGTTGGCTGGGCCGACTTGAGCAATAGCAGGGGCAGTCAGCCAGGCCGACTAGGAAGTTGGCCTATTTGACTTAGGGTAGGCGGCAGAGGCAGTCGGCCTAGCCGACTCAGGGTAGGCAGTAGTTAACTCAGCCAACTTCAAAGCCGGCTTAGCCGATTCTGAGCAGGTAGGTAGCCCTCTTTTCTTATTCATAGGGGTTTGATCTCCACCAATGATATGGTAATCACTAGATAAGTGTATGTTGGCATTTCTTAACTCTATTACTAAAAATAGAATTACTCCTACTAATAGCAACAGTGCCAGAAATGATATGGTAATTATTAACTTGTCACTGTTACAGTAGCCACATATCAATTAACCTTCATCTCTAATATTAAACTAGGTTATCATCCCAAGTGATGAGCTTAGAAATATTGTTGGTTCTATCTAGAATTACTACAAAAATAACACTAGACAAGAATCTATTATTTCATGTGACTAAAAAGAATATAAAGATAAGAATAGAAAGAATAATTCTGCAAGCGGACAGATAATTATACCATTGTAGCATTTTACCCAAGAGTATTTGCAGGGTTGTCAATTTATAGTTTTATCACTTGGAAGGTATGACTATTCTATGCAATGCACTAGTATTGATAATTTATGAATATGCATGAGAGAATGAACCAATATCATATACTCTACTCAAAACAAGGATAAATCACAAGATAATAATAAAGATATAAATAATAAGTACTTGATCAATCATCATAATGAATAAATAGTAACTCAGAGCACTTTAGTTAAGCAATATGTTAAAGTCCAATTAGAATATTAAAAAGATAACTCCTAGGTAGTCTTACTAACAAGTCACTGTAGTTTTAATTAACTATATCTGGTGATCATCGCCACAACTATGCCACATAAGGAACATCATCTAGGGAAATTCAGAAACATAGTCCTCCTAGCCTTCGCGACCGGGTTCTACTAACATCAATATATACGAGGGATGGACTGCAAAGGACTCAACACAGCTGTCACCTACGCGATCTATCACCTCCCGGCATATAAGGGCATCTACAGATAAATAAATATCTAAGCACCATGCTCACATAATCTCTATCACTCACCCATGGTCTAATAGGGTGAGCGCTATACGAACATATGCATGGTTTCCATAATCTAGCTACACCAAATATCAAACTAGAACAAACAATGGATATTGCTTTCATGAACATAAATAATATAAAGCTTAATGTTGACATAAAAATAGTAGCAACGATACAATCTCAAATGAAATAAAGAAATAGAGTAAAGTACAAAAGATATACCGAAGCACGCTCTTGCCAACGTCGGGAATCCAAGTGTTGCTTGATCTCCCTCTAGACCTAATCTAACTTGCCTAAGCTCTAATCTAAAGGAACTCTGTGAAACTAGGGTTGGCTCTGGATGAGTTGATCTTCAATTGAATATCTTGAATGGCTTAATGCTTTAGGGGGGTGCAGGGGTCCTTATATAGCCCGGTGGGTTGAACGTAAGCCCTTAGATCAAATCGGCTTGGACGAAGGGTGGAGATGGATCCTAGGAGGCGGTGGAGGAATACTCTAGAAGCTCATGGAGAAATCCCCCAGGGGGGCCGGGCGGCATGGTGGCCGGGTCGGCCGGCCCCACCTGGCAGCTTCTCATCCTCCCGTTTGTTCTCATGCCTTTTGGTGTCTTCTATAGTCTTCTAGCTTATCCTTCATCGCGATCAAGTTTCATCCTTTTTCTCAATTAGGTCCCCCTTCCTATGTTTTCTGGAATAACCCTGTGAAAATCAGAGATTCACCAAAACTTGTGGAATTTGTTAGTTTAAACCCTAGACCTATACATATTCTTGTACTTTAACTATTTCTCTTGTTTATTCACAGATAAAATGTTGACGTTATCCACCATCAACAGTGTATAACCCCTTTAGCTCCTAAAAAAATAAGTCTAGTTGGTTTATGATGTTTTCCCTGCTTTTTTGTAGCAGGACTTGTTTTTTGAGATATGATTAATTTAGAAAGGATATTGTGTTGTTCGGCTTTTGTAGCCAAACCTTTACTTATATCCAAATCATTTCTTTCTTTCATACCCACTAGAAATCCTCTTTTAGCCGATGACTCAACTATAATCGGTCTTTTCTCATTGGTGTTTCCAAAATATTCATAGAATTGCTCCTCTAATTCAGACCATGAACCAATAGTACATCAGGGCAAAGATGTAAACCATGCAAAGGCAATACCGGTAAGGGATAAAGGAAAATTTTGTATTCTCATATAGTCTTCTTTACCAGCAAAACCCAACTGTGATAGAGATATACTAATGTGTTTCACAACGGTCTTATCATCTTCACCACTAAATTCATAAAAATTAGGTACCCACCAACCATTAGGAGTTTTCAAGTAATCAGCGTGTAAGGGGTACGATCTATGATACGCCGGCACCTTCCATTTAGAGGAGCCATATGGATTTCTGGTTTGCGCTAAATCATCATTGATTCGGCTTGATTTGAGAGCAACATATAAAGCCAAATCAAAACTGTTTGCATGTGCACACATTACTAATTTTTTATTGATTCGGCTATAATTATTAGCAATATGTGGAGCCGAATCATGAGTTTGAGCACTCAAATGTATTGCTAAAATTTCACTAATTCGGCTATTGTTAGTATAAATTAATTGCACACAGAATAATCCGCAAGCACACGGATATTATACTGATGTAGCACTTCACCGAGAGTACCCAGTTTTATATCAAACTCGAGGAAACGTGTGTGAGAATAACCAAATCTAACTTAATCCAACTTCACAATCAAGGCTAGATAATAGGAGCGTAGAGGAGACTGCTAAGGTCTTCTAGTTCTAACTTCGGTAAGCTAGGCCTACTAACGAGAGGTGGTCTACAAAAGATCCAATGAGGCTATAAGAGTCACTCTCGTGAGCTACCATCGATCTGAAAAATAGGGTACATCCATGAGTAACCGAGTCTAAGCACCACGCTTACACTATAAATACTACTTTAACCCAGGAGCTACAAGGATTAAACTACTCAAAAGAGAGTCGCAAACCTGAAGAACAATATGAACAAGATGCTTATTTGAATTAGAAGTCGATTACTAGAGAAATTTTAGAAGCAAGCTCAAGAACTTGATTCTGCCAGGATATAAGCCGTAGAGAGAGCACCAACAGGCCGACACTTTCTCCAAACTTTTCCCTCTCACTCTATCTCTCTATCTCTAATACAAGACTAGATCCTATCGAGGACTAATCTTCTCTTGATTGCTAGCCCTGGTCCTGGTGAAAATATGAATTAGGGTTTCTGACTTTTCAGCTCTCAAGATCTAACTTGGCATGCCCTAGAGAGGGGTGCAGGCAGGTATATATAGGCTGAAGCGTAAATCCTGAGCCCTCAGATCAAACCGACTTGAATAAATGGTGGAGATGCAATCCTTAAGGCAGTGGAGAACCGACGTAACAATGAGGGACTGCCAGGTGGACCTCACAGGCCAGCCAGCCTACAAGTGGGGTCGGCTAGCCCCACATGTCAGGGCCTCGGGCTCCGCTTCAGTGATTCATCTTCTAGAGTCTTCTAGAGTCTTCCCACGTTGTTTACGCGACAAAATTCCATAATTTCCTTTCATGAATAGGTCCTCCTTGGTAGTTTTCTGATTAAATCCTGCTAGAAACACAGATTCACTAAAACTCGTGGAATTTGTTAGTTTAAAACTATAAGTCTACATTGGTGATCTATTTTAGTCAGTTATGCAAGGTAGATTGACGGTTTGTGATGAATGTTCGCTACCGTCAACAGCTATGATCATGATCAAAATACGAAGATGAATTGTGGGCATTGATCCTTGCATAAGGTGCTAAATTTTTATTGATTCGGCTATGGTTACTAGTAACACGTGAAGCCAAATCATGAGTATTAGCACTTAAATACCTTACTAAATTTTCATTAATTTGGCTCAAGTGGGAGTAACATGTGAAGTCGAATTATGAATAAGAGCATTGGCATATTGTGCTAGATTTTGAGAGCAATTGACTAAATAATTAGCATTGTCGTAGCCAATTCTCTCATTCATCAGCATGTCTTGTGGTGAAGCCAAATGTTGTGAACTTATAGCCGATGAATAAGGATCTACATGTTGTATATTGCTAGTAACATCAAAATTCAAAGAATTCACAGTTGACATCAGCTCTTGACCATGATATGCATAATTATGATGTGTATGATGAGGAGCATTATCAAAAGTATTAGCCGATGCAACATATCTAGTATGATTATGACTAGCAACATCAACATGAGAGTTCATAGAACTTGCAAAATAATTATTAGAACCATAAGATGCATTTGCAAGATGTACCTTAGGGCGATTGTAGTAGTTTTGTGATGCAACACCTTTGTACTCCATGATTTAGAGCTTGACCGTTTGCTGAATTTTCCAATAGCAAGCGCAACACGTTGTAAAATAGCAAACGAGAACACAAGGGGTCAAAACCATATGTGATTGGCCTTTTGGGCCAGATGCAAGGGTAATGGCGAGCACAAGAAGATAAATCAGTGAGGAGTATGGCTAGGGCAAGAAGATTTGGCTACAAAGTAGAGCCGAAGCAATTCTTCCCTAGCGGAGTCGCCAAAAAGTGTGTTGACGTCGGAAGTGATCCGAATCAAACACCAACAGGGCATGGACGCCCGAGCTGCTATGGACCAAAGAATGCAACGAGGATGTCACTCTTTTGTGGTAAAAAACACAGAGGTTTACAAGCAAACCACCAAATATAACCAATATGCTTGCATGACGAAGAACCGACTAGTTTTCGAGCAAACTAGCAAAGAAACCGTAGAAGCTCTCACCCAAGAGGGACCTCATCAGGGCTAGGACATCGCTGGGTTGCCCTAGGTTGGCCAGCAAGCCTAGGGCGCAATCCTTGGTCATCGGATCATGGGATGAACAACATGGAGGTAGGATAAGAGGGTAAAAGGGTTGAAATAGAGGTAGTAGATTGATTTGTTTGATGATTGGGTAGAAGGGAACTCAATCAGCTATGTACCCCTTATTTTATAAGGGGTAGTGGTGGTCTTATCCCATAGGAAAACCAGTGTGGTACTATTATTATGTCGCTTTATGAAGTTTTCCTTAGATTTGGCCAAAACTGTCATGGACCTATTTAAATTGGCTTGGGACCAATTTGAGTATCAACAGTATTGATTGTAAACCCTAGGCTAAGCTCAGGATTTATATCTCCATATTGACTAGGGGACCCCTGCCCCTCCTTATATACTCTGGAGGGGTAGGGTTACAAGGAAAGTATCTTAATCGGCTATATGGTAGGTATTCTATTTGGATTACAATTTCTATAATTCAACCATCTTGTGGTATATGGGGATATATTCCCCACACCATGGCCCCCCTAATGCCTGAAATTTTCTTGAATACACCTGTTGTAGCCATTGCAATAGTAATTATTTCTAAGCGAAGAATATGTTGAGTGTGTTATCTCCATGCCTTATATTTGTCTCACCTCCCACCCCAAGTCTTTCTTCTGGTTTCGCCTTTGGCCACAACTAGATAGTAGAAGCCTCCTTCCTAAGGAGGCACATCACTTCCTCCAAATGAACTTTGATCAAGTGTTTGAGTCCTGATCGCAAAAACTCAACTAGCTAGAGGCACAAAGCAAGGACTAGAGGTTCAAAGGCGTCGAAGCAATAAGGGAACAACAACTTCTGCAAACATGATTGGCATCCTTACCATGTCAACCAATAGGCCATGAGAATGGCGATGAGTTGTGATGTCCTTGAGTCAGAGATGCAATCATAATGTCTGCTAGCAATGAAACACCATGCCCTCCTCAAGGAGGCATGGCCACAACTTCTGCCCAACTCCGATAATGCTTAGAATTGTGAGGTTGAGCGGTAGAAGATCAAAAACTCGAAGTAGCAGAGGGAGACCAGAAGTAGCATTGTCGCTACCTATGCCTAGGAATGACGACAACTAATGCCATGAAAGTAGCTCCGTGGTCATGTACAAGACAACAATAGCATCTGCCTCGAGCCCACGTTTTGAAGGCAAGGCTTTGCTGCACCTGTGTCTTCGACATTGATGCTAAATGCACACACTTCAACCTTCGCTCGGGCCCCCTCATAGGGTGAACACTTAGTTTAAATAAATCCAACTTTGCTAAAACTATTGTGCCACAGGTCTTGTTGAAGTCGCCATGCTTGTGCCAGCTAGGTACTACCTCCATCTAAAAAAAATATAATTCTAGATGTATTCTCGGTTAAAGTGTCTAAAATTTAACCAAATAGATAGAGAGAAATATTAATGTTTAACACATCAAATTAAGCCTACAAATGGTTCAGGTTGAACCTGTTGCAAACACGCTCTGCACCTTGTTGGAAATTGTTAACCACATAGAAAATTCCGCAAGCGCACGTATACCGTTATAGCTTTTACCTGAGAGTATTCTAGAGTATTGTATTTATCTATAGGGAAACAATGGTTAAAAAAACTAATAATTAACCATCATGCATCTACTAACTTAATATACCAACTAAACTAAAGTAGGGGTAAATGATAAATAATAGGAGTTATGCATAATGACACACATATAGGAGAATTCTATGATAAAAGAGTAGCATAGCTAAATTGAGAGGACAGCGGGAGAGTTCAAGGTTCCTAAATACTTCTCTATTACTTTGGTTCTATGATAACTAAAATATAGGTAGATATAGCAATCACACAAAAACACTTTAGAGCAACAGTACCTTTCCGACTCTCGAAAAGACTGGGAAGGTGTAGTCAGGGGAAGACTGCCAAAAAGCCCTACGAACACCAATCTGAACATGGTGTGGATTCCAAAGGCCTGGTTAGAGCTATCACCTCTAGGGCTACCATAACTATTTGTGGGACTAGGCACAATCTCAGGTAACCTATAGTCTAGACACCATGTCTACACCAACGATTACTACTCTAGTCACACGTGATAACTAGCGCACTCAATACGAGTGGAGATCCAATGCAAAAGTATAACAACTATACTAACCACACATATGAAGGCATAAAAATAAATAGAGAATATATATATTAAAGCATAAGTCTTGCAAAGGTAAGATACAAAGATATACCAAACCTCTAAAGAATTCTCCAAAACCTAAGCGTAGCCCGACTCTCCCTAACTCTCAACTAGAACTAATCTACTACATTAGAGAGTCTAGCCCTAATTCTCTGGTGTTGTGACTTAATCTGAATGAGAAATGGCCTCCTGGTAGGGGGCGTCCTTATATAGGCCGAGGTGGAGTAGAGGCCAAGTAACTGCCATGTCATCGATCCATGTGACCTCCCTCGACCACCATTGGATAAACCGACTTCAATTGGACGTAGATGGGACCCTAGGAGGCGTTGGAGGAACATTCCAAAAGCTCGGGGGGGAGGCGACGCAGCCAAGGGCCAGCCGGCATAGGGGTGGTGCCGGTCGGTCCCACCTGTCAACCAATCAGGGTCCACTTCGGTCTGGTCTTTTCTCGTGTCCTCTGCAACTTTCTAGTATAAGCGTGGTTGTGGATTGATATATTTTTTTTTCCAAACTCCAAATATAGCAAGTAATATATCAATTTTGATCGTCTCGATGAGCCCTTCACAATGGTGTACTCCAATTCATCATTTGAGATACTTTTATTCTATGAAAAATTGCGTATCCTACAAGACAAATGAGAGTACCAAAACTCATGGAACTTGTTAGAATCAAACCCTACAACTATGCTTTGTAATTCATTTCATATCACTTTATGCAATAGTTGATGGTTATATTTGGAGTTTAATGACCATCAACAAGTTCCCCTGAGCTTACCCTTTGCTAGTCTCTTAGCAAAGCTAAACTCAGCAAACTTGGAAAAAGAACTTGAAGTTTTGAGGCTTCTGGAAATTTTGAAATAACTCCAAGAACGTACACATGCATTCAAACAAAAATTCTCCTCTGAATTCTGATCTAACTTTCAAACTTACCCATATTATCTTCAATTATGGAGCTTCTTAGCTTTCACTTGAGTCTTGAGCAATTGAAAGACAAAACAATCAAGTCAAGCGCTATGTCTCTAGCTCTTGGCTCAATCATTATTCTAGAGTTTTGCAAGTTTTCAAAATAAAACTGTATGACACTCTCAGATCTCTCAATATATATGGTATTAGTGGATCCTTACCAAGGTATTAATAATGTTATGTCTTTCTCTTCTACAACTAAACCTTATGTGGAGCTCATAGGAGTAGAGAAAACATAATAATAGTTGCAAGCATGCCTTTTCATGTATTGTAAAGTCAAACAAAGGATCCAAAGAGAGTTAAGTCATACAATCAAGTCAAGGTGTGCATATGTATGGAGTATGATGGATATATGACAGGTGTATATGGTGACTAATCCTAATTCTACTATGCTCCTTGAAAACATACGTCTCTTGTAAAATTTGAAAAAAAAAACGGGCTATCTTATTCATCATCATTTTTTTCTTTTTATGCGGGTATCAGAGTGCCCATTATTTTATTCTCTTGGACACTTGTCTATTTTTTTTCAATACCTTTTTTCTCTTTTTTCATGAATATCTTTGGCATAGTCCTATGTCTCTTTCTGCAACAAAACTTTAGAGAGATATCAACAAGAACTTAGAGCATTTATTGGGGTTGTCCTATAGGGTATATTTTTGGGTGTTTACTCTCAGTGTAAGAGTAAAACATTTTCAGGTAGATCTAGATGGAATGGAAAATGACTACGTCTACTCCTAGTATAGGAATAGTGCATATATGGGTGGTGTGTACGTGATCTTGATTTTAAGAGCATGATAAACCTCTCATAAGGCATCAACAAAGCTTGACCAAACTCAATACAAAGCAAGCAACATATAAGTGTGGAAGGTTTTCTATTCTAAATATCATATATGGCTTTGGTAGGAATTCAAGCTTTATCATACAGGAGCTCATCATGTACGATTTTAAGTTTTCAAAAGATAAATCTCCAAAATTCTAGTATTGCTAGGAACAAGATAAATAACAGCTCAGACTTTCTTATATTATATTCGTCAATTACCTAGACTTAGCTCAAGCATATGCTACCCATAAGTTTTAGGTTCAGAGCAAATTCTTCTATCAAACCCAATCCAAAACTCAGGAGAATTCAAGGCTGAATACTAGGTACTTGAAAGGAATTATAGCAGAGCAAGCACTCATCATTTTATGACTCTTAAAAACAAAAATTCTAAACACACTCTTCATTTTATTTTCAATGTTTAAGATCACACCTTAATATATATAACTAACTAGATAAACTTTTATTTGATTTTGATTTGTTATTCATCTTTTTATTTCTTTTGACTGACAAAAGCAAACTCAAATACAGTAAACTAAAAAGGGAAAGAAATACTTAGCTAGATACACGGGGGATGCTCCTCCCCCAAGCTAGATGTTGTCGTGGTCGGAAATGAGTAATCTTCAGAGTGAGCTAGCCAGTGGCGTTTCTTCTTATTCAGGCAGAGTGTAGCGACTACCACTAAGTAAACTTACTTTTGATCAAAATGTCATCCTGCAAAATATACTCCAACAAGAATACCAAAAACTCGAAGCTTTGATTACAACAAGGGGTTAGCAGTCAGCTGTTGAGAAATTGATTAAGATTGATTTCATAGTTTGAAGACTTTTTGACAGGATGTTGATTTTCATGTCTTTTTGGGATTTTTCTCTTTTATAATGCAAATGGAAATACATATGAATGATATTTTTTATTTTGATGCTGCCACAGTGAATATTCCTTCAGGGTTACCATAGGTTACTCACATGGGGCTTAAGATTTTTATGATGCAATGATGAATGTAATAAAGATTTTTATTTTCTTTTCTAATGCAATGCTAATGCAGAAAAGTAAATATGCTAAAGTGAAAATAATTAATGCAATGCAAAAAAGTAAATATGGATAGCTACCAAGTTCACCTCCTGGCGAGGGTTTATTGTTTTTAGTCCTCCGAACAGGACTCCTCCTTGCAATGGTTCACTCTTAAGGATAAGGATTTGTGGTGGTGCCTCCATTAGTGGTGCTTCCATTGGTGGTGCCACCTTCTTCCCTCCTCAGAAATAGGGATCGTCTTGTCTCCACACTTTACTTGAAGTGTGTTCTGCTCATAAGGACACGTTAGAGATCAAGTGCATGTGCTCTGTTGGTGGGAAAACACCAACAAAACTAGAAAATTATTCATTCTTCTCTATCCTTAGTAATGATACGATTGATGCTGCGTACATGGTTCCTTTATAATATAGGTGAGAAGATCAGAAGTATAAATGTAGCATTTAAGCATTTCAGACAAAAGAGAGGAGTTGCTTTAACCTATGGAAGGATTGTTCATCTCTATTTAATGGATCAATGTTTACACAGTTATTACTATCATCTTTCAAAGATAAGATATGCAATATTTTTAGCTCATTTGGTTAAGACTGAGATCAAGAGAATGGTGCTATGAACAAACTTAAAGTACAAATCGTAGTGAGTTAATCAGGTTGAATCAATTAAAGTTGTAACTCTAAAATGTTTGTATCTTCATTTATGTGCATACCAAGTGTCGGTGTTCGGACCCACGAGGGTCCTAAACCAACGAGTAAATGCTGCGTGTCTCTTTCCTGGATGGTGATGCAAGGAGAACACACGGAGGTTTATCCTGGTTCGGGCAAAAGAAGGCCCTACGTCCAGCGGGGGGAGATGTTTGTATTTCCTTGCACCGAGGTGCTCGTGTAGGGGTTACAAGCATGCGAGAGAGGGTGTCGAGCCCAAGTCTCAAAGAGAAAAGAGGAAAAAGGTGGTTGCTTGAGATGTCGATCTTCTGTTTTGTGTTTTTCGTTCTGTCTTCCTCTCCCTCTCCGTTGAACCCTGGCCTGCCCTTTTATAGGGTGAGGGAAGGCCAAGACGACGGGGAGCCTTGAGGTGATGTTTTGTCGATTCCTGTTGAGTTGACTGTAGCGACGTGCCTAGGGAATGGCCGGCCATCCCTGGACACCCTGACGTTGTGGGAGACAAGATGGCAAAATGACCCAGAGCGCCGTGCCATACCGTCCTTTGAACTAAGTCGAGCGTCGAGGCTGGGTCGAGGCCGGGTCGAGGCCGGATGGATAAGGCCGAACCCCCGATATCGCGGAGAACAGGCCTTGTCTTATCCTCCCTCGAGGGTGATTGATGGTGAACAGTGCGCGGTAAGGTGGGTATAGTGACGGGTTTCACCTCCCGTCACGGGATGGGCGGTAAAATAGTGAGATCTGACACGGGTATTGTTCCCACGTCGATCCTGACCGCAGCCATGCCGGTAGGTGGTAGTAGGTAACCACATTGAATGCTATGGCTTTTGTCCTGGGGTAGGCAAAGAAAAGGTGTCTAGGTGCTCGATCCGGGCTCACGCGAGTCGAAGTTCTCCCCAGCGGGCGGTCGAGCCTCGCGCGGGTCGGAGCGCTGTCAAAGTACCTTGTACGAGTCGGAGCCGGGGCGCGGTTGAGGCGCCCCGTCGAGCGGGCCTCGTACGAGTCGGAGCCGGGGCGTGATCGAGGCGCCCCGTCGAGCGAGCCTCGTACGAGTCGGAGCCGGGGCGCGGTCGAGGCGCCCCGTCGAGCGGGCCTCGTACGAGACTGACTGGGTACGCGGTCGAGGTGGGCTATATTTTATTGCGGTTTTGGTCGTGTTAGTTTTTTGGCGATAGGTGCGGGTACCCCCGTACTGTTGGTACCGACAGTAGCCCCCGAGCCTTTGGGTGAGTGTGTGATCACTCTCCCAGAGGTTGGTCAGAATTGGAGTCGTAGCACCGTGATTTTTTCCGGCGGGGACGCGCGAGCGCACCCGCCGGGTGTAGCCCCCGAGGCCTCGGTGGAGTATTGAGACTCCTCCGAGGTCTTGTACGCGTTTGATTGGGGAACAATTCGTTGCGGTCAAGCCCTCGAGCCTCGCGCGCGCGAGGTCGATCAGGGTCCCGGCCGTCTTTTGCTACGCGACCCTCACGCTCCTTTTCCGAAAAAAGGAGGAGGGGTGGAGAACGCCGTACTACCCTCGTTTGGGCGCGAGTTCCGACGATCTCCGGTGAGCTGCTAGCGGGGGAATTCGAGTGAGAGCCCGTGCCCCGTTCGTTAGAGGTCGGCTAGTGGCCCGGAGGCGCCCTCAAAGATGCCAAGAAGTGGTCGTGTGGATCTCGATTCCCTTCGACAGGATTCGAGGGCTCGATGCCTCCCCCGGAGGGATTCCTACGACGACCTTCTCCTTCGGCCTCGAATACGTCCTGGGGTGCCTCGAGAGCGTGGCTCGAGCCCTTGGCCATGTACGGGCACACCCTGAGTCGTCCCTAACTCTGTTGCTCGAGGGCAGCTGTCGAACCCTTTTGAGGGCCAGCTTTCGCTCCCTCGAGACTTATTCCAGGGCTCGGGGCCTGTTTCTGCGGTTGGGACCCCGAGCCTCGTGCGCACGAGGTCGATCAAAGTCCCGGTCGTCTTTTGCGACCCTCACGCTCCTTTTCTGAAAAAAGGAGGAGGGGTGGAGTACGCCGTACTACCCTCGTTTGGGCGCGAGTTCCGACGATCTTCGGTGAGCAGCTAGCGGGGGAATTCGAGTGAGAGCCCGTGCCCCATTCGTTAGGGGTCGGCTAGTGGCCCGGAGGCGCCCTCAAAGATGCCAAGAAGTGGTCGTGTGGATCTCAATTCCCTTCGACAGGATTCGAGGGCTCGATGCCTCCCCCGAAGGGATTCCTACGACGACCTTCTCCTTCGGCCTCGAATACGTCCTGGGGTGCCTCGAGAGCGTGGCTCGAGCCCTTGGCCATGTACGGGCGCACCCTGGGTCGTCCCTAACTCTGTTGCTCGAGGGCAGCTGTCGAACCCAGTTCGAGGTCCAGCTTTCGCTCCCTCGAGACTTATTGCGGGCTTCGGGCCCATTTTCCACATACCTGGGGATATTCGTCCACGGATCCCTCCCTCGTTCATTAGCCGGGCGCGTCTTTTGGGGAGGCGAGATCGGCACGGTAGTAGGCGACGTGGCGTGTGGTCACGGCGTGGGGGACGGCCACGTGCCCGACTCCTGCGAGATGTAAGGAAACGGTTAGGTGAGCGCATTTAATGTGGGAAACTGTTCCTACCTTCTCGCGTGGCCGTTGGGCTTCCGCCTGGGCATATAAAGTTAAGGCCTAGGGGTCTGCGTTCCCCACCGGTCCCTTGCGTTCCTGCAATCTTCTGCCTCAGACAATCTTTGCCTTATCGCGTTCTCCGCCCGCGTCATCGCCGCCACCGCATCCTTTCCATCCATCCCCCCTCCGACAGCACCGATGGCAGGAAAGAGCCAGATCCTCCCCGCCGACGACTGGGCCGCCTCCTCGGTGACGGAGAGGAGGTTGGAAGAGTTGGTCGAGGACGGGCTGTTGCGGCCAAGGACGAGCCGGTCGCAGCCGGAGTGGATGGCACCGCCCCCTGCCCACCGGGAACCGGTGCCCCCTGAAGGGTATGTGGTGAGCTTCGTCTGCTTCCACGAGCGGGGGTTTGGCGTGCCGGCGTCGGTCTTCATGCGCGCGCTCCTCCACTACTACCGAGTGTAGCTTCACCATCTTTCCCCCAACGCCGTCGCGCAGGCTGCCATCTTCGCGGCGGTCTGCGAGGGCTACCTTGGGGTGGAGCCGCAGTGGAACCTGTGGCTTCACCTTTTCAAGGCCGAGCTCTTTGCCAAGAGGGCAGGGGAGAAGGGTGTCCTGTGCGTGGCTCGAGTGGGGAGCTGCGTGCTGCAGGTGAGGTCGGGTCAGGCGGATCTGTACATCCCGGCCCGCCTCATCTCTTCGAACAGTGGGTGGCACGATGGTTGGTTCTACCTTCGCAATGATGAAAATCAATTGCCGAGGTACACCGGCCGCGTGTTGATCGCTCGAGAGGAGCGCTGGTCGTACGGAGTGCCGGAGGCCGAGAAGCCGCGCTTGGACCCGCTGCTGGCGGCGCTGCAGCAGCTTCGCCTCCGGGGCTTGACGGCTGCGGCGGTGGCAGCGACCTTCCATCGCCGCAGAGTGATGCCGCTGTGCCGGCGTCGTCTCCGTCTGGACTAGATGACTCCGGAGGCAAATCTGGAGGGGACCCGGATGTCCCATGAATCCCTCGCCCTCGAGGAGGTCCTCTGACGAGCGCGCCGGATGGTTGGGAACTTCAAGGCGGAGGAGGTCAACCGGGTTCCCATGAGGCCTACCGAAGGGTTTGAGTCCGTGGTACGTATCCCGGGGCTGAGGTGTTGCTATTTTTGTTTATCTGTGGATTTCACTGATGTGGTCGAGACCGGCGTATAGGATCTGTCGGCGTTGCGGGAAACGCGTCCGCCAGTCCCGGAGGACCGGCCCGCCCGGGAGGCTCGACGCCTGCATGCTTCCAAGAAGAAGCAGACCAAGGAGACGGCCAAGAAGCGGGCGATCCGCAAGGCCAAGGAGGCGGAGGCGTTGAAGAAGCTTCGACGCCAGCAGACCATCGACAGGGTCCCCCTGGCGCCGTCGCCTTCCGAGACGGTCTCGGGGGAGGACGACGACAGCAGCGGCGAAGACGACGATGCCCTGTCGCGATATGAGATCGCGACTAGGCTTGGGGACCTTCCCGACATTCGCCCCCTGCTGGATCCCATCGGGGGGGCGTCCTCCTCGGTCGTCGTAGTCGAGGAGCCCGAGGGGAAGAAGGCGGAGAAGGAGACGGGCCCCTCGACGGGAGGGGCCGTTTTACCTCGGACCCAGCGAGAGGGGTCGACGGGGACGTCCGCACCAGCCGGGGCCCCGCAAGCTCCGGCAGGGGCGGGGACGGCGGTACCGGCGTCGTCATTGGCGGCGGCGTCGGCAGGCGTAAGAACCCGAGGCCAGCTGGCCTCGAAGGCACAGAGGGCGCAGGGTGGTGGGTCGGTCGGGGCCCCCAGGAGCGCTCGGCCTGCTGGTGAGGCCGCCGCGAGGCCACCATCGGCCGTCCCGGGAGGCTCGGGTCACGCGGGGTTGAGGCACTTGGTGCCGATTTCCGGGTAAGTATCTCAGCTTGGTCGTCCTGCTTTTCTCTGGATCCGTTGGCTGACGTTTCTTCTCACTTTGCAGGCTAAAGCGGAAGGCGGAGCCGATGGGGCTTACCCCCGTGAAGTCGCTGCGGGCCAGCGCCGTTGTCCTCAACCGGACGGCGGAACAGGATGCGGCCTGGGTCCGGGAGGTCGAGGCCGCGAAGGGGCGCCTGCGACAACAACAGGGGTCAGCCGACACCGCGGTGGTTGCCGGCCCGGAGCCTGCCGCCGAGGGGTCCGAACCGGCAAAGGCGGCGGCGCTTGATGTGGTCGAGGCGGGGACGGCCGAGGCTGCTGTTGCGGTTGCGACGGGTGAGGCACCCGTCCACGACGCGGAGCGGGCGGGTGCTGACGTGACCATGAAGGAGGTCGCGTCGGTGTCGGGGCAAGAGGCGGTCCTGGCGAGGGGGTCGCGGCCGCAACAAGACCCGTTGGGCGAGCCAGCGGGCACGGTGGAGGGCGGGGCGGTCGAGCCCCTAACCGGAGCATTGGAAGAAGAGGCACCGGCTCCGGAGGTGCTGACGGTCGAGGCGCGGATACCGGAGCCGTCGTCAGTCGAGGCGCCGGCTCCGGAGGCGCCGACGGTCGAGGGTGCTCGCCCTCACGCTCCCCTCGATGATATCCCCCTGGACAAGGGGAAACAAGCGATGGGGGTCGAGGGGGGTGAGGTCGCGGACCAGGCCGGTGTCGCGACGGCCATTGGAGAGGTGGATACCGTGGGCGAGGCCGGTCCTTCCGCGAGACCGGGAGACGCCCCGGCCGGGTCATCCTCGTCGTGGCCCGACATCGCCGCGCTGGCAATAGCGCGGGCCGAGACGGAGCTGCCGAGGTGGGGGCCGTCCCTTCAGTTCAGGGACGCTACGAACCCCGACGCCGAGCCCATCTTTGTCCTGAGCGACAAAGATGAAGTGCACCGATGGGAATACCTCGAGGGCGTCCGCCAGCACCTTGATCGGTTGCTCCGAGTGGCGTCCGGTGTTGTGCGAAGTATGGGGGATGCCACCGAGGTATGATCGACCCGTCGGCTTTCTTGATGTGTTTTTTCCTCGGATTTGTGACCTTTTCGAATTGCGTTCAGGAGCTGAAGGTGTACTCCCGCCGCAAGTCGCTCTTCATCTGGGACGAGAGTGGCATGTGGGGCGCGCTGTCCCAGCAATGGGTTCTGGTCGAGGAGGCCCAGAAACGGCTATCCGATCGGAACGCCGAGATGGCTGAGCTGCGCGTCGCGTACGCGGTGGTGAAAGAAGAAGCGACGCAGGCGCGGGCGGCCGAGGCCATGATGCGCACTGGCATGGACAAGGCTCGGGAGGAGGCTGCCCAGGCCCGCAGGGATCTCGAGCCCCTGTCCATGCGGGTGAAGGAGCTCGAGGAGGATGTCTCCTAGGTTAGCCTTCAGCGCGACACCCTCAACGTCGAGGTCACGACGCTGAAGGGAGCCGTCCAAGAGAAGGACGCAGCTCTCGAGTCTGCTCGGCAGGAGATCGAGGCGCTAAAGGCAGCCATCAGCGACAAGGACAGTGCCTTCCTGGGGCTCGAGCGAACGTGCGGGGGGCTTCGTGACGAGGTCGTGGGCCTGCAGACCCATATCGAGGGTAAGTGTGATTGTCACGGCCACGACGTTGAAGGCCCCGCGTTGGGTATTAATTTGTTTGTCATGTTTCAGAGCTGGAGAGAGAGAATCGAGAGGCCCAATCTTCTGCCAACTCCTTCCAGAGCCTCCTCGAAGCCGAGATCTGGAGGACCCAACTTCTCCAGGGCGCAATCACCACCGTATGCGATGGCCTGGGGGTCGAGCCCGATGCCGACACCGGGGAAGATGTTCCGGGGAACTCCTTCGTCCGCCGGATGGTGGCGCTGGGCCGCCTTGCCCGGGAGAAGATACGGGACGGCCTCCATCACGGCGTGAAGAGGGCGCTGGCCGTCGTCCGTTCAGGGTTTGTGTTTGACATGAATCTCGTCGCCGAGGGCTTCGTCACAGACCCAGATCGGACAGACGAGGAGAACGTGGATGCTTGCGTGGAGCTGATCGAAGCCGCCGAAGAGCCTGGAAGCCGTCTGGCCTCGCTTTTTGAAGCTGAGGTGGTTCCGCCTGCCGACGACGAGGGCCTGTGAGCCAAATCTGGGCATGAAGGCCCATGTAATGAGTTAGTATTTTGAATTTTGGTTGTGGCGGCCGCGGAGGCCTTAAAAACTCGAAACATAAACCGGTTCGTGGTTGATTTAGTTTTACTCGAGCTTTTCTTCCCTTTATCGCTCGGACCGTGTTCTCGCGTGATTTACTTAGCACGCAGCTGCATCCTTTGGCGTAAGGGAGCGAGTGGAGGTACCGTAGCCTCGGAGGCGTAAGTGATCTCGCGGCTCAACTTCCCTCGAGCTTTAGGGTGATGTTGCGGCCTTGTAAATCGTGTGAGAGCCTGATCTAAGCGACAGGGGGTATGTTCTTTAAATTTAGGAATCATTGTTTAGATCTTCCTATCGTGAAGGCGTACCTCTAAAAGGTGTAAGGGGTGAGTGGAGGTACCGTAGCCTCAGAGGCGTAGGTGTTGCTCCAGACTCGAGAGCCCTCTCGAACCTTAGGGTGCTCTTTCAGCGAAGTCGATCTAAGAAGCGGTTCTTAAATTTTGAAAAAAGAGCATAAGTTTTTTCGGGGACCGGGGGTTCCCCCCTTGCAGCCCCCGAGGGAGGGTCGACTCTAGGAGTGCAGGGTCGATCCTTCCTTATTACGAAACGAAAGTTTGAACATTGCTGTATTCTTTATTGACGAAAAAGGAAATACAGAGTCTCGAGGCTTTTTAAGGAAAGAAGCGACGTAGCTGTTCAATGTTCCAAGCGTTGGTGAGGATTTTGCCCTTTTCGTTGGATAGCTTGTAGGTGCCCGGCTTTAGTACTTCTACGATGATGTACGGCCCTTCCCATGGTGGTGTGAGCTTGTGCCGTCCCTTGGTGTTCTGGTTTCGTCGTAGCACCAAGTCGCCGATGTTGAGGTCACGCTTGCGGACGTGTCTGTCGTGGTAGCGTCGGAGACTCTGCTGGTACCTGGCAGAGTGCAACAGAGCCACATCTCGGGCTTCCTCGAGCTGGTCAAGGGCGTCCTGTCTTGTGGCGTCGTTATATCTTTCGTTGTATGCCTTCAACCTTGGGGATCCGTATTCTATATCGGTTGGTAGCATAGCCTCAGACCCGTAGACTAAGAAGAATGGAGTGAACCCCGTGGCTCGACTCGGCGTTGTTCTTAGGCTCCACAGGACCGAGGGTAGCTCAACAGCCCATCTTTTGCCATGTTTGTTTAATTTGTCAAAGATTCTGGGCTTCAGGCCTTGTAGGACCATGCCGTTGGCACGTTCCACCTGACCATTTGTTTTTGGATGAGCCACGGCTGACCAGAGCACTCAGATGTGGTGGTTGTCGCAGAAATCCAAAAACTTTCGGCCAGTGAACTGGGTGCCATTGTCTGTGATGATACAGTTGGGGACCCCAAAGCGATGAATAATGTCAGTGAAGAAGAGCACAGCTTGCTCGGACCTGATGCTGGTGATAGGGCGGGCCTCGATCCACTTGGAGAATTTGTCGATGGCGACGAGCAGGTGAGTGAAGCCGCCAGTTGTTCTTTTCAGTGGTCCGACAAGGTCGAGCCCCCAGACGGCAAACGGCCATGTGATGGGGATAGTTTGCAGGGCATGTACTGGAAGATGAGTTTGTCTCGCATAGTACTGACAACCCTCGCAGGAGCGTACTAGCTTGACAGCGTCGGAGACCGCGGTCGGCCAATAGAATCCTTGTCTAAAGGCGTTTCCGACGAGGGTTCGAGGTGCTGCGTGGTGTATCTCCTCGCCAATGAACCTGCGCTTCTCCTCATCGAAGCGACGCAGGCGTTGCTTCACCGGTTTGGATCCGGCCCGGATCTCCAAGGCGTGCTCGGCGACTTCCCTGGGTATGCCTGGCATATCCGAGGGACTCCACGCAAAGATGTCGATGTTTGCGTGGAGAAAGTCGACGAGCACTGCTTCCTATTTAGGATCGAGGGTGGCACTGATGCTCAGTGCCTTTCCCTTGGGATCAGCGGGGTCGAGGGGTACGAGTTTGACATCTTCGGCGGGCTCGAAGCAGCCGGCATGGCGTTTTGGGTCGGGAATCGTATTGGCGAGACCGTCGAGGTCTGCAGCCAAGATTGCTGACTCCAAAATAGCCTCGCCATGTTCGACGCACTCGACGTCGCACTCATAGGCATGTTCATACGAGGGCCCTACAGTGATGACACCGTTTGGGCCAGACATTTTGAGCTTCAGGTAGGTGTAGTTCGGGATCGCCATGAACCTGGCGTAGCATGGGCGCCCTAGGATAGCGTGGTACGTTCCACGGAATCCGACCACTTCGAAAGTGAGAGTTTCCTTTCGAAAGTTGGCCGGTGTGCCAAAGCAAATAGGCAGATTGACCCGCCCGAGGGGTTCCGCCCGTTTCCCTAGCACGACTCCGTGGAAGCCCCCGACGCTAGGCTGGAGGCGCGCTCTGTCGACCCCCAGGAGGTAGATAATATAGAGGCTGCTTCCGCCGTCCATGAGCACCTTGGTGAGGCGTGTGTTGGCGATGACGGGGTCAACGACGAGTGGATAGACCCCCGGGTTGGGGACGTAGTCCAGGTGGTCGTCACGGTCGAAAGTGATGGCCACCGCGGACCAATCAAGGAAGCGGGGTACTACCGATTGTACGGAGAAGACCTCGCGCCGTTCTCGCTTGCGCTGGCGCGCAGAGAGGCAGGTCGAGGGCCCTCCGTAGATCATGAAGCAGTCGTGGATCTCGGGAAATTCCCCGTGCTTGTTGTCACCATTAGGGTCCTCCTTGTCGTCCTTCTTGGCGCCGGCACTCCCGAAGTACCTGCGCAGCATGTGACAATCCTCGAGGTTATGGTTAGTGAGTCCCTTATGGTAGGGACACGGTTCTTTGAGCATTTTGTCGAAGACGCCCCCGCCGGGGGGGCCTCGAGGTTTCTTGTGCTCGGTAGCAGCGACGAGCTCGTTGGCCAGGGCCTCGAGCTTGCCCTGCTGGCCTTTCTTCTTCTTGCGGTTGTTTCTCTTGGGGCCTCGGGTGGAACTCGCGGGATCGTCGACCTTCTGCTCCCCCCTTTCCGAGTCGCCGCCAAAGATTGCACCAACCGCCTCCTCGCCGGCGGCGAAATTGGTGACGATGTCCATCGATCCATTGGCAGTGAGTGGGGTGTTACGGCCCAACTCTCGGACCAACTCCTTACAGGCGGTGCCAGAGAGGAAGGCCGTAATTACGTCGGAGCCGGTGATGTTGGGGAGCTCGGTACGCTGCCGGGAGAAGCGTCGGTTGTAGTCTCGGAGGGATTCATCTGGTTTCTGCTTGCAGCTCCGGAGGTCCCACGAGTTGCCGGGGCGCATGTAGGTCCCCTTGAAATTTCCCTCGAACACCCTCACGAGATCGTCCCAGTCGTGGATCTGCCGAGGTGGGAGATCCTCGAGCCAGGCTCGGGCGGTGTCGGAGAGGAACAGGGGGAGTTGTCGAATGATGACCCGGTCGTCAGTGGCCCCGCCCAACTGACACGCCAAACGGAAATCGGCGAGCCAAAGTTCGGGTTTGGTTTCGCCGTTGTACTTGGTGAGAGTCGTGGGGGGGCGGAACCGAGCCGGGGGCACCGTCTCACGGATTGCCTTACTGAAGACCCGAGGACCTAGGGGCTCGGGTGAAGGGCTACGATCTTCCGAGCTGTCGTAGCGTCCGCCCCTGTGGACGTGGTAGCCTCGAGCCACACCGTCACCGTGCTTGCGCGTGCGGCGCTCAACGATGTTGCCACGGGTGTCTCGAGGCTCGCGGTCGTTGTCGGTGGGCTCAGGGGCCGGTGCTACCCGGTTTCGTCGGGCAGGCTCGGGGTGAACCGAGGCTTCTCTCTCCTGTCGGGAAGGCTCGAGGATCCGCTCCGAGGCTGCCTCGCGTCGCCTCGAGGCAGAGCTCTCGGCCTGCTGCATGGCGGCGGTCTCGAGGAGTTCTCGGATTTCATCTCGAGCCCGACGGGCATCGGGGTTTGATGGCTCGGGCATGTTGCAGAGGAGCATGGCGGTGGCAACGACGTTCTGGCTGGCTCGGGCGAAAACCGGGGGGTCGACCACCTGGTCCTCGTCGATGAGACGGTTGACGTCGCGAGCTCTCTCGCGAGCTCTCCCGCCAAGTGCGTGTTCCGCACGCTCACGCTCGAGGGTTTGTTGGAGTAGATCCAGGTTTTCCCGTTCCTCGTCAAGCCTGTCCTGCAACTCGCGAATCTGTTCGAGCTGCGCTCCTTGATCCGCAAGGAACTGAGGCTCGTCTCGCTCGGCAGGAGGCTCGACATGAGGTGGCGTGTGCCTTCCTTCGACCGGTTCTTCGTCCTCTAATTCCGAAGTGCTTTCAACGTCGATGTTGAAGCACTCACGAGTCGGATCATAGGTGTCGTCAGCCGAGTCGGAGTCAGGGGCGCCAAAGTAGTAATATGACGGGGGAATGTGTGGCCGTTGCCAATCGTCACTGAGGCGGCGACGTAAAGAAGTCGTCACACGGGGCTCTGTTTTCGGTGTCTCCGTAGAGTCCCGATAATCAGAAGCCAGCGTGGACGCGACGAGGTCCAGAGTGGAGCGTAGATGGTGCCCGGGGAGTTCCTCATAAGCACTCATGCGAGTGCTCACGCAGGATGCATACACCCGGGCAGCCGAGTCTAGTCCAAACGGGAATGGTGATGGGGATGTCGCTGCCCGTGGCGAAATAGATGCTACGGACAGTGGTGTCTCACCGGACGGGGGAGCGGCGGGATTCTCCGTCGGCACGCCACCCTCAGCCAGGCTCATCCTTCCCAAATCTTCTAAAAGGAGATCTAGGCTGGCGCCTGGCTGGGGGGTGCCGGACCGGGGGACCCCATCGCCCTCCGCCAGGTGGAGACAGTGGTTGTACCGGGCTCGTCGTCGTCGGGCGGCCCGCGCCCGCCTGGAGCGACGGTGCCGGTGGATTGCTCCCCCGGGCTGGGAGAGCTCGTAGTCCTCGTCGGTTGGGTGCCTGGGCAGAAGTAGGACCATGTCGTAGCCAGAGCCGAGCGACATGAACTCCAAACTCCCAAACCAGATCACCGTGGCCAACGGAATCAGACGTTCGGGGTCAGCCATCCAGGAAAAAAGGCGAGAAAGCGACGTTGAACGCAGCGATCCCCTACCTGGCGCGCCAACTGTCGGTCTTCGGACCCACGGGGGTCCTAAACCAACGAGTAAATACTGCGTGTCTCTTTCCTGGATGGTGATGCAAGGAGAACACACGGGGGTTTATCTTGGTTCGGGCAAAAGAAGGCCCTACGTCCAGCGGGGGGAGATGTTTGTATTTCCTTGCACTGAGGTGCTCGTGTAGGGGTTACAAGCATGCGAGAGAGGGTGTCGAGCCCAAGTCTCAAAGAGAAAAGAGGAAAAAGGTGGTTGCTTGAGATGTCGATCTTCTGTTTTGTGTTTTTCGTTCCGTCTTCCTCTCCCTCTCCGTTGAACCCTGGCCTGCCCTTTTATAGGGTGAGGGAAGGCCAAGACGACGGGGAGCCTTGAGGTGATGTTTTGTCGATTCCTGTTGAGTTGACTGTAGCGACGTGCCTAGGGAATGGCCGGCCATCCCTGGACACCCTGACGTTGTGGGAGACAAGATGGCGAAATGACCCAGAGCGCCATGCCATACCATCCTTTGAACTAAGTCGAGCATCGGGGCTGGGTCGAGGCCGGGTCAAGGCCGGATGGATAAGGCCGAACCCCCGATATCGCGGAGAACGGGCCTTGTCTTATCCTCCCTCGAGGGTGATTGATGGTGAACAGTGCGCGGTAAGGTGGGTATAGTGACGGGTTTCACCTCCCGTCACGGGATGGGCGGTAAAACAGTGAGATCTGACACGGGTATTGTTCCTACGTCGATCCTGACCGCAGCCATGCCGGTAGGTGGTAGTAGGTAACCGCATTGAATGCTATGGCTTTTGTCCTGGGGTAGGCAAAGAAAAGGTGTCGAGGTGCTCGATCCGGGCTCACGCGAGTCGGAGTTCTCCCCAGCGGGCGGTCGAGCCTCGCGCGGGTCGGAGCGTTGTCGAAGTACCTTGCGGCACGGGATGGGGCGCGGTCGAGGCGCCCCGTCGAGCGGGCCTCGTACGAGTCGGAGCCGGGGCGCGGTCGAGGCGCCCCATCGAGCGGGCCTCGTATGAGTCGGAGCCGGGGCGTGGTCGAGGCGCCCCGTCGAGCGAGCCTCGTACGAGTCGGAGCCGGGGCGCGGTCGAGGCACCCCGTCGAGCGGGCCTCGTACGAGACTGACTGGGTACGCGGTCGAGGTGGGCTATATTTTATTGCGGTTTCGGTCGTGTTAGTTTTTTGGCGATAGGTGCGGGTACCCCCGTACTGTTGGTACCGACACCAAGATCAAGAGAAAAATGATGACCACTTACCTTAAGATGTTACCTTCATTATGGAAGCGTAATGGCATCATGTGATGAAGGGTAGATGACTTTCAGTGGTCCTTTTCTTTCTTGTACCTTGGGTTGTTCATGAGCATCTTGTCTCATAGGTTGCACTCCTTTCTTCAGACCTTTTGCTTCTCTCGTTAATTATTTCTTCTCTGCAAGGGATTAGTAGACAATACATAACCATAGGAGTATACAAATGATTTAAAGTAAGAATAGTGTTATCAAGGATTTATCTATAGCCCATCATATACTTTTATTGTTCACCACTACTTCAACTTTTCAACAAGGTTAATGGAAAGGATGTGTGTAATTGTTTTAAAAAGCACCTCTAATCTTGATTTATTTCTACGAATGATCTCCTGACATTCCTAATAAATTTAAATATTTTCCTGTAAGGACTAGTCCACATATGCAACCAAATTCTATATAAGTATGTTCTAATTTAATAGTTATGTTCAAATAATGTTTCAAAGCATACTTATCATAGAACAAGGAAGATGCAAGACTAAAGAAGATTCATTCAAGTAGAAACAATGATATGTATGGTGAACTAAAGAAACATATAATTTAGCAAGTTAAACTTGGCATAAAGGTAAAGATGACCAAGATAAATTAGCAACATGGTATAAGATGTTAAATGTATTTTAATGTTGCATAATGCTTGGATGAACTTACCATTATCTTTCCTTCTTTTGAAATAAGTAGTGATAAACTTACCTGAACAAGGAAGCACACCAGTTGGTGTGAGTTCGTGGTCCACTGAGCAAGGCCTTTTGAGACACCATAGGTAGACCATTGATCTAGAATGTATGGTGGCATCATCATCTTGGTCCTTGTTGCCGACATGTGAGATGGTGTCTCGAGGGTGATGAAGATAGGACATTGATTTGCTGATATGAAATGAATTGCTCCCTGCTTCTCATCAACCTCCTAGTCTTGAGTCTTAGAAAGGCTCAATCCTAGGTTGCCTTCATTGTTACTCATGACCGGTTGATTCATCTGTCCACTTCTTATGAGTAAGTGCTTCTATTGTAAATCCTTCTTGTGACACTTGTCTCATTTTCTCTTATTCATTCCATTGCTGAAGTGGTGGTTCGGCTGTTCATAGACTCATACCAAATCATGGACAGGCATAACTTATATTCATTCTTTCCTACAAAATGTTAAAGGACACATACCCGAGGGAATATAGCAAATTTGAAATACGAGTTATGTTGTCCATACTTTTTGTGACTTTTCCTCTTTGCTAATGAAATTATGGTTTTCAGAATTACTTTAGCATAGATTTTGTCTAGCATGTGTTATGTGGTTGCTGCATTCTAACATGGTTCAAGGAAAAGATAACTAGCAACAAAGATAAGTGAATGAACTTTGATACTCACTGTCCTTCCTTCTATGAGGAATGAGCTAGGTCTTCTTTGTGCAAAGTTATTGGAGTTCACTTGCCTTATTCTTCTTCAACGTGAAATCATCTCTTGACTTACCCAAATTGAATTTGAAAATTTCCTATAGGGGTTAGTCCGATAAAATAACCAGTATCTACTAAAGCATACTATCAGTTCAAAAATCAACATAGACATCACGTCTAATTCGATTTAGGAAAGCATTTTAACCTAAGCACCACGCTTAATTTAAAAGCCTTTGGAAGTACCCTATAGCAGTACTTCCAAACCAAAGCATACTATAGCAAACAAAAGTAGCATGAAAGCATTACAGAGATTTACTCAAACAAAGATGAAAGAGCATGATCATGGTGAGGCTTTTTTTCTTTTTTATGCAAGCGACATGGATGAGTGCAAGGAACTAGACATGTTATGGATTTGATACGAGAAAACATAAACTAAAGAGAGTAGATGCATGGATTATTCAACGTAAACATGCACTGAAATGCATGAATTTAAAAGGTAACTACTCATAAAGTTTAAAGTCCATGAGCAAGACTATCTCAACTTTCTTGATCATACTTACCATGTCTTACATGATGGAATTTGTGAGTAATGCAACATCTATGTTCTCGTCACTTGAGATGTGATTTGAATTCTTGTAACGACGACCTTTTCTCCAATCTACACATGGTTAGAATAATATATATATATATATATATATATATATATATATATATATATATATATATATATATATATATATATATATATATGAGATGGCAGGGTTCTAATGTTTCTCTCATCTTTTCTTATGACAATTTGCCGGAAGGTCGAAACGGCGACTGTTGTCCTGTCTATTCCACAACTCAACAGAACAGGGGTAATCCTACTAAAGCTAGTGGTACACTAAATTTGCAGACATCAAGATCATTATCAAAATCTTTACGCCAATTGCTTTCCCGGTAACGGCACCAAAAAGCTTGTTGGTAATTGTTAACGCACATAGAAATTTCTGCAAGCGCACGAATACCATTAGCTTTTACCCGGGAGTATTCTAGAGTATCGTATTTATCCATAGGAAAACAATGGTTAAAGAAACTAATAATTCACCATCATGCACCTACTAACTTAATATACTAACTAAACTAAAGTAGCGGTAAATGATAAATGACATACACATAAGAGAATTCCATGATAAAAGAGTAGCATAGCTAAATTGAGAGGACAACAGGAGAGTTCAAGGTTCATAAATACTTCTTTATTACTTTGGTTCTATTATAACTAAAATATAGGTAGATATAGCAATCACACAATAACACTTTAGAGCAACAGTACATTTTCGACTCTCGAAAAGATTGGGAAGGGGTAGTCGGGGGAAGGCTGCCAAAAAGCCCTACGAACACCAATCCGAACATGGTGTGGATTACAAAGGCCTGGTCAGAGCTGTCACCTTTGGGGCTACCACAACTATCTGTGGGACTCGGCGCAATCTTAGGTAACCAATAGTCTAGACACCATGTCTACACCAGCGATTACTACTCTAGCCACACGTGATAACTGACGCACTCAATACGAGCGGAGATCACATGCAAAAGTATAACAACTATACTAACCCACACATATGAAGGCATAAAAGTATATATATATATATATATATATATATATATATATATATATATATATATATATATATAAGCATAAGTCTTGCAAATGTAAGATACAAAGATATACTAGACCTTCGAAGAATTCTCCAAAACCTGAGCATAGCCCGACTCTCCCTAACTCTCAACTAGAACTAATCTACTACATTGGAGAGCCTAGCCCTAATTCTCTAGTGTTGTGCCTTGATCTGAATGAGAGATGGCCACCTGGTAGAGGGCGTCCTTATATAGGCCGAGGTGGAGTAGAGGCCAAGTAACTGCCACGTCATCGATCCGTGTGACCTCCCTCGATCACCATTGAATAATCCAACTTCAATTGGACGTAGATGGGACCCTAGGAGGCGTAGAAGGAACATTTCATAAGCTCGGGGTGAGGTGACGCAGACAAGGGCCAACCAGCATAGGGGTGAGGCCGGTTGGCCCCACCTATCAGCCAATCGAGGTCCGCTTCGGTCTGGTGTCTTCTAGTGTAAGCGTGGCCGCGGATTGATATCTTTTTATTCCGAACTCCAAATATAGCAAGTAATATATCTGTTTTGATCATCTCAACGAGCCCTTCACAATGGTTGACTTCAATTCATCATTTCAGATACTTTTATTTCATAAAAAATTGCATATCCTACAAAACATATAAGAGCACCAAAACTCGTGGAACTTGTTAGAATCAAACCCTACAACTATACTTTGTAATTCATTTCATGTCACTTTATGCAATAGTTGATGGTTATATTTAGAGTTTAATGACCATCAACACACCTCAAATCTAATAATGGATCAGAGCGGATCGACTCTAAATAGAAGAGGTGCAGCAAGGGCCACGACCCGTTGACTCGCTCCTTTGGCTGCTTTGGTGCTTTGCCTACCAACCGCATCCTCTGTTCCAGCCCATCCAATCAACTCCTAAGTCCTAACCGGCTAATCGACTAGGCGCGGCGATGGCTGCCTGCTGACCCGGGCCATGAGGCGACATCCTGCAACGGCGGCATGGCGGCGTGCATGGAACGTCCGGCTGAGGTGGTAGTGGGAGGCGCCGGTGCCGCTGGACCTATGGTCGAACAGGTGGGAGGCAATAGTGGAGGTGCTCATGCTGACGATATCGACAACGCCGCTGGATAGTACAGATTTGCTACGATTGGGTGGAGAAAGAGAGGAAAGGTGAAGGCAATGCAGGAGCAAGAAAACAAGGAGGCATAAGCTGCGGCTCGTGTTCTTGGTGCTTCTCTGCTGTAGAGATTGCAAGTATGAGCAACAATGGCGCCCCGCCCCGGCCGCTGACGTCAGGGCTTGAGCCCCGCACCATAGAGCAGCTCTTTGTCGATGCAGGTAGGGTCAGATCACTGGCAACAGCCTCATTGCAGATATGCCGCAGAGCATGTTCAGCCTTCTCCCGTTCACCGCTTATGGCCGGCCGGGTCACCCCTTGGGGAACCACGGGTCACACTGTTCAAGTGAATGAATGGAGCGGGTCGACCCTTTACCCTCATTTTAATCAAATGGTTCGATGGGGGTACGTAAAGGGGCACTCTGCTCTGCCCCCTTTGCAGGTAGACATCAAATGTATATATATGTGTGTGTCCATATATAAAATAGTGTGTTTCGTGATGAATCTAATGGTACCTATTTTGTATGATAAACATTATTGCTTTTATATAACAGAAATGCTATAGGTCAACCGATTGATTCAATCAATTGTATCAACCGCTTTTGGGGCTGTCTGTTGGCGTCCGCCCGATGGCAGTGGCCGTCCGATGGTCCCCATGCCTGGTAGTCTGCCTCTGCCTCCCCGACGTCCCCTCCCCTCCCTCCAAAAGATCCTCCCCGTGCGCTCCCTCCCTGTGGATCTCCCTCCCCGGTGGCCCTGCTCCGCCACGCGGCCTGCTGCACCGCCGCACCTAGGCTACCGCTGCCCCCAGCCGCCGCACCTAGGCCGCCGCCGCCACCCCGGCTCGGGCGCGGGCGACCCTGGAGTGGGCGCGGGCCTCCCCGGCAGGCGTCCCCAGCGCGGGTGCTGCCGTCCTCGGCGCGGGCGCCGCCGTCCTATGCTTTCTTCTCTCTTGTTTTGCTGCTCGAAGCTCTGTTCTCTGTTCTTCCATTTGTAAATTTGTTTATATTTTGATGATATTTATGAACAATTTGACGTATATTTCTCTGGTATCTGGAATCCATAGAAAAAATTTGTAATTTTTTTTGAAAAACTGGTACATATTTGTCTAAGATATTGTGTTATCCCTAATTTACATCACTCTATCAAATAAATTACACTGAAGAAGTCATTGTAAATACAGTAATAAGACAGTGTAAATGTAGCTAGATAACAGTGTAAGTATATGAGAGAAATTTAGTTGTCAGGAGGGGCGAAAACAACTGAATATCACTAGACACTTCCGTACAAGCTGCATTGAACGAGGCCATTGAGCTGAGCAGCTGGCCGGGCTGGCGAGACAAAAGAGACAAGGCAGGGCGTTGATTGAGGGCGGGCATACGGCAGGAGGGAGGGGTGGCACCATGGCAGGACCGGGCGGTAGGCCAGCGCCACGCCCGCCGACGTGGTTCCACTGCAGGCAGCTCGTGCGCTCGGCCTCTGCGGGCTGCGGCGCAGGCCGGGTTAGTTCAATGTGAGGGAATCTCCTGCCAAGCTCACCCAACTCTCTGCACAATTTCATTTGTTGTGAGGGAATCTCCTCCTGCCAAGCTCACCCAACTCTCTGCATAATTTCATTTGTTCCATCTTCTAAACTTTAGTCCATATCATATCGGATGTTTGGACATATGCATTAAATATTAAATATAGACTAATTACGAAACTAAATGCACAGATTGAGACTAATTTGCGAGACGAATTTTTTAAGTCTAATTAGTCTATGATTTGACAATGTGGTGCTACAATAAACATGTGTTAATGACGGATTAATTAGGCTTAATAAATTCATCTCACAACTTACTGAGAACTTGTGTAATTTGTTTTATTATTACTATCCGAACACTCACATGTAACACCTCCATATAACACTCGATGTGACACCCGAAACTTTAGCCCTTGTATTTAAACACCCATGCCTACGTCGTGGCGTCCCTATCAGTGGCTGCTCGCATTGATGGCAATGAGATTCTGCTTCAGCTTTGGCCTCATCATCATCAGTTACATGGACTAAGGGGGTGTTTGGTTCACCTTCTAAACTTTAGTCGCTGTCTCATCGAATGTTTGGACACATGCATGGAGTATTAAATACAGACTATTTACGAAACTAAATACACAGATTAAGACTATTTTGCGAGACGAATTTTTAAGCCTAATTAGTCCATGATTTGACAATGTGGTGCTACAGTAACATGTGCTAATGACGAATTAATTAGGTTTAATAAATTCGTCTTACGAACTACTGACAAATTTTGTAATTTATTTTTTTATTAGTATCTGAACAAAAGGCTATGTTGTTGTTGTATTAGTATCTGAACACTATGTGCGACACCATATCTCAACTTTATTCACTGAATCCAACACCCCCCGGCGTACGCCAAGCCTAGCTAATCCCATCACGAAGACGACAAATGATCACCAAGCTAAGCTAGCTTCATTTGCGCACCTGTCCGGTGTCGTGTACGAGTAACTGACAAGGGCAAGCAAGCAAGCAGCTTTACATTAATCCTCCTGGTCGGCCAGAGCTGTCACGTAAAAACAATGCATGCTTGGATCGTCATGAGCTCGAAGAGTGGCGCCCGGCTTTAATCGCCATGTGGTCATGTGGATCGAGTGATGCTCAGGGAAAGTATCATCGTCGCCATGTCCAGATCGTATTGAGTTCGTGCCAAGCCGCCAAGCAAGGAATATAGTATCATCAAAGTGTTCCCCAACTATGATCATCACGTAGTACTTCGACAATATCTAGCTAGCTGTTGATGCTGCTGATGCTGATGCTGATTTATTGTGAGAGAAAAACACTGCTGAATGACTGGCTGGCTGATAAACTCAAGCGAACCGAGCCCTACGGCTCTAGGGATCTAGCTAGCTCCTGTATAGCCCAGTGGCCTGGACACTTTCACTTTCACTTTCTTTCGTCCAATCGTCCTGATGATGCATGTCATCAGGTTGCAATGCATCGACGACATGCCTGATCGAGCAGCTACTCTATAAATACCGTGCAATCAACGCCAATCCATCATCATGAAGGCTACTGCATCGTTTATTTTTGATCAATCAAGGTCTGGATGGCTTCATCGGCGATGCTGCAGGTGTTTGGCCAGCCGGCGTCGACGGACGTGGCGAGGGTCATGGCGTGCCTCCTGGAGCGGCAGCTCGACTTCGAGCTCGTCCGCACCGACACCTTCAAGCGCGGGCACAACAAGCTCCCCGAGTTCGTTAAGATGAGGGCACGTTCAAAAATTCCAGAAACTCCTGCCGACCGCATACTAATCGGCAGTCTGCACCAAGTTTGGATCCTGTTCCTCTTGATCTGATTTACTTGCATGCTGGATATATACGATGCAGGATCCCAGCGCCCAACAGGTGACACTCACGCACGGCCACATCACCCTCGGCGGTACGGTAACTAACCGAGCACAACAAGATTTTGGACGCGCCGAGCTGGCTAGTGGCTTACTGTTGTTGTCAATTCTTTTTCCTCCTCTCTGACTGTAGATTCCAGGGACATATGCCGGTATGTGTGCACCGAGTTCCCGCGGTGGTGCACCAGGGACCTGTACGGCGCGGGCGCGCTGGAGCGCGCGTCCATCGAGCAGTGGCTGCAGGCGGAGGCGAAGAGCTTCGACGCGCCGAGCTCGGCGCTGGCGTCATTCCACCTCGCCTTCGCCGGCGTGGGCGCCGCGCCCGCGCCCTACGTCGGCGGCGACGTGGCCGCAGCGGCGGAGAGCGAGCGGCAGCTGCTGCGCGTGCTGGACGTGTACGACGGCGCGCTCGGCCGGAGCGCGTACCTCGCGGGCGACGAGTTCACGCTGGCAGACCTGTCCCACCTCCCGAACACGCACTACCTCGCGTGCTCCGCGAGGGGCCGGGCGCTGCTGGCGTCCAGGGGGAACGTGGCGCGCTGGTACGCGGCCATCTCGTCGCGCCCCGCGTGGAGGCAGGTGGTCGCGGTGCAGCCCCGGACCGCGCACTACCCTGTCGCGTTCCACCCGTCAGGCCACGGCGCCGTTTGATGTTTTGCCTCCCAAAGTCCCAGGCGAGCTTGCAGCTAGCACCGTGATGATATGTGTGTCTGTCTGTGCAACGTCCTGCGCTTGTGTTTTGTGTAACGTACTGTACTGTATGTAGCTGTGTGTATAGTACGTTGCTAACATTGTCGTGTCGGTATTCGGCGAGAATTAATAAGCGTGCGCGAATGTAGTGTGCGGACTCCCGCAGTTATGACCTCGTTAACATGGATCACCTTCGCCTCCATTGATATCTTTTTTTTAAGAATGTCACCCTTTATTATTAGCTTATAATAGAATTACAAACATTATCAGGTGGTGACAATGCAAAAACCACATGTTTACCTAGAGCCCGGGCAAGTCCGAGGCGAGCTTGCAACACCTTGATGTGTGTCCGTCCGTGTAAGAGCAACTCAAGAGAGTTGCTATTTCCCATCCAATCTTCTGAGGCCCTGTCTATTTTCTTTGGCAGAACTTTTGCCCAGCACTTTTAACCTATGTTTTGGGCAAATGGATCTAAACACCTAGATTAAAAGTGAGCAAAAGAGAGGGGCTAAAGTTTAATCCATTTGCACCTCAAAGAAGGGTGCCAAAACTGGACTAAAACGTCTTGGGATGCGTGAAGAACACTTCATGCCCCCCACACACCCACCTTTTGAGTGTAGGGAGGAAGAGGACGGAAGGGCAAATCAGTAATTCTTTTATAGAGAACTAAACTTTTGCCATATATCTAAACACCTCAAGCAGGACTAAAGTTTAGCAGCAAAACTTTAGAGGCTAATCTTTTGCCATGGCAAATAGAACAGAGCATCTCCTATAGACTAGCTATCCTACTCACCTTCGCTAAAAATAGACAAAACTACGTTCCAGCAGGCTCGTCAACCGGCTCTCCAAAATAGCAAACTCGTCATCCCGTTTTGTCGCTCGGTAGAAGAAGCTCGTGATCTTCGCTCGCCATCCTATACATCGCGCCCGTTAGGTGTCACCAGCATCCCGAAAATCGGTTTCTCCATTCGAAATCGGCAGCCGCAGTTCACCTCGGTGGCTCTGTGGCTTTGCTAGCAGCTGGAAGCGGCACGACAGCGAGCAGCTAGAGGTGGCCGTGCTAGGGAGGAGGGCGCTAACGACTAACGAGGCGTGTGTGGGGCCCGCGGGCACAGGGGAGGTGTTGGCGCGGGTGAGGCATGCGTCGGCGAGGCTTGCCCGGGCGAGCCAAAAAGCGGAGGATGCCGCATGCGGGGCCGCCGGCGGCCACGCAGTCAAGGCTTGCGCAGGGAAGGTGGCCACGGTGGTTGCGACAAGAGTGGGCCGGCAGTCGCGTGGCACGCATGAGCGATTCGTGCTCAGTGAGTCGGCGGTGGCAAGTGCGAAGGAGGCGAGGCGGTCCGCGATGGTGTGCATGTGCGGACTACGACTACGACTCTACGAGCACGAGTTGGTAGCCACAACATGCGCGGGCAGTGAGCGCTCCGGCGTGCCTGGGAGAGCGTGGCGCTTGGCCATGCCGCCATGGCATGCGTGCGTGGACTATTCAGGAGTTTGGACTATGGATTCCATCCAGTGGCGAGCGCGCGGCAGCCTGTCATGCACGTGCTTGCCGAGCTGCTGCCTCCACAAGCGCCCATCAAGACGTTGCGAGGGTGTTTGATAATATGCTTCAAAGTGACATCCCTTATGTTTAATCCAGGCCTGATGACGTGGAGGCAGGTTTAAAAAATAGAAAGCCGGTTTGGAGAAGCTGCTGCGGAACTTTTCGACTTAGAAAGGCTAAATTGGTTTAGAGAGCCAATTTATAGATCCAAATTTACCTAGGCTCAGGGTCTAACTCGGAGAATTTGGTGTAAAATCCATCTCATTGTGTAAAAGTAGCCACAGGCTATTCCTTAATTTTCGCTAGCCAAAGAAAGCCAGCGACGCTCGCTTGCCATCGCCTCTCCCGTGTGCTTTCGCTCTCACCGGCACGCCATCGTGCTCGTGCAGCCTCGCGATCGCCTTCGGATTCGCCGAGATCGAGTACCTCACCATGGCGAGCGCTACTGGAATCAACAACTGTGGTGGTGAGCGCTATTGGAATCAACAACTGTGGCACTGGCAGCATCACACAAGCCAAGGAACGACGGAAGGCTGCTCGCAAGCTGTGGCAATGGCGCGCTTGGCCCGCCGAAGAGGCGGCGCCGCAAGCCAAGCGGCGGCGGACGCACAGGCCCAGCGGTGGCGGGGACCCGTGCAATGCTTCTGGCTTCTCTGATCCATGGTGATGCAGAAACACCAAAATGACTTCACTGGTAAGGAGACACAGAGGATTTGGAGAGCAGGGTGCGAGTGTGATATAGAAACAAGCAGAGCTGCAAAAGCTATGGAGCCTGGTTCTTGAATCCATGGTGTTCAGATGCAAGCTTCCATCTTCTCCTCAGCTTCTGTTCTTGCATTTTCTCCATGGCCCTTGGTGTTGAAAAATCAGGGATGAGACTACATGAAAGTAAGTTACTACCCTAGAAAACTTCATCTGAACCTTTTTCTTTTGTTGAGATTAATTCCATGATCCCAAGACCCTTGCATATGATCGACGAAATCCTGAAATGAAATGAAAATTCCAGAATTAATGAGAAAGTTGTCACAATCATCTCACATATTTTCAGAATATGCTATAATGCACGATTCGAAGAAGCAGTGCTCATTCCCACGGCAGCGACGAGCATCCAGTCACCGTCTTTCTTTGTCCTCCCAGTGGCAGATCTAAATATGCTAGGTAAAGAAAATTTAACATCGGCTGTTGCAGTACTCTACTTTTTTTTAGTGTTTTCTATTCTAGGCAATGGCTAAATCATACAATTTGGAAACTATTTTTACGTACTCTCTTGGAGTTGCTCTAAGTGTAATGTCCTGAACTTGTGTAGGAGCTACGCTGTAGTGTGCGGAGTTCTCCGGCTATGTCCTCGTTAACTAACGTGAACTAGTATATTGCCCGTGCTAACGCTACGGCAACATTTCATACATTCACATCAAAATAACCAAAACACAATAAAACCTCTTGTCACGCTATTGCGCCTACCCGTAGGAGCAAGCGCAATGTGGCGATAGGCGACCAAGACTCTACTGAGAGAGCAGCCAAGCTAAAGGCACGCAAAAATTTGGAGGAGCCTAATAATTCAGGTAACATTTTAAACACATCTTTTCTTTCATTCTCTAATGATGAAGTTGCTCATAATATCAGTAAGGTGGGGGTTTTGTTAGGTTCAAATGATACTAGTGTTAGTAAATCGATTAGCAGCCTTAAACATGTGTAAAGGAGCATACTGCATGTGTTGCCTAAACAAAAGGAACTACATGCTAGTAGCAAACAATTGGATTATAACTTAACAGATTCGGAGGATGAACTTGATCTCTTAGCTATTAACCAACTATGTGGTGAGATAGCCGAGGGTATGAGTGAAGGGGAAGCCAGTGATCTATGTGATCTACAGGTGGTGCCTCGAAAAAATAAATCAAGTTCAAAAAAGAAAAAGAAATTAGGCAAGAGAAAATCAAAAGAGAACCTTTAGTTTAACAATGAAGGGTATATTTTGGAATTGTTATGGGTTAGGTGACCCAAAAAACATAGATTTGTGTCTGATTTGGTGCGGGAAAAGGAGCTAGGTTTTGTTGCTTTATCAGAGACTGGTAGGAGGGACTACTCACCAAATTTTCTGAAAAATTTGTGTGGTGGTAAGGACTTTTTATGGCACTGTAAACCTCCTCGTGACAGATCTGGTGGCATGCTAGTTGGTATAAACCTTCTAGAGTTTGACATTGGTGAGATAGAAGAAGGAGATTTCTTTATAAAATCGAAATTGAGAAATAAACACGATGGCTTTCAATGGTTGCTTGTCTGTCTTGGGGCAGCTCAACATCATCTTAAAGAGGCATTTTTAACAGAGTTAGTCCAACTATGTTCTAAAGACACCTTACCTATTCTAATAGGTGGTGACTTTAACATCATTGAGAAAAATAATGCCAATTACAATAATAGATGGCCATTCTTGTTTAATGCTATCATTGATGCCTTTAACTTAAGGGAGTTGGAACTTTCTGGAAGACAGTTCACTTGGGCTAGCAACCTAGAAATTCCAACTTTTGAAAAGTTGGATAGGATTCTTTCTTGTACAGAGTGGGAATTAAATTTCCCGCGTACCACTATCCAAGCCCTATCAAGAGATCATACACCCCTATTTATTAATACATGGAAACCTGCATCTAATAATAATCAATCCTTATTTAAATTCGAGTTGGGTTGGCTGTTAAGAGAGGGGTTTATGGATTTAGTTACAGAGATCTGGCACAGTGTGGATGAGGGGCATAACTCTTTAGAGCATTGGCAGCCTAAAATTAGATGTCTGCATCAATACTTGAAAGGGTGGGCCAAAAATACAAGTGGTGCTTATAGGAAAGAAAAGAAAAGGTTGCTAGAAAAATGGGACGAATTGGATAAAAAGGCTGAATCAACTTTGTTACATCAAAATGAATTGAATCTTGAGCATGTCTTGAATGAAAGATTGTCCGAACTTCTACGAGAGGAAGAAATAAAATGGTACCAACGTGCTAAAGTAAAGAATTTATTAGAAGGGGATACCAATACAAAATACTTTCAGTTAATAGCAAATGGGAAACACAGGAAAACTAGGATATTTAGGTTGGAGTAGGAGGAAGGTTTAATTCACGGTGACACTGAACTTAAAAAATATATCAGTAGTTACAATAAAAAATTATTCGAGCCATCTGATCATAACAACTTGGTGATGGATGAGTCAAAACGTGATGACATCCCTCAAGTTATAGACGAGGAAAATGAACTCTTGGTTGCTGAGTTTATGGAGGAGGAGATTAGAGGTGCGATTTTCCAAATGAACCATAATATGGCTCTAGGTCATGATGGCTTTCCTCTAGAGTTTTATCAGGTATTCTGGAATATGATTAAGGATGATCTAATGGCTTTGTTCACAGATTTCCATAAGGGAGAATCGCCTCTACATAGCCTAAACTTCGGAACGATCATTTTAATACCAAAGTTTAAAGAAGCTAAACAAATACAACAATATAGACCTATCTGTTTGTTGAATGTTAGCTTCAAGATTTTTACTAAAGTGGCTGCTAACCGAATTGTAAAGATAGTTGAACGCATAATTAAACCATCCCAAACAACATTCCTACCTGGGAGAAATATAATGGAGGGTGCAGTTATTTTACATGAAACCCTACATGAGTTACATAAAAGAAAACATAATGGAATTATCTTTAAGATTGATTTTGAAAAGGCATATGATAAGATGAATTGGAATTTCTTACAACAGGAACTAAGAATGAAGGGTTTTCATCTGATGTGGTGTGATTGGGTTAGGACTTTTGTTCAAGATAGGAATGTGGGCATTAAAGCTAATGATCAATTGGGCTCATATTTTCAGACAAGGAAAGGTCTTAGACAAGGTGATCCACTGTCACCAATCCTTTTCAATATTGTTGTAGATATGCTAGCTATCATTTTATCTAGAGCCAAGGAGGAAGGCTAAATAAAAGGGGTTGTTACACACCTACTGGAAAACAGTTTGTCTATCTTGCAAAATGCAGATGACACGGTTCTATTTTTCGACCATGATATTGAACAGGCAAAAAACTTGAAACTTTTGCTTGGTACTTTTGAACAATTACTAGGTCTAAAAATAAACTTCCATAAAAGTGAATTATTTTGCTTTGGCCAAGCAAAAGAATCTGAGGAGCAATACTCATATATATTTGGTTGCAAAATAGGATCATACCCTTTTAGATATCTGGGCCTTCCTATGCATTACAAGAAGTTAAATAATATGGATTGGAAATTAACTGAAGAAAGAATCGAAAAGAAGTTAAGTGGGTGGAAAGGAAAACATTTATGATATGAGGGTAGATTAGTGTTGATCAATTCTGTTTTGTCAAGCTTACCTATGTTCATGATGTCTTTCTTTGAAGTCCCGAGAGGTGTTCTAAAAAAGATTGAATATTTTAGATCAAGGCTTTTTTGGCAAAATGATGAGCATAAAAAGAAATATAGACTGGTGAAGTGGAATATTTTGTGTCAACCAAAAGAGCAAGGTGGTTTAGGAATTCAAAATCTAGATTTACAAAATAAGTGTCTTTTGAGCAAATGACTTTTCAAACTTTGCAATGAGGAGGGCACTTGGCAGGAGTTAATAAGGAACAAGTACCTAAAGAATAAGACTCTAAGTCAAATTGAAAAGAAAAATGGGTTTTCTCAGTTTTGGAATGGCTTGTTGGGAGTCAAAGACATTTTCTTAAGTCTTGGCAAGTTTAAACTAGACAATGGAACTCAAATTAGATTTTGGAAAGATAAATGATTGGGCTCCCAACCCTTGAAAATACCCAAATTTATTTAATATAGTGCATAAGAAACAAGCAACAGTGGCTGATGTACTTAATTCCACCCCTTTCAATGTGTCTTTTAGAAGGGCACTAGTTGGGAACAAGTTATTGGAATGGCAAAGTCTAGTTGCGAGAGTTGCTTTTATTAACTTAAATGAGGGTCAGGATACTTTCATCTGGAATTTAAATAATAATGGCTTGTTTTCTATTAAATCCATGTACAAATATCTAGTCAATAATGGGATTAATGTTATCCATGAAATTTGGCATATGAAAGTGCCCTTAAAGATTAAGATTTTTCTTTGTTTCTTGAAGAATGGGGTGATACTAACAAAAGACAATCTTGCTAAAAGGAATTAGAATGGTAGTAAGGCTTGTTGTTTTTGTAGCATACCTAAAACTATCCCACACTTGTTTTTTGATTGCCATTATGCCAGATTTCTTTAGCGTGCTATGTTTGTTTTGTTTGGAATTAATCCTCCAAGAAACATAACCATCTTTTCAATAGTCGGTCAAAGCTAGGAGGTCCAATCATAATCATCTTTTATTGACTAGGGTTGCGCCATTTTGCTAGGCAATATGGATCACAAGGAACGATGGTTTTTGATAAAGGTCACCTAAAAACTTTTTTATAGGTTCTTTTCAAGGAGACACACCAGTTACGATTTTGGGCTCTATTGCAGCGTTTGGATGACGACAAAGAACGGATTCTTGACGCTTGCAAGCTACTAGAATCAAGAGTCATGGAGCTCTTCGCATCGCATAGATGGTCCTTCATTTACCATTTTGAACTTTAGTTCTGAACCTGTAGTAAGTTTTAATTTTGAGTGTGCTACTGTAATAAGTTTAGACTGATGCTTCTTCTTCTTAGAAGAAGACTGAAGCTGGAAATTTTCTATTATCTAAAAAAACGCTATTGACAAAGTTATCGCCAAGACGATAAGTCTTTGAAACAAAACCTCTTGTACCCGTGCTAACGCTAGGATTAAATACGAAACAAGATTAAATTTGTAAAAATAAAACAAACAACCAAATTCAATAAGATCCATGTCTCATATATTGTATAACCAAATATTTTGTCACATAATAAATGTGACATAACGATTGATCCTTTGAGGAGGCGACAACATCATTTGACTCACCCACCTGCGACTTCCTCCATCCCTACGTTTTTTAAACTTGAGGCTACAAAGAAAACAAGCATTTTTTCAACATAAAGAAATATGAAACCAACGTTGTTGCTGCTGCTGCAAACTGAAGGCATAGTACACCGTGGAAACAATAGAGTTCAGCAGAAACAGTGCTGCAAAAAAGCTAGCCGAACAGCATGGCATGGGCCGTTTAATTGGCTGATGGGCTTTGATGATGTCGCAGCCCATGTTCCGTCCATTCCGAAATTACATGATTGGCTTGTATATAACAATTGATTGAAACCGGCAATGTCGAACGCAGACTGATTACATGTCAGGCCCGGTTTTCCAAATAAGACCAAACACTCGTTACATGTGTATCTAAAAAATCCACACATATATTAACAGAATAAAAATATTAAAATAATATTTATATAAAACGGAATACATACTATATTAACACTTACAACTATCAGAGTATCGCAGAACGGTAGCTAAACTTCTGCTCGGGCTCCATTCTTATCAGGGACGACTGACTGGGGACTCCGTATGCCAAGCACTTCTAACAGACTTCTGGAAACTCCACTACACCTTTATTTTTCTTCTGAGTAGCACCTTACTACACACTGGAGTATGGAGAAATAGCAAGGGTGAGCACATGTCGTACTCAACAAATATAGCAACGGTTAAACTGCAGGTTGCATTTATGTGTATGTCATGTTTAGCAATTAATAGTCACAAGGTAGCAACAATTCCCATAACCGCATGATCAAATGAACAAGATACAATGAATAGCATATAAATAACATAATAAGCACATAGTTTAATAGTGATCATCTATTCCATAAGGATTCTAAGGTCGTCCTTATCCGTGGGCACGGCTAGTATACCAGTTTATTAAACTCTGCGTAGAGGTGTACACTTTCACTGTGAGTCATGATTTTCAAATGCATGGGGTAGCTAGTCCCAGAACACCGAAAATCATATAAAGCTATTTGAAAGTTCATCTAACATGTTAGGGCCGTTAGATTCACTTGACAAGCAGATATAAAGCCCCCTTCCGAATGGCACAACGACATGCAGCCTATATACATAAGGACAGAGGCCGCACTACACCCATCGTGTCAAGCCGTTGTTACGCCAATAAAGGTTACCACTAACAAGTTAGAAAATGTCTTTTAAATAACTAGAGCCAGAGCCACGTAGCCCTCACAGCTGTACTGTAAATCCCGGATGATGACTTACAGATAAGTCCTTACAGAGGATCAAGAACATCTAGCCAAAACTAGAGCTCTTCTCACCCTTTAATTCATGTTGCTAAAAATCATCTTTTAATGTTTATTGCATATTCTATTATTCAAGTTACAAGATCATGGTTAAAGATTCAGCACTAGCAAAGATGCTACCCAAATGCATATATTCCCAAGGTGACAAGGTATTCATTAATCAATTGCTAGGAAATCCTTAAAAAGGTGACAAAGGACACATGCATATGAAATTTGGTGTGCATCAGGAATAGGTAATCAAGGAGGTCCCAAGCTATACTTGCCTTAAACACTTGGTCAACTCTCACACCATCAGCTTCTGGTCATCACCTTCTGATCTTCAGCACTCACAAATGCCTCTTGTTCTACTCATAGCAAACACTACGCAGTTCGAGCTACATACAGGCAAACAAGGTAGACTAAGAACACCACATCACACAAGAGAAAACTTTGTACTAAAAGAGAACTAATGCTACGGGGTCACAAGAAACGTCAGAACTGAAACTATCGTTAAAAAGAAACGGCTGCTGAAAATTTTATATTATTATAAAAGAAACAATTACAAGCTTGATTTATGTTAACTAAGAAAACTATGGAGGTGGTATTAATTCAGATTAATCATAACACATTTATTTTCATAAGTCGAGTTAAAGCTTGTCATATTTTATTTATAAATATTTCAACATCATTTATGTCAATTCAACATTAACTTGTAAATGCAATTGACATATGAGAGCGCTGAGCATCTAATTGAATTTAACATGCGTGTTTAGACCGGACAAATTATAATTTAGAAACATGATTATGTTAACAATTAATCATGTTAACATTATATATAAAGTACACAATATAAAACCTATATTGATTTTTAATTATAAAACTAGATGCATGTATTTTAATCAATTTAATATTGAACTATATATATAGAAAAACATGTTGCAACTGAACGAAAGCACTTATGTTTCAAGGTTGAACTAAGCATCTTATAATTCAAAAGAGATTCAGGTTGATATTAATTAGATTAATTTATGAAAGACCAAAGTATAAACCTATGTTGCTTTTTAATTAGAAACTCAATTGCATAAGCATAAATCAAATTAATATATAACTTATAAAATTTAATGATATAAGACATGCTAAACGTTCCTACTAGCATGTAGCTTATACTTATGGTCAGCACTGTCATAACGCGACAAGAACTGAGTTAAACTTAGATTGCTTTTAATTGGAAAGTTATTAAATAAATGTTAATCTAATTAGTATCTAAATTAATAAATTTATAATCATGTGACATGAAAACCATTGGTACCACTACCTAGAGCGCGACGACGCAAATCTAACGCGAGTTGAACCACTCGAATCGAATGTAAAATGAATAAACGGCGGACGTGATACGGTCAATGACAAAATCGTAATTATCAGCATCTTCTACCTTGGCTGGCTGTACGGACGAACCAAGGCAACGGGCTGCTGCTGCTGCTCACGCGGGGAAGGGGAGGGGCCTGCTCAGCCAGGCTGGCCAGCGACAGCATGCGGCCGCGCGCGGTGGCGCACAGGGCCTGCACGCCGAGCCCGCACAGGGCAGCGGCGGCGCCTGCTGTGCAGGGCGCGGGAGGCCGCGGGGCTGGGGCCGGGTGCGGCGTCCGCGCGGTGGGCCACAGTGACAGGGCCAACACGCGAGAGGAGGCCGGTGTGGCGCCGATTGGCCGGAGAACTCGAAGAAGACGGCTGACCATGGAGTTCCTCGCCGGAGAAGAGAAAGATGTATTAGGGAAACGATGAACGAATCACGAATTCGTAAAACGAAAGACGTGACGGTGTAGAGGACGACGAGGCAAACCTCACAGCGGTGGCGTTTTCCGCCGGGGACGCCGGAGATGACCGGAAAACCTTGCCGAAGGTTCACCGGTAACCTTGACAGGCAGAACTTCGGCATCTTATCTGCGTTAATAGGACTAGCGGCTCGTGAAACGGGCCGTACTTCTAGAGCCAGCGCGTCGAGACAAACACCGGCATATATATAGTGATAGGGTTTAAGGTCAATAGAAAACGAGATATTTTATTATTTTCGGATTTAATTAATTTCGTGAATAAAATAATTTCAGAAAAGTCCTGAATTGGTATTTAAGCCACGAAAAATAGCCCAAAGCCTAGAAAAATCATGGAGATACTTTGAATGATAAGGAACTCAACAAAATGAGTTTGAGCTCATGAAAAGATTGATGAAAAGATCAAGGAAAAAGATAAAGCTCAAGGAAAAAGGAATTTAATTCCATAAGAGATTGGAAATTTTTTCCAGAGAGAAAGAAATATCGTCCTATCGTATTTAGAAATCATAAGCGCTCACAAACACTAAAAGCAAGCATCATATCAACGAAAGCCAGTCAAATTAATTTAGAAATAATTAGAAAACACCATTTTCTTTAATAAAAATATATTGAAAGTTCAAACTATTGATAGCAAACTTTATCCAAATATTAAAACATTTATTTTAATTAATATTTCCTATGCACAACCCAAAATTAGAAATTTTGGGGTGTGACATTACAACTTACAATTACATCATGTAAACGACAACAGTGTGTCCAAGAGGCCAAGGGACTGAATGTTGAAACCGGAATTAACTTGCTCAACTAATTTATTCAACCGAGGACTGGATGGAAGTACAATGCCCTCTGAAATGTCTGAATCGGGATCTGAAGCTTAGGCCCCGTTTGGTTTGAGTATGTTAAAGTTTAACTCTCATCATATCAATGTTCCCTCAAATGCATGAAGTACTAAATGTAAACTAATTACATGTATGTCGGCATAGATTAGGAGTAATTTACGAGACGAATCTATTAAGCCTAATTAGTCTAAGATTGGAAACTTTTTGTCAAATAAGATGAAAGTGCTACAGTGTTTGTTAAACTTTAACTCCTCTAACCAAACACCCCTTAGTTTTGCATGAATCAACTTATTTGACTTTTTCCTACGTACAATCTAGCACAGCGCAGAAGGAATACTGAACCCCAGATCACAAATCCGAGCACATCTTCAGCACTGCCAAACAATTAGGCACCCGATTTTTCTTCCTCTTCCAAATTATCATTCTTATCCTCTCGCCACAATCTTGTACTTGCCTGTCAGTTGTTGCTGCAACAACAGCCCTATTCATTCGGCTTATAATTCGTCTTTTTCAGCTTGTTTTTTTAGCCGGAACAGTATTTTTCTCTCACAACAAATCAGCCAACAGTGTTTTTCAGCCGGCTTATCAGCACAGCCGAACGGCTCCAACAGAAACACAAATGGAGAAAGAAAAAAATTTGCTTCACGATGCTAAATATCAGCAAACTAATCAGTAAAGAATGTCGTTATTATTTTACCTTCTCCCATAGCTCGGTGTGCTCTCTGCAGAAGCCGGCGACGATGGCGCCGCCCTTCCCCTCCTGGTACTCAAATGCAGAGGCCGGCACCGAGGCCGCAGGAGACATGGATGCCGAGGGCACACTTGGGCTGGGAGCACTCGTGCGCGCACCCGTTGTAGCAATCCTTGGCCAGTCGGTGGGCGGGGATGCGGTTTGCTCTTCTTGGCGACGCAGAGCGAGCAGAACCAGTCGCCGTCGGGGATGGCGTGCGCGAGTGGGTTGCCATAGCAGGATGCGTGCACCATGAGGTCGCACCCGTCGCAGGACACGATGGGGCTCGACGGGTCGCCGTCGGTGCTCCCGCACACAGCACAACGCACACCATCGCCGTCCTCCACCTCCACGGGCTCTCGATCTTGCGCCGCCACTTCATAAGCTCCATTCCTCGGCTCTTCTTTGAGTGATGGTCCCTTCCCATGAACCGCTTCGTCGGATTTCTTGCTCCCTCATGGAGAAAAAGACAGCCATGCCTGCTCCGCCCGGTGACCACGCATACACTGATCGATGGAAACCGATCGGGTTCGCTCACGCACCGGCGCGCGACGAGCGTGGAATGATGGAGCCACCGGCCAGACGTGGAACGACAGCAGCGGAAGGTGCCATTGACGTGACATACGCCTTGCTCGAGGCCATCGGTGAGGCCGGAGTGGTGGCGCCAGGTGAAGCGCTAGCTGTGCGGGAGCCGGCCCGAGCGCTGCGCCTTGAAGTAGAGCAGGCTCTTCTGTAGCGCATCCTCCTAGCTGTGCGCCTTGGCATGTTCGTTTCGCTCAAATTTGGTTGCTGCTGATGCTGATGCTAATTTGCTGTGAAAGGAAAATACTATTCCTTCGCTGAAAAGTACTTCTGAAATAGTGCTGAAAAACAGGACAATCATACACACTCCCTCCTTTCCAGCAATTTCCTCATCCTCTTTTCGCTTTGTATTTCTTACACCTCCTCCATAAAATGCCAGCTCTGCTTCGCGTCCATGAGCTCAAGCACGTAGGCGGGCTTGTCTGTAGCACCACTGGTATAGATTCACCGATTCACACAACTTTAGTTCCAACACGATAGACATACTGTAGATGCACTGTGGCAAGGCAGGAGAAGCTAAAAAATTTTAGCTTCACCTATATATTTCACCTCTTTTATAGTTCATTTGGTGTTTCAGGATTCAAAACAACTTATGCTACGGTGCAAAACAGTGACACTATAGAGTAGAACAGTAACACGCTACAGAAGAAACTAGAGCTGGTAGGAGTGGTACCAAACGTGCCCGTAGTGTGTGGCTTGATCCATTGCAGAGGTCGCACACATAGCCGTCGCGCCCGTAGTGTGTAGCTTGATCCATTGCAGAGGTTGCACACATAGGCATCGGTGACTCCATGCCAGAGGTGAGCCCTAGATCCACCGGCTCCCGTACCCTCCCCCTCGTCAAACAGCAGTGGGAGCGAGGATGGCTGTGGGGCATTTGAGCATCTCTAATGCTCCCACCTCTCCCAAGCTACCATGCTCCCACTTAAAAAAACTATCAAATATGCACGAAAAATAAACCAAAATTACAAACAGATAGACAATGCAAAGACGCATGTTCATCCCAAATTTGGCGAGAAACAAAATTCTATGCAAGCAGAAAAAAAAACGACAAATGGATCCATATGAACGATGCACCCTAACCCAACAAACACTCTGTTTATTTTTTTTCCTTGTGCACGAATTTTATTCATTATTAATTTTTGCATGAACATGCATCTTTACATCACCTAGCGGTCTACCCATTCACATTTTTGGTTGATTTTTTATGCACATTTTGATGGGGGTGGGACTGTAGGAGCATGGGAGATGTTCTCGCCATGGCCGGGCTAGATTGCTGCAACTGCATGGGGCCTTCATCATGGACGAGCCCAAGGCAATGTGCATGATGACGGCGGCATGGTGTGGAGGCCATGCTTGGTGGCGGCATAGCAAGATACAGCCACGCGACTGGGTGAGGTAAGAGGTGATAGGGAAAGATACAGGGGTGTTTGGCTAACGGGCGCACCACAGAGTAAAGGTTGTTATTTGGATTAGCTTTTTGTGTGGTAGCCACAGACTTTTGCAGTTAAAAGAGATGCCACAACTGAGGCACCAATTTGTAACGCCACAAATGAATCGCTGTCACACTGCGCGTGGCAGTGTGTGGCCGGCAACCAAACATGCCCATAGAGAGAGAAATTAAAAGAGGGACCGAGGAGGAAGTGAGTGCCTTACTGGTGACTGGTGAGCCTGGGTACGGACCAACGCTTTTATCAGCAAAACCATGTGAGAAACTATTTTGAAATGTATTCGAGTTAAGGAATGCGTGTCTTTGAATTTTTTTTTTAGACAAAGAACTAGGCAGCCAGGTCAGATGCCTGAAAAGCGTAGAACTCACTTTATACTTTACCTCGATAAACGCGAACTGCATCAGATGCTGCAAAGTCGGTATCTAGGCAAGGGAAGAACATATCCTGGACGTGCAGCAAGAACTTAAAACGACAGCTGCCTACACCCATAGCATCCAAAGTTTTTTTTGTTTGTTTGTTTGGATAACATGTACATAGCGTGCATGACATGCTCTAGCCCTCTAGCTGTAAGTTCAATGTAAATTCACACGTGTGCACAAGAGTTTAAGTACACAAGCTAAGTAATCTGGCCTTCACGGCTTCACCCTTCAGAGGTAGAGGTAGCCCACAATGAAAACAACTCCGTGCACCACTGACCGGATCGCTGGCAGCACTGCTTCGTTCTGTCTTTGTAAATAGTTTTCATTGCTGGGAATGCTTTGCACTGTGTTTGTAATCTATTTCTTTGGTCTATACATCAATAAAAACTACTCTCTACTCGATTGCTTATGGACGCCATGATGCGGATCGGGGACAGCATCGCAGCAAACCTGAGGCCGCCTCTTTGAATCAGCGCTTTGCCTCTTTATGCCCCCTTTCGCTTTCGGTGAGGTATGAACACGACGAAACCTGCAGGTGGAAAGCAAGCAAGGCAAGTCACTTTGATCCCTGTCTTGCTTTCGGATGCGTATATATAGAGCCCATTCAGAGCAACCAAATCTGCACACAAACATCTGCAACGCCCAACACAACGCAGGTTGTTTGCTTCTTTTGGCAAAAGCTTTAGCTGCGGCAGATCCACCGGCGCTCCCGATCGAGAAGATGCCGGTGAAGGTGTTCGGGTCGCCCACGTCGGCGGAGGTCGCCCGCGTCCTGGCCTGCCTCTTCGAGAAGGACGTCGAGTTCCAGCTCATCCGCGTCGACTCCTTCCGCGGCCCCAAGCGCTTGCCCCAGTACCTCAAGCTCCAGGTACTTTCACAGAATTCTGCAACTGATCGTGCCATTGCCATGCACACGAACGCGCAGCGCAGGCAAGAACTACTGCGTTCTTTATAGTATTTGCTGATGACGAGGGCGAAATGCAAATGCTGCAGCCGCACGGCGAGGCGCTCACATTCGAGGACGGCAACGTCACCCTCGTCGGTACGTATACATGTAAATGTACATACGCTAGAAGTTTCGTCTCTGATCGTGGATTAGTTTCTGATAATGTAACCGCATGGATCGGATGCATGCAGAGTCGAGGAAGATCCTGCGCCACACCGCGGAGAAGTACAAGAACCAGGGGTACAGGGACCTGTTCGGCCCGGGCGCGCTGGAGCGGGCGTCCATCGAGCAGTGGCTGCAGACGGAGGCGCAGAGCTTCAACATCCCCAGCGCCGACATGGCGTACAGCCTCGCCTACCTGCCGCCCGACATGCCGCTCGACGGCAGCAGGGGCGGCGGCGGCCTAGGCCTCCCGGCGGCGGCGGCCGGGCCCGGGATGAACCCGACGCACCGGCAGAAGATGGAGGAGATGCTGCAGCTGTTCGACAAGAGCCGCAAGGAGCTGAGCAAGCTGCTGGACATCTACGAGCAGCGCCTGGGCGAGGAGGCCTTCCTGGCCGACGCCAAGTTCACGCTCGCCGACCTGTCCCACCTGCCCAACGCCGACCGCCTCACTGCGGACCCGCGGTCGGCGCGCCTCATCCAGTCGCGCAGGAACGTCAGCAGGTGGTGGGACACCATCTCCAGCCGCGATTCCTGGACCAGGGTCAAGGAGCTGCAGCGCCCGCCGTCCGCGGAGGCGCCCTTCTGATCTCGGTCGCAAATTAATTAAAGCGGTGGCCATCGTCAAGCGTACCTATACGGATTTTCGGATGTTGCCGGTTTCTGCATATTTCCATTGTTCTGAATGAATAAACGCCGCCTGGCCCTGCGTCAGTGGCCATTGTGTAATAAATTGTTCAAGAGAACATCCTGCTCCTTGCCGTGAGATTGAATTCGTCATTGCCTTCAAGCTTCTTTGTTGAGTTATGCTCGAGTTTTTTTTTTTAATTCATGTATATATCAAATCGGAGCAGAACACAAATATTAAATGTAATCTACTAGTAGTACATATGAATCAACAGACATTAGTAAAGGAAGCATCTAGATAACATTAAGTTGTTTTGGGCCCTCCTGTCAACTGAATTTTTTTCATGCACTTACAATGTCTTCTACCTATATTTACATTGTCGTATTACTAAATTTACAATGATTTCATCAGTGTAAATTACATCACAGAGGGATGTAAATTTAGGGATAATACAAATATATACCAATTTTTTCAAAAAAAATTACAAATTATTTCTATGGATTCCAAATATCAGAGAGAGATATGTCAAATTGTTCACAAATTCATCAAATTGTTCACAAATTCTAGAAAAAACTACAAATTTGGGAGAGGAGGCTTTCGTTGGTTCACCTTGCCTGGGGAGGGAGTGGGTGTTGGCGCCATAGAGGTCCTAGAGCTCCTGCACCTGGCTGATGAGCTGGCGCAGCGCGGCCACCTCCCCCATCGCTGGGCCGCCGGCGCCGCGAGCGTGCTCGCCACCGGCCTCCTCACCGCGCCCCCGCCTCTCCAGCTCTCTGTCTCTCTCCTCTCTCTCCTACTCTTCCGGGTCGAGCGAGCGCGTGCCGCCGCCGGCCTCCTTGCCGCGCCCCCGCCTCTCCCTCCCTCTCTCTCTCTCCCTCCTCTCTCCTGCTCTTCCGAGTCGGTGTTGGGGTCGGGGTCGGGGCTTCCACTGGGCAGCGGAGCGGAGACGGCGTGAGGGCGCGTGTGTCGAGCGTGGTGCTGTGCGGGATCGAACGAAGATCGAGCTTCCTATGCGGATCCGACGGACACAGGTTCGGTTGATGGAGGCCCAATAATCAACTGGTTGACATATAGCAAATGTGTTACATTAGCAAAACATATCAAGCCCCCGAGCACATCCAGGGGCAAACCTATACATATATCAAAGCCCTCAAACACACCCAAATCCACTTCTACGGTCGTTCACCGGTTTGTTTCCGAGCGAACAATCCGATCGCGTGTTGTCCTTTCCTTTTCTGCGCCCGTTCCGTTCCCGCTCCCTTTCCTTTTCTGTCTGTGAAACGTGAACGACTCAATGCAGCGGGCGCCACCCAAAATTCAATCAAAAAATATCCCCCCGTCCCTATCCCCCGCTTCCACGCGATGACTCAACAAAACGACACGGGGCAAGCGATTTGGAACAGTGCGGCTTCATCTTTTCCCCATCGCTCTCCTCTTCATCTTCTCCCCCATCGCTCTCCTATTTGGGGCGACCTCGCCAGCGGGATTGGATTTCGAGGGGGTCGCCGGTGGGTGTTCTCCAAGGTTTGTCGCAAGGTATTGCTGAGACCTATTCTCTCTCGATTTCACCGTGATTTGCATCAATGGGGTATTCGATTCGAGTTTGTATCGAGTAGTTTTCTAGGTTTTCTCTTCCCCCGCTCTTGCTGACCGACTACTGGCACCTCCCTGCTCTACCCGCTCCTCCTATGCTCCGGTGGGTTCACCGGCCTTGGCCCTAACCCTAGCTTGCGCGGCCACTGCGGCTTCACCGGTCCCGGCCATGGACCCGGCCCCGACCGACCCCGGCTCCCATGCCGGTGTCACGCCTCGTCCGTGCACTGCTGATGTTCACCGTCCTCTTCTCGTTGCTCCTCTTCTCTTTTTTCCAGCTCCCTCCCCTGCACTAGGCGGCCGTCGTGGGTTCACCGGCTCTAGCCCTAACGCAGTCGAATGGTAGAGCGACGCCGCAGCGGGATGCATCGCAGTAGGACTTGCTATGCCCCGCATTGCACGTCTCAACATGTCCGCTGCTGTGGGCGGTGCCATAACTGGAGCTCAGGGCGGCGCCACAGCAGAGAGCTGCTTCAGCCACGCATCGTGTTGTCATACATTAATTGATTATTAGGTTTGGTTTATTTTTCCTGGTATTTTGCCCACTGAATCGTTAGCATTTTTCTCATTGTTGTTTTACTATTCTGTGATCTAAATTTCGTGGAGATTGAAACTTAAATAAGAAATGTAGAAGGGATAAATGTTTTAGTCCTTTGTTCAATATCTTTTTGGATTGCTCGAACCTGATCAGTAGGGAATAGATGAATTCATCAGCTGCAATAGGCTAAGTTGTACTTTATATTAAATATGGTTCAACTGCAAGCTCAGTTCCTTCCAGATTAAGCAATTGCATACAAAATGAGAGCAAATCGCTAATTATTTTTTCACTTTTATGTGTTTCATTCATCACTAGTACAACCATCTAGTAGAGTTGAGAGTAGAAGAATTCTTCAGTACGAAGTGATTGTAATTTTTTTTATGAAATACATTTGGTTACAGATGGCTGATAAGGGAGATTCTTCTTCTGAAGGAGAAAAGTCCAAATCAAGTGAAGAGTTGGAGTTGCAGTCTTCTAATAATGATGTAAGAAGTGGTGGCCTATTTCGCTAGACTGTATTGGGATGTTCTCTAAATTTCTTTAATAGTGTGACTGTTCTGTGCTAATGTTATGCCATGACTTGATTGAGAATGACAGTAGCATGAAATTGCAGGTTAAGCAAGCCTTTTTATGCTTAGTGTAATGATAAGCGATTAACATAGAAGTCAGTATAGTTCAAATGGATTATCAATTATTGTCTTAGGCCAATCAACACCCTTTTCTTTGCTCTGTCTGCTTGGAATTCTCAGTTTATATAGAAGACTTTAAACATGGCCTAAGATCACAATGTTCTAATGTTGTATAAATTCTCAGTTTGGCAATTTCTTTCTCAGTTTTGTTTAGTTGAATTACTAGTCAGATAAATTTGTTTCGCGCATGTTTTTATTAGTTAGTGTGCTAACTGAGTTCTTCTATTTAGGAATCTGGTTCTTCTAGTGCTGCTGATGACAATAACAATGATGGGGATGGGAGTGACAGTAGCCAGAGCACAAGGAATGAATCTATAGTAAGTGTTGTTTTGCTCTATTCATAGTTTTTTTTGTTGTTTCTTTTTGCCAAACGGATTAAGTAGCACCTTGTATTTATTTGGAGACATAGCTTATATGTATGAAGTTGTATGATCAAGTTTTGCTTACAAGTTAGTAAGTTAAGTTGACTTTTATAACTTTTGTGCTCAACTTTGAGACATAACTTTCTGGTTTAGTTGTGTTCTGCAAGTTATTATGTTCAACTTGTTGAGTAATCTTTTGTTTGCAAGTTAGTATGTTGAACTTGCATGTTTAAGTTTATGCTCTTAACTTGTATTGTTTATTTGTGTTGTGCAAGTTATTAAGTTAGTATGTTCAACTTGTATGTTCTATCTTGCACACATAAGCTGTTTTGTTTGGAAGTTTTAGAATTAGTAAGACAAGATTAGTTTTAAAATTAGGGTTGCTCTGGTCCAAATCATGATAGTGACTGTGTTGTGGTGATATAGATAATAATCATTTTTTTCTGGATGAGATATCAGTATTGCCTATCTTTATTCTTTGCATGAAATGTATGACCTTTTTCTGTTGTGCCTAGCTTATTTGAGTTTTGTTTAGCTCAGTTTTGCTTTCCTTATTCACTTACGGTGACAAAGCTCTCCAAAATGATGCTATTGCTTGTTCTATGTTAGTTTTCATATTTGGTATATGCGTCCTATGGACAGTGTTTCTGAAAAAAGAAAAAAAAGGCTGATGAAACCTACAAGAGAATGTGGGAGTACTGCTAAGTTATCACTATTAAGTTATTCGTTGAAGTTATGCTGTATAATTCAGTTATCTAAATTATGTGTGCATGGTTATCAAAAAAAAATATTGCAGCGCGTGCGATCCAGCAAGAGAAGTGAAGAGAATGGAATGTCTGCGCCAACCAAAAAGAGAGAGAGAACCACACAAAAAGAGAAAGAGAAGTGAAGTAAAATGGCATTAGACTATCCTAAAAGGGTGTCAAGTGGAATAAATGCTTTCCTATTTTTGGTAATACTTGCTGTCTGAAAATCATTCGCTGGATTCCTTTTCAATGAACGTTCGCCAATTAGTGGCTGCCTCAAACACATCCAGGGGTGAGGGCGAAGCTACATATATGCCTGTGGTAAAATCTAAAACAACACAATGTTCGCCGTTATCTGGTACCTCTAATCTTGAGAAAAGGCAATCCGATGATCTTACAAACGAAGTACTCTTGCAACAACCTTTCCTCTAAATCTTGAGTTCCGAGTTCTTCATCATCTTCAGTTCCCAGTTCTTCGTCAGCCCGATGGTCCGATCGACTTGGGATATGCACCGTCGATCTATGCACGCGTCATCTTCTATTCCGAGTTGTTCGTGAGCCGGATGGTCCGATCCGCTCGGGATTTCCACCATCGACTTATGCACGCGCACCGCGCACGTCCATGGCTCATCTGCGACTGCAAGACTGCATCAATCAGCCGCTACACGAAGCACGTCCATGGCTCATCTGCGGCTGCGAGACTGCATCAATCGGCCGCTACGAACAACCATGTCATACGTGCAGGGCCTTCAACTTCTTGGTCAGCACCTCTGCATCGTCCGGCTCCGGCAGCCGGTGGTAGCTCACCTCATGGACAGGACAGCCGCGTTTCTGCCCTACGTGCAGTGTGCTTAACCTCTTGGCCAGCACGTCTGCGTCGCACGCCTGATCCACATCCGGCCGGCGGCAGGCGATCTCCTCTTGGATGAGGAGGCGGCGACACCGGCGTCGCATGATCGCGTCGAGGTCCACCGCCGCTCTCATCTTCTCTAACGCCTCGCGCACCTCGACGACCTCCCTGATCTTGGGGCTCCGGCAGCCGCTACTCTTCGCCATCCTGAGCAGCGTGTCATCCAACCGGATCGCCGCGTCCAGGCGCGCCTTGATCGTCTCCAGCACCCCAAGCAAGCCCTTGTTGGCGACGTCCGGCCGAACGTCCGAGCACGCCCAGTAGTCTCCCCGGTCCCCGCCGTCGACTCGTGCCAGGTGAAGCGTGCCAGGCGAGGCGGTGATGGTCGCGTGGGCGAGGCGGTACTGCGAGTTGCTGCTCTGCTTCGGCGAGGTGGCCTTCGTGTAATCTGGACCGCCACCGCCGTATACGCTGTCGATCAGGCTGATGCAGCAGTGCGTGGCGCTGGCGTTGACGCTGAGCAGCGGCGACTCAGGGTCGGCCGGGTCCACGGGCCGGCTGATCTGGACGTGCCCGTTGCCGGCAGGCGGTGCCTCGGGCCCGAGGATCTCGAGCAAGGCGGAGTACGTCTGGTCTATGATGATCAGAGCCATGTTGTCCATCATCTTCTGTGGACGCTGTTCGTCAAGCAGCTCCCGGACGCGCGAAGGCGGCGGTGGACGCTGTTCGTCAAGCAGCTCCAGGACGCGTGAAGACGGTGGCGCCGTCGCCGTCGTCGTCGACGAGCTCTCTGCTACGGTAAGACGCATGGTGAAGGTGAAAGGAGACATTAGGGTGATTAACAACTTTTTCCCCCCGTCTGATGATCTGATAAAAGGAATAAAGCTTCTCATATACGCTAATAATAATAAGGGGCCGATGCCGATTAGAATCCAATCCGGTGAAAGGAATCATGCGTGAGTTCCACCGGTGAAATAGAGCGTTTTAATCTTCTGGCCTAATTAATCTCCATCGCGAGTCCGGAACCTGATCGATCTCCAAGTCGGCCGGGCGAACCATATCCCGAAGGCGACTTCGGGGGAAGTTGGTTTCTACACCACAAGATTGATTCGTTGAGATTCGTGCTATGCCCCAATGATGCCTGAGGGAGGTGCCCAGCCAAAATCATTCTGCCTGGCAATCTCGCTGGGCCCGTTCTTCTCCTCGCTATGCTGGCACCCGACCATCTCCCGTACCTTCATCCCATGGAGCTTTTCTCGGATCCTCTCTCCTTCTCCCCAACACCTACCATGGAATTTCCCTCATAAAAAACACCTACCATGGAATTCCACCTGCTAGGTCCAGATCTGATGTTAGCAGATCAGGTGGTCATCTTCGCGGCGCGGTGGTCACGCGTCTCCCCTGCCGCCGCCGCCGCCGCCGCCGTGACCCGTCTTTCCTGCCACCACCACGCCGCCGCCGCCGCCGTTGGGAAGGCGTGCTGTTCACGCAGAACATATGGATAGACAGCACGACGCTTCGCAGCATCCGCAGATTAGCCTGAGTTTTCTTGAGATGGTCACCAATATGAAATTTCTTGCGCTAACTTGGTACAAAGTGGAATGAGTTTTTTCTTTTAGTTTTGTATACATGAAATTTTTTTTGATATGTAAAAATGACTGGAGTACCAATTTTGAGTCAGTGCTCACTAATATTGAATTATATATTGATCTTCATCTTCAGTTGTTCAAGAAGCAATGTCTGAAGAGGTACAGTTCTTTGTTTTCCTAACTGAAGTGGTCAACAAGGTATCAGACCTTGGTGGCGTGACGTTGACTCCTGCAAATATGAGAGATGGTTACCTTGATTATAGCATTATATAAATGCATATGTGGTAACAGAGCCTGCACTTTTTCAGGCCATGAGAAGAACGAACATCATCAGCTGGAGAGGGTGAGGATGGCCACCAAACAGAGACGAGGTTTGGTTATGTGCAGTTTGAGAATGAGTACAGCTTGTTTGCTGAATAAGGTGAACCTTTGTCAGGAGGGTTAACAATTCTAGAGACAGAGACCAACATTGGTAACGAGAATTGACAACATACCTCAAAGTTCTAAGGTGGAAGAAGCAAACGCCAAGTCGCCAACCATCAGTCTAATTGTCTGATTGGTCGATGCTTGGATTGGGGTGTGTTCACTTCGCGAAAAGTAGGTGAAAAGTTATTGTAGCATCTTTTGTTGTTATTTGGCAAAATTTGTCCAATCATGTACTAACTAGGCTCAAAAGATTTGTCCCGACATTTACAGACAAACTATGCAATTAGTTATCTTTTTTACCTACATTTAATGCTCCATGCATGCGTCAAAAGATTTGATGTGATGGGTAAAAGAGGAAATATTTTGGGTTGGGATGGGAAGTGAACAAGGCCTTGGTCATGGTCATCCTCCCATTTGTAGTACTGTTCTGGTGTTGTAAACTTTAAATACACTTTTGGAGTAATGCCGCAGCATAGCTGTGATGTGCTACTGGTGTTAAGTAGTAGTCCTCTGTAACTTGTGTCCTAATAATTCCTTCCTACTTGCCACTTAGTATTTATATGATTGACGATTTAAGCAGTGGTTGACTATTTAAGTGTAAATCGATATACCAGTTTTTGAGTAGTAATTCGCTGTTATCACATTGTAACCTTAATTTTTTTTGTTGTCTTTGCTGCAATCGACTGTACCATTATGAGAATTTGATTGTTTTCTCACTAACTCAATGTGATAATACGCTATGCTGCTTGCATAGAGTACAAAAACTGCCTTCATTTTCAAATTGTCAGCTCGGGTACAAAGGTATTGTACTGGGAACCAGACTATTACACAAATCTCACCAAGAAGGCAATTTGAAAATCAAGAAGGTCACCAAGAAGGCAGTTTACGAAGAGAGCTGATTACACATTCTAAATTTGATCAAGTGAAGGTAACCACTGCCAACCCTATCCAAAATATGGTTGAGGCATCATCCCGTGCTGCACTCTTCGTAAACTAGTTAAGATTCTCAGCGAGGGAAAGAACGGACAATTTACTTCTCTCCTAGGATTTTATTGAATAAAACTGGGATGTCATTACCCTCCAATGCCTTCATGACCTGGAATCAATTGAATTGAAACAATATGAAAACCTATCAGGTCTCTTAGCTTCTGGGGCAAACAGATGCTAGTGTTAAATATAGAAAAACAATGTAGTTGAGTTGAGTTGACAGTACATCCTGATTTTATACTGGTTCCATAGTATGCTATTATATTAAATAATAGTACATTATGAAAAAAAAATGAGAACCCCAATAACAAGTACATCTTAGGTACGTCAGTGTACCACTTTTCTAAAAATTACAAAAAAATATATATATACAATGGTTCTTTTACAATATTATCAGGATGGGAGTGAGTATGTACTAAATTGCTCCTCTAAAATGGTTTCTTTTACAATCTTATCCGGGCAGTTCTAGGGAGGTAGTACCTGTTACCCTTACTGTTATTAGTACCGGGTATGCCACACCAGAATTAACTAAACAAAAATGCAAGTTCACACATGAATATACTACCTCTGTCCCAAAACGAATATAATTCTAGATGTATTCTTGGTTAAAGTGTCTAAAGTCTGACCAGATATATAATTAAAAATATTAATATTTATGACTTTAAAGAAATATACTATGAAAATATGTTTCATGACGCAACTAATGTTGCCTATTTAGTACAATAAATACTAGCATAGTTGAACTTGACATATTTTAACATAACATTGTTCTAGAGTTGAATCCTTTTTGGGACAAAGGGAGTACTTACATTTGTACACCAAGCATGTAAAATAAAACCTACTTGTTTTCAAATTTAATCAAACCACACAAGTACTCATGCACCTTTAATCACAAATTCAATATCAAATTTTAATTCTTTTTCTACATGTTTAATATGCAATTCCAAATATGAAGGAACAATATATGTATATGTATGTACATGTTCTCAACTATACACACTATTATATTAAATAATAGTACATATGAAAAAGTGAGAACCACAATAACTAGTACATCTTAGGTACGTAAGTGTACCACTTCTCTAAAAAACTATATAAAAAACATATCTACAACGGTTTCTTTTTTTCTAAGTAACTCCTCTAAAATGGTTTCTTTTACAATCTCATCCGGACAGTTCTAGGGATGTGAGAATGGAACTTTTTATGAGACGGAAGGAGTACCTGTTACCCTTACTATTATCAGTACTATGCATGCCGCACCAAAGTTAACGAAACAAAAATGCAAGTTTACACATGAATATACTACCTCGGTCCAAAAAAAATATAATTGTAGATGTATTCTCAGTTAAAGTGTCTAAATTTTGACAAGATATATCATTCAAATTTTAATATTTATGGCTTTAAATAAATATACTATGAAAATATGTTTCATGACAAAACTAATACTTCCTATTTAGTACACGTTTAGTTAAACTTGACATATTTTAACGTAAAAATGTTCTATAGTTGCATCCTTTTTGGAACAAAGGGAGTACTTAAATTTGTACACTAAGCATGTAAAATAAAACCTGCTTGTTTTCAAATTTAATCAAACCACACAAGTACACCATGTTAATTTCATGCGCCTTTAATCATAAATTCAATGTCAAAATTTAATTATTTTTCTCCATGATTAATATGTAATTTTCTCCGGAAGTGATAATACACTTTTTATGGGATGGATGGAGTACCTGTTACCAACTCTTATTAGTACTGGGTATGCCGGACCAGAGTTAACCAAACAAAAACGCAAGTTCACACATGAATATACTACCTTTGTCCTAAAATGAATATAATTCTAGATGTATTCTCGATTAAAGTGTCTAAAGTTTGACCAGATATATATTTAAAAATATTAATATTTATGACTTTAAATAAATATACTATAAAATATGTTTCATTGTATTCCCTCTATTTCAAAATAAGTACACATCGCGCACTTCGAGAAGTCAAACAAATCTCTAAGTTTAACTAGATTTATAGAAAATAATATTAACCTTTGTACCTCTAAATAGGATTAATATAAAAATATATGATATGATTAATCTAATGATAATTCTTTGATATTATAAATGTGAGTATTTTTATGTAGATTTCAAGAAAGTTAAGTTTGTTTGACTCCTATAGGTATGAGATATGCATTTATTTTGGTACTATGGTATGTGGGTGTAGTATTTTAGAACATCACATCAGTACCATCCATGAGCTCATTATACTGTCTCTGTTGCAAAATAAGTATGCATCGCGTACTTTGAGAAGTCAAACAAATCTCAATTTTAACTATATTTATAGAATATAATATCAACAATTGTACCTCTAAAACAGATATACGATATGATTAATCTAATGATATTTTTTTATTTTATAGATCTTAGTATTTTCTATGTAGATTTGAACAAACTTAAGTTTGTTTCACTCCTATAAGTATGAGATATGCATTTATTTTGGTACTGTAGATGCAACTCCCTCTGTTTCAAAATAAGTGTTGTTCTTGTTTCCCGAGGAGTTAAACATTTTTTACTTTAACCAAATATAAATAAGAAAATATTAGTATTTATAGTACATAATTACTATCATTAAATAGATCATTAAATCTATTTTTGTAATAAACTTAATTGAAGATACAAATGCTGCTAATATTTTTTAGAAACCTAGTCAAACTTAAAAAAGATTGACTGGCACGAAAACCATAGCGACATTTATTTTGGGATAAGAAGTATTTTAGAACATCACATCAGTACTATCCATGAGCTCATTGTACTCCCTATGTTCTAAAATAAGTACACATCGCACACTTTGTGAAGTCAAACAAATCTCAAGTCTAATTAGATTTATAGAAAATAGTATTGACATTTGTATATAAGTAGGATTAGTATAAAAATATATGATATGATTAATCAAATGATAATTATTTAATATTGTAAATCTTAGTATTTTTATGTAGATTTGAACAAACTTAAGTTTATTTGACTTCTAAAAGCATGAGATATGCATTTATTTTGGTAGAACTACTAAGATTAGTATACTAAAACCTATTTAAAGATACTATGATCAGAAACAAAATCATATGAAAAAAGACTGAACTAAGAAATACTCACACATACTATATGCCACTAGAATCTACTAAAAATACTGCAAAGTACTGCTAAATTTGATAACTACTTAAAGGTACTAGAAACTACTGGAGCCTTTGCTACTTAAAGATACTAACAAACACTAAAGAAAATACTGACTATAACTGGAAAGCTACTTAAAGATACTAATAGCTACTTAAACATACTTAAATACTAACAACTAATTAGATGCTAATAACTACTTAAACATACTTAAAGATACTAACAACTACTTAAACACACTTAAAGAAAATACATGTTGAAACCCTAACGAGTATACCTACAGCTCCCCCTAATCAGTATGTCTATTGCGCCTCCTAATCAGTATACTTGATAAAACCCTAATCAGTATTTCTACTGCGCCCCTAATCAGTTGTACCCTAATCAGTATTCATATTGTGCCCCTAATCAGCACACGTGTTGAAACCCTAATCAGTATCCATACTGCGTCCCTAATCAGTATGGATATTGTAGCCCTAATTAGTATTCGTACTGCGCCCCCCTAATCAATATACGCATTCGAACCCTAATCAGTATTCGTATTGTGACCCTAATCAATATAGATGTTGCCAACTGTAAGGTCCAAATAGGCTAGAGGGGGGGTGAATAGCCTAATTAAAACTTCTACAAGAATTACTTAACCACACGTTAGTACGAAAGGTGGCGAAGCAAATGCACTAGCTCTAACTAATTAAGCAAGCCACCTACACAAGTCTATAACAAAGCTATTCACTAAACATAACAACAACTACAAGCTAGAAATAAGAAGTAATACAAGAGAAGAGCTTTGAGAGATTATACCGCCGTGTAGAGAAGAGAAGTATCAATCAATCAATTACACAAGAGAAATCCTCGGGAAGAGAATGACACAAGAATTTATCCCGAGGTTCACTTGCTTCCCGGTAAGCTACTCCCCGTTGTGGCGATACACCCACTTGTCGATTCGCGAGCTAATCGACTATCAAGAGTCGAGCCCTCGGCGGGCGCCGCACAATCGCACACAAGATGGGGATCCTCCAAACCACGAGCTCCACTAGAGTATCCAATTCATGAACTCCCGCGGGGAAGGATCAAGAACCCCTCACAACACTCGGTGAAGGCTCCAACAATCTCCAATTGTGAGCTCAATCACCTCCGCTGCTCCAAGCCGTCTATCGTGTCGGGAAACACGGAAGAGTAACAAGAAATCCGCAGCAACTCGAAGATCAAGTGCCTCTAGAATGCAACTCTCAAGCAATGCACTTGAATCTCACTCAATCTCACTCAAGATGTGCAACTATGCAAAGAGATGAGTGGAGGGGTTATTCTCTAGCTCAAAGTATGTCTCTAGGTCTCAAAAGTATGCAAGCCTATTTCTCAACCCCGGCCAACCTCTATTTATAACGTACCCCTTCGAATATAGCCGTTAGGAACTTTAACCAGCTGAAGTCGCGCTGACTGGACGCGCTGGTCAAACTGACTGGACGCGCCAGTCGCGCAATGGCTAACTGCGAGGCGCAGACCGGACGCGCTGGTCGCGCAGACCGGACGCGCTGCAGCGAATGACTAGACGCGCTCCAGGCAACGACCGGACGCGACAGTGTCAGCGTCCGGTTAGAGTCTAGTAAGCTCCCTCAACGACCAGACGCGTCCGATCGCACAAGACCGGACGCTCCCAGCGTCCGATCATCACTCTTGCGCTTTCTGCCCCTCTGGACGCTTGACCGGACGCGTTGGTTCCGTGAAGGACCGGATGCGCTGGTCAGGCCTGAGAGGCGCTCAACGAAACAATGACCGGACGTGCTGTTGAACTGACCGGACGCCACAGTGCCAGCGTCCGGTTAGAGTCCAGTAAGCTCCCTAGATGACCGGACGCGTCCGGTCATCAGTGACCGGACACGCTGCGCGTCCGATCATCAAACTAAAAACCGCGCAGACACTGAACACTGACCGGACGCGTCCGGTCATATCATGACCGCGTCCGGTGCATCGTCCGGTCACCACAGTGACCTCCGTTCGCCTCCGTTTCTTTTCCGACTTCCGGCGCAATAGAAAATAGGCGTTTCACTTCTCCAAAAAGCGCCGAATCCCGCCTCGCAAGCTCGGCGGGAGGGAGAGAGGAACCCAAACCCCTCTTTACCGCTTGAACTCCACCGCCTTCGCAAACGTGCTAACACCACCATGTGTAAATCACCATGTGCATGTGTGTTAGCATTTCATAATCATTTCCCAAGGCGTTATGTTAGCTCTTTACTAGATCCTAATGCATATGCTCAAGACATTGATCTAGTGGCACTTGATTTCCGAGCTAACCGTGATTACCCCTCTTGATAGTCGGCTATATATCCTAAACTCGGTCAATCACTTCTCTACTCATCTTAGACCGGCAAAAGGAAACCCCTATGATTATACCTTTGCCTTGCGCTCTTAGATCCTTCTCCTCCACTTGATCATCATGTCCTTCATTTTATGTGCATCTCCACCATGATCATCATTTCATGTCCATGCACCATCTCTTTGTGATCTTGTGGCCACCACTCCTTGCCACATACACCTTCATCACATGTGTTGCTTATGCCTAACTCAAAACACTTAACACATGGCATTAGCAACTTGGTGTCATTAATTACTAAAACCAAACTTGGGCTTTCAATCTCCCCCTTTTTGGTAATTGATGACAACCATCACAAAGATATGAAATGAAATCAATTTTCAATTTCGATAGTATTAGCTCCCCCTACATATGTGCTTTCATGAGTTTGATTCAATTGTGCACGTATGTATGGATTTGAATTTTGGGAGAGTTACTACTATCAAATTGATGCTAAGATATATAGAATGGACCTTTGAAGCGTGATACCAATCGGAGTTGCCTTTATATACCATCCTTAGCATCGATGTAGCTAGACACCACTTGTAATACATCACTTGTAAAGATCACAAATACTAAAGTACCCCGTGAGATCAACATTATAAGCAAAGGTGTCTAGATACCGCTTGTAAAGCTACTCTCAACAAATCATCATTCAAGTTCTATTTCTAGCAATCACCATACAAACATGAATATGAATTTAAGCTTTGCAATGCAACAATTCATCATGTTAATGCACATACAAATGCAACAAATAATTCATGAGCTTGCTCCCCCTACTTGTGTGCTCAAATTTAATTGATCCCTTGATTTCTCTCCCTTGTGACTTTTCTCTCCCTCTTATTATATCTTATTTCCTCTTTGCAATATATTTGTGACTTTTCTCTCCCCCTTTGTCATTAATCACCAAAAAGGTACCAATTTTAGTGAGAGTCAAGTCAATCAATATGAGGGAGTCTAAATTATGGTTCAATCTAGATCACTTGCCTAGAATATGTAATTCGGTTTGATCCAAGGACAAGCTTTTTCACATCTCATAAAGTATAAGGGTTATCTTGACCATGTTGAATTACACATCATGAGCTTATTTTCTAGATTCAACACTAGGTTTGCAAGCCCACAAACATCTCATATCCTACCACTAGATCAATCAAACATAGAAGCAATAGTGGTACCATATATACATCAAAATCATTTGATTTTCATGAATGAGCCTATTTGATATGCAAATATGTCTATATGTTCTAACCAAGTCCTTAGCAAAGTATGAATGATATGTCAAACAACTTTACCTTGCTATGTTGGAGGAGAGGCATGTCATATAAGAATGTGGGGGTGCACTTATTTCAAGTTGGAGAAGTCAAGTATGTTCAATTCATTCTTCAACTTGTAAAACCTTTTCTCATCAAGTTGATCTTCGGTGCCAATGCTCTCAATGCTAATATCACCCTTTTGTTGATGGTCTCTTATGAAGTGATGCCTTATGTCAATGTGCTTGGTTCTTGAATGTTGAACCGGATTTTGAGTCATCTTGATAACACTTTCATTGTCACAAAACAATGGTACATTCTTAAACTTGATTCTAAAATCATTCAAGGTGGCCTTCATCTAAAGCAATTGTGCACAATAACTACCGGCACTAATGTATTCGGCCTCAGCGGTAGATAGTGCAACACTATTTTGTTTCTTTGAAGACCATGAAACAAGAGACCTTCCAAGCAATTGACAAATGTCACTTGTGCTCATTCTATCAATCTTGCAACCACCATAGTCGGAATCCGAATATCCAATCAACTCAAAGTTAGACCTCTTGGGATACCATAATCCAACATCATGAGTGTCCTTTAGATATCTCAATATCCTCTTGGTTGCTTTCAAGTGACTTTCTCTAGGTGAAGCTTGATATCTTACATACTTGCATACACTAAACATCACATCCGGCCTAGAAGCGGTGACATAGAGCAAACTTCCAATCATGGATCGGTATTGCTTTTGATTTACCATGTTTCCACTATCATCAATACCCAATTGATCATTAGTGCCCATTGGTGTGCTCATTTGCTTAGTATGTTGCAATCTAAACTTCTTGATCATGTCCTTGATGTACTTGCCTTGACTTACAAAAGTGTCATTCTTCATTTGCTTGATTTGAAGTCCAAGGAAGTAACTAAGCACTCCAATCATAGACATCTCAAACTCATTAGCCATCATATTTCCAAACTCTTCACAAAAGTCTTGGTTAGTTGATCCAAAGATAATGTCATCCACATAGATTTGCAACACAAACAAGTCATTTCCAAGCTTCTTGGTGAAGAGAGTGGTGTCAACCTTTCCCATCTTGAACCCTTTAGAGAGAAGAAAGTCCCTCAATCTCTCATACCATGCTCTAGCTGCTTGCTTTAAACCATACAATGCCTTCTTTAGCTTGTAAATATGGTTGGGCTTCTTGTCATCTTCAAAACCGGGAGGTTGCTCAACATAAACTTCTTCATTGATGTAGCCATTGAGAAATGCACTCTTGACATCCATTTGATAGAGCTTGATATTGTGTGCACAAGCATATGCTAATAAGAATCTAATGGCCTCCAATCTTGCAACGGGTGTATATGTCTCTCCAAAGTCAAGACCCTCAACTTGTGTGTAACCTTGTGCTACTAATCTTGCTTTGTTCCTCACAACCATGCCATCTTGATCTTGCTTGTTTCTAAAGACCCACTTAGTACCAATCACATTGTAGTTTTTTGGCCTCTCAACAAGTTTCCAAACTTGATTTCTAGCAAAGTTGTTTAATTCTTCATGCATGGCATTTACCCAATCGGAATCCTTCAAAGCATCTTCTAATTTCTTAGGTTCTTCAAGTGACACAAATAAGTAATGCTCACAAAAGGATGCTAGCCTTGATCTAGTTTGAACACCACTTTGAATTCCACCAATGATTTGGTCCAATGGATGATCTTTTGCAATACTAGTAGGTTGGAGTATTGGGAGTTGATTGCTTTTACTTGTTTGACCTTGAACTTGAGCTTCATCATGAGTACCACTAGAGCTTGCTTGATTTGTATCAATTAGCACACTTTGGTTGATCACATGAATATCATCATCATCAACTTGCATCGATCTTATATCACCAATGTCCATGTTCTTCATTGCATTTGACAATTGATCTCCTCTCACATCATCAAGGTTTTGAGCTTCATTTTGAGATCCTTGGGTTTCATCAAACTCAACATCGTGAACTTCTTCCAAGGTGCCATTTGTGAGATTCCAAACTCTATATGCTTTGCTTGTGGTAGAATAACCAAGTAAGAACCCTTCATCACATTTCTTTTCAAACTTGCTCAATCTAGTGCCTTTCTTGACAATATAGCATTTGCAACCAAACACTCTAAAGTATGCAATGTTGGGCTTTCTTCCATTCAATAGCTCATATGGTGTCTTTCCAAGCTTTCCATGGCAATAGAGACGGTTGCTACAATAGCACGCCGTATTGATAGCTTCACTCCAAAATGAATGACTAACATTGTATTCACTAAGCATTGATCTAGCCATATCAATCAAGGTTCTATTTTTCCTTTCAACTACACCATTGGATTGAGGAGTGTATATTGGTGAGAATTGATGTCCAATACCAAAATCATCACACAAATCTTCAATTCTTGTGTTTTTTAACTCACTACCATTGTCACTTCTAATCTTCTTGATGGTAGTCTCAAACTCATTTTGCACCCTCTTGACAAAAGACTTAAATAGATCATAAACATCACTCTTGTCAAAGAGAAAGAACACCAAAGTGTATCTAGTGTAGTCATCCACAATCACAAAACCATACTTGTTGCCACCAATGCTAGTGTATGTTGTTGGCCTAAACAAGTCCATGTGCAATAGCTCAAATGCCTTTGATGTGCTCATTTCACTCTTACTAGGATGTGTATTTCCAACTTGTTTGCCGGCTTGACAAGCACTACATGGTTTGTCCTTTTCAAAGGTGACATCTTTCAAGCCTCTAACTAAGTCATGCCTCAAAAGTTTGTTCAATTGTTTCATTCCAACATGACCAAGCCTTCTATGCCACAACCATCCCATACTAGATTTACTAAGCAAGCATGATGTCAATTGTGTCTCATTATCATTGAAGTCAACCAAGTATAAGCTACCATGTCTAAATCCTTTGAATATCAAATTTGATCCATCAACACTTATGACTTCAACATCATCACTACCAAATATGCACTTGAAGCCAAGATCATAAAGTTGTGCCACCGATAAAAGATTGAAATCCAAGCTTTCAACTAGCAACACATTAAAAATGCTCATGTCATTTGAGATAGCAATTTTACCAAGCCCCTTGACCTTGCCTTTCTTGTTGTTGTCGAAAGTGATAGCATCAAAACCACCATTTTGACTTGTATCAATTGAATTGAACATACAAGAGTCTCCGGTCATATGTTGAGTGCACCCACTATCAAGCACCCAATGCCTTCCTCCGGTTTTGTAATTGACCTACAAGACAAGATCAATTCATTTTAGGTACCCAAACTTGTTTGGGTCCTCCAAGGTTAGAGACTAAGCTCTTTGGTACCCAAATGGCTTTCTTCTTTGAGCCCATCCATGGTGCACCAATGAAATTAGCATGAACACCATTTGTACCCTTGGTAAGCATATAGAAAGAATCAAACTTAATTGAGGATACATTTGCATTGAATTTCTTGTTCATGCAATGTTGCTCTATGTGACCAACTTGCTTTTAACTTTTGCAATAGCTACCATTGTTCTTCACAAAACGAGTCTTATGAGGAGCAAAAGCGGCCTTGCCTTTCTTAGGGTTATAGCCCAATCCCTATTTGTAGAGAGAAGCTCTTTGGCTACCCAAGCACATAAGCAAGCGGTCCTCACCACCATAAGCCTTAGCTAATGTGTGATTGAGCTCTTTTACCTCCTTCTTGAGATTTTCATTCTCAACTATAAGTGTGGAATCACAAGTGAAACCGTCACTACTAGATGAAGATGATGTAGATGAGCTACATGAAGGGTTAGAGGGAGCAACAATAATAGGCTTATGACAAGATTCATCAATTATATCACATGATATGCCTATATTGCAAGTTTTAGCTTTCTCAACATTAGTTGGCATGTTTTCACATTTTTCAACTAGAGAGGAATGAGTTTCTTCAAGCTTGGTGTGAGACTTTTGAAGCTTCTTATGGTCTACCTTTAGACTCTCATAAGATGCTCTAAACTTATCAAGTTCTTGCATAAGGTATTTCTTTTCCTTAAGCAAGCCCTTGCACTCCTTTCTAGATTCTTTATAATGTTGAGTGCAATCTTCTAGCATAGTGATTAGTTCATCTTTAGTGAATTCTTCTTCATCACTATCACTATCACTAGCTTTATCATGATCACTCTCATCGTCGGATGATACCATAGCGGCCTTAGCCATGAAGCACGATGGAGTGTCGAAGAGGGAGACCTTCTCTTGGATGGCAATGCTAGCATGTCCCTTCTTCTTGCTCTTATTGTCATCCTCATCATTACTTGAGGAATCATCACTATCCCATGTAGAAACATGAGAATCATTCTTCTTCTTATAGGAGCTCTCTTTCTTTTCTTGCTTCTTCTTTTGCTTCTTCCTTTCCTTCTTGATAGCATCTTCATCATCACTATCATAAGGACACCTTGCAATGAGATGGTCCTTGCTATGGCATCTAAAGCATCTCATGGTATGCTCATTCTTCTTGTAAGAGTTCTTCCTCCTTCTTGCACAAAATCCCTTCTTTTTCATGAATTTTCCAAATTGTTTGACAAAGAGAGCCATCTTCTCATCAATGTCATCATTATCACAAGAGCTTGAGTCTTCATCACTTGATGATTCAATCTTAGATTTGCCCTTGGATGTGGTGGCTTTGAATGCCACACTCTTCTTCTTTTCATCATCTTTTTTTTTCATTTTCTTTCTTCTTCTTCTTGACCAACTCATCCTTCTCATCATCTTCTCTATATGAATCATCGATCATCACTTCTTGGAATATTTGTTGAGGAGTTGAATCCTTCAATGTAGTCCTCACTAGCACGGTGATCAATGTATCAAATCTCTTGGGTAGACTTCTCAAGAACTTCATAGAGAATTGATTGTCCTTGACCTCCTCACCAAGTGCCTTGAGCTCATTGACAATGACTTGCAACCTATGAAACATCTCCGGTACACTCTCATCATCTTGCATCTTAAAACTTGAAAATTTTTCTTGCAAGGTATATGCTTTAGCGGTCTTTGTGCCTTCGGTGCCCTCAAATGTTTCTTCTAGCTTGGCCCAAGCATCATGAGCAATCTCTATGTTCTTTACTTGCTCAAATGTCTTGTCATCTAATGCTTCATGAAGAGCACTAATGGCAATGTCATTGCATTGGAGTTTCTTCTCTTCCACCGGTGTAGGTGCTTCCGGATTAGCAACCTCAAATTTTGTTTCGGTGACCTTCCGCACTTCTCTATTGATTGACTTTAGGTGTGCAGTCATCTTAACCTTCCAATATGCATAATTTGTGCCATCAAAGTGAGGTGCCTTCTTGGTGTTGTTGATATGCAAACTTAATTGAGCCATTTCTTTTTCACCGTAGGTTGTTAAGCCTCAAATAAATGGTGCCTCGGCTCCGATACCACTTGTAAGGTCTAAATAGGTTAGAGGGGGGGTGAATAGCCTACTTAAAACTTCTACAAGAATACTTAACCACACGTTAGTACAAAAGGTGGCAAAGCAAATGCACTAGCTCTAACTAATTAAGCAAGCCACCTACACAAGTCTATAACAAAGCTATTCACTAAACACAACAACAACTACAAGCTAGAAATAAAAAGTAATACAAGAGAAGAGCTTTGAGAGATTATACTGCCGTGTAGAGAAGAGAAGTATCAATCAATCAATTACACAAGAGAAATCATCGGGAAGAGAATGACACAAGAATTTATCCTGAGGTTCACTTGCTTCCCAGCAAGCTACTCCCCGTTGTGGCGATACACCCACTTGTCGATTCGCGAGCTAATCGACTATCAAGAGTCGAGCCCTCGGCGAGCGCCGCACAATCGCACACAAGATGAGGATCCTCCAAGCCACGAGCTCCACTAGAGTATCCAATTCGCGAACTCCCGCGGGGAAGGATCAAGAACCCCTCACAATACTCGGTGAAGGCTCCAACAATCTCTAATTGTAAGCTCAATCACCTCCGCTGCTCCAAGCCGTCTACCGTGTCGGGAAACACGGAAGAGTAACAAGAAATCCGCAGCAACTCGAAGATCAAGTGCCTCTAGAATGCAACTCTCAAGCAATGCACTTGAATCTCACTCAATCTCACTCAAGATGTGCAACTATGCAAAGAGATGAGTGGAGGGGTTGTTCTCAAGCTCAAAGTATGTCTCTAGGTCTCAAAAGTATGCAAGCCTATTTCTCAACCCCAGCCAACCTCTATTTATAACGTACCCCTTCGAATATAGCCGTTAGGAACTTTAACCAGCCGAAGTCGCGCTGACCGGACGCGCTGGTCAAACTGACCGGACGTGCTGGTCGCGCAACGGCTAACTGTGAGGCAACGACCGGACGCGCTGGTCACGCAGACCGGACGCGCTGCAGCGAATGACTGGACGCGCTCCAGGCAACGACCGGACGTGATAGTGTCAGCGTCCGGTTAGAGTCCAGTAAGCTCCCTCAACGACCAGACGTGTCCGATCGCACAAGACCGGACGCTCCCAGCGTCCGATCATCACTCCTGCGCTTTCTGCCCCTCTGGACGCCTGACCGGACGCGCTGGTTCCGTGAAGGACCGGATGTGCTGGTCAGGCCTGAGAGGCGCTCAACGAAACAATGACCGAACGCGCTGTTGAACTGACCGGACGCCACAGTGCCAGCGTCCGGTTAGAGTCCAGTAAGCTCCCTAGATGACCGGACGCGTCCTGTCATCAGTGACCGGATGCGCTGCTGTAAGGTCCAAAAAGGCTAGAGGGGGGGGTGAATAGCCTAATTAAAACTTCTACAAGAATTACTTAACCACAAGTTAGTACAAAAGGTGGCGAGGCAAAAGCACTAGCTCTAACTAATTAAGCAAGCCACCTACACAAGTCTAGTACAAGGCTATTCACTAAACACAACAACAACTATAAGCTAGAAACGAGAAGTAATACGAGAGAAGATCTTCGAGTGATTATACCGCTGTGAAGAGAAGAGAAATACCGATCAATCAATCATACAAGAGAAATCCTCGGGAAGAGAATGACACAAGAATTTATCCCGAGGTTCACTTGCTTCCCGGCAAGCTACTCCCCGTTGTGGCGATACACCCACTTGTCGGTTCGCGAGCTAATCGACTATCAAGAGTCGAGCCCTCGGCGGGCGCCGCACAACCGCACACAAGATGGGGATCCTCCAAGCCACGAGCTCCACTAGAGTATCCAATTTGCGAACTCCCGCGGGGAAGGATCAAGAACCCCTTACAACACTTGGTGAAGGCTCCAACAATCTCCAATTGCGAGCTCAATCACCTCCGCTGCTCCAAGCCGTCTACCGTGTCGGGAAACACGGAAGAGTAACAAGAAATCCGCAGCAACTCGAAGATCAAGTGCCTCTAGAATGCAACTCTCAAGCAATGCACTTGAATCTCACTCAATCTCACTCAAGATGTGCAACTATGCAAAGAGATGAGTGGAGGGGTTGTTCTCTAGCTCAAAGTATGTCTCTATATCTCAAAATGTGCAAGAGTTGCCCTCAAACCCCGGCCAACCTCTATTTATAGCGAAGGGGTACGCAGCTAGCCGTTACAGACGACGCAGCGAAAAACGCGCTGACCGGACGCTCCGGTCAGGGTGACCGGACGCGTCCGGTCACTACACGACAAATGTGAATAGTGCACGTCAGAACTAGCCGTTGCCCTGACCGGACGCGCTGAACCGATTGACCGGACGCGACAGTGCCCGCGTCCGGTCGCGTTCCAGAATGCTCCCGTTGAGACCGGACGCGTCCGATCGCATGTGACCGGACGCGCCGCGCGTCCGATCGTCACTCCGCTTCGCTCTACCCCTCTGGACGCCTGACCGGACGCTCCGGCTACGTGAGAGACCGGACGCGCCGGTCGCGCGCTCTGGTTCGCTCAGGAGAACTGACCGGACGCGCTGTTGAACTGACCGGACGCCACAGTGCCAGCGTCCGGTTAGAGTCCAGTAAGCTCCCTGGATGACCGGACGCGTCCGGTCATCAGTGACCGGACGCGCTGCGCGTCCGATCATCGAACTAAAAAACCGCGCAGACGCTGAACACTGACCGGACGCGTCCGGTCATATCGTGACCGCGTCCGGTGCAGCGTCCGATCATCTCTGTGACCTCCGTTCGCCTCCGTTTCTTTTCCAACTTCCGGCGCAATGTAAAATAGGCATTTCACTTCTCCAAAAAGCACCGAATCCCGCCTCGCAAGCTCGGCGGGAGGGAGAGAGGAACCCAAACCCCTCTCTACCGCTCAAAGTCCACCGCCTTCACAAACTGTGCTAACACCACCAAGTGTACACCACCATGTGCATGTGTGTTAGCTTTTCACAAACATTTTCCAAGGCGTTATGTTAGCTCTTTACTAGATCCTAATGCATATGCTCAAGACATTGATCTAGTGGCACTTGATTTCCGAGCTAACCGTGATTGCCCCTCTTGATAGTCGGCTATGTATCCTAAATCCGGTCAATCACTTCTCTACTCATCTTAGACCGGCAAAAGGAAAACCCTATGGTTATACCTTTGCCTTGCGCTCTTAGTTCCTTCTCTTTCACTTGATCATCATGTACACCATATTATGTGCATCTCCACCACTTGTGATCTTATGGCTATCACTCCATGCCACATGCTCCTTCATCACATGTGTTGCTTGTGCCTAACTCAAAACACTTAACACATGACATTAGCAACTTGGTGTCATTAATTACCAAAACCAAACTTGGGCTTTCAATCTCCCCCTTTTTGGTAATTGATGACAACCATCACAAAGATATGAAATGAAATCAATTTTCAATTTCGATAGTATTAGCTCCCCCTACGTATGTGCTTCTATGAGTTTGGTTCAATTGTGCACATATGTATGGATTTGAATTTTGGGAGAGTTACTACTATCAAATTGATGCTAAGATATATAGAATGGACCTTTGAAGCGTGATACCAATCGGAGTTGCCTTTATATACCACCCTTAGCATTGATGTAGCTAGACACCATTTGTAATACATCACTTGTAAAGATCACAAACACTAAAGTACCCCGTGAGATCAACATTATGAGCAAATGTGTCTAGATACCACATGTAAAGTTACTCTTAACAAAACATCATTCAAGTTCTATATCTAGCATACACCATTCAATCATGAATATCGAAATTAAACTTTGCAATGCAACATTTCATCATGTTAATGCACATACAAATGCAACAAATAATCCATGAGCTTGCTCCCCCTACTTGTGTGCTCAAATTTAATTGATCCCTTGATTTCTCTCCCTTTGTAACTTTTCTCTCCCCTGTGACTTTTCTCTCCCCCTTATTTTATCTTATTCCCTCTTTGCAATATCTTTGTGACTTTTTCTCTCCCCCTTTGTCAACAAACACCAAAAAGGTGCCAAGAATAGGTAATTTTAGTGAGAGATAAGTCAATCAATATGAGGGAGTCCAAATTATGGTTCAATCTAGATCACTTGCCTAGAATATGTAATTCGGTTTGATCCAAGGACAAGCTTTTTCACACCTCATAAAGTATAAGGGTTATCTTGACCATGTTGAATTACACATCATGAGCTTATTTTCTAGATTCAACACTAGGTTTGCAAGCCCACAAACATGTCATATGCTACCACTAGATCAATCAAACATAGAAGCAATAGTGGTACCATATATACATCAAAATCATTTAATTTTCATGAATGAGCCTATTTGTCATGCAAATATGTCTATATGTTCTAAACATGTCCTTAGCAAAGTATGAATGATATGCCAAACAACTTTACCTTGCTATGTTGGAGGAGAGGCATGTCATATAAGAATGTGGGGGTGCACTCATTTCAAGTTGGAGAAGTCAAGTATGTTCAATTCATTCTTCAACTTGTAAAATCTCTTTTCATCAAGTGGCTTTGTAAAGATGTCGGCTAGTTGATCTTCGGTACCAATGCTCTCAATACTAATATCACCCTTTTGTTGATGGTCTCTTATGAAGTGATGCCTTATGTCAATGTGCTTGGTTCTTGAATGTTGAACCGGATTTTGTGTCATCTTGATAGCACTTTCATTATCACAAAACAAAGGCACATTCTTGAATTTAATTCCAAAGTCATTCAAAGTGGCCTTCATCCAAAGCAATTGTGCACAACAACTACCGGCACTAATGTATTCAGCCTCGGCGGTAGATAGTGCAACACTATTTTGTTTCTTTGATGACCATGAAACAAGAGACCTTCCAAGCAATTGACAAGTGCCACTTGTGCTCATTCTATCAATCTTGCATCCACCATAGTCGGAGTCCGAATATCCAATCAGCTCAAAATTAGACCCCTTGGGATACCATAGTCCAACATCATGAGTGCCCTTGAGATATCTCAATATCCTCTTGGTTGCTTTCAAGTGACTTTCTCTAGGTGAAGCTTGATATCTTGCACACTTGCACACACTAAACATCACATCCGGCCTAGAAGCGGTGACATAGAGCAAACTTCCAATCATAAACCGGTATTGCTTTTGATCTACCATGTTTCCACTATCATCAATACCCAATTGATCATTTGTGCCCATTGGTGTACTCATTGGCTTAGCATCTTGCAATCCAAACTTCTTGATCATGTCCTTGATGTACTTGCCTTGACTTACAAAAGTGCCATTCTTCATTTGCTTGATTTGAAGTCCAAGGAAGTAACTAAGCTCTCCAATCATAGACATCTCAAACTCATTAGCCATCATATTTCCAAATTCTTCACAAAAGTCTTGGTTAGTTGATCCAAAGATAATGTCATCCACATAGATTTGCAACACAAACAAGTCATTTCCAAGCTTCTTGGTGAAGAGAGTGGTGTCAACCTTTCCCATTTTGAACCCTTTAGAGAGAAGAAAGTCCCTCAACCTCTCATACCATGCTCTAGGTGCTTGCTTCAAACCATACAATGCCTTCTTTAGCTTGTAAACATGGTTGGGCTTCTTATCATCTTCAAAACCGGGAGGTTGCTCAACATAAACTTCTTCATTGATGTAGCCATTGAGAAATGCACTCTTGACATCCATTTGATAGAGCTTGATGTTGTGTGCACAAGCATATGCTAATAAGATTCTAATTGCTTCCAATCTTGCAACCGGTGCATATGTCTCTCCAAAGTCAAGACCCTCAACTTGAGTGTATCCTTGTGCTACTAATCTTGCTTTGTTCCTCACAACCATGCCATCTTGATCTTGCTTGTTTCTAAAGACCCACTTAGTGCCAATCACATTGTAGTTCTTTGGCCTCTCAACAAGTTTCCAAACTTGATTTCTAGCAAAGTTGTTTAGTTCTTCATGCATGGCATTCACCCAATCGGAATCCTTCAATGCATATTCTATCTTCTTTGGTTCTTCTAATGAGACAAATGAGTAATGCTCACAAAAGGATGCTAATCTTAATCTAGTTTGAACACCACTTTGAATTCCACCAATGATTTGGTCCAACGGATGATCTCTTGCAATGCTAGTAGGTTGGAGTATTGGGAGTTGATTGCTTTCACTTGTTTGACCTTGAACTTGCACTTCATCATGAGAACCACTAGAGCTTGCTTGATTTGTATTAATTTGCACACTTTGGTTGATCACATGAATATCATCATCATCAACTTGCATCGGCCTTATATCACCAATGTCCATGTTCTTCATTGCATTTGATAATTGATCTCCTCTCACATCATCAAGGTTTTGAGCTTCATTTTGAGACCCTTGGGTTTCATCAAACTCAACATCATGAACTTCTTCCAAGGTGCCATTTGTGAGATTCCAAACTCTATATGATTTGCTTGTGGTAGAATAACCAAGTAAGAACCCTTCATCACATTTCTTTTCAAACTTGCTCAATCTAGTGCCTTTCTTGAGAATATAGCACTTGCAACCAAACACTCTAAAGTATGCAATGTTGGACTTTCTTCCATTCAATAGCTCATATGGTGTCTTTCCAAGCTTTCCATGGCAATAGAGACGATTGCTACAATAGCAAGCCGTATTGATAGCTTCACTCCAAAATGAATGACTAACATTGTATTCACTAAGCATTGATCTAGCCATATCAATCAAGGTTCTATTTTTCCTTTCAACTACACCATTGGATTGAGGAGTGTATTATTGATGTCCAATACCAAAATCATCACACAAATCTTCAATTCTTGTGTTCTTGAACTCACTACCATTGTCACTTCTAATCTTCTTGATGGTAGTCTCAAACTCATTTTGCACCCTCTTGACAAAAGACTTGAATAGATTATAAACATCACTCTTGTCATAGAGAAAAAGCACCCAAGTGTATCTAGTGTAGTCATCCACAATCACAAAACCATACTTGTTGCCACCAATGCTAGTGTATGTTGTTGGCCCAAACAAGTCCATGTGCAATAGCTCAAATGCTTTTGATGTGCTCATTTCACTTTTACTAGGATGTGAATTTCCAACTTGTTTGCCGGCTTGACAAGCACTACATAGTTTATCCTTTTCAAAAGTGACATCTTTCAATCCTCTAACTAAGTCATGCCTCAAAAGTTTGTTCAATTGTTTCATTCCAACATGACCAAGCCTTCTATGCCACAACCAACCCATACTAGATTTACTAAGCAAGCATGATGTCAATTGTGTCTCACTATCATTGAAGTCAACCAAGTATAAGCTACCATGTCTAAATCCTTTGAATATCAAGTTTGATCCATCAACACTTATGACTTCAACATCATCACTACCAAATATGCACTTGAAACCAAGATCACAAAGTTGTGCCACCGATAAAAGATTGAAATCCAAGCTCTCAACTAGCAACACATTAGATATGCTCATGTCATTTGTGATAGCAATTTTACCAAGCCCTTTGACCTTGCCTTTCTTGTTGTTGCCAAAAGTGATAGCATCAAAACCACCATTTTGACTTGTATCAATTGAATTGAACATACAAGAGTCTCCGGTCATATGTTGAGTGCACCCACTATCAAGCACCCAATGCCTTCCTCCGGCTTTGTAATTGACCTACAAAACAAGATCAATTCTTTTTAGGTACCCAAACTTGTTTGGGTCCTCCAAGGTTAGAGACTAAGCTCTTTGGTACCCAAATGACTTTCTTCTTTGAGCCCATCCATGGTGTACTAATAAACTTAGCATGAACACCATTAGTACCCTTGGTAAGCATATAGAAAGAATTAAACTTGATTGAGGATATATTTGCATTGGATTTCTTGTTCATGCAATGTTGCTCTATGTGACCAACTTGCTTGCAACTTTTGCAATAGCTACCATTGTTCTTCACAAAACGAGTCTTGTGAGGAGCAAAAGCGGCCTTGCCTTTCTTGGGGTTATAGCCCAATCCCTCTTTGTAGAGAGAAGCTCTTTGGCTACCCAAGCACATAAGCAAGCGGTCCTCACCACCATAAGCCTTAGCTAATGTGTGATTGAGCTCTTTTACCTCCTTCTTGAGATTTTCATTCTCTACTATAAGTGTGGAGTCACAAGTGAAACCATCACTACTAGATGAGGATGATGTAGATGAGCTACATGAAGGGTTAGTAGAAGCAACAATAATAGGCTTATGAAAAGTTTCATCAATTATATCACATGATATGCCTATGTTGCAAGTTTTAGCTTTCTCAACATTAGTTGGTATGTTTTCATATTTTTCAACTAGAGAGGAATGAGCTTCTTCTAGCTTAGTGTGAGACTTTTGAAGCTTCTTATGGTTTACCTTTAGACTCTCATAAGATGCCCTAAGCTCATCAAGTTCTTGCATAAGGTTTTTCTTTTTCTTAAGCAAGCCCTTGCACTCCTTTCTAGATTCTTTAAAATGTTGAGTGCAATCTTCTAGCATAGTGATTAGTTCATCTTTAGTGAATTCCTCTTCATCACTATCACTATCACTAGCATTATCATGATCACTCTCATCATTGGATGATACCTTAGCGGCCTTAGCCATGAAGCATGATGGAGTGTCGAAGATGGAGACCTTCTCTTGGATGGCAATGCTAGCATGTCCCTTCTTCTTGCTCTTGTTGTCATCCTCATCATCACTTGAGGAGTCATCACTATCCCATGTAGCAACATGAGAATCAATCTTCTTCTTATAAGAGCTCTCTTTCTTTTCTTGCTTCTTCCTTTGCTTCTTCCTTTCCTTCTTGATAGCATCTTCATCATCACTATCATAAGGACACTTTGCAATGAGATGGTCTTTGCTATGGCATCTAAAGCATCTCATGGTATGCTCATTCTTCTTGTAAGAGTTCTTCCTCCTTCTTGCACGAAAGCCCTTCTTCTTCATGAATTTGCCAGATTGTTTGACAAAAAGAGCCATCTTCTCATCAATGTCATCACTATCACAAGAGCTTGAGTCTTCATCACTTGATGATTCAATCTTAGATTTGCCCTTGGATGTGGTGGCTTTGAATGCCACACTCTTCTTCTTTTCATCATCTTTCTTCTCATTTTCTTTCTTCTTCTTCTTGATCAACTCATCCTTCTCATCATCTTCTCTATATGAATCATCGGTCATCACTTCTTGAAATATTTGTTGAGGAGTTGAATCCTTCAATGTAGTCCTCACTAGCACGGTGATCAATGTATCGAATCTTTTGGGTAGACTTCTCAAGAACTTCATAGAGAATTGATTATCCTTGACCTCCTCACCAAGTGCCTTGAGCTCATTGACAATGACTTGCAACCTATGAAACATCTCCGGTACACTTTCACCATCTTGCATCTTGAAGCTTGAAAATTTTTCTTGCAAGATATATGCTTTAGCGGTCTTTGTGCCTTCGGTGCCCTCAAATGTTTCTTCTAGCTTGGCCCAAGCATCATGAGCAATCTCTATGTTCTTTACTTGCTCAAATGTCTTGTCATCTAATGCCTCATGAAGAGCACTAATGGCAATGTCATTGCATTGGAGCTTCTTCTCTTCCACCGGTGTAGGTGCTTCCGGATTAGCAACCTCAAATTTTGTTTCGGTGACCTTCCACACTTCTCTATTGATTGACTTTAGGTGTGCGGTCATCTTAACCTTCCAATATGCATAATTTGTGCCATCAAAGTGAGGTGCCTTCTTGGTGTTGTTGATGTGCAAGCTTAATTGAGCCATTTCTTTTTCACCGTAGGTTGTTAAGCCTCAAATAAACGGTGCCTCGGCTCCGATACCACTTGTAAGGTCCAAAAAGGCTAGAGGGGGGGTGAATAGCCTAATTAAAACTTCTACAAGAATTACTTAACCACGAGTTAGTACGAAAGGTGGCGAAGCAAAAGCACTAGCTCTAACTAATTAAGCAAGCCACCTACACAAGTCTAGTACAAGGCTATTCACTAAACACAACAACAACTATAAGCTAGAAACGAGAAGTAATACGAGAGAAGATCTTCGAGTGATTATACCGCCGTGAAGAGAAGAGAAATACCAATCAATCAATCATACAAGAGAAATCCTCGGGAAGAGAATGACACAAGAATTTATCCCGAGGTTCACTTGCTTCCCGGCAAGCTACTCCCCGTTGTGGCGATACACCCACTTGTCGGTTCGCGAGCTAATCGACTATCAAGAGTCGAGCCCTCGGCGGGCGCCGCACAACCGAACACAAGATGGGGATCCTCCAAGCCACGAGCTCCACTAGAGTATCCAATTTGCGAACTCCCGCGGGGAAGGATCAAGAACCCCTTACAACACTTGGTGAAGGCTCCAACAATCTCCAATTGCGAGCTCAATCACCTCCGCTGCTCCAAGCCGTCTACCGTGTCGGGAAACACGGAAGAGTAACAAGAAATCCGCAGCAACTCGAAGATCAAGTGCCTCTAGAATGCAACTCTCAAGCAATGCACTTGAATCTCACTCAATCTCACTCAAGATGTGCAACTATGCAAAGAGATGAGTGGAGGGGTTGTTCTCTAGCTCAAAGTATGTCTCTATATCTCAAAATGTGCAAGAGTTGCCCTCAAACCCCGGCCAACCTCTATTTATAGCGAAGGGGTACGCAGCTAGCCGTTACAGACGACGCAGCGAAAAACGCGCTGACCGGACGCTCCGGTCAGGGTGACCGGACGCGTCCGGTCACTACACGACAAATGTGAATAGTGCACGTCAGAACTAGCCGTTGCCCTGACCGGACGCGCTGAACCGATTGACCGGACGCGACAGTGCCCGCGTCCGGTCGCGTTCCAGAATGCTCCCGTTGAGACCGGACGCGTCCGATCGCATGTGACCGGACGCGCCGCGCGTCCGATCGTCACTCCGCTTCGCTCTACCCCTCTGGACGCCTGACCGGACGCTCCGGCTACGTGAGGGACCGGACGCGCCGGTCGCGCGCTCTGGTTCGCTCAGGAGAACTGACCGGACGCGCTGTTGAACTGACCGGACGCCACAGTGCCAGCGTCCGGTTAGAGTCCAGTAAGCTCCCTGGATGACCGGACGCGTCCGGTCATCAGTGACCGGACACGCTGCGCGTCCGATCATCGAACTAAAAAACCGCGCAGACGCTGAACACTGACCGGACGCGTCCGGTCATATCGTGACCGCGTCCGGTGCAGCGTCCGATCATCTCTGTGACCTCCGTTCGCCTCCGTTTCTTTTCCAACTTCCGGCGCAATGTAAAATAGGCATTTCACTTCTCCAAAAAGCACCGAATCCCGCCTCGCAAGCTCGGCGGGAGGGAGAGAGGAACCCAAACCCCTCTCTACCGCTCAAAGTCCACCGCCTTCACAAACTGTGCTAACACCACCAAGTGTACACCACCATGTGCATGTGTGTTAGCTTTTCACAAACATTTTCCAAGGCGTTATGTTAGCTCTTTACTAGATTCTAATGCATATGCTCAAGACATTGATCTAGTGGCACTTGATTTCCGAGCTAACCGTGATTGCCCCTCTTGATAGTCGGCTATGTATCCTAAATCCGGTCAATCACTTCTCTACTCATCTTAGACCGGCAAAAGGAAAACCCTATGGTTATACCTTTGCCTTGCGCTCTTAGTTCCTTCTCTTTCACTTGATCATCATGTACACCATATTATGTGCATCTCCACCACTTGTGATCTTATGGCTATCACTCCATGCCACATGCTCCTTCATCACATGTGTTGCTTGTGCCTAACTCAAAACACTTAACACATGGCATTAGCAACTTGGTGTCATTAATTACCAAAACCAAACTTGGGCTTTCAGCTGCGCGTCCGATCATCAAACTAAAAACCGCGCAGACACTGAACACTGATCGGACGCGTCCGGTCATATCGTGACCGCGTCCGGTGCAGCGTCCGGTCACCACAGTGACCTCCGTTCGCCTCTGTTTCTTTTCCGACTTTCGACGCAATAGAAAATAGGCGTTTCACTTCTCCAAAAAGCGCCGAATCCCGCCTCGCAAGCTCGGCGGGAGGGAGAGAGGAACCCAAACCCCTCTTTACCGCTTGAACTCCACCGCCTTCGCAAACGTGCTAACACCACCATGTGTAAATCACCATGTGCATGTGTGTTAGCATTTCATAATCATTTTCCAAGGCGTTATGTTAGCTCTTTACTAGATCCTAATGCATATGCTCAAGACATTGATCTAGTGGCACTTAATTTCCGAGCTAACCGTGATTGCCCCTCTTGATAGTCGGCTATGTATCCTAAACCCGGTCAATCACTTCTCTACTCATCTTAGACCGGCAAAAGGAAAACTCTATGATTATACCTTTGCCTTACGCTCTTAGATCCTTCTCCTCCACTTGATCATCATGTCCTTCATTTTATGTGCATCTCCACCATGATCATCATTTCATGTCCATGCACCATCTCTTTGTGATCTTGTGGCCACCACTCCTTGCCACATACACCTTCATCACATGTGTTGCTTATGCCTAACTCAAAACACTTAACACATGGCATTAGCAACTTGGTGTCATTAATTACCAAAACCAAACTTGGGCTTTCACCAACCTAATCAGTATTCATCCTGTGCCCCCTAATCAATATACGTGTTGGAACCCTAAATTAGTATTCAACTCTAATCAGTATTCGTACTAAAACCTCCCCCTAGGGGATTATTATACTAGATGATACTGGATGCTATAGATATAACATAATGAAAAGATACTGAATGTTATTGAATATATTAGGTGATACTAACAACTACTTAATTAAAGATACTGACAAACCCCTTCCAAAACACAATTAAAAGAAATATACTGATAAAAAAACACTGACGACTGCCAATCATAGTGATAATATAAGCTGCAAACTAATATGAAAATACTGACAACTATTAGAGTCAAGGAAGATACTGACAAAATACTTACAACTAGAGTCACAATACCGATAAAATACTTGAAGATACTGATAACTACTTAAAGGTACTAGCAACTACTTAAGTTATAGTACCTGCTCTACCAAGCTATTGACAAATACTTAAAGATGCTGACAACTACTTAAAGGTACTAGTAACTACTGAAGTTATAGTACTGTCTGTACCAAGCTATTGACAAAATACTTAAGATACTAACAACTACTTAAAGGTAGTCGCAACTACCGAAGTTATAGTACCGGTTGTGCCAAGCTACTGACAAAATATTTGAAGATACTGACAAAATACTTGATGAATTTATCCCGCGCTTGACGGCTGTACCAAGCTACTAATGGAATATTTCATTTTGTACCAATGGAATATTTTATTTTCTAGACTCATTTCATTTTGACTAGATTTAGAGAATATGGTATATAAATTTTGTACCAATGGAATATTTCATCTTGTACACTTACTTCATTTTGTACCAAAAAGATTAACATTCTTTGCTTGATGGAAATATTTTTTCAGGTAATTCTCTTGGGCTTCTCATGCTTGCTATCATGAACAAAGGTTAGTTGAACAGCAGCTTTGTCTACTCGCAAGAGAGAGAGAGCGCAATTATACTGAATTCAAACGGAGTACCAATCCGTGATTGGAGTCATGACATGTGGAACACGATGTGACAACACCTGACACAATTGCAGGGATCGTGCTTTGGTGTGTGCTTGTAGTACTCCGTCGGTCTATCAAGCTAAATTTGAGAAACGTATCCACAATTTGAGAGTAATTGATAAACCAAAAAAGAGATTTCCATTGATTTTCCAGAGAGAGGATTCCATCTCATCTCTGCAATGGGAGGTTCAATGCAGGAGTGTGTCTCTGTACAGTTGACGTTGAGCTGTGGAGTACTATGTCCCTAGTACATAGTACATACTCGCTCTGTCTGAATAAAGGACGTTTTCATTTTCTAAGAAACAATTTTCACTAAATATATATAAAATAATTAATATTTATGGTATAAAATTAATATCATTAGATAGGTCACTGAATCTATTTTCATAATAAATTTATTTATAAATATTGCCCGTATTTTGTTCAAATCTAATAAGAAAAAAAGATAATTATTTAGAGACGAAAAAGTGGTGTCGGTTCGTGCCCATAGGCCATAGTCCCTGCACAGTTGCTTTTCAGTCATGTCGAACACAGGGGAGCACGCCTTGGCCTGCCTTCTGCTGCGTTTGCTCCAACTCTCTAGGTCGAGTCAGGTATATACTCCCTAGAATACAATTTAGGAACCATACTGGTCAAACTGGCTCAAGTTTAAACAAGTTTGTAGTAAATATTATTAGCATTTATATCTCTAAATAAATTTATTATAAGAATATATTCTATGACTAATCTAATGATATTTATTTTGTCTATGTATATTAGTACTTTATCATATACTTTTTTGTCAAAGTTTAAAGTCTTTTGACTCTTCGAAATATGAGAATTGCATGTTTTTAGGGACGGAAGAAGTATCTAGTACGTCCATCCAAGATCATGCACGATCGAAGCATATATCAAGTAATAATACATTATGAAAAAAAAAAACTTCGCTCCACATTAACAAGTACATCTTATGTACGTTAGTGTACCACTTCTTTAAAAAGTACAAAAAGACATATACAATGGTTTCTTTTACAATCTATAAATCTAGTTACACTCAAACCACCTGCAACGTTGGGAGATAGAACTTTTTGAACTCAAATTTACATGACATTTTCTGTACTTAAAATGAGCACGCCTTCAAACTTTTCATTATGTCAAACAAAATAGGTACATCAGGTAGTATTAAGTAACTGATGCGTTGGTGTGTTTGTAAGCGTTCTCACCCCTTTTCTTCTTAATGAAAAAGAAGCACAGCTCTCCTGCATTTTTTAGGGAGTAACTTTGATGCAACAAAAAAAAGTCTGATGGTCGGAAAAAACAAATTACTTGAGAACCAGATAAGTAGCCAAGTAGTGTAAGCATTGAGCAATAAAATTAAAGATGAGCCGAAATCAATTTGGAACATTTACACCGGATAAGTTGTAGCTCTATATAACATGTACAAATCTTAATTCAACAAATCACTACTTTTAATGTGATAAATTTCGTGAGCAGTTCAATTACAAAATCTGAAGCATGCCCAGGCAAAAAAAAAATCTGGTACAACAACAGTTATCAAAGGTTTAAGCATAGCATGTGACATAAGTATTCACAAATAATTAAAAGGCTCATCTGACATACTCATACACAAACAAATATTTAAAAAACATGCACAGCCTGATTTCCAGAATTGCTATCATTACACTGTATGTTATGTGGATGCATACAAAAGAACACGACTGAATAACATAGGGTGGACTGGTAACATATCCAAGTGCAATGATGGCAGACCAGAGGCAAAGCATTCAACTTCAGGGACCAGTGAATATAATGAGTGCAACCATAGCTCCCCATCACCGTTAAGCTCTAAAATACTTGTGCATTACCCTTAAGCTCTAAAATACTTGTGCAGATTAGTGGACATGCAAGGCTTCCAAAGAAGACAAGATATGCTGCAATGTACAAAAAAGAGCCTCATCCACTACAGAAGTATTTATTAAAAAAATTGAGTAACAGAACTGAAAGGCCCAATAATGAGTAAAATGTTAATATTTCAGTATAATGAAAATTAGTGCATCACAGTAGTGAATTTTTAATGCTACAGAATAGACTTGCATAACACCCTACCCCTTGCTACCTTTGACTGAGATAAATCTAACAATCATGATTGTTTTTAAGATACGAAGATTATATCACCAACTTTCTACAAGAGCTGGCTGTAGCAGGAAAATTATCTTCATTATCTGTTACATGACTTTTTGAGGCATAAACCGGAGTTATGAATGAAATATTAATACTAATACTAACCTGGAGTATGCACTAGTAACTGTTTATGCATGGTTGATAATTGTTTATGCATTTTTATCACATTTGAATGCATGAAGTTCCAATATAAAGTGATAAGAACTTTTCTATGCTTCAGATAAACAATTCTTGCTGGCACTTGTAATAAAGATATCCCTTTCTGGCAAGTATTTAAATTATAGGCATTGGTAACTGTTTATCCATGGTTGATAACTGTTTATGCATTTTTAAGACATTTGAGTGTATGAAGTTCTAATGCTGATAAGCTCTTTATGACATTTGATACAAATTAATGCACGAGAAGATAGGTGAGTCAGTCAGTAATTGATAAGTATAAAATATAAATATAGATGAAACAAAGAAGGACGTAATAAAAATAAGGTCGCACATAGAAACCTGATCTTCCAAGCTAGTTCATAATGCAAAAGGTCGATATACAGTATTACATGAATGTAATCATGTTGAACAAAATATTTAAGTCATGTTAGGTTAAATTACACACTCCAAAGTAAATAAACTCATACATTGATATAGAGTTGAAATAAGAAAAACAAAGGAGTAACTCTGAAAAAATTTAAACAAATGAACTAACCTATCAGCTCCGCTGGTGTCCCCTAACCAACAACATATGCAGGTACATTGAAATGCACCTGTAAGCAAGCAGGTGTATTTATCTTATAGATTAAAGAAGGGTCCAAAAATGAATTAATTGCTGAGAGCCTGGGACATGAGAGCAAACGGAAATGAGAATTCAGGCAGGGGCTAGTACTTTGGAAACTAAAATCCATGGTATTGTCTATTCAAAGCTAATTGTTAAATAAAGAAACTGATAACTAAGTGAAAAGCATATATCTTAACTGGTCCTGTAAGTAGTTTCATTACCTACAACATTTTGAAAACGTAGACTAAGCAAAGAGACCGCTACAACACTGACTAACCTACAACAATTTCAATAAATTGATTGTCATATCAGGCAAGAGATGTTGAAACTGAAAGCCTGAAACCAACGAGAACTTTATGACGGCCATATAAGATTGGAATTACACTAAAAGAAGACCAACTAATTAAAAAGTATTGATATTACAGTATACCTACTACATGCAGTTACAGTAAAAAGGGACTTTGTAACTGTTCTTCTCAGGCTTGTTCAGTGGGAAATAAGATATATCAACCTATCGGATTAAAAGTAGGTTAAAGGTGTACTGAGAAAATACTTCATGTGCAAACAAAAACTTCAAAACAAATAGTTCACCTGATCCAATTGCAGATCTAGCACAGGATTGGCAGCACCAACTCCAGCATTGTGTCACCTTCCAGATCTGTGGGCGGCATAGCTGAAAACCGGAAAATTCTTAACTAACCGGAATGAATTTGCGCAGGATGTAGTCAGTACCTTGGTCGACAAGAGATGCTCCACTACCCTAAACCCTAAAAATGGTAATATTGCTAGATAAATTTGCAAGGGACTTGTTCTAACACATGAGAAAAGCAGACAGCCACGGTCACATATATAAGCTGAGGGGCATGTGTTTGATGGACATGCATTCTTGTGTAATTCATTATAATTTTGGGATATCAAAGTGGGAACTAAATGAAGTACATGGGTGTGTATAAAAGTAAAAAAACAACAGCAATGTAGATGGAAAATTTGCAGAGAATAGTGGGGTTAGAATTTACCAGGTAAAAAAACAACAGCAATGTAGAGATTGTGGTAGTGTGATAAAAAAACACCCTTCAACATATTTATCCAACACATCCTCCATATCAACTGCTTACAAACCTGTAAAAGAAATTTAATAAGGAGAATAAAAAGATGATTAGAATAGGATTTATCCAACATAATACAAGAAGGAAAACACAATACATATTTTGTAAAAAGATGATATCTGACGAACTTATGCGAACTTTGCTATATATATCTGCAAAAATATGGTGCTATGAGATGCCATCTACAATAATGCATAATTCTCTGTGGACTTAAAATGAGCCTTATGGGTAGTAAAATATACTACTGAAGAGAGGATGCATGTTAACTGAAAGTGTGACATGAGGTTTAAATTACAGATAGAAAAGTGTTAAAATGAGAAGTTAGGAATATTGCCTGGGTATTTGATTAACGCAAAAAGAACAGATAATAGACTAGATATAATAGACTAGATGAATAATATAGATTATAGAATAACAGAAACAGGTTGGGTTAGAATTTTCTAAATCAGAGCTCAATAATTAGCTCAGAATTCATGCTGCCAGTACATAAAAAATGTTTATATGAATTATTTACCTTCACAGCTGTAGGTGATTTAAACGTCAAATTAAGAACTGTACTCTAAACATGTGAAGTATAGATGAGAACAGCAGGATTGTAACAAACTAGTTTTATAATGGGATAAAGATAGAGAACTTTTAATCTGGGATAAGGATACAGACAGAACAAAAAATGATTTTCTATGGTTTAGTGGGGTCTGATTTTGCCTATCTTTTTCGCTGCAATCTAATTTGAAAAGGTACAATGAGAATATTAGGGTTGTCATATAATGTTGTTTGAATTCAGATTTCTGACGAAAATTACTAGATCCCAGTGTAAAAAGATGTATCTCTGTAACATAATTCTGAAAGATGCTGTATATATGTAACATAATATTGACAAGTCATCAGTTGAATAAAAAGAATGCAAAATGACAGTGCATCGGAGGTTGAGAAGAATAGAACAGAATCTCTTACTGAAAAGTGAGTAGACCAAGGGATGTGCTAATGCTTATCGGCATTCTGACCAACACATTGACTGCATCAGGCGGTTGGAATTTTAGTAGACCTAGGGAGGGTAAAGGTAATCAACACTGAAATGATAATGGATAAATGAAAAAAATTCAGAAAAAAAGAAAGAGGAGGGGATCTACGACGAACCTGTTGAGATCTGTCGACGACCAGCAACGACGGCGGACTGCAAAAGAGAGATGGGGAGGGCGGCGATAGGGCTGCAGCGACGTCGACGCCATGGCAGGGGATCTTCGAAGGACGTAGCTTGAGAGAGAAGAGTGATCCGGATCTGAGGGAGAGAGGGAGAGACGTAGAGGAAGAGAGAGATGGAGAGAGAGAGAGGGAGGGGGAAGACAGAGAGAGAGGAAGGGAGAGAGAGACGGAGAGAGAGAAGACGGAGGTGGAAGACGAGTCGGAGAGGAGAGAGAGGGATCGGAGAGAAGGAGAGAGAGAGGGAGAGATGCCTGAAAATATGTCTGGGCCTTGTTTAGATGTTAAAATTGGAAGTCCAAATCTGCATAGTAAAGGTCACGTCACACTGTAGCAATTTTGTTTTTATTTGGTAATAATTGTCCAAAAATTGATTAATTAGGCTTAAAATGTTCGTCTCGCAAAGTACAACAAAACTGTGCAATTAGTTTTTTATTTCATCTATATTTAGTACTCCATATATGTGCCGGTATTTTGATGTGACGGAGAATAGAAATTCTGTATAGTGAATTTGGAAGGCAAACTTTGGAATCTAAACAAGGGGCTGGATGCCTGGGAACTGCCTCAGCTGGTGGACCACCTTCTGCACAGATCTCAAAGTGGAACATCATCTGACGGTGCAGAATATCACGTCCCGCGAAGTTGGCTACGGAAAAACCGCACGTTCGCCCCGTTGGATATCATGCATGACGTATGTGCATATGCATCACTATGGCCCACCCATGCCTCACGGCATACATCTCCATCGCGAGTCCTCCTGAACCTGATCGATCTCCAAGTCGGCCGCCTGTTGGATATCATGCATGACGTATGTTCATATGCATCACCTAGGCCCACTACTGGCCCACCCATGCCTCACGGTATACAACAGGGCCCACATATGTGCATGGTCCATATCCTGCACATCATGAAGTCCATCTCAAATTGCATGGGTCTCACGCAACAACAGGGCCCACATGCCCCTCACGGCGGCATATATGCACGCATGTTTACCTCACCTTGCAATTCACATATATCATCAAGCTGAAACCAGCCAACCACCATCTCACGCCTACGTGACACCATTCAAACCGTACTGGGAAGACAAATATCTCATCGTATTGTCTCTCATATACCTCTTACAAAGTGATTATCTTATCGTATATTATTCTTTGGTTCATAGGGCTCGGTTCCTCCTTAAATTTAGTCTTGAAACCCTAATTCCTTCCTTAACCTAGTTTTATTGCATCATTGTCGGGGTTATAAACCCCGGGTGTCTCAAGACATCGATTAGTTAGCATGCCCGAATGATCGAGGCCCAGCTAATCCAAGAAAATCAGGCCAAGAGCTAAGGCCAAAGTCGATAACGACCCCTTCATCAGACTTAGCCGCGCGACGCATAAGAAACACACGACCTCTCCACCGTCTCGACCCCTAGGAGGAACGAGGAGAGGTCGGACGCAACCAAACATGCCTGTTCTGACAGGAGTGAGCACGCCGCACTAACCCCGCAAGGACCAAGGGGGCAGCGGTCACCTCGGTCCGGTCAGACGCCATTCTTGTGCACATAGCACGGACAAGACAACACCGCACGGCGGTGACGGCCAGGTATGGTGCCCACCGTCCAGATACGATCTAACAAGACGCATGTACGATTCTTCCCACTACGGGATGGGATCCACGACGGAGACCTTGGCTTGGGGGCCATCCAGACCGGCGGGAGCCCCACCCCTAGAGCTTGGATCGTGGCCACCAACTCCACAAGACGACCAGGCAACCAGCGACCTAGGGGCGGCTACCAACTCCTGTACGATGCCTCCAGAAAATCAGGAGGCAATGACGAAGACCACAGCAAAGACCACGTCGAACAGGATGGCTGGCGAACCACCACTATGCCTATAGTGCTCCCACGGCCGGCATAGTAGCACCACGCCACACCATTTCGCGACGTGGTCACAAAACTATGATGATAGTCACGCCTAGACGTGCACCTCAAGACGGCGTAGCTTGCAAGCCAAGTTAGCTAGGTTCCTTCCTCAGGCTCATGACCCTTCAGTCGGGAGAACCTTCTTCTTTGTACATGCCCTGGCCCCAAACTATATACAAGGGCAGCCAGGGCATCCTTTCAAACATCTTACACATTCTCACATTCATTCATTCTTCACACCACCGAACTCCTGAAGCTTCCCTTCAAGCAGTTCATCTCTTAGCTCTAGCTCTCCTACCTCTTCCGCCATTGTTGCACCCCCCATTGTAAGAACTTCAGAGCATTCAAGCGAAGAACATGCACTCGATCATCTCTAAGACTGGACGTAGGGCTCTGGCCTAAACTAGTATAAATCCGTGTGTCTTTTAGATGCTACCATCGTCTTCCTAGAGCAGCATGGCAATCGTATAAATTTACTAGTCTAGTTTACAAAACACCGACAGTTGGCGTGCCAAGTAGGGGACAGTCACGCACTCTCGTTTGTTGAGAAGGAAGCGATGGCTCCTCGCACCAACGGTGGACTCGCTCGTGAAATAGCCCACGACGGCAACACCCACCATGAAAACTATGAGTTCACCGGCGTCGGAGGGCCAGTGCCCGCGTCCGCCTTCAGTTGCGTCCTAGACCTCTGCTCCAGAGATCTAGACCCCGCGGTCTATGGTGGACACACTCTCGGAACTGCCCTTAGTGGCAGCATCCTAGAGTTCACCTACATCGGGGGACCAATACCCTCTCTCACCACCGGCCACGGCCAAGTCTTCCACCCAGGGAGCCAGAGGCCCATGGCTCATGGTGAACTCACCCAAGGAATGACACCAACCGGCCACATCCTTTTGGGGAACCGCAAGGTCATCCACACCAATGGGTCAATGCCCATCACCAGCTTCTACCCTACACAGGCCAACCGCTGAAAGTCCTATGTTTGGTGTTGGTAATTAGTAACAATGCCTAAGTACTAATCCTATGCCTAAGTTGTATGTAGCATATGAGGATTAGTACATTCCAAGGTTGGTGGCAAGATGGACATGGTGATCATGCTGGCCACACTTGGATTTGGACGCAACCCTATGTGATCAAGGCAAAGGTATATGCTTAAGGGTTGTGTTTTAGTAACCAAGACACCTAGTGGGTGTGGTTACATTATAGGATAGATAGCCGTACTATAAAGAGGGGAATGACGCGGCTATTGAACTCCTAAGTGCCTCTAGATGTGCATTTCATGATCATATGCATTTGGATAGAACTAATATCGCCTCAAAAAAATAATTGTGAAAATGCTAACACACTCACACATGATGAAGATCACTTGGTGGTGTTAGCACGTTTGTGAAGGCGGTGGAGTTTGAGCGGTAGAGAGGGTTTGGGATCCTCTCTCCCTCCCGCCGAGCTTGCGAGGCGGGATTCAGGCGTTTTCGAGAAGTTGAAACGACTATTTTCCACTACGCCGGAAGTCCAGAAAAGAAACGGAGGCGAACGGAGGTCACAGAGGTGATCGGATGCTGAACCGGACGCGGTCCTTGTATGGCCGGACGCGTCCGGTCAGTGTTCAGTGTCTGCGCGTTTTTCAGTTCGATGATCGGACGCGAGGCGCGTCCGGTCACTGATGATCGGACGCGTCCGGTCGTTCAGGGAGCTTACTGGACTATAACCGGACGCTGGCACTGTCGCGTCCGGTCATGTTTCTTCAGTGCATCTGGTCGTTGTTTCGTTGAGCGCTGCTCAGGCGACCAGCGCGTCCGGTCATTCTCGGGACCAGCGCGTCTGGTCGTTTCCAGCGCGTCTGGTCTGTGCGATGAGCGCGTCCGGTCGTTGCTTCGTAGTTAGCCATTGGGCGACCGGTGCGTCCGGTCGTTTGGACCAGCGCGTCCGGTCAGTACTTCGCGAGTTAGCCGTTGGGCGACCGGCGCGTCCGGTCAGTTGGACCAGCACGTCCGGTCAACACGATTTCGGCTGTTTAAGTTTCTAACGGCTATATTCGAAGGGGTACGACTATAAATACTCGTTGGCCGGCTCAAGGCTCCAATCTCTGGAACATTTGACATACTTGTGAGCACTTTGAGCTAAGCAACTCCCCTCCCACTCATCTCTCTTGCTTCTTTGCATATTCGAAGTGAGATTGAGTGATCCAAGTACATTTGCATTGTGAGATTGCATCTAGTTGGCACTTGGTGGTTGATTTGCTGCGGGATTCTTGTTTCTCTTGGTGGTTGCCGCCACCTAGACGGTTTGGAGCAGCTTGGAGGCGTTGGCAAGAGTTGGTGATTGTTCTTGGCCACCTCCGGTGATTGTGAGGGGTTTGTGCCTACCTCGGCGAAGCGCCAAAGGCAAAATTAGTATATTACTCGTGTTATTGCAACCTTTTGCCATTTGGTAGGTTCTTGTGGTGCCTTTTGAGAGGCTCAGTGTGAGACTTATTAGCCACCAAACCACGTGGTGAAGAGGGACATAACGGGGACTAGCGTGCCGGCAAGCACGTGAACCTCGAGATAAATCTTTGTGTCATCACTTTCATATTGTGATTGATTGATCCCGGTGTTCGGTTATCTTGGTATTCATTATTGATCATATTGGTTGGCTCAATACTTCATCCCTCGGTGAAACTCTCCTAACTCAACTCCGCATTACTTTCTTAGTTATCCTTGCTAGCTAGTTTGCTTTGCTTTAGTAGCTTCTTTTGTGTAGCTTGCTAGTTGTAGGTGTAGTTACCTTCTCAGTTTGTCTTGTGCGGTTGAGTGCAATTACTAGAATTGTGAATTGGTTAGGTGGCTTGCAAACACCCCGTAGGCTAAGCAAAACTCGCATCTCGCTATTTGTTTTATTGATAAACTTGTTTAGCTTGTCTTTGTAGAAAATTTTAATAGGCTATTCACCCCCCCTCTAGCCATCAAGACCTTTCAACCGCGTGGGAAGCCTGGGCCTAGCGGTAAAGCCATGCCCCGAGTGGCGTCTCTGCCACCAGTGGAACGCAGTGTGTCAAGGCACACACGAGTGATGAAATCACCCGCTGCCACACGGCGTTGTCGTTGGTGATCAGGTGGCTACCCGATGCCATGCCCCGCAAGGCCAAACCCGGAACTAGGGCCCAGTCCCACATGGTGGACAAATCGTTCATCACAGCTTAAGAAACTATCAGCTTTCACTCAGAGGCAGGTGCAGTCAAGGAAGCGAGCTCCCTGTGTGCACCACACGCCACGTCGAGCGGACCGAACCACGTTGCCCTCAGAACCTGCATCCACAGCGACAAGTCATGCTAGCTCTTCGTTGAGAGCAGCAGCTACACCCAGAAGCAGAAGGGCGAAGACCATGATGTCATCGCGCCATGAGGACTCAAGCACTCCTTCTCGGCCAGGGACTATGACAGGCCGGACACAAAGAAGTCATCCCTAAGGGCTCACGAGCCCGCCGAGGATGATGGGCCGACAAGGGCTGGCCCAAGGTGGCCTGAGAGACCGACCCGCGTCAGCTACGACCGCTCCAAGCAATAAGGAAGTGCCCTCATCAACTCACGGCCTAGGGACCATAACAACTCCACCATGAGTAGCCACTCGGGGGCTCGCTGCGCCCCGAGCAATGACAACCAGGTTCATGGCAACTTTCGGTGCATCGGTTAGTCACATCCACCTTGACCTTGACCTCTCTACCTAAGCACGTCCACATACAGATGTAGGCTTCCCTGTGATTCCTAGAAACTTAAAGCTGACCCGTAGAGTGTTGACACTTCTAACACCACTCCCGCTAAGTTGTCATCCCTAGCATGGCGCTAGAAGTGTTTGGTATAGAACTGCTCCTCTTAGAATAAGTATAGGATCCGCAAGCGTACAAATAAAATACCATCGTAGCACTTCACCGAAAAATATTCTAGGTATCATTAATTTATATTTAGCTCAAGGGAAAGAACTAAGGACTTAAACTCAAGATAGATTTGCAACATACAACTACTTATGAGAAATCGATCACACAGTCACTTACTTTGGCAGGGGGTAAGCCATAAGGGATAAATAAATATAATGAATTATAAAGCATAAGGGAATATATCACGTAGAGATTAGAGATAGACTACTCATCATAAAGGTAGGTTGACGTCTGATTAGTTCAAGAGATCGAATTCTAGGTAGTTCTAATCTACTAAGTCATTCATCTACTTTAGCAAACACACAATCATATATAGCATAAAAGACTCTTTATCTATGTATAAAGAATATTACTGAAGAAAGCCAGAACATAGCAAGACTTCCTACGTAACTTCGATTTTGCCTGTCCTATCAATGGGGGGTGGATTATGTAAGACTCAACAAAACTGTCACTTTCGCGAACTACCACACGACCCAACCGATAGGATACATTTGCAGGTAAATAGCATCTAAGCACCATGCTTACATGTGATCTACCACTTAACTCCCTCACGAAGAAAGCTAAGAGCTTTACAAACTTATACATAAACTCATTATCAATCATAACCATATCAAATACATTACTAGAACAAACTAGGAACATAATAAATCGAAACATAATGATATTTAGAATAAAGTCATAGAGTAAAGATACAAAATAGTACCAATACTTTGATGACGAAGATCTAAATCCTGAGCACAATCGCCCGACTCTTCCTCTATCTGTCTAAACCTATGTAGAACTTGAAGAATTAGAGTAGCTATTCTAATTGTCTGGTGGAGAGAACTCTCTCTATACCCTAGCTCTGTTGATGGCTCCCTATATTGAATTGCTAATGAATTCCAGGGTTTCTCCTGGGGTCAGGGGTCTTGCTTATATAGCCCTCTAGGAAGCACCACAACCCTCGGATCAAATCGACCTTGATCTACGATTATTATTCATCCTCAAAGGCGGTGGAGGCAGGATCCACGAGCTCACGCCTAATTGGCTCTGTAGCAGGGGCGGGCGCCCAGGGCTAGGGGCGGCTGCCCCACCTGTTAGCCCAGATGGCCCTCTCCTTTGTAGGGTTACCTTCCCGAGTCTTCTAGATTATTCTTTTTTATTGTAGGGTTAATTTCTCTCTATGTAAATCTGACTTGTGGGTCTCTTTTGGTTGTTTTTTGATAACCCCCTGCAGAAATAGGCATTCATCAAAACTTGTGGAAATTGTCAGTTAAAACCCCTAAGTCTATGATGTAGCTCATTTTAACCTTCTTTTGACTCTTTGTTGACATATAAAATTGATGGTTAAGAACCATCAACATAGAGCAAACCAGATAACATGATGTCCATACACTTTATCCTAGTAATGTCTGAACTCCCAAGCAATTCGGTCTGGCTCGCGCTAGCGACCAGACAGGGTTCCCTCAAGGGGATAGTACACATAGTCACATACCCACGATCCACGGCGTAGCACTGCATGTCATCGTCCCAATGACTCCCTCATTTTGAGTTCTTTCTAATGCGCTTCAAACCATGATGAACCAGTGACCCAAGCCCTAATTTCTCGCTCGCACCAGGGTTGCCTAGGCAGAACCCCATGGGTCAGCTCCCGGGTAAGGCCAGACACTCATGCGTGAGTTTGAAAGGAAACAGGGAACTCAATCGCTCAAGGAGGAATGAAAGGAAAGAGAACTCTAGCCACTCGCTTGTTTTTCTTCTTGCATCACACCAGATCTACGACCTCTCCCTGACGTTTTGCTGCGCGATCGGGTCGCATACCTTTGCAGCCCCGCGGGCCAGCCACTAGGCTAAACATGCAACCACACGCACCAGATTCAGAAGAATGGAGTACATTCCCAGCTCAAACTAGAAGAAAAAGAGGAAATGACAAAATGACAAAGCGAATGCCCTAACCACACATGCCATACTTGCACAAAACCCAGAACCTATTCACCACAACAAGAACACCCATGTAACGTAGAATCCTTACACAAGGATCATCACACGTCGGAAGCTTGGAGCTGGTGGCATATGCAGGCGATTGACACTTTACCTACAAGGACCGCCACTCCATGAACAGCGACATCACTCATTGCAATGATGTCACCATCTGACCTCCCCAGCGTGTGACCTCAGACGGCTACGTTGAGATCGGCGCCACCATAATGCGGGCACCTCGACACCCAAGTAGCCAAGAGACGAACGACTGCATCCCACCGGCAAGGAACATGGAGCACCAAAGTAAGCATGACAAAAATGACTTCCCGCTAGTGGACACAAGACAGCCAACTGAAAGGTCTTGATGGCTAGAGGGGGGGTGAATAGCCTTTTAAAATTTTCTACAAAGACAAGCTAAACAAGTTTATCAATATAACAAGTAGCGAGATGTAAGTTTTGCTTAGCCTACGGGGTGTTTGCAAGCCACCTAACTAATTCACAATTCTAGTATATTTGCACTCAACCGCACAAGTCAAACCGCATAACTTAACTACAACTAAAGCTAGCTAGCTACACAAGCTAAGAGTAACACTAACAAGCTAGCAAGGTAACTAAGAAATTAATACAAGAGAGAGTTAGGAGGGTATCACCGAGGGGCGAAGTATTGAGCCAACCAATGAATATGATCAAGAGATGAATACCACAATATACAACCACCGAGATCGATCAAACACAATAAGAATGATGACACGAAGATTTATCCCGAGGTTCACGTGTTTGCCGGCACGCTAGTCCCCGTTGTGTCCCTCTTCACCACGTGGTTCGGTGGCTAATCGGTCACACACCGAGCCTCTCAAAAGGCGCCACAAGAACCTACAAAATGACAAAAGGTTGCAATGACACGAGCAATTTACTAATGTTGCCTTTGGCGCTTCGCCGAGGTAGGCACAAACCCCTCACAATCACCGGAGGTGGCCAAGAACAAACACCAACTCTTGCCAACGCCTCCAAGCTGCTCCAAGCCGTCTAGGTGGCGGCAACCACCAAGAGAAATAAGAATCATGCAGCAAATCAACCACCAAGTGTCAACTAGATGCTATCTCACAATACAAATGCACTTGGATCACTCAATCTCACTTCGAATATGCAAAGAAGCAAGAGAGACGAGTGGGAGGGGAGTTGCTTAGCTTAAAGTGCTCACAAGTATGTCAAATGTTCAAGAGATATCCGAGAGAGGGAGCCTTGAGCTGGCCAATGAGTATTTATAGACGTACCCCTTCGAATAGAGCTGTTAGAAACTTAAACAGCCGAAATCGCGTTGACTGGACGCGCTGGTCCAACTGACCGGACGCGCTGGTCCAACTGACCGGACGCGCTGGTCGCGCAATGGCTAACTGCGAAGCAACGACCGGACGCGCTGCAAACGACCGGACGCGCTGGTCCCGTGATTGACCGGACGCGCTGGTCAAGCCTGAGCAGCGCACAACAACACAATGACCGGACGCGCTGGAGAAATAACCGGACACGACAGTGCCAGCGTCCGGTTAGAGTCTAGTAAGCTCCCTAAACGGCCGGATGTGTTCGATCGTAGTGACCGGACGCGCTGCGCATCCGATCATCAAGCTGAAACACGCGCAGACACTGAACACTGACCGGACGCGTCCGGTCATTAAAAGACCGCGTCTGGTTCAGCGTCCGGTCACCTCTGTGACCTCCGTTCGCCTCTGTTTCTTTTCCGGACTTCCGGCGTAGTGGAAAATAGTCGTTTCAACTCCTTGAAAACGCCTGAATCTTGCCTCACAAGCTCGGCGGGAGGGAGAGAGGACCCCAAACCCTTTCTACCGCTCAAACTCCACCGCCTTCGCAAATGTGCTAACACCACCAAGTAATCTCATCATGTGTGAGTGTGTTAGCATTTTCACAATCATTTTTTGAGGCGATATTAGTTCTATCCAAATGCATATGATTATGAAATGCACACCTAGAGGCACTTAGGAGTTCAATAGTCGCGTCATTCCCCTCTTTATAGTACGGCTATCTATCCTATAATGTAACCACACCCACTAGGTGTCTTGGTTACTAAAACACAGCCCTTAAGCATATACCTTTTCCTTGATCACGTAGGGTTGCGTCCAAATCCAAGTGTGGCCATCATGATCACCATGTCCATCTTGCCACCAACCTTGGAATGTACTAATCCTCATATGCTACATACAACTTAGGCATATGATTAGTACTTAGGCATTGTCACTAATTACCAACACCAAACATAGGACTTTCAATCTCCCCCTTGTTGGTAATTGGTGACAAACCTTTTATAAAGATGTTATAATAAAATTTTGATTGAACCCATATCACATTGTCCAAGTATATTACCATGTGTAAGAATTATGGACATGTGATTATGAATTCAAATTGATAGCAATGGCTCCCCCTACATGTATGCTATATGTTTGGATTTTGGAAGCATACATGTTAGATAGGAAAGTATAGGAGCATTGACTACCAATAGGTGCTAAGTGTTTAAGATTATAGACCTTTGAAGCGTGATACCATCGGAGTAGCGATAAACACCATTTTAGCACCTTGTATAGTTAGATACCACTTGTAAAAACACAAACATAACTAGAAACCTCGTGAGATCAACAATATAAGCAAGGTTCTAGTACCACTGTGAAAAAAACATGAAGCAAGAAAAAAATCTAACTACTTCCTATTCATGCTAGTACCTCAATACACCATTCAATTGTATACTATCAAGTCACCACACAAGCAATGTATCGGAGAAAAAGAAATGCATAATTATGCATCATACATATGAAGTGCACATGTAAATGCAGCATTCATGTTTAAGAGCTTGCTCCCCCTACTTGTGTGCTCAAAATTATCTTTGTGTTTCTCCCCCTTTGTGCTTCTCCCCCTTTGAGTTCTATCTTTGTGAACATTTTCTCCCCCTTTGGCACCAATGACCACAAAGGACCAATTTTAGATAGATTATCATGTTGAAATATGGGGTGAGGATCAAGTTTGTGATTCAACCTAGATTGCTTGCATAAATAAAATGCTTCAGTTTGATCCAAGGGCAAGCTTCTTCACACCTCACTAGAAGGGTTATCATGCACCATGTTGAAGCAAATATTTAGACAAGTTTTCTAGATTAAATACTTAGGATCACAAGCTACTTAAGCAAGTTATATGCTACCACTAGATCATACAAGTCATGGAAACAATAGTGGCACCATATAAACTTCAAATTCATTTGATTTTCATGAATGAGCCTAGAACATGTAAATTATGACTAGATGCACTAAACAAGTCCTTAGCATAGAATGTATGACATGTCAACCAATTATACCTTGGGGCTCGAAGGAGAGGCATGTCATATATGGGGTGCATCAACTCATGTTGGAGAAGTCAAGTATGTTCAACTCATTCTTTAGCTTGTGAAATCTCTTCTCATCAAGTGGCTTGGTGAATAGATCGGCTAATTGATCTTCGGTGCCCACACTCTCAATAGCAATGTCACCCTTTTGTTGATGATCTCTAATAAAGTGATGGCGAACATCAATATGCTTTGTTCTTTGATGTTGAACCGGATTGTTGGTTAGCTTTACGACACTTTCATTGTCACATAGCAATGGCACATTCTTGAAAGTGATTCCAAAATCCTTCAATGTTGCCTTCATCCATAAGATTTGTGCACAACAACTACCCGCGGCGATGTATTCGGCTTCGGCGGTAGATAGTGCAATACTATTTTGCTTCTTGGATGACCATGAGACAAGTGATCTTCCCAACAATTGAAAGTCCCAGAAGTGCTCTTTCTCTCCACTTTGTCACCGGCATAGTCGGAATCCGAATATCCAACTAGCTCAAAGCTTGCACCTTTGGGATACCATAATCCAACATCTTGTGTATGCTTTAAGTACCTCAATATTCTCTTTGTTGCCTTCAAATGACTTTCTCTTGGTGAGGCTTGAAATCTTGCACATATACATACACTAAACATCACATCGGGCCTTGATGCTGTCACATAGAGTAGGCTACCAATCATTGATCTATATAGCTTTTGATCCACCATGTTGCCACTCTTGTCACTATCCAAACTTCCACTAGTGCCCATTGGAGTTGTAATACTCTTTGCATCTTCCATGCCAAACTTCTTGAGCATATCTTTGATGTACTTAGTTTGGCTCACAAATGTACCTTCTTTCATTTGTTTGATTTGAAGTCCAAGAAAGAAACTAAGTTCACCAATCATTGACATTTCAAATTCCTTTGCCATCATTTTCCCAAACTCATCACAATAATCTTGATTGGTTGAACCAAATATGATATCATCAACATATATTTGCAACACAAACAAGTCATTCCCAATCTTCTTGGTGAAGAGAGTAGTATCCACTTTGCCCATGACAAATCCTTTGGATAGCAAGAAATCTCTTAATCTTTCATACCATGCTCTAGATGCTTGCTTCAATCCATACAAAGTTTTTCTCAATTTATAGACATGATTGGGTTTCTTATCATCTTCAAAACCGGGAGGTTGCTCCACATACACCTCCTCTTGAATGTACCCATTGAGAAATGCACTCTTCACATCCATTTGATATAGCTTGATATTGTGAGCACAAGCATAGGCAAGTAGCATCCTAATTGCTTCCAATCTTGCAACTGGGGCATAAGTTTCACCAAAGTCAAGACCCTCTATTTGTGTATAACCTTGAGCTACTAGTCTTGCTTTGTTTCTTACTACTATTCCATCTTGATCTTGCTTGTTGCGAAAGACCCATCTTGTTCCAATGACATTGTGATCCTTAGGCCTCTCAACTAGTTCTCATACTTTATTTCTCTTGAAGTTGTTGAGCTCTTCATGCATTGCATTTACCCAATCCGAATCTCTCAATGCTTTATCAATGTCCTTGGGTTCTTCCATTGACACAAAAGATGAGTGAGCATAAAATGATGCCAATCTTGATCTAGTTTGAACTCCCCTTTGTATGTCACCAATGATGGAATCCAATGGATGGTCTCTTGCAATGTTAGTTGGTTGAAGTACTTGGACTTGATTGCTTGGATGTTGATGTTGATCATGAGTTGGAGATGATGAACTAGCTACTTGTTGATCTTGTTGCACTTGAGATGATGTACTAGCTTGATTTTGCATTAGAGAACCGCTAGCTTGTGTAATTGGACTTTAGAGCATTTGATCTTTGTTGTCATCCACATCAATCACTTGCTTTGGTCTAATATCATCAATATCCATTTCCTTTATAGCATTACTCAATTGAGTTCCTCTCACATCATCCAAGCTTTCTTCTTCATCTTGAGAACCATTGGTTTTATCAAACTCAACATCATGCACTTCTTCAAGTTGACCACTAGCCAAATTCCAAACTCTATAAGCTTTGCTAGTAGTTGAGTAACCAAGTAAGAATCCTTCATCACATTTCTTCTCAAACTTGCTCAATCTAGTGCCCTTCTTTAGGATGTAGCATTTGTAACCAAATACCCGAAAGTATGCAATGTTGGGCTTTCTTCCATTTAAGATCTCATATGGTGTCTTCTCTAAGAACTTGTGGTAATAGAGGCGGTTGCAATAGAAGCAAGCCGTGTTGATTGCTTTGGCCCAAAATGAATGACTCACATTATACTCATTCAACATTGATCTTGCCATATCAATTAAGGTTCTATTCTTCCTCTCAACTAAGCCATTTGATTGAGGTGTATACTTGACCGAGAATTGATGTTTAATTCCAAGCTCATCACATAGCTCATCAACTCTTGTGTTTCTAAACTCACTTCCATTGTCACTTCTCACTTTCTTGATTGTGGTTTCAAACTCATTTTGCACTCTCTTGATGAACTTCTTGAATATGTCGAACACATCACTCTTGTCCACAAGAAAGAATACCCATGTGTATCTAGTGAAATCATCCATAATCACAAAGCCATACTTGTTGCCACCAATGCTTGTGTATGTAGTTGGCCCAAATAGATCCATGTGCAACAACTCAAATGCCTTGGAAGTACTCATGATGCTTTTCAATGGATGAGTGTTGCCTACTTGCTTTCCGGCTTGACATGCACTACATAGCTTATCTTTCTCAAATGTGACATCCTTCAAGCCTCTAACTAAGTCATGCTTCACTAACTTGTTCAATTGTTTCATGCCAACATGACCAAGTCTTCTATGCCATAACCAACCCATACTTGATTTGGTGAGCAAGCATGTTGAAAGTTGAGTGTCACTAGCATTGAAATCAACCAAGTATAGATTCTCATATCTAAAGCCTTTGAAGATCAAGTTAGAGCCATCAACACTAACTATCTCCACATCATCAACACCAAATATGCACTTAAAACCAAGATCACACAATTGAGCAACCGAGAGCAAATTGAAATTAAGCTTTTCAACTAGTAGCACATTGGAAATGATATGATCATTTGAGATTGCAATCCTTCCAAGAGCCTTTACATCACCCTTGCTATTGTCACCAAATGTGATACTGTCAATGCCACTATCATTTGATTTGAGAGAGTTGAACATTCTTGAATCACCGGTCATATGTTGAGAGCACCCACTATCAAGCACCCAATGCCTTCCTCCGGCCTTGTAATTTACCTACAAAACAATTTAATGTCTTTTAGGTACCCATACTTGCTTGGGTCCTTGGAGGTTAGTAACTAAGCTCTTTGGTACCCAAATGGTCTTCTTCTTTGGACCCACAATTGGTGTACCAACAAACCTAGTATGCACACATTTCTCACCCTTGGTAAGCACATAACAAGAATCAAAAGGAATGTAAGATACATTAGCATTTTTCTTGTTCTTGTTCATTTTGTTGCAATTAATCTCTAGATGTCCAATTTGCTTGCATCTATTGTAATAACGACCATTGCCCTTCACAAAGCGAGGCTTTGGAGTAGCAAAGGTCGCCTTGCCCTTCTTGGGAGTATAGCCTAAACCCTCTTTGTTAAGAGAGAACCTTTAGCTACCCAAGCATTTTAGCAAGCGGGCATCCCCACCATAGGCATTGCCTAATGCGCGGGTGAGATCATCCACCTCTCTCTTGAGAGTCTTATTCTCAACCACAAGTGATGAATCACTAGTAGTAGAGGTAGAGTTGGTTGTGGTGGATGATGATGAGCTACATGAAGCATTAGTAGGACCAACAAATAAAGAATCATCAATAATATCACATGTTAGTCCGATATCACAAGTGACAATCACTTGCTCCTCCTTAGCTTCCTTCATAAACTTCTCCAACTTGAGGTCCTTTTCCTTGAAGAGCTCAAGTAGAGTGGAGTGAGCTTCCTTAAGCCTAGTGTGAGCAATTTCAAAATCCTCGTGGTCTTCCTTTAGACACTCACGAGAAACCTCTAGCTAATCAAAGGATTTCCTAAGAGCTTTGAGCTCTTGTTAAATTCCTTTGCACTCCTTACTCTTTTTGAGAGCAACAAGCTCCTCCATTAAGGCATCATTTTCATTACTCTTGGCAATGAGCTCTTGTTCCAAGATTTTATATTTCTTGGTTGTCCTCTTGTAGCCCTTACTCATTTGATCTATTATGCCCAATAGATCATCCTTGGAGTAGTCCTCATCCTCCTCATCATCACTTCTACAATCATCACTAGCACAAGAATCATCATCACTATCATTATATTTTACCTTGGTAGGCTTGGCCATAAGGCATGTCGATGTAGCATCGAAGATGGATGGCTTGTTGGAGAGGGCGATGTTTACAATGGCTCGTCGAGTGGTCCTTTCATCATCATTAGAGCTTGCATCATCATCACTATCGGAGTTGTCACTATCCCAAGTGACTACATAACCACCACCCTTCTTCTTCTTGTTGAATGTGAAGCTCTTCTTTGCTTTCTTCTCGTTCTCTTTCTTATCCTTCTTGTTCTTCTTGAGTTTCAACTCCCCATCATGATGTCTTTTATCTTCATAAGGGCACTTTGCCACTACATGATCGGGGCTATTGCAATTGTAGCAAAGCACCTCCTTTGCCTTTATGAAGTCCCTTCTCTTTCTTGCACCATAGCCTCTCTTCTTCATGAACCGACCCATCTTTTGCACTAGAAGGGCCATGATCTCATCATCAAATGGATCATCATCAACAACAACAACCTTGCTCTTGCCCTTGGAAGAAGAAGCCTTGAATGCGGTGGTCTTCTCTTGCTTGACCTTGATCTCCTTCTTCTCATCTTCATCTTTATCATCATCATATTGAGCATCGGTCATGACATCTCCAAGCACTTGGTTTGGAGTCACCTTGTCCAAACCCTCTCTTTGGATCATCTTCCTCAAGATAGCAAACTTCTTAGGTAAGTTCATCAAGAACTTATGTGAAAAGTCCTTGTCCTTAACATCTTCTCCTAGGCTCTTGAGATCATTGATAATAACTTGTAGCATATAGAACATCTCCGGTATGGACTCATCATCCTTCATCTTGAAGCTTGCAAACTTATCCTTGAGCATATAGAGCTTGGCACTCTTTACCGTTAAAGTGCTCTCATATGTTTCCTCTAATCTTATCCACACTTCACTTGCCATTTCAAGATCCTTGATTTGCTCAAAGACCTTTGCATCAATCCAATGTAGAGAGTATTGAGAGCCATAGTGTTGCATTGGTTGTTGATGCAGTCATTGTTGGTGAGGTTGTCGGGATCAATGATAGCATAATCATGGTGTGTCACCTTCCAAACGTTCTCATAAATAGAGCCAAGATATTGCTTCATCTTTCTTTTCCAATGATCAAAAGATGTGACATCATCAAAGAATGGAGGCTTACCCCCGACATGGTTGAACATAACTTGAGCCATCTTACACCAAGGTTGTTAAGCCTTGCAAACGGTGACCACGGCTCTGATACCACTTGAAAGGTCTTGATGGCTAGAGGGGGTGAATAGCCTTTTAAAATTTTCTACAAAGACAAGCTAAATAAGTTTATCAATATAACAAGTAGCGAGATGCAAGTTTTGCTTAGCCTACGGGGTGTTTGCAAGCCACCTAACCAATTCACAATTCTAGTATATTTGCACTCAACCGCACAAGTTAAACCGCATAACTTAACTACAACTAAAGCTAGCTAGCTACACAAGCTAAGAGTAACACTAACAAGCTAGCAAGGTAACTAAGAAATTAATACAAGAGAGAGTTAGGAGGGTATCACCGAGGGGCGAAGTATTGAGCCAACCAATCAATATAATCAAGAGATGAATACCACAATATACAACCACCGGGATCGATCAAACACAATAAGAATGATGACACGAAGATTTATCCCGAGGTTCACGTGTTTGCCGGCACGCTAGTCCCCGTTGTGTCCCTCTTCACCACGTGGTTCGGTGGCTAATCGGTCACACACCGAGCCTCTCAAAAGGCGCCACAAGAACCTACCAAATGGCAAAAGGTTGTAATGACACGAGCAATTTACTAACGTTGCCTTTGGCGCTTCGCCGAGATAGGCACAAACCCCTCACAATCACCGGAGGTGGCCAAGAACAAACACCAACTCTTGCCAACGCCTCCAAGCTGCTCCAAGCCGTCTAGGTGGCAGCAACCACCAAGAGAAACAAGAATCCCGCAGCAAATCAATCACCAAGTGCCAACTAGATGCTATCTCACAATGCAAATGCACTTGGATCACTCAATCTCACTTCGAATATACAAAGAAACAAGAGAGATGAGTGGGAGGGGAGTTGCTTAGCTCAAAGTGCTCACAAGTATGTCAAATATTCAAGAGATATCCGAGAGAGAGAGCCTTGAGCTGGTCAATGAGTATTTATAGATGTACCCCTTCGAATAGAGTCCAGTAAGCTCCCTAAACGACCGGATGCGTCCGATCGTCAGTGACCGGACGCGCTGTGCGTCCGATCATCAAGCTGAAACACGCGCAGACACTAAACACTGACCGGACGCGTCCGGTCATTAAAAGACCACGTCCGGTTCAGCGTCCGGTCACCTCTATGACCTCCGTTCGCCTCCGTTTCTTTTCCGGACTTCCGGCGTAGTGGAAAATAGTCGTTTCAACTCCTCGAAAACGCCTGAATCCCGCCTCGCAAGCTCGGCGGGAGGGAGAGAGGACCCCAAACCCTCTCTACCGCTCAAACTCCACCGCCTTCGCAAACGTGCTAACACCACCAAGTAATCTCGTCATGTGTGAGTGTGTTAGCATTTTCACAATCATTTTTCGAGGCGATATTAGTTCTATCCAAATGCATATGATTATGAAATGCACACCTAGAGGCACTTAGGAGTTCAATAGCCGCGTCATTCCCCTCTTTATAGTACGGCTATCTATTCTATAATATAACCACACCCACTAGGTGTCTTGGTTACTAAAACACAACCCTTAAACATATACCTTTGCCTTGATCACGTAGGGTTGCGTCCAAATCCAAGTGTGGCCATCATAATCACCATGTCCATCTTGCCACCAACCTTGGAATGTATTAATCCTCATATGCTACATACAACTTAGGCATATGATTAGTACTTAGACATTGTCACTAATTATCAACACCAAACATAGGACATCGGTGGCATATGATTAGTACTTAGGCGTATGCTACATACAACTTAGGTCATCGACGGGGTTGAGCGGCATCGGTGGCGGCCTTCTCCGCGCCGGATCTCGCCGGCCCGCCTCTTGTGCCTCCAACGGCGGGATCTACATCTCTTCGAAGAGGCCAAGACCCAGATCCGGGCGGGGGCGGACGCGTATTACCAGAATCATAGAACTACACCAAAAATCAGCTATCTCATGGTCAAAGTTTTTTGCATAAATTAAGTCTTTTTTAATACTCCCTCATCCCAAAAATAGTGATGTTTAAGGTCTGTCCTAAGCATCCAATTTATTCAAGTGAGTGACAGCAAGCGTACGTATTATACTAACACAAATAAAGAGATGTATCCAATCCAATCCAATCATACAACGGTACTTAGGCTGTGTTTAGTTGTGTAAAAAAGTGTAAAAAGGTGTAAAAAGTACTGTAGCATGTTTTGGCTTTATTTGGCAAATAGTGTCCAACCGTTGACTAATTAGGTTCAAAACGTTCGTCTCGCAAAGTATAACCAAGTTGTACAATTAGTTTTTTATTTTATCTACATTTAATACTCCATGCATGTATCGAAAGTTTGATGTAATGGGAATCTTTTGTTTGCACAGTACTTTTTTTTTTTTTTAGGAAGTAAACACAGCCTTAGATTTCTATCTAACCGTTGTCCAGAAGAAGAAAGTCAACCAAACACGATTATTATTTGCACATGAAGGATCCGCGGATCACTCAAGTGATTCGACTGAAGATTTAGTGAGGTCGATCTTGCTGAGGTACGACTCCGTCAGTGACCCGTAGTACAGATGCTCGCCGACCTTGAGCCAGCCCGTGGCGAGGGCGAGGCCCTCGTCACTGTACATGGTCACCGGCTTCCCGTCCAGAGCCACGCTCATGGCCCCCGAGTTCTTACGCGCATGGGGAACCGCCACGAACTTCTCCGCGAGGTACACCAGCTTCCGGATTAAGGGGTACTTCATCAGAAAGTCCTGCTGAAGTGTCCTCCCCTGCAGGTTCACACACACGATGGTGTCAACTGCCTCTGCCTGGCAAATTTTGGAACAGATGCAAAAGCAAAATTTCCGATAGATGATGAGGAAAAGAGATTGTGTTGTGATGTTACCTCGGACAGGGCAATCCAGTAGCGGCCTTCCCCGTCGTAACGGATGTTGTCGGGAAATCCCGGCAGGTTGTCGATGAACTTCTGGATCGTGCCTTTCTTCTCGCCGGCGATGTGGTACCTCGAGCACCTCTTCCTGCATCACCACGCATACGGAAATGGAAGAGGTCATGTGCTCATGCAGGTCATGCCGTGAGAATCGTCGAGACAGCAACAGACACAGATCTCACGGATTTGCTGGTAGGTGGGGGAAGTGAAGACAATAGTGAGCAGTCGAGCAGCACTCACATCACGGTCTCGCAGTAGATGAGGGAGCTCTGGTCCGGCGACACCGAGACGCCGTTGGCGAAGTAGAGGTCGCGCGCGAGCACGGCCGTCCGGCCCGTGGACGGGTCGAAGCTCATCAGTCTCCCGTGAGGCCGCGCCTCGAGGATGTCCGCCATGACGTTGTCGAGGTTGTACTTGTACGACGCGTCCGTGAAGTAGATGGTGCCGTCGGCGGCGACGTCCACGCCGTCGGTCAGCGCGAACTTGACGCCCTCCGCCGAATCCGTCAGCAGCTCTACCTTCCTGTCCGTGCTCACCTTCAGCAACCCCTGTCAAGAACCATTCTTATCTTACTCCTTACCTCAGTTCACGGATGAATCCAGGCAGCAGCACTATACTAGTATTAAACACGAGCATAGTCGCGATGAATAGTGAAAAGTCAGGTAACTCACGATGTTGGCGTCGGCGACGATGAGAGCGCCGTCAGAGGCGAGCACGACACCAAGCGGGCGGCCGCCGGTCCGGACCCAGTCCTCGACGTCCCCGCCAGGCACGCTCACCCTCCGGACCCACCCGTCGGCGCATCCCGTGTACAGCCACCCTCCGGCACCGTCGTACGCCAGGTCCTCCGGGCCCGGGAGGCGCCCCTCGCCCACGCGCTCGCTGTGCTGCAGCGCGCGGCGCTCGTGCCGCGGCGCGGACACGTCGGGCCCGTACGAGTACTCCGGCGGCATCGGCGCCGGCGAGAAGTCCCTGGGACTGTACAGCACGGCGGCGAGCACGACTGGCGCCAGTGCCAGCGCCACGGCCTTCAAGAAACCGAGCCCCGCTGCCATGGTGCTCCGTGTCGCCAGCAAGCGCCACACAGCACACACGGAGACGACGACCCACAGCACCCGAGGTCCGAGGACTGGTATTGTCAGTGTGCTGGATACGCTATACGGAAACCTCACGTCTTGCGAGCGCTTTGGCCTGGTCTTGGAGAGTGTGCACGTGTACGACTGGTAGTGCACGTGCACGACGCTTTAGTTCCTGATTCCATTCCCAAATTTCACTGTGAAAAAGAAGATTCTCCATCACATCAAAATGTCGGCAAATGCATTGAGTACTAAATATAGATGAAATAAAAAACTAATTGCACAGTTTTATTGTACTTTGCGAGACGAACATTTTGAGTCTAATTAATCAATTTTTGGACATCTTTTTCACTAAAAACAAAAGGCGTTACAGTGCCCCGACAGACACTATAGCGACAGTGTCCGAATGGGGGCACCAAAGTCCGGATCTAAACATGGGCGACATTGTACTCCACCTCGTATTTGGTTTCATCAACATGACATGACACATGAGGACCTTGGGACGCGGATACACGTAAGCCTCTCCTTCATCCTTCTCCCACTCACAGATCCTTCTCTCTCACGGCCGGTTTAGTTGTCAAAAAAAAAGGTAAAATGATACTGTAGCAAATTTCGTTGTTATTTGATAATTAGTATCTAATCAGGGTCTAATTAGGCTTAAAAGATTTGTCTCGTTTATTTCGTTTAAACTGTATAATTAGTTTTATTTTTTATCTATATTTTATATTTTATACATGCATCTAAAGAATCGATGTGACGGAAAATATTGAAATTTTTTGTAAAATTTCAGTGGGAGCCGGAGCCGTGCCGAAGAGGCCTTCATCTGCAGCTCTTAACCTCTTGCTAGTGCACGTGTACGACTAGTAGTGCACGTGACGTGCACGACATTGTACTCCACCTCGTCTTTGGTTTCATCAACATGACTTGACACATGAGGACCTTGGGACGTGGATACACGAAAATTATTTCGTCTGCGGCTCTTAACCTCTTACTTTCATGGTGGCAAATACGGATCTATTCTAAGAGTCTGGCCCACGGCTCAACGTCTCTCTATTATCCCTCATCGTCAATCGGTCCGTTGTCTCTTGCTTTGGTCCCCCCCTCTCTCTCTCGTCCATCAGTTCGCTTACACCATCCGTAGTTTCAAGATAAAAATCTTCACTGACACCATACCACTTATTATATTGTGGTCTGACCAATCTCAAATCTATGCACATAAAAAAGAGACACAACTATCAGTGACACATGTGCATGTATGACTAATTGACGACTATATGAGTACTGGGACAATTATTTATCTCATCACATCGTATATTGACCGTTGCCATATAAATTTGCCAAACCTTTAGTCTGACAGCTCATGTGGTTAAGGTCCTGTTTAGTTTCGAGAAAATTTTGCAATTTTTTCAGATTCCCTGTCACATCGAATCTTTGACACATGCATGAAGCATTAAATATAGATAAAAAATAAAACTAATTACACAGTTTAGACGAAAATGGACGAGACGAATCCTTTAAGCCTAATTAGACCATGATTGGACAATATTTGCCAAATAACAACGAAAAACGCTACAGTGCCATTTTGCCAAAAAAAATTTGGATCTAAATCGGCCCTAAGATCAAAACGGTAGCCTTAGGGCCTGTGTTGGTTTCAACTTGTTAAAGTTTAACTCCCATCATATCAATATTCCCTCAAATACATGGAGTACTAAATGTAGACTAATTACATGCATGTGGGCACAGATTAGGAGTAATTTACGAGACAAATCTATTAAGCCTAATTAGTCCAATATTGGAAACTTTTTATCAAATAAGACGAAAGTGCTACAGTGTTTGTTAAACTTTAACTCCACAAACCAAACACCCCCTTAGTAGATTTCTCTCACTTGGACTAATTATTAACAGTACGAAACCAAATGGTGCTACCTTGACTTGTGCTCAATCTTAGGCCCTGTTTAGTTCTCAGAAAATTTTACAAAATTTTTTAGATTCTCCGTCACATCGAATCTTTGGACACATGCATGAAGCATTAAATATAGATAAAAAAATAAAACTAATTACACAATTTAGAAGAAATGGACGAGACGAATCTTTTAAGCCTAATTAGACTATAATTGGACAATATTTGTCAAATAACAACGAAAAACGCTACAGTGCCATTTTGCCAAAAATTTCGGATCTAAACCGGCCCTTGGTAATTAGTTGTGGGTGTGGCAACACGTAGCAAGGTATTGGCCCATACTCCATTGACGATTTGGGTACTCTTGCTCCTGCGCCTCCATTGTTTGTTGTTCTAATTAATTATGTCTAGCGTTGTGCCTTCAATCTTGACTGCTCGCGTTCTTTCCTTTGAATTTCTAGAACAATCACCGTATTATTTTAGGAGCATTACATCTTTTTTTGTACTTTGCCATTTTTCTCTCTTGCCAGCCGTGCTGCCCCCCTCCCCTAATCCCAATCAGAAGTCCTTCCGCACAGCATGGCCATCGCTGGCCTTGCCCACTGCCTGGACGAAAAACTCGAAGCTCGTTAGCTCGCTCGACTCGTGGTTGGCTCGGCTCGGCTTGGCTCGTTGAGTCAAGATTTTAGCCCGTTAGCTATAACGAGCCAACTCGAGCCAGCTCGTGAGCCGCTCACGAGCATAACGAGCCATGGTTTCATGAAAAAAGTCATCATAACTTATATTAGTTTTGTATTACTTCATGTCTTCCACTTTACAAATGGTTGATACTAGAAAAGATCGCGGCGTTGCCGCTTATGACCAGTAGGACCAGTGATTTTTCGCACTGCAAATAATTATTTGTTGTGAAATAAATTCGTTAACTATTAATATTGTGTTGGATGTAGGCTTTGTTTTTCTATTATATTTTGCATTGATAAAGAAGGGTTTAAATTATTTATTAACGAGGGTGGATCATAAGTAGTAGAAAGGTTATTGTAACTGTGAAACGAGGAGAATTTGGCCTTGGATCATGAAATTTTTTCGTAATTTGAATCAAGAAACTAACTCTATTAATTATTTATAGAAAACTCTAGAGAAATATAAATCCATGGCTATAACAATTAAATTTCACTAAAATATGTGATGCATTGTGTTTACAGTGCAGTGCTAGTTGTGTAGAGTTTAACAAACTTGATTTGGCATATTTATGATTTTTATTTGATTTGTTATGTTTTTTTACAAGAAGTTAGCCGAATTAAGTAAATAATAAATTCAAAGGAAAATAGAAAAATGATGTGGGGCCGAATTCGCCCGACCAATGCCCATTTCATGTGAAAAAGCAGGCCCGAGTGGGGAGGGAGGCCGGCCTGGACTACGGGTTCAATTTGATAAAGTTCAAGGAGTTCTATGCAAGTTTTTATGGAAGAGGCTCTGGACTGCGGGTTGATTTCACTTAAGTTCGAGGGCTTTTTTGAAAAATGACCAGAAAACGCACGATCTGAGCCGTCCGTCCGGCCGATCCGACAGCCAGGAACGGCCGCAACGTGGCCACGCTGGTTGGCCTCGGTTTGGTGCGTGAATCATATTGAAGAGATGTCTTTATATGTTTATATGTAGCTTGTGATCTTTTGTGCATGCCTAAAAATTATTTGAATGTGATAGTTTAGCCAGTAGAAGTCACGTTGAGAACTGCAGCAATAGTTAAGGCATTGCAATATGGGTATGTTGCACCACTTCATAACTGCATTTGAGTTTCAGAGTTTGGCTTTCAAATATTTAGGGGGTGTTTGTGATTGCTCCACCATATAGCAGTTTTACAAAAAAAAAAACTGGAGTTTGTGGAGCACCTCTTTAGGTGCTCTTACAACTCCACCCTCTTTCCTCGTTCAGAGTGCGTGGAGTTGAAACCATTTAGCTAAAAAACATGGAGCGGAGCTGAAAAACGTGGAGCGGAGCAGTCCAAACACCCCCCTTGGTTTGTAGTAACACTTTTTTTCAAACAAGTGGTCAAACTAAAGCAGTATAATAGCATGCACTGCCTTTATGATGCACTATTAAGAAATCAACCTAATAGTTTGCCACCGCTGATATATATAGCATCAAATAAATTTGAACATCAGGTATAAGAAATGATATTTGTTTGTTATATAATTGACTAATTCTTTTAATTACCCAATATTGCTGTCCACTATAAAATAGACAATATTCTAGAAATAAGAATTCTCCAGTAATTTAACATAGCAAGGATTTAGTAAAGTTCAACAGAGAAAATATGCAGTAGATAATCTAACGATGATATCTACCATACATGCCATCACTAATTGACCCTATTTACTCTTAGGAGCTCTAAAAGTAATAATTTGTTCTATAAAGAAACCTGAACAGCCTATAGAGTTGATTGTCAGTGTTTACAGTACTTTATCGCTTGCCATAGGTAGGGAAATCTGCAATGTGAACAGGCTTCAATGGAGCGACACTGAACATGAGTTGTGCTGCATCGTTGGCTTGCCCCCTTTGCTAACTCCAACGTTGCCCTGGAGCCGGGGCATGAAGCACAAATTGATCATCACCGATTGCGTTCTAGGAGCAAATAGGCTATTAAATAGAAGTAGTATCCAAAGTCTAAATTAGGATATGGGGGATGCAATCCATGTGGCAAAAACTAAAGTACAATCAACCAACTGGACTCCACAGAACATCTGAATCTCCAATGCATTTTCGTGATGCCCTGTTCCTGCTACCTTGCGTAAGTAACCACAAAGGTATAAAGGGAAGATCGAAGTAAGGAAGCATCAGAGGGGAAGAAAAAAGATTTTTCCAATTACTCTTCAGGATTGCATGCAATCGGAGGCGATGTTTCTGTAGACGAAGATGGCAGACACTCTCTGTAAACGCCTAGCTCTCCCGTGCGACTCTTGTCAGTGGAGCACGCCTGCTTGAGCCTTCCTGTTATCCCACTCTGGGGGAATGAGATCGTCTAACTTCACGTCAAAACGACTGCACCTGCAGTCAGCACATCTTTGCCGTCGGCTGAGAATCGGACGCCTGTGCGCGGTGGGCGTCGTTCCTTCTGCCGCACTCGTCCGTTATCTGGGCCTCGGCCCAAAACCAACTCTGCCGCTCCCCTTTTTACCGCCGGTGTTTTCCTTTTTGGCGCGAGTTCGTCCGCTTTTTCCCGCGGTTACGAGGCGCCGGCGAGGGTTAGGCATCGGCGGCGATCGGCTGGTGTCGCGAGGGCCCATCCTCCGTCAGTTCGTCTCGTCGGCGGTGAGTGAAAGTCAAAGTCCAAGATGCTCTGCTCAGCAGCTGTGAGTTCGTTTTTGTTTTTGGAATAGAAAATGACGAGACCACGCCGTGATGACTGATGAGCTAGCATTCGGTGTTTGGAATAACCTCAGTTACTGTTAGTTCTCAACCATAGCTGCCATCAACTTTATGATCGATCTTTCTTCTGCATTTCTCGGCATCTATTTCGCTGCGAAGAGTTGATGAGTAGCCTGAAAGCAATTTCAGTGTGCCGTGACATGTTTTCAGAAGTACAAATCTGCCTGTGTTGGTCGCAGGAACATGTTAGCATGTTTGCATCTCCGTCTCTTCACATTTGTTTAGTTTGCATCAATATTCTTCTGATTTGTTTGCCATCCTCTACTACATCAGCTCGTGTTGGACTTAATTAAAGAAACATCAACTTGCGTTCATCACAAAATCGAATCGGGATATATGAGATGGAAGCAAAGAGGTGTGTAACCCATGCTTGTCAGACATATTTTAGTTGCTTATTATATGAGGAATGATAAATATTTTGTTTGCTGTAGAGATGGGTTTTCCCCTAGTTTCTTACCTCAAGTTGGCATGAAATTCAGTAGTACAGAGGAAGCTTGGATATTTTGGCTTAGCTATGGAGGTCAACAAGGTTTTGATGTCAGAAGAAAAGGTACTCAAATAAAAGGAAATCTGATGGAAAGGTTAGGTCATGCAGATTTGTTTGTGCGAACGAAGGTCACAGATTGAAAGATAAAATGAATCATTTAATAAAGTGTTCAAGAGCTGAAACAAGAACTGATTGTCAAGTTCGTATGGGTCTCGTACTAGACCGGGAGAAGGGAAATTATAAAGTCACTGAGCTGATTTTGGAACACAATTACACCCTTCAATTGCCACAAACCTCACATTTATTGGTTTATCAAAAGAAAATTTTAGAGCTACAAGGTTTTGAAATTGAGACGGCTGATGATGTAGGAATTGGGCCCAAAGCTGCACATGAGTTGGCTTCTATCCAAGTTGGTGGTTCACTTAATCTTAGTTACACTCTTCGAGACCATAAGAACTATTTAAGGGCCAAGCGCCAACGTGAGATGGCATACGGCCAAGTTGGAAGTATGCTCATGTATTTTCAAGAAAAAATTGCCGAGAACCATCATTCTAATATGCATTGCAAATGGACCGGGGAGAACAAATATCTAATATTTTTTTGGTTGATGCTAAAATGCTTACTGACTATGCATATTTTGGTGATGTTGTCAGTTTTGATACTACTTTTGAAACAAACAAGTAGAGTAGGCTTTTTGGAGTATTTGTTAGGTTCAATCATTTTAGACAAACTGTGGTTTTTGGTGCTATTCTCATATATGATGAGACATTTAAGTCTTTCAAATGGCTATTTGAGACCTTTCTAAAAACACATAATGACAAACAAGCTAAAACAATATATACTAATCAAGATGTTGCAATGAGAAAGGCTGTTAAGGAGGTCTTTTTAGAAGCTTGGCATGGTCTGTGCACTTTTCATATTATGCTGAAGCTGACGATGAAGAATCATGTACTCCTCCAAAAAGAAATGCTGAAGACAGCAAGGAAAACCAAGTATTCTCACAGATTTTAGTGCATGTATGTATGAGTATGAAGATGAAGCAACATTTCAAGAAGCATTTAACATCATGAGGACAAAGGCCAGCAAGCAATCTTGGTTGGATAGTATATATAAGGTCAAAGAAAAGCAGGTTGAATGTTATATGACTAATGTGTACACATTAGGGATGAGGAGTACACAATTGAGTGAGAGTCTAAACAGTGACTTGAAGCGACATTTCAAATCAGATTTTGATATCATTCGATTCCTTGAGCATTTTGAAAAGGTCGTGGAATATAAAAGAAATAATGAATTGCATGCTGAATTTAAATCAAGAAAGAAATTACCAAGACTCAAAATGAGAACACCTATATTAATCCAAGCTAGCAAGTTGTACATACCAATTATTTTTGAAGCTTTCCAATGTGAATATGAGAGGTCCATGGCAGCATGCATCACGCCGTTGGAAGACAAAAATGAATATATTGTAGCAATTGGGAGTCTTGATAAAAATTTTATCCTTGAGAAGGAGTACAAAGTTACTGGTGATCCTGGAGGCCAAACAAGCACATGCAGCTGTGGGCAGTTCAATAGAATCAGAATACTGTGTGCCCATGCTCAAAAAGTTCTTGATTTAATTAATATCAAGTCAATCCCGGAACAATATATATTGAAGCGATGGACTCGAGAAACACGCAGTGGGACAGTACAAGACAACACCACCATCCCAGAACAATATATATTGAAGCGATAGACTCGAGAAGCACGCAGTTATTGCTGATTTCTAGTAGTATGGATATCTTTTGCCACCGATGTTGCTATCTGAATGCCTTTTGCAAGTTTAATTTGTATGACTGTCTTTTGCAATCTGTACATCATGTCAACTGAAATGAGAGCATTAGAAGCTCTTTTCGAAACAAGACATTATGCAATAATCTGTACATCCAGTCATTCACTTGGGCAATTCAGTGATCACATTCTCATATTTTAAGTCACAATAGCACTTTACAATCTCACAATCCTATCTAACAACCATGTCACAATCCTATCTAACAACTTTGTTCTACAACTGAAAACAGCTCTGCTATTTACAACTCTGTATGGGATCCCAATTCATGGGAACTACCGATTTTGTATGTCTTTTTTTCAAGGTTGGTTTGATCTGATTCTAATCTGATCCGTCGTAGCCCCTCCCCCTGTCACCGAATCAGAATCATTCTGCCAATTCAGATGTACACCACCATCATCGGCAATGTACAAGGCACGACAACACCACCATCAGGGAGGATACTGGAAGACCAACCCATATGCCTTCTGATGGGCTAGACAACCCAAAGTCCCTAACTATCACAATATAAGAGGTGAAAACTAGAAAAGAAACAGCTAGATCAAAAGGTCCTCAAGTTCTTCATCAATGCAGATGGTTGGTGCGCTGTGCATGGCTGCTCAACTTGCAGAGGAAGATAAATAGTAAATACCAGAAATGCATGTTTTGTCCACAAGAGAAGCCACCACTAAGAGAGATGCAACTCAAATTAAGAGAAGATTCTCTAAGACTTAAACAGAGTTGTGTCTGAACAGCCTGACGAGAAGAACCACGGCTGCCCTTCCCTTAGAATCCAGCAGCACATAGAGAAGGATGGAGCGCAACCACTGCTGCATCGTGTACCTCCACGCGGAGCAGTCAGAGGTGAAGAACACCGTAGACCACCGAGGAGAGCACTTAGCCATGGCCGGCGACGCGGACCACGGAAGGCAGCACACAACGACGAGCAGCGGCGCAGCGCATGGATGGTAGCGGCGACCTGGCGCACGGCGACTAGCGGCGGCGCGGAGCAGGGCGGCTAGCGGTGCGGCGGCTAGCGGCGGCGTGGCGCTAGATGCTGACGGCGCTCAGCGACTCAGCCACTCAAGGCCGCATGAGACTCGACGAGCACCACAGGCTCTAGTTGGGCCGGACCAGCAGGCCGTGAGCGCATAAATTATTGGCCAATGCACGCAGGCGTCCGATCTCCAACGAACGGCAAAGATGTGCTGACTGCGGTGCAGTCGTTTTGATGTGAAGTCATTCCCTCTGGGGACGAGTCCGGCGTGGCCTCGCCGTTCGCCTCATCCGTCCCGTGCTTTCGCTCCCTTCCCTCATTTATTACGCCGAGGAGAGGGAGAGGATTGCGGCGCTTCAGATGTGGCTCGACGAGCTTTCCACGGACACCGCCGTGCTCGAGTCCTTGGAGCACGGGGTGCTGCTCTCGGCCCTGCTCTAGGCCGTTGAAGAGGAGTGCGCGGCGAGCGGGGATCGCGCGTGCTGCTGGTGGCCCTGAGTCCCGCTCTAGGCTGTGGTGGATTTGCTAGCGCTCTGGTCTCGAGCTTAACGGGAGACGGATCCGATGGCTCGAGTCGCTGCCGCGCACGAGCACGCCCCGCCTGAGCCGCCACCGCACGCCGCCCCCATGCGCGCCCGCTCGTCCACCTGCGCAGCGAATCGAGCGAGAGATCCAGGAGGAGGAAAGAGCGCGAGACTCCCGAGAGGAGGAAGGAGCGTGGCGAGCCGACTGGAGGAGGGCGAGGGCGGCGGACAGATCGAAGACGCCAGAACCGCTAGGCCGATGGTTGGCCCTGGCGACGGCGAAAGGAAACGAGGAGGCGACAGCGAGCCAGTGCAGCGTCGCCAGTCACGAGAGAGGAGCGGAGTCTTCACCGGTGAGCTCGCCCGCCTCGTCGGTGGGCCGCGCCCGCGCCGGTGGCCCTTGGCAGTTGCCCGCACTGCCACCCTGCTCGTCGACGCCGAGCGGCCAGACGGGCGGACGGGCCGACGCGCTGAGAATATTCGCGAGGTACCGGCGGGACCGCGACGAAACAGGCGTGGCGGACCGGACTTCTGTACAAGCCACGTTGAAACGCTCGATGATCGTTCGTTTGAAATCTGACGGTCGAGGGAAAGCAGGTGACGTGGCCCAATGGAATGCCCTGGTTTGGTGCATGAATCGTTTTTAGAGATGTTAGCCCATATGAATATTTTGTTCGATTTAAAGCTGTTAGATATATTATTTTTATATTATTACTATTCTCAAGCTTTAAATAAATGCAAATATTATATTTATGTACTTTTTATACCTGGCTCACGAGCTTAACGAGTCAGCTCGAGCTCGTAAACGAGCCAAGCCAAGCTGGCTTTCTAGCTCGTTAAGATAACGAGCCGAGCTAGCTTGTTATCTTTTTTCTCGAATACGACTTCACGTATCATTTCGTTAAGAAGAAGGAGGCCGAAAGTACGGCAAATACAATACAACACATAGGGAACCACGCAGGAGGTGGCCACCAACACACAACGACAACAAAACAAAGCAAGAACAGAAAGAAAGAATCCTCCACCAAACCTAACAAACACAACTTTGCGAGGCAAGTTGCAACAACACAAGATACCAACTCAGGAGATGTCGCCGCGGAGGTAAAGGAACCACCGAGAGACGACCCAGATCGCCAGAGCCCACGCAGCAAAGCATCCACGAGAGGGCATCACACACTCGACAGCGACTGACAGAACGAGCCGAGCCGAGCTGGCTCGTTATCCAGCCTTAGCCCCACTGCTCCCGTTCTCCTCGCTCGCAACCGGAATCGAAGGAGGAACGGACGGCTCCAGTTCTCCTAACCCCGTAACCCTGATAGGAGGTAGCCAGAGATGGTGAGCTCGCCAATTGAGGAGATCGCCGCTACTTCTTTTCTCCTTTTGTTACTTCCAATTTTATTCCAGTTTTTCATTTCATTTTTGGCTCGGATGATTTTGATAGTCGGTAGTTTTACCAAATGGTAAATGGATAAAACCGTAAAAAATGGTAGAAACTGTTATCATTTTCATATTTATGATTTCTATTTCCATTTTCATTTTCCTCAAAATGCGATAAAACCTCGATTAATCCGTTCCTGATCAGCATTATGGGGAAAAGGAAGATTCAAAACAAATAGCAAGAGAGGTGGTGGCCCAAGTAGCTTTGTAAAAGTCCGGCCCAGGACTAGATGTAACGTGCATAAGGAAAGGCCTTCTCAATTGGAAGCGGCGGTGCAAAAGGAGCATCAAGCAAGGCCGTCAAGGATAGAGACTGGGCCGTGGTAGAGGTTACAGATACTAAAATTCCACTGTGTCATTTCAATCTAAACTGCAGATAGGTGCCATTTCATCCCGTGACTACCATTGTTTTGGGTGCATTCGTTTTGTTGCCTCTTTAACGGTGTGCTAAAATTATATATTGTCTGCCCCGTCCGCACAGACTCCAAACTAACAGGTTTTTGCAGTTGTCTGCGCTTGCCAAAATTTCCATGTTCATGATGACATGTTTTCGATTAATCAGAAACAGAAATGCCGATGTACTAATAGATTTCATAACTGGATCATCAGCCTTTATTGTATTATTATTAAAATAAAAAATATGTATGGTATAGGCCACTTATTCGTAGGTCACATCACACACAGATTATTATATAGCAACAAACAGTCGTAAACAGCAGTTGATCAGAAGTGCTGCTGGGAGTAGCAGTCGAGATTGTCGCCGTAGCCGACGCCGAACATGTCGCAGTAGCGCTGGTAGTACCCGATGCGGTCGACGTTGGCGTCGTTGGTCCCCACGCCGCACTCGATCCCGCCGTTGATGATGTTGGTGATGGCGCCGTAGCCGGGCACCCGCCCCGCCGCCGCGTCGGCGTCCGACGGCGCCCAGTTCCCCAGGATCACGTCGTGGCACGACGGCTTGGGCGACTGCGCCGTCATCCAGAACCAGATGGCCGTCTTGAAGGAGACCACCGGGTCCGACGACACCAGGTCCGGGTTGCTCACCAGGTCCTGGCCTATCGCGTCCCCGGCTTGCTGGTAGTTGACCTGCCTGCGTGCACGCAAGGAGGTCGATGAGTTGCCAATTTAATGCAAGAAAGGAACGCAAATCAGATACATGAACGAGCTCGAGTTGCCAATATATATTCGCTTACCCTGTCAGTTGAATTGGTCCCCGTCCATAGTAGGGAGGACTGGTCGCCTTGTTGATCTCCTCCTTGAAACAGTAACCCCACTGGAACTGGTCGGCAGCACCTCTAGTGCCACCTGTGGTCTCGTGGGAGGTCTGGCCGAAGAAGGCGGCGAGCTCGCGCCTGTCGAGCTCGTCGCTGCTGCCGCTGGTGCCGAAGCCCGGGAAGAAGTTGGCGGCCTGGATGAAGGCGTCGTAGGTGTAGAAGCCGTTGGCGGGGCAGAGCGAGTTGTCGCGGTTGGGCAGCATTTGGTTGTACACGTCCTGCGTGATGATCGACGCCACGTCCGCCGCCGCCACGCCGAGCAGCAGCGCCGCCGCCGCGGCAGCGCACGCCACGACCGCAAACCTCCTCGCCATGCTATCTATTGCTACCTCTCTACCAACTGTGTGGGCTAGCTGTGGCCACAGCACGTCTACTCGTACTTGCTTGCGCTCTCGATTCTTCGATCGCGCTGCTGCTGGAACTTGGAAGGGTTGTTAGCTGCTGCCTGGATGGCTGGATGGCTTAAGCTGCTGGGTTTGCAGCGCTATATATAGGCGCACACGAGGGCCGAGGCAGGACGCGAAAGTACCTTACCAGTGGCGGAACCAAGGCGGGCTAGAGGAGCCGTGGCACCACAGCACAGTAAACTCATTTAAATACTTATATAAATATTTGTATTTATAGCACAAAAATATTAATTTCACCTATTTTTTATTAAAATATGATGATTTTGGTTAGAAATTATGTAGTTTTTTTAAAAAATTTGTTGAAACATATAATTATGTATATTTTATCACACTAAAAAATATGATCACATTTGTCCGGCCCCGCTTAATCAAAATCGCTGGTTCCGCCTCTGTACCTTACCGTGCTTGAGAGCTAACTTATAAATTCCATTCCGGAGGTCATTCCGGTTTACTCTTTGGAATGGTATATTTCGGTACCGGTGCATTCCGGTGTACCATTCCGTATTTTTATGTTTTTATGGAATATATAAATTATTTTTGATATCTGATTTTTTCTAATATGAGAAATTAGACCATCAGTGAATATTTATAAGAAAATAGAAGAGGTATGTTTGGGCCAATTTGTAGGAACGCTAAAAACAGTAGAAGTAGTTTTGGGCCGGTCTAGCATTGGGCTTTTGCCCTAGTCAACGTAGCAAAGTAAATCAGATTTAACTCCGGCCATACGTCCACAGCCTTAAAGCATGCACCGCCGCCTCCTACCTCCTAGTACTCCAACCAGCAAACCAATGTGAAAGCTCCAGGAGAGGCAAACGACGGGAAGAGACAGGAGGCAAGAAGAACCAGCACTGCTTTTTGCGTCATTTTCATTCCTAGCAGGCTATCATCAGCGACTCAGCGCATGCAGCAGAGCCAAGAAGCAGGCAGCGTCTTCCTCCTCCACGCATCGATGCAGCGAAGCAGAGAAGTAGAACGACTTCGTTAGTTCCTCCTCCGCATCAACGTACCAAGCGACTTCGTCAGTTCCTCCTCCGCATCGACGGTACCGGAATAGCCGAGACTCCCAATCCCGCCCGGAATGGCCGGATTCGCCCGAGACAGCCGGTATCGTCCGGAATTTTGGCCGGTACGGGATGCAGCTTCGTCTGTTCTGGTTTGGGTGGCGGTAGGAGTTATACCAGCCGAATGACCGGTACCAGAACGGAATCGATAACTATGCTTGAGAGTGCATGGCTCAGATTTCGCCACGCCCACACGCGTCTACGCAACGGTTTTCTCGGGAGGGTTTACCTCATGGTCAAACATTTTTTCTCCAATGAGCATCTAAAGAGGCTTAAAAAGTTTGACTTTTTTTTGGACCAATAGCGACATGCCTATGCCTTTGGCAGTTTGACGGATATAGGTGTTCCGTGTTCGCATGCATGCGGTGTCTAGCTAGTGCACCACCACAAAATTCCTCTTCTGGAAAAAGAACAAAATGGAACACACGGTTTCTACGACGTCTGAAATACGCTCCAAGACTTTACGGTCAGTGCGGCAGAAATTTCTTGTGATTGCGTTCCGTGCGGCAGAAATTTCTTGTGATTGCGTTCCTTGCGAGGAATTTTGTTCAGTCTTGCACGGCTTAGCGACTGTAATTGTAAGAAAAGTATTTTCGCCAGTTATCCCGTGGCCAGCGGATAACGATAACCCGGTCACCGGTCACATGCGAACTCAAGAAACGAAACCTCTTGTTGTAAAAAAAAACGAAACCTCTTTTTAACAGAGTTGACTACACTAATTCTATTCTAGAGTAAATTCCATGGCTTGTGGCAATCTTGACTACGTCGCCTTGGTGAATAATCGGTGCATCATGTTCATCGCCTTGGGTGGTGAGATAACACTGGAGGTCACGCCACGTACACACAAGTTCTAGCGTGTACATAAGCACTCGTTACGCTTAAGAGACTTGTTTGTACTTCTAATCAATGAAGCAATTAAGAAAGCACGGTGGCTAATGACTGAATGAATCTCCAGCGATGAGCTGCGCATGTTTCGGAGGACATGAGTGGACCAGCGGCGGCTAGAGATCGAGTTCCTGTGGATGATATTCGTGGCCAGCTGCCTGTTGAACCCGTCCAAGACGGCGAGGCCTGTCCAAATATATATCTAATAATATTATAGTGTTACGAACTAAGATAACTGGGATAGAATCTAGACTGGGTTAAACATGAATCGAGGACAGGCTTGGAGACAGATTCGGTGACATCTAAAAACTTGCCTTTATCGCTGGTTACAGAGTTCTTTGAGGAGCCTCCACTACGTGAAAAGTCCACTGTAAAGGCCAGAGCCATTTCACTGTAACGGCGGCCGGTGATTGAGCCGCCCTTACGGTGGGTTGCCCATGGCCGGGCTTGAATTCCCGCCTAGAGCACCTCGACTGCTCCAACTCCTGTTCTTGAATCAAAGCTAACGCGCTGGTAGTATCCACATCTAGTGGATGATGAAGCAACAGCGGCACCCGAATATCATCGTGGAGGTCAGTCACAAACCGCGTCACAAAGAAGGTATCATTAATTGTAGGGTTATATAGCACAATACCATGAGCAAGCTTCTCGAAGGCCTTTTAGTACTCGAGCACAGATGTCGTCTGCTTCAGTGAATCCAACCAACGAAGAAGAACTTGATACTGGTCTTTGTCATATTTTGCCATCACCGGATCACATAGCTTTGTCCAATCCCCAATCCGCCCGCGGCGTTCCATGGTCTACAACCAGGTAGCTGCCGACCCCTTGAAATTGAGTGATGTGAAACGAGTCTTCATCGCCTCCTGAACCGCGTACACCTCGAAGTAAACCTCGCATTGATCCCGCCATAGGCGTGGGTTAGTGCCGTCAGATTTGGGAAACTCAAGCTTTGAAAATGGCCGATGATGGGAAGATGATTCAACAGCGGTATGAATAGGCAGAGCAAGGCCCGCGGGCGTACCGTGGACGATGTGAGGCGGAGGCACTCCGAGGAGTCCTCCGCCCACGCCAGGCCCCATGGGCAAGTCAATGCATGGTGGCGTCGTACTGGACGAAGCCCCAGGCGTGACGTTGAGGTCGATCCCCGCCGCAGGTGGTGGAGGCGGACGGGGAAGCTACCACTGGACTGGAGGCAGAGGCGGAGACAGTGGAAGAGGTCGGAACTCCAAGCGGATCATCCTCGCCGACGTCTCGTCGATCCGCGTCGTCGTTTCCGTGGAGCGCTAAAGCAGCGTGCCAATTGACTCCTCCGTGGTGACGCGCCATGCCTCAAGCGCGCTCAGCTTGTCAAGGGACGCCGCCATCATCTCCTGAAACCCTTGAACTGGTTTGCCATGGACTCCATGGTCGCCTTCAAGGAGTCAAAGGTGGCGGCCATCTCCAACTGAAACTTCGGTGGGTTCCTCTTCTTCGGCTCTAGGGATGCGGGAAAAAAAATTCTCCCCAAAGCAACCAGCTCCGATTACCAAATGTTACGAACTAAGATAACTGGAATAGAATCTAGACTGGGATAAGCATGAATCGAGGAAGAATAGACGAAGCACGGCAGGAACCCGTGAGAAGAGCTCGGTAACGACGATTACTAAGTTTGTTACAGGGGAGTAGTTCTGTTCTTCAATGCCTCTCAAGGATGATGAAGGCTGCTTATATTCCCGCAGAGCTCTGGTTACAGCTAAGCTTCCCACCGACACGACTCTAGCGTATTACAAAACCGAGGCCCAGTATTGCCTAATGTATAGGAAGGCCCAATACATGACATATAGACTTTTTTTTCTTCTATCTTGCGTAACCCCATACGATGAGGCTAATTCGTGAACGTTCATCGGAATCCAATCAGGCGAACAAAATTCTGACATGTTGTTGCTTCCTTTTTTGGAAAAAATAATTCCACCTCTTTAGCATATTTGGTTGGTACTAGCGTGCATACAGGCAAACGATAGGACGTGATTCTCTTATGGCTGCTATGACACATGACGTAACCTATAAAAAGCGAAACATTTATTTGCAATTGTCATAACTTCTGAACGGTATATTTATTTTTAATTTCATCTGCACCGGTGTGTTCTACATGACGAGACGAATAAAACTAGACCCCACCTACATGTGTTTTAAAGAATTTTATTCTTGTAACAATTTATAAGTACTAACTTATAACTTATATATAAAAGTTAGGAAACACAACTTATGTATAAAAGTTATTAGACACAGAGGAACAAATTAACTTATAACTTATGTCAAAACTTAGAAATACAAAAGTTATTAAATACAAAGAAATAAATTAACTTATAACTTATGCTAAAACTTGGAAACACAAAAGTTATGAAAAACACAACTTATGTACAAAAGTTATGAAAGACAACTTATGTTTGTAAGTTATTCTTAAATTTAAGTATGTAAGTTATTCTATACAACTTGCCAACGCTGCCTAAAAAGTTTCGATAAAAACTTGTGCTACTAAGTTCTGCTCTACAAAATATTATATTATAAAAGTTGTGGTAATAAGTTATGCATAAAAGTTATGTATATAACTTAGTAAGTTTCCAAAAAAGAAAAGTTATGTGTAACTTGCTTGTATAACTTAGATATATAACTTAATGAATGACTTAGATATAAAGTTAGACATATAAGTTATATTCAAAAACTTAGATGTATAAATTATATCATAACATATTAGCAGAAATGTGAAACTGTGTACGAAATAAGTTATATAAAAAATAAAAAGAAAAAAGAAAAAAGTAGGAAAAAAAAGAGAAAGATGGACGCACCTGGCATTAACATGGCGGTGTGCGTCCGACTCGAATGTGCTAGCTCTACGTAACCGAATCAGGCAAGGGACAACGACAGTGCAAGTGCGTGTCCATATGGTTGGGAGGCCTCCGAACGGCTGGAAACACCTGTCAGATTGTTCGTCGGAATGGGAATGAATGAATGCTCGTGGAAAGGGAATTTGGAATCCCATGCCCTCTTGACATGAGTGTCTGTTTGGACTTCTGCTCTAATTTTTTTAGCTATGTTCTTAACTTTACTATCTAAACATTAAAAATAGAGTTTGCGAAGCACCTAAAAGGTACACCAAAAACTCTAGATTTTTTTTTGGAGCTGCTCCACAGTGAAGTTGGTGCAGAAGAGTTGGTGTCCCAAACAGACATTTACTTTCGCACTCCTCTTCGCACACCACCGCTAGTCCATCTCCCGTAAAATCCACCGCCAAAGTGCCTCTCAGTTTGTGCACCCAATGGCTCTGCAAATATCCCCTTAGTGACCGGCTTTGACCCATCAACGGACTCCTACCATAGGTCTACATTTGTCACTCCAGTCTTGGGCTCCTGTAATAGGTTCATGTTTGGGACCAATAAAAGAGAGAGAGAATAGTGGGAGTGAGGGGCAATAGGTGAGAGATGGAAGAATATATGTGAGATTTAGGGACAAACAAATGGGGGAGAATGACGAACTAAGAAAGGAGGTGAGAGTGAGGGGTGGACAAAAGAAATTTACTGCTTTTTGTATCAGGTAGTGTTTTTTAAATCGCCGGCTAAGGCATTTAGCGATCTATCTCCTGAAACGGGCTATAGCGGTAGCTAACAACTAAATGGTACACCAAAAAAGATAGCTAAATTCTTCTTAGACAGCTAAATTCTTCTTAGACAGCTATAGTCAGAAATTTTTAATCTTAGTATTAGGTAAGACTCTTCAGATGTTCTGTGATGTGTCCTGAATTGTTCATATAGTATTGTTGTGTTACATACATGGTGTATTTTGTAATATTCATAGTACATGTGAGATGTTCTATAGTCTGTTTTTTATTATTCATATACTGCTCATGAGATGTTTTATGATGTATTTAGGTAGTTCATGTAGTCTTCATGGGATGTTCGACGACATATTTCAATTGTTTCCTTAGTATCCATAAGATGTTCTTCATTATGTACTACTCCCTCTATTCCAAAATTTTAAGGGTTTGTTTCGCTTGGCTCCTCCTCAAGTGTTCCTTTGGCAGAGGAGCCACAAATTGCAAGTCCTCCTCCAGACCCATAAATGGCTCCGGCTCCTCTACTATTCACCACAAAACGACTCCTAAATATTTGGCACGAATCCTCCGGCTCCTCCGCAAAGATACTGCCAGAACCGGAATCATGCTAAACAAGCCCTAAGTCGTTTTATCTTTTCTTGCTTTTGCTATATATCTAAACATAGCGTATATTTAGGTGCATAGCAAGAGTTGTGTATATCTTGAAAATCCAAAGCAACTTATAATTTAGAATGGAGAGAGTATTACTAGACACAAATATTATGTAATATCATTCACCTGAACCTAAAACTTTACTCCCCTAAGTATGAATATTATTCTTTTGGGCTCAGACTATTTTTTCTTATAAAAACATAATATTTTATCATGAAGCTAGGGCATTATCCTATCTTAGTAAAAAATGGATGCTTATGTAAACTATAGATTTTTTTAAAGTTTCGTAAGAACCATGACATCAATACATTTGGGTTTTGCATATAGTCCCTGATCTTCGGTGTGTTGGCCAGAGTAGTCGATTCATGACTCCGCTCCGACTAGTCTGACACCAACAAACTACTACAACCTGCTCTGGTCACCATCCTAGAATATGCCCACACCCGTTCTATGCTCAGATCTCACCCATTGTTCCTCACCATGCATGAATCTTAAAGTGGAAGGATGTAAGCAATTTTGTTTCGGAACATGTGTACGATTTTTGGGTTAAAGGGACCTTTTCCAAAATCATACTTCCTTCATTTTCGAATACTAGACACCAAATGTCAACTTTTTTTGTTTGGTAAAACTTACCACCAAACTTTGTTTTTCAAAATTTGCCCCTTGTGGACCTCACAAAAAGATAGCTTTTCTTTATGATTAGAAGATTCTAGAGCTTCAACCCCTTGATATACATATGAATCTAGAATGTCCTTATGGCTACTAATAATTGGATAAAGGGGCATATGTTAATTTTGAATGTGACAAATTTATGCGTTGGTTTACGTATTAGTCATGGGTGTCAAGGTATTTGAAAACAGAGTGAAGTATTTCTCCAAGGTTTGAAGTTCTTTTATGCATGGTTGAAAGAGCCTCTCTTTAGAGTATAATAAAGAGTCGTAAGCAGACTTTATGCTGAGGTGGAGAGAGAAAATAAGTGTACTGTTAATTTACAGCCAGTTGATGTACGTGTTTCAAAAAACTTTGTGAGAGAAGAAAGTTGTTGTATTATAAACTACTACTACATATGGGTGGGTTTGATAGATAGGCTAGATTTAATTGTATATATAGCTAGCACTGAACTGTATATTAGCTATGTTCTTAGGTGTTTAGAAACCAACGTCAGCACAATACCTTTGGCTCCTACTCCCTCCATTTTAAATACATCTTATAATTTGGATCGAAGGAAATAGTTCATTTTCTATTCAAATTTTCTAATCCCTGCTTCCCTTTCGAACTGATAAATCCCTTGATGAGTGCGACGCTTCATCCATTTTTTTTCTTTTGGACTAGCGCTTCATCCTTGATTATTGTACCATTGGGTCAGTTACATATGTACAAGCATGCAAATATCATACAATACATGGAGAATAAAACACATACAAACACTTGCAGCTATATGATACAAACAGACATGTAGTTAAATGCAAGCTCATTCCTTAACTATATATTATTCTTGGAGAAGAAAATTCCATATACATCGTCACTCTGGCCGTTGTTATTCGTAACATTGCAGCAAAGTAATACTTTCAATAATGATAGGGGAGGACGTCCGTCCGGACGTGCTCTCTCTCAAAAAAAATCCACCTCACACACCACGCCACGCCACCACCGAAGCGTCTCTCACCACCACAACCCACACAATGTCGTCACCTGACTCCATCTCCATGCAGCTCCTCCCTCCGCCTCACCGTTGCGCCCATGTCCAACCCGACCCCCATCCCCTCCGCTGTGTTGCCGCCTCCAAACCCGCTCGCTATAGCCGCATCCTTCCTCTAGCACCACCTCTCCTGTTTGCCTTCCCACCTGAATGCCCCGCGCCACGCCATAGCCGCCGCGGCTGCGCGCACGCCAAGCCCCTAGGGCGCCTCCCTATCTCTCGCGCGTATGCTCTCGCCGACACTCCCGTCTTCACTATGTGCAACTCCAGCAAGGTCGTCGCTGGCCGTTGCCAGGCCGCGCCACCATCCTCGGGCGACAGCTGGCCGAAATCGGCCAATCCTCCGCTCTAAGAAGGGTGAAAACGCATGTTGCAAGTCTATGTTTTAAGTGTTTCAAATATTTTATAGGAATGCTGCAATTGTTTCATACGGATATTACAAAAGTAGATTGTGATGTTTCGTATGTTGCAATGGTTGTACACGCATATTGCAAACTTCTGTTCCCAATGTTTCATATGTTTTCTTAGACGTATGTTGCAAGTGTATTTATTTGGATGTTGCATATGTTTCACATATATGTTGCAAGTGTTTTATCTGCTTGTCGCATATATTTTACAATGGTTTTGAGATATTTTTGCAAGTGTTTCAGATGCATGTTTCAAGTGTTTCATCTGTTTTCGGACGTATGTTACAAGTGTTGAATCTAGATATTTTAAAAGTAGATCAGGTGTTGCATCTCCCTCCTCGCCTTCTGCTGTCTTGCCTCGGTATCTCCTCCTCCTCTCGCCGCTGGCTGGGCATTCGAATCAGAGGCATAGGCGGGCTCCGCCCCCTCCCCCGGTGAGGTTCGTGGCAGTGCGGAACCTCACATGGGGCGAGAGTGTAGGCACAGGCGTCCGGACATGGGTGTCCAGCAGGGCGTCCGGCCGGGCACGAGCATTGCCATAATTCTTTCCGTGCGCAACACTGTCACGTTAACCAACAATCGCGCAACCAGGGCATACTTTATTCATGATGACGCGACACGTACGTGTGTCCCATACCACTATTCGTTACGTATCCTTACCCGGGCGACGTTGCATGCTCAGCCGAACTTCTGCTAGTTGTAGTAGTCGAGGTTGCTCCCGTAGCCGACGCCGAGCATGTCGCAGTAGCACTTGTAGTATCCGATCCGGTCCACCTCGGAGAAGAATTCCTCCCATCCCGCACTCCACCCCCGCGGGCGATGACATTGGGGATCACGCCACGTAGCCAGGCGGCGCCCGCCCCGCGGCGTGGTCGGCCGCCGTCGGCGTCCACTGCCCCGTGGCCACGCCGTGGCACGACGGCTTGGGCGGCTGCGCCGTCATCCAGAACCAGAAGGCCGTCCTGAAGGACACCACCGTGTCGGTCGCCACAAGGTCCGGGTTGCCCACCAGGTCCACACGCCCAGCGCCTTCCCCGCCGCCTCGTAGTTGTAACGGCTGGGTTGGCAAGAGAAACCACGTACGGAAAAGCACCGGTCATCAGTTTTCTTTTTTATAATATGATGATGAAAACATCAATCAGCAGGTTCGACGGTGTTCTTGTCAAATCTAGCCATGACTGGTGTGACCTGGGGATCGGTGGACAAGATAAGATCGTTAGTGTTGATGAGGTCGTTAGAGTATTGTCAATATGGTGATCAGAATTTCAAACATGGCTCTGAACTACTGACGGCGATGGGTCTATGGTTTTGCTTATGGAAGAAGGTTTAGTTTGGAGAAAACTGCGCTTACTGGGTCCGCTGAATCGGTCCTCGTCCATAGAAGGGAGGATCCGTCTTGGACTTCTCCTCCCTGAAGCAGTAACAACACTGGAACTGCTCATGACAGGCTGAATGCAATGTAGTGTGGACCGTGTGGATCGACTTCCCAACCCAAATCTGATTTCTTGTGCTGGATACTGACTTCTAAACTTTGGGCCGCCGCCCATGACTGAACTACAATCAAATGCACGGTTCCGTCGTTGGGCCTATATATGCAGACCAATTACGGTGTAAGTGGAACTGCATATTCTTGCTACCACCTCGCAGACACAGCGAATTAGCCAAATACAGGGCTATAACAGCATAGGAAGGAGTGTGTCCAGGCTTGCATAGATTGCCGCAGCATCTGCACAGCATTGTTCCTCAGAGACAACACGTGTAAACAGCAGTAATGACAGGCAGCTCGAGTTACTAACAATCTATACTAGCGTTTTAATTTGCTGCCCTATTTGTCTAAATGGATTCTTGATCGAATAGATGATCTAAATTGCCAAAGAAAGATAGAGCAATACCAGATGCTTGGTCCCAATACTTAGTTTCGATATGTAATTGAGATAAATTTCAAAAACGATGTTGTATTTTAAAACAAGATGAGCTACCTTCTGGGGGCCTAGATCAATGAAATAAAAATCAGGTGGGATACCTTTCCCCCCGTTGACAGTCAAAAAAATAGATGAACTAAATTCCCAAGCAATTGACATCAATATATATATAACGAAACACACCGCTACGCGTTAACTCGTAACAGTCCGAAGGAAACACATGTTTACAAATTGCAACATTTTAACACAATCATGGCCAGCTGCGAGCGAGGCCGTTGTATCGCATGATGTCTCGGCTCTGCCGAAACAACAATGCTTGCTGTTTCGGTTCAACATACGTCCGTTCTCAGAAAGGACTGAAAGGAGAGGCGCTGGCTAGCTCAGCAAGCAAGGGCAGAAGAAGCAATATCTGCAGCGCATGTGCAACCGTCTCTAACCTCTAGCTCACCCAACCTTTGGATCATCATTGTTGGACCGCTACAGCCTGGTGATCATTGGAAATGACGATCCAAGTGCATGATATCACCTGGTTCTCACCCCCTACTCGAGCTTCACATGTTCTGGCCGGTTCCAAAATCCAAATGCTGCTGTATCTGGAGCAGGTTGCGCAAGCAAGCTAAGGACCAACACAAATAATACCTCCGTTCCAAAAAGATGCAACCCCTGAATAATACTAATTTCAAACATTCCCAAATATTTGACCAAATCTATATAAACAACTAAAATTATTTAGTATGCCGAATAAGTACCAGTAGATTTACCGTGGAATATATTTTTATAATGATACAACTATTTAGAGCCACAAGCTAGTGTGATATTTTTTCCTATAAATTAGGCTAAAAATGCAATTTGATTAAGTGCATCTTTTTTGGAACGGGAATAGTAGAGAAGACGTAAGAGATTGCAACCAGGCGTGAGGCATCCAACACCCAGACCATGCGTCCCTAGAAATCATATTTTCAAAGACCGTTGACATAAGCATCTGTCCCTAGAAATCATATTTTTAGAAGTGGTTCTCTTAAACAAACTATCCTTTAAAAGTAGTTATATTTTCAGTGACGGTTTACTTAATGAAACTGCCTCTAAAAATGTATTTCTAGGGGTGGTCTATAACCTACTGTGCCTCTGGGATAGTTATAGACGATTTGCTAAGTAAAGTATCATTGAAAGAAATAAGAGGCGTCCGTAAAAATTTGGTTAAACATAAATCAATTTGATTAAGTGCATCTTTTTTGGAACGGGAATATAGTAGAGAACACGTAAGAGATTGCAACCAAACATCCAACGCCAAGAGCATGCGTCTGGCATGCTGTTGCCCCAGTCGGCAACCGAGTTCTGTAACAAGAAGAAAGGAGAGAGCATCTCCTTCCCCTCAAGGCCGGGCCTGAAATAACACGCAAGAAATCGACCACGTGTCAACGTGAGACATGCGTCAATGCCTGCCATGAATCTCCTCCAAACTCCAAGAATGCAAGTACGCCATGAACATACCTGCACTTGCCTATAAAAAGTCGGCACATGCCAGTGTGCAAGCAAAAACAAGCTTAGAGTGGACTCGTGTCAGCGCGTCACACTGCTCGCTACCTAGCTAGCTCGTGTCCAGAGCAAAGCAGTCGTCGGCAATGGATCGCCGCGTGAGCCTTGCCACCAGGAGCGTGAACGTGCTGATCCCCGACCAGCTGCCGACGCTGTTCGAGCCGCAGAAGGCGGTGATAACCCCGCCACCGCTCAGCGTCCGCGCGAGCGTCGTCGACGACGAAGACGACGCGGCGCCGCCGCCGGAGCGCCGGCTGACCATGCTGGCGCTCCAGCTCGCGGTGCTCGAGAAGGCGGCCAGCCGGCTCGGCACGCTGGGCTTCATCTGGGCCACGGTCGTGCTGCTCGCCGGCTTCGCCATCACGCTGGGGCAGACCGACTTCTGGTGCGTCACCACCCTGCTGCTGGTGGAGGGCGTCCGGATCCTGGGCCGCAGCCACGAGCTGGAGTGGCAGCACCAGACCACGGGCCGCGCGCCCGTGTCGTGGGCCGTCGGCCGCGTCTTCCACTGGCTGCAGCTGCTGTCCGCGTCCTCCTGCGCCGCGCTCTCGCTCCTCCGCCTCGTCCACCAGCGCTACGGCGGCAGCGAGCTGGCCCGCGTCAACCGCCACTCGGCGCTCGACATATTCTACGGCCTCGCGCTCGCCGAGGCGCTGCTGTTCCTCGTCGAGAAGGCGCTGTGGCAGTGGAGGGTGGGCCACCACCGCCTGCTGGAACGCGTCGCCACCGACTGCCACATCGCCACCGATGCCGTCCGCCGCTTCTTCTACGACTCCTACTCCCGGTGCCTAAACGGCAGCATCTTCGACGGCCTGCACATGGACCTCGTGTCCTACGCCGACGACCTCCTCACGGCGGGCTCGCACGATGAGCAGCGCCTCGGCGCCAGCATCCTTGCGGCGCTCGTCGAGTCCGACCGCTTCGCCGGCGCCAAGCTCCGCAAGATCGGCACGTCCGGCCCCACCATCGAGCGCCTCATCGAGATGCTCAGCTGGAAGAACGCCTCGGAGAAGGACGTGCGCCGCTCCGCGGCGGTCGTCGTGTTCATGCTCACCGGAAGGAAGCTCAACGCGCTCCGCGTCACCGGCATTCCAGGAGCCATGGAGTCCGTGGCTTCCTTGCTCTACGCCGACCTCGACGAGCTCAACCTCCTCGGGCTGTCCATCCTCAACAAGCTGGCGCGTGACCACGACAACTGCGACAAAATCGGCAAGACCAGGGGCCTTCTCGACAGGATCATCTCCTACTCGGGCATATTAGCAAACTGCCCGGCGACGGGGCCGACAGACATGCGCCTCAAGGCGGTGAAGCAGTCGCTCCGCGTTGTGAAGAGGCTGGCAAGCACGACGGGGACCACCGGAAAGCTGCTTCGGAGGGAGCTCTCTGACATTGTGTTCACCGTGAGCAACGTCAGGGAGGTGCTGCAGCAGCAGCAGCAGCAGGACGAGAAGGACGTGTCCGAGCTGCACCGCCTGGCGATCGAGATACTGACGAACCTCGCCATGGACGAGGAGGCGAGGGAGATGATCGGCGCCACAGGGAGTGTGGTCAGCACGCTGGTGGCGATGTTCTTGCCACAAAAGCAGGAGGCAGCGCCCGATCGGCACAAGGACGCGGTCCGGGTGGAGGCCGGCGAGGCTCTGGCAATGCTGGCGCTGGACAGCCGCAGGAACTGCCGCGCGATCATCATGGCGTTCGGCGGAGGTATGGAGCTGCTCGTCGAGGCGCTGAGTGATCCCATCGTCGTCATCAGCACCGCAAGGATCCTGCGCAACCTGTGCACCTACGCTGGGGACGAGTGGCAGCTTACACTGAGAGGAGTCACCGCCGGCGCCACCAAGGTAGTTTCTTATTAGCGTGTGCATCGGCTATGGTGTCATTGATTTGGCCATCAACCATTTCCTAATCTTTTCTTCTTCTTCCTGACGGCTGACGCACAGGTGCTGCGCAATATCATGGTGGAGAAGACGAAGCTCCTCAACATCTCCCTCGGCCTCGCGGCGCAGATGCTCCGGTTCATGCAGCCTGGGGAGCTCCGCGCGAGCCTCGCCACGGCGGGCGTCACGGACGCGGCGCTGGCGCGGACGCTGGTGCTGGTCCTTCGGGAGTACAGCCGCCCGTCCCTGGTGGTGCCGCGCATCCGGCTGTACACGCTGGAGCTCGCCATCGCGTTGATGCGGTCGGACGCGCGCTTCGTGACTCTCTTCGTGGAGCTCGGGATGGAGGCCGAGCAGAGGCGCGTCGCGGAAACCACCTCCGGCCTCGAGTGCTTCAACGTGTTCTCGGGCAGCGTCGGGCTCAGCCGCCGCGCCGTCAGCGTCGGCTCGCTCGTCGACTCCGCCATGGAGCTCATGAGGCAGCAGGCCTGACACGTCAGTCACGGATACGCTGAAAAGTGATTTACACGGCTGGAAAAAGTTATTTATTTTTACTCTGTATTCGTTTTGATTGTACGGTATTTGCATTGTAATATTTCTGTATGCCTATGCTTTCTTGTATCACTGAAAGTGTAGCTATCGGAATGTTCTGTCTGTGCATGTTTTATTCTACGCGTCTCCTATAGTACTAGGTGGTGCCCCGTCCTTCGCCGTGGGCTGATGACTTTCTTGGCTGCTATAAACACCTATCACATGGTTTTATAACGAAACAAAATTAGAGAACACATAATTCACTTCAGCAAAGAGGAACCTTTCTTTGTTCATTGTTTTATTGTAGGGAAAAGGTTGGAAGGAACATATATTATTTTTGTTTAGTGAGAAACAATGAGAATAAGAGATTTGAGCAATCAAATTATACTTGAGCTAGTTTTCGCATGTGGAAGTAGGGTCTTTGTTGATGAAGCTGTTCCCTTGTCCAATGCATTCCTTTATAAATTTCTGCATAATCTATTTTCGCGATCACGCCCGACGCGTTTTTCAATAAGCAGAGAAGAGTCCACCCCAAAACAAACAGTAAATCTGGTTACCACAACGAACGAAAATAAAGGATCATCACCCCTCCGCTCTGACCAAAAGGTGTACTACATCATAACAAGATTGCGTCCTAACAGCTGCACACGATCATCGAGCCAGAAGCGCGGCTAGGTGCTGATTACCGGCGATGCACCACAGCTCCGCTTCCTCCTGGATCGCTAGTGCCAACTGCCTCGCCTGCATGATAGCTCCATCAAACGTTCTGTCATTCCGCTCTTTCCATAATCGTCAGCACACAAGAAAGATGAAAGAATCAAAGCCCCTTCGCCGGACACGGGGATCATCTTCCTCGTGCGCAACCACCACTGGATCACACGCTCCTCCAAGCCGAAGTCCAGACCGTGCAGACCAAGCCATGTGAAGCAACGGTGCCATACCTCCCAGCTGTACACGCACCCTACCAGGATATGGTCGATGGTCTCACAGCCCTGGTCGCAAAGGATGCACGTACTCGTCGCCTGCAGACCGTGCCTGAACCGTCGCTCAGTCGTCCAGCAGCGGCCGTGCAGCACAAGCCAAAAGAAGAAGCGAACGTGCGGCGGCGTCATGGTCTTCCAAATTTGCTTGGCACCCAGCGGAATGGTCGACCCAAAGAACATTGCGCCATACGCCGACGCAGCCGAGTAACTCTGGTCCGGTGAGAACGTCCAAGAAAAAGTGTCAGGTCGGTCCTAGAGCTCTACCTGATCAAGAATGTCGTAGAGCGCAGCAACCTTAATCACCAGTTGCATTGTAGCAGCCCCAGATATGTGTTGTACCCAAGCATAGCCGGGCAGGGCCTTGGCGACTGTGGCCATTCTCCTCCTTGGCCGCACAGCCGTGAAAAAATTCTGCATAATCATATCAGCCACTGCATTAAGACATAAAAAGTTGAACATCAGAAAATTGTACCTATTATTATTGCGAGGACTGTGGCACTTTTTTTTTGGCTATAGATATTTAAGGAGATTTTTATCTGTAATTGGAATGCTTGGATGAAGGCAGCTTTAGGTAATGTCACGTAACCAATGTATGGACAGAGATAAGAGCTCTCGGTATTCGTAGCCAAAATGGATGGATAATACAGTTGCGCAATCAAAACCATCCAAACTATTTCTAATACAAAAGAAGAAAGTTGGCATGTTTGCTTTCAAATTGGAAGAATAATACAGAGCGGAGAAGGTGTTGCACATTCCTTGCGGTGCCGGTGCTCTGCAAAAGGTTTTCAGACGTAGGTCCTGTTCATTCGGCTTATAATCTGTACTTTTCAGTTTGTTTTTTTAGTTGGAACAATATTTTTCTCTCACAACAAATCAGTCAACATTGTTTTTTAGCCGGCTTATCAACACAGCCGAGCAGGGCCGTAGTCAGGGGGGACACCATAGTTTTGAGATTTCAAAAAGGACAGACAACTTAGCTATAAATATAGGTATTGGATGGCACAGACCATAGGGCACATACTAATTCAGTTGGGTAACATAATTCAGCAGGCAAGGCATCTGTGTACATCAACCGTACCATAATTTTAAAAGTGGCGGAGTCGATGTCCTGCAGCATGATGGATGGAACTGTTGCTTCTGCCAATGAGCTGAAGAGGTCTGCTCTGAAGACTGGTCAGCAGACAGCGAGCACAGCACGGTGAGCAGGGAATGACTCGTCGCCGGCAATGAACAATACATCAGACCTGAAGTTGCAATCCAACAGGTCAGAAAATGGCTCCAATGAAGAAAATCATGGAAGACCAACAACTTAGGGGGGGGGGGGGGGGGGGGGGGGGGGCAAAGATTAGACAGATTGCCATGGATAAGAGGTTCTATGTACCAACATCTCGGGGTAATGCTACGATACACCCTTTACTTGGGGGGGGGGGGGGGGGGGGGAGATTAGACAGATTGCCATGGATAAGAGGTTCTATGTACCAACATCTCGGGGTAATGCTACGATACACCATTTACTTCTTATGAGGTAATACCTCAAATAAATCTGAGACATTGATTCTTTGATTTCTTTTTGAATTAGTTAACGAATTAATCAACCTGGAAAAGAAAAAAAAAAAGACGTTGTCAAATCCTCAAATGAAGGGAGAGAATCAGGAGCACGGCCCTTTCCTTTCCTTGCGCATGCCTCTTCCTTTTGGGCTTAACGTGAATACCCTACTATTTTTGTTTCATTCTTTTGCTAATGTATACATGTACATATATGTTCTATGTACAAAAGTTTTTAGCAAAAGCAATGAGCATTCAACTAAATACCCTGAATAAATATTTTAATCTATTCATATATGAATGAGGTTATTTTGTATATTTTAATTTTGATATTTTTGCCTAAAAGATGGCTAATTTTTTTATGATTCCGAATCATGTTAAAATACGTTGCACGCTAACACGCTACATAATCTAGTGTGTATATTATGCTAACTTGATTAAAACTATGTTACATAATTTAGAGGCCTTTGTAATAAAATATGTAGTTATCACGTATATTATTGAGCATGTAAAGTGGCTACATGAAATTTTATGTACGAACATAGAGTTTTATATATGTTGGACACATATGCGTTTCCAGTATGTTTGGAACCTACGAACATTGTGTTACTTGTACAAAACTATTATATAGTGTATGCTAATTAAATTATGTCATATCTAAAATTGCAAAAATAAAAAGATTTCTGGATCTCATATGCATGTATTAGATCTAAAATGATATTTATATCTAAAACTTTCCTCATTTATTGTATTTTTTCCAAATTTAACAATTAATTAAATATAATTTTACATATTACCTCCTAGGAAGTAATAGATGATTCTAACCATTCGATCTAATTAAATGAATGGCTCACAGTTATGTGGGTGTACCATAGCAAAGTCACTTGGTGTTACCAATTTGAAATTTCATTTGTCAAATGAATTAAGCAGTAAAGTTTAACTTGAGAGTATGAATGTGCTGGAGGTACTACAAGATTGAAAGTAAATGATGGTGGAACATCATTGAATATATTAGATAACATTCACGCAGCCAAGAGTACTGCTGTCTACTGACAGATAACTGAATATACACGCATAAAACGGCAAGCAACTTGAAAGCTGCCATCACACACCCTACTTCAGGACTGTACAGATCGATGAGCACAAGGAGCTATGTTACTCGGTAATTTCTCTAAAAACATGTAACTCTGTAATCCTAACTAAAAGTCTAGAGTACTAATTTAGCATAACCAGTTAACTACCATCAAGTTACATGAGTTGTCCCACACTTTCACTTGGCAGAAACTTCATCAGGTACTGCAAGGACAGTTAGTTTGAGAACGGGCACTTGATCCATCACCACACTAAATCTATGATTGCACACTTGAAGTAGAAGTCTATATTTCAAAAATTAGAGGAATAAGCAGTAAATCTTTGCATCGAGGCATTTTTAGTAAGGCTACATCATTTCCGTTTGTGAAATATGAACTGATGCATTCAGAAAATAGAAACATGGTATTGTTTTTACCTCTGTTTGTCGGTACTACATATGCTGAAATACATGCATTATCTCTGTTTGTCGGTACTACATATGCTGAAATACATGCATTCAGGGATGTCCTTTTCGTCCATTATCAATTATGATTTAGGGCAATAAAAAATATGAATAAAGAAGATAAGTAAGAGGGGATCATTCAGGGACTTTGTTCCCATATGAGCAGAAGATAAGAGGGGATCATTCACAAACAAAGTCATGTTTATTAGCTTCGGCGACAGGGGCCCTCCTGAACAACCAGCAACCTATATGAAGTTCTGAACTCCCATGCAACGGATGTTATATACATGGGCCCAAAAAATGAAGAACCTATCACAGAAGTGCCAAACCGAATGGATTTCCATCACATGGCTCCAGAGTTCAGAGAGCAAAGAGCATCTCCTATGCAGTTTTCACTTTTCCTAACTTCTAATTCTAAACCACGCAATATACTAAGCGCTTTTTACAGGGTGGGAAAGGTTGGTGAATATACTGTTGTACTACATACTGCAAATCTATGTTATATACTGCAAATCTATGTTATATATAGAAGGGGTGCCACTTCTCTGAGCTGACGATGTCATTCAAGGAACTCTTGTGCACTTTTGCCTCTTCTCTTCTAGTTGTGATGCCTCGTTCAGCATGTCCACGGCGTCACTCTGCATGTTTAGCTTGGATAGTGCAACTGCCTGCATGTAGAATGCTGTCGGCCAATCAGGGTACACGATTTGTGCTTGCATTGCATCACGAAGGGCCGCATCAGGTTGGTCACACATAAGGTAGCACAAGCTTCGTCTGGCGAATACAGTCGGTGACACCATTGTCCCCACATCGACAAACTATGAAACAAACACAGGGAAAGAAGAATCAGCACATTAGAGTGTTTTTTTTGTTTTAGATAAATGGAATAAACCAAACTATCCGAGTTTCTACAGCTAAATTTGAGTGATATATCTGGGGGCTATTAAGGGCTTTTCATGAACAAGAAACGCATGCCCACCTGGCTGTAACAATCAATTGCTGCCTTAAAATCTTTGTCTTTGAAGGCAAAGTCGCCACGTTTCCTTGCATCCAACATATCCCTCATTTGCTGTGTCCATTCTTGAAAAGATAGCTGCAGAATGGAGAATAATGCTGGTTTTACAGATCCTACAAAACAGAAAGATTGAAACCAGAATGCACTCATTTATTTTACCTCATTGTTCCCTTCATCATCTCTGTAATGTGCTGTAAATAGGATCTGATGGATGGCAGTTAGGTCCATTCTGGAACAGGCTTCTCCCATGGGAGAAAGAGGGTGCAGTGGAATAGGAGGTGTCTGTGGTTCTTCCACTGGCTTTGGAATTCCAAGCATCACACAGGACGGTACCTATTCCATATTTTTCAAGGGAAACAGTAGGAATCATCATGGTCGTTTTGGTGTTATCCAGACACCCGTGTCCTAATTATTCAGCTATGTTAAACACCCACACCCATTTTGGATTCCAAATGGTATTTGGCGTCATGGCGTATTCCCAAAAGATCTGCTGAATTGGACACCCGAGCCTGACCCAGACACAGACACCCGCACCCGTGTCCATGTAGCGTGTTTAGAATTTTGTGGTAAACCATATGCTTTTGTAATAGATATAATATACCTAACAAAAATACTAGTAAGACAGGTATTTGCTCATGTTTATCTGAATATTTTGCAAACATAGCATTCAAAGACAACGTGGGAACATAATCTATCTCTGCAGAAATGCAGGAAAACATCTACTATACACAGTCTAACAAAGTGGACACTGTGAGGATTTCACTGTTCTGTTTTAACCTTTACTATTATACCATGCAAAGTATTAGGTTGCTGCAGCACAGGGGAAGGAGTGAAGCAATATCACACAGTAGTGAGGATTTAAGTTCCATTTTAACATTTACTGTCTCATGCCAAGTTACTGCTATACAAGGCAAGGAATGGAGCAATATCACATAGTACCTGTGGAAGTTACAGTTTTTAGCATGAACCAGTGTGATGCTAGGACATTAAATATACTCCTTTCACAAAGACTGAGTCAAATATGAAATAAAGAAGAATAAACATGGTCCATCAAAAAAGAAGAATAAACATGGTTACCTCTAATTTTGTCTGCAAAGGCTCCAGAATGGAAACCAATTTTTTTATGTCAGGCCGATCTCTTGGCTCATATTGTAGACACTGAGAAGCAAGGTTCACCAATGTAGTAGCCACCTCAGTTGAGTAGTTCCCCTCCAAATGTGAATCCATAACTGCTTGGATGTTTCTGCCTCTCATGATATCGAGTGCCTGCGTGCAACAAATGCATACATGCATTATTACCAGCGTGCATGCATGTAATGTATGTGTGTTTAGTTTTATGCTTGGATAACAAATTGTGCAGGGTGTCATTTCCACAGTGCAGATTGTGCTCAAATTATATGAGCTAAAGATCTGCCAGAGATTCAGTTTGAGGAAAAAAAAATCACTGCAATCTGCAAGCATGGGTGTTCTGCCTGTATCCAACAGGCATGTGTATTTCTATATTTGTGGAAACAGGCCTCATATCTAACGAAGCATAAGACATTTCTAGCAAGAAACTTACATGTGAAGGCGGTATGCGTTTCCCACTGAGAAGGTCAAGGAGTACAGTGCCAAAACTGAATATGACACTTTCTGGAGTAACCCTGCCTGCAAGAACAAAAACTTTTGTCAGAAAAATATACACTTGAAGCGTTTCTTGCTGTTTTTTTTTGGTCAATACTTATTGATTTCAATAACATACAGAGACCGAGGACCCACTAACCAGACCACCTCACAGCACCTGGCAGCTGCCTTACCAAGGGCGCAATATGCTCAATTTAAACAGCACATACAGGGGAATCAGAAAACCATAAACTGAGTCACTGGTCCTTCCAAAAAGCTAAATTCCAGATGTAGGCTATTTTGTCTTTTAAAAGAAAAGGATCAACACTACAATTATGGAAGTCGACTTTCAGAAATCATGTCACTATAATAGTAACAACAAAAAAAATGTTTGTCTGCTGGAATCTATCAGTTATACTGAGCATTGAGCAAGTGTTGAAAAATATATTTTCCACTGGTAAGTGCAGTAGAATAATGGCAGTCAGAAAGACAGTGTTATAAACATGACTAAGTTTAATAAGAGAAACCACTGAGATACCTAAAAAGGTGAAATATTTCGTTACTTAACATGAAACTAAAAACTGCTTGCAGAAAAAAAAGGATGAAAGTGAAGAGATAGGCACCATTTCTCAGATATTCTGGAGGTGTATATGCTAGGTTTGTGCTATAGCTTTTTCCATCCCTGCTGTTTTTCATCAGACCAAAGCATGACAGACGAGGGTCACCATTCTGCAATCAGAAAGTTCATTGTAACTATGAAATTTCGTTTGAAAATAAAACGAAAATAAGACAATTAGTATAAAATGACATATTCAACTGCTGGATGCAATTAGGAGTATCAATTTATAAAACATAATTTTCGAAATTGTTTACAAAATAACACAATACATGCCATGATACGAGTCCAATATAAGTTCTGCCAATCCCAGTTTAATACTAATGGTATTGCCAGACACAATAAACATAACTAGTAAAAATGTCATGGATATAATTATCAAGGACATGTGCCGCATGGTCATCAACCCAACGCATTAATCAGGCTTTATGCACCACTTGCAGTACCCTATATTCAAACAAGGTGCACAGGTTGCCCATTTACCTCATCAAAGAGGACCCTGTATGCATTTAGGTCATGATATAAAGGCCGCCCCTTGATACTACAGTATTCCAATGCTTGCGAAATGTAGTATGCAACTCTCAGACGCATAGCCCATTCAATAGTCTGGTTTTCCCCTGCACATGAGCAAAACCATATAGTGATCAAATAATCAGAAGAAGCCAATTGCTGTTTCCAACTATTTGCTTGTTCATGTATGTTAAGTAGAACCATCTGGTTCTCAAATGCAATCAGTATTCGTCATGTTACTGAAGATAAAACATGCGATCAATCTCCCAATCAACTCCTAGTAAACTCACGATTTTCAATTTAGTTTCCCCTTTGAACTGATGTAATAATCAGAATCACAACAGCTCGCACAGAAAACTGGTGTAATAATCAGAACCAAAGCAGAACAATTCGCCTGCCTTCTGTCCAATATCTAACTTATTCACCATTCACCAGAATTGCACGACATTAGCATAGCAGTGAGTTCCAATCTTTGGAACATGATCAAATGGTGCATACAGGTAACACGAACTGCAGTGCACGAGCGGGGCTCACAGTGAAAAAGGTGCTTGGCGAGGGTATCGTTGGGCATGAACTCGGCGACGAGCAGGCGCTCGTCGCCGTCGCAACAGTAGCCGATCAGGTTCGCCATCCTCCGGTGCCGGAGGCCTCCGACCCCCTTCGCCTCCTCCTGCAGCCAAATCAACTAGTACCTGTGAAAACCCAGGCACACCGAGGGCCCCCCAGTTCCGCGCCGCGCGAACGAGGCCAAAAGAAAGAAATCGAACTTCTGCTTGCTTGCCTACCGCGAACTGCTTGGGGTCGGGCCACGCGAGCTTGGCGAACTTCTTCACGGCAATTGCGCGCGGCGGGGCGCCGGCGCCGCGGGGGCCCTTGAGGTGCCCCCTGTAGACGAGGTTGGGCGCCTTCTCGCCGCTCTCGGAGACGATGTTCTCCGGCGCGAACCCGGCCGTGGCGGCGCGGAGCTCCGCCAGCGAGAACTCGGCGAACACCGGGACGTCCCCCACGGCGGCCCGGGCCGGAGGCGGCGCGGCCTGGTGCGCGTTCAGGGAGAAGGACGGGCCGTTGTTCGTCGGTGGCGGCGGCGGGCGGTGGCGGGGCGGCTTCTCCGCCGCGTGGGGCCCCGCGGCCCCCGCCCGCAGCGAGGAGCGGCAGCAACCCATCAAGTCAAGTGTGAAAGGCGTGCGGGCCGTTTCCCTCCCTTTCCGCGGCTGTGTGCTCGTGCGCGTGTGCGCGTGGCGTGTGCGAGAGCCGAGAGGAGACAGTTTTTGTAACCTGTTGCCCCTGATTCTGATTCTCTGGGCTGGGCCTGGTTTGTTCGGTCCGGGGTTTTGGGTTTCCGCGCCGTGCCCGTGCGGTTCGTGTCTATGGACTCACCCGTGATATACGTTCAGACGGCTAGCAAGGTGAGTACGGAGTTTATAGCATAGTATCGATATAGTGTGTCCTGTGTCGTGTATACGCGTTGTGCTTGCACTTGCACCAGCATTGTTTTGTTCCCGTTGTTCATTGTGTTGCTCCTATACACTTCTACCGTTGTGCGTTTGTGCCACTGCCACAACTTTAGCACAAATGGTCGACGCAATGTGCTCTCCCATCAAACTCGCTGCATTTTTTCCTTATTAAATCGACTTCCCTTTTGCCGTTTCGCACGCAAACACGGCAGGCCGAGTTGACATGTTCAAAGTCACACAAACGCGGCGCGCAGGCCCAATTGATGCTCCGGACTCGGACGTCGCTCGACCTCGACTCGACTGGTGTCCAAGCGAGCAAGTGAACTTTTTTTTTGTTAATCATCGAACACGTGAACTGTGAAGAGGACAGAACGTGTCATGCCTGAGTCATGTCACAGTTTTTCTGGCAATTGTTTGTCATACTTTCTTAGCATCCTGTTCCACACGTCATATATTTTATTTTCTTGCCAAATTTTGTCACAAGTGTGGCTTCAATTTTTCTCACCGAACTTTCTCTGGCAGCCCCAGTTTACCGAAGGTTAGGCGTGCACGTTCTGGTCACGAACCAAACAGACCCAAAGGCAACGGGCCATCTCTTTTTTTAAGAGGGATAATACTGGACACACACAATTCATGCTCGCACCACATGAAATACGCGGATGCACATATTTACTCTATTTTAAAAAAAAATCAGAAAAAACATGCAAACCCTGTCCTACTGGACCACAAGCCATTTCGCGACGGAACGTCTTCTTTTATTACTCTATCAAACTTCTCGCACTTTCAGTAGGTGGCTCAGTACCAGAGAACTTCTGGATAATTCCGCTCCGAACCATGCAAATAACCTTATGGAAACTTCCTTCAGACTTCATCATATCTAACTGCCAGTAGGACGAGTTGCTGCGTTGATTTGCAGATTGCAATCGATCTCCATATGGTCATGAGCCAAGCAACTCGGCGAATTCATAGCTGCAAAGCCAACAGGCATCGAACGCGCAGCCTGACGTCGTTCCATGGGGTCTCCATCGCAGGTCATAGTACCTCATTCGAGCCAGTGAGCCGGCCATGCCCTTGGATGGGCCAGCCATGTCAAGGAGGATGGTGCAGTCGATGCGGAGTGACGACCAGGGGTCGCTCTACAATTTTTAGAACCTTTAGGCGAACATGATGTTACAGACCTTTTATATTGTTTTTCATAATAATATGATTAAAAAAAGCACATAGTAGTACCGGTAGAAGTTTTTTTAGGGCAACAAGTAGGGATGAAAACGGATCGGATATGAACGGATATCACTGATATCATATTTGTTTTCATATTTCTGTTCGGATTCGGACACGGATAGGTACCGGATACATATACGAATACTGATTGTCTCGGTTACGGATACGAATAATGAGTATCGAGTACGGGATGAGTCGGACGCGGATAGTGTCGGTTACGAATATTTCTCTAGATATTGAGTAAAAGCGACACACATATATATATAATGTGTTGCACTCAATTGACCACTCTATGAGTCCTAATTACAACTAGATTATACGTGTAGAAGCAAATTATCAATAGTTTATATACAAGTCGTATTGTCGTGTTTTTGAAAGTTGAGTTGCATTGTCATAGCTTATGCATATATTTTGAGTACATATCTATATCTATACCTAATACTAAAGAGGCAAAATTGCAGGTCTTTTTTTTTCGTCCAGCCCATTTAATTTGATCCGCCTCTTCAATCCCATCAACTCCCTCTTATATACGGTGGAGACTTGAATATGTACGGGACAAGATAATAGTAGCATCGGACAAATAGAAGGAAAGAAGAAATCTGCCAAAATCCAAACCAAATCGAAAAGGAGCTCTAAATCGAATCGAAAAGGAGAAAGATTTTCCAAACCGAATCGAAAGGAGATCTAATCGAATCGAAAAGGAGAAAGATTTTCCTCAGCATACAAACACAAACATATCACGGACCAGATCTAAACTGTCTTTTATTATTACTGTATAAATATACACAAGCCCTACCATAAAATTGCATAACGAAAACAGCGTTCCTCAAATCTCTCTCCCACTTATACAAGATAATACGAGCCAGCGTTCCTCAAATTTGTCTCCCACTTATACAAGATAATACTAGCCTCGGGCAAAGAGAGATCCAAATCGAATTCAAATGGAGCTCTAAATCGAATAAAACAGCAGCAAATCGAATCAAGAAAGGGATTCATGCTTTTTTTGCTGGAAGTCGTAGGCGCCCGCGGGAACAGCGGAGCGGTTCAGGGTAGGCATGGAGGTCGGTGATTGGAGCTCGGCTGTTTGGAGGCGTGCTCACGGCGATGTCACGGGGCGCGAACGTCGGGAAAGACCATCATCGTCGGGTTTAGGCTACGTGGCTGCCGCCGTCCCCTGCGCCGCGTGCAAGGCTCGCGCCCACAACATCACGGCCGCCGCTGCCGCTCGCGCAGGCCCCGCCGCAGCTCGTGTCAGGAGAGGCCCGCCGCCACCGCGCGCTTAGGGAGACCCCGCCGCGTGGGCATGAGGGAGCCGCCGTCCGCGTCGGCCGACTCAGTTGCGGGCCTCGGGCCGTCGCTGCCACCCATAAGGACTGCACGTCAAAGATGTTAACGGGGACCCGATCCCCGATTCCCCGCGGGGAATTCCCCTATTAGGGGATGGTGATGAGGAAGATTTGTCCCCCACGGGGATGTAAATGGTACGAAATCATTTCCCGTCGGGTCTAGCGGGGATGGGGATGGTTGTGCGTCCCCCATCCCCGATCCCCGCGAACCCGCCCCGTTTAGAAGAGCGCCGGAAGCCTGGCTGAAATTTAGCTCAACACGGCCTATGTTGGCCCATCAACATATTGAGTATATAAGCAAACTGATTGGATTTTAATTAATTGTTCTTTTGTATTTTAGTTGGATTTGTATTTTTGAGATGGGAACTGATTGGATATAGGAAATTCTACTTGCTCAATTGAAATCTTAGTAGCATTGTTTCTTTGCGTTTTAGATTTGCTTTGTTCATCATCGTTAACTGGATTTTGTGACGGGGACGGGGACCCCGCGGGGATTTTATCCCCGCACGGGGACGGGGATGGGGAAGAAACTTCCCCGTTGTCATTCATGGGGACGGGGATGGGGGGATTTTCCCCTGCGGGGACGGGGATGAGCAGCTGCCCCCCGACGGGGAATTCCCCGTTGACATCTTGAACTGCAGGCGCGCCAGCGAGAGACACCAGTGCGCCGCCGAGGGTGGATGCGGCTGTGTGTGGGAAAAGCAGGGAGAGAAAGTGCGGCTATGTGCAGGGAGAGAAAGTGCGGCTATGTGCAGGGAGAGAAAGTGCGGCTATTTAGATAAATAGATAATATAAATATGTTAGTGTTATTATAATATATATATATATATATATATATATATATATATATATATATATATATATATATATTAGCATATTTAAAATTAGAATAAAATTTCAATGCAATATAAATTTTGAAACTTGGATGTTTCTTCGGATATCAGCGTGACGGACCTGAGCGCTGGCTGGATAGGCCAGGTCGGATAGTATCCGAATGTGTGTAGGTCGGATATATCCAAATTTTTTCCGGATCATCCGATATCCACCGGATACGAACAATACATTCGTATTTGATATCTGTATAAAGTATCTGTTTTGATATCCGTATTCGAAAAAAATATTAGGATATCTGAATAACTATCCAAATAAGTGTTCACATTCGTTCGGACGGTCGGATAAATATTTGTACCACTTTCATCCATAGCAACAAGGGGAGAGTTCCTCTTATTTCATTCATAGCCCAATACAGTCTGCATTATAAGTGTTACGGGATTTTCACAATACGCGTGTGTGCGTTACTATAATGGGTTTATTAAGAACTTTACATTGTCGTCGAATCTAAAATTTGACACCAGTCTTTCCTATGTGGAAGTCGACATTGCTCGACTTCATTTTTCCATGAGACAATGAGTTGGTGCAAGGATAGAGCTTCGCCCCTGAAAACCACATCGTTCATCCGCTTCCGCAACTGCCAACAGTACAGAGCGATAAACATCCAAACTGTCCTTCAATAGGTGGTTGGGATAGGTGATTTCAGCTAGGTTCTTCGTGCAAAGTTTGGGCAGGAGATCGATGCCAACAGATGCCAAGAAGGATGTGGCAATGCTGCACTCATCTATTATATGTTCACTTGTTTCATCCTCACTCCCGCAAACCTCACAAGTGGCAATGTCCACAATGCTCTTACGACGCAGGTTCATGTGGCACTAGATCCTTTTTGGATCAGCAGCCAGATGACCTACTCCTTTTGGTTGTGAGCCAAGCAGCTCGGTGACCTCATAGATACAGAGGAACACCAGACACACGGCCTATCTTTCCATGGGGGTCTCCGCCGCGAGTCATCGTACCTCAGCTGGCTGCCGTCGATGCGAGGTGACAACCAAGGCTGGCTCTACAGTTTTTACGATCTTTGTGTGAGCATGATGTCATAGGCCTTTTAGCTAGATCTTTCTATTCGTAGTATAATAATGAATAAAGAATATAGTAGGACCAGTATGAGTTAACTTAAATCATATATTTAGTTTATAAATGACAACAACAGTCAACCAAAAAAGTAAAAGAACAGCAAAATAACTTATGATTACCTCAAATAAGATTAACAGTAATGCTTTAGTGCTTTGTAAAGAAACATTTTCGGGGTATTTCTTCATGTAAAATCATCAAGAACAATATCAAGATCAATGTTGTCTAGAACATATTTCTCAGTGTTGTACATAAACCAAGGTATTCAATCTTTCTTCTAAGTTAACCTTAAACAGTTATTTCAATAGTTTCAATTCGTAGATTGAGACAGTTTTTTTATATATAGAAGGATAACAGTTGCCTTTTTTTTGAGCAAATTGAAACAGTTGTCTGGAACACTGGCACCGGGACGCTTCAACCAACAGCCTGCTCGTGGGATTGAAGCCGGCGCCCGCCAGGCCGCTAGACGGAGTGGACGAGAACAGCCCGCCCCGTTGACAACACGCACAAGGGCTCCCCAAGGCCCAAGGTGCTCAGCTCAGCCCACCAGCAAAAAACCGTTACATGAGACTGAAATACCTAGGCCTCATGCGGTGTTTTGGACCGACTGGACATAGCGGCCCATTCTGGGCGGTTCAGTTTGACGAGGCAGGCGCAGAACCCGCAGCAGGACTAACAAGAAGATCCAGGACCTCTCCAATCCGAAAGTGTGTGAGTGTGTCCTTTCATCAAAAATCAAAAAAAAAAAGTGTGTGAGTGTGACCATGTGCCATGTCCGTTTCCGTCTGCACGAGTGCATCCAGCACGATTACAATTTCAATGCCACGCGCAGTGCTCGGATCCAAGCTATCGTGCTCGTCGAGTCGGAGTCGCATCCATAGCAACCACACAAGTACACTGCCAACGTTCATCACGTGCCAAACGCCATCGGCTTTGGGCCTGTTTAGTTGGGGAAGTTTTTTTTAAGGTTCGGCTACTGTAGTACTTTTCATTTTATTTGGCAATTTATGTCTAATCATGAATAAATTAGGCTCAAAATATTTGTCTCGTGATTTACAACTAAACTGTGTAATTAGTTTTTTTTTCTTTCGTCTACATTTAATACTCCAGTATGTGCCACAAGATTTGATGTGACGAGTACTGTAGTACTTTTAGGTTTCTTTTTGAACTAAACAGGCTCTTTGAACGGATCCATGCATCGCGGTGGGCTCTTTGCATTGCATCAAAAGCCCCCGGAAAGTTGGAGAGTGACTCCGTCCCAGGCCCGTCCATTCGCGCTGGGCCCACAAGCACCACGAAGCAGAGAAAAAGTGAAGGGATATCATCGATGCTAATAAAAAAAAGTGTTGGTTATCTTTTCCGCCACTTTTCATTTTTTTTATTTTTAATGTGTTCCCTTTATATCAGCCTTTTGTGTCTCTTCATTCATGCTGACAACTGAACGAGTGATTGGCCAAGGATTTTAAAGAATGATCCTTAGCTTTTCTCTGGTCACTAGATAAGGGCAATGAAATCACCGGCGATATTTCCTCGGGGAAAAAAAACACCGGCGATGTGCATGCTAGAGAACAGGATTTGATTCCACCAACACACTCTATTATATACGCTCGGCAGGCGCATCGCGATCGAAGCCTCACACTACTTACACTGTATCCAAGTTCACCGCCGTACGTCCTCCTCGTCGTCGATCGTGGTCGTCGTCGTCCTCAACAACCTCAACACCGATTCCCAGGTGAGTTGAGTTGGACGCACGCGGCGTCGGATCACATCCATGGCCTGGTTTAGATTCCAAAGTTTGCCTTCTAAATTTACTATGCAGAATTTCTATTCCCCCGTCACATCAAAATACCGACATATATGGAGTACTAAATATAGATGAAATAAAAAATTAATTGCACAGTTTTGTTGTACTTTGCGAGACGAACATTTTAAGTCTAATTAATCAATGTTTGGACAATTATTACCAAATAAAAATAAAATTGCTACAGTGTGACAGGACATCTACTATGCAAACTTTGCCCTCAAACTTTGGTAACTAAAAAGGCCCATATCACGACCGAGGAAACGAAAGCCGGCAGAAATCGAGGACGAATCATGCATGTATTCACTGGCGGAGCCAGGGGGCAGGCAGGGGCCATGGCCCCCCAACATCACACCAAAAAATTTTTAGGTAGTATATAATTCAATAATCCATATTAGAAAGATATAATAAAAGCTTTGTCATATATTTTTTGATGACTTCTGGACAATAAAATCACACAAATTTGTATTTTATCTTTGGATGAGTCCATCCATAGTATAAAAATTCAAACAAATAAGCTACACTTAGTTATTTTATGGTTGAAATTCTTCGACCGGCCCCCATATCCATAGTTTCTGGCTCCGTGAAAGCATCTAGGCCCCGAGGTTTGGTTTCGGCAATTGATGACAACGCTTTATTACCATGACTAACGTGTGTTTTGCAGAAACTTTGGTAAGTTAGGTCATGGAGGTTTTAACTACTTTGGGCACCATGGTATTCATGCCCCTTGATGGAAATCGTTTCGGTTTTCAAAAGAGTGACGTCAAGAATAAGGACGGTTAGTTCTGGATGTCGAGGTGTTGAGAGACATTTGGAATAGTCGTTAGGATCTTCGTTTTTCTCTTTTGGCCGTACTATAAAGGGGGGCATGAGCGGGTAGCTTGACCTAGGCGAGTCCTATGTTTAGGTGTGGTGCACACTTGTTAAACTTGGCGCTAGGCAGCTCTAGAATAGCTCAAAGTTCAGTTGGAAGCAACTTGGTTCAAGTTGTGACGCGTTTCGGAGAGTTTCGGGTTGTTTTCCCATGACCGGACGCGGTCCTCGGCATGACCGGACGCGTCCGGTCAGTTCAGTTCCGCGGCTAGGTTTTCAGCTCTGAACACCGGACGCGGTCCTCGCAAGGACCGGACGCGGTGGTCAGAAGTCAACACGTGTCACTTGAGGGAAACACCCGATCGGACGCGACCTGGGTGTGATCGGCGCGTCCGGTCACAGTCCAGTAAGGTCCAGAGACGACCGGACGCGTCCGGTCATCACCGATCGGACGCGGTCGCGCGTCCGGTGCGAGTACAGTATGCTCCCTGCATGATCAGACGCGTCCGGTCACCCCTGACCTGTGCGTCCGGTCACTCAGTTGTTTTTCGGTTTTCGACCGTTACGAGCGACCGGCGCGTCCGGTCAGTACGACCGGCGCGTCCGGTCAGCTCGAGTTTTGCTGAGTCAGCAGGTAACGGTTCGTTTTGTCTGTGGGGTGTATAAATACATCCCCACCACCTCTTTTAGAGGTCTCTTGCTCATTTGATCAGCTGATAAACACCTTTGGAGTGCAAGGTAGTGCAAGAGCACTAGTGAGGATAGATATTTGAGAATCAAAGCTTGAGAGTTCCTCACTAGCGATTAGAGAGTAGCAAGTGTGCATCCACTTTCTCATTTGGGCTCGTAGTGGTCAAGTGAGAGTTCTAGCTTGTTACTCTTGGTGATCGCCATCACCTAGATGGCTTGGTGGTGATTGGAGGTTTGGTGATCATCCGGCGGAGCTTGTGGATGACCCAACTCATCTTGTGAGCGGTTGTGGGTGATTCACCACGACAGAGTGTCAAAGAATCAACCCGTAGAGAGCACTTGATCCTTGCGTGGATCAAGGGAGAGCTACACCCTTGCGCGGGTGCTCCAACGAGGACTAGTGGGGAGTGGCGACTCTCCGATACCTCGGAAAAACATCGCCGTGTTCCTTGCCCCTTTACATTCAAGTATTTATATTCTCGTATTTACTTTCATTGCTTGTTTACATTCCTAGACTTGCCATGCTAGACTAGGATTGGAAACTAGGGTGCAAAACTTTGTATCGGTAGACTCTCTAGGAACACAAGTAGACACTAGGGGTGAATTCCGGCTTGTAGGATTTATTTCTTGCATTTAATTTTTAGAAAAGCCCAATTCACCCCCCTCTTGGGCATCTTGATCCTTTCAATTGGTATCGGAGCCGTGTTGCTCTATTTTTAGGCTTTACCGCCTAGAGCAAGATGTCTAATGGGGAAGGACCACCTCCCACTTTTGAGGGAGACGATTTTCCATATTGGAAAATTCATATGGAGGCGTACCTCGAAGCCATAGATGTTGGGTGCCTTAGAGCCGCAACCGAAGGGCTTCCCCCCATAAGGGATCCCGCTAACCCAAGTGGTGACGAGGAGAAGTACGACCGGTGGAATGCAAAGTCCAAAAATGCACTCTACCGGGGCTTAGGCAAAGATATCTTCAATCGCGTGCGTAATGCAAAGAACGCTCATGAATTGTGGGAAAATCTTTGTGCTCTCCATGAGGGAACTAAGAGTGAGCGTGAGGAACGCTATCACATAGCCTTAAAGAAAATTAATTCTTTTGAGATGCTTCCCAAAGAAAGTGCTAATGACATGTACACTCGCTTGAATGTTCTTGTAGAGGACCTCAATGCTCTTGGGCTCACCAAAATAAGCCAATCGGATGTTGCAAGGAAGATCTTGAGTGTGCTTCCCGTTGAGAAGTATGGACACATTGTCACCGTGCTTCACCAAAGTGATCTTTCCACCGCAACACCGACTCAAGTTTTAGGGAAAATCAATGCTCATGAGATGTACATGCATATCACTCCGGAAGAGGGCTCATCATCTTTCAAGAAGAAAGACTTGGCCTTCAAAGCTAGTCATGACAAGAAGAAGAAGAAGAAGGGCCAAGCCATGATGGTGCAAGAAAGCTCAAGTGAAAGTGATGTTGATGATGAATCACTTGCACTCATGGTGAGAAAGACCACCAAGATGCTAAAGAAGCTTAACAAGAGTGGCATCAAGTTCGATGGCAAGAAGAAGAAATTCTTCACAAGTAGCAAGAGAAAGCCAATCTCGGAGATGGATTGCTACAATTGTGGTGAACTTGGCCACCTAGCTCATCAATGCCCTAGACCACCAAAAGACAAGTACAAGAACAAGAACAAGGGCAAGAAAAATGATTCAAGTGATAAAGAAGAAGAGAAGAAGAAGAACAAGCCATACAAGAAGAAGGATGGCAAGAAGAAGGAGTTCCACAAGAAGAAGAAGGGAGGAAAGGCATACATTGTTGGTGATTGGCTCACCGACATTGAATCATCATGTGAGTCCTCCGAAGATGAGAGCGATGATGAGAAAGAGAAGGTTGCCGCATTTGTGATGGGGCCATCATCTTCACCAACATCTTCATCACCACCTTCACCGCCTCCTTCACCATCATCGTCCACTACTCACCTATGCCTTATGGCCAAGGGTGAACGAAAGGTACAAAACCATGATAGTGATGATGATGATGATAGTGATAGTGATGATGAATATGACTCACCTTCTTATGATAAACTTGTAAAATTGCTAAACAAATACACTAAAATCATAAGAAGGACTAGAAGTGAAAATGATGATCTTCAAAATGAAAATGAATCACTCTCATCCAAGCTTGAAAATATTCAAAAGACTAGTGGTGAGCTTAGAGTTCAAAATGAAGTGATGTCTTTCACTCTCAAGGAGCTCAAAACCTCTTATAAAGAGCTTAAATATCAACATGACAAACTTGAGAAGAAGCATGATGAGCTCATCACTAGACATAATTCTCTAAAGGACAAATACACCACATTAAAAATTGACTATGATAGTCTTGTGGTTGCTAATGAACTTGCTCTTGAGACACATGATGCTACTAACCATGTTGTTAAGTGTGATATAGCTACATCATGTGATGACTTGATCATTGAAAGCATTGAGCGAGGTTCTAGTAGCAAAGGCAAGAGTGTGGTTGAGTCAAGCAACCATGATGATTATGCCAAGATTAAGAGTGAGAATGAGAAGCTTGCAAATGAGAACAAGATGCTAAAAGGTTTGATGGCTCTTGAGAAGCAACCAACAAATGAGTCACTCATTGAAGAAAACAAAAAGCTCAAGCAAGAAAAAGAGCATCTCAAGACCGGCCTAAGCAAGTTCACAAGAGGCCAACATTTGCAAAGTGAGCTCCTCATGAACACCGTAATGAAGATGGATAGAAGTGGTATTGGGTACTTGGCAAATCAAGAGAAGAAAGCAAAAGCTCAACAACAACAAAGCAAGTCAAAGCCCAAGCCAAAGAGATGTGTTGAGTGTGGTCAAGAAGGTCACTTTGCTCATGAATGCAAAACTCCACCACCACAACCCTTGCCCAAGCATGCTAGACCTTTTGCTTTCAATGCTCATTATATGCTAAGAAAAGATTCAAATGGAAAGATGAAAGTCATGTTTTTGGGTCCCCCAAACAAGAATAGGCCAAAGAAAATATGGGTTGCTAAGTCACTAGTTGAGAAAGTCAAGGGCCCCTCTCAAGTTTGGGTCCCTAAACAAAAAGCTTGATCTTTTGTGTGTAGGTGAACTACAAGACCGGTGGATCTCATTGGGTTATTGATAGTGGTTGCACTCAACATATGACCGGTGATCCTCGTATGTTCACCACCATTGAAGAGAATGGAATATGTCAAGAGAAGATCACATTTGGGGATAATTCAAAGAGCAAAGTCAAGGGTATAGGCAAGATTGCAATATCACATGATCACTCACTCTCAAATGTGCTCTATGTTGCTTCATTGAGTTTCAACTTGTTATCCGTTGGGCAACTTTGTGACCTTGGCTTCCAATGCTTGTTCACACCAAATGAAGTGGAAGTTTCAAAGATAGATGACAAGCAAGTGATATTCAAAGGCTTTAGATACATCAATCTTTATCTTGTTGACTTCACCTCCGAAGATGCAAATTTGATGACATGTTGTTCACCAAGACCTCACTTGGTTGGCTTTGGCATAGGAGGCTTGCTCATGTTGGAATGAACACTCTCAACAAGCTATTGAAGAAAGAACTAGTGAGAGGATTGAAGGATGTGAAGTTTGAAAAGGACAAACCTTGTAGTGCATGTCAAGCGGGCAAACAAGTTGCAAACACTCATCCAACCAAAGCTTTCATGTCAACTTCAAGAGTGCTAGAACTTCTACACATGGATTTGTTTGGGCCTACAACATACAAGAGCTTGGGTGGCAATCTCTATTGTCTTGTGATAGTGGATGACTACTCAAGGTATACATGGACTTTCTTCCTTCATGACAAATCTGAAGTGGCAAATTGCTTCAAAAAGTTTGCAAAGAGAGCTCAAAATGAATTTGAAGTCAAGATAAAGAAGATTAGAAGTGACAATGGCAAAGAGTTTGACAACACCAACATTGAAGCTTATTATGATGAAATTGGAATCAAGCATGAGGTCTCTTCAACCTACACTCCTCAACAAAATGGTGTAGTTGAGAGAAAGAACCGAACTTTGATCACCCTTGCAAGAACAATGCTAGATGAGTACAACACTCCGGAGAAGTTGTGGGCCGAGGCAATCAACACCGCATGCTATGCTTCAAATCGCCTCTTCCTACAAAAGTTTCTTGGCAAGACCCCCTATGAGTTGCTTAATGGGAAGAAGCCGGACGTCTCTTTCTTCCGGGTGTTTGGTTGCAAATGTTACATCTACAAGAAGCGTCAACACCTAGGGAAGTTTCAAAGACGTTGTGATATTGGTTTTCTTGTTGGTTACTCATCAAAGTCCAAAGCATATAGAGTATTTAACCATGCCACCGGTTTGGTTGAAGAAACATATGATGTGGAATTTGATGAATCTAACGGCTCCCAAGGAGCAATTGAGAATTGTGATGATGTAGGTGATGAACCCTTGAGGGAGGCCATGAAGAACATGCCGGTGGGAGACATCAAGCCAAAAGATGATGATGATGATGTACAAATTGTTGATCCACCATCTTCATCACGTGTGCCTCAAGATGATGACAAGAATGAGAGAGTTGAAAATGAAGACACTTATGTCTCTCATGAACAAGCCGAGGCACAAGCTCAAGATGTTGATGCTCCCCATCCACCTCCTCAAGTGGTTGATAGAAGAAATTCACCACTACTTCAAGCACATCCATAAGATCTCATCATAGGGAGTCCTACAAAGGGAGTAATGACTCGATCCCAAAAGCTAGCTTCTTTTGTTGAACATCACTCTTTTGTCTCTTGCGTTGAACCTAAGAATATAGAAGAAGCTCTTCAAGATCCGGATTGGGTGATTGCAATGCATGAAGAATTGAACAACTTCACCCGCAATCAAGTATGGACACTTGAAGAGCATCCCAAAGGTGCAAGAGTCATTGGAACCAAGTGGGTGTTCCGAAACAAGCAAGATGACCAAGGCATAGTGGTGAGGAACAAGGCAAGACTAGTTGCAAAGGGGTTCTCTCAAGTTGAAGGTCTTAATTTTGGAGAGACCTTTGCACCCGTTGCAAGACTTGAAGCCATTCGTATCCTCCTTGCATATGCATCACATCATGATATGAAACTATACCAAATGGATGTGAAAAGTGCATTCTTAAATGGCTTTATAAATGAACTAGTCTATGTCAATCAACCTCCCGGGTTTGAAGACCCTAGATATCCTAATCATGTTTATAGGTTGTCCAAGGCGTTATATGGGCTCAAGCAAGCTCCTAGAGCGTGGTATGAGCGCCTCCGGGACTTCCTCATTGAGAAGGGCTTCACCATTGGGAAGGTCGACACCACACTATTCACCAAGAAGTTTAATGGGGAGATCTTTATCTGTCAAGTATATGTTGATGATATCATCTTCGGATCAACAAATGAAGATTATTGCAAGGAATTTGGTGAATTGATGTCGAAGGAATTCGAGATGTCAATGATTGGTGAGCTCACATTCTTCCTTGGTTTTCAAGTAAAGCAAATGAGAGAAGGGATTTTCATCTCTCAAGAAAAGTATACCAAGGATCTTCTCAAAAGATTCAAGATGGAAGAATGCAAACCAATCAAGACCCCAATGCCATCAAATGGACATCTCGACCTAGATGAGGGAGGTAAACCGGTTGATCAAACTCTCTACCATTCTATGATTGGTAGCTTGTTGTACCTTACCGCATCTAGGCCCGATATCATGTTTAGTGTGTGCATGTGTGCCCGCTTTCAAGCGTGCCCTAAAGAACCTCACCTAAGTGCCGTAAAAAGAATCCTAAGATATCTTAAGCTCACCCCAAGCATTGGTCTTTGGTATCCCAAAGGAGCTAGATTCCAACTAGTTGGCTATTCCGATTCGGACTATGTCGGTTGCAAAATTGATAGAAAAAGCACATCCGGAGGGTGCCATTTGCTTGGAAGATCCTTAGTATCTTGGTCATCTAAAAAGCAAAATAGTGTGGCTTTGTCCACCGCCGAGGCGGAATACATTGCCGCGGGGGCTTGTTGTGCACAAATCTTATATATGAAACAAGCCCTCCTAGACTATGGAATTGTTCTTGAAAAGGTGCCACTTTTATGTGATAATGAAAGTGCCGTTAAAATTGCTAACAATCCGGTACAACACTCTCGCACCAAGCACATTGATATCCGCCATCACTTTCTAAGAGATCACGTTGCTAAAAATGACATATCACTAGAAGGTGTAAGAAGTGAAAATCAATTAGCGGATATCTTCACTAAACCTTTGGATGAGGCAACCTTTTGTAGGTTAAGAAGTGAACTCAATGTGCTTGATTCTAGTCACTTTAAAAAATGAGCGTGTGTTGTCCCTTGCATTGCATTGTATAATATGCCATGTTTATTTTTATCGCAATGTTTTTAGGGCTTGGCTAACACGGTTACGATAACCCTTCTTTGGAGGAGTGAAAAAGCCTAACCGTGGATCAAACTTGACAAGCATTCTAGTTTTACCTTCTTGTATTGCATTGCATATGCATGGTTGTTGTTCTTGTCGTTTCTTTTCGGTTAAGCTTTGAGCAACCTCTGTGTTCGTCCATGGATAGAGAGAGCATTTTGACGCTCCTAAAGGTTCAAAAACTCTATTGCGTGGCCATACGTTGCTCCTTGGGTGTTTATTGCCTATTTTCTTAAAAATAATACTAGCCTAAGGCAATCTATATTAAAATTTTTGAGGGTTTGAGTGAGGTCACTCATATTGTGTTCCAATTGGTGTTTATTTGTGTCTTTTTGAATTGGAACCTGATTGGGAGAAGTCGCGTCGTTGTTTGGAATGAAGGAGGGCGAAGAACAGTGACCGGACGCTACACCGGACGCAGTGATGCTTCACCACCGCGTCCGGTCCCGACGTCCACCAGCGCGTCCGGTCATCCAGAAGACCATCTCCAGATCTACTGATCGGACGCTGCACCGGACGCGCCTCTGTTTGACCACCGCGTCCGGTCCCGGTTACCACCACCGCGTCCGGTCATTCGCGATAATTTCCCGAGCTCCCCTCGACCGGACTCTGACCGCTGAAAGCATCTAGGCCCCGAGGTTTGGTTTCGGCAATTGATGACAACGCTTTATTACCATGACTAACGTGTGTTTTGCAGAAACTTTGATAAGTTAGGTCATGGAGGTTTTAACTGCTTTGGGCACCATGGTATTCATGCCTCTTGATGGAAATCGTTTTGGTTTTCAAAAGAGTGATGTCAAGATTAAGGACGGTTAGTTCCGAATGTCGAGGTGTTGAGAGACATTTGGAATAGTCGTTAGGATCTTCGTTTTTCTCTTTTGGCCGTACTATAAAGGGGGGCATGAGCGGGTAGCTTGACCTAGGCGAGTCCTATGTTTAGGTGTGGTGCACACTTGTTAAACTTGGCGCTAGGCAGCTCTAGAATAGCTCAAAGTTCAGTTGGGAGCAACTTGGTTGAAGTTGTAACGCTTTTCGGAGAGTTTCGGGTCATTTTCCCGTGACCGGACGCGGTCCTCGGCATGACCGGACACGTCCGGTCAGTTCAGTTCAGCGGCTGGGGTTTTCAGCTCTGAGCACCGGACGCGGTCCTCGCGAGGACCGGACGCGGTGGTCAGAAGTCAACACGTGTCACTTAAGGGAAACACCCGATCGGACGCGACCTGGGTGTGATCGGCGCGTCCGGTCATAGTCCAGTAAGGTCCTAAGACGACCGGACGCGTCCGGTCATCACCGATCGGACGCGGTCGCGCGTCCGGTGCGAGTACAGTAAGCTCCACGCACGATCGGACGCGTCCGGTCACCCCTGACCGGTGCGTCCGGTCATTTAGGTGTTTTTCGGTTTTTGACCGTTACGAGCGACCGGCGCGTCCGGTCAGTACGACCGGCGCGTCCGGTCAGCTCAAGTTTTGCTGAGTCAGCAGGTAACAGTTCGTTTCGTCTGTGGGGTGTATAAATACATCCCCACCACCTCTTTTAGAGGCCTCTTGCTCATTTAATCAGCTGATAAACACCTTTGGAGTGCAAGGTAGTGCAAGAGCACTAGTGAGGATAGAGATTTGAGAATCAAAGCCTGAGAGTTCCTCACTAGCGATTAGAGAGTAACAAGTGTGCATCCACTTTCTCATTTAGGCTCGTAGAGGTCAAGTGAGAGTTCTAGCTTGTTACTCTTGGTGATCGCCATCACCTAGACGGCTTGGTGGTGATTGGGAGTTTGGTGTTCATCCGGCGGAGCTTGTGGATGACCCAACTCATCTTGTGAGCGGTTGTGGGTGATTCACCGCGACGGAGTGTCAAAGAATCAACCCGTAGAGAGCACTTGATCCTTGCGCGGATCAAGGGGGAGCGACACCCTTGCGCGGGTGCTCCAACGAGGACTAGTGGGGAGTGGCGACTCTCCGATACCTCGGAAAAACATCACCGTGTTCCTTGCCCCTTTACATTCAAGCATTTACTTTCTCGTATTTACTTACATTGCTTGTTTACATTCCTAGACTTGCCATGCTAGACTAGGATTGGAAACTAGGGTGCAAAACTTTGTATCGGTAGACTCTCTAGGAACACAAGTAGACACTAGGGGTGAATTCCAGCTTGTAGGATTTATTCCTTGCATTTATTTTTTAGAAAAGCCCAATTCACCCCCCCTCTTGGGCATCTTGATCCTTTCAATTGGTATCAGAGCCGTGTTGCTCTACTTTTAGGCTTTACCGCCTAGAGCAAGATGTCTAATGGGGAAGGACCACCTCCCACTTTTGAGGGAGACGATTTTCCATATTGGAAAATTCGTATGGAGGCGTACCTCGAAGCCATAGATGTTGGGTGCCTTAGAGCCGCAACCGAAGGGCTTCCCCCCATAAGGGATCCCGCTAACCCAAGTGGTGACGAGGAGAAGTATGACCGGTGGAATGCAAAGGCCAAAAATGCACTCTACCGGGGCTTAGGCAAAGATATCTTCAATCGCGTGCGTAATGCAAAGAACGCTCATGAATTGTGGGAAAATCTTTGTGCTCTCCATGAGGGAACTAAGAGTGAACGTGAGGAACGCTATCACATAGCCTTAAAGAAAATTAATTCTTTTGAGATGCTTCCCAAAGAAAGTGCTAATGACATGTACACTCGCTTGAATGTTCTTGTAGAGGACCTCAATGCTCTTGGGCTCACCAAAATGAGCCAATCGGATGTTGCAAGGAAGATCTTGAGTGTGCTTCCCGTTGAGAAGTATGGACATATTGTCACCGTGCTTCACCAAAGTGATCTTTCCACCGCAACACCAACGCAAGTTTTGGGGAAAATCAATGCTCATGAGATGTACATGCATATCACTCCGGAAGAGGGCTCATCATCTTCCAAGAAGAAAGACTTGGCCTTCAAAGCTAGTCATGACAAGAAGAAGATGAAAGGCCAAGCCATGATGGTGCAAGAAAGCTCAAGTGATAGTGATGTTGATGATGAATCACTTGCACTCATGGTGAGAAAGACCACCAAGATGTTAAAGAAGCTTAACAAGAGTGGCATCAAGTTCGATGGCAAGAAGAAGAAATTCTTCACAAGTAGCAAGAGAAAGCCAATCTCGGAGATGGATTGCTACAATTGTGGTGAACTTGGTCATCTAGCTCATCAATGCCCTAGACCACCAAAAGACAAGTATAAGAACAAAAACAAGGGCAAGAAAAATGATTCAAGTGATGAAGAAGAAGAGAAGAAGAGGAACAAGCCATACAAGAAGAAGGATGGCAAAAAGAAGGAGTTCCACAAGAAAAAGAAGGGAGAAAAGGCATACATTGTTGGTGATTGGCTCACCGACATTGAATCATCATGTGAGTCCTCCGAAGATGAGAGCAATGATGAGAAAGAGAAGGTTGCCGCATTTGTGATGGGGCCATCATCTTCACCAACATCTTCATCACCACCTTCACCACCTCCTTCACCATCATCGTCCACTACTCACCTATGCCTTATGGCCAAGGGTGAACGAAAGGTACAAAACCATGATAGTGATGATGATGACGATAGTGATAGTGATGATGAATATGACTCACCTTCTTATGATGAACTTGTAAAATTGTTAAATAAATACACTAAAATCATAAGAAGAACTAGAAGTGAAAATGATGATCTTCAAAATAAAAATGAATCACTCTCATCAAGGATTGAAAATATTCAAAAGACTAGTGGTGAGCTTAGAGTTCAAAATGAAGTGATGTCTTCCACTCTCAAGGAACTCAAAACCTCCTATAAAGAGCTTAAAGATCAACATGATAAACTTGAGAAGAAGCATGATGAGCTCATCACTAGACACAATTCTCTAAAGGACAAATATACCACATTAAAAATTGATTATGATAGTCTTGTGGTTGCAAATGAACTTGCTCTTGAGACACATGATGCTACTAACCATGTTGTTAAGTGTGATATAGCTACATCATGTGATGACTTGATCATTGAAAACATTGAGCGAGGTTCTAGTAGCAAAGGCAAGAGTGTGGTTGAGTCAAGCAAT